>OY728143.1:653996232-658996232 GCA_963277665.1 Viscum album | reverse complement strand
CTTATCCTCTAATTAATTTAGAAGGTTCGTGAGATATTGAAGATATCTTGATGTCATTATATATGGTGTAATAGAGACCATCATTTTCCTTTACCTGAGCTTGATGGTGAATTCCACCTCTTTCTCAAACCATGTGAATAATTCATGAAATGAATCCAAATACAAGTCCACTATAGCAAGAATGACATCCTTATCTACAAATATGGCATCCAATAATAATATAGGAAGTTAGGTTTTGATTTCTTCTAGTTTTATAGAAATTGGACATACTCAAGATTTATATATGTATCACTCTCCAAAGTGAATATATTCATCAATCTTTAGAGATGTAAAAGATACTCTCTAGTTGTTACAATCAATATGGGTTCGGTATGCTACTAACCAATCCACACCCAGAAATAGGTTTAATCCTAGAATGTCTAGGATATTGAGACCCCCTATATAGAAATACATGGTGACTTCGACAGAGAACCCCTTACATTAAAATATGTCTCTAAATACTACTCAAAAATATGCATCTATAGTTATAATATTGCTTACAGAATTCTCTTCCAGACTCAAATCATTAAAAACATTTATAGAAATAATGGATAAAGAGGCACCTATATCAAATAAGTAACTATCTAAAGTATTGGTTTCAATAATAGTACCTCTCACTATCAATGGACCAACCATGATATCCACATGTGTAGGCAGTACCACATGTAACTATCTTACACCACTTCCCTGTGATGCAGTCTGACTCCAATGTACTATACTACATTGCTGATACATGTGTTATTTCCTAAAATATCCTCAACCACTACCTCTAACTTCACAGCCATAAGAACTCTAGATGCAAGAATTATATGGTGTGGAAGATCCTGTTTCCCCAATTCGATGCTTCCTTGCTACACCCTCACTGTCCATCTATCACTATCCCTGTAGAACATATAAAAATGTCACATCATTCCACAAGACCTCCACTCAACTAGTGGTTGGGGTAACTATCTTCTTTTGTGTCCCAACATACCACATTGGTGACAGATCACTCAATAATGGTCACGTGTGACAGATCCCTCAATTTGGGTACTCTGTTTCCCACTGCTTCGGCTAAAACAATCATAGTAATGCTTTATACTCTCAGAATATGTACCTATAGATCATCTAACTGGGACTAATTATACTACATTGATATAATTATTTAGGTGCTACTCAGATATGAGGGCCTGATCCACTACCTCATCATAATTTTTTAATCCAAGAATATTTAACTGACACTTAATCTCACATTTGAGCGCATAATTAAAATGTCTCATCATAGTTGTCTAATACTCTTCCAACAATGGAGAAAATAATCTTAAATTTGTAAAATGTCGAACATGGTCTATGATAAAAATACTCCCTAGATTCAATCCCATGAATGTATAATCTATCTCCTACATTTCATATCTGGATATAAGTGAGCTAATAACCTCTCCAAAATTTAATTCCATAACATGACATCAGTATTTCCAATCCAAAATGAAAATCCCACCTACCCTTTATATATCCTCATAGCATGTAAGCTGAAAACACAACCTTTATCTATACATGAGTCTCCAGGTGGTCATTTATTGTCCTAATGGACTCAACCAAGAATGCAGCTCCTTCAAGTCCACCCTCTCTAGTAACATTTGGAGGATACTAAAACTGAAACTCCCTTATCAGATAAAAAATACTCTTAAAAACCACATTGGGCCTCTTCCCATGAATTTCATGAGGGGAGAAAATTTCTATGTAAACTATTACCTGGATTCTTCACCCGACACAGTCGGTGCCTTAGTTCCCACTACTGTAGGATCATGCCTAGCCATGTCGTCTGGTCATCCTCTCAAAAAGTGACTTTTTGTAGGCATACTCTCTATAGATATAAAATAACACTTTATGAAATAGTTCAAAAAATAAACATGTATACTTAAGAGGGAAACATAACAAGGAACAATTATCCTTTATCCAAGCCCTCACCACATGGTCAAAACCAAGGTGCTATCAATACCCATAACCATCTTACACATAGGTCCTGGTTAATAACGCTAAACACATTCTTTATATTCAAAAATTTCATTTTAACACCCATTTATTTACATTTTGAATAATTTATCCACCTATCACAATTTCATACTAGGAACTATTTTCATTTCATATTTTATGCAAGTAATATTATTTCATGTTAAAAAAACATACCAATAACCAATTTTCATGTCTGTCCCTAAAATGATGCTTGTCAAAATAATTCTGAGTGCCTAGAATGATGCATGAAAACTCAAACCTAGTGTCATACTAGTCCATAAGTAAAATATTAAAAAATATTAAAATAAATAATAATAGAATAATATAAGGTAATTACCCAATGTTTAGTAGTATTGAACTGTATCATCAAACAGTAATAACCATATTCCCTACCCTAGGTACTTGGATTCTCCCTCATAAATGGGTTAGATTATCAAATGCATGAGTTCATATCCAAGGTTTTACTCTTACTAGTATCCTATATACCAATCCCAAAAAGTAAAAGAATTGAAAAGGAAAAGAAACCCCCCTCTGATACCACTTTGTTACATCATGGCCTTGGGTCTGCACACTGGTACTGTGAATAGGTTGGTCACATGTCCTCAAGAACATCTCCCCATAAGTCATATGCTTCCAACTAGTAGTAGGATATTGATATATTGGTAATGGGGATAATATATCCTCTATTATTAGACTAATAAACAAGTGAAAATAATAAAAAATAGCGTAATAACATATAATAGTGAACAATACAAATATTTCCTGATAAACAATATTGGAAATAAAATTTCAAAACTAATGTAAAAAATATTTCTTATCAAGGTATGTGTCAAGTGTCTAAAATGAAACCCAATATAAAGGAAGTAAAGACTCTCCATTTGGGTCCAAAAATATGTCAGGTTCCCTTATCCAATATCTATCCCAACTCAGCCATCTATCATAGGTCCTTGTCATATACCCCATTATGAAAACATAAAGTCCATTCTCGTACCAATTAGGCAGCCTGACTAGGGTGAGATTAAAGCTCACTAGGCTACCCCCAATGGTGTATAAAACAATATATAGTCAAATAATAGTTTATTATGTGATATAAAGAACATATTTACAATTCATAAGTGAACAGATGTCACATTGTCAATTAATCATTATTTAACAACAAAACCCCTATGTTCCCATAGAGACCTATACCTCAATACCTACAATGGTTAATATAAGAGGATAAAGTATTTCAATGTGATATCTTATTCCCAAATACCTTTGATTCAATTATTTAATATATACTTGAATTCACTAGTTACCATTTTCACATTACATAACAGAATTACCATTTTCCCATTCATTAATTAAAAAACTAGATGACCATGAAACAATTCATAACATAAACATGAGAATGGCCATGATTTAATTATTAAATTCAAAACTAAATGACCATGTTACCATTCATACATAATAAATTTGAATGACCATGATTCCATAATTTAATTCCTAAAAAAATAAACATGTTACCATTCATTGCATAATTAATTCAATTATTAATTATCCACATCAATTCTGCCACTAATTCAACAATTAGTTAAATAAAAAATAAATTTTTTTTACATAATAATCTACTAATCACACAAAACTATTTTATTAATTCACAACGTAATTATTTTCATTTAACACATTAACTAATTCATCAATTAATTTTTCAATAATCATAGCTCAAAATCCCATAATTAATTTTTCAACTAATTATCTCTATTCTAAATCTCAATATATCTTAATTAATTACTCAATAAATTATATCAAATAGAAAATCTCTATATCTAATAATTTATTCTCCAATAAATTATCTCCAAATCCATAATTATTGGAATCCCCAATTCACATCTTCTTAATCAATTATTTATCTAACTGATTAATTTAATCAAGAACAATGCTTGAAAATGTATAATAGAAATCCTAAAATTACATAAACATAATTTAAGTCAATATAATATGGATTTAATTATATAACACCTACATTAATTCATTGATGAATGATTACCCAATAGAAATCCAAAATATTTATGTGGCACAACGACGTGGAACAAGTTCCGGATCAAAATCCGTAAATCATGAATAAAAAAAATAATGTTATATTAATTGTATTTTTATATAAATAATCATAGATCTAGATCAATAGAAGTATAAAAGTATACAATAAAAATATTGGTAATAAGACCTTTTTTAAAGAGTATAAGAAATAAGGAATGAGAAACCAAGCAGGATGAAATCCTCTTGCCGGGGGGGGGGGGTGGGGTGGGGGAAAATCGTTGATCTGGGATTCACATCATTAAAAATGGAGATCTATAATGAATTAAATCATTTTATGAAGATCCATAATCATGAAATACTAACCAGGGTTAAATAGAGGTCGAATATGGGTTATAATAGGGGTTTGGGTAATTAAAAATTTTTTTTGGGGGAATTTAAAACCCATGCACATTTTTCTATGGAAGAGAACACAATTTTCCTGAAGCATGCTCCAAAAATGTGTGAATAAATTATAGGGGAACATGGTTTCTACTAATAGGACACATGGTTAGATAAACCTTGCACTATCCATGAAAATCCTCGTTATCCAGGGTTGCACTGTTTGTTGGGCTGGGGCTCACGGTTACCCGTAACCATGCACCAACCGTGCATAACCATTTTTTATTCATTTTAATTAATTTTACAAACAAAAACACCGCAATTAAAACCCAAAAACAATAAGTAATAAAGAATAAAAGAATTAACTATAAATTTCCCCGACAAAATTCTAGAAAAATTTCCAGATTTCGGAATTATGATCATGTTATACTCAAGTGATCATTGATGATTCCCTTGATTACCCTTACAAAGAATATGAAGTCAACTTTTCATATGTTTTGTTTTTCCCTATGTTATGAAGAAATGTAATATATATTATATAACTAAGAAGGATACATGTTATGAAGAAATAAGTGGGAAATGATTTATATATATTATAAACAAGTCATTTATATATTCTTGTTTCCAATGATAAAATACCTATACTATTCAGGTGTGGATCACTATTTAATGTATTAAATTATTATATAATGAGATTAAATATCTATGTGTGGAAGGTTTGGGTAATTTTAAAAAATATCATGGTTCATTGGAAGATAAGTTACAACATACATAAATATTATATTACAATATCAAAACTACCTCATTTATGTATAAAGTATTATTCTTGAAATTTAGTCATAGAGTTGATCATACATAGTAATCCTCTTTATTAAATTGGGAAATGTGATGAATTTGAAAATTGTGATATCTATAAATTAGTAGGTGAGAGAAAAAGGGGATATAAAACCCTTTTCTTTTATTATATTTATTTTTTCAAAAAGAAATATTTCTTTAATTACTTCTGTTACATGAACCACCGAGTCTTTACAAACTGTAATATATTACAAAATAATTATTTAGATATGATGGTTATAACATAACTTTTAAATGATTCATTATTAATAGGAATAGACCCACTTTAAATAATTATAATGTTTTTATATAAAGAAACATTATTTTTGAAAAATGTACATAGTATTTAGTAAACTATTTATATGCTTGAAAATTACTATTTTAGAGTAATGTTTTTTTACTAAAAAATAATAAAATTAATTTTTGAAAATTTTATAAAATTTATTACAAAAAAATTTTAATTTTTGAAATATTAGTGTAAAAATATGCTTTGTGTAATTTTTTGATTTTTTTAAAATATAATTTTTTAATTGTTAGTAAAAATACTATTTTTCAATAACGAAGGCCTTTTCATTAAAAGAATATAAAGCTAAAATTTATATAAAGATGGATTTAAAAGTAAAATTAGTTCAATTAAATTTTTATTAAAAATATTCATGACATTCATGTAGAGACCTGACATAAGTAATCACAGATTTGGTGTTTACTACCATTATATTAGGATGATTACAAGGAATAAAATCCTAAATAATGAAAGAGTTTAGTAGTCCTGGTAAACCAGATACATAAATGTTTCTCGTATTAAAAATGAATAAAAAAATTAAATTTTTTTATGTTTCTATGATAATAACTTTATTTCATATAACATATCCTTGAATATCTTTTTATGTAAACATCAAGGAATATTAGGAAAGGCAACAAAATAACGGTGACCTAAAATTCTCAATAAGGGTAAAATACAACTGAAGCAATAATGAATCAATAACATAATAAATATTGAAGGGTAATACCTGTACACACATTCCATAAAATAATTAAAATAATTAAAGAGATCATAAAAAGTATTGAAAGGTAAATAAATTAACACAGATGCCATGAAATCAGTAAAATGAGACTTAAAATGAATCCCTAAATAATGTCAATGAAATTATCTCATGGATAATAATGATAAATTAAATCCAATAATGTCAATGTTCAATTATTGGAATTAATGTTTCATAGGAACATGATACCTTTACCTTGATGACCTTTAACTAGATAGTTTATTATACCTCTATCAAGTACCTTCACAAGATAGTTTAAATTTGGGGGTACAAACCCATCAATTCTTCTTGGAAAAAACTAGAAGGGTTTGTCTTCAGTTTATTTCATCTCATGAGAATACTGATACATCATGGGGAACACATTAAAAAGAACCCAACATGTAGGTATTTCATTAATCGGTCCCCAACACATATATATCATGTCTTAATAATTTTTCATCTAATTAAAGAATCTCTTTAAATAAAAAACAATGTACCTTTTCACATATTCATATTGAGTAAAGGATACAGATTTATCAATATTCCCCCCATAAATCAAATTAAATTCAATGAAAAAAACATATGGAAACATTGTATATGGATTAACAAATGAACATATCGATGAAAAATGATATGGAAAATTTGGGGAAATTAAATGTTTAATCATCATAGAAAATTAAATATTTCTAAGGGACAAAAAATTAATTAAGGAAGTGAATTCCAATACTATCTTTGGAAAAATAAATCAAAAACCAACCTGAGGAAGAATAAGGATAGTATGAAAAAAATATCCCAGGTAGTGTAAAAATAAATGGTTGTTGTCATTGATGAATGGAAGTATGATAAGATGTTCTTTTAAGAGAATTCAGGAGGAAATTACCACTTTCATTTTGAAACCATTTTATTTGAAAATAATATTAAAAAACATTTTCTATAAAAAAAACTTTTAAACATGATAATGAAACTATAACACCCTGACCCCAATTACCTAGAGTCGGTGAATTATTCCATAACATTAGCATGATAGAAGAAATCATGTCTCAAAATAACGATCAGTTGAATAGCCTTGGAAGTACTAGATACATACATATTTTTTACATTATATCATGAAATAAAAACAACAATAATGTGTCCCCTTTGAACATTCTTATATCCCATTACCTATTCCTACATATTAATTGTAATATACTTCTTTGCATCTCGGGAAAAATAAAACATTAGAATGGGTGATCTTAGATGCTCAGTAAGGATAACAATATAGTAGAAAGTATCATAAATAAGCATAAAAATTTAATTGAAAGTATAAGACTGAAATACATGTCATTTAAACATAATCTTCAGAATAATATGGAAAATATAAATCAAATAATGACATTTAATTATTCACATAGATATTCTAATTTTCAAATAATCAAATGTTATATCAATAGCCAATTTCATTGTGATGGGATGAATAATGTTGGACATCATAACCACATAGTCAATGCCTCATGCCAAGACTACAAATAAGATTTTTTTCAATACCTTCTTCCAAGACACTATTTTTGTCTCATGAGACCTACAGATACATTGAGGAGCTATAGCATGCTCCACCCGTCACTTACTATGTGCAATTTATTCCTCATACGAAAAGGTTGAAATATAACATAATCATTCATATTTAAACCAGCATATGAAATGTTAATACATTAACCATAAACTATCAATGGTATAAAAATAAAAAATCAATAGCCAAACATATCACAAAACCTTCAATTCAATATGGATGATTGCATCACAATAAATCAACTTTAAATATGTGTAAAATCCATCCAAGGATGTTGACATAGATGAAACAAAACTATTTGAGAGAAATATCTCTTTCTATTTTGAAATCATTTAAAAGTCACATAATTATAAATGAAAATATTTAATTTGAAAATATTATTATAATATTTTATGGTAAGCTTTGAAGGTGTTATAATGGCAGAAAATATCCAAAACCTTTTTATAAATTAAAAAAAACATTCTTTCATTAATTTGTGAAAAATGACATAAAGTAAATTATTTGGAAAGAGATGAAAATATTCCTTTAATTTTTTTTATAAAATGTCATGACCCATCCTCAGGGCCCGTCCCGTGCCTACCCAAAGCCCGCCTTCCATAGGCCAGGGGCTGGTGACTAGCACCAAAGGCATAATCACATTAAAAAGGGAAGGCATTGCCTTTAAAAAGTAATAAAAAATAACAGAGTACACAACTGGAAGTAAACACTAAGTAAATCTGTATACAAAAGAAAGTGTTGAAAGGAAAGGGGATATATATACAAGTCCAATAGTAAAGTACAAACAACTGAAAAGGCAGTACAACTGTAGAAAGGTAAAACAGAAACCATTGAGTTGTCCTCTAGGAATCCCACCTGAAGGGTGGGTAATGATGGTCTTTTCAGCACCCTAGGTCTTTCAGTCCACTCCATGTACGTCTCACCATGTGTTCTACCACTGAGTATTGTCCAGCTCTAAAACTATCTACGTCGATCAGTGTTGTCCGTCGTCTGTAACCAACAGAACGATGTGTGGGCATATCCCGTGAAGAGGTGAGTATAACGACACTCAGTAGGGACCACAAGACCCCCGAAGGTCTCCCAGAATCCACAAAAGATATACCACAGAAGAAAGATACAATCACTAAGTATCAACCAACCCTACATAGGTATATTCCCATACATATACCTAAGTTACCAATCACTGTTCAGCTCCAACTCTCGAGCCCAAGAACAAACTAGTCCTCACAGGAAGTAAAGTCAATCACATCGATGACAATGATTGAAAGATAAGACTCAACTCACATAGGTATACATCATTGGTGTAGCGATAGAGATGATCATATTTAGTCACTAATTGAACTAATCTATCAGACCCACAAAGGATATAGGACCAGCTAAGATTTCGAACACACACAGGATACAGGACCAGCTACTATTTCGGACCCACAAAGGATATAGGAACAGAAGTCAGAACAGTCGAACCCACGTAGGATTTCGGTACAGTAGTAATCATTTTCAAACCCACAGAGGATTTTGGTACAATAATCATCGATGTCGAACCCACATAGGATTCTGGTATAGTAATCATCGCTTTGGAACCCTCGTAGGATTCTGGTATAGTAGTAATCATTGTCGCAGCCATATCTAGGGTTCTCAGACATAGCATGATCGATTCCGGGAGGTTCCGCTCATCGAGAAAAGTGTCGATGCATAAACTATCATGAGGTCCTCAGTTGATGTATCCCAAAGTTCTATCTCATCATAAGGAACCCAACGTGAAAGACGACACGTCAATCGGATGCCCGGTCTGAGAGTTGTTAGCATTTCCGTTCCAAGGGACCGGTCAGATTTATGATCCTTCCAAACCCAGCCATTTCCAATGTTTTGCAAAGCTCACTTAGAGTATCTCAAAAGGACCGACTCATCGTGAGGATCCCAATTCCACATACGGTGCTTCATTCGAAGGTGGTGTCTCGATGTTATTCGCATTTAAGAGAATTCGGGCCCGACCCATCAAGCCTAGTGGCTCGCGGGTCGGCCCGACCCGGCTTGGCAGGTCCGACCTGGCTGGGGGGTTGGCCCGGTCCAACATGAATGGGGGGTCATCCAAGCCAGGTTTGGAGGATCCAACCTGGCTAGGGGGTCGGTCTAGCCTGGTGTGGCGCAGCCCATCCACAGACCCAGCCTCTGCAGCGGGTCGGTTCGATTCACCCGGCGACGCCAAGCGGTGCCACCCCTCCTACCCGACTGGCCATAGCTGTCCGGTTATGCCCGGCGCACGTGGCCCGCACAGCGGTCCACGGTTCTCCTATGTGCGGCACCATGATTCTTCAGCCCAGTTGGCAGGCGGTCGGCTGGTTAGCCCGCCGAGCGGACCGCGTTTGTTGGTCGAGTCTCTTCCAGGAGGGACATGTAGGTGCCGCTGTCCACTAGCTCGACTGATAGTAGCCAGCCGGTTCTTCAACCCGAGCGGCCCGCGGATGCGGGCCACAGTTTTCCTCCACGTGGCTGGTGTGCGGCCGCTGCCTCCGGTCGCCGCCGCCTCAGGTCTCCGTCAACTCCGGTTGACATTGACTCTGATCGCCACTACCTCTTCTGATCTCCATGGCCTACATGGCCACAACCTACTTCCTCTAGCATGCTGCAATGACACCACGTCCTACCGGATCTGCCTCCATTGTCATCCCAAACAAGAACCGACAGAGGGTCATCGGGCCGTGTTAGTTCGGCATGTTCCCTCTGCGTTAGACGATAACAAATGGCCAAAGACAACCCAAAGTATTTATCAAGAACGAGCGTATAATTTTATTCATTTAAAATTATACAAAACCCCCTACCTTGATTTCAATGTTTTCTTAACGGTGTCACAGGAAGAGAATTATAAGATGTCGGCGTATGTTGCACTCGTCAAATGCCGCCGATTCCGGGATCAAGCATCTTCCTCATTCTTCGTCGGAGAGGACATCGTTCTTCATTGGAGATGTTCTTTGTTCTTCATTAGAGATATTCTTCATGGGAAGAACGATTTCTTTCCAACTCTCCCAATGACTCCCATAAAATAATTGACAAGGTAAAATAAAATATTAGGCTCTTAATATTTTAATGTTTCCATGCCTTTCAAAATAATTCAGAAACTCAAATTAATTAGTGAATTTATTAATTAATTGTATTGGCACCTTAATGAGAGAAGGTGTAAAGTTTAAAATTTAATAAGAGGAGAGGTGGCTTCATTAAATGAAAGGGAAGTCCAAGAGTTTCAAAGGGGTTTTAAATAAGTTTAAAGGGGTAGTGAAGAGTTTAAACTCATGTGGGCCCCACCACATGATATCCCCCCATGGGAGGTTATGTGGGATGGGCCCCACCACAAACCTCCCTTTGGAGAATTTAACTACCATCCAAATAAAATTATGTAACACATAATTTTATTTAAATTTTACTTAGAAACCCAAAAAAATAACTACCACTACTGATAAAACTCAACTATGGTAAAGGACTTCTTTAGCTAATACCGGCGCTACAAGTTCATCGGTTACCTCAGATTTCAATTCTGAGCACCGGTTCAAAAGATAGAAAAACCTACATGTACGTTTTCTGAACATACCCAAACAAAACAACAAAAAATTATTCCCGGTACACTGGGCCTCAGAATCAAGTGCCGTCAGAAACTATGGATTCCTAAAATTACCATATATTTAAGAAAAAAAATACCATGGAATTTTCGGGTCTTTACATTCTCCCAACCTCAGGGTTTTACGTCCTCATAAGCTACTACACACATTAAGGGAAAAAATGGGGTCATTGAGCACACATCTGAGCCTCCCTCTCCCATGTGCTCTCCTAGAGGTTCCCGTGATGCCAACGAATGCTCACTAGAGGAATCGACTATCCTCATAGGACTCGCTCCTATCAATCCTCGATCTCCATTGGAACCTCCGTGAATGACACCCTGTCATCGATTTCCAGCTCCCCATGGTCGATGATGTGGGATGAGTCGTGCACGAATCTCCTTAGCTCAGATACGTGGAAGACGTCCTACACCCGGTGCAACTGAGGTGGAAGAGCCAGGCAGTAAGCCACCTCACCTACCCTGATGAGGACCTAAAAAGGTCCAATGAATCATGGAGACAACATTACACCTCGGTCAAATCTCCATATACCTTGTCAAGGTTAGTCCCATAAGAAGACATGGTCGCCATCCTCGAACTTCAATAGTCTCCTTCTTCTATCAGCATAGGACTTTTTTCTACTCTGTGCAGTCTTCATTTTCTCTTGGATGATCTGCACCTTCTCCGTTGTAGCCTATACCATCTATGGTCCTACAAGTGCTGACTCCCTTGGGTCTATCTAGAAAAGTGTTGATCTTCATTATCGGCCGTACAGTCCCTCGTATGTTTCCATTCTGATGGTGGAGTTCTAGATGTTGTTGTACTCAAACTCCACCATGGGTAAGTTATCCTCCCAACTGTGACCAATGTCATGGACACATGAACAGAGCATGTCCTCGAGAGTCTGAATGGTCCTCTTAGTATGTCCATCCATCTGAGGATGGAAGGTGGTGCTCAAGCGAGGTTGCATCCCAAAAGCCTCCTGCAACCCCTTCCATATCCAGGAAGTGAAATGGGAATCTCGATCGGAGATGATCGTTGAAGGAAATCCATGAAGCCTTACGATCTCATATTTGTTGAGGCGTCCCAAGCTATCTATTGTGACCTACTCTCTAATCGGTAGGAACTGGGCTGACATGGTGAGTCGGTCGACAATCACCCAGATAGAGTCGTGTCCTCTCGATGTACGCGGAATTCCCCTCAGAAAATCCATGGATATCCCATCCCACTTCTAATCTGGGACCTCTAAGGGCTGAACCAAGCCTTCTGGAACCTGGTTCTCTGCCTTCACTTGCTAAAAAGTGAGGCATCGTGAGACAAACTCTACTACACCCTTCTTCTTACCCGGCCACTAGTGCTGTCGTCTGAGGTCTTGATACATCTTCGACAATCCAGGATATACCTCTAGAGGGGAAGTGTGGAACTCCCTCAACACCTCCTCCAGCAGTGAAACTAGTACCATGGTACGTCCTTTGAAGAGGATGACGTGCTCCCCACCTTCAAGGAACCCATCAGGTTCCTGCCCTGAGGATATCTGAGCATGTCGCGTCTCATAGTCAACATCCTCATGTTGTTCCTCTCAGACTCATTGAAGAAGTGGAGGAGTGACTATGAGATACTGAAGAAAGGCTACCCCATGTCCATCCACAAATGATGTCTGCAACATGACCAGATGCTAGGTCACCTCTCCTAGCCACTGAATTCCGGATCTCCTACTGAGTGCATCTGCAAAAGAGTTCCCCTTCATAGGAGTATAGACTTTCGCAAAGTCATAGTCCATGAGGAACTCGAGCCATCACCGCTGTCTTAGGTTCAGGTTTTTCTTCTAGAAGATGTACCCGAGGATCTGGTGGTCAGAGTAGATTGTAAAACGTTCACCTATATGATAGTGTCGCCACATCTTCAAGGTGAATACTACTACTGATATCTCCAGTTCATGGGTAGCGTAGTTCTACTCATTCTTTATCAAATGTCGTGATCCATATGTGATCATTGCTCTCTCCTACATCAGGACAAACCTGAGCTTGGTCCTTGATGCATCTTAGTAAACTACGTACCCTAAGCCCTCCTCTGGTAGCCTCTAGATGGGCGCACTATCCAACCTCTGCCTCAGATCCTGAATGCACTACTGTTATCTATTGGACCACACAAAGGGTTGCCCCATATTCTTCAATGCTAAAAGAGGTGCTGGAACTCTGGAGAAGTATGGCAGAAATCTCTGAGAGTACCCAGCCTGTCCTAGAAAACTCCAAACCTCCATCACAATCCATGGTGGATCCCAAGAAAGTATTTCCTCGATCTTTGTTGGATCCACTACAACTCCAGCCTTGGAGATGATGTGTCCCAGAATATGAACCTCCTAAATTCAAAAACTGACACTTTGAGAGATTAACATAAAGTTGGTGCTCTAATAGTGTATCCAGTACTACCCGCAAATGGTAGGCATCCTCCTCAAAAGTAGTTGAGTAAAAAAGTATGTCGTCGATGAAGACCATGACAAAACGATTGAGGTAAGGCTGGAATATCCTGTTCATGAGACTCATGAACACTACTAGAGTGTTGGTTACGATGAAGGGCATAACCAAGAACTCATTGTGGCCATACCGACACTTGAAAGCCGTCTTCTGCACATTATCATCTCGAACTCTAAGCTGGTGATAGCTTGACCTGAGGTATATCTTCAAGAACCATCGTGCTCCCTTGAGCTGATCAAAGAGGTAGTCAACCCTCATGAGTGGGTACTTGTTGTTCACAGTCACTTGATTTAGGCAACGATAGTCGGCACATAGTCATAAGCTCCTATCCGCCTTCTAGGAGAACAAAATCAGTGATGCCCATGGTGAAACACTAGGTCAGATAAATCCCTTCCCCTGCAAGTCCTCCAGCCATACCCTCAGCTCATGAAGCTCGGCTGGAGCTATCAGATATGCTAGAGTAGATATCAGTGTAGTCCCAGGGTACAGGTCAATGTAGAAGTCTACCCCTCTATGAAGAAGTAGTCCTGGAACATAGTCAGGAAAAACATCCACATATTGATCCACCACAACTGGAAAACTCAGACTCTACACATCAATTGCTCTGAGGATGAGACTAGGCAACTGATGTGTGATCGGCTTCCCCCTCCTCTATGTAAGTCCATCCTATACTGCAAAGGCTCCCTTCTCACTGGTGAAGGTGAACCAGGACCCATCCGTGTGGATATACCACACTTTGTGCCTAATATAGTCAATCTGAGCATGAACTGGGGATAACTAGTCCATACCCAAGATGAAGTCGTAAGGCCTTGACACCACAACAAGAAGATCCCTGCTGAAGCTCTCAAATCGTAGAGTAAGATCGCATTTTTGGAACCAGTGTGTAATCATCGAGTCTGCTCCCGTAGGAGTCTCTATCCCCAAGGATCGAGCCAACGACTCCATTATAATCTACGAGCTCCAAATAAGGGAAGTGGAAATAAATGAATGACTCGCACCTGTGTCTATAAGTACTGCTGCAAGGGTAGAGTAGGCACTAATAGTACCTCAAGTCATCTCAGGTACACCGTGGTCATATGCCTCTATAGCCTGAAGCAGATCGCCCCTCTTTCCATCAGCTCCCTGTGGTCGGGGTGGAGCTCCTGGTGGTGGTGGTGGTAGATCCTCGAAATGTCGTCCACCACCCGCTACACAACCAGCTCCTCTGCCATGTCCGCCTGCTCTCGGTAAACCACCACAGTCAAACCTCTTCCTCTACCTGGGAGGTCCCTCTCATGTATTCCTCTCATCTGCATGGAGGGTTAGTTAGTCATGAGCCATGTGGCCCTACCCTCCGCATGCATAGCACTACCTGCTCCTCATATACCTGGCTCTATCTTGTGTGCCCCACACAACCAAACCTGTATTCTGGGGTTTCCCACCTAATGGCATGGTCCCCTTGTAACTTTGTGTCATCTTCCTACTTCCGGTTGTAGAAGACATCACTAGGTTTCTCCCTATGGTGGGTCTCGCCACTGGTGATTTATCAGTGAGAAAAATCCCAACTAGAAGGGCTCACTCCAGCACCCCCGCCTACGTCGAAATGCTAAGGGGAGTCGTCGAAGCCCTGATCTCATGCCTTAGTCCTTGATCAAAGGTCTGGGCCATAAATAATGGGTCATGTACCATATCCATAGAGTAGCGTGAGAGGTCGTTGAACCTCACTGAGTACTTAGCTACTGTCAAGCTGCCCTGCTGCAGGTGAAGTAACTCCTAAATCTGCACCGCACGAAGCATGGAAGGAACAAACTCTAAGAGAAAGAGAATATCAAAGTCTATATAGAGTAATGATGCATCGCCATGCACCTGGAGCAACAGGCTCCACCATCTGCCTGCTTCCGCATACAATAGACTCATGACAAGGGTCACTATGAGGTCGGTTGGTGTCCCTAAAAATATAAAAACTCTCACGACAGCCTCCAGCCAAACCATAGATGAATGTGGGTCCGTCTCTCCCCGGAACCTGGGCGCCCTCTAGCGCTGGAACTTGTGCAACGTAGTCAGGCGTCGTGAACTCTCTGCTGCTGGAGCTGGTGGTATTGGGGGCCCAACGGGTAGTGGTGATGCCGATACCTCTGCTGTGATGAGGCCCTACACCGAGGCCTCGTCGCACGGTGGGAAACCTCTCGTAAGATACTCGGAACCTATGCTGGCTGACATTATGGGGCCATCTTGAAAAGAAATAGGTGTTCCACGGTTAAAATAGTATACCTGGTGATCTGACACAATTTTATCACAAAGAAAACCTTTTCAAAGGAAACACATACGCAATTAGTGGTTTTGTCCACTGAGTCAGAAATGAGAAGTCAGAGTCCTAGTGTATGGATAAATCGGCTGCCATACCAACACTTATTTCCCAAATCTGATGACCAAACCCAAAACACTTGACACTGTTGCCATTAAAAGAACCAGAGTCCATTTTCTGCAGTAGAAACACCTCTTATGATACTAATTTGTCACAACACATCCTCGGGGCCCGTGCCCTGACTACCCCAAGCCCGCCCTCCATAGGCCAAGTGCTGGCGACTAGCACCAAAGGCGTAATCCCAATAAAAAGGGAAGGCATTTCCTTTAAACAGTAAACAATACCAACAGAGTACACAACTTAAAGTAATCACTAAGTAAAGATGTATACAAAAGATATTGCTGAAATGAAATGGGCACGAAATATACACCCAACAGTAAAGTATAAAAAAATGAAAAGGTAGTACAACTGTAGTAAGGTAAAATAGCAACCACTGAGTTTTCCTCCGGGAATCCCACCAAAAGGGTGGGTACAGATAGTCTCCTCAGCACCCAAGGTCTGTCCATCCACTCCTTGTATGTCTCGCCAAGCGGTCTACCATCGGGTATCATCCATCTCTACAACTCTCTATCTCGATCAGTGTTGTCCGTCATCTGCAACCAACACAACAAAGTGTGGGCATAGCCTGTGTATAGTTGAGTATATCGATAATCAGTAGGGACCCCGAGAGTCTTGAAGGTCTCCCAGAATTCATGAATGATATACCACAGAAGAAAGATACAATGACGAAGTATCATCCAACCCTACTTTGGTATATGCCCAAACATATACCTTAAGTTACCAACACAGTTCGGCTCCAACTCTCGAGCCCAAGCACAACCCAGTCCACACAGGATGTAAAGTCAATCACATCGATGATAAAGAATGAAAAAAAGACTCAAATCACACAGGTATACATCTTTCGTATAGTGATAGAGATGATCAGATGTAGTCAGTGATTCATCTAAGATGTCAAACCCACATAGGATACAGGACCAGCTAAGCTATCAGACCCACACAGGATACCGGTCCAGCTACTTTGTCAGACCCACATAAGATACAAGAACAGAACTCAGAACTGTCAAACCCACATTGGATTCCAGTACAGTAGTCATTGTTGTCGAACCCAGAAAGGATTCTGATACACTAATCATCACTATCGAACCCACATAGGATTCTGGTACAGTAATCATCGCTGTCGAACCCACGTAGGATTTCAGTATAGTAGTCATCATTGTCGTAGCCAGCTCTAGGGTTCCCGCACATAGCACGCTCAATTCCATGAGGGTATGCTCATCGATCAATGTGTCGATACATCAATGGTCATGAAGTCCTGATTTGATGTATCCTGAAGTTCTGTATCATTATAAGGAACCCAATGTGATAGATAGCACGTCAATCAGATGCCCGGTCTGAGAGTTATTGGCATTTCCGTTCCTGGGGCTCGGTTGGATTTAAGCTCATTCCAAACACGGTCATTTTCAATGTTTTCCAAAACTCACTTAGAGTATCACAAAATTACCACCTCATACCGATGATCCCAGTGCTGTCGACGGTGCATCATTCAGATGTGCGATCTTCAAGTTATTTGCATTTAACCAAAGTCAGGCCCGACCCATCAAGCCCAGTGGCTGGCTGGTTGGCCCGACACGGCTCAGCGGGTCCAACCCGGCTGGGGGGTCGGACTGCTCTGGTTTTGAAGGTCCAACCCAGCTGGGGGTCGGATCGACATAGTTTGGCGGGTACGTCCCTTCTGGGGGGTCGGCCCGGCCCGGTTGTGCGCGGCCCACGCACGGACACGGCCCGCACTGCGGGCCGGTTCGGTACGCCCAACCGTGCAAAACAGCTCTGCCCCTCCTGTTTGGCCGGCTGTAGCCAGCCTGTTCTTCCCGGTGCACACTTCCCACACAACGGGTTGTGGTTCTCCTCAACGGGGCACCGAGCGGCGCCACGGTACTTCAGCCTGGCTGGCAGGCGGCCATCCAGTTCTCCTGCTGAGGGGCCCGCGGTTGCGGGCCGCGGCTCCTGTGGGTGTCGTGGTCCACCAGCCTGGCCGGTTCTTCATCTCGAGGGGCCCGCGGATGGGGGTCGTGGTTTTCCTCCACGTGGCCACCGCCTTCGGTCTCCGCCGCCTCCGGTCGTCATCGACTCCGGTCCCCGTAGACTATGGTCGTCGTTGCCTCTTCCGATCACCATGGCCTGTATAGCCGCGGCCTACTTCCTCTGGCGTGGTGCGACGACACCGCACCCTACCCGATATTCCTCCATTGTCAACGCAAACAAGAATCAACGGAGCGTCGTCGGGGTATGTTCGTTCGGCCCACATCCCCGTGTTAGTTGATAAAAAATGGCTAAAGACAAACCAAATCATTCATCAAGAATGTGCATAGAATTTTATTCATTTAAAATTATACAAAACGCCCTACCTTGATTTCAATGTTCGCATGATGGTGTCGCAGGAAGAGAATTTGAAGATGTCTTTGTATGTTGCGCCAGTCACACGCCGCGGATTCCGGGCTCGAGCGTCTTCCTCGTTCTTTGTCAGAGAGGATGCCATTCTTCGTTGGAGATGTTCTTCGTTCTTCATTAGAGATGTTCTTCATGGGAAGAACACTTTATTGCCAACTCCCCCAAAGCCTCCAATAGAATAATTTCCAAGGAAAAATAAAATATTAGGCTCCCTAATATTTTAATGATGCCATGCCTTTCAAAATAATTCAAAAACTCATATTAATTAATGATGTTATTAATTAATTGTGTTCGAACCTTAATGAGAGAAGGTGGAAGGTTTAAAATTTAAAAAGGGGAGAGGTGGATTTATTAAATCAAAGGGAAGTCCAAGAGTTTCAATGGGGGGGGGGGGTTAATGTATTTTAAAGGGGAGGTGAAGAGTTTAAACTCATGTGGGCCCCACCACATGATATCCTCTCATGGGAGGTTATGTGGGGGTGGGCCCCACAACCAAAATCCATTTGGAGAATTTTACTACCATCCAAATAAAATTACGCAACACATCATTTTATTTATATTTTACTTAGAAACCCCCAAAAAAATTACTACCACTCCTAATAAAAAACAACTGCATTAAAGGTCTTCCTTAGAGAATATCGGCAGTGTGGGTTCATCGATGTCCTCAGATTTCAATCCCGAGCACCGATTCAAAAGATAGAAAAACCAACATGTACGTTTACTGAACCTTCCTGAAAAAAACTTCAGAAAATGATTTCAAGAACAGCAGGCCTAAGAATCAGGTGCCATCAGAAACTACGGACTCTTAAAATTCCAATTTATTTAAGAAAATATTTTCCACCGAATTTCCAGGTCTTTACATAAAAATTCAAACATGGGTATAAATTAATTTAAACCATAGTCTAGTACATTGTAAAATTGTTTTGAAATAAATTTTTAAGACACACAAATGAGGATGATAAAGAAGTCCATGTTGATACTTTTGTTTAAAAAATCTCAAATAAAAAAGTGATTTTAAAATTAAACCATACCTTGTAATTTTTATTGATTGATGGTATGTCAACGTCCTGTATAATAGTTAAATCATTGTTATTAAATAAAAAAACAACCACATTCATAAATATTATATCATATATGATCATTTAATATTTCTTTGTTAATAATATTTCCATAGTATCCTTGATTCAGGTGTTAACCAATTCGTTTTTACTTTGTATGTTTTGTTACATAAGCCATGTTTGTTTTGTATAGGATGTATTTGATTCATATCCAGATGAATATTAAGTTCTTAAACAATATTTTTAAACATCAAATGAAAATTATTCATGAATGGTTATGATGGGGAATGAATCTCATCATGTTCGTGGAGATGATAATCCGTATGTACGATCGGGTGAAAATGTATTTCTATAAGTTGTGAAATCGTATATAATTGGACGGTATACACAGAATAATTAACCTATTATATTTATTATTTACATCAATTATCTTAATTATTATAACATCAAAATAATGATGTGTTGAATAACAAATTACACCACGACGTGGAGACGGTAAGCCGTATGTACGCACGTATGGTTACTTTGTAATTCATATGATGAAAACAATAATGAATATGATTTTAACATATTTATAATAACATCATATTATGTATGAAGAAATGGATTTATTATTTCGGTATGGAATCAATAAAGAAAGATGATGTGGAAGAAGAAAAAAACTTTGAAAGAGGTGATGAAATTATTTCCACTTCTTGGGGTGCTTCCTTTTGATTTGATCAAAAGGGCTCCATAGGTCGACTTCCTAATCAATATAAGGCCTATAAGTTTAAGTGAGGGTAGTTGGGAGGATATTTGAGCAGGTTTTGACCGATCCAAATAGCTATGGTGGTTTGATCTTGAGATAAGGGAAAGTACCCTTTTAAAACAGAGTCAAGGGTCACTTAAGGAAACGTTTGAAATAATAATTTATTATACAATCATATTTGGTTTATAATGTCCAAAAAAATATTTATTTCAAGGATAATGTGGGAATTAATTGAAAAAATCTCAACTAATAGGTTTTAGATAGGTTTAGGTCACCATATTAACCAAATATTTTAGATTTTTCTCTTAGTAAAATAGTTTAACTTTTACCTTGTATTCTTGTATTATTGTAATAAATGATTAATAAAATTACTATAAAAATACAAGAGAACCCAAGTGGTTCATTAATTATATATTTATCTTTATCTAATGAATTTTTTTGATCCTTAGATTTTAAATAATATTATATCAATTAATAATGTTGTATTCTTTTAAAATATCATTTATGTCAATTTCGACACTATTTACTATTTGGTTTTTATGCAAGTCATAAAAAATTCATCACTTTGAAAAAATTTATTTAATCAACCATAAAATCTCTTATTAACCAAAAAAATTCTTGGAATACATCAAATGTCACAATTTAAATTATATTAATATTTATAATATCAATTATTTTAATCACTCAATGATAAGGTAATTATTGCATCATCATTGTGTCATTAAAAATATTGATTATTTAATTTATAAAAACTATAAATAAAATACCATTATGTAAGAAATATTTTTAATTTTCTAATGAATATTTATAGTCGAATTTACCTTATGAATGAACCTATATTAAAATTTCTTTAGTTACTAAACATTGAATTTTAACACTTTCATCTATTCGTTAAATAAAATAATAATAAATATCCTAATCATATCCAAGTAGACCAAAACGAAAATATTTTATTCATAAAGTTAATTTTTGACAAAATGAACTTATCCAAAAGAATTAGCACATGTGTTAGGGTAATTATAATATCATTTTACCTTTAATTATCCCTTTTACTTTTAACTGGGGTAAATAAAATTCAAAAGTTACTATTCACAAAATATTATTTTCATCCTATTGAACCCCATTTTACTTACTAATTTCAACAGTATCACTCAGATTTTTTAAATTCAATTCACAGAAGTGGTAAATTACATTTTATGCAAATTTTTCAATGTTCTTAGAAGGTCAGGAAAAGATGTTAAAAAATTCAATAAAATTTTATACATATAATTTTATTATAAAATGACTCCAATGAATTACATTGAACTAATATAAGTATTAGATATTTATTTTTACTTTAAAACAAATTTATGTAAAAATAATAATTATTTAAATAAAAGTCGATTTTATACAATAACGATGTGTTTTTACTATTCATAAAAAATTAAATGTTTTCTGAAAAAATACCCAGAATTCAACCTAAACTAAGTACGATATTCTGAATCCAAAAATGAAGTCCGTTTTGAAATATAAAATTTAAAAAATATTAAAAATTGGTTATTATTATTTATAATAGCTTGTTTTGTTGTTCATGTTGTGCTACAACTAGAAGTTGTGTACCACACATGTTATTACATTATTTAAAGAGAAGTGTACCATAGAAGATTGGTGTGTTACATTCTTCCCTCCTTCAAATAATTGTTTCCTCGAAATTTCATGTATATTACTGCATAAAATGATTCGGGTGGTACTTCATCATAAGTTCCTTATCTTCCCATGTTTCATCTTCTATCTTATAGATTCTACAGATGACTTTTACCAGACGAGTCGTCCGGTTTCTCAACACTTGTTCTTTGGTATCAAGAATTTGAAAGGATCTTGAAAATAAGGCAGAATGGGTTCAAGTTCTATTTAATCATAGGTGAGTACATGCCTTAAGTTAGGAATGTATTTTCTTAACAATGATATATGGAACATATCATCAACTTTAAAGATACTTGGTGTCATTTCAGAATGATAAGCTATAACTCTATTTTGTTATAGAATTTTGAAAGGTCTGATGTACAAGGGACATAATTTACCCAGCTAACCGAGTCATAAAACCCCCTTCAATGTAGATACCTTTTAAAAAACATGATCTCCTACATGAAATTCCAAATACTTCATTTGGTTATCATAAATTATGTTTTTTAAAATTTTATATTCTTTTATGTGGGTTTGGATAATATTAACATTTTCTATTGTTTCCTCAACAAGTTCGGGGCCTACGAGTTTTCTTTCAGCAACATCATCCTAAAAAGTTGGTGCATGATATATCATTGCATATAATGCTTCATATTGATCTATCAGAATACCTGAATAGGAGATATTGTTATAAGTAAATTATACTAGAGGTAAATAATGATCCCATAAACCTTGAATGTCAAGTGAGAATGATCTCAACATTACTTATAAGGTATGAATAGTCCATTCTGATTTTCCATCAGTTTGAGGGTGGTTGGGAGTGCTCTAATGAAGTTCTGTATCTCGAGCATTCTGAATTATTTTTCGGAATCATCATTTGAAATGGTGATCACAATCAGAAACAATTGATAGGGGTACACCATTAAGTCTAACAACTACATTAATATATATTCTTGCTAAACTCTCAAGTGTTAAATCTTCTCTTATAGAAAAAAATGTGCTGACTTGGTAAGACGATCAACAATGACACATATTACATCATTCCTTCTAGGAGTATTTTGTATTCCCATGAAAAAGTACATCATAATATTTTCCCATTTCCACTATGTTATGGGAAGAGGTTCTATGACCCTTCTAGGATGTTGTCTTCCACACTTAAACTGTTGAAAAAACATACATCCTAACACATAATCTGCCATCTCCCTTTTCATATTTTACCACCAAAAATATTTCAACAAATAACTATAAATATTATTTCTACCAGGGTGTATAGAGAAATTGGAGCTATGAGCATCACCCAACAATTCCCTTTTAAGATCACGTATATCAGGAACACGAAGTCTCTTCCCAAATTTCAAAATTCTATCTTCATATGCGAAGTCGATCAATATCACATCATTCAAAACATTAATTTCCCATTGAAAATCTTCATCATCATTTAGAGAAATTTTTATCCTTTCTAGTAAAGTTGGATTGGAAACCATTTGAAAAAGTATTGATATTTCACCTCCCATGATTATTCCAATAACCATCATTACTAGATCCAAGAACATAGGATCCCTTTCAGCTCACATTTTTCTCAAAACTCCATGATCCGTTCTGCTCACTGCAAATGGCACCTTATTTTCTTTCCCTATGTGTTTTTTATGGTTCAATAATAATCATAGAGTATTTCATGCCATCATCTTCTCTTAATGTTGAGTTTTTTTTTGTGAGAAAATATAATTCAAACTTGTATGATCAATATATAACTCACATTTTTTCACAATAGACATTGTGTCTCCATATCATCAAGGAAAATATTATAGATGTTAACATTAAATCATGTCTTGGATAGTTTTGTTCCGGAGTTTTCAGTTGTCGTGATGCATAGGCAATAACACTATCATTCTGCATAAAGAAACAACCCAGTCCTTTCTTTGAAGCTTCACTATAAATAACAAAGCCATCATTCCCCGATGGTAGAGTCAATATAGGACTATTGAATAATTTTTTCATCAATTTTTCAAACCATTCTTCACACTATTTTGAAAAAACAAATTTCAACCCTTTATATGTGAGCTTGGTTAATGGGTTAGACAAATAGGAAAAATTATGGATGAAGCGCCGATAATAACCTCCTAAACCAATAAAACTACATACCTCAGTTATATTTTCTAGTGCTTAACATTCTTGGATTTTGTTTTTCTTTGAAGGATCAACAAAGATTTTATCCATAGAGATAATATGGCCAAGAATAGAAATCTACTGAAGCCAGAATTTACACTTGCTAAACTTCTTATATAAACCATTTCTTCTAAGAGTTTTTAGGGTAGTCTGCAACAAATTTTCATGATCATCATAGCCTTTAGAGTATACCATGATATCTTTATTAAAAACCACTACAAATTCATCAAAATATTCCTTGAAAACTCTTTTCATTAGATCCATGAAGAAAGTGGGTTCATTAGTCCATCCAAAAGGCATTAATGTAAACTCATAATGCCCATACCTAGTACGAAATCTTGTCTTTGACATGTCTTCTTTCTTTACGCACAACTGATGCTATCCAGATCAATGGTCAATATTTGAAAGATATTATGCTCCATGAATTTTGTCAAATAAATCATCAAAGCGAGGTAGGGGATACATGTTCTTTATTGTTTTAGCATTGATCTCCCTGGAGTCAATGCACAACCTCATAGATCATTCTTTCTTCTTTAAAAAATAAAAGGGGATCCCCATGGAGAAACACTATGGTGAATAAATACTTTATAACACAATTTCCCTAGTTTTTTCTTTAGTTACACTAATTCCATAGTGGACATTCTATAAGGGGTCATCGATATGGGCCTCGAACTTGGAATTAAATCAATAGAAATCTCAATTTCTTGTTCTAGAGGATGTTTGGGTAAATCCTCTGGAAACACATAATCGGTACATACTTTATTTTAACATTATTTTTCTCACTCATAGTTATTTCAAAATCTTCCTCCATAATAATTGAATTTAGTAGAGCTACTAGGGGTGAATCTGGATAAGGATCAGATGGTGATGTTTCTTCTCTAAATATAAGGTACTCTTTATAATCATTGACAATTATAACCTTCATGTTTTTAGTATAAATTTTCACATCATGGTCTAAATGAAAATCTACATTGAGGATTATATCATATTCAATCATGGGTATGACAATGAGATCAAAAGATAAAGAATGACTATATTCCCCAATAGGAACTGATTCCCAAAACATTATTGCAAGGATACTTCCCTTATGATTTTTTACTAAAACAATATTTGTTAAATAAAATTGGAAATATCTAATTTTCATAAAAAAACTGGGAAGATATGAAACTACACGACGATCTAGAATCAAATAAAGCATAGGCTAAATTTTAGGAGATCAATAAATTACCTACCAATATGTCATTTGGAGCATCAACCTTAGTAGCAGAGATCACATAAGCTTGTCCTTGATCCCTTGGCCTTTTTTGAGGTAAGTTTCCTTGGAGATTATGACATTAATTTGCATAATTTCCCATTTCTCTAAATGTGCATCATTAAACATTGTTAACATATTTCATTCCCTTGAAATAATGAGCTTCGTAGACTTTTTCACCACACTTATAACAGAATCCCATTTCGTTCAGGAATGTACTGGGGTATTTCATCCCACATTTACTATAGGGTCGACATTAAACTTTTCCCTTTTTCCCATTATTTCATTTTCCAAAGTGTTTAGCGGATATGTCATTCTATTTATTTTCATTAATGTCATACGGTCTATATAATTCCTTTTCTATCATGATAGCACATGAGAAAATATCATCGTATGATGAGGAGGATTGTGAGACTAATGCTCGACATAGAAATGGTTTTAACCAATCATAGAATAGATCAATATTACTCCTTGGGTTATGTATATAATATTCCCCATTCTATTATAACCTTCTAAAGTTAGCCTCATACTTTGCAACATTATTATCCTCCTTTTCCTTAGACTCAGAAATTGTCTTTACATGTCCGCTAGATGGTTATGAAGAAATTATTTTTTTAAGATTTTTTTTAAACTCCAACATCACCATATTTGATACTACTTCATCCTCTTTTCTGTTTTGAATTAATAACCACATTGACCTGCATCTCTTGTGAGGAGATAAACTGAAATGAAATGTTTTATCCTTTTGTAACTCTCCATAGCATGAAAAATTTTATCTAAGGAGCTTATCCATTGCTTAGCCACAAATAGGTTTATAGTCCCATTGAATGTTGGTGGTTTTTTCTCATGAAGCAGTATAACATTGATCCTCCAAATTGTGGGTTAGGGTGAACTATATGTGTAAGGATATTATTCATAACCTGAGTGAGTTATCCCAGTATGGTTATAAGTTGTTCAGCACTGGTTGCATCACCAACTCCAATATAATTATCTATAGTAGGAGGGTAATTCATACATAAATTATGATCATTCATACATTTTACATTCCTTCCACTATGCACCATTTATAAACAATTCCATAAACTAGATTAGTTTATGAATCACAATAAATAATTCCAAACTATTGAAATACCAAACTTAAATTGAACAGTTTAGGCATATAATTCATAATCATAAAAAAGGTTTTATTTGAGTAGGTATTTAGTCATAAATCCTTCATAATGGTTTGTAAATAAAATTTGAATTATCTTACGCATATCCACTTAGAGTGTCGTAACCAAGAGTGCAGCAAGTCATGTTGTTGTGTACCAGGATACCCTTGGTCAAGCCCGAAACTCCTGGTCGGATTTTTCACTCCTAGGTACATCTGGTCCAAAGCCGCCTTTACCTACTCCTATCCAGACATGGATGTATTGCATATAAAATTTAAAAAATCTCTATATTACAAAAATTCATGGATTTTCTTCTATATTAATCTTTAAAGTCTATCTTAGGGTAATGTTATATAATATGGGTTTGTCTAAATATAATTTCCAAGGTTTGTACTAAACCTCCCTATGAAACCAACTATAAGACCCTAACCCTAGTAACCTAGAGTTGGTGCATTATTAACTAACATTGGCCTAATTCAAGGAATCATGTCCCGAAAGACCGGTCAATTTATCATCCTTGGAAGTAATTGATACATACATAAGTTTTACATTACAATGTGAAATAAAAAAACAAAATAGTGTCCCCTTTTTACACTCTTATAACCCTTAGCCTATTCATTTAGGTTAATCAAAATATTCTTCTTCACATTATGTAAAAAATAAAACATAATAAAGGGGTGTGCTCAGATGCTCATTAAGGATAACAATATAGAATAAACTATCATAAATAAGCATAAACATTGAAGTCAATGTATAAGACTAAATAAAATACCTTTTAAACTTATACTTCATCATAATATGGGAAATATGAATCAAATAATGTCGTTTACATATTCACATTTATATTCTACTAGTCAAATAATAACATGTAATATCAATAACCAATTTCATAATGACAGAAGGCATAATTCCAAACATCATAACCACATTTTCAAGGCCTCTTTCCCAAAATACAAATAACATTTTGTAAAGTCCTTGTGTCAAGACACATGTTTGGCTCATGAGACCTACCTATTCATCGAGGTGCTATAGAAGGCTTCACCGGTCACTTACTAAGTACAATGCATTCCTTATATGAAAATGTTGAAACATAACATAAACATTCATATTAAAACTGGAATACGAAATGATAATACATTAACCATAAACCATGAATGGTATAAAAATAACTCATCCATAGTCAAACATATCACAAAACTTTCAATACAATATGGAAGATTGTGTCATAATAAATCAACTTCAACTAACTGTAAAATCCAGCAAAGGATGTTGACATTTTTGAAATAAAAACTATTTGACATAAATATCCCATTCTATTTTGAAATAATATAAAAATAACATAAATATAAAAGAAAATATTTATTTTGAAAATATTTTTATAAGCTTTTAAGGGAAGCTTCGAAGGTGTTATAATGGAAGAAAAATATTCACCCACCGTAGAAGTTTAAAAAAACATTCTTTCCATAATTTTTTGAAACGATCATAAAGTACCTTGTTTTAATAGACATAGAAAGACTCCTTTCAAAAAAATTTATAAATATTCTAATAAGGGTATAAATGAATTTAACACATAGCCTAATAAATATTAAAAATGTTTTAAAATGAATTTTTAAAAAACATTGATATCGATGATAAAGAAGACCGAGTAGATACGTTCGTAAAGACAACCTCGAAAAATAAAGGGATGGTAAAATTTACCCTAACCTTATACTTTTACTTGATTGAGAGTTCATTATCCTTTTTTATAATAGATAAATCATGGTTATTAAATTATACAAGATCCAAATACATAAATATTATATCATGTATGATCTTTTAATATGGATTTTTTAATAATATTTTAGTAGTATAATAGTTTCGGGTGTTAGTCGATTCATTTTCCATTATATGTTTTGTTTTGTAAGACCTTTTTGTTCTGTATAGGATGTATTTGATTCATATATAGAATAATATTGAGTTCTTAAAAATTATTTTTAATCATAAAATGAGAATTATTCTTTAGTTTTTACGATGGGGAATGAATCTTATCGGGTTCGTGGAGACGGTAATCCGTACATACGCTTGAGTGAAAATATCATTCTATTAGTGGTAAAATCGTATGTAATTTGATGGTATACAAAGAATATTTATCATGTTATATTTATTATTTTCATAAATTATACTTTTTATTATACCCATCCAAATAATTATGTGTTGAATTACAAAGTACACCATGACATGGAGAGGATAAATCGTACGTACGCATGTATGTTGACTTTGTCATTAGTAGTATGAATAGAATAATGAATATGGTTGTGAAATATTTATAATAACCTCAAATTATTTAGAAGTTACTAGAGTTATTATTTTGTTATGGATACAATAATGAAAGAGTAAGTGGAATAATGAAATAACATTGAATGAGGTGATGAAATTGTTACCTCTTCTTCGGGTGATTCCTTTTGATTTGATCAAAATGGGTCCTTGGGTAGGATTAATGATCAATGTATGACCTCTGTGTTTAATTGAGGTTATTTGGGAGGATATTTGAGTAGTTTTTGCATGAGACAAATTGATATGGAGGTGTGGTTTTGAGAGAAGGGGATGTATCCTTTTATAAGAGTGGTGATGGTTACTTTAGGAAAAAGTTGAAATATTTATTTTTTATACCATCATATTCAGTTTATAATGGATCCAAAAGAATTTATTTTCAGGCTATGGTGGGCCTGGGTTGAAAACCTCTCAACCAGTAGGCATTAGATAGGTTTAGGTTTCCATATTAACTTTATTTTTTAGATTTAACTTGTAGTTAAATAGTTTATCTTTTACCATGTATTCTTGTATTATTATAAAAAATGATTAATAAACATACAGTAAAAAGACAAACAATCCCCAAGTGGTTTATTATTTATATATATAATCTCATCTATGTCCTTTGACCAAACCATATATTTTTAGGAATATTATATCAATTAATGATGTAGTATTTGTTTTTAAAACTCAATTATATCAATTTTGACACTATTTATTATTTTGTTTTTGTGAAGGTCATAACAACATTATCACTTCAAAAAAAATCAACCCTAAAATTTCATATTAACCAAGAAAATTCATGGAATTCATAAAAAGTATCAATTTACAATTATATAAAGAATTATAATATCAATTATTTTAAGCTTTCAATAATAAGGTAATTACTACATCATTATCGTGTCATCAATAAATTTAATATTTTATTGTGAAAAAATTATAAATAAAATACCATTATGTAGGAAATATTTTTATATTTCTAATTAATATTTATAGTTGAATTTATAAAATGTATAATCCTATATTAAAAATGGTTTAGTTATTAAACATGGAATTTAGCAATTTTAACTCTTCTTTAAATAAAATAATAATAAATTTCATAATCTAATCCAAGTGGACCAAAAGGATCATATTTTATTCCTAAGGTTGATTCTGGTCGAAATAAACTTATTCAATATAAATCAAACTTGTGTTAGGGTAGTTATAAAATCATTTTTACCTTTAATTAGCCTATTTAATTTTAACTCTGATATATAAAGTTCAAAATTTACTATTCACGGAAAATTATTTTCATCTTATTGAACAAAATTTTACTTAATGATTTCATCCATGTCTCTCTAATTTTTGAAATTCAATTCACAAATTTTGTAAAATTACGTTTAATGAAAATTTTTAAATGAGCCTAGAAGGTGGGTAAAATATGTTAAAAAATTCAATAAACTTTTATACATCAAATCTTATTATAAAATGACTCCAATGAATTAAATTTAACTAATATAGGGATTATTCATCTAGTTTAACTTTTAAACAAATTGAAATAAAAATAATTATTATTTAAATAAAATTCGGATTGAAATAATATAGTAGTGTTTTTCACTATTCATAAAAAATTGAATGTTTTTAGAAAAAACAAAAAATTCACCCTTTGATAATGTTGATGTTCAAAATCAAAAAATGAATTCCATTTTGAAAAATAGAAATTATAATATTTCAAAAAGTGGAATTATGATTTATAATGGCTAGTTTCATTGGTCATGGTGTGCTAGAACTCGAAGTTACGTACAATGCAAACTATTGCATTACTCAAAGGGAAGCATACTGTGGAAGATTCGGGTGTTATATTCTTTCCTCTTTGAAATACATTCTTCCTCAAATTTTCTAATATATTAATTCATAAAATGGTTCGGTTGGTTCTTCATCAAAAGTTCTTCATGTTCCCATGTTGCCTCTTCTATCTTATGGTTTCTCCATAAAACATTTACCATAAGAGTCATCTAGTTTCTCAAGACTTGTTCTCTGGTATAAAAAATCTTGAAAAGATCTTCACAATAAGGAAAATCGGGTTCCAGTTCGATTTATTCATAGGTGGGTACATGTGTTGGTTCTAGCATGCATTTTTCAACAGTGATACTTGGAACACATAATGATCTTTGGAGAGACATGGTGGCATTTCCAAAAAAATAATCTACAACTCCAATTAGTTCAAGATTATCGAAAGGTATGTTATACCTGGGACTTAATTTACCCTTCTTACCAAATTATAAAACACCTTTCCATAGAGATACCTTCAACAAAACATTATCTCCTACTTGAAATTTCAAAACCTTTCTTCGGTTATCGACATATCTCTTTTTTTAACATTTTTTTTCTTTATGTCGGTTTGGATAATATTAACATTTCCTATTGTTTCCTCAACACATTCTGGGCCTGCATGTTTTTTTCACCAAAATAATCCCAACATGTTGGTGTGTTACATATCTTTCCATATAAAGCTTTATATGGGGCCAACATAATACTTGAATGGAAGATATTGTAATAGTAAAATTCCACCATAGGTAAATATTGATCCCACATGCCTTTAATGTAAAGTGAGAAAGAGCAAATCATGTATTCTATGGTTTTAATAGTCTATTCTGATTTTCCATTAGATTGAGGGAGGTAGGAAGTGCTCAAACGATGTTCATTATCAAGGAATTTTGAATAATTTTCTATAATAATGATGTGAAATGGGGATCATAATAAGAAACAATCAATATGGGTACACGATAAAGTCTTACAAATTAATTAATATATAGTCATACTAAATGTTCTTTTGTTAAATCTTCTCTTATAGCAAGAAAATGTTCTGACTTGGTTAGACGATCAACAATGACCCATATTGCATCATTCCTTTTAGGATTCATTGGTAGTCTCATGAAATAGTCTTTCGTAATATCAACCCATTTCCACTCTGGTATGTGAAAAGGTGGCATGGATCCTCCAGGATTTTTTCATCCACCCTTAACCTGTTGACAAACCATACATCTTGATAAATAATAAAAAATCTCCTTTTTCATTTTGTCCCACCAAAAATGTTCCTTCAAATATCAATAAATATTAGAGCTACCTGGGTGAATTGAGAAATTAGAGCTATGAGAATCATCCAACAATTAACTTTTTTTTAGATCAGTTATTTTGGGAACACAAGGTCTCTTCCAAAATTTTAAAATTCCATCTTTATATATGATGTCAATCAATCTACCATCACTCAAATATTTAAATATTCTTTTGAAACTCCTCATCATCAGTGTGAGGTCTTTTTATCCTTTATATTTAACATGGTTTGGCATCCATTTGAAAATGTATTGATGTTTGACATACCATGATTATTACCATATACATATTTACTTAATCCTTGAATATAGGATCCATTTTAACTCTCATCTTGTTCAAAACTCCATGATCATTTCATTTCAATGAATTTTCCTCCTTATTTACCTTCTCCGTGTGGTAGTGTATATTGAAATCATAATATTTTTTTAGTTTAAGCCAACATATTTTCCACATGTTGAGTTTTTTTGTGAGTAAATATACTTCAAACTATTGTGATTTATATATATCTCACATTTTTTACCATAGAGATAGTGTCTTCATATCTTCAAGGAAAATATTTCACCTACAAACTCAAGTTAATCAATGGGATAGTTTTTTTCATTAATTTTTCGTTGTCTTGATAAATAAGCAATAAATATATCTTTATGAATAAGTACACAACCCAATCCTTTGTTTGAAGATTCACTATAAATAAAAAACCCATCATTCCCAGATGGTAGAGTCAATATAGAAGCATTGACCAACATTTTATTCAATTTATCAAAAAATTATTCACACTCTTTTGTGCAAATAAATTTATCCCCTTTACGCATGAGCTTGGATAATGGGATAGCCAATTCAGAAAAATTATGGACGAAGCACCGATAATAACCTGCTCAACCAATAAAACTCCATACGTCAGTTATATTCATCAGTGCTAGAAATTCTTGGATTGCCTCTGTTTTTGAAGGATCAAAAATGATTCCGTACTTAAGGATAATATAGACAAGAAAAGAAATATCTGAAAGCTAGAATTCACACTTTCTAAACATCCCATATAATTCATTTCTTCTTGAGTTTTTATAATAGTGCTCAACTGATTTTAATGATCTCTGTAGATTTGGGAGTATACCAAGATATCATCAATAAATATAACTACAATTTCATAAAGATATTACTTTAAAAACCTACTCATTAAAACAATGAAGGCAAATGGTTCATTATTTAGTCCAAAAGGCATTAATGTAAACTCATAATGCCCATACCTGGTACGAAATGTTGACTTTAGAATGTCTTCTCTGTTCACGCACAATTGATGATATACAGTTTGAAGGTAAATCATTGAAAAATTTTGTCCTCTATGAATTTGATCAAATAAATCATCAATGTTAGGTAGGGTAAAAGATTTATTTATTGTTATAACATTTATCTCTCAGTCATCAATGAAAACACTCATAGATCCAACTTTCTTCTTAACAAAAAGAATAGGGGATCTCCATTGAGAATCTATAGGTTGAATAAATCCTTTATTACTAAATCCATCTAGTTTTTTCTTTAGTTAAACTAATTCCATAGTGGCCATTCTATTAGGGGTATTCGATATGGGCCTTTAACCTCGAATTAATTCAATAGAAAACTGAATTTCCTATTCTGGATGATGTCCAGGTAAATCCTCTGGAAACACATATATATATCCTTGAACAATATGAAAATACTCCATTTGAACATTATTTTCCTCACCCATAGTTATTTCATTCTCTCCATCCCAAATAATTGAATTTAGTAGAGCTACTAGGGGTGGATCTAGAAAAAAATTAGACGGTGACATATTTTCTCGAATGATAAGTTACTCCATATCATCCTCGAAAATTGTAACCTCATTCTTCTTAAAATAAATTTTCACAGCATGGTATGAAAGAAAATTAATACCAAGAATTATATCAAATTAAATCATTGTTATGATGATGACATTAGGAGATAAGGCATGTTTATATGACCTAAAGGGAATTGATTCAAAAAATCATTGTTTCTATGATACTTCCCTTAAGAGTTTTGACTGATTAATTCCTTGTTAAATCAAATTTGAAATTACAAATTTTCTAAAAAACTAGGAATATATGAATCAATGTGATAATACAGAATCAAAAAAAGAATTGACTAAATATGAGGAAATAATTAAATTACCTGCCACAAAATCATTCAGAGCTTCAACCTCAGCAGTAGAAATCGTATAAGCTTGACCTTGGTCCCGTGGCCTTTTCTGTGGTAATTTTTCATCAGAGCTTAAAAAAATTATTTGCATAATGTACAATTTCTATACAATTTTAGAATTCAACATTGGATTCCTCATTGTTTACCTTTCAATCATGAGTTTGGTGGCCTTTTTCACAACACTTGTAATAGACTCCCATTCCCACCAGGAAAGTACTAGGGTGTTTTTTCCCATATTTACTATAGAGTGGAAGTTCAACTTTAACCTTCCACCCCTTATTTCCATTTCCATACTATTCAGCAGATCTGTTATTCTCTTTATTTACTTTAAAGTCATAATACATAGATAATCCTGTTTATGTCTTGATAGCACATGAGAGAATATCGTTTTATGATGAGAAGTATTGCGAGGTAATACTCAACAGAGAAATGGTTTTAACCCATAAATGAATCGATCAATCATACAACTTGGGTTTTATTTATAATATATTTCATGCCTTACTAACCTTGTAAAGTTAGCATCATACTTTGTAACATTCTCATCCACCTTTCTTTCAGACTCATAAATTGTCTTTCCATATCTATTTGATGGTCACGAGGAATGTATTTTTCTAAGGAAATATCTTTAAATTCTCTCTATTCCATATTTGATACAACCTCATCCTCCTTTGTGTTTTGTATTAATGACCACTATTGATCTGTATCTCCATTGAGGTGATAAATTACCACTATAACCTTATCCCTTTCACTACTCCCAAAAGCATTAATTATTTTTATAAGCAACATATCCATTGCTTAGATACAAATGGATTTTTACTCCCATTTAATGTTGGTGGATGTTTCCTTATGAAGCTGCATAACATTAATCACCCTTATTATGGGTCAGGGTGCTCCATATGGGTAAGTTTATTATTCATAAACTGAGTGAGTTGTCCCAGTATGGTTATAAGTTGTTCAGAACTAGTTTCATCACCATCCCCACTATAATGATTTTTATTATGAGGGAAATATGTACATGTATTATGTGTGTTGATATGATTTCCATTCCTTCCACTAGGTGTAATTTCTAAAAAATGGCATACACTAGATTAATTTATGAATCAAAATACACAATTCCTAACTAATATAATTCCTACAATAAATTGAACAATTTATTCATATATTTTATAATCAAATTTTTTTTAGAAGGTATTTACTCAGAAATCGTTCATAGTGGTTCATAAATAACATGTGAATTATCCAAAGCATATCCCATGGGAGGGTCTTAACCAAGAGTGAAGAAAGGCTCATTTTTGTGTACTAGGATACCCCGAGTCAAGACCAAACTCTTTATTAGAGTTTCCACTCCTAGGTGCATCTGTGCCAGATCTGCCTCTACTTGCTCCTATCTAAACATGGATGTGTTTCTTGGAAAATTCAAAAAATATTTACATTTCCAAAATTCTAGTAACTTCTTCTATATTAATCTTCAATGTCTATGTTCGTGTAATGTTCTATAATTATAGTTTTTCTAAATATATTTTCTAGGGTTTATCCAAAACCTCCCTCTAATTAAAATTGTAATGTCCTGGCCCCATTTACCTAGAATCAGTGAATTATTACATGAAATTGGAAAGATACAAGGAATCAAGCCCTGAAATACCGATTAGTTTAGTAACATTGGTAGTAAAAGTTTCATACATCAGTTTTATATTACATCATGAAATTTAAAAAACAATATTGTGTCCCATTTGAACACTCTTATATCCCTTAGCATATTACTTCAGGTTAACTATAATATACTTCTTCATATCCGAGGAAAAATAAAATATAAGAAAGGGGCGATCTCAGATGATCTGTAAAAACAAAAATATAGCAGAAACTATCATAAATAAGCATACATATTTAAGGAAATTTATAAGTTTAAAAAATCATTTTAATATAAACTCTATCATATTATAGAAAAGATAAATCAAATAATTCCATTATTTATTTACATGGATATTCTACTAGTCGAATAATCACACGAAATATCATTATCCAATTTCATAATTGTTGAATGGATAATGTCGGACATCATAACCACATAGTCAAGGCCTCATGCCAAGACAACAAATAAATTTTTTAATGGCCTTATTCCAAAACAATAGTTTGTTTCATGATACCTAATGATGCATCTAGGAGTTATAGCAGACTCCACCCATCACATACTAATTTAAACGCATTCCTCATATGAAAAGGTTGAAACATAACATAAACATTTGTATTAAAACTAAAATACAAAAAGTTAATACTTTAACCATAAACCATGAATGATATAAAAATAATATATCCATAGTCTAACATATCACAGAACCTTCAATAAAATATGAAATATTTTATCATAATAAATCAACATCATATAAGTGTAAAATCCATCAAAGAATTTTGACATAGATAAAATCAAAACTATTTGAGAGATATATCTCTTTCTATTTTGAAATTAATTTACAGTAACAGAATTATAAATGAAAATATTTATTTTTAAAATATTTTTATATGTTTTTAAGGGATGGTTTGAAGGTGTTATAACTGTGGAAAATAGTTTTACCTACCATATATGTTTAATAAAAAATTTGTTGCTTAATTTTTCAAAAAGTTCATAAAGTACCTTGTTTTAATAGAGATGGAAAGATTCCTTTCAAACCATTTTTTAAAAATTCAAAAAGGGTATAAATTACATTATCCAGTAGAATTTTAAATAGTAAAAATGTTTTGAAATACATTTCTAAGAAACATGGATGTGTATGATAAAAAAGTCTCAGTAGATACATTCGTAAAAACGACCTCGGATAATGAAGAGATTGTAAAATTAACCCTTACCATGTACTTATCCTTGATCGAGAGTACATTAACCTCCGGTATAATAGTCAAATCATTTTTTAATTATAAAATGACCACATACATAAATATCATATCATATAGGATATTCTAATATTGCTTTTTTAAAAATATTTTAGTAGTATCATTATTTTGGGTGTTATCCAATTCGATTTCATTTATATGTTTTGTTACATAAGTCATGTTTGTTATGGATAGAATGTATTTGATTCATATATATAATGATATTATGTTCTTAAATATTATATTTAATCATCAAATGAAAATTAATCTCAAATGGTTATGATGGGGAATGAATCTCACCGCGTTCGTGGAGAGGGTAATATGTATGTACGCAAGAGAAACAATATCATTCTATTAGTGGTTAAATCATATGTAATTGAATGGTATATACATAATAATTATCATTTTATATTTATTATTTACAAAAATTATACGCGTTATTATACCCATCCAAATAATGAAGTGCTTAACAACAAACTACACCACGACTTGGAGACAGTAAGATGTACGTACGCATGTATGGTGACTATTACATTCATAGGATTGATAGAATATTGAATATGGTTGTAAAATATTTATAATAACCACAAAATATTTAGAAGGTACTAGATTTATTATTTTGGTATTGAAACAACAAATAAAGTGTAAGTGGATGAAAAAAATATCTTTGAATGAGGTGAAGAAAGTATTACCTATTCTTCGGGTGCTTCCTTTTGATTTGATCAAAAGAGCTCATTTGGTTGGATTTCTAACGAAATTAAGGACTTTATGTTGAAATTAGTTTATTTGGGAGGATATTTGAGTAGGGTTTGGCCAAGACAAATGGCTATGGAGGTGTGATTTTGAGAGAAAGAGAAGTACCGTTTTATAAGAGAGTTGAGGATCACTTTAGAAAAAGGTTGATATATTAATTTATTATATAATTATATTTGGTTTATAATGGCTCCAAAAAGATTTATTTTGAGGCTATGGTAGTGCTGAGTCGAAAACCTCCAACTAGTAAGTTTTATTCATGCTTATATTTCCATATCAACCATATCTTTTATATTTAACTATTAGTTAAATATTTTAACTTTTTCCATGCATTCTTCTATTATTAAAATAAATGGTTAATAAACAAACTATAAAAGCAATGAAAATTCCAAGTGGTTCATTATTTGTATATATAACTCTATCTATTTTTTTGACCGAACCATTGATTTTTAGGAATATTATATCAATTAATAATATATTATTTGTTTTAAAAATTCATTTATGATCAATTTCGACACTATTTAGTATTTGTTTTTTGTGAAAGTCATAAAATCTTTATCACTTTGAAAAAAAATTATTTAATCAAACCTATAATGTCATATTAACTTATTAAATTCGTGGAATACATCAAAAGTCTCAATTTACTATTATATTAATATTTATAATATCTATTATTTTTATCTTTTAATAATAAGGTAATTACTACATCATCATTGTGCCATAAATAATTTTAATTATTTAATGTCTAAAAATTATTTAAAAAATACCATTATGTAGGAAAACTTATTATATTTCTAATTAATATTTATATTCTAATTTAAATTTTGTATAACCGTATATTGAAAATGGTTTAGTTATTAATCATTGAATTTAAAAAATTTAACTCTTCTTTAAATAAAATAATAATAAATGTCTGCATCTAATACAAGTAGACAAAAAGGATCATATTTTATTGCTAAGTTTGGTTTTTGTCTAAATAAACTTACGAAATTAAATTAGGAAATCAATTAGGGTAATTATATTATCAATTTTACCTTTAATTACTGTTTTTAATTTTCACCATGGAAAATAAAATTAAAAAGTTAATATCCACCAAAAATTATTTTCATCATATTGAGCCAAATTTTACTTACTAAGGTCTACCATGACTATTGGAAGTATGAAATTCAATTCTTAGATGTGGTAAAATAATGTTTTATGAAAATTTTCAAATCTGCCTAGAAGGTGGGTAAAAGACGTTAAAAATTCAATAAAATATTAAACAAATAATCTTATTATAAAATGACTTAAATGAATTACCATGATATAATATATATATATATATATTATGTATCTATTTTGACATTAAAAATAAATTTAAAAATAATAATTATTATTTAAAAAAAAGATGGTTCTAAATAATAATGCATTGTTTTTCAATATTCATCAAAAATTGAATGTTTTCGAAAAAATTGCAAAAATTCAGTCTAAGATAATTTTATTATTCTATATCCAAAAATGAAGTCCATTTTGAAAAATAAAATTTTAAAAATTTTAAAAATTGGGGTTTAATATTCATAACAGCTAGTTTGATTGGTAATGGTGTGCTAGAACTCAAATTGCGTACAACGTAAGCTATTGAATTATTTATAGAAAAGCATATCATGGATGATTGGGGTATTACAAAAACATTAAAGAAACGTTACCGGGTAAATCCATACATGTCGTACAATTTAAATTATGAATATTTTATGGTTTACACGTGTATAAATTAATCAGTTGGTTTTTATTTTCTTAAAAATAAAAATTAGAATAATTTAAATGTAAAGAAATTGTGTTCATTAAAAATGTTATTTTTTTAAAAAAATAGCCTCCTCACGTTTTAGGCAGTTATGTTGAAATTAATTTGTTCAAGTTTGATAAAATTTATTTTCTAAAAAATAAGATAATTTCATAAAATATTAGGTCAAAATTATCTTCGAGTTTTTTTTACATAATTTTCTAAATAGATTACTTTTTTCAATGAATAGTGAAATAACATTTTTATTGAAAACCACTTTTTTAAATAACCAGTACACGCTCGTGCGTATGCATGGTGATATATAACAATTTCTTTATTTAATAAGAGGGTACTTTTTGTAATAGATGTGATGAAAAATTAACTTTTAATGTATTTTAATAACAAAGAAGTGGTGAATAATTTTTAAAAAGAGGTGACCCTAATAAGAAGACATCATTATAATAGTTCAAAAAAGATAAATTAATTTAAATGTGAAACACATTCGAATAGTAAAAGAAGGAAAAATCATTTCAATATAAAATGCATTTATGATAACAATATAGAATTTTGTGAAACACATAGTTCAAGAAAAAATACATCAAGAAGAGTTGTTCTAATAATAAATATGACATGTGCAGAGGAATAGTTATAATAAACAAACAAAAAATTATTGTCCACAAATAGAGATGTTCAGATATTTAGACATGGAGTAATTTTCCAGAAAGTAAAAGATATTCCTTATTTCAATATTCAACTATTCCTTAAATATAATATTTTGGCTGCGCCAAATCCTTTCTATAATTGCTAATCAAAACACAAAGCAACTGTTGATATGGAAAACTCTGAGTTGACTCTGAATCACTACCTACCAACCATATAGATGCTTATTAGAACAATTAGAAAGTAATCTTGGCAATCCTTGGTTATTTGAAAATGTGCAGTGATCCCCTATGATTATAAATGACAGAAAACCAGGTCCATGAAAATAAAATATGAGGTATGAACACATTAGATTTTATAAAGGACATATCACATACCCTGCTCAATTTAGGAGGCCGTAGGAATGAAAGAGTAGTGAATTCTTTATGGTGATAATTATTCTACCACTTCATGAATGCGTTATTTGGAATCATCATATTGGATGACTATTCCATGGTACTCAAGAACCGAGAAATAATAGGTGCCTATCGAGGGAGTTGTTCAGGCACTCTAGTAGAGATGCATTCCAGTTCTATATCATGTACATCTATTTTGAGGGATAAGCAAAGGAATTTTGGAGGAAAAACATTGCATCAGCAGGAAACCTTCTATTTCCAAAAGCATAAATCTGTGGACTTCAACAGCCTTGCAGTAACCTAAGTGAAATGCTGGTTACAGCGTAGTGTACATCAATGAACAAAAAAATATTCAATCAATAGTTATAATTAGAGAAGATTTTGGAAAAAGACAATCTGGATATATGAAGACATGAAATTATGTGATTTAGAGAATTCATTCCAAGAAAGGATCACTTATCCTATCATGCCCCAAGTTTGAAGAAAGCTGTAACTGAAAAAACCTTATATCATGCCCTTGTTCTGAAGAAAGTTGTAGGTGAAAAAAGTTAGTATGATGATATTAATTTTTAAGCCAGTAAATTGGAAACATTTTTGTAAATAAAAACTTTTTATTACACCCTTTCACCAAAAAAAATTTCATACATTCCTTAATGAATGACAAGGGTACTAGAAAAAAGAAAAGTTATTCCTATTACAGAATCTATAATAATTATTATTAACATGATCTGTTCAGTGATATAACATTCAGTTAGCATGTTTTCAGCAAAAAATAAATTATCATATGTTACTATGTTAATAATGATGATTATGAATGAAAGTTTTGTTATGATTCAAATGACATACTATGCCTTAATAGAAAATAATTATTTTTTCATAATGAGTTGGTGAATGAAATTCAGGGATTCATGCTACATAACAGAAATATGTTAATGTAAAATAGTAGAAGACCAATTATTTTAAAAGAAATAGATTACAGAAATATATAATTGATTGAAATGATCCAATTCTAAATAAATATAACTTTTCTCAGTTGACATTTCAAGAATGGGGGAAAATGGACAATAATAATGAATAATGAATAAACTGGATAGTTATGAATTTATAAAGATAATAAAATTAATTAATATGATTAAAAAAAGAAATTATGGACTTACCAAACATGTTTATCTTGTTCTTTTTATAACATAATTTGTAAAATGAAAATAAGAATCAATAAAAAGAAATAAATACATTAAAATAATTAAAATTTGAGAGTTAGTAGTAGTACTTGCAACTAAAATCTTCTTCAACATAAAGAGATGTTCTAACACACATGGATGTGGGAAAATGAAATTCGTAAGTTATACCTACATGATAAGATTCGACATCACTATAATGAAGTTAAACAAAATTAGTGGCTTTAAGACTGCCTGCAACTGAAATTTTCTTCAATATAAACAAAAATACACATATACATGGATGTGTGAAAATTATAATTATAAGCTATACCTGCATGAAAAAGTCAAGGTCACTGTGTTGAAGCTGAACACTTTTAGAGGTTGTATGACATCCTGTAACTGAAATCTACTTCAACATAAATATAATTAAACACATACATGGATGTGGAGAATAAAAAATTTTAAGGTATACCTTCATGAAAAGAGGTAGGATCACTGTTTTAAAGTTGAACACATTTTGAAGTAGTAAGACTGTCTACAACTAAAACATGGTTCAACATAAATAGAATTACACACACACATGGATTTAGTAAATTAGAAATTATATGGTATACATCTATGATAAGAGGTACTATAACAGTAATGAATTTGAACACATGTAAAGGAAGTAAGATTTCCTGTATCTTTAAACGTCTTAAACATAAATGGATATAAACACATACTTTGATCTGGGAAAATAAAAATTGTAATGAATACTTATATTAATAGAGGAATTATGACTATTTAACATTGTTAAATGGTCAACTACACCTTTAAAATGATGATTTAACAAATAAAAAGCATGAAATATAAAGCCCTTCGTTATTAGGGATGATAATTATTGTAAAAGATAATGGACTAGTTTTGAAATACATGATTGAATATTGATAAGTATTAATGGTATAAGAAACTAATGATAGAAACATTTGAAATAGTTCCATAGCTCATGCATCCCCTCACAGCGTGTCTGTTCGATGAAGTTGTATATCACCAAAATGAATATACAGTAATCCCTATTGCATTAAACACATTAAATATAACCTAAATTTATATTTATTATATTGAATAAAAATAAAATTTAAAAGGTGTTAAGTATTATTACTCTAATATTGTATTCTAAATATGAAATCAATGATGTTATATATAGTTAACCTTATAAAACAACAATAATATTTTGTGTACATCCTGTATTGTTTGTAGTGTTGTTGAACACATATCATTGAACGTATGATTTATGATGATTTTATTTAAATTATTGGTAATGTGGAATACAAAAGGGAAATACTATAATTGAAATTAATATTTAACCTGATTATATAGAACAAAATAGAAGAAATAAATCAATGATAGTGTATTACCTTCCATATATTCTAAAAATTTCAATCATTCTTTTCTAATTTTTCATTTAATTTCTCCTTCATTCAGATTTCTATATTTTTTTCCTATAATTTTATACCCTCACTATCAAGTAGTAAATAATGATATTTCTCAAAAACATCTTCTCTAACAAATTCAGTGAGTGTTTTTCTGTATATAAAATGTAGTTTAAAGGAATAGTGGTTCTTGCAGCAACTGTTTTGAAGGATTAAAATAATGGATTTTTAAAAAGAACGTATGGATGATAAAATATATGTACTTGAATTGTTGATAAAACCATAGATGTTGTATCAAATCTAGTGTCAACATTTTCACAGAGTTGAAATAATTCAACACTCTAATGATATTATGATGGAACGATAAAAGCAATAGTCTATTTACATGAAATTTATAGGCTGAGAAAAGTAATTGAAGATAATGGAATATATTGTACCTGACTATGCTCGTACCCACTACTTACATTTGTATAGCTACAACTCTGATGATCCTATATAAAAATAATAATAGGACTAAAAGTTCAAAGATTATCCATATTAATGAAATTAAGAATTTATAATAGACAGTACCTGATTTTTGGTGAAGCTATAATTGAAATTGCGGATGTAGTTTTCATTATCACTAATATATATTACCTTGTATGTGTTTTGTTCTATGGAATGGTGACTATTTATAATATTAAAATTTAATACTTCAATTGATAGTAGAACATTTTTTTATTTGAAAACATTTAATTCTATTAGAAAAATGTACTCACTATCATCCTAATTTGAAAATGAATGTTAATATTAATTCAAATGAAAAGAAAATGTATTGGCATCATGCTATTTTATTTTGTAGTTATACCTGTATCAAATATTATCTCAAATCTGCAGCTTTATGGCTTACAAATTGTAGTACTTGTTTATCAAATAGTACTACTCAGAATGATTATGTGATATCAGTCCCAAACAGCTAAACTCTAAATCTATTGATTTATAAATGTGATTACTAATGGATTAAATATTAGTAAAATTATTTAGTACAATTAAAATTTGAAATGACTAATTAAATATTAAGGAATAGAGAAAATAAGAACCATGGAGTAGGGAAATTTGGACAAATTTTGAAACTATTGCTCCAAATATTTCCATCAACATTGTGAACTTCTTTCTTGCATGAATTGAATTTTTCGTAGATCCAATTATGGGTGGTTTGAATTTTTTGTATTGTGACTGAAATTAAGCAATTTGTATGCTATGGAACATTGGGAATATAGTTATAATTAATTTTTAGAATTCATGACTGGGTACCTACAATATAATAATGTTCATAATTAATTATATAATTTTACCATACATTACATACCTATTTACAATTCCTATATTCAAAAATGGTTTTTTTATTTTCCCAATAAAGCATTGATGAAGAGAGAGGTGTTGAGTATATTGGTACTCAGTTATGGTTCTCTAATTCCATTACCAAATGAGATCTAAATTATGAAAAATACAAGTCAAATGTGAAAGAGAATCTGTACATTAATGATATAATACACATTTGACAGCAGATATAATATTCACATTTCCATTAAGTATTTAAAGAAAATTTTTATTAGTTCTTCTACAACATTAATATTAAGGTTGAAAATATTTTTTGTTTCATTAACAACAATTGTTATTATAACAATTCCTAAAAGATGTTTTGAAACCAATTTAGATGGAAAACTAACTTATAACCTAAAATTGTAATTTATAATCAATAGGGAAGTAACAAATTTTTTTAATTAGAAGTTTACTATTCAATTTCTTCACTCTGACTAGATGAAATATTAAAACAGTCGATGACCAAACATTGTCTTCCATGTAATGTGACAACTGATTTGCATAGTCACCCTATAAACTACATTTTACTAGTAACTTATTACATGAGAACAATTACAATGTTATGTTAAATTTAAATAGCTACTCAGATATACTAAAAATCCACAATGACTAAACTTTTATCCTATAATACACTCTACATCATACAAATTGAATTACCTAATGTTTCCAGAGGATGTGACTAACGTAAATGTCTAATTATTTCTAAAATATATAATAAAGATCAAAATTTTATATAGTGTAACATAAAGTCAGATGAAATTATTTCATTAATTTCTGTAATGTTCAATAGAGTAACTTTCTGAACATTTTAAAATTGTTACAAAAACCTCAATAAATTACTACCTTTTAAATGTTACTATGGAACTCCACTCTGAATTATATCATCAAATGAATTAAATTCGAAACAGAAATGTGGCAGTGGTGCATCACAAGGATGAACATTCATTGTTCATGTGAAAAATATTTGACAAGAATGTCTAGCTTCTAAGTAGCTACCTTGTTTAGAAACTATATGGATATTTTGTATAAAATATAATATTCCGTCATGCAAGAATTGTGAAGAGGTAATTTATACATCATCATTGTTTCATAGATAATTTTAATTATTTAATATATAAAAATTCCAATAAAATAACATTATGTAGGTAATATTTTTACTTTTTAAATTAATATTTATAGTAAAATTTATATTATTTATAACCCTATATAAAAAATGGTTTAGTTATTAAATTTTCAATTTAACACTTTAAACTATTCTTTAAATAAAATAATAATAACTGTCCTAATCTAATCCAAGGGTACCAAAAGGATCATATTTTATTCCAAAGGAATATTTTTGTCAAAATACACTTATCCAAGAGAATTAGAACATGTTTTAAGGTAATTATAATATCATTTTTACCTTTAAATACCTGATTTACTTTTAACCATGGTAAATAAAATTCTAAAGTTATTATCCAAAAAAAATAATTCTCCTATGGAACCAAATTTTACATACTAATGTCCATCATGTCCCTTCGATTTTTGAAATTCAATTTACCTGAAGCGGTGAAATTATGTTTTATTCAAAGTTTCAAATGTGCCTAGAAGTTGGGTAAAAGCCGTTAAAAAATTCAATAAAATTTAATACATATAATATTATTGTAAATTGACACAAATGAATTACATTGAACTAATATAAGTATAATGTATCTATTTTGACTTTAGAATAAATTTGAATAATAATTATTACAGTTTTAAAAAAAATTGGTTTTAAACCATAATGCAGTGTTTTTCACTATTCATCAAGAATTCAATGTTTTTTGAAAAAACAAAAAATTCACCCTAAGTTAATTTTTATATTCAAAATACAAAATGATTTCCATTTTAAAATATAAAATTTTAAAAATATAAAAAATTGTGTATTACTATTCATAATGGCTAGTTTGATTGTTCATGGTGTGCTAGTACTTGAATTGTGTACAACACAAGTTATTGCATTATTAAAAGATAAGCGTACCATGGATGATTGGGGTGTTACAGAAGCATTGAAGAAACGATGTTGGTTAAATACATGGATGTATTACAATGTAAACTATTAATTTTATATAGTTTACCTAGGTATAAATTAATTAGTTGGTTTTTATTTGATTTTAAATAAAAATTTGAATAATTTAAAAGTAAAATAAATTTGTCCATTAAAAATTCTATTTTTTATAAAAAAACTCCCTCATCACATTTTGCGCAGTCATGTTAAAATAAATTTTCTAAAATTTCATAAAATTTATTTTCTAAAAAATATTTTAATTTTATAAAACATCATGTCAGAATTATCTTAGTGTTTGTATTTAAATAATTTGTTAAATAGTTTAGTTTTTTCAACGAATAGTGAAATAGCTTGTTTTTATTGAAATCCACGTTTTTTAAATAATTTACAAACAATAAAATTTCTATAAATTATTTTAAAAATTAATTTAGTTTGATTAAATAAAAAATAATTCAATTTATTCCATTTTAATCAATTATATATTCAATTATTTTTTAAAAATCCTTTTATACTTATGAAAAATTTTCCATTCGAAAATTGTTTTCTTATCGCTTCTATGGGTTTAAAAATAAATTAAAACCTTCCAATTTTTAGAATTATATATATAAAATTTTATTCTATATTTTTAATAATGATAATAAATAGTATATAATAATTTAAACTTATTATTGTTTCATCATGAATAGTAAAAAATGTTAAAATTAATTAGTACAGTTAAGGTTAAGATTTGTTTACCAATGGGTTAAATAATGAAGATAAGTGTTAAAATGACCAGAAAACATGTCCAATTCATATTTGATAGGTATATTTGAATCTTATATAATATAAGTCTCTAAATTGAGACATTTTTATCCATTTCTCATGTAAAAAAATGAGTAATACTTATTCTCTTTAAAAATTCCATGTCTGTCATCCCCCCACATATAAATGGGAACCACTATCCACCTTTATTCACATGTAAAATCCCATTTTTCATCCAATAAAATCTCAAATATTTTACTTAAATACCTCCCTATCACCAAGAGTCCTTGTTTTCATCAAAAAACCAATTAGGGAAGGATTTAGGTGTAAACCCGTAGAGGCGGGCTGAAGAAGAGGTATAATTATTAACCACACATTTTAATTTTATATCAACATTTGATCATTTAAAATATACATAAAATATAATAAAATACTAAATATTTTATACAAAATATATGAATTGGTTTTTATGTTTATTTAATAACCTATATTTATCTCATCATCCTTCAAATGGGAAATGAAATTGTCGATCCCATGTACAGTGGACTACCACATTGCGAATCGAGGTAATTAATTTCCCTTAAACCTGTCTCTCAGATAGATATATTTATAGATATAATATTTATAAATAATATTTATAACACATTTAAACTTATAGAATTTTAATTTCACTTCTATTTTCATTCCATATAATCCTTTGGAAAATGATAATGTCTATCGTGCGTAAGAGTGGACTACAGCCTCCATAAAGGGATGTGAAATGTTTTTCATTTATTTTTTATGTGGATAGTTTTAAGGATATATTAAATGAATATAAATAATATATATGATATAATAATGATACTGTAATGGTGAACAATTACTTACCTTTATTTTATTCCATACTATAATAAAGTGAAAATATATTTCATGCTATATAAAATATACACTCTCCCTGAATAATTTAACTCATTTTTATATGTCTAACATTAATAGAGTATTATGAATAATTAAATTATGAATTAATATAATATTTATATCATGGTTAAAATTCTTGATACTATTGAAAAATTATCAAAGTACGAATATCGATACGATGGAAACAAAACAAACATGAAAATGAAGTAGTAAACACCCATAATAATGTTTTTAATAAATAATTGACAACAATTGGGGGATAAAAAGTTATTAAAGACAATATATTATATAATTTATATTATTTTTTTCTATAACAGATTTATAATACATATATATTTAATATAGTGTAGGTTTAAGAATGTATTAAGGAAATCAGACTCGATGTAAAGGCTTCTCAACTCTCTTTTACTTCCATGTGAACTATTCCATATTCATCACTTATTTATTATGTGTACGGTATTTACTACCCCTATTATATGTTATATAATTAATATATATATATATCTTCAAGTTATATTATATTTTTTATCTCATTCATGGTCATTACTATTAAAAAGTTACCTAATTGGTAAGGGTTTATTGCACAATCACATCATTTTTTGTCGTTGTTTATGTTTATGTCTCCATTAGAGGTACTGTTTGATATTTCTATCTTAAAAACAATCAATATTCTTCTCCAATATTTATTCCTGATATTTTCATGTATTATTTCAAGTTTCTTCTCTTTGGAACTTAAAATTATTGACAATATTTTTAAGAATATATGAATTTAATTCTCTCTTTAGTTGAAAATTCGTTTTTTTCTTACATACCTATGTTTCTAAAATTATGTTCAATTTTTTTACATTATTAAAATGGATAATTAAATAATTATTTTCCAACTTTTTTCAAAATGGTTTTAAAAGAATATTCTTTTTTGTTTTTTAAATGAGGTATATTTTAACCATTTTAGAACAATGTGATAAAGAATGTTTTTTCATTTATATGGGATGTATATAATTACCCATCATCATGGACACTCATTTTTCTAAGCATGCATTAAATTTTTTCAAAGATAAGTTTAAATAAAAAAATTTCCCTAATATTCTATAAATTTTTTGTTTTTGAAATTATTTTCCTACAGAAAAGGATATATTACATAATAATTTTTAAAATGGATTTTTATGGTATTTATATTCATCAACCAAAGAATTAATTTTATATTATGATAAATTTTTTATATTTTTTTATACCTTAATTATTATTTCACAAAATAAATTATTTTTAGTTCTAGTGTGATGTAATATTTTGAAACAATTTCCTATAGTATTCTGGATTGTTAATGATTATGTTTTTTGATTTGGGGATATATTATCATTCATATTCCAGTTTTGAAATATGAATATTTATGTTGATTATGTTTATTTATTGGTTATATTATTTACATTTCATTTGTAACACCCTAATTTTTTTATAAAATATTTAATATGTGGATAAATTTAAAATCATCAATAACATGTACAACACACAACTGTGAGTTTTAATGAGAAGCGACATTCTATTAAAATATTATTATTTAATATAATGGTTATCTCCAAGACATTGAAATGGTGGGATTGAATATTATTAACTTGATAATGAAAATATAAGTTTTGAACATATATATAATTTTTATTAATTGTTTTAAAACTAATTAGAAATTAAAATAAGAACCATTTTAAAGTAATAGAATGTATTTTGAAAAATATTTTTATGTCCCCAAATTAATTTTACCTCAATAAATTAAAAAATTAGTTTTATTATAAGGTCCTAGCCTTAAACATTACTTATTATTTAATTAAATGAATAATTCACATAGAGGATCTTTTCAGTTTTAGATTTCTAGAGAATTAGACCATAACTATTACATCACAAAAAATTACACATTAGACACCTCTACAAAGTTTCCTTTTTTTCAAAACATGAACTCCAAAAGAAGTCATTTTTAGTTGCATGTTTAAGAAAAAATGACTTTTACTTGATCCCATCTTTGACCCTATTCCACATTATGTCCTGTGAAAACAATTTCAAAAATAACACGGGGTGAGAATAAAAAACTCAGTAAGGGATACACAAAGAAGGATAACTGTTAGTTTTTCAAAACAACAAGTAAACCATGAATACTTTATCAGAGTAATACTTTTCACCTTTATGAAGCATAAAATACTCTTCATTGAACATAAGATCATTACTTACCCTTTTGTAACCAAAATATTACCATAAAACCCATATAATGTACACATAACATATAAAGGTAACTGAGGAAATAAACATACTTAAATGGAATAACCATACGATCGACTTCCACACATATCACTTAATAGAATAGGCATACGACTGACTTCCATACCCAATGCATTGGAGGTTATAATGTAACCACCCATCCTGGTATTCATGGCACCACCCGTCATATGGTTTATCACGTAACCACCCGTCAAATGTCCAAGTACCATTATAAAATCATAAAACATAAAACAAATATAATAGAAAGAAAACATTTCCACACTTTCATCACAATATACCACTTAAATATATTGACATAACAAATCCATTATAAAAACAATTTTCAATACCATAATATATAAAAGAGTATATGGTATTTATTTCATTTTAAAAACATTTCAGCTTTTTGGGGAAGCCAAAGACCAAATAATATTCACGGCGGCGGAAAAGGTTGTTGTCACCGCGTACGTCAAAAGAAAGATTCATTTTTTTAATTATGTAAAACACTTCGTAGAAAAAAATTCCTTTTGTATAAAATTTATAGTCAAAGGGGTTTATACACCGTTTAAAAGAAAGTCTTGTATTAGAAAAATATATGCCTCAATGAAAGGAGATTGAGACGAAGTCCCTTACAGAGACAATATCCTTTGATTAAGGATAAATCAATTACATAATTATGTGTGACAAACGAATACACCAAATATAAGTGGATATTAAGTGTAAAAAAATCAGAGGTCATTCACACATATTCATAGAACTACATATTCAAGGAGTACAAGTTTATTAAAAATAATAAAAATTGGGTTAAGAAGTTCCCTTGAAAAAAATTTGACAGCCTAACGACGTCACTTCAAAATTCAGAAAATGAGTTGATTAGAGATAAAAAGGGTATATCTTCACTTGGATATAAAATTTACATCAATAAGGATATATAAGAACATATCCAAACATTAAAATATGTAAATTAAAATACCCAACAAAATAAGTCTTTTAAAAAGAGGTGGGTGAAAGGTTCCCTTACCGACTTGGGTATCTTTCGAAACATACACCCCATGAAAAAAGGAAAATACAACATTGATGTAAATACTCATAAACGAAAGTATATTACACAAAGAGTAGAATAATGGGAATTACATATACCACTGAAAGGAAATCTTGGAAAATGTATCATATATCTCACGGGAATAAAAGTGAGATGAAAAATCCCTTACGAAAACTCGGCAGCCTAACAGCGCCAGTTAAAACTTCCAAAAATGGATTGATAAGATATAATAGGGTCTCTCAAAATATTAACATAAAATTTATAGAAGGAGGAATATAAAATAACATGCCCTAACATAACAAATAGGAGCCTAATATAAGTGACTTAAAGGAGAGTACTTAAAAACAAAGAGAGAGGTTGGATCTCTTACGAAAATTCGGCAGCCTAACGGCGCCACTCAAAACTTCAAAAATGGAGTGATGGGAGAAAATAGGGTCTATCATCATATGAAAATAAAAACGTATAGTAATATTAATATAAATGAACATCCGAATAATAATAAATATGAGTTTAAAAAGAATGACATAAAAGAGTGTACTTAAAAAAGAATGAGAAGGGTAGGATCCCTCACCTCAAGTCCGACATGTCTTGTTCGTTTCTTTATATTATTAAATAATAAAAATTGGTCAATTTATAATTTCTTAAGGAACTCATTTAAAGATTATTATTCATTTCATATAACATATTTTAATGTTATAATAATTGTTTAATAATGTTAGTTCATATCAGACGTTTTTGCCGATGTTTGGTACATCAGTAAAAAATGAACTTGTTTGAAAATGATTGCCCATGTAGTTATAATTAAAACATTTCCAGAATATTATTAATGATTAAAATATCATATATATCCAGTAAATATTCACATTTTACTATTCCGTAACATTTTTAGATAAAAAATGAAAAGCACCGTTCATGGAGACGGTAGGCCGTACGTAAGCATGAACGCTACTTTCATTTTCATTGTCATATTAATGGAATTAAAAATAGATGAGATATATATATTATAATTCCAGTATAATATATATGTTATATAGGTCACATATGTTCATTAAATTAATTCTTTATACATTCCATGTAATATATGAATGAGTCACATCACTTGAGGGGGCGGTAGTCCACACTTCCTCATATGAAATTATCGCATTAGCACACCATGCAAAGAATAAAGGTATGTTTTAAATATAAAATAAAGAAGCATATAGTAAACATAAATACCATATATATCATTTATAAAATATAGTGACATAATAATTTCAACATTTAATGGTGTTAAAATAATATTGAACAATCATCGTTTGGTGAGGCAGAAAATCGCCAACCACAGAAATAGTATGTTCTTTAACCATAACATAAAGGTGTGTGTAGGTGTAGCTCTAATAATTCTCATAACAACATACTAATATATTGAAGATACTGGTGTTGTTACAAAATAAAGGAATAAAAAGAGTTTAGGAGGTTGGAGAAGCAAAATAAAACATAAGAACACAAGTGAACACACTACCTTTAAATCAGGTAACTCTTTTTGATTTGAGCTCACAGGCTTCCTTGGAAAGACTTCTACCAAAATTGAGGTTTATTGGAGTAACAGAGGGACTTTTAGAGACAAAATGGGCAGGGGTTGGCCGAGAAAAAGGCTTGAGAGGTGTGGGTAAGGTGGTAGAGGTTAGGGCCTTTTATAAGAGGAGAGGAGGGGCAATTTAGGGAAGTTATAAAAGGTTATTTTATTATAAAATGAGTTTCAGTTTTTAAAGGTCCCACAATTATATATTTCGAGGATAAGGTGATACGAGTTCGAAATCCACCCATCCAATAGGTTTTTTGACAATTGTAGGTCTTAAATTTTACATTATCATTTCATTTTATTTAAATCGTTAAATAATGAGGTAATCGCTGCATCATCATGGTGTCATACATAATTTTATTTATTTAATGTCTAAAAATTATAAAAATATCATGATGTAGGAAATATTTTTAGATTTCTAATTAATTTTTATAGTAAATAATATGACTTGTATAAGACCATATAAAATTATTTTAGTAAAACAACACATGTTTGTGAAATTTTTATTTTAACATTAAATAAAAAGTTATTAAATTCATTTTCCTACAAAAGTGGCTCCATTGGGTCCCCAAGATGACCCATGTATTTTATTGGTCGGCCATGACACATCCAATAAGTTTAGGACATGTGTCAAGGTCATTTCATATTATTAAAACATTATTTTTACCTTAAATTACACTAATTACCTGTAATCGCGATTAAAAACTTAAAAGTTACTATTCACCAAAAATTATTTTCAACCCATTGAATCACATTTTACTTCTTAATGAAAACAATGTATGTCGGATTTTTTAAATTCAAAACACTGAGGTGGTAAATTTTAATTTAAACAAAGAAAATCAGTTTTTTAAGTACCACTTAGTGGTTTAACTATTCATCAAAAATTGAAGTTTTTCAGAAAAATACCAAAACATCACCCTAAGAAATATTTGATATTCTGAATTCAAAAGTGATGTCTATTTTAAAAAATTCAAATCATATAAGTTACATTAATTAATTTAATAATTAATTCCCATTGTCATGACAAATAGTGTGTTTTTATGAAAGAAAATATATCAAAAGATTGACACTAGTTTAAGTCCAATTTCAAAGTGAAATTAATTCTAATGAACACTATTGAATTAAATTGTCAAAATATATTCTAATGAAACTTTAAAACCAATTCAAAATATAATCTAAACATATATTTAAATTAGATGAGAAAGCAGTTTTGAAGTAAAATGCAATATTTTTCACTATTCATTAAAAAGAATGAACATTGTCAGAAATAGACAAAACATTTAACCAAAGTAAATTTATATATCCCAATCATAAAGAATAAGATCATTTTGACAAATAGATCTTATAAAATTGTCAAAAGTTATATTTGAAAAAGGTTCGCCATCAAAAGGCGGTAAAACAATCTTTTAAAAATTTTAGAGTATTTATTCTTAAAATTGGATTCATTTAGATTTTAAGCCTCTAACATTTATTGGATAAATGTAAAAATATTTGTCAAACATATGTAATAATTTTGTAGTTATTTCTGATCATTCCCTCCATTACAACGGCAAGGCATTGACTGTTATTATATTATTATATTATTGGTGTGCAATATAAGATTTCAAAGATACTCGTTGTTGCATATTGGGTATGCCATCGAGCATAGCATTCCCTTTAAAGCAGTATTAACATATTATTCACCAATATTGATAAACATTAGAATGTAATATCATTTATTTATCTGGGATGTTACATTTATTATTTATTATAATGAAATATATATATACACATTATTCAATGGAATATTAAAAAATCATTTCTTGTGTTTTATTTTCATGAGATACGAATAAATTCCATTTTATTCTTAAAAATTATATTTTTCTAAAAATAATTTTGTGGCATTTTGAAAAAATATTTAAAAATTAACATTTGAAAATTTTAAAAAAACATTTAAAAATTAAATTTATTTTTAAATTTATATTATCAATATTATTTTCCTAATAATTCTGGTGAATTTTCAAATAACTTTATAAGATAGTTTTTAGGGAATAATTAAAAATATTAGTACTTATTTAAAAATGAATTTCATTTAAAGCATTTATATGATAATTTTTTATATTGTATTAAATGAATTTTTTTTAATTATCAATTTATTTCTACAGTTTATTTCATTTTATTTTTTTCATATTGTATATTGATATAAAATATCATTATACTTTTGAAAATATTCTCTTTAGAAAATTGTTTTTTATCACGTTTATGGGTTTAATTTTAGATTAAAGTCACATATTTCTGAGAGTAAAATATGGAAATTATATTCTATATTTTGGAAAAATTTAATTTAATTTATATAATTATCTCGAGTTATTTTTTTTATCAAAATGACTAGTAAAAATAGTAAAAAATAATTATAGTGGTTATGGTTAAAATCGGTTTATTAGGTTGTTAACCAATAAAGATACGGGTGAAATGACCATTAATAATTTCTATAATCATTTTTATGAACATATTCGGTCATAATAACTTATAAGGATTGATAATTACTCATTTTTTAGCCTTTTTAACGTAAACAAATGTGGTTATACACTATTAATTTAACAAATTATTTGTGTGTCTTACCCCGCAATTACAAAAAGCCACCAACTCTCTTATCCTTTTCACACGTACAAGACCTTTCTATGGGACAATACCTGAAAAAAGTGTTTTCTAATCTCCATAATAAAATCCTAATTACCTTATTATAATTATAAAACTCTCCTAATTTGGGTTTAAATAAAAACAAAATTAGATTCTCTATTGAAGAGGTAGAATTATTAAACTTTTTTTCTCTTCTTCCACATACTTAAGGTATTATTCAACTATAATGATATAATAACACCATTATATCCTATATCTTTATATGTTATTATGTTAATTTGATAAATAATATCCACTTCATGTTCCATAAAATTTTAAATGAAACAATTGATCATGTGTACAGTGGATTACCGCCTCACGTATTGATTTCATCATTTTTTCCATTTCCACATCACAAGGATGGTTAAAATGATGGATTTAATATATTTATATGATAATTATGAAATAATTATACCTCTTTTATTTTGATATCACATTTTAATTTCTTTAATTTCTATTCCATTGGAATATGATAACGTCACTCGTCTATTAGGAGGGCTACCAAATCATAACGTGATGCACCTAATTTTACACTTATGATTTACAAGGATGGTAATAATTATATATTTAATTAAAATATGTAATATATATGAAATGAAAATTATTCAAGACTTTTTATTCATTATTTAATTTTTTTCATTCCATCTATCATTAAAATAGAAACAATGTTCATGCATATATACGACCTACCATTTTCAAGAGAAGTGTATTTAATTTATTACATCCAATAATTATGGATTGAATAAATATGTTATGAATATATTTGGTATTTATATCATATTTTTAATTATGATCATTTTAGGGGGAGTGAAAATTCAAAATCAAAACATACTTGAAAAAATATCCATTATTACTCTAAACATGATATTAAAAAGGAATTTTTAATGAAAGTCTAATAAAAAGACATAAGTAAATAATATATGCTATGATTTATTATAGTATTGTTATATAATTAATGTATAATTATTATATAATAATTATATATGATTTTATAATTCATATAAAGGAAATCAAACCTAAAAGAAATGGATTTTCGTCTTACATGTATTTCTATGGGACACATTCCATATTCACCAAAAGTTTCTTTTGTATGTTTTATATACTACCCAAGAATATATGTTATGATAATTCTCAAGGAATTATGTTATATAAAAATATATATACTTTTATTTACTTAATTGGGATTAAAATTCAATAGATACCAAAATGGTAAAGGTTTTATGTTAAAATATCATTACATGTTTGAAATGTTTATTATTAAGATTCTGATGATGAAATATTTTGATCTATATATTACAAAATAAATTAAATTTAATATCCTATAGTTATTTCATTAATATAAATGTTTTACTTTAATTTTACTCTCTTTATGTACAAAGGAGTTCAGAATAATGTAATTTTAAATCGACTTTATTTCTCTCTTTGGTTGAAAATCCTATTTCTCTCATGTGCTCGTTTTTTAAAAATGTTTTATAGAAGGGTTATAATATTAAAAAAATAATATATAATGTTATTTTACCCACATTTTAATTTTAAAAATTGGTTTTAAAAGGTGTCTTTGTGCCATTTTTAAAATAATTCTTGTTACAATTTAACCAAAATGTTGAATGAATCTTTGTTTTAACGCATATGGAATGAACAAAATTTTTCTATATCATTATAAGTGAATGTTTTAAAGATTAATTTACAATATTCAAAGATAATTTACAAATGAAATGAATTTAAATATTTTTTAAATATTTTTATTCAATTTTGTAAGCATATTTTCCTCATGAAATGCTTTAAATTATTTTGAAATCATCCATTATAAGTTTCTGATTTCAGTTCAAGAGAAATTTATTTTTGAATTGTTTGATGTTATGAAACATTTTTTATAAATTGGAATTTATATTTTCATCAAGGGATATTCTATATGATCTTTCAGAATCATTTTACATCAAATATTGTATTTATAATTTAACTTCAGATTTAATTGGATTATTATTCAATGCTACTATTCGTATTCATTCTCTAAATTGTTTATGATTATGATGAGAAGATTTTTATGAAACCCATCTATATTCCATGGGAAATACCGTGATAAAATACTTATGAAAACAAATTATTTTTTCATGATTTATCCTATGATGTAATAATGAAATTATTATGTATCCTATTCCATTTCAATAGGATTTCTTATGCTTAAAGGTTTATGAAACCCATTAAATTTAATGGGATATGATATAAAAAATATTCTATGATATTTTTGTATAATGTTCTATGATATTAATTATGTGATGGGTGTGACATATATATCCCATCAATTCACTCGGTAAATATTTATATCTCGTGAGATAACCATGACTGAAATTTAGAGTAAACTCAGTTCAGTAAGGTAATTTTTCCACTATGATCGTCTTGGGAGTGAACCGTTACTACTAAAATGGTTTCTATAAGAACTCATTCTAATGTGATATTGGTTTTAATGAGTATTTAATTCTATGTAAAAGATTTTCTATGTATATTTTTAATTCTATGTCTTATGTCAATGTTATGCTCTAATGGATCATGTTTTTGATTTCATTACAATTCGTGTCTTATGATCTACCAATACTCATTCCTTGACTCTTGATATCAATCTTTGATATAAAGGTTATGGTAATCATATGTTATTATCATGTCCTCACACACTTATTCCCAGTATATGTTTACATATTTACCTTGTTTTCCCAAACTAATAATATGATATCACCCTTTATAATTTTTCTTTTCCTCATGGTATAGTGATAGTTATTAAATTTGATTTATCTAAGAAGGGTTATAGTTATGGGAGATTAAGTGAAAAAACATATATAACTCTTATGAACCAGTTTATTATGCTTCCATGTTTCGAAATGAACTATAGAGTTATGTTCCATATACATGTGTATGTGCATTTTAATTAATATTCATCGAATATATTTGATATTTATGTATGAAATTCCTCTGTTGAAATAGTAGGGATCATATTATATGTTTGATTGACCTCTGAAAATAGGGATGAGAAAACCATAGTGAGATCCATAATGATTTACCTAAGGATTATTCTAAGGATAAATATATGTATAAGAAAATGTCATATAATATTTCTGGGGAACAGAGTGAGTGTGTTCCTAGAAATATTTCCCTTTATGAATTCTATATGTAGATGTGGTTCTGGTATGTTTGTACCTTGGATTAATAACATTAAAAATGGAATGTTGGACGTGATTTGAGAATTACCTAGTAATCAAAATAAGCCTTAATAGTCTTTTGGTTTGAAACCCCAGAGGGAAATTATTTGAAAATTAACAAACACTTCACAAAACATCATGATTGATTTAAATAATGACCTTGAATATCTTAGGTTAAGCTAGTGGTTCCATAGATTGTAATAAAGGTATCATGATTTAGACACCCTATAAGTGGTTATTCATGATTATATGGTTTTAAAATTTGAATATTTTTACTCACACAATAAATTTTCTTTTATTCAATGGATTGCACCCAAAACAACCACATTAATGATGATTGTGATGGATAGTGCAGTCATTATCATCATACAAAACCAAATGTTATGGTATCTAGAATGTAAAATATTTTTAATTTGATCATAGAACATTCAAAATATATAAATCTTTCAAATATTTAAATTGAGAAAATCATGTAACATTGTTTCTATAGTAACTCATAATGAAAGGTCCACTATAATTTGGTGGTTCTGCTGGTCCACCAATTTCTGAGCAGTGGATCAATTCCATTGAAATGATATTTTCTATAATCTTCTTTCAAAGCATGCTAATTTTTTTTGGATATCTATCATATCTATGGATAAGTGGATCAATGGTTTAATATTATCAAGAATCCAAATCAATATGATGAAATTAACTCCATCGAATGGTATGAGTTTACCAAATTGTTTGTTCAGTAAGTTCTGTTATTAAATTTTTTAAATTAAAATAGTGAAGTAATTCCTTTATTTAAGGAAGTTATATGATGAATTCATTTGTACCAACAAGTAATGGTTTACAATAAATGTGAGGTATTCTTCATTTTTTATATTCAAAACTAAATTTATGGTTGATCGATTATTTTTTATCTTAAGAAAATTCATTGAATGGTGTTGTGCAGAATGGAATTCAATTACCATGAGGAAATCATTAATTATTATATCATGGTAGAAATAATAATTACAAACACCAATCAATCACATGGTTTTATAATAAAGGAATGTTAAAATTCAAAGGAATCACTAAAACCATATAGAATATAATATGAGCCATTATTCATGCTCAATGTAAGGAAGGGAACATATAGGAAATTATCTTAAGGGTTCTTGTAAATGTTTCCAGTTTGGGAAGGAAGGTCATTGAGAAATTGATTACTGATGTTATAGGAATGAGTTAGATAATGATGTGAAAAGAAACATATATCAAAATTAGAAACCAAAAAATCTACTTTTTTTAAAATTTAATGATAATTTTAATTATTAAAAATTAATCCCCCAATATCTGGGATAATGAGGATGATAAGACATGAAAACCTCCAAAGAAAATGGAAAAGGGAAAAGATAATGCGATCCTAATGTCATAATTTAATCATGATAATTAAGGAAAACTTATCATTTATTAATTAATTCGTAATTTTATGTTTTATTTTGTATGAATGTTACCTATGAAAATATTATTATTCATCAATTAGTGATGTTTATATTTATTCTCAGTGTTGATTTTATTTTTCTACATTGATTATTGAATAATGAAATCTCATTTTGTATTCAATCGTTTGATGGTTGAACCCAATGTTCCATTGCATAATTTTTTATAAGAAAAAAACCATATTTATGGAATAATGGTGTAATTATATTTCATATGTGGATATATCTCCATGTTTGATTAACTTAAGTGTTATGAACAACATTGAGGGTTTATGAGTTTGACATTGATCCTAAAAACAAAGTCCTAGTCACATAATATAATGTTTTATACGATGGTTCTTTATCATGATTAAAGATATTTTGAGAGATGTTGAATGAAATAAATCCATTTTTTCTATATTTTAGGGGAAAAAATATGTAATGAGGATTTTTTTTTGGTTTTGTGGGAATATGATTAAAGGAATTGGTAACATTAATGAATTATTTTATATTTTATGTTATGATAATTGTGGGATATTTAAATTTTGTAAAATTTTGAGAATGATATTAATATATTTTTAGAAATGGATAACCCACAAGCCAGACAGTTACCTATTGTGTATGAAATGGTTATGAGGATAGAACCCATTACATAAGAGGGATATTTTGTAGAACCATCCACTGGACTATAGAAAATAACATTTCTTGTGGGACAACATATAGAAATATATTGTTGAATATATATCGTGGTGATTATTAATTCACCAAGTTAAGTTAGAAAGATAACATTTTATGGGGATTCTATAACCATTATCTATACAGTAATCAAAATGATAAAAAATACCCAAGGATTTTGTTATCTAACTCCCCAAACATCTAAATAGAATAATACAATATGAGGAATTTGAATAGTCTATCACATTAAAATTATGCATACATTATATCTATTAGAGAATATTTATCTCTAGATCAATATCCTATAATATACATAATGAATTGTTAAGGTTTTAACGTGTCTCATATTCAATTATACCTGAACAAAAGTCTTCAGTATGCCCTGAATATGAATCAAACTATTAGAATTGTGTATCATCCAAAATATGTTTGTTAGTTTGAATGAAAAATTAAAACCTAATATCATATGGAATGATATTTTTCTATGTATTTAAATGGTTTTTGGGATCAATAAATTCTTATTGTTGATCTTCTATACAATAATTTCTTTCACTACAGAATTTAATTACTCCTTATGTTACCCTATAAGGAAATAAATACATAACTCCAATATTATAAGATGAATTTAGATAAAAAAATGAATTGGGAAATGAGTAATATTATGAAATGTAAGAGATGGTTATATCTGTTATCATCACGTAAGGGAAACATAATGCTGATAGAAAAGTTATACTGATAATAATCCACATGATATGGAATTTGAAGCTATTTAAAAGGTGTGTCTAGGAATTTATCTATAAAAGGAATAATGAAAATATATGTCCTAAATATATTTTCCCTTTTAAATTATTGATCATATTGGGATGGTACCTTGTCATATGGTGCTGCCACTATACATATATCAAGTTCAAAATGTGTTCTATATATCTCTCTTAATAAGAACATACATGATCTATCAGATGTACTAAATTAAAAGGGCATATAGATGAATCATAATATTTCATATGAGGAACAACTGTTTAAGACTTTGGATCATATAAGGAATGTTATTCAAAATTTTACCACTCACTTGGTCAATGTTTCATGGTGGAAACACCATCTTGAGGATGCAATCTAGGGACCTCGTGATGTAATGCGAATGAAATATCCACAGTTCTATAAAAGTGATGACATTTTCAGGGAAAAATAAATTTAATGGGGGAAGAATGTAATACCTAATGTTTATATAATTTGTTTACTAATAAATTTAATTTATTCAATATATGGTGCTACACACAACACAGAGTTTTAACAAAACATAAAATATTATTAAAATATTATTATTATTTTTTATAGTTATTAAATTTACATTAGAATGGATTATATGAATATTATTAACTAAACAATTAATATATATGGTTTACATATGTAAATAAAAATTATTTTTTTGTGGTCAATTAATTATAAATTAAAATAAGAGATGTTTGGAAATAAAGGAAATATTTTTCTAAAAAGTACTATTTTTCGTTGAAAAACATGTTTTAAATAAATTAATTAAAAAATTGATTTTGGTGATTTATGTTAATAACTTTACATATTATATATTCTAAAAGTTATTTAACATTATTCATTTCTCAATTCAATAAACTAAACAATAATAAATCCATTTTTATTCTTAAAAGTTGTTATTTAATTAAAACCACATTTTATAAAAAAAATTAATTTCCTTTAAATTAAATTTTAGGACATTTTTATAATTTATTTTAAAAATATAATTCAATTTTTATATCCAAATTTTAAAACTATATTGGTTATAATTTATGAGAATCCTAGGAAAATAAATTTTTCAACAAATAGTTAAAAATGATAGGTTCGATTTAAAATTTCTATTTTATTCAAAGAATTTAGATGTTAAATTATATTTTTATATGGTTTAAACAGTATTATTAGATAATTTTTATGTTTATTAATTCAATTTTATTCATTGAAATAAATTTAATATTGAATTTTATATAATAAAATTTTAAACATTGTGAAATTTTATTATTGGAAAAACTATTTTTTCATTACGTATGCAGGTTTATTTTATATTAAATTTTACACTTATGTGAATTTAATTTTGAGTATTGATTTCAATATTTTGAATTATAATAATTTATATTATATGATAATTTCAAATTATTTTTTTTTCAAAATTAACAGTAAAAACAATAGAAAATAATTATCGAATTTAAGGTTAAAAAAGATTACCACTGGTTAAACTGATACCAAAAGGGGTAAAATGACCTAAAAACATGTCCAAAACCAATTTTATGGTCATATTTTATCCATTTACTCTACATGGTTCTATAAGAACCCATTCAATGGTTGTTGGAATGTGAAACACATGGATACACATTATTCATTTAAAAAATTCCATGTGTGTCCTCTCCCGCACTTATAAACTCCCACCACCTCTCCACTATTATTAACTACATGTAAAACCATTTGATTCAATTGAATCCTTTGAAAATAACTTTCTTAATTCCATAATTATATCCTAGAGTCTTTATATTGATATTAAATCCCTCATATAAATGATTATTTAAAAACATAAAGAGGTTCTCTTAAAAGTGGTATGATTTTGAAAATTATGGATTTATATTATATTATTATAAAAATTCCATAAAGTATTATATAAATATGATTATATAATAAAAAAATTCTATCTAATAAACTATTATTTTATTATTTTACTATAATAACTTATATCTTTATCATCTTCCATCAAATGGGAAATGAAACCACCGATCATGTGTACGACTAAATACAACCTCATGAGCCAACATAATTCATTTTCCATCACCTCTCTCACAGATGGTTATAATAATTCATTTAACATATTCATACTATATTTATGAACTAATTATAAATCCTGAATTATGATATCACCTATACATTTTTTATTTTACATTTTTTGGGAATATGATAAAGGCACTCATGTGTACAGTGGGCAACCGTCTTGTTGAGAAATGTGATTCATTTGTCACATAAAATTTTACATGGAAGGTATTAATGATATATTAAATGTTTATATGTGATATATATTACATTAAAATGATTTTTGGGGATGAAATATATTTTTTAATATTTTTATTTCATCCATTAAGAAAATGGAAACATTGTTTGTGCGTACATACATCCTAACATCTCCATGAATATTGTATTTTATTCTCTTTCTAAAACATTTTTGGATTACATTAAAATAATGATGTAAGTAATTTTTATGATATTAATATCATTGATAAAATTATAGATATTATGGATCAATGATAAAAATAATATGAGTACAAATACCAAATCAAAACTTACATTAAAACAAAGTAGTTATTTATCAAAATGTGATTTTATCAAGGAATTGTTAGTAAACGTGTAATAAAATGATATATATTAATAATATATGGAATTATATATTTAACTATAGTTCTATAATCAATGTTTAATAAAAATTTATTTATTAGATAAGAAGTTTTGAATTTTTATGAATGAATTCGAGAGTTAAGGTTTGGGATTTTCATCTCACCTTAATTTCAATGGGACTCAAGAAATATTCCCCATGAGTTTCATTTTTGTGTTTTATATATTTCCTATGAATTGTTTTGTGAATAATATGATGGAATTAGAGGATATATATATATATATCCATATGAATTTTTTATTTCAGAGGTATTATGATTCAAAAGAAAAAATTGGTAAATGTTTGATATTCAAGTCTCACTGCTTAACGAGATTTTTTATGATTAAGTTTCTTGGGATGAAATATAATATTTTGTTTCTAAAATCTCATGAATTTTATTTTCCTATAGTTATTTTGTAAAAATTCATGGTGTAATTTCATTTTCCTCTCTTTATATACCCAATTTTTTAAAATAATTTATTTTTAAATTGAATTTATTTCTCTATTTAAACAAATAAAACTTTTTATTCCATGAAGATGATGTATAGAAATAATTATAGAATTTTTTTCAAGTATACAAATATTGTTTAAATATAATTTGTTATCAGGTTTTATTTTTTAAAAAATGGTTCTAATGGGAATATTTATTTCATTTTCAAAATAATATTTTTTGGCTTTTACCAAAATGTGAGTGGAATATTTTTTAACATGTATAAAATGAATGGTATTTACCCACATAATTTCCACTCAATGTTTTAATAGATATTTAGTATGTATTAAATTTTATTTACATAGAAAATGGTTCTGATTTTGTTATGGTTTAACATGTTTTTTTCAATGTGGATTGTTTATTTACATTGATTTTTTTAATTTTTTAAATATTCTTTTTTTTATTATATGTTTATTTTAAAAGGTTAGGTTTTTGAAAATGGTTAATGTTTTTAAAAAGTGTTTTCTAATGGTTAAAGGTTATTTTATCCAAGAAATGTTCCATTTGGTCTTTCAAAATCATTTTCCATCAAAGATGACATGATTTGATGTATCTTTCTCTTTACTGTGGATATGATCCAAGTATAAAATTAGTATTCATTATCTAAATGGTTTATCCATATGATGAAAATATGTTTATGAAACCCACTTCTCTTACATGGTTTATACCAAGAAAAAATTCTTATGAATCCTTCATATTTTTATATAGGTTATGTTATGAATAAATAATTAAATAATTATGAAACCTATTAATTGTCCACAGTTTATTATAAGATAAAATGATTATCAAACTCAATTTTTTTCATGGGTCCTAATATGATGAACTTTTTATGATCATATGAATGAAAATTTATATAATTTTTATTCTGTTAAGGGAGGTAATTATTTTTCCTTATAATGAATTTGGTAAAGTTCAATATATCATGCAATAAATAGGATTGGAATAAAGAGTAAACCTATTTGAGTCAGGCACTTTGTCTACCATGTTAGTCTTGGGAGTGACCCTTGACTACAATGATGCTTTGAGGAGTGAACCCATTACAGTACGACAGTTTTGGTAATGATAATTTACTACTATGTTGAGTATTTTATATGCTTATCTATATTTCACAATTACACATATTATTTCAATGTTATGCTCTCATGGGTAATTTTCTTTTATTTCCCTATGATTCTTGTCTTATGAACTAAAAATATTTATTCAATGACTTAATTTTTTTATCTTTGATATTGAGCACATTGTTTTCACATTTTATGCTCATTTTCACATTCTCTTATTCTCACGTTATGGTTGTGTATTTACTGTGTTTAAACTTATTAAGAATATAATCTCACCCATTATTATGATTCCTATCCCCTGTTAATGATGATATCGATTACCTTTGATATGTAAAAAAGGGCTTTAGTTCTGAGGAACTATGTGTGAAATGATATAGGACTCCTTTGAATATGAATCTTATGTTTCTTTGTTTCCCAAAGAATAATAACTTTTTGATCCTCAGGATTGTGTTTGTGTAATATTTTTAATATTCATCTAAATGGATAAAATATATCAATATGAAAATATTATATTGCTATAATCGATATAAAAGGATATGATTAGTTAACCATTTGAAACTATGATTATAAAACCTTAGAGATATCCCATGTGATATGTTTAAGGATTGCATTGATGATAATTCATGGTATTGGAAAATATCATGGAATATTGGTTCAATATAGATTAAGTGGTTTCTTCAAAATAGATAATTGTTTGGATACTATAATTGGAAGTGGTTCTGGAATAGATATACCTTGGGGTTATTACTCTGAAAAAGGAATGTTAGACTTGACTCGAGCATTAGCTATTTCATAAAAATGGGCCTTACTACACACCTCTTTTGACACTACCATGGGATATTATTTAGAAATTCACAATATCTTTATGAACTATCATGAAAAAATTATATAATTACCATGAATTACATAGTCTAGGAATATGGTTCCATAGACTGTTCTGAAGGTGTCATGATTTAGAAGTTCTACAATTTAATTTTCTTGATAATGTTGTTATCCCCTAGGATTGTTGTAACTCACACTATTCTTTTTATTTTAGTCAATGGATAGATCCGAAATAAATCATTTTAATGCTGAATGTGAAGGAGAAAAAATGATCCTCCTCATGATCCATCAAATGTTAAAAAATATTGAATGAATAATTTCATTACTATGATCACAAATTTTTTTGATATTGTGAATCGTGTTCAATATCCAAATGTGAAATATAGGGAATAATATTTTTTTAAGACCTTCAAGAGGAAACACATTCCTTTTTAATTTATTTTGCCCATCCCCTTGAGGTTGAGAAATGTATTATTACCACTAAAAATATATATTAAATAATCTAGTCTTCAGAGCCTAAAAAATAATTTTTGATAACTATCATTTAGAATTTATAACTGATCAATGGTTGAATCTTATTAAGAATATGAGTCAACGAGATGAAATTGACTATGTGGACTGGTATGAGATTATGATCTTCTTTCGAAATATTTATATTACTTATATTCTTCATATGAAAATGGATAAGTAATTCCCCGAGTTAATGAACACCAAAAATGTATGTGGTATGATAAAAATTCTCTTTTTTATAATATATTTTCACCCGTTATAAATTCAAGTCGAACATGGATTCTCATTTTTATTATTTAATCAGCTTAGATTCAGAATGCTAATTGTGAAAACACTATTAAAGACTTTCATATCCCCTGATGAATTCATATCGACAAAATATATCATTAACCTTGATGAACTTCTAATGTGATCTGGCAATCCCCTCTCCTAGGTTGGAATAATATTAATGTTAAGGGACTTCTAATAGAAATATGAGACACTCGAGTAGTGGTTCAGTTTTTAGAAACCACCTTATGTAGTGTCTCAAATTACTCATTGGCTATTTTATAATTGCCTTATATTTGGAAACTGAAATGAAGAGTGTGATCCATGCCATTTCTGTTTCTATGAAACAGGTTTGGAACAATATTTGGATTGAATGTTATTTGACCACTATTGTCCTGGATATTTGGAATGGTGTGGGGAATATTACCTATCACTAACAACCCATTAGATAAGCTTCCTCCTTTCTCTCCTAGAGATCAGCTAAATTGTCACTCATACCTTTCATTAAGAGAATATAGTTACACACGATCATGCAAATAAGGGAGTCACTCATGACATAACCTAGTTAGATGACCTACATATTGATTTACATCCACTTTATAGTAAGGATTGTAAAAATATTCCATATTTCCGACTAATTCAACCCATTTTAATTGTATAATAATTTTTTCTTTGGTCATTGAAGATGGAACAACCATTTCTAAAACAATCTAGTAGGAATATAAGGGTGATCAATTATTTAGTGGCTTAATATAATGTATCCAAATGGAATTGCCCATAAGGGACATCATTATCTATAAGAAAATCATTTTTATGAAATCAAGGTAGAAATGGAGATTGGTTTTACCCATACATCAGATAGTATAGATATTTAATTAAATAATGAATTAAAATTAAACTATAAAAACCATGGTGAAAAGAATATGATCTTTACTTCATGCTCATTTTTGGAAGAAAACTTCTTGGAAATTATATTATGGGGTATAGAAAATGTTTTATGCTTAATAATGAATTCCATCGAGAAATTTTTCCTTAACTAATGGGAATAATTTGTATAATAATGTGAAAAGAGAGGAAAAACCTGAGAATGGATCACCCATACTAAAATGTTTCAAAAAAAATTATAGGAATTTTCTGAATCAATTCATTAATCTAAGGGATGATGATGATGATAAACCAAAAAAACCATTAAATATAAATTAATAATGAAATAATTATATAACAAAAATAGTTTAATTGAATCAGGAAAATTTGGGAAAATTATCCTCTACTCAGTTGTTGGGAATTTCATGTTTGATTTTGTACTAATGAGCCCTATGAAAATATTATTATTCAACCTTCATAAAAATTTGAAGCTATTTTCAGAATTTATTATCTCTCTCTATATTGATTCTGGAATAATTAGAACACATTTGATATTATACAGATTAATATATGATATCTATATTCCAATGGAATTGTATTTGTATAAGTTGATAACCTTTTTATGTGATATCTGTTGAATTATCTTTTTGATGTATATACATATCCATGAAAGATTAAAAGAATAATTATTAATACCATATGGGGTTTATTTTTATATGTTTGATCAGAACATCACTACCCATGAAACCCCAATTTAGGTATTAGGTGGTGATGTCTAATAAGAATAAAAATATTTTTTGACAAGTTAAGGGAAATGCATCCCTTTAGTTTTGTATATGGTTTAGTGGAAAAATTACTTAAGGAGGCATGACTTTAATTTTTTTGGGAATGTGATTAATGGTAATTTTAAAAATTAGGGATTATCTTATCTATAATGTTAATATAATTAGGGGTTAATAGAATTTTGGAATGTTTTAGAAATTATGTTAATATATTATTAGAAAAATTCTAACCCCAATGTGGTGCGACAACCTATTTCATCCCGTAAGGTTATGAGGCTTGAACAAAAAACCAAAGTGTAAAAATATACCATTGGGCGATGTGAATGAATATTCTTGGTGGGATAACATAAAGACAAATAATTATATTTATTTATCTCTGTTCATGGTATGTAAACATGTTAAGAAATAGAGGAATATGTTTAAGAGGATGCTACAATGATAACCCATACCATAATGGAAATGGGAAAAAACAACTCTAGAATTTTTCATTACACTCCCCAAAACAAGAAAAGGCTGCAATTATATATGGATTTTTTCGATTTCCTAAAACATTAATCACAATAAATTTTCATTAGAGGAGTATTATTATTGGATGTACTTATATGATGATACATTAAGGATGTGTTATGTTTTCATGGATTACCACATTTCATTGTACCTGATCGAGACCCAATTTTAACCTCTATGTTTTGGAAAATTTCTCAATAGACTCAATATATAGAGTTATATTTCATCACTATGTATCATTGTTAGATATATGGTTAGTTTGAGAGAATAATTAAAACCTTATAACATATACTGAGATCATATTTTATTTATTTAAAATATGGTTGAAATCAAAAAATTCCACTAGTTGAAATTTCATACAACAATAGATTTCACTATAGCATTTAGATCGCTCCATATGAATCCCTCTATAGAAATAAATTTATAACACCAAAGTTATAGAATGATGTTGGAGAATGAAATAAATTGGGTCCCAATCTAGATTATTAAATTATAGTGATGATTAGAGATATTAAGTAACACATATGTGGGGGGCACAAATTCGACAAATAACATCTACTAATAATGGTTGAGATGACTAGGAATTTTATGTTAGTGAGAATTTTTTTCTATAAATTTCCCTATAGAATATTAAAAGGAAACTAAGACCTGTTTATATTGACCCCTTTGAAATTCATGATCGTATTGGAATGGTATAATATCATTTGGAACTTCCACAAATCCTCTATTATATTCGTTATGTGTTCCGGTTATATATCCTGATGATGTACATAACTAATCCATCACATGTATTGATCCTAGGGTTTGTACTAGTAGATAAAAATCCATTTTATAAGGAATATATGATGGAGATTCTGGATTATACAAATAATGATATGTTATTTAATAAAAATCACCTTATAAATGTTTTGTTGTGAAACCAATAACATGAGGAAGCTAAATGAGAACCTAAGGATGTAATGAGGGATAATTATCTTCATTTTTTCACCAAATTGATTTAATTTCAAGGTAAAACTCATTTCAATTGAGATAAAATGTATCACCCTATTTTTTAAATATATTTTACTGAAAAAATTTATTTTCTCGAATATATTTTTGTGCATGTTACACTGTGTTTTAACACAACATGACATACTTTTGAAATATTATTATTTAATATGACAGTTATTGGCCATCCATTATTATAGTGGATATTAATAAGATTAAATAAATTATAAAAATTTATTACATAAAAATTTATATTAAATTAATTATTTGGTGACCAATTAATTAGAAAAAAAAATTTGATTTTTTTGAAAATAGAGGAAATCATTTTCAGAAAAAAATTATTTTTATTTTCAATTTATTTTACCTCAATTAATTAGACAAATATATTTTGTTGATTTATTTTAATTAAATTTATATATTATATATTTAATAAAAAAAAATTTAATAATCATCATATTTTTTCCAAGACATGATATTTGAATATATCTAATTTTCTGCTTAAAATTATATTCTTCTAAAAAATAGTTTTATCTCATTTTTTGAACTTTTTTTAAATTTATTTTTTTAAATTTTAAAAAAAAATATTTTGAATGATAAAATTATTTTTTTAATCATAATATAATAAATATATTGTAGGGAATTGTCTATATTTTTTAGAAATTTAAATTTATTCAGTGAATAGTGGAAGAAATTTATATTAAAAAAACATATAATTCAATTCATTTAGAATATAAATTTTCTTTTTATATGATATTAAATATAAAATTTCTTAAATAATAAATCTATTTAAATAATTTTTGTCATTTTAATATATCTTCTATTTTATTTTGGTATGAAAACATCTTAATCTTTTGAAAACATTCTCTATGGAAACCCACTTTTTTGTTCTTCTTTGTAGGTTTAATTTTAAATTAAAATTTTCCACTTTTGTGAATTGAAAATGAAAAAATTGATTAATTTTTTTGAATAATCATAATTTATATTATATAATATGTTTTACATAATATTTGATTAAAATAAAAACATTAAAATTAATTATCACAGTTATGGTTAAATCAGGTTTATAGGGGTGTTAAATTTAAATGATAAGGGGTAAAATGACCAAGAATATTGTATTAGACCCATTATGTGGAATATTTAATCCATACGAACCCTATAGTTCTATAATGGCCCATATTTTTTTCTCCTTTTTGAATTTGAAAAAACCTGGGTACTCTATATTCTTTTCAAAAATTCAATGTGTTCTCTATCTATAACTTATAAAAGGTCTTACCCTGTCCACTTCACTTCACAATACCAAAACAATTTGGTTCATCCATTACCCACCAAAATACCTCTATTTATTAACTTCTAAAATACAATATGGAATATTTTTATTATAAATCCATCATAATAAGGCTTTACATATAAACCTAAAGAAGTTATCTGAATACGAGGTAATATTTTTACATTTATGTTTTTTATTTATTTCTTTATCAACCACCATAAAATATTTTGAATCTATAATGATATAAAAAAAATTATCTTTCATAATAATATATTAAATTATGTTACGGGAATAACCAATATCGATATCATCATCCATAAAATGTGATACAAAACCGATGATTGTGTGTATTGGGTACTACAGCCTCTCGAATCGTTGTAATTATTTTTCCATAAACACCTCTCACAAATGGTTATAATGATGGATTTAAAATATGAACATGATACCTATGAAATAATTATATATGCAGAATTATTATAACACATATAACCTTTTTTAATTTCTATTCTGTGAGAATATGTTAACATTTCTCGTGTGTACGACAAACTTCTACCTCGTGATGTAATGTGATTCATTTACCGGTTAATCTTTTAAATGGAAGTTATCAAGGATATATTTAATAATTTATATATATATAAATATGACATAAAAAATATTCTATAAACTTAATATGTTTTTTTTCATTTCAGCCATTTAGAAAATGTAAGCAATATCCATGCATATGTATGGCCTACAGACTCCATTAACATCGTATTTAATTTTCCATCTCTATCTTTTATTAATTACAATAAATATTATATTCTAAATACATATGATATTTATATTGTGGTTAATATTATTTATATGATGGAACCATTATCGATGGAAAAGTACGAAAAATATAAAATCAAAAAATACATGAAATCAAAAAATACATGACAAACTAAGTAGTTTTTACCCAAAAAATAATTTTTACAAGAATTGTTAATAAAAAATAAATAAAAGGTCATAATTAAATAATACATGGAATTATATATATAATTATGGTTATATATTATGTTTATAATAAACCTATATATTTTTTATAGTACATTTTAGTGGGTTTGAATGATTTTGAGACTTATGGTAAGACATTTTCATCTAACATGTATTTCCATTGGAAACATGTCATAATCATCACATGTTTGTTCTCTAGTGAAAAATATACCCAATAAGGTATATTATAATTATTATCATTGAATCATGGGACATAAATACCCATATGATTTTCTTTCTAATATGGGTCTTATGATTCAGAAGATACCAAAGTGGTAAATGTTTTATGTTACAATATCAAATTTTATTTGGATTATTTTTTATTAAGTTAATAAAGATGAAATATCAAGATAAATATCACAATAAAAATATAATGTTTATTAACCTATAGTTATTTAATTAAAATATATTCTTTCATTCATTTTTCTTCTCTTGATTTACTTTGGTGTTCAAAATATTGTTTATAAAAACCAACATTATTTCTCTCTTCGGTGGAAGATCATTTATTTATGTCCATGTTTTCTAAATATGTATAAAAGTACATTTTTAATATCCCCCACATATTTGTTAATGTAATTTTAACCATGTTTTTTACAAAATGGTTTTAAATGTAATCTTAACGTTGTTTTCAAAAAAAGGCATGTTTGGCTATTTCTAAAATGTGAATAAAATATTTGTATTAACATGTACAACATGAAAGAAGTTTTAGAGTTCCATTACCAATAAATTATTTTACGGTTTTATTTTTAGTATACCAATGTTATATTCAATGAATTATCTTTTAAGTTTTTTAATTTTTTAAATAAATATTGTAATAGTGGATATGATATTTTTAAAAATAAAATTTTTATATTATTTTTAGAGTATACAATGTATATTTCCATGGTTATCTTCATAGAAATTTTTTTGATTTTTTTTTTGTTTAAAACAGTGTTTTAAATGTTTAAATTATATTTTACTCCAGAAATATTCAATGTGATCCTAAAAAATTATTTTTTCATTAGTTATGACATCCATTGATGTTTCTTATGCTTTGAATGGGATATGATATAAGGACACCATTCTTAATTATTCTCTGAATGGTTTATACTTATGATGACATGATAGTTATGAAACCTGCTTGCATTCCATCGGTTATACCATGATAAAATTATTATGAAACCCTATTATTTTCTCATGGTTTATCCTATAATTAAATTATAAAATTATCTTGAAACAAGATTCTTTTTCATTGGTTTTGATATGATAAAATATTTAGGAAACCAGTTTATTTTCATGATTTTTGATCTGATGACTATTTTATGATCCAATAATACACATTTTTATGATTTTTGTTACGAGATACCTGGTTACTAATATCCCTCTAATTAATTGGTTAAATATTGATATCTGATGAGATAAATAGGAATAAAATGGGGAGTGAAAAAATTCAATATAAGAGTTTTTAACATTGATTATCTCATTTGTGAACCATGACTACTATGATGGTTTCGGGAGAGAAATATTTCCACTATGATAATTTTGGAAATGATCCTTATCTACTAAGGAAATGTTTTTCTATTCTTATGTCTATGAAAAAAATTCAATATCTTATATCAAATATGGTCTCATGGACAATTTTATTTTATTTCCTTATTTTTTATGTCTTATAAAATCCCATTATTTATTACATGACCTAATATTTTTAACTTTGATATGATTGGTATGGTTTCCATATGTTATGATCATAATCTTATAACCATATTCTCATGTTATGTTTTCATATTTTCCTTGTTTACCCTTAATGATCATTTAATCTCACCCTTTTTCATTTAATTTCCCCAAGTTATAATGATAGGTATTCCATGTGGTAATTCTAAGAAAAGATAAAGTTAGGAGGAACTTAGTGGGAGATGATGTAGACCACTTATGAATCATTTGTTTTTGATTCCATGTCCCCAAAGATGATATACCATTATGATCCTTGGTCATTTGTTTTGTAATATAATGAATATTCATCAAAAAATACGTAATATCTATGTATTAAAATCTTGGTTGGTTATATGTATGATATTTTTTCAAAAAAACCATTTAAAAAGATTATGTTTCCCCTATTTTATGTGAGGAATGAATTATACTTAGTAAGTGATGGGTGGGGCCTTCTATAAACCCTTTATGAATCATTATAATTCATAAGACAAACTAACTTGGATATTTTATTGAGGACTTACTCATTTAGGTAAGAACTCATTGCATGAGACCTTGATATTATCCTTATGATGTTTGAAATTATACATTACCTCATTTTGACATTAGTTATTAGTTTTAATGGGATTATTTGATTACATAGAATATACACGGATAAGTTTCAAGATTATGGGACAATTTATATTTAATTATATTAATTATCTAATATTCTTATCATATTATTCATCATGTTATTCTTATTGATTGAATGGAATGTGTTTCATTTATTTCATTTTCAGTGTTGAATATGTTTTATTTGTTCATATTTTCTTCAATTATATGAATTAATTATTGATCATTAGAGATCACCCATTTCTTATGTTTCCTTTCCTTAAGATTACCTAAATGGTATTATGATTGATATTGGGGGATATACTAATGAGAACAATTGTGTTACCAATTAATATTATTTGTTTTATTTTAGGTTTTAAAACATAAAATGAATTTCAAGTATTTATCTAGATTTCCTACACTATTATACTATTTTTCCCATTGGGATGTGATCACTTTCATTTATCACCAATGTAATAACTTAACCACAATTTCGAGGCTACTAGGGTTACGATATTTATAGTTGGTTTTATATGATGGTTAATATAATCCTTGGAAATAAAATTTAGGTAAATATATATTAGATAACATAAACATATTAAAAACGTTGGGGATATTTCTAAGTATAAGATAACATCATATTGTTTTGTAAAGGTATATATTATGTGGTTTTTCTAGTAATACATCCCAATCAGGATAATGAATGTAGATGTGATTTTGACACAGATTTACCTAGGGGTAATATGTATGAAAACGGAACATTGGACGTTGACTTCATTGTCACCTAGTTCATGAAAAGTAGTCATTCTATAGACCTAGTGTGGCATTATCAAGGGATATTCTTGGATTAATTCAAGATTTAGTTATTAAAAAATATGATTTATTTGGGAAAAAATTTATGATGTGAGAATATTCTCAAATATAGCGTTTAATGATTATGATATTATCTATAAAAAATAATGTATGTTGTGTGTGTCATTAGTTTTTAAATTATTCATTATAATTTATAAACTTATAATGTATTCTATTATATTCAATTGTTTAGAAATGGTGCCTAGTGGAAGGAATGGAAACCATGATATTTCACAAAATTCATGTAGGTATTTGAATCCTATTAATGATATTGGTATTGGAGCTATAAATGTAACTGGGGGTGATCGAATTATAACTCTATGGGGAAATCTGACTCATTTATTTCTAATAACCTTATCCATATTTAGTAGCCTATATATTTACAATGTGTTTTTTTAATTTTATACCTCTCTATGATTTATAAACCCATAATATTTAATGGGAAAATATATCTATTTGTAGGTGAGAAATGGATAAGTTTATTTGAGATGATTTTTCTCACATTTGAAAGTAAGGAAATGGAGAAGGATTCCATGATATATTATATTCTATTAGGGGATATGGATTAATTATGAACAATTATTTAAGACACTAAGGATGAATAAGAAACAAAAAACATTGAGTGAATTTATTTTAAGATACAATTTCTGGAAAAATATTTTACTCTGGATAAATTAGTTATTATGGAGTATAAATTCATGAGAATAAGTCAAAAGTATGATGAAAATACACACAAATATGAATCCAAATTTACATGGTATGAAAGGAACACAATGGACTACATATGAATTCCATAGAGAGAGAACAATTATTGTATTGATGGATTAACCCAATCCATTGAAGGGAATTAGTCTCCCCAAAATTCTCATCTTATGAAGACATAATGTCCTGTGATATAAAAAAAGAGAATGAATTCTCAAAATCATATTTATTAGAAGGTTTTCATGTTAAGGAAACATAACCTAATTACTCATGAGAAATAAATATAGAAAACAAGAAATAAGGAAAAAATGGACATTTCATCTTGTAATAAATGTAGAAATAAACTATGTGGATCATGCTTCATGGGAATGGGAGATTACAACATGTATAGAGGTAAAGGCCACCATGATTATGATTTTAAGGGAAATAAATAATATTAAAATGTGTAATGATTCAATTGTATGGATATGGGAAACTATGAAAATAATTATCCCATAAATCAAAGGAATTTATCCCAAAAAAGGCCATAGAGGAAAAGTAAAGCTTATATGATAACGAAATTAGAATTTGATGTCCCCAATGTTGTGGTGGTAGGTAATTTACTCATATGTTAAAATTTAGCTAAATATTTTTTTGATATTGGATCTTCATAGACTATTATATCATCCATGCTTTCCAAGAAAAATAGATATTTCCCTATTACCTTGAGAATGGATTTATCAGTCAGGAATCTAAGAGGAAGTCTCACTATAAGAAAGATGTGTCATTCAGTTCCCATAATTACACATAAATGTAGATGATTTTTAAATAATCCATGACATGGACAGGATTTCAAAATATATTGAAAACATTATTTGTAAATAGAATGATATTATAATTCATGAAGAAGATGTTCAATTCCTTACCATTAGAGGGGAGACATAATCACCACAGTCGTGTATTGATCATACCCTATTAGATCTTATGAATTAGAATCTTGGTGAATAAAAGAAGACACAATCATCAAATGGAATAGATAATCTTAAAATTTAGGATGTACTTATTGTACAGAAATACAATGATGTATTTACTGATTAATTACATGTGAATTAAATAGAGGAAGTAGTTGAGTTTTCTATTGATTTAGTTTCTTATTATAAACAAATATCAACATTTCCTTATAGAATGAAAATTTTTTCATCAATAAATTTGTAGAAACATGTAGATGAGTTATGTGATAAGGGATTTATATTCCCATGTGTTTAACATTTGGATGCCCCTATCCTTTTTGATAGTAATGGAGATGGATCTATGAGGTTGTGCATTGATTATATGGAAATCAATTTTACAAAATAAATAACAACTACCCTTTACCTCTTATTTATGAATTATTTGAGAAACATCACAAACCTCAATATATTTAAAATATTGTACTTTATTATGGGTTTCATCAATTATAACAAAAGTACTAATATATTACAAATATATCATTTAATACAACGTATGGTTGTTATGATTTCATAGTAATTCCACTTGTATTGACAAATACACCCTCTATATTTGTGGATCTAATGATAAGATTAATCAAACAATACCTTTATAATTTTTTTTTATGATATATTGGTGTACTCTTAGAGATACGAGGACTATGATAATAACTTGATAAATATTTTTGAAACTCATTGAATAAAGAATTTATATAGGAAATTGAGAAACTTTGATTTTTGATTTTGAATTTTAATTTTGATGTCTATCCTATCTCTATGGAAGGAAAATAAGTTGATCCTGTGGAAAAAAGGTCTTCTGTGAAGAATTACATGGTATATAGTTTCTATGATTTGTCTTGTTACAATCAGTGAATTGGCTAATAATATTACAGATAGGATAACATATTAGCTAAAATTACATGAAAATGGGTTATGTTTATTTGGAAAAAGTAATGTGAATAATTTATTTAAATATTTATGTGGATATTGGTGAGCACACTAATATTGAATCTATAATTATGAAATGATGTGTTTGTAAAATATAGTGATGCATCGAATAAGGGACCTGTTTGTGTCCTTTTTAGGAATAAAAATGTTATTTCTGTTGCATCATGGAAATTATAGATTCATGAAAAACGTTATCTGGCCAATGATCATAATTTGGAATCCATAATCATTTCTCTAAATATATGAAAAATTATCATTACAAAAATATATGTGAGATATAAATAGATCATAAAACCTCTAAGCATATCTTTTCATGGAAAGGGAGGTAAATATGATCACTTAACATACTCATGGATTATGATTTCTCAATAAAATTCTAAAAAAATAGGAAAAATAATGTAGAATATGCATTTATTAGGACAAATCTTGGATTCCATATGAAATTAAGGATCTATTAGGATCATATGTTCATGGATTTAGTAAATATGGATATGGGAATTATTAAATAAGGGGAGAAATAAATTATTTTTAAATGATTTATAAACAATATTTCTTGGAAAAGAAAAATATTTTCCAATATGATTATAAAAATCTTCAAAATAAAACTAATGCCATGAATGATAGAAAATTGAAAGACTTTGTTGTGAAGATGGTGTTTTGAAATTTAATAAGATAATCTATGTTCCATTAATACATGAGATAAAGATTGAATTTTTGGATGATGATCACATCTGGAATTTCTATATACACACTATTAGAAATAGGATATATATATTTTAAGGAACATTTTTTGGGGGATAATATGAAGTTAAAATTTTGTGATTTTGTATCAAAATATTTGGATTTCCAACCAGTGATGGATGTAAGACATCATCTTGGATGATCCATGCAACCTCTACTTATTCTTATGTGGAAATGAGATTACATTTCTATGTATTTTTTATCTGTATTACTAAACACATATATAAATATTGAAACAATATAGGTTATTTTTTACTACGAAACCAAATATACACATTTCCTTTCTATAAGTGAATCTTTCCTCTTGATCACTTTAAAAAACAATATATTTTGTAAGACTTCATTATGCACCTTTTTCAAATGAAATGGTACATGGATCAATGTGGGATCACTAAGAGGGGGTTGGGTTGAATATGTGATCCCATTTTTTTTAATTTTTTTTTCAATTAAACCACTAGGGATAGTTAAATCATAGATCCAATATTATTGTGTCTCCCTGCCTTACCTCGACTACTGATACAAATACAAAGGCTCAAAAAACGCAAGGATTTACAAAGTTTGGGGTAAATAACTACTATTTACCATGTTGATTATTCCCCAAACATAAATTTTACACTATACCAGAAGGTGATTAAAATAGTAATTGGTTAAATCCCACAAATTAATGTATTGTTATTCCCCAAAATCAAATCCATATTCACCTGTTGGTTAGAACCCCCCCCCCCACTATAACTATTTAGTTATTCCCCTAATCCTTCATCCTCTTCAATAACGTTTTATACCCTATAGCAACAAGATACTTAATATCTTTAGTATTGATCCACTTTACGGTGATCTATCAATATTTCTCTATTAGCGTACTAAATCAAACATTCTCAGATAAACATCACGAAAATAGGCTTGTTGGTGTTATTGTTCAAGTACGTCTGATCACCTAGATAAGATCATTTTCATTAGTGAAAACTTTGTTCAGGATATTCTTCCTTCTGATAGAGTCATGGTCCAAATCTCTTTTTGATTAATAAAATAATTTATTGGCATGTCCAAAATATATTGAAATGATTTTACATTTTTTCATCACATGCATGAAAATATTTATATTGTTTTCTTTCATGGGATCATAATTATTCCATTATTTAAAATGATGATTAATTTCTAATTATAAACCATTCATTTAAATTCATTATGAATAAAAAAATTATTTTTCTCCATTATCAAATGGTAATGACATAATGGTCTCAGTATTAATATTACTCATTTAAAATACTTCAATGACCATGGGTATTATTTCTCTCTATGAAAATCCAGTTATTTTCTAGGTATGCTATCTAAATAATTATTGTGAGGAATAATTAAAGGTTTTGGGTCTTCCAAATTATTCACGCAACTTGAACCTTTATGTATCACCATGCATGCATGTATCTCATTCAAAATACGATTAGATTTGGGTGCCCTATTTATTCTATTCAAAATAATATCTCACCCATTATCTTCATCAATACAACTCAAACACCTCAAAGATTATCGAAATCTGTATTTATCTATGTGGGATTATAAATTCCCATGTCTACTCATTCACTTTATATTTTCATTTTATTTCCATGTATTCAATGTGATGTTTCATGAATGACCATTTCAATAATATATGTGAAATAATATTGGATTTTACAACAATCAGGTGGTTGACTTACTTAAGTTATCATCACAACTTAGCATATATCTATTCATACATATAATGACATGAAAATCATGTTCAATGAGTTATTAAGACTCACCAAGAATTTATGATATCATCTTCGGTATCATTTATATTCTTGTATGTTCAACCAAGGTTTTTTGTACCATAAATGAAGAAAATTACACATGATAAGAAGCCTTCAATTGTGGATGGATGAATTCAATTTCCCCCCTTTGACCAGATGGATATGATTAATTAGATCAAACATACATGCATATAGGTTTATATTTTTTAAGGTGGACCATTATCAACAGTGATGGTTCCCTGCATCGAAATATTCCATTGTTGAATTACACTTTATCACTCTCATCATTCCATAAAATCAAAAAAATAAGGTATTAGTGTGTTCTCCCAAACCTCTGCTAGAACCAACCCATGATAGCTCTCATCACCTACATGACACCCCAAATGGACATACCACTAATAGTCATGTGTTCTCTATTTGGGGACTCATATATGCCTTATACATTGGTCATGCAACTCTACTACCTGGGGGAAGGTCCAAGATAGTTCACTCGGGCTTTATAAACTCTCATCTAACACATTCCATTGGTTTAGCCATACCAAGGTATGATTTTTTGATAGACCTCTTTTTTATATGAGGTGATAAATATTTCATAGTATATTTACTATGTGTATAATAAAATTTAATCAATAATTGTTTCCAACCCACCTCAACCTCCTTCATGAAATTTCCTTCATTTTTCATTCGAATCAATATTACATCCTCGTGTAATATAAATCATTTCATTTTCATATTGAAATATTATTCCTGAAGATTATAATTTTCATGGAAAATTTTCTCATTCATCTTGTATTGAAAAATGTGTCATATATGACACAGGTTTTTGGAACATAATATCTATTAAAAAATCACTAAATTTCACATGGAAAAATTTTCGACCATGAGATCCAATGTCATTAAATGAGTACATAACACTTTTACAAGCATCACCTCTTCATATAAATATATACTAATTGAAAAAAATGATTCATGGACTCATAAATATTTTATGATCACGATCTGGGATTTATATCGAAATTATAAAAGACAATTTAGAATTCTCTTGAAACAAAGATTCATTTTAGCATTACCTATCACTCAAAATAACCGGATAGTCTGAAAGAACTAATAAAACATTAAAATATATGTTGATGTCATTCCCTCATTAATTTTAATGTTTGTGGGATCATTATATACCATTGGTATTGTTTTTTGAAAACATTAACTTCCATTAATGTATTCAAATTGAACTGTATGAGGCATTATATTGACTGAGATGTCCTACTATAACTTGTTGGGATAAATTTGGTGAAAGAAGCTTTTAGGCCCATAAATTATGAAGGATACAATAGCAATGGTAAAAACCATTACATCCTAGTTAATAATAGAAAAAAAGGAAGAATATCCATGTAGATAACTATATTAAGGATTTGTAATTTCTTGTGGGAGATCACATTTCCATGAATGTATATCCAAAAAATGGTGTTATAAGGTTTACTAGGAAATGAAAACTGGTCACCATGTATATTGAAGCTTTCCAATTCTTGGTAACAATAGGAGTTGTGGATTTAAATTATGAAATGTCACCTGGTATATATATCATACATGATAGGTTCTGTATAACATTATTAAGGAAGATATTTTTCGAACCAATGCTTGTTCTCATAAATAAAGAAATAGAATTGTAACATAATAAATATTACTGTGAAGTTACAATCCATATTCTAAACATTATGTAAAATATGTTTCAGAATCGTATGACTCGGCTGGTATGTCTTCTATGAATAAATCATAAGATATAAGAGGCAATATGAGATATTTAAGATTTTATAATGAAAAACTGCACAAGTATTTTCACAATGTGAAGTTCTGGAAATATTGAGGGTTACTATTTTTATTAAAGTTGTGAATGTATCACCCTAAAAATATGATATATACATTAAAATTTAAATAAATTATATATTTTTAATTATGTATAATACAGGAAACTAGGATTCTGAAGGAACCGTATAATTTTATACTATTGTAACCAATTTATTAAATTAGAGTGTATGTATTGGACCAAAAAAATTATGGAAATTATTTGTTTTACACAATTAAATATAATTTTTTTTCAATTGAAAATATATAAAAATAGTAAAAATTTTAATGAAAAAGATATTTCATTCTAAAAAACATTAGTTTTTCTAGAAAAATGGGGTTTTCATGTTTTTCACACTTCTATGAAAATTAATTATTGATGATTTGATAAAATTTATTCAAAAAAATAACTTCATTTTGGAAATAATAATTTAAAAATTATAATAGTGTTATTTTTTATGAATTATATATAAATATTTATTTTTCAATTAGTAGTGAGACAATATAGATTTTTACTGAAAACTGACGATTCATTTGAAAAAATTATAGGGTTAAATTTCGATTAAAATTGTTTTTAATGTAAATTTTTGTATAATTATATTTTAATTAAATAGATATTAGGTCGTTCCAATTATATAGTATGTTTTATTATAAAAACATTTTATATTTATGAAAACATTACCTCTATATAACCATTTTTTAAGGATGTTTCATATTAATTTTTTTATAATTGATTTCTTTCTATAATTCTATGTGTGTCCTTCCCCTAACATTTAAAAGTAAACCCCCTTCCTCTACTATTCACACATAAAAATAACCTTTATAGAAATTACTTAACCAAATATCATCCCTACATCCATACACATATCCTAGAGTATATGGATTGATCATCAAACCAATCAAAGAGGATTTAGTTGTAAACCTAAAAATATTGTTTGAAGAATAGGTATATTTATTAGAGATGAATTTTGAATTTATTTATTACATTAAATACATTAAATATAAATTAAATATTATAAAATAAAAAAAATTATATCTCACATATACGTAGAATATAATATTTAAATTTCAACGCCTATATCCACCTCATCTTCCTTCAAATGGGAAAAAAACCTGTCGAATGCGTGTACGAAAGACTACAACCTTGCAAACAAATTTAATTCTTTTCCATAACCACCTCTCAAAAATAGAAATAATTATAGACTTGATTTAAATATATTATATTTAAAACATAATTAAACTTATGTAATAATAATATCCTATATACAATTATATATTCTAATCCATTAAAAATAGATAATATAGATGATTTCTGTGTGTGGAATACCACCTCCACGATTTGATGTGAATCAATTTTCATTTTTTTGAAATTTATGATAATAATTTTATAATTAATTGATATATATGATATAATAATTGTTTCATATTGCTTAAATATTGTTTTTATTTATTTATTTCTACCACTAAAAAAATGATGACAATGTTTATGCGTACATATGACCTATCATCTCCATGAATGTCGTAACTAATTTTTATAAAAATAAAACTCATAAACTATTATGAATAATTAAATTATGAATATATATCATATTTATATCATTGGTAAAAATCTTTATAAGACTGAATCATTATCAATGTATAAGGACCGAAACTACCAAAGCAAGACATATGTGAAAAAGGAAGCTGCCATTACATGTAATAGTGTTTTAAAAAGTGAATTGTTTTTCAAAATATGATATGATTATACAAAAATAATATAATGAATGATATATATTAGTTTGTTTCTTTAGTATATGAATGTTAAATTTATATTTATTATATAGGTGGTCTATCAGCAGACAATGAAAATCTGATCTGAGGTAAGAGTTTTCATCTCAATTTTACTTCTGTGAGAAATATTTAATATTAACCACTATTTTATTTTTTGTTGTGTATATATTTCCCATTAAATATTATATATAATGAATATCATTATATCATTATGTCTACTTATTTATTTTATGTTATTTATTTCATGGGGATTGTAATTCAAATGTTTCCAATATGGTAATGGTTTATTTCATAATATCATAATTAGAAGATATTGTTTATGATTATGTATAACTTACTAGAATAGTTTGATATATATATATTATAGAAAATATATATTTTCTTAATTTCTAATAATTTATTATTTTTTCATGGAGTGGTAATATTTTCTTCTCTATGGTAGTTAATAATCTCGAGAAACTATTTTTAAGAAAAGATAGCTTTAATTTTAAATTTGATAGAAAATAATTTTTCTTACATATCCATGGATTGTTAAAATATTTTCAAAATTATTATTTACATTCCATAAATGATTTACTAAATAAATTTATACCCATGTTTTAATTTTAAAAAAATTAATGTTAAATTCATTTTGTTTTCAGAATGAGGTACATTTTATCCTCATTACATCAGTTTGAAAATAATGTTTTTTTATTTATAAGTAATGTATGGAATTTCCCATAGCCTTGAAAAATAATTTTTATTATTATTCCATTTCATGTTTATAGAGTTTTATTTAAATAAAAAATAAAATTATTTTGTAAATATTATATTATTTAATGTTATTTTCAATGAAAAAGGGGTAATTTTAAAATAAATGTTTTTAATGGAATTTTAGGGTATTTTTATTCCACAACAAGAAAAACCACATTTATCCACATTATCCATTGGGAATATGTAATAATTATATGATCCTTATTATTTTTTTAGATGATTTATGATTATTTTGACTGAGATGTACTATTTTGATACAAATAATCATTAAAATTTAGATGGTTTATGCTTATGCTAATTGATTATGGAATGTATCAACATTCATATGATAGTTTTAAAATATGAATATTTTTGTTGATTATTTTTATTTATTGTGGAAATACATTAAATTTCCTATTCCATTTTTTTAATAGGAATTTTTATACAGATTATTTTTATCCCAATTCATATGATGAATGTATTTGTATTTTTAATTTGTGGATGATACACACTATTTCTCCTCAATGTACTGGTAGGTCCAATGAGATAAAATATTTTTGTTTTTTGGAAAAATAATTATCCATTTATGTTAGATTTATTGTCATGAGGCCCTGATGGTATGTTTATGATGTTTAGAATTATACATTCCTTCATTATAAGAATAGTTATTTATTTTCATGGGATTATTAGACTTATTAGAATAACCATGGATATGTGTCCATCTTATGTGACTATTTATATTGAATTATATTCATCATAAAATGTCCTTGAAATTTTTACTTCATGTTCATTTTATTAATAAGATTTAATATTATGAAGTTATTTACCTTTCCATATTGATTATGACTTATATATTCATGATAGATTATATAATAATCTTACCCTTAATGAGAATTATATGTCACCCATTTCTTATGTTTCCTTTCACCTAGATTATAAGAAGTGTATTTTAATTGATATTCCAGCATGTGATACACGAAATAATGGTTTTCTTAATGAAAATTCTACATTGTATGGTATTTTTTAAAATGTAGTTTTATTTTCATGTATATATCTAGTATTTCATGTCTAATAAACTATTCAATCCTTTGGAATGTGATCACTTGTATCTTGAACCATTGTTAAATGTAACCACTGACTTTGGGAAACATGGATGAGAGTCTGAATATCTTGGAAGAAATATGAAATGTTTAGGAAGACTATTGGGTAAGAGGTCAATCATTCCAGAAGGGTTGGATGGTGAGTTTGTCTATATTCTATCATGTTTATCATTTTACTATTGTATTGAGTATATATTGATTAAGGTGTCTATGTATTTTATTATTTATAATTTTTTTGAGATATATATATATGTACTATCTTGGTTATATTTTGATAAATTATATATTCTATATTACACTTATATTCGTGAACATGTGATGTGATATTTTTTTTATAATTTTTCTACAGGTTTTGCGTTTTTCTATATAATAGAGGTTTATAATTTTTTTTGAAATATTAAGTTATAACCCTTATGTTTTATAAATAATTACATTGTCTCTCTCTCTGGAACATGGGTGGTATGATTAAGGTCACATAACATCAATGTCTTGGTACCTATTTAGATAAAATAGTTTTTGTCATTAAAATATTGTCATAGATCATCTCTTTTATTGTAATAGATTCAATTATAGGTGGATATATGATTTTTCAACATGGGAGGTTCACTATTAGCATACATAATCAGCATTGAATCGATCAAAACACATGTTACAAGAGGTTGTTTAATATTCATGAATTTTCACTATCTATTGAGAAAGGTGCGGGACAATGATTCCTAATGTAGGATTATTGAAATTCTTTATGTTTCATACATATGTTCAAAAAGATAGTTTTATTATTCAAGAGCCATTTTATTTTAGTGCTAGGGTATAATACAAGAACTTATTGGTTGTGTTGTTATTTACAATTCCTTATTTTGATCCATTATTAAATAAAAAAATTTATAATATATTTGATTTTTTCACAAATTTAATTAAATTGATGGTTATATTTCTATTGGGCTAATACTATTCTTGTTGATGTTTAGCTACTATACAATAACTATAAGGCCCCAACCTTAAACCTTACTTAATCGTGAGTTATTACAAGATTACACATTGAGGATCTTTTCGAGTTTAGAGTTTTAGAGAATTAGATCATAAAACTTGCATTACATTCCACATATAAACAAAGTGGTTACATAAAGATAGTATTCTTCATTCCCATCATTGAAAACACATTTAAAATAAAACATGGATTATTTCTTGACACATCCTTGACTCTGTCATCTTATCATGTACCTTTCCCTTGACCTATGAAAAACATTTCAAAAACTTGGGATGAGCATAAAAACTCAGTATGGGTTATAAAAAAAACATGGAAAGGAAACATGAGTTCATATATACATAAGAATAAAATCATACTTTACCCATAAAACATAGGCACATTAACATACCTCATAAAATCATGAATAAATCATAGAAATCATAAGACATAAAGGTAACTTGAGGCATTCATAACATTCTTACGTAGGGAGTAACCCTATTGGTTACGTTTGGAATACCCATCACAGTATATTCCCTAAATCTCTTCAGAAAAACCTTAATGTTTCACTCCGTCGTGTTACCCAATGTATTGGAGAGCTATATCGGGCTCACCGGCCCTTAGTTTATCACGGAACCACCCGTCTTCCTAATAATGCCCAAGAACCATAACATAATCGTATCACATAAAACATGCATAAAGGAAACATAATATTTCCACATTTCAATCACAATATATCAATACAACACAAAAAACATTGTGAAAACCATTTTGAATACAAAAATAAAAGAAAAGTAAAACATGGTATTTATTTTTCTTTCAAAAAGAAGGTATGGCTTGTAGAGGAAGTCGAAACTCAAATAATGGTCACGACGGCGGAGAAGTCGTTGTCACCGCATACGTACGACAAAAACATTCCCTTTTGTCATTTAGTAAATGCTTCGTATAAAAAAAGATTCCTTTTGAATAAACGTAAAAGTCAAAGGGGTTTATACACCGTATAAAAGAAAGTTGTGTATAAAATAAGATATGCCTCAATGAAATGAGATTGAGACGAAGTCCCATACCTCGTATCCGACTTGACCCGACTGTTCTTTAATCCCCTGAATAATAAACTTGAGTTAATCTCTACTTTCTTATGAACCTTTTTCAAGTTCATTATTCCTTTTATACCATGTTATGGACATCATGTAATCATTTAAGTTAATAATGTTCATTTTGTCGGTATTTGGTTCTTAAGTCAAAAATAGACTTCTTACACTTACATGTTGTTAATTTGGTCATAGTTTCGTTATATCCAGAATGATATTAATGATTTGGATAACATATATATCATATATGTTCGTCATATACATGTATTTATAATATCACATTTAGAGGTAAGAAATGAAATACACCGTTCATGGAGACGGTAACCCATACGTATGCATGAACGCTACTTCCATTTCTATTTCATATTTTCTGGAATAGAATCATAATGATATAAGAGTATATTATAATTCCAGTATAATAAAATATATAATATCATTAACTTTATCCTTTACACATCCCACATATGGTATTAACAAATCAAATCACTTTCAGGGGGCGGTAGTCCGCACTTCCTAAAATGAAGATATCGTGTTTACCCATAATGGAAACCATAAAGGCATGCCCAAAATGAAAAAAACAGAAGATTAAGGAAAACATAAATATATTATATATCATATATAAAAATAGTGACATCATAATGGCCACCATTGAAGGTGTTAAATGAGTATTGAACAATCATCGTTTCGGGAGGCAGAATTTCTCCATCCACGGAAACTGTATATTCTTTAACCATTTGATGTAGTTGTGTGAGAGTGTAGCACAAATAAATATTATAACAACATCCTAGTATATTTAAAATACTGGTGTTGTAACAAAATAAGTAAATAAAAAGAGTTTAGGGGGTTGGAGAAGAAAAATAAAACAAATGAACATGAGAGAATGAATTACCTTTAAAAGTGTAACTCCTTTTGATTTGAGCCTAAAGGCTTCCTTTGAAAGGATTCTGCTCAACGGGAATCCTCTAGGATGAGGACAGGGATGTGGAGAGAGTAAATGGGCAGGGTTTGGCCGAGAAAAAGGCTTGAGGAGTTTGTGAAATGAGGTAGAGGTGGGGGCCTTTTATAAGATGAGAGGAGGGGCACTTTTGCAAAGTAAAGAAATATTACTTTATTTGAAAATTTATTTCGGTTTTAAAAGGTCCCACATTGATATAATTTGTGGATAAGGTGATAAGGGTTCGAAATCCACTCATCCAATTGGTTTTTTCCATGTGTAGTTCATATATTTTACTTTATATTTCCATTTTATTTAAATCGTCAAATAATGATGTCATCGCTGCATCATTATTATGTCAAAAATAATTTAATTTATTTAATGTCTAAAAATCATAAAAAAAATACTATGATGTATGAAATATATTTAGCTTTCCAATGACTATTTATAATCAAATATCTGATCTTTATAACCCCATGTAAAAATTTATTTCGTTAAACATATTATGTTTGTGTCATTTTTACTTTTACATTAAATAAAACGTTATTTATGTCATTTCCTAACCAAAATGTCTCCATGGGGTCCCCAAGTTGACCCATGGCTTGTCTTGGTCGGCCATGACACAAACAATAAGGTTGGGACATGTGCCTAGGTCATTTCATATTATGAAAGCATTATTTATACCTTAAACTACACTAATTACCACTAATCGCGATTAAAAACTTAATAAGTTACTATTCACCAAAAAATTATTTTAATCTCATTGAACCAAATTTTATTTCTTAATGACAACCATGTATGTCGGATTTTCAAAATTCAATACACATTAGTGGTGAACTTTTATTTAACTGAAAAATCAGTTTTCTTGATTACCACTTAGTGGTTTCACTATTCATCAAAAATTGAAGTTTTTCAGAAAATTACAAAAAATTCAACCTAAGCTATATTTAATATTACGAATTCAAAAATGAAGTCTATTTTACAAAACTCAAGTCATATAAGTCACATTAATTAATTTAATAATTAATTCTCGCTGCCAGAGCAAAAAGCGTGTTTTTACAAAATAATAAGTATCAAAAGATTGACACCAGTTTAAGTCTAATTTCAAAGTGAAATTGATTCCAATGACCACCATTGGATAAAATGGTAAAAATATATTCTAATTTCACTTCAAAACCAATTCAAAACATAATCTAATCATATAAATAAATTAGGTTAAAAATCAGTTTTGATGTAAAATGCAGTAATTTTCACTATTCATTAAAAAAATGAACATTGTCAGAAAAATACCAAAAATTCACACAAGGTAAATTTTGATATCCCAATCATAATGAATAAGTTTATTTTGACAAACATAGTCTATAAAATTGTCAAAAGATAGATTTAAAAATGGTTTTCCATCATAAGGAAGTAAAACAATCTTTTAAGAATATTAGTGTATTCCATGCATAAGATTGTATTTATTTTCATCTTAAGCCTCTAAAACACTATCTTAATAATTAATAGACATAGATAAAAATATCTATTATTCATTACTTACTTGGGATGTTACATCCTTCCCCCCTTTAGAAAATTGCGTCCCCGCAATTTATTTACTTATCAAATAAATGGGGGTACTTATCCCTCATTGCATTTTCAGATTCCAATGTTGCCTCTTCAATCATGTGGTTTTTCCAAAAAACTTTTACCTGGTGAATCACCTTATTCCATAACACTTGCTCCCTGTGGTCAAGAATATGGACCAGTTGTTCCTCATAAGATAGGTTCTCTTCCAGCTGAACTACCTCTGGACTCAAAACATGAGATGGATCCGGCATATACTTTTCAACATCGAAATGTGAAAAACATTGTGTACCTGAGATAAACTCGGAGGTAAATCCACTCGGTATGCAACTGATCCAACTCTCTCCAGAATTTCGTATGGTCCAATGAACCTTGGACTCAACTTTCCTTTCTTACCAAATCTCATCACACTTTTCCAAGGAGAAACCTTGAGGAAAACATGATCACCTACCTCGAAAGATAGATCCTTCCTCCGGTTATCCGCATAACTCTTCTGCCTGCTCTGAGCTGTTCTCATGTGTTTCTGAATCAACTGAACCTTTTCTGCCATCTCTTCTACCAATTCCGGTCCCATCAACTTCCTTTCACCCACTTCATCCTAGAAAGCTGGAGTTCGACACCGCTTCCCATATAACGCCTCAAATGGTGCCATCTGTACACTGAAATGAAAACTGTTATTATATGAAAATCCAACCAAAGAAAGATGTTGGTCCCAACTTACCTGATAATCCATAGAAAAATCTCGTGGCATATCCTCCAATGTCTGAATTGTTCGTTCTGACTGCCCATCTGATTGAGGATGAAAAGATGTACTAAAATTTAATTCAGTACCCAACGACTTCTGAAGGCCTTTCCAAAAGTTAGAAGTAAACCTGGGATCACGATCCGATACAATGGAAAGAAGAACTCCATGTAACCTGAATATCTCTTTAAGATACAAACGGGAAAGTTGATCAAGAGAGAAAGTATCTCGTATAGCAAGGAAATGAGCAGATTTGGTCAAGCGATCAACAATAACCCAGATTGCATTATTACCTCGAGATGTCTTCGGTAATCCAACGACAAATTCCATGGATATATTCTCCCATTTCTACTCTGGCACTGGTAAAGGCTGAAGCATCCCTTTCGGTAACTGCCGCTCTACTTTAACCTGCTGACAAGTCAACCACTTCACAGTAAAATCAGCAATATCTTTTTTCATTCCATCCCACCAGTAATACTCCCACAGATCTCTATACATATTAGTATTGCCCGGATGAACTGAAAACGGAGAACTATGAGCTTCACATAACAACTCTCTCTTCAACTGTGAATCACAAGGCACACACAATCTCTTCCCAAATCTCAAAATGCAATCATTATCAATGTTGAATTCTGGAAACTTACCTTTCTGAACCAGCTCTACCTTTTTCTGCAACTCACTATCTTGCTTCTGTGCTGGCTTGATTCTATCTGATATAGATGATCTCACTGATACCTGAATCAAAACAGAAGGACTTCCTGCACCAACAACTTCTATTCCAAAGTTCATCAAATCCTTAACCAAAGGATCACGTTCCAAATGCAACATTGCTAATGAAGCATTTCTTTTTCGACTCAAAGCATCAGCCACTTTATTTGCTTTTCCCAGATGGTAATGAATTGTACAATCATAATCCTTGATTAATTCCATCCATCTCCTTTGTCTCATGTTTAACTCTTTCTGAGTGAATATATACTTTAAACTTTTGTGATCGGTATATATTTCACACTTTACTCCATACAAATGATGCCTCCAAATTTTTAAAGCAAAAACAACAACAGCTAATTCCAAATCATGTGTAGGATAATTTACCTCATGAGTTTTCAACTGTCGTGAAGCATAAGCAATTACCTGATCATTCTGCATTAGGACGCAACCAAGTCCTTTCAATGAAGCATCACTGTATATAACAAATTCACCACAAACTTATCCAATAACTCATGGAAAATTCTATTCATTAAGTCCATGAATACAGCAGGTGCCTTGGTTAGCCCAAAAGGTATTACAACAAATTCATAATGGACATATCTCGTACGGAATGCAGTCTTCAGAATATCTGCCTCCTTTACCTTCTGCTGATGGTACCCCGATCTCAGGTCAATCTTTGAAAAAAACTGAGCTCCCTGGAGCTGATACAACTTCATTTGATGGCCCGACATCTGCTGATGTAGTTGCAAAGGATTTCACCACCCCTTTCTGCTTGTATTCTAACTGATTCCCATCACTCAAGCTCTTTGTCGGATATTCGTTTTCATAGTCACCCATCTCATTGCACTTATAACATTTCACTAACTGTAAATCAAATTTGTTCTTACCTTCACCTTGATCCTTTTCAATGCAATCACGAGTCTTATGTCCCATCTTACCACATCGGTAGCACTTCCCAGAATTCATATGACATTCCCCAGCATGCCTTTTGCCACATTTATCACAAACTGGAGACTTAGTTCTCTTACCATCAGACTTTTTTGAAGAATTATTACCTTTCTCCTTCCACCTCGGTCTCTTCTTCTACTGGTTTTTATAGAACACTTGGTCATCGACAAACTCCATTTCCACCTTCACAGCAGATCTAACAAGCTTTTCATAAATTTTAAACTCACGAGAAGCTAATGCCCTTCGATATTTTGGCTTTAATCCTGAGTAAAAACGATTGATTTTACTCTCAAGGTCTCAGATAAAATTTGGAGCATACCTTGCCAATCGAGTGAACCTTTCTTCATAGGCATCCACTAAGTCTTCTTCTTGCCTCAATTCCAAGAATTGCTTTTCCATCCTAAGTCGAACAGCCTTAGGAAAATACTTCTCGAGAAACATACCTTTGAATTCATCCGAGTCAAGAGCATCAATCTCGTCGGCGTCCCTGATATTTTTAACCATAGACCACCACTGATCTGTTTCACCCTCCAAATGGTAAATAGCAAGACTAACCTTTTGATTGTTTGAACACCCCATGACATCAAAAATCTTCTACAGTGCTTTATTCCACCCTTCAGCTAGCACAGGGTCAGATGATCCTATGAATAATGGTGGATGTTGCCTCATGAAATGTTCCACCACTGACATGTTCCTCTGCGGTTGGTCTGGCTGATCTCGTGTATGGATACCACCGCCATTTATCGCTTGATTCAACTGCGCCATTACTGCAACAAACTGTTCAGTTCCAATTCTGACCATTTCTGGATGTTGATTCGGAAGGTTATTTCCTTTTGTATGCCTTCCTAGCACTGCTTCCCTGTTTCCTCTGCGGAAAACCATTCTGAACAAACAAGTCTTAGATGAAGCAACATGGTAATCTTTAAATGCTATATCATTTCAAAAAAAATATTTTTGGATAATCATTTAATAGAATTCTAACTCTTAAAGTTATCTAAACCGACCTTTGATACCAACTATAATGCCCCAGCCTTAAACCTTACTTAATCTTGAGTTATTACAAGATTACACATTGAGGATCTTTTCGGGTTTAGAGTTTTAGAGAATTAGATCATAAAACTTGCATTACATTCCACATATAAACAAAGTGGTTACATAAAGATAGTATTCTTCATTCCCATCAATGGAAACACATTTAAAATAAAACATGGATTATTTCTTGACAGATCCTTGACTCAATCATCTTATCATGTACCTTTGCATTGACCTGTGAAAAACATTTCAAAAAATTGGGATGAGCACAAAATCTCAGTATGGGTTATAAAAAAAACATGGAAAGGAAACATGAGTTCATATATACATAAGAATGAAATCATACATTACCCATAAAACATAGGCACTTTAACATACCTCATAAAATCATGAATAAATCATAGAAATCATAAGACATAAAGGTAACTTGAGGCATTCATAACATTCTTACGTAGGGAGTAACCCTCTTAGTTACGTTTGGAATACCCATCACAGTATATTCCCTAAATATCTTCGGAGAAACCTTAACGTTTCACTCCATCGTGTTACCCAATGCATTGGAGAGCTATATCGGGCTCACCCACCCTTAGTTTATCACGGAACCACCCGTCTTCATAATAATGCCCAAGAACCATAACATAATCGTATCACATAAAACATGCATAAAGGAAACATAACATTTCCACATTTCAATCACAATATATCAATACAACACAAAAAACATTGTGAAAACCATTTTGAATACAAAAAGAAAAGAAAAGTAAAACATGGTATTTATTTTTCTTTTAAAAAGAAGGTATGGCTTATAGAGGAAGTCGAAACTCAAATAACGGTCACGACGGCGGAGAAGTCGTTGTCGCCGCATACGTACGACAAAAACATTCCCTTTTGTTGTTTAGTAAACGCTTCTTATAAAAAAGATTAATTTTGAATAAACGTAAAAGTCAAAGGGGTTTATACACAGTATAAAATAAAGTTGTGTATAAAATAAGATATGCCTCAATGAAAGGAGATTGAGACGAAGTCCCATGCCTCGTATCCAACTTGACCCGACCGTTCTATAATCTCCTGAATAATAAACTTGAGTTAATATCTACTTTATTATGAACCTTTTTCATGTTCATTATTCCTTTTATACCATTTTATGAACATCATGTAATCATTTAAGTTAATACTGTTCATTTTGTCGGTATTTGGTTCTTAAGTCAAAAATAGACTTCTTACACTTACATGTTGTTAATTTGGTCATAGGTTCATATTATCCAGAATGATATTAATGTTTTGGATAACATATATATCATATATATTCATCATATACATGTATTTATAATATCACATTTAGAGGTAAGAAATGAAATGCACCGTTCATGGAGACGGTAAGTCGTACGTACGCATGAACGCTACTTCCATTTCTATTTCATATTTTCTGGAATGGAATCATAATGATATAAGAGTATATTATAATTACAGTATAATAACATATATAATAACATTAACTTTATCATTTACACATCCCACATATGGTATTAACGAATCAAATCACTTTTAGGGGGCGGTAGTCCACACTTCCTAAAATGAAGATATCGTGTTTACCCATAATGGAAACAATAAAGGTATGCCCAAAATGAAAAAAACAGAAGCTTAAGGAAAACATAAACATATTATATATCATATATAAAAATAGTGACATCATAATGGCCACCTTTGAAGGTGTTAAATGAGTATTGAACAATCATCGTTTCGGGAGGCAGAATTTCGCCATCCACGGAAATCGTATGTTCTTTAACCATTTGATGTAGTTGTGTGAGAGTCTATCTCAAATAAATATTATAACAACATCCTAGTATATTGAAGATACTGTTTTTGTTACAAAATAAGTAAATAAAAAGAGTTTAGGGGGTTGGAGAAGCAAAATAAAACAAATGAACATGAGAGAATGAATTACCTTTAAAAGTGTAACTCCTTTTGATTTGAGCCTAAAGGATTCCTTTGAAAGGATTCTGCCCAAAGGGAATCCTATGGGATGAGGAGAGGGATGTGGAGAGAGTAAATGGGTAGGGTTTGGCCGATCCAAAGGCTTGAGGAGTGTGTGAAATGAGGTAGAGGTGGGAGCCTTTTATAAGAGGAGAGGAGGGGCACTTTTGGAAAGTAAAGAAATATTACTTTATTTGAAGATGTGTTTCGGCTTTAAAAGGTCCCAAATTGCTATAACTTGTGGATAAGGTGAGAAGGGTTCGAAATACACTCATTTAATTGGTTTTGGCCATGTGTATTTCATAGATTTACTTTATCATTCCATTTTATATAAATCGTCAAATAATGATGTCATCGCTGCATCATTATTATGTCATAAATAATTTAATTTATTTAATGTCTAAAAATCATAAAAAAAATAATATTATGTATGAAATCTCTTTATCTTTCCAATTACTATTTATAATCAAATATCTGATCTTAATAACCCCATGTAAAAATTGTTTTCGTTAAACATAATATGTTTGTGTCATTTTTACTTTTACATTAAATAAAAAGTTATTTATGTCATTTCCCAACCAAAATGTCTCCATGGGGTCCCCAAGTTGACCCATGGCTTTTCTTGGTCGGCCATGACACAACCAATAAGGTTGGGACATGTTTCTAGGTCATTTCATATTATTAAAGCATTATTTATACCTTAAACTACACTAATTACCACTAATCGCGATTAAAAACTTAATAAGTTACTATTCACCAAAAAAATTATTTTAATATCATTGAACCACATTTTACTTCTTAATGAAAACCATGTATGTCGGATTTTCAAAATTCAATACACATTAGTGGTAAAATTTTATTTAACTAAAAAATCAGTTTTCTTGATTACCACTTAGTGGTTTCACTATTCATCAAAAATTGATGTTTTTCAGAAAATTACAAAAAATTCATCCTAAGCTATATTTGAAATTCTGAATTCAAAAATGATGTCTATTTTAAAAAATTAAAATCATATAAGTCACATTAATTAATTTAATAATTATTTCCCGCTGCCAGAGCAAAAAGCGTGTTTTTACAAAACAATAAGTATTAAAAGATTTACACCAGTTTAAGTCTAATTTCAAAGTGAAATTGATTACAATGACCACCATTGGATAAAATGGTAAAAATATATTCTAATTTCACTTCAAAACCAATTCAAAACATAATCTAATCATATAAATAAATTAGGTTAAAAAGCAGTTTTGATGTAAAATGCAGTAATTTTCACTATTCATTAAAAAATGAACATTGTCAGCAAAATACCAAAAATTCAAACAAGATAAATTTTGATGTCCCAATCATAATGAATAAGTTTATTTTGACAAACGTAGTTTATAAAATTGTCAAAAGATAGATTTAAAAAGGGTTTTCCATCATAAGGAAGTAAAACAATCTTTTAAGAATATTAGTGTATTCCATGCATAAGATTGTATTTATTTTCATCTTAAGCCTCTAAAACACTATATTAATCATTAATAGACATAGATAAAAATATCTATTATTCATTACTTACTTGGGATGTTACAATAACGGTTTTACAGAGTATTATATTATTTAGAAAAACAAAATTTCAAAAATAAAATCCATGTGCTGTCATAGGAAATTTATGAAACTTAATAATGAAATATCATTACTAGAAATGGATAAATAATAAAATGATTTTCAAATGGATTAAATTCTATGGATTATAGAAATCAATAAAATTAGTTTATAAATTAGATATTAAAATTGGTTTTAAAATAGAATATGTTTTTTATAGAAAGGATGTGTTGAGTTGAACAGTCTCATATTTTACAACTTCATTTAATGAACTAGATGTAATAGTATTTTTTAGATTATAAAAAGTTAAATATTAAATTTTAAATGATTTTTTTCGTTTCCAAATAAACAAACTATATATTTTTAAACTCTTATTTATTGGTTTTAAAAATTGTATCAAGAGTATTTGGGTTGTTTAATTTCATAATTTGATTATTTAAGTCACATTATCATGTGATATCCTTGTCATTTTAGATTATTGAATGAGTTTTTACTATAAAACTCAATTATCCTGATTCCTAATTTAGAGGTTCTGTTTTTTGGACTAATTTTATTGGGATTTAATAGATGATTAATTTTTTTGGAGCACCATTAAATATAATTATCCTTTCTTTGTTTACCCTTATGGTAAATGAAACCCTAAATCCAAATATTGGATTTTTTGGATTTTTATTTCATTTGGATTATCATATATGTTTGTAAACTATCCAAAAAATTGGGTAATGTATGAGAGGGGAGGAAAAAATGATTAGTTTTCAAATGTGAGAACATTAATGGATAGCTTATAAGGAAATTATGACGGTGTGGTGCTTCCTATCATGGGAGGTTTACAATTTGTCTTGATAATTGAGTTTCATAGATTTTTTTAAAATTGAAACTCACATATTAGAGTCATGACTCAAATGAATGAATGAAATTAATAGGAATAACTATTCTAGTTAGTGATCTATTGATTACATGTGAAGCAAAATATTTTTGGTCATGTGGTTATAGGGTATTCTTGGGGAAAAGAATAATTATATTAAGGAATTATTAATATCTCATTCCACCATGTGTTTGTGAAATCATAGAAGATATAGATTCAAATTTATTTGGTTGATGTATGAATTTGAATTTAGATAAGAGGAAATATATTATGGTCATTTTTAATATATAAAATTAGATTTTTTAGAGGTGGTTTTTTTGTTGAAATATTACTAAAGTGATATATGAATTTGTTATTGATCATGAAGGAGGGTTTTGTGGTTGATATGTGTAATTGGATACTATATATGGAACCAATGGGTACTCAATGGATTCACTAGTATGGATGCCCTATTGGTCTGGCTACCACAAACTAGGTTGTCTACCTCCAGGGTAGTAGTGAGCTATTAAGGAACCTTTGGATTTGTAATTGGTACATAGAGTCCCCAATACTTTTCTTTTGTAAAACAAGAAAATATAAGAATTACCCATTTTTAAATATGAATCCCAATTTAGTTTTTCGATTATATTGTAATAAATTCAATGTGGAGGCTAGATCTACCCCCATCAACCTCATCACCTTCTATCTTTGATCTCGGGTGTTATAGATATTTCCTTACACTGATCGAATGTAAGATATTTTCCATTCATCTATCTTGTTTTCCCCATTAATTTCATCGAATGTCACAACTATGAGTTAGATATCGGGGCACAATTACACAAAATAATGGTGGAATCATATTTATATGAAGAGTATAAATTTTATAGAGTTTATAAGAGTCTCATCAAAGGTTAATTATTTTATTCACATATTATTAAAATATATTTTTTTCATCTATAACATTTTTATTATATTTTGGGCTGTATTAGGTGGCTTTAGTTGTTGAATCAAAATTTTAATTTGGATATTTTTCATGGACTAGACCCGAAGGTGAATTCATTGTGGATCATAACATGTTTCCCAAGATTTTAGTATTGTTACAACAGCCTATGAGATAAGAATTTATTATTCTATTAGGGTTTTAGTTTAAAATTGGTTAATTTTGAGGCTTTGTTGATTTTTAATTAGTCATGTTGTTTTTTTGCTGATGGATCTATGTGTAAAATAATTATCATATTAATTATGTGTTAGCATGGTTGGTGGAAATTACATATTTTGTTTCATGATCTTTTAGTGACATTATTTTTATGTGTAATTATTATTGTAATTATTTTCCCATTTATAAGAATTTATGAAATATGAACCCTTAAATATGATTATTTTACATCCATATAATAGATAACAAGAACCATATTTCAAAATAAATGCTTCATTGGTGGAAACATTTTCAATTGATTATGATTGAACCGTTCTACTAATTTTTCTGTATTTTGAGTTGTGTTTGAATAAACATTAAAAAGTAAATTATTTTACCTTTAAAATGAGAATTTAAATGATGGGAATTTTTTTTAAATGAATTTTATTCATATAAAAATTGTTTTGATTTGGGATATTAAATAAATAATTGGGTTTTCAAGGATATTGGGTTTATTTTCATGGATATTAAATAATTGTATTTTATTAAACATTTAATTTTGTCATTTTGAAATGATATTCTCTTGTGGTATTTCTGATAAAACTCTGAGATCATGGATTGGTGATGGTTCTGATCTTTTTGACCATGTAGTTACAATATTCTAATTTCAAAAGCATTTGAGTTTATATGGGATACCATATTATTGTATCCTTATTATTATCCCCAGTTTCAGGATGATTCCTGAAAAAATATAAACCATAAATTTCGCCTAATCATAGGTGATGTGGTGGTTATCTAATATTGATATACATGTTAGGATTCCATTAATGGAATCTATATAAGAACCTTGAGATACACATTAAACAATTAGTTGAGTATGACTCTTTTATTACCCTTATTAAATGGAGTTAATTATGGGTTCTAGTGAGTCATAATTGGGTGAGTTGTTTAAGAGTAGACTTTTCATATTTTTTACATTCTAGATCAAGGGATGGACACCAAAGTTATTATATGATTTAACTCTTTATTAGACCTCATTTTTTGTTGAGTGGATAATATCATTGATGTTCGAATTGATGAAAACTACCAAATTCTTAGGATTAGTACCAATATTGTTGAATTACATCATTCTTATTAATGGATTTTTGTAAGATATAAGTGTTGAATATCAATAATTATTTATATGAGGATTTATGGATTTAATTCTTTGTGTTGATTTACTATTCTAATATGATATAATTTTTTTTTGAAATGTATCCTATAAGGTAGTGTGACTCACCTCATTTTAATCATGATTGAGACACGACCCCAAAAAGAGGTGACTATTGTGTTAACCTTATGGTTCAATACATGGCCAAATAAGTGTGTTCATTTTTAATTATGAGAATTCATATGCTATTTGAATTTCATAGTAAGGATATTACTCACTCATTATGTTCTTCAACATTTTGGTTTTCTTAATATGGAGGGATGATGAATTGAAAATTTTGAGATATGTTCACTAACCATGTGAAGGATATTATAAAACATTTATGTGTAATAAAATTGATGAAATTTCAAGGATCCAACTATGGTAAGGTCATGTAAATGGAACACATGTTATTTGATGGTGGATTTGATAAATGATTTATGTGTTTAGTTGGTAGTTTTTGAGGTATAATATTATGTCGTGGGGCCAAGATATAAGGTGACTTTTGATATATTTGACGGTTCAAGAGGTTATTTTTTATTAGATTTAAAGGAAGCATAATTTAGGAATGGTGGGAGGATATAGGGAATGCTGAGAGGGATATGATATGAATTTTATTTTTATTGGGCTCAATTATTTATTTTTTCATTTTTATCTTCGTTATACAGTTTATAAATTATTTATTTCTAATATATATATTTTATTACACATTTTGTCTTCATTTATTTGATTTTTTAATTAATGGTTGGTCCCTCTTTCATTAACCATTAATTAATTTTATAAAATGGTAATTATATTAAATGATATTTAATGCTGGTTATTGAAGACAATTTAAATGATCGATGGGTCAAGTGAGACATTAATGATAAAGCCTCTATGGACATATTGAGACCTATTTAAAGATACCTTTATATGAGATGAGAGTAAAACTAGGAAATTACTCATTGGTTTATGTGGTTATTCATGTAATCAATTATAATATGGTAGGATTTGTTATATACCAAGCTATATGAGTCATGTATATAGGGTTCATGAAACTACAATCCAGGATGGTACAATATTTTGACATTTTCAATCATGTATGGATTATGTTTTGAGGAGGTTGAGTTTCAATTTTCTCCAATTTTCACTCTCCTATATTTTTCATCCACATACACTTGATCAGAAATACTAAGTGTCCCAAGGAATGCAGGGGTGTACTTTTACAAGGTTATACTCACACCCAACCCACATATGCACCATGGGTTTCATTAGAAATTGGTATACCTCATGATTTATTTTATGTATAAGAAAATTTTGGGAAATGGATACATGGATTGGGATGACTATTTAGTTGAATTCTAAATATTAGATATGAGAGGACTAATTATTTTGGATAGTTTCTATTATATTAATCTTTTGGTTATTCTAATTCCAATGTATCAGTTTGGGGTATATCTAATTTTAATTTTCTCTGATGTTTGTGATATATAATCTATAATTTATTTGTTAATTTGGATTTTTTGTAATTTTATATAATGTATAGTGGGACTCCCTCTTGGAATATAGTATATTAATTTTTAGATTTTCAATCTGTTTGTCATATAAATGTGTCCTTCAAGAATTTTTGTTGATTCATGAATGGTTCTTAGGATTTATAATTGAGTTCATTATCATCCCAAGATTAATTTTTCACAAAACATATTATATATCATCTCCACCATATGGGAATGTGTTACTAAGGTCATGTAATATCACCGAATATGTTACCGCTTGAGTAAGCTTGGTCTGAAAATTACAAGTAATCACATCATAGATATAATGTTTGACTGTTCAAAAAATAATTGGGAAATCATAATAGAATATATTAATTTATATATTCAATGAACCCAATAATCCAATATGTTAATTTCTTTATAAAGGTATATATATTGAAACATTTTTTTTTTCATTTAAAAGGAAGATAACGTTTTCTAGGTAAAGAGGATTAAATTTTTTAACAAAATGTGCAGAGTGAAGTTATATTTCAGGAATTAAATCAGTTTATGTATATGTTATGATAGAATTATTAATGTTTGTGTATTTACTAGTATAGTACCAAATCATGGAATGGTAAAATATATTTTTAAATTCACTACAATAATTTATTAGTTATTATTATTCAATTTAAAGAGTATGTTATTGCTTAGTACGCTCTAGCCACAATGGTTTGTATCGATTAATATTTTTTTTTATAAATCTGTAATGAATTTAATATATTTATTGTAACATATTTTAAATAAAAAAATGTTATAAGTAGGGTAAAAAGTTAAATATTTCATTATATATATAGAAATATGGGATTTATATACATTTATGAGAGCCAAATATTTATACATATTTAATTATTCTTCTTTTTTTAGTTTTACAATAATTTAACTAATTAAAAGGACATTAATAAAAATAGTAATTTTTAAATATATATATTGATGTGATAATGTTTCTAAATTTTTATTTTATTGGTTATGTATATTGTTTTTAAATTACATTTTATATAATATGAATTATTAGTTATTGAGATTTGTATGATAAATCCTTATTACATATGAATTGGTTGTCACAGGGCTCATATCTAATTAAAATAACCATGGAGTCTTTAGTTTGAGAATGAACTCCACACTGAGTTAGATAAAAAGTAAAGAATAGTATTACTAATTTATAATAAATCCCACTTATCATTCACTATGTTTTATTAAAAATGGAGTAGATATATTTTTTGTAACATTAAACACTAAAATATCAAGACAATTTCAGGTTAAACATATATCTTATCTCACTAACCATATTTTTCTATATTTTTTATCCCATTAAATAGGTAGAAATTAAATATCTCAATTTTTACATTTAAATTAATGATGATGTGACTATTTTAGGGGTCTAATTCTGTGCGTTATAATCTGAATGATTAGTATAGGGTTTTTAGTATCTTATATAATTTTTATTTTGTTCTATTTCATATTTGAAAAACTTAATTTTCTATACTCTCCCTATCTATCACACATTCTAATTTATATATTTTTTATATTTAATTAATTCTCCCCCTTCCCACTTTAATGTCCGGCAATGACATAGTAGTTAGAAACCATGAAAGGTGTTTTATGTGAATAGAGAAAGGACTGAGTATGCCAATATGTTCAAGATTATTCAATATGTTATTCATGAGAATGGTTTAGTTTTTTTTTAAATTCTCACTTTGTATACCTAAAAAGATTAACCATTTCATTCAAAACCTATGGTTTCACTTTGACAAAGCTATGTGAGAGTAGAATGTTTATAAAGGATGATTTTGTTATAAGTCTTTTTCTATTACATTGTCCCTAGATTTTTTGAATTCATGCTAGTTTCATGATTTCATCATGAAATATTGTGTTGGATTAGGAAGTAGATTTTGATATGTAAATCTATAAAATTCATTTAAGTGAATAGAATATTTATTATAGAGGTAGGGAGAATTTTCATTTTTTCTAATACTATTTTTAAGAAAATAAGAAAATATGTCATGGAGGATATGGCTCTACTGTTATGGGGAGAAGGAAAATTTTTATGGATATGCTAATGTAAAGGATTCCATAAAAAAGTAGAATATTTAACTTTGTATACATGATTTAAATAACTTAAGTATATGTAACCATTCCATAAAGTACAAAATTGTGATTTTTTGTGTTAGTTAAAGAATGATCCTTCATTTATAGAAATATTTTTTTTGATGAAAGATATGTAAATAATAAAGAAATAAATTCTACACCATATATGGGTATATCACATTTTGGATTTATAGAGGTAAAGGTATTCAATTTTGACGTAAGAAGTTTTTCAATGTATAATAATTATATTTACACTCTGAAAGATTCAATATAATCAAAAAATTAAATATCCTAATATTCAATATAAAATTAAATGAATTTAAAAAGAGGCCTTGGACTGGACTGAAAGTTATTATTTATTAATAGAAAAAACACAAAGAAATAAGAAATTGCCCTTCAATGGGGTCGAAAATAATGCAGACCAAGGGTATCCCCTCAGACCACACATAAACACTCAAGAGGAAGGGAAAGAAGATGATCATAAACAAAAAAGCGAATCCTCCTACCTGCCAAAATGCGCATGTGCATCAGCTACAAATTTGGTCTCCCTCCAACTATGGTGAATTAATCTCCCCTGATCTATCTCCAACATACATATTCTGAAAAGGTAAGTAAGCTCACAAGGGATCTCACACCTTCCTTGCAGTGCTTTAACAAGGACCTCCGAGTCTGATTCGATCTCCTCCAAATGCCAGGCCCATCTCTTGAAAACCATTAAACTAGAGAGAAGTGTCCGAACCTCCTCCTCCAAAGAATTACCTGGACCCTAAAATGCACTAAAATCCACAAGAACTGAGCATCGACCATCGACATAAACCCCCGCCTCTTATCACTCCCTCCATGCATGACCCGTCCACATTTAATTTTAAACCACTGATAGTGGGATGCCACCCAACCCAAAAACTGCCGCTTCCAGGAGGCTTGCATGGGTTCTTGAGGATGTTGTATAGCGTGACTGAAGCTGCCCCCCCCCCCCTCACTAGAGAAGCTAACTCCACAATGAGGGACTTGAGCTGAATTCAAAGAGCCCAAGGGGATCTTTTACCACCCAACCTGACCTGGTTACGAGCCTCCCATAAAATCCAGCAAACCACCAGAAGAATGATGGTCCTGATCGTGCGTTCCATGGCTCTGTGCTCAGTTCCAGAGAATCATGCAGACACATAATCTTGGTAGCTCCAGCTCATGCCAACTGAAGATGGAAAGTGGTTAAAAGAAGACCAAAGAAAGGAATCCCACAAACCTTGAAAGAAGAGGTGTGTCTTCTTCTCTATATTAGGGTGATCACAACATAAGCACCGGGAGACCATGCACACCCCTATCCTATGGATATTTTCTTATGTCAGTAAAGATCTATTCTTGACTCTCCAAAGCAGAAATTTCATCCTCGTCGGAATCTCCTTGCACCAAGTGATTGGTCTGTCTTCCTCTATCGTGTTCTCCCTTTGAAGAATCCTTCTGTAGTCGCGGATGTTAAACCTACTAGAACTTTCCTCTGCGAAATAGCATATATCTGGTTCGTCTATCATCACAACATTTTCAAAAACACTCAACTGAGTGGGGTTTAACCAAGCAAGGATGAAGTTGAAGTATCCGCTTTTTTCCTTGAAAGAGATGTTTGGTTGTGGACAACCTGCAAAATCAAGCTTTTCACCTTCCCAGTAATCATTCCAAAAGCTAAAATTCCCACAGACAATAATCCATCTAACATGGCCATGCAACTCCTCCAAACGACCAAACATGAATTTGGCCAAACCAGTAGCACCAAGCATGTTATTCCCCAAGTTCCATCCATAACGCCTCCTGAAGAAGCGTGCCTACAGAGACTCCGAAGTAAATATCTCCCATTCAAGATGAGTGATTTTCTTATTATTTGATGGGTTGAATAACTTGAGGGTTAGTTCAGGAACATCAAATTTTGAAAACAATCTACCTGCTTATTATTTATGGTGAGAAAAAAATCCTCACATCATGATCCTCTGACTAGAATTATTTTGAATATCTATGTAAAATTTATTCAGTCCCACCCTTAATTGAATTATCATACTGCACAAGTTGTGTTAGAGCCGAAATATTTCTTGGAATGTAAATAGATTGGTTGAAATGAGAATCCATTGATAATATTATTTTCATTAAAATATGGATTTATATAAAGGGTTTATACTAGTGGAATTAGAATACATGATACAGTCAGTGATAAAAGAAAATTAGATATTTAGCCAAAATAGCTATGTAACAAAATCAGGTTCGTGGATATAATGGAAATGTGAAATGTGTGTGTAGCCAAAACTACTACATTAGAAAATCAGGAACAAATCCAAAATGACTTTTTGAAATGAAAACACATCTATAATGGTTATAAAATTTATCTTCAAAAAAATCGTATATTATTAAAGTGGTAATGTGACCATTTTTGAAAATTGGCTATATTGAAAATTAGGAACACTGATTTCATATATGTGGATGGTAATCCCTATGAATTTGGCTACATAGATGATGTATTTTTTTTTGGAAATTATGATATACTAATCATCTAGAATAATAATTAATGTATGTGGTTTTCTTTAAATAATGGTTTAAATACATTTTCTAGAATATTTTAAGATTTTTATGAAACACTGATTCAGTTTTCTATATTATATGAAATTATTTTCCATGATGATGGAAAGGTTCTTTGGTATTTATTTACATCCTGGTAGTTACAACATGACATATGTAGGGATATTTAAGAGTACATTATGTATCATAAAATAGTTGTTACAATGCAATTGATTTTTTTGTATAGGATCTGATGAGGCACATCACATCTACAAAAAGAAAAATATCTAATGAATAGATGGAAAGGTAGAGAAAATTATGAGGAAAATTCTAGTAGGGTTTTCTAGATCATATCTAGAAGGTTGATGTTCGATGAAGGTTTTATTCAATGAGTTCAATTCACTTTGTAATTAAATTTTACTATGGTAATGATAAACACCATCATTTTAGGATGTTCGTTTCATCCTCACGTGATGAAGGAATGATTAAAAATATGAATCAATGAGTTCTTTGTTAATGTAACACAATGATTTCTCCAAACTATTAGTGGTAGGGAATTATAAGGGTCTCTAAAACAACTCCAAATTATAAAACAGAAATATTTAGTAATCTAGTGAACAAAAACATTATTGTGGGTGTTACTTTAACTACCCTAGTTAAGGTGAACCATGTAAAAAACCATCATGTTATTTACTTATTCCATCACTCTTAAGAAGAAATATCTATAGAAATTTAATTGTTAGTCAAATTGAGAGAACTAGATCTATATATGACAGAGAATAATGTTTTTTCATCAATAACCGGATTCACTATCCATATGAGGGTATTATTTTTTACAGTGATGCAACAAGAGGTATAAGAGGGAATGGTTAATTTCTTTTTTCTCTTGGTATTTGGGTCTCGGTTCTTAATTATAAAGTGATAACTATCTTTTAAGGAAGTACTTTCTCTTTTTGGAATAGTAGTATGCATCATTTTTTTAGATCCTAGGTTATGTATGTGTATAAAATCAACATTTTTGGAATAACTAGTTAAATTAAAAGTGGTTCCTTATTTGAGAGAGAACCTCAAGCATTTTATGAAAATTATTAATACTAAAAATATATAGGAAGCAGTTTTTCTAATTCCAATTTCCTAAAGGTAATTTTCTAAAAACCCTCTCATGCTATGTAGAAAAAACATATGAATATTTATGAATGTTATTCAAAGGTTATCGAAGAAAATTCTCTCTTTCTATAGAATAAATATAAATAATTAATGAAGAATTATAATTATATTGTCTATGAATTTTTTCATCATCTATATACATTTATATAAGACATGTAAGGATGTAATAAACATCACAAAGATGAAAATATCGTTATTAGAATCGAGACAAGGCCACATCCTCATTTTAATGAAAATGTTTTGGATAAATGAAAAATAATAAAAATAAATTTGTCTTATTAGTTTTTATAATACCCTTATGGAATATTATATTATAAATAAAGATAAAGGGTCAAAAATAACGTAATGTAATCAAGACGTGTATTTTTAAACCATGAAGAAACCATGAATGTAGTATAATCTAAAACATTATGATGTTAATGATGTGATGATATTTCTATCCACTATTCATAAAGGTGGAATTTGAATATTTATTGTAAAGATCCTACTTACTAGCATCAAATGAAATATTTTGATAAATATTGTAGAAAATTACACTATAAACATTTAATATGATGATGATGAGGATAAAAATCCAAAGAATATGGAAATGGAAGGTCTAAATAATTCTTAGTGGAGGTCATGTTGAATAAAAAATCATTTACAAAGTCAAATTTAATTTGGGAGACAGGTATTTATATTAAATGGATAATAATTTGGATGAAGGTGTGTTTATGTCAGTTAGAAATAATCAATGAAATGATAATTGTGATGTTGAGAATAAAGGATCTATCGAAGGATCAATTTACTGGAAAAACATGATGTATCCCTTAAATAAAATGATGTGGGGGGGGGGGGAATATTAAGAATTCCATTATAGTGGTGCATGATTTTAATATCTAAACATAACCATATGAAGAAAAAAAATATGTTTGATGTATGAGATTGAAAAAATTAAATCATGAAATTATAGAAATATAAAAAAATTATGTGGAATAGAAACATAGAAATTGAAGAAAAAACAATATCATTGGTGGGTTGGATAAAACTATCAATGATTGGGCGACGAAAATCAGGGAGCTAGAATGAGAAGTCATGACCAGGAGTATGATGTTCGATGATCAAGAATCCTTATTGACACCCAGAGTAATGATATAAAAATATAGAGGGATCATTATCATTTCATGATAAGGGAGTTTTTGGAGAATAATTCATTCATATTCCATATATTAATTGGTTTAAAGATAAAGTAAAATATATGGTTGTTGTAAAACCACCAAAAACAACACCATAGAAGAAAGTATATATTCCCATTACTAGAAATAAAACTACTAATGTGTGGAGGAAAAAATTTAGTTCTCCAAGAGTCAGATTTTTTTTATGAAAATAATTGAAAAACCTATTATATGTGATCTATCTATAAGAGTTCCCTATATGAGAAACACCAATCCAAATTGTCTAGAATAATTTCTGATGATTATTTTTATATAAATTGTAATTAATTTTTTGTGAAGTGTTCATACAAAAAAGAATTTTTTTCCCTTATAGAATAAAATAATTTTATTAAAATTACCTCAAAATGGAATAAATTAGAAGTGAGGACCTGCATAGAAAATCATAGAAACTAAAAAAATATTTTTTATGGAATATAATAAATTGAAAATTTCAAAGATCCAACTATTTAGGAGTCAGATTAATCCCCAATTCGCATAATTAAAGGTATTTAAAATGATTTTAGGTTTTCATGGATATAATTATGGTAAATAGAAAATTCATGATCATGGATATTAGAAATCACGTTCATATCATTTATGAATGGAAAAAATATCACATTATTAATTTCAAGGACAATGAAAATGGTTTTTTGCATGGGAAATGATTATGGACTTAATAAATTTGATTCTAGAATGTAAATAATTTGATAAAATGTTCGTAGGTGGACTAAAATTCTTTTGGACGATGGGATAAGTCATAATCTAATCAGTCTCACCCAATTTTTTGACCATATGCATGCGGTGGAATTTTATGAAATGTTATGATATATTAAGGAAAAAGATTTTTCACTTATACTATATGGATATGGAACCATAGGAAATTCATATCCCTTCATAGAAAGTATTTTCTGTATTCCTTCCAAGGGGGAGGAGAAAATGTTATATCACAGATAGATCAGTCATTTGATCCAAAAAACTATATGAAGACTGGTTAATAATTATTGAGAGTGTTATATTCCATATCTGAAATATGATAACACACATATGTGATTATGGGAAAAAGGGGAATATTATCTAAATGTTAAATAAGATAGTGAAGATAAAATCATCATGGTGTATTAAGCTTGTGCATGTAGATGTTTTTAGGCTGATCTCACCCAAATAAATGGACTGAATAAGGCATTATAAACGGCCCCAACCTTAAAAATTAATTAATATTGAGATAAGTCAATTATTTGAATTTAATTCACAATGAGTATCTTTTCAGGTATAGATCATTAGATAAAAATGTCATTACTCATACATTAAATATTAATTATTACAAGTAGAAACTTCTACTAACTATCCATTTTTTCACAAAACAAAAACTCTTTATAATGAAACATGGTATCGTTTCTTATTTTAAAAACATAACTTTTCCATGATACCATCCTTGAATCTATTCTTCTTTATGTCCGGTGGAAAATATTTCATAACCTGGGATGAAAATAAAAATATCAGTAAAGGATACATAACGAATGAAAAGTTTTAGTCCTGTGAAAACATATAAAACCTGAATACTTGGTCATAAAGTAAAAATTTTCACTTTTAATAAGTAGAGAAAAAACATAACTTAATATAAGCTCATTTAATACCCTTTTTGAACCCATAATATTACCATAAATACAATATAAATGAAACTATAACATATAGAGGTAACATGGGGCATAAGCATACTTAAATGGAATAACTAAATGGTCGAATTCCACAGTTATCACTAAATGGAAAATCTATAAGGCCAAAATCCATACCCAGTGAATTGAATATTATAATGTTACCACCTATCCTTGGTTTATCTCAGAAGTGGATGTATTTGGTTTATCATGTAACCAGCCATCATTGGTTTATCATGTAACCACTCGTCAAATATCCAAGTAACATTATATAATCATAACCCATAAAACAAGCATAATAGAAAAATAAAATTTACACATTTCAATCATAGTAGATTACTTACAGATATTAAAATAATATATCCTCTATGAAAAACATTCTCAATACCAAAATTACTAAAAAAGAAGATGGTATTTAATTTTAATTCTTAAAATCATTATGTCTTGTAGAGTAATCCAAATTGAAAATAATTTTCATGATGACGACAAGTTCATTGTCACCCATGTACCTAGAATCATTTATATTTGTAATTTAGTAAAATTATTCATAGAAAAGTATTCCTTTTGAATAGAATTTAATGAAATTAAAAGAAAAAAAGTTTTATTATACACTGTTCAAATGAAGATATTGTATATTATCAAAATATGACTCAATGAAGGAAGACTAAGAAGAAGTCCCTAACCTTGCACCTGATTTGTCATGTACAATCATCATATTCTTGAATATTAAACTTTGGATAATTTATAATTTATATAAAACATTTTTCAAGATTATTATTCCTTATATATCACTTATTACCATGTTATAAAAATTAAATTATTATTTATGTTCATATCAGTAATTTTTTCAATATTCAGTACTTGAGATGAGAATTAACTTGTTTTGGAGATAAGGAATGAAATGAACTATTCATGGAGATGGTAGGTCGTACATAATCATGATTGCTACCTTATTCTATTTTTCATATTAAAAGAAAAATAGTCAAATGATACAAATGTATATTTTAGTACTTATATTATATTAATTCCATTTATCTCCTATTGGTTTAAAAAACCATCCTTTATATGTTCGATGTATAGCAGGAACGAGTCACATTGCTTTGAGGGGACAGTAGTCCACACCTCCTCAAACTATATTATCATATTTACACAACTTGTAATGTATAAAAGTATGTCATAAATAAAAATTACAGAATACTAGGTAAAATATAAATATAATATATATCATATATAAATACATTGTTAGTATAATGGTCACCAAGTGAGATGTTAGGAGAAAATTGAACAATCATCGTTTCCTAAGGCAATAGATTTCTATACAAAGAAACATTATGTTCTATAATCATTAGATGGATGTTCATGTATGTTTATTTAAAATTATTAGAGTAATAATATATTAGTATATTTAGGACACTAGTTTTTTATAAAATTACAGAGTAATGAGAGGTTAGGGTGTTGGAGAAGAAAAAATAAATGAAACCATCTTGAGAGAAGACATTACCTCTAAATCAGGTTACTCCTTTTTATTTTAGACAAAAAGGTTCATTGAGTTGCCTTCTATCCAAGGTAAGGATTATAAAAGGAAGGGAGGGATGTTTAGAGATTATTTCAGTAGAATTTGGGTGATTCAAGGGGCTTGAGAGGTGTGAGTATGTGGGTATAGGTGGTGGCATTTTATAAAATGGAGGGTGATAACTTTAGGAAATTAAACATATCTTTTGGCTTTAACCCTTAGTTAAATAAATTATCTCTTACCATGTCTTCTTGTATTTTTACACTATATGGTTAATATAGTTACTATAAAATTCTAGTAAATCATAAATTGGATTATTAATAAATTTTTTACCATTATCTATGTCATTTGGAAGGTTATTATTTTTTTATGACTATAATATCATTTAATAAAATAGTATTTTTTTTAAAAACTCATTTATGTCAATTTTAGAAATATTTAGTAATTTATTTTTGTTATAGTCCTAACAAATTTGTTCGTCAAAAAAAACTACAATATCACAAATATAAATTTTTATAATCATCCATAAAATTCATGGATGGAATAAAAATTATCAAACTACATTTATTTTAATATTTATAGTGCCATTTATTTAAATCTTTTATTAATAAGGTATTCACTACATAATCATTGTATCATAAATAAATTTATTTATTTACTGTATATAAATTATAAATTAGACACCTTCATTTATAAATTTTTTACCTTACTAATTACTGTATATAGTCAAAGATATCAGTTATATAACCCTATATTAAAAAAATATTAAAAAAAGTTACATGTTTCTCTTTACCATAAATTAATTATTTTAACATGTCATTATCATATACAAGTGGATCCATGGGGTCCTAAAATCGACCCATGGATGGTCATGGTCGTACACATCTCATAAAAAAGTATTAGGGCATATCTTAGTCTATTATTATATTATTTTAATATTATTTTCTACCCTTATGAACCTCATTAACCATTTAACCATAGTAAAAAAAATAATTACTGAAGTTAATATTCATAATATCAAAAAATAAAAGGTACCTATTTACCAAATTCTTACCTTATGATTATAAATATGTAATCTTTTTTCCAAATTCAATACAAAAAATTGGTATAAATTAATTCAAAATAAATTCAGTTATCAAATCCAAAAAGTTGGTTTTTAAGAAGTAAAAACTATCAAAATATTTCCATGTGTTTATGTCTAATTTTAAAGTGAAATTATAAAAATTGACCAAAATTGAATCTCAAGGTAAAAAATAATCTGAGTATACATTAAAAGAATTTATAAGGAAAACATTACTATAAATATATTAGTTTAAATTGATGTTTTGAATTAAAATTTATAATTTTTTACTATTCATAAAATATAAACATTATCAGATAATAGAAAAATTTCAGAAAAAGTAATTTTGATGTCCCACATCTAAATAAGAAGTTTATTTTGTCAAATTAAACATTTTAAAGTGAGAAAACTTGATTTAAAATGTTTTCTCCATAAAATGGTTGTAAAAAAATTTATAAAAATATTACAGTATTTTATGCTTAAAATGGATGATTTCTTATTTAAAGCCTCTAAAATTTATTGGATAAATATAAAAAAACAATTAAAAAACAATGGTAATTATATTACAATTATATCTATTCAATCATTCCAATAAAATGGATATTCATTAACTACCATTTTAAAAAATAATAATATTATTTTATTATTTTTTGGTATAACTCAACTTTGTGTGCAACATAATATTTAGAGAAAATCATTGTTGCGTGTCTAGTACGCCATCAGAAAAATCATCCAACTTAACTTATAATAAGTATTTTATTCTTAAATACTAATAGATATAAAAATTTATTATTCTAAAAATTCTTGGGATGTTACATCCTTCCCCACTTTTGGAAATTGCTTCATCGCTATTTTAAAATTTGTCTCAGTAACATCATTAAAAATACCAAATCATAAAAAGGGTAAATAAAATAACACATTACAATAATGATAGAGAAGTATGAGGGTAACCCGAGATAAAAAAACTATGGTTCCATGTAAGAAAACATGGATATGGAATAAAGACTTTCCATCATGTTCTGATCAAGAGTGATAGAAAACACGACCAGGAGATGGTTAACAATAAAAAAACAAATATGTGATGGGTTAAATTTTCATTGATTTCGAAGTAGGAAAAGTAAATAGAAAACTTTTTTGTTTTAATTTCCACTTCATAATGTTTAGGAAATTATTTATAACCTAGACTATTAATCTAAAGAAACATACATACTTATCAAGTATAATTTTATCATTTTGTAAATTTCTTCCACAAACTCATATTTTCAGTAAACAATGAGTTTTCAAGATGTCTGGGTCACACCTGAAGATCTAGAATAAAATTATATAGAATCACATAATACAAAAAATATTATCGATCTATTCATCATATCATGAAATATTCACTCAAAAAAAATGGTTAGAATAATATTAGTCAATACACAAAAAAATAATATTCATTTATAAGAAAAAATATCAATTTTAATCTCCAAAATTCATCAGTAATACCTAAATCCTAACATAGACGATTCAAAAAATAATTTTCCATATAATTCCTAAAATATTATCTGAACTAAGTATGAATCCAAAAATTGGGAAGGGTTTGATAATATATTCCTCCATGATAAATTTTGACATTTATCTCGAAATAACATCAACCACTCTTAATGGCTTGTACCAAATACTAATTTCCAAAATCACATATTCTATAAAATAGGATAATCATTTCTATAAATAACCCGAATCTCAATTATTACATTATTAAATTGTATATTTCTCTCAAAAAATAAACTATTATTTCAAAAAATAAAATTCCACAATATTCTATTTTACATTTTCATAAAGGGATCTAAATATAGTGAATGTCTCCTAAAACAATATTTATCAATTAATTTCTAAAATACTTTCCAATACTAAGGATATCTAATTGATAAATTTACATTCCCAAAATCAACATATTCTTATTCCATCAACTCTTTTAAGTAAAATTAAAATCCATACTAACCAGGGAATTCACACAGGCTAGTGGTAGGTGATAAACTCAAGTCACACTTTAATTGAGTGTTTGATTCCCATGTCCTTGTCCAATGTGATGGGTTTTCACCCTTCCTATGGGTAGTACATTTTCTACGGATTGATAATTCATATATCATTTATAAAATGGTATAAAATATTTAAAAAAACATAACATATTTTAATCTCAATGTTTATCCCATGTCCTTAATTTTTCATCCCAAAAGCTAATATCTGATAATTACTTCAAAATCAAAGATCATATAATGGTTATCTATTAATTTATAATTTTGTCCACAAAAGATAAGATAATTCTTCAACGAAGAACATTTTGAAACAACAAACTATAGGGTTACACATGCTAGAAAATTCCTTTTAAATTAATCCCAACAATAAAAGAGTATTAATACATTTAAACCTTTCATCATCCAACAACCTACCATAACTATTTAATCCCACAGATTTAGAATTATTAATCATTCTATGTTATTCATTTTACCATGACCATTATTTTCCATTTTATTCTTGAATAATTATTTCCTACAAATAGAAAACATGAATCATGTCATATGATTAAATAATTTCAAAACATGTGACAATAAATAATCCATGCCTTTCACAGGTCATTATAATTTTCCTCGCTTTAAATTAGATTCGTTGGGTAAAACTAGACATATATTTTTATGGTCTTATTGTTTCAATTCCGGAACCTTCTTTATTGGACAGTGTTTACATAATGACCAAACTCTCCATAATTAAAACAATATATTTATAACATGGAATGAACATATTTTCCTTTCCTATAATCCACTAAACATTTCTTTTTTAGTTGAAGGATATTGACTTATGACCATCATTGCCACACCTATAACATCTTCTCTTCCTTTTAAAACATGTCCCTTGGTTGTTCTTTTTACATCCTTGACACATAGGTTTTTTAATATACTTACTTCTATGATAATTACATGAACTTCTACAAGGATTCATTTCTCAAATATATGATCCCTTGAAAAAATAACCCATGTTCTAGTGGTCAATCATTGAACCATATAGTTGGTTTTGAATAGCCACAAGATTTATCATTGAAGATCCCATTTCATTTATTTTCTTATTTAGAATACCACCACAGTGTCTTTCACAGCAGTTGTTTCTTTGGTGCTTTTCTACATCCAATGATTTATGGAAACCAAAATTTTTTGTCAGGTTATATCACTAAAATCATCATATACTATCATATGTGGTTGATAATCACTATGATATACTCATACATGTTATCTCAAACACATTCAGTTTTTCTAAAATAACTATGAATATTTCTAATATGCTAACCACTATGGTTAAATACATCTATTCACTTATATATAAATAATACCAAACCTCTAATGTTATCTCAAACTTACATTGATACCAACTATATGACCCCGAAATTAAACATTACTTAATCTTATGATTGGTCAATAATTTGACATTAATTCACATCGAGGATCTTTTCAGTTTTATATATTTAGATAATTAGGTCATAACTCATACATAAAAAATTAAATATTACAATTAGACACATCAAATAACTACATATTGTTTTCCAAAAAAAACTCTTTAAATATAAAATAGATATCATCACACATTTTAACTGTATAAATTTTCCTTGATCCCATCCATGAATCTATTAATTTTTAAGTCATATCAGAAAAATTTCAAGACATCAGAAGAGAATTAAAATCTCAGTAATGGATAAATAAAAAAATAAAACTATTAGTCTTGTGAAAAAATTTAAACTAAGAATACTTTATCTTAAAATAATACATTTTACCTTTAAGAAGTTGTAAAAAACATCACTAAATATATGATCATTGCCTCACTTTTTTTGTAACCAAAATATTATCATAAATCTCATATAAAGAAACATATAACATTTAAATGTAACTTGTGACATAAACAAACTTAAATGGAATAACCATACTGTCGACCTCCACACATAACACTAAAAAGAATAGCCATACGACCGACATCAATAACCAATGAATTAGAGGTTATAACTAACCACCCATCATTGGTTTATGATGAAACCAACCATCATAGGTTTATCATGTAACCAAGAAACTTTGTATTATCATGTAACCCGCCATCAAATATCTATGTAGCATTATATACTCCTAACATATAATCCAAACATAATAGAAAAATAACATTTCCACATTGCAATAAAAAGAGATTATTTCAAGATATTGACATAATCAATCATTTATAAAAACCATTTTCAATATTAAAATACCATAAAAATAAATATATTTTTTACTTTTCTTTTTTTAAAAACATTAATTCTAGTAGAGGAATCGAAATACCAAATAATGGTCACATTGGCAGAATGTTAACTATCACTGTGTACCTAAAAGAAAATTCCTTTTTGTCATACAGTAAAATGAATCATATAAATAGATTACTTTTGAATCCTATTGAATGAAATTAATAGTAAATGTGTTTTATTATACACCTTTTTAAATAAGATAATGTATATTATCAAAATATTCCTTAATGAAAGGATATTGAGATGATGTCCTTGGCCTTGAGCCTGATTCGTCACATAAAATCGTTATGTTCTTGAATAATTAACCAAGGATAATTTATACTTTTTTGAGAACTTTTATCATGTTTATTATTCCTTTATATCACTTATTAAAATGTTAAAAAAATTACTTGATTATTTAAGTTCCTATCGGTCATTTTTTTGATATTCGGTACATGAGTCAAAAATGAAATAGTTTTGACATAAATTGTACCTATAGTAAAAATTGCATCATATAAATAATATTAATAATGTTTTAAATATCATATATATTCATTATATATGTATTTTTAATATCATTATATTTAAAAATAATAAATGAAATGAACCATTCATGGAGATGATCGGTCGTACGTACGCACGAATACTACTATCATTTCTTTGTTATATTAAATGTATAATAATAAAATGATAAAAATTTATATTATAACACTAGTATGAAATTAATTTCATGTATTTCTCATATGTTTAATAATATCCTCTTCTATAAATTTCATGTATAGTAGGAAGATGTGAAATCGCTTTGAGGGGGCTGTAGTCCACACCTCCTCAAACGAAATTATCCTATTTACAAAACATGGATAAGTAAAAAAGGAATGTTATAAATAAAAATTATATAAGCATATTTACAATATAAATATAATAAATTTCATATATAAATACATATCCCAAATAATGGATACCATGAGAAGATGTAGGAGAAAATTGAATAGTCATCGTTTCGTGAGGCAGTAGTTTTCCGTACAGAGTAATAATATGTTCTATATCCATTAGATGAAGATCTGTGTAAATGTAGGTAAAAAATATAGGATAAAGTCATAATTTTATATTTATTATACTATTTTTGTTATGAAATAATGGAATAAATAGGGGTTAGTTTATTGGATAAGGAGAATAAATCACAGGAGATTGAGAGAAGACGTTACCTCTAAATCAAATAACTCCTTTTGATTTGAGATAAAAGGCTTCTTCGAGTTGTCTTATACCAATGTTATGGATTATATGAGTAAATAGAGATGTTGGGAGTTTATTTTTTTAGATTTTGTTTATCCATGTGTCTTTATATGTACGAGTAAGTGGGTAGAGTTTGTGGCTTTTTATAAGAGAAAAGAGGGGCACTTTAGAAAATCCAAGAAATATTATTTTATTATAAATTGGTATTCAAATTATAATAGATAAATAGATATATATCTCAATGATAATATTATTATGGGTAGAAAAACTCTCAACCAATAGTTTTTATAAGTTTTTAGGTCACAATTTTAACATTATCTTTTTTAACCAATAGTTAAATAAATTTACTATTACCACATCTTCTTGTATTTTTACACTATATGGTTCATATAGTTACTGTAAAATTCCAATAAAACCTCAGGTGGGTCATTATTGACATTTATAACATTTTTTATATTAGTTGGCGGAATATTATATTTTTAGGACTACTATATCATCTATAAAAATAGTATTTGTTTTAGAAACTCATTCTTGTCAATTTTGACACTATTTAGAAATTAATTTCGGTAAAAGTTATAAAAACTTTATTCATTATATAAAAATACAATAAGTCAAATATAACATTTCATAATCATCCAATTAATTCATTTATAGAATACAAATGTTCAAATTTTATTTATTTGAATATTTATAATGTCATTTATTTGAATCTTTCCTTAGCAAGGTAATCACTACATCATCATTCACTCATAAATGAATTTATTTATATAATGCCTAAAAATAATAAATAAAATACCATGATGTGGAATTTTTTTTACATTATAATTACTATTTATAGTCAAAAAAATCCATTATATAACCCTATATTAAAAATGTTTAGTAAAAGATACAAGTTTTTGTAATATTTTTCTTTACATTAAATTATTTATTATAACATGTAATTATCAAATCCATGTGGCACCATTCAGTCCTAAAATCTACCAAAGGATGATAATTGTCGTCAATATCTCATAGAATTGGATTAGGACACATTCTATGGTAGTTTTAAATTATTATAATATTACTTTTACACTTATTTACCTGATTGACCCTTTAACAACGGTAAATAAAAAAAATTACTGGAGTTACTGTTCATAAGGTTAAAAAATTATAGTTACATATTTAAAAAATATGGACCTTTTGATTAAAAATATAGATTTTATTTTTGCTTAATTCAAATAACAAATTTACCATAAATTAACTTAATGTTAATTTATATTGTCAAAACCAAAAGGTGTGTATTTAAAAAGTAAAAAATAACAAATGATTGAAAATTGTTTGTGTACAATTTCAATGTGAAATTACTTAAAATGGTGAAAATTGAATTAAATTATAAAAAAATAATCCAATTACACTTTAAAACCAACTTAAATAACAATATAACTATATAAATAAATTATATGAAATGACGGTCAGAAATTAAAATGCGGTATTTTACACTATTTGTCAAAATATGGATTTTATTAGACAACAAAAAAAATTAAACATATGTAAAATATTTTGTCTCTCTTATAAATAAAAATATTATTTTTTTCAAATATAATATATCAAAGTTATATAATCTATATTTAAAAAGGGTTCTCCATCAAAAGGTTGTAAAGCAGAATTTTAAAAACTATTAGAGTGTTGTATGTTTGAAAATGGATTCATTCTCATTTTAAGCCTCTAAATGTTATTGTATAAATTTAAAAACATTTATAATACATTTTTTTAGTTATATTCATTCCCTTAAATACAATTGGAAGGTTATAAAATCAATTTAAAATAATAATAATATTATTGTATTATTTTTCGGTATAACTCGATGTTGTGTTCAACGTAAGATTTCGAAGAAAGTCATTGTTGTGCGTCGAGTAAGATATTAAGGAAAGAATCCTGTATAAAATAAAATTGGTATCTCATTCATTAATATTAATACATATGAAAACATATTATTCTATAAATACCTTTGATGTTACGATATTATTAGTTTATTTAATGATTTAAGCAAGATGAGATGGATTAGACCCATCGTATGCAAGGCCAAAGTGTGTATATGTATCAGATAATAGAAAAGGATAGTTAAAAATATAAATGGATTATAAATTCAAACTTTGAAATGACAATGGGAATACATTTTCAAATCATCATTTTAAAGAATATCTAGAGAATTGTGGACTTCAACATCATGTTTCTACCATTATAATGCCCTAGAAAAACGGGTTAGTGGGAAGAGGAACTATATAATTAAAATAATGCCCCAAAAATTATTTATTTAAATGATAATTCTTTCAAAATAATTGAAAATATATTTAATTGTAGTATTTTAAAACTCTAATAGGGCATTTCTTTTAAAAAATTATTGAAAAACTCCATATAAAATTTGGTATGGAAATAAATCTATGCACAAGTACTTCAAAAAAGTTTTGAGTAAATGTTTTATTATAAAAAATATAATTCATATTTTTTATGATTAAGGGAAAGAAATATTATTATTTATATACTCATCAATGGTTGAATCTTACTAGTGTTTCAACAAGTGACTAAAATATGTGATTAAGAGCAATAAAATTGTTGCAGATGAGAGGGATAAAATTATAGCTATATATGGGCATATATTTCATGAAAACTAAAAAATTTATATTACCAAAATTGATAATGAAATACATCGTTCTGGGTGAGTTACATAGAATGATGATAATTTTGATGACCTCTCAAATTTTTATGAATATACAAAAATTCCATCGTGTTCAAGAAAAGAAATGAGCATGGACGAAATCACTAAATGAAACATTACTAGATATTGGATACTACAATTTCAAACCATAATAATAAATTCATAGAAGCATGTTATGTTTCTATATTTTTTGGAATCAAAATAATTTAATGAAGTTACAAGTGATTGGAACGTGGTCATGTTTATGAATGAAGACCAAGAAAAAATATACAAATATAATATATGGGAAGTCGATAAAAAGCTATGTGAGGAGACCATCATCAGAACAATGTGGGAGTTTTAAAATAATTATAATAAATAAGGAAAAGTGATTTTTAAAAAACTATGGATTTTGTGCAAGGGGTATTACCATATTAATAGAATTAATGTTTATGAGATGTATGAACAATTTTATTAAATTAAAACTATCTACATATTTAAATCCATGGAGACTCAAAATAATTTCCTTGTTTATAAGATGGAATAAATATATTCCTTCATGGATTGTGTCATTGAAAAGGAATTATACATTGATAAAACATATGGTATTCTCACTAATAATGGTTAATGCGAATTTTTTCACTAAAGAAATCATTTTATGGCCTCAAACAAGCATTGAGAGAATGGTAATCCTGGTTATGTCAATCTTTAAAAAATATCAGTTTTTAGAGAAGGTGAGTTGATCATATCCTCTATATTAGGGTATATAATGAATAGAACTTGATGGTTTGTACCAATGTTCATGACATATTATTTTTTTGTCTTAGATGAAAATCTATAAAAGTATTTTTCGAAACTAATGAGTTGGGAATTTGATATATCTATAATTGGTGAAATGGAAATATTCCTTGAACATCAGAAACTTTATTGACATGATGGAATATTTATCACTCTAAATAAATATTCTATAGATATTTTGATAAGATTCCAAGTGATTGATTCTGGGACCATTACAACTCTAATAGAAAGAAAACTGAAATTATCAAATGATGAACATGGTGACATGGTTGATGTGACCATGTATCTGAAACTTATTGGAAGTTTATTATATTCAATTGACACTAAACATAATATTTTGTTTCTTATATATATATTTACTTGTTTTAAGAGTGATACCAAATATATCCACCAAGAATATGTGAATGGAAAACTTGACATATTCATCATTTTATCTACTATGGGGTTTTCTATCATAATTGTGCATAATAGCATTTTATACAATTTACTAATGGACATTAGGTTACTTTGGTAGATGAAAGAAAATAAACTTTTTATAATGATTTTTAAATTGTGAGATCATGTATATCATGAAAAAGAAACTGGCGATAAAAAATATCATTGAACACCATGGAAGCACAAGTTGTTTTCTCCAACCAAGCATGCACCATATTGTTTTGGGTGAAACAACAACATAAAGATGTGGGTTTTGAAGTGATTTATATTATTCAAATTATTTTTGAAAACTCAAGTGTTATCAATATTAGAAAAATTCATTCCAATATTCATCACCCAAGCAAAATTAAATCAATTACTATTTCATCAAAGAGAATGTTGATCTTGGAGTTGTGGTATTAGAGTATGTGTCATCACAATATCAAGTAACTAATATCAAGATAAATTCACTTCCCAAAATTTAGTTTAAAGAGAATGGATTGGATCTTGGTGTAAAACCATATCTATCCATATAATTGATAATGGGATAAATCCCAACTCCCCAAGGTTTATATCACAAGCTAGGGGAGAAGTATATAAAAGGGATAGAGTATTTCAAAGGTAAACCATGGGATGATATTAGTTCTATGGAGAGACTTATCAGTTCTAGTTAAAGAAATTTTTTCATTTATCAAGCATATGTCATTATTTTTAGAGAATTAAATTTTATATTAAGAGCTATGTGGTGGGTTTTATTAATCAAAAAATCCATGGATTTTATTGATAATTAGTGGGAGAAAACGTAGTTTTCAAGAGGTGATATTTTCTATAAACCATGGGATATTGAGAACTAAATCTGAGAGGGATGTTACTGGTTACCAAATGTTTTTTGGAAATGTAAATGGATTTTTTGAAAATTTCATCTACTAAAAATTAGAGTTTCATATAATTATGGATCAATGTGAATTTTTTATAATGGAAGAGTTCTCTTATATGATCTAATCAGCTATAGAAGAAAACTATATAATTTTCCAAAATAGCTATGTGTGAAAATTGGTTATGTGGCTTGAATAGCTACATGAAATGAGAACATAAACAAAATTGCAACATTAGGAAACCAGGTACATAGAAAAATGTTGTATGTGAAATGGGTATGTTGATAGAATCTGTATGTGTGTTGGATACATAAAATAATCACCTATTTGAGAAAAGTGGATATGTGATCATTATCAACAATTGGAAGTGTCAAAAATTATGGTCGGGGTGCTGTGATGATTTGGTTTTCTATATTTTCTGTAAATATATTCTATATATGGAAATGTTGTTGGATTTATTTCTTTTAAAAACATGAATATAGTTACAAACATAGTTACATGGAGATATTTATGAATCTATTGTGTTTCTTAAGATTTTCATTACATCACATGTAATTTCCATTGTATAATATCAGAAGATCAACATCACATGTAAAAAAGAAAAAACTCACAAAAAATAATGGTAGGTAAATATACAAGGATAATTCTTGAAGGTTTTTCTAGATCATATCTGGAAGGATGAATGTCAGAAAATGTGATATTATTAGATTCTAATTCACTATAAAATTTAATTTTATTTTTTCTGATGACAAAAAACATTGTTGGTGTATATTAATTTCATTCTCATGTGAATAAGGAATATTCAACATATGGGGTAGAAATTTCATTATTGATAGAGTGAAATTATTCCTCTTTACAGATCATGGTAGTGATTCAGGATGGTAAATGAGGATTCTCTAAATTGTAAATAAATGAGATTGAGTAATGTATTCCAGTCATAGAAAGAAGATGAATTATGAATTACTGCAAATAGACAAACACACTCACTAGAGTAGGGTTTCTTTTACTCCCCCTATAGGATAAGCTCCTACTATGTACTATAATTTGGGATGGTAAGGAAATACTAGTAGATCATGTGTGAAACTAGAAAGGATACTTCACTTATGTGGAATTTTAGGTCATCGCCAACAATTTTTTATAAGATGTCACATCCAGATTCATAGAGGATAAGATATAGTTTAGGAAAGGTTCCATATAAAGAGAACTATGAACCAAACACCCTAGATACTCAGGCTTGTTTTTCACTATATAGGAATGTTTTTTTTCACGAAAGGCTGATTTGCTGTATATAATAGAGGATGTTCTAGATGTTAGTTGAGAGGAAACATCTATACTTAGAGTAACATTTTTTATTTCCTCTAAACAATGTTATTTTTTTGATACATGAGATTCCAATTATTTTATATATTCTCATGTTTCTACTATAAAATTTTTAATGGTTGTGTTTTCTTATGATTTATTCTCTCCCTAAACTCTCTTGTGAAATAAATTAGACCACATTCTAAAATTTCACAAGTGTCCCAGAATTTTTACTAGCTGTGAATGTTTGTGAGACATTAAGATCTTAGATATGACTAGTTTTTATGTGATCTTAAAAATGAAATGGTTGGCAAGTTTCTACGACCATATCAACTGCTACTAGAGACATGTATCATTCAATTTTCATACCGTAAATACATTCATGTTGAATGATGAGTGGAATTTTGGATCATTCATGATGTGAAATGACCTAAGCTAGTTTTGAGCTATCATCAAACAACTAGTAAGCTTAACTCTTGGTAGTTGACTCTATAAGGTCACTGTATATCTTAACTACAGTGGGGGATCATTATCCCAATGTCCTCTTATATTACATAATATGTCATCATCCATATTTATAAATTATGTTTGAGATTGATAATTTAACTAGTTTGAAATTAATATTGATTCCTCCTAATCAAATGGTAAAAGTTTAGGTGAGAGAGTTGAATGTGAAATTAAGGGATTTAGTGGAAAAGGATTTATCAAACAAATATAATCTCCATGGTGTGCCATAAATGTAAAGTCCCGTAAATTTCATGGAAATTTTTTTCTTAATTTTATTTGGAATTTTACAAGAACGCAGTTTCTGACGGCGCCGGATTCCGAGGTCCGGTGTGCCCGGAATTAATTTCTGAAGTTTAGCTCGGGTACATTCAGTGAACGAACGAGCAGAGTTTTCTATCTTTTGAACCGGTGGTCAGAATCAAATTCCGAGGGCACCGATGGAATCGCAGCGCCAGAATTTGCTTAGAAACGCCTCTTCCAGAGTTTTGTTTGCTCGGGTGTAGTTTTTAATTTTGGGGCTTTAAGTTAAGAAATAAAATAATGTGGTACGACAAACATTATTTTATTTCACTTTAAGCCACTTAAAAGCCACTTTAAGCTACTTAAGCTGAGTTGAAGCGGATAGGGTAGAACCCGAAATATCCTACCCTCCTGGTAGGAGATTTTTGAGGTGGGGCCCGCACGAGCACCACCGTTTCTTTTCCGCTAAGTAATCCACCCGCAAAAACCCGTCATTATGAAAGTCAACTAACGCGTTTTCTTAAATTCTTAATGCACCAATTAATTTGGAGGTTTTATGTGTTGAGTTAATTCTACGAATTAATGGGTCATTACATAACTTATCTTTTTTTAGTTTGTTAGCATGATAATAAAATAAGACCAATTCTTTTCATCTTATGTCTTGTTCGTTGAGAGGATTTGACAGAAACCTCATGTTCTTCCTCCTTCTTCGCGAAAAACGCGAAGAACGCGAAGAACGCCGGCCTTCGACGAAAGGCGACGAAGAACGCCGAACCCACGGAGATCGACGACTCAAATCCTTGTACCGCGACGCCGACGAATCTCCCTTTGCGACGCTTCTTCCGCGACGATCCAACCCCGCGACAACCTTCGATCGACAACGACAAGGTAGGGGGTTGCCCTCCTTTTTAAATTCTTTTTGGATTATAACAACAACATGGATTTAATTATTATTAATTAAATCTGTATGTTCTCAATCCTCAGAGTTCGTCGATGCGACGCCGAGTACCTCACGACAGCGACGCCCTTCCGCGATGCGGCAACCCTTTCTTCCGCGACGGTCGATCTCGCGTCTGACGACGAAGCGAAGGTAGGGGATTTTATTTTGGTGTTCCATTATCTATTGAGAAAAGAACGACGAGCGCGGACCAACCAATTCCAGGTTGATCCGCGGATCGTTCGTTCATGCGGATTGATGTTGAGGATTATTATATAATTTGTTCATGATTATTACCTTGAAAATCTTCGTGAAATATGAACTTTTTCTATTAATTAACGAGAGGGGACCGGACCGCACAAACACTGTCGACCCTCCTCCTTATCCTTGTGGGCATCTTTTGTGGATTGAAACGGGGATGGCGTGGTGCCATCGCACCGCGCAGAAACGTGCGGCAAGGAATGTGCGGTGCCGTCGTGCCGCGTCAGAGAATCCCGAAGACATCCGCAGACGGATTCGGGACACGACGAAGGGGCGCGACGCCATCGCGTCACGCCAGAGAACCATGAAGGTGATGTGTTTTGTTAATTGACGTGCGGATTGTCGGACGATGACGAATGGGGCCGAATGGGCGATTTGAAAGCTTTGCAGCAAAGGTCAGGTCCCGGGAGGAGCTACGGCGCAGTCGGAAGCGAAATCGGACCACCGGAGCAACTCCAGTGGCCCGCGGAACCCACCGGCGGCGTGGGTCGCCGGCGCGGCGGCGCCCTGGCGCGAAGCCGGACAGAGCCGTCGCGGGTGAAGCCGCGGCGGCGGCAGCACCATCGGACCCGCGGCCGCGCGGGTCTGGCTCTCACGGGACGCGGCAATGACGCGTCCGCTGACCATGGCGGCCCCCGCGGAGGGGGGCCGCAGTGTTCACACGCGGGGGCAGCGCGCCCCTGCCCCCGGACTCCCTCGCTCGGCCGCTCGGCCGAGCCGAGCCGGGCCGGCCCGACGGGCCGAGTCGTGCCCTGGCCGGGCCGGGCCGCACCGAACAGGGTCCGACCTGGAAACGGGTCGGGTTGACCTGGTTCGGGCCGACCTAGGGGGGTCGGGCCAGGTCGGTCCGGGCCCAGACCCCCCGTCTTCGGACCGTTTTCGGTCTTTTACCTGTATCATGGGCTACGGACCTCAGATCAACGCACCGTCAGTTACGTATTGATCCTTGGAACGAGAAGGTCATTTAGGTATATTACACTCAAGGTTTCGGAGAACATTGGGTTTAGCCGGGCTGGTTCGTACCCGAAACCAACCGGGCCCTCGGAGCGGAAACGTTTATATCTTGAGCAATGGACGTCTGATTGACTTGCCGTAGACTTTGATGGATTCCTATAAATGAGACTGATATTTTTTCTTACTCCGCTCGAGGTTTGGATGTCTTCGGAGTGTGTTCGGGTTGGTTCTCTCACGAAACCAACCGGGCCCCTGGAACGAAAAAGCCAATAACTCACAGACCGGGCATCCGATTGATGCGCCGTCTGTCTCGTTGTTTTCCTCATGATGAGACGAAACTTTTGGCATACTTCGCCCGAGTTTTGGTTATAGTTGGTTAGTGGCCATATTGGATTGTACCCGATATCCAACCGAGCCCTTCGAACGGAAAAGCTGTTATCTTTCAGACATGATGTCTTTTTGACGAACCATCAGCGACATTGATGATCTCGTTGAGAAACGGTCCCTATGAGTATACCCTATGAGAGTTCGGGGTACAATTGAGATACAGTCGGGATTGGTTCGCTCACGAAACCAACCGGGCCCCTGGGACGAAAATGCTAATAACTCATAGACCGGGCGTCCGATTGACGCGCCGTCTATTGCGTTGAGACCCCTATGACGAGGCGGTACTTTGAGATACTTTTTTGTGGGACTTTGTGATACATTGAGTATCGACCTGTAGCTCGTGGAGCGGACCCTCCCGGAGACGAGCATGCGGTGTACGGAGACAGTGTAGCCGACTGAGACCTGACGACTGCTTGACCGACCTGACTTGGAGTGAGTCGACTAGCCCAGTGGACGGAGCACTACATTGTGAGGTGAAGACCCATGGCAGACAGAGCACTACCTGTGTGACAGTGCAGACCCATGGTACTCGTCCGGAGAGTACCTCAGTAGGCTACTAGGGGGTGTGCACTACTGTGTTTGGGTGACATACCTCGGCGGGAAGCACTACTGTGTTTGGGTGGCTGACTCGCGGTACTCGATAGGAGGAGTACCTCAGCAGTCTTAGGTTAGTGAGCAGTACCTCGGAGTCGTGACAGGACCACTGTACACTCCAGAGACGGAGCTCTTCAGCAGTTACAGTTTCGATAATGAAAATCATGGGTTGAGCTGAGTCCGTGACATTTGTGTTTCCTCATGATTGAGATGGGTTACTTGATAACTTAGGTATATGTATGGGCATATACCTGGGTAGTGGTTACCCGTTGATTTCATAATCTTTATGCTTCCTCAGGATTGATATGGGTTACATGATAACGTAGGTATATGTATGGGCATATACCTAAGTAGAGGTTATCTATTGAGATCTTCTTTATGGTTATCCTTGTTGGTTTTAGTGAGACCTTGAGGGTCTCGGGGTCCCTACTGAGTATCGTTATACTCACCCCTGCACGGGCTATGCCCGCACCTCACTGTGTTGGTTGCAGACGACGAGTCAGTACCCGGAGGTGGACTACACAACGAGTCAATACCCGGAGGTGTACTACATGACGAGACGACACACGGTGGAGGTTGATGGACGAGAGCGTTTAGGAGTCTATATGTACCTATCATTCAGGTAGGACCCGTGGTGGAAGACCAGAAGCTACGCCATATGTACCTACCCTTCAGGTAGGATCCGAGGAGGATGACCCAGGAGCTGCTTCCATTCTTCCAGCTGTTGTCTTTTTCTGTTGTACTTGTTCAGTTGTAGTTGTACTTTCATTTGGGTCTGTATTCTGGCCCATTTACTTTTCAGAAAATTCTCTTGTACTTAGTGTTTTACTTTCTCTTGTACTCTGTGATGTTTTTTTTACTTTCATAAAGGCAATGCCTTCCCAGTTATCGGGATTTACGCCTTTGGTGCTAGTCGCCAGCCCCAGGCCTATGGAAGGCGGGCTTAGGGTAGTCACGGAATGGGCCCCTGGGACGGGTCGTGACCAATTGGTATCAGAGGAGTTCGGTTCTACCGCAGAACATATGACTATGATCTTATTTTCTATGTGAAGAAATAGTGTTAAGAGTACCGAGTGTGGTTTTCAGTTTAGGGAGTCCAGTGTTGGTGCGGGCGGCCGACGTATTCATACACTAGGACCCTGATAACTGATTTCCGAATTTGTGCATGAAAACACTGATTGCATGTGTGTTTTCCAGAAGTTTTATTTAAATATCAGCTCAAACCAGGTCAGTTCACTAGGTATAATCGTTTGACCGTGTCACGTTGTTTCTTTCAGGATGCCTTTTCTTAGACGACCAGCTACAGCCCAGAGGGATGTGTGTACTGATAGCCTGCCGAGCAACGAGGCTTTGGTACAGGGCCCTCTTGCAGTTGAGGCACCAGTGGAGGCACCAACGGTACTACCATATGTTGGGCCACCGATGCCACCAGCCCCAGCAGTAGGCGATGCACGCCTCTTGAGTGCGCTGCACGAGTTCCAGCGCCAGATACCACCTAGGTTCTGGGGAGAGATGGACCCGCAGTCGGCTGAGGATTGGCTGGAGGCTGTGGTGAGAGTCTTCAGGCTAGTGGGGATGCCAGCAGACCTCATGGTGATCTTTGCTGCCAGCCTTCTTCAGGCAGCAGCAGGTAGGTGGTGGAGCCACTTGTTCCAGTTTTGCGACGGGATGACCTTCACATGGGAATACTTCAAGACCTTCTTCAGGGTGGAGTTTGTTCCAGTAGCTCTACAACCCCAAGCGTGATCACGAGCTGCTGCCTTTTCCGCGTGTTTATCGATCAGTAGACGAGTCATCTGTGGGCAGTAGACAAATGATGCAGAGGTCCAAGGGGGCCAGAGCCAGCCGTACGAGGAGTAGGAAGTGTTATGAATACGGCGGAAATGGTCACCTGGCACGTGAGTGTCCGACTCCTGGTACAGTTGATCCGTAGGCTTTGGAGGAGCCACCGAGGCAGAAGCAGCAGCGGGTGCTTGAGCAACAGCCGAGCAGTGGACAAGGCAGTAGATCTCCGAGAGCAGGTGGAGAGGAGCGGAACTAGTGGATACGTCCCTTGCACTTCTAGTTCCATTTTTCTGTTGTATTTGTGTCTTTGTACTATGAGCTGCAATAATAAAAAAAGACACTTATCTTTGTGATGTTTTCTTTCCTGTCCTTTTTGTTTGGTTTATACTGAGTGGTCCTATTTAAGACTGTTGACTTGACCCTCACTTTCGAGATTCCTACTGGAGGAGACCTAGTGACCTCACACTGATTCCGACAGTGTGACTCGACCCTTGGAGGCTAGAGTGACAATTGGATCTCTTAATAGTTACGTCGAGGCCTTACGACGTCATCCATGGCATGAATGCACCCTTCATGTCAGGATTGACTGTATTAGGAAATGGATGTGGTTCATCCAGGGGGATGAGACCGAGTTTCACTTTTCGGCAAGGGATAAATTTTATCAGCTCTTCCAGGTCGTAGGAAAAGGAGGTGAAGATCATCCAGGAGCGGATGAAGACTGCACAGTGCAGTAAGAAACAGGAAACCGGTTCCAGTCTTAGAGACTCGAGAGTGTTTAATGTTTCAAGAATAGGAAGGTTTAAAGAGAGATGAGTCTGCGAAGCGGAAAACGTGAAGGCAGAGCTAGTAGAGCAGCATGAGGTGGTGTACATATTAACATGCTACAACCACCCGCCTTAGTTATCCCCACCAGGCTCAGGGAGCTGGAGGTCGAAGGAAGAGTGTGGCTGCATGCGGTCAAGGAGTGTGACCCAATGGCTCTAAAAAATTATTCAAGGGACAGTCTATGTCCACTAATAGCTACTGTAGTAACAGACGTCAATATGAATCATTCCTCGCTTTCACAAATCTTGTCCCAGGCCTAGAGTTTCCGGTAAGCCGTGGACTTGACCCTCACATCTGGAGATACCTTGGGAGGAGACTCGATAATCACACTTACGCCAATGGTGTGGTCAGACCCTCGAGGCGAGAGTTTGGGTTGGAATCTCTTGGTGGAAGCGTCGAGGCCTTACGACGTTGGTTTGAGTATGGACTGGGCAAACACAGTTCATACACAAATTGACGGTATTAGGCAAAAAGTTTGTGGTTTAACTATGACTTCGGGATGGGTTTTCCTGGGTCGGGGAAATGGAAACCCTAGGTAGCACAGGATAAACTCATGCTCAGGAGGGTGAGACCGATCACTCTTGAGTCGGTCAACCTTACCCTTGTGGCAGCAGTCGTTTTGAGTTTCAGTTCTAACAGGAATTAGAGGCCTCATGATTTCGAGGATGACGATCACGTCCTTATACGGGTCTCTCCTCGACGAGGTTTACGGAGATGTGGCCAAGGCGGCAAGTTATCTCCGAGGTTCAACGGACCTTTCTAGGTCCCCATCTGGGTAGGCAGGGTGGTTTACCGCTTGACCCATCCACCTCTGTCGCACCAGGTGCACGACGACATCCACGTATCTCAGCTGAGGAGATACGTTCTCAACCCTTTGCATATCATCGACCATGAGGGGCTGGATGATGGCGATGAGGTGACATCCACAGAGGTTCCTGTGGGGATCGAGGATCGACAGGAGCTGATCCTAGGAGGACGGTTGTTTCCTCTTGTGCACTTGCATTGGCGGCACAGGAACCTCCAGGTGAGCACATGAGAGCGGAAGGCTCAGATGCGTGCTCAGTACCGCTTTTGTAACCCTAGTTTGTGTTAAAGCTTTACGTGGACGTAAAGCCCTGAGGTGGGAGTTATGTAAAGACCTGTAAATTTCAAGGAAATTTTTTTCTTAATTTTCTCTGGAATTTTACAAGAATGCAGTTTCTGGCGGCGCCTGATTACGAGGATCGGTGTGCCCGGAATTAATTTCCGAAGTTCAGCTAAGGTACGTTCATCGAACGAACGAGCGGGTTTTTCTAACTTTTGAACCGGTGATCGGAATCAAATTCCGAGGGCACCGATGGAATCATAGCGCCAGTATTTTCTTAGAAACGCCTCTTCCGGAGTTGCGTTTGCTCGGGTGTGGTTTTTAATTTTGGGGCTTTAAGTTAAGAAATAAAATAATGTGGTACGACAAACTTTATTTTATATCACTTTAAGCCACTTAAAAGCCACTTTATGCTGCTTAAGCTGAGTTGAAGCGGATAGGGTAGAACCCGAAATATCCTACCCTCCTGGTAGGATATTTGTGAGGTGGGGCCCGCACGAGCCCCACCGTTTCTTTTCCGCTATGTAACGCACCCACAAAAACCCGTCATTATGAAAGTCAACTGATGCGTTTTCTTAAATTTTTAACGCACCAATTAATTGGGCGGTTTTATTCGTTCAATTAAATCTACGAATTAATGGGTCGTTACTTAACTTATCTTTTTTTCGTTTGTTGGCATGATAATAAAATAAGACCAATGCTTTTCATCTTAAGTGTTGTTCGTTGAGAGGATTTGACAGAAACCTCGAGTTATTCCTCCTTCTTCCCGAATAACGCGATGAACGCGAAGAACGCCGGCCTTCGACGAAAGGCGACGAAGAACACCGAACCCGCGGAGATCGACGACGTGAAGCCTTGTACCGCGACGCCGACGAATCTCCCTTCACGACGCTTCTTCCGCGACGATCCAACCCCGCGACAACCTTCGATCGACAACGACAAGGTAGGGGGTTGCGCTCCTTTTTAAATTATTTGTGGATTATAACAACAACATGGATATAATTATTATTAATTAAATCTGTATGATCTTGATCCTCGGAGTTCGTCGACATGATGCCGAGTACCGCACGACAGCGACGCCCTTCCGCGACGTGGCGACCCTTTCTCCCGCGACGGTCGATCTCGCGTCCGACGACGAAGTTAAGGTAGGGGATTTTATTTTGGTGTTCTATTATCTTTTGAGAAAAGAATGACGAGCGCGGACCAACCAATTCCAGGTTGATCTGTGGATCGTTCGTTCATGAGGATTGACGTTGAGGATTATTATTTAATTTGTTTGTGATTATTACCTTGACAATCTTCGGGAAATATGACATTTTTCTATTAATTAACAAGAGGGGGCTGGACCGCACAAACATGGCCGACCCTCCTCCTTATCCTTGTGATATTCTTTTGGTGATTGAAATGGGGATAGCATGGTGTCGTCGCACCGCAAGGAAAAATGCGGCAAGGAAAGCGCGGCGCCGTCGCGCCGCGTCGGAGAAACCCGAGGACATCTGCAGACAGAGTCAGGCCACGGCGAAGGGGCGCGACGCCATCGCGTCGCGCCAGAGAACCACGAAGGCGACACGTTTTGTTAATTGACGTGCGGATTTTCGGACGATGAAGAATGGGGCCGCAAGGGCGATTTGAAAGCTTTGCAGTAAAGGTCAGGTCCTGGGAGGAGTTACGGCGCAGTCGGAAGCGAAATCGGACCACCGGAGCAACTCCGAAGGCCCGCGGAACCCACCGGTGGAGCGGGTCGCTGGCGCGGCTGAATCCGCGGCGGCGGCGGCACCAGCGGACCCGCGGCCACGCTGGTCCGGCTCTGACGGGACGCGGCAATGCCACGTCCGCTGACCAGGGCGGCCCCCGCGGAGGGGGGCCGCGGTGTTCACACGCGGGGGTAGCGCGCCCCCGCCCCCGGACTCCCTCGCTCGGCCGCTCGACCGAGAAGAGCCGGGCCGGCCCGACCGGCCGGGTCGCGCCCGGTCCGGGCCGGGCTGCACCGAACCGGATCCGACCCAGGGGGGTCGGGCCGGGTCGGTCCGGGCCCAGACCCCCCGTCTTCGGACCGTCTTCGGTCTTTTAACCGTATCATTGGCTACGGACCTCCGATCGATGCACCGTCAGTTGCGTAGTGATCCTTGGAACGAAACGCTCGTTTCGATATATAACACTCAAGGTTTTGGAGAACTTTGGGTTCGGCCGGGTTGGATCGTACCCGAAACCAACCGGGCCCTCGGAGCAGAAATGCTTATATCTTGAGCTCCGTACGTCTGATTGACGTGCCGTCGACTTTGATGGATTCCTATACGTGAGATGGATCATTCGGCTTACTCCGATCGATGTCTGGATGTCTTCGGAGTGTGGTAGGGTTGGTTCGCTCATGAAACCAACCGGGCCCCTGGAACGAAAAAGCCAATTACTCACAGACCGGGCGTCCGATTGACGCGCCGTCTGTCTCGTTGTTTTCCTCATGATTAGATGGAACTTTTGGCATACTTCGCCCAAGTTTTAGTTACAGTTGGATAGTTTCCGGATTGGATTGTACCCGAAATCCAACCGAGCCCTTGGAACGGAAAAGCTGATATCTTTCAGACAGGATGTCCGTTTAACGAACCGTCAGCGGCATTGATGATCTCGTTGAGAAACGGTCCCTATGAGTATACCCTATGAGAGTTCGGGGTACAATTGAGATACGATCGGGATTGGTTCGCTCACGAAACCAACTAGGCCCCTAGGACGAAAAGGATAATAACTCACATAACGGCCGTCCGATTGACGCGCCTTCTGTTGCGTTGAGACCCCTATGACGAGGCGGTACTTTGAGATACTTCTTCATGGGACTTTGAGATACTTGGAGTGTCGACCTGTAGCTCGTGGAGAGGACCCTCCCGGAGACGAGCGTGTGGAGTACAAAGACCGTGTAGCCAACTGAGACCTGATGACTGCTTGACCGACTCGACTTGGAGTGAGTCGACTAGCCCAGTGGACGGAGCACTACATTGTGAGGTGAAGACCCATGATGGACGGAGCACTACCTGTGTAATAGTGTAGACCCACGGTACTCGTCTGGAGAGTACCTCAGCAGGCTACTAGGGGGTGTGCACTACAGTGTTTGGGTGACATACCTCGGCGGGAAGCACTACTGTGTTTGGGTGGTAGACCCGCGGTACTCGACAGGAGGAGTACCTCAGCAGTCTTAGGTTAGTGAGCAGTACCTCGGAGTCGTGACAGGACCACTGTACACTCCAGAGATGGATCTTTTCAGTAGTTACAGTTTCGATAATGAAAATCCTGGTTTGAGCTGAGTCTATGACCTTTGTGTTTCCTCGTGATTGAGATGGGTTACTTGGTAACTTAGGTATATGTATGGTCATATACCTGGGTAGTGGTTATCCGTTGATTTCATAATCTTTGTGCTTCCTCAGGATTGAGATGGGTTACTTGATAACTTAGGTTTATGTATGGTCATATACCTAAGTAGAGGTAATCTGTTGATATCTTCTTTATGGTTATCCTTGTTGGTTTTAGTGAGACCTTGAGGGTCTCGGGGTCCCTACTGAGCATCGTTATACTCACGCCTGCACGGCCAATGCCCGCACCTCGTTGGGTTGGTTGTAGATGACGATTCAGTACCCGGAGGTGGACTACATGACGAGTCAGTTCCCGAAGGTGGACTACACGACGAGACGACACACGGAGGAGGTTGACGGACAAGAGCGTTGAGGATGCTATCTGTACCTACCCTTCAGGTAGGACCCGTGGTGGAAGACCAGGAGCTGCGCCATCTGTACCTACCCTTCAGGTAGGATCCGAGGAGGACGACCCACGAGCTACTTCCGTTCTTCCAGCTGTTGTCTTTTTCTATTGTACTTGTTCAGTTGTAGTTGTACTTTCATTTGGGTGTGTATTTTGGCCCATTTACTTTTCAGCACTTTCTCTTGTACTTAGTATTTTATTTCTGCTTGTACTCTGTGGTGTTTTGTTTACTTTTATAAAGGAAATGCCTTCCCAGTTATCAGGATTTACGCCTTTGGTGCTAGTCGCCAGCCCCTGGCCTATGGAAGGCGGGCTTGGGGTAGTCACAGCACGGGCCCCAAGGACGGGTCGTGACAATAAAGATGTTTTCTAATAAGATTCATTCTAGTTTATTAATTTTTGTATACAATAAGAAATAGATTTTGGTAATAATAAAGAATATGTAATCTTTACCCAATATTTCTAATTTGTAAGATCTGTTAAAAGTAGCCCGATTTCTTTCCATGATTGATCTAAATTTATACTACCATCAACTTCATGTCAAAGAGGTTGATATTAACAATATAGTTTCTTATATTAAATATGTATTTTATGGGTATATCTTCATTCCATTTTCATAGAAAAATTCCTCAATGGTGTTCATGTATGTCATGAATAAAATTTTATATCCATAACTCAACTACTTCATTATTCCATTCATAGATGCTTTCCAAATATATTCAAGAACTGTGGAATAAATACTATGAACCATGAAATTTTATTGTGTGCACATCCAACACAACTAATTATTTCGAAACTATAGATGTGTCCTTTTTAGATTGATTTTTTTTGGTTCCTTGTATATGTAATTTCTGTGGGGGGAATTTCACTGGGCATAGGGAATATAGAGGATATAATGTATTAGAATCATCCCTTGAATGTGTTTTAGATCATGAGTATACTTGTTCGTGTGAATTATAATCTAAATTTTATCTAGTTATTTTCCAATTTAGAAACACTGGTGACAATGTTGACTAAGGAGGGGATAAAGATTGAGTTGTTTGATCCATGCTAGGATTACATTTTAGTGTTGGTGTATAGATTAGTAAAATCCCCAGTCCTGATTCTTCTAGATCCTAGAATTGGATACATAGTGTACAATGATGCCTCATGTGATGGGTAGGGAGTTATGATGATTCCTATGGATTAGGTTGTCTCTTATGGGTCACATTACTAATGAACCCATGAGAAAAACTACATGAAACATGATATAGATTTTGTAATTGTAGTCTATTCTCTGATGTTTTGTTAAAAATATCGCTTTATTGAGATTTTTATCATCAATATATATCATAGGATATTTTGATATATCTTTTATTAGTGGGGTATAAATATGATGCATAGGTATTAGGTAGAGTATCTCCAGACATTCAATATAAATATAACCTATTCTCTAGGGAGAGGTAATATCATTAAGGATTCTCTAGTAGGGAAATGTCTGGGACACAATAGTTTAGATGGTTTCCTTTATATTTGGAATATAATTTGATGATTTTGATGGTAGAGTGGCTAGTGGATACATATAAGGATCATAGAGATATGATATATGTAGCCTTGGTCATCACGTATTCTATAGTATCCTAGGTAAAGGAAATCCATGTTTTATATCCCATGTGTATGGTGATGTGTGTACTATTAGAAAATGGTGGCCAAAATTTAGGGTGGTCCATAGATGAAGATGATATGTTTTATAATCATGAGAGTTTTATATTGATAGATTCCATTACGAATGAACTATTGAGATACTCTCATGTTTCAAAATTAGTTGTTCATTTAGGGTAAATAAAGAAGTATCAAGGCAATTTACATCATTTTTGGGGTTCATGCATAATGAGTGACCTCAATAATTTTGTTTAGTACAACCATACCTTCTATAGGGAAAATTTTGAGCTAAAATTTCAATCACGTTTTCTTCAATCACGTGAGGTACGAAAGTGGAAGTCCGATGGCCTGATGATGCATGTCATCATTATAACTCCCAAAATTTTTATGGACTTTTTTTCAGAAAAAAAAATTATTTTTCATTATTTTTTTTTGTTTCATGATAATCTATGTAAAAAATTCATTATACAAAACACATACTAGGTTTCCATTACATGCAACACTGAGTTTCTACTAAACATTATTTTTTTTGTAATTTTTTAAACAGGATAGTTATAACAAAGCCATTAAATATTGTAATATGAATATTAATAAATTATCTAAAATATTATTATTATTTTTACATATAATTATTCATATTGATTATAATACATACAATTGTTTTAGTTATTCTCTATATGTTTGAAAATATTATTTTCATAAAAGAACATCATTTTATGTCTTTTTTTGAATAACAATAAAATTACTTTTAGAAAATTTTAGTAAATTATTTTTATAAAATAAACATAATTTTTAAATTCATATTTTAAAATTATCTTAGGGTGATTTTTTAGTAATGGTCTTAGAAACTTCGTTTTTTAATGAATAGTAAAAATACGTAATTTTAAATCAAAATAGCTTTTTCATCTAAATTTTTATAGTTAAATCATATTTTCTATTGGATTTAAGGTCAAAATAGATCAATTATACTTATAGAAAACCAAATGATGTGATTTTAATAATTTGTATATTTAATTTGGATATAAAAGCTTAATGAACATTTGATCCTTCTCACTTTAAAACTGGTTATCTCGACACGTCTATAGGATTAAAAATATACTGAAATTTTCCATTATTCTAAACTGAGTTTTAAATTATGTAAATATACAATTAATAAATTTAAAATATTTATATTATTATAATATCGACTTAATTTTTGATCAAATATATTACTTAAGGTGATTAAAATTAAATATAATGATTAGGGTAAAATTAAGCTTAACAAGGGACAACGCCTGTAACAGAAGATCCAAAAATGAATTATCCCCTTATTAAACACCCATTATATGCCCATATATCTTCCATAAACCCTAAATTATTAAATTTTGTTGTGTTTTTATGTCATATTTTCAATTAAAATTATCGTACACATAAATTGTTTTAAAAAATGCCAAGTGTGCCCCCTCCCTCCATTAAAAAAGTCTACCACCTCTCCCCCTTATTAGAACCTATAAAACCACTTAAAATCAGACAATATGTACCTAGTTCACTTCCCAAAATCACTCACATACACATTGAATATTTCTTTTTGGAATAAATCCATCTAATTATTCCCTTTTTGCAAACTAAAAGGAGTTACCCAAAGAAGAGCTAACATCCTTCCCCAAAATCCATTCCTTTATTTTTCTTTCTCCACTACCTCAATTATTATTATTATAACATGAATACATAATAAACTATGTATCCTCAATATACTAATATATTTTTGTGATAAATTTTCAACCTACCCTTAAACACACTTCTATATAGTGGTTAACAGACTTACAGTTCTAGTGTACGTCAAACTACTTCCTCACGAGATAATGTGGTTTTTTCCCATACCACATATCATGGTCATAAATTATTATTTTAAATATATTTTATATCATATATATGATATATATGATGTATTTATGTTTTTCAATTATTATCTAACACACACATTTATTATTTCCCTTTTTTATAAATGTGATAATTTCGTTTCGGGAAGTGTGGACGACCGCCTCCTCAGAGCGATGTGATTCATTCACACACTAAGTGGAATGTATTATGTATGATATTATTGGACATATATATTATATATGACATAATTATTCAACTTTAATAATCTTATAGATATATAAATAATTTGTATTTACTTACATTCTTTCAATATGACAAAAATGGAAACACCATTTATGTGTACGTACAACCTACGGTCTCTATAGATGGTGTATTCTATTTCATATTTATATATTGTAAAAATTAATTTAAATACATATAAAATTAATATAAATTATATTTATATCAGGTTTTGAATTATTTAAATCATGATATATGTATTAGGACCAAAAATATAAGAAATTAAAACATGTGAAAAAATCAAAATGGATATTACCCAAAGTGAAACCATAACATGGAATTTATAATAACCAGGTAATATAAAGATATAATAAAACCATATATGGTATTATATATAATAAAATATTTCTATAAAATATTTATAATAATCATATATTTTTTATAGAGGAGGTTTTTATGATTAAAAAGACATTCAAGACGTAAGGTAAGGGCTTTTTTAGTCTACCATGTGATTCTATGATATTAACACCTTATTCACCACTAATTTCTTCAATGTGGTATATATATTTCCATGATTATGTTGTATAACTATAATACTTAAATTTATGCCTATTTACATATTCATTTTATGATATATCATTCATGGGGAATATGTTTCAAAAGTTACTAAATCAGCAAAGTCGCTTTATCTCAATTTGAGTTCATTGAGACCCATGTCATGAACTTCAAAAACCATGGAATTCAAAATGTTTCCAAAAATAATCATTTAATATTTTTTAAAGGGAAACAATATTCTAAAAATTATATATGGTTTTTAATACCCCTTTATAAATTGTCAATGTATATTTGAGGAAATTTTTTTCAAAATGTTTCAAGCTTAATTTTCAAATAAATGGTTTTCAAAATGATTTCAATATTATTTTATATTTTTTTAAGGAAAATTGTTTTCAAAATGTTTTAAATATTCATTGTTATTTTCTCAAATAAAATGGTTTGAAAAAATATTTAATCTTTAAACTAATTTTGTTAAATAAGAAAGGGTATTTTCCCTAAGAAATGTTTTAAAACGATATTTACAAATTATTTTCCATCTAATATGAAATTTGATGGTGTTTATCATTCCTTTATAGGAAAAGATCCAATGGATCCATTCATAGTATTTATCTAAAATTATTTTTTATGGAATTATGTTTATGAAACCATTTTATCTTTCATGGGTTATATGTTTATGAATCATGTTCCTATTCCATAGGTATTATGGTTATGAAACCTAATTCTTTTCATGGGCTATTATTTTATGAAATGATTATGAAACCTATATTTTCCCATAGGTTAAGATAAGATTACCTTTTTATCACACCAATTTCAATTCATGTATTACGATACGTTTTTTATGATACCCATCTCTTTTTATGGTTCATGATATGATAAAAGTTTAATCTTGTGCCACATTTTTGAATGATTTTATTATGAGATTTTTGGGAATTATATATCACTCTAACTAATTGGGTAAAGATTTTTATATTATTATAAATTATTGGAATCAAGTCAATGACCTTGATTTAATATGGGAATATAGGGAAACTTGATCCTTTCAAGGAAAGGACTGTGACTGAAGATGGTGGTGTGTCCTGCCCAACGGTGTAGTCATCATGAATATAAAATATCGAAAAACCCAATCCACAATTAGAATATGGAGAAACGTAATACCTTACAAGGAAACTACTACACCTAGGGATCATGGTGTGTCCCACTTAGTAGGTTTAGTTCTTATGAATAATGTATTAAGGGGAAACACAATCCACTATGAGAATATGGTGAAACCCAATCAACTATAGAAAGATGGGGAAACCCAATCCCTTATAAAGAAAGGAAAATGACTGGGGATTATAGTGTTTCCAACATAGTTACTGTGGTCCCCATGAAGTTCCCTACTAAGATCTATAAATGAATCTTGACATAAAGGGAATGATAATAAAGGTTTATGTATATGCTGCAATTCCATGTCTTATTCCAATGTTTGGTTTTCATTGCAGATTCTCTTTATTTCATTATGATTATAGTCTTATGAACTGTTAATATTTATGCCAAGATACACATTTAGAATCAATGATATTTTGGTTAAGATCTTCTATTATTATGGTATCATTCTCATTCCCTTAATCCTCATGTTTATTCTTACATATCATCATTGTTTACCCTTACTGAGAATCTAAGTTATCCCATTTTTATATTTCCTTCACAATGATATTAAAAAATGTATTATATATGGTGTGTCTGTTAAGGTTGATAGTCATGAAGAACCTAGTGTGAGATAATGTAGCTCACTTTTGTACCAATGTCTATGTTTACATGTTTCGAAATGCACTAAACTACCATGGTATTCAGGTGTCTGTTTGTGTACTGTAAACAGTATTCTACAAAAGTGATTAAATGTTAATGTATGAAAACTGATTTTCACTATAGTTGGTATCAGAGAAATGGGTTTTTAACCTAAAATAACTAGTATGAGAAATCCATATTTAGAACCCTATGGACATGCCTAAGGATAAGTCTAAATATGAGGAAAAGTATAGGAAAATTTCCCGGAATTTTGGTAAAGGATATAGCAAGTGGTTTCCTAGAAATACATTCATGTCTAGATAATACTTGTGAATGTGGTTCTGGAAGAAATGTATCAATGATTAACAAAATCAAAAAGGAGTTCTAGGCCCATCTTGAGCATAACCGGGTACATGATAATGGGACTTACTATGCATTAGGTTTTAAACACTTGTGGGATATGCTTTTGGAATTCGTGGGATCTTTAATAACCATCATGAATGATTTAATAATAAGTTCTATATGAAATCCCAAGGATAATACTAGGGAGACATTGATTAAAAAATGTTTCACAATTTAGACATCTTGTAGGTGGTTTTCTATGATTATATGGTTCCTCACTATGAAAACTATTTCTTACTCTATAATTTTTAATTTTAGTTAATGTATGGAACCCATAATAACCATGTTAATGGTGATTATGATAAAAATGAAATGATTGTTAACCTGAGAATCCAAATTCTATGGGAGATGTAATGAAAACCCTCATTTATATTATCACACAATGTTCTAAATATATGAATCTTGTTGTGCTTCCAAATGATAAACAGAGGTAAAATATTCTGTTGAGTCCTTCATGAGGAAATAACCACCATCTTTCACCGGGTCTTCTAATCCACTTTTTTTTATAGGGAACTGGACTAGTTCCACTAAATGAATATTCTTCATTCCCTAGTGTTTAGATCATGAGAAAGTCATTCAGGTTTGTTTATCATTTATATGGTGAATCAGATCATTGGAGGACCCTATTAAGAATACGAGGAAGAAATATGAAATTATGTCCATGGATTTGGATGACTTCAATAACTTATTCTTTAACATGTACATCCCTCTTGTTCTTCATACGAATATAGGATATGAGTTCATTGAGTTGAATCAAAATGAGGATAAATATATTAGGACATATAAGGTTAATTTTACAAGACTTGTGAGGTATACTTTTTTGAATTGCCATCCAACATGAAAGTGAATTTCATAGGTTCATTAGTGTCTTAAAGACATGTCTTAGAAGGGTATTGTCCATAAGAGACATTATTGAATATGAATAAATTTTTCATTGTGAAATCAAAGATGAGATGTGTGTTAGATTAACATATCAGTATCATGGCTTTAACAAGAAAAATAAGATGAAGTTAAAATGAAAATCTAAATACCATGAATAGAAGTAGATAATCCTTATTTTATTATATAAGTGAGTAAATAATCACATACGGAATTAAATTTTGGGGTCTAATAATTTTTCTAAGTGAGTAAGGAAAGTCCATAAGAAAAATGATTGACACATTGATGGGAAGAAGTATTCCATTGATGAAAATAGAGGAAAATATATACATAATGAACCCCCCACACTTCAGTGCATTAAGTGTAAAGAGGATGGGTATTGTGCTAACCAGCCCCCAAAACCAATGTTTGGTGATGACAATCGACATCAATAATCTATTAATCCAAGGGAAAATGGTAAATCTAATTTTTTCACTATTTTTATGAGGGGTAAGATAAATACATTGTGAGAGGTAAAATTTCTATCCAATCTATAATTGATAATGTATTATTTTATTTTATACTAACCCACTCTTTCGCATCTAATAAATTTTCTAAGGGTAGTAAGTTTCCACAAAATTGATTATATGTTGAATTAGTAATGAAAACCCCTAATGGTGCAATAATTGCATCTCAAGTCTATGATTCCACTCCGATTTACATTTGTGGGAGTTTACTTCTTGAAAATATTTTCATTCTTCCCCTAGATGAATTTTATGTAATCTTAGGCATGAATTGGATTTCCCTACATAAATCCCCTCTCAATTGTCAAGGACATGATTTCACATACGATATTTTAATCATCCATATGATTAAATATCAATGTGTCTATAAGTATGAACTTCATATGAAGATTACATTCAGTGTATGGGTCTTAATTAATATTCAGAAGGTGTTCCTTTCACAAATTGTTGGGAAATATCTTAGCATTGATTACATGGATACTATTGATGAGTTCATTGATTTATTTGAATTATAATTTCCTAGACTTAAACCAAAATTTGAAGTTGAGTTATCAATAGATCTCATAAATGGTTCCACACTAATTTCATATATTTCTTCTTGAATGTCCCAAACTTACTTGTCGTAATTGAAAAAAAACTCCAAGAAAACCTTGATATGGGATTTATCCTATGAAGTGTATGACCATGTGGTGCACTTATTTTTTTGTTAAAAATATAGATGGATCAATGATGATTTTCAATGATTTTTTAGAGATAAACAATACCATGATCAACAAAAAGTATCCTCTTTCACATATTTATGATTTATTTGATCAACTGTCTGGAGCTCAATAATTTTCCATGATTAACATTCTTTATGGGTATCATCAATTGATGGTCATGAATGAGGCTATACCAAAGATGAAGATTATATTTAGATATTACCATTATCAATTTTTTGTCGTATTTAAAGATGATATTTTTAACTTTTCAAAGAGTAAGGAAGAGCACATACCCCACTTGAGAATTATACTAAAGAACCTATGGAAGGATAATCCTTTAGAAAAATTTACAATGAAATATTTTGGTTTTTAAAGGTTTTATTTTTGGGTTACATAATATCAAGAGAGGGTATAGCATTATATCCATCGAAGATGGAGGCTGTTGAATGTTAGCCTAGACAAATCAAATTGATTGAGATATGTAGTCTTTATGTATTATCATTATATTATCGATGGATTTTTGATAATTTATCAAGACTATGAAATTTAATTACCAGGATAACTAGGAAGGGTTCCATGTTTATCAATATAGAAAAATGTAAAGACAATTTCAAGGAACTAAAGAGAATATTGGTTACCTTACATGTGCTTATATTACCCAGTAATGGATAAGGGTTATTAATATATATTGATGCATCCAATAATGGATTTGGATGTGTTCTTATTACAAGTAAAGTGGTAATCACTTATGTTCCATGATAGTTGATGATCCATGAGAAATCATACCCAACACATGATTTTCTGTTAGCAGTGGAAATTTTTTCATTAAAGATATGGATGAATTATCATTATAGAGAAAAGTGTGATATATATACTAATAAAAAAATTATAAAATTTATATTCACATATAATGAGTTTAATATGTTCCAGATAAGATAGTTATAGCTGATAAAGGATTGTGAATATAGAATACATCCCCACCTCAGGAAAGAGAACAAATAGGATGATTCTTTGATTCGAAAGGATCAAGCCAGCTTATCCATGATAAGGATTGAAAAAGACCCAATATTGAAGGATTTTTAAAGGATAGATCTAGAGATAATGAAATAAGGGGAGAAATATTATCTTAATCAATTAAATATTCAACCCTTTATCCAATTGAATATGAAAGAGGATAAAAAGGGTGATATAGAGCTACATAACATGGTATGAAATTTTGTTGAGTTTAACCTTGATCATGATGAAATCATAAGGCTCGGAAATTGAATATGTTCTCCTTTCAAACAATATTTGAGAATAATATGTCTAAGATTCTCATAGTAATCCATTCTCTATTCATCCTAGAATTACAGAGATATATATAGATTTGAAGGAAAAATTATTATGGGATGGAAAGAATAGGAATACCACAAATTTTATATCGTGGTTCTTCGTATTTTAGAAAATTAGGGAAGAAAGAAAAAATGATAATGTGATGTTAAATACATTATAAATTCCATAATGTAAATGGGATAACGTCACTATGTATTTTTTTATTGGATTCCCCATAACCTTTAAAGGATTTAATTAAATATGGGTGGTATTCTGTCCCCATACTAAGTCAATTCAATTCTTTTTTATCAGAGAATACATATCTATAGGTAATCTATCTAGTATATAAATTAATAAAGTGTTTATGTCACATGAAGTACCACATTCCACTATATTTGTTTGGGATCTAAGATTTAACTGAATGTTCTTTCGATGCCTTTAGCAAAAACTTGAAAAAGAAGTGAGTTTTATCCCTTTTTATAATCATCAGACAATTTTTATTTTCTGAAATAATAATTAAATACCAGAGGATATTTTGAAATCATGTTTTTTGTATTTTAAAGGTGGTTATTATCAATACCTTTATCTAGTTTATTTTTCTTACAAACTTATATTTCACTCAAGAATTCAAATAGATCCTTATGAATCCTACTATAGGAAGAAATTTAGTGCTTCAACTTGCTGGGATGAAGTTAGAGAATGAATGCTTTTGGGACCTATGATGGATGATGATATGGAAGAGATGGTTAGAACCACTCATCATCATATAATGTGTGCAAAAAGTTAACATAAATCGTATTATAATAACCATCAGTGTGATCTATAATTCAAATTTCCTTAGAATGTGTTTCTATGAATCTCTCCTTGGAAGAAATTTATGAGGTTCAGGAAGAAAGAAAATATAATAACTAGGTATATTGGACCTTGTGAGATTCTTAATCACATCATATTGTTGTCCTACCACTTGAAACATAATCTAAATATCTATCAAGTCCATGATGTGTTCTATGTATCTCTAATTAATAATTATGTAACGCCCCGACCCTAGTTACCATATATTGGTGAATTATTACATAACATTTGCATGATACAAGGAATAATGTCCCGAAAAACCAATCAGTTTAGTAGACTTGGATGTACTAGATACATACATATGTTTTTCACTACATCATGAAATAAAAAAACAACATTATGTCCCCTTTGGACACTCTTAAATCCCTTAGCCTATTGTTGTAGGTTAATGGATATATACATCTATGTATCCTGGGAAAAATTAAACATAAGAAAAGGGTGATCTCAGATTCTTAGTAAGGATTAAAATATATTGGAAACTATCATAAATAATAATAAACATTTAATGCAATGTATAAGTCTAGAGAACAAGCCTTTTAAACAGAAACATAAGTATAATATGGAAAATAATCAAATAATGTTATTTACTTATTCACATGGTTATTATACAAGTAGAATAATCACATGTAATATCAATATTCAATTTCATAATGATGGAATTCATAATTCCATACTTCATAACCACATAGTCAATGCCTTGTGTCCAGACTACAATTTAGATTTTGTCAAGGCCTAATGCCAAGACATTAGTTTGTCTCATGAGACCTACCGATGCATCGAGGAGCTATGGTAGGATCAACCTGTCATTCACTAAGTCCAATGCATCCCTCATATTAAAATGTTTAAACATAACAAAAATATTCTTATTAAAACTAGCATACGAAATGTCAATACTTTATCCATAACCCATGAATGGTATAAAAATAACACATCCATAGTCAGACATATAAAAAAAACTTCAATATAGTATGAAAGATTTGTATCATAATAAATCAAACTTGATCAAGAATAATATCCTATAAAGGGTGTTGACATAGTTGAAAATGATCAGTGAAAATATTTGAGAGAAATATCTCTGTTTCATGAAAATACTTTAATGTCTCACTATTTAGAAAGATGCTATTTAAAATAGATTTTTGAATCAATGTGTCCAATACACCTTTGAAACTTTTAAAATGAATTTAAATTTTAAAACATTAATATCTAAATATATAAATAAAACCATAAAACCATTTTTAAAACATGGACATTAATGGAAAATATTTATAAGAATAAATTTTTAAAACATTTAAAATGATATTTTAGTTAGAGTTACTACCCAAATGAGATATTCTTGAATCAAATAATTTAGGTAATAATAACTTTATAATATCACGAGAATAAAAAAATTCATTGTATAACATGTAAAAGTAAAGTATATACACCAAATAAAAGTAAATTTTCATATAACAACAAAGAAGTGTCAAAGGAATGTATGTTGATATGAATACCAATATAAATACTGTATCCTTAGGTTAAGGATAAATAAATGACAAAATTATCTCTAAAAAAATTATATATACACAATATGTTTGGATATTTAGTGTAAATCAATCATAGGACATTCACACATATTCTTGTAAAAACAACACTAATAACTTGGATGTTTATCTCAATGAAAAGAAATTGAGTTAAAATTACTCTTATCAATTTTATATCAATGATTGAGATTTTATGAATGGGGTGATTATTTGTATCAAAATTATATCCATGCAAATGGGAGTCTAAATTACTACATCAGTAAATAAATAGTGATTTCACACATAATCATGGATTGATGTAATCAATAATGTTTGCATAAAACTGAATGAGGGGAAATTGAAATTTTAAATTCACTTACTGATTTGGTAACTTATGAAACATGCACCAGAAGAAATAAGGATCATCAAATGATGATGTAAATATCTTTATTTTAAATTATATTATTCAAACAATACAATCATGGGTAATACATACAACACAAAAATTTACTAGTGGAAAATATAGCATGGATCTCATGGAAATAAAAGTGAGATAAAATCCCTTTACAATGTTGTAATCAATCATGTAGTATGACCAAAAGATAATAACAACCAAATGAATCAGAGAATACCATTAATATAAAGATAATAGAGATAATATATATCAAATGGTAGTACATGATATTCCACATTCAATAGAAAAGTGACGAACAATAGAAATCTCACAAAATTAAAAGTGAGATAAGAAACCAATAACCTTGTAATTTTCCTTAGTATAGGGTAGGTTAACATCCTGTATAATGGTGAAATCATTGTTATTTAATTATACATAAACCAAATACTTAAATATAATATCATATATGATCTTTTAATATTTCTTTATAATGATATTTCAGTAGTATCATTATTTTGGTTGTTAATTGATTCTTTTCCTTTATATGTTTTGTTACGGAAGTCATGTTTGTTGTTTATAAACTGTATTTGATTCATATCATGAATTATAATAAATTAATAAAAATTATTTTTAATCATAAAATGAAAATCATTCTTGAATGATTATAATGGGGAATGAATCTCAGTGCGTTCGTGGAGATGGCAATCTGTACGTACGCACAAGCGACAATATCATTCTTTTGATGGTGAAATAGTATATAATTGGATGGTATATTATATATAAAAAATAATTAAAATGTTATATTTATTATTTAAATCAGTTATACTCATTCTTATACCCATCCAAAAATTGATTTTTCTGAATAACAAACTACACCAAGACATGGAGACGGTAAGCAGTCCATATGCACGTATGGCGACTTTGTCATTTATAGGATGAGTAGAATAATTAATATGGTTGTACCATATTTATAATCACATCATAGTATGTAGTATGTATTGGAGTTATTATTTTGTTTAGGAAACAAAAATTAAAGAGGAAGTGGAAGAAGAAAAGAACAAGAAAGTGGGTGGTGAAATTATTACCACTTCTTCTGGTGTTTCCATTTGAGTTGATCAAAATGGATTTTTAGGTTGGATTTATGATCAATGTAAGGCCTCTAGGTTGATGTGAGGGAATTTTGGAAGATATTTTGGGAGGGTTTGGCCGAGACAAATGGCATTGGATGTGTGAAATTAAGAGAATGAGAAGTACCCTTTTATAAGAGAGATGTGGGTCACTTTAGGAAAAGATTGAAATATTATTTTATAATAAGATAAATTTCTGTTTATAATGGATAAAAATGATTTATTTATAATATAATGTGGGTATTGGTCAAAATACTCTCAACCAATAGGTTTTAGACCAGTTTATGTTACCATTTTAAACTTATCCTTTAGATTTAACTCTTTGTTAAATTGTTTAACTTTTACCAGGTATTCATGTATTCTTACACTATATGGTTTATAAAAATAATCTAAACATCCAAGAGAACCTAAAGTGGTTCATTATTGACATACATAATATTATTCAATCCCTTTGGAATAACCTTATATTTTTAGGAATATTACATCAACCAATAATATCGTTTTTTTTTTAAAAACTAACTAATGTCAATTTTGAGACTATTTGGCATTTTCTTCATGTGAAAATCATAACAACCTTATCACTTTGAATTAAATTTATATAATAATCTATTAAATGTTATATTAACCTATAAAATTCGTGGATTTAATCCAAACCTTTAAATTCTATTTATTTTAATATTTATAATTTAAATTATTTTAGTATTTCATAAAGAAGGTAATTATTGTATCATCATTGTGTCATAAATAAATTTAATTATTTAATATTTAAAACTTATAAATAAAATACCATTATGTAGGAAATCGTTTTATATTTATAATGAATATTTATAGTCGAATTTATATTATTTATAACCCAATATTAAAAATGGTTTCGTTAATAAACTTTGAATTTTTACACTTTGAATTTTTCTATAAATAAAATAATAATAAAAGTCCTAATCTAATAAAAGTGTACCTAAAGGATCATATTTTATTCCTAAGGTTTATTTTGGTCAAATTACACATATCCAATAGAATTAGTTCATGTGTTAGATTAATTATAATATCATTTTTTTCTTTAATTTCCCTATTTACTTCTAACTGTGGAAAATAAATGCCAAAAGTTACCATTCACCAAAAATAATTTTCATATTTTTGAACCACGTTTTACTAACTGATATTAACCGTGTCTCTATGATTTCTGAAATTAAATTCACAGAAGCTATAAAGTTATGTTTTATGCAAATTTCTAAATGCTCATAGAGGGTGGGTAAAAGACGGTAGAAAGTTCAATAAAATTTTATACATGTAATTTTATTATAAAATGAATCCAATGAATTAAATTGAACTTATATAGGTATTATATATCTCTTTTTACTTAAAATAATATTAATGAAACTAAATAATTAATTAAATAAAAAGTCGGTTTTGAACTATAACATCGGGTTTTCACTATTCATCAAAAATAGAATGTTTTCATAAAAATGCCCAAAATTTTCCCTAAGATAATTATGATATTTTGAATACAAAAATTAATTCTATTTTATCAAATTCAAAACATATAAGTTTCATTAATAAATTTAAAATTAATTCTCGTTGTCAAAACTAAAAAACTTGTTTTTAAAAAGGAAAAACTATCCAAAGATTAACATGTGATTATGTCAAATTTAAATGTAAAATTACATATAATGATCAAAATTGTATTAAATTATAAATATATAATATAATTATACTTCCAAACCATTAAAATGACTAATTTAACACTATAAATTATTTATATTAAAAAAAATTTTTTCAATTCAAATTTTGTATTTTTCAGTATTAATCAAAATGTGAAAGTTATCATGAAAATACCAAAAATTTATCCAAACTAAATTTTTATTTCCAAATTATAAAGAATAATTTATTTTCATGAAATTGAGTTTATAAAAGTTTCATATAATGGTTTTAAAAATGGTTTTCCATTAAAAGGTAGTAAATTTTCATTTTTTGAAAAATACTTATTTTATCTGAAAAAATGATTTTGTTCTTATATAATGTCTAAGAAACACATAATATGGATTATAAAATTATATAATGTATATAAAAATAAAAATTTAGTTAATAATATTCATAACATATTTTTTAATGGCTAGTTTGGTAAGTCATCGTGCGCTCGAACTCGGTGTTGGGTGTAACACAAGATATTGAATTATTTTAAAGAAAATAACATACAATGAAATCTTGGGGTGTTACATTCTTCCCCAATTTTGGAAATTACGTCCTCAGAATTTTAAAATTGGGCTAGGGAATTTCATTGAATGTCCCACAATGGAAAAGAGTCAATAAAACTATCACTTTTAAAAAAAGAAAAAGAAGTAAAGAGTTCACCCGAGATAACCCGTACATGGATAACATGTAAGGAAACAAGGATATGGAAGATAAACTAAGTGTCATGTTATGATAGAGAGTGATAGAAAATATGATCAAGAGAAAGTTAACAACATGAAAACCACAAACTTAAGATGGGATAAAGGGTCATTATTTTCCCAGTAGGAAAATTAAATGGAAAACGTTTTTTGTTTTATGTTCTATTTTATAATGTTGAGTAATATATTAATGTGATTGAATATGAACATAAAGAGATATACTTACTTTTTTAAGTATAGTTTCATCCTTTAACAAATTTTTACCACTAACTCATCTTTTTTTTAAACGGTGTGTATTCAATATGGCTTGGTCATACATGAAGTGATAGAATCAACTTCTCAAGAATCAAATATTCCACAAATTATAAACTTTATGTTTACCTTGTATTTAGAGATTATACAAAACCAAAATGGTTAGTACAAGATCAGATGATACCCAAAAAGAATAATCCTTTAGAGAAAGAAATATTACTCTTAATTTCTAAAATTAAACCTACAATATCCAAAGATCAATAAATACCATTTAATAAACAATTGTCCATAAAATCCATAAATATAATAAAAACTAATATTGAAACCCAAGAAATAGAATAATTTGATTACGTAACCTTCCATGTTGAATTGTATCTTAAAATACATCGAATACTCTTTATGTCACATACTTAAAAGTGATTAACCAAATCACATATTCTCTATTATAGGTTAATCATTTAAATAACTAACCCAAATCCCTATAAATTCACAATAAAAACATAGATAAAAATTCACCATTACTCCGCAAATGAAATCACATAGTATTCTATTTTCCTTGGGCATATAGTGTTCCTAACTGATCGCACATCTTCTAAAATAAAATTTATCACTTAATCACCAAATCATTTTCTTATACTAAGGATATCCATTTGATTATACATAAGATCCCAATTCAACTTATTATTGATCAATAAAATAATTTAACTAAAAATAATTGTTCAAACTGACATGGGACTTTATGTAGTCCTATGGTAGGCGATAAATCTCAATCGCACCCTGGTTGTGGGTTCGATTCCTGCAGTTTTTTCTGATGATAAGGATTTTCAAATGGTCTGCATGTTTCCCTTTTTCAAAAACAATATTTTATAACATTCCCAAAATGATATAAATTCCACAAAATATCCATAACATTATTTTACCACAAATGTTATCTCATACCTCCCATTTTCATCCCAAAATTTAATAACTTGTAATTGCCTCAAATTCAAGGAACATATAATCCCAAATGGTTATTTAAAACTATATGAATAATAGAAAATATAATTCATCATAAAATAGAATTTTCATGTAAGAAACTACGGGGTTACATATAAATGAGAAAACAATTCAAAATTAATCTCATCAAAAAATATCACGAATACTTTTAAACATTTCACCATCCATTTATTTCCACATAGGTTCTTCCTTGACCAAGAGGTTATCCAATAAAATAAAGAATTCACTCGGGTAATTCCAATGTCCTCTAGATTTACGTAAAATGAATGTAAATGGATTCTTGGGATCATTTTTATTTTCTTCCATAGTACTCTTAATTTTTCCTCAACAATTCTTTACTTTATGTACATATTTACCACACATAAATCATTTCTTTGTTCCATTGAGACACTTTCCTAGGTGTATCCTTTTACATTTCCTACATGATGGAAATTTATCTTTCTTTTCTCAATGGTCTCCACTGCTAGAGCTCTTATCATTCGCCTCCTTTGTCTTCAACATTGAGTCTGGAAGTTGGTTAATATATATGTTTTTGAACATATTTGTTTGGAAAAATGATTCATCATGGACACAGTATCTTTTACACCAATCACAATTCTATTTCTTTGCTCATTTCCACCACTGTTCCCACCGTTAACATCATGTTCAATGTTTCTATGAATTCCTTGGAATCCATCCATTTACTAACAAAGAAAGCATAGTGTGAGTCATAAAATCATTTAGATAATATCATACCACCTTATTTTCAATCTAAAAAACCTTAGTATTAATCTAGTTTTTTTATTTTCATATTATATTAAAATCCTTCAAATCTATTTGTAAAGAAAATGTGATTTATCCTAAGCACATCCCATAGGAGTCTCGTAACCAAGAGTGTATCCAGGCCTATTTTTCTGAACTAGGATACCCAGGGTCAAGACTGAAACTCCTTTTCAGAGTTTTCGCTCCTAGGAAAATCTATGCCAAAGCTGCCTCTATGATATTGTATCCAGACAAGGATGTATTTCTTATAAAACCCACATAATATTTACATTACCAATATTTTTGGATGTTCTTCTACACTAATCCTCAACTTCTATCTTAGGGCAGTGTTTCCTAATAAAAGTTTTTTAAAAAATATAGCTTCCAAATATTGTACTAAACTTCCTCTGATACCAACTGTAACACCCCGAACCCAGTGACCCAGAAGTGGTGCATCATTACATAACATTGGAATGATACAAGGACTCATGTCCCGAATAACCGATATGTTTTGTATCCTTGGAAGTACTAGATGCATACATAACTTTTACATTACATCATGAAATAAAAAAACATTTAGTCCCCTTTGAACACTCTTATATCATTTATCCTATTCTTGAAGGTTAATCGTAATATAATTCTTTACATCCTGGGTAACGTAAAATATAAAAAAGGGATAATCTCAGATGCTCAATAAGGATAACAATATAACAAAAACTATCATAAATAAGAATAAACATTTAAGGAAAAGTATAAGAACAGAGCACAAGGCTTTTATACTTAAACATCAGCATAATATGGAAAATATAAATCGAATGATCCTATTTATTTATTCACATGGATATTCTACTAGTCGAATAATAACATGTAATATCAATATCCAATTTCATAATGAAGGAATGCATAATTCCATACTTCAAAACCATATAGTCAAAGATTTGTTCCATGTCTAGAAATAAGATTTTGTCAAGGCCTTGTTCCAAGACACTAGTTTGTATCTTGAGACCTACGGATGCATCGAGTATCTATAGTAGTGTCCACCTATCACTTAATAAGTCCAATGTATTCCTCATATGAAATGGTTTAAACATAACATAAACATTTTTATTAAAACTAGAAAAAGAAATGTCAATACTTTATCCGTAAACAATAAATAGTATAAAAATATCACATCCAAAGTCAAAAATATCACAAAACATTCAATACAATATAAAAGATTTGTATTATAATAAATCAACATTGATCAAGAATAATATCTCGTAAAGGATGATGACATAGTTGGAAATGATCGGTAAAAATATTTGAGAGAAATACCCCTTTCTCATGAAAACATTTCAAATTTCACTATTTATCAAGAAGCTGTTTAAAATTGATTTTTGAATAAATGTTTCTCATACCACTTTGAAACTTTTAAAAGGAATTTAAAAATTAAAACACTAATTTCCATATATATAAATAAATTCTTAAAACCATTATCAAAACATGGAAATCAATGAGAACGAGTTAGAAGAATAAAATTTTAACACATTTAAAATGATATTTTAGTTAGAGTTCCTAACCAAATGAGAGAAGCTTGAATACAAATAATTGAGGTAATCAAAATATTATAATATCATGGGAATAAAGGTATTAATGATATAATCTGTCAATTTATAGTATATACACCAAATAAAATTGAATTGGCTTATAAGAACAAAGAATTCTCAATGGAATGTAAGTTGAGATGCATTATTTTATAAAGACCGTATCCTTATGTTAAGGATAAATCACTGAAATAATTATGTATGAAAAATATAAATACACTCAATATTATTGAATATTTAGTTTAAATAAATTCAAGGAAATTCACACATATTCTAGTAAAAACAACACCAATGACTTGGATGTTTAACTCAATTAATATAAATTGAGTTAAAATTTACCTTATCATGTTTATATCGATGACTTGAAAATTTATAAATAGAATGATTATGTGTATCAAAAGTATATCCACACAAATGGGAGTGTAAATTACTACAAAAGTAAATAAATATTGATTTCACATATAATCATTGAGTAATGTAATCAATGCAGTTTGCGTAAAACTGAATGAGGGTAAATTGAAATTTGAGATTCTTATACCAATTTGGTATCATACGAAACATACACTCCATGAATGAAGGATCATACAATGATGATGGAAAAACCCATAAATTAAAGTATATTACTCATACAATATAATCATGGGTAGTACATACACAACAAAAAAGGTAATAGTGGAAAATATAGAATGAATCTCACAGGAATAAAAGTGAGATGAAAACTCGTCACCATATTGTAATCAATCAAGTCATAGGACCAAAAGTTAATAACAACCTAATGAATCACAGAATTCCATGAATATATATATAATGATATTTCAGAAGTATCATTGTTTTGGTAGTTAACTAATTCATTTTCCTTTATATGTTTTGTTACGTAAGTCAGGATTGTTAGGTATAAGTTGTATTTGATTGATATCCAGATTGATATAAAGTTCTTAAAAATTATTTTTATTCATAAAATGAAAATTATTCTTAAATGATTAAGATGGGGGCTGAATCTCACTGTTTTCATGGAGACGGTAAGTCATACGTATGCACGAGCGACAATCTCATTCTTTTGATTGTGAAATTTTATATAATTAGATGGTATATAATATATACAGAATAATTAACAAGTTATATTTATTATTTAAATCAGTTATACTCATTATTATACCCATCCAAATATTGAAGTTTTTGAATAAAAAACTACACCACGACGTGGAGATGGTAAGTCTTACATACAAACGTATGGTGACTTTTTCATTTATTGGATAGGTAGAATAAAGAATATGGTTGTACCATATTTATAATAAAATAATAGTTTAAAGGAGGTACATGAGTTATTATTTTGGTATGGAAACAATGAATAAAGATGAAGTGGAGGAAGAAAAGAACATGAAAGAGTGTGGTGAAATTATTACCTTTTCTTCAGGTGTTTCCTTTTGGGTAGTTCAAAAGGGATCATTAGGTTTGCTTTATGATCAAAGTAAGGCCTCTAGGTTTAATTGAGGGCATTTTGGAATATATTTGGTTAGTTTTTGGCTGAGCCAAATGGATTTGGATGTGTGAAATTAAGAGAAGGGGATGTACCATTATATAAGATAGGTGAGGGCCACTTTTAGAAAATCATGAAATATTATTTTATAATAAATTCTTTTTATAATGAATACAGATTGATTAATTTATAATATATGGTTGGTAGGGGTCTAAATACTCTCAACCTATAGGTTTTAGACAAGTATATGTTAATATTTTAACCTTTTATTTTAGATTTAACTCTTAGTTAAATTGTTTTAAATTTTACCATGTCTTCTTGTATTCATACACTATATGATTAATAAACATACTATAAACATACAAGAGAACCCCAAGGGGTTCATTAATTAAATATATAATATTATTTAAACCTTTTGAGGGAACCTTAGATTTGTAGAAATATTATATCATCCAATAATATAGTATTTGTTTTAAAAAATACTTTATGTAAATTTTGACACTATTTGGAATTTTGTTTTTTTGAAATTTATAACAGCTTTATCATTTCAAATAAAATTATCTAATCAACCCTAACATGTAATATTAACCTAAAAAATTCATGTATTGTATCAAAACTATTACATTATATTTATTTTAATATTTATAATATAAACTACTTTAATACTTCATTAAGAAGGTAACTATTGTACCATCATTGTTTTATAAATAAATATAATTATTTAATTTCTAAAAATTATAAATAAAATAGCATTATGTAGGAAATCCTTTTATATTTCTAATGAATATTTATAGTTGAATTTACCTTATGTAAACCCTATATTAAAAATGGTTTAGTTATTAAACGTTGAAATTAACACTTTTAACTCTTCTTTAAATAAAATAATACTAAATGTCCTAATCTAACTTAATTGGACCTAAAGGATCATATTTTATTCCTAAAGTTTTTTTTCGGTCTTGAAACACTTATCCAATAGAATTAGAACATGTGTTAAGGTAATTATAATATCATTTTTACCTTTAATAAACATATTTACTTCTAACCATGGTAAATAAAAGTCAAAAGTTAATATTCAACAAAAAATATTTTCATCTTATTGAACCACATTTTACTTGCTGATATTAACCGTGTATCTCAGATTTTTAAATTCAATTCATAGAAGCGGTAAAATTACTTTTTCTGCCAATTTGCAAATGCTCTTAGAAGGTGGGTAAAAGATGGTAAAAAGTTCAATAAACTTTTATACTTCTAATTTTATTATAAAATGACTCCAATAAATTAAATTGAACATATATAGGTATTGTATATCTATTTTGACTTGAAATAAATTTAAATAAAATAAATAATTATTTAAATAAAAAGTCATTTTTAAACTATAACGCAGTGTTTTTCACTTTTCATCAAAAATTTAATGTGTTCAGAAAAATACCAAAAAATTAACCTAAGATAATTTTGATATTCCTAACTCAAAAATGATTTATATTTTACAAAAATAAAAAAAATATAAGTTTAATTAATTAATTTAAAATTAATTCCCATTTTAAATTCGAAAAATGGGTTTTTAAAAAGTAAAAACTATCAAACGATTGCAATGTGTTTATGTCAAATTTAAATGTAAAATTACTTATAATGATATAAATTTAATTAAATGATAAAAATATAATATATTTATACTTTCAAACCATTAAAATTCATAATTTTTTACCATAAATTATTTCGATTAAAAATTTTGTTTTCAATTAAAATTTATAATTTTTTAGTATTAATCAAAATATGAAAGTTATCAGAAAAGTACCCAATATTTTTCCGAAATAAAATTTTATATCCCAATTTTAAATAAAATTTAATTTCATTAAATTGAATATATAAAAGTGTTATATATTAGTTTTACAAATGTTTTTCTATTAAAATATGGTAAATTTTCATTTTTTGAAAAATACTTCTTTTTATTCTAAAAAATGAATTTGTTCATTAATTATGTCTACGAAACACAAAATATTGATTAAAAAATTATATGGAGTTTATAAAATTTATAATTCAGTTAATACTATTCATAACCGCTTTTTGAACGGCTAGATTGGTAAGTCATGGTGTGCCCGAGCTCGGTGTTGTGTGTAGTGCAAGCTATTGAATTACATCAAAGAAAATAACATATTATGAAATCATTGGGTGTTACAAAGTAAAAATATAAACCTTCACATGAACTAAATTCAGTGGTCATATAGCTGTAGGAGGATCTTAAATTAGTTGAAATTATAGTTCTTGTAGAGAAACTTATAAGAAATATGACCACTCATCTAGTTAATATTTTATAGTGAAACCACCCATTAGAGGAAGCTACATGGGAACATGGGGATATGATTAGGTATAAGGACCATAATTTATTTATATCAAAATGATGAATTTCAAGGTAGAAATTCATTTTAAGGGGATTATAATGAAAAAACCGATGTTTTTTATATTTTTTTCAAATAAATTAATTTTTTTATTTAGTTCCTTTCACGCTGCACTATTTCAAACTGTCATTATATGCTACAATGACATAGCTTGTGTTACAAACAACATTGAGTTAGAATGAATCATCCTATTAATCTAATAATTATATAAATGGGATAGTTATTACATAATTGTTAAATAAAGTAATATGAACAATAAAATCAAATTCTAAATATTATATATAATGGTTTTATATAGATAAAATCATATTCATAATAAGAAATATAATTATTTTTGAAAATTATTTATGTGATTGAAAAATATATTTTCTTATAAAAATTTCTTTTAATGTCCTTCTATCAACAATAATAAATATTAAAAACTAATCAGAGTTTAATTTTTAAAACGAAGTTCATTTTTTTAATTCATAATTTCAAATTTAGTTTATGGTGAATTTCTTGAATTTTTAAGAGAAACTTCATTTTTTTGATGAACAGTGAAATATACTAAATTTTAATTCATAATTGATTTCCATGTAATTTATTTGTATTGTTAAATTTTATTTTTCTTATACAGTAATCAAAATATAAAAAATACATCTATTAATTATATCTAGTTCATGGGAATAATTTTTATATTGAATTTAGATATAAAATATTAATTAACATTTGATCATTCTCACTTTTAGAACCCGCTATCTCACCACATCTATGTGATTATCATTAAACTCGATTTTTTTTATTTGAACAAAAATTCAAAAAAATATACATACTTGGTTGTAATAAATATAATATTTATTGCCTAATAATATCAAATTAAATTTTTAACAAAAATATTATGGAGAGTTATTGAAATTAATTACTGCAATTAAGGTAATATTAATATTAACATAGAACTAAACCATAATCATAAGGTACAAAATGGTGTGGAAATATTTCCACCACAAAGTTTATGTACACATTTCATACATTGAACTACAATTAATGATTTTTTTTTGTTTTTTATATATTTTTTTAGGTAAAAATGTGGGTAGAGATAACTTGTTTTAAATAATACCAAGTATGTACCCTCCCTCCATTATAAAAGGCCACCACCTCTCCCCCTTATTTACACCTCTCAAAACACTTATGTTCTGAAAATATCATCCCAATTAACTTCCAAAAATACCATGATTACTCCTTGAATCCTCCATTTGGGATGAAAACCCACCAAGGAATCCCTTTGATGAAAACTATAAGGTGTTACCCAAAGAAGAGGTAACATCCTTCCTCAAACTCATTTCATTTTGATCATTCTCCACTACCTAATTTCTTATTATTATATTAACACATAAAAACGTATGTATAATAAATTTTCTAAGATTTTTTATGTTATTTTTTACCTACACTTACAAACACTTCCATCTAATTGGTACGAACTTACTATTCTTATGTATTGAGAACTACCGCCTCACAAAGCGATGTTCTATATTTTTCCTTTACTGCATCTCATGATTGGTCATTATGATGGAATATATATTTTTATTTGATAAATATTATAAATATGAATTATCTATGTTTCTATAATAATTAAATCTCACATACCTTCATGATTTCTATTTTCTGTAAATACGATAATTATGTTTGGGAAAGGGTGGACTACCACATCCTCAAAGAAATGTGATTCATTCACAAACCACATTAAATTTTTTTAAGATGTGTTTAGTGAAATCATATGATATATATTATATAGTAATAATACTTAAATTTAATTATATATATATATAATTCATTTAATTTTTTTCATTCAATATGACAAAAAAACAAAAATAGTGTTCATGCGTACCTATGGCCTACCGAATCAAAAAATAGTGTATTCAATTTCATATTTATATGTTATATAGATAATTGTAAATAAATATATACTTAATATAAATTATAATTATATAAATTTTTATATTATGGAATTCTTGATATAAGTATGACGACCAAATATTTAATAATTTAAACACATGTGAAAAAAAGCTGATATTACCTAAATCGAATCCTTAACATTTAATTGTTAATAAGAGGTAATATAAAGTCATAAAAAATATATGGTATTATATATAATAATATATTTCTTTAAAATATTTATAATAAACTTATACTTATTATTCATTATTTTTGTATGATTATGAATAGTGTTAATAAATAAGGTAAGGGGACTTCTAGTATAACTTTTGTTTCTGTGATATTTACACCTTATTATCCACTCATTTCATCGGTGTGGTGTATATTATTTATGCGAATATATTATATGATTTTAAAAATTAATTTATGGGTATCTAAATTTCAGTTTATGATCTCTATTTCATAGGGTTTAAGTTTCAAAATTTATGAAATCGGTAATGTTGTTTTGTCTCAAATTTCCTCCTTTGAGACACATGCCTTGAAATTCAAAAATATTTATTTTAAAAAATGTTTTCAAAAATGTTCTTTTAATATAATTTTCAAGGAAAAATTATTTAAAAATTATTTTATGGTTTTCAAGCTTCCTTTATTATATTTTAATGTTTTTTAAAATAAATGGTTTTCAAAATGATTTATGTTTCCTTTTTATTGAAATGGTTTTCAAAATGGTCTTAATATTATTTTATATATTTTCAAGGAAAATAGTATTCAGAATGTTTTCAATATTTAATTTTAGGTTTTAAATGAATTTTTTTAAATGTATTTCTAATTTTAAATAATTTTTAATAAATAAATGATATTTTTCTCTACAAATTTTTTAAAATGAATTTTTTAAAATTATTTTTCATCTAAGGTGATATTCATTGGTGTTACTAAATAATTTCTAGGAAATAATATAAAAGTCACATTAATATTATTTCTATGAATAGATTATTTTTTGATAACATGATGTTTATGAAACTCATTTCCCCTTAGTGAGTTATATGTTTATGATACCCATTCCTCTTCCATGGGTTTTATAAATATAAAAACCACATGATTTCATGGGTTATGCTTTGATGAAATGATAATGAAGCCTAACTTTTCCCCGAGTTAAGATTTTATTACATGTCTATGACAACCATTTAAATTAATGGGTTATGACATGATGTTTATTAAACTAATCTTTATTATAGTTCATGATAAGATGAATTTTTTATATTGTGTCACATGTATGAATGATTTCATTATAACATGGGTGGTACCAATATCTTCCTCTAATGAATTGGTTAAAGGATTATATCTCCTGAGATAATAATGGGAATGAAGTAGATGTGCTTGATCTAATAATGGAAGATTGGGAAACCTGATCTCTTACAAGGAAATTACTAGGATTGGGGATGGTGGTCTATCTCGCCCTATAGGTGTAGTCACCATGAATATGGAAGATGGGAAAACCCAATCCACTATAAGAAGATTGCGAACATGATCTATTACATTAAAAGGATTGCAACTAGGAATGGTGGTGTGTCCCAACCACCATGTGTAGTCCCCATGACTACTGGAAGATGGGGAAACCTGATCATTTATGGGAATATGGGGAATCCCAATCCACTATGATACTATAGGGAAAACAGATCCTTTATAAGTAAAGGACTATAACTGGGGAAAGTAGTGTGTCCCGCCTAGTAGGTGTAGTCCTCATGATGTTCACTTATAAGTTCTATCAATGTGTCTTAACATATAATAAATCATATTACATCTTTATGTGCATTCCCAAATTCTAGGTCTTATTTTTATGTTATGTTATCATCCATTCTTATATTCATTAATTTATGGTTAACATATTATAAACTTCTAATCTTTATATCAGGATTTACCTTTATGATATTTTAAATAAGGTGTATGTTCTTCTACTTTTTTCATCATATTCTCATTCCCATATAATCATGTTTATGCTTAAATATCTACATTGCTTACCCTTACTGAGAATATGAGCTCACCCATTTTTATGTTTCCTTCCCCATGATATAAAGATATATATAATTAATGGGGTGTCTAATAAGGGTGTTATTACTGAAGAACCTACAGAGAGAAATTGTATCTCACTTATGTAATAGTGTTTATGCTTTAATGTTTTCAATGGCGCTAAACTAATATGATCTTTTGGCATCTATTTTTGTAACATATTATTTAGTATAGAAAAGTTATGTAATGTTAATGTATGAGAATTTATTGTTGTTATAATTATGATGTTACCTAGAATTCTAAATATTTGTGAAATCTTTTGGGTGAATGTTTAACGGCTGATGAAAGTGGCTCACTTAATAATAATTCAAGAGTTTCTCCCAATGGATTGGTTGGAATGCATTATATATAAGTGAATGTATTTATTCAGGTAGTTACTATGACCATAATGTCAGAAAAGGACTCACATTATAGATAATTCTTTTCTTAGGGATTACATGTATCATCCATATACTGATGGATAGTCAAAGTGGATGTTATAAATTTTAGAGGATATGATACAGGCCTACAATTTGGACATTAATAGATCACTTGATGATCATATTTATTTGTATGATTTGGTTCAAAACAACAAAATATAGTATTCAATTCAGATGGATCATTTTGTTGAACTTTACGGTCATCCATTTCGCTCACCGTTATGTTGGTATGAGGCCAGAGAAACTCTAGTATTGGGGTTCTGTTTTGTGCATGAGACCATAGAGAGAGTAAAAATGATTTGAAATAAGTTAATCACCATTCATACAAGCATTTATCATATGTTACTTAGAGGAGATTATATTTGGAGTTAATTTTAGAAAATTATTTTTCATATTTCTCACTCATAGGTTATTACATTAATTGTTATAGAATCTGGTAATGTCAGTTACATGATTGTTTTAGAACATTTGATGTTACCAAGAATATTGGGACAACATCCAAACCTTTTTATCTTCCTCCATGTAACTAAGTCATGCATGATGTGTTCCATGTGTCTCAAAAATATAGGTACATGCCTAATCCAACACATTTGATCAACAAAAAAACATTAAGTTGGATGCTAATTCAATATTCAAGAATTTTCTAATACTGACCATATACAAGAGAGGTAATTTGTTTTTAAAAAATATTATACCACTTATCATTGTATTGTGACATTAGGTTAGTTTCAATATAATTCCTTGGAGTGTATTTTTTTTGTGTATAGTGACATGATTTGTTTGGTAATGACAACAAAAGACATATCTAGGGGATGATAGTTCATTAGTGTGAGAAGATTACAACATCTCTAACTTGAAAGGGATGTTTATTAATAAATTGTGATGTATCATATATTATTGTCTCCATTAAAGGTGTGTCCTCTATTTAAAAGGGTCTCAGAGTTATTTTTTTATAGAATATAGTCTTTGAAGGTTTCATGGTGTCTGAAATAGGGTCATAGTCTTGTCGGTGTGGTACATTGGACTACCAGTAGTGATAGTAAAAGGATATAAGTTGTTGAAAATCCCATAAACCAATAGCACCACTAGATCTATGTTGGTGTCAAGATCGATTCATCATTAATGGTATTTGGTTTTTTCCTAAAATTTAGTGATTCACTTAAACCTCTCTCTAATTAAACACATTTGTGACTAGATTCTCTGGGATAGATATCTCATGGTTCTAAAGGCTTCCCCTTCTTCTATTTTGGGTGATTAATGCGAAGATTGACCCACTGGAATCCTTCAGGGTAACATGTACCATTTCTACGCCAAATTCATATTCATTAATAACAATTAATCATTGATCCAGTAAAAATATTCTAGATATCAAAATCTCTACCCATATCAAATGGAGATTTCATTCGTTACTGATAGATCAATATTGGATTATTAGAATTGGAGTAATCTTATTGAATGGTCATATATATTCCATTGGAAACCAATTACATTTATTAATTTTATTTTGATTCAACCTCCTCAATTCATCTCTTCCATGAATACAAACTTTAATAGACTATTTTAAGATTTATTTTTTTATTTTTTTCATGAACACTGGTTCATAAGCATGATCTTCATGTAATTCCTTGACAAATCATGGGAATTAGTATTAATGAATTAATTGTCAAATATCATTACCATTTAGGTCCCTTGTTTAGATTTATTTGACAAGATTCGATTTTCAGTGCCTTTAAATTGTAGATAACATTTCTTGATATGGTATATTGCTGAGAGTGGGTATCCCATGAGACCATTTCATCGTATGAATTTTGTGTTCCTTGTAATGTTTCACCAATTAATTAGTTATTTTATAGTAGTAGAATGATTTATATGTGATGATTTCTCATACCTATATTGTTCATTTATTATATACTATTTAATAGTCTACGAAAAAATTTATTAAGATATATTATTCCTTTCATTGTCATTCCTTACATTTTAAATTATTCATAGTGGGTGGAACCTCTGTTTCTGTGTTTTGGATGATAGGTCACCCTGATAGACATTTCCACCTCCATAAAGGGGAATCCTAGATTAAATGACTCATTGGTTGTGGATATGGATATAGGATTGGGAGCACAAGATCTTGGAATGTGATTAGACAATTAGAGGATAATAACACACACCATTTGAAATTTCTTTGTAGTCTAGTGTGATGTACCGTTGTGAAAGTTTCTTGCATATGTATAGAGTTACATTTTTTGCAATACCATGTGTGCATATAGTCAGAAGAAATTCATTATTCAAGGGTGTGACTTGTCTTTAAATGTGATAAATACATGTTCATTAAGGGAAGACCAATATTTTCCTTAGTGGTGGAGATAAAAATAATTCATATATATTTTATGGATTCATTTAATTGTGATTTTTACTATTTTATATTAGTTTTTTGTTGACAATTATAGGAAATAGAAGCATCATTTTGAAAAAATTGAGTTCCTACAAAATTATGTTGTTTCAGAAAATATAAACTGAAAAAATTCATTTACACCATAAAACCTTAAGAAACAAAAATTAAAGACAAGTCATAAGATCAAATAAGGCAGTAAATGTTTCCTGATAAAGAAGAACTTCCAACATAAAAAAATCATTCTCAAAACCATCATGTTTTTAAAAAACCATAGAATATGGTGAGGCTATATATCTTGGAGATATCAATGAACTAAAGACCAAAAATATATCAATCATGGCATAAATCATTCACTAAGTACATAGTAGTTTTTGGTGAACCAAAACTAATAATGTCGTATATTTTAAAACTCATTTACACTTTAATACTCCATACATATTAATCATCTATGATCCGGAATAATTTAACGAGTATGTTTCCTACTTTTTATTTCTCTCTTGTTTTTCATTCATTATCCCGTATTTACATTAATATCATTTTGTAGTGTTATTATATTGATTCATTTTGATGAACTGTAAATTTCCATTTATTTTCCACTGTGATTTCCCATTCATCTTTGATTATCAATCATTGGTTTATTCCCTCATTTCCATGATTCAATTTCATTCATTTGTTTACTATTCTAGTTTTATTTATTTATCACATTTTAGTAAACTCAATTTTATTCTTAATTATTATGTTGTATCCATGTCTGATTCAATTGTGTTGATTATTTCCAAGCTCAATTATTATTTTTTCCATGTTTGTACAAAATTTCCTAGGTTTTGGGAACATGTATAGTGGTATCATAGTTAAATTGTTATATGAATCAAAATCTAGTTAATTTATTTTCTACGAAATTAGGTTTATAATGAAATCCAATTTGATTCCATTTTATGATCTTGAATTGTTGATTGTAAGGAAATGATGCCAACTTAATTAGGATAGAAAAAACTACGACCAATAATTTAATGAATTTACCACCTTTGTTGTTTCACCTAATGCATTTAGATTATCAACCACATCTAGACCAGAGTGTGGTTTCAAATCTAAATAGATCCATTTTTTTGGAACAAAGCTAAATTGGTTATTAATGAATGGGTACATAGTCTAAGCCAAAATACCATCCCACTTTAGATTTACAGTTATCCTTAGTATCAGCTCTGAAAACATTTTCCTGATACATTATTCAACCAACTGAGTATTTAATTCATTCTGTTAGTCAAGAAACCCTATAATTAATAATTTCATGATGAATCCATAACAAGGTTTCAATTCATAGGTAACTAAATATTCAATGCTTTCTCAGTGGTTTTAACCCCAAAATAACCCTATAATATGTTTTCTTATGTTATATTAATGTCTAGTTTTATAAATTTATAATTTGACAGAGGTGACCATGTTGAATTAACAATTTTTTTCTAGAATTGGTCAATTTTTAACACCATTGTCGGGGAACCTTTTCAACATGTTAACCTTTAGCATACAATTCTTCACTTTCTTCCCCAATCACTATTTATTTACCATATTCACATGTATATTAGTACCTAAATCCATACTGATCTACTCGTTCATGAACAAGTTTCCTTTTACTCATGAAAGGAGCCTAGTTAGTAAAGAATGGTTTTCTTTCAATCATGAGATAGAAATATATTATTCTGCATATCCTTTTTTTATCATGGTCATGAATCATAATCTCATGTCACCTGATCAAAAAATGTTAAATATGTTCCACCTAAAAATATTTGAGACAAACCATTGTAGTAGGAGTGCACCATTTGAGATTATGTCTTCCCATCCATTAGTGTTGCTACATCCAACATTGTTTGTCCTCCTATCCCTGTGTATTACATATACATAATACATTGACTCATTCAAATGATCTATAATTAGATAAAACTATGTATATATTAGATCAAATATCAACATGAATATATTTCATGTTTTGTAGAAGTATTTGACAATTTTAGAAGTTGAGGAATAACTTTTTATGAAATTAGACTAGGATATTTCCCTTTCACCAAGCGTGATAGAGCCATTGATTGGTTCAAAATACCAACTCTAAAACTTATATTGACTTGGATTGATTTTTATATGAAATTTTTAGACAAATAATTCCCACATATATAAACCTAGATACTCAAGAATGATATCCATAATTTTTCTCAAGTTGATTGTGAATCACCTTTGGAAGTTGAGGATCACATTAAGGAACTGACATAGAAGTTCCCACATCATGGAATCAATGTGTGGATATAAATCCGGACATTGTATCATGGACTATAACCAAATAATCACTCTATTTTAGGTTCCACCATGGATAGAGGCCTCATGATCACTATGAGGATGAGACCACCCACCCTCCAGTATAAATTAAATCCCTTACTATGTAAATAGATTGTTTCTATATTACTCAACCACTACCACCACCACATTCATCTATTATGGAAATCCAAGATTATGATATGTGTAAATTCCCACAACTATACAATTATTATATAGAAAAAATGTAGGAATCCCAAAAATAGTATTGTAAATTTATAATTTAAAATCAACAAAACCAATAGTTTCAACACCTGAAACAATATTTACTTCATTATTATCATCATATACATTTTCAACAATAGAAAACACAAAATAATAATTACTATCAGTAGAGTATTGGACTAGATAGACCAAAAAATTAGGGAACACCTGGGTCCTAGCTAAAAATCTAGCTCTAATAGGTTGAAAACCATTTTAAAACAACCCTTTACCCCTAGATATCCACAATTACCACCCACTCAGCATGAAAATTTTTAGAAATATCTACTGAGGAATCCCCATCAACATCCATTTATATAATCCTATATTGAAAACTAACTCACTACCATTTTTAAAAATGAAAATCATAGATTGATTACCCAGGAATACAAGATATAAATTGAAATACCTTCTCTCCATAAACGCAATCCCTAAGTAGTTAATATATCCAATAACTTATCATATTGATTACTAGGATGATTTTCTAGTAATACTGAGACACACTAGATAGATTTGGCTACAAAAATATTCATTCATATTGGAAGAGATCTAAATTTACATCCTCTAGGTATAGGAATGAAAAATAGTTTGGTTGAAATTGAATCACGTATAACACTTGTCAATATAGATAGAAGTGATAACACACATAAAAATTTTCACGAAAAAAACATAGAATACGAGCAGACTAAAAAAATATCATAGAGGAGAAACCTAAAAAATAAGAAGTCTATTTGGAAAAACAACCATATATAACCCCTCTTCACATTTCATATATATTGAGATGAGGAATAATATTTGGGTAATACAAAAAAATAGATATTTTAGTAATTTCATATGAACATTTCCTTCATAGAGGTCATCACTCTATATCATTCTTACAAAAAAATTATTAAAGGGTATACTCTCAAAAAAACTTAAGGTCCTATGCATCATTTCCCTGCATCTAGAATTCTCTATAGTAGTTTAACTGAATATACTACCAAATATGAGAGACCGCAGAAGCTTCTTGATTCCCTACATTATAGGTACATTCAATTTTTATAAAGCCTTGTAAAATTAATTTGAAACTAAAAATATCAATCAAATTAGAGTTTTCAAGAAATTATAACATGATTATCTGAATCCAACCCTAGTGGAACATCATATGGCTAACTGATTAGTCCGGTTTTCATGAAGAATTATGGGGGCGGCTTATTAATAATTGTTAAATTCATTTTTCCTAATTATTTTATCATCCTTAATATGGATGAAGAAGAAGATATACCACATAACGTTTAAGAGAAAATTTATTTCCTTGTGTAATTATTTTATAATGTGGATCATGGAAGGAAGATATTCAAAGAATGTGTTGAACATGTTGTGTTATCTTTAATAAAATAAACCAAGAATAGTGGTGATTCGTTTGATTTAAAAACCATATTTCTAAAAACTGAAAACGAAAATTTAATGGCTATTATGGATAATAGTGATAGTATTTATCCTAATAAAGATAAGTTTACTCGGTACCAAGAGGGGAGTTATATTGAACATCTAATGAGAGACACCATTTCTTATTCTGTACCCTCTATTATCCTATCACCAGCATTAGAATTAAATCATTCTCCAAGAATATTTAATTAATTATTTTTATAAACTATAGATGCAGTATCTGTTATCATTAGGTTATAGTTGAATCAAGCATAAGAAGATGAACCTATAAAATTCTTAATAATATATATGAAACAAATAGCCTAGGGGTGGTTGATATCAAAGTGATCATCCATGCAATTTTCACACATAAGATTCTGTTTGTAGTAGGTTCAAAACCAATATCACCATAAATGATTCACACCACCAATAAAATATGTCACCAAGAAGGAAGTTCTGATGTTTCCCAAAACTGGAATAATTTTTTTCACCTATAAAATTGAATGACTAAATCTACTGAAAGTCATCCAAAAAATTCAACATGACTATTTTTAAAAATAATTATGGAGAATTAATTCAATCTTGAGCCATTACTCAATAGTGAATATGTTTTGAATTCGGAACTCCTAATAAAACAAATCAAAAATACCTTTTTCCATAACCATTCAGGGATAAAGTTACTGATATATTTTATAGGCATGAAATCTATTATTTTATGGAATGATATTATGGATACAATCAATTTATAATAAACCACCTTAATTATAAGGACCCAACCTTAAACTTTACATAATATTTTATTAAATGAATAATTCACATTGAGGATATTTTTAGGTTTAGAGTTTTAGAGAATTAGGTCATAACTAATTCAATAAAACATGAATATTACAAGTAGACACTACTACTTAGTATCTATTTTTTTTCATAAAATAAAAAAATTAAAAAGAAACATGTCTAGTTCCATGTTTTAGATAGCATGATTTTTTACTTGATCCCATACTTGACCCTATTCTTATTTAAGACCACTGGAAAACATTTCAAAAACATGGGAAGAGCATAAAAATTTTATTAAGGTTTATAAAATAAGGAAGGAAAATACTGGCCAATTAATAAATACAAATCAATGAAACCATAATTTTCAATCAAAACATACCTTATGAAATCATAAGATTTTTGAATAACACACAAACATCATAAATCATAAAGGTTACCTATGTAATTCATATCAACCATACATTATAGCTATCACAACTATGTATGGAGTTACACTTGGAAAACCCATCATAGTATATTCCCTAAATCTCTTAGGAGAAACATCACATTTACCTCTGTCACGTTACCTAATGCATTTGAGAGCTATCTGGGGCAAACACACCCTAGGTTTATCACGGAACCACCCATATACTTAAAAATTCCACATAACCATAACATAATCATAACATATAACACATGTAAAAAGGAAAGATAACATTTCCATATTCCAATATATCAATTCAATATATTGAAATAAATAATGTTTTATCAAATCATTTTCAAAACCTTTTAAAAAGAAATATTTGAATAAAACTATCTCATACCACTTTGATTCTTTTAAATGAATTATCATTTAAAAAAATTAATGTCCATATAAATAAATCCTAAAACTCATTTTGAAAACATGGACATTAACGAGAAATATTTAGAATAATAAATCATTAAAACATTTAAAACAATATTTTAGTTAAAGATTTTTTTTAACAAAAAGAGAGACACTTGAATACAAATAATTGAGGAATAACATTTAATCAAAAAATTATAATATCATGAGAATAAATAGATTCATGATATAATTTTTCAAAGTATAGTATATTCACCAAATAAGAGTGAATTGATGCATAACAATAATGAAGTCTCAATGGAAATGTAAATTGGGATGAAATCCATTATAATGATGGTATCCTAAAATTAAGGATAAATCAATCACATAATTATGTGTGAAAAATATAAATATACCCAATATAAGTGGATATTAAGTCTAAATTAATTATAGGTCATTCAAACATATTAATTGGATGACAAATTCAATAAGTACAAGTTGAACCCAAAGAATTGAAATTGGTTTAAGAAGTTCCCTTGTAAAAATTTGACAGCCTAACAGCGTCACTTTAAAATTCAGAAAATGAGTTGATAAGATAAAAAGGTTATCTCATCACTTGGACATAATTTTTACATCAATGGGGATATAAAAGAACTTATCCCAACATAAAAATATCTAAATTAAAAGACATAATAAAAAATAATTCTTTTAAATTGAGGAGGGTGAAAGGTTCCCATACCGATTTGGTGACGTACAAAACGTACACCACATGAAGAAGGATCATAAAATGTAGATGTAAATACACAAAATTCAAATTATATTAAAAAAATACTATAATCATGGGAATTACATACACCACACAAAAGGAAATAGTGGAAAATATAGCATGAATGTCACAAGAATAAAAAGTGAGATGAAAAACTCTTACTTCATTGTAATAAAATCGAGTCGTATGACCAAAAGATAATGAATAAAAAATGAATCACATAATACCATTAATATAAGATAATCATGATAATATATATCAATGGCAGTACACATTACACCACATGAAATAAATAAGTGGCGAACAATGGAAATCTCACGGAATTAAAAGTGAGATAAGAAATCCCTTACCTCGTGTCCGACTTGACCCCTTCATTCTTTAATATCCTAAATAATAAACTAAAGTTAGTTTATACTTTATTAATAACCTTTTTCAAGTTTATTATTCCTCTTATATCACTTATTTCCATTTTATAAACAATATTTAATAATTTATGATAATAATGTTCATTTTGTTGATATTTGGTACTTGGGTCAAAAATGGTCTTCTTATAATTAGATGTTGTTCTTGTGGGAAAAGGTTCATTATATAAAGAATGATATTCATGATTTAGATATCATAGATATCATATATATTTAGTATATACATGTAATTTATAATAGTACATAACATTTAGAGATAAGAAATGAAATTCAACGTTCAGGGAGACGGTAAGCCGTACGTACGCATGAACGCTACTTTCATTTCTATTTATTATTTTAATGGAATTAAAACATAATTATACATAGGTATATTGTATTTATAGTATAATTTCATATATATAATATCATTTAATCCATCATTTATACGTCCCACATATGGAATTAATGAGTCATATCACATTGAGGGGGCGGTAGTCCGCACTTCCTCTAATGAGATTATCGTGTTTACCCATAATGGAAACCATAAAGGCATGCTATAAATGAAAATTACATAAGTATAAAGTAAACATGAACATAATATATATCATATATAAATATATTTCCATCATAATGGGTACCATGAGAGGGGTTTGGAGATATTTGAACAATCAGCATTTCGTGAGGCATTAGTTTGTCATCCACAGAAACATTATGTTCTTCATCCATTATATGTAGGTGTGTGTAATTGTAGTTCAAATAATTCTTATAAAAACATCCTAGTATATTAAGGATAATATTTTTGTTACAAAAGAATGGAATAAAAGTGTTTAGGGGTCATACAAGTAAAATAAAATATAATACATTAAGAGAAATTGTTACCTTTAATTTGGGTAACTCCCTTTGATTTGAACCAAAAGACTTCTTTAAGTGCCTTATTCCTATTTTAAGGCTTCTATAAGGAGTATAGGGATGTAGGAAGATTAATTGGGAAGATTTTGGACGATCCAAAAGGCTTGACAGGTGTGTGTAACTGGATAGAAGTGGTCTCCTTTTATGAGGGAGAGGAGGGGCTCTTTAGGAATTTGGGAAAACATTATTTTATCATATAAAGATATTCGATTTATAATTGTTCAAAAATTATTATAGTTTACGATAATATGACTCATGATAGAAATAAAATCATCCAATAGTAATTGGACTGGTTTTGTATAATATTTTAATCATTATAATCTTATTTATTTAAATGATTTATTAATGAGGAAAACATTGCATCATTATTGTGTCATAAATAATTTAAATTATTTTATGTCTAAAAATTATAACAAAAATACCATGATATAGGAAATATTTTTATATTTCCAATGAATATTAATAGTTTAAAAGATGATTTATATAACACATTCTTAAAATTAATTTACCAAAAGATTTTTTCTTTTTTCGTTTTTGCCTTTACTTTAAGTTACTTAATCTAAATTTTCATTATCACTCCCAAGTGGCTCAATGGGGTCCCAAAATCGACCCAAAGATGCTCATGGTCGTTAATGACTCAACAAATAAGGTGTGGACATGTGTTAAGGTAATTTGGAATTATTATTATATTTTTTTACCTTAAATTTCCTTATTTACCTTTAACCGTGGAAAATAAAAGTCAAAGGTTACTATTCACCAAAACTTATTTTCATCTTATTGAACCACATTTTACTACTTTATAACAACCATGTATGTCGGATTTTAGAAATTCAATTCATAGTAGCGGGAAAATTTCATTTTAATGACAAAGAGAGTTTTTTAACTACTACTAAGTGGTTTCACTATTCATCAAAAATTGATGTTTTTCAGAAAAATACCAAATATTCAGCCTATGATTTATTTGATATTCCTAATAAAAAAATTATGTTTATTTTTCCAAATTAGAAACATAAAAGTGTCATTAATTAAATTTAAAATTAATTCTCATTGTTAAAATAAATAGCCTGTTTTTAAGAAATAATAACTATCAAAATATTGACAGTTGTTTATGTCCAATTTCAAAGTGAAATTAATTCCAATGACCAACATTGGATTAAATGGTAAAAATATATTCTAATTATACTTTAAACCCAATTAAAAGATAATATAACTGTATAAATAAATTAGATTAAAAAGCACTTTTGAATTAAAATACAATATTTTCCACTATTCATTAAAAAATGAACTTTATCCGGAAAATCCCAAAAAATTACCCAATGTAAAATTTAATGTCCCAAATCAAAAGAAGAATTTTATTTGGTCAAATAGATCACATAAAAATGACCAAAACTAGATTTAAAGAGGGTTCTCCATTAAAATATGGTAAATCGACCTTTTAATGTATATTATGCTTAAAATTGGATTCATTCACATTTTAGGCCTCTAACGGTTATTAGATAAAAGTAAATAAATCTAAAAAACATATATAATCACATTTTAGATGGTTATTTTCATTCCCCCAAATACAATGTCTAGGAGTTAACTTCTTTTTAAAATAATAATATTTTATTGTTAGTGTGCAATGTATGATTTTAAAGAAACCTGTTGTTGTGTATTGGATACACTATCGAACATAGAAACCCCATTAAAGTAAAATTAATACATAATTCACATATTTTAATAAATATGAAATATGTCTTATTCTTTATTTACCTAGATTATTACATCCTTCCCCCCGTTTGGGAATTTTGTCCTTGCAATTTAATAAAAAGGGCTCAAAAAGTAATTGAAAGTCTCACATCGGAAAAAGAGTCAATAAAATTATCACATTAAAATAAATTAAGAAAATCTCCAAGGTCATCCAAGATAAACCATACTATCATTCCATATAGGAAAACATGGATATGGAAGAGAAAACAAAGGTTCAAGTTTTGATGGAATGTGATTGAAAACATGTTTTTGAGAAAGTAAACCATCAGAAAATCATAAACATGTGATGGATTAAACAGTCTTTGATTACCCAGTAGGAAACGTAAACCAACAACGTTTTTGTTTAAAATTTTTTTTCATAATTTGGTGGAATTCATTTACTACATATAATAAGAATATAAGGAAATATACTTACCTTTAAGTAGTGTTTCATCCTTTAAAATGTTTCACCCAAAACTAATCTTTTCTCCAAATAAAGATCATTCAAAAAGACATGGTCACATCAATTGCAAAAGAATCATCGGCTTGAGAATAACATAATCTAAAAAAAGAAATATATATTTCACTTGACTTTAGACATCAACTAAAACCCAAATTTTTAGTTCGAGATCACATAATACCCAAAAAATGATAATCCTTTACAAGAAGGAAAACTACTCTAAATCTCTAAAATTTGTCTAACAAAACCCAAAGTTCAACAAAGACCATTCAATAAACAAATGTCCATAAAATTATTCAAATTAATTCAAACTAATATTAAGACCCAAATCTCATAAGGATTTAATAACATAATCTTCCAAGATAAATCTTATCATTTATCACCAAATAAAATTAGTTACTCATAAAATCTCATATTGAAAAGTAATTAACCTAATCACATATTCTCCATGATTGGTTAATCGGTTTCATAAATAAACATAATCATCATATATCCACAATAAAAACATAGATTCTTCCAAACTAACCATTATTCCACAATTGCAATCACGTAGTATGCTATCTTCCATAGGCATATAGTTTTTCCTCAAAAGAGAGAACGTCTTCCACAACAACCTTTATCACTTAATCTCTAAATCATTTTTCTATACTTAGTATATACATTTAATAAAACTTTAGTTCCAAAAATAAACATATTTGTGTTCCATAAAAAAAAATTACTAAAATATTAAGTCATGCTAACAAGGGACTTCAAGTACGCTAGTGGTAGGCGATGCGCCCTTGTCACCCTTCAATTGTGGGTTCGATTCCTACGGGATTACCAGATGAAACGGGTTGACACCCATCCTATGGGTTGTCCTTTTTTTATAACTCAAAAATAACCCTTACATGTTTTATCCTTAATGGTTTACTTATACCTCTCATTTTCATCCAAATTCATTATGATCTTAACATCTTAATTCTTGAAGTCTTATTTCACCACCATATGATAAAATAGAATAATCTCCAAAATTAAGAACATCATACCTTGATCATGGTGTCCATTTGGTTTCATCTTCATCTTATTCATGTAGGTATAAGGTCCATGCATTGCGACAATTATTTAGATATCCTTCAAAATAATTTGCTTCCTCCATCCAAATACACCTTATACAACATGTGTAATATGGGTGTTCACAGAAAAACTATTTTTGAAAATAATCATGTATGACATATAATTTCAAAACATATGATAAAACATGATTTCTATAAAACAGTCGAACTAAATTTGAGTTGAAACTTTCAATTAACATTACTTTTAAAATACCATAAGTATGTGCTTAGATACTATATTTTAAAATAAAATATAAATAGGTTGTGAAATGGTCTCCTTCTTCAGCACCTTTTTTTAAATCATAATAATATTCAAAATCTTGTGATAAGGTAAAATATTTGAAAATTCCTTGATAATACTTACCATTCTTGAAAATATGAGAATATTGTGAAAATAGTATTTTCTTATATATAACGCATGATCCATGATAATAACGAGGTGTAGTGGAGGTGTTTTATATCTCAAACAAATGCTTGCAAGTGAGTTTTATTCTAGAAAAAGTTTCAAAATCATCCGAACATGACTGTGCAATAATTATTGCAAGCATGTCATTAGGAAGAGATAGAAATTTAATTTTAGATCCTCCTCCATCCATTTGTAACTGACATTACTTGATCTAAAAAAGATATAAAACAATAATTTAACTGAAATAATAGACAAAGGGACTAACCATGTGTCTAAAGATAACTCATAATCCCTAATGTTGTCTAAACTGTCCTCTGATACCAACTATAAGGACCCGACCATAAAAATTACATAATATTGAATTAAATGAATAATTCACATTGAGGATCTTTTCAGGTTTAGAGTTATAGAGAATTAGGACATAACTATTACATTACAACTTGAATATGACAAGTATGCACTACTACTCAATATCCATTTTTTTCATAAAATAAGAAAACTTTTAAAAAGAAACATGTCTAGTTCCATGTTTTAGACAGTATGACTTTTCCTTGATCCCATCCTTGACCCTATTCATATATAAGTCATGTGGAAAACATTTCAAAAACATGGTATTAGAATAAAAATCCTAGTAAGGGTTATAAAATAAGGAAGGAAAACATTAGCCCATCAATAAATACAAATCAATGAAACCATACTTTTCAATCATAACATACCTTATGAAATCATAAGATTTATGAATAACACACAGACATCATAAATAATAAAGCTTACTTATGCCATCCATATCAAACATACATTGTATCTATCACAACTATGTTTGGAGATACACTTGGAATACCCATCACATTATATACCCTATATCTCTTAGGAGAAACATCACATTTACCACTTTCACATTACCCAATGCATTGAAGAGATATCTCGGGCTCACCCACCCTATGTTTATCAAGGAACCACCCATATACATAAAAAATGCCCAATAAAAATAACATAATCATAACATATAACACATTTATAAAGAAAATATAACATTTACACATTCCAATATATCAAATCAAGATATTGAAATAAATAATGGCTTATAAAATCATTTTCAAACCCTTTTAAAAAAAGATTTTTGAATAAAAGTTTCCCAAACCACATTGAAGATTTTAAATGAATTATCATTTTAAAACATTAATCCCCATATAAATAAATCCTTAAACACAGTTTTAAAACATGGACATTAATGAAAAAATTTAGAAGAATAAATCTTTAAAAAATTTGAAATGATATTTTAGTTAAAGAGTTTTGTTAAAAAAATGAGAGACACTTGAATACAAATAATTGATAAATAAAATTTAATCCGAAATTTATAATATCATGAGAATAAATGGATTCGTGATATAAAATGTCAAAGTACAGTATATACTCCATATAAGATTGAATTGGTTCATAATAACAATGAAGTCTCAATGGAAATGTAAATTGAGATGAAATCCCTTATAAAGATGGTATCCTTAAATTAAAGATAAATAAATCACATAATTAGGTGTGAAAAATTTAAATACACCCAATATATGTGGATATTATGTGTAAAACAATCATAGGTCATTCACACATATTCATTGGATGACATATTCAATAAGTACAATTTGAACCAAAAGAATTGAAATTGGGTTTAGAAGTTCCTTTGTAAAAATTTGACAGACTAACGACATCACTTTAAAATTCAAAAAATTAGTTGACAAGAAAAAAAGGGTATCTAATCACTTGTACATAAATTTTACATAAATGGGGATATAAAATAACATATCCCAATATAATAACATGTAAATTAAAAGACATAACAAAAATAAGTCTTTTAAATAGAGGAGGGTGAAAGGTTCCCTTACCGATTTGGTAACGTACAAAACATACGCAACATGAAGAAGGATCATACAATGAAGATCTAAATACCCACAAATGAAATTATATTACACAAAGAGTACAATCATGGTCTGTACATACACCATAGAAAAGGAAATAGTTTCAAATATAGCATGATTCTCTTAGGAATAGAAAGTGAGATGAAAAACTCTTCATTGTAATCAAATCGAGTTGTATAACCTAAAGTTAATGACCACAAAATGAATCACATGATACCATGAATATAAAGATAATAATCATATTATATATCAATGGTAGTACACATTACACAACATGCAATAAATAAGTGGCGAACAATGGAAATCTCACGGAATTAAAAGTGAGATAAGAAATCCCATACCTCGTGTCCAACATGACCCGTTCGTTCTTTAATATCCTGAATAATAAACTAAAGTTAATTTCTACTTGATTAAGAACCTTTTTCAAGATTATTATTACATTTATTTCACTTATTTCCACGCTATAAAGATTATTTAATCATTTAAGTTAATAATGTTCGTTTTTTCGATATTTGGTACTTGAGTCCAAAATGGATTTCTTATAATTACATGTTGTTCATGTGGTCAATGGTTCATAATATCCATAATGATATTCATGATTTAGATATCATATATGTCATATATATCTATTATATACATGTATTTTATAATTGTATATAACATTTAGAGGTAAGAAATGAAATGCACCGTTCATGGAGATGGTAAGTTGTACGTACGCATGAACACTACTTTCATTTCTATTTATTATTTTAATGGGATTAAAACATAATGATACATAAGTATTTTATAATTCCATTATAATTTCTTATATATATATATATAATATCATTAACTCTATCCTTTATACGTCCCAAATATGGAATTAACGAGTCATATCACTTTGAGGGGGCGGTAGTCCGCACTTTCTCTAATGAGATTATCGTGTTTACCCATAATGGAAACAATAAAGGCATTATATAAATGGAAATTACAGATGAATAAAGAAAACATAAACTTAATATATATCATATATTAATACAGTGCAATCAAAATGGCCACCTTGAGAGGCGGTTGGAAATATTTGAATAATCATCATTTTGTGAGGCGTCAGTTTTCCATCCACAGAAACATTACGTTCTTCATTCATTAGATGGAGGTGTGTGTATTTTTAGTTTGAATTATTCTCATAAAAACATCCTAGTATATTTAGGACACTTTTTTTGTTAAAAAATAATGTAATAAATGAGTTTAGGGGTTGGAGAAGTAAAATAAATGAAAACAAATTAAGAGAAACGCTTACCTTTAATTTTGGTAACTCCATTTGGTTTGAACCAAAAGAGTTCTTGAAATGCCTTCTGCCTAAGGTAAGGCATCTAGGAGGAGGAGATGAATGTAGGGAGATCAATTGGGAAGATGTTTAATGATCCAAAAGGCCATAGAGTTGTGTGAAATTGGTTATAAGTGGTATCCTTTTATAAGGGAGAGGAGGGGCTCTTTAGGAAAGTGTGAAAAAATTATTTTATAATATAAAAATATTCTGTTTCTAATGGTCCAAAAATAATTATAGTCTAAGATAAGATGACTCATGGTTGAAAAAAAATCATTCAATAATAATTGGACAGGTTTTGGATAATATTTTATTTATAATAATCTTATTTTTTTAAATGATTTATTAATTAGTTAAACACTACATAATTATGGTGTCATAAATAATTTAAATTATTTGATGTCTAAAAATTATAAAATAAATACCATGATATAGGAAATATGTTTATATTTCCAATTAATATTTATAGTCTAAAATATAATTTATATAACCCCTTATAAAAATTAATTTACTAAAATATTTTTGCTTTGGTCATTTTTGCCTTTACATTAAGTTAATTTGTCTAAATTGTCATTATCACTCCCAAGTGGCTCAATGGGGTCCCAAAATCGACCCAAAGATTATCATGGTCGTTAATTACTCAACCAATATGGTTTGGAAAAGTTTTAAGGTAATTCTGAATTATTATAATATTATTTATACCTTGAATTACCTTATATACCTTTAACCTTGGTAAATAAATGTCAAAAGTTACTATTTACCATAAATTATTTCCATCTTACTAAACCACATTTTTCTTCTTAATAATAACCATGAATGTCGGATTTTCTATATTCAATTCATAGAAGTGGTAAAATTTCTTTTAAATCAAAAATTCAGTTTTTTAACTACTACTAAGTGGTTTTACTATTCATCAAAAATTGATGTTTTTCAGAAAGACACCAAATATTCAGCCTAAACATTATTTGATATTCCGAATTAAAAAATGATTTTTATTTTTCCAAATTAAAAACATAAAAGTGTCATTAATTAATTTTAAAATTAATTACCATTGTTAAAACAAATAGTGTGTTTTTAAGAAACAACAACTATCAAAAGATTGACACTTGTTTATGTCCAATTTCAAAGTGAAATTAATTTAAATGACCAAAATTGGTTTAAATTTTAAAAATATATTCTAATTACACTTAAAAACCAATTAAAATATAATCTAACCATATAAATAAATTAAAATAAAAGGTAATTTTGAATTAAAATACAATATATTCCACTATTCATTAAAAATGAACTTTATCCGAAAAATACCAAAAAATTACCCAAACTAAAATTTAATGTCCCAAATCAAAAGAAGAATTTTATTTGGTCAAATAGAACGTATAAAAATGACCAAAAGTGGATTTAATGAGGGTTCTCCATTAAAAGGCTACAAATCGACCTTTTAAGGTATATTATGCTTAAAATTAGATTCAATCACATTTTGAGCGTATAACTTTTATGGGATAAAAGTAAATAATTCTAAAAAACATGTATAATCACATTTTAGTTGGTTTTGTTCATTCCCCCCAATACAATGGCTAGGAGTTAACTTCTATTTAAAATAATAATAATTTATTATTAGTGTGCAATGTAAGATTTTAATGAAACTCATTGTTGCGTATCAGGTACGCTATCAAACATAGAAACCCCATTAAAGTAAAATTAACATTTAATTAAAAAATATTAATAAAAATGAAATATTTCTTATTCTGTATTTACCAAGGATGTTACCTTAATGGTTCAAAAAATCCATTCATGTGTCCTTTTATAACCTTCACCTATTGAAGGATACCATTAAAAATGTGAAATATACAAAACATATCAAAGGTGTATGAGACAGTATACATAATATAGTGGACTAATCCCTTGATATCATTATTGATGATTTTCCTATGTATAGAAGAATGTTTTTGTTCCTTTTAATAAATATATAACCAATGATGAAATTTTGTGAAGGTAAATACCCAGTGTGAAACAAGGAAAAATATCATTTCATGGTCCAAGGAGGAATATTACACATAAATACAATTTTAAATCATGGTATGGAAGTCGATCATGTAAAAATAAAAGTTATTAAATACTTACCTGAAACCAAAATAGTGAGAGAAATAATAAGTTTTCTATGCCATGAGGGATTCTATCATCACTTTGTTAAGATTTTGAAAATATATCCCACCCAGTTAGACAACTGTTTTCTAAATACAATCCATTCGATTTTAGGGAGCCGTTTCAGTAGGAGTCCAATATTATAAAAAATATCATGCTGGTAACTGCTATAATTTTATCACTTGAAGGGGATAAGAACTTTGTATTGATGTGCAACAACATCAACCTCGTAATATGATATGTTTTAGGACAAAAGGTTAGAAGCATCTTCTACCCTAGTAATTTTGAAATACACTCTCTAAATAACAATCAAATATATTATAAAAACATATAGAAATAACATATGGTAGTGGTTTTTTCATTTAAAAATTTTAGTTTATGCCTTTTTCTCTCCAGAGTCATGGTTTTCAAAAATCATGCAGCACATAAATACCCATTGAATAAAAATGATAACAATCCAAGAATAATATGGTCAGCCCTACTTCTATAAGAATTTAAATTAATCATCTAAGAAACCAATTAGATTGAAAATTTCATTTATAACCATATTTCATGAAATTCACTTCCCAATATAGAGAAAAATGAAGAGAAAATTATTAAAGAAGATTTACCCCATGAGGCACTCTTCAATATGGATGTGCAAACCATCCAAAGTTTATTGACATAGAAAACTATCATTCAAATGAATCCCTCTACCCCCAATTATATTATCAGTGTCGGAATAATTTTCTCATAGATGAATCACATTATTTTTGGGATGAGATTTTATTGTCTAAAAACATCACACACGGTCTTACGTGATGCTGCATTCTAGAGGAAGAAATTCAAATCGTAGAAGATTTTTTTTAATTTTCACCTAGTAAAAAGAACAAAATACCTAATCATACCATTCCTAAAATCCTTCAATGTGAGTTTTTTTCCCACACTCCACTAGGACACAAGAGTATATTTTTCATAGTTGTGATTGGTGCTAGTAAACATACACTATTATAAAACATAAAAAATTTTATAGAACCATATCTTGTAAGAATAAATATGCTATGTCTGGGGAATTGATTTCATGGATCCCTTTCTAATTTCCTATGGGATGTTTTATATTCTATTCATTGTAGAATGTGTTTCAAAGTGGTTAGTAGCTGATGTCACCACTCTTGATATAAGAAATCTGTGAATATAATTTTTACAGAAAAACATATTTTTCTGATTTTTATTTTCTGGATTAATCATCATTAATCAAGTAACACACTTTAATAAAAGTTCTATAAAATTGATTCTTGAAAAATATGAAATTATGTATAGTAGCAGAACTTATAACTATTGGAATAGAAGATATTTTGAAGTTTTAAATATGGAGATCAAGAAAATTCTCAAAAAATTATCTTAATTTTAGTGGGAAAGGAAAGAGCCTCGAGACTGATAATGCATTGGGGGTGTACCACATAACATATAAAACACCCATCAGAACAATACCTTTCTGACATGACTATAGGAAGCCCCACTATATTCTAATAGAATCAGAGCACTGGTTATATGTAGAGAACCGAAGCCTGACGTACATGGAAATTACATTACTTTTGCGGAATACTTAGTACATAACAAAAACACACACACAAGGATCGTAATAGTTTAGTGTCTTTGGAAACTCGGAATATAATTTTCTAATCGTGGTGAAAGATCTTCAACATCTCCCATAAAGATCTTCTTTTTTTACCTAAAACCGGTCTTTATATCCTGGGGAAAAACATAAAAGGGTGAGATCAAATGCTCACTAAGGGTAAACAAAAGAAATATCAATCACATAATATTCATAAGAACATACCATTTTGGAAATCATAACCTACAAAATAGAGCATAATTTCATAACATGGGATAAATCATAGTAGTGAAATGAAATCCCAATAATCATAACATAAAACATGAAACTTTGTGGCATACACACATAATCATAGAGGATTATATCTTATTAGTCAAGGCTCATTTCCAAGACTATCTTAGTGGACAAAGTCCATTTCTGAACCGAGTCACCCTCATTTCAGTCCTGTTTCACTGAACCGGTATAACCTACCGTTCCAGCCATGTCTATCTCATGAGATATAAAATATTTACCCAATGCATTGGAGGGAGATATAGGTCCCACCCATATCATAATGATACCATTCTTATGTGTGCCACAAAATCATAAACCATACATCATAGCATAACCCATGTAATAAAAACGGGAATCTTAAACATCGTGACATCATAAAGAAATTCATATTAGATAAAGGAATTAATAAAAATATTTCCATCACAACATAATCGAATCCATGTCATAATCGGGATAGAAACAAAACCCTATATTATCTTAGATGGAAAACAATTTTGATAAAACTCTTGAACTCCATTCTTGAGGAAAATATCCTTTTTCATCAAAAACAGTTTTCCTTTCTTAACATGTCATACAATTTTAAAATAAAAGAAGTTGATTAAAAATAAAATTGAAAACATGTAAAGGAAGATTCTTGGAAATAATGTTTTAAAAATCCATTCATGCCGTATAAGTTAAAAAACATTCTTCTCATACTTTTGTCAGAAAAGTCAAAAAGTACCTCATACGAAAAACGACAAAAGATTCCTTTCATATCTTTTACTAAAAACTCAGCGAAGGGTAAAATTGGATTTAAACAATTGTAGATGGATGGAAATAATATTACATATTGAGGAAACATGGATGTGGATGATAAAATACACCCCAGTAAATTCCAAAGAATAAACAATCTCGGATAAAAATGAGATTGTGATATTTCCCTTACCTTATGTCCGATATGCTTTGTACGTATCAGAACCTCATCTTTTTGACGCTCCTTTCCTTAACCTCCACTTAAAGAACTAAGGATGGTCTTTGAATAAGACCAGGACCTCTAGGATGATACTAGGGAAGTAGAGAAGAGATTTTGGCAGGGGTTGGCCAAGCATGAAGGCTCGAAGTGGTGTGAGGAAGAGGGGGAGGTGGTGCCCTTTTATAAGGGAGGAGAGGAGCACCTTAGGAAAATCTCAAAATATTATTTTATATTAACGTCAAATTCGGTTTATAATGGTTCTAAATGGTCTTATTTCGAATCTAAAGTGGGGATGGGTCTAAATATTCTCATCCAATAGGATTTAGAAAAGTTTAGGTTATTATTTTAACCTTATCAATTAGATTTAACTCTAAGTTATATAATTTTACTTTTACCGTGTCTTTTTGTTTTCTTACACTATATGGTTAATAAAAATACTATATAAAGAAAAACGAACCCCAAGTTGTTTATTATTAATATATATAATCTTATCTAAGTCAGTTTGCCGAACCTTAGATTTTTAGGAATAAAATAACAAATAATAATATAATATTTGTTTTAAAAACTAATTTATGTCAATTTTGACACTATTTGGATCATGATTTTTATGAAATTCATAACAGAATGATAAGTTCGAACCATGTTATGTATATCAACAATAACATGTCATATTAACCTAGAAAATTAATTTAAGTCATAAAAAGTCTCAAATTACATTTATTTGGGCATTTATAACATCAACTATGTAAATATTTCATTAATAAGACAATTACTGCATCATCTTTGTGTAATAGTAAATAATAATTATTTAATCCCTAAAAAATCTAAATAAATTCCTATGATGTAGATAATTGTATTAGATTTATGGAGACTATTCATGTTCGAAGTTTCATGAAGATTATCACTAGATTAAAATTATTATATTTATAAGATTTAAGAAAGTGACATGTTTTAACATTCTTTGGTTTTAATAATAATTAAATTATTTTCATGGAAAAAAGTCCATTAAATGAATCTAATCCGACCCTTAGGTGATATGGGTCGACTTTTAGTCATCCAATAGGATTTTTACATGTGTTAGGGTAATTTTATAATATTATATTTACCCTTAGTTACCCGATTTATCTTTAACTATGGTAAATAAAATTTATCGTAGTTACTATTTATAATTCCCAAAAAAATAAAAAGTAGCTTACTAACATAATTTGGATCCACTGATTCCAAATATGGAATCCATTTTTCCAAATTCGACACACAAAAGTTGCAGAAATTAAATTAAAATTAATCTCGTTGTCGAAAGAAAACGAGTTTTTCTTTAAAACATTGCAAAAGATTGAATTGATTTAACCTACGAATTCAAGGTAAAATCAATGATAATGACATACATTATATTAAATGGTAAAAATATTTTCTATTTATACTTTAAAACCATTAAATATTATAATTTAACCACATAAGATATTACGATGAAAAAAGTTGTTTTTAATTAAAATATAGCGTGTTTTTACTATTCATTAAAATATGAAAGTTATCGGAAAAATATCAAAACTTTATCTAATGTAAATTTTTATATCCTGATTCAAAAGAAGAATTTTATTTTGTCAAATTGAACATATAAACATGTCAAAAAATTGATTTAAAGTGGGTGCGCAATCAAAAGGCGACAAAACTGCATTTTTTTTAAAAATACTTATTTTACCCGAAAAATTTATTTTGTTCTTATACCATGTTCTAGAAAATGTGTAAGATGAATAATAATGCTATAAAATTCAAAATTTAGTTAATACTATTCATAATGGCTAGTTCATGACAATATTATAATAATATATCAATGTTTATTAAAACCCGGTATTACATACAACACACGCTATCGAGGAAGGTCGCGATTGCGTGTAATGCAAGCCATGTCAGGGTTGCGTGTTGTGAAAGAATCCTTCGTTGTTTCATATAACAGAATCCAACCATATATTATTTATACATTGAATATATATATATATATATACTCAATGTTGCATAGAATAAGTATTATCAAAATTGTGTGTAACACGATCCAAGAATAGTGTTGCGTATACTGCAAGCTAATACGGTGTTGCGTATAGTGAAAGGTAATCTTGGTGTAGAATACAACAGAAGACATTAATGAAATTAAAAAAATATTTTTCATAAAATCTCAGGGTGTTACATCCTACGCCCCTTAAAATGAATTTCTCCCTCGAAATTCGTCGGGGTTATAAATGGTTTACTACTCGAAAGTTTGTTTAATAGAAACCCACATCGTAAAAAGGAATACCAATGCTGAACATTAAAAACTAAAGTATGAAATATAATGGTTACCCAAATGAACTCATCAATGGGTTTCCATATAGGAGAAAAAATGGACATGGAAGAGAAATCTAACCGTCATGTTCTGATGGAGAGTGGTAGAGAACATGGCTATGAAAAAACCAACAATCACAAAGGTATTGATTTGTGGTGATCTAAGGTACCATATGATTCATTGAATATAAGGCCAGTAGGACAACATTTTAGGTTTTTCAAGATCATTTCCCTAAAGTTGATGAAATTGGAATTAGAAGAAATACTTTCGTGATTTTGGTATAGTCTCACCGTTTGTCATTCTTTGGACAATTTCCAATTCATCTGTTAAATAAATAAAGTTGAATTTGTCATTCGTGATGTGTTAGTAGATCATGTAATAGAATGATGGGTCATTCCATCTGTCTCAAACAAAAGGTTAGAAAAGTTATCAAAAAAAAATACATAAGTCCATCTATAGTGAGATTATTCTCACATAGTTCCTAAATGGACTTATACTGCTTAATAAAATAAAACTAGTTTCTACTAAACAAGGAATTCCTGTAGGCCAGTGGTAGGCGAAAAAGGCCCGTCACGCATCGGTTGTAAGTTCGATTCCCACAGCCTTGTCTGACGGGATGGGCTGTCGCCCGTCCTGCAGGTTGTCCTTTTTCTAAAACATTATTACTATAACATCCCATCAATAATATCGAAAACCAAACAATACTAACTTATGTCCAACATAATACATTCCAATATTTAGGCTTATCCATAATACTGCAGTCCACTCTCATAGATTTAATACCATCGTTGATCCCCATATATCATAAGATATATCTTGTTTGCCACATTCCAAACATTCAAAGGCCTTAATCATGTACTCTCTTGAATACCCATTGAACCTTATTGAAAACATGAGTGCTGTTAAAAGTTATCTCTTTCCACACACCAAAATCCTAAAAATTCTATATACTCAAACCATGATATCACTTAGTCCTTATATCAATCATGAGCTCATGAATACTGTCAAACATTTCATTTTTTCCTTATCCCTTCATTATGCGCATATCATATTTTTTCCAAAATTATCTCAATAACATTCCATGGTTACCGGTACCATAAAATTATTGAAAACCACAGTAGACCAATACATAAATATTCCAATATTCCATGATACTATATACAACATTATTTTGGAATCCCATTACATAAACACTTAGTCATTCCACCACATTGTTATCATATTCAACATCACCAATGGTGATGGCATGTGACTTCCCTTTGTCATTTTCCTTAAGTGGTTTCTCATGTCGATCATCACTAACCCTTGGATTAGGGAATTTATTAGCATAATTCCCCATTTCCTTGCACTTGAAGCATTGAAGTGTAGTAGGTTCATTCTGTATATCCCTTCCTTTGTTTGCATCATTAGGAATCTTCTTCCCATCATTGCGGCATTCAAATTCCCGATGACCTTCCTTTCCACATTTGAAACATTTACTTGTCCCTTTAAGACAATCTCCACCATGCTTATTTCCACACTTTGAGCATAAGGAAACATTCATCTTCATTTCACCATTATTCTGAGATTTCTCCTTGAACTCCATCTTTTGTTTCTTGTCAAAACTATGAGATGGATAAGTAACACAAACTTCCATTTCTACCTTGATAGCATAACGTAAAATTTCTTCATAGCTACTAAAGTCTCTTATAGCTAATTCCCTTCGAAGATTTGGTTTTAAGCCACTGAAGAATCGATCAACTTTACTTTCAGGTTGGATGATAAATCCAGATACATACCTTGCAAGCCTTGTAAAATTCTCTTCGTATATACCAACAGATTCATCATCCTTTTGCTTTAGAATAAGAAACTCCTTCTCCATATTTGTTTGAAGAATACGAGGGAATTACTTATTGAAAAATAAGTTCTTGAACTCATCCCATTCCATGGAGTCAATTTCATCTCTTTTACTCATATTCTTGATAAGATCCCACCATTGATCAGCTTCACCTTCCAAACGATATACTGCTAAGATGATATTATCATGTTCAGAACATTGAAGAACTGAAAATATATTTTCAGTGGTACTGATCCATTGTTCATCAACAAGTGGATCAGAAGACCCACTGAAAGAAGGTGGACGTTGCCTCATGAAGGACTCAATAGAATATTGTTCCCTTCTCTGCTCATTTGGAAGTCCAGAATGATTCATAGCTTGTGTAAGTATAGCAATAATATTTTGCACTCCATCTCCCATAACATTTGTTTGTTCATGAGGAAAATCATTGCATTGTCCATTGCATTTATCAACACGGTTCCTTCGGGTTCCAGCCATTGTCTAAAACCCAAAAATAATAGTGTGAGAGGAAAAAATATTCCTAGGGAAATCAACATAATAAAATAGGATTACCTTCAATATCTAACTTCTTAGGTTAAATTCTAAGATCGTTAGCGCAATTCTAGGACTATAACCTATACGTATACTTAACCTTAGAGACATCCCTAGACATACCTTAGAAATATCTATATGGATCTCACTAAATTTCTCGCATCCTAGTTTCCAAAGGTTGACTAAACCTTTCCTCTGATACCAACTGTAGAGACCCGAAGCCTAACGTACATGGAAATTACATTACTTTTGCGGAATACTTAGTACATAACAAAAACACACACACAACGATCGTAATAGTTTAGTTTCTTTGGAAACTCGGAATATAATCTTCTAATCGTGCTGAAAGATCTTCAACATCTCCCATAAAGAACTTCTTTTTTTACCTAAAAAATTTCTTTATATCCTGGGGAAAAAACATAAAAGGGTGATCTCAAATGCTCAGTAAGGTTAAACAAAAGAAATATCAATCACATCAAATTAATAAGAACATACCATTTTGGAAACCATAACCTTCAAAATAGAGAATAATTTAATAACATGGGATAAATCATAGTAGTGAAATGAAATCCCAATAATCATAACTTAAAACAAGAAACTTTGTGGCATACACACATAATCATAGATAATCATATCTTATTAGTCAAGACTCATTTACAAGACTATCTTAGTGGACAAAGTCCATTTCTGAACCGAGCCACCCTCGTTTCAGTCCTGTTTCACTGAACCGGTATAACCTACCGTTCCAGCCATGTCTATCTCATGAGATATAAATTCTTTACCCAATGAATTGGAGGGATATATAGATCCCACCCATCTCATAATGATACCATTCTTATGTGTGCCACAAAATCATAAACCATACATCATAGCATAACCGATGTAATAAAAACGGGAATCTTAAACATCATGACATCATAAAAAAATTCATATAAGATAAAGGAATTCATAAAAATATTTCCATCACAACATAATAAAATCCATGTCATAATAGGGATAGAAACAAAACCCTAGATTATCTTAGATGGAAAATAATTTTGATAAAACTCTTGAACTCCATTCTTGAGGAAAATATCCTTTCTTCTTCAAAAACATTTTTCTTTTCTTAACATGTCATACAATTTTAAACTAAAATAAGTTGACTAAAAATAAACATGAAAACTTGTAAAAGAAAGCTTCTTGGAAATAATGATTTAAAAATCCATTCATGTCGTATAAGTTAAAATAACATTCTTCTCGTACTTTTGTCGAAAAAGTCAAAAAGTACCTCGTACGAAAAACAATAAAATATTCCTTTCATATCATTTACTAAAATCTCACTGAAGGGTAAAATTGGATTTAAACAATTGTAGATGGATGGAAATAATATTACATATTGAGGAAACATGGATTTGGATGATAAAATACACCCCATTAAATTCCAAAGTACAAACAATCTCGGATAAAAAGGAGATTGTGATATTTCCCTTACCATATGTCCGATATGCTTTGTACATATCTGAACCTCCTCTTTTTGACGCGCCTTTTCTTAACCTCCACTTAAAGAACTAAGGAAGGTCTTTGAAGAAGACCAGGACATCTAGAATGATACTAGGGAAGTGGAGACGAGATTTGGAAGGGGTTTGCTGAGCATTAAGGCTCAAAGTGGTGTGAGGAAGAGGGGGAGGAGGTGCCCTTTTATAAGGGAGGAGAGGGGCACCTTAGGAAAATCTCAAAATATTATATTATATTATGGTAAAATTCGGTTTATAATGGTTCCAAAGGGTCTTATTTCGAAGCTAAAGTGGGGATGGATCTAAATCCTCTCATCTAATATGATTTAGACAAGATTAGGTTATTATTTCAACCTTATCAATTAGATTTAACTCTATGTTAAATAAATTAACTTTTACCGTGTCTTTTTGTTTTCTTACACTATGTGGTTAATAAACATACTATATCAAGCCAAACCAACCCCAAGTTGTTTATTATTAATATATATAATCTTATCTAAGTCATCTGGCCGAACCATATATTTTTAGGAATAATATAACAATTAATAATATAATATTTGTTTTAAAAACTAATTTATGTCAATTTTGACACTATTTGGTACATGATTTTTATGAAATTCATACCAGAATGATAAGTTCAAAAAAAGTTATTTATATCAACAATAACATGTCATATAAACCTATAAAATTAATTTATGTCCTAAAAAGTCTCAAATTACATTTATTTGGGCATTTATAACATCAATTATGTCAATATTTCATTAGTAAGACAACTACTGCATCATCTTTGTGTCATAGTGAATGATAATTTTTTAATCCCTAAAAATTCTAAATAAATTCCTATGATGTATATAATTGTATTATATTTCTGGAGACTATTCATTTTCTAAGTTTCATGAAGATTATCACTAGATTAAAATTATTATACTTATAAGATTTAAGAAAGTGACATGTTGTCACATTCTTTGGTTTTAATAATAATTAAATTATTTTCATGGAACAAAGTCCATTAAATGAATCTAATCCGACCCTTAGGTGATATGGGTCGACTTTTAGTCGTCCAATAGGATTTTTACATGTGTTAGGGTAATTTTATAATATTATATTTACCCTTAATTACCTGATTTACCTTTAACTATGGTAAATAAAATTTACCGTAGTTACTATTCATAATTTCCAAAAAAATAAAAAGTAGCTTATTAACATAATTTGGATCCAGTGATTCCAAATATGGAATCCATTTATCCAAATTCAATACACAAAAGTTGCAGAATTTAAATTAAAATTAATCCCATTGTCGAAAGAAAACGGGTTTTTCTTTAAAACATTGCAAAAGATTGAATTGATTTAACCTACGAATTCAAGGTAAAATCAATGCTAATTACATACATTATATTAAATGGTAAAAATATATTCTATTTATACTTTAAAACCATTCAATATTATAATTTAACCACATAAGATATTATGATGAAAAAAGTTGTTTTTAATTAAAATATAACGTGTTTTTACTATTCATTAAAATATGAAAGTTATCGGAAAAATATCAAAACATTATCTAATGTAAATTTTTATATCCTGCTTCAAAATAAGAATTTTATTTTGTCAAATTGAACATATAAACATGTCAAAAACTAGATTTAAAGTGGGTGCGCCATCAAAAGGCAGAAAAACCGCATTTTTTAAAAAATACTTATTTTACCTGAAAAATTTATTTTGTTCTTATACCATGTTTTAAAAAAAGTTTAAGATGAATAATAATGTTATAAAATTCAAAATTTATTTAATACTATTCATAATGGCTAGTTAATGACAATATTATAATAATATATCGTTGTTTATTAAAACCCGGTATTGCGTACAACACACGCTATCGAGAAAGGTCGCGATTGCGTGTAATGCAAGTCAAGTCAGGGTTGCGTGTTGTGAAAGAATCCTTTGTTGTTTCATATAACAAAATCCAACCATAATTCCTTTATACATTGAATATATATATATATATACTCAATGTTGCGTAGAAAAACTATTATCAAAATTGTGTGTAACACGATCCAAGAATAGTGTTGCGTATACTAAAAGCTAATACGGTGTTGCGTATAGTGAAAGGTAATCTTGGTGTAGAATACAACACAAGACATTAATGAAATTAAAAGAATATTTTTCCTAAAATCTCGGGGTGTTACATCATATTAGTAAATAAAAAAGTTAAACATATATTCTTACAATGTCATGCAAAAATGTTTATTGCAAATGGATCAGATGGTGGAAGTTAGACGGGACACTTTTTTGAATTCCTATATATATAAGGAGAAAACCAAAAAAATGGAATGGCAGATGCATTTGGTTACAAGTCTTCACACTAGGGGATAAGGTCTTATTTTTAAATTCATATAAAAAATTATTCCCCATAAAATTGAAGTCTTGATTGTGATGTCCATATAAAGTTCTTCATTTTTTCTCATAGGGAAATTTTATATTTTAAAGAAGAGTGGGACCACCCTTCATTGTGATTTGAAAGTAGGAGTGAAATTTGAAGAGTTGTTTCATGAAGAGTGTGTCCTATATATCAATTTTAAATAACCTGGTAGAAGTTTAAATCTAGATTTAAAATATATCAATAATTATTAGGCCACCCAATTTTGTTTTGTTAAGAAAATTAAGGAATAAAACTCTCAGTTGGGATTTTTAAAATAAAACCCTAGGGCTTGTTGGAAATAAACCATCCACCCCCCCCCCCAATTATCACTCCCCATGCTCCCTCATCTTATACATTCATCTCCTCCCTCATTCAATATTAACCTTCTTCCGAGCCACCTACAGGATCTCAATTCTTTCTTCTCATCATTTACGTCCCTACTACCATAATAGTCAAAACAATGGTTGATGGTATATGTTAACCAAAATGTGTGTCCTCGTGCCCTGATCCACCCACTCCCAAACACTATTTCTATAATCCATCTCTGTATACATTTCCTTCAACACCACCACCACAAAAAGTTTCTTCCATGTCTAGTTCCACTTATCATTTCGCATTTATCAACTAATATGGTGTGGCTCTACCGGCCCATATATCTCCCTAACTTCAATTCGAGGGCCAGACACACCATAATCTCTTATATTATTATAAATGAATGAAAATAAGGATAAAAAATATTGTGGATTTAGTAATGATGAATCAGATACTCATTGACAAGGAGCTACTTTCACTTCTCAAATAGAGGCACCTCTTGCACATCGTTATGGTATGAATGAAATAATTCTTGGAGGTCTTTAGTGAGTTCTAGGAAATGCTCAAGCCAGATTTCAGCCATGTTACGTTCTGACTGGGAGGATGGGACATCAAGATAACACTTATAGAGTTTTATGTAGGATTGGGGATTTATTCACCTTATTTTTTAGATATCCTTTGTATATATCTTTTATCTTGATCCAAAAAATATTGATACCCCAAAAATCTAGTAATGGTTATCACATAATCCATATATCATTCATGATCCACCGATGGTGACGAGAACCCTATAGAAAGGTGCAACTCTTCAGAATATTCACTATGCCTTAGCTTATTCCTGGATGGCATAAGAAAACTCTCACGGATCAATCAAACATACTTAGGTTTCTAGCATCACTCCCACTATGGGTGCCCTAGTTCTCAACATGTCCTAAAAGTTCACTCCCTATTATGTAGCACATGTGATGATGGAAAATTGTACTCTTATGGGTGGATCCTTCATCACTCACCCAGAAAAACAAATAGGGGTATTCAAAAAACCTCAAACCATCTCATAATTTGGCACAACACAGTCCATCGAACTTCCCAACCACCATTTGATGGGTCTATATTGTAATGTGGGAAACCACAATGCTTGGGAATTGAGTATGTTGAGTATCTTGTTAAGGCCCATACTCTTGAGGTTTCAGATACCCCTTACACTCAACCTGATTCACCCCCTTCTTCTAGAAATGAGGCTGCCATATATTTTCATCCTTCCCATGAACCTTCTTATTCTTTTGTGGTTGTTCAATACCGTGGGTCCTTTTTCCAGTGTTTTTTATATAACTATAAGGGAATCAACCACTACGTCACTATTCCATTTTCTAAAATTTCCTATGCTCCATACATAGCCGCTACCCTTACCCACCCCCAGCTTATAGTTATTTCCCAAACATCCTCCGACATTCATACCCCCTTCACCATAGCACAAAAAACCAAATTTGAGGTTCCACCTAAGTTTATCATCCCTATGGATCAGAAATCATTCTTCATAGATATTTATCAATTGTAAAAGTTCTCTATTGTCCCATTTTCCCCTAGGGTTCCTTTTATTGATCTAGCTTCCAAACACTTATCCTCAATCTAGATAAGAACCTCACAAGATCCTTTTATTCTTGAGCCTACTACTATCACGCAGAAACCTTTCCATACCTCTACTACACCCATTTATATGGCCGGGAAATTTTTTCCACACACATTTTTTAGGGGGCCCATGATGCTGATATTAGAGACTCTCTCTACACTGTTTAGATTTTCCATAAGTACCCCTCCCCAATTTTACTCTTTTTTAGTGTATTTTTGTATTCAATATATTCCTGGTCCTTGTTTATTCTTACTATTCTATCTAATAAAAGGAATATGATTTTTTAAAACAAATATATTTCCTATATTTATATATTCCTTTTTCATTCATTTTGAAAGGGAATAATTTTCCTCCCATACTATGGTTTTTGATGAGTTTAATTGGATACTATATGGCATACCCCCTAGGGTATTTCCTCATATATATGAAATACATGATATGATCTGGGATCCCCATCTATGACCTGCACAAGAGCCCCATATACGGCCTTTATGGATGATTTATCTACTATATGTGATTTTTGGACAGCCCGTTTCTGATGTGGTAAAACCCTCCAAGCAACTAGTAGAGGTTAAGGACATTGTTTATAGTTCCTGAAATAGTAATAGGATATATGAGCTAATAGAAGACACTGAATGGCCATTTTTTTTATTTAGCTATTGATGTCACTTTTTAGCACTTTATGAGAAGAATTCCATATTTTGATCATTTCAATTTCCTTTGATTCTATTAGGTCATCTTAGTTTTTCCTACTTATTCATGTTAGATATTTCCAAATTTCCACAATATTTATTCTTCTCCACTCACATAGACATATATATATATAATATGATCTTTATTTATATCTCATATGTCGTCTTACTCATTTTTTTCTTACATATTTGTTATATAACATGTGCTAGTGGTTTATTTTGTTTAAGTATGTTTTTATTCAAAAAAATTTATAGGTGATCAGATTTACATCAGTATCTATCAATTTATCCTGGTCATGACATTCATAAAAAGGAGATATTGAATCCCAACAATGCATTCATTCATTCCATTTACAATGTTTTATGATTTCATTACTATCATCCCAACAATACATCTCAAAATAGTGCATACACTATTTAATTTTATGTGTGATTGAAATTCTTGAGATATACTACATATACACCCTGAGTTTTTTCTATTATCATTATTCAATGAGACACTTTCATTTGAAATAATTCTTTAACATGAAATTTCATTAGAACCATGTAAATGAATGAAAATATTGAGATGAAAAATGTAAAATTGATTGTTTATTATTACATATAATTTTAACTTGATTTTTAGGTTGAGTAATTTAATACGAATTATAGATTACCATAATTTATTTAGAATTAATTATTATATAATACTATTATAACACCCCCAGTATTTGACAGTATGAATCTTATTAAATAAATTCAATTTATTTGATAGTTTACACTGCAGAAATGAACAGTGATATTCTATTAAATATTATCATGACCCTTGGAATAGAAATGTAACCATTATAAATAATAATGAGGCTATTATAATAATACATCACTTATAAATATATAAAAAAATTTAGGTATATCACAAATGAAAATGTGACATATTTTTATCGTGTAAAAATTAAATAAATGTTTTAGAAATGATAATTAAGTGATGGTATATAGGAGAAACATAAAAATTTATTTACAAGTTTTTAATTGAAATAATTATTTAAAATTAAATTGTTTTTCATAAAATAGGTTCATAAATAAATAGTTTATTGAATTATAATTATAACATTCTTTAATGAGACCCTAATTACTTTTTCAAAGCATCGTTAAATATGTTATAATATTAAAATTTTTATTTATTAAATTAATGATTAATTTAATTCAAAATTAAATTTCTCATATTTAGGAAATTATTTTTTAGTATATTTTTAATATATACACAACTATAAATGGTTAGGGTAACTTTTATGATTTTTCTAAAATAGTTGAATATTTCGTGAATAGTGAAATTCCGTAATTTATGGTATTTAATATTTTAAGACAAATTCATGAATTTTTAATTCATAGGTTATGTTAGAACCCATTATTTCTAACACACATGATCTATTTAATATAATTATTCATAATAATCAACACTGTTAATAGTCTTGATCCAAAAGAATAAACAAGTGAATCAAATAATGAAAAACACCCCTCTCTTCCCCATATAAAACCCACCCATCACCACCACTTCTCTTCACACCTTATAAGACATGAAGCTTATCTAAATTATACCCAATTCCTCCCTCAACCCTACTCTCCACATCTAACACCTTCTGGACATACCAAAATAAAAAATCCAATCCTATTGTGGGGGTTCCCAAAGAAATGATATTTGAGAGGTTAAATCCTCATTCTTTCCCTTTTATTTTCGTTTAATTTTTTATCCTCTACTCACCTCCCATATTCAAAAAGTCATGGTAACTACATAATGATATGTATATAGTAATTTTATTTTTAAAATTGAATATTCATTAACAAATTTCTTCTTCTCACCTTTTATTCTAAAAATGAAAACATCAACTATGAGGTGTCGATTCACCGCCTTCATGGATAATGAGTGTTTGTTTCTCAATACCGCCTTTAAGGATGGTCATAAAACACTTTTTAAGGTTAAAAAATTTCCTAATATATTGATTCAAACTAATTTAATGTTATATAACTAGTATATAAATAAAATATTAAATAAAACGATACAAGTTCGTGATGGTCGTAAAAACCATCAAAATAAATTAAATCATTTTCATTTACATTTTAACTAATAAATTATTTTCATGACATATAACCAAATGATGTACGAAACCATTTAATCTTATAAACATTCATTCATAATAAATAATTTTACATTTGGATTTTTTTCTTCCATTTGACATGAACTCTCACAATTATACACATGGGAAGCAACCATAAATTCATGAAACATATTCTCTCCAAACAAAAAAAATTAAACATTATAACTCAACAGGATAGGAATAAATTTAAATAATAAAATCATAATAAAACCAGTATATTTAAAAGGTTATGATTTAAGTATTTAATAAATCTAATTTGATTATCGATGAAATTATGTTCATATTCGGATCACTTTTGGTCATATGGTAAGGGTATTTGTCTCAATTTCCCTTTCATTAATACATACTTGGTATTATGAATCTAATCATATTTATTTTTCAATATATCACCAATTTGAGATATTTTTTCAGTGGAAATTATAATTCTATTAAATTTCCATATTTTTATAATCATGGATTTGTTTTTTGTCTAACCCATAATACATTTTTACATATGGTGTTGATTTTGAATGTAGTTTCAACGGGGTAAATATTGGCATATCTATATCCTCCTCTCAATATAGATATTTTGATAATCCATATTTTTCATTAATCAAATATATATATGATGAATGATATGGACTTGAAGTGATGGGTGGGGATATCTTTTATTTAACCCCTCGATGCATAGACAAGTATCATGAGACAAAATTGCTGGTGAATAACAGTTCATGTTAGTTTCCATGAATAATAAGATGGGCTTATACTCACAAAAAATAAATCACCATGTGAAAGGTATTGTAAATTGGGTATCATGTCTCAGATACATGATGACCAATAATTATGCATTTCCAACATTCATTATTTAGTTATTATTATCCCTGATATTTTCAAAGTGAAAAAATTAATTGATGTATTCTCATTTTCATTTACTGATTAAATGGATTGTGATTTTTTTTATTTATCATTCAATATTCATTTTCCCTTATTAATTATTCTTAACTTATTATTGATTTATTTTTCAATTTTTTGTAACCCTTACAAATTATTTTATCCACAATGTTATTTTCTCCCATCCCAGGATTATGATGATGGAATATTTAAATAACTGTCAAGGAAGAAGTTTTTTTTTCATTGTTTTGTTTTATTCTCAATTACCTATGTAATAAGGGAACCGTGTATGAACATAGATAATGAAGAATATGAAACCAATTGATCCTAGGTGACATGATCTCTTATATATAATTGATTATAATAAAATAACCACATACTCTAGGATATTAGGGTTAGGGTCATTATAGTCTGTATCAGATCACATTTTTTTGATACCTTGGGAACTAGATATTAAATAAACATGGAAATTATAGTAATTGATTATACTGAATATTTTGATAAAAAATCATGATTATTATGATCAAACTCGGTGTGTTCAATTATTTAGTTATGGAACCTAATGGAAGGATGTGAATCAAGACTCACATACAATATAGGGATTGTCCGACTAAGAAAGTCAACACATTTGGTGTTGGTGATAAGTAGACCCTGAATAAATTATGACAAATTACACATGTTATATAACATATAAATTATATTCTTATGAACTTACCATTTATCCTATGGTTGAATTTTTATATAATAATATGTATGGACTGGAATTCAAAATATTATGCAAAAATTTATTGCAAGAAAAAGGAAATTTCAATTTGTGAGGAAGGTGTATAATTACTTATCATTATATAAGAAACATCATAATATTATTATTATCAAGATACAACCCTAGTATCTCTACTAAATGAAATCCTCATGGAGAAAGAGAAAACATCATCTAGGGATGTGTAAGGTAATCTTCAAATTAAGGATTATTAATTTTACATGAATTCATTGATGTATTTTTTGATGGATTACCTAGACACCCATGAGAAAATGAAGTTGATTTTACAATTGATTTAATCAATTATCCAATAATAACGTCAAATACTCCTTATAGAATAGCCATAGTGGAATTAGTGGAGCTAAAGAAATAACTACATGAGGTGAGTAATAAGGGATTTATCCTCCCTCGTGTTTCTCCATGGGGATCCCCTTTTCACATTGTTAAGAAGAATCATGGATCCATGAGTATGGGAATTGATAGTAGATAAATCAATGCTATTATAATAATGAACATTCACACTTAACCAATATTGAGGATTTATTTGATCGACTTCATGGAGCTCAATATTTTTCAATGTTTGACATTTGTTTTTGGTATCGTCAATTGTGGGTAATGAATGAATATATTCCGAAGATATATTTTTGGAAAAGGTATAGAAATTTTGAGTTTAAATTAATTCCATTTGTTTTGGATAATTCAAACTTAGTTTTTATGGATTTGATGAAAATAATTTTCAAGGAATATCTGGATGATTTTTTTTGCGATATTCATTAATTATATTGTATTATATTATAAAACCTATGAAGATCATAAGAATCACATAGAGATCGTTTTTTGAGACAATTAGGAGGAAAGAGTTATATTTTAAATTTAGAAACTATGACTTTTGGCATCTGGAAAATACTTTTATTTTCTATATTTTCTATAAGGATGGAATCTCATTTTAACCATTAAAGACAGAGGTAATCCAGGAATGGCCTACACTAATGAACAATACTATGGTACATAGTTTTATTGGTTTAGCAGGTTATTATCAATGTTCCATATTGGACTTCTAACCCAATGGGATACATCACTCCTTTTTCAAATTATTCATAAACCAAATTTACTAGAGAAGATAAAAAAGTGATCAATCTGTTTATGATATCTTTTAAAAGAAAATTAAAACCATGATGGATGGAAAATCAGAAGACTTCGTGTATGAGTATAGAATTATAAAATTTGGAAAGGGGATATTTGTTAAATCATTACATGAGATAAAAAAATAACTATTATATGATTCTAAAAGATCAAATTTCTCTATACACCCTAGTAGTAATAGTATGTGTAGAGATGTAAAGGAAAATATTTGGTGGGATAATATAAAGTTGTAAATTTCTAAATATTTTTCAAGATGTCTTGTTTGTAATCAAGTGAAGGTTGAGAGACAATATCATTGATGATTCATAAAACCTTTACCTATTCATATTTTTTATTGGGATGAAATTTTGAGGTACTTTCTCTCTACACTACCAAGGACACCTAGAAGGAATGATGCGATATGGGTTATAGTTTATTATCTTGAAAAATCAACACAATTTTTTGCTATATGAGAAGATTTACCTCTTGAGAACATAATAAGACTGTATATATAATGAATTGGTAAGACTTTATGGTGCACTTATCTCGATTTTTTCTGATCAAGATCTATGTTTTACATAAAAAATATGGAAGATCCTTCAAATGGCTTTGGATACTAAGCATGACTTGAGTAATTATTATCACCATAAAACTGATAGATAGTCTAAAATAACTATTAAAAAATTAGAATACATGTTGAGATCATTATCACTTTACATTTATTATATGTGGGATCTGTATTTTACTTTGGTTGAGTTTTCCGATAATAATAGATTCCCTTCTAATATTGAGATGGCACTATATGAAGCATTATATGGAAAGATATCTCATAATCTAAATTTTTTGGAAGAAGTTGGGGAGAAGAAAATTATATTTCCATAAAAATTTAAGAGACAGTAAAAAGGTAAACACTATTTGGGATCATATTACATTAGATAAATGCTTCTAAATGACTTATACTAACAACCAAAGAATGAATTTGTAATTTCAAGTGAGGAATCATATATTTCTAAAATTATCTCAATGGAAGGGTGTCATAAGTTTCAGAAAAAAATGGAAACAAAGACTTATGTACATAAGAACATTAAAAAGTATTTAAATAATTGGTGTTATAGCTTACTGATTAGCAATGTATCCAAGTCTCCCTAAACTTCATAATGTGTTTGACCAATTATTTTTAAAAAATTACATTCCAAACCCAACAGATGTATTCACCTAAGAATAAATTTAATTAAAATGGTATTTTATTTAACTATGAATATCCTATCAATATTCTCAACACTAGAGAGCATGTATTGAAAAATCAGATGACTCTACTGGTAAATGTTCTTTGGATAAACCAAAAAATGGAAGAACCAATGTGGGAACCTTAGGATTTTATAATGAAGAACCACCACCATATTTTTAGAAGAAAAAAACATGAAAATTTTGGGGATGTAATTTTTTGATGTAGGGAAGAATATAATACACCAATATTTTAAAGTATGTATCTTAATAAATAAATTAAATTTATTCAATAGTTTATGTTTCACAAAAGAAACGTGATATACTATTAAATATTAACCTGACCATTGGAATATTAATGTTACCATTAGTAATAGTTATGATTACACTCGAATAATAACCTCACCTATGAAATCATAAATAAAATCTATGTATCCCATAAATGAAAATATGATATAATTATATCATGGAATAAGAAAATAAAAGTTTAAAAAATGGTATATTATGTGTTGGTATTTTTTTCAGAATGTAAATGTTTATTTGTGATTTGATAATTAGTATAATGATTTAAATGAATTTTTTTTAAAAAAAATATATATTCATAAATTAATATTTTGTTTCATTATAATTATAAAATAATTTAATGAGATAGTAATTAATTTTCATAGTGTCGTATAATCTTTTTTAATATTAAAATGTGCATTTTTTGAATTAATAAAAATTTAAATTAAAAAATAAATTTCTCATTATTTAAAAAATATTTTTGGAGTCCATTTTTTAAATATATACATCTATAAATTATTTTAGAGGATATTTTTTATTTTCTAGAAAATATTTAATTTTTAGTGGATAGTGAAATACGACTTTTAATGATATTTAACATTCTAAGAAAAATATACGAATTTTTGAGTCATTGATGATGTAGTCACTGATTATTTCAATCTCACATGCACTATTTATTATACATATTCCTTGAAATAAACACTATGGATAGTCTTGACCCAAAATAATAAACAAATGAATAAAAAAATCAAAAACTCCACTCACCACCCCTATAAATACCACCCTCACCAACCCTTCTATTAATCAATTCTAATACTTGATGCTTGTCTAAATTATTCCTAATTCATCTTTAAATACTATTTCATATGTCCAAGACCTACTGGTCAACCAAAAATACCAAATCCATTTTTCTTAATGAGGTTCCCAAGGAAAAGATATTCAAGAGGTAAAATCCTGATTCTTTCTCTTTTAATTTCATTTTATTTTTTTATCGTCTGCTCACATACCCTATCTAAAGTGAAAATTTAAATTCAATATTATATATATAATATAATGTTATTTTTTAATGTAATATTCATCCCTATTCTCTTCTCCTCTTCTTTTATTCTAAAAATAAAAACCACATCCATGAGGTGTCGATTCACCACCTTCGTGGATGATGAATTTCATTTTTCATTACATCCTTGATGGATTGTTATAAAACCATTTTTATGGTTAAAAGGGATTATAATATGTGTATTAAAACTTATTTATTGTTTTTTATGTAGTATATACACATAATATTTAATAAAATGATACAAGTTCATGTTGGTTGTAAAAACCGCCAAAATAAATTAAAACATTTTCAAATATGGTTTATCTAATAAATCATCCTCATACCATCAAATTATATATGAAACTATTTAAAATATTGAAGTTTCATTAATATTGAATAATTTCACTTCTGGGTTTTTTTTCCATTTTAAAAGAATTCCCATAGTTATACACAAGGGAACCGACCAGAATTCCATGAAATGAATGATCCCGAAACAATGAAATTAAAAAGTATAAGTCATCGAAATGAATATTGATGAACTTAATAAATTTAAAATAAATAATATATATGTTTAAGAGGTTCTCAATTACTAAATTAGTTAATCAAATTTTATTATCCTGGACATTAAGTATAATTGTGGAATTATTTCGGACATAAGGTAGGGGACATCATCTCAATTTCAATTTTATTGATACTTACTTGTTATTGTGCACCTATTCATTTTATTGTGGTGTATTTATTAGAATTTTGAGAGAATTTTTCTTTTGAAATTATATTTCTATTAATTATATATATTTATTTTATCATGGAAATGATTATGGTCTCATACATATACCATTTTTATATACGGTGTTTACTTTTAATATTGTTTTCACAGGGGAAATAATGATAAATCTGTATCCTCTACTCAATAAAGATGTTTTGATAATACATAATGTTCCTGAATTAATTTTTTTTAAATAAATCATTGGAATTTCATTTATTTTTGGGGATTGAAATTATATATCCCATCAATTCATTGATAGGGTTCATAAGACAAAATAGTTGGCAACAAACACTTCACGTTTGTTTCCAACTAGAATTGCATTGCTTTATTCCCACAAAATTATACCATATTTTTTAAGGACTTTACTATAGTGGTTCATGTATAAGATACATGAAATCCAATAATTAATCATCTCCTTAATTTATTATTCAGTTATTACTATCCGTGAGATTTTCAATCTGATAAAATCCATGGATGCATTTTCCATCCCATTTTATTGGTTGAATTGAATCTATTTTTCCTCTATTTACAAATGTATTATTGATTATGATTCATTTCTTATTGAACAATTTTTATAATTTATGTATCCATTACTAATAATTTCATCTCACCCTTTAATTTTTTTCCTTGGTTTATTAAGTTGAAATATTTGAATTAGTTTCAAGGAGGCATTATATTTTTCCTCTATTTTGATCTGTTTTTAATCACAATTGTAATAATGGAAGCATGTGTGTATCAGGTTCTTTAAGACAAATAAACTAATTGATCCCTTTTTATGTGATATATTGTATATTTAATTTTAATAAAATTACCATCAACAATAGGCTATTGGGGTTAGGTTGGCTACAACTATTCCCTGAGAGATTTCCAATTTATTATGTACTCCCAATCTAGAGAGGATTATGTATGTAAATTTTCATATTCTATTATAAGAATATTTCTTTAGAGATACATGCAGAATTTAAACATATAAAAACTTTCATCAAGATCATATCAATTATATGACTTCCCAAATACACTTCTAATATCTATGAGGCACTTTTTTGAACTATTTTTCCAGACACATGTTTGTATATTTATCTTTATTTAGATAGTATAATCCATGATTGACATTATTAGGATTGATTTATGTTACAAGATAATTTTATCCTTTCATAACATAACTGTGGTATGATTTATGGATTTTAACTTCAATAATAGTGGGTTATATGGTCATTACTTTTAGAAAATGGTTGTTTGTTATTTTGGAGATGTATGGTGACTTTTTAACATTATTTATGGGGTGTGTCCCATGGTTCTTCTGATATTTCATTAATGAAAATCATGTTTCTAAAAATTGTTTTTTGAATTAGGAAGGTCAAAAACAATCAATACCAGACTAATGAATCTTGAGGTATATCATATGTGCTAAGGTGGTGGATGTGAGATCTGCAATTCACATGAATTTTGAAAAAATGGAGAAAAATTCGAAATATGCTTCCTCATTACATTTTGATGAGACATCCATGAACTTGTTCTCAATTTTTGTGTGAGTGGACATGATATTTTCAAGAATAGGATCTTTATTGAACTTTTTCATATTATTATTCATTATACCTGATAATTTACCCTCCTTTTGATCTTGATATTTTTATCATATATCCAACTACCCTTAGCCTCAATGTCATTTGGCCCTTTTCTTGAATCCCTCATAATTGATTTTGTATTTTACATTATAGATTGGAGATCCTAGAATCAATGAAATCTAATGGTTTTGAATATGTATTCAAGGTATGAACCAAACTCCAATTTCTTTTTACCATGTCTGATGAGAGACAGTTTGTGGTGTGGTAAATTGAAACATGGGTATAGTTTCTAAGGAAGTGTTGGAAAATTATAATTAAAAGAAGTAATGATTTTAATAAATAACATGATTATGAGGAATTAATGATTTCATCTATGGGAGTTATTTTGGAGGACTATAATTTTATTCATACAATTTTTTAGGTTTTTGTTTTTTATCAATGTTTTATGTTAAAAATTATTTCTATTGGAATCTTTGTCTATATGATTTTTGAATGACATCAGAAAATTGTTTAAGTTTGTGGGAATTGGATAATATTAATTCATATATGTAATTTTGATTCAATACATTGTGATTCATATATATATATTATGATTTTACCTTTGATTTTGGAAGTCAATTACAAGAAATATGAGCCCAAGTTGGAAAAAAGTGGTTGGGGAAAAAATTCAATTTCAGTCATTTTGTGTCCTAAAAAAGTCATTTACGTCATAAAAACATCAAGGGAGGCCAATTACAGAAATGATATAAGATCCATTCATGTTGAAAACGTTTCCAGATAAAAAAGAACATACATCATAAAATTCAAAAAAACATCATAAAAAATCGTGGTTCAAAATCCCCCATTCAATCTGGTCAAGCCATAAATCATGGATGTATCAAAGAACTAGAAAATTAAATACTTCCATTCATTGTGTAAATTTTAGACTTACTAAATAATATTTCAATGTTAATTTTTATTAATAAATAATTATAATGTAAAACATGTTTACACCTTATGATATCTTACCTATTTAACTTCCAAGAATTAGATAAAATAGAAGAGGACTTCCCAACATTTAATTTATCTCTTTTTAAACTATTTATCCTATTTTTAAAATAAATTTACATTTTTAGTGTTTCTAAATTTATTATTTTAAATAAATCTCAATTTAATTATTGTTTCCATATGATATTATATTCTTCTTGGACCACCGATCGTTGTTTCATTACATTTTTACAATGTTAAAATTTTATTCCATTAGTTTCTATTGTGGTATAATTTTATTAATCTCATTTAAATATAGAGAAATTGTATTATTGATTATGATGATTCATCCATGGATGATTTAATTATGTGATTATTTCTTTGCTCAACTATATTTATTTCATGAGTTAATAAAACATCCTATTTCTATGGGTCAAAATATCTGGTAGAAAAGTTAATTAAATTTCTAAATCAAAACCTTGGTAATTTGATAAATAGAGAATTATATTAATAAAAACTAAAATTTTATTCCCTTGAATGAGCTACATTGGGAGATTTTGAAGGAAAGACCCTATCCTAATTAGAATAGGCCAACCATGGCCCTAAGTTTACTCGATTTCTGAACATTGTAGTTACACCTATTGCATTTGGATTAGATACCAATTCATTAACAAATGGTGACTGACAATCTAAATAGATCCAATTTTCTAAAACAAATCTAAATTGGTTATTATAAAATTGCCATGAAATCTATTCAAATAGACTGTCCCTTTTTATATTAATAATTATCCTCAGTATAGGATCACAGAAATTGATCCAAACAATTTATTAAATCAACTATATTTTTCAATTAATATTCATGTCTAGGAACCCAACTATTATCAATCATGTGGGGAATCTATCACTAGGTCCCAATATCCATTTCACAAAACATTCATTAATTTCTCTTTGGTTCTGACCCTAAACATCCGATATAATGTTTATTTTTTCTATAGAGTCGACTTGGGTATTAAAATTTTATAATTCAAGATGAAATCAAATTTGAAATTAATGACACAACATTGGATATGGTTAGGGGGATAGACTCATATAGAATGATATATGACATGTAGTGAGTGATTATGACCTTCTAGTATGGTGATGAAGTATTCAATACGGGGTTCTGTGCAATCTGAGTTACCACATCATCACTCTGTATATAATTTGTTTTATAACTGTATGTCAATTTACCTTTACATAATGATATAAACTGATATATAAACTTTTACTTGTGTTAAGGATGAATTGGTGTTTCCGTACTAGGTGTATACTCTCACTATGCATGAGAAACATGGTGCCAATGAAGTAGTAATGATCAATTATCTAGAGAAGGAAAAAATATCAATGAATCGTTTATGAGGATCTTGGAGGTAGGATAGGAACTTAGTGACATAAAGGACTCTATACATCTTCCAAATTTTTTTATTTATTTATTTATAGTTCTACTTCTTATACCAGTTGGCTTGAGAAATTTTTGGTTTGTTGGTTAGATATTGTTTTAACTGACCTGACATCTTTAATAGAATTTTGATTAAGTTACTTTCTTATGTAATGTTTAAATGACTTATTTATATATTTATATGTTTTGGTTTATTCCCATTATTACTAAAGGTATTGTATCCCTATGGTATCTCTTGACATTCACCACTAATTGATAACCTATTTCGAATTTGGAGGCCCATATAAGGTCTTGCTGAACTTTGGATAAGTCTTAGTGAATCGAGTTAAGGTCTTCAAATGAAGTTTCAATATGGAGGATTAAATGAGAAATGAGGAAATATGATTTCACCACCCATGTGTCAATGATATGGAAAAAATAATCCTAGAAATTTCCACAATGTTACAATGAAATTATTTATATGTGGTAGAGAAGGTCACTAATCTCATGAATGTTAAAGTGACATGAATAATTAATCCAATATAATAGAGGAAAATAAGAATCCTTTTAAAGAACTATCCTTGGTTCAATGTTTTAAATGTATGGAATATGGGCACTATGAAATCTATTGTACTAAACCATGTTTACCAAGGGTAATCAACATTAGAAACCACCAAAGACATGTGATCATGGGAGATCTTATTTCATCACCACTACATATGTGTGACTTGAAACTGAATTCATATGAGGAATAATTTGTATTCACTCTTTAATAGGAACATTGTTATTTTATTATGGAGTTGTTCAATCCTTTATATCCAATAAGAGTTCTAGATATTTTGAATCACATCTGAGATACCCTGATGTAGGGATATCTATATTTACCAAGGGGTAAGTGAGTCTCATCCAAGTTGGTGAGGTATCCTTAAGTGCATCCATGAGACCTAGGTTCAAAACTAGGTAGAGGCATATTTCTGGTACTGTAGCTGTATTATACCAGGTACAGTGCAGGTACTATAGCATAACTGTATAGTGCATGGAACTATGGAAGACACTATAGCAGTTACTATATCATGTATTGTTCGGTATTGTAGCAGCTGGAACTATTCACCTTGGGCCATCGATTTGGGCTTGGAGTCCTTAAGGATTTCGGGCCACCCATGCCTTCCGGTCAGTAGGGATTTCTGGCCCCCATTAAGGCCTTCATGCCACCTTCAGGCCTTCATTCCACATGCAGTTTCCCTAGACAGACTATACAAAAAAGGAGCATCCCCAAAAGAGGATTCAGAGCATGTGCACTCACCAGAGTTTAGCCAAATGGATTTTCAGAATGAGAGGGTATGGATATGCCATCGGGACCAGTCGATGCTTTCACGGGAAGTCTAGCTAGATGGCCATGAAGAAGTGGAGAGATACTCTCATGATGCAGATGCTGGGGAGGGGTAGTTCCTTGTAGATAGTCTGGTTGAATTCCTTAAGACCTTTAGGTTATGTAATTTCCTAAAGCCTATGGGCCTTGTAATCTCTTAAACTACGGGCCTTGTAATCTCTTAAACTACGGACCTTGTAAGGATTCACCCTCATCCCTTGAATGGGGGGATATCAAAAAATCAATAAAAAAGAAGACCTTCGGGCCATTCAGGAAATAAAAACCTAGGGGTGTGATCATTACATCTTAAGTGTTAGACTTCTCTCCTATTAGCATATATTGGAAGATTCTTCCAACAAATCTTGAAATCCATCAAATGGGAAAATTATTACTATACAAGAAAATAATTTCCTCTGGTTATATAGATCTCACAAAAACTACCATGAAAATTAATTCTATTCGTATAATCTAAACATACCATGCTTCTTTATAAATTCCTGGAAGATCAGGAATCTCCTTTTGAAAATCTCTCAATGATGTAGGGGGGGATACCCAACACATAATCATACATTTACCAATTGTTTGTAACAATTAAAATCACAAAACATGATGAAATACCCATTATGAAGTAATATACTGATGTATTTCTAATAGATATTCATCACTTTCCCCAGAATCATGTGGTATTTTTCTCAATAGAACTCATATCAGGATCTAATCCTATCTATAAAATACCCTATAGGATAGCCCTAATAGAACTAGAAGAGTTAAATACGATACTAAAAATCATTTGGGAAAATGGTTAATGTTCCCCATTGTATCACCTTTGGGTACGTTTATGATCATTTTCAAGAATAGTGATGTATTTATGCAGCTGTGTTTTGATTACCATGAGATCAACCAAATCCCAATAAACAACAAGTATCCCCTAACAAGGATTGATGGAATATTTGATCAACTTCAAGGATTTCACTACTTTTCAAAGGAGTATCTTCAATATGTATTTCATAAATTAATGGTAAAGAGGAATATATTACGTATACAACCTTGCACATAAAATATGTACACAATTAGTTCATAGTGATTCCCTTTGGACTTACTAATTCACCTTTAGTATCATGGATTTTATGAATATAGTGTGTAAGGAAAACTATGGAATTTGTTTCTACCATATTAACAATGTAATCATTAAATCATAAAAAATTGGGGAACATGATGAATATATAAGTATTGTGATGAATACATTAAGAATGTGATTTTTTTTCTAAGTTCAACAAATATTACATCTATAAGAGAAAATCACATTCTTCGCACATCTAATAACATATAATGGAATTTATATGGACTCTTCAAAGAGAAATGAAATTTTTAATTGCCCTAGACTAACTAGTATCCTGTAGATATTTCTTTTTTTGGATTAGTTGGGTAATATTGAGGATTTTCAAGAAATTAATCATTATTTCAAAAACTTTTAAATAATTTAACCTAATAGGGGTAGATTATGTCATGATGTAAGACTCTCAAGATATATTTAAGGAGCTCAAAATTATTTTAGTCAAAAAATGTACTCACACTATCCTCAAGTGGATAATGATTTGTGATATATGATTATTATTCAATGAAAACATGGGTTGTGTATAGTGACTCTCTCATTACACACATTAACATTACATAAATTGTGTGTAATACTTCAACATTATACAAATATATGCATGAATACCATACTATTAATATGCCTTTGAAAACATAGAATACACAAACACTAATATATAAGTGACCTATACTATCTCCCATTAGGTTCTTCTTGACTAGAATCCTTCTTATACACCTCAAAAATAATAAATATCTTCACAACCTGGGGTATGAATCATAAAAAAGGGGTGATCTCAAATGCTTAGTAATGGAAAACATTGTAGATATGTAAGCCTAATCAGGAGCATAAGGGTATGAGAACATTATCATGAATATAGAAGATCATACCCTACATATCAAATATCATAACATATATCATGGAAACAATATTGGTATTTCATAATAAATGAATCATAATGAAATAAAGAGAATAATACATGAATTCATAATATATGAATAAGACACAGAATTGTAGAAAACACATAAGCGTATAATGATTTCATAGTAGCCAAGGAATCACTACCAAGACCGTCTTATTATGATGGTTTCACACCCTGTACCATCATATTAGTCCTGGATTCCCATGACCATCATAGTATCATGATTTCACTCCTCATACCATATTAGTAGTCATGGTTCAATCCCATGGTAATCATAGTAGTTAAGGTTCACTCCAAATATAATTTATTTTATATCATGATATATAGAACCTTACCCAATGCATTGGAGAGAGATATATGTCCCACTTGTCACATAATGAAATTATACATACATCTTCCAGAAGAACATAAATGAACATATCGTAACCCATGAAATGAAATGTGTATCGTAAACATGTAAAAATATCATAACCATAGAAAGAGACAGGTTTCATAATCATTTTATCATAAACATTACCCCTAAAAATAAGCATGTATCAAAGGAATATAACTCAAAGGAGAGACACGGATTTCATAAACATATTACCCATGAAGGAGAAATAGGTTTCATAAAAACTATGGCATTAAGCCTAACTAGTTCATAGAAAAGATATGAATGAAACCTTTATATCATTTCCTATAAAGGTATTAGTAACATAAATATATGTCATCTCAGATAGAAAATAATTTTGAAATATATTGTAAAAAAATTTCTTGAGGAAAATATCCATTATTATTTTAAAAGTATTTTTAATACATAAAATTATTTTAAAATCAATTTCTTATACAATACCATGAAAACATGTAAATTATACCTGAAATCGTTTTGAAACCCTTTTCCATGAAATGTTTTAAAATATGATTCATAACATTTTTAAAAACTTTTTCATTGAAAAAACATGAAAAAAATTAAATAATTCATTGAAATGTTTTGAAGACTAATTCTTTTAAAATACATTGAAAATATATAAGTAAAGCATGAAAATGTTGGTAAAATAATTTTTCATCAAAACTTATCATATAAGCATGAAAACATTTTGAATCCCATTTATTTGAAAACACTTTTAAAACTTATAAAAATGACTTGAAAAAATTTTGAATACCATTTTAAGTAATAACCAATTTTAAGAAAATTTTCTTAATGATTATAATTTTATAAATTAAAAGGGATCTTTTAAGATATGATGGTGGGAAAATCTGTACATGTCATACGAGGTTAAAAGAACATTCATATTGCATTGTAAAAAGGATAGAAAAGTACCTTGTTCAGAAACAAAAAATAATATTCCCTTAATGATATTGTTAAAATAAAAAAGGGTAAAATTTTATTTTAGATATTATTTGGTAATTGTATAATATTCTTGGAAACTCTTTTTAGGAAACATAGATTTTTGAATAGAGATAGGGTAAATTTGGGCTTTCCTAAAAACACTTTTTTAACTATATTATGTACCAAAGTGTATAAAATTGTACAAATACGTGAGTATATCATGAAATAAAATAATATAAGAAATTTTGTAAATATTTTTGGGATATGGATCGTAAGATTTCATCAATGGATGCATTAAGATAAACAATTTAGAAAAATGATGGGATTGTCTCAATAAACTCTTATGACTTGGTTACTTGGGATCATACCATCAATGTAAGAAATGAAATTAATTGAAGCTTAAAAATACCATTAAAATATTTATATTCATGATATTACATATAAAATGGAAGTATATATAACTTTGAAAAGAGTTTTGGTGTATAACCAAAAGAGGAGGCTCATAGAAGGAAAATTGAGAAAAAACTATTTTTCGGAATTGGTATCTTTTGAAACATAAAACCACGGAAACAATGTTCATAGAATAGATATGTGAACACTCAAAAAATTTTGTATATGATAAATATAATTCAATAATTGTAAGTACATACACCACAGAAAATTATGGAGTATATAACATAACATGTATCTTACAGAAATTAAATGTGAGATTAAATTCCCCTTACATTGTGTCTTGACTCACTCCATACTCATACAAGCTTCCTATATAATATATATAATTTTATTATAAAAATTTTTCAGAAGAATATTCTTATATATAAACATATATAATTTGATTATGAATTTATATTACCCTCTTATTAACAATATTATGTTAATATTTCACTTAGGGTAATATTCTCTTTGTTCTTCACATGTGTCTTAATTTGTTATATCATTGATCCTTATAATCATATCCTGATTCTAGAATGTATAAAATGATATAAATATCAGTTATATTAATTATATTATTATAATAATAATATATATCATTAGATATTACTTAATCGAATACACAGTTCATGGAGATGGTAATTCTTATGTACGCATGAATGTTGTCTTCTGTTTTTATTGTCCTTCTGGAATAAAGTATCTAAAGGACATATATATATATATATATTTGTATATATATTCATATATCATTATTTTAGTAGCATAAATATATTATATATATCATATAATATCACTAAACCCATCTTAGATACATTCTATGTCATGTGTGACCGAATCATATCGCTTTGAGGGGGCGGTAGTCCACACTTCCTCACCCGAGATTATCTTTTTAAAACGAAATGGATGGTAAAAAGTTGTGTTTTTTTGAAAGGAAAAAAATATTAAATACATAATAAATAATATATTTTTCATATATAAATAGATTTTACATAATAATGGACACCATGATTGGTGGTAAAGGAAAAAATGAACAACCATCATTTCATTTGGCAGTAGTTCACCGTACACAGAAACAATATGTTCAATATTCATTGGAAAGAGTTATTTTTATGTGTAGGTCCAATAATTTTAATAAAAAACACTATTATATTTATTATACTAGCTTTTTCAATCATTAATGGAATAAATATATAGTAGGGTGAAGAAGGAAAATAATGGAAAGTTTCATGAGAGAAGACATTACCTCTAAGTTCAGTAAATCCTTTCGGTTTGTGCCAAAAGGATTCCATTAGAGAGTCGATATACAAAGAGAAGATCCAAGTTATATTGGATGATTTTTGGGATGTTTATTGGGTATATAAGGGCCGAACTTAAATGGTTTTATAGGTTTTAGGAATGGGTATAGGTGGTGGCCTTTTATAGGGAAGGAAAATGACTCACACGGATTTTGTATAAGAAAATTAAGTGTGCAAATGTTATTACCAAAAAAATCTTAAAAAACTAAAACAACTCAATAATGTAACTTTTATGGCCTAAATATTGACATAAAATGGGTGTTGGAAAATATTATAGGCCATTTGTGCCCGTAATTTTAAGGTTTAGTCCCAAATTAAGCTTCATTTGGGCTTAACTAATGTGATTAATTTTAATGACTTTAACTAATACTTTTTTTAAAATATTAACATGGTATTATTAGACAATAAATATTTGACTTAATACAATAAGTTATGTAAGATTTTTTAAATTCAAATCACAAAAGTGGAAAAATTAAGAGTGGTGTAAATTCCGTTGATGGGATGAAATAGCTGGGGTTTAATGTTGTAAAAGGTCAAAAGTTTGTTAAGATTTTATATAAAAGTTCAAAGTGAAAATGAATTTAATTGTATTATTATATTTTATATATATCTAATGCAACCATAAATCATATTTATAATATCATTTAGCATCAATAAATAATTAGAGAAAGAGGAATTTTTTAACTAAAAAACATTATTTTCACTATTCATCAAAAAATAATGTTTCTCAGAAAAATATCATAAAATAACCATAATATAAGTTCATCATTATGAATTGAAATATTCATTTTATTTTATCAAATTAAATTTCTAAATGTTTCTAAATCTTCTTCTATTATTAGAACTTGTTTCTTTAAGAAAAAGATGTTTTTAATCTTAAAATGGACTTTATGAAAAATAAAAATTTTTGTTATCAATATGTTTTACATATATAAAACAATTATAAAAAATATTTGAATATTATTTTTTTAAAATTCATATCATATAGTTTATTATTTTATTATTTCAATAATTACAAATATATATGTTTTTAAAAAAAACTCAGTGTTGCATGTATTGTACACAAACTCAGAATTGCGTGCATTGTATGCCAAGTCGATGTTGTGTGTAATGTACACCAAGTTAGTGTTTCATATGAAAGGAATTTATGACTTAGTTAATTGTAAAAAATATATAAAAATTTAAATTTGTTCGAAAAAAATAGGTCTGTAAAAACATGGGGGGTTATATTCTAACCCACTTAAAATTAATTCCACCCTTGAAATTCATCACTCAGGTTTAAAAAATGAGGATACTTATTCTTCATCATATCCTCAAGTTTACATGTAGCTTCCTATAACATGGTATTTCTCCAAAAACATTTTACCAGAAGAGTGGTCTTTTTTCTTATAACTTTCCATGATCTGTCTAGAATTTCAACCAGTAGTTCCTTGTATATTATATATCCTACTCCAGCAGTATGAAATCTGAGTTCAATACATCTGAAGGTTCAAGTATGTAATTCCTAATGAGAGATTCTTGGAACAAATCATGGTCTTGATAGAGATTTGGAGGAAGTTCCACGTGATATTCTACTATACCGATACAATCAAAAATTTCAAAGGGGATGATATACCTAGGGCTTAGCTTCCCTTTATTTTTGAATCTCAAAACATTATTCCATGGTGAGATTCATAGAAACACCTTTTCACTAACATCAAACTCTATATCACATCGACAGTTATCAGCATAACATATCTGCCAACTTTGGGATGCCATGATATGTTGTTGAATGGTTCAAACCTTCTCGACCATTTCTTTAGTGATATCAGCTCCCAATATCATTCTTTCTCTAACATCTTCCCAACATGTTGGAGACCTAAATTTCATCCCATAGAATCATTCATAAGGTTCCATATTAATTCTTGAGTGAGAGATAGCAGAAAAGTTCATCCAGAAGCAAAGCATCTGACTATTTATTAAAAATAATGAAAAAGGTACCTAAGAGTGGCAGACGGGGTCAAACAAACAGAAATTCCCTCATCCACTAAAATCAGGTCTAGAGATCTTAGTACGACATATCATTTCCATAATCAGGGTCAGTAGTAGTCTTCCACTCTGATAGAGACTTATCCTAATTGATTATTTTCATGATATTTGAATCCACCTTCCTTGAAACCTTAGACAACGATCAGGAAGGTACTTTTCTAGGAACATTAGAATAATCCTTGCGTGGTCTCCACTTTCAGGGAACATAGGTAAAACCCTCACTAACATGACTCTTTGTATTGACACTTAAGATTGAATCCTTGTAAGAATTGTGTACGCCACAGCCTGAGACCCTAATTAGGGTACCCACATTCTCCTGTTCGCCCTCAAAAACATTCCCCCATTTATCAGGTAATTTAGAAACATGAAAAAGCTTCTGGATTTCCTGATGGAAATCAACATGTTTTTGGGCATCATTCTTCTTGGAGATGTCAACCTGGGAGGTATCAGGGTCGATAACTGGAGTAACCTCTTTAACCAAATCAAACCAAGTCGTGGAGGGGCCACTATGGGCCTTCTTCGGAGATATATCAATTTACAACCCTTTGCGAGTATCATAATTCCTAGAAATCAGCCCATTAGCAACAGTGGGAACTGGCTCGCTAAGTGAATCACCATCAAGAGCAGTATATTTTGACAACATCTAATCCTTCACCTTTGAATTCCTATAATAGAGAGCTATTGAATGACCTCTCACCCCAGATTCCTCACAAGAAACATTCCTCCGACATCACTCCAATGAGTGTCCAACAGTCGTACATTCATTGTAGATAAATTTTTTTTATACCATACATCAATTTGAATGTTATCAGAAGGAGTGGAAAGGGTTACCTTTTTAATCAGTGTAAAGAACTAGAAATTCCCTTTAATATTTTTTCTTAAATACATGGGAATTTTACGAGCCCGAGAAAATTAACGGTGCATGATTCCGATGCCCAGTGTGCCCGGAATCAATTTCTGATGTTTTTTTTAGGTATGTTCATTAATCGTAGGAGCAGGTTTTTATAACTTTTGATCTGGTGCTCAGAATTGAAATCGGAGGACACCGTTGAACTCGCAACGTCGGTATTCTTTTAATAAGAATATCACCTTTACAATAGTGGGTCAAGGATAAAAGATAGTTTTTGGATTTTTAGAGAATATATTAAATAAAAATAAAGTGTGTGACATAATTTTTATTTGTTGGTTAAAACCGCCTCATTGAAGTCGGAGGTGGGACCACCTCACCTTAACCTCCCATGAAAGTTTATGGTGGTGGGACCCACTTAAACCAAACCTCTCATGAGAGGTTACGATGTGGGGACCACATAAGACTAAACCCCCAATTAATGGTGGGAGAGTAAAACCTCTCAACTCTCCTCATTAATGAGGTAGAGTCTCTCCACACCCCAATTCTTTATTGGTGCCAACTCCCCAAATTTATGGGGTCAAATTCTCCACATTAATTAAGGGGGAGCCAAGTTAATTAATTCCCCATTTTGAATTTTTTTTCCAACAAATTAAATAATAGATTAACAAAATATATTATTAGATTGGTTGGAATTGTTCATTTTGGGGGCAGCTTTGATAGGGGCATAATTGGGAGAAATCTCCAAATGAAGAACGCATTTGACTACGAAAAATGACGAACTTCTTAGAATTCATCCTTGGTGCTTCTACTTATGTGGGACATCTTCAACCGACCTTCCCTCCGCATCATATTCAATAATCCGATGCATGAACTTGGGATTGGTAGTGTGTAGTGGAAACGATGAACATCGATCACCTTTGTCTTCTTCTCACGACTTCACCGTCGTTCAATGAACAAAGGTAGGTGTTGTTTTCTTTTATGTGCAATGTTCATCCTTTCTTTCAATATAAAGAATGAGGATATGTTTCCTTTGATAGTTATTTTTTTTCATCGTTCTCCTACCTTGATGAACCAGTTTTTATCACCCTAATCCCAGAGGGTGTGGGAAAAACTGACATGGCCCGACTCCCTCCATCGATCTCTTTTGTGATATTCTTCGGCATGGCAATGAAGCAACGAGGAAACGAAGGCAGTGAAGAAAAATGCAGCACTATCCAAAGACTCTATGATCCGCACTTCCCCCACGGCATCCCTCACCGGGCCCGGCCTAGCCCCCACTGGCCGTGTCGCTCGCAGAGCCGAGCCGCTGCCCTGAGCTGGCCCACACCACACCGGCCTTCCTGGCCGCCTCCTGGCCGCCTGCTGGCTTGGCTGGGCCCTGCCTGGCCACCTGCCCGGCTGCCACCCATGCGCCTGGACAAACCACACCTACCTACAAGCCATGTGCACCCCGTGCCGCCCGAGCCGCACCCTCACGGCGCTCCGGGCCTAACCAACCCCATGCACGGGTAGAACCACCCACGCGACCTGCATGGAAGCGCCCAGCCGGCCGGGCCGAACCTAACAGGTTGGCATGCAAAATGGGTTGGGCCAGACCCAACAGGTCGGACAGGGTCAGCCTATACTGGGTCGAACCAGGTCAGCCTACACAGGGTCAGCCCAGACGGGGTTGGACCAGGTCAGTCCGACCAGGTCGAACCGGACCTGGGCCCACTACCAACCCTATACATTCATTTCCCATATCTTTGGCACCAGATGACCATTTGATGAACTGTCAGTGGCATTGGTTTTCTTCGAGCAGGATGGTCCCTTTGGGTATACCCCATGGAGTTTGGGATAATGTTGAGATACGGTCAGGTTGGATCGTGCACGAATCCAACCGGGCCCCCAGGACTAAATTGTTAATAACTCACATACCGGGCGTCTGATTGACGCATCGTTTATTGTGTTGACACCCATATGACGTGGCAGACCTTTGAGATACTTCTACATGGGACTTGGTGATAGATGGAGTATCGACCTGTAGCTTGTGGAGCAGATCCTCCCGGAGATGAGCGAGCAAATTGCGGAGACCTAGTAGCTAACTGAGACCTGACGACTGTTGACCGTTTCAACTCGGAGTGACTCGACTAGACCATTGTGGAGTGCCTTGGTGTCATGGAAGACCCCCAATGGGGAGCACCTTGGTGTCGCGGCAGACCCACGGTACTCGACATGAGAGTACCTCAACAGTCTATGAGGGGGAGCGCGTTGGTGACACGGCATACCCACGGTTGGGAGCACCTTGGTGATGCAGTAGACCCACGATCATCGACAGGAGAAGTACCTCAGTAGTCCAAGGTTAGTGGGAAGTTCCTTGGTGTGGCGGCAGGACCACTGTACTCAATAGAGGAGGAGTTCTCTAGCAGCCGTGGTTTCGATAATGTGAATAAAAATCTTGGTTGAGCTGAGTCAGTAACTTTTGTGTTTTCCTCATGATTGAGATGAATTACATGATAACTAAGGTATTTGTATGACCATGTACCTATGTGGGGTTATCTTTTGATTTCATAATTGTGGTTTATTATTGTTTGATTTTGTGAGACCTTGAGGGTTATGGGGTCCCTACTGAGTATCGTTATACTCACCCTTTAATGGGCTATGCCCGCTCGTCCTTGTGTTTGATGCAGACGAAGAACAACGCTGACGGAGGCTGAGTGTACCAGGACTGGACGGTACTCGGAGGTGTACCACATGGCGTGATGGTACACAAGGGTGATGGATGGACGTGGAGTGATGTAGATACTATTTGTACCAACCCTTCAGTTTTGATTGTCGGTGGACGATCCAGGAGCTGTTTTCCCTTTTTCCAGTACTTGTACTTTCAGTTTCTTGTACTTTACAATTGGGCTTGTATTTCTGTCCCCTTTTACTTTTCAGTGCTCTTTTTTTATATAGTTTTTATTTAGTGTTTTTCTTCCATCTTGTACTCTATTGTGTGCATTATTAGGATATAATGTCAATGCCTTCCCAATTATATGGAATTACGCCTTTGGTGATAGTCTCTATCCTCTGACCAATGGATGAAAGGCTAGGGGTAGTCACGGTACAGCCCCTGAGAGATAAGTCGTAAAACATTGGTATCAGATGAGTCGGTTCTACTACAGAACTAAGAACTCTGATCTTCCTTTTCTATGAAGCAATAGTGTTAAGAGTAGTGAGTGTGGTTCTTAGTTCAGGGAGTCCTGTGTTGGTCGGGTGGTCGACGTATCCATACAACAAAACCTAGAATTCTAATTTCCATCACAGTGCATGAAAACACTAATTGTGTGTGTTTTTTCAAAAGTTTTCATTATGTCAACTCAACCAGGTCAGCTCACTAGGTATAATCTTTGACCATGTCGCATCTTTTTCTTTCAGGATGCCTCCCAGCGGATGACCAGTGAGAGTCCCGAGAGTAGTACTCATAGATATCCCATCGAGTGATGAGGCCTTGGTGCATGGTCCTTTTCCAATAAAGGCACTAGTGGCACCACTTCCCGTTGGGCCACTGATGCCACTAGCCCCAGCAACAGATGATGCACACTACTTAAGCGCACTGCATGAGTTCCAGTTTTAGAGCTATCCCAAGTTCAGGCGAGGGACGGACCCACAGGCAGCTGAGGATTAGATGGAGGCTGTGGTGAGAGTCTTTAGACTGGTAGGGACACCAGCTGAACTTATGGTGATACTTTTTGTGATCCTTCTACAGAATGTAGTGGGAAATAGTGGATCTTGATGCTCTAAGTTCACGATAATATTATGCTTCTCTGGGAAGGCATTGAGAGCTTGTTTTAGGCGGAGTTTGTCCCAACGACTATTCGTGTAGTGCGCATACAAGAGATACTCCGTCTACAAGTGGGAATCATGACGGTAGCTCATTAATCATTAAGGTTCACAAACCTCTCACACTACTCCACTGATATGGTAAGAGACACATTCTTCAAGGCCTAGAGCTTTGAGCAGGGGCTCAGACGATAGATCAGAACATCTATGATCGCCCTCAGCATCCAGACACATGTAGGGGTGTTGGAGCAAGCCCTATTACTGGAGAGTTTCCTTGCCGATCAGTCTCCATCAACGAGACCTAACACTAGTTGAAATGCAATGATGTCTTCTATAGCTGGAAGTAGACAAATTTCGTAGAGGTCCAAGAGGACCAGATGCACGGGTGGACGACCGCATGACTCTGGATCGGTTATGTGGGGCACTCGGGGCAGAGACATACATTCCCAAAGAGGGTAGTGTTTCTCATGTGGTGGGCAGGGTCACATGGCTCATGACTGTCTGACCCTACATTCATATGATCAGCAGACAGTCGAAGGGATTCCTAGGCAGAGAGATAGATTCGATCGAGGTGGTCCACCGGGAGTAGGCGGACGTGGAAGAGGAGCTATTCGTGCAGCTGTCGGTGGACGACGTTTCGAGCTATTACCACCACCACTAAGAGGTCCACCCTGACTGCAGGGAGTTGGTGGACATGCAAGAGCTCAGCTCCAGGAAGCTCATGCTTAAGATCATGGTGATCCAAATATGATTCAAGGTACGGTATGTGTCTACTCCACCTTAGCTGCAGTTCTTATAGACACAGGTTCCTGTTACTCTTTCATTTCCACTACCCTCGTTCGGAGCTCGAAGATTATTATAGATCCATTTGCTAGATCCTTAAGGCTACATACTTTTATAGGAGCTGACTAGATTTTTACACATTGGTTTTGGTAGTGTGAGCTTACTCTATGAATTGAGATATTCAACTATAATCTTCTGGTAGCGGCGTCGAGGCCTTATGACGTCATCTTGGTTATGGACTGGTTATCTATAGTCCATGTTCAGATCGACTGTATGGGGTGAAAATTGCAGTGTTTCCGCACAGATGGGACCAGTTACACCAACACCGGAAATATGGGAGGCTTTGCAGCATAGGACAGACTTACTCAGAGGAGGGTGTAGCTGATCACTCATCAGTTGGCCTCCCTTACCCTTGGAGTAGTTTATGGGGAGAGTCCGACCAATCCTGTAGTGGTGGACTAGTACACGGATTTTTTCATTGATCATTTCTCAGGACTACCTCCTCGTAGAGATGTGGCCTTTCCCATTTATGTGTACCCCGTAATGGCACTGATATCTACTCCAGCATATCGGATGGCTCCCACAGAGCTTCGCGAGCTGCGGGTACAGCTAGTGGACCTGCAGGGGAAGAGATTCATCAGGCCCAGTGTTTCTCCCTGGGCAGCCCCAATTTTGTTTTCCAAGAAGCCGGATGGGAGCTTGAGGATTTGTGTGGACTATCGGAACCTGAACCAAGTGACCGTAAATAAAAATTACCCACTCCTGATGATTGGCGACCTCTTTGATTAGCTGATGGTTGCACGATGGTGTTTGAAGATAAACCTCAGATAAAGCTATCACTAACTCATAGGTCGATATTAGGATGTGCAGAATATGGCCTTCAAATATCTTTATCACCACTACTAGTTCTTGGTTATACCATTCGGCGTAACCGACACTCCAACATTGTTCATGGGACTCATGAACAGGATCTTTCAGGCATACTTTGATCGCATTGTCGTACTATACATCGATGACATTCTGATCAACTCGACTACTGAGGACAAGCATGCCTATCATTTTCAGGTAGTACTGGACACACTCTGAGAGCACCATCTTTATAGTAAGATCTAGAATTTCCAGTTCCGGATCCGAGAGGTTCAATTTCTCGGATTTGTCATCTTGGAGGCTGGAGTTGTAGTGGATATAGCGAATATTGAGGCAGTACTTGCTTGGGATCCACCTATGAGTGTGACAGAGTTATTGAGTTCCCTAGGTATTGCTAGTCATTACCAGAGGTTTGTTCCAGACTTCTCCAGAGTTACAGCACTACTATCAGCCTTGGCAAAGAAGGGGCAACCCTTTGTGTGGTTGGAGTGATGCCAGCCGAGCTTTCAAGAGCTGTGGTAGAGGATTACTAGTTCCCCATCTTGAGGCTTCCAAAAGAAGGCATAGGGTACATAGTTTACTATGACACATTAGGGATCGAACATGGATGTGTCCTAATGCAGGATGGAGTAGTGATCACATATGTATCTCATCATTTGAGACATCATAAGAACAACTATGTTACCCATGACCTAGAGTTTGCAATAGTTGTATTCGCCTTGAAGATGTCGTGACACTATCTGATGGGAGAACGTCTTATAATGTACTCTGAACACAAGAATATCATGTATATCTTCTATCTGCCAGACCTGAACCTAATACAATGACATTATCTTGAGATCATCCCATAATATTACTTCAAGATAGTCTATACTCCTGGGAAGGGGAACGTTGTTGCAGATGCACTCAACCTGAGATCTGGTATACATCTGCTAGGTGTGGTGACAGAGTATGTGGCTACTTTACAGATATCCTTTGTCGATAGATATGGAGTAGCCTTTCTTCAATATCTTTTAGTCTCTCCCCCACTTCTTGAGTGAGTCAGGGAGGCACAGGGGCTCTCCTCTATGCCCTTGCCCTTGCCCTCGTTCGTCCTAGGGTTTCATGGCCCTCCTCGGTGGTGATGGTTCTTTTCCATTATCCAACCTCACCATCATTCCTTATTTCTAGATTTATCCTTCATTCTCATTATTTTTGGTGGCTTAATTTCATTAGGGTTTCTTCTCTGGTGCTCTCTATCATTGGATTTCTTTTACTGCACTTTTAGAACTTCTTCCAACGATCGTGTGCTGGTGATGCCATCAGCTGTCCAAACATCTCTCTGACCTCACGATCTTCTGTGCCTCTCAAATTCAAAGTTAGATCATTGGAAAAAACAAGGTTTTGGGTTAGGACTTTTGGCAGTCAACGAGTGTTCCGGTGCTACACTGGTCGAATTGTTCTGGCGGCGTCTAGTTCACTGCTTCTTAATCACTGGATTCATTTGGAGCCCACAGCCAACTAGTTCGCTACTCCGACCTCACTTTTCCATGAACCTCTCACTGTCAGACCTGGTGTGGAAGTATCTATGTGGTTTTGGGATGTGCAGTTTGGTGTTCGTCGTTGCTCCAGTCGAGTCTTGAATCGGATCTCTCCTGTGAAGATGGAAACTGGTTTGTTAGATCTACACAGTGTTTCTTCCTCAAATGCATCTATTAAGGTTTTTTTTTCTCCTATGAGAGATGGAGTCGTTTTACCCTCGTTTGGTGTTGAATTCATTTATATATTTGGTGACTTTTTATGGTGTGGTGACAGACGTTGACATCGACTATCAAGGGAGAAGCGACGACAGTGTGGTTTTTTCTATAATGGAAACTGTGTTGGGATGACCTCTGGTATGATTCTCACCAGAGAAGTGGTGACATCAAAGAGGCATGGATTTAGACAGCTCGTGGATCGATATAACATGGTTCGATCATGGGATAGATAGATCTTTTATTTTTGAATTTAAAACTTGGATAGGTTGTTTTGGTGATATTTTGTTATTTCATGGTTTTTGAATTCTGTAATATGGTTTGATGTTTGGTTTTGTGAGTTTCCCACTTTATCATAAAGTGTATTTTGAAAAATATAAAAAAATCTATTTGGAGTCAAGGAGGCACAACGTGGGGATGCTGACTATAAGGTATGACGTGCTCAGATATCCATAGGGCAGGAACCTAATGGATTTTCTAAGTGTGGGGAGCTTGTCATCCTCTTCAGAGGACATACTATTGCACCAGTGTCACTTCAGGAGGAAGTGTTGAGGGTGTTCCACACATCCCCTCTAGCAGTGGATCCCGCAGTGATGATAAAGTACCAGGATCTCCGACAATGGCACTGGTGGCTATGAATGAAGAAGGGAGTTGTAGAGTTTATCTCTCAGTGCCTCTCTTGTCAGAAAGTAAAGGTGGAGCTCTAGGTACCAGCAAGCTTGGTTCATCCATTAGACGTCCTACAATAGAAGTGGGATGGGATATCCATGGATTTCATGACATCAAATCCACGTACATTCAAAGTTAATGTCTCGGTTTGGGTGATCGGCGACAGACTCACCAAGTCGGCCCACTTCCTACCAATTAGAAAGAAGGGTTCAGTAGAGATCATGGGACGCCTCTATGTGCCAGAGATTATGCGATTACGTAGAGTACCTTCGACAATTGTCTCCGATCATGACACACAATTTAATTACCGTCTATGGAAGGGGTTTCCAGAAGCTTTCAGGAAACAACTTTATTTGAGCACCGACAATCATCCTCAGACGAATAACCAGAACGAGCGGACCATTCAAACACTCGAGGACATGTTGCGTACTTGTGTCCTTGACTTCAGTCGCAGCTGGGAGGATCACTTACCTTTGTTGGATTTTTCATACAACAACATCTATCACTCCACCATTGGGATGACACCTTTTGAGGAGTTGTATGAGGGACATTTTATATCACCTTTGTGCTAGACTATCCCATGGGAGTCAGAAATAGTGGGACCATAGATGGTACTGGCTACTACAGAGAAGGTGCAGATCTTCTAGGAGCGAATGAAAACTACACCGAGAAGGAATAAGTCATATGATGACCAGAGACAGAGAGCTCTGGAGTTCGAGGATGGCGACCACGTCTTTCTAAGGGTCACACCTCGTTGTGGTCTGGGGAGATTTGGCCGAGGTGGAAAGTTATCTTTAAGATTCAATAGACCTTTTAGGTCTTTAGCAGAGTTGGGGAGGTGGCTTTCTGCTTTTCCCTTCCACCTATATTCAACCTGGTGCACGACGTCATCAAAATATCTCAGCTGAGGATATACGTGCACGAACCTTGTCACATCATCAAACATGGAGAGTTGGACATCGATGATGGGGCGACTTTCACTAAGGTTCCAGTGGAGATTGAGGATCGGCAGGGGAGGGTCCTATTTATATAGTCGATACCTCTGTTGCGCATTCCCCGGAATCCTAGGAACCTCTAGGAGAGAACATGGGAGCAGGAGGCTCAGATGCGTGCTCAGTACCCCCAATTGTTCCCTTAATTCGAGTTGTAGCTTACAGGGACATAACACCCTAAGGTGGGGAGAATGTAAAGAACTGGAAATGACATGGATTTTCTTTCTTAAATACATGGGAATTTTATGAGTCTATGAAAATTGAGGGTGCATGATTCTGAGGCCCAGTGTTTACGGAATCAATTTTTGACATTTTGTTTGGGTATGTTCAGTAAACGTACGAGAAAGTTTTTATAACTTTTGAACCAATGCTCGATATTAAAATATAATAACACCATTGAATTCACAGCACTGGTATTCACTTAAGAAGATTATCACCTCAATGGTAGTGTGTCGAGGTTAAAAGATAGTTTTTGGGGTTTTTAGAATGAATTAAATAAAAATAAAGTGTGTGGCTTAATTTTTATATGATGGTTAAAACCTCCTCATGGAAGTTAGAGGTAGGACCATAACACCTTAACCTCCCATGAGAGGTTATGGAGGTGGGACCCACCCGAACCTAACCTCCCACGAGAGGATATGATGTGGGGACCACACGGGACTAAACCCCCCATTTATGGTGGGAGAGGAAAACCTCTCAACTCCCCTTATTAATGAGGGAGAGTCTCTCCACACTCCACTCCTTTATTGGTGCCAACTCCCATAATTTAATGGTTCCAAATCCTCCACATTAACTAAGGGGGGGGGAGTTAATTAATTCACCATTTTGAATTTTGTACCAAAAAATTAAATAATATATTAACACTAACTTTTATTATTTTGGTTGGCATTGTTCATTTTTTTGGTTGCTTTGAGGAGAGGATTATTGGGAGAAAGCACCCAATGAAGAATGCCTTTGACTATGAAGAAAGCCAATCTTCTTCGACTTGTTCCTCGGAGCTTCTACCGACGTGGGACGTCTTGAATGAAACTTCCCACCACATCGTCATCAATGAGCCAACACATGAATTCAAAATTGGAAGTGTGCATCGGAAACGATGAACGATGATCACCTTCGTATTCTTCCTGCAACATCATCGATGATCAACGAACAAAGGTAGCGGTTGTTTTATTTTATGTTTCATGTTCCTATTTTCTTTAAAATTGAAGAACGAGGATATGGTTCCTTTGATGGGTGATTTTTTGTTCATCGTTCTCCTACCATGATGGACCGATTTTTATCACCCTAATTGCAAAGGGTGTGGGCAAAACTAACATGGCCCGACTCCCTCCGTCGATCTCTTTTGGGATATTCTTCGGCATGCTGATGAAGCAATGAGGTGAGGAAGGCTGCGAAGACAATGGCCATTCTACCCATGGCCTCCATGATCCATGCTACCCCCACGGCATCTTGCTGCCCCATCGGCCTATCCCACCCCTGCCGGCCCGCCAGGCGCCATGCCCGGATGCCCGTCGGCTTGCCTACCCGCCTAGTCGTGCCCTGCCCAGCCGCCTTCCGGCCTGTCACGCCCTTCCCGGTCGCCTACCCGCCTACCCACACCCTTCCTGATCCCCTACCAGCCTTCATAGCTACCTCCTATGGTCCTAGCCAAACTGCGCCGGCCCGTACAGCCGCACGCCCCATGCCGCCCGGGCTGCACCCTTGCAGTGCTCCAGGCCGAATCGGCCCCGAGCCTAGGTCGAACCGCCCACGCGGCCTGCTGGGTGGGGCCCACCGGGCCAGGCTGATCCTAATAGGCCAGCCTGCCCAATGGGTCAGGCCAAACCCAATAGGCCTGACCGGGTCGATCCAGACTGGGTCAGACTAGGTCAGACCGGACCCGGGCCCACTACCGACCATTTACTTTCATTGGCCATATCTTTGGCACTGGATAACCATTTGAAAACCCATTAATGGTGATGGTTTTCTTTGAGCATGAAAGTTCATTTTAATATACCCCACTTGAGTTTGGGGTAAAGATGAGATACGGTTAGGTTGGATTGTGCACGAATCCAACCGGTGCCCTGGGACTAAAAGGCTAATAACTCACAGACCGGGCGTCCGATTGACGCTCCGTCTATTGTGTTGAGACCCCTATGATGTGGCGGACCTTTGAGATACTTCTATGTGGGACTTAAAGATAGTTGGAGTATCGACCTATAGCTCGTGGAGAGAATCCTCCCAGAGACGAGCGAGCATAGTGCAGACACCTAGTAGCTGGCAGAGACCTGACGACGGCTGACCGTTTTGGCTAGGATTGACTCGACTAGACTAGTGGGGAGAACCTTGGTGTCATGACAGTCCCACAGTGGGGAGCGCCATGGTGATGTAGTAGACCCACTATACTCGATTGGAGGAGTACCTCAGCAGTCCAAGGTTAGTGGGAAGCGTCTTGGTGTTGCGGCATGCCTACTATACTCGACAGAGGAGGAGTTCTCCAGCAGCCGTGGTTTCCATAATTTGAATTAAAATCATGGTTGATCTGATTCAGTAACTTTTGTGTTTTCCTCATGATTGAGATGAATTACTTGATAACGTAGGTATATGTATAGGCATATACCTACATGGGGTTATCTATTTATTTCATATTTTTGGTTTATTCTTGTGGGATTTTGTGAGACCTTGAGGGTCTCGGGGTCCCTACTGAGTATCGTTATACACACCCTTGCATGGGCTATGCCCGCACCTCATTGTGTTGGATACAGATGATGGACAACGCTGACCAAGGCTGAGTGTACTGAGACTGGATGGTACCCAGAGGTTGACCACACAGCATGATGGTATATGTAGGTGACAGACGAACGTGGAGTGCAATGGAGACTATTTGTACCAACCCTTCGGTAGGATTTATGGGTGGACAATCCATGAGCTGTTTCCCCTTTTTCCAGTACTTGTACTTTTAGTTTCTTATATTTTACAGTTTGGATTATATTTCCTCCCCTTTTTACTTTTCAGCACTCTTTTATTATATAATTTCTAAATAGCTGTTTTCTTCCATCTTCTACTCTTTTTTGGGCATTGTTATGATATAATGTTAATTCTATACTAGTTTTTGGGAATTTCCCTTTGGTGCTAGTCGCTAGCCCCTGGCCTATAGAAGGCGGGCTTGGGGTAGTCACGACATGGGCCTTGGGGGATATGTCGTGACAATCAGAGTGGTGTTAAGATCAACCTCCACTGAATTCCTAGAAAAATGACCAAACCGAACATGCTCAATCTCTTTATTAAGCTGAATCGGAGTCCCAATAGCCATGATAGTATCATGCAGAATTTTCAGATGCCTGAGGACCCAATTGAGTCTATGAAGACGAATCCATAGTTGAGAAAAATCATTTATTTCATGTGAGAAAATAAAAAACAATGTCCATTCATATATATGAATCCATCCAGGTTTCAGAAACAAGGTTCCCATTCTCCATGCTCAAATCTTCAATTCATCAGATGTAAAAATGTAGTGGAAAAATCCTTGGCCAAGAGAAACACATTTCAAATCAGAGAATCCCCAAAAATTCAAGGGTCTACGGATCAAATAATGTAGTTTCCATGGTTTTTCACCTATACGAAGAACAATTTGTGCAATCAATTCCTTTATTCTAGTTGAAATTATCTTGTCAAGTGCTATAGAGTTATCTTCAATGTGAGATGATGAACCCTTATGAAGAATTTTACTAGGACCTGAGTCCTTTAACAGCGCAAATGAACACGCTCCATCCAATTCCAACCCTACATTTTATTTTCTCACCACATATGAATAGGAATGAGAACCAGGAAAAGAATCCATGCGGGGCGGAATAGGATCCCGTAGCACCGCCTCAATAAGAGCCGCAACCGCATCAAACTTCTCCCGACTAGATGAAATTTGCAAGTCACCGTGCCTCACATCAATTTTCAAGGTCGTGGGAGATGGCTGTGATGCTTCCGCAGATCCTGCACAAGACTTTGAAGAATCATGAAAACCTGCCGAAAAATTCGACTTCATCACAACCTTAGGGTTGCAAAAATCTTCCGAGATCCGAGGATCGCGAGCAGACGTCAAGGAGGGAGCCGCCGACAGCACGCTGCTCGGAGGAGAAAAGCGATTGAATACAAGGAAGAACAGGATCTCCATGGCCAAACAGAAACCCTAAAATCTATTAAAGCAGAATGGAGCACCTGCTTACCGTAAGGGAATATAATAGGAACTCAACATATCCTCTAGGGTTTGAATTCTTCTTTAATAATGACAATCTTTTTGGGGAAGATATGTCGTGCTGAATTTCAATTCAATATCAGGACCTTTCTAAAGAAATTTCACTAACATTTAGGTAATCCTTAGATACCAATATGATACAATGGAAAATGGTACTCCATGAAACCATACCACTTCTTTAATGTATATTCTGGAAATCTGATCAAGAGATAAATCTTCTATGATAGCAATAAAGTGCGATAACATTGTAATGTGATCATGTACCACCTATATTTTATTAAACCATTTAGTGTTTTTTGAATTACCAAAATAAAATATAGAGTGATTTTCTATAATTTGAATTCTTGTATGGTTAATGGATGCAACATCCCTATATAATTTTTTCTATCTGCCTTAACATTCTAGCATACCAAACACCAAGATACAAATACTGCGATATCTCTCTGCATTCCATCCCACCATAAGAAGTATTTCAAGTCCCCATACATCTCCGCACTTCCATGATAAATATAGAATGATGAAATATGAGATTACCCTAACTGATCCTTCTTTAAATCTAGCATGTAAGTAACACAGACACGGTTCTTAAACCATATCATTCCTTCCTAATGAAGGTTAGAATTAGGAACATTTTTTCCCTTCTTTTGTAGTTCTTCATATTATTTCTGCATCTCTTTAATCATCAATTTGATAGATGGTTGAACAATCAATTGATTAATATAATATATTACCCATACTTTAGAATTCTCATATTCATCCTTTACAAATCCATATATATTGTATCTTTTGTGATCCTCTTCATAGATAAGCTATCAAGGACTTTTCGACTCAACAAATTTGCTACCTTGTTCACTTTTCTATAGTGTTAATGTATTGATCAATCATAATCCATTATCATCTCTAACTTTCTTCTCTGGTGCAGGTTCAAATCATTCTGTATGAATATATATTTCATACTGTTATTATTGGTATATATATATATCATTTTTTCAATAAATATAATGCCTCCATTATTTAATGAAAGGATTACCACTGCTAACTCCAAATCATGAGTTGGTTAATTTTTCCCATGAATCTTCAACTGTCATGAGACATAGGATATGACAATATTATTTTTCATAAAAATACATCCCAATCCCTTCTAGGATTCATCACTATAAATGAGAATCCCATTTCCGCTACAGTTTATTGTAAGCACAACTTCCCTAACTAACCCTTTCTTATAATTCGTGAAATTTTCCAAACAATCATATTTCTAGAATAACTTGACACATTTCCAAGTTAAAATGGTTATAGGATTAGAAATTCTTGAGAACATATCCACAAAAAATGATAATATCTTTCTAAACCATGATATATATGGATTTATGTCACTATGGTTCGTCTAGTCCAGCTTTTAATAGACACTATCTTTGATGGATCTACTGTTATACCATCTATTTTGATTATGGGACCCAAAAATGAAACCTTTTATATCCAAAATTCACACTTTTTTCTTTTTTAATACAACATATACTTATTTAGTGTATTCAATACAATTATCATGTTATATTCATTTTTTTTCTATTCTCTTTGAATAAATAATAATATCATCATTAATGACTAAAACAAACTGGTCGAGGTAATCTATAAATACTATATTCATTAAGTCTATGAATATAGCAGCAGAATTAGTAAGAGCAAAAGGAATCACTATATATTCATAGTGAAAATACCTTGTACGGAATATCGTCGTGGGTATATCCTCCTTGTTGACCCCCAATTGATGATATCCAGATTTAAGGCTAATCTTGGAAAAGTATTATTCTCTGCACAGTTGATTAAACTATTCATAAAAACGGGGTAGAGGATATGTGTTCTTTATTTTGATCTTGTTCAACTCCTGAAAATCAATTCAAAGTGGCATTGACCCATATTTTATTTTAAGAAAAAGAACAGGTGCAACCCTTTGTGACACAATTGTTCGAATGAATCCCTAATCAATGTTTTCCTAGAGAAGATTAATTAATTCCTACAACTCAATCGATGCCACTCTATAAGGAGTCATTGAAATTGGTGTGGGACCAGGTACAAGTTCTATCGAGAACTCAAAATCAAATTTTGGTGGAAGACTAAAAATGTATTCTGGAAAGTCATGCATGAAGTCCCAAACAACCGGCATATCATCGATGTCAATCATTTCCACAACCATTTGAGATAAACAACCCTTTTTAATGAGGATTTGGACCCATACCTAGGATGAGATATCCATATGATGTTTAGAATTATTATCAAAATGATGGATGATTACATGAGGGTTTAAAAAATCAATGGTAACTTCGATTCCTAAAAAATCAGTGAGGGGTTTATGTATAGATATCCAATCTATGCCTAGGATGACATCAAATTCGACTAACGGAAGGATGTATGGATTTATAATAATAACATTCCAAAAAACATCTACCAGAGTGGAATCCTAGACATGATATTCAATCATCGTACCATTAGGGGAATTCACTTCTAATTCCACCTCAAATATTTTTGGGAGGAATCTTATCACCCTTAGCAATTTTTTAGGTATTATAGTGTGGCTAGATCGTGAATCAAATTTTAAATTAGTGGTTCTATAGTAGATGGTAACTATACATTTCATGATATTGTTATTTCATACCTCATTAGAAATAGCAATTTCATGAGATTTCTCCTTATCCTATGGATTAAGAGGTTACTGACGTCAATATTCATCACCAACCCTTGGGTTTGGTATGCAGTAAGCATAATTCTCATTCCTGTTACACTTGAAGCACTAAATCATGGAAGGTACATTCTGTGTGGATTTTTCTCCATTGGCATCTTGAGAAAATTTTTTCACATCACATCGGCAATCAATTGACTAGTGACCTTCCTTTCCAAACAGAAAACATTTATTAGACTCGTTAAGTTGATTTTCTCAATGATAATTCAAACATTCAGTGAATAATGGAATTTTAATCTTCTTTTATCCAAGGTTATTAGAGTTTCCTTTAAAACCCATCTTCATCTTCTTGTCCAAGCCATGAGATTGATATGTGACTCCAACATGAATTTCATCCTTGGTTGTAAAATAAAAAATATCATGGTATCTACTAATTTATCTAATGTAAAATTACCCTCTAAGTATTTTCATTAATCCAACAAATAACCTATCAACTTTACTTTTAGGTTGGATGGTAATTCCTAAAGAAAACCTTGCAAGACTCGTGAAATTATCCCCATAGGTACCGACAGATTCATCGTACCTTTTCTTCCACTCAAGGAACTCATTGTCTATCTTGGTATGATGAATTAATAGAAATTAATTATTGAAAAATATGTTCTTTAACTCATCCCAAACCATCGATCTAATCCCCTCATGCTACCTTGTATTATTGCTTAGAGTCCACAACTGATATGATTCTCCTTCAAATTGATAAACGTCGTTATAGACATTCTAATGCTCTGTACACTGAAGAACAAAGAATATCTTTTCATTGGAACTTATCCATTATTCATAAAAAGTGGATTTGAAGACCCTCTGAAAGAAGGTGGATGTTGCCTCATGGAAGACTCAACAGAATGTTGTTCCCTTAATTTCTCATTTGGAAGTCCACCATGATTAATAGATTGAGAAATCTATGTGAGTATAGACACAATATTTTTCATTCTATATCCCATAGAATTCTGTTGATCATGAGTACAATCATTTCATTGTCCATCACAATCTCTATTCACGTGATTCCTTTGGGTTCCATCCATTGACTAAAACAAAAATCATAGAGTAAGAAATTGATTAACAATAAGGAACCACATAATCATGAGAAAAATACTTATTGGTTGACTAAATTATTGTATATTACTTAATATATGACACATTATATTTATCCTAGGTTATTCATAGCCAACATAAGATTAAATCCATCAAAATGGTTTTTGAATTGATTGTGAATTCCCAAAGTATAACCCTCGGGAGTGTCAAACTAGGTGTGAAGCAAGGCTCATTATCGTGTACCACATTACCTAGAGTGAATCTTGAAACATCATGTCAGAGAAGTTACCCATAAGTACATCTTGGAAATATGTACATCCACTTGTAGTATCTAGACATATATTTATTTTTTCAAAACCACTCACTCTGTCCTTTACCAAAATTCTAGGACATTTTCCTAAAGCTTAACTCATCCCTATACATATCCTTAGACATGTCCTTAGGGTTCTCACCAAGGATTTATAATCCTAGTTTCTATATGATAACTAATATTTTCCATTGGTACCAACTATAGTGACCCACACATTACAGACATTAACATTACATAATTTTTGTGGAATACATAATCATTATAAAAACAAATGAACGAAGACTATACTAGTCTAGTTCCATTGGAAACATGGAACACATAAACAATGATACATAAGTGATATAAATTATCTCCCAATAGGTTCTTCTTGACTAGAACCCTTATTTTCCACCTCAAACATTATTCATATCTTCATAACCTGAGGAAGGAAATATAAAAAATGGTGTATCAAAAGCTCAGTAACGGTAAATATGGGAGATATGTGAGAATAATCATTAGATCATGATTATGAGAACATGATCATGATGATAGAAGATCATACCCTACATATCAGAGGTAATAACATAGATAATGGAATAAATATTGGCAGTTCATAAGACATGAATCATAATGACTTAATGGGAATAGTCCATGAAAGAATAAGATTAGAATAAGACCTAGAACTGTGGAAAACACATAAGAATATAATTATTTCCATAGTATCTAAGGAATCACTGCCAAGACCCTCATAGTAGTATGGGTGAACTCACCATACCATCATAGTAGTAATGTATTAGTCTCATGGCCATCATAGTAGCATGAGTTTACTCCTCATAACATCTTAGTAGTTATGGTTCACTATCATGGCCATCATAGAAGTCACAGCTCACTCTCAAAACCTTCTTAGTTTATCTCATGATATATAAAAAGCTACCCAATACATTGGAGGGAGATATAGGTCCCAACCATCACATATCGAAATCATACATACATGTTCCACAATATCATAAATGAACATATCATAACCCATGTGATGAAATTTGTATCACAAACATGTAAACATGTCATATCCAGTGGAAAAAGATATCCTTTGTAATCATTTCATCACAAATATAACCTATGAAAAGAAGCATGTTTCAAAAGCATATAACCCATGGAAGAGAAAAGGGTTTCATAAACATATTACCCATGAAGGATAAATGGGTTACATAAATACCATGGCATTAACCACAACTCATTCATAGAAAGGATGTTAATGAAACCATTAGATCATTTCTTAGAGAGGGACGAGTAACATCAATAGATGTAATCTTAGATGAAAAATAATTTTTAAATATAATCTACAAAAATTTCATTATTAAAATATCCTTTCTTATATAAAAAATTATTTTTAATACCTAAAACCATTTTAATATCATTTTCTTAGAAAATACCCTGAATACTTATAAATAATACATGAAATCATATTTAAAAACGTTTTCGTTAACAATATTTAAATATGATTCAAAAAAATTTAAAAAACTTTTTTGAATGAAAACACTTGATAAATATAAAATAATTATTGAAATGTTTTTGAAAACAATTTATTTTAAAATAATTTTATATATTATAAACAAAGCTTGAAAACATTTGGAAAATCAATTTTCTTAAAAACTTATCAATAAAAGCTTCAAAATGTTTTGAAACCCATTTATTTAAGAAAACTTGGAATAAATTTAAATAAGACATGAATTCATTTTGAAAACCATATTTTTTAAAAATATATTTTAAAAAATTTCTTATGATTTCCCTTTTAAAAATTTAAAGGTATATCAGAAGAAATAATGGAGGGTAAATCCGTACATATCGTACGAGATCAAAAGAACATTCCTTTTCCATGGTAAAAATTATAGAAAAGTAACTTGTTAGAATAGAGGAAATAAGATTAACATGATGAGATTGGTAAAATATAAAATTGGAAAAAATTTATTTTAGATATTATATGGTAATGGTATAATATTTTTGGAAACTCTTTTTTAAAAACATTGATTTCCATCCAAAGAGAGGGTAAAGTCGAGCTTTCCTAAAAACACTTCCTTAACTATCATATGTACCAAAGAGTAAAAAAATAGTAAAAATACAATATTATATTTTGATATAACACAGGATAAGAAAATTCATGTATATTATTGTTATATGAATCATAATTTTTCCTCAATGGAAGAAAAAACATAATCAATCCCAAAAAACGATGACAAAGTCTCAATAAACTCTTATTACTTGGTAACATGGTATCATACCCTCCATGTTAGAAAAAAAATTAAATTAAGCTTAAAAATTAAATTAGAATATTTATATTCATCATATAACATGTAAAATAGATTTATATACACCATTTGAATGATTTTAGGTGCATCACAAAAACATGATTCTCAATGAAGGAAAATGGAGACAAAAATATATTATAGATTTTGTAACATTTTGAAAACTAAAACCCATCAAAGAAGGATGATAGAATGGATATGTGAATACAAATAAAATTAATTATAATATACATATACTTCAATCATGGTTACTACATACACAACACAAAATTAAATAGTGGCGAACAAAACATTTATCTCATAGAAATTAAAAGTGAGATAAAATTCCCCTTTCCTTCTGTCTTGACTCTCTCTATACTCGTACAAGATTCCTGTATAATAAATATAATTTTATTATACATAAATTACATATCAATATTTTTATATATATTACCATATATTATTTTATTATGACTTTAAATTACCCACTTGTCTACGATCATATGTTAAGATTTCACTTCGGGTAATATTAACTTTGTTCTTCAAATGTGTCTTAAATTGTTATATCATTGATACTTATACTTATACAATGATTTAAGAGTGAATAAATTATTTAAATATTAGTTATATAATGTAAATTTATATTATAATAATAAATATCATAATAAAGTACATAATGGAATACACTGTTCAGGGAGATGGTACGCTGTACGTACGCATTAACGATGTTTTTCGTTTTTATTGACATATTAAAAGAAAGTGAATAAATAAAATATATATATATATATATATAATTATGTATACATATATAATTAATCTATTAAAATTAATATTTTATATATATCATATAATTTCACTAAACCCATCCTTAATACTTTCTATGTGGTGTGTGAACGAATCATATCACTTTGAGGGGTCGGTAGTCCACACTTCCTCCAACGAGATTATCGCATTAACTCCAAATAGAAGGTAAAAAGTTGTTTCTTGTAAAATGATAAAATAATATTAAATACCTAATAATTATAATATATTAAATATATAAACATATTTTCAATCATAATATCCACTAGGATTGGTGGTAAAGGATAAATGAACAATCATCGTTTCGTGAGGCAGTAGTTCACCATACATAGAAATCGTATATTTGACATCCATTTGATGGATGTGTGTGTAAGTTTAGGTTGTATAGTTTCCATAAAAACATTATATTATTTTTTATACTTTATTGTTTAAACAATAATAAAAAAAATTATTTGAGGGGTGTATAAGTAAAATAAAAGAAAGGAGCTTGAGAGGAAACAATTCCTCTTAATCAGGTAACTCCTTTTGGTTTGGGAAAAAAGGATTCCTTGAGAGGGTTTATTCAAAAATTAAGGATCCATGGTCGAAGGGAAATTTCTTATAAATTGTATTGGTTAGTTCTTGGAAAAACATAAAATGTTTTAGAGGTGTAAAGAATGGGTAGAGGTGGATGCATTTTATAAGGAAGGAAAAGGACTCCAATGGAATTTTTAGAAAGAAATTAGGTGTGGACATGTTCTTACCTAAAAAAAGTCATAAAAACCAAAAAACTAAAAATTAGAAGTTTAATGGATGAAATGTGGATAAATATGGGTGTTGTACAAGTTTCTAGGTCATTTGGGAACTTAATTTTATGGTTTAGTCCCTAATTAATCTTAATGTGGTCTTAACTACTGTGATTAATTTTAATCACTTTGACTAATCATTTTTGTAAAAAATTAACATTTTGTCGTTATAATATAAATATTAGAATGAATAAAATTTAATATTTCTGATTTTTTAAATTAAAATCACAGAAGATGCAAAATTAAAATTATTGATAACCCTGTAGAATGGATTAAATTACGGGGTTTTAAGGATGGAAAATGTGGAAAAGTTTGTTAAGATTATATATTCAGTTTCAAAGAGAAAAGGGATCTAATTGTATTAGTAGATGTAATATTTATATAATGTAACCATAATACATATTTATTATATCATTTATTGTAACACCCCAAGCTTCTACGGTACGTTTCCCTTCGAATAATGTGATAGCGTGTGTTGTACGCAACCTCGAGTTCTAACACACACCACAACTAATTAAACTAGCTGTTGTGAATAGTAATACCTACTTTTTGAAATCATATATATTCTATATTTCAAAATGGACTTCATTTTTGGATTCGGAATATCAAAATTAGCCTAGGGTGAAATTTTGGTACATTTCGGATAACTTTCATATTTTGATGAATAGTGAAAATTACTAAATTTTAATTAAAAACAACTTTTTTAATCAAAATAATTAATAGTGATAAATTGTGAATTTGAGTGGTTTTAAAGTATATTTAGAATATATTTTTACCATTCAATTTAATTTTTATCATTGGACATAATTTTACAATTAAACCGAACATAAACAAGTGTCAATCTTTTGATAGTTATTATCTCTTAAAAACACGCTTTTTGTTTTGACAGTGGGAATTAATTTTAAATTAATTTCTGCCACTTCTGTGTTTTGAATTTAGGAAAATGGATTCCATATTTGGAATCAGATGTTCAAATTGTGTAAATATTTAACTTTTATTTTTACACATTTTGAATAATTACTGCGGTAAATATTTTATTTACCATGGTTAAAGGGTAAATCCGGTAAATAAGGGTTAAAAAAAATATATTATAATAATACTAAATTACCCTAAAACGTGTCTTAACCCTATTGGTTGATACATGGTCGACCATGGGCATCTTTGGGTCTATTTTGGGACCCCATGGATCCACTTGTAAGTGATAATGACACATTATATTAATAAAGTTAAAATAAAAATAAAAATGGCATAAGCTTATATCTTTTAGAAGAACAATTTTTACATAGGGTTATACATGTTGGATTTTCGATTATAAATATTAATTAGAAATATAAAAATATTTCCTACATAATGATATTTTATTTATAATTTTTAGACATTATATAAGTTATTTTATTTATGACACAATGATGATGCAGTAATTACTAAAATAGTGAAAAATAAAAATAATTGATCTTATAAATACCCAAATAATTATAATATGAAACTTTTAATGAATTAAACTAATTTTCTATGATAATATGATATATTAGTATTGATTTAATTGACTTTGTTCGAAGTAATCAATCTGTTAGGAGTTTCACAAAAATCAACTATTGAATAGTGTCAAAATTGACATAAAAGAGTTCTTAAAAAAATATTATATTATTAATTGATATTAAATTCCTAAAAATCTAATGTTCGGCCAAGAGACTTATATTATGATAGGTTCCTCATTAATGGACCACTTGGGGGTCGCTTGGATGTATATAGTAAGTTTATTAACCATATTATATAAAAATACAAAGAGACATTGTAAAAGTGAAACTAATTAACTTAGAGTTAATACTTAAAGATAAGGTTAATATAAGTACCCAAACCTGTCTAAATTCTATTGGATGAGTTGTTTTCGACCTATCCCCACCTCATCCTTTGAATAGTCAACTTTGGAGCCTTTGTAAACCGAATATGAATTTATTATAAATTAATATTTCTAACTTTTCCAAAGGTGCCCCTCACCCCTCTTATAAAAGGGCACTCCTCCTTCTCATTTCTTCACACCTTCAAAGCCTTTTGGTTCGGCCAAACTCTGCCCAAATACTCTCCCAACATCCCTCAATACAACCTAGAGGCCTTAGTGTGATCAGAAAGCCAACCTAAGGAGCCCTTTTGATCAAATCAAAAGGAAGAACCCGAAGAAGAGGTAATGATTTCACCACCCTTTTCTAAGTTCATTTCTTCTTCCACTTCTTCTTCCTTTGTTCTTACCATTCTGAAATAATAACTCCAGTATCTCACATATACTGTGATGTTATTATAAATATGGTACAATCATATTCAGTATTCTATCCACCCTTTGAATAACATGTCACCATACGTGCGTACGTACGGCTTACCGTCTCCACGTCGTGGTGTAATTGTTATTCAATATAATATTATTTGGATGGGTATAATAATGATGTGTAACTCATGTAAATAATAAATATAACATGTTAATGATTCTGTATATATGATATACCATCCATTTATATATTATTTTAATATCAAAAGAATGATATTGTCGCTCGTGCGTACGTACGGACTACCGTCTCCACGAACGCGATGAGATTCATTCTCCATCGTATCCATTCAAGTATAATTATCATTTGATGGTTTAAAAATGATGTTTAAGGACTGTATATCATTCTGGATATGAATAAGATACAACAACCATGGCTTATGTAACAAAACATATAAAATAAAATGAGTAAGTTAACTCCCGAAACGACGATAATTCTAAGATATTATTAACAAATCAATGTTAAAAGATCATATATGATATCATATTAATGTATATGATTCTTGTATAATTTAATAACAATTATTTCACCATTATACAGGAGGTTAACCTACCACAACCAAGGAAAAGTACAAGGTAAGGGTTATTTCACAATCTCTTCATTATCCGAGGTTGTATTATACGTAATAATCTACTGGGATCTCTTTATCATCCACATCCATGTTTCTTCGAAATGTATTTCAAAACATTTTTACTATTTACAAGAATATGGGTTAAAGTCATTTATACCCTTGTTTGACTTTTTATAAGAGGTTTATAAAGGAATCATTCCGTCGTTTTCAAAACAAGGTCCTTTTTAACCTTTTCGACATAATTGAGGTAAGAATGTTTTTTTAACTTATACGGCGGGTGCGGTTATTTTACGCCGTTATAAAATCTTCAAAGCTTTCCTTACAAGCTTATAAGAATATTTTCAAAGAAAATGTTTTATTTTATATGGATCTTAAATGATTTCAAAATAAAAGGAGATATTTCTTTAAAAAGAATTTTGATTTCATCTATGTCAACATCCTTTGATGGATTTTAAGATTATTTGAAGTTGATTTATTATGATACAAAACTTCTATATTGTATTGAAGGTTTTGTGATATGTTTGACTGTGGATGTGCTATTTTTATACCATTCATAGTTTATTGTGAAAGTATTGACATTTCGTATGCTAGTTTTAATACGAATGTTTATGTTATGTTTAAACCTTTTCATATGGGAATGCATTGGACTTAATAAGTGACGGGTGGAGCCCGCTATAGCTCCTCGATGCATCGGTAGGTCTCATGAGACAAACTAGTGTCTTGGCACAAGGCCTTGACAAAATCTTATTTGTAGTCTTGGCACGAGGCCTTGGCTATGTGGTTATGATAGTCTGGCATTATGCATTCCAACATTATGAAAGTGGTTATTTATTTTTGCATGTGATTATTCGATTAGTGGAATATCCATGTGAATAAGTAAATGGCATTATTTCATTTTATTTATGCCATACCATGTTGAAAGTTCATGTTTAAAAGGCTTTTGTTTTAGTTATACATTTCCTTAAATGTTTATTCTTATTGATGAAAGTTTCCGCTATATTGTTATCCTTACTGGGCATTTGAGCTCACCCATTTTCTATGTTTTATTTTTCCCAGGAAGTGAAGATGTAAGTTATGAATGACCTGCAGGGATATTATGAGGGGATTGTAGTGTGGACTGTGGAAACATTATGTTTTTGTAGTAGTTTTTGATTTTATGATGTAATGTAAAACTTATGAATATATCTAGTGTTTCCAAGGCTACTAAACCAATCGGTCTTTCGAGATTTGATCTTTCTTGTGATCATGCCAATGTTATGTAATAATGCACCGACTCTAGGCAACTAGGGTCGGGGCGTTACAGTTGGTATCAGAGGAAGTTTAGTACAAACCTTGGAAGCTAGATTTAGATAAACTCTGATTAGAGCACATAGACCTAAGATGAACTTTGAGGATTAGTATAGAAGAACTTACTAGAATTTTGGTATTGTAGAGACTTTGTGAGTTTTCCGAGCAATACATCCCTGTCTGGATACGAGCAGGTAGAGGCGGCTCTGGCACAGATGTACCTAGGGGTAAAACCCGAAAACACCGCTTTGAGCTAGACTCGAACGGGAACTGGTGCACGACAACGGGCCTTGCTGCACTCTTGGTTACGACACTCCCGGGGGATATGCTTAGGATAACTCTCACTTTCTTTACAAATCATTATGAAGGGTTTATGAGTATATACTTCCTCAAAGAAAACATATTTATGATTATGGATTATATCCATAGATAGTTCAATTTATGTTTAGTGTTTTATAAGTATGGGATTATGTATTTTGATTCATAAACTGATCTAGTTTATGACATTGTTTAGAAATGGCGCCTAGTGGAAGAAATGGAAACCGTATTAATACACGCACTCCATGTAGGGATTGCCCTCCTGCTCAAGATAATTATAGTGGGGCTGGTGATGCAACTGGTGCTGATCAGCTAATCACCGTACTGGGACAACTTACTCAGGTTATGAATAATAACCTTACCCGTATGGAGCACCCTGATCCGCAGCGTGGAGGATCAATGTTAGATCGATTCATGAGACAACAACCACCAACGTTCAATGGGAGTACAAATCCCTTAGTAGCTGAGCAATGGATATTTTCCCTAGAGAAAATATTTCAGGCTTTGGGGAGTAGTGAAAGGGAAAAAGTTACCATGGCAGTTTACCGCCTCACTGGAGATGCTGATCAATGGTGGTCATTGATTCAAAACATGAAGGAAGATGATGAAGTATCAAACATGGAATGGAGGGAGTTCAAAGATCTGTTTTTAGAAAAATACTTTCCTCGCGACCATCGAGCAGATATGGAAAGGCAATTTCTGAGTCTGAGACAAAAGGAGGATGATAATGTCACAAAGTATGAGGCTAACTTTACAAGGTTAGCGAGGTACGCTGGTGATTATATTCGCAACCCAAGAAGTAAGATTGATCGTTTCTTTGATGGGTTAAAACCATTTCTCCGTCGAGCATTAGTCTCACAATCCTTTTCATCGTACGAAGACATTGTCTCATGTGCTATCAAGACCGAAAAGGAATTCTCTAAGTCTTATGACTTTAAAGCAAAGCAAGAGAAGAAGAGACCTGCTGATCAATCTGGGAATGGAAATAAGGGGAAGAAGGGAAAGGTTGAATATCCATCTTGTGGTAAGTGCGGGAAGAAACACCCCGGTGCTTGCCTGAAGGGAATGGGAGTCTGTTACAAGTGTGGTGAAAAAGTCCACCAAGCTCATGATTGCAAGGGGAAGAAGGAAGCTACCAATGTTCAGTGCTACAATTGCAGGGAGATGGGGCATTATGCAAATGCATGTCCTAAGCGTCAGGAGAACTTACCTCAGAAAAGGCCAAGGGATCAAGGCCAGGCTTATGCTATCACTACTGCTGAGGTAGAAACTCCGAAAGACGTCGTGGCAGGTAATTTAATGGTTTCCTCAAGTTTAGCAAATGCATTATTTGATTCTGGATCATCGCATTGTTTCATATCTTCCCAGTTTGCTAAGAAAATTAGATATTTACAATTTGATTTAATAAGGGAGTTGTCAGTTAAAACTCCTAAGGGAAGTACCGTTGCAACAAAGTTTTGTGAATCAGTCCCCATTAGAGCACATAAATTTTCTTTATCTGCTGATTTCATCGTCATACCTATGATTGAGTTTGATATAATCCTCGGTATGGACTGGCTTTCGGACTATGATGCGAAGATTTATTGTAAGAAGAAAGAGGTTACGATTCTCGATGATAATGATAAGGAACACCTTATTTTTAGAGCAGAATCGTCACCACCTAATTCTTATTTAGACCCACCCCCAGTAGCTCAACTTAATTCAATTATTGGGGAGGAAGAGAATGAAGTAACTATCGGTGAGGAAAGGAATGTTCAAATAGAGGGTGTACCTGTTGTGAAAGAATTTGTAGATGTATTTCCGGAAGATTTACCTGGACATCCTCCAGAACGAGAAGTTGAGTTTTCCATTGATTTGATTCCTGGATCAAGGCCTATATCGAAGACCCCTTATAGAATGGCCACTGTAGAGTTAGTCGAACTAAAGAAACAACTAGAGGAATTGAGTAATAAGGGATTTATTCGCCCTAGTGTTTCTCCATGGGGAGCCCCTGTTCTTTTTGTTAAAAAGAAAGATGGATCTATGAGGTTATGTATTGACTACAGGGAGATCAATGCTATAACGATAAAGAACAAGTATCCCCTACCTCGTATTGATGATTTATTTGACCAACTGCATGGAGCTCAATACTTTTCAAAGATTGACCTTCGATCTGGATACCATCAGTTGTGTGTGAAGAAGGAAGACATTCCGAAAACAGCATTTCGAACCAGGTACGGGCATTACGAGTTTACTGTAATGCCGTTTGGATTGACCAATGCACCCTCTGTATTCATGGATCTGATGAATAGAGTTTTCAAGGAGTATCTCGATGAATTTGTGGTAGTATTTATTGATGATATATTGGTATACTCCAAAACCTATGAAGATCATGAAAATCACTTGCGCATTATCTTGAAGACTCTGAGGAGGCATGAATTATATGGAAAGTTTAGCAAGTGTGAATTCTGGCTTCAGGAGATTTCTTTTCTTGGACATATTGTCTCTAAAGATGGAATCTCTGTTGATCCTTCTAAGACCAAGGCAATCCAAGAATGGCCAGCACCTACGAGTATAACTGAGGTACGTAGTTTTATTGGTTTGGCAGGTTATTATCGACGTTTCGTCCAGAATTTTGCCCGATTGGCAAACCCATTAACGAAGCTCACACGTAAAGGGGTTAAATTTGTTTGGACAAAAGAGTGTGAAGAATGTTTCGAAGAACTGAAGAGAAGATTAGTCAATGCTCCTATATTGACTCTACCATCGGGGAATGATGGGTTCGTTATTTATAGTGATGCATCAAAGAAAGGACTTGGCTGTGTCCTTATGCAGAATGATAGAGTTATTGCCTATGCATCACGACAGTTGAAAATTCATGAACAAAACTATCCTACTCATGATCTTGAGTTAGCAGCTGTGATCTTTGCTTTGAAGATATGGAGGCACTACCTCTATGGTGAAAAATGTGAGATTTATACTGATCACAAGAGTTTGAAGTATATTTTCTCACAAAAAGAACTCAACATGAGGCAAAGGAGATGGCTTGAATTACTCAAGGATTATGATTGTACGATACACTACCACCCGGGGAAGGCAAACAAGGTGGCAGATGCTTTGAGCAGAAAAGACCATAGAGTTTTGAACATGATGAGAATTGAAAGGGATCCAATTTTCATGGATCTAGTGAAGATGGACATGGGAATAACCAGGGAAGGTGAAACATCAATGCTTTTTCAAATGGTTTCCAAACCATCTTTACTAGAAAGGATTAAGAGTTCTCAGACCGATGATGAAGAATTTCAGAAGAAGATTAAAGCTGTGAATGATGGGAGATTGAGAGACTTTGTGTATGAAGATGGAACTTTGAAATTTGGAAAGAGACTTTGTGTTCCCAATATACCTGATCTAAAAAGGGAATTGCTGGATGATGCTCATAGTTCCAATTTCTCTATACACCCTGGGAGCACCAAAATGTATAGAGATTTGAAGGAACATTTTTGGTGGGACAACATGAAGAGGGAGATTGCTGATTTTGTATTAAGATGTATGGTTTGTCAACAAGTGAAAGCTGGAAGGCAACAGCCTGGAGGAGTCATGCAACCTCTTCCCATACCGGAGTGGAAATGGGACAATATTACGATGGACTTTGTCATGGGGCTACCAAAGACTTCTAGAAGGAACGATGCAATATGGGTTATTATTGATCGTCTTACCAAGTCAGCACATTTTCTTTCTATAAGAGAAGATCTACCCCTGGAACGTCTAGCAAGACTATACATTAATGAAGTTGTGAGACTTCATGGTGTACCCCTATCGATTGTTTCTGATCGTGATCCCCGTTTTACTTCAAGATTCTGGAAAAGTCTTCAGAAATCCCTGGATACTGAACTTCATTTGAGCACTGCTTACCACCCTCAGACAGACGGACAATCAGAACGGACTATTCAAACCTTAGAAGACATGTTGAGATCTTGCTCACTTGATTTTCAGGGTATGTGGGATCAATATTTACCTCTGGTAGAATTTTCCTATAACAATAGCTTCCATTCGAGTATTCAGATGGCACCATATGAAGCGTTATACGGAAAGAGATGTCGTACACCAACCTGTTGGGATGACGTTGGTGAAAGAAAACTTGTAGGCCCAGAACTGGTGGAGGAAACGGTGGAAAAGGTGAAAGTAATCCAAAATCACATCAAAGCAGCTCAAAGTAGGCAGAAGAGCTATGCCGATAATCGAAGGAAGGATTTGGAATTTCAAGTCGGTGATCATGTTTTCCTGAAGGTATCTCCGTGGAAGGGAGTCATACGTTTTGGTAAGAAAGGTAAATTGAGTCCCAGGTACATCGGACCTTTCGAAATTCTAGAACGAATTGGGGCTGTAGCTTACCGATTGGCAATGCCGCCAAGTCTCTCCAAAGTTCACGATGTGTTCCACGTATCTCTGTTGAGAAAATACATGCCTGACCCAACGCATGTACTCACCTATGAGGAATTAGAACTGGAACCAGATCTGTCTTATTGTGAAGAGCCCGTCAGGATTCTTGATACAAGAGAACAAGTACTGAGAAACCGGACGACGCGTCTGGTAAAAGTTTTGTGGAGAAATCATAAGATGGAAGAGGCAACGTGGGAACCCGAGGAACTTATGATGAAGAACCACCCGAGTCTTTTTATGCAGTAATACCCTAGAAATTGCGAGGACGCAATTATTTGAAGGAGGGGAGAATGTAACACCCCAAGCTTCTACGGTACGTTTCCCTTCGAATAATGTGATAGCGTGTGTTGTACGCAACCTCGAGTTCTAACACACACCACAACTAATTAAACTAGCTGTTGTGAATAGTAATACCTACTTTTTGAAATCATATATATTCTATATTTCAAAATGGACTTCATTTTTGGATTCTGAATATCAAAATTAGCCTAGGGTGAAATTTTGGTACATTTCGGATAACTTTCATATTTTGATGAATAGTGAAAATTACTAAATTTTAATTAAAAACAACTTTTTTAATCAAAATAATTAATAGTGGTAAATTGTGAATTTGAGTGGTTTTAAAGTATATTTAGAATATATTTTTACCATTCAATTTAATGTTTATCATTGGACATAATTTTACAATTAAACCGAACATAAACAAGTGTCAATCTTTTGATAGTTATTATCTCTTAAAAACACGCTTTTTGTTTTGACAGCGGGAATTAATTTTAAATTAATTTCTGCCACTTCTGTGTTTTGAATTTAGGAAAATGGATTCCATATTTGGAATCAGGATGTTCAAATTGTGTAAATAGTTAACTTTTATTTTTACACATTTTGAATAATTACTGCGGTAAATATTTTATTTACCATGGTTAAAGGGTAAATCCGGTAAATAAGGGTTAAAAAAAATAATAATAATATTATAATAATACTAAATTACCCTAAAACGTGTCTTAAACCTATTGGTTGATACATGGTCGACCATGGGCATCTTTGGGTCTATTTTGGGACCCCATGGATCCACTTGTAAGTGATAATGACACATTATATTAATAAAGTTAAAATAAAAATAAAAATGGCATAAGCTTACATCTTTTAGAAGAACAATTTTTACATAGGGTTATACATGTTGGATTTTCGATTATAAATATTAATTAGAAAGATAAAAAGATTTCATACATAATGATATTTTATTTATAATTTTTAGACATTATATAAGTTATTTTATTTATGACACAATGATGATGCAGTAATTACTAAAATAGTGAAAAATAAAAATAATTGATCTTATAAATACCCAAATAATTATAATATGAAACTTTTAATGAATTAAACTAATTTTCTATGATAATATGATATATTAGGATTGATTTAATTGACTTTTTTCGAAGTAATCAATCTGTTAGGAGTTTCACAAAAATCAACTATTGAATAGTGTCAAAATTGACATAAAAGAGTTCTTAAAACAAATATTATATTATTAATTGATATTAAATTCCTAAAAATCTAAGGTTCGGCCAAGAGACTTATATTATGATAGGTTCCTCATTAATGGACCACTTGGGGGTCGCTTGGATGTATATAGTAAGTTTATTAACCATATTATATAAAAATACAAAGAGACATTGTAAAAGTGAAACTAATTAACTTAGAGTTAATACTTAAAGATAAGGTTAATATAAGTACCCAAACCTGTCTAAATTCTATTGGATGAGTTGTTTTCGACCTATCCCCACCTCATCCTTTGAATAGTCAACTTTGGAGCCTTTGTAAACCGAATATGAATTTATTATAAATTAATATTTCTAACTTTTCCAAAGGTGCCCCTCACCCCTCTTATAAAAGGGCACTCCTCCTTCTCATTTCTTCACACCTTCAAAGCCTTTTGGTTCGACCAAAATCTGCCCAAATACTCTCCCAACATCCCTCAATACAACCTAGAGGCCTTAGTTTGATCAGAAAGCCAACCTAAGGAGCCCTTTTGATCAAATCAAAAGGAAGAACCCGAAGAAGAGGTAATGATTTCACCACCCTTTTCTAAGTTCATTTCTTCTTCCACTTCTTCTTCCTTTGTTCTTACCATTCTGAAATAATAACTCCAGTATCTCACATATACTGTGATGTTATTATAAATATGGTACAATCATATTCAGTATTCTATGCACCCTTTGAATAACATGTCACCATACGTGCGTACGTACGGCTTACCGTCTCCACGTCGTGGTGTAATTGTTATTCAATATAATATTATTTGGATGGGTATAATAATGATGTGTAACTCATGTAAATAATAAATATAACATGTTAATGATTCTGTATATATGATATACCATCCATTTATATATTATTTTAATATCAAAAGAATTATATTGTCGCTCGTGCGTACGTACGGACTACCGTCTCCACGAACGCGATGAGATTCATTCTCCATCGTATCCATTCAAGTATAATTATCATTTGATGGTTTAACAATGATGTTTAAGGACTGTATATCATTCTGGATATGAATAAGATACAACAAACATGGATTATGTAACAAAACATATAAAAGAAAATGAGTAAGTTAACTCCCGAAACGACGATAATTCTAAGATATTATTAACAAATCAATGTTAAAAGATCATATATGATATCATATTAATGTATATGATTCTTGTATAATTTAATAACAATTATTTCACCATTATACAGGAGGTTAACCTACCACAACCAAGGAAAAGTACAAGGTAAGGGTTATTTCACAATCTCTTCATTATCCGAGGTTGTATTATACGTAATAATCTACTGGGATCTCTTTATCATCCACATCCATGTTTCTTCGAAATGTATTTCAAAACATTTTTACTATTTACAAGAATATGGGTTAAAGTCATTTATACCCTTGTTTGACTTTTTATAAGAGGTTTATAAAGGAATCATTCCGTCGTTTTCAAAACAAGGTCCTTTTTAACCTTTTCGACATAATTGAGGTAAGAATGTTTTTTTAACTTATACGGCGGGTGCGGTTATTTTACGCCGTTATAAAATCTTCAAAGCTTTCCTTACAAGCTTATAAGAATATTTTCAAAGAAAATGTTTTATTTTATATGGATCTTAAATGATTTCAAAATAAAAGGAGATATTTCTTTAAAAAGAATTTTGATTTCATCTATGTCAACATCCTTTGATGGATTTTAAGATTATTTGAAGTTGATTTATTATGATACAAAACTTCTATATTGTATTGAAGGTTTTGTGATATGTTTGACTGTGGATGTGCTATTTTTATACCATTCATAGTTTATTGGGAAAGTATTGACATTTCGTATGCTAGTTTTAATACGAATGTTTATGTTATGTTTAAACCTTTTCATATGGGAATGCATTGGACTTAATAAGTGACGGGTGGAGCCCGCTATAGCTCCTCGATGCATCGGTAGGTCTCATGAGACAAACTAGTGTCTTGGCACAAGGCCTTGACAAAATCTTATTTGTAGTCTTGGCATGAGGCCTTGGCTATGTGGTTATGATAGTCTGGCATTATGCATTCCAACATTATGAAAGTGGTTATTTATTTTTGCATGTGATTATTCGATTAGTGGAATATCCATGTGAATAAGTAAATGGCACTATTTCATTTTATTTATGCCATACCATGTTGAAAGTTCATGTTTAAAAGGCTTTTGTTTTAGTTATACATTGCCTTAAATGTTTATTCTTATTGATGAAAGTTTCCGCTATATTGTTATCCTTACTGGGCATTTGAGCTCACCCCTTTTCTATGTTTTATTTTTCCCAGGAAGTGAAGATGTAAGTTATGAATGACCTGCAGGGATATTATGAGGGGATTGTAGTGTGGACTGTGGAAACATTATGTTGTTGTAGTAGTTTTTGATTTTATGATGTAATGTAAAACTTATGAATATATCTAGTGTTTCCAAGGCTACTAAACCAATCGGTCTTTCGAGATTTGATCTTTCTTGTGATCATGCCAATGTTATGTAATAATGCACCGACTCTAGGCAACTAGGGTCGGGGCGTTACATTTATAATCAATAATTAATTAGTCAAAAGACATTTTTAACTGAAAAGCATTATTTTTCACTATTCATCAAACATAAATGTTTTCAGAAAAAATACCAAAAAATTCACCCTGAGATAATTTATAAATTATGAATTAAAAATTAAAGATTATTTTTAGAAAATTCAATTTATAAATATGTATAGAATTACTTTAATTATTATAAGTATTTCATTCAAGAAAAAAAAATTAAATATAAAAAGTACATTACTAAATATCATATATTTTATTATCAATATGTTTTATTTATATAAAACAATTATAAAATATATTTGAAGTTTATTTTTTACAATTCATGTCATCTAGGTTAAAATTATCTTATTTCAATAAATAAAACACTTAAAATAGATGTTTTTTAGAAACGTAATGTTGCGTGTATCGTACGCTAACTCAGTGTTGGGTGCGTCGTATGCCAAATCAGTGTTTCCTATAACATACACCAAGTTAATGTTATGTGTGAAGAGAATAATTGAATTTTTTTATTTCAATAAATAAATGAAAATTTAAATTTATTTGAAAAAGTACGCCAGTAAAAACTCGGGGTGTAACATTTTTCACTCTTAAAGAATTAAAAAGTGATACCCTTTTCTACACGATAGTTGTAGAATAGTGATTAAAGATAAAAAATCATGACATAGAGTTTTATTTTTTCAAATTCCCATTGATTATTTTATGTAACTACCCATATGGGGAGATGTGTAATATATATACACATTACATGTGTCTAATGTATATATTCAAAAAGAAGGATCTCTACGCGAATAAATAAAGATGGTTAGAGATGATGTAGGATTATGACTTCTCTATTCACAACCATCCTAGAAATATAAATAGTGTAACAGATGATTTAACTAGAAAAGAACATATTAACATGTTCATGATTTTTATTTAGAAATAACATATCTTCATGGATATGGAAAAGATGGATCTAGAAATCATAATGATAGCGAATAAATCATGCTTTACCCAAATGTTTTCTCAACCATATATCAAATAGATGATTAAGGAGATGCAAATTGATGTTTTTTAGCTTTATAAAAATGAGAATGCACTAAAGGAATGGACTCATAATAAATTAAATATTGATGAAGATGATGTCATTCAATTTGAAGAAGGGGATATTACATAATTCTTATAATTCAATTCCTATATCTATATGGGATGTACCAAGATATGCAATTTTCTTTGAGAAAACTTCTTGTTAGACAATGTGAATAATGATATTATTAAATACACATAAAAATTTAATGGTATTCTAGAAAGATAAATAAATGATTCATATGTCCAATGGGACAATGAATCCATTAATAAAAAATATTTGCAAATTTGAGAACATCACCATGTATTTTTTCACTAGACTTTTAAATATATATAAAGTAATCAATTTTATATAGTTTGTTCTTGATCAACCCAACAATACTTCATAATTCATCTCTATTCTAGATGGTCTATATATTTACTATCTTCTCATTATATTGATAATGTATGTGGCAAGGATTCTTAGGGAACCACTTTAGATCATATCTGATCATGATCCAAGGATCAAATCTAAATTTTGGACAATAAAAAACATTCTCTGAATATTAAATTCAAATTTAGTATTAATTATCAACCACTAAACATAATGATAATATGAAAAGAACATTATTAATCTTTGGTATATTAAAAGATATTACTCAATGGAATTTAATAGAGAATGAGACCATCATCTCCAAAAATAGTCACATATGAACCTCTATATGGTAAGTGATGTAGACCACCTAAATTATGGGATAGAGTTTACAAAATTATGTCTCATTGGAATTGAGATTTTATAAGATAACATAGAAATTGTTTTTCCATACAACAACATATAAATGCTGATCAAAATAAGAATAAGAGCTATGATGACAAATCTCAAAGGACCAATTTATTGATGTTGGAGGAAAAAGTGTTCCATATTATATCACCCAATAATCAATATTTATAATTTATAAAGAACAGAAATCATAAAAAAAGTTATATTTTCCCCTTTTATATGCTTGGTCATATAAAATATTTTTCATTCCGGATAGAAATTCCACCTAAACCGAGATTATGTTTATGATTTTTTCCAAATATATCTCATTGGGATGTAAATACAAGATCTCTCACAAGTATTGATCCACGAAGATATACAATTAGAGCATAAACATTTTTAATATGATCATATAGTAAATATATTGGGTCATATAAATAATTTTCTACATTACAAGACAAATCATGTCATTAATGTTCATTGGTGAAATAAATGTATGAAGATGAAACATGGGGACCTAGTGAGGAAATGAAACATAAATACCCTCATTTATTCTCAGCTGATGATATGAATAGAAATTTTATGGATAAAAATTCTAAAGGGGTGAATAATGTGACACCCAAAAGATTTATATATATTGAATATATATTCTGAATAAATAATTATTTTCACAATTAAGAATATAATATTGTTTAGTCACATACAAAAAATAATTATTTATTTCATTAAATGAGAACATTATGTTAATAGAATAAATATATTTATTATAATTGATAATATTACAATGTGTAAATAAATAAGAAAAAATAAATTTATAAGAATATGAGAATTTGGATCTTCTTGATCCCCTAAAATCATCTCAATGATGAACAAAACTCTAAAAAACCAAAAAAATTGAAATCCATTAGACATTTTAGAAATAGAAAATATATAAGCCGGAGTGAAATTGATAATAATATTGAATGAAATAATGAATCGGTATTTAATGGAAGTAATATGACAATTTTAATAGTGATGTGACCATTGGAATAGTAACACCACAATTTGGTATATTAACCACGCCGACATGTATAGTAACATGGATATTAGAATAGTAAACTAACCTAAAAATAATAAAATTTTATATAAATAATATTTATAATTTTTAATTTTAAAAAATATAAATATTATAATTCCCTACAATAAATATCAATATTGAAAACTCAAATTAATTATAATCATGTCTTTAATAAACTAAATATTTTATATAAAAATAATAATTTTTTTCTTAAGAATTGAAATTACTTATGTTATATAATTATATTGATAAATTTCATTACATTTTCATAATCATCACATAAAAATGGACTATTAATTAATTTTTGGTAATTTTTTAATATACTCTTATTTTAAAGTGAATAGTCAAAATTCAGTTTTTATATAACCTAAGAATTATAATTAAATCATCCAAGATTAAATAATGAAATAATAAATTATATAACATGTGTATCGACAAAAAACACATTTAATAATGTAAACTAATTATTTTTCAATAATAAAATTTAATTAAAAACATAATAAGTGGATTCCAAAGCCTAAAACAATAAATTATTCCATTAAAATAACAAACTTTCTCTTTTCCATTTTTCTTTTTAATAAGCTAATAATTTTTTTTGGAATGATTTAAAATTAATAAAATAATTTATATTATAAATATGTTAATTAAATTTCATGGACATAACTATTACTATGTTTACCATGAAAATTATATTTTATAATATATTCTCTCATAAAGCACCCCTCTCTTCAATTATAAATACCACATCATCATTCACAAAGAAAACCATTTCCCTCTAATATAATAAATACAATCTCTACACAAATTCACTCTATCGTGACGCCTATCATCATTATGTATTTTCAAGAGTATCTCAAATCTATGGATCCAATGATTTTAGTGTTGTGTAAAAGAAGCAATACTAAGAAGATGGTAAGAATTAATCAACTTTTATTCTCATTTTCATATTCTCTTCCTAATTTTCTATATTCCTTATACAACTAAAAATTAAAATAAATTATATAGTTTTTTTAAAATTTTATTACTGATTTAAAACAAATTTAATGATTATATTTATTACATATTTCATTTCATACTTCTCTTTTCTACCCTTTTGATAAATTTTCAATAATATTCGATTAACAACTTACTATAGTTTTTCCATCACTATTCATATCACCACCTTCATGGATGGTAATTATAAATTATATAAAATATATAAATCTGAAATTATTGGTATTTTATGAATTTGGAATTAATTTTATTTATTTATAAATGATCGTTCACAAAAATGATAAAATTGAAACCAGAAAAAATAATTTACAGAAAACATGACATCAAAAAATTTAAATTTAACGAAGAGTATAATAAATTTAAATCAAATAATTATAGTGGATAATTATAGATATATATGAATATAATTCACTTATGGTTTTATGTTTCAACAATCATTGTTTATTATATTTCTTGTCAAAATATATGAGATTTAAGGTAAGTGTATTATCAAACCAAACACTTCTTTATCTCCTCTTTAAAATTATATTTTGAATGGATATTCCTCCTATTTAAAAAAATTATTTTAAATACAATTTAAATTCTTATCTTATTGATATATATGTATTTACATTTTTCAAAAATTTTCAATTCTATTTTCAATAATGTTTCAAAATGGATTTATTTTCTAAAACAACACAATGACTCGTATAGAGATGTTTTATCTACACTCAAGAATATTGATGTTTTAAAAAAATAGGATTTATCATTTTAAATTTTTAACTGAAAATTATATTCATAAATGTATTTTTTATATATTTACTAAATACAACCCTTTATATGTGTGTATATCATGACTATAATTGTAACATGTTCACTTTACTTATGGGATGAAAGGTAATGAGCATTTTATAATTCTATAGTTGGTCCCATTATTAAATATACCTCTAATTCATTGGTTAATTTGATATATCTCATTAGAATATGTGTATTAGGCATGATAATGGTACAAAAGCTTTTCAAAAATGTGTTATTATAATTTATGACCATATTTTATGTGTGAACATGATGCTCTATTTGTTACAACTTTGTCTGTTATTTGACCAATATGTTATTAAGATTCATTATTATTCATATGGATCATTATTTTCCTTTTTAAAATTTATCCCTAATTATTTAGTTCATGATCGTACGCTTATGATATGCTGATGATTACGCTCACCCATGTACTATTGATTCATTTCTCTTATTCCACTTTATTATTCCTCCATTTACCATGAATTTAGCTTACACATTCTTTTGAGGTATATCCTCATCTGATTAGTTGTTATAATAATAATATGAGTGATTTATGAGCACTATGAATAATGAATTAAATTGTTTTCTTATTATATAGAAGTAATGTATAAACATAATTTTCCCATGATATTATATTATTCATTCCAATAATATATTACTATTATGTTATTTATCTAAAAAATGCCATAATTTTCATGAATTAAACGTTGGGTCATTATAGAAGCTATGAGTGTAACACCATGAGCCGTTATTATTTAATTTCCATTAAAAATTTCGTTATTGAATATATTTTATCACATGAAAACAGATCCAAAACCTAAAAGAGAGTATTTTATAAAAATGAAATATAAATATTAATACATTATGAGAGTATAATATCAATCATCATTATGAAATTCACAATAAAAAACCCACAACAAAATATAAAAATAATAAATAATTTTAATGAATTATTATAAAAAAAAATTCATTCTAGTTTCTTACATATAATTATTATTGTTTTTAATGTATGATTTGATGTGTCTTAATAAAAATTAATTGACTAAATTTAGTGGTATAATGAAAAATAAAAACATTTAATGGGGTGTGATTAAAAACATTTAATTTCAAAAATATATAATTATCATATAAATATTTTAAACAGTTGTGTATTTTTGTCTTAAAAAAATTGATCACTTTTTAATAAGTTATTCTAAAAATATTTTAATATATAAAAAATATATTAGTATTAATTTAATTTTTAATTTATATGGTATGATATAAATACCACATAAATTTTGAAAAGTTGTTTCTCCATAGAAATAATTATTTATTTGTTTTATTTTTTCATATAGAATTTTTATTTCTAAATATTAAAATTTTAAACTTATAAGATAAATTTCATTTATTGATTTGACATGTCAAAATTAAATTTACTTTAATTTTATAAAAATATATAAAAAAATAAATTTTGTGTGAATAATAAAAATAATGTTTTTACAAAATATTGTAACTATTATGGCTTCATCATGATATAATAATGATTTAATAAATATTTATTTTTTATAAGATATTAATTTAAGGATTAAAAAAATCATTTAAAAATAATATTTTATTATTGATTTTTTTAGAAAATTGTTAATCTATGTTATATTTTATTGTAATACAAAAACTCTTTTTTTATTTTTCTTTTAATTAAATAATTAAGTGATTCCAATATATTTTTTCATGTTTTGAATTTCACATAACCCTACTTTTTAACTATAATCCATTAAATTTCATAAAAATCAACACTATTCAAAATGTTTTTCTAAATAGGTATATATTCATTTTTTTATTTTAAAAAACCTTTTTGAAGAAAATTATTTTATAAAATTATGTTTATATATGTGGAAGATAATTTTTATAACTTTTAAAACATTAATCTGACAAATTTTATTTAATATTTGGAATTTTTATTTCTAAATTGGGTAATATATTCAATTTCATTTTTTCATAAAAGTATGTTACCTAGGTAAAAGATAGTCCTCATAGTGAACACTAAAATTTGGTAAATAGGATATATTATAGGGTAACATAGTAAAATATCACAAAACTATATCTCTAAATGAGTGAATAAATATTTTATCAATTATATCTTATCTTATCCTCATTATTTGAATGATCCATTTTCAATGAATATGACATTATATTAATATGATGAAATTAATATTTACAAAAATTCTATCCCCTATCACTTATAAAAGGATCCCTCCACCACTATAACTTCCCAAACATTTATAAATGAAATTCAATTTTAAACAAATAAAAGACTTATTATGTAATGTGATTATATAAAATACATGAACTACTTTGGTTATTTTGGATTATTATAACCTGTTAAATTTAGAAGGCTGTTCAGCATAACAACTATTTATTAAATAGTCATTATATAGTGTCCATTAAGATTATTATATATTTTGGTTTGTGATAAAGTATATTTGACACATATGTAAGGAGTGGTGGCCTTGAATTGTAGGATGATACCCTATAGTGAACATTTACCATCTCCTCCAAGGTAGATGGAATCATTGGGAGTTTTCCATGACTAATCCCAAGTTGAAATTCAACAACTGAAGCACAAAAAAAACATTTTTGTGTAAAGTTCAAGCACATCGAGATAACATACCAAACCATGTTCATTGAACCATAGAAAAAAACCCTCAACATCGCACAACATAACCCTATAGAACACACTCATGTAATAATGGATTATGTATCTAGGCCATAGAACTATGAATTTTTATATTTACATCCATATTCATAATTATAATTTTATATGTGTTGATGAAAATTATGGTTTGATGTGCAGAAACGAAAATTTTATTTTATTGAAAATATTCGATTTAATTAAAAAGTATTTTTCATTAATTAATAAATATTTAAATGAATTTTATTTTCAGATAATAATTTTATTAAATTATATTTATATAGAAATGATAATATAATTCATTTAATTCCAATATAATATTTATACGTGTCTGAAAACTTGTATTTTCATAGAAACCATTATTTTTTCACAGATGATAATTTTGGTTCTATATTATAAATTAAAAAATTTATAGAATTATTTTGATAAAATATATTTTTTTTAAATCAAGATGTTAAAATTAACAAATGATTATTTTTTCATAATTTTATATGATAGATGAATTTTCGCATAAAAATTAAATATGGAATAAATATATAGATTGTATTATGGTATCATAATAGCCCATAGGTGATGTAATAAACATTATAAATATAACACATGACCAAAAATATGTTTCCCCTTCAAAATAATGTTTTTTATGTTATAATATTAATTATATGAACCCTAAATGAATCTTCCTAAACATATATTATATTTTAACTGTTTAAAATCAATTCTTTTTGGACATGACATAGTTACACAACACAAATTGAATTATTTTAATGAAATACATCTATGACCTTATAAAATATTTAAATCCATTCTTATTTGGTTGAAAGCAAGGGAAAATCATGGGAATGTTTCTATTTTTGAATAGTTTTTTTATATTGAGTCCAAAACCTATGTTTATAAATTCATAAATAATTCTTCCCTTATTTACTATAATTACCCACCCATACACCCACTCTAATTCATTAAAAAAAATTACCATGAATTTAATCAACATAAACCTCCTTAAATCCCTACCAAGGTGTTCCCAAGATCATAAACAATCTCCCCAGAGATGTTAGTACCAACATCCCAACTCAAATGATCATCTCCTCCTCCTCATTATTATAGAACATTCTCTGTATTAGTCTATTTTAGTTCCTATTTTTTATGTTCTAATATGTTTTTATACATCCATTTTATTGTCCTCATTATTTATATGTAATTAAAGACCTCATTTTACTCTCATTAAACCCTATCAAGAATCCTTATATTCACATGTTTTGCTATAGAAATTATCCCTCAATTTTTCAAGGAAAAACATTTCTTTAGTGAATATCCATCCCCATTTCTTATCAAGGAATTCACCTATAAGTAAATATTACTCATTGACTCATGAATTATATTTATCTTATGCAAAATCCATGTTTTTTTAAAAGTGATTAATTTTTTTTACATTGTACTATATATGTTTCCCATAAATTTAGGTACATGATATGAGTGTGAAAAGTGAGCCTGGAATAATATAGCCCTCCAATGCATTTGGTAATGTTTTTATTTCACAAGATACCATGTCTGGTTCCAGAGATTTCATCCTATTAATTCTTTGTTATGATGTCTTGGTGGTTTCCCTTTACTTCGATTTTGGAAGTCGTGTTTTTTTTTATTTCTACATTCTTATGATGCGTTATGGTATAATATTTTATCACATTTTTATTCTCATTTTTATGATCATCCCACATTTCATGTTTCCCTGAAATAACTATTGTCTCATATTTCTTTCATTCATCATTTTTAGCCTTGATTATTCCCGTACTGGGCTTTATGGGTAAACCCTTTATTAGGTACATCCCAAGATTATCCCATATAGTATTAGATGAGCAATGGGATTTTAATGGCATGTTATTGAGTTTCTAAATAATTTTATGTACCCCTATTTCATTTTTTTATTTATTTATCTAATTTCTCACATACCCCAGGCCTCTCGATCTTCTGGTTTTATACTACGTGTTTTTTAATATAATAAATAATGAAATAATGTGTGTAAAAGTTGTGGATTCTCATATATGGTATCAGTTGAATTTCAAGTTATTTTTTGGGTATTGGGATTATAGAAAAATTGTAAATCCATATATATAAGAGAAAACATATTAAAATAACCTTAAAATTTTGGTAAAGTATAGATTAATTATTTTCCATGAAATGAAGTAATTATGTGGATTCTATAAGTAGATATGGATCTAGCACAGTTGTACCTAGTGGTAATATACATATTTAGGGTGCACTAGAATTTGACTTGATCATCACTTAATACATAAAAAAGAGGTCCTATATTAAACTTTTTTGACACTACTCCTGGATATTCCTTTGTATATTCAGAAGCTCCTTATTAACAATTATAAAGACAGAAAATATGACCATAAGTTTTAATGATAGGAAATAGACCACGGATAACATAGAATAAAACCTATAAATTCATAGGTTATATAATATATATAATTTATGAGTTATAACATTAATGTTCATAGTTTACTTTTTATGTGTCCAATAGTATCAAAATTCCCATATATAAGTATATTCTTTAAAATATAAATGATCATAACCTGACTAAAAAATTGAAAGGTATGCTTATTTTCCATTCCTGAACATAAAATGTCATATGAGTCTATGGTTCTATGCATTCATTCATATCTCACATGTTTAGTAGAACTGTTCAAATACCAATTAAAATATTAAAGTATATTTATTAGTGTAAATTTAAATTAGTAAATTGTTGAAACCTGAGTGTATAGATCCTCTTTTATCCATATTTTTGTGATGAATTTACCATCGAACCCTATGATACTCTCATTATTAGAATTATATTCAATTGTAGTCTGTTATTTGATTTCCACATATGGATCCAACATAAATTTCAGAGAGAATGAAATCACTCTCTATATAATTAATTAACCTCTATTTTTATAAAAGTGCAAGGAGGAGAACGAATAATCTTTAGTACATCATCTCAAGAATTTATATTATTTCATTATAACGAATCATATCTACCTCAAATGATTGAGATTAATCAAGAGATCATCCTTAATGAAATTCCTATTGTGAGGGAATATACTGATGCATTTTTTTAAGAATTTCCTAGTCTTCATCCAATCCAGGAGGTTGAGTTCTCAATTGTTCTTATACCTAGAACATTTCTATTATCCATGACCTCTTATTGAATGGATATTGTTGAACTTATAGAGATAAATAAGAAAATTCATGAGAATATGGATAAAGAGTTTATACACTAAGTGTTTCACCATAGGGTGGTTGAGTTAAATTTTTCAAGAAGAATGATGGGTCAAAGAGCCACTGCATTGATTTTCGTGATATCAATAAGATCATGATAAAGAAAAATTATCAAATTCCATGTATTTATAAAAAGTTCTATTAGCTATGTGGATAATTTTACTACTCTAATGTGGATATTTGGTCAAGATATTATCATGTAAAGGTGAATAAAGTGAATATCCCAAATTTTCCTTTTTTGAATAAGTTACATACACTACAATATCACTATAATACCATTTAGACTCACAAAGGATCTATCAATATTCATGGGTTTAATTAATAAAGTCATTAGGGATTACCTCAAAAAAATAGAAGCCATTATAGATGATATTCTTATATAATCTAAAATAAAGGAGGAACGTGAGGAGTATTTTTATACTTTATTTAAGATATTTCAAAATGAAAATTTATATTTGAATTACACTAAATGTGAGTTTTTTATGGGGTAGGTAATATACATGGGAAATTTTATTACCAGAAAAAGGATATCTATGGATCCTTCAAAAATAGAGGCAATGAAAGGGTATCCAAGACCAACATTTTCTATATAGATTAGTAGATTCCTTGGATTATTGGTTTAATATCATCGATTTTAGAGAAACATCTCATGATTTTCGACACCACTAACGAGGATCACTTTTAGGGGGTGATGCTTTTCTAGACCAATGAATGTGAGGAGATATTTAATGAGTTAAATAGGATGATAATCACTACACATATACTCATATTACCCAGCAGTGGGGAATCATTTGTTATCTGTAATGATTCCACTAAAAGGTCTTCGATTGGTTACTCATACCATATGAGAAATTAATAACATACACCTCCTACACATTAAAAATCCCTGGGTATAACTACCCAATGCATGATCTGGAATTAGTTTTACTAATATTTACATAATAATATGGTATCATTATCTCTATAGATATAAGTGTAACATATATTAAAATCATAAAATCCTCAGGTATTTATTCACCCAATAGGATATCAATATCTATCATCAACGGTAGTAAGATCTGATCAAGGATAATAATTTTTTAATCCATTACCACACTAGGGAGTAAAACAAAGTGGAATTTTCTCATAGTAGAAATGATCATGAAACCCTATCCATGATGATGATTTATAGGTATTTAACATTACAGGATAAAAAAATAATGTAAAAGGGAATAATAAAGGAATTTTCATCCTACCTTTCTCAGGAAACTTCTCAACCATAAATTGTAGAGAGGATCATTGAGGATCAGAAAAATGAGGTTCTATATAGAAAGGTAATGAATAATTAAAACTTTAAATTTTATGAATATTGGGTTATAAGGTTTGGAACTCTGATTCGTGTCCCATAAAACCAAAAACTCAATAAGATATTCTGTATAATGTCCATATCACATCTTCTCAATTAATCCATGAAGAAATAATATGTATAGAGATTAAAAGGAAAAAAATTGTGAGATATCATGATGGGGGATATTACAAAATTTGAATCTTTATTCTTATTATGCTTAAAATTAAAGAATAAAAAATAGTAGAATAATGGTATGATAAAACCATTTCCCATACCAATATGAAAAGGGGAAAACGTAACTATGACTTTCTTTGTTAAACTCTCATGAAAATAAGTAGTAAATATAAACATCTTTGTGATAGATAATCATCATAAAAATTCAATGCATTTCATTTTCATTAAGGAATATTTCTCCCTCGACCAACTCGCCATGATATACAAATGAAAAATAGTGATACATCATTGACATTCACTCTTCATTGCATCGGATCAACATATATGATTTACCTCATGTTTCAAGAGAAGCTCATAGTATGCATTGGATTTAGATTTGAGTTTCAGTATTTCATATCACCCTCAAGCGAATGGTAAATATGACATAACCATTAAAAATCTAGAAGATAAGTTGAGTTAATGTTCAATATATTTCCAAGGATTTTAGGATCCACACCATCACTAAGATGACTTTTATATAACAATATATTACACTATATAATTCAAATGGATCCTTATGAGGCTCAGTATTGGAAAATTTTTTGGGAACCAACATGCTAGGATTATGTTTAAGAGAGAAAGATTATTGTACCTAATCATATCCAAGATATGATAATGAATTCTCAAACCATCTAAAATCATATGAAATATACATAAAGTCAATAGAAAATCTATGCCTGAAATCATCTATGAGACATATAGTTTGAGGTTGAAGATAAGTTTTTACTTCATATTTTATCATAGATGAAATTACTGAGGTTTGGGATGAAAGGTTTATTTTTTCCAACAATAATCAAACCCTCCAAGATCTTTTATGACCCTGAAGCTGTGTCTTATACTCTAGTACTCACACCTATCCTATCTCTAGTACATGATATGTTTCATATATCTCTCTTATGTAAGTACATTCATATCTCCTCACAGTTACTAAATCAAGTGGTGGTACCCTTGTATAATGATATTTCATATGAAGAGTATCCAGTGAAGATCATAGATCATGGATACAAAGGTCTAAAAACAAGAAAAATCACCTTGTAAAAGAAATATGGAAGAATAAGAAGTTTTAAAAGGCAACATTGGAACTATGAGAGGTGATGAAATAGAAGTTCCCTCATCGTTTCTTGTGTACGAAAAAATTGAGGGTGAAATATTTTAATGGGAGAAAAATGTAATGAAATTAGCTTTTAGAAATTATTTCCCAGTTTTAATGGATAAATTTATTATTATGTAATTTATAATTAGAAAAAACAGGAACTAATTAGGTTATTTTGTACTCTTATAACATGTTGAATTTAATTTAACATTAAGAATCATAAGTATAGATAATATAAAAATTTAAAAAAGACCATTAATAATATTATATATTAAGTGTTATGATAATGATTAATTTAATTAGAAGGAATAATTGATGGTCTCACCCAATAAGATCATACTATATGAATTAAATTTATAATAACTTCCAATTTTATGGAATCATTGTGATTTCCCCTTTTCCAATACCATGCAAAAATTAAACATCGGAAGAATGAAAAAAATATATTTATAGGAGAATATCAATCTTATCATAATCATAGCCCAAACTAGTTTCATCAAACCACCCTAGGAAAACTTTTTGTTTCACACCATACCCTTAGTAGGTAATATGGTGTAATAATTGGTTATGTGTCTATACCCTAGTTGTATGAATTTATAAAATGGTGTTGAAAGTATTAGGTTTTATGGACTTATGATTTTTCCTATTCTTGTTTGAATTTCCAATTTTGATGGGATAAGTTACGTGACTTCAAATATGAGGGAAATTCATTTTTTTTGGGGAGAACACCATTATTGGTTGTTTCATGTTGAATGTATGGAATATATCTTCATTTTTAATTATTTTCCATGCCCTTGAAAACTGAAGAAATAGTTGTGGTGTCTTGATATTAAACATTCTTCTTTATACTATAGTAATATAATCTTGGTCTTACTCTAGTGAAATTATATGTTCTAGGAGGGGAAAATTATTTCATGTTTGGGAGGTTTTATAATGTACTTGCTTCTCTGATATGTTTTTTGAGTATGCTCTGAAAAATCCCTATGGTAGGTTATAGGGTAGTCTTATTGCGCGAGGAAAGTGTGAGTTACCCTTTTTCTTGGTTTTTGTTCACTATATGTGATCCATAGATGATCATTTTCTTACACGATATTTTGAATACCACTATAAAATGGTGTAAATTTTTTAATGATTAAACCTAGATGGTTTGGTTCTTTTCCTCACTCATCAGGATGTGGGAACTATGTGGGAAAAGGTTTTTGATATCTCATTTAACATAATAATTCATGGTTAACTATTAGGGTTCATATGATATAGGTTTGGTGATGATCTCTAATTTTTAATTAAAATTACCTAGATATGGTGTTCTAGGAGTACAATATTGTGTTATCCTATCTTGACCAAATTATATAATTTATTTCTTTTTTATGAGTCATGTTTCTTCATGATGAATCTATAATTTTCCTCAACTATTCCCTCATGGGATCTTTTTGGTGGATTCTATCATAAAAGCGATGTTTTCTAACATATTGGTTTAATTTAGTGTCATAGAATTAATAGTGATGTTATGTTGAGCTTTATAAAGAGTTTAACAGTTATTTTCCTCCTAATGGAGATATTGAGATTCCATTGTACTTGATATTAAGAAAGATCTCTTATAAAATATTATCTAGAAAATTCTATATCCTTACTTAAATATGATTTCTAGTTTTTTAGAATCCTTATTCTATGGGGTGATGTATTAGAGATTTATTTCAAAAATATTATTTTCTTATATGGTATTTTAAAAATTCCTTCTTGTTTTTTCTAATATAATTGGTTAGTTAGATATACTTTAATGTTTTAGGTTAGTTGGTGTATCATTAGTTTTTTTCTCTAAAGTTATCAATTTTTTCTTTATTCCTGATCAACTTATGACCTAGAAACGTTTTGCAGGTATAAATCCATATGATGGAGATAATTTTCACATATCATATTTTCTATCAACCATAAGAATAGTTTTTTATGTCTTTTACTTGTTTTATAGAATAAAGGTATAAATTGTTTTTTATTTTTATTTTATGAACTTTATGATATGGATTGTTTGTTAATGAGTTATTATTTCAGTCAGTAGGTGGAAACTTGTGGGTATTTTAGCTAATTACAATATATATTATAAGTTTTAATAGGTTTCTCTATATATGGAATATTCTCATATGTTTTGGTAAAAAATTTGATGGAGATGTGTGTGGTATAACCACACTTGAACATGGAGATATTGGTGTTTGGTATCCTTTTACATGATGTTGGTTATATTAGCCATCAGCCTTTTTATCCAGATTTTTAATTCCCTAGTTTCAATACTATTAGATATCATTGATTATGTCTTTTTTATTTTCATTCCACTTTTTATCTCTTCATTATTGTTTAATTGGGTGAGATAATTGAAACTTTGTTCTTATTGATTCCCAATTGTTTTTTGTTATCCCATGGAGATAATGAATTCCCATGGAGAATTAATAGATCCTTCTAGATTCCATTTTTTCAAAGGTAATCTAGCTCGGGTTCTTATAAAATAATCCATTAAATTCTTAAATTTTTAAATCCTATTGAATTAAAATTGATGAATTATATAACTTATTTATAAATATTAATAATTTCCTCCACATGGAAGTGTGTTATATCTATTAGAAATAATAAAATCCTCCCCTTATATCACACATCTTCTACGACTTCCATTTGTCACATTATTATAATTATATGCAACCTTCCATTGTTTAAACATTACATCTATCTAAAACCAATTTTTCTCAATAAATGTCAAAAATTGTATATTTTTATGAGTTTCAATATAATTGACATAATCAGAGTTTGATGGATTATTTTTTGTTGCGTTAACAAAAAAAATTTATCTTGAAAATCTCCTTTGATAGGGTGCGAATGATCTTCCATTAAGAACTCCAGTCTTGATAGCTAGTCCACAACATTATTTTCATCTCCTATTTTTCATTAATTTTTATATGATGAATTGAAACCATGTTATTTAACATTTCATTAACTTATTTTTCGGAGTAAACTTATTTCAAAGATAATTGATCTATATAAATTATACCATTTCTCCCAGTAATATATTCCCTGAATTTATCCATATCATACAACAATTTCACTATATCAATCGTTGATTCATCAAAATTGATCTATTTTCCATTGTACAACATGATTTTAAAATACATTATATATTTCTCAATCAGTATTTTTAGCCTAAGAACACACCCTATCAAAAGGTTATTTTCAACACCCGTGATTTCAAAAGGTATATTAAAAATAGGACCAATGATAGTTGGTAATAAAACTATTTTTCCCCAATATATTCAAATATTATTGGTAGACATTGTCTACATTTAATTTGGAATCTTTTTTCAGAAGTGATCATACTGGTCTAGTGCTCTTTTAAAACTCCATTATGAATGTTCTTTATAACCCAACATGTCCTAGAATTAATATCTCTCTCTTTAATAATTTCTGTTGAGTGAGTTATTAATTCACTTAAATTTGGAATTTTTCTTCATCATTTTCATTTGTGTATGTTTTATGATCAATTAAAATTCCTTCTATCATCATTAATTAATACTTATCTCTATTGAGTACCAAGTTTTTATCTTCTCATCTAGATAACACATTTATCATACTCTCCCTGGGGTTTTTAAATATTAAAAAATATAGAACAGTAAAATATAAAAAAATTCAATTATTATTTGAACTATACATGAGAAAATAAAAAAATTTGGATTATTGAAGTGTTTTTGATTCACTATATTTTCTAATTATATTTATCAATATTTAAAAATTTATATAATTAGATGTTAATATTTAATTCTATTAATAAGAAGAGTCATTTTTCCATTTCTTGTTACCATAAAATCCATCCAAATTGAAAAAAAATGAAATTGGATTACGATCTATTCAAATATATGAATATTTAATGGAAAAGGTACTTGATATTTTCTTGTTTACCTGATTATATTTCTAATGTATATATATTTTCTTTTTTAATGTTACATTTCTTATCAAAATTTGATTATTCCATTTGTTTTTAATAAAATCCATGCCGCCCTTATTTGGTACCATATGAATAATTCTTAGCCAAAAACTGACAGATCTAAGATGTATTATCCATTAATCAAGAATATAAATAACATTATCCATGATCCATTTCTTCTTATTTGGGTTGTGCCTTATTTGGAAATAAATTTTTTTCTTAACTGTATCATCCATGGAAATATTTTGTACAACTAATGATTGAAATATCACATTTATGTATAATATAGTCAACTATAATGTATTATTATTCCTTATTAGCAAATTAAAAAAATTATTCTTGTTTACTCTCCCCTTAAATTGATTTAATATCAGATATTTTCTAAGTTACACTCAAATATTCATTTTTATGTTTAGCATTCAATTCATTCAATTATATACATGGTTGTTTCATTGAAAATATATTTATGAAAAATATGTAATGATCTAATTTTTTCTATGAAATATTCATCTATGTATTAGTTATAAAATAATTCATCAATCATGTCAGATTCCTCATAATCCATGGTTATATATTCTTCTTTTTTTAGTTAATTATTCCTAATTAAGGTCATAATAAATAATTTGTTACAAATCATATATAACATCATGATAAATGGAATATATAGAAATTAAATCCTATATGTATTATATAATTTTCAAATATTAATTTAGATTCAGGATATCATTGTCATATCCCATGAGAAATGGCGAGTTTCCTTTAATTCACATTAATTAAGGCAACACTAGTGGAAAACGATTCCTTGCCATGATTTATGGAACAATTTTTATTCTCTATATATTATGCTATTAAATTATATATAAATAAGAGAATCATATGTCTTACTAATAATACATCAATAAAACTAGTTGTATTTGAATGAAATCTACCATTAAATTATAGTTCTATAATAGTAGGCATAATTTCTCTAATCCGGTGTTCTTTTTAAAATTATTGTGGAATTAAGCTAATACTTTCTCCCAAATCTACTAAGGAAGGGAATATTTCATTTCCCTTAAATTATTATGTGATCCAAATACAACATGGATCCTAGAGATTATGCGATATCTTTATTAAACTAATAGTTTTATGATCAATAATTAGTTTCATTGTGAAAATTAAATCTAACCTTCTTTTATTTGAAATGATATTATTTACTAATTTTTTATGAGAAGGAATTCAGGTTTGTGCCACTACATATAGGATATTATTTCAAATATTTATGAAAATTTGAATGAAAATTATTGAGTATTTTCCCATTGGATTCATCAATTTCTTATCTCTTTGATGAAATAATGAATGTGGTTTGTAATCCTTAATGTTAGGATGAGAAGTCATTAAAATCACTCCCCAAACGTCACAATCCATTATTATTTTTATTCTTGGTAAATTGAAAAATAATATTATCATTTTTTGTACTATGTTTTTTCTTATCATGGAAATAATTTATTATACCATTTTGAACTTTTAATTTAATTTTAATATGATTCACTTCATATCATTGATTAACTAGGATAGATCTTATAGTTATAATTATCATACATAACTCATTAAAATGTGTTTTATCACTGTTGGGCTATTTTAGTTTGACTCGTATAGTTTTTTCATAGGAAATTTCCCATCATTCACATCTATGTTATGAATGATGGATTTAATCCATTGTATCTCATAAAAAATTATTGAGAAGTTTTAACTTCTTAAAGGTATAAATTTACTCATTTTCAATTGATTCTACTTGATCTCCTTCAATTCCTCCAAAATCCAATATATACTATAATATTATTTCATTGATATTGAATCCTAATTCCTTAGAAATCCCTATATATTTTTTTGATTGGTATCTATTCTATTGATTTAACAGATGACTAGTTTTTCATACTTTCTTAAAAATTTCTTTCCCCTTCCATTATAGTTTTAGATTTTTACTCTAATCATGGTTATAAAAATTCTAGAGGGGTTTATTTTTCATGTTATGAGTCTTATAATTTCCCATATTCCTTTCTTCTTAACTTATGAAGGTGGTTATTCTTTTTTTGTATTTGAATATTTATGGAGTGGATGAAACTATGGACTCCTATTCAATAACAATAGATTTTCCAATTTACTAATGTTTTGGGATAATATATTGTTCACTTGCCTTTATAAGTAAATAATTTATTCAATCAAGTCATCCTAAGTTGTCACCTCACTAATGATGATTATTCTCACTATTATCTCCATTTTGATGAGAATTTATAATAATAATGTTTCATTGTTTTTTGATTTCAATAGCTATTATTCCATGTAATGACCTACTACTACTATTTCAACAGTGGTTTATTCCAAATCATTTTTTTATTCAAAAAATAATTCCCTTAAAAGAGAATGTGGAAATTAATGATGAGGACAGTAATGGTTTTCATCCTAAAACCTCTCTCATGCCTTGAAGTAGTCCTCTTTATCAATATATATAAAGAAATATATTAAAGTGTTTAAATAAATTTTTTACTATGTTTACTACAATATCCATATAAATATTGTTTGGATCTACTTCCATGTGTTTAATGGCTGAATTTTTTTTTCCAAAAATTAATCTCTTTCACTCCCTAATACAAGGTTGGGGAATATCTCAATCTTTTATCATCCTCTATAAACCTATATATAAGAATTTACAGATAGTTTAAAAGAACTACATGATGATTGTTGGATTATATGATTATCGAATTTCATTGGAAACTCCAAAAAAACCAATGGTATTATTTCGACTTATTTTTTCTAGAATATGGGGTTATATTAGTGGATGAGGGGTTTCTAAAGTCTTGAATGACATATAGATTCACCACCCAAGGCTCCCCTTTCATATTTTTTAAAAAATATGTGGGAAATTATGGGTCTAGTTAATTATTCTATCTTAGTAGATAATTAACTTCCCATTTTTCATCAATGTTTCATGCTCTACATTGGTATAAATGCCTCTCAACATCATCTAAACCGTTATAATGTCTCTTAATAGTCTTCTGGTTTATTTATAATTAAAACCAAATAAAATTAATATTTAAATTAAATGTAGTATGAAATTATTTCTAATTTTTAATCAGAATGAATAATGTATAAAATTTATTCCCTACATTTTTTATTTTCAATATATATAATAAACTATAAAGTGAAGAAACAACAGTGACCTCGGAAACAATGAAAAACTATATATATAATGAATAATGTAATGGTACCGAAAATGGAACAATGAAAGAAAATAGGGTTTTATAACATAGTAACATGGAGTTATACCTGATCATATTCCCAAGGAAGAGGTGTTAATTTCTCATTTAATTCTACATATATTAAAAAATTCAAGAGTTTATTTTTATATATATTAGATAAAGTAAAATGTATCAATTTAATAAAATAATCGAAAAATCACTAGTGTAATTCAATATTGGTTAATTCAATAACTTTTTATAAGGTACTAAATTAGTTAGAATATTAGATCTAGGATTTATTTTATTTCATCATATGGACCATTTTTAAATTCCCCAGTTTTTCCAAGAAAATAGATTCAATTCATCATAGAATTGTCTCCAAGAACTTGTTAGCATATTAGTGAAATTTTTATTCCCTATAAGTTTTACAATATTCACATCACTTGGATTATTATGTTCTTTGTGATCTGTGATTATTTTTTCCCTTATCCACTTATGAATATGTCATGATTCATAGAACTATGTGACTGTATCATGTTTATAGGATTTAATATCACCTCAAATTTATTCCCCTAATTACCTTACTTTATCTACTAGGTGATTATTCTATAAGTAAATTATTAAAAGAAAAATAATATAGATAGGTTATGATTTATTAATGTTGTTATAAATAATCCATAAATACATTTCACTCTACCCACAATAATTATCAAGACAAAATGACACTTATTTAAATAATCAAAATACAATGAAAATGAGATTTATCTTTATGGTGACTATTGAGTGAATCTCTATATAATGTTTGGATCACTAACATATAATCTTTCTAGAATATTGGAAACTCTCTAATGATTTAAACTCTCATGAACCCCACTCCATAAAGTTTACACCTCTTGGTCCAACAGTGTAAGAAGGGATATAGTGACCCCTGAGTCCCGCCTCTAGTATGCTCTAAGTTGGCGACTAGCACCGAGGGTATAGTAAATACACAAATAAAAGGCATTACCCTCTAAGAGAACACATGAAAAATAAAAAGATAAGACAAAAACCAACAACCTCCAACTAAGAATGCAATATAAAAGAAATCCTAATTACAAAAATGTAATATAATGACAGAAATACTACAACAGAAAGGGAAAACTAGGTGTACAAAAAAAGTAAAATGGCATCGATCACAAAGCCCAAACAGCTCCTACAACCCCAAGCTAGTAGTGACCAACCTGATATCCTTCCTACTCAAAATTACCTAAAAATAGTTTATATATACAGAGGGTGATTATAACGGTTTACTAATTTGGATCCTCCATAGATCCTCTCATGCAAAAGTAAAGAATGAAGATTAAACCACAATAAACAACAAGTGAAACTAACTCATCACGTAACGAGGTATACTATATTCCCAGCCTTACCATGGATACTCAAACCAAGTATCGCATAAAAAAGTATATATTATAATAAATAATATCAAGGGTACCTCGCTACCACTTCCCAACAATTTTTCTGCTTTTCTCCAATGTCGCAAGTCCTAAGAATATCTCTCCCAAAAGGCTGGCCTAAAGACACCTAGGTGACCACCACAACCTGCACCTTATGCAACACAAGGCATTCCCATAGAGACCTAGGTGAAGCACCACACTATCCACAATACTAGAAGAAACTAGGAAGTTCTCAAGATCCACCAAAACCTACATAACATGTATCATACATTGGGTATTACACCTCAAGCCATTGTAACCCGTACACCGAGTGAGGATCCTCATGCCATCAAAACATATAAAATTTATACATATAGTAGTCCATAGGAAACTATATCAAGATTATATGACTGAGAAATAACAATAAGACCTTATAGACCTCTACACACATATGTGGGGAAAATGAACTATCATTCATACCAATACATGTAACTACATAGAGGATAGAAATGAGCCAAAGGGGGAAGTCAGTCATCCATCCTCCCACTAGAAATTTGGGGAAAACACCCCCAATGCACAGAACCCCTAGGGTGTCCTTCACACTAACCGAAAGGGTGGGGTAGAATATAGAAACACTAAACCTATATGATATAATATTTCTCACAACCATAATAAGTGAAAAAACCTACTCATAAACACAATTGTATCTAACAACTCTTGGAATCCCAGCTATCACTCATAATAGTAGATAACATATAAGGAAACAATAGTTTAAATAGATTTGTTAAATCATCTTATCCCTTTTTAGTCAGTTCACCTTTACATTAATTAATTCATTAACCATAAATTAACCATTTTAAATACCTCCTTACATTTCATTAGAAACACAAAAATGTTTCATTCCCTCCATGCGTAACAAACCAAGTCCACATCTTCCTAAAAAATATTACCCAAGCATTGCTTCCCAGAAAGATCCAACCCCATGGGTTAAATTTGTTTATTAAATAATTTATTAATAGAATTATTACTTTCATATATTCCCAGGAATTCTATAAAAATATTCTAAGATACCAAACACAAGGGTCTTAACACGGTGAGTAGATGAACATTCGGTAAAGTTATTTCTACCTATTTCAAGAGCATATACCTATCCATCCTCGAGAAACTAAATTTGAAAAGAATGTGGAATACCCAACCCATAATTTCTTTTTTTTAGAAAGAGGGAAAGTAAGACCAGTAGCATTATGTAGTGGGGAAAGTAATGAAGATAAAAAATTAACAATATTCAAAAAGTATCCAACATCACATCCACCCTGTTTCATCATTTCTGGTGTCCTCCCCTATACCCACATGCATAAACTAATGCACCTCGTCAATCTATGCATCAAATGATGCCATAACCATTGGGTCTACATTCCCTCAAATCTCACAACATCTATCATGGAACATAAAAAATCACAAGAAGCAAGAAAATAAAAAAGAAACAGGGCTCTTGGCCCAAAACATGGCATTCTTCCTTCACAGGCAACAACCTCTCATCACTCCGAAGTAGAAGTCACTTGGCCATATGAGAAATAGGGTAACTCAGAACCATACAAGGAATTAACATATTTTTGATCAACCATCTCTTTAATATATCTTGAATTATAAGATTCATTATTATTAGGTTCCAACTATTGGAAACCAAAACAGTAAGATATCAAAACTATCACAAATTAATTAAGCATCTTGATGCATTAATTTTATTATAATCAATTTACAATATAAAAACTGTATTCATTTAAATGCCTCATTATCTTTGGACAAATAATTTACAATTAATACCAGTTTACATTCTTTAACAACATTCATCAAGAACGACATGACAAAAAAAGAAATCATATATGTCACACTATCTAGAAAAATAAAATGTAATAACATACGATTGATACCAATTTATTTATTCAGTTTAAATATTTATTATGTTAATTCTACTATAATATTGTGGGAAAAACTTTAAAAAAATATAGATTCAAATAAATGAATACAAGAGACCTGAATCCCCTACCTCAAAAGGTTTTTATTATATTTTAAGAATAGGGAAACCCCACAGATCATGATCACCTCTCCCCAAGACAACTGCATCCGCTCGAGGACGTTGCAACAAGACCACAACCCCTGAAATCCAAGAAAAATCCATTGGAAACATAAAGATCATATTCCATTACATGGAAAGGAGAAATTCAAGAATAAGGATCAATGAAAAAAAATAACAAAAGTAGATCATACTTTTTATCGATGATAGATCAATACATCCTTATTGATCCAAAATAGGGGGTGTGCTTGCAGTAGGACGACACCAAGGAAAATGATGCAAGGATCAATGTTCGATCACATGACTCCTATTAGATAAATAACTTTGGGAATCATGTGTTGAGGGGGAGGATAAAGAATTATAGAAGGGGGGGTTCCCAACTATGAATTATTAAATGTAAGACTAACGGGATTTGAAATGGCTTAGAATTTAAATTAATTTGGGTCACATTAAACCACATGGTAGGACAATGTAAATGGATTAAAAGACTTATGAAAATTAATATAAGAGTTATGGGATTTTAAATGGCCTTAAACCCCTTTAAACAAGGCTTGAAATGCATTTTACATCAATGAAAACGTCAATAGTCTGAAACTATAGGAAACTGGAAACATTGTTCACCATGTGATCTAGAAGTACTGTAGCACCTACTGACAACGACCTCACAAATGACTCGCTGATAGTAAAAATGACTCACTAAACGTACTGTTCAGAAATTACTCACTGATAGTAAAAATGACTCACCACCAATAATTTTTAGAAATGAATCACCAATAGTACACATGAATCTCAGATATTACTATTCCCAAATGTCAAATCGAAAGTTAAAATGACTCACGGATAGTTCAAATGGCTCGCCGACAATACTGTTCACAAATGGATCAACGACTGTACAAATGCATCCCTGACAATAATGTTCACAAATGACTCACTAATAGTACAAATGAATCACTAACAGTAATTTCCACAAATTACCCACTGAAAGTACAACTGACTCCCTAATAGTTGTTTTCAAAAATGACTCACCGATAGTACCATTGACTCACCGATAGTACATATGACTCTCCAATAGTATTGTTCACTAATGACTAATGAATAGTAAAAAATGAATCATCGAAAATATTGTTGACAAATGACTAACATACAATACAAATGAATCACCAAAAGTGATGTTCACAAACAAATCATTGATAGTATAAATGACTCACTGAAAGTATTGTTCACAAAAATTGAAACATTGTTCACAGAAAATGATATTTATAAAATTGTTGGGGATAAGTCTCATAGACCTCCAAAACTACCTCAAACTCCATATTTTAGTAAAGGAATGGTCCGAAGAGATCCAGGCCATTACAATAGATACCTATCAACACATTCCCATCCCCGAGAATTTATAACCAATGAAAATAAGAAATATTAAAGGGGTTAGAACAACCACACTTTGAGATTCCTTTCAAGGCTATCACTACCAGATGAGTTCACGCTCTTTAAAAAAGGGATCACGCAAAACTAAAGGAAAAACATAACCATCTTCTAAACACACTCCCGTGGGTGATAACTTTCAAATGTGGGAAAGCCACAAAAAGAAAAAAAATAAACCCATATGATAAATAGAAAGGTTCTATAACGACAAAAAAATCACCATTACAAGAAAAGAGTTAAACATCATAAAAATTAGGTTACTAAGCATGTATCTGTGACTCTTGTTGCCATGTATACTCCTCTAGGACAGCATGTCACCAAAAGACATGAACCAAGGTGATATCATGCACACACAACACTTTCTTCATATACTCCTAGATCTATACAGGCTACCCCTTGAAGGTCATATCATTGTCAACATTGATCATGTCTTAATTGATGATGTAAGAGTTTTTATGAAGATAAAAATAATGATTTTACATGTGAAAAAAATAATGTATTTGGCTCATCTTGGGGGGAATTGATGCTCGATATGCCATGAATCCAATATGATCCAACACCTCTAATGGCCCAACAAACTAGGGAGAAATCTTACTCCAATGACCAAAATTTTTCTTCCCACGATAGGGAGTCACCTTATGAAACTCATGATCCTCAAAGTCAAACTATAATGTTCTCCTCTTATGATATTCATAGGATCTTTTATGATTATGTGCTTCCATCATCCTCTCACAAAAAATCAATGGAATGAAAACCTATCCCAACAATAACACCTGGTGTTGTTCCACCTTATACAAAGAATCAGGGGCCTCAACCCAAACAACTTAGTCTCTCCATACCTACACCTCTAGATACCCCAACTATGAATCTTCTACCTGCTTCACCAATGAAGACTACACTATCATCATAACAAGACAACCTGTACTCCCCATCTTCTCCCATATCTAGATGTAATGATGAATGTTATTCCATTACTCTCCAAGAATCCCCAGATTGACGTACTACATCACTACCTCACTTATTTCTCAGCGCATCTGCTATAAAATTCCACTTACCTGGTGTATACGATATTTGGAAATCTTAATCATATAAGAACTCCATCCACTGACGCTTCCACAAGGTCAAATCATGCCAGGAGAAAACAGTCCATAGGCTCTTCTAATCTATGAAAAACAAAAAAATGCTCAACAATGAGGTAATGTATCCACAACTTCCATGAAAACACCATTGCCTCCAAATCAATATCATGGGTGGAATAGTTACATTCTTGGGTACGCAACTATCATGTCCCATAAAGAACGACATATCTCTGCTAAATCAGAACTCGTACTAACCTTAGATTTCAAGCATCACAGAAAACATCAAACAAAACTCCATATGCTAGAAGACAAAGAAATGGAGAACTGACCATCTTCTCTTTAAGATACTTGAAATCTTACTAACACTGATCAGTCCACACGAATGCCTGATCCTTCCTGGTTAATGTTTTCAGAGAATTCGGAACTAGAGTGAAATCATATACAAACCTCTTTTAATATCCTGCAATATCAATGGAACTTCACACCTCTTCTACTGTATTGGGTGATATCCAAGAGAAAACTTCTTCTATAATCTATGGACCCACTGTTACTCCCTATTGGGACACAAAATACCCCATTAAACTGACCTCTCAATTGTAAAAATCATACTTCGAAAACATCCCAAACATCTATTATCGATGAATAACTCCCAAAATAGTATCATGATGCTCTTCATGCTCCTCTTCAGATGTAGAGTACACATGGATGTCATCAATTAAAACCACCATTAACTTATCCAATAACTCATAGAAATCAACATTCCTCAACCCCATGAACATAGCTACAGTATTTGTCACATCGAATGAAATTACAATGAACCCGAAATGAACCCGACGATAGTGTAACGTAGTTTCTAGGATATCCCCATACTTCACACGCATCTAATAATATCATGACCGCAAGTCAATATTCGAGAACAAACATTCACCCATCATTTGGATGAATAAATCACAAATCCATGAAAGAGGATAAAGATTCTTCACTTTTAATTTGTTTAAGTGACAATAGTCAATACACAACTACAAACTGTTGTCATCCTTCTTCATGAAGAAAACCGGTGCACCCTATGGTGACAGACATGGCCTAAAAAAATTTCACTATGAAATACAATCAAGATATATACCTAGATCTCATAACTCGAAAGGGTTATCCTATATAGACACATAGATATTAGATACACCCCTGGCTATAGATCAATCCAAAAATTGATCTCTCATTAATGGGGTAATTCTACAACCTCTTCTATAAAGAAATAAGAGAAAACTTCTTTGACCCTAAGAATCTCTAGCAACTAAACCTCCAATAAACTCAATATCAGATCAGCCATAAATATTGACAACGATGGAACATTCCTCTGACCAATCTGAGGGTTTCACTTTCCAACAAACCCCACTGGCTCTCCATCATCATCGAAGAATACCAATTGCCTCTTAAACTAATCCAAAACGGCCTGAACCAAATACAACAAATCCATGAAATGAATTACATCATATGGTTTTATTTGTAAACATAGGAAATCACTCCAAGAGTGGGGCTACCCCAGCACTAGCTCAAGTCAATACATACATCAAATAAGTCATCTCCACCTCCAACTGGCGTAGGGAACGCCAAGGGAACTGGAATCCTCTCTACCTCATGTCCCAAATAATTTTCAAGGAGAGGTGATATGAAGGACTATTTCACTCCTAAATCAAACAAAGAATACAAAAAATTTGAAAAAATACATGGGTAACTCGAATTACGTTTTTCTCGCTTGGTTCTCACAATGCTAAAGCATAAAGGAGAATGTGAATTTCTCTATGACCTCTATGACCCTGATGACGACCACCACCATAGACACAATATACTCTCTAAGGATCGAGATCTTCCCAGGGTTATTCAATTCCTACACCATCTGCTCTCTTTTGAACCAAAGTTTGTGCAACATATTATTACTGCCTCGGATGATACTACCTCAATGGAGAAACATTATGTGGAACTACTAACACAAGAAGAATTTTCAGAAAGGTTGGGAACTATCACTTTTGATTACCTCATCCTCCAATAGAAAAATTAGAACATGTTCCCTTAGAATAGGTATAAGATTCAATATCCCCTGAGAAGCAAGATACTAAGGACTAGGACCTACCCCCGATGAAACAGAAACTCTTTTTCCTTGAAAAATGGGAATACCGAACCACAACTCTCCTTTGTGAGGAATCCTAAAGACTCCACTCTCATGACAATCTAGTTCTAGATAACTTCCTCTCGATGACCTATTCCCTCACAAACACCTCAAGATATGTATTCCACATAAATGGGGTGATCTGAAGCTAGAATTATAGACACAAAGCCTCCTCAAAATTCCACCCACAAGCCTCCTCATAATTTAATAGGTCTGAAACATATCCTAAAAGGTTAAAAAAATGGATCCCCGCTCTCCCACAGTAGAAGTTCCCCCCCAATGTTTATGAATCTATTGGAGAATACCATTTTTTGTGATCGAAAAAATAAACTTGACTTTGAAATTATATCGGAACTCCTCCCATGATACTATAGTATCCTCATAAAACCAGAGGAACAAGAAGAACCACTTCATCGATTCCACATGAAACATCATCACATGTAACGACACAATATGCTATTTCTAATCATTAATAAAACTAAAATCTATCTTAGCCTATTAAAACTATTCTACTATGACTGTATCTGAAATTGAGCCCTCATACATCTGTAGACATTGGTGAAAAATCTATCGAAGTTTCTTCCTCTAAGTGTCATCGTCATCGACCTCCACTATACAACAAATTACTAGCAGAGTCTGCTAGACATATTTTTCAAAAACCTAATTAGGACATCAACCTGGAGCCATACCTATAAAATAACAAAAAATTAGATATCCTAAAACTGGAATATGTAATACTAAATATTAATTAATTGTTTGTTTCATTTATTCAATTTAGTTAAACCTATACCGAGGTCTACCCATTCAATCATAGTCAAAAATAATAATGATTAATGACCCCTTCTTGGGTATCTACCATGAATAAGTATCACCTACTTTAGTAGACACTGTAAACCTAATGGTCCATGCATCAAACCTTAGAGAGGGTAAATACATGTGTCTCATCCGATCATTAGTGTTTACAAAACATTATAAACATGACTAACACTCTTTCCCTACCAACCTATGAAACCTAACTTATGCCTAAATCCATCATATCCTTCACCAAGACATCTGATACAACACTGTCATGAACCCTACCCACTATGTGCACCCCTCCTAGGCCAAAAATGTGATAAGGGAGACAGTTACCCCTGATTATTGCCTCTAGTAGGCCTCAGATTGGCGTCTAGCACCGAGGGTATAGTAAACACACAAATTGGAGGTATTACCCTCAAAGATAACAAATGAGAAATAGATAGATAAGACAGAATCCAATGAACTCTAACTCATACTGAAATATAAAAGAAATCCCAATTACACATATATAATTTCATTCAAGAACTACTACAACTAAAAGGCAAACGTTAATGTACCAAAATAAAGTAAAATGATTTCAATCACGAATCCCGAACAGCTCCTGAAACACTAATATAGTAGTAACTATCCTGATCTCCAACCTTCTCCAAGTAACCTAATAACATTTTACATATATGTAGGGTGAGTATACTAGTATACTCAGTAGGATACTCCTTGGAGACTCTCATGAAAATGTAATGAAAACATCCTAAACAATAGTGAACAACAAGTGAAACTACCTTGTCACCTAAACATGTACACTATGTTCTCAGACTCACCGTGGATACTCTCAAAAAGTATCACATACAAGAGTATATAATATAAAAAATAATATCAAGGGTACCCCACTACCACTTCCCCACTGGTTTCCCACTTTTTCCCAATGTCGCATGTCCAAATCATCTCTCTCCAAAAAGGCCTGCTTGAAGATACCCGAGCGAGATCCACAACATTCACCTCATGCAATAAATGGCTTGTCCTAAGACACCTAGGTGAAGAACCACACCTTCCACACAACCAAAGGTAACCAGGTAGTTCCTGGGATCCACTAAATCCTACACAACATGTTTCATACATTAGGTATTACACCTCAAGAAACTACAACACATGCATCGATTAAGGATCCTCGAGCGATCATAGCCTATACACGTTATACATATAGTAGTTTATATGAAATAATATCTAGATTATATTTGTGTGAGATAACCATAGTCCATTACATATCTATACAAACATATATGAGGTTTACTAACCATCATGCATACACGCAAAAGTAACTACCAAGAGAAGAGAGCCAGACAAAAGGGGGAGTCAGTTATCCATCCTCCCACCAAGATGTCGGGGAAAACACCCCCTAAGGATCAGAATCCCAAAGTTTTCAGTTTTAATAAAATATAGTGTGGGGTTGCATATATCGACAAAAAAATTACATGATATAATATAGCTCACAACCACATTGAAAGAAAAAACTATTCTTAGACAGAACTGCACATAATGACTCTTAGCTGTCACTAATATGAAAAGATATCCTATAAGGGAACAACAATTTAAAGATATTTATTAAATCATAATATCCATTTTTAATTATTTCCTATTTACGTTAATTAATTATTTAACAATTAATTAAACATTTTCAATTCCACCTTACATTTCATTAGCAACCCAACAAAGTTCCATTACCTCCATACATTACTTAACCAAGTCCACCACTTATCAAAAAAAATTACCTCAGCATTGCAACCCAGCAAGATCCAACCACATGGGTTAACATCGTTTATTAAATAAATTTTTAACATTATTATTACTTTCCCATTTTCCTAGGAATTCTAGAAAAAATTCTATGCTACAAAAAACATGGGGCTCAATATGATGATTAGGTGAACTACCCATAAATTTCTTGCCAAATCTTATTAGATAATAGAAAAATTCATCCTCAAGAAGCTAAACATAGAAATCACATGGAATACCCCATGTATATTCACTTCTTTTAGAAGGAGGGTATGTAATACCAAATAGATTATGTATTGGGGAATGTAAATAAGGTAAAAACCAACAAGATTCAAAAAGCATCCAACTTCACATCTAACCTATTTCATCATCTCAGGTGTCCTCCCCAACACCCACAAGAATAAACCTATGCACCTCCCCACTATATGCCTCAACATCTGCCACATGAATTGGCTATCCTACCCCCCACATCTCACAACATCTATCTGGTCTCATAATAAATTACAAGAAGCAGGAAAATAAAAATGCAACAGGGATCTTGACCCCAAACAAGGAAAAATATCTTCACACACAATGAGCTTTCAATTATCTATAGTAGAAGGCACTCAACCTTATAAGAAATATGGTAAATAATAACCTTACAAGGAATTAACTTTTATCGATCAACGAAATATTTAATCAATCATTAATTATCTGATTGATTATTAGTAAGTTCTAACTATGGGCAACCTAAACAACAAGCTATCATTTCTATCACAAATTAATTAAACATGCTTACTGCCTCAATTTCCTTATCATAAATTTACAACAGCAACAACCTGTATCATTTACATGAATCTTTATCTTTGTCTAACTAATTTTCAATTAATCCCAATTTATGTTCTTTAACAATTTTAGTCAAGAATGATATGCTAAACAAAGGAATCATACATATCACACTATCTAGAATAATAAGACGTAATAAAATATGATCAATACCAATTTATTTATTCAGTTAAAATATATTTATTTCAATTCCATTGTGATACAATGAGATAAAACATGTTATTTGTTCATTTTCTCATAAAATAATAGAGAATCCATGAATCCCCTACCTCAATGGTCATTTTTTTATTTATGAACATAACAACAAAACACATCACTATCTCCTCTCCCCATGACAACTGTATCCAGACGAGGACGCCACAACAAGACCAAACCACCCAACACCAAGGAAAACTCAATTAGAAATATAGAGATTGTCTGCCATAACATGGAAAGGATAATGGGAGAATATGGATCGAAGAAAACACAAGAACATAGGTAGATCATACCTTCTTTCTATTACATATCAAAACATACTTATTGCACCAAAATAGGGGGTGCGCTTGTCGTAGGAATAATCTAAGGGAAATGATATAGGGATCATAGTTCGGTTGCATGAATATTATAAGAGAAAGCACTATGGGCACACCATATTGAGAGGAAAGAGAAAGAATGAAATTAGGGAAGGTTCCTTGCTTTGAAGGACTAGATACGAGACTAACAAGATTTTAAATAGATTATAATTTCCATTAATGAAGATCATATTAAACCACATGGTTTACCAAGTAAATTCATACAATTCCATAAGAAAATTATGATATGATTTATGGGATTTTAATTGGCCTTAAATCCCAAAAAACGATGCTTAAATTCTTTTTACGTTAAGGAAATTGTTAAAGGGAGAAACTGTAGGATGTTTGAAACACTGTTCATTGGGTGATCTAGAAACATTGTAGAACCTACTAACAACAACAACACAAATGACTCACTGGTCGTAAAAATGAATCACCGATAGTATTGTTCAAAATTGTCTCGCCGATAGTATAAATAAATCACTAATTGTACTATTGAGAAAGGACTCACCGAAAATAAAAATGGCACACTGAGAGTACTATTTTAAAATGACTCATTGAATATAAAAATGACTCACTGACAGTACAAATGACTTATCGATAGTATTATTCCAAAATGACACACCGACCATACAAATGACTAATCAATATTATTTCTGAAAAATGACTCACATACAGAACAAATGACTCATGGATAGTACAAATGACTAACTGATAGTACTGGTCACAAAATAATGTAGTTACAATTCAAGTGCCTATGGGTTATGTTGTATGGTTTATGGATCATGTGTTTTTACCTAATATTATGTGCAAGTGTGGATGTATGCCCGTGGAGAGGAATGGGTGGAACTGTCTTGAACATATCCTCAACATGTGATATATCACTCACTATCCTGATAACATAACCATGATCCTTATATTTTTTAGAGTTTCATAAATTACAGAATCAAAACTCCCATTATACAGCCTTGAGTATATAACTTGAACTAGAACATCGCACTAAATTATGTTTTGGGATCTTCAACTGTTGGATTTCACATGATAACATTAATAATCATGGACTCTGGAGAATTTATACCATATTAGGTTACATCTGACATCGTTACTCTAATATGATGAAATATAATTTGATGAGTGGATATAGAATTTGAAAGAGTATTTAAGGATTATTTTGGAGTTCTATTGTTCTCTAAGGATCATTATAGAGATCTAGTTTTCCATAAGTAATACCATGCATGTTTCTTCCATAATATATTTTCCCTATCATGGGATCAAAAATAATTGTGTTGTTTTATTGGTATCATGAAGTATTAAAAAATGTAGGGAAGGGGCTATATTTTTTTGTGGGACATTGCTTGTGTATTCCCAGCATAGAGTTTTTCCCCCCAATTTAGTATCCACACTAATATGTGAATTTAACGTTCAATTATTCAACAAATATTTATTTATTAATGGTATGTTACCTCATATCCAAACATATAAAAACAATTGAATTAAATTTAAAATATTTTAAATTTAAATTTATCTTAAATAAATAAAATATCAATAAATTATATGTATATATTATTATATTATCCGTTATATTTATTGAGTTATACAAATGAAACATAAAATAAGTAAAACATACTGAAATCACCTCAAATATAATTGAAAAAAAAACTAGGAGAAGTAATTGAAAAATGTGTACACTTTATATAACATTGATAAATTATAGTGAAAGACAATTGATATTCAAAAAAAATCATCACACTTAACGTATAATCATTACATCTAGAGGGTGTATAATGAAAAATATTTACCCCTAAAAATTGATTTTATAATCATAATAGAAACTCAAGTAGCTAATAAACACATTAATAACTTATATGGAAGAAATTAATCCATAAAAATGAAAGGTTCTCAAAAATAATTTTTAGAGGATACATCGTGGAAGAGACATAATGATTTTAAAGAGGATATAAAAAATATAGATATGAAAGATAAATTTAATTCTCCCTAAAAATATTATATAAATAATATTGGGTGTTAAATAAATAATACATACCAGTCCTTTGAATAAAGACATAGAATGAGTGAGTGAGAGAGTGAAGATATTAAGAAAACAAAGGGAGATATTTTTATAAAAAAATTATAATATATAAAAAATGGTATCATAACAATTAATAGGAATAATAAAATGAGTTAATAGAAATTCATATGAAAAAATAATATTGACTAAATAATAAATATTAATTGGAAGGTATTTTAACGAAAAATATAGATAATTGGGAGAAAACATCTTACGTCAAGTATTGCGTTTCATTAATACCCTTAATCCTCAGTAAGACCCTATTTTTTGTTTATATATTACTCTAAATGTGTTTTAACATTAATTGAACATATTTTTTATTACTTAATATAAACTAATAATTTATTATTATCATTTTTAATCAAAATATAATGATGATATATTTGTTAAAAGTTTTCCATGATTATTTAAACATTGTGATATTGATCATTTCTTATTATTCTTGAGTTCCTCCATCTTAATAATGTTAATTATAATCATAATTTCATACAAAAAAACCTTCTTAAATATATACATTCATACATTAATTTATAAAAATACACATACATATAAATATTTATATATATTTATACACACACACACACAAATATATATATCCCTAAATAGTCATAATGATTGTGATAAGTAATAAAGTGATATTATACCTATAGCTGGTAAAAATAACCATGAAAATGATGTGTTGAAGTATGAAAAAAAATATATAAATATATTATTAAATTTTTACATTAGAATGAAAAAATAATAACATTTTTACCATGTTTCTTTACTTACAAATTTCATGGAAAATTATTTCAATGCTGAAGAAGAATGAAAATATATGTTAAAGTGTTAGTGTTATTATAATTTGGATGAAAATGAATATTAACATGTTACATTTATAATCATGGATTCATAGACCTCTTTGTGACATATGGGTACTAAATGTGTGGGAGTGGATTTATAAAATTTTATTGTTTCAAAAATGTTATATTTTGTGTATGTATTTTTTAAATGGGTGTGACAAGGGCTATTATCACTGGCAGAGAAGGGTATTTGAAGGTAATGTAAATAATATAATATAAAATTATAACAAATACATTAAATGGTTTCTCTTTATTGTGAAAATGAATAATTATAAACCCCCCTATGATGAATCGTGGGATACCTTACACCAATGATATTTTTTACATGGTGGTTCCTTTTTAAATCCATATGGATTTACATTTTATGTATTTATTAATTATATTTGTTCATTTTATAAAAAATTCAGAAAAATAGTCACTATTAGTTTTTATTTATGTAATGATTAAATATATGAATCTAATTTTATGAAATAAATCCAAATATCTGAAATTAAATTTTCAAAAATTATTATAATTTTCAAAAAAAAATAATTATATATAAAAAATTAGTATATTTTTTAAAATATTATATTAATCATTTTCATACAATCCCATGAATGAATATAGTGGAATAAGAAATATTATATTGTTATGTGACATCTAATTTCCAAGATGTTCTAATGGATAAGGACATGTATATTAATTTATATGACATGGACATTTCCATTATAGAGGTAAGACATAAATTTCTCCAAATATTGGTTATCTGACCATAAGGATGGATGATCGATGTTGATGTCTACCAACAAATGGAGAAAATTATTGCTATGACAATCATAGGCCTAATGCAGTCTGTATAACTTATTATTGAATTTCTAGAATGGATATATATCAACCATTTGGGGTGTGAACAAATTTAAGATTATTTAGTAGGTTTTTGTTTGTTTTTTTAATTTTATTAATAACATTTATACCTAATATATAATATTAATTTCACAAATATAATATGTATCTAAAAAATATATAAATTAAGAAAATTTTATAAAATTCACTCTAGATAAATTTGGATGTGATGGATAAATATTTTAATCCAATTCAATAAATAAATAAATAAATAATAAAATTTAAAAATAAAAAATACTTTGGTTTAATAAATAAATGTAAAAAATGTTTCAAAAATGTTTTATTTATCAATATTATATGAATTAAAATGTTATGTTTATTAAATTAAAAAGTATTTTTATTGTATTTTGATATTCTTATATTTGTATATATTGAATTATATGGTTATATCATTAGTAAATGTTAATGGTAACTTTACTATGATAATGAATAAATTACTATTCTAACAACCTTTTTTCTAAAGAAAGCATTATCCACTATATTGGTGTTATTTATTTTTTTACAAACTCATATATACATCTTAAATCATAAAAATTTCATTCACTGTATTGCTATGATTCTTTTATATATTTATTTTTTAAAAATTACATTCTATTTATAATATTTTTCATTCATATTTTAGTGATGTTCATAGGTTATTTATTTATAAGAGACCATCAACCATCATACATATAACTTCTGAATGCTCAATTTACTTTTCTTTATTATCCAATTGTAAATTTAATAATCATTTTTAATTTATTTATCCTTTATGTGAAAATTTTTTAATATAGAAAAAAAATTAAGTTTATATTTTCATATGGTCGTTATCAGTTATGTATAGTGTGCCTTATAAAAGAGTTAATTTCTTCATAATAGAATAAAATCATGCTATTTTTGGTACTTATGCTTTAAAATTTTATTTTAAAAAATATCGATCATTGAAAATTTTATACCCATATAATTCAAGGATTTCCTATGTGGAAAACCAATATAAAATTCTATTATTCCTTTCCTTCGATTCTCATATTATTTTTCATAATGTTATTTAATCTATTCATGGAAGGAGGGAAAAATTCACCACCTATAGACCATTATCCTTGTTGAATATCCGGTTAAAGTCTCATTGTTAATGATTACCTTATCTCTAAATTCATATATATATATATATATATGTATGTATATAAATCATATAAGAATAATATATGAAATATAGCATTAAGAATAAATCAATATTTATAAACCCTGAGCATTGTGGGATATCTTCCTATAATGTTCTGTGAAATGCTAGACATAATATACATAGATGGTTAAAATATGATATATAATGTGAATAAGTTTTTTATGAATTGGATAATTCATGTTTTATAATATATTAATATGTTTCATGAGTTATTGTTGTTATTTTATTTTTCACTCAGTTTTTTATTTTATATTTTTTTAATTTAGTTAAACTTTATTTATGATGTATTTTATATTTTCTAAGTAATCATTATCGGGGAATTTATATTGACTAATTTTTTTCTAATTTTTTTATATTTTTCCTATTAATATAACACCATATAATTAAAAAATTAACATTCACCAAAATATAAATATTGAATTTCATTTTGAATAAAATTGAAAAAAAATGATTGATTTTGAATTTTAATATTCATTAATTATTTCAAGAATTTATTAAAAATTACTTGTTCATTATTTTGTTCTCATATTCATTTGTATGCCATGAGTATTTTTTGGGATAGTATGATGTGTATTGATAATTAAACTATATGTTTATGATAATCACATGTCATATAAAATGATATAAATGGAACACCAATTATGTTTGACTACATGATGAAATATAGAGGATATAATCATCAGCTAAAAATGAAATCACATGCTTTAACAAACAACACTCATAAGTAAAATAAATATTATGAGTAGGGAAAATTGTAGGTTTCAACCCCAAATATACATGGAAAATATTTTCTCTAGATATCAACTTATCAGTCTTAGATTCCTATTAAGATAGAAAAATGTCACAAAATCACTACAACATAAATCAATGTGAAAACATGACATCCGGACATATAAAATGTGTATTAGTTATTTTCACTATATTAAGGATCACAATATTGATATATCATTAAATAACTATAGTTCTTCATTTTAGTTTGATAATATGAAACATGCATGTAACACCCCAAGATTTTATAGTGTGTTATTTCTTCAAAAGAATTCAATAACTTTCACTACACGCAACACCAAGTTCAATCGCACCATGACTTACCAAACAAGCTGTTCAAAAGAGGTTATGAATAGTGTTAACTAAATTTAAACTTTATATAATCCTTATAATTTTAGAATCCATATTATGAGTTTCTTAGACATAATGTAAGAACAAATTCATTTTCAGTATTTCACTTTTAATAAATTTTAATAGTGATCCCCTTTTAGATACTATATTTTAAACTTTTTGAATAAATGGGGACATCAAAAATTTAAAATGAAACATCCCAAGCTTCCACGGTACGCTAGCGTGTGTTGTACGCAACACCGAGTTCTAACACACCGTAACCAATCAAACTAGCCGTTATGAATAGTAACACCTAATTTTTGAAATTATATATATTCTATATTTCAAAATGGACTTCATTTTTGGATTCGGAATATCAAAATTAGCCTAGGGTGAAATTTTGGTACATTTCGGATAACTTTCATATTTTGATGAATAGTGAAAATTTCTAAATTTTAATTAAAAACAACTTTTTTAATCAAAATAATTAATAGTGATAAATTATGAATTTGAGTGGTTTTAAAGTATATTTAGAATATATTTTTACTATTTAATATAATTTTGGTCATTGGACATAATTTTACAATTAAACCGAACATAAACAAGTGTCAATCTTTTGATAGTTATTATCTCTTAAAAACACGCTTTTTGTTTTGACAGCGGGAATTAATTTTAAATTAATTTCTGCCACTTCTGTGTTTTGAATTTAGGAAAATTTATTCCATATTTGGAATCAGTATTTTCAAATTGTGTAAATAGGTAACTTTTATTTTTAGACATTTTGAATAATTACTGCGGTAAATATTTTATTTACCATGGTTAAGGGTAAATCCGGTAAATAAGGGTTAAAAAAATAATATTATAATAATACTAAATTACCCTAAAACGTGTCTTAACCCTATTGGTTGATACATGGTCGACCATGGGCATCTTTGTGTCAATTTTGGGACCCCATGGATCCACTTGTAAGTGATAATGACACATTATTTTAATTAAGTTAAAATGAATACAAAAATGACACAAGCATATATCTTTTAGAACAACAATTTTTACATAGGGTTATATATGTTGGATTTTAGATTATAAATATTCATTAGAAAGATAAAAAGATTTCCTACATAATGATATTTTATTTATAATTTATAGACATTAAATAAGTTATTTTATTTATGACACAATGATGATGCAGTAATTACTATAATAGTGAAAAATTAAAATAATTGATATTATAAATACCCAAATAAATATAATATGAAACTTTTAATGAATTAAACTAATTTTCTAGGCTAATATGTTATATTAGGATTGATTTAATGGACTTTGTTCGAAGTAATCAATCTGTTATGAGTTTCACAAAAATCAACTATTGAATAGTGTCAAAATTGACATAAAAGAGTTCTTAAAACAAATATTATATTATTAATTGATATTAAATTCCTAAAAATCTAAGGTTCGGCAAAGAGACTTATATTATGATAGTTTAATCATTAATGGACCACTTGGGGGTCGATTGGATGTATATAGTATGTTTATTAACCATAATATATAAAATACAAAGAGACATTGTAAAAGTGAAACTAATTAACTTAGAGTTAATACTTAAAGATAAGGTTAATATAAGTACCCAAACCTGTCTAAATTCTATTGGATGAGTTGTTTTCGACCTATCCCCACCTCATCCTTTGAATAGTCAACTTTGGAGCCTTTAGAAACCGAATATGAATTTATTATAAATTAATATTTCTAGCTTTTCCAAAAGTGCCCCTCACCCCTCTTATAAAAGGGCACTCCTCCTTCTCTTTTCCTCACACCTCTCAAGCCACTTGGTTCGGCCAAACTCTGCCCAAATAATCTCCCAACATCCCTCAATACAACCTAGAGGCCTTAGTTTGATCAGAAAGCCAACCTAAGGAGCCCTTTTGATCAAATCAAAAGGAAGAACCCGAAGAAGAGGTAATGATTTCACCACCCTTTTCTAAGTTCATTTATTCTTCCACTTCTTCTTCCTTTGTTCTTACCATTCTAAAATAATAACTCCAGTATCTCACATATACTGTGATGTTATTATAAGTATGGTACAACCATATTCAGTATTCTATCCACCCTTTGAATAACATGTCACCATACGTGCGTACGTACGGCTTACCGTCTCCACGTCGTGGTGTAATTGTTATTCAATATAATATTATTTGGATGGGTATAATAATGATGTGTAACTCATGTAAATAATAAATATAACATGTTAATGATTATGTATATATGATATACCATTCATTTATATATTATTTTAATATCAAAAGAATGATATTGTCGCTCGTGCGTACGTACGGACTACCGTCTCCACGAACGCGATGAGATTCATTCTCCATCGTATCCATTCAAGTATAATTATCATTTTATGATTTAAAAATGATGTTTAAGGACTTGATATCATTCTGGATATGAATAAGATACTACAAACATGGCTTATGTAACAAAACATATAAAAGAAAATGAGTAAGTTAACACCCGAAACGATGATAATTCTAAGATATTATTAATAAATCAATGTTAAAAGATCATATATGATATCATATTAATATATATGATTCTTGTATAATTTAATAACAATTATTTCACCATTATACAGGAGGTTAACCTACCCCAACCAAGGAAAAGTACAAGGTAAGGGTTATTTCACAATCTCTTCATTATCCGAGGTTGTTTATTTGTAATAATCTACTGGGATCTCTTTATCATCCACATCCATGTTTCTTCAAAATGTATTTCAAAACATTTTTATTATTTACAAGAATATGAGTTAAAGTCATTTATACCCTTGTTTGACCTTTTATAAGAGGTTTATAAAGGAATCTTTCTGTCGTTTTCAAAACAAGGTCATTTTTAACCTTTTCGACAGAATTAAGGTAAGAACGTTTTTTTTAACTTATACGGCGGGTGCGGTTATTTTCCACCGTTATAAAATCCTCAAAGATTTCCTTACAAGCTTATAAGAATATTTTCAAAGTAAATGTTTTATTTTATAATTATGTGACTTTTAAATGATTTCAAAAAAAAAGATATATTTCTCTCAAAAACATGAAAATCCAGTGTAAATGTATACGTTTTTAACGCAAGCTTAAAAATGTTTTTAGAAAACCTGACTCTCGAGTTTGGTAGACAGGAAGGGATTGGGAGTGGACCCATCATGGCCTGTAATTAGTCGAGAAGTCTCAGAATTAGTTATTTTGTTTTCAGAAGCTTGCATAATGTTTTCAGAAAAACACTGGAGTGTATTTTAGCAATTTTAAACGTAAGTATCTTCTAAAAAAATTTGCATCGGTAGGTCTCATGAGACAAACTAGTGTCTTGGAACAAGGCTTTGACAAAATCTTATTTGTAGTCTTGGCACGAGGCCTTGGCTATGTGGTTATGATATTCTGGCATTATGCATTCCAACATTATGAAAGTGGTTATTGATATTGCATGTGATTATTCGATTAGTAGAATATCCATGTGAATAAGTAAATGGCATTATTTCATTTTACTTTTTCCATACTATGTTGAAGTTCAATTTTAAAAGGCTTTTGTTTTAGTTATACATTGCCTTAAATGTTTATTCTTATTTATGAAAGTTTCCATTATATTGTTATCCTTACTGGGCATTTGAGCTCACCCCTTTTCTATGTTTTATTTTTCCCAGGTAGTGAAGAAGTAATTTATGAATGACTTGAAAGGATATTATGAGGGGTTAATAGTGTGGATATGAAGACTTTGTTGTTGTAGTAGTTTTTCACTTTGAAATGTAATGTAAAACTTTATGATTATATCTAGTGTTTCCAAGGCTACTAAACCAATCGGTCTTTCGAGATTTGATCTTTCTTGTGATCATGCCAATGTTATGTAATTATTGCACCGACTCTGGGCAGCTGGGGTCGGGGCGTTACAGTTGGTATCAGAGGAAGTTTAGTACAAACCTTGGTAGCTAGATTTAGATAAACTCTGATTAGATCACGTAGACCTAAGATGAACTTTGAGGATTAGTATAAAAGAACTTCCTAGAATTTTGGTATTGTAGAGATTTTGTGAGTTTTCCGAGCAATACATCCCTGTCTGGATACGAGCAGGTAGAGGCGGCTCTGGCACAGATGTACCTAGGGGTAAAACCCGAAAACACCGCTTTGAGCTAGACTCGAACGGGAACTGTTGCACGACAACGGGCCTTGCTGCACTCTTGGTTACGACACTCCCGGGGGATATGCTTAGGATAACTCTCATTTTATTTACAAATCATTATGAAGGGTTTATGAGTATATACTTCCTCAAAGAAAACATTTTTATGATTATGGATTATATCCATAAATAGTTCAATTTATGTTAAGTGTTTTATAAGTATGGGATTATGTATTTTGATTCATAAACTGATCTAGTGTATTCCATTGTTTAGAAATGGCGCCCAGTAGAATGAATGAGAACTCCAGAAATGCACATGATCCAAAGAGAAGGAAGGATCATATCTTTCATGGTCTTAAGCTAGAATTTATAAGAGAAATAGTCTCCCATGTATTATCATCATATTAAGAAATAATATCATGTGTTGATAAGATAAGTAAAGAGTTTACTGAGTCCTATGGCTTTTAAGGGAAGAAATAGAAGAAAAGGATAGAAGAGAGAAAGATAGATAAAGGGAAGAGGGAAAAGAAGAATTTTCCCATATGTGGAAACTGTGGAATGAAACACCCTGGAACTTGCCTGAAAGGAATGGGAGTTTGTTATAAGTGTGGAGGAAAAGGGCACAAAGTACTTGACTGCAAGGGTAAGAAAATGGTTTCAAATGTACAATGCTTCATTTGCAAGGAGTTTGGACACTACGCGAACCTATGTCCCAGTCATCAGACTATGCCGCAAATGATGCTATTGGATAATAATCAAGTTATGATACTACCACAGATGAAGAGGAATGATTAGAGTTCTTATGTTGATTATGTCAATTGAGTGTTGTATCAACAATGTACTTGTTACAATAATTATGGAGTATATAAGGATTGTACTGCAGTACTATTTCATTAAGGACTTGAGATTGTGTGGAACAAAGAAAAGTGACTCAATAGCAGGATAAATTTTTGGAAAATATATGGTTGAGAGAATGATAAATCATAATATAGTTCTGATACTGAGGTAGTGATTTTGGAATAATATGTGATTGTTTTGGATAAATTATATTGGATATTCTTGACTACCTTGGAACTGATTAATGATTTTTATATTCCAACATTGTTGGGGTTTAAAATATTTTTGGATTAATGAAGTATATCCAGCATTCTATATGGAATAAGGGAGCATGAATGTAATCAATAAGGAATATGGTAATTCAGGATGTTTCGGTGTATTAAAAGAATACATGATGAAGGTATTCATATGCTATTACGGGGTAAAAAGGTTCTACATTATGTTTACCTTACTTAAATATGTTGGACTGTGAGTTTGGATAAAAGTATTTTGGATAGTTCTAGTTTGGATTATTTTGGATTGCCATAAAAGGACAACCCGGAGGTCGGGCGGCAACCCGTCGCGTCCGGCAAGGCTGCGAGACTTGAACCCGCAACCGAAGGGCGACAAGGGTGTATCACCTACCACTGGACCATGAGATGTCCTGGATTAAATAATGTAGTTTTTATTAAAAGATCGTGTAGATGAATTATAAATTCGTTTATTTTGGAACCCTATACGAATAGTGTAAATAGAATTTTTTTTACATTCTATTATCTTTTAGAGTGAAAGATGAGTTTGTGGTAGAAATTTATTAATGGATAAAACTCTAATTATAAAGTAAGTATATCTCCATATGATCTTAGCCAATCTCAAAAAAAATTCCTCAATATTAAGAAAAGCAAATTAGAACAAAAATGTTTTCCTAGATGGTACCTTAAATCATCACTAATTTATGGCTTTGGAATTGTTGGCCTTTTCATAGCCATGTTCTCTACCACTCTCCATCAGATAATTGATGGTTAGATTTTTCTTCCATATCCATATTTTCCTACATGGAACCCTAGTATGTGTTATTTTTGGTAATCTTCATACTTTTGACTCTTTATTTTAAATAGAGGCCTCATTAATTCATTTTTCGATGTGGGATTTCAACTAAGATATTTTGAAACGTCAAAAATGTGTTATCCTAATACCCTATGTTTTGTTGAACCGATGGTATTTCAAATCAACATAGATTGATGAATTTAAGGACCTCAATTTTATACTTGTTTGTGATTGATGACCTCAATCACTACCTATAAATATTTACGTTTTTTCCTCCAATTATATGTCTCTAATTTCCACCAATGTTCTCCTAATCGAGATCATAATTTGGTGGTGACCCTTTGATTTCTCTTTTCCTCATATTAAGACTAAATTTTAGTAACCCAATTTCCAATGTGGGTTTTCCCACATATATATTTTCTACTTTCAACCTTTTATTTTCGAAGAACAATTTCAAATTGTGAGGACGCAATTTATTGAAGGAGGGGAGAATGTAACACCCCAAGATTTTATAGTGTGTTATTTCTTCAAAAGAATTCAATAACATTCACTACACGCAACACCAAGTTCAATCGCACCATGACTTACCAAACAAGCTGTTCAAAAGAGGTTATGAATAGTGTTAACTAAATTTAAACTTTATTTAATCCTTATAATTTTAGAATCCATATTATGAGTTTCTTAGACATAATGTAAGAACAAATTCATTTTCAGTATTTCACTTTTAACAAATTTTAATAGTGAACCCCTTTTAGATACTATATTTTAAACTTTTTGACTAAATGGGGACATCAAAAATTTAAAATGAAACATCCCAAGCTTCCACGGTACGCTAGCGTGTGTTGTACGCAACACCGAGTTCTAACACACTGTAACCAATCAAACTAGCCGTTATGAATAGTAATACCTAATTTTTGAAATTATATATATTCTATATTTCAAAATGGACTTCATTTTTGGATTCGGAATATCAAAATTAGCCTAGGGTGAAATTTTGGTACATTTCGGATAACTTTCATATTTTGATGAATAGTGAAAATTTCTAAATTTTAATTAAAAACAACTTTTTTAATCAAAATAATTAATAGTGATAAATTATGAATTTGAGTGGTTTTAAAGTATATTTAGAATATATTTTTACTATTTAATATAATTTTGGTCATTGGACATAATTTTACAATTAAACCGAACATAAACAAGTGTCAATCTTTTGATAGTTATTATCTCTTAAAAACACGCTTTTTGTTTTGACAGCGGGAATTAATTTTAAATTAATTTCTGCCACTTCTGTGTTTTGAATTTAGGAAAATGTATTCCATATTTGGAATCAGTATGTTCAAATTGTGTAAATAGGTAACTTTTATTTTTAGACATTTTGAATAATTACTGCGGTAAATATTTTATTTACCATGGTTAAGGGTAAATCCGGTAAATAAGGGTTAAAACAATAATATTATAATAATACTAAATTACCCTAAAACGTGTCTTAACCCTATTGGTTGATACATGGTCGACCATGGGCATCTTTGTGTCAATTTTGGGACCCCATGGGTCCACTTGTAAGTGATAATGACACTTTATTTTAATTAAGTTAAAATGAATACAAAAATGACACAAGCATATATCTTTTAGAACAACAATTTTTACATAGGGTGATATATGTTGGATTTTATATTATAAATATTCATTAGAAAGCTAAAAAGATTTCCTACATAATGATATTTTATTTATAATTTTTAGACATTAAATAAGTTATTTTATTTATGACACAATGATGATGCAGTAATTACTATAATAGTGAAAAATTAAAATAATTGATATTATAAATACCCAAATAAATATAATATGAAACTTTTAATGAATTAAACTAATTTTCTAGGCTAATATGATATATTAGGATTGATTTAATGGACTTTGTTCGAAGTAATCAATCTGTTATGAGTTTCACAAAAATCAACTATTGAATAGTGTCAAAATTGACATAAAAGAGTTCTTAAAACAAATATTATATTATTAATTGATATTAAATTCCTAAAAATCTAAGGTTCGGCCAAGAGACTTATATTATGATAGGTTAATCATTAATGGACCACTTGGGGGTCGCTTGGATGTATATAGTATGTTTATTAACCATAATATATAAAATACAAAGAGACATTGTAAAAGTGAAACTAATTAACTTAGAGTTAATACTTAAAGATAAGGTTAATATAAGTACCCAAACCTGTCTAAATTCTATTTGATGAGTTGTTTTCGACCTATCCCCACCTCAGCCTTTGAATAGTCAACTTTGGAGCCTTTATAAACCGAATATGAATTTATTATAAATTAATATTTCTAGCTTTTCCAAAAGTGCCCCTCACCCCTCTTATAAAAGGGCACTCCTCCTTCTCTTTTCCTCACACCTCTCAAGCCACATGGTTCGGCCAACCTCTGCCCAAATAATCTCCCAACATCCCTCACTACAACCTAGAGGCCTTAGTTTGATCAGAAAGCCAACCTAAGGAGCCCTTTTGATCAAATCAAAAGGAAGAACCCGAAGAAGAGGTAATGATTTCACCACCCTTTTCTAAGTTCATTTATTCATCCACTTATTCTTCCTTTGTTCTTACCATTCTAAAATAATAACTCCAGTATCTCACATATACTGTGATGTTATTATAAGTATGGTACAACAATATTCAGTATTCTATCCACCCTTTGAATAACATGTCACCATACGTGCGTACGTACGGCTTACCGTCTCCACGTTGTGGTGTAATTGTTATTCAATATAATATTATTTGGATGGGTATAATAATGATGTGTAACTCATGTAAATAATAAATATAACATGTTAATGATTCTGTATATATGATATACCATTCATTTATATATTATTTTAATATCAAAAGAATGATATTGTCGCTCGTGCGTACGTACGGACTACCGTCTCCACGAACGCGATGAGATTCATTCTCCATCGTATCCATTCAAGTATAATTATCATTTTATGATTTAAAAATGATGTTTAAGGACTTGATATCATTCTGGATATGAATAAGATACAACAAACATGGCTTATGTAACAAAACATATAAAAGAAAATGAGTAAGTTAACACCCGAAACGATGATAATTCTAAGATATTATTAATAAATCAATGTTAAAAGATCATATATGATATCATATTAATATATATGATTCTTGTATAATTTAATAACAATTATTTCACCATTATACAGGAGGTTAACCTACCCCAACCAAGGAAAAGTACAAGGTAAGGGTTATTTCACAATCTCTTCATTATCCGAGGTTGTTTATTTGTAATAATCTTCTGGGATCTCTTTATCATCCACATCCATGTTTCTTCAAAATGTATTTCAAAACATTTTTATTATTTACAAGAATATGGGTTAAAGTCATTTATACCCTTGTTTGACCTTTTATAAGAGGTTTATAAAGGAATCTTTCCGTCGTTTTCAAAACAAGGTCATTTTTAACCTTTTCGACAGAATTAAGGTAAGAACGTTTTTTTTAACTTATACGGCGGGTGCGGTTATTTTCCACCGTTATAAAATCCTCAAAGATTTCCTTACAAGCTTATAAGAATATTTTCAAAGTAAATGTTTTATTTTATAATTATGTGACTTTTAAATGATTTCAAAAAAAAAGATATATTTCTCTCAAAAACATGAAAATCCAGTGTAAATGTATACGTATTTAACGCAAGCTTAAAAATGTTTTCAGAAAACCTGACTCTCGAGTTTGGTAGACAGGAAGGGATTGGGAGTGGACCCATCATGGCCTGTAATTAGTCGAGAAGTCTCAGAATTAGTTATTTTGTTTTCAGAAGCTTGCATAATGTTTTCAGAAAAACACTGGAGTGTATTTTAGCAATTTTAAACGTAAGTATCTTCTAAAAAAATTTGCATCGGTAGGTCTCATGAGACAAACTAGTGTCTTGGCACAAGGCCTTGACAAAATCTTATTTGTAGTCTTGGCACGAGGCCTTGGCTATGTGGTTATGATAGTCTGGCATTATGCATTCCAACATTATGAAAGTGGTTATTGATATTGAATGTGATTATTCGATTAGTAGAATATCCATGTGAATAAGTAAATGGCATTATTTCATTTTACTTTTGCCATACTATGTTGAAGTTCAATTTTAAAAGGCTTTTGTTTTAGTTATACATTGCCTTAAATGTTTATTCTTATTTATGAAAGTTTCCGTTATATTGTTATCCTTACTGGGCAATTGAGCTCACCCCTTTTCTATGTTTTATTTTTCCCAGGTAGTGAAGAAGTAATTTATGAATGACTTGAAGGGATATTATGAGGGGTTAATAGTGTGGATATGAAGACTTTGTTGTTGTAGTAGTTTTTCACTTTGAAATGTAATGTAAAACTTTATGATTATATCTAGTGTTTCCAAGGCTACTAAACCAATCGGTCTTTCGAGATTTGATCTTTCTTGTGATCATGCCAATGTTATGTAATTATTGCACCGGATCTGGGCAGCTGGGGTCGGGGCGTTACAATGCATCTCACCAATAATAATATGTATATCAATATTAAAACTTAATGAAATAAAAAAGAAAAACTAAGGGAATGAATATTCCATCACTAATGAAAAGAAGTATTTTTTATTAAAATACAATCAATATTTTTTATAGTACTAAGTGGCTGATGTATAAATTCAAATAAAAGTAATGAAACTATATCACCAATTATAATTTTTGTATATTATTGATAATGACTTAAATTATGAATAAATTAGATCTATATCTCAAACTATTTATTGTGTGTAAAAAACTATTAAAACCAATTCTAAAATACATGAATCGTATTACATGAAACATAATGACGTTCAAAATAATTATTTTATGTTTAGTCATGATTATTTAATATTATGAATAATGATGATTGATGAAAGGGTATTTAATAAGGACATTATGTATATATAATACAAGAATAAAATTATGGAATAAATAATATTCATTATTGTACATGTATAATGAATTCGTGAATGTATTTATAATATTTTTATATAGTTATTAAGAGAGAGGAGATATAAGCATTAATAAAGATAATGAGATTGATTAAATTATAAGAGAATTTGAAAACCATATAATGATATAATAGATGTAGTTTGGGAGAGGATAACGTGATTTTTAAATGTCCACATGGTTTCATAAATTTTTCTAAAATATATATACCTAGAATACACTAAATTAATTATAGAACAAAATTTCATTTTTTTCAAAATAAAGGACAAAGGAAATATACAATGAAAAATTAATCCCATTTTGGGATTCTTATAACTATTTAAAATTCCATTCATTATAATGTAATATTTTATCCATTATGCTATTTTTTATTTTAGTTATGGTTTATTTGCTAAGCATAAACCTATATAGTTTATGAGTCAATATTTTAATACATTGGTGTTTTTATGTCATTTTGTTGTATGCAATTTTTTCCTTCCACTCCATTTTTTTTATTTGTTTAAAAACCCCATTTGAGGAAGAGTGTAAACCTTAAAATAATCTCCAAATTAAAATATAAAAAAATAATGTAGCCAAGGAAACATGAAACCATTGGTTTGTGACTATAAGAAATGTACAATGATATTTAATTGGGGTTATTTAACAACAACTATCACATACTTTCAATATGATAGTAGTAAATAACATAAATCTATTACTATCAACTCATTATGATTTGTGTAATATCCAAACATTCCCAAAAATATCATACAATCAATCAAATCTCAAATATAATTCTTAGGTTTTTAAATTAGATAACAAAATTTATATACACTATAAAATGAAATGAAAAAACCAATACCATAAGGCTCCTAAATCTAAAAATCATTGATCCCAATTATCTACTAACTCTTACTCACAACTACAACCACATTGAAATCAAATGTTTTATTTGTGAATATATAGAAGTCATATAGAGTCTAAATTATTTAACTGATTTCATTTTTTTAACGAAACAATATATTTGGTTAATCGATAACACCTGATTATGTTATACCAATAATTTTTTATGATGATACTTTTAGATCATGTATGTTTTACCCATGAAATATCAATATTTCTTGTGATATCTTATGGCCAACCATAATAATGTATATTCCATTTAATCAGACCCCTAAAGTCCATTCCATTCCAATGGTATCACATATATCAAGTTGAACTCCATGCCATCCCTATAGTAGCACATATGTCGATGCACATCAAGGTGGAACCAATCATCTCAGGTTCTATCACATTAAAAAAAACCTCAAGGTTAAAAATATCTTAACCCACCCAAACATTCTACAAGTGACCAAAGTCATTGAATTCACAATATGAAACATGTTTAGTGAAAATCAATTTAAAATTTACATTAATTCTAGCACATCTTATAAATTTAATTCATGTCTTCCATCTTTATTAGTATAATAATTTTAAAATATATATATAAATATCAAGAATCATTTAACCAACTTCCATGTTTAATGTATAAAGTATCAATATGAAATAACCACTCAAATTTTCCCTTAATGACATTACTATCACTAGTTTTTGTATAATAATTATTAAACAACTATTTTAACATTACACTCCCAATTTAACACATTTATTCATTAATTAATTATTATTATACATAGTCAGATGAATTTTAAATCACATACATGGTCTTCCGAAACAAAGAATTATTTTTTAATTAATCTATTGAATATTTCCTTGAATGACCCATTTCCTTTCATATATAAATATTTTTACTAAAACATGAACTTTACACATTAAACACATTTAGAAAGACCAATCATAACATATAAGCATATAAGAAATCACAATTATGCCATATGAAATCACTAAGAACTATATTTTACTAAATCCATTAATTATTTTAGTTCAATATCTTTTTAGAAAAATACATTTCCATATTTTATAACATTGTTACTATTCAAATTAATTCTAAAATTTAAATTGTTAGGAACTGGTTTGGAATTCCATCGGACCTCACATATGACCCAGCCCATGACATGTCTTGATGGGAATTACCTATCCCCATAGGCTAAAATCTAATGTCTAGGTAAAAAAATTCACTTTTTGGGAAGGATTTAACCAAAGGAAACAACCATAAATTTTTCTCATGAATAACACATCACATGATAACCATATCCATATCCATGAGAAGACATTTATCCTAAGTTAAACATTTAACACTCTTAAATATAAAACCAAAATACCGAAACATGAGAAAACACAACTGGACCACAACCCAAAAACCTCTACGTAACTAGAGGGTTAAACCCTCAAGACACTTCCACCCACACCAGCAAGAGAAGAACACCAGAAAATGGATCCACCATCACCTCCATGGAACATCTTGAATTTTTCTAGGTCAAACCTAACAATTATTATATGCACCTGAGGGTGTATTTCGGGTGTGAACCAATTCCCAGTATGATTCTAACAAAAATATATTCAATTACATAACATTAGAAGACAAATTACAATGCTAGTTATAGAAGAATATGGAATTTTTTTATAAAATATTTTAAGGAACCCATTATTAAGAAAATCACACTTTGAAATTAAAATTGACATAAAGTCCACCAAATTCGGTTAGTATGTAAAATATTAAAATAGAACCACATGTAATACATAATGTCCCTAACACAAGTGGGGACCTAGGAACCATGTACCTTGGTGAAACATGGTTTAACAACCATAACCCACAACATCATCATGCACAATCCTCCAGAGGGGAACACATCCTAAGGTCTAGTGGTCTTCAATCATAATTGTAGAATAGTTAGTTTTATAGAATAAATCATATTAGAGGGAGTAGTCCTCGACCCCACTAATCCGACTAGTGTACTAGTCCATGTCCGCCCACTAAGATACCTAGGAATCCCTTTATACTCAGATTCCATTTAACATATCACATTGATAACCACTTTCACATAATCACACCAAGAAATATGAATACACATGAAAACCAATCATTTTTAATAGAAAACAACTTCTTCTAAATCCGTACTCATACCAAATCCATTTTAAAACATTCTCCATACCACTTACATAATTCATAGAACACATTTAGAAATCATAAAAAAAAGGAACATGTGAATCCCAACCAATTTTATTTAGAAAATAAACATTAAACACAAAAGAACCCTGGAACCCTTTGAAAACATAATTCACACCACTCACACAATCCATAGAATTTATTAAATAATAACATTAAGCATACAAATATCATTCTATATTGTAAAAACATGGAATCACCTAAAATATGTTTAAGAATATCTAAAATCTGGTCGAAAACCACAACTGGACAATAAATGGACCCAATAATCTAAATATCAATCCATAAACATTAAGATTGAACATAAATAATCATGTATCTGCCCATTTTTTGTAATACAACCCACCAGAGAAGGTATATCGTGAAGAATAATAAAGGAGAAGTCAATAATGAATGTAATACCAAGGAATAAGTGGTTTACTTGGTGATTAATTGAATATCCAAAGAAAAATACACCCAAAAAAGAAGTTAAAGGACGCCAAGAGGGAGGAGGAGAGGCACACATGGATGGAAATCCTATTTGGGGGAATATTGGTGGAATTGGGGTTAATACGAGGAAGGTAAAAACCATAAATATCATAATTTTAATGACCTGGACAAGTTGCATGGTTAAGATGTTGGGTTTTCTAAACCTCGTGGTAATGGCGAGACACTATATCCTTATGAAAAAGCTGCCACATAGTTTTCTAGGTGAATTCACATTATCATGTGGTAGACAATATTCGCTATAAAAACCACTGGTTAAGGAGAATAATTAGCCACTAGACTGTGTGGTAGGAATTATGTCATAGGAAGTGTCGTTATCCAAGGAACACTATCTCTTTTGGGCCGGTGTATGGTTTCTACTAAATGTGTGCCAACTGTGTTCCACAGGAAATTGGATCCCAAAATCTCATTTTTCATAAAAAAAATCATGTTAAATCCATGAAACCAGTACATTACTAAAATATCCAGTAAAATTAACTCAAAAATAAAATCACAGATGCGAAAATACTCACCACCCTGAAAAAATTCCACCCTTAGAAACTTAACTCGATGTTTGATCAGAGACATGAATGAGTACTACTCCTCTACCCCATGTTTCAAATCTCATGAAAGTTTTTTATCATTACCATTATAATAAAGAAATCGAACCAACATTATGGACTTCCAACAAATCACTTTGTCCTTAAAATTAACAATCTCAACAAGCCGCTCAAATACCAAAAAAAAGAGTTCCAACTCCAACTTTTCCCAATTAATCTCCTGATAAAAATATGTATTATACTTTTTAAACTGATTGAAATGGACCATATCATGAATTGAATCTAAATGGTATAGAAAATAATATCTTCATTCCACTTTACCACTCTTTTAGTGATCTCAAAATGTCTAAATTAACTCAGTGTTAGCTTCCATTTATAACCAAGACGACAATAACCCAAATGACGAAATAACAATAAAAAACAAACTATCACCAACTAATAATAACATGGATCAGCACCACCAACCAGAATAATATTTATCTATACTGTACACTTTAAATAAATAACTCATGATCAAACATACCTTCTAGGACATCTCCAACATGAGACTCAATCCCAATAACCAGTTCTCACCCACCTCATCACAACAAAAATCTGACTGGCATGGCTACCTGTAGTTCAAGTAAAAGGGATCCATTCTTACTAAGGATTGGTAACTTTTATTATATATAAAATCTACTAACCCCAGTTGGATATCCCATGAGCCTCATTAATTCAACACACATTCCTAAATCATGTCTTCTACAATCTGATTTTCCGGGTATGTTTTTCCATCTATTTGAGGGTGGTATGTCATACTAATCTTGTCCTAAAAGAAAATTGTCTTTTGAAGGCCTTCCCAAAACTGATAGGTGAATCATGGGTCCCTTTCTGGAAAAACTGTTTATGGAATAATAATAAACCTCACCATCTCTTGAATATACAACTGACCCAATTACTCTACTTTTGTTGAATCTTTGATCATAATAATATTGGATGATTTAATCAAATGGTCAATAACTGCCCATATAAAATTTCTTCCTCGAGGTGTATGTGGTAATCCAATAATGAAATAGATGGGTACCTAGTCCCACTTCTAGGTATGGATGGGTAAGGCATGAAAACAAATGTAGGGCCTTTGGTTCTCTACTTTAAAATACTTACATATATAACACAAAGATACAGAACCATCTATATATCAACTCATACCTATCCACTAAAACTAATGAAACACATATTAAAACATCTTGGTGCTTCAGGGATGAACATCTCAATCAAACTGGTGGTTAGCTTATATAGCCACCTTCCACAATGAAAATGTCACCACTAAATAGCCTTTAAAGGAAAGAAATCCATATAAAGGCAAGAACCATTCACTGGGAACATCCCAAATATTTAATAATGGCATATACTACTAGAAAAACTCATAACTAGGATGAACTTAATGATTCCTCCTTAGGAGTGAGGGTTTCCAGTAAACACTATCCAAAAATACACCTCTACTCTGCATCCTAGTCTCTAGAATAATTTGGGAAAAAATACCATTCATTGTCCATTCATCACTCGATTCTTTCACTATCAACACTTTCATTTCCCTATTTAATTCATCTTCTACAACATTACCTTTTTCCGGGGTGTATATGATATCAAAGAAGAATCCCTAATAGTACCTAATCCAATGAATCTACCTTCAATTCAAATCCTTCTATGAAAAACTTTATGCTATGATCACACCAACTAAGTATAATACAATCTTCTACCTGAAGATATATGATTCCATGTCTTTATGGAATGCATCACTACCTCTAACACCAATTCATTGGTTGGGTAATTATTTTTATGTTCATGGAGTTTTCAAGAAACATACAAGACCACATGATGCCCCTATATCAGCACACAAACAAGACCCATACCTAAGGAATTACATTAGACCAAGTATCTGTTTCAAGATTCTGGCATGATCAAAATAGGGGATGTGTTCAATAACCTCTTAAGAGCCTCATATGATTCTTGACATTCTATAATCCATTGAAACATTATCCATATCTAGTTAATCAATATCATGGAAGAATAACTCTAAGAGAAATATTGAATAAACATCATATAATAACCTATCAGACCCAAAAATCTTCTAATCGTAAAATATTTTTCGGCTACTCCCATGACATAATTGCACCGATATTCTCAGGATCCACCAAAACCGATTGTTCTAATATCACATGATCCAAAAATATCACCTCCTAGATCCATAAGGTGCACTTGTAAATATTGGCATAAAGGATATGATCTCAAATATTTCCCACCACAATCCTTAAATTCCCCTCATACTCTTCCTCAGCCCCTAAATAGATCAATATGTAACCTATGAACAACACAAAATAATTAATAAAGGTATTGATGTAACACACATTTCATGATCTCCTTGAAAATTGTTGGATAATTATTCAACCTGATGTCCATGAGAAAATACTCCAAATAGAAGTACATTCTTCATAATTATCTCTTCGGAACATATTTGTCTCTTTCTTTGACTTGGTGATACCTAGAACACAATTTTTTCTTAGAGAACTACATTTCCCCCTTAAACTGATAAAAAACATCATCAATGTAGAGAAAAGAGGTACTTATTCTTGATTTTTAACTTACTCTACTTCTAATAGTCGATATACAACTGAAGATATCCATTGGACTTCTTTGCAAATAGAATTGTGTCATCCCAAGGTGTGATTCTCGGGAAAATGATTTCATTGGATTCAAAATCATCTAGATGTATCATCAATTTCATAAACTCAGTTGAGGCCATACGATATGAGGTAAATATATTAGTTATGTTCCTAGGTCCAAATCAATTTCCAATTCCATGTCCAACTCTATAGGAAAACCTGAGAAGTCATCTAAAAACACCTTTATGAACTCATCCACCACATGAGATAATCAACCCTCTAAGCCTCTATCGTCATCCTCAAACACGAAAAATGAGATATAATAAAAGAATACCCAACTCCATATTTGGAGGTCATAAACGTCATAACTGAAGATCCCATTCACCTTTAAATACCAGAGGGATTCTATCAGGTTCGACAAAACTCACTCTCAGCAGATAAAAATCGATGTGCACCTATGAACACACTATACAATCTATACCAATGATCGCACCCAAGAGACCCATATCCAAAACTAGGAAAACCAAATATAATTAGACCCATGAAATGGTGATTTCACAATATGGACATGGAAAACCATTCTATTTCTTCTTTCCCAATAGTGTAACTAATTCTATCACATACGGAATAAGTTCATTTTTAAATTTAAACACCTCCAAAAGATGTGAATATATAAAATAAAAAGTGAAAATGGTATCAAATAGAATAGAAACCATAGATTATGTAATGAGAATCATACATCAAACCATCACTAGTCTTGTATAAGATTTTGTTAGTGTTTGGTCTACATAACGTATATTCCTAGTATCTTCTTGAGCCTAAGGAAAACCATTTTCTTTTTTCTCTACTTTATGGTGACATTGACCATAAGAATATCTATTTGTACCCCCATGACCACTGAATCGAGCACCCATTATCCTACATAGTTTGACAAGGATGACATTACCAAAAAAAACTATGGAACATACATCACACTAATATGGGTGTGCCACTTTCCAAATGTTACAAGTTCCTTATGGTTCCACACAAATTCCATGGTATTCATGGATCCAGACACATCTAAATAATATTCCCATCCTTCCCACAATGGTGGCATAGAATAGATCCAACATCTAACATCGTAGAAAAAAACGTATGGAAAGGATGGCCTGAGCTACCACCTCATCTATTTTCCTTATATTCTTGCTTCCTTTTCTTATCATAAGAATTTCCACGACTTTGGACCCGTTTTGGAACGTTCCAGAGAACCCAAATATACCAGAATGATATATCTCTACAATTATGTCACAATCAACCACCCCCGCATACGTATTCATCTTTAAAAAGAATACCTAAGAACATATATACAGCTACAACCACATTTCAAACCGTTGAACTTACAACTACACATTGAAAACTACTTCATGTATCAACCAAATCAATTCAGCAAAATAGTTTCCATAATCCATCACAGTATGATCCCCTTGGTATATATCCATAAATTGATGGGTCATTGTGAAGGCCAAGGTTACGGGAAAATACTTCTAATTGAACATGAACTTGAATTCCTTCCAACCCATCTTCTCATGCTTATAGTCCTAAACCACTATGTACCACCACCTTCGATTAGGACTTTCAAATTGGAACAAATCACACATTACCCTGACTACCTCAGGAGTGTCAAGAAACCCAAACAACCTCTCTGTTCTCTAAATCCACCGCAGTATCTCCTTGGGACTTCTTATACCCCGTAAGGAAGGAGACTTTTTCTGGAGGAAATCCAGGGCCTAGTCCTTTCCTATACTTTGTTTGGATTTTTTGGGAAAAATCCCTCAAGGTATCATTTCATACTTTTTGGGTTGGTTGTGTTTGTTAACAATGCATGTTTTTAGGGAGAATTGTCAACTTCCAGATATGTTGGGAAAAATCCATGTTAAAAAATAACCATGAAAAATGAAGACAAGATTTGGAGGTGGTACAAAAGAATAGATACAATGTGGCATTGTTTTCCAGTGTTTGGGAAATTTTTGGGGTCCAAAATTTGGAACCTAGTGAGCATCGTGATATATATATTTCCTTGAAGAACTCACTAAAATATTGTAAAGGAATTAGTTTCGAGAATATGGGGTTATTTATATGGATTTGATGAAGACATGAAGAATGTTGATAGTGTTTTTCCCGATTACGACGAGCTTCACGAATGTCAGAGATGAAGGTCATTACGAGGAAGCTTTGAAACAGTGGTCGAAATAAATTGATAGAATGCTCCACGATTATGATGAGCTCCGTGATCCAAAAATTTCCATTATGCTTCGCGATATAGATATAATTTATATAGAAACTTTGGAGCTTCACGATTTGAGCTGATGTGGTGCTGGCTTCACATTGAAGGTTCTCGAGTCGATGGAATCACCTATAAATAAGCCTCGACCAACTCAAGAGAAGTAGAGAGTTTTACATGAAACCATTTCTGCACTCAAATCACGAAGGTGGTTCATGGAGGATGGATTCTTCACATAAAAAGGATATTTGCGGCCGCTAATCTAGCACCGCGAAAGATGTTTGTTTCTCATTGGTTCAGTGAGCTTAGTGAAGGAAGGTCCTTTGTGATGGCATGATCTATGTGAGAGCCTAATATTTATGAAGGATTAATCTTTAGGAAGGCGTATGATTAGCGAATAAGTGAGCTCTATGAAGGTGTGTGCTTCTAGAAGAGGTTGGGACTTAATGAAGGCTTGTTTGAGCTTTGTGAAATTGGGAGATTCTCTAATTAGGAAACATTGCGAAGGAATTTCCAAAGGTTATTTCCCAGTGATCAGTGGAGAAGGGGTATTAATTAGTGGATGAAATTTATTCTTCAACAGAGCTTCTATCTATAATTGAGGATGTATTCATTGGTGACAATTAAGAGACCTATATGTCTATAAACTGTGAGTGGATGTTTTAAAGATGCAGTGATCTCACTTCAGTTGAGAGAGTAGTGAGTTCTCAAGTTGTGAATTGGTATAAATTATGATGAATAGTGAGTCTGCTTCAAATTTGTAAACAAAAATGTTCTTATTGTGGATTTGGTAGACCAGCACATCACTGATGTATGCTCATTGGATGTAGCCTACTGAGGGTGAACCAAGTAAAATTGATGTGTCTTGTGTGTTCTTTATGGTTCATTAATACTCTACAATGGAAAAGAAAGAGAGAAGATAGTTTATTCTAACAAAAAAAGATAATAATAGGAAATTGTTTTAATTTATCATACCCTGATTCACCCCCATCCACTTAGGGTATATAGCCTAGTGTACCTAATAATTTGTATCATAGGCAAAGGCTAGTGTCATTGTTTCTCTATCAAATAGAGGTTACCAATAATAAATGGATTTTGATATTCTATGAGAATAATTTTCATCTAGGGAAGAATGGGATGCAACATTACTTCTGATTATTGGGAATGGATGTGTTTACAGCAGTGATGCATGGTATAAAAACCAATATTAATAATGGTGCATTATCAAAAGTCGATCGAATAAAATTGGATGATGACTCCAAGGGAATCATTGCTTTAGGGGGAGCTATATCCAATGCTATTTATAAGAATGTGATGTCATGAAATACATCACATACTACGTGGGAAAATATGTTGAACATATATGAAGGAGATACAAAGGTCAGAGAGGAAAATCTACAAGTGTTGTGGAATAAGTATGAAGATATGAAAATGAACCTCAATGAGTATGTTAATGAATTCTTTAGCAGGGTAAATATTGTTTTGGAAAATAAGAAAGGTCTTGGAGAATTCATTGAAGCCATTAAAATCATCAAGCGTGTCTTGAGAAAACACCCACCTCTGTTCAATACGAAAGATTCGATATTGGAAGATAAAGATCTGAAATAGCTGACACTGGACAATTTGAATAGTACCATGGTTTCATATGGAATGAAGAACGATGATAATGAGGATGTGGAAAAAGGGAAATCCAAAGAGGTGGAATTGAAGGCCTTGAATAAGCTCATAATTAATGAATCTCAATAAGAATAATAGAAATATGAGGTGATGTCATTCCTTTCATCAAATATTCCAATAGGAAAATAAAAGTTTATAGGGAAACTTCCACTATCATGCTTTAGATGTGGAATTGTTGGTCATCTAGTGGCATGGTTCCCTAAAATGCTTCAAGTTGATGATGATGAAGAAGAAGTTGAAATTCCCATGAAGAATTATTTAGCATGTGTGAAAGGGAAGAAACCATTGAAGAGAAATTTCATCAATAAGAAGAATCTTCTTTCACAAGAATTTGACAGTTCAGATGAGTTTGAGGTTGATGTATTTTAGGAGACTGAAAACTAAAATGATTTTGGAAAAAATGCTATGGTGGATGATGCTCATAGTGCTCCAGAAAAAGTAGAATCATAAAATGATGAAGAAGAAGAAGTTAAATGAATAATTGATATGAAAGATGAGTTATAATCTGATCTTGAAGAGATAGATATTTGTAGAGCCAAAAAATAAATCCAACAAATTCATCTGTGACACAAAACTCTACATGCAACAACAAGAGGAAGAAAAGATTGATCTAATGGAAGGAATTGAGAAACTCAAGTCATTAGCACCGAATTACTCAGAATCAGTGAAGGAGTATAAAATCATGGTTAAATAGAATAATATGGAGATTTATTGTTTGAATAACATAGTGAATGTTCACTTTAAGCATATCAAAGAGAGTGAAGAAGAAGTTTTCTGTCTGCGATAGAAATTTATGACTATGAAAAACTTCTAACTCCCAGCATGTTATTGGGAAATCAGATAATTCAAAAGACTGAAAAATGAAAGAGGAGGATAGTAGTTCAACAGAAAGAAGTATACATTGAGCTCATATGTTAAGGATAGTTCCTGGATCGATTAAAAACAAAAAAAATCAGTCAAGATTGAAGTCAGACCACATGCGCCCATTTCGAGGATGAAAATTGATGTGGGTAAAAAGCAGAATAAGGAAATTCAAAGATCCCAAGGGATAACTGGAAGCACATAATTGACACGTAGGAATTTAACATTCATCCGGTGCTATTTCTTTGGAATGATGGGACACTAAAAAAATGTGTGTTCTAAAGCTAGGAGATAATGAAGGGAAAAAGAACAGAGGCGAGAGCCAAATAGAGAATAGTTCTCTAGAACGTACTTTAAAGGACACTATTTTTTGTGTAAAGTATTTGGGCACATGGCTTGATACTGCTCATCTACCATATAAAGGAATATGCCAAAGCAGAATCAAAATGTTCATAAGCATCAGATCAATGACCCAATAGCTGAGTTGAAAATGCTAAATAGATTTACAACTTCTCGAGAAAAATATGGTCCATCATTAAATGAGAATGATCAGAGTTCTCAATCTATGCTGAGTGTGAAGAAAAAAAATATGGACCCAGAAGAAGAGAGCAGAGAAGATAACAATTTCTGAAAATACATTAAAGCATCAGACCATATCTTGTGTGTGGATCTTTGATAGTGGTTGTACATATCACCTGAAAGGAAACAAGGATCTGGAAATAGGAATAAAATATGACAATGAAGGATTTTTCAAGTTAAGAAATGATGAAGGCCTGAAGATAATTGGATCAGGAAAGGCCTGTTTTGGGGGAAAATAAATTAGATGTGCTGCTATTTTGGTTGTATAAGGTCTTAGACACAATTTTCTCATCATTAGTCATTTGTGTGACTCATGGAATTCTATATGATTTACCTAGAATACATTTTTCATTAATGAAAGAGATGTTACAGTGATCCTACAAGGAAAAATGACAAAGAGGATTATCTACATGTTAAGTGTAGAAGAAGATATGTGCTTTTTATCCATAGAGGAAGAAAAAAAGTTGTGGCATAACGACTTGGTCATCTCTGCTTCCATCCCTAGAATATTTGGTAAAGTGTGATAAATCTAGAGACCTCCCTAATCTATCATGGAATCGTTCTCACATGTGTGATGCATGTCAACAAGGGAAGCTCATCATAAAGACATATAAGGAAAATGAAAAGAAGTCAAAAAGAGAGATCAAATTGGTTCATGTTGATGTTTATGGGCCTATCACACCAAGATAAATTGATATAATGAGGTAATATGTTATTTTAATTTATGACTATAGAATAATGGAATGGGTATTGTTCATTTCCCATTAGTATGATGTTTTGATCTCCTTAAAACAGTACCAGAGGGTGTGGGAACGGATTATTTGATAGAAAATTATGATGTTTCATATAGACAATGTTACCAAATTAATAAACAATAAGGAAGAATACTATCTCATGAAACATGGGATAAGGTATCATGTTTCTTCTTAGAGAACACCCCAACAGAATGGAGTGGTTGAAAAGATAAATAGGATCATTAAAAACTTGGACAAAATGATTCTTATAGAAAAACACCAATAAGAGAGGTTCTGGAAGGAAGAATTTTTTTCATCAGTCTACATTTCTAACATAGATCTATTGTGACAAAATGAAGGAAAGACTCCAAATGAGATGTGCTATGGAATGAATCCAACAATGAAATACTTTTAAATCTTTGGGAATAAGAGATTCATTCTCAATAAGGAAAAAATATGAAATTTGATTCCCATAGACATAAAGAGATATTATTTGGATACTCAAGAAAAATCAATGCGTACAAATGCTTTAAGAAAAGGTTGGGAATAATAGTTTAGAGAAATGATGTCACTGTAGTGGAGAATGAAGAGAGAAATCAATAGCCTCGTGAGAAATGTCTAGAAGGAAGTGATGAATAGGAAGAAAACACAGGAAGAGAAGATGTGGCTGATGCTAATTCAGAAGAAGATATAGATGATGATCATGAGGAAGTAAAATCAGTATCTAGATAGAAGGTGGGGAGTCAATACTACAAAAACGGGCAAGGGAAGCGCTACCCCATTATCAGCGCTAAGAAAACACTGTTAAAGGGGATCTCTTTATCAGTGCTTCTTTTAGTAGCACTAATAAATGGGGGCTTTATCAGCGTTGAAAAAATTTATATTTAAAAAAAATCATGAAAAATAAATTATTGTCATATAATTATATTTATTCGTATATAAATATAATATATATATTTTTAATATGTTTTATATACGTATAAATAGACTATTACATTTAATATATAAGAAATTTAGTGAAAATGGCTTTAAAATATTTTAAAAAATTATTATTATTTAATAATTTTCTAATTATTATCGATTAAAACCCATTTAATAAAAATTTTAAGACACAAAAAATCAAAACAATTAATAAAATATCTAAAATATGTTGAAAATGTAACTCAAACTTCAAACAGGCATAACTTTTGATCCGGGTGTCTGTTTGAGCTCTACAACATATCAAATCGAAGCCTGCAACATGATCTATGTGCTAGTGATTAAGGAAAATCCTCTCTCACATTTTTTGAGACCAAAAAGTCCCATAAGGCCTCTAAAACTTAGTTTTTCATCGGGATTCCCTGATTTGTTAACATTCCAACAGGTATAACTTCTTGTCCGGATATCCGTTAAGCCTGTACCACATATCATATCAAAAACAGTTTCATTTTCTTATATTTGACTAGTTGTGGAGTTGAAATGGGCCTATAAATTATATGTTATGGTTTCTTTAACATTTAATTGGTTTTTAGAGACATATATATATGTATTTATTCGTATGTGTCTGTGTCTATGTGTCTGTGTCTGTGTGTGTGTGTGTCGTATATATGAATATATTTATTTATTTGTTTAATTATAAACACACGTAAAAAACATATTTCATAAATGTAATTAAAACTAATCTTATAAGTATATATTAATATACAAATAAATATAGGGAACAAAATTATAACTAAATATATATATATATATATATATATTAATATACGAATGAATCTATATATACTAATATATGAATAAATATATTTAAATTAATATAAATCTATATCAATATACGAATAAATATAACTATAAATATATAACGAGATATATCATTAAATAGAGAAAAAACGAAATAGCATAGTGGTAATGGTGCTGCTGCGCAAGGGGGAGGTTGCGGGTTCGAGTTCAGGTGGAGGAAAATGTGGTGCGTGCGTGTGAGGGTGTGCAGGAAGAGAAGCACACATAATATAAGGCCCCGACCTTAAACCTTACATAATATTGAATTAAATGAATAATTCACATTTAGGATCTTTTTAGGTTTAGAGTTTTAGAGAATTAGAACATAACTATTACATCTCAAAAGATTACAAATTAGACACATCTACTAAGTTTCCATTATAAAAAAACTCTTAAAAAAACATGTCTAGTTCCATGTTTTATATAGCATGACATTCCCTTGATCCCATCCTTGACCTTATTCCACATTAAATCCTGTGAAAAAAATTTCAATAAAACTTGGGGTGAGCATAAAAAGCTCAGTAAGGGATACACAAAGAATTTAAACTGATAGTTTTTCAAACATCAAGTAAACCATGTATACTCTATCAAAGTAATACCTTCACCTTCATGAAGTAGTAAAAACTCTTCACTAAATAAAGTATCATTACTTACCTTATTGTAACCAAAGGATTACAATAAAACCCATATAATGAACACATAACATATATAAAGGTAACTTGGGACATAAACATACTTAAGTGGAATAACCATACGGTCGACTTCCACACATATCACTTAATGGAATAGCCATACGGCCAACTTCCATACATACATAATGGAATAGCCATATGGCCGACTTCCATACCCAATGCATTGGAGGTTATAATGTAACCACCCGTCCAGGTATTCACGGCACCACCCGTCATATGGTTTATCACGTAACCACCCATCAAATGTCCAAGTACCAATATAAAATCATAAAACATAAAACCAATATAAAGGAATGATAACATTTTCACATTTCAATAACAATATATCATAATAGAATCCATTATCAAAACCATTTTCAATACAAAAAAACATAAAAGAGTATATGGTATTTATTTTATTTTAAAAATATTATGGATTGTTGAGGAAGCCAAAGACCAAATAATACTCGCGGCGGCAGAAAAGGTCGTTGTCACCGCGTACGTTAAAAAAACATTCCTTTTTGTCATTTAGTAAAACGCTTCATAGAAAAAGATTCCTTTTGTATAAAAGTAAAATTAAATGGGTTTTATACACCATATAAAAGAAAGTTGTGTATAAAACGAAATATTCCTCAATGAAAGGAGATTGAGACGAAGTCCCTTACCTCGGGTCTGACTTGACTCGATCGTTCTTTAACGTCCTGAATAATAAACTTGAGTTAATTTCTATTTTCTTAAGAAAATTTTTCAAGTTCATTATTACTTTTATATCACTTATTTCCATGTTATAAACATTATGTAAACATTTAAGTTAATAATGTTTGTTTTATCGATATTTGGTTCTTAAGTGAAAAGTGGACTTTTTACAATTACATGTTGTTCATTTGGTCAAAGGTTATTTATATCCAGAATGAAATTCCTGATTTGTATAGCATATAAATCATATATATCCATCATATACATGTATTTATAATATTAAATAATCATTTAGAGGTAATAAATGAAATGCACCGTTCATGGAGACGGTAAGCTGTACGTACGCCTGAACGCTACTTTCATTTCATTGTCATATTAATGGAATTAAAAATAAATGAGAAGTATGTATATTTTAATTCCAGAATTATATTCATCATTTAGATATATCATTCATTAAATATATCCATTATATACATGTACTTTTAATATTACATTACATTTGGGGATAAGAAATGAAATGCACCGTTCATGGAGACGGTAAGCCGTACGTACGCATGAACGCTACTTTCATTTCTATCTCATAATTTAAAGGAAAGAAATAATAATTATATAGAGGTATATTATAATTCCAGTATAACATCATATATAATTACTTTAAATCCATCCTTTACACGTCCCACATATGGCATTAACGAATCATATCACATTGAGTGGGCGGTTGTCCGCACTTCCTTAAATGAAGATATCGTGTTTACCCATAATGGAAACCATAAAGGTATGCCCAAAATTAAAAATACAGAAGATTAAGGAAAACATAAACATATTATATATCATATATAAATATAGTGTCATCTTAATGGACACCTTTGAAGGTGTTAAAAGAATGTTGAACAATCATCGTTTCGGGAGGCAGAAATTCGCCATCCACGGAAACAGTATGTTCGTTAACCATTAGATGTAGATGTGTGTAAGTGTAGCTCGAATCCTTCTTATAAAAATATCCTAGTATATTTAGGATATTGTAGTTGTTACAAAATAAATTAATAAAAAGAGTTTAGGGGGTTGGAGAAGTAAAATAAAACAAAAGGAATCAGGTGAAGACATTACCTTAAAATCGGGTAACTCCCTTTGGGTTGAGCTCAAAGGCTTCCTTGGGAAGACTTCTGCCCAAAGTGAGGCTTCACGGAGTAAGAGAGGGATTTGGAGAGACAAAATGGGCAGGGTTTGGCCGAGCCAATGGATTTGGGAGTGTGGGTAAGGAGGTAGAGGTGGGAGCCTTTTATAAGAGGAGAGGAGGGGCAATCTTGGAAAGTAAGGAAATGTTACTTTATTTTAGAATGAGTTTCGGAATTTAATGGTCCCACATTGATGTGTTTCAAGGATAAGGTGATAAGGGTTCGAAATACACCCATACAATAGGTTTTGGACATGTGTAGGTCATATATGTTACATAATCTTTCCATTTTACTTAAATCTTTTATTAATGAGGTAATCGCTGCATCATCATGATGTCATAAATAATTTAATTTATTTAATGTCTAAAAATTATAAAAAAAATATCATGATGTAGGAAATAGTTTCAGATTTCTAATGAATATTTATAGTAAAAAATCTGACTTTTATAACCCCATGTAAAAATTGGTTTTGTAAAACATCTCATGTGTGTGTCATTTTTACTTTAACATTAAATAAAAAGTTATTTATGTCATTTCCCAACCAAAGTGGCTCCATGGGGTCCCCAAGTTGACCAATGGCTTGTCTTTGTCGTCCATGACACATCCAATAAGGTTGGAACATTTGTCAAGGTATTTTCACTTTATTATAATATCATTTTTTCCTTAAATTGCACTAATTACCTCTAATCGCAATTAAGAACTTAAAAGTTACTATTCACAAAAAATTATTTTAATCTCATTGAACCATATTTTACTTCTTAATTACAACCATGTATGTCGGATTTTTGAAATTCAAAACACAGAAGTGGTAAAATTTCATTTAAACGAAAAATCAGTTTTTATAAGTACCACTTAGTGGTTTCACTATTCATAAAAAATTGATGATTTTCAGAAAAATACCAAAACATCACCCTAAGCTACATTTGATATTCCGAATTCAAAAATGAAGTCCATTTTACAAAATTCACAACATATAAGTTACATTAATTAATTTAATAATTAAGTCCCGATGTCATGACAAATAGCGTGTTTTTATGAAACAAAATGTATCAAAAGATTGACACTAGTTTAAGTCCAATTTCAAAGTGAAATTGATTACAATGACCACTATTGGATTTAATGGTAAAAATATATTCTAATTTCACATTAAAACCAATTCAAAATATAATATAATCATCTTAAAAAATTAGATTAAAAAGAGGTTTTGAATTAAAATACAACATTTTACACTATTCATTAAAAAAATGAACTTTATCGGAAAGATACCAAAAATTTACACAAAGTAAATTTTGATGTATCGATTCTAAAGAAGAGTTATATTTGGTCCAATATAATTTATAAGATCGATCAAAACTATATTTAATAATTGTTCGCCTTCAAAAGGTGATAAGTGAACCCTTAGTGAAAATTAGGGAATAAATGCCTAAAATTGAATTCTTTTCGTATTTTAAGCCTTTATCTTTTATTGGATAAATATAAAAACATTTAAAAACATATATACTCATATTTTAGTTATTTCTATCCATTCCCACCAGTACAACGTCTACGTGTTAACTAACATTTAAAATAATATTATTTTATTACTAGTGTGCAACGGAAGTTTTCAAAGAAACTCATCGTTGCGTATCGAGTACGCTATCGAACGTAGAAACCCCTTTTAATTAAAATTAATATTTAATTTTTAAATATTAAAAAATATGAAAATTATTTATTCTTTATTTACCTGAGATGTTACATCCTTCCCACCTTTTGGGAATTGTGTCCTCCCAATTTTATTCACTTATCAAAATAAGTAGGGGTATTTATCCCTCATAGCATTTTCAGATTCCCACATTACCTCTCCAATCACATGGTTTTTCCAAAAAACCATTACCTGATGAATCACCTTATTCCGTAACACCTTCTCCCTATGGTCAAGAATCTGGACTGGTTGTTCTTCATAAGATAGGTTCTCCTCCAGCTGAACTACCTCTGGACTCAAAACATGAAATTGATCTGGCATATACTTTCTCAACATCGAAACATGAAAAAAATTGTGTACCTGAGATAAACTCAGAGGTAAAGCCACTCGGTATGGAACTGATCCAACTTTCTCCGGAATTTCATATGGTCCAATAAACCTTGGACTTAGCTTTCCTTTCTTACCAAATCTCATCACACTTTTCCATGGAGAAACCTTGAGAAAAACATGATCACCTATCTCGAAAGATAGATCCTTCTTCCAGTTATCCGCATAACTCTTCTCCCAGCTTTGAGCTGTTCTCATGTGTTTTTGAATCAATTGAACCTTTTCTGGCATCTCTTCTACCAATTCTGGTCCCATCAGCTTCCTTTCACCCACTTCATCCCAAATTGGAGTTCGACACCGCTTCCCATATAATGCCTTAAATGGTGCCATCTGTATACTGGAATGAAAACTGTTATTATAAGAAAAATCAACCAAAGAAATATGTTGGTCCCAATTTCCCTGATAATCCGTCAAACAAGCTCGTAGCATGTCCTCCAAGGTCTGAATTGTTCGTTCTGACTGCCCATCTGATTGAGGATGAAAAGCTGTACTAAAATTTATTTCAGTACCTAACAACTTATGAAGGCCTTTCCAAAAGATAGAAGTAATCCTGGGATCACGGTCATATACAAGGAGAGAGGAACTCCATGTAACCTGACTATCCCTTTAAGATACAAACGGGAAAGTTGATCTAGGGAAAAAGTATCTCGTATAGCAAGGAAATGAGCAGATTTAGTCAAGCGATCAACAATAACCCAGATTGCATTATTACCTCGAGATGTCCTCAGTAATCCCACAACAAAGTCCATTGATATGTTTTCCCATTTCCACTCTGGCACTGGTAAAGGATGAAGAATCCCTTTAGGTAACTGCCGCTCTGCTTTAACCTGCTGACAAGTCAGACACTTCACAGTAAAATCAGTAATATCTCTTTTCATTCCATCCCACCAGTAATACTCCCGCAGATCTCTATACATATTATTACTGCCAGGATGAACTGAAAACAGGGAACTATGAGCCTCACATAACAACTCAATCTTCAACTGTGAATCACAAGGCACACATAATCTCTTCCCAAACCTCAAAACACAATCATTGTCAATGTTGAATTCAAGCAACTTACCTTTCTGAACCAGCTCTACCTTTTTCTGCAACTCACTGTCTTGCTTCTGTGATTGCTTGATTCTGTCTGATAGAGAAGATTTCACTGATACCTGAAACAAAACAGAAGGACTTCCTGCACCAACAACTTCTATTCAAAAGTTCATCAAATCAAAAACCAAAGGATCTCGTTCCAAACGTAGCATGGTTAATGAAGCATTACTTTTTCGACTCAAAGCATCGGCCACTTTATTTGCTTTTCCCGGATGGTATTGAATTGTACAATCATAATCCTTGATTAATTCCATCCATCTCCTCTGTCTCATGTTCAATTCCTTCTGAGTGAATATATACTTTAAAATTTTGTGATCTGTATATATTTCACACTTTACTCCATACAAATGATGCCTCTAAATTTTTAAAGAAAAGACAACAGCAGCTAATTCCAAATCATGTGTAGGGTAATTTAACTCATGAGTTTTCAACTGACATGAAGCATGAGCAATTACCTGATCATTCTGCATAAGGACACAACCAAGTCCCTTCAATGAAGCATCACTGTATATAAAAAACTCACCATTCCTGGAAGGATGTGCCAAAACTGGAGCATTCACTAATCTTCTTTTCAACTCCTGAAAATAATCATCACATTCTTTTGTCCAGATGAACTTAACTCCCTTACGAGTTATCTTAGTCATTGGACTAGACAACCATGAAAAATTTTCAACAAACCTTCGGTAGTAACCTGCCAAACCAAGAAATCTACGGATCTCAGTTACATTTGTGGGTCTCGGCCATTCTTCAACAACTTTTGTTTTAGTAGGATGAACAGTTATGCCATCTTTTGAAAAAATGTTGAAGTGCCCAGATCAGTGTGAATCACTGAGAGGGGGAGGGGGTGAATCAGTGATCCCTTAAAACTTTTTACTAATTGATTCCTTATCAATTAAACCTATATGGCTGGTTAAAGCCTCGATCCACTCTTCTTGTATCTCTCAACCTTTCCCGGATAATGTAGTAATGAAAAGGCACAGGACACAAGGATTTACAAGGTTCGGCACCAAAGGCCTACATCCTTGCCATGCTCTCCCAGCATGGATTCTCCCATTATAATCGGTTAGTATTACAATGGTCGATACAGAGTCCCACTGTATCTCTCCTGAGTCCCACAGGAGGGTCTTTATACTGCTTCACACAGTGTTACCAGAGTCCCACTGGCCTGCTCCAGAATCCCACTGAAGACTTCTTCTCCCTGAGTCCCACAAGGTCTTCTCCTGGCTCCTCGAGTCGCATGAGTACCTCTTCTTCACTTTAAGTTCTTCAAGTATCCTCAGCAGCCTGGGATAAAGGCTGCTGGCCTTGCTCTGTACCTCTGATCACTTGAGTTGATCAGGTCTTCTCGTCTTGCTCAGGATTTATCTCCTTCTTCTAAGGATGACATGGTCTCTCTCCAATTACTAAATACTCAGACAACTGATATCCTTAACTTCAGTCTGGTCCAGTCTCACTTCAACTTCACTTCATGCACTGAGTGCATGGAAGCTCTTCATCCTCATGCACTGACTGCATGGCCTTCTCAAATCTTCAAGAACCTCCTGGTCTTGGACAACTCAAATGCACACCACTGATTTGACTCTGTTCACGTGTGCACGTGCATGCATTCATGCATGCACTCTCCTCTTTCTCCTCTTGGTGCAATAAACCCTCAAAGGGTGTAGTCACTTTAAGCACACACCTTCTCACTAAACTTCACACACTTTATCCAATTTTTTTACACACTTAGAGTGTGTTCTACTTTAGTGTGGGTCACTCCTTATTTCTTCTAAGTGTATACACACTTCTTAGTGCACACACTTAGGTTCGGCCAACTTGTCTCTTTACACACACTTGTTTCATTTTGCACACACTTGAAACTTTGGCCTTCACACTTCTTGTTGCACACCCTTAACCCGTAGGTTGTTCTTCAATTTTGCACACACAAAATGTGTCTTCACTTGGTGCAGACACAAGGTGTGTTCTCGGCCTCCACTTCCTTTGCACACACACAAATCTTGGTGTAGTTCTTTGTGCAAGCCTCGGCCAATCCCTTCTTTGTGCACACACTTAGCCAAAGGCACTTCCACTTTTGTGCACACACTGCCCGTAGGTCCTCTTCTTGTTTTGCACACACAAAAGGTGTGGTCTTCTTAGCACTTGGCACACACCACATGGTGTTGTTCTTTGTGCACACACTTGGTCTCGGGTCTTGGGTTCTCCTTGCACACACACACAAGGTATGTTATACACTTCACAACCCGAACTCCCTTCTTCTTTAAGCAAGTCGTGCAAGAGGGTGTGGCCAATTCTTCTTCTCCCACTGCCGCATAGGTCTTCAAGATGCACAAGGGCATGCAAGGTGCGGCATATCTTCACTTCTTGTCCGCGCAAGCACAAGGCACAAGGATCACTTGGCCGCGCAAGTGAAACCTCCTCGGGTGCAAGGGGCAGCCGCGCAAGGCTCAAGTGTGCAAGGGTGCAACACTGCCGCGGGCTCCTTCCTCCTGCCACGCAAGTGTGCGGGCGGAGAGGGTGGCAAGAGACTCGAGCGCGCAAGTATGCGGCTCGGCTCCTTCCTGTCACGCAAGGGATACGCGCAGGGGACTCCCCTTCACTTCTTTCGCGCAAGGGAAGCGCAAAAGGAACCTCACGGAGCAAGGGGTGCTCCGGGCTTCACTGCCGCGGAGGGGGCGCGCAGCTCAGTTCTTCACGAGGCACAAGAGCTCTCATGGGACTTCTCAAAATTTCAGCGCATCAGCAAACATATTCATGCCTAGGGTCTTCTTTTTATAGGCGAGGAAGGCTTCAAATCCTCCGCGTGATTTAACTTCAAAATCCCGAAGTTTTCGGTTCTTTAAAATCTTCAAATCTTGATTTTTATACTCTGTTTCAACGCGGGTTTCCTTTTCTTTTCCTTCGGCTTCCTCCACGTGCATGCGACTTAGAACGCATGCACGGACTTAGTTTAGGCTTATGCATGCACATCATGCTCTCCACGTGGCCTCGGCAACTCCGTTTGCCTCGGCTGAAGTCCGAATTCTTTCTCGTTGCATGCATGCAACATTTTAATGCATGCATGAGTTCAGTGTGGCCAGACGAGCACGAGGGAGCCTTCGGCTTTGAAAATGGTGGCCGGGAACTCGAATTTTGTCTTCGGGGAGGCTCTGGTTCAGCGGCGGCTTCGCGGGAGGCTTCGGCTCGAGCTCGAGGTGGAAGACGAGCCACGACCGTCGGATCAGGCGGTGGAGATACATCGGACGGCCGCGATCTGGTTGCCTCGCCGCGGATCAGTTGTGCTGCTTAGATCGTCCGCGCGATCAATCGAGCGGCTCAGATTCAACCCCGGTGAAAAATGTGCGTCCCACATCGAAACGGCCCGCGATTTTCACGCGGTTAATTACCCTGGCGCTCTCCACCACACGCCAGTTGAACTTCTCCCCTCCCGGTGCCGCCCCGCACCGGGTTCTCTCTGCGGGCGCGCTCTGCGCCCACTCTGCTCCCTGCGGGCGCGCTCCTAGCGCCCACTATGCACACACGGGTGCGCGGGCTTCACCACCGCGTGCCCTCGGGGCTTATACACGGCCCCTCTGCGCTCCTCCGGGCGTGCCCCAGGCACCCATGCGGTGTCCTTGGGTGCGCCCCCTGCCTCAAGGTTGCTGCCCTGGCCTTGAGGGTTCCCCATGGGCGTGGTGACCTTGAGTCCCACATGTTCCTTGGGTGATGACCCGCGGCTGGCCTCCTTGGTGGCCTATTTTTTGCAACAAAAACACTAAGTCCTTTGTTAAACAAACTGACCAAGTGTAACATGCCAAGTGCCACTCCAATCCATTCTTCTTCCCATCTCTATTCTTCTTCTTCTTAAGAATTCCTCCAATTCTTCAACACTTATTTATCACTTAGGAATGGAATTCCCGAAGGTTCTTCATCTTCAACCGAACTCTTGAATCACTTAAATTATTCAAAGTGCTTCATTGATCTAATCAGAGATCAATTGGATCATCTTCATGTTCACATGCACTAAGTGATAGTGCATGGACTTCATTAATGCACATCATCCACTTAGTAGTTGTGGATGGAACTCCTTTCAACTCCTCATGCGTTGTGAAGACAATGCATGGTCTTCAATAAATGTTGTGACATTGTATCATCAGGATACAAGTTCTTTGAACTTAAAGAGCAGCTCAGAAATCGTCAGATGTCCATGGAGAATGTTTCAACCACAATTTCCAATACCACTTAGTGAATCTCCTAAGTGACATGCATTTTAGTACCATGGCCATTCTCCATTCATCACCAACACCATCACATCCTTTGGCATTCACATCTTGACATTCCTTGACTTCCATTCATTCCAAGACAACTTCATGTCTCATTGACAAAAAATGCAACACAATGCACTTCAATCTCCCCCTTTGTATTTGTTGTCAATACACCACTTCAGCACATATGAATGGGTCAATATGTGTGCCAATATTTTCTCCCCCTTATTGGCAATCAAATGCAAAGGTGTGGTGTGGTTCACTTTCAAAAATCTCTTCCTCCCTTTGAAAAGTATTTTCTTGAAAAACACTGAGAGAGGGATGATGTCACATGTTCTTCTTTAGCAAAGAACCTTTAGTAGATCAACTCTGAGTCTACTTGGGCTAACCCGGTGTAGAAAACAAGAGTGATGTAACCAAGGAACTCAATGCTATCCTCATTCACTATAAACATGTGAGATCATGCTTAGGGGTTGAAATATTTCCAGATATAACAATGAATTGCTAAATCCTACACATACTTCACAAAACTCATTAGAAAGTTCAGGTGCAAAGATAAAGCTCCCCCATTCATTCATTTTCTTAAGATGATATTAATCTCAGAACATCATCTTCTTCAGATAGGCTCCCCCTCAAGGGGTGCACTCCATTCTGTCCAAACCATCCTCCAGATGAGAATGATCATCATCTTCAATTCCCTGCAATGTTATCACATGTATATACCAAGAGTATAAGGGAATAAGATGGAACCTCCTTGGTTCATCAATGTGAACAACAAGGTTGAGAAGATTCTCTCAACCGAGATGTCCTATTTTCACCAGTCTTCAAACTTGCACATTTGATCTTCATTGATGATTGTGCTGGTGTGGTTCTCAAAACATCTTCATGTGAAATATTTTGTTTCCCTTTTGGCTTAGCAATTGCCAGTGCTTCATCTTCAGCTCTTTGTAGTTCTTTGGCAAGTTGCAACTGATTTGGCCATATGACTAGTAAATCTCTTGGAAGAGTGACCTCAGTTTTGGAAATTCCACATGGTTCTTTTGATGCTGTTAAGCTACCTTTCTTAGGCAACTTATTTTCAATCAATCCCTTCTTCTTCTGGATTGATTGTCTTTTGGAGTTCAGTATGCTTCTATTTAGTTTCATGGCTTCTTTACAAAGGTCCATGATGTGTCCTTTCTTTCCACAGTAGAAGCATTTCTTAGTGGTCCTTCTGGATGCATCACCCTTCTTGGACTCAGACTCCAAGGACTTCTCTTCATTTCTCAAACACTTCTTGGGAGCATTTTCTACTTTCTTCTTGCTTCCCAAGGAATCTTTTTGAGCCAGGTTCTGTGATCTTTTCTTCTTTTGAGCTCTGGATACAGTTGGAGATTGACATGTATCTTTTTGTTGACCACTTTTGCAACCATCCCAGATGTTGTCAAGTAATCCAAATCTATTTGCAGTAAACAGATGTCTCTGGACCTGTGGATGTTGCTTCCTTCCTTCTGGCTTTCTCCCCCTTGGCATGGGCTTCCTTTGTGCTTTGACATTTAGTGGATTGTACCAACAATCCTTTGCACAGTGCCCATACTTATTACAACACCAACATTGACCCACAAATCTTGACCTCTTGTGTACTTCTGATTGCTGGGTACTTTTCTTGACAAGTTGTGTTGTTTCAGGAGAGCCCTGCTTCTTTACTGTCTTCATCCATATTTGTTTGGAATTATTCTTCCATCCTGCACTTTTTGTGGAAACACAATTAGAAACATGAGTACAAGATGGGATGGATGGTACCTTATTTTTAGAAGTTGTTGCCCTTTTATTATAGGATGTCTTTCTTTTAGAATCATCCTTTTCAAAGCTCACTTGAGTAGCAACATTTCTTCTTTTAGCTGACTGGGAGGCTTCAGCTTTGGGTGATTGCAGATTTTTCAATATCACCTCTAGTTCTATGCATTTCATATTGAGGGAGTTCTTCTCATCCTCAACAGTTCTTATCTTTCCTTCCCATTTCTCTTCCAGCTGTTTTATCTGGTCTTCATGCACCTGCTTCATTTCAAGCAATGAGTTGTCAAGCTCCTTCACCCTTTTGACTTTGTCTTCTAGTTGAGCATCTCTGACAACCATTGACACTTTGTGCCTCTTTTCCAGTGCATGGACAACATCTTTGACTATTATCATAAAGAATTCTTTCTCAGAAAGGCTTCTTTGCAATTCTTCAGTAGTGTCTTCATATCTTTCATTGCAAAGAGATACTGTTTCATCTTTGGAATTTACCAGCTTTCTGAGAGTGTTGGTTATGCCAACCCTTTTAGCCAATTGGACTTCCAGAGAATTGGCTTCATCTTCTAGCTGTAATTTTTCCTCTTGAAGATCAAGGAGGCCTGTAGCTATACACATTGAAACTTCCTTGGGGACTCTCTTCTGAAGATATTTTATTTCATTTAGAAGATCATTGTTCCTTCCATCTTCATCACAGCTAGAGCAGGCTTCATCAGAAGAATGATAAAAGGAATTGTCATCTGATGTGACTTTCACATTTCTTTCCATACAAGGAGTTTCTCTGATTGCAACAACCTTCTTCTTCATCTTCTTTGCCTGTTTCTTCATTCTGTTTTTCAGAGTCTTGGCAGACATCTCCATTTGAGGCTGGTCGCTCGTTTCCTCAAATCTGCACTTCATAAAGACTCCCTTGGATCTTTTATAGGTAACCTCCCTCTAATACCAATTGAAGTGCCCAGATCAGTGTGAATCACTGAGAGGGGGAGGGGGTGAATCAGTGATCCCTTAAAACTTTTTACTAATTGATTCCTTATCAATTAAACCTCTATGGCTGGTTAAAGCCTCGATCCACTCTTCTTGTATCTCTCAACCTTTCCCGGATAATGCAGTAATGAAAAGGCACAGGACACAAGGATTTACAAGGTTCGGCACCAAAGGCCTACATCCTTGCCATGCTCTCCCAGCATGGATTCTCCCATTATAATCGGTTAGTATTACAATGGTCGATACAGAGTCCCACTGTATCTCTCCTGAGTCCCACAGGAGGGTCTTTATACTGCTTCACACAGTGTTACCAGAGTCCCACTGGCCTGCTCCAGAATCCCACTGAAGACTTCTTCTCCCTGAGTCCCACAGGGTCTTCTCCTGGCTCCTCGAGTCGCACGAGTAGCTCTTCTTCACTTTAAGTTCTTCAAGCATCCTCAGCAGCCTGGGATAAAGGCAGCTGGCCTTGCTCTGTACCTCTGATCACTTGAGTTGATCAGGACTTCTCGTCTTGCTCAGGATTTATCTCCTTCTTCTAAGGATGACCTGGTCTCTCTCCAATTACTAAATACTCAGAGAACTGATATCTTTAACTTCAGTCTGGTCCAGTCTCACTTCAACTTCACTTCATGCACTGAGTGCATGGAAGCTCTTCATCCTCATGCACTGACTGCATGGCCATCTCAAATCTTCAAGAACCTCCTGGTCTTGGACAATTCAAATGCACACCACTGATTTGACTCTGTTCACGTGTGCACGTGCATGCATTCATGCATGCACTCTCCTCTTTCTCCTCTTGGTGCAATAAACCCTCAAAGGGTGTAGTCACTTTAAGCACACACCTTCTCACTAAACTTCACACACTTTATCCAATTTGTTTACACACTTAGAGTGTGTTCTACTTTACTGTGGGTCACTCCTTATTTCTTCTAAGTGTATACACACTTCTTAGTGCACACACTTAGGTTCGGCCAACTTGTCTCTTTACACACACTTGTTTCATTTTGCACACACTTGAAACTTTGGCCTTCACACTTCTTGTTGCACACCCTTAACCCGTAGGTTGTTCTTCAATTTTGCACACACAAAATGTGTCTTCACTTGGTGCACACACAAGGTGTGTTCTCGACCTCCACTTCCTTTGCACACACACAAATCTTGGTGTAGTTCTTTGTGCAAGCCTCGGCCAATCCCTTCTTTGTGCACACACTTAGCCAAAGGCACTTCCACTTTTGTGCACACACTGCCCGTAGGTCCTCTTCTTGTTTTGCACACACAAAAGGTGTGGTATTCTTAGCACTTGGCACACACCACTTGGTGTTGTTCTTTGTGAACACACTTGGTCTCGGGGCTTGGGTTCTCCTTGCACACACACACAAGGTGTGTTATACACTTCACATCCCGAACTCCCTTCTTCTTTAAGCAAGTCGTGCAAGAGGGTGCGGCCAATTCTTCTTCTCCCACTGCCGCATCGGTCTTCAAGATGCACAAGGGCATGCAAGGTGCGGCATATCTTCACTTCTTGTCCGCGCAAGCACAAGGCACAAGGATCACTTGGCCGCGCAAGTGAAACCTCCTCGGGTGCAAGGGGCAGCCGCGCAAGGCTCAAGTGTGCAAGGGTACAACACTGCCGCGGCCTCCTTCCTCCTGCCACGCAGGTGTGCGGGCAGAGAGGGTGGCAAGTGACTCGAGCGCGCAAGTATGTGGCTCGGATCCTTCCTGTCGCGCAAGGGATATGCGCAGGGGACTCCCCTTCACTTCTTTCGCGCAAGGGAAGCGCAAAAGGAACCTCACGGAGCAAGGGGTGCTCCGGGCTTCACTGCCGCGCAGGGGGCGCGCAGCTCAGTTCTTCGCGAGGCACAAGAGCTCTCACGGGACTTCTCAAAATTTCAGCGCATCAGCAAACATATTCATGCCTCGGGTCTTCTTTTTATAGGCGAGGAAGGCATCAAATCCTCCGCGTGATTTAACTTCAAAATCCCGAAGTTTTCGGTTCTTTAAAATCTTCAAATCTTGATTTTTATACTCTGTTTCAACGCGGGTTTCCTTTTCTTTTCCTTCGGTTTCCTCCACGTGCATGCGACTTAGAACGCATGCACGACCTTTGTTTAGGCTTATGCATGCACAACATGCTCTCCATGTGGCCTCGGCATCTCTGTTTGCCTCGGCTGAAGTCCGAATTCTTTCTCGATGCATGCATGCAACATTTTAATGCATGCATGAGTTCAGTGTGGCCAGACGAGCACGAGGGAGCCTTCGGCTTCGAAAATGGTGGCCGGGAACTCGAATTTTGTCTTCGGGGAGGCTCTGGTTCAGCGGCGGCTTCGCGGGAGGCTTCGGCTCGAGCTCGAGGTGGAAGACGAGCCACGACCGTCGGATCAGGCGATGGAGATACATCGGACGGCCGCGATCTGGTTTCCTCGCCGCGGATCAGTTGTGCGGCTTAGATCGTCCGCGCGATCAATCGAGCGGCTCAGATTCAACCCCGGTGAAAAATGCGCATCCCACATCCAAACGGCCCGCGATTTTCACGCGGTTAATTACCCTGGCGCTCTCCACCACACGCCAGTTGAACTTCTCCCCTCCCGGTGCCGCCCCGCACCGGGTTCTCTCTGCGGGCGCGCTCTGCGCCCCCTCTGCTCCCTGCGGGCGCGCTCCTAGCGCCCACTATGCACACACGGGTGCGCGGGATTCACCACCGCGTTCCCTCGGGGCTTATACACGGCCCCTCTGCGCTCCTCCGGGTGTGCCCCAGGCGCCCATGTGGTGTCCTTGGGTGCGCCCCCTGCCTCAAGGTTGCTGCCCTGGCCTTGAGGGTTCCCCATGGGCGTGGTGACCTTGAGTCCCACATGTGCCTTGGGTGATGACCCTCGGCTGGCCTCCTTGGTGGCCTATTTTTTGCAACAAAAACACTAAGTCCTTTGTTAAACAACGTGACCAAGTGTAACATGCCAAGTGCCACTCCAAGCCATTCTTCTTCCCATCTCTATTCTTCTTCTTCTTAAGAATTCCTCCAATTCTTCAACACTTATTTATCACTTAGGAATGGAATTCCCGAAGGTTCTTCATCATCAACTGAACTCCTGAATCACTTAAATTATTCAAAGTGCTTCATTGATCTAATCAGAGCTCAATTGGATCATCTTCATGTTCACTTGCACTAAGTGATAGTGCATGGACTTCATTAATGCACATCATCCACTTAGTAGTTGTGGATGGAACTCCTTTCAACTCCTCATGCATTGTGAAGACAATGCATGGTCTTCAATCAATGTTGTGACATTGTATCATCAGGATACAAGTTCTTTGAACTTAAAGAGAAGCTCAGCAATCGTCAGATGTCCATGGAGAATGTTTCAACCACAATTTCCAATACCACTTAGTGAATCTCCAAAGTGACATGCATCTTAGTACCATGGCCATTCTCCATTCATCACCAACACCATCACATCCTTTGGCATTCACATCTTGACATTCCTTGACTTCCATTCATTCCAAGACAACTTCATGTCTCATTGACAACAAATGCAACACAATGCAATTCAAATGTGACCCAGGAAAAAAAATTGTTGTAACCAAAACTCACACTTGCTGAATTTTCCATATAGTTTCTTTTCTATTAAGGTTTTCATGATAACCAATAAATGACTTTCATGCTCCTCCTTACTTTTAGAAAACACCAAAATATCATCGATGAAAACAACCACAAACTTATCCAAGAACTCATGGAAAATTCTATTCATAAGGTCCATGAATACAAAAGGTGCATTGGTTAACCCAAAAGGCATAACTAAAAATTCATAATGGCCATATCTAGTATGGAACGCAGTCTTCGGAACGTCTACTTCTTTTACTTTCAACTGATTGTAACCCGACCACATGTCAATCTTCGAAAAATACTGAGCTCCCTGGAGCTGATCAAACAAATCATCGATATAAGGAAAAGGATACTTGTTCTTAACAGTTATATTATTCAAGGCTCTATAATCAATGAAAAGTCTCATTGATCCATCTTTCTTTTTAACAAACAAGATAGGAGAACCCCATGTTGATGTGCTAGGTCGATTGAAACCTTTATCTAATAACTCCTGCAATTGTTTCTTTAACTCTAAAAGTTCAACTTGAGCCATTCGATAAGGGGGTTTTGAAATTGGCTTAGAATCAGGAACTAAGTCAACAGTAAATTCAACTTCCCGATCATGAATAATACCAGGAAACTCATCAGGAAAAACATCCAGATACTCATATACTACTGGCACATCATTAATCTGAACAGTTCCTTTATTTTCAACAATATGTGAAAGGTAACATTCATTTTCATATTTTACTATTTTCTCAACTTCCTGATATGTTATCAAAATCAAGGGTTCATTCTTGTACACAAACTGAAAATCTTTCTGAAAAGAAACCATTTTAGCTCTGTATTCAATCTTAGCATGATAAACAGAAATCCAGTCCATGCCAAAAATAACATAAAACTCTAATAGAGGCAAAATAATAAGGGTTGCTGGTAGATTCTTTCCACACACAAGGATAGGAAGGTTCTTATAATTCCTTTTTGTCTCAACGTTCCCTCCGGGTGTTTTTACCATAAGTTCAGGGTTCATATCTTGAGATGGAATTTCCAATTTACTAGAAACTTCTCAGAAATGAAAGAGTGTGTAGACCCTGAATCAAACAACACATTGGCATAATCTGAACAAACAAACAGTGTACCTGATACCAATTCATTCGATGGCCCAACATCTGCTGAAGTTGTTGAAAAGGATTTCACCACCCCATTCTGCTTGTAGTCTGGCTGTATTCCCCCAGTTGAGTTCTTCGTTGGAAAATCTTTTTTATAATTACCCATTTCATTACACTTAAAACATCTTACCGTTGGCTTTTCATTGCCTGCTTGATCATCTTACTTACAGTTACGAGCAATATGACCAGACTTACCACACCAAAAGAACTTACCAGACTTGGATAAACATTCTCCAGGATGCATTTTACCACACTTCTCACAGGATGGATATTTGGTTTTCTTACCTCCTTGATTCTTTGATGAATTCTTCCCCTTTTCCTGCCAACTAGACCTCTTATTCTGTTGTTTGTCATAGAACACCTGATCATCGGCAAACTCCATTTCCACCTTCTCCGCACATCGAACAAGTTTTTCATAACTTTTGAACTCACGAGAAGCTAAATCCCTTCGATACTTTGGCTTTAACCCTGAGTAAAAAGGGTTTATTTTACTATAATGATCTCGTATGATGTTTGGAGCATACCTTTCCAATCGAGTGAACTTTTCTTCATAAGTATCCACTGAATCATCCTCCTTCCTCAATTCTAGGAACTGTTTTTCCATCCTAAGATGAACCACCTTAGGAAAATATTTCTCAAGAAACATACCTTTGAATTCGTCCCAGTTAAGATCCTCAATCTCATCACTATCCCTGATATTTTTCACCATCGACCACCACTTATCAGCTTCACCTTCAAAACGGTAAACAGCAAGGCTAACCTTTTGATGTTCTGAACACCCCATGACATCAAAAATCTTCTCCACTGCTTTAATCCACCCTTCATCTTGCACAGGGTTAGATGATCCACTGAATGATGGGGGATGTTGCCTCATGAAATGTTCCACCACTGATATGTTCTTCTGCAGTTGATCTGGATGATCTCGTGCATGGATACCACCTCCATTTATAGCCTGATTCAACTGTGCCATCACTGCAACAAACTTTTCAGTTCCGATTCCAACCATCTCAGGTTGCTGATTTGGAAGGTTATCTTCCACTTGATGTCGTCCCAAAATAGCTGCTTTGTTTCCTCTGCGGAAAACCATTATGAACACAGAAATATCTTAGGTGAAGCAACATGGTAATCTGTAAATTCTATATCATTTCAATAATATTATAATTTAACACTTTTCTTACTCCTAAAGTTGTCTAAACCGACCTCTGATACCAACTATAAGGCCCCAGCCTTAAAAAATACTTAATATTGAATTAAATGAATAATTAACATTGAGGATCTTTTCAGGTTTAGAGTTTTATAGAATTAGAACATAACTATTACAACTCAAAAGATTACAAAGTAGACACTTCTACTAAGTTTCCATAATAAAAAAACATTTAAAAAGAAACATGTCTAGTTCCATGTTTTATATAGCATGACATTCCCTTGATCCCATCCTTGACGTTATTCCACATTAAATCCTGTGAAAAACATTTCAAAAAAACTTGCGGTGAGCATAAAAAGCTCAGTAAGGGATACACAAAGAATGAAAACTGTTAGTTTTTCAAACATCAAGTAAACCATGTATACTCTATCAAAGTAATACCTTCACCTTCATGAAGTAGTAAAAACTCTTCACTGAATAAAGTATCATTACTTACCGTTTTTTAACCAAAGGATTACCGTAAAACCCATATAAAGAACACATACCATATATAAAGGTAACTTGGGACATAAACATACTTAAGTGGAATAACCATACGGTCGACTTCCACACATATCACTTAATGGAATAGCCATACGGCCAACTTCCATAAATACTTAATGGAATAGCCATACGGCTGACTTCCATACCCAATGCATTGGAGGTTATAACGTAACCACCCGTCCTAGTATACACGACACCACCCATCATATGGTTTATCACGTAACCATCCTTCAAATGTCTAAGTACCAATATAAAATCATAAAACATAAAACCAATATAAAGGAATGATAACATTTCCACATTTCAATCACAATATATCATAATAAAATCCTTTATCAAAACCATTTTCAATACCAAAATACATAAAAGAGTATATAGTATTTCTTTTATTTTAAAAACATTACGGCTTGTTGAGGAAGCCAAAGACCAAATAATACTCGCGGCGGTGAAAAAGTTCGGTGTCACTGCGTATGTTAAAAAACATTCCTTTTTGTCGTTTAGTAAAACGCTTCGTAGAAAAAGATTCCTTTTGTATAAAAGTAAATTTCAAAGGGGTTTATACACCATATAAAAGAAAGTTGTGTATAAAACGAAATATGCCTCAATGAATGGAGATTGAGATGAAGTCCCTTACCTCGGGTCTGACTTGACTCGATCGTTCTTTAACGTCATGAATAATAAACTTGAGTTAATTTCTATTTTCTTAAGAACCTTTTTCAAGTTCATTATTTCTTTTATATCACATATTACCATGTTATAAACATTATGTAACCATTTAAGTTAACAATGTTTGTCTTATCGATATTTGGTTCTTAAGTCGAAAGTGGACTTCTTACAATTACATGTTGTTCGTGTGGTTAAAGGTTCTTTATATCCAGAATGAAATTCCTGATTTGGATAGAATATATATCATATATATCCATCATATACATGTATTTATAATATTACATAATCATTTAGATGTAAGAAATGAAATGCACCGTTCATGGAGACGGTAAGCCGTACGTACGCATGAACGCTAATTTCATTTCTTTGTCATATTAATGGAATTAATATTAAATGAGAGGTATGTATATTTTAATTCCAGAATTATATTCATCATTTAGATATATCATTCATTATATATATCCATTATATACATGTACTTGTAATAGTACATTACATTTGGGGATAAGAAATGAAATGCACCGTTCATGGAGACGGTAAGCCGTACGTACGCTTGAATGCTACTTTAATTTCTATCTCATACTTTAATGGAATGAAATAATAATGATATAGAGGTATATTATAATTCCAGTATAACATCATATATAATATCTTTAAATCCATCCTTTACACGTCCCACATATGGCATTAACGAATCATATCACTTTGAGGGGGCGGTAGTCCGCACTTCCTTAAATGAAGATATCATGTTTACCCATAATGGAAACCATAAAGGTATGCCCAAAATGAAAAATAAAGAGGCTTAAGGAATACATAAACATATTATATAACATATATAAATATAGTGTCATCTTAATGGCCACCTTTGAAGTTGTTAAAAGAATGTTGAACAATCATCGTTTCGGGAGGCAGAAATTCGCCATCCACTGAAACAGTATGTTCTTTAACCATTAGATGTAGGTGTGTGTAAGTGTAGCTCGAATCCTTCTTATAAAAACATCCTAGTATATTGAGGATACTGGAGTTGTTAAAAAATAAATGAATAAAAATAGTTTAGGGGGTTGGAGAAGTAAAATAAAACAAAAGGAATCAAGTGAAGACATTACCTTAAAATCAGGTAACTCCCTTTGGTTTGAGCTCAAATGCTTCCTTGTGAAAACCTATGCCCAAAGTGAGGCTTCGCAGAGTAAGAGAGGGATGTGGAGAGACAAAATGGGCAGGTTTTGGCCGAGCCAAAGGCTTTGGGAGTGTGGGTAAGGAGGTAGAGGTGGGGGCCTTTTATAAGAGGAGAGGAGGGGCAATCATGGAATGTACAGAAATGTTACTTTATTGTAGAATGATATTAGGATTTTAATGGTCCCACATTGATGTGTTTTGATGATAAGGTGATAAGGGTTATAAATCCACCCATCCAATAGGTTTTGGACATGTTTAGGTCATAGATTTTACATTATCTTTCCATTTTATTTAAATCCTTTATTAATGAGGTAATCGCTGCATCATCATGATGTCATAAATAATTTAATTAATTTAATGTCTAAAATTTATAGAAAAAAATCAGGATTTAGGAAATCTCTTTAGATTTCTAAGGAATATTTATAGTCAAAAATATGACTTTTATAACCCCATGTAAAAATTGTTTTAGTAAAACATCTCATATGTGTGTCATTTTTACTTTAACATTAAATAAAAGGTTATTTATGTCATTTCCCAACCAAATTGGCTCCATGGGGTCCCCAAGTTGACCCATGGATTTTCTTGGTCGTCCATGACACATCCAATAAGGTTGGGACATGTGTCAAGTTATTTTCACTTTATTATAATATCATTTTTCCTTAAATTGCACTAATTACCTCTAATTGCGATTAAGAACTTAAAAGTTACTACTCACCAAAACATTATTTTAATCACATTGAACCACATTTTACTTCTTAATGACAACCATGTATGTCGGATTTTTGAAATTCAAAACACAGAAGTGGTAAAATTTCATTTAAACGAAAAATCAGTTTTTATAAGTACCACTAAGTGGTTTCACTATTCATCAAAAATTAAAGTTTTTCAGAAAAATACCAAAACTTCACCCTAAGATATATTTGATATTCCAAATTCAAAAATGAATTCCATTTTAAAAAATTCACAAAATATAAGTTACATTAACTAATTTAATAATTAATTCCCGCTGTCGTGACAAATAACGTGTTTTTATGAAACAAAAAGTATCAACAGATTGACACTAGTTTAAGTCAAATTCCAAAGTGAAATTGATTCCAACGACCACTATTGGATTTAATGGTAAAAAAATATTCTAATTTCACTTTAAAACCAATTCAAAAGATAATATTATCATCTTAAAAAATTAGATTAAAAAGAGGTTTTGAATTAAAATACAACATTTTACACTATTCATTAAAAAAGTGAACTGTATCGGAAAGATACCAAATATTTACACAATGTAAATTTTGATGTCCTGTTTCTAAAGAGGATTTATATTTGGTCCAATAGAATTCATAAAATCGATCAAAATTATATTTAATGACGGATTGCCGTCAAAAGGTGATAAGTGAACCCTTAGTGAAAATTAGGGTATAAATGCCTAAAATTGAATTCTTTCCGTATTTTAAGCCTTTATATTTTATTGGATAAATGTAAAAACATTTAAAAACATATATAATCATATTTTATTTATTTCTATCCATTCCCGCCAGTACAACGGCTATGTGTTAACTAACATTTAATATAATATTATTTTATTACTAGTGTGTAGTGTAAGTTTTCAAAGAAACTCATCGTTGCCTATCGAGTACGCTATCGAACGTAGAAACCCGTTTTAATTAAAATTAATATTTAATTCGTAAATATTAATAAATATGAAAATTCAATATTCTTTATTTACCTGGGATATTACACATAAAGGGGTGGTCATGCTCTGATTAAAGCTCTCCTTACGCGTTATATTATTTTATTTTATTTTTTATAATTTTTTTGACTGTTATCAGTGCTTTTAAAAAAGCACTGATAAAGTCCCCTTTTATCAGTGCTAAAAAAAGTTCTGATAAAGGGGTCTCTTATCAGAGCTTATAAAAGTGGCCTTTATCAGTGCTTTTCGGAGCGCTGATAAAAGGGACCTCCCTATATTAGCACTGAGCTTTACAACGCTTTTTTAGCGCTATTAAAGCCCATTTTGAGCGCTGATATATGTTATTTTTGTAGTAGTGAGTTGAGATGAAATTGAAAGGTAGAATATCATTGTTGATAATTCAGCTCCAGTTCAAACATGAATAATGAAATCACTACAATAGACACATTTCATATCTCACGTATTGTCCAAATGCTTTGCTGATGTAGCTGAAGATGAAAACTAGGTTCAGGCTATCAATGAAGAGTTAGATCAGATTGAGAAGAACCGGATGTAAAAGGTTTTTTCAAGTCCAACAAATAAGAAGTTCATAGGGACTAAATGGGACCATCACAAAAAGATTAATGAATATGTAACAATGATTATAAACAAAGAACAACTGGTTTGCAATGGATACTCCCAAATCAGGGGAATAGATGTTGATGAGACATTTATACTAGATGCAAACCTCGAAGAAATCAGATTATTTATAGCTATTACAGTGGAACAGAAGTTCAAAGTGTTCAAGATAGATGTCAAATCTACATTCTAGAATAGATTTCTAGAAGAATAAGTGTATATCAAGTATCCATATGGTTTTCTAATTCATGAGGATAAGAACAAGGTTTGTAGGCTGGAGAAGGTGTTATATGGGCTGAAACAATCACCAAGAGCATGGTACTCAATGCATGATCAATATTTGAAAAAGCTTGGTTTCCAACATAGTGGAGTTGATTACAATATCTATTTCAACAATGATAGTTATCAAAGGATAATGGTGCTAGTATTTGTTGATGGTATAATATTTGGCTGATCAGATTAAGCTCATTGCGAACAGTTTCTCAAATTCATTAAATGTGAGTTCAAAATGTCAAAGATTATAGAGATAACATTTTTCTTGGTTTACAGGTGTTACAAGGAGGTAATTTCACATTAATTTTTGAATACAAATATGCCAATGAGTTTTTGAGATTATTTGGAATAGAAAATTCCCAGGAGATGAAGACTATGGTTGCTACCAAGATGAAAGTATCAAAAGATGATAATGGAAGGGTAGTTAATATCACAGGATACTGGTAGATTATTGGGAGTTTACTATACCTGACAACTAGAAGACATAATATTTTTTTCGCCCCATGACAAGTAGTGTGTTATCAAAGCAATCCCAAATAAATCTGTAACACACCAAATTTTCCTTGTATGTTATATTTTTTAAAGTAATTCAATAACTTGCGCTACACACAACACCGACTTCGAGCGCACCACAACTTACCAAACTAGGCATTCAAAAAAGTGGTTATGGATAGTATTAACTGAATTTTTAATTTTATGTACTCCATATAATTATAAAATCCATGTTATGTCTTTCTTAGACATAATATAAGAATAAATTAATTTTTTCAGATAAAAGCTGTATTTTTGAAAAAAAAATCAATTTTAACACCTTTTAATGGAAAAACCAATTTTAAAACCAATATTCGAAACTTTTATATATTAAATTTAATTTAATTAAATTATTTTTTAGAATCGGGATATAAAAATTTATTTTGCATAAATTTTTGTTACTTTTCGGATAACTATTTTATATTGATGAATATTGAAAAATACTAAATATTAATTGAAAACAATATTTTAAATCGAAACAATTTATAGTGTTAAATTATTAATTTGAATATTTTGAATGTATAATTAGATTGTATTTGTGTTATTTAATAATATTTCGGTCATTTTCTGTAATTTCACATTTAAAATAGACATATTTAATTGTTAATCTTTTGATATATATTATTTCTTAAAAACTGGTTTTTTATTTTAACAATGAGAATTAATTTTAAGTGAATTGCTACCACTTCTGTGTTTTAAATATGGTAAAATGGATTTCATATTTTCAATAATTTCATATTTTTTAAATAGTTAACTTTTATTTGTATACATTATGAATAATTACTTCGGTAAATAATTTATTTACCATGGTTAAAATGTAAATCTGGTAAATAAGGGTAAAACAATAATATTATAATAATATTAAATTTCCATAACAAGTATCAAATTCCTATTGGTAGATACATTTCTGACTGTGGTTATCCTTGGTTCAATTTTGGGACCCCATTGATCCACTTGAGTGTGATAATGACACTTTAAATTAATTAATTTAATGTAAAGACAAAAATTACATAAATATATATCTTTTAGTATTACAATTTTTAAAAGGGGTTATATATGTTATTGTTTCAACTATAAATACCCATTATAAAGATGAAATAATTTCTTACATTATTTTATTTTATTTATAATTTTTAGACTCTAAATAATTAAATTTATTTATGACATAATGATGATGCAGTAATTACCTTTTTAAAGAAAGAATCAAATAAATGTTGTTATATATATTAAAATAAATATAATTTCAATGTTTTTATGACATAAAATAATTTTATATGTTAATATGACATGTTAGGGTATATTAAATTTTTTTTTCTAGGTAATCAAGTTTTTATGACTTTCGCAAAAACCAACAACTAAGTAGTGACTAAAATTACATAAATGAGTTTTTTCTAATATTATATTATTAAATTATATAATATTTATAAAAATATAAGGATCAAAAAAGGGTGGTAGATAAGGTTCTATATATTAATAATTAACTACTTTGGGTTCTCTTGTGTTTTTATAGTAAGTTTATGACCCATATAATATAAAAATACAAAGAGACATGGTAAATGTCAAACTATTTAACAAAGCGTTAAATCTAAATGATAAGTTTAATATGGTGACCTAAACCTATATAAAACCTATTGGATGAAATTTTTTCGACGTATCCCCACCTTATACTCTAAATAAATCATTTTGGATCCATTAAAAACTGAAAATGATTTTATTATAAAATAATATTTCAAGTTTCCCCTAAAGTGACCCTCACCTCTCCTATAAAAATGTACTTCTACTTCTCTTAATTTCATTCCTCAAAATTCATTTTTCTTGGCCAAAACCTGATGAAATATCCTTCCAACTTTATTCCATTCATCCTAAAAGCCTTACTTTGGTCCAAAAGCCAACTTATGGAGCCCTTTTGATCAAATCAATATTAAAAACCTGAAGAGGCGATAAATATTTTATCACCTCTTTCATGTTCTTTTCTTCTTCCACTTCCTCTTTATTTTTTCTTTTCATTCTATAATAATAACTCCAGTATCTTATATATATATTGATGTTATTATAAAAATGGTAAAAACATATTTATTATTCTATCCATCACATGAATGAAAATGTTTCCATACATGCAAGTGTACGACTTACCGTCTCCACGTCGTGGAGTAGTTTGTTATTCAAACACTTCCTTTTTTGGACGGGTATAATAATGAGTATAACAAATTTTAATAATAAATATAACATGATAATTATTCTTTATATATGATATATCATCCAATTATATACGATTTCTCCATCAATATAATGATATTGTTGCTCGTGCGTACGTATGGATTACCATCTCAACGAACACAATGAGATTCATTCCCCATCATAATCATTTAAGAATTATTTTCATTTTATGATTAAAAATAATTATTAATAACATAATATCATTATGTATATGAAAAAAATAAATCCTATCCTTAACAAACATGGCTTATGTAACTGAGTATATAATAGAAAACATATCAGTTTACACCCGAAGCGAAGATACAAATAAAATATTATTAACAAAGGAATATTAGAGGATCATATAGGATATAATAATTATGTATATAGTTATTTTATAATTTAATAACAATTATTTAACTATTATTCAGGATTTTAACATACCCTCGACCAAGGAAAATTACATGGTAAGGGGTTTCTTATCTCAATTTTATTCCCGTGAGATTCCCATTATTCGCCACTTATTTATTGCATGTGGTGTATTTTGTAGTTTCATTTGATATATATTATCAAGATTCTCTTTATATTCATGGTATTCTATGATTCATTTTTTGGTTATTAGCTTTTGGTCATATGACTCGATTGATTAGAACAAGGTAAGGGGTTTCCTATCTCGCTTTTATTCCAGTTAGATATCCATTGTTCGTCACTTATTTTTTGCTTGTGGGGTATTGTGTGATGACATTTGATATATATTATCACAATTCACTTTATATTCATGGTATTCTATGATTAATTATGTTATTATTAACATTTTTTCATACAACTCGATTGATTACAACATGGTAGGGGGCTTCCTATCTCAATTTTATTCTCGTGATATTTCCATTATTCTCCACTTATTTATTGCATGTGCTGTATTGTGTACTACCATTTGTTATATATTATAATGATTATATTTATATTCATGGTATTTTGTGATTCATTTGGTTGTTATTAACTTTTATTCATATGACTCGACTGATTACAACATGGTAAGGGGTTTTCATCTCACTTCTTATTCCCGTTAGATTAATGCTATATTTCCAATATTTCCTTTTGTTTGGTGTGTGTACTGCCCATTATAGTATTATTTGTTTAATATAATATAATTTATTTTTATTTAAATCATCTTTGTATGATACTTATTTCATGGGGTGTATGTTTTGTAAGTAACCAAATCTGTAAGGGAATTTGAAATTTCAATTTCCACTCATTTAGCTTTACGCATACTTCATTGATTAATTTACCCCAAGATTATGTGTGAAATCACTATTTAGTTCTAATTGTTGTATCTAAATATCCTATAATTGTTTTTAAATGATGGTTCTTTGGGGTTCTGGACTGTATAGGAAAGATACATTCAGTTTCTTCAATTTCATGTTCTCATAAACTGTAATAAATTTCATTTATATCATTATCTAGATCACCTTTAGGTGTTTCAAGTCCCATGTTTTCAAATGATTTATCAATTTCATTATTTTTATCATTCAATTTAGTAAATGGGTTAGTTTCATAAAATATCACATGGAATGATACTTAAATAATCCTTGTAATTTTTTTAAACACTCTATAGGATTTAAGAGTAGTAGAATATCCTATAAAAATTCTTACACTAGCTTTTAGATCGAACATACCAAGTTTTTCATAGTTTCAAACATATAATCCTTACAACAAAAAACATTAAAGTGATTTACATTTGGTTTTCAGTTATTCCAAAGTTCATATGGTGTCCCTTTAAAAATATTCCTTAGTAAACCTCTACTCATTATATAAAAATATTTTCTTACATAATCTACCCAAAAATAGGTAGGAAGAATATATTTATTTAGCATAGTACTTTCCATTTATTGAAATGTTATATTTCTTCTTTCAACAATTCCATTTTGTTGAGGTGTTCTTGGTGTAGAGAAGGTGTGTTTAGTACCTTGATTTGAGAAAAAAGAATTTAATTTTGGATTCTCAAGTTATCCACTAGTATCACATCTTAGTGAAATTATTTTAAACCCCTTTTCATTTTGAAAAATTTTAAAAAAAACAACTATAAATAATTAATACTTCACTTGTGAGTTTTAAAAAATATACCCAAGTAAATAGAGAATAACAATCAACTAAAACGTAGACATAAAATTTACCAGCCAAACTTGTAACACTGGATAGTCAAAATAAATCCATATGGTTATGTTATAATGGTTTAGATATAGAAATTATGGTAATATATTCGAAATAATATTTGTAACGGTTGCCAATTTTAGAGGCATAATATAATCTATCATTGTAAAATTTAAGACAAGGTAAATTTGAAACTAACTTTTTATTAGATAATTTATATTACACATATATATATATATATTACGATGACCATGTTTCCTATGCCAGATCCATGACTCATTTTACTTAGTATTTAAATAGTTTATTTTCTATTTACACAGGGAATTTAAATCCAAGGTATAAACATTATCAGTTATAGGTGCTTGACATTTAATTAGTTTATCTTTGAAAACTAAAAAGGAATTTGTTAGAAAAATAAACATCAAAACCATCATCACAATGTTGAGAAATACATATTAGGTTGTTATTTAGTCTATGCACATACATTACCTTGTTGATTTAGATAGTCTTTTGATATCCAAAAATTACAACACCAACAATATTTCCTTTTCCATTGTCACAAAAACTGACTAGACCTCCATCTATTAGAGTTAATGCATAGAAAATTGATGAGTCTCCACTCATGTGTCTGGAACATCCACTATCCATATATCATATCGATTCTCTATTTCTGTGGAATATTTCTTATGAAAGAAATTAAATATGTGTTTATTTTTTTCTACATATTTTCTTGGGTCTTATAGTGTTAGCAAGCTGTGATCTGGTAATCCAGATTTTGGTTTTCCCCCTTGCTTTATCAACCAAAATTTTATATTTTATTTACATCATTTCCAAGAATATAGTTTAAAACCTTTTCCCCTTTATTAAAAAAATGAATTTTACTCTTATGAGACTTTAATTCATCTTACAATTATTTTATACTTTCTTTATGATTACAATAGTTTGATGTTGAAGAATTGATTTTTCAACATGTTCATAATGTTTTTTTATGATATTGACTCATTATTCTAATGTGATATGTTTAATATTTTTCAATTATTTTTGCTTATTTAATAAAAAATAATATTTTCCTTCTAACATAGAACAATAAGCATCCAATTTATCATTTGAGAACCCCTCATAGTTAGAGGAAGAGGAATTATAAGTTTGCACCCATATTTCTTCCTTATCCATAAACATCATATTAGATTTGAGATTTTGTGTCTCTTTCTATGAAATGGATTTTGAGGAGATGATATAGTCTTCATATACACTCCATATAGCTTTCATTTATGTTCTTCCATTATGCTCATAGTCATTATTTTTATGATATTTCTTTTCTATCCTTCTTCTTTCTTTGTTATATTGAAGACAATCAAGTATGATGTGACCCAATTTTTTCCATTAATGGTATCAAAATTCTATAGGTCCTTTCTCATCCTTCCAAATGGTTTTTTGAATCCTTTTTTATTCTTGTGAAGTTTTCTATGAATTCTTGATAGCAGATCCATTTCAATTTTAGAAACTATGGAATCTGATTTTTTTCCCATTTTCTCTTATTGTTTTGTTTTTCTATTATCCTTCTGAGATGTTACTTTTAGTGAAGTATGTTCCCATTTAACTATAATCTTAAGATCATCAAATTCATCCTACATCTCTTCTTGATACATCATCAATGTTCCAATTAGTTCTATCATTGTTTAATTCTTGACAGATGAGGATTGATGAATAACTGGTGATATGACTTTCCATTTAGTGGGAATTACTCTAAGTACTTTTAGGACTTGAAGAGATTTAATTAGGGGATATCTCAAGAAATTATTATTATTGAAAAAAATTTCTAAAGTTATATTCATCTCTATGATGATTTCCCCATCATACATTTTACAGTGTCAAATTTGATATTTTATGTATCATATCTCATCTGTCTTATATTTTTTGTTACTTCATAAGAAATTGTAACAGTTTACCACATATCACAGGTATTAGGACACTGTGATTCACAATTAATGTCATGGGAACCAAGTCCACAGATAATACCATTTATTTATTTTGAATTGATGTCATATTTAGATTTGTTTCACCAGTCCAAATATTTTTTTTTAGGAATTGCACAATGAGTGATGGTATTTTAATAAACATTGAATCTAAGATTCATTAGGTACGTGACCATATAATATTTCCATCATCTATTGTTTTCACCATTAAACTATGTGTCATAAACCATAGAAATTTCCTCTCTAGTATCAACCATTTCTATTTCCTTTTTATAGACATTATGCTCTTCATCTTGATATAACGTTAATCAAAAATATATCCTTTGATACCAATTGATTGGTTGGAATAATAAAAAGTAACACAAGAGGGGGGTGAATTGTGTTTCTTAAAATTTCTTCACCAACATTTTCTTTTAAATAGATTTTTGATTTATATATATTTTAGTGTTTTCTTCAATATAAAATATGAGTAGTGGGTAAATAGAAAGAAAAAACCCCATATAATTTATAGTGGTCTAGGGTAGAAATAACCCTTAGTCCACTCAACTAACGCACTCTCTGTGAGATTTGTGAAATTTTCTATAATGGTCATCTTATCACAAGACCAAAAATCCACAAATATGTGTAGGAATTTGAGACCTTTACAATAAGGAAAAAATGATCATTTTTGTTTCTTTTGTAGGGAACCAATTATCCACATCTTAATCAGAGAAGCTTTCACTTCAGCAGTATTTGTTACGAGTATTTGATACTCCAATAAATAAAAAGAGTGTGATTTTTTAGTTTGGATTGATCTTTATAGTTGAAGAATCTTAAACATACATTCGACGGATCTTCTTCTTCAGAAATGTATTTCTTCAAGAAAGAGTTATTCTAATGTGATCTTGGTTGCAAATTTTCTTCAATTAAAAGTAGCAACGAACCATAGCAGCAATATTATTGTACTAAGAGATTGATCATGTATATCTCCAAAGTGTAGCCTCTTCTACAATAAACAGAATCAATCGATTATTTTAGTAGATCTATATAATATATTCACGAGAAAATAACCATATGTTTATGATCTTTTATCACCCGTAACAAACATATATAGGATTTTTAAATACTCCGTTAATATAAATATATTTCTTCTGGTCAAACATATCCAAAAAAATATCTTGAAAAACAAAAAATATTCAAATTAAAAAATCGTTTAGGGGAGTAATAACATAACTTAATAACAGGAGTGAATTTCTCTTTTGAGTACGATCCTTCGAACCATTTATATCGAGCTTTGAATTGGCCATAAATGAGCTTTAAATTAGCCTATAATTCAGTCAAGATAGTTGTATAAATCATAGATAAAATATTGAATTAAATATCTGATGATGAAATTTAAAATATAGGGTTTCTTCATAAAAAGAAAAAATAAGAAAATTATTGTTAAACTACATAGGATCCATTTTCCAAATTTAATTTCCACAACATAAGGTTGATCATAAAATTAAGGTCGATGATCCATACATTTCTCTCTCAAACGTAGGGTTCCTTACTCATGTAGGATTCTTTAACCATACTTTCTAGATTCCGAAAACATAATGTTACGTCCAAATGTATGGTTCTTTAAACATAATTTTCTAATAATAAATATTTTATGATCCATACAAATTGTTCTGAACATCAGTTTCATTCCTTACAAACTGTTCCAATCATAGAGTTTATTCCTTACCTTATTTTTATCAACACAGTGTAAGGATGGTTTTTAAAGAACATATTAAAATTAAATCTGTATAATTTAATGAATATTAAATGTAAATTATAAAATAATTAAATATTTCTAGAATACATATTTTAATAAATAACAATTTCCCAAAATACACTTAAAGTAATATCATTAGTAAACCAAACAAGGGAATTTGTGATCATCAAAATCAATTAATATTTATAAAGTAATGTTTAGACAATAAATTCCAAAAAAATTCAAGAATTTTTACCATAATATAAATAACGTATATATTTATTTATATTAATCCAATAATGTAATATATAGAAAATTAAATAAACTGTTCAGGGAGATGGTGTGCCATATATATGCATGAACATTATTTCCATTTTATCTCTCGATAAAAATAAATAAAAGAAAATAATATAGTAGCATTAAGAATAATTTTAATTACATATATATATATATAATATTTATTAAATTTATCCTAATTACATTCCATGAAAATAATTAGAAAAAAATAATGACGTCACTTTGTGGGCGGTAGTCCACCGTATGCACGAATGACGTTGGTCTATCCCTTATGAGTATAAAAAGTAAGAGGATATAAGTGATACAATAATTAAAAAAGTACATTTATATTATTAACATCATGTATATATAATATATCCTTCATCATACCCCATCATGAGAGGTGTTGATGGAAAACACGTCACATCGGTTTGCGAGGAGGTAGTCTGCCATACTCGTGAGTGATGTTATCATTTCTCATTTTAGGGAAGAGGATATGGTTATAGTTCATTACCATAACATAAATAATCCCCTTACATAGAATATACTAATTTTATTATATAATCATGTATTAATAACAGCTGAAGGATATGTAGAATAAAAAATAAGAATCTCGGTTAGGGATGTTACAACTTCTTTAAAAAACTTCTTTTGGTTTATAGGAAAAGCCATGCTGGGGTAGATTTATGGCCAAAATAAATAATCCAAAATGATAAGAGTGAATTAAGTAGTGTATTTAGCTATTTCTTGGATAACAATATGGGTTTAGATGTGTGAAGTGGAGTAGAGCTGTGTTGGTCTCCTATAAGTGGGATGTGTGCGAACTTGGAATTTTGAAAAGGAAAAAGTGTACCCACATTTATCACAATAAACAAGGATTAAAAATGGAAGATTATTAATAATAAAAGATATAAGGATGAACTTTTTCCATAAAATAGGTTTTGTATAATTATTTATGTCTTTTTATCACTTATTTTTTTATTTTAACCTTCTGTAATCCCATTTTAACCTTAACTGTAGTAAATAATTTGAAAACATTTACTATTCATAATAGACAAAAAATTAGTTTTTTTATAAAATATAAATTACTCTTATTTCAGATATATAATTCTTTTTTCAAAATTTTTCTCATATAATTAGAAGAATTTAATTTAAAATTAAACCCACAGATGCGAAGAAAAAGTTGGTTTTTAAAGAATATATTTTCATAAGTATAGAATATTTTAATATTTAAATTCAATATTAAATTGATTCCAACATCCTAAATTGAATTAATAAATATATAATTTTACTTATTTTTCTTTAAAACCAATCATAAAACAATTTTAATGTAATTAAAAGTTTTAAATAAATATGTATTACTTAATGAAAACCAATGTTTTTCACTATTCCTTGTAAAAATTCACTATTTAGAAAATTCAAAAAAATAGTCCAAGATAAAATTAACATTTTTATTTAAAAAATGAAATTTATATTTTCATTTATGTTTTCCAAAAGTTTTAAAAAATACTTTTATTATATCTTTACAAAATTCAATAAAAAATTCTTTTCAGAAAATAGTATTTTCAAAACATATAAAAACTTTTCCAAAAATGTTATACTTATTTATTAATATGTTTTATTTAGATTAAACAATTATACAAAATATTTAAAAAGTTTTATTTCTATTCATACCAATAAATTTAATGGTTAGGTTATAACAATCACATTTCAATAATTATATTAATAATATATTTGGTTTGTTTGAAGTTAGTGTCATGTGTAATGCATGATAAACGTGATGTTTCATGTAACACTATATATACTTAGTGTTTAGTGTAACGAAATATAAAATTGTTGTTGAAATTAACACTAGATATCAAGAAAATTTAATTTATTCTAAAAATAATAATTCATAAAAACAGTTTGAGTTATATTCTATCCCCCCCTTAAGATGAATTTCTCCCAAAAAATTGTCAATCTGATTCAAAAAATAAGGATACTTATACCAAATAATTTCTATAGTTTTCCAAACGACTTCATCAAACTGACGATTTCACCCAAAAAAATTAACCAGGGGATTGGCCTTGTTTTTTAGGACTTTATCTAGGTAATTCAAAATATCCATTGGAGTTCCTCATAAAAAATATCTTACTCCATTACTACACCCTCTGATTTTAGTACTTGTGAAATATTAGGTTTGTAATTTGTCAATATAGATACATGGAAAATGATGTGGAATTGTGAGAGGTTTTGTGGAATGTAAAAGTGATAATATATAGTCATAACATGATCAATAATTTCCTTGGGTTCAATATACCTAGGTATTAGTTTCCATTTATTCTGTAATTTCATAACCTTTTTCCATGGACAAATCCTTACAAACACCTTGTCACCAACATCAAATTCCAGATCATACCGTTGATTATCAATATAAAGTTTCTATTGACTTTTAGATTCCATGGTATGTTATTGAATGACTCTAACCTTATTTTCTATTTTTTAGCTATCTCATTTCCCAATATCATTCGTTCACTAATTTCAATCCATTATGTTGGAGTTATGAACATTTTCCATAGAGGGATTCAAAAGGATCCATCTAAATCCTCAATAAAAAGATATTATTGTATGAATAATCAGCACTGGGAAGGAGTTGATCCAAACCACCATTAAATTCCATTTATCATAATATCACCATATACTCTAGTGTTAGAATTTTTCTATCAGACTTAATCTATTTCATGATGTTATGTAGTGTTGAAACTCAATTTTGTATCAATATATTATTGAAGATTCCACTCAAACGTAGGGGTAAACCTCAGATCCTAATTAGACATAATAGAATGAGGTACTTCATGAAACCTTGCAACATAATGTATATCTTGAAATGTTTATCGAGTGAGAAATTTTTTCTAATAGAGATAAAGTGTCATAACATTGTAAGGTGATTGACTTTATAACATATAAAATTATTCCCTTAAGACATTTTTGATTGTCCGATGACAAAATCCATGATGATTTCTTCTCATTTCCATTATAGTATGGGTAATAGATGTAAGATCCCATTAGAGTTTTTCCCCCAAACATAACATGTTGACATACCAATCACTAGGAGACAAACTCTTCAATAACTCTCTTCATTATATTCTATAAGAAATACTCTTTCAAATATCTATACACCGTAGTATTTTCTTAATTAATGGATTATTAAGAACTATAAAATTCATTTAATAACTCTTTCATGGAATCTAGTATGTTTGGAACACACACACAGTTCATGAACCTTACTATTCTATCATGATCAATGTTAAACTTATCAACATTTCTAACCTTATTTTTGACCTCTATATATTTCTTAAGCACCTATTTAATCATCACTTTGATAGATATATAAAACTTAAGTTGATCAAGATAATATTTCTCCACTTCCTTCAGAATTTGCAGATCCATACTTTATAAATAAAGAAATATAAGATCTTTTGTGATCCTTATCTTGGATAACCTATCATGATAATTATGATTCAAAGTAACATCCCCCTGTTTACATTCCCATGGTAGTAATATATTGAGAATACTTAATCTATAATAATATCTAACCATTTTCTCTAATGCATATTCAACTCCTTTTTTGTGGGAAAATTATTTAAACATTTTTTATCAGTATATATATCACACATTTCTCCATAAAGATAATTCCTCTATATATTTAATGAAAAAATTACTATAGCTAACTCCTAGTCCTATGTTGGGTAATTTTTCTCATGAACCTTCAATTTTCTTGACGAATAAGCTATAATAATTTCATTGATCATAATAATGCATCTGAATTCCTTCTTGGATGTGTCACTATCAATTGAAAACCCTTATCCACTGTAGGGTAATGTTATAATAGGTGTTATCACTATTCTTCTCTCTAGTTTCATGAAATATTCTTCATATTCATCTATCCAAATGAACTTGGCTCCAGTATAAGTTAACATGCAATGTGGATTATATATTATTGGGAAATTATCCATAAAATGTAGATAATTCCTTGATTAATGAGGAATAATATGGATCTCAATCATCATGGATGGTCTAAGGGAACGTTAAATAGCCTCCATCTGTGATGAATCAATTGATATGACCTCTCTTGACATTATAGAACAAAAATATTAAACCTTTTGTATCCAAAATTCAATCAGTGTAAATTTTTCATTTATTTTTTCCATCAGTATGGTATTTAGAAAAATTCACATGGGATCTTTATTCTCATCATTTCACTTTGAATAAATATGAATATATTCTATAATTACCAAAAAAATGATAAAGCTAATATCTAAAGACTGTATTAATTAAATCCATGAAGATAGTGGTGGAATTATTAATACTGAATGGAATCATTATATATTCCTAGTGGTCATAACATTGTGTGGCTCTGGGTACGAGTTCTATGGAAAATTAAACTTCCTGAGTCAGTGGGAGAATCAGAAACTCTTTTGTAATGACATCAAAAAACTCCCACACAACCATAATATAATAGATGTTTAGTTTCTTACCAACCAAATATGACAAAAAAACTATATTGAATAGGAATAAAACCCCATATAATGGATGTTATTTCAAAGGTATTTTTATATTTTTCATCACACTAATAAATAATCATAGGTTTGTTGGGAATATCAAACATTACTAACCTTACTTGTAGATTAATATAGGATTAATTTTGGTAATTCCAATCCAATCATATGATAACATCATATTTAACTAGATTGATAATTATAGTATTTATAGGAAACCAATAATTTTGATATAACCATCATACCATTACGTGTTCCCACTAATAATTCTATATCTAATCATTTCGGTGGCATCTTGATACCCTATGAAAAGATATTAAATATGAAATAATGGATAGATACATAGTTAAATATGACATTAATAGTTCTATATAAGTTGTTAAGTGTATCTTTCACGACATTGTTATTGCACCCCTCATTAGAAATAGTGATCAAATGATATTTCCCATTATCACTAATCATAAGAGGTTTCTATGGTTGATCATAATCATAAACCAATAGATTTTGATGCTAGTTAGCATAATTCGCATACTCCTTATATTTCATACATTAGAGAGTGGGTGGTTCATTCTGTGTATCTTTCTCTCTATTCATATCATTAGTTAAATTCATCTCATTACATCAGTATAATATTTCCTAATGAACGTTCCTCCTACAAGTAAAACATTTTCAATTTCCCTTAATACAATTTCAACCATGTTTAATTCCATATTTAAGGAATAACAGAAATTTCATCTTAATTTATCAATTGTTTTTAGAGATTCCTTATAAATACATATTCTTTTTCCCATAAAAATCAAGATATTGTTGGGTAAATATGATCGATATTTCAATATAGATATAACATATAAATATTTCTTCATAGATACTAAACTCCTTTATGGATGATTACCTTTGAGGACTTAGTTTTAAGACACTAATGAATTTATTAACCTTCCATTCATGGTGGATGCTAATTCTTAAAGAGTACCTCACAAGTATCATAAAACTGGCCTCATAGTTACTAATAAATTCATTATACTTATATTTTATCTCATGGAATTCCTTTATTTTTTATACATATAATTTTACGGAAGTAAGTACAGAAAAATAATCTCTTAAACCCACCCCACTATATAGAGTTAATTTCAACATATTCCCTTGTATTATTGATGATATTGCACCATTAATACCCTCAACCTTTCATTTTATAGACATCCAATATAATATTTTCTTGTTCAAAACAATAGAGATTGAAATTTCCATTTTCAACGGTTCTAATCCATCACACATGAGCTAAAAATTTGTGGAACCACTAAAATAGGGTGGAAAATTTTTCATGAAGGAATCATCATAATGATGTTCCCTCCATTTCTCATTAGGATGTTCAACATTATTCAAGTATTTAGAATGTTATATGAGTATAACAAAAAGATTATTCATTCCAAATCCAATAAAAATTGGTTTCTTATGAGGAAAATCATTGCATTTTCTATCACACAAATCATTAACATAGTCTCTTTTGGTTGCATCCTTTCACTAAAATAAAAAAATAAAATCATTCTATGGGAAACAATAATCACAGTGGGGAACCAAATAATCATTAAAAATCATATAAAAGATTTCTAAATCATGACACATTATTTTTAATCTATGAATCTGTAGGTTTATCCAAGGCCATTAATATTCAACAACTATTTAAATCATTCATTATGGTTCAAAATATCTTTTAATTTCCAATGAATTTCCCCTGGGGGTGTCAAAATAGGGTTACAGCAAGTCCCATTTTCATCCACTGGGTGATGATTGAGACCATCTCAGTGCTGCATTTTTATATCTATAACCACTAGGTATCAAAATACTAGTTCCATATTCACATATAGTATCCATAAATGTATGTAATTTTATAAAAACCACTCATATATATCCTTTACTAAAATTCATGGGAATTTTATTTTACAATGACTCGTACTTAGAATTATACTTAGACATATCCTTATAGATATCACAAAATTTTCACCATTTATTTTCCAAAGGATAACTATATTTTTCTCTAATACCAAAACTAATTACCCTAAACTTATAATACATAAATATGACATATTAATAGACATATATTCATTAAAAAACATAATTATCTACACTAGAATAATTTAGTTCTAGTTATTTTAGAAACATGGACTCATAAAAAACTAGTCCATAAGTGATTTACATCATCTCCCACTATGTTCTTCTGAATAAGAACCCTTCTTAGACATACCATACATAATAAATTACATCATAAATTTGGGAGAGGAGACCTAAGAAAGGGTGATCTCAGATGCTCAATAATGGTAAACATGGGATATATAAATATATATTGAGCATAAGGGTATGATAGAATGAGAATAACATTTGAAAATAATACCTTTTATATCATAGACCATAAACACGAGTTGTTCCATAAATCATGGTTTCTAATACTCCATGAATCACAATATAATCAAAGAACATCAACCATGAGAACATAAATATGTCCTAATTCATAATTCTGTGGAAACAAATAAGAATAGAAAAATAAATTTATTATTTTCTAATGGATAATTACCTTTACTATCATAGTGGGTTGAGTTCACTCGCCAACCCATCAATGTAGTCAAAGATAACTCCCATGTCTACTATAGTGTGTCAAGTCACATATTAAACTATGTTTAATCCGAATTATAGTCATGTTTATCACATGAGTAATCAATTATTAAACAAATAATTAAAGAGAGATATAGGTCCCATTGATCATATATTGAAAATTATACAAATGTGTTCAGTAAGATCATAAAACATTCATCATTTTAGAAAAAATGAAAATAAATGGGTCTCATAATAATTACACCATATCACAACCCATTTAAAATAAATGGTTTTTATATACATTTCTTTATTTCATCATAGATTAACATGTGAAAAAAAGAAGTGGATTTTATAATCATCTTTTCATGGTAAAGTCAATGGAAATGAAAAATATTTCCAAAGCATTATTATCATAATCCTAAACCACTCCAAGACATAATAAGATTGATATCGTTGGATAATATCCCTTGTAATAAAAAGTAACATATAAAATCATATTATTAGAGGGAAAATAATTTTGAAAGAACAACTATAAAATTTATTGAAGAAAATAGATTTCCATCTTTGAAAAAAAAATTTAAAATCTTAAAAAATAAAAATCATTTATATGAAAATAATTTTAGAAGTATATATATAATTTTTTGAAACATTTAGTGGACATGATGGAGGAAATTATATACATGATATACCGAATAAAACAGAAATTTCATTCACATTTTCAATTAAATCAAAACATGTCTTGTTTTGAAAAAAACATGAAGGTTCCTTTATTTCTTTTTACAAAAAAAATATAACAATGGAAAAAATGAATTTAATAAATTATTTGTAAAATTTTAAAAAATATTTTTGAAATCATTTTTATAAAACATTATTTTGTAAGAAAATAGTTTTCTAAAGAAAATAGAAATAAAGTTAGTTTTCATCGAAAAGGTATTTTCGAAACATATGTATATAAAGAAAGTATAATGAAGGGAAAACATCTATTCTCATGATATAACCAATTTAGAATACATTACATGAATTTTATTATATATCTTTAATAATAATTCATCATCAAAGGCATAATCCATAACAATCCTGATAAAAAATGAGATTGTATCATAAAATTGTTACCACCATGGTAACATTGAATAATAATACCCCTGAAAAAATAACATTAAATGAAACACAAAATATTGTTATAATAAATAAATTCAAAATATTACATGAAAAATGGATTATTTAAACACCTCAAAAAAGAAGGTAGGTGTATAACATAACATATATCCCCAAGATGAAAAATTGAGAAAAAACCATTACCACTTCAGTAATATTTTGAATTAAAACTACCATTTGATAATAACATCAAAATAATCATTAAATGAAATAAATATAAGTACTTTTATTATATAACATGTTAATAGGGAATTATATACACCACAAAAAGAAATGAGTGTTGAATATATTATATCTCTCTCAGAAATAAAAGAGAGACATAAATTCCCTTACCTTATGTATCGACATCCCTTGTAACATTAGAAAAACATTTATAATAAATATAATTTAATCATACATCTATTATAGAACCATATTCATTTTTATCATACCATATACTATTTTACTGCGACTTCTCTTTTCCCATTTATTGACAATTCCTTAATATTTTTTTAGTTAATAGTTTTACTGTCTTTCATGTATGATTTTTTGGTTATTTCTATCCTATTAAATTGATAATGTTACTATAATTTTAAAAAAAGTTACCCACGACATAAATAATATATATAATAATGATATATATATTTATAGTAATCCATTAAATTTAGAGATAGAAAATGAAATACACATTTATAAAGATGATAGGTCGTACGTTTGCATCGAAACTATTTCAATTTTCTGAAAGATGAAATGAAAGAAATGTAAATAATATATTACCTTTAAATAATCTTTTTTACTTCCCATATATCATATATATTTATTAAATTTACCCTAATTACCATCCATTGAATGTGTTGGTAAAAAATGTGTCACATCGTTTCACGAGGCTGTAGTCCTCTATACACAAGAACAACATTACCATATCCCCCATCGAGTATAAATTAATAGATTCTATATGATATCATAATTAAATAATTATATTTTTGTTACAAATATAATATAAGTACATTATATCCAACAACATAACCAGCCATTAGAGGTGTTGATGGAAAACTTGTCAGATCAGTTCATAAGGAGATAGTCTGTTGTTTATATTAGAAAACTATTCATTTACCATTAGTGGGAGGGGGATATTTTTGTTGATAATACCCTAAACCGAACAAAATATAATAATATTTAATATATTTATGTAAACAAATAATCTTAGTTTAATAAGAATTTAAGGAGGTGTAGTAAGAAATAAAATAAAATGCTCAGTTTGGGATGTTACCTCTTTTTCAAACAACATATTTTCCCTTACACCAGAATCCTTCATATGATGTAATTATAGAAAACCCAAAGGGTTTTGTATCTTTCAATTGGACTGAAGAAGAGTATCCTTTCATAAATAACGTGAGTGGAACACTTGTAATTTTTTAAAATAAAAAGGCATACACAAATATTTCTCATTATAAAATGCTTGTAAATAGACCCATATTGAGATAAGAAGATATAAGGTCAAAAGATATCTATAAAAAAGGTTTTGGAAAATTTTATAGGTCATTTTACCCCTTATAATTTTATTTTAACCCCTAGTAAACCCATTTTCACTTCAACCATGGGAATTAATTTTTGTTAATTTTATTATTCAAAATGTTCAAAAAGTATGTTGTACTTATTAGAAAATATGAATTATACTAATTCCAAATATTTAATACATTTTTGCAATTTTAACTTACATAGGTTCTATATTTTAATTTGAAATTAACCCCACTGATGCGATGATAAAGCAAGGTTCCCTAGAGAAATATTTCATTTGTTGAGAGTGTTTTAATATATAATTTAAATTGAAATTGATTATAATAAAATAAATTGGATTTCTAAATATATAATTTAAATATTTTTAATTTTAAAACCATATCAATTTTCTTTATGTATCTGAATTTTTTAAAATAAAATATAATTCTTATTAAAAAATAGTATTTTTAATTATTCTCTAGAAAATCTATATTTTAAGAAAATTCTCAAAAAATTCACTCTAATGTTATTTTGACACGTATATTTCAAAAATAAATTTTATTTTTTTAAATACATTTTCTAAAAGTCGTAGAAATTTATTTTATTATTTTTTAAAAAACACAATAAATTATTTTGAGAAAATAGTATAAATGAAAGATATAAAGCCTTTTCAAAAAAATAAGTACTTTTTTATCAATATGTTTTATTATATAAAACCATTATTCTTAAAATTTAATATAATTCATTACTTTTTGTATTTACATGTTTAATGGATAGGTTGTGATGATCACATTTAAATGATAATATTAATAATATATTGTGGTTATTTAAAACTTAGTGTCACCTGTAACGCAAGAAGAAATAGATGTTCCATGTAATGTAAACTAAACTGAACGTTTTATGTAACACAAGATAAACTCAATGATTTATATTACGTGAAAAAAAAATTATTTTATTCAAAAAATAATTATTTATAAAAAATTAGGGTGCTACAGGAACATAAAGGGAAGAAATACATGACAATATTACCTAATATGTTCCCTCTCAATTATAAAGAAACAATAGTTCAAGTGTAATATGAAAAAAATGTTTGGCTTAAGTCTCTTTTAAATAATTCAACAATGGAAACGAATGGATACATGATATTCGGTTTTCCTCCCAAAGTGATTCTAAAATTTAGAAGAACATTTAGAAACAATAAAGAGGTTTTGTAACCTTTGGTAATAACTCATACTTGAAAATTAAAGTTATTGGAAGAACTAAAATTGAAAATGGTTTTTTGAAATCATATGATATTAGAAAAGTTGATGATAAAAAAACACAACTTTTTTAGTGTTAAATTACTTTGGGATTATGGGAATGAGGTATTGTTCAAGAGGAATACATGATTCATTGAAATAACATGTTAGGGATGAAATGTTTTTCTAGGAAATAGAACTAATGAAAACTTATTCTTGATTAGTGATCCATATAATACATATTACATAAGCATGAGATATAATAAATTTATTTGAAAAATAAGACTTTGGAATCCAAAGAAAATGATATTAAATAATATTGTAAAACCTGAAATCATAATATATTTACTAAATCTGATGAATGATCAACATAGTGTTTGTGGAACATGTCAGAATGGAAAGACAACTCAGAAGGCTTATAATAAGGTGGATATTACACCTGCATGACCATTGGAATTGTTCAACATTAGTTGTTATGGGACCAGGATACAAAAATGCACTCAAGGCGATTTTTATTTGACTGAATTCATCGATATATTCACTCATATTACCAATGTTATTTTCATAAAATAAAAATCCAAGGAAATAAAAATGCTCAAAATTTATAGAAGAGGGGTATAAAAAGAGCTTGGTTTGTGTATCAGAAAACTAACATCTGATAATGGGAAATAATACAGAAGTAGTTTTTTTGAATCATATGTTAGAAAACATGGGAAAAATCATTAATATAGAACCCCCAATAAACAAAACATAATTGTTTTTTAGGGAGAAAAAAATGTATTATTGTTTAAATGGGAAGAATAATACTAGTTTAGAATTATGTTTCATGATACTTTTGGAGAGATTTATTATTTACTGCATTGCATATAAAGAATAGATTTCTTTTTAGACCCAAGACACATGTAACCTCTTATGAAATAGGGTAAAAAATAAACACCATGGAATATTTCATGGTATATGGAAGTCCTTGTTATATTAAAATCAAATGAAGTTGTCAATTAAATATTAAATAAAACATTTATAATTGATTCTTTATGGGTTATATATCTAATGGAAGTGGATACATGTTAGATGATAAAATATTTAATAATGTTTTTGAATATTTTGGATGTGAAAATTGATGAAAATATGTGACAAATATGTTATAATATTCTACTATATTTTGATATACTGTTAAAAATAGTTGGAATAATTCTATAGAAATGGGTGAAAATATTTCTAAAGTTAGAATGAAAACAGTTGAGGATAACTCAAAATTACCTACTAGTGATGAAAATGTTGCTGATAGTAATAGAAATCAGTTCTAGAAATTAAAAAACTTTTTGAAACCAAAATATCATTACAAGTCATAATGCACTAGTTCAAACAATAATAATATTAATATTAGAAATTTAATCACCACTTATTTCATATGATGAACCAAGAATTATTTTTAAGGCTATTAATCATGATGAATGGATAAAATCCATGAATGAAGTACTCAGTCAACCTGATCTTAAATCTACATGGAAAATCATCCTAGATTGAAAACTAAGAATTCTATTGGCACAAATTGGGTTTTTATGAAAAAATTAATGAGAAAGGTAAAGTCATACAGAAGAAGTCCACATATTGTAATGGTTATTCAAAAATGGAATGCATATACATTAAAGTAGATTTTTCTCTAGTTTCTATATATGAAAAACAATATTTTATAGTAAGTGTAAAATCATAAGCATTAAAATGTTTATGAAATAAATGTAAAGTCTCATTTTTTTAAATGGAAACATAAAATAGTAGTCCTTTTTTAAAAACATAGAATGTTTTGTACTTGAAAATTATGGTATAATGGTGTGTAAATTGGAAAATTATTTGCATAGTTTAAAATATGCTCCAAGGGTCTATTATTATATAATTGATGACTGCTTGACAAAAATGTTTTTTTATATGAATTATTGATAGAAAATTAAACATGATGAATTATTTATTATAAACATTGGTAGTGATAAATTATGTTGTTGACATAATTTTTTCCAATAAAGGATGTTTCTTTTTTGAGGAATTTTCTATAGAAATGGAAAACTAGTTTGAAATGATTATACTGGTGGAAGTAAACTACTTTTTAGGGGTACAAAATGAGAAAATTTTATAGTTTTACTTTACTTCCCAAGACCTATATTCCAATGAAAATATGTTAAAGGTTTATATAGAAAATAATTTAGAGGTATCTACACATATATCTGTTGTCACAAAGATATGAAAATATGACCAGTAAAGAAATGTTAGATAGAATAAATTTAGAAGAATGATTGGAATATATTTATATCACATAACAACTAGAAATGATTTTGCATATGTGGTGACTCTATGATCAATATATCAACATGAACCAATGGAGTCACGCCTAATAGAATTTTAAATAATGCTACGTTATGTAAGAGGTATATTGAATTGTGGTATACTCTATAGATGTATTGTGGATTTATATTTTATTTCATACACAAATGCATATTGGGAAGTTGATTGTATAAAAGTATATCCATATATAGTGGAGTGTTATTTTTTAGTGATTGTTATTTGAGCTAGTACATCTATAATAAAAACATAGTGACCTTTAGTACAACTGAATTAGATTATGTGGAAGATACTCATGTATTTATATAGTCTTTGTGGCATCAAGTACATTTAAATTATTTGTGGTTTGATAATAAAAAATAATTAGAGATACATTGGGACAATCAAAGTGATATTCATTTTTTTGAAAAATAAATTTCCACACAAATGATCCAAACATTTTGAAATTTGATAAATTTTTATCAAAGAGAATGTGGCATCACGTGAAATCAACACTTTCTACATTTTAACTAAATATTATGTTGTAAAAATATATATAAAATATATGGTACGTTAGTTATTTAAAAATTAAGGCTGAAATTTCATGATAATATTTACCTAAAAACTTATATTTTAGCTCCTTTGAGAACCCTCTATGGATCATTGGATTATATACCCAAAGGTGGAGGGACTTACATGACAAAGGGGGTGTATACTACATGGTTAGTTTTTAAAAAATCGAACGATGCTAAAGACATTATTTCAATGTTAAAAAATCAAAATATGAGATCTTGATAAAGGAAGTGATGAAGGAAGTAAGAAGATAGAATTGATGAGTTACTATAGTGTCTTCAATAATTTCTCCCAGAGAATTTTAATGCAGCAATGCACATGAGTGGGAATGGTGGAACATAATAATTTTCTCATAGGAGGTGATCAGATGGTTCTCATGCTTCAGTGGCCTTTAATAACTATCCTGATTAGAGATGATGATTTGTATTTTTTATTCAAAAAATATGTATTTGTCAGAGGTATTGTTAGACTAGTAATTTTCAAATAATTTTTAATAAATAAATAGGGGGATATTGAAAACCCCCATGGAATTCTGTCTTGGTAGGAGAGGGCTTGAAGATCCCATGTTCTTGGTAAAAATGGTTTATTATATTTATTGACACCCTTATATGAGTTTATCATAATGTCTAATGGTGATTGATCTCTTTTTATGGATTTATATATCATGGAAGGAAGTTAAATTATTCTTAATTTTTTTTTGATAAGGGATAGAGTTCATATGAAGCAATACTATTTGAGTTTGTGATGTTCCAAAATAAATGTTACCTTTTTTGGTGAAGGGATGTTTCACATATCCATTTATTATACCTAGTCGAAATGGTGAAGAACTATTTATGTAGGTGATTCATGTAACCATTTCTATTACTCTAAAAATTACATAGCATACTCAGTCATGAATCCATTTTGATATGGAATGACATAGCTAATTTTTTCACACATCCAAATGATCGACATAGCCGATTTGGAGATCCACATAGCCAATTGTTTCTTGTATATGATTTAAATGAAGCCAATTTTAAATCACATATAAATTTTTAAACATATATGAATTATGAATAACATAATAGAATATTCTAAGTAGCTATCAACTATTGGGTTCCACGTATCTTATTGTTTCATAGAGCAGATTCATGGATTTCTCTACATATATATTATTTTCTCACTGTTTTTTAGAATTAAATTATTATGAATATATTTTATTATGATGAGTTCATGGAAGGTTTTAAATACCCCCACCATCATAAACATGACTAAGATGTGTTTTTTGACAATATTTATAGATATTTTTGTTCTTTAATGTTTATGTGGTTTGTGGGGAACCTATTGAAAAATAGTGAAAATGATGTTTTATGGGTGATTCTATTGGATTAATAGCAGATAGATGGTAGTTAAAAAACTAAAAAAATGGGAGTTTGGTATGAATCCAATGTTTAATCCTAAAAAATAAACATTTGATGAATCATTTTTCTTTAATAGATTTTTTTTTATATTGAGGATACATGGGTAACACAATTAAATATTTAACTATTGGGGATTTATTCTTAGATATTCTAGAGTCTTGTGGACATGGATCTATATACTTTATTTCCAACATAGATTGGTTTATTTTGGTGATTTAATCCTTTTTTAGATATATTTTTTTACTATAACATGATTTTATGAGGTTGTGTGTGACTCTTGGAATGTGTAGCAGGATTCTAAATTATTTTTTGTAAGAGGATTTCACTTTGGGATATAGTAAAATGAATCAATGGTAGTGGGTGTTACAATTCAAAAAAATTAGTTGGATTCCACAGTATATCTAAACCTTATAATAATATGTGAATTATTTTCTCTTTCTTCACTTCATGATTCTATGAGGATGTGTTTTTTCAAGATTTAGTGGATCGTAATTCATTACGTCACAATGGTATTTCTCTATTGAAAATAAATTGTAAAAACATTCCTCCACTCATTCAACCCCCATTCTCAGTATAGGAAAAAATTCCTAAAATAAACATGAAAATGGATTTAAAAGACAATAACATATAAGAATTAAATTAATATAAGTATCAATAGGATGAATAATGTTTAACATGGATTCAAATAAACACAAAAACACAAAAAATTGTTATTGGAGAAGAAATTATTATTTAATTTATGAAATGAAGGACCATAATAAGAAAAATAAGATCATATTTTAATAATAGTGTTACAACACCTCATAAACCTAATAGACCCACAATAGATGTAATTCCATGACCCCAGAATCCTAGAGCTGGTGCATTATTTTAATACATTGGAATTATTATAATGAATCATGTCCGGAAGGACTGACCAGTTTAGCAGTCATGGAAGATAGATTACATACTTGAAATTTACATTATCATTTCTAACATAAAATAAAATATATATAATCTTTTGATAACTCTATTATTCCCCTATATTAATCCTTTATATCAGTCATAATACATTTCTTGGCATCCTGGGAAAATAAAACATAAGAAAGGGGTGAGCTCAATTGCTCAGTAAGGGTAAATAATTTAGCATAAGGTATAGTCTTTTTTAAGGAATGTTGTATAATAATAAAAACATCCTTTTAAACATAAACATGACCATAATATGGGAAAAATAAATCATAAATTAAAATATAAACATCCACATGGATATTATACCAGTAGAATAATCACATGTATTAACTAATATCTTAATAAGGGAATGCATAGGGACAGACATAATAACTACTATGTCAAGGCCTTATGCCAATACCATTAATAAATATTCTATCGAGGCCTTCTTCTAAGACACTATTTTGTCCCATGAGACCTACTGATGCATCAAGAGGCTATAGAGGGCCCCAACCATAACTTACTAAGTCCAATTCATTCATTATATAAAAATGGTGAAACATAACATAATCATTCATATTAAAACAAGAATACAAAATGTGAATACCTTATCTATAAACCATGAATGGTATAAAAATATCACATTCATATTCAAATATATCATAACTCATTCAATATAATATAAATATTGTATTATAATAAATCAACCTCAATCAAGAATAATATCCAATTAAGAATGTTGACGTAGTTGAAAATGATAAGAAAAAACTCTTTGAGAGAAATATCCATTTTTAGGAAATCATTTAAAAGTCACACAATTTATAAAAGAATACTTTTAATAGATATTTTTGAATAAATTTTTCCCATACCACTATGAAACAATTTAATGTAATTAACATTTTATAAAATTCATGTCTATATAAATAAATCCTTCAAACCATTTTGAAAAAATGAACATTAATGAGAAATATTTAGAGGAATAAATATTTACAACATTTAAAATGATATTTTAGATAAATTTTCGCTTAAAAACAACCCCTTTTAAAACAAATTTATGAAACATCGATATGGAAGATAAATATTTCCCAGTAAATACTTACACAAAAAAATCTTACATAATAATGAGATTTAAGAATTATCATTGGTCTGATACTCTCTATACATTTTCGAAACTTTGGTATAATGTATTTGAACATATTATTAAATTCGACCATAATAATATTTATGATATCATGTACTATTCTTTTATGACTTTATATTACCCGTTTATTATCAAATACAATTTAATTCAACATTCCTGGTAATAATCTCTTTGTGTATCATACTTGTTTTGACTGATTCATGATCATATTACATAGATCACGATTTACTTACTTATAAAACGTATAATACAATTTATATATAACACACACACATATATATATATATATTAGATATATGAAATGGAATATATCATTCATGGAGATGGTACGCCGTATGTATGAAAATTGTTTCTGTTTTCATATCGTATAGAAGCTAGTGAATGAAATATATATATATAATATGAGTTGAATTATTATGTAATATATTTCATAATAATTAATAATATTTATTCATATAATCATTCTTGGATGGTGAACATGGAAGATGAGTCTCATCACGTTTTAGAGACAGTTAGTTGTACGTTCGTACGAGTGACGATATCCTTTTTTTAATTGTTAAATGGTATGGAATTGAATGGAATATAAATTTTATAAAACCAATATCATGTTATAATTACTTTTTAAATCCATTATATTCATCGTTATACCCATAGAAATAAATTGTACATGAAAACCATTTACATGATAGTATGGAGACTATAAGTTGTACGTACGCACGCATGGTGGTTCTGTTTTTCATAGGATGGGTAAAAATAGGAATATAGTTGTCCCATAATCTTAACAAAATATTAGCATATATTAGATGTGGACATTATTATTTTATTATTTTAACAACTTATTAATAGTAATTATAAGAAGAAATTAACATTAAAATAAGGGATAAAATGATTACCTCTTCTCCGGGTGTCTCCTTTTGATTTTCACAAAACGACTCCTTAATTTGGCTTTGTGCCCAATGTTTTTTCTCTATGATGAAGTGATGGAAGTTGGAAGGGTATTTGGGCAGGTTTTGGATGAGACAAAGGGCTTTGGAAGTGTCAATAAGTGGTTATAGGTTGTTCCCATTTATAAGAGGGAGGAGAGAACTTTAAGAAAGTATAGAAATATTAATTTATTATAAATTCCATTTCAACTGAAAATTGTCCATAACTAATTTAATTCGATGATAATATTTTTTTGGTTCAAATAATAATCATCCCATAATTTTTATACAAGTTTTTATTATATTTTTATCCTTATTGGTTTTTGTTTAAACCTTGTTTAATCTTTTTTATGCTTGCCATGAGATCATTTTATTTACACATTGTGGGTTAATGAAATTACCATATCATGTCAAAATACCTAAAAAAAGTCATGTATGAAATATTTGGACTTTTATTAACCATTTATATGAATAATAGATTTTTAAGAATTTAATACCATTTAATAAACTATTTTATGTTTGAAGTTATGAATTATGTCAATTTTGGACTGTATTCATATTTGACTTTTTTACAAATTCATAATAACCTGATTACTTCAAAAAAGGCATCAATTTAAATATAATATGTAAATATCACCCAAAAAATTCTTTTATGACATCAAAATAACTAAATTATATTTATTTTAACATTTATAATATCAATTATTTGAATCCTTTATTAATGAAAGAATCACTTCCTCATCATTGTGTCAAAAGTAAATTTATTTATTTTATGTCTGAAAATTATAAATAAAATATCATGGTTTAGGAAATATTTTCTTCTTTATAATGAATATTTATATTCTATGAGATAGATTATATAACCCCATATAAAAATTGTTTTAGTGAAAGATATTTGTTTTTGTTATATTTTTCTATACTTTAAATTAATTCTTATAAAATGTCATTTTTACTCCCATGTGGGTCCATGAAGTCCCAAAATAGACCCAAGTAAGAACATGGTCAGAAATATATCATAAAATATGATTAATACATGTCTTAGGGTTGTTTAATATTATTATAATATAATTTTCTACCATTATTTACCATATGTACCCTTTAACCATGGTAAATAAAATAATTACTAAAGTTACTATTCATAATGTCAAAAAATAAAAGGTACCTATTTACAAAATTTATACCTTATGATTCAAATATTGGAATCTATTTTTTCACATTCAAAACACAGAGTTGGAAAAAATTATTTTTTAATTATTTCACGTTGACAAAACCAAAAAGCAGGGTTTTAAGAAGTAAAAACTTTGAAAAGATTGACATGTGTATATGTCCAATTTAAATGTAAAAAAACTTATAATGACATAAATTATATTAAATTATAAAAAAATATAATTATTTTATTAAAGTAATCATATGTAAAATTTAACAATATAAATTATTTTGATTAAACAAGTTGTTTTCAATTAAAATTTAGTATTTTTCACTATTCATCAAAATAAGAAAGTTATCAGAAAAGTACCAAATATTTACCCAAAATAAATTATTATGCCCCTATTATAAAGAAAATTTTAATTTATAAAATTTAATATATAAAGTATAAAATATTGGATTTGAATAGGGTTCTCCATTAAAAGGCGGAAAAACTACATTTTTTAAGAAATACTTCCTTTATCAGAAAAATTGAATGTGTCCTTATATTTTGTCCAGGAAAAAAAGAATATGAATGTTATAATTATATGGGAAATATATTAAATAAAACATGTGTTTCATACTATTCATATATATTTTTAAAATGGCTTGTTTGAAAGGTTGTGGTGCGCTTGAACTCGGTGTTGCGTACATCACAGGCTATTGAAATATTTAAAACGAAAGAATACCTTATATGATTGTGGTGTAACATTATACCATACATAAATAAATTTAATCCCAAAAATTTAAAATCAGGATTAAAAAATAAGGGTTTTACATTTTAAAATATGTTAGTTGAAATCCCACACTGAAAAATGTATTAATGAGGCCTCGATTTTAAAATAAAGAAAGGGTAGTTTTATAGTTACTAGAAATAATACATATTATGGTTCCATATAGGAAAACATGGATATATAAGAGAAAATTTAACATAAATTTATAAAGGAGTGTGAAATATTATATTATTATTAAGAATTTAATATTCCAAAAGCTATAAATCTACGATGATCAATCGGACCATTTGATTCATCGTAAAGGAAAGTACTAGGAAAAGTTTTATGGTTTTTAAGATCTTTTTATTAAATTTGAAGAACTTGAGAAGAAATACTTATTGATTTTAGTAAAATCTCACTATTGGCCATGTCGTGAACAATTTCTACTTCATCTCTTATTCAAGGAAATGAATTTCAATTTTTCATTTCGGATGTGTTGGAAAATAATTTGATCCATAAATAGAATGATGGGGAATTCCATCTATCTCAAAAAAAGTGTTAGAACAGGTTATCACATATTCATATGTCCGCATAACGAGAGATAAAACATTAATATAACAAATTTAATCGGTGTATAACTTATACTATACATAGAAATATATACTTAAAATCCATCCAAAACTGAAAATATGCATCTTTAGAAAGAGGTGAACCATATCAGCTTAGCATTTATCTCCCATATCTCATAGGGAAGTTCTGGGTTGTCACATTCCAAACATGTGAACACCTTCATCATGTATTCTCTTGATTCATGTTAACAACCTGAATTATCAGATATCCTTGCTTTAAACATGCATGTTTCCTTATTCCAACACATAATGGATTTTTCCTTGAGTCCCAAAAGAGTTGTATACTTCATCTATGATAGCATAACCTTCCTGTCGACAAATCTATAATTAGTTCTCAAGAAACTACCATCATCCAAATTACTTATTCCAATCTAATATATCATTATCTGAACATCATTATCATAACATAAAGAACATATCAAGGTCTATATTTACCTTAATAATATGTTCTCCAAATATAATATTACCCTTAAATCAATTTTCTTGTCCAATATAATAATTAAAAATGTTCTTGAAAATCCTTTGTGAAAAACAAAAACTGAATACTCCTTATATAATTAAATTATTCATAAATCTTGGATCCAAATACATAAATAATTCAATCCTTCCAATTTAATGGTTGGCATGGAATATGTCCTTTTTTGGTTTAGATGTATATTCTTATGAATGGGCATTGAGTTGGGTAACGCCCATGATCTACATAGATGATAAATTGAAATCCATAACAATTAGTCAATCTATTACCCTTTTATCCATAAAGGTAACATCCTCCCATTCATTTCATGTATTCCTCATGGTTATCCTTCCCTTCCTCTTGACATGTTGGAATCTGAATCTTCTTGTTTATATGGTGTTTAAATTTTTAACATTTATAAACGGTCATATTCCTGTTACGCAATGTGTAAGGAATTCCATAAAATATTACATTGTTAATCATATATCATGATAACTGATTCAGTATAATCACAATATTTTTCATTCCAGCAATTATCCAATTTTGTTTCTCAAAATCACCAGATTTTCCATAAAAATCAATGTTAATCAAATTCCTTCTAGTTTCCTCCATTAACTAAGACCAGATATCACAAGTTGGGAAACAGATGTCATTTAAGAGAACTACATAATCAAGGGAAGTTTCATTCAATAAAAAAAAACATAGGTTTAAACATAGGTTATCCATGATCATTACAAAAATTCTAGGGGGTTCTTCTATACTTATCCTCAAATTCTAACTTATGGTTATGATCCCTAATCATAGTTTTTATAAATCTTTTTCCAAGGTTGTTGCTAAACATCCTCTTATACCAACTGTAATGCCCCAACCCTAGAAGCCCATATCCAGTGCATTATTTTAATAAATTGTCATAATTATAGGTAATCAAGTCCCGAATGACCGATTAGTGCAGTCGTTGGGGAAAATATATTTCATATATAAACATTACAATACAATTTCTAACATTAAATAAAGCATATATAATCCTTATAGAACACAATTATTCCCATATTTTAATCATTCATATCAATCATAACACACTTCTTGGCATACAAAAAAAATAAAACAAAAGAAAGGGGTGACCTCAGATGCTCAGTGAGGGTAAATAATTCACCCAATGCTTTTAACATTTAAGGAAAGTTGTATAATAAAAACAACAGCCTTTTAAAAATAAACTTCATCGTAATATGGAAACAATAAATAAAACATTACCAAATAAACATTCACATGTATATTCTACTTGTAAAATAATGAAATGTAATAACTAATTTAATAATGAGGCAATACATAATGCCCGACATAATAACTACTAAGTCAAGGCATTGTGCCAGGACCATTTACAAATATTATGTCAAGGCCTTGTTCCAAGACAGTAGTTTTTCACTTGAGACCCACTGATGCATCGAGGGGATATATAGGGCCCCACCCATCAGTTACTATTTCCAGTGAATTATTCATATGAAAAGGGTGAAACATAACATATGCATTCGTATTAAAAATAGAATACAAAATGTCATTACGTTAACTATAAACCATGAATGGTATAAAAATAAAACATCCATAGTAAACCATATTATAACTCATTCAATACAATATGAAAGATTGTATTATAATAAATTAATCTCAATAAAGAATAATATCTTCTAAAGGATGTTGAAATTGTTGAAAATGATCAGTAAAAATATCTGAGAAAAATATCAATTTTTCATGAAATCATTTAAAAGTCACATAATTTATAAATTAAGACATTTAATATATATTTTTGAATAAAATTGTCCCATAACACATTGAATCTTTTTATAGGAATTAAAATTTTAAAACATTCTTTCCTATATAAATAAATCCTTTAAACCATTTTAAAAACCTATAAATTAATAAGAATGATTTAGAAGAATAAATATTTAAAATTTTTAAAATGACGTTTTAGTTAAATATTACCTTAAAAATAACCCTTTTGAGAAATATTTTATGAAACATTGAAATGGATGATAAGTATGTCCCAATAAATAATTAGAAATAAACAATCTTTGATAATAACAAGATTGAGTAATTAGCCCTTACATTAAGTCGGATGCTCTCCATACATGTCTAAAACTCTTGTATAATGTGTTTAAACATGTTATTAACTTAAATAATAATTATTATTATGACATTATCTATTATTATTTTCTGAATTTATATTACCCCTTTATTAAAAATTCCATGTTAATGCAAATTTTCAAGTAATAATAGCTTTGTGTATCGTACGTGTTTTGACTTGTTATTATTGATCATATTACATAGATCATGATTTAAATAATTATAGATTTTATATTATGATTTATATATCATATATATTTATATGAAATGGAATTCATCCTTTAGGGAGACGGGATGTCGTAATTATTCATAAATGTTTTTTTTAGTTTTTGTATCATATTGAAGTAAGTGAATGAAATATATGTAAATATATATTATACTTGTAGCATTATTATGTAATATATTTCATAATTATTAATAATATTTATTCTTATAATAACTCTTGGATGGTGAACATGGAAGATGAGTCTCAACGCGCTGTGGAGACGGTAAGTCGTATGTACGCAAGAGTGATGATATCATTTACTTAATGGTTAAATGGTATGGAATTGGATGGAATATGAAGTTTAAATGGAAAATATAATTTTATACCTATTATTTAATCCATTATATTCATTTTTATATCCATCTAAATAAATTGTACATGAAAAACAATTTACACTACGGCATGGAGATGGTAAGTCATAAGTACGCACGCTTTGTGTTATTGTTTTTAAAAGGATGGGTAAAAGGGGGAATATGTTTGTCCCATAATATTTAAAAAAATATCAGAATATAGTATATTTGGACGTTATTATTTTATTATGGTAACAACTTAGTAATAGGAAGTAGAAGAAGAAATGAACATTAAAAGAATGGATAAAATGATTACCTCTTCTTCATGTGTCTACATTTGATTTGCACAAAAGGATTCCTTAGGTTGGATTTATGTCCAATGTGTTACCTCTAGGATGATTTTAGGGAAGTTTGGGTATATTTGGTAAGGCTTTTTCTGAGACAAAGGGACTTCGTGGTGTTAATAATTTGGTAGAGGTGGTGTGCATTTATAAGAGAGAGGATGTGAACTTTAGGAATGTTTAGAAATATTAATTTATTATAAATTCAATTTCTACTAAAAGTGGTCCCAAACACATTTACTTCTAATATAAGATGATTTTTTTTAATACACATCATCCAATAAATTTTAGACATGTTTTCAATATTTTTTTGTCCTTATCTTTTTGGATTATCCCTTATTTTACCCTTTTTAATCTTACTGTGATATCATGTTATTTACACATTTTCGATTATTGTAATTACAATATCATGTCAAACGACCGAAAATAAATTCATTTATGTAATATTTGGACATGTATTAACAATTTTATAGATTCATATATTTTTAGAAAATTAATATCATTTAATAAACTATTTTATTTTTAAAGTTATGAATTATGTTAATTTTGGACACTATCCATACCTGACTTTTTTTTCAAAATTCATAACAACCTAGTTCCTTCGAACAAAAAGAATTAAATAAAATATAATATGTCAATATCATCCATAAAATTTGTGGATGACATTAAAATAACTAAATTACCTTTATTATAACATTTATAATATCATTTATTTGAATCCTTTATTAATGAAGCAATCAATGCATTATCACTGTGTCATAATAAAATTTATTTATTATATGTATAAAATTTATAAATAAAATATCATGATGTATGAAGTCTTTTTATATTTCTAATTATTATTTATATTAGAATATTTAAATTATATAACTCCATCTAAAAATTGTTTTAGTGAAAAATACATGTTTACGTTATATTTTTCTACACTTTATATTAATTCTTATAAAATATCATTTTCACACCGAAGTGGCTCCAGTGGTTCTCAAAATAGACACAATGAAGAAAATAGTTGGTATTAGCTCATTAAATTGGATTAGGACATGTTTTAGGGTTGTTTAATATTATTATAATATTATTTGTTAACCCTTATTTACCATATTTACCCTTTAGCCATAGTAATTAAAATAATTACTGAAGATACTATTTATAATGTAAAAAAATAAAATGTACCTATTTAAAAAATTTGGACATTATGAATCAAAATATGGAATCCATTTTTTAAAATTCAAAATATTGAGTTGGCAAAAATTAATTTAAAATTATTTCCTCTTGTAAGAACCAAAAAGCAGTTTTTTAAGAAGTAAAAGCTATCAAAATATTGACATGTGTTTATGTCCAATTTAAAAGTAAAAATACTTCTAATGAAATAAATTATATTTACTTATAAAAATACAATCTAATTATACTTTAAAACCAATCATATGTATAATTTAACCCTATGAATTATTTTATTAAAAAAGTTGTTTTTAATTAAAATTTAGTTTTTTTCACAATTCATCAAAATACGGAAGTAATCATAAAAGTACCAAAAATGTATCCAAACTAAATTTTTATGTCCATATTATAATTAAGAATTTAATTTCATCAAATTGACCATATAAAAGTGTAAAATATTGTATTTATAAATGGTTCTCCATAAAAAGGTGAAAAACATGCATTTTTTAAAAAATACTTCTTTTATTTGAAACTTTGAATTTGTACATATATTATATATAAAAAACATAAACAGATATTGTTAAAATTATATGGGATATAAATAAAATTCTAAATGTGGATTATAATATTTCTAACCACATTTAAACGACTAGTTAGATGGGTCGTGGTGTGCTTGAACTTAGTGTTGCGTACATCGTGTGCTATATAATAATTTAAAAAGGAAGAGTTCCTTGTAATATTATGGTGCTTCACTAGACACCTAGTGTCTAATAAACTACCCCAATTAAGTCCACCAGCTACACAGTTTATGGTTTATTGGACATTTTCTTTTGAAACCCTCAATTAGTACCCAAAATCCTATAACTGAGTAACTATTTCCATATGTAAGCTAATCCAATAAACTAAAAATCTATCTCCTACATTAATTAGATTTAACCACCTCATCATCCCCACCCCCTCAAATCTAATCATACCCCAAATCAAGTCAAGGTCATAAAAATTTAAATAAAATATTCCTCAATAATCAATATCTTTTAATTCATTATTAACAATAATATTATATTGTTTACTCATAAACCAATGGATTTAAGTTATAAAAGTGTTGAATGGTGAATAGAAATATCCATATACACTTGGGAACAATAATTAGGATTTTATCAATTGGTCTATTTGACTCTCTGTTAAGTGTCCCCAAAGATCATTGTTTGATGATTCTTAAATGAAAGAAACTATGATAAGTATTTAGATATATATAGTATTAATTATAGAAACATTGATATGATAAAATAAGAAGAAGAATATATTATAAATTATGCATATAAGGATGTAAATTAAGTTAAGGGACACCCAATTTTCAATCTAATTGTTTCATTCATTATGTTTTACTTTATTTTCTTTTATGAAAAACCCTCTATTATAATGTTTCAAAAATTCTCAAAAATACCAAATAAATAATATCATATTTTTATTAAATATAATGTGATTATGGACCTCTTTAAGATATGATATGAGGTTTGTGCTATATTTCACTTCAATTGGGTTTTAAAATATTAATTTTTGGGGATCTTGATAATTAATATTTAATTATAAGATGAAAATCCCCATTGGTATATCTCTGAATGGGAAGAATGAATCAACTATTAACTCCTATGGATTCATGTTATAAAACACTATATTTTTTATCTTATTTAAAATATATTGAATTAAAGACTAAGGAAGATATTTTTTTTCTTTTATTATAATTTATTATCAATTTTCTCTACTTTAGTTATTTAAAAATGTAATTACCTATTCAAAGAAAACATAATATTTGATTAAAATAACTATTACAAGTAATGAGTGGTTCTTGATCATAATTATAAGAATTTTGTAATGTTTTAAGCTTATTTTAATAAATAATAAATCTATATTTCTATAGATATTTTGTTTACTGGGATCCAAGGTACCACTGAATCACTTGGAAATAAAAAGGTCATTCAAGAAAATGTAAATTTGAAACCTAAAGGTTTGTGTACTAGGTTAATTGAGCATTGATACTAGTGATAATATTAATGCAATCTGATGAATATAATATTTTATATTTCATTAACTCAAAATAAATGAAAGTAGGGCTTAAAAATTAATGGATTCAAATTTTATGGATTTATGGGACCTTTTTATGGATTAGACACTACCTATTTCAATGAAATTTTAATATCATTTATGTTTGATAGTATTAAAAAACAAAATTGAAGCCAAAATTAAAAAGAAATTTTTAGTAACTCATAGAGTTATTTAGGCTTATTATCATTTATAAACAACTATATGTGATGATCATTAGAAGATATTGATAATTTTTTAAGATGAATTTATGTTATTAGGATGTATAAATATGAATAGAGCTGGATAAATGATTGATTTCAAGATTCAGAGGTAAATGGAATTGAAAATACAAAATAATTTTGTTTTATGTTTGTGTATTCTTGAACATGTTTTTGGAGTGTAAAATTAATTTTTGAGGTACATAATAGTAATATATAAATTCTTCATGGTATGTTGGAATAACCCTAGTTCTTCATAAGAGTAAACATAAAGATCACTACATACATGAGAATAATATAAATTCAATGTTATAATAGATTTAATATTTCAAGAGGTATATAAGAATAATATTTGGGTTGAATAAGAGTACGTAGAAGACATATAATTCTATGTATGAGTAACTAACAGTTATGTGTGACTAATAAAAAAATTATTTATGTATGTGAAATCATTGGCCTTGTCTGTGTTATATTTGAGGTATAATCACTAAGTTTTTTAACCAGAGTCTACCATTAATTTAAATTCATCTTATGTAAGTGTATACTAAATTATTCAGTCATCACATGTAATTATTTTTTTTCAAAAACAAGGAGAATTTTAAGGATTTAAAATATTATATTTCAATATATTTTTACATAATGATTTAAATTCACTGATTCATTTTTTTATTAGTGATGAATCACCACGATGATTCAATGAATTATTTGTAATGTTGAGATATTTGTAGATTGTGTCATAAAATCTGAGTCCACATATTAATGGAGACGAGGTTGAGTATAAGGTGAAATTTTGGGATGGTATTGCAACATAGTGGTTGTTCGTTGGAAATTGATGCAGTATTAGAATGTTCTATCGATATACTCATGACACTATAACAGTAACATTTCATATCCATGTTTCATTTGTAGGATATTAAGTATTATATCATTCTATGATGTTTAATGTCACATTGTATTATTATTTCTACATGATATTATATATACTATCTTGAAAAAATATAATATAAATTTATGAAAATTTGATAAAATGATGAATCATTGATTTTGTGAAAATTAAATTAGGTGTTTTAATAATATACAAGAGAAATAATTATAGGGTATAAAACATTAATATTATAATCCATTTATGTGGATCTATGTTTAGATATTTTTATAAATAATATTTTATTTCTCTCAAATAGAAAATCATAATGCAATGTTTTTTCGTAGTTCCAAAAATAAAAAATTGTAAATGTTATTCAAATTATTATAGTGATTTATTATAAATAATAATAATAATTTAATTTTTAACTGAAGATAATTATTCTTAAAATGGTTCAAATAATATAGGGTTCAAGATTTAAAATCATCCACTACTAGTTGGATAATTTGGAACTTGATGTTCTTCAAGGAGAAATGAGATTGAATTAATTCTAGAGTTTTTGTTTCCTTTAAGGGACGATATTTCATTTTTCTTTAGGAATATAATTCTAAGGTCTATATTTTCATTTATATATTGGATTATCTTTTCTAAAAAAGAGAATCAGTATTAATAAATATTTAGAGATAGTCACCATTGGAAAATAGATAGTATCATCCCTTCATGTTATCCCTTTATCAAATTATTGATACATATAAGTTTGAAACTCAACCAAAACAAAATAAGGAAATATCCATTCACATTATAGGATAATCATGAAAAATTATTGGGTTTTTTAAAAAACTTTGATGATGTTTGTTAAAGATTAGTGGAAATGAAAATAATAAGTCACAATAGTCAATATTAATTTCAAATTTTAAAATTTAAATAACATTGATCCAACCCCATTCCTAATGTTATACTATCATTTTATATTCTCATAGGGTGGTATAATTAAAATAAAGGATCTCTCTAAAAATTACTATCATGAAAAAAATACTGATGTATAATCTCAATTCTATTTAATTTATAGGCATACCAACATTCGATGGTAAGAAAAATTTTGGATTTACAGATATGATAATTATATTTCATCTTTCTCAAAAGAAAACGATTATATATGAAATAAATATTGATTTTAAATCAATTAAAAATGAATATATCATGACATATGCTGATTAAGGTAATTTATAAATTAATTGAATTTAAAGGAATAAAGATACTATTTTTTTATCTATAAATTGTTCATAAAGGTTATGGGACTCCACAATTGAAAACTAATTATGGTATAATGTTGACAATATTTTTTAGGTAATCATATTGTGGAGGAATCCATGTTTTTTATATTGATATCAGTGTCTACAAATTCAAGAATGGCCTATGATGAGACAATTTTTGACTTCTTTATAAGAGTTATTTAGAATTATAAAAAATATGGATTTCAAAGACACATCATAATATTCTAGAATTATTATGAAATTTTCTATAAATGTCAAAAACATTTTTTCTTTGGATTATTATTCTTTATAAGAGATAGGTGAGTTATCAATAAATGATTTTAAAGTATAAATTGTATTTATACAATGAGAAAATGATAGATTTCCAAATAGAAAAACTAGGAGGATATGGATATGTAATTTAATGAAAAAACACATCTTAAAAATCAATGAACATTAATATTGAGACAATGAATCTGAAAATAATGAATAATGGACTAGAGAAAATTATAGAACATTATTTATTATTTGAATTAAAATCACTAAAGGAATGGAAAAAATTAAAAATTCTATTTAAATGTTTCAATTTTGGTATAATGTGATGCATTTTAATTTATATATAGGTTTTTTTGAGTGGATGAGTTGAAATAATGTGGTTCATAGAAGAATAAATGGATTTACAACTCAAAGAAAAGAAAACACAAGTGAAAAAAAATAGAGAATGATAAGAATAAAATGAAGAAGCATGCTAAGAAAATAAGATTTTGATTTATCAACTATAAGTAGTTACTAAAATTAAGAAATTTTAAACAATGTTTTAAAATATTTTATATCATTTCAAAAATATTAAATAAAAGTTAAGAATTTTAAAAAAAGTATATGATATATAATCTTAAAATATGTCAAAATTGTGTTTGAAGTGTTTTTATATAAAACACCCTAATTTAGTTTAAAATTTTATTTTTTATAAAATTTTATCAGATGGAAAATGAAAGAGAATATGGTTCAATCAAAAAATGATGACCATTTCACTGAATAATATAAACTTATCCTTGTGAAAATTGTATAATAAAAAATCGATGTCAATATTTATGAAGAAATATCTAATGAAAAGGAAGATAAGTAAAACAGGGAAACATTATTATTACATGATATAAAATAGCCATAATGATGAAGAGGGAAACCTACAAAATAATTTTGGAAATAATGGTTGAATCTTCTCAATCCCAAAAATAACACTTTTCAAAAATATTACGTCACTTTGTCTCCTAAAATGAAATGTTAAAATTTGTTTTACTAACAAATCATATTATAAATCTAAATTAGGTACATTTATAGTGATAAAACTTATTAAAAATTCAATCATTGTTAAAACATAGTTTATAATTATCTTATAAGGCATATCCCCCAATAGAGAATAAAAATTAAGCATATGATTCACCTTGATTGTAATAATATTTTGACTGAAAATCATATCATTTCTATATAAGATTATGTTTTAAAGTATATTGTTGGATTTATTATGTTTATGGTCATATATCCACCATGTTTTTGTATAAAATATTATTTCATTTTAGTAAAATAAAGAATTCATTGTGAAGGAAAAATTCTGAGATGAAAAGTAATATTCATAATAAAAATGTTTTGAATAAAAATACATATAATATATACTCATAAAATAAATTTCGTTAAATAGAAAAAATAATTTCAATATTTTACCAATAAGTTCCTTATTTGGAATAACATATGTCTACATTTCTATATAAATCACATATTAAAAAATTCAATTTGAATTTTTTAGGAAAATTGAAAAAGGAAGTGCAGTCTCATCTTATTGATGTGGCTCTGAAATACTCTAAGTGGAATAAGATATGGATTATAGATAGTGTGTATTCAACCCACATTATTAGATAAAATATAATCATTAATAAAAAATTAATATAATTAATAATTTATTAATTTATGTATTGAATTATCTTCAAATATAAAAGGAGTTGGTACTATTGAGATTGAATATTGGGGATAAAAATAAATGGTGGCACTGTTTATTGTTGGAATTAAACCCAATCTAGTGTGTGTTATCAAACATAGGGATAATATGAGTGAGGTTATTTTTGGAATTTTTTATTGACTTTTTTTGGTATGGAAGAATTCTAACTAATGGATAGAGAACCATTGGAAACCTATTCCAAATAACCAATTGAGATGAATCATATTATTTTAGTTCAATTGATGAGAATAAGGTTTTAAATATTATACATATCTATCTTGGTAAAAGAACTATTTACATGATTTCTAAAATGTGGATGGTATGATACTTACCCCAACAAAATTGTGAAATGGAGTTTATTTTTGAAACATGCTAAAAGTGGAAGAAGTTATAATAATGTTACAAAAGAAATGAACTTTGTCCCACTAGGCCCCAGGAATTATTATATTTTGACTTATGTTAGCCAATTAGTCAGTAATCCATCAATGGTTACCTTTAATTTGTAATGATCAATGAATATAATACTAGGATGACCAATGTGATATTCATGAAGAATATATCTGAAGTAGTGAAGATGTTTAGAATTTTCAAAGGATAAATATAGAGAGAGTTAGGGATTTATATAATGAATTTGTGAATAAATAATTGATGGGAGTAGACATAAAATTCAATTTAATATTATCTTTTTATAATTATATTTAAACAACAATATAGTTCTCCATGGGCACACTAAAGAAATAGAGTGATAAAAAATAAGGATGTAAATCTTTTTTGAAAAGGGAAATATATTTTTATTTGAATTAATACTCCCAAAAAAATTAGAAGACACGATATAACGAAACCTATAGAAATTAAAAATAGATGATCCATGGGACCATACCTTATATAAATTCCAACGAAATATGGTCCAAAAATAATCCCAATGCAAATAATATTAATTTTATTGGTAGTTAATACTTTATGAAATTCAATAATATATTTTGGTACATTTGATGAAAATTATATTGAACTAGTATTCTTGTGATAGTTATACAATGAAATAGTATTCGAATACTTCTAGAAGTGGATTAAAATATTGGTAAAATAATATTATATGATTAATATGAGACACATTTCGAAGAGTCATATGATATATATTTAAAAAAAGAACAATATGTTGGGAAAGAGTTTATGATTTAAGTGATTAAAGTTTTAAGTGTGGTATTTTTGTTCAAGGTATGTTTGGAAGAATGGAAATCACTTCACATTGTTTTGTGGAATCAACTATTTTGGTTTTTTTTGAAAAGAATCAGAACCATGTTAATTCTGACGATGATTCGTTGGTTTGTATTTCATATAAATCATGGGATTATGTGATAACTAATAATGCAATCTTGATAGAAGAATGGGGGAGTAGAAGAGATTCTACAAATCGAAAAATAATTTTATTCGAGTTGTTTTTTCAAAAAAAAAACAGAAAAGAAAGTAGTGGAGACTATTGTTTTTAAATACAACCTGAACACAATTGTATCTAGATTGTTTTGATTGTCATTCAAAACAATTGTATCTAGATTGAATTGATTGTATTTCCAAATAATTTGATACTGAGTTGATGTGAAAAGTGATGCTGATTGAATATGTAATTTCGATTGAAAAGGGTGATGCTGATGGAATATGAGACACCGATGTTTTTCAAAAAAATATTATTTAGGTGAAAGAAAATGAATGTGATGGTGTTGATTGAAAATGGATCATATTCAAAAAAAATTAACATATTCGGGTTTACCATTGTCTTCATATTGTGTTCGATCTTGTCTAACAATTGTGACGAGAATGATCATATCCAGATTGATCATAATCAAAATGATCATATCCAGCATGATCGTTACAAAAATGATCATATCGAGAATGATTGTAATCAGAATGATCGTATCTAGAATGATCCTATCCATAATGATTGTAACTAGAATGATCATAACTAGCAATTGTAACCAAAAATTATATCTATAATGATTGTATTTAAGATAATAGTATCCATACCATTTGTATTTGGAAAAGATTGTTCTTGGGTTGAGATGAAAAGAAATAAGAAGGAATGAATGGAATGTTACAATACCTTCCAATTGAATTCAGACGATGCTAAAGTTAATCCTAAATTATTTAAATTTCATGAAGGTAGTAATGATATAATAATATGTTTTTTAATTAATTGTGCTTTCTCAAGTGGGTAAATATAAAATAATAGAGAAGGAGACCGATCAATGAATTGTCAATGGGGGAGACTTTAATTTCAAAAGAATGAATGAATCTAAAGTAGATAAGTTCATTTCTTCAAACACATTCAATTGTTATGGTATCAAGCATTGTTTTGAGGAAATAAGTATGAGAGAATCTGTTTCAGATCCATTTATTTCTATTAATTATAATAGTATTGACAATTGAAATGGGTGTTTGGAAAAGAATAGATAAATATTATAAAATATTTGAGAAGAATCGAGAAGCATTGTCGATGTCATAATTACTCCGAGATTTTAGGATAAATTTAGATTTGGGTGGATTTTAGTGGGTGGGAATGTTTTTTGGGATTCCCACCTAATCATTTTTTCGATCACCTATAAAAATGATGAAGTACATTGTACTTGTGTGACTTGTAGAGGAGAGAGAATCTATGGGTTTCTAGAGAGAAGAATAGATCAATTATTTTCGGATTGAAAATTATTTTGGGTGTTGCTACTTCATTAAAATTCTATTTGGCATGACAATTGCATTTAGGAATTGAAGTTTTTCAAATTCAACTCTATTGTTTTCTATATGAAAATCAGATTGGCAGATTTGATTTTAAGGAATCATAATGGGACCATTGTATTGAAAAATATAGTACTAGGTTCATGGTTTTGAAGGAATCGTAATGGGATCATCATATTGAAAAAATCAGACTGGGATCTTTGTATTGAAATAATTAGGCTGGGATCATTGTATTCAAAGAATCAGACTTGGTGTTTTTTTCGAAAGAATAGTACTTAGAGGAATTAGACTCATTGTTTAATAATAAGGTCCAGGTAGTTATTCCCTCTATTCTAGGAAAGGAATTAATGAATTGTATTATTATTTTAATACATAAGTTTAATTGAAAAGAAGCATAGGTAACCTGAGTTGTTACGAAACAATTGTATTAATCTATTTTTTTAAGAGGGTGCACATGCACAAGTGGGATTATTTTATAGTGATATACGTTTTTTAGGGTATATCCTACTCTTTTTAATCTGAAGCTTTTTTAATTAATGGATTATATGGTATTGGATCATTTCCAAACCATACCATGGTCGTAGCTTTTCTTATTGAATAGTGAACCGTGTAAACTTTTTGCTCCTTTGGATGTGTTTTGAGTTTGTTTTTAGTAGAGAATTGAAATATCTAATAGAATGAGAAGGTTTTTTAAATTGAAAATAAATATAAAATAAATATTTTATCACTCATTCACCCCTCTCCCTCTTATTGATACATTACTCTGACTGGGAACATTCAATTAGTATCAGAGCCAAGGATTTATTTTTTATTATTTTCTGAGGGAATATGCGAACTGTGAGAAGAGTACCTGTATTCCGGTTTTTTATGGAAGGAACTATCATATTTGGAAAGATAGAATGCTTAAGTATCTTATGTCTATCAGTTATTATGTTCTTGAAGCTTCAACAGTTGGGTTTCCTCCCAATGATGATAGTTCTCTACTTACCCCGGTTGATAAGAAGCTTCATGAGAATGACAGATGGGCCAATAATTTTATATTATCATCACTTTCTGAAAGAGAGTTATTGAGAGTGAATGGTTTATCCATATCTAATGGTATATGGGATAAATTGAAAAATATATACAAAGGAATCAAAAATGTGATGAAGGAAATGTTAAAAATATGGAGATTGAAGTATGAATATTTGAAGATGGGTGATCATGAATATATTGGGGGATTATTTACCATGGTTAATGACATTGTGAGTACTTTTAGATGTCCTGGTGAAATGAAGAAGGCTTCAACAGTTGTTGAAAAAATCTTGAGAATCCTACTTGAAAAATTTGATGCAAAAGTTTCTTCATTGGAAGACAGAGATCCAGAAACATTATCTTTTGATGATTTAAATAGCACTCTTATCACCATTCAAATGAGAAGAGGGAATGCTATGAAGATCAAAACAATGTTTGATGGAGAAATTTATTTCAAGGATATGAAGAAATAAATTTGAAAGAAGATTGTTATTAATGGGGAATACGGTGATTTTGTATCTTAAAATGGGGTATGTAAAAATATCAATGAAATCCTATCATTTTTTTCTAACAATGTGAAAATATGTATAGGTAAATACAATGGAAAACATCCATTTAAATGTTTTGAATGTAGAGGTGTTGGTCACTTTTCACCTAATTTTCCTCGAGGAAATAAATAATATGATAGTGATATTGATGAATGATAAGGAGATCATGGATGAAAATGAGAGACAAAGGAATAGAAAATAAATTCTTCAAATCAATAGATGAAGGTTCTTGTCCAATGATGAAGAATAAGAAGAGAGTTCTATTGAATATGAAAAAAAATCCATTGAGTATGGAAATGAAAATACATTCATTGAAATATTAAATGATGAAGAATTCGAAAGTAGTTATTCTAATGAAGAAGAAACTCATCTTGAAACTCATCTGAAAGAATAGTTTAAAGAATTTATAAGGGAGATCTGAAGGCTTGAACAGCAAAAAAAAAGATGGAAGATGAATGTTCAAGAAAACAAAAATGTTTAGTTGGTGATAAAAAAATTTCATTAAATAGATTGATGATTTGAAGAAATCTATTATAGAAGAAGTGATTCATAATGATCATTTATGGGTGACGATGAAAGTAAAATAATAAGAGTTGGAACATGTCCATCAAAAACGCTCTAAAGTTGAAAAGAAAATTCTATGTTTCCAAAACTCTATCACTAAAGTTGGTTAATGTTCTCATAATGAGAAACTTTATAAGGTTCAACAAAATATACCTTCAAAGGGTGATAATAATAATTGAATTGTTTTTTTAATGATGAAGGTTGGGAATGTTATTTATATATACAATACCAAAAAATATGGGAATGTTTTGAAACATTATGAATCTGGAAATGTCTCCAATACTTCTGGTTTCAATAATTCATAAAATAAGGGAAGGAATCTGGTTGATAATAGAAAGGTTGGTGAATTGGAAAAGAAATAGAAGAAGGTGGATGAGAAAAACATTAACAATTTTGATCATTATAGAAGTTTTAGAGGAAAATACTTTTTCTATGGGTATTGTTGGGATTATGGGGGATTTGGGCACACAGAAAGTATGTGTTGGTTCAATCAACAACATTACTATTCTCCCACAGGTTATGAAAGTAAGATATTTAGGGGGATTCAATCTCCTCAAAGAAAGATAAATGATAAGGTTTTCGTGAAAAAATATGAGAAAATGAAGGGAATATTAAAAATAGGTTACAACCCTTAGAAACTATTTGTGAAATATTTGAACAAACTAGACACCATGAAAAAGGATTTCCTATTTTTCGACCAGCATAGAAAAAGGTTCTCAATTCTCAAAATCTGAAGGTGAAAAATGAAAATAATGGAGAAGAAGCACATTTTTTTGAAACTGCATTAAAATCCATGAAAGGAAAAAACCTTGGATACTTGATAGTGGGTGTTCTTCTCATATGATAGGAGACTTGAAATTTTTGATGGATGTGAATTATTTTGTAGAAGACACAATGACATTTGGCAATGATGAATCATTGAATATCAAGGGAGTTGGGTCATCAATCATTAGAAAAGAAAATATGAAATATAAGAAAACATTTTATATTGATCGGCTGAAACACAATCTGCTAAGTGTTTCACAATTGTGTGATGAGGGAAACCAATTTATTTTCATGAAATATGGATTTGTTGTAAAGAGTGAATAAGATGGAAGGATTGTTACTATATGTCAATATACGAAAGGAAACTTGGTTTAGGTTGGTGATTCAAAAAACTCTTGTTACATAATTATGGTAGAATAAAATCAGTTATGGATTAAAAGGCTTGGGAATATGTGCCATAGAAACATAAAAAAGTTATCCAAAAGATATTGTGTTTGAGACATTCTTGATTTTCAATGAAGTAGAGATTGGTCTTGCACTAGTTTCAAGAAAGGAAATATTACAATTGTTGTGTATAAGAATGTTGATATTTGTTCAAAACAACCCCTGAAGCTGATCCATTCCAATATATGTGGGCCAACGAGAAAAAAATCAACACATGAAGATAAGTACTTCATTATATTCATTTATGTTTTTACTCGTATTACTTCTGTAATATTCATGAAACACAAATTGGATGATTTGAAAATGTTTTAATGTTTCAGAAGAAATAGTGAGAATGAATGTGAGTATTCATTATATGAGGTCAGAATTGATAATGGTGTTGAATAAAGAAATGAAGAGTTTGAAAAATATCTTGAGAATAATAGAATTTGGCATGAGTATACCACTCTATACACTCCCCAACAAAATGGTGTTGCAGAAAAAATAATATTAGCATGATGGAAATTGGAAGAACCATGTTACTTGAGCACGGCCTTTCTCATTACTTTTGGAGGCAAGCCATGAGTACTACTATTTATATTCAGAACCATTGTTTCTACATGAATCAATCAGGTATGACCCCCTATGAATTATTTTATGGAATAACTCCTTGTTTGAAGAACATTACTGTTTTTTGGAGTCCTTGTATTATAAATAAGAAAGGCGGAAACTATAAAAAAGTTTGAGAAAATAGGTGATGATGGAATCTTTCTCAGGTACTCTTAAGAAGGAAGAGGATACTGATTCTACAAAAAAGAAACAAAAATAATTTTTTATTTAGTTGATATGAACGTTATTGATGTATATGATTATGAAAAACTTGTTTAGGCAAAAAATAAAGTTGAGAAAGTTAAAGAAAAAATTCTGATAAGGATATAAAAACGTTTATTCCTTATCAAGTAGAAGAATCAGACTCATCTATTTTATTTTATGATGAAAATTTAAAATCTTATCCAAGGCTGATGAAACATGTGGAAGTACTGAATATAATTTTTGATCAACAACAGAAGGTTCAAAAAAGAAGAACAACCAATTCCATTGCACATACTTCTTTGTATTCAAAAGTGGAACTGAGTGATGTGAAAGAATCATTTGAGCATTTGGAATGGGTTCAAGACATGAATGATGAATTGGATCACATTTAAAAGAATAATACTTGGGAACTCATACCCAATCCTGAAAACAAAAACAACATTGGAATAAATGGGTTTTCTGAAAAAAGATGAATGAAGAAGGTGACGTTATAATAAACAAATAATGATTTGTGTGCAAATGGTACTCACATATTAAGGGTATTTAATTTGATGAAACCTTTTCTCCTATTTCAAGACCTGAAACAATCATAATCATTATTTCTATTTCAGCATAATGAGGCTACAATATCTTTAAAATGGATGTTAAATCATCATTATTTAATGGTGATCTTGAAGACGATATTTATATTTAACAACCATGTGGATTTTTTTTGGAAAATATGAAGGATGTGTGTGCATATTGAAAGAGGAATTTTATGGCCAAAAACAAGCTCTGTTGGAATTGTATTCCAAATTTGATACATGATTAATAAAGATTTATTTTAATAAAGAATGAGTGGACAACAATCTTTACATCATAGAAATTCAAGAGTATTCCCTCATTGTAATTTTTTATGCTGATGATAATATCATTACTGGGAATGATGAAGGAAGTTATGAATGATTTGCTGAATAACTGATGTATTTATTTGATTTTTCTATGCTGGGAGAAATGAAATTCTTTCTTGGGTTAAAATCCATCAAAATAATGAATACATTTTCCTCTCCCAAGAAAAGTATACAAAATAACTTCTCAAGAGGTTTGGCATGGAAAATAAAAAACATCTTTCTATACACATTTTAGTGTGAACAAAACTGGGTAAATATGGAGATGGAAAAGAAGTGGATCAGAAAGAGTATCAGAAGCTAATTGGAATCTATTGTATTTGGTGGCCTCAAGACTCGACATTTTTTATGTTGTTACATTATGTTAAAGATTTCAGAGTAACCCAAGAAAATCATATTTTTTTGCTGGAAAAAATTCTCAGATACATCACAGGCACAACAGAACTCAGAATCATGTATTGAAGCTCAGATAATATTGATTTATATGGGTATTCAGATGCATATTCAGATGGAAATGTTTGTGATAGAAGATCTACATCTACTAGTGTATTCTTTTTGGAAAATAATTGTGTTAGTTGGAATTCTATGAATCGAAACCCAGTAACTCTCAGTATGGACGAATCTGAGTATGTTTCTGCTACTCAATTTGCAACTCAACTTATGTGGATGAAAACACAATTAGAAGACATACTTGTTGAGGTGAATTTACCCATGCTCTTGTGTTGCGACTATCAAAGTACAATCAATGTCACCCTGAATCCTGTGCAACATTCTCATTCAAAACATATTGATATGAACTATCATTTCATCAAAGAGCATATGGAGAAGAGTGAATTTAAGATATAATATGTTCCTACATAGGAACAAGTTGTTGATATCATCAGAAAATAATTATTGAAGGAATCATTCATAAAAATGAGGTTGAACATGGGTTTCCAACGTCTTTCTCTTCAGGGTTGAGGTATGTGTATATGTCCCCTCTTTCATCTTATTTTTGGATTTTATTTGTAAAAGGGAGAATTGTTTTGTTTCATAAATCTATTTCCCAAATGAGATACTTTTAGGTAAGCTGTGAATTCAGCAATGTTTAGTATGAGAACTATTCTATCTATTTTTTGGAGTGGTAACAGGAAAATAAATTGAAATATTTTCTAGGAAGAATGAAGAAAAGAAAGAGGTGGTCATGATCACTATTTTGGAAAGCCTTATTTTTAAATTAATGATTCGTGTTTCCTACAACTAGTTAGCTTATATAGGTTTATAATTGTTGATATGTAATCCATTTCTGGAGTTTAAAAATTTTGGTGATTTATGAAACATGGTAGATAACAAAATCCATAGGGACAGAATGTTGGGACCAAGATGGTGATCAAGGTGATAAAGGTTTTAAGTGTTGTCTTTTGTTTTCAAGGTATATTTTGATGAAAGTAAATCACTTCACTTTTTTGTTGAAATAATTGTTTTGTGTTTGTTTTCAAAATAATTAGACCCATGTTAATTGCGATGGTTCATTTCAGGTTTGTATTTTATATAAATCATGAGTTGATGTGAGAAATTGTAATAAAAACTTGATATAAGAAAGGGGAGTGAAAGAGATGCTTCCAATCAAATAAGAATTGTATTCAGAATGTTTTTTCAAAAAAATCAAAATAAAAGAACTGGTGCCTTTTTTTATTAAAAACAATTAGAAAATAAATCATTGGTGCCTATTTTTTTTTCAAAAAATCAGAAAACAATCATATCCAGATTGTATTGATTGTTTTTTAAAACAATCGTATGCAGATTTTATCAATTGTGTTTTAAAACAATTAGATACTAAGTGGAAGTGAAATGTGATTCCAATTGAATATATAATTTCGGATGAAAAGGGTGATTCTAGTGGGAATGGTGATGCCAATGGAAGTTGAGACATAGATTGTTTTTTAAAACAATCAAATTTGGGTAGAAGAAAATGAATGAGATGGTGTCGATTGAGAATGAATCATATTCAGATTGTTTTGTCTCATATCTGGGCATATCCTTTTCTTTAGATTGTATTTTAAATTGTACAACAATAAAAACCAAATGATTGTTTCCAGAACAGTCGTAATCATAATGATCTTATCCTGCTTGATTGTAACCAGAATGATCATATCCAGAATGATTGTAATCCCAATGATTGTATCCAGAATGATTGTAACCAGAATGGCCATAACCAGCAATCCTAAGTAGTAATAATTTCATGAATGATTGTATTCAGGATAATGGTTTCGAAACCATTTATATTCATAAAATATCACTCTTGGGTTGAGATGAGAAGGAAAAAGCAGTAATTAATGGAAAGTTACAATACTTTACAATTTAATTCAAATGATGCTAAAGCTAATCCTCAATGATTTCAAATTCATGTAGGTAGTAATGATACCAGCACATGTTGGTGAATGAAGTGTGTTTTCTAATGTGGGTAAATATAAAATAAAGGTGAAGGAAACTGTTGAATGAATTTTCACAGGGGAGCCTTTAATTTCAAAAGAGTGATTGAATCTCAATTGGAGAATTTCATTTCTTCAAACACATAAAATTGGTCTTGTATGGAGCAATATTTTTAAGAAATAAGTATAAGATAATTGGTTTCAAACCCATGTATTTCTATTAAATTTGTAAATTTATTGACATTTTAAATGGGAGTATGGAAAAGAAGAGATAAATATTGCAGAAGATTAGAGAATAATCAAGAAGCATTGAAGAAGTCCTAATTTCTCTGAGATTTCAAGAGAAATTCAGATTTGGGTGAATTTAAGTGAGCGAGAATGCGTTTTGGGATTCATTCCGAAACATTTTTTGGGTCCCCTTTAAAAGACATGAAGTATATTGTACTTGTTTGACTTTTAGAAGAGAGAGAAGGTCTAGGTTTCTAGAGAGAAGAAGAGATCAATACTAGTCGGATTGACAATTGTTTTTGGTGGTGCTGATTCATTAATATTCTATTCGGCAGGACTATGGTATTGTAGAATTGAAGTGGTGCTAATTAAACTCTAATGTTTTCTATCTACAAATCGGATTGGGAGATTTGTTTTGGAAGAATTGTAAAGGGATATTTGTTTTGAAAAAATCAGACTGGGAGCTTCGTCTTGAAAGAATAATACTAGGATATTTGTATTGAACGAATCTGAATGGGATCTTTATTTTGAAAGAAAAATACTTAGAGAAATCAGAATTACTATTTCATAACAAAGTCCAGATATTTATTTCCTTTCTTCTGGGTAAGGAATTGATGAATTGTATTACAGTTTGAATACATTAGTTCAATAGAAAAGAAGAAAAGGTAACATGATTGTATGGCCCGATGGCCATTGTTTTCAGTGATTTTTTGATAACCCCCCTTTCAGGGGATGAGTGAGAACCCTTACAAGGCACATAGGCATAGAAAACACATTTCTCATAGGCTTGGAGACATTACAGGACCCGTAGGTCTTGGAGAAATCATACATACAGTGACTACATGAAGTCGCCCCCCCCATCATTTGCATCGTGATTAGATCACCAACCTTTCATGGTTGTTCAACTAGAATGTCCATGTGTAGGGGTGTATAGGAATAGTACCGATAGCAAATGCCATACCCTCTCATTATTCCTAGTCTATTTAGCCCTACCCTGGTTATTGCACCTGACTCTTTCCTCCTCTGGAGTGGTTCCTTATAGAATATGTCTGTGCAACTGAATATCTAGTGGCCCTCAAGGCCTTGAGGTGGCCCGAAAGCCTTTTTGACCCGACGGTCTAGGTGACACGATGGCCTTAAGGATTCCAAGCCCAAACCGGTGGCCCCAGGTGAATAGTTCCAGCTACTACAGTACCAAACAGTACCTACTACAGTACTTCTACATACCCAAAATTATGCCTCCACCTGGTTTCAAACCTGGGTCTCATGGATGCACAAAGAGAGACCTCGCCAACTTGGCTGATTCTCATGTGCGAAACGTGGGTAATATTAGTATTTACAAAACAATTTTATTACTATATTGTGCTAAGAGGGTGCACACGTAATAGTGTGATTGTTTCATAGTGAATCACAAGTGTAATGGTATATCATACTCGTTGTAATCCAAGGATTCTTTTATTAGTGGATTTAATGGTATTGGATCATTTTCAAAACATACCAAGGACATATTTGTTCCTATTGAATAGTCAACCTTGTAAATCTTTCTGTTCCTTTGGATGTGTGTTGAGTTTTTTCAGAAGGGAATTGGAAAATCTAACAGGAGGTAATGGTTGTTACAATTGAAAAGAAACATAAAATAAAATTATTAAGACTGATTCACCCCCCCCCCTCAGTGATACATTACTCCGACTAGGAACTTTCACAAGATAACATGAAAATTTATCTAAGTAATAGTTACGATGAAGAAATAAATAAAATAATATTGATATTGATTTAAATCAGACTTGTGATGATAATGGCACTTTTGAGAATGAAAAATAGAATAATCATAGGATTCAAAAGAATTAATATCCACAAAATATAATCTGAAATTAGATGGAACCAATTTGGACAAGATTAATATTGAGTTTCATTAATTAAATTGTTCTTATATCAAAAATTGAACACCAATCAATCACTAATGTTACTAAGAATAAATAATAGATAATTTTATTAAATTAAATGTATGATAAGATTAAAATTTATGACATGTGATATCTTGTTACATCACCAAAAGAGAAAAATACCATTGAAATCTAATGGGTTTTAATATTAAAGACTCATGAAAAAGAAGATAGGAGAGTAAATAAGGGTATATTTTTTTCAAAGTCTATTTTTATGTCAAATGAGATGATTTTGAAGATAAATTTTCTTATGTATTATTACATGAATCAATTATAATGCTTCTAGAAGTTTTAGGTTACATGTAATACAAGATTATACAAACTAATGTGAAGTAAACTTTTTTGAATGAGGTTCTTGATGAAGAAGTGTTTTTTGAGAATCCAATAATGATTTTTCATTTAAATTAATAGAACCATTATGTATATGATGACACAGTATTTGAATTTGTTAAAATAGTCCCATGGATCCTATTTCTACCAAAAGTATATTTGAATTTGGGGAATCAATTTTTTCAATTTGATGGCGGAAAACAACACATATATGAATGATATGAGAATATGTACTCATATTTTAATTTTTTACATGGATGATTTATATTTCCAGTTAACTAAAAATATTCCCATGATGAAATTTTAAAATAAAAAGAGTTGTATTTATTAATTTAAATACATATAGATAAGTTTTTCATTCAACAATTACAATTTTGAAATATTAATTTGAATATAATTTACTATTTTATGTGAGAAATTATAAAAATAAAATGGAATAATGTAATCTATATAATTACTCTCACCCATAATATTTTGTGTCAATATGAGCAAGGATGATGTAGGGAACAATGTTAATTAAAAGGAATCTGAAAATGAAATTTCGATACACATTTATCTCATTAAATAATAACTAGATATTTTTTATATATTAACCTTTTCCAAAATAATTCAATGTGTTCTGAAATAATTATACATAAAAGATACAAAAATAATTGTTAGATAAATCAATGGAACTTTGGGTAAGGATATGATGTATAGAATAAATTAGGATTTAAATTTATAAGGAAACACTAAGTCTAACTGTGAATGTGACTTTGATGAAAGTAAGTGAACATCATGTGGAATATTTTTAGGAAACATTTATTGATTTGGAATTTCTAAAATAAAACTTTATTATAATCTATTTATACTACTTTTATGTATATGGCTTTTGAACATACATAAAAAACATTATTCCAATGATAAAGTAATTTGATGATTTTAAATGAGAAATTGAATGGAAATTATGGAAAATTATGATAATCATAGCGTATTTGATCTATCCAAAAATTGAGTTCCACACTCAAGATTAAAAAACCTTGATATAAGTGGAGGTCTTTAATGGATATATGATGTTCAAATACATTAATATAAAGGATAATTTTACAAAAACATTCACCAAGTATGTAACAACCTAGGTAATGATAAAATAATTATTTTTCATTTAATAATTATAAATTTCTCAAAATAGACACTACGTTGGATAATGTATATGTTTAATCTAGTTTTATGGTTAAAAAATAATTTTTTTTAAAATAGTTTTACAAAATTTTGATGGAAACCACAATTTCAATATATTTTGTTACAATTTTATAAGTTATATTTGAATAAAGAAACTTCTTATTTGTAATACAGACATCAAAATTTTCTTTGGATGAATTTTGGGTATTTTTTCAATAATTTTATTATTTTAATGAACTGAAAAATACTTCATTTTAATTCGTAATCAGTTTTTCATCTAATTTATTCATATTGATATAATATACTATTAATTGGTTTTGAAGAATAATTATATTATGTTTTTTATATTTAATCCAATTTAGGTCACTATAATAAATTTCAGATAAAATTGAATATAAAACCTATGTGAGATTTTGAACATTTTTATTTAAATATTCATTTTCTTATTTCATCAACATGATTAATTTTTAATTAATTTCTTCCAAATATATATTCCAAATTTGGGAAATTTGATTCAATTTGTGTAATTGGTAAGAATAAATTATCTAAATAGTTGTCCTTAATTTTTTGACTTTATGAATAGTAACTTTAGAAATAAATGTTATTACAACTATTAAGGGTAAATAGGAAAATTAAGGTTAAAAATTTTGTTATAAAAATTAAAAATTACCATAAAAATTTTACTAATTTAATTTTATGAGTTTTTTCCAAAATACATCATCCTTGGGTCTAATGTAAGACCACATGGAGCCACTTTTTTTATATTACTCACTTATAATATTATATTCAATGGAAAGTAATTTTGGGTTTCACTTTTGTTTTTAATAAGTAATATATTTTTAATATTGGATTATACAGGGGATCTATTAGACAATAAGATATTTATAAATATAAAACTATTACCTATATCATGGTAATTTATTTATAATTTTTAGTAAATAAATAATTAAATTAAATTGCATCACAATGATGATGTAATAATTACTTTGCAAATGAAAGAATAAAATAATTGATATTATAAATATTAAAATAAATATAAATTCATTTAATAGATACCATACATGAATTTTATGGATTTACATGACATGTGAATTTTGTGGTAAAATATATTTTCAACTATATCTTGAAGTTATGATATTTTTGAAAAGTCCAGAAATGAATGGTGTATAAATTAACAATAAAGGTATTTTAAAATATTAAATATTTTATTAAATGATATAAAATTTATAAAAATCCAAGATTCATTAAAATAGTTTTTATAAGTCCTAAAATTTCATAAATGACACTTTTATTGGTCTTCTTTCATGTGATGGTAATTATTTTGACCTTTAAAGTGTAAATTACATAAGAAAATGCTAATACATAAAAGGAGAAAACCAAATTGTTAATTATTAAATTCTTATTCAAAAAATGTATGATTTAATTTTATGATTTGATTTCTACCCATATACATCCTATTTTTTAAATGAAACACTTTTGATCAATTCAGAAATGAAATTTTAATTTATTTTAATTTACAATTTTGACGAATTCGAAGAGTAACCCTCCCCCCTCTTATATAATAGATCCACTTACTATCGTTTATTCACACTTCAAACCCATTTTTTAGTACAAGATCTCATAAAATAACTTCCTTTAATTTTTCCACACATTATTGAGTCCTTTTTTTGAAATAATACCCTCTTTAGAGGTGTTAAGTTGTTAATCAAAGGTAATCATCCGAAGAAAAGGTATCGTTTTTATTTATGTTTCTCAATTTTAATTCGTATTCCACTTCCATAAAATATTATTAATTTAGGATGAATACTAACTCCAATATCCTTGATATGAGGAGATTTTATTATGAAAATATCATCACCTAAATCTATCTCCATTTTTATCACATTGGAAAAGAATTAATCATTCACGCGTACGTGCGAACTATCACATCTATAAACCGATATAATTCATTCTTCATTACCATTTGTCTAGATATGTTATAATGATGGAATTAATGTTTATATATGATATTAATGACAAATTATTAATTTTATGAGAATAATATATCAATTTCATTCTTACCTTCCATGCCCATAAAAATGATAATGTCATTCGTCCATACGAGTGAACTATCACCTCCATGGAGCGATGTGATTCATTATTCTTCACTACTTCACAAGTATGATATATATAAGTATATTTAAATTATATTTATTATATTTATGATATTATGATAATTATGTAAATATTAAATTTTAATTACCTTCTTTCCATGATGATCAATGAAAAATGGAAACATACACATGCGCATGTACGACGTACCGTCTCCAAGAATGTAACATAGTTCATTTTTCATGTCATTATGTAATGTATGGATTTAAATGTATAATTATTGTATAAAATTTATTATTATATAATGAATATTATTATGTAGATGGTATAATAATGACTGCATTTTTCTATAGACATCATATCGTGTCATTTTGGATTCGTGTATTAAATATCATCAAATCAACCAAAAAGAACATAAATAGTAATGTAAATGTTATAATATGGTGATAAGTGATATAAAATTAATAACAATCTGTAAAATGGTTTTCAGGAAATGTCTTTTCATTAAGGAAAATTTTGATATTATACACCACCTTATTTTATGAGGTGTATAAACTTAACCTATTACTTTTTAATTGTATTCAATGTTTATAAAAAATTAATATTTTTATGAATTCTATATGGAACATTTATTTTATTTAAAAATATAAAAAGGAATGTTCTATTTTTACCAAATACGCTGAAAAAAAATTCTCCATCACCATGAAAATTATTCGATATTTGTCTTTATATATAGGCCTTAATATTTTAAAAATAAAAATAATTAACTTATTGACATTTATAGGTATTTTGGTATTGAAAATGGTTTTGTAAATGGATTTATTATTTAAATACCTTGAAATGATTTCATGTGATTGAAAATGAAATTTATTGAGTGAAATATTGAGAATTTCAATCTTTTATGTGTTCTAATTATATAGTGTCATGTGGAAATTTGACAGTTGGTTACATGATAAACCAATGACGGGTGGTTTCATAATAAACCAAGTATGGGTGGTCACTTTATAACCTTCAATTCATGGGTATAGAAGTCAACTGTATATTTATTCCATTTTGTAAGAGTGACATATATGGAATTCAACCACATGGTTATTCCATTTGTGTATAGTTATGTACAATGTTACCTTTATCAGATATATATCGATTCAATTGGTTGAATGGTGATATTTGGATTAAAAAAGGGTAATAAATTTTTTCTTTAAGTGAATTATTGACTACTTCTTAAAGGTGAAAAGTACTAATTCATGATAAATTATTCATGGTTTACATGGTTTTCCAAAACTATTAGTTTTTTTCTTTTTTTATCCTATACTAATCATTTTATGCTCATCCTATGTTTTTAAAATGTTTTATATTGGATTTAATGTATAATATAGATGAGGATGAGAAGAAGGAAAAAATTGTGATGGTTTAACCTGAGGAAACCCATGTTTCTAAAAGCATTCATTTTATAAAAAATAGTTAATTTTTGGAAGTGTGGACTTTTATTTCTATGGATTTTCTATATAATAATTATGGGATAATTTTCTAAATATTTAAAAATAATAATATCCTCAATGTGAAACAATTTTTAATCCTTGATTTAGCTCAATTTTATTTAATGTTTATGTCCAGGTCTATATATTAGGTACCATAGGTCGGTTTGGATAAACATAGAGGTTAGGGTAATACTAATAACATTAAATTGAATGATTTTACATTATGGTCAAGTTAAAATGTTATATGATTTTAAGATTACCATGTTGCTTTATCTAGGATATGTATGTTCTGGATGGTTTTGCACAGTGGAAATATGTTAGGTGTACTAGGAAGGAATCAAGAGGAAAACAACCTTCCAAATCAGTATCCCCAAATAGTTAGAAGCAGATTTAAGAAGTTTTTTTAGTAATGGTTCAGTTTACTTGGGCAACAAATGGTGGAGGTTTCTATGCAACAGATCAACCTAATTTACAACATTTGATCATTATAATAGTGGAACCTTTTAAGATACAACATCCACCATCATTCAAGGATCATCTGGCCTCATGCTAGTAGAAGGATGGATTAAATCCCAATAATATATATTTGACACCATGGATTCTATGGAGAACTAAAATATAACAATTTCAATTTATCATTTTGAAGGTGAAGCTAGTTAGTGGAAAAAAATTGTTAAAAATATCAAAGTAAGTGAAAATATTGATTTCATGGAATGTGATGAATTTAAGAACATATTCCTCGAGAAATATATTCCTATGTTTATTCGACATGTGATGGAAAATAAATTCTTGGAATTGTCACAAAAGGAAGAAGATATTGTGGCTTTATTTGATGTAAATTTCACCCATTTTTCAAGGTATGTCCCAATTGTTTTGGGTTATTTATAGTATTATAAATGGGTTTTACTCAAGATTAAATATTATATATCAAATAAAATTAGATTATCGTGAGTTCAAATGATTTGATAAACTTTTCTGATGTGTTGAAAAGGTAGAAATTGAGTTTTCTGATGATCATGTGACCCATGAGAGCAAGAAAAATAAGATATCCATTTGTTAGGAAATGGGAAAGCATTCATCAAAGAATTTGGGAGGTTAGAATATTACATTTCCATATTGTGAGAAGTGTGTTAAAAAGCATTATGGATAATTTCATTCAATGTATGGGAAGTTCTTTCAATGTGGTAAGGCTAGTCATATTGCTCGTGACTATAAAGTAGATGATTAGATAAGAAATTAAAAGTCGATGATGAGATTCTTTAGCTATAATGACATAGGTAATTATGCCAATGTGTCCCTATAGTTGATTACCTAGGGTAGAAACTAGCAATCTAGGAAGTAGAAGGGTATGGAAAAATATTTTTCTACTACTATAGTTGATGTCAGATCATCAAATGATGTGTTGAAAGGTATGATATTGGTTTTTTCAAAATGTTCCAATACTCTGAATCTTTATCTTCACATTCATTCATTTCCAAGAGTATTTAAAGTAAATTGTAAATATCACCAATTGAATTTGGTATAAAATATTTGCTAAAAATATCAGGTGGATGTATTAAATAAACTATGATTTATTGGAATATTATTATTATCATTGGTGGGATGGACATTCCTATTAATCTGGTTGAACTCCCCCTATAGTAGTTTTATATCATTTTGTGTACAAATTGGATTATAGTTTTTCATAATAAAATAGATTTCAAATCCATGATTGTTTTGTTAAATTATCTCATACCTTTGATAACAAACCAAGAATCTGAATATTGATTAAATATGGTTGTGAGATTTATCTAGCTATTTTTGTTGAAAACAAATTTACAATTTGGATTAGCGACATTCAAGTTGTGAATGAATTTAAAAATGTGTTCCTGATGAATTGCATGGTGTTGTTCTTGATTAGGGTGTTTAATTTAATATTGATTTAGTGTCTGTTGATATTCTATTTCGAAACCCCCTTATATAATATCTTAATTAGAACATGTGGAATTGTAAAAAAAGTTTCAACAATTTCTTGACAAAGGATTCATTCAACCTAGCAGTTAACCATGGTGTGATCCTATTTTATTTGTGAAAATTAAGGATAGTTCTATGTGACCTTGTATTGATTAATTAGCCTTGAATAATATCACTATTATAAAAAAATATAACATTCCTCATATTAATGCTTTTTTTATCAAGTCCAGGGAGGTTAGTTTTTCTTGAATATTGATTTGAGTTCTGGGTACCATAATCTAAAGGTAAAGGAGGATAAAATTTGAAATACAGTATTCTAGATGATATGTAGGAATTATGAGTTTGTGGTTATTCCCTTTGGGTTACCTAATCCACCTTATATATTTTTGAATCTTATGAATGGATTATTTCATTAGTTTTTGGATCATTTTGTGGTTGTGTTTATAGAAGATATTTTGGAATATTCTAAAATCACTGAGTAATATGAATGTCACTTAAGGATTATTTCAAAAACCTTAAACGAAAAGAAACTATAAGTAAATTCTACTGAGAATGAATTTTGGATGTAGAAATTTTCATTCCTTGGTCACATTGTTTCTAAATATAGAATAATTATTGACCATTATAAAACCAAATTTATTGAAGAGTGGAAAAGACCTACTAATGTCACTAAAATTCATATTTTTCTTAGATTATAGGTATATTTCTGATGGTTTTTTGAAAAATTTCATTAGTTATATATCTCATTGAATAATTTATCATATAAGGGGGATACGTTTACCTAGAAAAAATAATTTGATTACTACCTTTTGGAATGGAAAATAAGATTGGTAAATTCTACAGTTTTGGCCATGCCTTCTAGAAATGGTGAATTTGTTATCTATAGTGATTCTTTATCTATATGAAATGGTTATGTCCTTATGAAAAATTATTAGGTAATTTCTTATTCTTCATGGAATTTGAAACCCCCTAAGTTAAATTACCATACACATGATCTGGAATTAGCTGTTTTTTTATTTAAAAATTTGGATACCTAATTTGTATGGCATAAAGTATGAAATATAAATTGATCAAAAAAGTTTTAAGTATATATTCACTTAGAAATAATTGAAAATGAGACAAATAATGTGGTTGAAACTAATAAAACATTTTGGTTTTGTGATTAATTACTATCCAAGAAAAATAAACAAGGTAGTAGATGCATTGATTCAAAAAATTAATGCTACATTAACCATGATGACTGTGTAATATGGCCCTTTAGTTAATGATTTAATGAATTTTGGATTGAATGTTACTGGTGTATTAAATCCCTATATTTTTTTTCAGGTGTCACTATAATCATCTCTATAAAATATAATTAAGAAAACATTGAAAGTGTAACACCCCAATATTCCACAGTACGCTTCTCTTTGAATAATACAGTAGCGTGTGTTGTACGCAACATCGAGTTCTAACACACACCACAACCAATCAAACTAGCTATTATGAATAGTAATACCCACTTTTTGAAATTTTATAAATTTCATCTCTCAAAATTGATTTCATTTTTGGATTCGTAATATGAAAATTAACCTATGGTAAAATTTTGGAAGTTTTCGGATAACACTCATATTTTGATGAATAGTGAAAATTACTAAATTTTAATTAAAAACAACATTTTTAATCGAAATAATTTATAGTGATAAATTATTAATTTGAGTTTTTTTATAGTATATTTAGAATATATTTTTCAATTTTATAAAAAAAATTCATTTTACATAATTTCATAAATAAACCATACATGAACACGTGTCAATATTTTGATAGTTATTATCTCTTAAAAACACGCTTTTTGTTTTAACAACAGGGATTTATTTTAAATTAATTTTTGGCATTTCTGTGTTTTTAATTTGGAAAAATGGATTTCATATTTGGAATCAGGATGTCGAAATTTTATAAATAGGTAACTTTTATTTTTAGACATTTTGAATAATTACTTCGGTAAATATTTTATTTACCATGGCTGAAGGGTAAATCCGGTAAATAAGGGTTAAAAAATAATATTATTATAATAATAAATTACCCTAAAACATATCCTATCCTTATTGGTGGATACATGTCCAATCATGGGCATCATTGGGTCGATTTTGTTACCCCATGTAGCCACTTGTAAGTGATAATGACACTTTATATTAACTAAGTTAAAATAAATACAAAAATGACATAAGCATATATCTTTTAGAAAAACAATTTTTAGATAGGTTTATATATGTTATATTTTAGACTATAAATATTAATTTGAAATTTAACAAGATTTTATACATAATGGTATTTTTTTATAATTTTTAGATAGTTAATAATAAGTATTATTTATGACACAATAATGATGCAGTATTTTCCTTATTAATGAAATAATCAAATAATTGGTTTTATAAATGTTAAAATTAATATAATTTGAATGTTTTGATGACATACCTGAATTTTATTGCTTAATATGAAATTATAGTATTTCATAAATGAATTTGGTTCAAATTAATAATTTTTTTATGACTTTAACAAAAATTAATTATTCAATAGTGTCAAAACTGACATAAAAGAGTTTTTAAAACAAATATTATATTATTAATTGATATTAAATTCCTAAAAATCTAAGGTTCGGCAAAAAGACATATATCATGATAGGTGTATCATTAATGGACCACTTGGGAGTCACTTGGATGTATATATTAAGTTTAATAACCATATAATATAAAAATACAAACTGACATTGTAAAAGTGAAACTAATTAACTAAGAGTTAATACTTAAAGATAAGGTTAATATAGTAACCCAAATCTGTCTAAATCATATTGGTTGAGTGGAGTTCGACCTATAACCACCTTAAACTTTAAATAATCGACTTTTGAGCCATGATAAACTAAATATGAATTTATTATAAAATAATATTTCTATCTTTTCCAAAGGTTCCCCTCACCCCTCTTATAAAAGGGCACTCCCCTTTTTCATTAATTCACACCTTCAAATCCTTTTGGTTTGGCAAAAACCTACCCAAATTCTCTCTCAACATCCCTAAATACATCCTAGAGGCCTTCCTTTAGTTAGAAAGCCATCCTATGAAGTCCTTTTGATCAAATAAAAAGGAAGAACCCGAAGAAGAGGTAATGTTTTCACCCTCTTTCAAGTTCATTTCTTCTTCCACTTCTTCTTTCTTTATTATTACCATTCTAAAATAATAAATCCAGTATATTATATATACTTTGATGTTATTATAAACATGGTATAACCACATTTCAGTATTATATCCATCATTTTAATGAAAACTCCCTTGTTAAATCAAATTGGAAATATCTAATTTTCTTAGAAAACTAGGAAGATATGAAACAATGCGATGATCTAGAATCAAATAATGAATTTTCTAAACTTGAGGAAACCATTAAATTACCTGCCACCACATCTTTTGGGGATTCAACCTCAGCAGTAGTGATTGCATAAGCTTGGTATTGATCCCTTGGCCATTTCTGAGGTGAGTTTCCTTGATTCTTAGTACATTCATTTGAATAAGTCCCCATTAGAGCACATAAATGTTCTTTATCTACTGATATCATCGTCATACCTATGATGGAGTTTGATATAATACTCGGTATGGATTGGATTTTGGACCATGATGTGAAGATTTATTATATGAAGAAGGAGGTTACGAGTTTTGATGATGATGATAAGGAACACCTTATCTTTAGAGAAGAATCATCACCACCTAATTATAATCTAGATCCAGCCCCTGTAGCTCAACTAAATTCAATTATTGGGGAGGAATTGAATGAAATGATAGTGGGTGAGGAAAGGAATTTTCAAAAAGAGGATGTACCTATTGTGAAAGAATATGTAGATGTGCTTCCGGAAGATTTACCTGGACATCCTCTAGAATGAGAAGTTACGTTTTCCATTGATTTAATTCCTGGATCAAGGCCTATATTGAAGACCCCTTATAGAATGGCCACTGTGGAATTAGTTGAAATCAAGAAACAACTAGAGGAATTTAGTAATAAGGGATTTATTCGCCATAGTGTTTCTCCAATGGGGAGCCCCTCTTCTTTTTTTAAAAAAGAAAGATGGATCTATGAGGTTATGTATCGACTACAGGGAGATAAATGCTATCTCAATAAAGAAAAAGTATCCCATACCTCGCATTGATGATTTATTTGACCAACTGCATGGATCTCAAAACTTTTCAAATATTAACCTTCGGTCTGGATAACATTAGTAGTGTGTGAAGAAGGAAGACATTCTGAATACAGCATTTCAAACCAGGTAAGGGTATTATGAGTTTACAGTAATGCCTTTTGGATTGACTAATTCACCATCTGTATTCATGGATCTGATGAATAGAGTTTTCAAGGAATATCTCGAATAATTTTTGGTTGTATTTATTAATGATATCTTTGTATACTCCAAAAGCTACGAATATCATGAAAATCACTTGCACATTTCCCTAAAGACTCTGAGAAGACATGAATTATATGGGATGTTTAGCAAGTGTGAATTCTAGATTCAGAAGATTTATTTTCATGGCCATATTGTCTCTAAAGATGGAATCTCTGTTGATCCTTCTATGACCAAGGCAATCCAATAATGGCGAAAATCTATGAGTATAACTGAGGAACGCAGTTTTATTGGACTGGTAGGTTATTATCGATGTGTTGTGCAGAATTTTTCCCGATTGGATAACCCATTAACAAATCTCATACGTAAAGGGGTTAAATTTGTTTAGACAAAAGAGTGTGAATAATGTTACGAAGAACTGAAGAGAAGATTAGTCAATGCTCAAATATTGACTCTACCATCAGGGAATGATGGGTTCTTTATTTATAGTGATGCATCAAAGAAAGGATGTGGTTGTGTACCTATTCAGAATGATAGGGTTATTGCCTATGCATCATGACAGTTTAAAATTCATGAGAAAAACTATCCTACTCATGATCTCGAGTTAGCATCTATGATCTTTTCTTTGAAGATATGGAGGCACTACCTCTATGGTAAAAAACGTGATATTTATACTGATCACAATAGTTTGATGTATATTTTCTCACAGAAAGAACTCAACATGAGGCAAAGGAGCTGGCTTTAACTACTCAAGGATTATGATTGCACGATACACTACCACCTGGGGAAGGAAAATATGGTGGCAGATTCGTTGAGTAGAAAAGATCATGGAGTTTTCAACACTATGAGAATTGAATGGGATTCTATTTTCATGGATCTAGTAATTTTGGATATGGGAATCACCATGGAAGGTGAAACATCAATACTTTTTCAAATAGTTGACAACCCATCTTTACAAGAAAGGATAAACAGTTTTCAAACCATTGATGAAGAGTTACAAATGAAGATTAATGTTGTGAATGATGGGAAATTTAGTGACTTTGTATATAAAGATAGAATTTTGAAGTTTGGGAAGAGACTTTGTGTTCCCAATATACCTGATCTAAAAAGAGAATTTTTGGATGATGCTCATAGTTCCAATTTTTCAATACACCATGGGAGCACCAAAATATATAGAGATTTAAAGGAACATTTTTGGTGGGACAACATGAAGAGGGAGATTTTTTATTTTGTTTCAAGATGTATGGTTTTTCAACAAGTGAAAGCTGGGAGGCAACAACCTGGTGGAGTATTTCAACCTCTTCCCATACCTAAGTGGAAATGAGACAATATTACGATGGACTTTGTCATGGGGCTACCGAAGACTCCTAGAAGGAACGACGCAATATGGGTCATTGTTGATCGTCTTAACAAGTCAGCACATTTCCTTGCTATAAGGGAGGATTTACCACTTGAATTTCTAGCGAGAATATATATTATTGATGTTGTGAGACTTCATGGAGTACCCCTATCGATTGTCTCGGATTGTGATCCCCTTTTTACATCAAGATTCTGAAAAATTCTTTAGAAGGCCTTGGATACTGAACTTTGTTTGACCACTTCCTACCGCCATAAAACAAATGGACAATCAGAACGGACTTTTAAAACCTTAGAAGACATGTTGAGATCCTGATCGCTTGACTTTCAGGGTGTGTGGGATCAGTATTTACCTATGGTAGAATTTTCCTATAATAATAGCTTCCATTCGAGTATTCAGATGGCACCATATGAAGTGTTATACAGAAAGAGATGTTGAACACCAACCTGTTTGGATGACGTTGGTGAACAAAAACTTTTAGGCCCAGAACTAGTAGAGGAAACAATGGAAAAGGTCAAGGTAATCCAAAACCACATCAAAGAAGGTCAAAGTAGGCAGAAGAGCTATACCGAGAATTAAAGGAATGATTTGGAATTTCATGTAGGAGATCATGTTTTCTTGAATGTATCTACATGGAAGGGAGTTATACATTTCGTTAAGAAATGTAAACTGAGTCCTAGGTACATCATACCATTCTAAATTCTAGAACGAATTGGGGTTGTAGCTTACCGATTGGCAATACCGCCAAGTCTCTCCAAAGTTCACGATGTGTTCCACATATCACTATTGAGAAAATATGTGCCTAACCCAACACATGTACTCACCTATGAAGAATTAGAACTCGAACCCAATATGTCTTACTGCGAAGAGCCCGTCAAGATAGTTGTTATGAGAGAACAAGTGCTGAGAAACCGGACGACTCTTCTGGTAAAACTTCTATGAGAAACCATAAAATGGAAGAGGCAATGTGGGAACCCGAGGAACTTATGATGAAGAACCACCTGAGTCTTTTTATGCAGTGATATTCTAGAAATTTTGAGGAAAAAATTATTTTAAGGAGGGGAGAATGTAACACCACAAGCTTACATGGTATACTTCTCTTTGAATAATATAGTAGTGTGTGTTGTACGCAACTTCGAGTTCTAACACACACCACAACTAATCAAACTAGCCATTATGAATAGTAATACCCACTTTTGGAAATTTTATAAATTTAATCTCTCAAAATTGACTTCATTTTTGGATTCAAATTATCGAAATTATCCTACGGTAATATTTTGGATCTTTTCGGATAACATTTATATTTTGATGAATAGTGAAAATTACTAAATTTTAATTAAACAAAACTTTTTTAATCGAAATAATTAGTAGTGATAAATTATGACATTGAGTGGTTTTAAAGTATATTTAGAATATATTTTTACCATTTAATACAATTTTTTGTCATTGGACATAATTTCAAAATTAAACCGGACATGAAGAAGTGTCAATCTTTTTATAGTTATTATCTCTAAAAACACGATTTTTGCTTTAACAACGTGAATTAATTTTAAATTAATTTCTGCCACTTATGTGTTTTGAATTTGTAAAAATGGATTAAATATTTGGAATCATGATGTCCAAATTGTGTAAATAGGAAACTTTTATTTTTAGACATTTTGAATAATTACTTCGGTAAATATTTTATTTACCATGGTTAAAGGGTAAATCTGATAAATAAGGGTTAAAAAATAATATTATAATAATACTAAATTACCCTAAAACGTGTCCTAACCTTATTGGTGGAGACATGTCCGACCATGGGAATATTTGGGTCGATTTTGGGACCCCATGGATCCACTTGTAAGTGATAATGACACTTTATATTAATTATGTTAAAATAAATACAAAAATGACATAAGCATATATCTTTTAAAAAAATTTAGATAGGGTTATATATGATGGATTTTCGATTATAAATATTCATTATAAATACCAAATTATTTCCTACATAATGTTATTTTATTTATAATTTTTAGACAGTTAATAATTAATATTATTTATGACACAATAATGATGCAGTATTTTTCTTATTAATGAAAGAATCAAATAATTGGTATTATAAATGTTATAATTAATATAATTTGAAAGTTTTGATGACATCCCTGAATTTTATTTCTTAATATGAAATTATATTATTTCTTTAATAAATTTGGTTTGAATTAATAAAGTTGTTAAGCCTTTAACAAAAATCAATTGATGAATAGTGTCAAAATTGACATAAAAGTGTTTCTAATACAAATATTATATTATTAATTGATATTAAATTCCTAAAAATATAAGGTATTGACAAGAGATGTATATCATTATAGGTGTATCATTAATGGACCACTGGGGATTCTCTTGGATGTATATAGTAAGTTTATTAACCATATAATATAAAAATACAAAGAGACATTGTAAAAGTGAAACTAATTAACTAAGAGTTAATACTTAACGATAAGGTTAATATAGTAACACAACCCTGTCTAAATCCTATTGGTTGAGTGGTTTTCGACTAATACACACCTTAAACTTTAAATAATCTACTTTTGAGCCATTATAAACCGAATATTAATTTATTATAAAATAATATTTTTATCTTTTCCAAAGGTGCCCCACACCCCTCTTATAAAAGGGCACTCCCCCTTCTCATTAATTAAAACATTTAAAGCCTTTTGTTCATCCAACCCCTTCAAAACTACTCTCTCAACTTCCCTCACTTTATCATTGAGGCCTTCCTTTAGTCAGAAATCCAACCTAAGGAGTCCTTATGATCAAATCAAAAGGAAGAACCCGAAGAAGAGGTAAGGTTTTCACCCTCTTTCAAGTTCATTTCTTATTCCACTTCTTCTTTCATTGTTATTACCATTATAAAATAATAAATCTAGTATATTATATATACATTGATGTTATTATAAACATGGTATAACCATATTTCAGTATTCTATCCATCCTTTGAATGACATGTCACCGTACGTGTGTACATACGGCTTACTGTCTCTATGTCATGGTGTAATTGTTATTAAAAACATTATGATTTGGATGGGTATAATAATGATGTGTAATTCATATAAATAATAAATATAACATGATAATGAATCTGTATATATGATATACTATCCAATTAAATATTATTTTAATATCCAAAGAATGATATTGTCGCTCATGCGTACGTACGGACTACCGTCTCCACGAACGCGATGAGATTCATTCCCCATCGTATCCATTCAAGTATAATTATCATTTGATGATTAATAATAATGTTTAAGGACTTAATATCATTCTGGATATGAATAAGTTAAAACATATCCATAACAAACATGTCTCACTTTACAAAACATATAAAAGAAAACGAGTAAGTTAACACCCGAAACGACGATAATACAAAGATATTATTAACAAAACAATGTTAAAAGATCATATATGATATCATATTAATGTATATGATTATTTTATAATTTAATAACAATTAATTCACCATTATAATGGAGGTTAACCTACCACCAACCAAGAAAAAGTACAAGGTAAGGGTTTATTTCACAATCTCTTTATTATCTGAGGTTGTTTATACATAATTATCTACTAGGACCTCTTTATCATCCACATCCATGTTTCTTAAAAATGTATTTCAAAACATTCTTACTATTTTAAAGAATATGGGTTAAAGTCATTTATAACATTGTTTGACTTTTTATAAGATGTTTACAAAGTAATATTTCCATCATTTTCCAAAAAAGTTCCTTTTTAACCTTTTGGACAAAATTAAGGTAAGAATGTTTTTTTAACTTATACGGCGGGTGAGGCTATTTTCGGCCAATATAACATCGTCGAAGCTTCCCTTACATGCTTATAAGAATATATTCAAAATAAATATTTTCTTTATGTGGCTCTTATATGATTTCAAAATATAAATAGATATGTCTCTAAAAAAAGGTTTTGATTTCATCTATGTCAACATCCTTTGATGGATTTTATGTTTATTTGAAGTTGATTTATTATGATAAAAAACTTCTATACTGTATTGACATTTTTGTGCTATGTTTGTCTGTGGATGTGATATTTTTATACCATTCAATTCTTATGGTTAACATATTTACATTTTGTATTCTAGTTTTAATACGAATGTTTATGATAAGTTTAAACCTTTTCATATGAGGAATGTATTAGACTTAGTAAGTGACGGGTGGAGCTCGTTATAGCTCCTCGATGCATCGGTAGGTCTCATGAGACAACTAGACATGGAATTGGTTGAGGACTTTTCCCAATTTGATTTATGGTTTTCCCCGAGGCCTTAATCATTTTAGAAGTCTTGGATAAGGCCTTGACAAAATGTTTCAGAATGTCCGGCATTATACATTCCCTCATTATGGAAATAATATTGACGGTTCATGTGGTCATTCGACTAGTAGAATACCCATGATTATATTTTATTATGGCATTATTTACTCATCTAATATTTTTTCCATAAAAGTATTCATATTTATCATTGGTAAGGGAATGTGGTTTCAATTATCTACCATGCTTAATATTTATGTCATTTTCCACTATATTACTAACCCTTACTGAGTATTTCAATTCACCCCATTCTTATGTTTCATTTTCCCAGGATATGAATAAGTTATTTATGAGTGACATGAAGGCATAATCTATAAGGCTTGGATGATCCTAATGAAATATATTTGTGTTGTATTTATCTTCATGATATAAAGTTGAACATATGTATGAATCTTTTTTCCAATAATACTAAACCGATCGGTCTTTCAAGTCATGATTTAGTTGTGATCATGCCAATGTTATGTAATTAGGCACTGAATCTGGGTAACTTGGGTTGGGGTGTTATATAATGAAGACCTTGAGTTGCATAAAAAGGTATAATTGGATAAAAAGTTTATGTTGGATGAATTTAACATCTATAAATATTATTTTTTGAGATTTTAGAATGGATTCTGCCTTTCTTGTGGTTCACAATTGAAGACTGATTTATTATGTAAAGATCATAGTTCTCTATTTTTGTATCTAGATATCACAAAGATATACAGAGACGTTCGAGAGTATTTCTGATGGGATGCAATGAAAACAAATATTGCTAAATTAACCTTGATTTCTTTAACTTTTCAATATGTTAAAGCGTTGCAGAAGTTGCTGGAAGGTATTTTTCATCCTTTTCCAGTGCCATAGTTGAAATGGGAAAATATATTATGGGATTTCTATTGGGATTTCCAAAGAATTATTGAGCTAACAATGTGATCTATGTTATTATTGATCTATTTAATAAATTTGGTCATTTTCTTCGTATTCAATATAGTCTATCTCTAGATCAACTTTTTAGATTTTATATTTTAGAGATGTTCAGGTTACATGTAGCACCCCACTCTATTATATCTGACCATGATCCCATGTTCACTTATATCTTTTGTAATGGTCTTTATAAGTAATTTTTTACTGAATTAAATTTCAATATTGATTTCCATCCTTAATAATATGGGTTTCCAGAAATAAAAAATTCAAAAATTGGAGGATATGTTACATGTGTGTTTAATCGATTACCAAGGAAGGTGGGATAAATATCTTTCTTTGGTTGAGTTTTTTTATAATAAGAGTTTTCATTGTAATATAAATATTGCACTATTTTACGCATTATTTGAAAATTGGTGTCTATTTATGCCTTTTAATGATGAAATAGGATAAAGGAAGATGATGGGACTAAAATTTCTAAAGGAAATGGTAGAGAAAATTTATTTAATTTAGTAATACATGATGAAAGCCCAGAGAAGGAATTAATGTTATCTGTATAACCTGAGGATGGATCTTTCTTTCAAGATACGTGATCATATCTTTCTCAATGTTTCCACATGGAAAAGATTTATGTGATTTGATAAGAAGTGGAAATTGATTCCAAGTTTAATTATAAACTATGAAATCCTAGAGAAAGTTGGATCAATTTCCTACATAGTAGATTTACCTCCATTTTTATCTGAGGTACAAAATGATTTCTAGGTTTCATTTTTAAGAATGAATATGTTAAATCGATCTCTTTATTCATTCCAAAAGTAGCTCACATAGAAGTGAATATTTCTTATGAGGGATAAACATTATAGTTCATTTACCATAGAGAGAAGGTGTTTTGGAAAATAGTGATCCATTAGGTTACATTTTTTTAGAAAACTCATATATTTGAAGAGGCAACATGGGAATATAAAATGCTATGAGGAAAAAATACACCCACTTGTTTCATAAGTGAATAAAATTGAAAGAATGTAGTTTTAAAAATTGGGGAAGAATGTAACATCCATGTTAATGGAAAAATAATTCTTTTCGATTTATTAATTAGAAATTAATTATTATATACACTATCTTTAATAATTTATTTGATAAATCTAGTGTTATGGTTAAAAACATTGTTTTTTTGAAAAATAGTTTTACCGCATTTTGTGGGTGAACCCATTTTGAATCATTTTTTTGACACTTATATACATTATATTTGGAAAAATAAACTTATTATTTGAGATACGAATATCAAATTTTTCTTTGGTTTAATTTGTTTTATTTTGTGATAAACATCATATTTTAATAATTAAGGAAAAATACTGCATTTTAATTCAAAACATATTTTTAATATAATTTTTTATATTTTGATATTATAGTTTTAATTTTATTTAATGTATAATTTTATTAATTTTCTATCCATTAATCAAATTTATGTAATTGGAATCAATTTAATATTGAAATTAGATATAAAAACTATGTGAACTTTTGAGAATTTTACTTTAAAATTTCATTTTCTCATTCAATCAATGGGATTAATTATTAATTAATTCATGCCAATTATGTGTCATGAATTTTTCAAAATAGATTCTATATTTGGAATCATAATATTTAAATTATGTAAATAATAACCCTTTATTTTTTTAATATATTAATAGTAAATCCAGTAAAAAATATTTTTACCACGGTTAAAGTTAAATCAGGTAATTAAAGTAAACCATTCTGTTATAAAAATATAAAATTATCTTCAAACTTATCCTAATTTAATTGAATGAGTGTTTTCAGACCTATATCATCCTTGGGTCCATTTTAGGACCAATTAGAGCCACTTATATGTCTTTAATTTATTTATAAAATTGTATGTATTGAAAAGTTATTTTCTATTACACGTTTGTTTATAGCAAGTAAATTATTTTTAATATGGGGTTATAGAGGGGTTCTATTTTACAATAAGTTGTATTTAAAAATATAAAATAAGTAGCTGCATCTTATTAAATTATTTATATTTTAAATAAATAATTAATTAAATTAAATTTTAACACGAGGATGATGGAGTAATTTCATAACTAATCAAAGAATCAGATAAATGATATTATAAATTTCAAAATAAAGATAATTTTAAATAAAATTTTCTATCCAAAAATATTTTGGAATAAGTTGAAATTTTTTTAATTTGATAAAATATCTGGCTCTCCAATATCTAGATGTTATGATATTTTTAAAATGCCAGGAAATGAATACATTTAAAATTGACTCTAATGGTATTTTTAAATATAAAATATTTTTGAAAAATATTATAAAATTTATAAAAATATAATATTCCATAAAATTGTTTTTATATGTCATATAAATTCATAAAGGAGTCTTTTATTGATTTTTTTATTTTATGGAAATTATATTTCTCCTCAAAGTGTAAATTGCTTAATAAAACAGTAAGAGTTAAAAGAGTTAAAACAAAAGATAAGGATTAATACATTATTCAAAACATGTAAAATTATTAGTGGATGATTATATATTGGAATATAATAATTTATATTAAAAATAGATCACGTTTTACCAATTTATAACAAAAAATTAATTTATATTAATTTATTAGTTTGATAAATTCCACAAGTGTCCCTCTCCTCTCTTATAAGAGTCTACTACTTCATATCATTTCTTCACACATAAAAAAAATTAGTTCTACCAATATATACTAAAATTACCTTCCTATAATTACTCAAAACATTATTGAGTCCTTATTTTAGGCATAACACCCTCTTATATTGGTTGAGGGGTTAATCAATGGTGATCAACCAAAGAAGATGTATCGTTTTTATTTAATTGTTTCATTTTTATTTATTTATTCACTTTATTGAAATATTATTTATTCATGATTAAATAATAACTCAAATATCCTAAATATAATTATAGTTTATTAGGTTAATATCATCACTTAAATCCATCTCTACTTATATAAATTAGGAAAATAATTAATCGTCCGTGCGTGCGTGTGAACAATGACCACCACAAACCAATATAATTCATTTTTCATTGTAGTCTCTCAAGATGGATTATAATGATATAATTAATGTTTATATATGATTTTAATGACATATACTTTATTTTACGAAAATAATATACCAACTATTTTCTTACCTTTCATGAAAATAAAAATGATAATGTCGTTCGTGTGTACCTGTGAACTATCACCTCCACGAAGCAATGAGCTTCGTTTCTCTTCACCATATAACAAGTATTATATATATAATTATATTTAAACTATAAATATAATATTTATCATACTATTATAATTATATAAATATAAAATAATAATTACCTTCATTCTATAATGATCAATGAAAAATGAAAACGTACTCAAGCGTACGTAGGACTTACTGTCTCCATGATTGTAGCGTAGTTCATTTTTCAAATTCATCAGTAATGGATAGATTTATAATTATAATTACTATTTAAAATTGATTATTAATTAATTAATATTATTCTGGTGATTATGGAATAATGACATCTTTTATCTATAGATATCATACAATGTCATTTTAGACTAAGGTACCGAATATCATCAAAATATACGATGTGAATATAAATAATTATATAATTTTTAAAGTATGGTGAAAAGTTATATAAAAATAATAATAAACTGGAAATAGGTTCTCAAAAAATTAAATAATTATATTAAGTTTATTATTTAAGAATATAAATAACATACTTGATAAATCAGACTCGAGGCAAGGGACTTTGTCTCAATCTCCTTTCATTGAGGCATATTTTGGTGTTATATACCCCCTTCTTTTATGAGGTGTATGAACAACCACTGTATCTTTTTATTTCATGTAAATGGTTTTGAAAAATGAATATATTCATTCTTTATATAAAGATAATATTATTTTCTTTAATAAGGAAAAAAGGAATGTTGGTTTTTTAACGTATACGTTGACATACTTCTCTACTGATGTGACCGTTATTTGATATTTGGATTTCTCTACAAGGCATAATGTTTTTAAAATAAAATTAAATATTTTATTCCATTTTTTCATATTTTGGTATTCAAAATGGTTTCGGGAATTCATTTATGATTTCCATACCTTTAAATGATTTCTTGTTATTCTAAATGAAATTTAATAAGTGCAAGGTTAAGAATTGATATATTTTATATGTTATGATTGTATAACTGTACTTGGTCATTTTGTGGGTGATTACATGATAAATAAAGGATAGGTGGTTATTAAATAAACCATCTATGGGTGGTTACTTTATAACCTCCAATTCACTGGGTATGGAAGTTGACAATATGGTTATTACACTTTATAAGAGTTACATGTACGAAAGTCAACCACATTGTTATTCCATTTAAGTATAGTTATGTCCCATGTTACCTTTATATGTTATATATGATTGATATAGCTGTAATGTTAATATAATTGTTACAAAAAGGGTAAGTAATGTGTTTCTAAGGAAATTATTTATGACTTATTAAAGGTGAGAATTATTACTTTATGATAATGTGTTCTTAGTTTGCATGTTTTCATAAGACAAATAGTTTTCTTTATTTGGGTATCCCTTATTGATCTTTTTATTATAATAATAAGTTTTAAAATGCTTAACATATGATTTATGGGAGAATAGGGAAAATTATTGGATCAAGAGGAAAATTGTATGGATTGAACATGAGAATAAACCAGGTTTCATTTTAATTTTTTTTGTTTAAAAAAAAGATTTCTATTTAGAAGTGTCTACATTGTATTTATATTGTTATTTTATGTATAATTTATGGACTAATATTCAAAAGAACTAAAACTGAAAAGATCATAATTGTGAAACAAAGTAATATCCTTGACTTAACTTAATATTATGTAATGTTTAATTTTGGGTCCTTATAGAGTCTATGCTAAGGGACAGATATGATGATTTGTGGAAACTTATTCATTTTTGTTATTTCCTCACTATAATAGCCCATGTTTTATCCATAAATATAAATTATTATCTATGGTTTAATTCACACACGACTCTGAAAACATAACTAATATAGATATTAGTGAGGTAGCTATAGAATTAGCTTGCATAAATGGTGGTAATAGAATTATGAAATATTTTTTAATGAATATTAATGTATACATAAAAGAAGAAAAAAAACTAAAATTCAACTTAAACAAAAAATTCATTTAGTAATCCTAAGAAACTAAAAAAATAACTTTTTATAATCGAATTTTTTTTAAATTTTTTTTTCAATTTTAATATATTTTTTATTAGTATCACTTTTAGAATAATATTTAATATTGCCACAAATGATTTCCAATAAAAAAAGTTTGTCATGATATTTTTATATTTTATTTTATTGATATATTTATCAAATATATTAGTTGAATTTTATATAATAAAATTAATTTTTGGATTTATCATGGTTATATTTTCTTATGATATTTTGTTGTAATTTGTCTAAAATAATAAATTTTTTTCCGAATAATGAAAAATACAATTTTTTAAAATACAGTGGCTTTTGTAACATCCATTAGATATAAGAATACCCTAAAAAATAAATCTTGTTTCTTGAAAAAATATATTATTTTTATGTAACATTATTTATGTTAAAATTTAATGTTTTAATTACAAACCTATATTTGATATTATAAAACATAAGCAATTTTGTCTCAAAAATTGTTTTAAAAATATATATTAGAATTTAAAAATTGTTCTTTTAAGTTGGATAAAATGAAATGAATTATAAATTTATAATCAGTGAGTAGGAATTATTTTATAATATCCACCTTCTTTCAATTGATAAATATAAATTTTCCGTGGGTAAATATTAGGTGCCCTCATAAAATAATTATTTTTCAATGAATATCACTTTTCTAAATATCGTTCATTTAAAAAAATAAATGTATCAATTTTAAAATGAATCTATTATATAATTTTTAAAAATAAGAACAATTTAATTAATATTATTTTAATGTTTCACCATTTTTAAATAATAATAATAATACAACATGTTGATAAAAACAATATTTTTCAAAAAGAACAGTATTTTTTGAATTAAAAGATAATTTTATATTATTTAGAAATTTAATTAAGTTTAAAAGAATCCAAAATAATATATATAATATCAATATTTTTTAATAACTATCTCCTTGTATTTTTATTAATAAAGTATTTGAAATGATTAATATTTAATTATAAGTAATAATTTTTTAAATTACTAATTTAAAGTGGATCAAATTTTTGAAAATCAACATCACCTTTAGATACTATCGAAAAAAATTGGTTTTAAATTCATACATAAATTTATTAACCATATTCCCTTTCCTAAATCACCTAAAATTAATTAATTTATACAATTAATCCTTACATACCATTCATTTCCCTCAAAAAGAATCTCTTTGTCACTTACAAATGGGGGATCACTTCCACTCATTCAATACTCCACTCCAATTTTGATATTTCATTTGAACCCCACCTAAATATAACATCATGAATTTCATTTATATTTCCTATATCCCCTAGTCACCAAAAATTATCATAATACTCCCAACCTAAGCCTTCATCAATTGGTATGTCAAGGTCTCATTAGCGGTATCACATCTTTCCTAATGTTTTTAATTATTATTATTTCCATTATAAACAACAATAAAAATAGTATAAAAACCTCACAATAATTCATGTGATGAGTTTTTTTAATAATAATTTTGTAACCACTATTTATTCTCTTTCATTTACTATGAAAACAATAATCATTGTATGTGTGTGGGCATGGGTCACCACCTCCACGAAGCAACACTTTCGATTTTTCATCACCACCACTCATAGTTAGTATTAATGATGGTATTAGTGAATAATTATGATATATAAAATTTATTCATAATTATAAAATGACCACTTAATATCCACCTCCACCCCTTTCATTCACTGAGAAATGGGAAGACTAATCATTTGTTACACCAACAACTGACTCCATGAAGAATATTTTACCATTTTTATATAATTTTTTCATTTTATATCAAATAAATATTCACATATTTTTCACCATAATAATAAAAATATAAAAATAATAACAATTTTATTCTATTATAATGATATTTTATCAAAAGAAACACATATTTAGAAATACTCACCAATCGAGTTAAAGCATATTCAAGTTTGGGTTGGTTTAACCACCAACTTAAAAAATTCTTTTATATTATATCATGGAAAATTATAAAAATGTAATTACTCGTATAAAATGTTATTAATATATATATATATATATATGTATATATAATTATTTGTTTTGGGTTATATATAGATAATTCAATGTTTAACTCATAAATTAATAAAACACACTTCATAGATTGAAAATCCCTGAAAATGTATGTTTTCTTTTTTTTACTTCAAAGTCAATGCATAAAAATATAATAAATTAAAATTTAGACATCAATAATTATTATAATTCATCAATTATAGTTTTATTAATTAAATATTGATGAATAATTTTTTTATGAAGAATGAATATCGGCACCGATCATACAAAACTACAATAAAAGGTAGAAACTGTAAACACCAAATATGGGAAATTAGGAAAAAAATTATCTATTTACCTATAAATAATTATTATAGATCAAACATATAAATATTATTAGGAATAATATGGTTTTTAAATATTATATTTAATATATTTATGTTTTTCTATAGTATTCTAGAGTACATTCAACTAAGAGGGGAACAAGGTAAGGGTTTCTATGTCTCGAATTTGAATCCCCAGAGATATGTTTATTTTATACACCATGTATCATTTTCTATATTTTCAATAGTAACCAATATTGATTTTTTAATGATTTAATTATATTTCATGATTTATAATGTTTTATTCCATGTTCAATTTTCCTTGGTGATTTGATTCAAAACATATAATGGCTGTATGGTTTTTCAACAACACAATTTTTGATTCGTTAGTTCATAGTCATTCTTACATAAATATGATTTTAAATGTTTTTTATGATATCCTTCAGTAATTTTGTTTTTTATTTCAATTTATCATCTTGATAAATCACTTGTTATTATCAATATCATATTATTTGATATCATGTTTTCGAAAATAATATTGTGCCATTTGTAAGAATAACACTCATTCTTACCAAAGAATCTTTCTTTCCATGTCTATATTATACTTCCTACCAATGTTCACCTATCATTTAGGAAAGATAATAGGGTTTATTTTCTTTTATTATCATAATTATCTTTACCCATTTTCAAAATTATTTTTTACTCTTTCCTTGATAAGGGTAAATGTATTTCAAAATATTAAACAAAAGAGTTTTCCATTATTTCAAAATAAAATTTTGAATCTCCCACTGAAAATATTTTAATGACCACTATGCCTTTACATGGATAGATATTTGAATATTTATAATATTATTTTAAAAGAGTCTTATATTTTTCCTTCAAAAACATTTTAAATATAATTTTTACTCTGCAATTTATAAAAAAAACTAGAAGATTTTGTGAAATCATTTATTTTTTATTTTTTATTTTTTCTCTATGGTTTACCTCTTATTGACTGATATTTTGATTATACAATATATTATATTATTATATGATTACATTTGTAAAATTATATTTTTATGATATTTTTTGTTTATTTTATGTGATTATTTTGGAATGTTTTTGAAACCCCATTATTTTTTAGATGGGATCATTAAGATATTTTTATATTTTATTTTTAGTAGAATTTATATGGATGGATGATGATGTATGGGTCCTATATAAAAATCTATTGTATTTGTTTATGCTTATATCACATGAGATAGCTAGGCATTGAAATATTTAGTTTGTTCACATAGGCATGATCATGATGAAATTTCTCATATTTTAGGCATTGAAAAAATTATTTTGTTCATATAGGCATGTGCATAATGGGTTTTCTCACATAGTTTTCCTTGTTCGTATTTTTTTTCCACAATTTCATGTTGTAAAAAAAGTTATGACATGTTCCCATGATGTTTATAATATTATATCAATTTTACAAGATTAATGTCGTTTCCATGAAATGACACATTTTCATGGTATTGCCTCATTTTTTAATTATTCTTCACATTTATGTCATGATGAAAAGTGTTAGGATTATTGATATTTGTTTTGAGCCAATACATTTTCATTTATGATTTCTTTGTGAAATTTTTATGATATTATATTACCCCTCTATGTTTTATGATTATCATAAATTGTCATACAATCATTTATACTGATATCTATGTCATCCACTTATTCTCCTTCATGTTTATGATCTAATACCTTATGATATGTTTTTTCTCGTACTGACCATTTGATCTCACACATTTTTTGTGTTTTTATTCCCAAGGTTATGAATATGATTATTCAATTTGAGGTATCTAGAAAATAGACTAAAAGAGTAGATTTATTATGAAGTATTCACAAATGTAATAAATTAAGATGTTTATATGGCTAAACACCAAGACAAAGAACTATTCAGTTTTTGGGTCATGTGACTATTTGTGAATTGTTTTATTTAAATATTGAGATTAATATTTAATTTATGTTATGTTTTTATTTTTTAGTTTCATTTATTGTAATGTGTGAGATTCTCGTGGATATTGGTTTAGTTATATTGAGGATTATTTTATAGAGACTTAGTGAAAACCATATTGACGGGTCTAACTATATGTTGATATCCAAACATACTGATAAAGTATTCAGAAAATGGTTTTCCCTATAAATAAATTTATGTTTGGATACTAAATGTGGGTATAGTTGTTGTACTAATGAACCTAGGGGTATTCACACCAAAATTGTTGGTTCAACATTATCTTCATCATCATTATGATATTAAATGATTGGGACTAAGACTATACACATGGTTTAATGCTTTGGAGGGGTATTATTTTTTGACTATAAACTAATTGTAAATATTATTATTGGATTCATATATTAGTTAAATTTAGGTATTAGGTTTTTAATACTAAGATAAACTAGCATAAATTATCCTAGGTATAATTCTGATTGATATATGTCAAATTGAAGGAATTATAAGACAATTTTACAATTTAATAGAACAATATGTTTTAAGGTTGAATACCTTTTATATTATTGATTATAATAATTATAATATATAAATTTAAATGTTAGACAATATTGTTAATCTTTTTGGTTTTAGTAATGGATGGAACAAAAAGGATCTAAGGGTGTGAAGGTTAATGTGAATGTTAACACAATGAATAACCTGTTGAAATGATATATAGAATGTGAAATTATTTAATTATGTTAAACCAAATTTTGTGAATTATTTCTATCAATTTGAACATAATAAAAGAATCAAACACACTAAATAATATATTGTTTTAGTCTCTTAAAATATCATGTTAAAATGATGGTTAAGGAAAAAATGTAATATTCTTTATATATCACAAATTTTAGAAGAAACATAAAAGGAATTTCATATAGGGGACTATGAAATGATTTAATTTTGGTAAAGGAACCATATAGAATCAATAAATATATGGAAATGAACATTTTAATATACAAGAAAAATTTATACAGAACTCATCCTAGGGAGCCACTAATAATTCAATATATTATGTGCAGAGAACTCAGACATTTTTTTAACCAATGCATTAATCAAATGAATGCGGAAGAAGGTAGGAATCCACATCCACCTAGTCCTAGAGAAAATTAATGATCCTATAGAATTACTATAAATGAATATTAGAGTGGTAATTATGTGTTCATTCACCCTCCACCTAGAATAAGTGGATGTATTCTAGATCTATCAATACTATTATATCTTGGGTGTTTTCTAAGTACATTAATTCCCTACCATAAAATATTTTTTTCTATAAAGAATAAATTTAGTTATATGATTATTATTTTTATAGAAATAAAAATTTTAAAAATCATAATATCCTGCTCTAAAAAATTTAATATATTTTCCAAATTTAATGGATATCTTCACCTTAACCCTACATTAATTTCTATAATATTGGATAAATTTGTAAATAAATTATATCCATAGAGTAGTTCAATTCCAACAATAATTTATCAAAAATGAAATTTGAATTCATCACAAGGGAATAAATACATGGTTATGTGATACATTTCATTGAAATGGTTAGTGAATATATGTTTTTTAGTCTTCCTTATTAGATTAAGGATCATATCTTGAGACATGTCAATCATTTCACTTACAAGGAATTATGGATGAGGATTGAAAAAAACTAGAGATGTTGATAAACTATCCCGGTTTTATTTAGGACAAATATTATTACATATTAGGTCAAACATATCTTTGTTTCATTTGTAGTGAATGAGATTGAAGATATAATTTATTAGGGTAGTGGAAATATTTTTATAAATATGAATTAATTTTTAAAATTCTGAAACCTACATTAGAAACATGTTATAAATGTTTGAAATTATTTTAATAAATACTTGAATTTTATAACATGATTATATGTTTAGTTTAATTTTTTAAGAATTAATTATAGGATTTTAAGTGATAGTAGTATAATTTGACTAATATTTACTTTTTCAGTTGAGGAATAAAAATGCTAAATTATTAAATACTTTTGAAGAGTCATCACATACAATTGGTGTTGAAAATATGAAAAAGGAAAGACATTGTAAGAGTAGCTCTAGACATTGGAAGAGTGAGCCATGATATCAGAATAATAAATTTATACTTTAGAATAGTTATTCCTAACTTTAGAAGATTTATTTTTCACATTATAAGAGTAATAGCAAAGTGTAATGTCATAACTATGACATCATAAGAGTAAATATGGTGTTTTGAAGAGTGATCTAGACTTTAGAATAATATTTCTATACTTTAGAAGATTATGTTTTGAAATTGATAGAGTATTTTCTACTTTCAATGATTTGGTGGAGACTTCAAAATAGTAAAGACCTACTTTAAAAGATTTTTTTCAAAAACTTGATGAGTAACATAGACTATAAAAGAGTAAATCTTTATAGAAATTCCATGATGGTAGAGAAATACTACAGTGTTTAGTAAATGTGTCTTAATCTTAATTAATAGAAAATTTATATCTAAAAATACTTAAATACATGTACTCATAAATGAACTATATAAAAGTAATTTTGAGTTCAACATATAGTGAAAATTATAGAAATTGATAAGTATAAAATTACGAGTTTTCATTATTAATATTCTCATGATTAAATTATATATTATGATTCTTATGTTATTATTTAAAGATAAAAACATCCGGATTATTATTCACACCATGATTCAAGATTTCATTTGAAGAAGATAAAAGGATAGGAGAGTAGGTGATCATTTGTTCATTAATTTATTATTTTTAAATGAGGATATTTGAAAAAAAAATATTTTTGGACAAATTTTATAGAATTTTGGGTAATTACATCTTTCATTACACATGGTGATCATCATTATTATACTTTACAAAAAATGAGTTTTCAGTCATGATGACTGAGAAGATGATGTTTTCACTGAGAATTTATCAAGAGTTTATAGGCTCAAGATAAGCTCTATAATAGTTTATTTGAATCACTCACACTATAAATTAATTTTACATGCCACAAAATGTTATTGTATGTTTTTAATATATTTTTTAATATTATTATTTTTTGGATTTATCTATGCAATATTTTGATAATTATTATCTAAAGACTGCTATAAGAATAATTTGGAGATATATCCACCTGACATAAAAAAGAAAATTAAATTGAATATAAAATTATTTGAAATTTAATGGGGAAATTTTGAATGAAAAGGAATTGATATATTGTTAAAACTCTCACATTATGTACTTCAAAAAAATTAATTTATTTTGGAATAAAATTCATTACATGAATAAGATTTTTTTTCAATAAAAATTAAATACCTAAAATATTCCATTTCAATTATATTGTGAAATGATGGAAAATATAAAATTGTACACACATAGAGAAACATTAGTGAGGAAAATGGGATAAAAGAAACCCTAGATAGAACCGTTTGAGCTCTCAAAAATAATTTAATGGAACCTGTTACTATGCTAAAGAATAAAGACCATCTATGTTAATAAGAATAAGAATAATCTACCCTTTTTTCACTTATTAAATTCAGTGTATCAAAGGATAAAAATAAGAATAAGTCTCGGGATAATCTATATTGTAGAATTTATAAATTGTGAGAATATGATAAATATTAATGTGAAAGAATCCATATGGAATATTTATTAGTTATTGATATTATTTTATTTTTTATTTAAGGGATTCAGTTAATATATTTTGAGAATGATCTATGAATTGTGATATTTTTTAGAAACTGAGATTCAATTTAATATCACTTGAAATTACCAAGTTAGTTGAATAATATATATTAAAAATAATAATATAATATCATGTGGATGTTGTAGAATCTGATATTGAGTGAATATTTACATTAATTGGGATAGAGATTTTTAGAACTATTGAGAGCCGGTATAAAGAAGCCACGATAGTGGTAAATATTCCCTTGTCAATTATAGTGGCTAATTACCCATGTAATATGTTTAGAGGGTATAGTTAGTCATTAAAAACTCATCATTTAATTTATCATAATGTTATATTGTAAAATCTATTAATCAGGCATCCCAATCATAGAAAGGAGTAGGTTTCCTAGGAACAGTCCAAACTAGGTAAAAATATGGTGGATTGAACCATACATTATTTCAACCTTTGAATGTTTTTTTCCAATGTTTGGATAGAAATATAAAGACCAAATAATAGGAATAGGTTAAAATTAAAATTGGATAAAATTATTATAAGATTAATTTAGAATGTGGTAATATGTTTTTCAGGCCTGACCCCCCCCCCCCCCCATTATGTGTGTGGGCATGGATTTTGTGGGAATTCCTTCATTGTTTATTATTAAGAATGTGTACAAAAATAAACCATAAAACATGATGTTTGGTAAAATAGATATCAGATATCATAAACTACTAGTCAAACCATTATAATAAATTTGGTAAAAATAATTATATTTAATTTCTATGACAAAATACCTAACAAATACCTATTGAAATTCATGGAAGCTATAATCATTTTTATTCTGTAATGGTTTTGATCTGATTGTTTATTATCATTATAAAAATCCATATTATAGGAATTTACTTTTAAATTATTGATACATGAATCATTATATATATATATAATTTTATAATTTAATTTGTATATTAGTACAGGTTTATAATTATTTCATATTATTAATGTGAAAATATGAAATAATGGAGGAAAATAAGTTTACCCCTAATAACCATTTAAGAGACATTTTAAATCCATTTTTCTACATAATATGTGGTTTTTGGTATATATATAGATGATATTATACATTCATATATATATATATGGCCAAGGTTTCCATAAAAACAATAATTAGAAAATTATTATGAATTTAAATTATTTAATAAATATATTTTAGGAATGAAAATTTAATGGATTGTAATATAAAGATATAAATGTTTTATTTACAATATACAAGAAAATATAATATTTAAAAATAGGGTCTAATATGTTTTTATCTTTAGAGTAAATTTTTTTTCCAAACTAAATTGCCACATTACAAAACTGTTTAGAATATCATTTTGACACCCAATTGAAATAAATATAAAGTATAATTTGTAATGAAATAAATTATAATATACATAGATTTAATATGTTATACCAATTTAAAATTAGCATCATAATATATAGACACATTTTCATTTTATCCCTATTGTACAAGATAGTATTTATTCAGGAGAACGGTTTCATTCTCATCATGCTTGTTATGAAAGAAACAGTTTGACCCTATAACTTGAATTTCATTGAGATGCTTCATTTCCACTCTACATTCCAATATTAAAATTTATTAATCTATTAATGTATGGAAATAAACAAATATTAATTAAAATTTTCATCCTCTACTATATTATATTCCAATTGTGATAAATAAAATCAAAATTCCCATATTAATTCATTTAGTAACCTCTAGTTGTTAAATATAAATAAACAGACCCAATAATATTATCATTTAGAAAATCCCCAAAAATTATTTACAACATTTTAAAAAAAATTATTATTCTGTTTCCTTTAATATCGTAACTTATAGTCAATTTGTAACATGTTTTTTTGTTCAAATATTGAATTCCATACAATATATTGAGTTATTGAAATTTCATTTATTCATTTTCACTATCCCTAATTTTAAAAATTATTATGGACAAGATTATATTAATCAATAAATATACTATTTTTCTATGGTATGTAATATTTTATTTAATACTGGGTAAGCCTTATAAGTTTTGATGTACCTTTTAGACATTATAGAGGACAAAACAAGGCCAAATGAAGTGGAAATAAATAATAAAAAAGTCAATAAGCTTATAATATAATTATTTTTTATTAAATTTAAAAATAAACAATATACACTACATTATAATTGTGACGAAACTTATAAATTACATTACATGTTTTTAAGGGAGATAAAAACACAATGCTTCCTCTTTCACCATAACACGATATTTGGATATCCTTCAAAATTTTATAAAGATGCCATTATATACATAGTTTTTTTGTGGAAAACCTTAATAAAAAACATTTCCTCATTCACATAACCAAAATGTGTGACCATGTGTTTTTTATTATTAAAAAGAATTATTAATTATCTGATATATAATTTTATATAAGTATTATCCAATAGAAAGAAAGTAATACTACACAATCTACAAAGTGATTTTTCATAATCTATACCAAACACATGTATCTCCATACCTATGAACAAAATATATATCTAATATTTCATGTATAATCATGAAATATGCTTATCTAGGACATAAAGAAACAAAAAAATTAATTCCCCAATTTCATATAGGCCTACTCATTTATACTCAATTCATTGAGAAACTATTAAATAAAAGACATGAACTTACCTAATGTCATTCGTATTTATATATTTGTGTACATGACATGTCGCTAGCTTAATTATATAATCACAAAACCTATCATTTATCATGGAATTACCATATAATTCTATGATATTTCTCAATCATGGTCTTGGATTTCATACCAGCCATACATGGGGAATATTATTAGTTCAAATTAATAAAAACCTATCATGTGATTATAAACATATTCTGAAACTCTTTTATTAGATAAAAAAATTAATGGTGTTATAAAGGTATGAAAATATAATGGTTCACATGACAGACTACCTTTTAAACTAATTTAACATTGAATACCATGAAACATTAACACTATATATGTTGATGATGTTATATATGACACTCTATATAGTATACCCATATGAGATATCGAGAACACTAGACTCATTATGTAGCTAATTTTCAATACATAGTATCTCTATATGATCCCCAACACACATCAATCTTAAATTAATCTAATGATTCATGAATTTCAATGACAATTATTGGAAATAGGTTATTCAAATTTCTAAATTTAGGCACTAATTATCATTATACTTGCATGATATTTTTAATGAATAAAAGAATTATAATATTGAAATTACGTTATATAACATGATATGTTTTTATTATCAAAATAAAATTTTAACAAAGTACATATATAATAGTATATTTAACTCAAAATCTATACCATATCAAATTTGAAAATACCCAGGAGTTATTATTTTTTTATCTTTTTATAGGTATTATTAAATATGTTATATCCCATATAAAATTTGATTCATTTGATGGACCAACATCTACTGAAATATTTGCATAGAAATTCAACACCCTTTTATTCATGAAGTGTGGTTTCTTTCCCTTAGTTGAGTTCTTCATTGGACACTCATTGGTAGAATGACCCATTTCATTGAACTTAAAACATTTTACTGATTATAATTAAAATTTTGTCTTTCCATTACCTAGATCTATTTCAGTGAAATTATGGGCTTTTTCCCCATTTTACCACAACATTGGCACTTACATGAATTCATAAGACATTCCACACTAATATTTTTACCATATTTTTCACAACCTTTAAAATTAATTTTCTTACCAATGGACTTTTTAGAAGAGTTGTTCCCTTTCGTCTGCCACCTTGACCTCTAATTCTATTGTTTGTCAAAGAAGACCCGATCATCAGAAAAATCCATTTCCACATTCTTCGAAAATGTAACAAGTTTTTCATAACTTTTGAACTCACGAGAAGCTAAATCCCTTTAATACTTTTGTTTTTAATCCTGAGTAAAAACATCTGATTTTACTATCAATATCTTGTATGAAATTTGGATCATACCTTGATATTCGAGTAAATTTTTCTTCATAAGCAGTGACTGAGTCATCATCCTGCCTCAATTCGAGGAATTGTTTTTCCATCCTAAGAAAAACCACTATAGGAAAATATTTTTCAAGAAACCTTCCTTTGAATTTATCCCGATCAAGATCATCTATCTCCTTACTATCCCTAACATTTTTCACCATTGTCCACCACTGATCAGTTTCACCTTCAAAACAGTAAATAGTGAGACCAACCTTTTGATGTTATGAACACCCCATGACATAAAAAATATTCTACAGTGCTTTAATCTACCCTTCAGGTAGCACAGGGTCAGAAAATCCTATGAAGGATGGGGGATGTTTCCTCATGAAATGCTCCACTACTGACATGTTCCTCTACGGTTGATCTGGCTGATCTTTTTCATGGATACCACCACCATTAATAGTCTTAGTCAACTATTCCAACAACAGAAAAAACTATTCAGTTCGGATTCCAACCATCTCGGGTTGCTGATTTGGATGGTTGTCTTACTCTTGATGTCATCCCATTATAGCTTCCTTGTTTCCTCTACGAAAAAACATTTTGAACACAGAAATATCTTAAGTGAAGCAACATAGTAATATGTAAATTCTACATCACTTCAATCTTAACATAAATTAATTTATGTACAATAATTTAACAATATCCTTACATCTAAAGTTATCTAAACTGACCTCTAACACCAACTATAAGGACCCAGCCTTAAAATTTTCATAATCATGGATTAAATGAATTATTCACATTGAGGGTCTTTTTTAGTTTATAGTATTAGAGAATTATACCAAAACACTTACATTACATCTAAAAAAATTACATGGTAGACACTTCTAGTCAGTTTCAACTTCATTTATTAAATAAGAACTCCTGAAAAAAGATTCATGTCTAGTCCCATGTTTTAGACAACATGACTTTTCCTTGATACCATCCTTGACCCTGTTCATCTTTATGTCCTGTGAAAAACATTTCAAAACATAGGATGAGCATAAAAAACTCAGAAAGGGTTATAAAAAAAATCATCATTTCATCAATAAATACATAATATATTCTCTTTAACATACCTCACGAAAACATAAGATTTACATAGTAAACAAAAATCATAAAGGAAAATTGTGGCATCTATAACATACTTACATTGTAGCATTCACAGGTACGTAAGGAGTTATATATGGAATACACATCACAATATATTCCCTAAATCTCTTAATAGAAACATTCATGTTTACCTCCATCACGTTACCCAATGCACTTGAGAGTTATCTCAGGCTCACTTGCACTAGATTTATCGCGAAACCACCCGTATATGTAACAATTCCCAAGAACCATAACATATTCAAAATACATAAAACAAATATAAAGGAAAGATAACATTTCCAAATTTAAATCACAATAAATCATTTAAATATATTGACATAACAAATACTTTATCAAAACCATTTTCAATACCAAAATACGTAATAGAGTTTATGGTTTTTATTTTTCTTTCAAAAAATATAATGGATTGTTAAGGAATCAAAATGATCAAATAATACTCGCAATGCTGGAAAAAGTCATTGTCACCACATACATTAAAAAAACATTCCTTTTTGTTTTTTTATTAAAAAAACTCCTATAAAAATATTCCCTTTGAATGAATTGAAATGTAATATTATTTTATACAGTGTATAAAATAAAGCCGTGTATAAAACGGAATATGGATCAATGAAAGGAGATTAAGATGAAGTCCCTTACGTTATGTCTGACTTGACCCGTTCGTTCTTTAATATCCTAAATAATAAACTAATGTTAATTTTTACTTGATTAAAAACATTTTTCAACTTTATAATTACTTTTAAATTACTTATTACCATGTTATAAACATTATTTAATCATTTAAGTTAATAATGGTCATTTTGTCGATATTTGCCACTCGAGTCAAAAATGGACAACTTATAATTAAAAGTTGTTTATGTGGTAAAAATTTCAATATATCCAGAATTATATTCATGACTTTGATATAATATATATCATATATATCCAGTATATACACTTATTTATAATAATATATAACCTTTTGAGGTAAGAAATAAAATCCTCCATTTATGGATACCTTAAGCCGTACGTATGCATGAACGCTACTTTCGTTTTCTATTTTATATTTAATGGAATGAGAACATAATCATAGATAGGTATATTATAATTCTATTATAATATCATATATATATATATATATATATATATAATCTCAAGAACTCCATCCTTTATAAGTACCATGTATAGCATGATCGAGTCATATCATTTTGAGGGGGCGGTAGTCCGCATTTCCTCAAATGAGATTATCGTATTTACCTACTATTGAAACCATAAAGGTATTCTATAAATGAAAAATACAGAAGCATAGAAACAATATAAATATATTATATATAACATATAAGTATGGTTCCATCACAATTTCCTCCATAAGAGGTGGTAGGAGAATATTGAACACTCATCGTTTCATGGGGCATTAGCCTGTCATCCACAGAAACAGTATGTTCTTTACACATTAGATGTAAGTGTGGGTATGGGTAGTTAGTATCCTTCTCATAAAAATAACTAGTATATTTAGGATACTGGTTTTTTATAAAATAAATTAATAAAAATAGTTTATGGGTTGGATAAGTAAAATGAAACAAAAAAACCTAAGAAAAGACATTACCATTAAATTGAGTAGCTCCCATTGGTTTGAACTAAAAGGGTTTCTTGAAGTTCTTTATTCCTAAGGTAGTGATTCTAGGAGAAATATAGGGATCATTAGATCTTACTTGGGTAGATTTTGGATGATCCATGAGTTTTTATAGGTGTGAGTAATGGATTGGAGGTGAGGGCTTTTATAAGGGGGAGGAGGGGCTCTTTAAGAAAGTGTGAAAATATTATTTTATTATATAATTATATTCTCTTTCTAATTGCCCAAAACTTATTAATGTAGACGATAAGATGACTCATGGTTGAAATAAAATCATACAATAATAATTAAAGAGGTTTTGGATATTATATTGATATATATAATATTATTTATTTAAATCATTTATTACTGTGGTAAACACTACATCATTATTGTGTCATAAATAATTTAATTGATTTGATGTCTAAAAATTATAAATAAAATATCATAATGTAGGAAATATTTTTATATTTATAATTAATATTTATAGTCAAATATATCAATTATATAACCCAACATTAAAATAGATTCAGCAAAACAATACATGTTTATGATATTTTTATTTTTACTTTAAATAAAAAGTTATTAATATCATTATCATAACCAAGTGGCTTTCAATGGCCAAAAGTCTCACCCAATGATTTTATTGGTCAGCCATTACTCATCCAATAATTTTAGGACAAGTATTAAGTTGATATTATTTTATTATAACATTGTTTTTACTATTAATTACCCTATTTACCTTTAACTGTGGTAAACAAAAGTCAAAAGTTACTATTCAGAAAAAAATAATTTCATCTTATTGAATCACATTTTACTTTCTAATGATAACCATGTATGTTGGATTTTCAAAACTCCATTTGCAACAGCGGTAGAAATATATTTAAATTAAAAAGTCAGCTTATTTACTACTACTTAGTATTTAAACTGTTCATTTAAAATTGATGTTTTTTAGAAAAATACCAAAATTTCAGCCTAAGGTATATTTAGTATTACAAATTCAAAAATGATTTCTATTTTACCAAATTAATTACATATAAGTTTCATTAAATAATTTAAAATTAATTCTCGTTTTCAAAACAAAAAAGAGTGTTTTTAAGAAATAATAACTATCAAAAGATTGACATTTTTTCATGTCCAATTTCAAAGTGAAATTTCTTCCAATGACCAAAATTAGATTAAATGGAAAAAATATAATTTAATTACAATTTAAAAACAGTTAAAAAGATAATCTCATCATATAAATAAACTACTTTAAATGGCGGTTTTGAATTAAAATACAGTATTTTTTAATATTCATTAAAAATAAATTTTATCAGATTAATACCAAAAAATTACACAAATCAAATTTAGATGTCCTCATTCTAATGAATATTTTTATTTTGTCAAAAAAAACATATAAAAGTGACCAAAACTAGGATTAATGAGGGTTTTTCATTAAAAGGGGGTAAATCAACCTTTTATAGAATATTTGAGTATTTATGGTTAAAATTAGATTAAATCACATTTTATTCCTCTAACATTTATTGGATAGATGTACAAAAAATAAAAAAACATGAATAATTTCATTGTGGTTAGTTTGGTTCTTTCCTGCCAATACAACGGCTAGGCATTAACTACTATTTAAAATAATAATATAATATTATTATCTTTTAGTATGACTGAGCCTTGTGTGCGACATATGATTTCAAATAAACTCGTTGTTGCGTATCAGGTATGCCATCGAACATAGAAACCCCTTTAAACAAAAATTAGTATTTAATTCACTAATATTAATATTTATAAAAATGTATTATTTTATATTTACATGGGATATAACAATACGTACTCTTATAAATGTGTGTTTCATTCCTTATGAACAATTTCGGGATTATGGATTATTCATTATTTTACATTTATTAATGTATGGTATGTACAGAGTTTCTAAAATATATTAAAATTCTTTCAAAACACTTTAACGAATGTTCCTTGTGAATTAAATGCTTGAAAATAATTCTACAAAAAATATCGTAATAAATAAAAATTCCCTTAAATACACTTAATGTGATATCAATTGTAAAACAAACTATGGTATTTGTGATTATGAAAATTAATTATATGTATAGAGTATTGTTGAGGTAGTACATGCCTAACAATCTCTCCATTTATTATGATAAAAAAACCCATAAAATATTTATTAAAATATATATTAATTTTTAAACTCATATAAAGAAAAAAGTATAATGATTGACTTTATCAAAATAATATTTCGATTTCATAGAACAATTTAGAATAAAATTATATTTAATGAAATATTTTTTTTACCTAATTCTCACCCACTATTGTGATATCAAATGGAAATTATAAGAAAAAGGATTATAACACATTAAATATTCCTAAGACCAAAAAATAAATTTTATAATGTACTATTTGGATAAATAGAACATTGATTCTGGTATTATAGATAAAAATTATTAATAAATGTAAAATAAGAAAGGAATTTTATTATAAAAACCGTAAAAATATAGTAGAGGTTTTGGATCAAGACAAAATATTAAAAAGTAGGTCTGGTAGAAGGTGTAAGGGTCTGGTCAGGAGGAGGTTTTGGTACTGGTTCTGGGGGATCCTGAGCTGCCAGAAAAAATTATTTCAATTCTTCAAACTGAGTTTATCTCTTTTTTGCATGATTTTATTCAAAAACTTTAAATAAATTCTTCGATTCTTGTCTAAATGTCATATTTTCAATCCAATTGAATCTCTGATAATTGGTAAAATTCTCTTATTTATATATAAATATAGATAAATCGTCACTAAACTGACTGAGAAGTAGCCTAATGTCGGGTTCACTTGAAGTGAGTTTCTCAATAAGATATCATTAATTGTCCAATAAAACTGATAAGGGAGGAATATTACATTGAATATTATGAAGCATGTCATTCATATCATCCATAACTGATGTGATAGCTTGAAACCGTATGATCATATCTGTTGAAGTTGTAGCTGTAGAGGTAGAAGCATTGGACTAATTGACACTCCCCTTGAGTGATTAAAAATGGATTCCCTAGTACCCTTTCAAATCTAAAAAATCTTTCTTAAAAAAATATTATGATTTGATTGTACCATTCTGATCAAACATCTCTCTTTTAAATGCATCAAATTTTCTTTTAGGAATATAATACTCTCTCATTTATTGAATTTGAGTCATAATAGACTATAATATTTTTCTCAGAGTATATCAATTCCAAAAATCATCAAAACATTTCCATGAATATTCTAACTCCTATCAAAGAATTGAAATCTCTTCATGAGATTTGCTGAACTTTATAACCTGGTATTTAATCTAACTTGATAGAGAGTCATATGTTCCTTCATCAAAATTATTTGACTGAGAATCAACCTCTATAATAGATAATGTATTAGCATTATACTTCTCTATATACATCTCACCTAAATAAGATATACCATCCAGGAACTATATCATTATCTAGATATAGATACAATTAAATCTATGGAAGGACCAATGATAGAGATTTTATGTATTTTTATTACCTTTGGGATCATAGAGACTAATTTTTTAACTTATTTATATCATTTAGAAAATTATTTCGGGTGTTCTAGTTGTGGAACTTCTTGAAGCTCTTGATATTGACATTCTTCTTGTGGATCCTCAGAATGATTTGGTTCTTCCAAATGTACTGAATGAGTTGAATCACTAAATCATAACAATGAATATTTAAATTGGGGGTCTTCTCAATTCCTTGATTTTAAAACAAGATCTTCTTTATCGTCTTCTTATTCTGAAACTACTGTAGTTAAATCAGTATCATTATATCTAAAATTTATCTTGGTATGCTGAGAAAACACTGGATTCTACTACTTGTTCATTTCTTAATTCTATATTCTCCCCCTATGAAAAAGATTAAGATTTCTGTTGATCATCCACATTAGTAGGCATTAGTTTTCCTTTCACTATCCTCTAAAAGAAACCAAATTTCCTAAGAGTACTAGCATTTAACACATTTTTGTGACAAAATTTTACTCTGGAATCAAAAATATGAATCAAGTTCTTCCTAAAAAAAATAAGAAATATGATACTTCCATAAGCGTATAAATAAATTCATACATATTAATGGTATTAGAAATTTAGATATCTCATCTTATATATAAGAAAATATAGCATGATGTCATTGATAATTAAAACACATAATGTACATCTCTAGGTACAAAATTTTCTCTTTTTCAGCAACCCTTGGATAAATAGAAGATTGAATAAACTTGACTAACACTTTTTGATCTCCCTCAATATCCTTAACATACATTTTTCATATATTTTGTGTACCAAATAGAAAATACATTATGTCTTCAGATTAGTGGTCTTGATTTCTAATTAATCAAATTTTGAATTCAATTACACATTCATAATTGTATATTAAATTTGATCTATTTCAGTGGATGTTATTGAGAATTCTTCATGTCATATTCAATAGGATGTTGTATTTTTTGATTTAGAAAAACTAAACTGAATAGAGATGAAAAATATCTTTATTTATACCTCCTATCGAAAATCTATATTTTATTCGTTGAACAGAAACTCCAAACCTTGAAACATTAGATCTTGTTTGAGTAGATGGATTGTCTCATACAACCACTCAAAAACAACAAACATTCATTAAACAATAATTCTAGAGGGAAAAAACTAATGTTTTGGATCACTTGGTTCAACTTCATTATTTCACATGGTCATCTTCCTTTTTGAGAATCTAAAGAATGAAGGTTTTTTAATTCTAGGGCTTAAGTGAAATATGAGGGTTTGGGGAGGCAAAACGGTTCTAAAATGAAAAGGTAAGGAAATTTGAAGGGTTTCCCAAAGAGGGTGACACAGTCTATTTTTAATTCTGATTATATATTGTTATCATTAATTTTTAGTTTTTTAAAATATGTGATTTAAAAAAACTAGAAATATTTATTTAATAAAATTAATGAAATTCAAAATTTTTTAGTGAAATTAAAGAAAATTAATATATACAATAAACAAATTTGTTCAAGATAAATAGAAAAATCATTAAAAAAAATTAAAATTACATAAAAGTATAATTATAATAAAATAAAATTGGTTGATAAATACTTATTTTAAATTAAATATACCTAACATCCCTTAATAAAATAAAAACATAGAGTGGGAGGTAGTTCTGTGAAAATATCAGCTAATTAATATTCCATATTAACAAATTCTAAAGGTATATCATTTTTGAGAACATGGTCCCTTTGAAAATGAGGCCTTATATCAATTTTCTTAGTCTAAGAATGAATTATAGAATTTTTAAAAATATTTATAGCACTTTATTATCACCTATAATAGACATATTATTAAAATTTTGGCTTAAAGTCTAGTATTGTATTTTTCATCTATGATACATGTGCACATTAACTTCTAATAGACACATATTCTGCCTCATTTGTTGATTGGGAAACTAAGTGGTGTTTCTTAGTTGACCATGATAATAATGATTTTCCTAAAAATCAATAGGTTTTTGATTTTTTTTTCTATCTTATCTAAAATTTTAAAATCATCATCTATATATGAAATTAAATAAAAAATTTATCTATTGGGGTAAATAAGAGATTGAAAAATAGTCCCTATTAAATATCCAAAAATTATTTCATCATCAGTAAGATGTGATAATTTTGGATTTAACTAAAATCTATCAGATAAACATACATAAAATATAATTTCCAGTCTACTAACAGTATTATGTAACAAAAATCCAATAATGCCTCTATATAACTGCTTCTCAACTGATTTTATAGGTTCATCCAAATCATGTTTTATATTAGCACACATAGAAGTTGTGTACGTCTTTCTTTTCTCAAGTCCAAATTTTTTTCCATAAATAAATATTTTATTTACATTAATTTAAAACATTTCCATAATGATTTTGAAAAAATTTAAATCCTGAAATGAAATTCAGTTCTACCATCATAATCATTTCAATTATTTTAATTATTTTGGAAAAATCATTACAAATCCTTTTTATTGTTGAACTGAAAATAACATCATCAACATATATTTTTACTAATAAAATATTATTACAAACAGTTTTCTCAAAAAGTGTTGGGTATTCGAGTATAATAGATAATTCAATTTTTCAAAGAAAATACATAATATTTTATACCATGATCTAGGTTCTTTTTAAGTCTACAGAGTGCTTTAGTACATTTAAAAACATAATTTGGTTTTGGAGATATTTCAAATCCATAATGTTGTTCAATATAAACATCTACTATTAAATTTCAACTAAAAATACTAATTTATCATCTATGAAATATAGTTTAAAATTAAAATGTGATGCAAAAACTAAAAGTATTATAATGGATTCTAATATATCTAGAGGGAAAAAATTCATCATAATATATACCTTATTCTTGATTATATTCCTTTTCTACTAATATTTCTTTATTTCTGGTTGTAATCCCTTGATCATCCAATTTAATCCTAAAGACCCTTTTAGACCCTATAATTGGATAATTGGATGGTCATTCCACGAAAACCCAATCTCAATTTCTTCTAAATTGTTTTAGTTATTAAGGTGTTTAAAAAATCGAAATTTAGAACTCTATGGATTCCACAATAATCAGAGGTTCTAAGAAAGATATAATGGTATAAAACGCATCTAGGTTTCTTGAATTTCTTTTAGTTCTAATTCTAGTATTGTAATGGCATGGGGTTTTGGGGTCTATTACTTGGTGAAAATATGATGTTTTGGGTGTTCTAGGTGGTCTGGAAGGCCATCCCAGCATCTCAGTGAATCTTAAGACTCCTAACGGTGGCCTTGGCCTACCGATAGCTCGACCTACTCATATCTCAGCCTACTGGTAGCTCGTCCTTCCTGTGGCCTCAATCTACCGGTAGCTTGACCTATCAGTAGCTCAGCCTACTGGTAGCTCGGCCTATTGGTGGCCTCGTCCTACCAGTAGCTCGACCTACGGGTCGCCTCGGCCTACCGGTAGCTCGGCCTACCGGTAACTCCGCCTACCAGTAGCTCGACATACCGGTAGCTCATCCTATGGGTAGCTCAGCCTACTAGTATCTCAGCCTACCGGTAGCTCGACCTACCGGTCGCTCGGCCTACTAGTGGCTTCGGCCTAATGGTAGCTCGGCCTACCGGTACCCTCATCCTACCTATATCTCGGTTTACCCGTAGATTGACCTACCGGTGGCCTCAGCCTACCGGTAGCTTGGTCTACTGGTAGACCTAGCCTACCGGTGACCCCTCCACGGGTTTTCCAGTAGAACCTCCTTTTTTGTGCAAATTGGTTTGTAAACCATGTTTTGACCCCTTTAAGCCTGTTTTAAAGCCCATTAATGGTATTTAATTACATGACTTGTGAGGTACCCTCCTTAAATGAAAAACCTTGAGTTTTAGTCATACCTTTAACCACGTTTTCAGAAATGCCTCTACTGCATCCTGTGAGGAGTCCTTCCTTGGTTAGGAGGTGTGCATCAGTTTTAACCACCCCGAAGGGCGGGGAGATTTTAATTTAGATGTTTAGGGTGTCCCACCAACGTGGTCAACCCACAATCCCACTTCTTCTGCGGTTTTGATTTTTTCTCCATATCTTAACTGTCCAAGGGATACAATATCTCAGCCTTTATAACCTAAAGGCTTCTCTTCTACCTTGTTTTATTTTCTATATCACCCTGCTCTTGGAATACCCTTCCTCCCGACGAGTCATACCACTATTGTGAAGTTTTCCTTGATCGCGTTCTGTGGAGCTCCTGCTACCCCTGATTTCTAGTTTCCACGTTAGGACCTATCATCGATCCTTGATCAATCAAGTAGGGATATTACCTTTGTCTCTCCTCCTTGTGTATCATGTTGTGTGGGTGTTCTATGGTTCCCACGTGTAGTTAATCAATTCTATAATGAAGGTAATAACTGGTTAAAGAATGGGGAAGAGGAAGTTTATTAATGTTGATACAAGTTTTTATCCTTGCTTTCCCTATAATGTTATTATGAATTTAGTGGGATTAGGCCTACTGAAAATCAAGGTCATTGGGGGTCATTGTCTGTGCACCTATGATATGCTCTATTTTATGCTTTTTCTGGTGAATGGGTATCATGTAGGAATCAGTTAAACACTTATACTCAACTGTTGAATATGAAAGTCTGTATTCTTGTGTGATCACCCCTATTGAACTAAATAATATAATATAATGAATTATGAATGTTGGGATGGTTCAGATATGGATGGGTGAACAGTAGGGCTGTGAATGGTGTGGTTGGAATGGCATGAGTTGTTGTGTGGCTGTGGTGGTGTTTGGAAACAGTGTTTCAGGTTCGGTTTTGAACATGAATAAAAGTGGGAAGTCAATAATGAACTGGGTGGAATGGTAACGAATTAATGTGGGGTAACCAAAATTTTGTTGGGTTTTTCTTTGGTTCTAGTACTTCAAGGGATCTCATTGATCCCTTTTTTGATGTGACTTCCCAAGAGAACCGGGTGTGAATTCTTAAATTACTTGATGGCTAACCTTCATGTTTATTTTTTTTAATCTGTGTTTGTGCCTGTTAGTTTCCTAGTAATAAAGGGATTAATTCATAGTGAACTATTATGAATGATTACTTGAGCATGGAAACTGGGAACTGTTTGTTGTGTGCCTATTTTCTAAGGTAGTAGTGCTTGTGCACCTTCTTGTATATGTTGGAGGAGAAATAGGTTGGGCCATGTGTTGGTATATATATGTGTAACTTTATTTTTTGTTTTTAGTCACACCCCACCAGTGTTGGACACTTAGTGTCGGACACCCCATTTCATGGGGAAGGGTGTTTCCCCCTAGTTACTCTCCTTCCTGCTCCCTCTTCCCTCGGCTGTGATGGCTGGAGGCGACCTTACACCCAAGATTCTTTGGGTAGGTTTCGATTGGTGTGTTGTTAGCCATGGACTCTTCGGGAATGTTGTTTTCCCATGAATCTTCGAGATGAGGCCCAGGTGTTTTTGGGCAGGGGTTTGGATATGGTTGGTTTCACATGTGTCTTCGGGATGAGGCACAGGTGTGTGCGGGCATGGATGTGTGGTTGTGAGGCCCAGGTGTGCACCGGCATGGATGTTGATGGTTGTCAGCCCCATGTGTGCGCAGGCAGGAAGAGCATGGTAGTGTCAAGACAGTTTTCGTTAGGGATGAGCATCTTTATAGTGGGGGAAATAGAGGTGCGGGGTACCCAAACTTTTTGTTCATACAATTACCTTACTTCTTGTGTTATTTGGTGAGTGTGGCCTTTGAGGTGGGATGCAAAGTTTCCTTGATAGATGTTGGTTCTTCTGATTTCTCATGGGACTTTAGGATGTCTCCCCAATTGTGCACGATAGTCTTAGGTTTTCCTACTGTTTATACTTTGTATGCTCACCCTAAGTTTTCTTTCAGGTTTCCAGGAGGACTTTGGAGGCCGTGCGGAACCTTACTAGTTTGTACTTTGGAGTTTATGTTGGTCATTGTTGGATTCTACTTAGTTTTTTTTCCTTTCCTATTGGGTATTGTACTTTGGAGTCCTTGTACATTGTTCAGTTTTATTATTAAAACATGCATGTATTTTGGTTTTCTTTTGAGTTTTCTATACATGGTGGTGTTTGGTGTTGACACATTCTTTCTCCCAATCCTTGTTAACAAAAAGGGTAATGCCTCCCATATTGTGAAAATGTTACACCATTGGTTCTAGTCGCCACTCCGGGGCCTGCTGGAGGTGGGACTCGGGGGTCATTATCTCGTCTTCGACTTGAGGAAGGAAGGGTGGGGACCTTTGTTTCCCCTTCCATCATCTTGCCAAAGGTGGGTCATGATAGAATGGTATCAAAGGTGATGTTGAGGGATAGGATGGATTCTGGAGTTAGGCACAGTGGGGATTGTATGGGATGGTAGGGAAACAATTTTAGGTGATCTTGGTTCGTCAAATAGACCAGGGAGGACTGGCTAGGACATTGGATTTTAGGGACCCCCATGATCTGATGCAAGGACTATAACTCTATCAAACGACCAAGTGAGACTACATTTTTTTTAGGGTATAGACCATAAGGAAGGTACATGCATCATACTGATTGGGTTTTAATTGATTTGGGGAACCTTGGGGAGAATTTTTTTTAAGAATAATTATAATAATTTCTAATGCTACTCGGGCTTATGCATTCTTTGTTTACCTTGCAGCTATGGCACCTAGATGTAATCCATGAGTGACTTTGGAGGTTAAGGCCCAATGGATCAAGGCAGTTGACCAGTAGAGGATTGACCGAGATGAGGAGGATGACTTGTGGCAGAGGACTCTGCACTCCTTCTAGCAAGAAACCCTTAAGATGTATGAGGGCAGCGTTTCTGAATCAGTAACAGAGGGATGGATTGAGGATCTATCCATCACCTTCTCTTTGATCCGGCCTCCGAGGGAGTACTGGGTTCCATTGGCCGTCAGTCAGCTGAGCAGAGAAGCACGTCAGTGGTGGATGCTTTTCCTAGTAGAGAAGACCGAGGCATAGGTTTCTTGGGAATGTTTCGAGAGTGAATTTCATGAGGAGTTCCTCTCCTCTACGGTGAAGGCTGAGAAGTGATAAGAGTTTCTCTCCCTTCAGTAGGAAAGCATGTCAGTGAGGGAGCTGGGGATCAAGTTTAAAGATCTCTTGTGGTAGGCCCCGAATCTCTTTCCGGATGAGGAGTCTTGGGAAAGACGATTAGAGGAGCCACTCTATCCTTCTCTCTAGTACGTTATCCCTGCCTTCACCCTTCCGACATACCTAATAGTACCGAAGAAGGATGAGATAGTAGAAAGGATTCACTCGAAGGGAGGCACACCATGAGAAGGGAACTAGCTGAGTTCGTCAAAGAGGAAGGCGGTCGGCAGCAGGTCTCCAGCGACTAGGCCTTCCAGGGTTTGGCAAGCAGGGATTATGAATCATCAATTCCAGTGCCGAGCTTCTGGCCCTCGCCCCATTTCCATAGGTCCAAAACCAAAGTTTTTCTCTTGTGCAGTTTTCAAGAATGTCAAGAGAAGGTGTCCGACTCGAGCTCCACATGGTGGGGGTGGTCAGTTTTAGCACCCACCTTAGCAACATTCGTTGTCGGCGAGGCCTTTCCAGCAGCAACAGCAAGCCCATGTCCCTCTGAGGGATGACCTTGAGGGAGGAGACCGACTCCGGGGTGCTCCTCAGGGACCTCGAATAGGGTGTGTTTGGGGAGGTGGTCGACATCAGTGGGGCAGATGAATTGGGCTTGGAGAGTTTCATGCCGCAGAGTTAGTAGCTCCGGCAGGACCAGAGGTCGTTCGAGGTACGATAAGTTTTTTTAGCACTCTTGTTTCATCCTTGTTTGATTTGTGAGCTTCACACTCTTTTATTATGCCCGAATTAGCCCATTCTCTAGGTATGGATTCCGAGAGACTTATTGTTCCACAAGTGTTGAGAACACCAATTGGGGGTCAGAACAGCATATCTTACTTTTTCCGGGAATGTAGACTGATGTTGGGACAGCATCAGTCAAGTGGAGACCGTCTTTCATTACAGATGCAACAATACGATGCCATTCTAGGTATTGACTGGTTATTCTCCATGAATTCCACCATCGAATGTTATCAGAGAAGGATTTAATTATCCAACGAGGATGGACAGCGTGTGGCTTTTGCTGGGAAGCGGAGTTATCAGGTGGGGATCCGAAACGTGGAGCCACTCCATTCTATGATGGACGGGGTGTCAGTGGAGTCGGCGGATGCAGAAATGACGGATGTTCCAGAGGTCATAAGGGAATTCCCTTATGTCTTTCTTGATGAGGTTGTGACTCTACCCCCTCAACGTGAAGTTGTGTTTAGGATAGACTTACAGCTTGGTTCCCACCCGATCTCGATGTCTCCTTATCAGATGGCACCTTCTGAGTTGCGGGAGTTGTGGATTCAGATTGACGATATGATGGAGAAGGTCTTTGTTCGAACTAGTGTGTCACCGTGGGGTGCTCCGGTATTGTTCATAAAGAAGGAAGATGGTATTCTATGACTATGGATAGACTACCGAAGTTTGAATTAGGTAACAGTCAACAATCGTTACCCCCTCCTAAGGATAGATGATCTATTTGACAAGATGGGGGGAGCAGGTTGGTTCTCTAAGATTGATCTGTGGTTTGGATACCACCAGTTGAGAGTGAAGGAATGTGATATCTTAAATATGGCTTTCAGATATAGATATGGCCACTTTGAGTTCGTGGTTATGTCATTTGGCATTACAAACACACCAGCTTTGTTCTTGAACCTCCTGAAATCTGTCTTCAGAGAGTTTCTGGACCAGTTCATTGTGGTGTTCTTCGATGACATCCTTATCTACTCAAGATCAGAGGAACAGAACGTTGAGCATCTTAGGCAATTTTGGGAGTCCTTTGACACCACCATATTTATGGGAAACATTCTAATTACAAGTTCGTGAAATGAGAAGTACATTTCCTGGGACACGTAGTGTCTCAGAAGGAATAGCGGTAGACCCGTCAAAGGTCGAGGCAATCGTTTCATGGGCAGCACCCAAGAATGTGGCAAAAGTTCGTAGTTTCCGGGGTTTTGTAGACTATTACTGGAGGTTTGTGTCCAACTTCTCTTTAGTTGCTGCTGCATTGAAAACTTTGACTAGGAAGGACTAGGCCTTCGTGTGGAGTGACCAGTGCCATACAGCTTTTGGCTACCTAAAGGAGAATCTGGTTAGTGCTCTAGTACTCAGATTACCAGACGAAGGGGTTTTGTTTGAAGTGTTTTGTGATGCTTCTGGACTTGGGTTGGTATGTGTTCTAATGCAGCAGTGAGGGGTGATCATTTATGGGTCTATCCAGTTAAGTTCTCATGAACATAACTATGCCACCCACGATCTGGATCTTGTGGACGTGTTGTTCGCATTGAATCTCTGGAGGCATTATCTCATCAAAGATAACTTTGTGGTCTTCTCGGATCACATGTTCTTGTGTTATGTCTTCTCCCAACAGGATATGAACTTACAACATCAGAAATGAGTTGAGTTCTTCCAAGACTATAACTTTGAGATCTCTTATACTGAGGGAAAGGGTAATGTTGTGGCTAATGCCCTGAGCAAGAAATTATAGAAGGAAGTTGTTCAGGAATCTGCAGATTCTTGGAGAGCCATGGAAGAGTTAGCGGCCTTGTATTTGGATGCAAGGGTCGAAGGTGGAAGATGGTGTCTATTTTAGATGATTATAGTTTCCTCTTTAGTGGTGCAGGTGGAAGAGTCTCAGTGGGGGACTCGGAGGTGGAATTGATGTGAGATCGTTTTTATCAGGGAAATGATCATAAGGGATGGTCGAAGGATTGTCAGCGTCAGATGCTTTTCCATTGAAGGCTTTTTGTTCTTGAGATGATTCGTAAATGTGTTCTCCGTGAGATCCATGGATCGGCTTTAGCGGTATATCCTGGGTTCTCAAAGATGTACCAAGTCCTGAGGGGAAAGTTTTGGTGTGTCAGAGTAAAGCGGGCAATGGCAGAGTTTGTGGCTAAGTGCCTAGTGTGTTATCAAGTGAAGGTTGAACACCGTTTTCCTGGAGGGTTATTGCAGCCTTTAGATGTTCCCAAGTGTAAGTGGGATGAAATCTCAAGGGAATTTGTCACAGGGCTACCCAGGTCTCAGGGAGGCTATGATACCATCTGGGATGTAGTGGATCGGTTGACAAAATCAGCTCACTTCTTGGCCATTAAGGAATCGAGCCTTGTGAGTGCCTTAGCCCAGAGGTATGTTGACGAGGTGGTGCGATTACACGGGATTCTGAGATCTATTGTCTCCGATCGAGACACGTGGTTTACCCCATGAGTCTATAGGGATTAAAGCATTCCTTTGGCACCCAGCTATGCCTTAGCGCTACTTCGAACCCTCAGATAGATGGGCAGATAGAATGAATGATCCTGACGTTGGAAGACATGTTAAGGGCATGTGTACTGCATTTTGCAGAATCATGGGTACGACACATTCCTATGGGGGAGTTTTCTTATAAGAATATCTTCCACTCCACTAATGGCATTACACCATTTTAGACTTTGTATGGATGGTCGTGTCATTCACCCATTTGCTGGACAGAGATTTGGGAAGCAGCTATTCTTGGGCCAGAAGTGGTGCAGGGCACCACTAAGAAGGTTCAGCTTGTTCGTGAGAGGATGAAGGCATCCCAGGACCAGCAGAACTCTTATGTCGATCATAGGAGGAGGCCCTTAGAGTTAGAGGTTGTAAATCATGTATTCTTGAAGGTTTCCCCTCGACGTGGTCATCAAAGTTTTGGGAAGGGGGGTAAGCTCTCCCCTTCCATCGTCTTACCGAAGGTGGGTTGTGACAAGTATCAAAATATCTTATAATTTTTTGAAATGATGTTTATTTAGGGTTCTAGACTTTATAGGAAAGATACATTCAGTTTATTCAATTTCATGTTCTTATAAACTATACTAAATTTCATTTTTATCATTTTTATGATCACCTTTTGGTGTTTCAAGTCCCATGTTTTCAAATGGTTTACTAATTTCATTATTTTTATCATTCTATTTATCATTCTATTTAGTGAATGGGTCAGTTTCATAAAATATAACATGTACTGATACTTCAGTAATCCTTTAAAATTAATTAAACACTCTATAGGCTTTAAGAGTAGTAGAATATCCTAGAAATATTATTTCACCCACTTTTGGATTGAACATACCAAGGTTTTTTATAGTTTCAATGATATAAACGTTACAACTAAAAACATTAAAGTAATGTACCTTAGGTTTATGTTATTCCAAAGTTCATATGGTGTCCTTTTAAAAATATTCCTTATTAAAACTCTATTAATTTTATAAATATATTTTTTAAGGATTCTACCCCAAAATAGGTAGGAAGACTATATTTATTTAGCATAGTACTTTGCATTTTTTAAAATTTTATATTTCTTCTTTCAACAAATCGATTTTTTGAGATGTTCTTGTTATAGAGAAGGTGTGTTTAATACCTTGATTTGAGAAAAATTAATTTAATTCTTGATTCTCAAGTTATCCACCAGTATCACTTCTTAGTGAAATTTTTTTAAAACCTATTTCATTGTGAAAATTTTACAAAATCATCTAAAAATAGTGAATACTTCACTTTTGAGTTTTAAAAATTATACCCAAGTAAATAGAGAATAATAATCAACTAAAACATAGAGATATAATTTATCAGCCAAACTTGTAACTCTGTATGGTCTAAATAAATCCATATGGTTTTGTTCTAATGGTTTAGATAATGAAATTATGTTAATATATTCGAAAGAATATTTTTTATGGTTTCCAATTTTAGAGGCATAATAGAATCTATCATTGTCAAATTTAAGACAAGATAAATTTCAAACTGACTATTTATTAGATAATTTATGTAACATATATATATATATTACAATGACCAAGTTTTCTATGCCAGATCCCTGACTCATTTTTCTTAGTAGTTAAATAGTTCACATTCTTTTTACACAAGTAATTTAAATCCATGGTATAAACATTATTAGTTATAGGTTATCTACATATAATTAGTTTATCTTTGAAAAATAAGATGGAATCTTCAGAAAAATGAACATAAAAACCATCATCACAATGTTGAGAAATACTTATTAGGATGTTATTTAGTCCATGGGAATACAATACCTTGTTGATTGATATAGTCTTTTGATATCCAACCATTATAACACCAACAATATTTTCTTTTTCGTTGTCACAAAAAGTGACGAGACCTCCATCCATTTGAGTTAATGCATAAAAAATTGATGATTATCCACTCATGTTTCTAGAACATCCACTATCCATATACCATATGGATTCTCTATTTCTGTGGAATGTTTTATATGAATGAAATTAAATATATGTTTTTTTCCCCATATTTTCATGGGACTTATAGTGTTAGCAAGCTTTGATCAGGTAATCCAGATTTTGTTTTCCCCCCTTGCCTCATCGACCAAATTTATCTATTTTTTTACATTATTTACAAGTAAATAATTTAAAACCTTTTCTCCTTTAGTAAAAAATGAGTTGTACTCTTATAAGAATTTAATTCATCATACAATTATTTTATTATTTCTTCATAATTACAATAGTTTTCTGTTGAAAGCACAAGAGCCTCATCCCAGTTGGTGAGGACTGACTAGGTGCATCCATGAGCCCCAAGATCAAATCCAGGTGGAGGCATATTTCTGGTACTTTAGCAGCATTGTAGCAGTAATGTACCAGGCATTGTAGCAGTACTGTAGCAGGCATTGTTCAGTACTATAGTAGCTGGAACTATTAATTCATCTGGGCCATCGGGCCACCGGTTTGGTCCTTGGGTCCTACAAGGATTTCGGCCCACCCATGGCCTTCAGGACAGTTAATTCTCAAGGCCTTCAGGACACCATAAGGTCTTTGGGACACCCAAAGGCCTTCGAGCCACATTAATGCAGGCCCCATACACACTACAAAAAAGGAGCAGCCTAGATGAGGATTCAAAGCAGGTGCACTCACTAGATCAGTCCCAAATGAATTATCAAAATGAGAGGGTATGGATATGCCATTGGTACCAGCCTGTTCTTGCATGGGAAGCCTATCCGGACGGTCATGGAAAGGTGGAGATCTACTATCAATATGTAGATGTTGGGGAGGGGCAGTACCTTGTAGATAGTTTGGTTGAATTCTCTAAGACCTTCGGGTCATGTAATCTCATAATCCTATGAGCCACATAATCTCTGAGCCTACGGGCCATATAAGGGTTCCCCCTCATCCCTTGAAAGTGGGGTTATCAAAAATCAATAAAAAATGAGGTTCTTTGGGCCATTCAGGAAGGCTGTTGAAAAATTTATTTTTTCAACATGTTAATAATGTTGTTTTAGGATAATGAGTCATTCTTCTAATGTGACGTTTATAATATTTTTCAATTATTTATGTTTCTTTAATAAAAAATAATACTTTCCTTCTAACGTAGAACAATAGGCATCCAATTTATCATTTGAGAACCTATCCGAGTTAGTGGAAGAGGAATAATATGTTTGTACCAATATTTCTTCCATATCCATAAATCACATATTCTATTTGATATTTTGGGTCTCATTCTATGAAATGGATTTTTAGGAGCTTCTAGAGTCTTCATATGCAGTCCATGTAGCTTTCATTTCTCTTCTTCCTTTATGCTCATAGTCAGCATTTTATGATATTTCTTTTCTATCCTTCTTCTTACATCTTTAATTTGTAGACAATAGGGTATGATGTGACAAATTTTTTTACATTAATGGTATCAAACTCTTATAGGTTCTTTCACATCCTTCCAAATGGTTTTTTGAATCCTTTTTTATTCTTGTAAATTTTTCTATAAATTCATAATAGCTGATCCTGTTCAATTTTAGAATCTATGGAATAAGAATTTTTCCCCATTTTCTCTTCTTGTTCAGTTTTAGAATCTATAGGTTCTTTCTCAATGCATTATTATTATTAACAAATTTTCTAATTTTCCATTCATCTCTGTGATTATTTCCCCATCATACATTTTATGGTGTCATATTTGAAATTTGATGTATCATATCTCATCTGTCTTATATTTTTTATTACTTCATAAGAAACTGTAACAATTTACCACATCTCATAGGCATTAGGACATTATGATACACAATTAATGTCATGAGATCCATGTCCACGTATAATACCATTTATTTATTTTGAATTGATGTCATATTCAGGTTTATTTCAGCAGTTCAAATTTCTTGTTTTCAGGAATTGCATAAGGAGTGATGATATTTTAACAAACATTGAATCCAAAATTATTTTTGTACCGGAACATATGATATTTACATCATCTATTGTTTTCACCATTAAAGTATGTATCATGAACCATAGACATTACCTCTCTAGTATCAATCATTTCTATCTCCTTTTTATAGAAATTATGCTCTTCATCTTGCTATAACGTTAATCCAAAATCAATCCTTTGATACCAGTTGTTAGGTTGGAATAGTACAAAGTAACACAAGAGGGGTGAATTATGATTCTTCAAATTTCTTCATCAACATTGGATTTCGACTCCCTTTTTGATTTATATTTATTGTATTGTTTTCTTCTATATGAAATATGAGAAGTAGATAAATAGAAAGAAAAAAACATATATAATTTATAGTGGTCTATGGCATAAAGAACCGCTAGTCAACTCAACTGACACTCTCTCTATGAGATTTGTGAAATTCACTATAATGGTTCTCTTATCACAAGACCAAAAATCCTCAAATATGTGCAGGAAGTTGAGACCTTTACCATAAAGATAAAATTATCATCTTTGGTTCTTTTGTAGGGAACCAATTATCCACAGCTTAATCAGAGAAGATACCACATCACCACTATTGGGTATGAGCATTTGATACTCCAATAAATAAAAAGAGTGTGATTTTTTTCTAGGTTTGATCTTCATAGTTGAAGAATCTAAAACATACATTAGACAGATCTTCTTCTTAAAAATTAAATTCTTCACGAAATGGTAATTCAAATGAGATCTTGGTTCCAAATTATCATCAATTAAAAGCATCAACAAACCATATCATCAATATTATTGCAGTAAGAGATTGAACATGTATGTCTCCATAGTGTAGCCTCTTCTACAATAAACAGAATCAATCGATTGTTGCAGTAGATCTATATAATATATTCATGAGATAATACCCATATGTTTATGATCTTGCATCACCCGTAACAATCATATATAGGATTTTAAAATACTCCATTCATATAAATATATTTAGTATGGTCGAACATATCCAAGAAAATCTCTTGAAAAATAACAAATATTCAAATTCATTAAATATTTAGGGGATTAATAACTTCCCTTAAGAACAGAAGTTAATTTCTCTATTGAATACAATCCTTCGAATCATTCATATTTAGTGTTGAATTGGCCATAAATGGGCTTCGAATTAGCCTATAATTCCGTCAAGATAGTTTCATAAATCTCAGATAAAATATTTAATTAAATATCTGATGATGAAATTTCAAATGTAGGGTTTCTTCATAAAAATAAAAAATAAGAAAATTATTGTTAAACTACCTAGTATCCATTTTTCAGATTTAATTTCCACAACATTTGGTTTATCATAAAAGTAAGGTCGATGATCCATACATTTCTCTCTCAAACACAGGGTTCCTTACACATGTTGGTTTCTTTAACCATACTTTCTATATTCCAAATACATAATGTTCATCCAATTTATGGTTCTCTAAACATAATTTTCTAATAATGAATAGTTTGTGATCCATACATACTATTCTGAACATAGGGTTTATTACTTACACATTGTTCCAAGCATAGATTTTATTCCTTACCTTATGCTTATCAATGAAATGTAAGGATAGAGTTTAAAGAATATATTAAAATTATTTATATATAATTTATTGAATATTAAATGTGAATTAAAAAGAATTAAATATTTTCTGAATAAATATTTTAATAAAAAACAATTTCCAAAAATACACTTAATGTAATATCATTAGTAAACCAAACATGGGTATTTGTGATCATCAAAATGAATTAATATTTATAGAGTATTGTTGAGACAATAAATTCCAAAAAAATCAAGAATTTTTACCATAATATAAATAACATATAAATTAATTATATATATATTTATATTAATCCAATAATGTAATATATAGAAAATTAAATACACTATTCAGGGAGATGGTTTGCCATATGTATACATGAACATTATTTCCATTTTATATATGGATGAAACTAAATAAAAGAAAATAATATATTAACATTAGAAATCATTTTAATTTCATATATATAAAATATATTTATTAAATTTACCCTAATTACATTCCATGAAAAGCATTAGCGAAAAATAATCACATCACTTTGTGGGGCGGTATTCCACCGTATGCACGAATGGTGTTATTCTATCCCTCGTGAGTATGAAAAGTAATAGGGTATAAGTGATAAAATTATTAAAAAAGTATATTTATGTAATTAACATAATGTATATATAATATATCCTTCATCATACCCAATCATGAGAGGTGTTGATGGAAAACAGGTCACATCTGTTCGTGAGGAGGTAGTCTGCCATACCCGTGGGTGATGTTATAATTTCTCATTTTAGGGAAGAGGATATGGTTGTATTTTGTTACCATAACAGAAATAATCCCATTACATAGAATATACTAATGTTGTTATATAATCTTGGATTAATAAAGATATACGTATATGAAGAAGAAAAAATCTAAGTTAGGGATGTTACCACTTCTTCAGACAACATCTTTTGGTTTGTTGGAAAAGACATCCTAGTGTAGATTTATGGAAAAAATTAAGAATCCAAAATGATAAGAGTGAATTAACGTGTGTATTTCTCTATTTCTTGAATAAAAATATGGTTTTAGATGTGTGAAGTGGAGTACAGTTGGTGTGGCCTTCTATAAGTGGGATGTGTGCGAACTAGTAATTCTGAAAAGAAAAAAGTATACCCACATTTATCCCAAGAAAAAAGGATTCAAAATGGAACGTTATTAAGAAGAATATATATATAAGGATGAACTATTTCCATAAAATGGGTTTTGAATAATTTTTTATGTCTTTTTATCAATTTTTTTTAGTTTAACCTTCGGTAATCCCTTTTTAACCTTAACTGGAGTAATTAATTTTAAAAACATTTACTATTCATAATGGACAAAAAAATAAGTTGTTATTATTATAAAATATAAATTACTATTATTTAAAATAAGGAATTCATTTTTAAAAATTTATCTCATATAATTAGAAGAATTTAATTTAAAATTAAACCCACAGATGCGAAGAAAAATTGGGTTTTCAAATAATACATTTTCAAAAGTATAGAATATTTAAATATTGAAATTCAATATTAAATTGATTCTAACATCCTAAATTGAATTAATAAATATATAATTTTACTAATTTTACATTAGAACCAATCATAAAACAATTTTAATGTTATTAAAAGTTGTAAATAAATAGAGATTATTTAATGAAAACTAATATTTTTCACTATTCACTGTAAAAATTCACTGTTTATAAAATTCAAAAAAATAGTCCAAGATAACATTAAAATTTTGATTTTAAAAAATAAATTTATTTTTTCATATATGTTTTCTAAATGTGGAAAAAAATACTTTTATTATTACGTCAAAAAATTCAATAAAAAATTCGTATCAGAAAATAGTATTTTCAAAACATTAAAACACTTTTCTAAAAATTATATACTTATTTATAAATATGTTTTATTTATATAAAACAATTATACATAATATTTAAAAAAAATATTACTATTCATATCAATAAGTTTATTGGTTAGTTTATAACAATCACATTTAAATAATTATATTAACAATATATCGTGGTTGGTTCAAAGATAGTGTCACGTGTAACGCATGATAAACTTGGTGTTTCATGTAACACTCTATATACTCAGTGTTTGATGTAATGAAATATGAAATCAGTGTTGAATTTTACATGAGTTATCAAGAAAATTTAATTTATTATAAAAATGATAATTCATAAAAATAGTTGGAGTTACATTCTATCCCCCCCCACATAAGATGAATTTCTCCCAAAAAATTGTCAATCTGAGTCAAAAAAATGAGGATACTTATACCCAATAATTTCTATAGTTTTCGAAATTGCTTCATCAAATTGATTATTTTGCCCAAAAAAATTGACCAGGGGATTGGCCTTGTTTTGTATAACTTTATCTATGTGATTCAAAATCTACACTTGATTTCCTCATAAAAAATATCTTACTCCATTAGTACACCCTCTGATTTTAGTACTTGTGAAGGATCAGGTTTGTAATTTTTCAAGATAGATACATGGAACAGGATGTGTAATTGTGAGTGGTTTTGTGGAATGTAAAAGTGATAATCAATAGTCGTAATGTGGTCAAGAATTTAAATGGGATCAGTATACCTAGGTATTAGTTTCTATTTCTTCTCAAATCTTATAACCTTTTTCCGTGGATAAATTCTTACAAACACCTTGTCCCTAACATCAAATTCCAGGTCATACTGTTGATTATCAATATAAAGTCTCTATTGACTTTGAGATTCCCTGATTTGTTATTTAATGACTCTAACATTATTTTCTATTTCATTAGCTATCTCATAGCCCAATATCTTTCCTTCTCCAATTTCAATCCAATATATTGGAGTTATGACCTTTTTCTAAAGAGGGTTCAAAATATTCCATCTAAATTATCAATAAAAAGATATTATTGTACGAAAAATCAACTCAGGGTAGGAGTTGATCCAAACCACCTTGAAAGTACATTTATCAAGATATCACCATATACTCTAGTGTTTGAATTGTTCTCTAAGACTTAATCTATTTCATAATGATATGCAATGTTGAAACATAATTTTTTATCAAGAGATTATTGAATATTCCACGCGAACATCCTGGTAAACCTCAGATCCTAATTAGACATAATAGAAAGTGGTACTTTTTGAAACCTTACCACTTAATGTATATCGTGAAAAGTTGATCGAGTTATATATTTTTTCTAATAGAGATGAAGTGTCAAAACATTGTAGGGTGATTGACTTTAGAAACATATAACATTATTCCCTCAAGTCATTTTTGGGGGTCTGATGACAAAATCCATGATGATTTCTTCTCATTTCCATTATATTATGTGTAATGGATGTAACATCCCATTAGTGTTTTTCTCCTAGACATAACATGTTTACATACCAATCCCAAGGAGAATAACTCTTCAATAACTCTCTTCATTCTATCCTATAAGAAATACTCATTCAAATATCTATAAATCTTTTTATATTCTTAATTAATGGATTATTAAGAACTATAAAATTCATTTAATTACTCTTTCTTCAAATCTAGTATGTATGGAACACACACACAGTTCATGAACCTTACTATTCCATGATGATCAATGTTAAACTTATGAACATTTCTATCCTTTTTTGACCTCTATATATTTCTTAAGCACCTTTTTAATCATCACTTTGATAGATAGATAAACATTGAGTTGATCAAGATAAAATTTCTCCCCTTCCTTCAGGATTTACAGATCCATACTTTTTAAATAATGAAATATAAGATCTTTTGTGATCCTTATCTTGGATAACATATAATGATAATTTTGACTCAAAGTAACATCCACCCTATTAATATTCCCATGGTAGTAATATATTGAGAATACATAATCTATAATTATATCTAACCATTTTCTCTAATGCATATTCAACTCCTTTATTGTGGAATAATTATTTAATAATTTTTTATCAGTATATATATAATATATTTCTCCATAAAGAAAATTCCTCTAAATATTTTATGAAAAAATAACTAAACCTAACTCCTAGTCCTGAGTTGGGTAATTTTTCCCATGAACCTTCAATTTTCTTGACGAATAAGCTATAATCATTTCACTGATCATAATAATGCATCTCAATCCCTTCTTAGATGTGTCACTATCAATTGAAAACCCTTCTCCACTGTAGGGTATTGTTAGAATCGGTGTGATGACTATTCTTCTCTCTAGTTTCATGAAAATTTCCTCAAATTCATCTATCCAAAGGAACTTGGCTCCCTTTTAAGATAACATGAAATGTGGATTAGGTATTATTAAGAAATTATACATAGAATGTAGATAATACCTTGATACATGAGGAATAATATGGATCTCAATCATCATGAATGGTCTAGTAGAACATTGAATAGCCTCCATCTGGGATGGATCTACTTATATACCCTCTCTTGAGATTATAGAACAAAAAAATTAAAACTTTTGTATCCAAAATTCAATCATTGTAGATTTTTCTTATATTTTATCATTCATTGTGGTATTTAGAAAAATTATCATGGGATCTTCATGCTCATCATTTCTCATTTCATAAATATGAATATCTTCTATAATTACAAATAAAATAGTAAAGATAATATCTAAAGACAATATTCATTAAATCCATTAAGATAGTAGTGGAATTAGTAAGACTTAATGCAATAATTATATATTCATATTAGTATTATCATGGTGAGGCTATGAGTATGAGTTCTATGGAAAATTCAACATCCTGAGTTAGTGGGAGAATCAGAAACTCTTTTGTAATGACATCAAAAAACTCCCACACAAACATAATATAATATATGTTAGTTTCTTCCCAACTAAATATTATAAAAAACTATTTTGAATATGAATCAAACCCCATAAAATAGATGTTATTTCAAAGGTAATTTTATATTTTTTCGTCACACTAATAAATGATCATAGGTTTTTTTTGGAATATCAAACATTACCAACCTTACTTATCAATTAATATATGATTAATTTAGGGAATTCTAGTCCAATAAAATGATAACATTATATTCAACTAGATATAAAATTATAGTATTTATAGGAAACATATAATTTTGATGAAACCATCATACCATTAGGTGTTCCCACTAAAAATTCTATATTTAATCATTTGGGTGGCATCTTGATACCCTATGAAAATTTCTTAAATATGAAATAATTGGTATATCCATAGTTAAATATGACATTAATAGTTCTATATAGGTTGTTAAGGTTATCTTTCACCACATTGTTATTGCACCCCTCATTAGAAATAGTTATCAAATGATATTTCCCACTATCACTAAACTTAAGAGGTTTCTAATGTTGATCATAATCATTAGTCATTAGATTTGGATATTGGTTAGCATAATTCTCATACTCCTTGTATTTGATACATTGGAGTGTGGGTGGTTCATTCTATGTAGCTTTATCTCTATTAATATCATTAGTTATATTCATCTCATTACATCAGCATTATATTTCCAACCAAACATTCCTTTTACAAGTAAAACATTTTCAATTTCCCTTAATAAAATTTCAACCATGTTTACTTCCATATTTAAGGAATAACGACAATCTCATCTTATTGTATCAATTGTTTTTAGAGTTTCCTTATAGATATATCTTCTTTTTTCTATCAAAATCAAGAGATTGTTGGGTAAATCTGATTGATATTTCAATATAGAGAGAACATCTAAATATTTATTCATACATACTGGACTCATTTATGGATAATTACCTTTGAGGACTTAGTTTTAAGACACTAATGAATTGATTAAACTTCCTTTCCTAGTGGATGATAATTCTTGAGGAGTACCTCACAGGTATTGTAATAATTTTCCTCATAGTTAATAATAAATTCATTATACATATACTTTAGGTCATGGAATTCCTTCATTTTTTATACATAAAATTTATGGAAAGTAATTACTAAAAAATAATCTCTTAAACTCACCCCACTATATACAGTTAATTTTAATATATTACATTGTATTACTGATGATATTGCACTATTAATACACTTAACCATAAATTTTATAGAAATCCAATATAATATTTTCATTTTCCAAACAATAGAGATTGAAATGTTCATTTTCAATGGTTCTAATCCATCACGCATGAGATAACAATTAGTAGAGTCACTAAAATAGGGTGGATATTTTCTCATGAAGGAATCATCAGAATGATGTTCCCTCTAGTTCTCATTAGGATGATCAACTTTATTCAATAATTGAGAATGCTATATGAGGATAGCTAGAAGATTATTCATTCACACTACCATAAAAATTGGTTTCTTATGAAGAAAATAATTTCATTTTCCATCACAAAAAGAATTAACATAGTCTCTTTTGGTTATATCCTTTAACTAAAATCATAAAATAAAATCCGTTTGTGGGATACAATAATCAAAGTGGGGAACCACATAATCATGAAAATCATATACATGATTTCTAAATCATGACACATTATTTTTAATCTATGAATCCTTAGGTTTATCCTTGGACATTAATAGTCATCATCTATTTAAATCAGTCACTATGATTCATAATATATTTTAATTTTCAATGCATATCCCCTGGGGGTGTCAAACTAGGTTTACAGCAAGTCCCATTTTCAACTACTAGGTGACGATCAAGTCTATATCAGTGCTAAATTTGTATATCTATTACCTCTAGGTACTGTAATACTAGTGACACATTCACATATAGAATTGTTAAGTTTATTTAATTTCATGGAAACCACTCAAATCTATCCTTTAATAAATTTTTTTGAAATTTTCTTCTACAATGACTCATCCTTAGAATTATGGTTAGAAATATCCTAATAGATATCAAAAAACACGCACCATTTTAGTTTCTAAATGTTAACTATATTTTTCTCTAATACCAACTATAATTACTATAAACTTATCATATATAAATATTACATATTAATAGACATATAATCCTTACAAAACATAATGATCGACACTAGACTCATTTAGTTCTATTTCCTTTAGAAACATGGTAATATAAAAAACTAGTCTATAAGTGATTTACATCATCTCCCACTATGTTCTTCCGAATAAGAACCCTTCTTAGACATACCATACATAAAAAATTTCATCATAAATTTGGGAGAGGATGCCTAATAAAGGGTGATCTCAGATGCTCAATAACAGTAATCCTGGGAGATATAAATATATATTGAGAATAAGGGTATAATAGAATGAGAATAACATTTGAAAATAATACCTTTCATATCATAGACCATAAACATGAGTTTTTCCATAAATCGTGGTATCTAATAATACATGAATCACAATATAATCAAAAAACATCATCCATGAGAACATAAATATAGACTAATTCATAATTCTGTGGAAAAAACATAAGAATAGAAAAATAATTTTATTATTTTCTAAAGGATAATTACCTTTACTATCCTAGTGGGTTGAGTTCTCTCACCAACCCATAAAACTAGTCAATGTTCACTCCCAAGTCTACTATTGTGTATTGAGTCACTTATTTAACTATGTTTAACCCCAATTATGGTCATGTTTATCATTTGAGGTGTCAATCATTAAAAAAATAATTAGAGGGATATATAGGTCCCACACATCATATATTGAAAATCATAAAAATGAGTTCAATAAGATCAAAAAAAATTCATCATTTCAGAAAAAATGAAAATAAATGGGATTCAAAAGCATTACACCATAGCATAACCCTTGCAATATAAATGGGGTTTATTAATATTTATTTATTTCATCCTAGAATAACATGAGGAAAAAAGACGTGGGTTTTATAATCATCTTTTCATGGTTTAACCAAAGGAAAAGAAAAATATTTCCAAATAATTATTATCATAATCCGAATCCACTAAGAGATAGAATAAGAGTGATATTGTTTGATCATATCACCTATAAATCAAAAGTAATATATAAAATTCTATTATTAGAGGGAAAATAATTTTGAAATAACAGCAATAAAATTTATTGAAGAAAATAGATTTTCAACATTGAAAACACTTTTTGAAAATTTAAAAATTAAAATACATATATATGAAAATAATGTTGGAAATATATATATGATTTTTTAAAACATTTAGTGTCCATGGTGGAGGAAATTATATACATGATATACAGGATAAAACAAATATTTCATTCACATTTTCAGTTAAATCAAAACATGTCTTTTTTTGAAAAAAACATGAAGGTTCCTTTAGTTATTTTTTCAAAACAATATAACAATGGTAAAAATGAATTTATTAAATTATTTGTAAAATTTTAAATATATTTTTGAAAACATTTTTATAAAACATTGTTTTGTAAGAAAATGGTTTTTAAAGAAAATAGAAATAAAGTTAGTTTTCATTGAAAAGGGTATTTTGGAATCATATGTATATAAAGAAAGTATAATGAAGGTAAAACATGTATTCTCATGATATAACCAATTTAGAATAAATTACATGAATTTTATGAGATATCTTTAATAATAATTCATCATCAAAATCATAATCATTAACAATCCTGATAAACAATGAGATTGTATCATAAAATTATTACCACAATGATAACATTGAATAATAATACCCCTGAAAAAATGACATTAAACGAAACCAAAAATATTATGATGATAAATAAATTCAACATATTACATGAAAAATGGATTATTTAAACACTTCATAAAATAATGTAGGTGTATAACATAACATATTTCCCCCAGAATAAAAATTGAGAAAAAAACTAGTACCTCTTTAGTAATATTTTGAATCAAAAACCCCATTAGATAATAACATCAATATAATATTTAAATATCATAAATATAATTATATTCAGTATATAACCTGTTAATAGGGAAGTATATACACCACAAAAAAAGAAACGAGTATTGAATATATAATATCTCTCTCAGAAATAAAAGAGTGACTTAAAATCCCTTACCTTATGTATCGACTTCCTTTGTAACATTAGAAAGAAATTTATAATAAATATAATTTTATTATACATATATTAAATAACCATATTCATATGTATAATACCATATATTATTTTATTTCCACATTTCGTTTCCTGTATGTTGACAATTCCTTAATAAAATTATGTTTTAGTTAATAGTTTCACAGTCTTTCATGTATGATTTTATTCGGTGATTTCCATCCTATTAAATTGATCATGGTAATATGATTTCAAAAAAAGTTTCCCATGGCATAAAGATGATAGGTCATACATTTGAATCGACACTATTTTAATTTTCTTAAAGATGAAATTAAATAATGTTAAATAATATATTACCTTTCAATAATTATTTTTATTTCTCATATATCATATATATATTAAATTTACCCAATTTACCTTCCCTTGAATATGTTGGTGAAAAATGTGTCACATCGCTTCGTGAGGCTGTAGTCTGCTATACTCATGAACAACATTACCGTATCCCCCATGGAATAGAAATTTATAGATTTTATGAGATCTCATAATTAAATAATTATATTTTTGGTACAAATATCATATACATAAATTATATCCAACAACATAACCAGCCATTAGAGGTGTTGATGGAAAAATTGTTAGATCAGTTCATAAGGAGATATTATGTTGTTTATATGAGAAAAAATTTCATTTACCATTAGAGGGAGGAGGATGTTTTTATAGATAATACCATAAACCTAACAACATATAATAATATTGAAGATATTTATGTAAAAATGTAATCCTAGTTTAATAATAATTTAATGAGGTATAGGAAGAAATAAAATAAAATGATCAGTTTGGGATGCTACCTCTTTTTCAAACAACTTATTTTCCCTTACACAAGAATCCTTCCTATGATGTAATTCTAAAAAACCCAAAAGGGTTTTTTATGTTTTAATTGGAGTGAAGAATAGTTTCTTTTTATAAGTGAGGTGGGTGGAACAATTTTAATTTTTTAAAATAAAAGGGTATACGAAAATATTTCTCATTATAAAATGTGTGTAAATAGAACCTTATTGACAGAAGAAGATATAAAGTCAAAATATATCTATAAAATGGTTTTTGTAAAATTTTATAGGGAATTTTACACCTTATAATTTTATTTTAACCCCTAGAAAAACTATTTTCACTTTAACCACGGTAATTATTTTTTGTTAATTTTATTATTCAGAATGTTCAAAAAGTATGTTGTACTTATTAGAAAGTATGAATTATATTGATTCCAAATATTTAATACAATTTTAAAAATTCAACTTACATAAGTGCTATATTTTAATTCTAAATTAACCCCACTGATGTGATGAGAAAGCAAGGTTCCATAGAGAAAATTTTCATATTTAGAGAGCGTTGTAATATAAAAATTAAATTGAAATTGATTATAATAAACTAAATTAGATTTATAAATATATAATTTAAATAATATTACTTTTAAACCCATATAGAGGTTTTTTATGTTTCTAATTTTAGTACGAGAAAATAAAATTCTTATTAAAAACTATTATTTTTAATTATTCTCTAGAAAATCTATATTTTAATAAAATTCTCAAAAAAATTAACTCCAATGTTATTTTCACACATATATTTTAAAAATAAATTTTATTTTTTTGAAATACATTTTCTAAAAGTGGTCAAAATTTATTTTATAATTTTTTTAAAAAGATAATAAATTATTTTGAGAAAATAGTATTTTTGAAACATATAAAGCCTTTGTTAAAAAATAAGTACTTTTTTATCAATATGTTTTGTTATGTAAAACCATTAATCTTAAAATTTAAAATAATTAATTAATTTTTTTATTTATAATTTTAATTTCTAGCTTGTGATGATAGCATTTAAATAATAATATTAATAATATATTTAGGTTATTTAAACATAGTGTCACGTGTAACGCAAGAAGAATTGGATGTTCCATGTAATGTAAACTAGAATGAGTGTTGTATGTAACGCAGGATAAACTTAATTATTCATATAAACTGAACAAACATTAAAATTATTTTATTCAAAAAAACTATTTATAAAAAATTAGGGTGCTACACGAATATAAACAGAAGAAAAATATTACAAGATTACCTAATATGATCCCTCTCAAAGATAAAGAAACAATATTTCAAGTGTAATATGAAAAAAAATGTTTGGCTTAAGTTTCTTTTAAATAATTATTGAACGAAAATGAATAGATACTTGATATTCAGTTTTCCTCCCAAAGTTATTATAAAATTTATAAGAACATTTTGAAATAATAAAGAGGTGTTGTAACATTTGGTAAAAACTCGTCCTTAAAAATTAAATTTATTGGATGAACTAAAATTGAAAATGGTTTTTTGAAATCAAATGATATTACTTAAGTTGATGATCAAAAACACAACTTGTTTATTGTTAGATAACATTGGGATAATGGTAATGAGGTATTGTTCAAGAGGAATACATGATTCATTGAAATAACATGTTATGGAAGAAATTTTTTTCTAGGAAATAAAAAAAATGGAAAATTATTCTTTATTAGTTATCCATCTAACACATATTACATAAGCATGAAAGATAATAATTTTCTATGGAAAATAGGACTTTGGAATCCAAATAAAATGATATTAAGAAATATTGTAAAACATGAAATCGTAAGATATTTACTAAATCTGAAGAATGATCAACATAGAGTTTGTGGAATATGTCAGAAAGGCAAGACAACTCTGAAGGCTCATAATAATGTGGATATTACATCTAGAGGACCATTGGAATTGGTCCACATTGGTTATTATGGGACCATGATACAAAAATGATCCCAAGGCGATCATTATTTCACTGAATTCATTGATATATTCACTCATATTACCAATGTTATTTTCATAAAATATAAATCCAAGGAAATTAGAATGCTCAAAATTTATAAAAGAGGGGTTTAAAAAGAACATGGTTTGTGTATCAAAAAACTATGATTTGATAATGGGAAATAATACACAAGTAATTTTTTTTAATCATATGTTAGTAAACATGGGATAAATCATCAGTATAGAACCCCCAATAAACACTAAATAATTGGATCATAGAGAGAAAAAATAGATAATTTTGGAAATGGGAAGAACAATACTAGTTCAGAATGATGTTTCAAGATACTTTTAGAGAGATTTATTATTTACTGCATTGCATATATAGAATAGATTTAATTTTAGACCCAAGACACAAGTAACATCTTATGAAATATGGTAAACAATAAACACCATGAAATATTTGATGGTATATGGAAGTCCTTGTTATATTCAAATAAAATTAAGTAGGCAATGAAATATTAAATAAAACATTTAAAATGGATTCATTATGGGTTATGTATCTAATGAAAGTGGATACATGTTCTAGAATAAAATATTTAATAATATTTTTGAATGTTTTGGATGTAAAAATTGATGAAAATATGTGATAAATAAGTTATAATATTCTATTATATTTTTATATACTGTTAAAAATAGTGGGAATAATTCTATAGAAATGGGTGAAAATATTTCTAATGATAGAATGAAAACAATTGAGGCTAACTCAAAATTCCCTAGTGGTGATGAAAATGATGCTTATAGTAATCGAAATCAGTTCTTGAAATTAACGAAACTTTTTGAAACCAAAATATCATTAGGAGTCATAATAAACTAGTTCAAATAATAATAATATTGAGATTAGAAAATTAATCACCACTTATTTCATATATTAAACCATGAATTATTTCTAAGGCAATTAATCATGATGAATGGATAAAATCCATGAATAAAACACTCAGTCAACCTGATCTTAAATCTACATGGAAACTCATCCTAGACTGAAAACTAAGAATTTTATTGGCACAAATTTCGTTTTTATGAAAAAATGAATGATAAAGGTAATTTCATACATAAAAAGTCCATACATTGAAATGGTTATTCACCAATGAAATGCATAGACATTGAAGTAGATTTTTCTCTAATTTCTATATTTGAAAAAATAATAATGTTATAGTAATTGGCAACTCATAAGCATTAAAATATGTATGAAATAAATGTAAAGTCTCCCTTTTTAAATGGAAACATAAAAGAATAATCTTTTATTAAAAACATAGAAGGTTTTGTTCTTAAAAATTATGTAATAATGGTGTGTAAATTGGAAAATTATTTGAATTGTTTAAAATAGGCTCCATTGATTTATTATTATATAATTGATGATTTCTTGAGAAAATTTTGTTTTTTTATATGCACTGTTGATAGAAAAGGACACTTGATGAATGATTTATTATAAACACTTGTAACGATAAATTATGTTGTTGACACAATTGTTTCCATTAAAGGCTATTTCTTTTTTGAGGAATTTTCTATAAAAATGGAAAACTAGTTTGAAATGATTATACTGGTGGAGTTAATATACTTTTTAGGGATAGCAAATTGAGAACATTTTATAGTATGCCTTTACTTCCCAATAAAAATATTCCAATGAAAATATGATAAAGTTTTATATAGAAAATGAGTAAAAGGTATCTTCATATATATCTAGTGTCACAATGATATGAAAATACGAGCAAGGAAGAAAGGATGATTAGAACAAATTTAGAAGAATGATTGGAATATTTTTATATCACAGAACAACTAGAAATTATAGTGTATATGTGGTGACTCTATGATCAATTTATCAATGTGAACCAATGGAGTCACCCCTGATAGATGTGTATATAATTTTACGTTATCTAAGAGGAATATTTAATTGTGGTATACTCTATAGATGTAGTGTGGATTTATATTTTATTTCATACACAAATGCATATTGGGAAGGTGATTGTATAAATGTATATCCATATCTGGGGGAGTGTTATTTTTTGGTGACTATTCTGTGAGCTAGTATAGGTAGAATAAAAACATAGTGAGATTTAGTACAGCTGAATTAGATTAGGTGGAAGATAATCATGTGTTTACATAGTCTTTTTGGCATCAAGTACATTTAAAATATTTGTGGGTTGATAATAAAAAATAATTAAAGATACATGGGACAATAAAAGTAATAATCATTTTTTTGAAAAATAAATTTCCACACAATTGATCCAAACATATTGACATTCGATAATTTTTTATCAAAGCGAATGTGGAATCAAGTGAAATCAAACCTTTATACATTTGAACCAAATATTATGTTGCAATAATATATACAAAATCTATGGTAAGCCCGATATTTAAAAATTAAGGCTGAAATTTAATGTTAATACTTACCTAAAAACATAGATTTTAGCTTCTTTGAGAACCCTCCATGGTCCATTGGATTATATAGCCAAAGGTGTAGGGAATTCTAGGACAAAGGGGGTGTAGGCTAGATGGTTAGTATTTACAAAATCTAACGATGCTATAGACATTCTTTCAATGTTAAAAATCGACACTACTACAAACACGACCTTTATCAGCACTAAAATGGCCTTTATCAGCGCTAGAAAAGTGCTGATAAAGCCAGCGTAGATAAAGGGGAGGTCCCCTTTATCAGCGCTCCGAAAAGCGCTGATATAGGACCCCTTTATCAGCGCTAAAAAAAAGCGCTGATAAAAGGCTTCTTTTATCAGCGCTCAAAAAAAAGCGCTGATATAGGAGCCCTTTATCAGCGCTTTTTTAGCGATGATAGAGGGGTCCAATATCAGCGCTTACTTTATCAGCGCTCTCGTTTTAGAGCTGATAAAGGACCCTTTTAGCAGCTATTTTAAAAAAGTGCTGATAAAAGTTAAAAAAATTAAAAAAAATTTAATAAATACTGCAAATCGGGGGGGGGGGGGTGCTTTTATAGCGCTTGAACCCCCCCCCCCCCCCCTTTTACAGCGCTTTTCGGCCCCTATACAACACCCATGCACCCCACGCACCCCCTCTACCCTTTAATAGCGCTTTCTCCAATATTCCCCATGCGCGCACACCTCTGCCTCCACCTGGATTTGAACTCAAGACCTACCCCTGCGCGCCTAAGCCCTTACCACTACTCTATTTTGATTTGCTTTCCAATTCATGATATCTCTATATATATATATATTTATATATTTAGTTATATTTATTCGTATAGTAATATATATTTATATTAATATATATATATATATATATTATAATATATATATATATATATATATATTATAATATATATATATAGTTATATTATAATATATATATATATAGTTATATTATAATATATATAGTAATATTAATATATATATAGTGGTATTAATATATATCTATATCTATATATATATATATAGTTATATTTATTTGTATAGTAATATATATTTATATTAATATATAGTTATATTAACATATATATAGTTATATTAACATATATATAGTTATATTAACATATATATAGTTATATTAACATATATATAGTTGTATTAACATATATATAGTTATATGAATATATATTTATATATTTATATTAATATATATATATAGTGATATTAATATATATATTTATGGTGATATTAATATATATATTTATAGTAATACTAATATATATATATGTAGTTATATTAATATATATTTAGTTATTATATTAATATATATATATATAGTTAGATTAAAATATATATATTGTTAGATTAATATATAGGTATATAAATATTCATATATTGGTATTTTAAATAAAATGGATATTAGTTATTATTTAGATAAAGCTAATATATTTTATATGTAAATATTTTTAATTATTTATTTAAAAAATTTAATTTTTAGGTGCGAATAAATAAAAAATATGTACATATAGTTATATATTTGATTATAAATAGTAGTTCATTATAAAAAAGGATGAAATTTCAAAGACATAATATTAATATGAATGTAATACCTTGGAATAAATTTATTCCCCTCCAAGAAAAGCCAATAATACCCCCTTAAACAAGTTTGAAAATCCACAAAATGTTAAAAAATCTGGGTACCCCGACAAAAAAACTCAGTTTTGGAGACCTTCTGGGCCTCTTTGGGCCTCGAAAAACGCTTGATTGGGGTCCCACTAAGTCACAACGACGTAGAGCTCGTCGCAGGCTTCGATTTGATATGTGGTAGAGCTCAAACGGACACCCAGATCAAAAGTTATGGCCGGTTGATGTTTGAGTTGCGTTTTCAACATATTTTGGATCTTTTTTTAATTTTTTTATTTTTTTTAGTCCTAAAATTGTTATTAAATGACTATTACTCCATAATGAGTATCAAAATATTAATTAAAAATATTTTTTAATTTTTTAAGAAGTCATTTTCACTAAATATCTAAAATATTAAGTATAATAAGTGTAAATGTACATTTATACTTATCTAAAATATATTTAAAAATTATATATTATATTTATAGAACAATATAACTATATTTATATATTAATATTTTTTAAATTTTTTTTGAAGCTGACCCTTTATCAGTGCTAAAAAAGCAATGATAAAGTCCCCCCTTTATCAGCGCTACTAAGTAAGCGCTGATAAAGGGGGGCCATTTATCAGCGCTACTAAGAAAGTGCTGATAAAGGGGGGCCCTTTATTAGCGCTAACAAAAGCAATGATAAAGGGGGGTCCCTTTATCAGCGCTAAAAAAAGCGCTGATAAATGGGTGCCTTTATCAGTGCTTTTTCGTTAGCGCTGATAAAGGGAGGCGCTGCGAAAAACTATTTTTGTGGTAGTGCGAAATATGAGATTTTGAGAAAGGAAGTGATGAAGGAAGTAAGAAGATAAAATTGATGAGTTAATATAGTGTCTTTAATAATATCTCCTAGATAATTTGAAGGCGTCAGTACACATGAGTTGGAAGGGTGGTCCATAATAATTTTCTTATTGGATGTGATGAGATGGTTCTGATGCTCCAGTGGCCATTAATAATTATCCTCATTAGAGATGATGATATAGTTCTATTATTCAAAAAACAAGTATTTGTTTGAGGTATTGTTATACTTGTAACTTTCAAATAATTTTTAATAAATAAAATGGGGTAGGTTGAAAACGTCCATGCAATTCTGGCTTGGTATGAGAGGGCTTGAAGATCCCATGGTTCTTGGTAAAAATGGATTATTATATTTCTGGAAAAACTTATCTGAGTATATGATAATGTCTAATAGTGCTTGATCTCTTTTTTATGGATTTATATATCATGGAAGGAAGCTAAATTATTCATAAAATTGTTTTTGAGATGAAATGGATTTCAAATGAAGCAACACTATTTGAGTTTGTGTTGTTCCAAAATAAATATTACCATTTTGGAGATCCACATAGCTAATTGTTTCTTGTACATGATTTTATATGAAGCAAATTTAGAATCACATGGACATTTTTTAGTATATATGACTTATTAATAACATAATAAAATATTATAAGTAGCTTTCAACTATTGGGATCCATGTATCCTATTGTTTTGTAGAGCAGATTCATGGATTTCTCTACATATATATTGTTTTCCCACGGTTTTTTAGAAATAAATTATTATGACGATATTTTATTATAATGATTTCATGGATGGTTTTAAATACCCCCACCATCATAGACAAGACAAAGATGTGGTTTTTGACAATAGTTATAGGTATTTTGGTTCTTCAATGTGTATGTGTTTTTTGGGGAACCTATGGACAAATAGTGAAAAGGAGGTTTTTTGGGTGATTGTATTGGATGCATAGCAAAGAGCTGGTTGTTAAAAAACAACAAAAATGGGATTTTGGTATGAGTCTAAGGTTTATTAGTAAACAATAATCATTTGATTAATATTGTTTCTTTAATAGATTTTTTTTGAGATTGAGGATACATGGGTAACACAATAAAATATTTCACTATTTGGGATTCATTCTTAGATATTCTGGAGTCTTGAGGACATGGATCGACATCCTTTGATTCTAACATAGCTCAGTTTATTTTTTTGATTTTAATAATTTTTAGATATCTTTTTTTACTATAACATGATTTTATGAGGTTGTGTGTGACTCTTGGAATGTGTATCAGGATTCAATATGATTTTTTGTAAGAGGCTTTCACTTTGGGATATAGTAAAATGAATCAATGGTAGTGGGTGTTACAATCCATAAAAATTAGTGGGATATCACAGTAGATCTAAACCTTATAGTAATATGTGAGTTATTTTCTCTTTCTTCTCTTAATTATTCATTGAGGATGTGTTTTTTTAGATTTAGTGGATCATAATTTATTACGTCACAATGGTATTTATCTATTAAAAATGAATTTTAAAAACATTCCTCCACTAATTCAACCCTCATTCTCAGTATAAGAAACTATTCCTAAAAGAAACATGAAAATAGATTATATATACAATATCATATAGGAATTAAATTAATCTAAGAATCAATAGGATGAAATATGTTGATCAGGGATTCAAATAAACATAAAAACACACAAAATTTCTATTGGAGAAGAAAAATTTATTTAATTTATCAAAATGAAAGGCCATAATAATAAAAATAATATCATATTTTAATAATACTATTACAACAACTCATAAACCTAATAAACCCACAATATATCTAATTTCATGACCCTAGAAGCCTAGAGCCAGTGCCTTATTTTAATACATTGGAATTATTACAAGAAATCATGTCATTAAGGACAAACCAGTTTAGTAGTCATGGAAAATAGATTACATACTTGAAATTTACATTATAATTTTTAATATAAAATAAAATATATATAATCTTTTGAGAACTCCATTATTCCCATATATTAATCCTTCATATCAATCATAATACATTTCGTGGCATCCTGGGAAAATAAAACATAAGAAAGGCGTGAGTTCAGATGCTCAGTAAGGGAAAATAATTCAGCGGAAGCTATAATATTTTAAGGAAAGTTTTATAATAAAAAACAACCTTTTAAACATAAAAAAGAGAATAATATGGAAAGAATAAATCAAACATTTCAATATAAACATTCACGTGGATATTATACAAGTAGAATAATCACATGTATTAACTGATTTCTTAATGAGGGAATGCATAAGGACGGACATAATAACTACTATGTCAAGGCCTTATGCCAAGACCATTGATAAATATTCTATCAAGGCCATATTCCAATCCACTATTTTGTCCGATGAGACCTGCTGATGCATTGAGGGGCTATAGAGGGCCCCACCCATAACTTACTATGTCCAATTCATTCGTTATATAAAAATGGTGAAACATAACATAATCATTCGTATTAAAACAAGAATACAAAATGCCAATACTTTAACTATAAACCATGAATGGTATAAAAATAGCACATTCATATTCAAAAATATCATCACTCATTCAATAAAATATGAGGATTGTATTATAATAAATCTACCTCAATCAAGAATAATATCCAATTAAGAATGTTAACGTAGTTGAAAATGATCAGAAAATCCCTTTGAGAGAAATATGTATTTTTCAAGAAATAATTTAAAAGGAACACAATTTATAAAGGAATACTTTTAATATATATTTTTTAATATAAGTGTCCCATACCACATTGAAACAATCTAAAAGAATTAACATTTTATAAAATTCATGTCTATATAAATAAATCCTTAAAACCATTATGAAAACATGAACATTAATGATAAATATTTAAGTAAATAAATATTTAAAACATGTAAAATTATGTTTTAGATAAATTTTACCTTAAAAAGAACCCTTTTTAAAACACATTTATGAAACATGGATATGGATGATAATTATTTCCCAATAAATACATACACATAAACAATCTCGGATAATAATGAGATTGAGGAATTAACCATTACCTTCGGTCTAATACTCTCCATACATGCCAGAAATTTTTGTATAATGTGTTTGAACATATTATTAACTTCTATCATAATAATATTTATGAAGTCATATACTATTCTTTTATGACATTATATTACCTGTTTATTATCAAATACAAGTTAATTAAAAATTCCTAGTAATAATCTCTTTGTGTATCATATGTGTTTTGAAAGATTCTTGATCATATTACATAGATCATGATTTACTTACTTATATAATGTATAATATGATTTATATATCACACACACACACAGAGATATATATATATATATATATATATATTAGATATATGGAATGGAATATATCATTCATGGAGACGGTAGGCCATACGTATGAAAGGTGTTTCTGTTTTCATATCGTATGGAAGGTAGTGAATGAAATATATGTGTATATATATATATCATACGAGTAGTATTGTTATGTAATATATTTCATAATAATTAACAATATTTATTCATATAATCATTCTTGGATGTTGAACATAGAAGATGAGTCTCATCACGTTGTAGAGACAGTTAGTTGTACGTACAAACGAGCGACAATATAATTTTTTTAATGGTTAAATGGTATGGAATTGAATGGAATATAAATTTTAAAAAACCAATATCTTGTTATAATTATTATTTAAATCCATTATATTCATCTTTATACCAATAGAAATAAAATTTACATGAAAAAAATTTACACCATAGTGTGGAGACGGTAAGTTATACGTACACACGCATGGTGATACAGTTCTTCATAGGATGGGTAAAAATAGGAATATAGTTTTCCCATAATCTTAACAAAATATTATCATATATAAGATGCCGACGTTATTATTTTATTATGTTACCAAATTATTAATAGTAAGTATAATAAGAAATAAACTTTGAAAGAAGTGATAAAATGATTACCACTTCTCTGGGTGTCTCCTTTTGATTTTCACAAAAGGACTCCTTAATTTTGCTTTGTGCCAAATGTTTTTCCTCTATGATGAAGTGATGGAATTTGGTAGGATATTTTGGGTAGGTTTTGGCTAAGCCAAAGGGCTTTTTAGGTGTCAATAAGTGGGTATAGGTGGTTCTCATTTATAAGAGGGAGGAGGGAACTTTAGGAAAGTATAAGAATATTAATTTATTATAAATTCCATTTTGACTAAAAATGGACCAAAACTAATTAAATTAGATGATAAGATGATTTTGGTTCAAATACTAATAATCCATTAATTTTTAGACATGTTTTTAAAATATTTGTATACTTATCATTTTTTTAACCCTTGTTTTACCTTTTTTAAGCTTTCCATGATATCATGTTATTTACACATTGTGGGTTAATTAAATTACCACATCATGTCAAAATAACTAAAAAATGTAATTCATGAAATATTTGGACTTTTCTTAACCATTTATATGAATAATCTATTTTTGGAATCTAATATCATTTAATGAACTATTTTTTTTCTATGTTTTGAATTATGTCAATTTTGGACTTTATTCATATTTGACTTTTTTAAAACTTTATAATAACCGGATTACTTCCAAAAAAGGAATTAATTCAAAGATAATATGTTAATATCATCCATAAAATTATTTTATGATATAAAAATAAATAAATTAAATTTATTTTAACATTTATAATATCAATTATTTCAATCCTTTATTAATGAAATAATTATTGCATCATCATTGTGTCATAATTAAATTTATTTATTTTATGTCTAAAAATTATAAATAAAATATCTTGACTTAGGAAATATTTTCCTATTTATAATGAATATATATAGACTAAGATATCAATTATATAACCCCATATAAAATTTTTTTGTGAAAGATATTTGTTTATGTTATATTATTCTATACTTTAAATTTATTCTTATAAAATGTCATTTTCACTCCCTAGTGGCTCAATGAGGTCCCAAAATCAACCCAATAAATACCATGGTCTGAAATATCTCATAAAATATGATCAATACATTTCTTAGGGTTGTTTAATACTATTATAATATTATTGTTTTACCACAATTTACCATATTTACACTAACCATGGTCAATAAAATAATTAATGAATTTACTATTCATAATGTCAAAAAATAAAAGGTACCTATTTAAACAATTTAGACCATATGATTAAAAAATTGGAATCCATTTTTGCAAATTCAAAACACATATATGGCAAAAAATATTTTAAAATTAATTCACATTGAAAAACCAAAAAACAGCGTTTTAAGAAGTAAAAACTATGAAAAGATTGACATGTGTGTTTGTCTAATTTAAATGTAAAAAAACTTTCAATAACCTAAATTATATTAAATGATAAAAAATATAATCATCTTATATTTTTAAACCACTCATATGTATAATTTAACAATATAAAATATTTTGATTAAAAAATTGTTTTCAATTAAAATTTAGTATTTTTCACTATACATCAAAATATGAAAGTTATCAGAAAAGAACCAAACATTTACCCAAAATAAATTTTCATGTACCTATTATAAAGAAAATATTTATTTATCAAATTGAATATATAAATTTTAAAATATTTTATTTGAAAAGGGTTCTCCATTAAAAGGTGGAAGAGCTGCATTTTTTAAGAAAAACTTCTTTTATCGGAAAAATTTAACTTGTCCTTATATTATATCTAGGAAACACAAAATATGAACGTTATAATTATATGGGATATATATAAAATAAAAAATGTGGTTAATAATATTCATAGACATTTTTAAAATGGCTTGTTTGAAAGATTGTGGTGCGCTTTAACTCAGTGTTGCGTACATCACATGCTACTGAATTATTTAAAAAGGAAGAATACCTTGTAAGCTTGGGGTGTAACATTATCACATACGTAAATAAATTTAATCCTTAAAAATTAAACTCAGGATTGAAAAATAAGGGTTTGACATTTTAAAATATCTTAGTTGAAATCCCACATCGAAAAATGGATTAATGAGGCCTCAATTTTAAAATAAAGAACGGGAAGTCTGAGGGTTACTGGAAATAACACATACTATGGTTCCATGTTGGAAAAGAGGGATATATAAGATAAAATTAACCATCATGTTATAATGGAGTGTGATATAATATATTATTAGTAGGAGTTTAATATTCTAAAAGTTATAAATATGCGATGATCCTAGGGACCATTTGATTCATCGCAAAGGAAAGTATTAGGAAAAAAATTGGTTTTTAAGACCATTTCACTAAATTTGATGAAACTGAGAAGAAATACTTATTGATTTTAGTAAAATCTCACCATTGGTCATGCCTTGAACAATTTCTACTTCATCTCTTATTCAAGGAAATGAAGTACAATTTTTCATTTCTGATGTGTTGGAAAATCATGTGATCCATAAATAGAATGATGTGGCATTCCATCTATCTCAACAAATGTGTTAGAACATGTTATCACTTATCCATAAGTATGCATAAAGAGAGATAATAAATTAATATAACAAATTAAATTGAACTATAAATTATACTATATATAATTATAAAACCTTAAAATTCTTCCAAAAAATGAAAATATACAACTTTTTAAAGATGTTAATAATATCGGCTTAGCATTTATCTCCCATATCTCATAGGGAGTTTCCGGGTTGTCACATTACAAACATGTGAAAGCCTTCATCATGTATTCTCTTGAGTCATGTTAACAACCTGAATTATCAGATATCCTTGTTTTGTAAACATGTATGTTTCCTTATTCCAAAACATTATGGATTATTCTTTCAGTCCCAAAAGAGTTGTATACTTCATCTGTGATAGCATAACCTTCATGTCGACAAATCTTTAATTAGTTCTCAAGAAACTAGAATCATCCAAATTTCTTATTCCAATCCAATATATCATTATCTAAACATCATTATCATAACAGAAGGAACATATCAAGGGTTATCTTTACCTTAATAATATGTTCTCCAAATATAATATTACCCTTAAATCTATTTTCTTTTCTAATAAAATAATTAAACATGTTCTTGAAAATCCTTGGTGAAAAATAAAAAATTAATACTCCTTATATAATTCACTTATTCATAATTGTTTTTATCTAAATACATAAATACATCAATCCTTCCAATTTAATGGTTGGCATGGAATAGGTCATTCCTTGGTTTAGAGGTAGATTCTTCTGTATGGGCATTTTTTGGGTAATGACCATGATTTATATAGATGATAAATTTAACTCCATAACAATTAGTCACTCTATGGCCCTTTTATCCATAGAGATAACATCCTCCCCTCCATTTCATGTATTCCTCAATGTTCTCATTCCCTTCCTCTTGACATGTTGACATCTGAATCTTCTTTTTTATATGGTTTTTAAAACTTGTACATTTATAAATGTTCATATTCCTCTAATTCAATGTGTATGGAATTCCATTAAATATTACATTGTTAATCAAATATCTTGATACATGATTCAGTATAATCACAATATTTTTCAATGCAATCATTATCCAATTCTGTTGCTCAAAATCACCATATTTCCCATCAAAATCAATTTTAATCAAATTCCTTCTAGTTTCCTCCATTAACTAAGACCAGATATAAAAAGGTGAGAAATAGATATCATTGAGGAAAACTACATAATCAAGGGAAGTTACTCTCAATCAAAAACTACATAGTTTTAATCATAGGTTATCCATGATCGTTACAAAAATTCTAGGGGGTTCTTCTATACTTATCCTCAAAGTCTATCGCATGGTTATAATCCCTAATATTATTTTTTCTAAATATTTTTCCAAGGTTATTTCTAAACTTCCTCTTATACCAACTGTAATTACCTAAACCTAGAAGCCCAAAGCTAGTGCATTATTTTAATAAATTTTCATGATTATAAGTAATCAAGTCCCGAAGGGCCGATTAGTGTAGTCGTCATGGAAAATAGATTACATACATAAATTTTACATTAAAATTTATAACATTAAATGCATCATATATAATCCTTTGAGAACACAATTATTCCCATATTTTAATCCTTCATATCAATCATAATACACTTCTTCGCATCCTGGGAATATAAAACAAAAGATAGGGGTGACCTCATAAGCTCAGTGAAGGTAAATAACTTAGTCAATGCTATAAACATTTATGCCAATATGTATAATAAAAACAACAGCCTTTTAAAAAAACATGATCCTAATATATAAACAATAAATAAAAAATTATCATATAAACATGAAAATTTATATTCTACTTTTAAAATAATGAAATGTAATAACTAATTTAATAATGATGGAATGCATAATGTCGGACATAATAACTACAACATAAAGGCCTTTTGCCAATACCATTCACAAATATTCTATCAAGGCCTTGTTCTGAGACACTAGTTTGTCTCATTAGACCTACTGATGCATTGAGGGGATATATAGGGCCCCACCCATCACTTACTATTTCCAGTGCATTATTCATATGAAAAGGGTGAAATATAACATAATCATTTATATAAATTCTAGAATACAAATTGTTAATACATTAACTATAAACCATGAATGGTATAAAAATAGCACACCCATATTCAAACATATCATAACTCATTCAATACAATTTGGAATATTATATTATAATAAATCAATATCAATAAAGAATAATATCCACTAAAGGATGTTGACATAGATGAAAATGTTCAAAAAAAATCTATGTGAGAAATATCAATTTTTCATGGAATCATTTAAATGTCACACAGTTTATAAAGTAAGACATTTATAATATATTTTTTAATCAAAGTGTCCCATACCACTTTGAACCTTTTTAAAGGAATTAAAATTTTTAAACATTCATGCCCATATAAATAAATCCCTAAAACCATTTTGAAAACCTGTAAATTAATAAGAATAATTTAGAAGAATAAATATTTTAAACATTTAAAATGATTTTTTAGTTAAATATTACCTTAAAAATAACCCATTTGTAAAATATTTTACGAAACATTGAAATGGATGATAAATATGTCCCTGTAAATACTTAGACATAAACAATCTTGTATAATAATAAGATTGATTAATTAACACTCACCTTTAGTATGATACTCTCCATACATGTATGAAACTAATGTATAATGTGTTTAAACATGTTAGTAACATATATTATATTTATTATTATCAAATTATATATTATTCTTTTATGAATTTATATTACCCCTTTATTAACAATTCCATCTTAATGCATCATTTTGAGTAATAACCGCATTGTGTATCGTACATGTTTTTACTTTATATAATTGATCATATTACATAGATCATGACTTAAAGAATTATAGAATGTATAATATGATTTACATATCATATGTATATATATAATGGAATTCATCATTCAGGGAGACACTACGTCGTACTTATTCATAAATGTTGTTTTCGTTTTCGTGTCATATGGAAGTAAGTGAATGAAATATATGTATATATATATATAATACTTGTAGCATTATTATGTAATGTATTTCATAATTATTAATATTATTTATTCATATAATAACTCTTGGATGGTGAACATGGAAGATGAGTCTCATAGCATTTTGGAGAATGTAAGTTGTTTGTTTTCCAGAGCAACGATATCATTTACTTAAAGGTTAAATGGTATGGAATTGGATGGAATACGAATTTTAAATATAAACTAAAATTTTATACCTATTATTTAATCCATTATATTCATTTTTATACCCATGTAACTAAATTTTACATGAAAAAAATTTACAGTATGGCATGAAGACGGTAAGTCATACGTACGCACGCTTTGTGTTATTGTTTTTAAAAGGATGGGTAAAAGGGGGAATATGGTTGTCCCATAATATTAAAAAAATCAGAATATAATATATTAGAAAGTTATTATTTTATTATGGTAAGAAAATTAGTAATAGGAAGTTGAAGAAAAATAAACTTTAAAAGAATGGATAAAATGATTACCTATTCTTCGAGTGTCTACTTTTTATTTTCAAAAAAGGACTCTTTAGGTTGTCTTTATTCCCAATGTATTGCCTCTAAGATGATTTTAGGGAAGATTGGGGGAATATTTGGGAAGGTTTTTGCTGAGCAAAAAGGGACTTGGAGTTGTTGATAAGTGGGTAGAGATGGTGTCCTTTTATAAGAGAGAGAATGGAAACTTTAAGAATATCTAGAAATATTAATTTATTATAAATTCAATTTATACTAAAAGTGGTCCAAAACACATTTAATTCGAATATAAGATGATTTCTATTCGAATACACATCATCCAATAATTTTTAGTCATGTTTTATTTTTTTTGTCCTTATCTTTTTGGATTAACCCTTATTTTAACATTTTTAATCTTACTATGATATAATGTTATTTACACATTTTGGGTTAATGTAATAAAAATATCATGTCAAACGATATAAAAAAAGTCATTTATGTCATATTTGGACATGTATTAACCATTTTATAAATTCATATATTTTTAGAAAATTAATTTCTTTTAAAAAACTATTTTATTTTTTAAATTATGAATTATATCAAGTTTGGACACTATTAATACCTGATTTTTTTACAAAATTCATAACAACCTAGTTCCTTCGAATCAATGGAATTAAATAAAATATAATATGTCAATATAATCCATAAAATTTGTGGATGCCATAAAAATAACTAAATTACCTTTATTATAACATTTTTAATATCATTTATATGAATCCTTTATTAATGAAGCAATAAATGCATTATCATTGTGTCATAATAAAAATTATTTATTATATGTATATAATTTATAAATAAAATATAATAAATTAGGAAATATTTTTATATTTATAATTACTATTTATTGTAGAATATTTATATTATATAACATCATCTAAAACTTTTTTAGTGAAAGATACATGTTTATGTTATATTTTTCTACACTTTATATTAATTCTTATAAAATATCATTTTCACACCCATGTGGCTCCACGGGTTCCCAAAATAGACACAATAAATACCATAGTCAGTATTATTACATTAAATTGGATTAGGACACGTTTTAGGGTTGTTTAATATTATTATAATTTTATTTTTTATCCCTTATTTACCAGATTTACCATTTAACAATGGTAAATAAAATAATTACTAAATATACTGTTGATAATGTAAAAAAATAAAATCTACCTCTTTAAAAAAATAGTACATTATGATTCAAAATATGGAATACATTTTTTAAAATTCAAAATATAGAGTTGGAAAAAATTAATTAAAAATTAATTCCTATTGTCATAAAAAGCGGGTTTTTAAGAAATAAAAACTATCAAAAGATTGATATGTGTTAATGTCTAATTTAAATGTAAAAATAATTCTAATGGCATAAATTATATGTAATTATAAAACTAAAATCTAATTATACTTTAAAACCACTCAGATGTATAATTTAACACTATAAATTATTTTAATTAAAAAAGATGTTTTTAATTAAAATTTAGTATTTTTCACTATTCATCAAAATATGGATGTTATCATTAAAGTACCAAAAATTTATCCAAACTAAGTTTTTATGTCCATGTTATAAATTAGAATTTAATTTCATAAAATTGAACGTTTAAAAGTGTAAAATATTGTATTTATAACTGGTTCTCCATAAAAAGGAGAAAAACATGCATTTTTTGAAAAATATTCTTTTATCTGAAAATTTGAATTTATACTTATATTATATATAAGAAACATAAAATGTGATTGTTAAAATTATATGGGATAGAAATTAAATTCTAAATGTGTCTAATAATATTCCTAACCACTTTTAAATGGCTAGTTTGATGGGTCGTGGTGTGCTTGAACTTAATGTTGCGTACATCGCGTGATATATAAAAATTTAAAAGGGAATAGTGCCTTGAAATATTAGGGTGTTTCACTAGACACATAGTGTCCAATAAACTACCCCAAGTAAGTCAACCAGCTACCTAGTTTATGGTTTATTTGAAATTTTCTTTTGACACCCTCAATTAGTACCCAATATCCTAGAATTGAGTAACTAATGCCATCTATAAGGCTAATCCCATAAATTACAACTCTATCTCCTCCATTAATTAGATTTATATACCTCATCACCCCCCCTCCCAAATCTAATCATACCCCAAATCAAATCAATGACAAAAAAATTTAAATAAAATATTCCCCAATAATCAAGAACATTAAATTCATTATTAACAATAATATTAGATTGTTTACTAATATCCCAATGGATTTATATTATAAAAGTGTTGAATGGTGAATAGAAATATCCATATACACATGGGAACAGTAATCCGGATTTTATCAATTGGTCTATTTGACTATCTGTTAAGTGTTCCCAAAGATTATAGTTTTATGATTCTTAGATGAAAGAAACTATGATAGGTATTTAGATATATAGTATTAATTATAGAAACATGGATATGTTAAAATAAAAAGAACTGTATATTATAAATTATGAATATAAAGATGTTAATTAACTTAAGAGACACCCAATTTTCAAATTAATTTTTTCAGTTATTATGTTTTACTTTATTTTCTTTTACGAAAAATCCTCTATTGTAATGTTTCAAAAATACTCAAAAATACCAAATAAATAATATCATATTTTTATTAATTATTATGTGATTATGGCCCTAATTATGATATGATCTGAGTTTTGTGATTTATTTCACTTCAATTGGGTTTTAAAATATTATTTTCTAGGGATATTGATAATTATTATTTAATTATAAGATGAAAATACTAATTGGTAGATCTTGGAGAGGGAAGAATTAATCAACTTTTAAATCCTATGGATTCATGTTAGATAACACTATATTTTTATCTTATTAAAAATATATTGAATTAAAGACTGAGGAAGATAATTTTTCTTTTCTTATAATTTATTATCAATTTTCTCTACATTAATTATTTAAAAATGTAATTCCATATTCAAAGATTACATAATATTTTATTAAAATAAGTATTACAAGTAAGTAGTGGTTCCTGATCATAATTATGAGGATTTGGTAATGTTTTAAGCTTATTTTAATAAATAATAAATCTATATTTCTAGAGATATTTTCTTTACTGGGATCCAAGGCACTACTGAATAACTTGGAAATAAAAAGGTCATTCAAGAAAATGTAAATTGGAAACCTAAGGGTTTGTGTACTAGGTTAATTTTGCATTGATAACAATGATAATATTAATGCAATGTGATGAATCTAATATTTTATATTTCAATTACTCAAAATAAATAAAAGTAACGCCTAAAAAATTAATGGATTCAAATTTAATGGATTTCTGGGACCTTTTTAGGGATTATACACTACCTATTATAATAAAATTTTAATCTCATTTAGGTTGATTTTATTACAATAAAAAATTAAACACAAAATGAAAAATACATTTTTAATAACTCTTACAGTTATTTAGGCTTTGTATTATTTATAAACAACTATATGAGATGAACATTAGAAGATATTGAGAATTTTTTAAGATGAATTTATGTTATTAGGATGTATAAATATGAACAGAGCTATATAAATGATTGATTTGAAGGTTCAGAGGTAAATGGAATTGAAAATAAAAAATAATTTTGTTTTATGTTAGTGTATTCTTGAACATGTTTTTGGAGTGTAAAATTAATTTTTGAGGTACATAATAGTAAAATATAAATTTTTCATGGTATGTTGGAAGAACCCTAGTTCTACATAAGAGTAAACATAAAGCTCACTACATACATGAGAATAACATAATGTCAAAGTTATAATAGATTGAATATTTCAAGAGGTATATAAGAATAAAATATTTTTTGAATAAGTGTACATAGAATACATATAAGTCTATGTGTGAGTAACTAAAAGTTATGTATGACTAATCAAATAAATTTATTAATGTAAGTGAAATCATTGGCCTTGTCTGTGGAATATTTGAGTTATAGACACTATGTTTTTTAACCAGAGTCTAACATAAATTTAAATTCAGCTTATGTAAGTGTATACTAAATTAATCAGTTATCACATGTAATTATTTTTTTTCAAAAACAATCATAATTTTAAGGATTGAAAATATAATATTTCAATATATTTTTATATAATGATTTATATTCATTGATTCATTTTTTTATTAGTGATGAATCACCATGATTATTCAATGATTTATTGGTATAAGTTGAGGTATTGGTATATTGTGTTATAAAATATGAATCCATGTATTAATGAAGATGAGGTTGAGTATAAATTGAAATTTTGGGATGGTATTTCAACATAGTGGTTGTTCGTAGGAAATTGATATAGTACTAGAATATTCTTATTGATATATTCATGCCACTATAACAGTAACATTCCACATCCATGTTTGATTTTTAGGATATTGAGTATTATCTCATTCTATGAAGTTTAATGCCACATTGTAATATTGTTTCTATAATATATTCTATATACTATCTGGGAAAAACATAATATAAATTTATGAAAATTTGATAGAACGAGGAATCATTGATTTTCAAAAAATTAATTTAGATGTTTTAAAAATATACATGAGAAATAATTATATGATTTCAAACATTAATATTATAAACCATTTATGTGGATCTATGTTTAGATATTTATAGAAATAATATTTGATTTCTCTCAAAAAGAAAATCATGATGCAAGGTTTTTTTAGTAGTTCCAAAAAAATTGTAAATGTTATTCTAATTATTATAGTGAATTATTATAAATAATAATAATAATTTAACTATTAATTTTTGATAATTATGCCAAAAATGGATTGAAAAATATTGGGTTCCAGATTTATAATCTTCCACTTCTACTCGGATAATTTGGAACTTGATGTTCTTGAATGAGGAATGAGATTGAATTCATTCTAGAGATTTTGTTTCCTTTAAGGGAAGATATTTTATTTTTCCTTGGGAATATAATTCTAAGGAATTTATTTTCATTTATATATTGAATTATCTTTTCTAAAAAATAGAGAATGTGTAATAATAAAGGTTTAGAGAAAGTTACCAGTGGAAAAAAGATAGTATCATCCCTTCTTGTTATACCTTTATCAAACTATTGATACATATAAGTGTGAAACTCAACCAAAACAAAATAAGGTAATATCCATTCTCATTATTGAATAATCATGAAAATTTATTGGGTTTTTAAAACACTTTTTTATTTTTCTTTATGGTGATGAAGCTTGTTAAAGATGAGTGGAAATGAAAATAACAAGTCACAATAGTCAATATAAATTTGAAATTTTAAATATTAACTAACATTGATCCAACCCCATTCCTAGTTTTATACTATCATTTTATATTCACATAGTGTGGTATAATTGAAATCAAGGATCTCTCTAAAAATTCATATCATGAAAAAAAATACTGTTGTATAATCTCAATTCTATTTAATTTATAGGCATACTGACATTCGATGGTAAGAAAAATTATGGATTTAAAAATATGATTATTATATTTCATATTTCTTAAAAAATATGGGTTATTAATGAAATAAATATTGATTTTAAATCAATGAAAAATGAATATATCAATACATATGTTGATAAAGGGAATTTATAAATTATGGGAATTTAAAGGAATAAAGATACAATTATTTTATCTATAAATTGTTCATAAAGGTGATGGGACTCCAAAACTAAAAACTAATTATGGTATAATATTGATAAGATTTTTTAGGTAATCTTAATGTGGTGGAATCCACATTTTTTATATTGATATCAGTGTCTACAAATTCATGAATGGCCTATGATGAGATAATTTGTGACTTCTTCATAAGTGTTACTGAGATTTATTGAAACAAAAGGGTTTCAAAGACACATCATAATATTCTATAATTATTATTAAATTATTTATAAATGTCACAAATATTTTTTCTTTAGATTATTATTTTTATAAGAGAGAGATGAGTTTTCAATAAATGATTTTCAAAGTATAAATTGTATTTATACAATGAGAAAATGATAGATTTATAAATAGATAAACTAGGAGGATATGGAGATGTAATTTAATGAAAAAACACATCTTAAAAATCATTGAACATTAATATTGAAACAATGAATTTGAATATATTGAATAAAGGACTAGATAAAATTATAGAACATTAATTATTATTTGAATTAATATCACTAAAGGAATGGAAAAAATGAAAAATTCTATTGAAATGTTTCAATTGTGGTCTAATGTGATGCATTTAAATTTATATATAGGTATTATTTGAGTGGATGAGGTGAAATAAAGTAGTTCATAGAAGAATAAATGATGTTAGAACTCAAAGAAAAGAAAACACATATTAACAAAATAAAATTATGACAAAACTAAAATGAAGTAGCATGCTTGGAAAATAAGATAATGATTTCTCAACTATAAGTAGTCACTCAAATTAAGAAATTTTAAACAGTTTTTTAAAATATTTTATATCATTTAAAAAAAATTAAATAAACTTTAGGAATTTTTAAAAAGTATAAGATATATAATCATTAATTATGTTAAAATTTTGTTTGAAGTTTATTTATTTAAAACATCAGAATTTAGTTTAAAATTTTATTATTTATAACGTTTTATCAAATGAAAATTGAAAGAGAATATGGTTTAATCAAAAAATGACATCCATTTCAATGAATAACATAACCTTCTCATTGTGAAAATTTTAGAATAAAAAAATGATGTTAATATTTTAAGAAAAACTATCTAATGAAAAGGAAGATAATTTAAACATGGAAAAATCATTATTACATGATATAAAATAGAAAAAATGATAACGAGGGAAAACTAAAAATTAATTTTGGAAATAACGTCTGAATCATCTCAATCTAAAAAATAACACTTTCCAATAATATTACATCACTTAGTCTCTTGAAATCAAATGTTAAACTTTTTTTTACTAACAAATCATATTATCAATCTAAATTAGGTACATTTATAGGGACAAACTTATTAAAAATTAAATCATTTATAAAACATTGTTTTGAATTATCTTATAAGGCATATCCCTCATTTGATAATAAAAAATAATCCTATGATGCACCTCGATATTAATAATATTTGGACTGAAAATCATGTCATTTTTATAGAAGATTATGTTTTAAAGGATATTTTTTGATTTATTGTGATTATGGTCATATATCCCCTATTTTTTTGTATAACATTTCATTTGATTTTAGTAAAATAAGGAATTCAATGTAAAGGAAAAATTCTAAGGAGATGAAAAGTAATTTTGGTAATAAGAATTTTTTGAATAAAAATACATATAATGTGTAGTCACAAAATAAATTTCATTAAATATAAGAAATAATTTTAATATGTTACCAATAAGTTCCTTTTTTGGAATAATATATTTCTACATTTCTATGTAAATCAAAAAAAAATTGAATTGGGATTTTTTAGGAAAATTGAAAAAGGAAGTGAAGTCACATCTTATTGAGATGGCTCTGAAATACTTTAAATGGAATAAGATATGGATTATAGTTAGTGGTTATTCATCCCACCTTATTGGATAAAATATAATCATTAATAAAAAATATTAATATAATTAATAATTTATTAATTTATGTATTGAATTATCTTCAAATATAAGAGGATTTTGTACTATTGAGATTGAATATTGGAAATGAAAATACAAGGTGTCATTGTTTATTGTTGGAATTAATCCCAATCTAGTGTGTGTTATCAATCATAGGGATAATATTAATGAGGTTATTTTGGGATTTTTTTGTTTGATACATTTTTTTTGTATAGAAGAATTCTAACTAATGGATAGAGAACAATTTGAAACCTATTCCAAATATCCAACTTAGATGACTCGTATTATTTAAGTTGAATAGATGAAAATAAATTTTTGAACATTATACTTATCAATCTTGGTAAAAGTTTTATTTACAATATTTCCAAAATGTGGATGGTATGATACTTACCCTAAAAAAGTGTGAAATGGAATTTATTTTTCAAAGATGATAAAATTGGAAGAAGTTATAATAATGTGACAAAAGAAATGAACATTTTCCCACTAGGCCCCATCAATTATTATATTTTGACTTATGTCGGCTAATTAGTCAGTAATCCATCAAAGGATACCTTTAATTTTTATGGTTCAATGATTATAATACTAGGATGACAAATGTAATATTAATTAAGAATATATCAGAAGTAGAGAAGATGTTTAGAATTTTTAAAGGATAAATATATATAGAGTTAAGGATTTATATAATGACTTTGTGAATAAATAATTGAAGGGAGTAAACCTAAAATTCAATTTAATATTATGTTTTTATAAATATATTTAGAAAAAAATATAGTTCTCCTTAGGTACACTAAAGAAATAGAGTCATAAAAAAAGGAAGTTAATCTTTATTGAAAATGGAAATATATTTTTAGTTGAATTAAAGCTCCCAAAAAAATTGGAAGTCATGATGTAACTAAACCTATTGAAATTAAAAAATGTTGATCCATCGGACCAGACCTTATATTAATTCCAATGAAATATGGTACAAAAAAAATCCCATTGTGAATAATATTAATTTGATTGGCAGTTAATACTTGATGACATTCAATAATATATATTTTGGGAAATTTTATGAAAATTATATGGAACTAGTATTCTTGAAATACTTATATAATGAAAGAGGATACTAATACTTCTATAAGTGGATTCAAATATTAGTAAAATAATATTATATGATTAATATGAGACACATTTCGGTGAGTCATATGATATATATTTATAAAATGTACAAGATGTTAGGACAGAGTTGATGATTTAAGTGATTAAGGTTTCAAGTGTTGTATTTGTTTTTCAAGTTATGTTTGGAAGAAAGGAAATAACTTCACTTTGTTTTGTGGAAACAACTGTTTTGGGTTTGTTTTGAAAAGAATCAGACCCATGTTAATTCTAACGATGATTTGTTGGTCTTTATTTCGTAAAAATCCTGAGTTTATGTGGTAACTTATAACGCAAGCTTGATAGAAGAAAGGGGGTAAAAGAGATTATACCAATCAAAAAATAATTTTATTCGAGTTTTTTTTTTCAAAAAAAATAGAAAAGAAAGTAGTGGAGACTATTGTTTTTAAAAACAATTAGAACACAATTGTATCTAGATTGTTTTGATGGTCTTTCAAAACAATTATATCTAGATTGCATCAATTGTAGTTCAAAATAATTGGATACTGAGTGGATGTGAAAAGTGATTCCTATAGAATAGGTAATTTTGAAAGAAAAGGATGATGCCGATGGAAGATGAGACACTTATTTTTTTCAAAACAATCTTATTCGGGTTGAAGAAAAAGAATGAGATGGTGGTTATTGAAAATGGATCATATTCAAATTGTTTTTAACATATCCGGGTATATCGTTGTATTCAGATTGTTTTTGATCATGTATAACAATCATAAAGAGAATGATCATATCCAGAATGATCATAATCAAAATGGTAGTATCCATCATGATCGTAACCACAATGATCATATCCAAAATGATTGTAATCTGAATGATCATATCCAGCATGATCTGATCCATAATTATTGTAACTTGAATGATCATAACTAGAAATTGTAACCAAAACATGTATCCAGTATGATTGTATTTAAGATAATAGTATCCATACCATTTCTATTTAGAAAAGTCCATGCTTGGGTTGAGATGAAAAGAAATAAGAAGGAATGAATGGAAAGTTACAATACATTCCAATTGAATTGAGATGATTCTAAAGCTAATAATAAATTATTTAAAAGTCATGAAGGTGGTCATGATATAAGAATATTTTTGTGAATGAAGCGTGTTTTCTGATGTGGGTAAATATAAAATCAAATAGAAGTAGACTGGTGAATGAATTGCAAAGGGGGAGCCTTTGATTTCAAAAGCGAGATTGAATCTCAAGTAGATAAGCACATTTCTTCAAACACATTCAATTGTTATGGTATCAAGAATTGTTTTGAAGAAATAAGTATGAGAGAATCTGTTTCAGATCCTTTTATTTCCATCAATTATAATTGTATTGACATTTGAAATGGGATTCTGGAAAAGAATGGATAAATATTATAGAAGAATTGAGAAGAATTGAGAAGCATTGACTATGTCATAATTAATATGAGATTTCAGGAGAAATTTATATTTGGGTTGATTTTAGTGAGTGGGAAACATTTTTAGGATTCCCCCTAAACATGTTTTGGATCACCTATAAAAATCATGAAGTATATTTTACTTGTGTGACTTGTAGAAGAGAGAGGAGATATGGGTTTTTAGATAGAACAAGTGATCAATTATGTTCGAGTTGACAATTGTTTTGGGTGGTGATGCTTCATTAAAATTTTATTCAGTATGATAATTACATTTAGGAATTGAAGTCGCTATAATTCAACTCTATTGTTTTCTATATGAAAATCAGATTGGGAGATTTGTTTTGAAAGAATCATAATGGGACCTTTGTATTGAAAAATATAGTATTGGGTTCTTGGTTTTGAATGAATCGTAATGGGATCTTCATATTGAAAAAATCCTACTAGGATCTTTATATTGAAAGAATTAGGCTGGGAGCATTGTATTGAAAGAATGAGACTCAGAGTTTTTTCTGAAAAAATAGTACTTAGAGGAATCAAACTCAGTGCTTGATAATAAAGTCCAGTTAGTTCTTACCTTTATTCTAGGAAAGGAATTAATGTATTTTATTATAATTTTAATACTTTTGTTTAATTGAAAATAAGCATAGGTAACATGAGTTATTACAAAACAATTATATTTCTCTATTTTTCTAAGAGGGTGTGCATGCACTAGTGGGATTGTTTCATAGTAATAAACAATTGTTAGGGTATATACTACTCTTTGTAATCCAAGCCTTGTTTTCTTAGATGATTGTATAGTATTGGATCATTTTAAAACCATACCAAGGACATAGTTATTCTTATTGAATAGTGATCCTTGTAAACATTGTGCTCTTTTGGATGTTTGTTGAGATTGTATTCAGTAGAGAATTAAAATATCTAATAGAAGGAGAAGGTTGATTCAATTGAAAATAAATATAAAATAAAAATAGTATCACTAATTCACCCTTTCCCCTCTGAGTGATACATTACTCTGACTGGGCACTTTTAATTACTATTAGAGCCAAGGTTTTCATTTATATTCTTTGTTAAGGGAGAATGTGAACTCTGAGAAGCGTAAATATATTCCGGTTTTTTATGGAAAGAAATATCATATCTGGAAAGATAGAATGCTTCTGTATCTTATGTCTATCAATTATGATTTTCTTGAAGCTTCAACAGTTGGGTTTCCTCCCATTAATGATAGTTCTCCACTTTCCCCAGTTGACAGGAAGTTTCTTGAGAATGACGGATGGGCCAGGAATGTTATATTATCATCACTTTCTGAAATAGGGTTCTTGAGAGTGAAAGTTTTATCCATATATAATGGTATAGGGGATATAATGAAAAATATATACCAAGGAAACAAAAATGTGATGAAGTAAATGTTAAAAATATATATATTGAAGTATGAATATTTGAATATGGGTGATCTTGAATATATTGGGTGATTATTCACCTTGGTTAATGACATTGTGAGTACTATCAGATGTCTTGGTGAAAAGAAGAAGGATTCAACAGTTGTTGAAAGGATCTTTAGAATCCTACCTGACAAGTTTGATGCAAAAGTTTCTTCATTAGAAGACAAATAACTAGAAACATTATCTTTTGATGATTTACATAGCACTCTTATCACCTTTGAAATGAGAAGAGAGAATGCTATGAAGTTCAAAACAATGTTTGATAGAGAAATTTCTTCCAAGGATAAGAAGAAATAAATTTCAAAGAAGATTGTTACTAATATTGAATCTGATTATTTTGAACATGAAAATGAGCTATGTAAAAATATCAATGAAATCCTATCCTTTTTTTCTAATAATGTTAAAAGAGATATAGGGAAATACAAAGGTAAACATAACTTTAAATGTTTTGAATGTGGAGTTGTTGGTCACTTTGTAGCTAATTTTCCATGAAGAAAGAAAAAATATGATAGTGATATTGAACAAATAAAGATAAGGAGATCATGGATGAAAAAGGGAGACAAAGGAATAGAAAATAGATTCTTCAAATCAATAGATGAAGGTTCTTTTCCAAAGATGAAGAAGAAGAAAATAGTGATGATGAATCTGAAAAATTATTTGAGTATGGAAATGAAAATACATTTATTGCAATATTTAAAGATGAAGAATTCGGAAGTAGTAGTTCTAATGAAGAAGAAACTCATCATTAAGTTCATCTGAAAGAATAGTTTAGAGAATTTCTAAGGAAGATCTGAAGTCTTGAATAGAAAAACAAAAAGATGAAAGATGAATGTTCAAGAAAACAAAAATGTTTTGTAGGTGATAAAAAAAAGTTGATTCCATAGATTAATAATTTGAACAAATCTCTTAACGAATAAATGAATCGTAATGATCATTTAGGGGTGAAGACGAATGTAAAATAATATGAGTTGGAACATTTCCAACAAAAATGCTCTAAATCTAATAAGAAAAGTTTATGTTTCCAAAGATCTATCACCAAAGTTGGTGAATGTTCTCGTAATGAGAAACATTATTAGGTTCAACAAAATATACCATCAAAGGGTTATAAGAAGAATTGAATTTTTTTTAAATTAATAATGTTGGGAATGTTATGTATATGGCCAAGACCAACACAGTTGGTAATTTTTTGAAACATTATGAATCTAGAAATGATTCCAATACTTCTAATTTTAATAACTCATAAAATAAGGGAAGGGATTTGGTTGATAATAGAAAGGATGGTGAATTGGAAAATAAAGAGAAGAATTTTTCTGAGAAACACATTCACAATACTGATCATTTTAGAGGTATCAGAGGAAAATAATATTTCTATGGTTATTAATGGTATTATTGGGGATTTGGGCCCACATAAAGTATGTTTTGTTTCAATAAAAAATATTACTATTATCCCACAGGTTCTGAATGTAAGATATTTAGGGGAATTTAATTTCCTAAAATAAATATAAATGAGAAGGTTGTTGTGAAAAAATAAGAATAAAATGAAGTGAATATTGAAATTATGGTACAACCCTTGGAAACTATTTGTGAAATATTTGAACAAACAGGACACCATGAAAAAGGATGTCTTATTTTTCTTCCAGATCAGCAAAATATTCTCAATTCCCAAAATCCGATGTTGAATAATTAAAATAATGGAGAAAAAGCGTGTGTTGTTAAAACTGCATTAAAATCTATGAAAGGATAAAAACCCTCGATACATGATATTGGGTGTTCTTCCCATATGACAGGAGACTTGAAATTTTTTTTGGATGTGAATGATTTTATAGATGGCACGATGACATTTGGAAATGTTGAATCATTGAAAATCAAAGGTGTTGGGTCATCAATCATTAGAAAAGAAAAGATGAAATATAAGAAAAAATTTCATGTTGATGGTATGAAACACAATCATCTAAGTGTTTCACAATTGTGTGATGAGGGCAACCAATTTATCTTCAAGAAAGATGGATTTTTTAAAAAATTGAAAAAGATAGAAAGATTGTTACTAGAGGTCAACATATGAAAGGAAACTTCTATCTAGTTGGTGATTCACAAAACTCTTGTTACATAAGTATGGTGGAAGAAAATCAGTTATGGAATAAAAGTCATGGGAATATGTTTCATAGAAACATAAAAAAAGTTATCTAAAAGATACAGTGTTTGAGACATTATTGATTTTTTATGAAGTAGATATTGGTGTTGCACTATTTTCAAAAAAGGAAAGATTACAATTTTTATGCATAAGAATGATGATATATTTTCAAAACAACCCCTAAAGCTGATCCATTCCAATATATTTGTGCCAATGATAAAAAAATCAACACATGAAGATAAGTACTTCATTACATTCATTGATGATTTTACATGCATTACTTATGAAATATACATGAAACAAAAATCGAATGCTTGGAAAATGATATAAAATTTCAGAAGAAATGGTGAGAAATAATGTGAGTATTCTGTATAGAAGTTGAGAATTCATAATGGCGGTGAACAAAGAATGAATAGTCTGAAAAATATCTTGAGAATAAAAGAATTTGGCTTGAGTACACCACTCTATACACTCCCTAACAAAATGGGGTTGCAGAAAAAAGAATATTAGTCTGGTGGAAATGGGAAGAACCATGTTACTTGAGCATGGCCTTTCACATTACTTTCAGAGGCAAGCCATGAGTACTGTTGTTTATATTCAGAACCATTGTTTCTACATGCCTCAATCAGGTATGACTCCCTATTAATTATTTTATGGACGAACTCCATGTTTGAAGAACATTAGTGTTTTTTGGAGTCCTTGTATTATAAAGAAGATAGGTGGAAACTATAAAAAGTTTTAGAAAAAAGGTGAGGATGGAATATTTCATGGATAATCTCTAGAAGGAAGAGGATACCGATTATACAAAAAAGAAACAAAAATAATTTTTGATTCAGTTGATGTGAAAGTTATTGAAGTATCTGATAAAGAAAAACATGTTCAGAAAAACAATATAGTTGAGTAAGTTGAAGAAAACAATTCTGATAAGGATACAAACAACTTTATTCCTTATCAAGTAGAAGAATTAGACACATCTATTTTATGTGATTAATACAATCTAAAATCTTATCCAAGGCTAAGGAAACATGTCGAAGTACGAAATATAATTTTTTATCAACAATAGAAGGTTCAAAAAAGAAGAACAACCAATTCCATTACACACACTTCTTTGTATTCAAAAGTGGAACTGAGTGATGTGAAAGAAGCATTGGATCATCCAGAATGGGTTCAAGCCTTGAATGATGAATTGGATCATATTGAAAATAATAATACTTGGGAACTCGTACACAAGCCTGAAAACAAAAACAGAATTGGAATAAATGGGTTTTTCGAAACAAGCTGAATGAATAAGGTGATGTTATAATAAACAAAGAATGATTTGTGTGCAAACGGTACTCACATATTGAGGGTATTTAATTTGGTGAAAAAATTTCTCCAATGTCAAGACCTGAAACAATTATAATCATTCTTGTTATTTCCACACAATGAGTCTATAAGATCTTTTAAATGGATGTTAAATCTTCATTCTTGAATGATGATCTTTAAAAAGATATATATATTGAACAAACTTGTGGATTTGTTTTTGGAAAAGATGGAGGATATGTTTTCATATTGAAAAAGGAATTGTATGGCCTAAAACAAGCTCTGGGGCTTGGTATTCCAAATTGGATACATATTTAAGAAAGATGGATTTTAACAAAGGATGAGTGTAAAAAAATATGTACATCATAAATATTCAATAGTATTCCCTCATTCTAATTTTCTATACTGATGATATTATCATTTCTGGGAATGATGAAGGAGGCTGTGAAAGATTAGCTGAATAAATGAATTATTTATTTTATTTTTCCATTCTGGGAGAAATGAAATTCTTTCTTGGTTTAAAAATCCATCAAAATAAATAATACATTTTCCTCTCCCAAGAAAAGTATACAAAATAACTTATCAAGAGGTTTGGCATGGAAAATTAAAAACATGTTTCAATACACATTTTAGTGGGAACAAAACTGAGAAAATATGGATATGGAAAAGAAGTGGATCAGAAAGAGTATCAGAAGCTGATTAAAAGTCTATTGTATTTGATAGCCTCAAGACTCGACATTTATTATGTTGTTACCTTATGTTCATGATTTCAGAGTAATCCAATATAATCATATTTTATTGCGGGAAAAAAGAATTCTCAGATACATCATAGGCACAACAGAACTCCGAATCATGTATTGAAGCTCATATAGTATTGATTTATTTGTTTATTCGGATGCATATTCGGATGGAAATGTTTATGATTGAAGTTCTACATATGGTGGTGTATTATTTTTAGGAAATAATTGTGTTAGTTGTAATTCTATGAAATAAAACCCAGTAACTCTCAGTACGGCTGAAGCTGAGTATGTTGCTTCTACTCAAGCTCCAACTCAACTTATGTGGATGAAAACAAAATTGGAAGACATTCTTGTTGAGGTGAAGTTACTCTTTCTCTTGTGTTGTGACTATCAAAGTAAAATCAATGTCCCCATGAATCCAGTACAACATTCTCAGTCCAAACATATTGATATGAAATATCATTTCATCAAAGAGCGTATGGAGAAGAGTGAATTGAAGATATAGTATGTTCCCACATCAAAACAAGTTGTTGATATCTTCAAAAATCTGTTATTGAAGGAATCATTATAAAAATGAGGTTGAACACGGGTTTCCAACCTCTTTCTCTTTAGGGTGAGGTATCTGTATTTTTTCCCTCTCTCATCTGACATTTGGATTTATTTGTAAAAGGGATAATAGTTTTGTTTCATAAATGTATTTAAAAAAAGAGAGACTTTTAGGTAAGCTAAGAATTCATAATTGTTTTGTGTGTGAACTGTTCTAACTATTTTTTGGAGTGGTAATAGGAAAATAAATTGAACTATTTTCCTGGAAGAATGAAGAAAACAAAGAGGTAGTCATGATCACTATTTTGGATAGCATTATTTTTCTATTAATGATTTTTGTTTCCTACAACGAGTTAGCTCATGTAGGCTTAGAATTATTGATATGTAATCCATTTCTTGAGTTTACAAAGTTTGGTGGTTTATGAAACTTGTTTGATAAAAAAATAAAAAGGGAGAGAATATTGGCACCAAGATGGTGATTAAGGTGATAAAGGTTTCAAGTGTTGACTTTTGTTATCAAACTATTTTTTGATGAAAGGAAATCACTTCACTTTTTTTTGGAAATAATTGTTTTGTGTTTGTTTTGAAAATAATCGGAGCCCTGTTAATTGCGATGATTCATTTTAGGTTTGTATTTCATATATATCATGATTTGATGTGATAACTTGTGATGAATACTTGATATAAGAAAGGGGGAGTGAAAGAGATGATTCCAATCAAAAAAGAATTGTATTCTGATTGTTTTTTCAAAAAAAACAAGAAAGAAAGAACTGGTGCATATTGTTATTAAAAATAATTAGAAAATAAAGCATTTGTGCCTATTGTTTTTCAAAAAATTAGAAAACAATCATATCCAGAATGTATCGATTGTTTTTTAAAAAAATTGTATCCAGATTGTATTTATTGTCTTTCAAAATAATTAGATAATGAGTGGAAGTTAAATGTGATTCCAATCGAATATGTAATTTTAGTTAAAAAGGGTCATGCTAATGGGAATGGTGATTCCTGTGGAAGTTGAGACAAAAATTGTTTTATAAAAGAATCATATTTGGGTAGAATAAAAGGAATGAGATGCTGACAATTGAGAATGAATCGTATTCAGATTTTTGTTGTCTCATATCTGGGCAGATCTTTTTATTTAGATTGTATTTGATCATGTACAACAATTAAAATCAAAATGATTGTTTCCAGAACGATCGTAATCATAATTATCTTATCCCGTATGATTGTAACCAGAATGATCATAATCTGAATGACCATATCCAGAATGATTGTAACCAGAATGGCCATAACTAGAAATCGTAACTAGTAATCATTTCAAGAATGATTGTATTCAGGATAATAGTATCCAAACCATTTATATTCATAAAATATCACACCTGGGTTGAGATGAGAAGAAAAAAAAGTAATTAATTGAATGTTACAATACTTTCCAACTGAATTAAAATAATTCTAAAGCTGATCCTCAATGATTTCAAAGTCATGAAGTTAGTCATGATACCAGCACATGTTGGTGAATGAAGTGTGTTTTCTGATGTGGGTAAATATAAAATAAAAGATAAGGAGACTAATGAATGAATTTTCATAGTGGAGCCTTTAATTTCAAAAAGAGTGATTGAATCTCATGTGAAGAATTTCATTTCTTCAAACACATTCAATTGGTATGGTATGCAGCAATATTTTGAAGAAATATGTATAAGATAATTGGTTTCAAACCCATATATTTCTCGTCAATTAGTAAATTTATTAACATTTGAAATGGGAGTATTGAAAATAAGAGATGAATATTGTAGAAGATTGGAGAAAAATCAAGAAGAATTGAAGATGTCCTAATTTCTCTGAGATTTCAAGAGAAATTCAAATTTAGGTGAATTTAAGTGAGTGAGAAATTGTTTTTGGATTCCCACCTAAACATGTTTTGTGTCCCCTTTAAAAGTAATGAAGTAGATTGTACTTCAGTGACTTTTAGAAGAGAGAGATGCTCTCGGTTTCTAGAGAGAATAAGAGATCAATTATAGTCGGATTTAAAATTGTTTTGGGTGGTGCTAATTCATTAATACTCTATTCGGCATGACTATGATATTGAAGAATTGAAGTGGTGCCAATTAAACTCTAATGTTTTCTATCTAGAAATCAGATAGGAATTTGTTTTTGAATGAATCATAAAGGGAGATTTGTTTTGAAAAAATCAGACCGGGAGCTTGGTCTTGAAATAATCCGAATGGGATATTTTTATAGAAGGAATCTGAATGGGTGATTTATTTTGAAAGAATCATACTCAGAGAAATCAGACTTACTATTTCATAACAAAGTCTAGGTAGTTATTACCTTTCTTCTGGGTAAGGAATTGATGAATTGTATTATGTATTGAATACATTTGTTCTATTGAAAAGAAGAACATGTAACATGAATTTATGGCATGACGGACTTTGTTTTTTATTGATTTTATGATAACCCCCCTTTCAATGGATGAGGTACAACCCTTACAAGGCCCATAGGAATAGAAATTACATTTCCTATAGGATTGGAGACATTACCGGACCCATAGGTCTTAGGGAAATCATACAGACTATGACTTATACAAGGTGCCCCACCCCAGCATTTGTATCGTGATTAGATCAACAACTTTTCATGGTTGTTCGGCAAGCATGTCCATGTGCAGGGGTGCATAATAATAGTACCGATGTAAAATGACATACCCTCACATTCTTCCAAGTCTGTTTAGCCCTGACCTGGTGATTGTGCCTTTCCCTTTCCACCTATGGACTGGTTCCTTATAGAATATATATGTGCAACTGAATATTAGGTTCCCCTAAAGGCCTTGAGGTGGCCTGAAAGCTTTTTTGACCCGAAGGTCTGGGTGAGACGAAGTCCTTAAGGATTCCATGAAAAAACCGAAGGCCCCTGGTGAATATATCCAGCTACTATAGTAACAAATAGTACCTACGACAGTACAACTACAATACTGCTACAATACCCAAAATTATGCCTCCACCTGGTTTCAAATTTGAGTCTTGTGGTTGCACATAGAGAGACCTTGACAACTGGGTTGATGCTCATGTGTGAAGCGTTGGTTACATGTGTTGTTAAAAACCAAATATAATACTCTATTGTGTTATGAGGGTGCAGACGTACTAGTGGTATTTTTTCATAATTCTTCATGAGTGTAAGGGTATATCTTACTCATTGTAATCCAAGGATTGTTTTATTAGTGGATTTTATGGTATTGGATAATTTCCAAAACAAACCAAGGATGTAGTTATTCATATTGAATAGTGAACCTTCTAAATCATTGTGTTCCTTTGGATGTGTGTTGAGTTTTTTTTCACCTAGGAATTGAAAAATCTAACGGGAGGTAATGGTTATTACTGTTGAAAAGAAGCAAAAAATAAAATGTGTAAGAATGATTCCCCCCCCTCTCAGTGATACATTACGCTGACTAGAAACATTCACAATATAACATGAAAATTTATAAAAATAATAGTTAAGATGGAGAAAGAAATAAAATAATTTCGATATTGATTTAGATCAGACTTGTGATGATGATGGTAATTTTGAGAATGAAAAATAAAATTATTAGAGGATTCAAAAGAATTAATATCCTAAAATATAATCTGAAATTAGATGGAACCAATTTAGACAAGAATAATACTAATTTTCATTAATTAAATTTTTCTTATATCAAAAATTGAACACCAATCAATTAAATATGTTACTAAGAATAAATACGAGATAAATTTATTGAATTAAATATATGATAAGATTAAATATATGACATCTGATATCTTGTTACTTCACCAGAAGGGGAAAATACCATTGAAACCTAATGGTTTTTTATATTCGAGACTCATGATGAAGAAGATAGGAGAGGAAATAAGGGTATATTTGTTTTCAAAGTCTATTTTTAAGTCAAATGAGATGATTTTGGGGTTAAATTTCCTTCTCTATTATGACATGAAACAATTATAATTCTTCTAAAAGTTTTTGGTCACATGTAATACAAGATTATACAAATATATGTGAAGTAAAATTTTTTGAATGAGGATCTTGATGAAGAAGTATTTTTTGAGAATCCAATAAAGTTTTTTCATTGAAATTAATAGAAACATTATTCCTTGGATGACACAGTATTTGAATGTATTAAAATAGTCCCATGGATCCCATTTTTAGAAATAGTATATTTGAATTTGGGGAATCAATTTTTCCAATTTGATAGAGGAAAACAACACATATATGAATGATAAGAGAACATGTACTCGTATTTTACGTTTTTTATATTGATGATTTATTTTTCCACTTGATTAAAAATATTCCTTTAAAGAAATTTGAAAATAAAAATAGTGGAATTTATTAATTTAAATACATATATATATATATATATATAAGGTTTTCATTCAACAATTAGAGTTTCAGAATATTAAGTTGAATATAATTTACTATATTATGTGAGAAATTATAAAAATAACATGGAATAATGTAATCTATATAATTACTCCCACCCATAAGATTTGGTGTCAACATGAGAAAGGATGATATAGGGAACTGTGTTAATCAGAAAGAATCTGAAAATAAAATTTGGATACAAATTTATCTCATTACATAATGACTAGATATTTTTTATATATTAACCTTTTCCAAAAGAATTCAATGTGTTCTGAAATAATTATACATAAAGGATACAAAAATAATTGTTAGATAAATCAATGGAACTTTGGGTAAGAATTTGATGTATAGAATAAATGAGGATTTAAATTTATAAGGAAACACTAAATCTAACTGTGAATATGACTTTGATGAAAGGAAGTGAACATCATGTGGAATATTTTTAGGAAACATTTTTTATTTTGAATTTATAAAATTAAACTTTAGTACTATTTATTTATACTACTTTTATATATATGGCTTTTGAACATACATAAAAAACATTATTCCAATGATAAAGTAATTTGATGATTTGAAATAATAAATTTAATGTAAATTTTTGAAAACTATGGTAAACATAGAATAGTTGATCTATCCATAAATGTAGTTCCACACTCAGGAATAAAACACATTGAATTGATTAGAGGTCTTTAAATGATATATGATATTCAAATATATTAATATAAAGCATAATTTTAAAAAAACATTCACCAAGTATGTAAAAACCTAGGTAATGATAAAATAATTCCTTTTCATTTAATAATAATATAGTTCTTAAAATAGACACTAAGTTCGATAAAGTATATGATAAATCTAGTTTTATGGTTAAAAATTGATTTTTAAAAAATTGTTTTCCAAAATTTTGATGGGAACCCCAATTTTAATATATATTGTTATAATTTTATAAGTTATATTTGAAAAAAGAAACTTCTTATTTGAAATACGGACATTAAAATTTTCTTTGGATGAATTTTGGGTATTTTTCGGATAATTTTAATTTTTTAATGAAGTGAAAAATACTGCATTTAAATTAGTAAAAGTTTTTTAATCTAATTTATTTATATTGATATATTATACTATTAATGGGTTTCAAAGAAGAATTATATTATGTTTTTATTATTGAATCCAATTTAGGTCATTGTAAAAAATTTCATATTAAAATTGGATATAAAAACTATGTGATATTTTGAACATTTTGATTTAAAAATTCATTTTCTTATTTCACCAAAATGATTAATTTTTAATTTATTTCTTCCAAATATGTATTCTAAATTTGGAAAAAATAATTCAATTTGTGGAATTAATAAGGTATAAATTATCTAAATAGTTGTCCTTAATTTTCGGACTTTAAGAATAGTAACTTTAGTAATAAATGTTATTACCACGGTTAAGGGTAAATCAGCTAATTAAAGATAAAAATTATATTATAAAAATATAAAATTACCATAAAACTTGTACTGATTTAATTTTATGACTTTCTTCCTAAACATATCATCCTTGGGTCTATTTTAAGACCACTTGGAGCCACTTTTATGATATTACTGATTTATAATATTATATTCAATGGAAAGTAATTTTGGGTTGCACTTTTGTTTTTAATAAGTAATATATTTTTAATATGGGATTATACAGGGGATATATTAGGAAATTAGTATATTTATAATTATAAAATAAATACCTATATCAGGATAATTTATTTATAATTTTTATTAAATAAATAATTAAATTAAATTGCATCACAATGATGATGTAGTAATTACTTATCAAATGAAAGAATCAAATAAATGATATTATAAATATTAAAATAAATATATATTCACAAAATAGATACCATACATATATTTAATGGATGAACATGACATGTGAATGATGTGGTAAAAGATATTTTCATCTATATCTTGAAGTCATGATATTTTTAAAAATTCCAGAAATGAATGCTGTCTAAATTAACAGTAAAGGTTTTTTAAATTATTAAATATTTTAATAAATGATATAAAATTTATAAAAATACAAGATTCATTAAAATAGTTTTTATAAATCCTAAAATTTCATTAATGACACTTTTATTAGTCTTCAATCATGTGATGGTAATTATTTTGACCCTTAAAGTGTAAATTACATAATAAAATGGTAATACATAAAAGGGTCAAACCAAATAGTTAAGGATTATAATCTTATTCAAAATTTGTATAATTTAATTTTATGATTTTATCTCTACCCATAAACATCATATTTTCTAAATTAAACACTTTTTATCAATTTCGAAATGAAATTTTAATTTATATTAATTTCAAATTTTGAAGAATTCGAAGAGTAACCCTCCCCCCCTCTAATAAAAGAGAACCACTTCCTATCATTTATTCACACATAAAAACCATTTTTTAGGCCAAGATATCAATCACTAACTTCCTTTATTTTTTACACACATTATTGAGTCCTTTTTTTAGAAATAATACCCTCTATAGAGGTGTTAAGTTGTTAATCAAAGGTGATCATCAGAAGAAGAGGTATCTTTATTATTTATGTTTCTCTATTTTATTTATTCTTCCACTTATATAAAATATTATTCGTTCATGATGAAATAATAACTCCAATATCCTTGATATGAGTAGATTTTATTATGCAAATATCATCACCTAAATCCGTCTCCATTTATATCAAATTGGAAAATAATTAATCATTCATGCACACGTGTGAACTGTCACATCTACAAACCGATATAATTCATTCTTCATTACCATCTGTCGAGATAGTTTATAATGATAGAATTAATGTTTATATATGATATTAATGACATATTAATAATTATATGTGAATAATATATCAATTAAATTCTTACCTTCCATTCCCATTAAAATGTTAACATCATTCGTGCATACGAGTGAACTATCACCTCTATAGAGCGATGGGATTCGTTGTTCTTCACCACGTCACAAGTATGATATGTATATGTATATTTAAATTATAAATATTATATTTATGATATTATGATAATTATATAAATATTATATTTTAATTACCTTCTTTCCATAAATATCAATGAAAATGGAATCATACACATGTGCACGTACGACGTACCGTCTCATGGAATGTAACATAGTTCATTTTTTATATCATTAGGTAATGGATGGATTTAAATGTATAATTCATGTATAAAATTTATTATTATATCATGAATATTATTATGTTGATGATTTACTAATGATCACATTTGGCTAAGGACATCGTATCATGTCATTTTGGATTCATGTATCTAATATCATCAAATCAACCGACAAGAACAAAAATAGGTATGTAAATGTTATAATATGGTGATAAGTGATATAAAATTAATAATAAGCTGGAAAATGGTTTTCAGGAATCTCCAATTATTGAGGCATATTTTGATATTATACACAAACTTATTTTATGAGGTGTATAAACTTAACATATTACTTTTTAATTTTATTCGATGGTTTTCAAAAATTATTCTTTTTATGCCTTCTATACGAAACATTTGATTTTATTTAAAAATGATAAAAGGAATTTTATATTTTTACCATATATGGTGAAAACAAATTCTCCATCACTGTGAAAATTATTTGATATTTTTCTTCCTCTACAAACCTTAATATTTTTAAAATAAAAATAAATCACTTATTAACATTTATAGGTATTTTGGTATTGAAAATGGTATTGAAAATGGGTTTATTATTTCAATACCATGAGATTATTTCATGTGATAGAAAATAAAATTTAATGAGTGAAATGTTGAAAATTTAAATCTTTTATGTGTTTTAATTAGATAGTGTCACTTGGAAATTTAACAGGTGGATACATGATAATCCAATGATGGGTGGTTTCATAATAAACCAAGGATGGGTGGTTACTCTATAACCTCTGATTCAAGGGTATGGAATTCAACTGTATATTTATTGCATTTTGTAAGAGTGATATGTATGGAATTAAACAACATGGTTATTCCATTTATGTATAGTCGTGTACTAAGATACCTTTATGGGATATATATGGTTTCAATGGGTTTAATGGTAATATTTGGATTAAAAAAAGGGTAGGTAATTTTTTCTTTTAGGAAATTATTGACTACTTCTTAAAGGTGAAAAATACTAATTCATGACAAATTATTCATGGTTTACATGGTTTCCCAAAACTAATAGTTTTTATTCTTTTATTATCCTATATTGATCATTTTATGCTCATCCTATGTTTTAAAATGTTTTAAATGGGATTTAATGGATAATAGAGATGAGGATGGGATGAATGAAAAAATTGTGATGATTGAACTTGAGAAAACCCATGATTTTTTAAAAGCGTTCATTTTATGAAAAATATATAATTTTTAGAAGTGTTGACTTTTATTTCTATGGATTTTATATATAATAGTTATGGGATAATTTTATAAAGATCTAAAAATAAAAATAACCTTAATTTGAAACAATTATTAATCCTTGATTTAGCTTAAGCTTATTTAATGTTTATGTCCAGGTCTATATATTTTGTACTAGAGGTCGGTTTGGATAAACATAGAGGTTAGGGTAATACTAATAACATAATATTTAATGATTTTACATTATGTTCAAGTTAATATGTTATATTATTTTAAGATTACCATGTTGCTTTATCTAGATATGTATGTTCTGAATGGTTTCGCATAGAGGACATATGGTAGTTGTACTAAGAAAGAATCATGAGGAAAAAAACCTTCCAAATCAGTATCCCCAAATAGTTAGAATCGTAATTAAGAAGTTTTTTTAGTGATGGTCCAGTTGACTTTGGCAATAAATGGTGGTGGTTTCTATGCAACAGATCAACCTAATTTTCAACATATGATCATTATAATAGTGGATCCTTTTATGATACAACATCCACCGTCATTTAGAGGTTCATCTGACCTTGAGCTAGTAGAATGATGGATTAAATCCCTATAAAATATATTTAAAAACATGGATTCTCTGTAAAACTAAAATATAATAATTTCAATTTATCATTTTGAAGGTGAATCTATTCAGTGGTCAAAAATCGATATAAATATCAAAGGAAGTGAAAATATTTATTTCATGGAATGGGATGAATTTAATAACATATTCCTCTAGAAATATATTCCTATGTTTTTTCGACATTGGATGGAAACTAAATTCTAAGAATTGACACAAAAGTAGAAAGATATTGTGGATTTATTTGATGTAAATTTCACTCATTTGGCATGGTATGTCAAAACAAATTTGGGTTATTGATAGTATTTAAAATTGGTTTTATTCAAGATTAATGATTATATATCAAATAAAATTAGATTCTCGGGAGTTCAAATGATATGAGAAACTTTTATGATGTGTTTAAAAGGTAGAAATTAAGTTTTCTGATAATCATGTGACCCATGAGAGTAAGAAAAATTATATATCATGTTGGCAGGAAATGGGAAAACATTCATCAAAGTAGTTTGGAGGCAAGAATTTTAAATTTCCATCTTGTGAGAATAGTGGTAAAAAGCATTATAGATAATTTCATTCACTGTATGGGAAGTTATTTCAATGTGGTAAGACTATTCATATTACTCAGGATTGTAATGGAGATGATCAGATAAGAAATTAACAGACGGCGATAAGATTATTTCGTTGTAATGATTTAATTAATTATGCCAATGTGTCTATATAGTTGATTATCAACGGTAGAAACTAGGAATATAGGAAGTATAACGGTATGGAAAAATATTTTTCTACAACTATAGTTGATGTCAGATCATCAAAAGATGTAGTGAAAGGTATGTTATTTGTTTTTTGAAAATGTCCCAATACTCTGAATCTGCATATTCACATTCATTCATTTCCCAGAGTATTTAAATTAAATTGGAAATATCACTCATTGAACTCGATATAGAAAATTTGGTAAAAACTCTAGGAGGAAGTATTAAAGAAACTATGATTTATTGGAATCTTCTTATTATCATTGGTGGGATAGTCATTCTTATTAATCTGTATGAACTCCCCCTACTGTATTTTGATAACATTTTGGGTATGGATTGGATTTTAGTTTATCATACTAAAATAGATTTAAAATCCCTGAATGTTTTGTTAAATTATCTCATACATTTGATAAAAACCCAAGAATATAAATATTGATTAAATACGGCCATGAAATTTATATAGCTATTTTTGTTGAAAATAAATTTACAATTTGGATTAGTGACATTCTAGTTGTGAATGAATTTACAAATCTGTTCCTGATGAGTTGCTTGGTGTTGTTCAGGATTGAGATGCTTAATTTAATATTTATTTATTTTCTGTTGATATCCTATTTTGAAACCCCATTATATAATATCTCATGTAGAACAGGTGGAATTAGAAAAAAAATGTTTCAATAATTTCTTGACAAATTTTTCATTAAACCTAGGACTTAACCATGGTGTGCTCCTGTTTTATTTGTCAAAATTCATGATAGTTCTATGTGACCTTATATTGATTATTTAGCCTTGAATAGTATCACTATTATAAAATAATATAATTTTCCTCATATTAATGATTTTTTTTATCAACTCCAGGGAGCTTAGGTTTCCTTGAATAATGATTTGAGTTCTGGGCACCATAAGCTGATGGTAAAGGAGGATAAAATTCCAAATACAATATTCTAAATGATATGTAGGAATTATGAGTTTGTGGTTATTCCCTTTGGGTTACCTAATACATCTTATATATTTATGAATCTCATGAATTGATTATTTAATTCGTTTTTTGGATCATTTTGTGGTTGTGTTTATAGATTATATTTTGGAATATTATAAAATCACGGAGGAATATTAATGTCAGTTAAAGATTGTTTCAAAAACCTTAAAAGAAAAGATAACATAAGTAAATTCTAGTAAGAATGTTATTTGTATGTAGAAATTTTCATTCCGTGGTCACATTGTTTCTAAATATAGAATAATTATTGACCATTATAAAACAAATATTGTTGAAGTGTGGAAAAGACATACCAATGTCACTAAAATTCATATTTTTCTTAGATTATAAGGATATTTCTAATGGTTTATTGAAAAATTTCTATAGTTATATATCTCATTAAATAATTTATCATGTAAGGGTGTTATGTTTACCTGAAAAAATAATTTAATTACTATTTTTTGGAATTGAAATTAAGATTGGTAAATTATACAGTTTTCGCCATGCCCTCTAGAAATGGTGAAGTTGTTATCTCTAGTGATTATTCATTTTTAGGACATGGTTATTTCCATATGAAATATTATTAGGTAATTTATTATTCCTTATGGAAGTTGAAACCTACAAAGTTAAATTATCATACACAGGTCTTGGAATTAGCTGTTTTTTTATTTAAAAATTTGGAGACCTAATTTTTATGTTATGATGTGTGAAATATAAACAGATCAAAAATGTTTTAAGTATATATTCACTTAGAAATAATTGAACATGAGACAGAGAATGTGGCTAAAACTAATAAAACATTATGATTTCGTGATTTATTACTATCCATGAAGAGAATACAAGTTAGTAGATGCATTGAGTTAGAAGATTAATGCTACATTAACCATGATGATTAGCTAATATGACCCTTTGGTTAATGATTTAATGAATTTTGGATTGAAATTTACTATTGTCTAAAATCCCTCTATTTTTTCAGGTTTCACTATAATCATCTCTATCATATAGAATTAAGATAGTGTAGAAAGAAGACCGTGAGTTGTATAAAACGGTACAATGGATAAAAAGGTTAAGTTAGAGGAATTTAACATTGATAAATATTATTTTATGAGATTTTAGAATGGATTATGCATTCCTTGTGGTTCACAATTGAAGAATGATTTGTCATGTGAAGATCATAGTTATCTATTTTTTATCTACATATCACAAAGATATATAGAGACATTCGAGAGTATTACTGGTGGGATGCAATGAAAATAGATATTTCTAAATTAACCGAGATTTTTTTACTTTTCAATTTATTAACGCATAGAAGAAGTTCCTGAAAGGGATTTTTCATCCTTTTCTAGTGCCATAGTTGAAATAGGAAAATATATCATGGGATTTGTATTGGTATTTACAAAGAATTATTAAGATAACAATGTGATCTAAGTTATTATTGATCTATTCAAAAAATCTACTCATTTTTTCATATTCAAGATAGTCTATCACTGGATCAACTTTTTCGATTTTATATTAAAGATATGGTTAGGTTACATGTATCACCCCACTCTATTATATCAGACCATGATTCCATGTTAACTTCTATCTTTTTTAATGGTCTTTAGAAGTCATTATTTACTGAATTAAATTTCAATATTGATTTCCATCCTTAATAAGATGGCTTTCTAAAAATAATTAATTCAAAAATTGGAGGATATGTTACATGTGTGTTCAATCGATTACCATGGAATCTGGGGTCAATATATTTCTTTGGATGAGTTTTTTTATAATAAGAGTTTTCATTGTAATATACATAAGGCATTATTTGAGGAATTATATGAAAATTGGTGTCTATCTACGCCTTTTAAGGACAAAATATGATAAAGGAAGTCGATGGGACTAAGATTTCTAATGGAAATGGGAGAGATAATTTTATTAATTTAGTAATACATGATGACACCACAAAGAAGGAATTAAAGTTATGTGGATAACTAGAGGATGGATCTTTCTATCAAGATATATGATTATATTTTTCTCAAAGTTTCTCTATGGAAAATATTGGTGTGATTTCGTAAGAAATGGAAATTGATTCCAAGTTTAATTGGAAACTATGAAATCCTTGAGAAAGTTGGATCAATTTTATACTTAGTAGATTTTCCTCCTTGTTTATCGGAGGTACAAAATGTTTTTTAGGTTTCAATATTAAGAATGTATATGTTAGATCCATCTCATTATTCACTCCAAAAGTAGTTCACTTGGAAGTGAAAATTTATTATCAGGGATAAACATTATAGGTCCTTTACCATAGAGAAATGGTGTTTTGGAATAAGGTGATCCATCAGGTTATGTTTTTTTAGAAAACTCATGTGTTTGAAGAGGAAACATGGGAATATAAAATGCTATGAGGAAAAAATACCTGCACTTGTTACATAAGTGAATAAAATTTAAAGAATGTGATTTTAAAAATTTGGGAAGAATGTAACATCCACGTTAATGGTAAAAGAATTATTTTCCATTTATTAATAAGATATTAATTAATATATACACTATCTTCAATAATTTTTTTAATAAATCTAGTGTTATAGTTAAAAACATTGTTTTTCTGAAAAATAGTTTTAATGCATTTTGTGGGTGAACCCATTTTAAATAAATTTTTTGACACATTTATAAGTTATATTTGGAAAAAAATTATTATTTGGGATAGGAATATCAAATTTTACATTGGTTTAATTTTTGTTATTTTTGTGATAAACTTCATATTTTAATAATTTAGGAAAAATAATGCATTTTAATTCAAAACATATTTTTAATATAATTTATTTATATTGTGATATTATAGTTTTAATTTTATTTAATGTATAATTAGATTAATTTTTTATCCATTAATCAAATTTATGTCATTGGAATCAATTTCACATTGAAATTGAATGTAAAAACTATGTGAACTTTTGAGCATTTTACTTTAAAATTTCGTTTTCTCATTCAATCAATGGGATTAATTTTTAATTAATTCATGCCAAATATGTGTCATGAATTAGTAAAAGTGGATTCTGTATTTGGAATCATAATATCTAAATTATGTAAATTGTAATCTTTTATTTTTTGTCTTTATTAATAGTAAATTCAGTAATAAATTTTTTTACCACAATTATAATTAAATTAGATAATTAATGTCAAACATTCTATTATAAAAAAATAAAATAATCCAAAAACTTATCCTAATTTAATTTAATGAGTATTTTAAGACCAATATCATCCTTGGTTCTATTTGAGGATCTTTTTGAAGCCACTTATATGACTTTAATTCTTTTATAAAATTGTATGCATTGAAAAGTAATTTTCTATTACACGTTTGTGTATAGCAAGTAAATTATTTTTAATACGTGGTTATAGAGGGGTTCTCTTATACTATAAATAGTATTTAAGAATATAAAATAAATACCTAAATCATATGAATTTATTTATATTTTTAATAAATAATTAATTAAATTAAATTTTGATACGAGGATGACATAGTAAATGATTAACTAATCAAATAATCAGATAAATGATATTATAAATTTCAAAATAAAGATAATTTTACATAAATTTGTCTATCCAAAAATATTTTGGAATATTTTGACATGTTTTTAATTTGTTAAAATATCTGGTTCTCCAATATCTAGATTTTATGATATTTTTAAAATGTCAAGAAATGAATACTGTGAAAATTGGCTCTAATGGTATTTTAAAATATAAAATATTTTCAAAAAATAGTATAAAATCTATAAAAATATAATATTCCCTAAAATTGTTTTTATATGTCCTATAAATTCATAAAAGACTCTTTTATTGGTTGTTTTTTATGTTATGGTAATTATTTTGCTCCTCAAATTTTAAATTTCTTAATAAAATGGTAAGAGTTAAAAGAGTTAAAACAAAAGATAATGATTAAAAAATATTCAAAACATGTAAAATTTTTATTTGATAATTATATATATGGAATATATTCATCCTATATTAAAAATAAATCATTTTTTACCAATTTATTATAAAAAATTAATTTATATTAATTTACTAGTTTGATGAATTCCACGAGTGACCCTCCCATCTCTTATAATAGTGTACTACTTCATATCATTTCTTCAAAAATAAAAAAAAATTGGTTCTACAAATATATACTAAAATTACCTTCCTATAATTAATCCAAACATTATTGTGGCCTTATTTTAGGCATAACACACTCTTATATGTGTTATGCTGTTAATCAATGGTGATCAACCAAAAAAGATGTATAATTTTTATTTAATTATTTCAATTTTATTTATTTTTTCACATTATTGAAATATTATTTATTCATGATTAAATAATAAATCATGTATCATAAATATAATTATATTTTATTAGGTTAATATCATCACTTAAATCCATCTTTACTTACATTGTTTAAGAAAAGAATTAATCATTCGTTTGTACGTGTGAACAATGACCACGACAAACCAATATAATTAATTTTTCATTGTTGTCTCTAAAGATGGATTATAATGATAGAATTAATGTTTATATGTTATTTTAATGAAATATATATCATTATAAGAAAGTAATATAAAAATTATGTTCTTAACATTCATGGAAATAAAAATGATAATGTCGTTCATGTGTACCTATGAACTATCACCTCCACGAAGCAATGAGCTTCGTTTCTCTTCACCACATCACAAGTATTATATATATAAGTATATTTAAACTATAAATATAAAATTTATGATATTTTTATAATTATATAAATATAAATTAATAATTACCTTCTTTCTATAATGATCAATGAAAAATAAAAATGTACCCAAGCATACGTATGACTTACTGTCTCCATCATTGTAATGTAGATAATTTTCCACATCCATGTGTAATTCATAGATTTATAATTGTAATTCATTTCGAAAAGTGATTATTATTTCATTAATGTTATTCTGGTAATTATGGATTAATTACCACTTTTATCTATATATATTATACAAAGTCATTTTAGACTCAGGTACTAAATATCATCAAAATATACGAAGTGAATATAAATAATTATATAATTGTAATATTATAGTGAAAAGTTATATAAAAATAATAAAAAACTGGAAAGAGGTTCTGAAAAAAAATTTAAATTACGTTTATTATTTAGGAATATAGAGAACATAATTTATGAATCAGAGTCAAGGTAAGGGACTTCGTCCCAATCTCCTTTCATTGAGGCATATTTTGGTGTTATATACACCAATCTTTTATGATGTGTATAAACAACCCCTTTCTATTTTTAATTCATTTAAATGTTTTAAAAAATAAATATATATATTCCTTATATAAAGATAATATTATTTTCTTTAATAATAAAAAAAGGAATGTTGTTTTTTAATGTATACGGTGATATACTTCTCTACTGATGAGACCGTTATTTGATATTTTGATTTCACTACAATCCATAATGTTATTAAAATAAAATTAAATCTTGTATTCAATTTTTTTCATATTTTGGTATTCAAAATTGTTTTGGGAATTCATTTATGATTTCAATACCTTTAAATTATTTCTTATTATTCTAAATGAAATTTAATGAGTGGAATATTAAGAATTGATATATTTTATATGTTATGATTGTATAACTATACATGGACATTATTTGGGTGATTAAATGCTAAGTAAAGGATAGGTGGTTATTTAATAAACCATGGACGGGTGGTTACTTTATAACCTATAATTCATTGGGTATGGAAGTTGACAATATGGTTATTCTTCTTTATAAAAGTGTCATGTACGAAAGTAAACCACCTTGTTATTCCATTTAAGTATAGTTATGTCCCACGTTACCTTTATATGTCATATATGATTGATATGGGTTTAATAGTAATATTATGTTTACAAAAAAGGGTGATTAATTTGGTTTTAAGGAAATTATTTACTACTTATTAAAGGTGAAAATTATTACTTTATGATAACGTATTCTTGGTTTACTTGTTTTCAAAAGAAAAATAGTTTTCTTTCTTTATGTATCCCATATAGAACTTTTTATGATCATCACAAGTTTTAAAATGATTATCATATGATTTATGGGAGAATAAAGACAATTATTGGATCAAGGGGAAAATTCTAAGGATTTAACATGAGAATAAACCATGTTTCATTTTAGTTTTTTTTATAAAAAATGAAATTCTATTTAGAAGTGTCCACATATTATTTATATTGTTTTTTATGTTTAATTTATGGATTAATATTCAAAATAACTAAAATTTAAAAGATCATAAATGTGAATCAATGTAATAATCTTGACATAACTCAATAATGGGAAATGTTTATATTTGGGTCCTTATAAAGTCTATAGTAAGGGACCGATATGATTATTTGTGGAAACTTATTCATGTTTGTTATTTCATCACTATAATAACCCATGTTTTCCCTATAAATATACATTTTTATCTATGGTTTACTTCACACATGACTCTAAAAATGTAACTAATATATATATTAGTGAGGTAGATACAGAATTAGCTTGCATAAATAGTGGTAATAGAATTATGAAATATATTTTAATAAATACTAATGTATAAATAATAGAAAAAACAAAATAAAATTAAACATAAACCAAAAACTCATTTAGTAATACTAAGAAACTAATAAAATAAATTTTCATAATAAAAATATATTTTAGAAAAAAAAAATTCAATTTTTATATATTTTATATTATCATCGATTTTAGAATCACATTTAATATAGCAATAAATGATTTACAATAAAAAAAGTTAGTCATGAAATTTTTATATTTTATTTCAATGATATATCTATCAAATATATTAGGTTGATTTTACATAATAAACATCATTTTTGGATTTATCATGGTCATATTTTCTTATGCTATTTTGTTGTAATTTGCACAAAATAATAAATTTTTAGCCGAATAATGAAAAATAAAATTTTTTAAAATAAAATGGATTTTGTATAACCCCTTGGATATAAGAATACCCTAAAAAGAAATAATGTTTCTTGAAAAAAATATATGAATTTAATGTAACATTATTTATTTTAAAATTTAATTTTTGAATTACAAACCTATATTTGAAATTATAAAACATAATCATTTTTGTCTCAAAAGTTGTTTTAAAAATATATATTAGAATTTAAAAATTGTTCTTTTCAGTTGAATCAAATGAAATGAATTATAGATTTGTAATCAGTGGGTGGAAATTATATTATAAGATCCAATTTTTTTCTATTGTTAAATATTAATTTTCCATGGGTAAATATTAGGTTCTCTCATAAAATGATTATTTTTCAATGAATATCACTTTTCTAAATATAGTTCATTTTAAAAAATAATTGTATCAATTTGAAAATGAATCTATAATATAATTTTTAAAAATAATCACAATTTAATTAATAGTATTTTAATGTTTAATCATTGTCAAATAATAATAATAATAACACCTGATGATTAAAACAATATTTTTTTTGAAAAAACAGTATTTTTTTAATTAAAAGATAATTTTATCTTATTTATAAATTTAATTAAGTTAAAAATATTCCAAACTAATATATATCATATAAATATTATTTAATAACTTTATTCTTGTATTTTTATTAATAATGTAATTGAAATTACTAATATTTAATTATGAGTAAGAATTGTTTAAATAACTAATTTAAGGTGGCTCAAATTTTCAAAAATTAACATTACCTTTAGATACTCTCGAAAACAATTTTTAGGTTTTAAATTCATAGATAAATTTATTAACCATTTTCCTTTTCATAAATCACCTAAAATTAATTCCTTTATACCCTTAATTCTTACTTACCATTCATTTCCCTCGAAACGAATCTATTTCTCACTTATCAATGGGGGATCACTTCCACTCATTCAATACTCCACTCTTATTTTGATATTTCATTTGAACCCCACCTAAATATAACATCATAAATTTTTTTAGATTTCCTATATCCCTTATTCACTAAAAATTGTCATTATCCTCCCAACCTAAGTCTTAATCAATTGGTATAGCAAGGTCTCATTAGTGGTATCACATCTTTCTTAATTGTTTTAATTATTATTATTTCCATTATAAACAACCATAAAAACAGTATAAAAAACCTCACAATAATTCATGTGATGAGGTTTTTTAATAATAATTTTGTAACCACTATTTAATCTCTTTCAATTACTATGAAAACAAGAATCATTGTAATTGTGTGTGCATGGGTCACCACCTCCGAAATGCAAGACTTTCGATTTTCCATCACCACCACTCATGCTTAGTATTAATGATGGTATTGGTGAATAAATTTGATATATAAAATTTATTCATGATTATAAAATGATCACTTACTATCCACCTCCACCACTTTCATTCATTGAGAAATGGGAATACTAATCATTTGCTACACCAACAACCAACTCCATAAAGAATATTTTTCCATTTTTATATAACTATTTCATTATATATGAAAATAATATTCATATTTTTTTCACCATAATAATAGAAATATCAAAATAATAACATTATTATTATATTATAATGATATTTTATCAAAAGAAACACCTCCTTAGATATACTCAAAAATCGAGTTAAAGCATGTTCATGTTTGGGTCGGTTTAACCACCAACTTAAAAAATTCTTTGAGATTATGTCATGGATAATTATCAAAATGTAATTACTGGTATAATATGTTATTAATATATATATATATAATTTTTTTTGGGTTATATATGGATAATACAATATTTAAATCATAAATTAAGAAAACTCTCTTTATAGATTGAACATCCCAAAAAAAGCATGTTTTTATTATTTTACTTCAAAGAGAATGGATAAAGTAATCATAAATAAACATTTAGACATCATAAATCATTATAATTCATCCATTATAGTCATATTAATTAAATATTAATGATTAATTTTTTAATAAGAATGAATATCGACATAGGTCATTCAAAACTACAGTAAATGGCCCAAACTATAAACACCAAATTTGGGAAATTAAGAAAAAACTATATATTTACCTATAAATAATTATTATAAATGAAACATATAAATATTATTAACAATAATATGATTTTCAAATATTATATTTAAGATGTTTATGTTTTTTTATAAGATTCTTGAGCACATTCAACTAAGTAGGGAACAAGGTAAGGGTTTTTATGTCTCAAATTTGAATCCCCTGAGATATGTTTATTTTATACACCATGTTTCATTTTATATATTTTTAATAGTATCCAAATTTTTTTTTTTTAATGATTTAATTATATTTCATGATTTATAATGTTTTATTCCAAGTTTATTTTTTCTTGGTGCTCTGATTCAAAACATATAATGGTTTTATGGGTTTCCATCAACACAATTTCTGATTTGTTAGTTCATAGCATTTCTTACATGAATATGATTTTAAATTTTTTTTATCTTATCTTTCCATAATTAAGATTTTTATTTCAATTTTTCATCTCGATAAATCACTTCTTATTATCAAAATCATATTATTTGATATCATGTTTTCAAAATTAATATTGTGTCACTGGTAAGAATAAAACTCATTCTTACCAATGAATCTTTCATTCGATGTCTATATTATACTTCCTAACAATGTTCACGTATCATTTATGAAGGATAATAGAGTTTATTTTCTTTTATTATCATAATTATCTTTACCCATTTTCAAAATTAATTTTTATTACTCTTTCCATGATAAGGGTAAATGTATTTGAAATTATTAAAAAAAGAGTTTTCCATTATTTCAAAATAAAATTTTGTATCTTCCACTCAAAATATTTTGATGGACACTATGCCTTTACATGGATAGTTTTTGTAATATTTATAATATTATTTTAAAAGAGTCTTATATTTAACCTTCAAAAAAATAAAATTTAATTGTCACTCCGTAATTTATAAAAAAATTTATAAGATTTTGTGAAATCATTTATTTTTTATTTTTTATTTTTTCTCTAAGGTTTACCTATTATTGAGGGATATTTTTATTATAAAATATATTATATTATTATATGATGACTTTTGTAAAATTATATTTTTATGATATTTTTTGTTTATTTTATGTGATTATTTTGGAATATTTTTGAAAACCTATTATTTTTTACACAAGATCATTAAGATATTTTTATATTTGATTTTTAGTTGAATTTAAATGGATGGATAATGATGTATGGGTCCTATATGACACTCTAATGTCTTGTTTTAAGCTTATATCCCAAGAGATAGGTAGGCATTAAAATAATTAGTTTGTTCACATAGGGATGGTCATGATTGAATTTCTCATATTTTAGGCATTGAAAAAATAAGTTTGTTTATATAGGCATGTGCATAATGGGTTTTATCAAATAGTTTTTCTTGTTCTTATATTTTTTCCACATTTTCATGTTGTAAAAAAAGTTATGACTTATTCCCATGATTTTAATAATATTAAATCAATTTTACAAGATTAAATTCATTTCCATGAAAGGTCACGTTTTCAAGGAATTGCCTTATTTTTTAATTATTCTTCACATTTATATCGTTATGAAAGGTTTTAGGATTATTGATATGTGTTTTGAGCCATTACATTTTCATTTATGCTTCCTTGGTAAAATTTTTATGATATTATATTAACCCTCCATGTTTTATGATTATCATAAATGGTCATATAATCATTTATTCTGATATCTATGTCATCCTCTTATTCTCAATCATGTTTATGATCTAATACCTTATGATATGTTTTTTCTCATACTGATCATTTGATCTCACACATTTTTTATGTTTTTATTCCCAAGGTTATGATTATGATTCTTCCATATGAGGTATACAGAAAATAGACTAAAGGAGTAGATTTATTATGGAATATTTTCAAATGTAGTAAATTAAGATGTTAATATGGATGAACTCCAAGACACTGAACCATTCAGTTGTTGGTTTATGAGACTATTTTTGAATTTTTTTTATTTATATTATGAGATCAATATTTTATTTATGTTATTTTCTTCTTGAGTAGTTTCATTTATTGTGTATTGTGGGTTTTTCATGGAGATTGGTTTAGTTATATTTAGGATTATTTTATAGAGACTTAATGAAAACCATAAAGATGGATCTAACTATATGTTGATATCCAAACATACTGATAAAGTATTGAGTAAATGGATTTCCCTATAAATAAATTTTTGTTTGTATAATAAAAATGGATATAGTTGTAGTACTAATGAACCTAGGGGTATTCACACCAAAATTGTTGGTGCAACATCATCTTCATCATCATTGTGACAAATATTGAGTGGGACTAAGATTATACACATGGTTTAACGCTCCTGAGGGGTATTATTTTTTTATCATATACTAATTGTAAATATCCTATATTAGTTACTTTTAGGGACTAGGTTTTTAATCCTAAGATAAACTAGCATAATGTAACCTAGGAAAAATTATGATTGATATATCTCAAATTGAAGGAACTATATTCCAATTTCACAATTTAACATAAAAAGATGTCTTAAGGTTTAATACCTTTTATATTATTTATTATAATAATTATATTATATAAATTTAAATTTTCAACAATAATGTTAATCTTTTTGGTTTTAGTAATGGATGGAACTAAATGGAGCCATGGGTGTGAAGGTTAACATGAATGTTACCACAATGAACAACCTATTGAAATGATGGATGGAAGGTGAAATTATGTAATTATGTTAAACCAAATTTTGTGAAGTATTTCTATCAATTTGAACATATTAAAAGTCTCAAACACACTAAATAAGATATTGTTTTAGTATCTTAAAATATCATGTTACAATGATGGTTAAAAATGTGTTAAATTCTATATATATCACATATGTTATAAGAAACATTAAAGGAATTTCAAATAGGGGACTATGAGATGATTTACTTGGGGTAAAGGATTCCATCAAGAATCAATAAATATAAGGAAATGATCATTTTAATATAAAAGAAAAAATTATATAGAACTCATCCTAGGGAGCCACTAATAATTCAATGTATTACATGTAGAGAACTCAGAATTTTTTTTAACCAATTCATTAATACAGTTATTGTCAAAGATTGTATGAATCCACATCAACCTAGACCTAGGGAAAATTAATGATCCTATATAATGACTATACTTGAATATCAGAGTGGTAATTATGTGTTCACTCACCCTCCACCCAAAATAAGTGCATGTATTCTAGATCTATCAACACTATTATATCTTGGGTGTTTTCTAAGTACATCAATTCACCACCATCAAATATTTTTTTTAAAGATTAAATTTAGTGAAATGATTACTATTTTCATAGAAATAATCATATTTAAAATCATAATATCCTAATCTATAAAATTTAATCTATTTTCCAAATATAATGGATATCTTCACCTTACCCCACATTAATTTCTATAATATGGGATAAATTTATAAATAAATTATATTCATATAGTAGTTCTAGTCCAACTATAAATTATCTAATATGAAAGTTGAATCCACCAAAATTGAATAAATACATGGTAATGTGATACATTTCCTTGTAATGGATTGTGAAAATATATTTTTTAGTCTTCCTTATGATATTAAGGATCATATCTTGAGACATGTCAATCATTTAACTTACAAGGATATGTGATAAAGGATTAAAAAAAACTAGAGATGTTGAGAAACTATCCCTGAGTAATTTTGGAAAAATATTATTATATATTATATCAAACATATATTTGTTATAGATTGTAGTGAATGAGATTGAAGATTTAATTTATTAGTGTAGTGGAAATTTTTTTATAAATATGAGTTAATTTTTAATATTTGGAATCATACATTATAAACATGTTAGACAAGTTTGAAATTATTTTAATAAATCCTTGAAATTTATTACATGATTATATGTTTATTTTAATTGATTAAGAATGAACTATAGTATTTAAAGTGATACTAGTATAATTTGACTAATATTATTTTTGGTTGAGGATAAAAAAATGATAAATTATTAAACACTTTTGAATACTCATCCCATACAATTGGTGTTGAAAATATGAAAAAGGAATGACATTGTAAGAGTATCTATAGACATTGGAAGAGTGAGCCATGATATCAGAATAGTAAGTTAAGACCTTAGAATAGTCGTTCCTAACTTTAGATGATTTATTTTTCACTTTATAAGAGTAATAGAAAAGTTTAAAGTCATAACTATGAAATCATAAGAGTAAATATGGTGTTTGGAAGAGTGATTTAGACTTCAGAAGACTATTTCTATACTTTTGAAGAGTATGTTTTCAAATTTATTGAGTATTTCCTACTTTTAATTATTAGGTGGAGAGTTGAAAAGAGTAAAGACCTACTTTAAAAGATTTTTTTCAAAAATTAGAAGGGTACCATAGACTATAAAAGAGAAACTCTTTATGGAAAGTCCATGATGGTAGAGAAATATTATAGTTTTCAGAAGATTTATCTTACTCTTAAAATATAGAAATTTTCTATCTATAAATGTATAAATAAATGTACTAATAAATGAACTATATAAAAGTAATTTTAATGTCAAAATATATTGAAAATTAGAGAAATTGTTAAGTCTAAAAATATGAGTTTCCTTAATTAATATTCTCATTATGAAATTATATATTATAATTATTTATTTAAAGATCAAAACATATGGATTACTATTCATGCCACGATTAAAGATATTATTTGAAGAAGACAAAAGGATATAAGAGTGAGGTTATCATTGGTTCATTAATTTATTATTTTTAAATGAGGATATTTGAAAATCAATATTTGAGAACAAATTTTAAAGAATTTTTGGGAAATTAAATTTTTTAATAATCATGGAGATCATCATTGTTATACTTTACACAAAATGAGTTTTCAGCCATGATGACTAAAATGATGATGTGTGCACTGAGAATTTATCAAGAGTTTATAGGCTCAAGATAAACTCTATACTAGTATATTTGAACCACTGACATTATAAATGAATTTTACATGCCACAACATATTTTTGTATGTTTTTAATATATTTTTAAATATTATTTATTTTTGGATTTATCTATGATATATTTTGAGAATTATTATCTAAATACTGTTATAGGAATAATTTGGAGATATATTCACCTAATAAAAAATGATAATTAAATTGAATAGGAAATTATTTGAAATTTAATGGGGAAAGTTTTATGGAAAATGAATTGATATATTGTTAAAACTCTCACATTATGACCATCAAAAAAATTAATTGTTTGTGGAATAAAATTCATTATATGAATAAGATGTTTTTTCAATAAAAAAAATACCTAAAATATTTCCATTTCAATTATATTGTGAAGTGATCAAAAATATAAAATGATACACTTATAGAGAAAAATTAGTTTTGAAAATGGGATAAAAGAAACCATAGATAGAAGCATTATAGATCTCAAAAATATGTTAATGGAACCTGGTACTAGGCTAAAGAATAAAGACAATCTATTTTTAGAAAAATAAGAAGAATCTACCCTTTTTCACTTATCAAATCCAGTGTATCAAAAGATAAAAATATGAAAAAGTCTTGGAATACTATATATTATACAAGTTATAAATTTTGAGAATATGATAAATTTTAATGTGAAAGATTCCATATAGAATATTCATTTGTATTTGATATCATTTGAGTATGTATTTAGAGGAGTCAATTATTATATTTTGAGAATGATCTATAAATTGTGTTATTTTTCTGAAACTGAGCTTCAAATAATTTCTCTTGAAAATACCAAGGTAGTTGAATAATATATATTAAAAATTAAAATATAATATCATGTGGATGTTGTAGAATCTTATGTTGAGTGAATATTTATGTTAATAGGGATGGATTTTTTGAGAACTATTGAGAGCCGGTATAAAGAATCTACAAGAGGTAAATAATCCCTTCTGAATTATAGTGAGTACATACCAATGTAATATGTTTAGAGGGTATATGTAATCACTTAAAAACTCAGAATTTAATTTATCTTAAAGTTATAGTTTAAAATCTATTAATAGGGCATCCAAATCATAGAAAGGAGTAGGTTTCCTAGGAATATTCTTAACAAGGTAAAAATGTTGTGGATTGAACCATACGTTATTTCAATCATTGTATGTTTTTTCAAATTTTTGGATAGAAATATAAAGACCTAATAATAGGAATAGGTTAGAATAAAAATTGTGTAAAATTATTATAATATTAATTTAGAATGTGGTAAAATATTTTCGAGGCCGGACCCCCCCCCCCCCCCATCAGTTGTCTGGGCATGGATTCTGTGGGAATTTCATCCTTGTTTTTTAATAATATTTTGTACAAAAATAAAACAAAATAAAGATTTTTGGTAAAATAGATATCAAATATCATAAACTACTAGTTGTACCATTATAATAATTTTGGTAAAAATATAGATATTTACTTTCTATGAAAAATACCTAACAAAGACCTATTCAAAATTCATAGAAGCTATAATCATTTTTATTCTGTAATGATTTTGATCTGATAGTTTATTAGCATTATACAGATATATATTACTTGAATTTACATTTTAATTAATAATACATGAAAAATTATACATATACACATATATATATATCATTTAATTTTTATATTAGTACAGGTTTATAATTGTCTCATCTTATTAATGTGAAAATACAAAATAATGAAGAAAAATAAGTTTACCCCTAATAATCATTTAAAATACATTTTAAATCCATTTTTCTACATAATATGGGGTTTTTGGTTTGTATATATATGATATTATCCATTCATATATATATAGTCAAGGTTTCCATAAAAACAATCATTAGAAAATGGTTATGATTTTAAATTATTTAATAAATATATTTTGAGGATAAAAATTTAATGGATTGTAACATAAATATATAAATGTTTTATTTACTATATACAAGGAAATATAATATTTAAAAGCATGGTCTAATAGTTTTTTATCTATAGAGTAAAAAATATTTTTCAAAACTAAATTACCCCATTACAAAACTGTTTAGAATATAATTTTGACACCCAATTGAAATAAATATAAAATATAATTGGAAATGAAATAAATTATAATATATTTATATTCAATATATTATACCAATTTAAAATTAGCATCATAATATATACACACATTATCATTATATACCTTTTGTACAAGCTAGTATTTATTTATGATGATGGTTTCATTCTCATCATTCTTGTTATGAAAGAAACAATTTGACCATATAACTTGAATTTCATTGAGATTCATCACTGCCACTCTACATTCCAATATTTAAATTGATTGATCTATTAAATTATGGACATCAAAAAATATTAATTAAAATTTTCATCCCCTATTATATTATATTCCAATTGTGATAAAAATTCAAGAATCCCACATTAATTCATTTGGTAACCTCTAGTTGTGAAATATAAATAAACACCCCCAATAATATTATCATTTAGAAAATCCCCAAAAAATATTTATCACCTTTTTTAAAAAAAATTATTATTTTGGTTCCTTTAATATCATAACTTATAGTCTATTTGTAACATGTATTTTATTTAAATATTGAATTCTGTAAAATATATTGAGTTATTGAAATTTCATTTATTCATTTTCATTATCCCTGATTTTATAAAATGATTATGGAAAAGATTTTATTAAACAATAAATATACTATTTTTCTATGGTATGTAATATTTTATTGAATACTAGGTAGGCCTTACAAGTTTTGATGTACCTTTTAGACATTATAGAGGACCAAAAAGGCCAAATAAAGTGGAAATAAATAGTAAAAAATTCAATAAGATTATAATATAATTATTTTTTATTAAATTTAAAAATAAACAATATACATTACATTATAATTATGATGAAACTTATATATTACATTACATGTTGTTAAGGGAGATACATATATATCATAAAACATAATGCTTCCTCTTACACCATAACACGATATTTCAATATACTTCAAAATTTTATAAAGGTTCCATTGTATACTTATTTCTTGTGGAAAACCTTAATAAAAACCATTTCCTCATTCACATAACCAAAATTTGTGACTATGTGTTCTTTTATATGATTAAAAAAAATTATTAATTCTTTAATACATAATTTTATATAAGTAGTATCCACTAGAAAGATATTAATACTACTCAATCTACAAAGTAATTTTTCATGATCTATACCAAACACATGTATCTCCATACCTATGACCAAAATATATATCTAATATTTCTTGTATAATCATGAAATATGTTTATATAAGATATAAATATACAAAAATAAATTAATTTCCCCATTTCATATAGGCCTACTCATTTGTACTCAATTCATCGTGAAACTATTAAATAAAATACATGAAATTACCTAATATCATTTATATATATATATATATGTGTACATTACATGTCACTTTCCTAATTATATAATCACAAAACCAATAATTTATCAAGGAATTACCATATAATTCCATCATATTTCTCAATCATTTTCTTCTATTTCATAAAATCCATACATGGGGAATATTGTTAGTTCAAATTAATAAAAACCAATCATGTGGTTATAAACATATTATGAAAATATTTTATTAGATAAACACCATTAATGGTGTTATAAAGGTTTTAAAATATAATGGTTAACATTAGAGACTACCTTTTAAACTAATTTAACATTGAATACTATGAAGCATTAACACTAGGTATGTTGATGATGTTATATATGACACTCGACATGGTATACCCATATGAGATATCAAGAGCAATAGACTAATTGTGTAGTTAATGTTCAATACTTAGTATCTCTATATGATCCCCAATACACATCAATCTTAAATTCATGTAACAATTCCAGAATTTCAATGAAAATTATTGGAAATAGGTTACTCAAATTGCTAATTTTAGGCACTAATTATCATTAAATTTGCATGATATTTTTAATTCATAAAAGAAGTAAAATATTGAAATTATATTATGTGACATGATATGTTTTTATTATCAAAATATAATTTTAACAATGTACTTATATAATAATATATTTAACCCAAAATCTATACCATACCAAATATGAAAATTCCAAGAAGTTATTATTTTTGTTAACTTTTTGTAGGGATTGTTAAATATGTTATATCCCATATAAAATTTATTTCAACTCTAAATGAAAATATTCTAAATCCTCAAATTATAATATTCTTATGAGATAAAATATATCATGTAAATTTTTTGAATAATTTTGATATTTGGAATATATAATTTTTATCTTTAACTATTAGAAATTATATTCACTATTTTTTATTTACAAAAAAAATCATTATGCTAATTACTTCTTTTTTGATTAATTGTAAAACATTATCAGATTTATAATTTCACTATTTTGGAAATTTAGAAAAAATTCAAAATATTATTTTATATATTATAAATGAATACATGAATAGTACTCTTTAAATTAACAACTTACATTACTACTTTATCTTAGCTCTCTTAAGATTTAAATTGAATTTCACTCTAATTTAGAATAATATCATAATTTAATTTTTACATATTAAGCTTCTGTAAATTCAAATATAATTCTTATAACCTCTTAAAAAATATACTTTCAAATAATATATTTTTAATTCACAATATATTTGGTGTAAAAAATAACAAATAGTTTATTTATTCAAATATTTGAGAAATAACGTTTATAATCATAAAAAATATTGGCTCCTTATGTATCTATAGTAAGATACCTTAAAATGTTATCATTATTTGTCTTAATACACAGATGGTGGGTGGTGGAACCTCTTTCCACCATAATTGAAAAAATAAATAGGATAAAAATCTTTTCACAATTATAAGAATATTATTTCTCTATTTTCAAACAACATTATTATATTTATAAAATCATAAACAAATTTCTGATAAATATATAAATATAGAAAATAATAACCATTATTTAAAGTATTCATTATTTTTTGATATATGATAATAATTATTTATTAAATACATATAATTTTTAATTCTCAAATACCTCCAAATTGAGTAGTATATTTCATTTAATTTATTTATATAATAAACTCAGGGAATATTATTTATGAAAATATCATCCTTCATCATTAATTTATTAATTTTGGAATCCTTTATATATTCAAAATAATTTCCTGATGTATAATTGTTATCTTATATCTTTCAGAAAAGAATAATTATTTATAAAAAATGCACACCTATCCTAGAATATCTATATTTTTTATATCAGTTCTTGTATTCTAAATAAATATGTCTATAATATCCAATATTCCTATAATATAAATATTACCCATTCTTTATGATACATCTTTTCATATGTGATGGTCTGAAGATATTATTTCACCCAAAAATGGTTTTATATTTCATTAAACTTATGTATTTAACCATCATCATAGTAATAAAAACACTAGATAATGTACCCCTTGTATCCTACTCATTCATCCTCAAAATATTTAATAGATCAGGTTAACTTTCATTGAAATTGTTGGTATTATATTTCATAATAATTTTCTAATACCTTTCCAAAAAATATTATAGAATGATATTAATTAACTTATCTAGTCATAATGGAGATCTCACCAAATCTACATCATTAAAAAACCAAACAATAATCTATACATTGGTGGATACTATTTTTTCTTCAGTCATTTTTCATTTATCTAATGTCATCGAACCAATTTCTCTACCTTTTCTTTTTTATTCTTGATATAGTATAAATAAATTATCCATCATTTTGAATGAGTCTATGTTTTAATGTTGATTCATAAAAATTTATGAAACTTCAATATTTTATAAATATGTATTTATATCTATTTTTCCAATAGCTTCCCCAGATTTCTATTCATAAGGGGGATTCTCAAAAACATAAATTTCATCTTATTTCATTGAAATTATTTTTATGCTTATATATTACTCCAATATGATTATTATAATAATATTATACTTTTTATGATTCATCTCAATGTAATATTTGATATTTGTATCATTTTAACTAAAAGATAATATTTATTGTATGACTATCATGTATTATAATCATTTAATAATGAATATTATTAAATATTATCCTTTTAGAATGATAACCCCTTATATAATTTTAATCATATCTATTAAGAACCAAATATATAAATTTCACATAATTATTTACCATAATTTAATATTTCTCTAATTACATAAATATTTATCTATAAAATCATGATAATCATATCCTATATGATACTCAGAATGTTTTTTGTGGAATTCATTTTCAAAACCCACCATGTATATTATAAAAATTCTATTTCATTGGTATCTTAACCCTAAGTATTTTTAATGTAGGCGTGGCATAATTCTCACACCCAGAACTGATTCTTAACTATTAAGGTCCCAAATATATTTACCACCTAACCATTAATGTAACCCATAACGAATGGTCAAGGTTATAATGAGTGTTTAATATGGAAATAATCTAATGATTTTTTTGAGGATTTTTGAATACTTTTGTATCTTTTATTGAGTACTATTTACGTGTATAAAAGCTTATAAGGATTTATTTTTGTATCATATAACTTTAAAAAATAATATGTTTCATATATATCAATGTATAAAAATTCAAAAAATTTATTATTTATGTTAACAGACACAAAAATAAATTAAAACTACATTTAAACATATTTAAATGAGTATAATAAGTAAGGATAAAGAAATTATTTATTGAAAGGGGGTGAAATAATAAAATTCTATAACTATCTTTTGATAATTAATGGTAAAATAATTAACTCACCCTGACAATTCTAGAACAGTTCTTATTCCCCCAACCCAAGAAAAATTACAACATAAATTCCCAGTATCCATAGAATAATAATAAAGGGGAATCTAAACAATAAACTCATTAAGTAAGATATTATATACAAATCATTATTTGCATTTATTATTAATTTTATAAATAAAAAATTAACTCATGAATTGGTTGAGTAAAACAAAATCTTTTATATAGAATATATTTTAAATTGAAACTGATTTTATATATTGGAAACAATGATAAATTCTTATCAATTTTTCATTTTTGATTCTATGATCATGGTTCTATTTTACTATTGGATTGATTAATTATAATATTTTTTATGATTATATTTTGAAAATGGATAAATTATAATTTCAACAAATGATGGAATTAATAATAAAATACTTAATGAAATAAATAATAAAACATTACATGGTTTCGGTAGAATACTCTGAATTCAAAATGGGCAAAGAAATTTTAATAGAAATAATATCTAGTGTTTTCTAGATAATAGAGACTTTCACATTACATATGCCATGTATAAATTTTTTTACAAGGAAAATTATTGTGTATTCAATTTTATTGTTGAAAAATAATTTTTTATGAAATATAATTTTCTCTATATCGAAATTCACACCAAAAAAAGTTGAAATAATATTATTCATGTATAAACCACATGAAATAAAATTTACATCACATGAAACCAATATTAAAATGAACATTTTTAGTTTTTGTTCTATGTGAATCCCATATGAAAATTCCATAATCAATTCTACATTCTGAAATTACCCAAAATTAATTTTCAATATGAAAAAATTTTTGGGATTTTGACCACCAAAACCTCATCCTTAAATGTATAGGGAATTTCCAATTAAAACCCTCTATGACTATAGTGTTGAGGTCGAGTAATAGAAATGGGTGATAAGTGTATAATGTTTAGTATACTAAATAAGGAAATATATATCATCATTATCATGATATGATTTTATTTTTATATATTTTATTTTTTTAACTGATTTTGTTTTTAATAATTTCAATAGATTTATTGAAACTAAAATTTTACTATCAAAATATGATATATTTTATTATTTTGAAATATTTACACTGCCACTGTTAAATAAGAAATTGTAATCACTCTAAATATTTTTTTATATTTTGAATTTTTTTATCAAATTTATATTATTATATATTTCAATTCAATTTATTTAAAATATTTTAATTTATAAATGAAAATATATTGTGTTCTATTTACTGAAAAAAATTCTATAATAAGTGTTCTCTGTTACTATTAAATGCTTCAGGCCTTTTTTATGTGAAATATCTTAGACAACATCTATTCTATGAATCAACTAACCATTATTCACTATAACCCTCAATTAATATAAATAATTATCATGTATATATTATAGTTATTAATGAATCCAAAACACAGTAACTCCTTTTATATATTTAAATAAACTATATGATCTTATTCATTGGGTTTCAAGAATATTGTATATTAGTTTCAACCCATTATCATGTGATAAGTGTTTTTCACAACCACTATTGGAAATACAACTACCAAAATAATACTATTTAACATGAAAATGGAATAAAAATTAATGAATATGGTGGATGTAAAAAATTATTTAATATAATATATATGAAATATTTATAATTTATATATGAAACCATTTTTCAATTTTATAATATATTTCTTATATGAAAAATAGGGAATCCAAATAAATTAAATCTTGAAAATTTTCAGGAACTCATCCCTGGTGATTGCAATCCACCCTAAGAACCACCTCAACCAGTACCATCCTCAATGAGTTGTTTCATATTTCATTAACTCCACCTAAAGTTAATATTTAGAAACTAATAATACAAATTTTGTCCATAAATAACAAATTCATTATAATGCCATCTATCTAGTATCAATTTTGTGTAGAAATTGAATCCTAAAATTAATTTATTAGTAATTTATAATCTCTTTAAATATAATAACATATTTTATTTATAATCCTAAAAAATCCCTAAAAAATATATAATAACACATTTTAATGAATGTAATTTTATAGAAAATCAATTTGAAATTTCTATTTTTCTTAGATATTTGTGTTCCAATCACACATAAAAACTCATTGAATAAATTTTTTCAGAGTTATAAAATTAATTAATTTATATATGTGGTCAATTTAAAAAATCTATATATTAATAAATTCAACATCCATGAAAAAAATTAAATAATGTGAAAATATATTTTTTTCAATATTTCATGAAAATTAAAAAACCAAACTATTCCCATGGTTTAATCCACTCTACTTAATAAAATTCTCACCTTTACTAATATATATTAGCCAAATATCTAATAAGTATTTCTTGGATTATTCATTCTTAACATGTTCATAAATAAATAAACTTATTCCATTTAATTCCTCGACCCCATAAGCATGGAGTTGATGCATTATTTTAATATATTGGCATGATTATAAGGAATCAAGTCTCGAAGGACCGATCAGTTTAGTAGTCTTGGAAAATAGATTACATAAATGAATGTTACATTACACATTCAAACATAAAACACTACATAAATAATCCTTTAAAACCCAATTATTCCCCTAGAATAACCCTTCATATCATACATAATACACTTCTTAGAATCCTGGGTAAACAAAACATAAGAAAGGGGTGAGCTCGGATGCTCGGTAAGGGTAAATAATGTAGAGAAAACTATAAACGTTTAAGGAAAGTTGTGTAATAAAAACAACTGCCATTTAAACATAAACATGAAGATAATATGGAGGAAACAAATCAAACATTACTATATAAACATGCACATGGATATTCTACTAATAGAATAATCACATGTAATAATTAACTTCATAATGAGGGAATGCCTAATATCGGACATCATTTCTACATAGTCAAGTCCTCGTCCCAACACTAAAAATAAAATTTTGTCAAGGCCTTATGCCAAGACACTAATTTATATCATGAGACCTAGCGATTCATCGAGGGGATATATAGGTCCCCACCCATCACGTACTAAGTCCACAGTATTCCTCATATGATAATGTTGAATCAAAACATAAACATTCATACTAAAACTATAATATGAAATGTCTATAAATAAACCATAAACAATGAATGGTATAAAAATAGAACATTCACAATAAAACATATCATAACTCAATCAATACAATATTGAAGATTTTATTTATAAAAAATCAACCTCAATCAAGAATAATATCTAAAAAGGATGTTGACATAGTTGAAAAATATCAGCAAAACCCTTTGAGGGTAATATCTTTTTTCATGAAATCATTAAAAAGTCTCACAATTTATAAAGGAAGACATTTAAAAGATATTTCTAAATCAAAGTGTCACATACAACTTTGAAACTTTTTAAATGAATTGAAATTTTAAAAAATTCATGTCAATATAAATAAATCCTTAAAACCATTTTGAAAACATTGATATTAATGAGAAAGATTTAGAAGAATAAATATTTAAAACAATGAAAATAATGTTTTAGTAAAATAGAAATATAAAATAATAATTTTGTAAATTATTTTATGAAACATAGGCATGGATAATAAGTATGTCCCAGAAAATACTTACACATAAACAATCTCATATAATAATGAGATTGAGGAATTACCCTTACCTTGCACTTTACTTCGGTCGTGGGTATGTCTAACCTCATGTATAATGACCATAGAATGTTATTAAATTATAACAGAACCACATTCATATTTATAATATCATACATGATTCATTTTTGACTTTATACTACCCATTGAATAATGATTTTCATGTTAAATTAACATTTCGAGTAATAAGTGCTTTCTTTATTGTGCTTGTTTTAACTTCTTATTCTTGATCATATCATTAAGTCATGATTTAAATACTCCCAGAATATAAAGCATGGTCTATATATAATATTTATTTATAATATAAAAAGTATAATATATAGATATAAGAAATGGAAAACACTATTTATGAATACGGTATGTCGTACGTATGCATAAACGATGATTCCATTTTCATATCGTATTGAATAGAAGTAAGTGAATAAGATATATTTAAGTACATAAATAAATACATATATATATATATCTCCAGTATCATTATAATTTCTTATATAACATACTTATTAATAATCTATATTTTTATAATCATTGTTGAATGGTGAACCTGGAAATGAATCTCATCGCGTCGTGGAGATGGTAAGTCATGTGTACACACGAGCGACGATATCATCTACTTAATGATTAAAAAGTGTAGAATTGGATAATGTATTAATTTTACCAAGAGATTATAATGTTATTTTCATTATTTATATACATATTACTCATCATTATATCCATTTAAATAATAATGTGTTGAATAAGAAATTACACCACTGCGTGGAGACGGTAAGTCGCACGCACGCACGCATGGTGAAATTTTTGTTCATAGGATGGATAGAATAATGAATATGTTTTTACCATATTTTTAATAACATAACAGTATATAGAAGGTAATGGAGTTTTTATGTTGGTATTGAAATAACAAAGAAATGGGAAATTTGAATAAAAAAATAACTTTGAAAGTGGTGATAAAATAATTACCATTTCTTTGCGTGTTTTCTTTTGATTTGATGAAAAGAGCTCTTTAGGTTGGATTTTTTCTCAAGGGAATACCTCTATGTTGAAGTCCGGAATGTTGGGAGTTGATTTGGTCATGGTTTTTTGAGCCAAATGTCTTTGGAGTTGTGATTTTGAGAAAATGGGAAGTACCCTTTCATAAGAGAGGTGAGGGTCACTTTAGGAAAAGTTTGCAATATTATTTCATTATAAAATCATATTCGGAATGTAATGGCTCCAAAAGGATTTATTTTTTGGTTAAGGTATGTTTGGGTTGAAAACCACTCAACCAATAGGTTTTAAATAGGTCTAGGTTAACGTATTAACCTTATCTTTTAAATTTAACTATTAGTTATATAGTTTAACATTTACCATTTATTCTTGTATTGGTATAATAAATAGTTAATGAAATTACTAGAAAAATCCAATAAAACACCAAGTGGTTCATTATTGATATATCTAACCTTATCTAAGTCCTTTGGTAGAATGATACATTTTTAGAAATATTACATCATCTAATAATATAGTATTTGTTTTAAAAACTTATTTTTGTCAATTTTGACACTATTTAGTATTCTTTTTTTTTGAACGTAATAACTGCATTATTACATCAAACGAAATTCATTTAATAAACCCTAAAATGTCATATTAATCTCTAAAATTTATGGATGACATAAAAAGACTCAATTTAAAATTTTTATTATATTTATAATATCACTTATTTAAATCCTTCACTGATAAAGTAATTACTGCAACATCATTATGTCATAAATATATTTAATTATATAATTTATAAAAATTATAAATAAAATATAATTATGTAGGAAATTTGTTTATATTTTTAATGAAAATTTATAGTTGAATTCATCTTATGTATAACCCTATATTATAAATGGTTTAGTTATTAAACATTGAATTTAACACTTTTAACTCTTCTTTAAATAAAATACTAATAAATGTTCTAATTTAATCCAAGTGGACCAAAAGAATAATATTCTTTTCATAAGGTTGGTTTTGGTCTAAATACACGTATTCAAAAGAATTAGGTCATTTCTTAGGGTAATTATAATATTATTCTTACCTCTAATTGCCCTTTTTACTTTTAACCATGGTAAATAAAAGTCAAAAGTTAAAATTCACTAAAATCTAGTTTCATTTTATTAAACCATATTTTACTTACTAATGGAAAGTGTTCCTATATGAATTTTTAAATTCAATCCACAGAAGTGGTAAAATTACGTTTTATGCAAATTTGTAAATGTGCTTATAAGGTGGGTAAAAGGCGTTAAAAAGTTTAAAAAAATTTTATAAATATAATTTAACTATAAAATGACTCAAATGAATTAAATTTAACTTAAATATGTATTATATATATATTGACTTAAAATAAATTTAAATAAAAAGTTGGTTTTAAACAACAACGCAGACCTTTTCACTATTCATCAAAAATTGAATGTTTTCAAAAAAATATAAAAACTTCACCCTAAGATAATTTTGATATTATTAATTCAAAAATTATTTCTATTTTACCATATTAAAAATATAGAATTTGCATTAATTAATTTAAAATTAATTCCAGTTATTAAAACTAAAAAATGGGTTTTTAGAAAGTAAAAACTCTCAAAAGATTAACATGTGTTTATGCCAAATTTAATTGTGAAATTTTATATAATAACCTAAATTTAATTAAATGATAAAAATATAATCTAACTATACTTACAAACCATTCAAATACATAATTTGATACTATAAATTATTTAAATTAAAAAATCTTTTTTCAATTAAAATTTAGTATTTTTAACTATACATCAAAATACTAAAGTTATCGTAAAAGTACCTAAAATTTATCCAAACTAAATTTTTATGTCCCACTACTAAAAAATAATTTAATTTAATTAAAGTGAATATATATAAGTTTCAAATATTGGTTTTAATTAGGGTTCTCCATTAAAAGGGAGTAAAATTGCATTTTTTGAAAAATAGTTCTTTTATCTAAAAAATAAATTCGTTCTTATATTATATATAAGAAATAAATAACATGGATTATAAAATTATATAGAGTATATAAAATTTAAAATTCAGTTAATACTATTCATAACTGCTTTTTTAATGGCTAGTTTGGAAATTCATGGTCCGCTCAAACTCAGTTTTGCATGTAGCGCATGTTATTAAATCACTTTGAAGAGATAGCATACTATAAAATCTTGGGGTGTTACATTCTACTTTCCATCAATAAATTACATCCTATAAATTTGAAATTTTTCTTCAAAAATAAAATGTTAAAAATAGAAAAATACATTTATGGAAAACCTACATTGGAAATTGGTTTTATAAAGTTTATTCCTAATAAGAGGGGAAGGGAAATAAAAAAGGCACCACCAAATTATGATCTCGATTAAAAGAACATTGGTGGAAATTAGAGACACGTAATTGGAGGAAAATTTAAATATTTATTTGAAGTGAATGAGGTCATCAATCACAAACAAGTGTAAAATTGAGGGCCTCAAAGCCATCAATATATGAGGATTTATAATATTATTGTTTGAAGAATATATAAGGTATTATGATAATACATTTTTGGTTTAAGATACCTTCCCTACAGTTTATGAATAAATTTATTAATAGGATAAGAGAAACAGTATACTTGACAAGTAGAGTTTTATCCTTTAACTAATTCCTACCGCAAACTCATCTTTAACTCCAACTGATAGTAGACCTCAAAAATATTCTATTTATCCTAATCATATAGGGTTCCATAAATAATGAATTTATAATGCATTTGTCAGAATATTTCAAATACTAAATTATACAAACCAGGACCTCACATAGGCTATTGGTAGGTGATACACCCTTATCTCCCTCTGGTTGTAGGTTCAAGTCTCACGGCATTGCCAAACGCGATGGGTTGTCTCCCGATCTCCCAGTTGTTCTTCTTATAAGAATCGAAAAACAACCATAATAAATTATTTAACCATAAAAATAGTATCTAATGTCAAACATAATCTATTCCAACCTTTAGACTTATCCAAAATACTTCTATCTAAACTCACAGTACAAAATTTATAAGGAAGGTAAACACAAATAAGATCTTTTTTTCACGCAATAACATGTGAATACCTTCATCATGTATTATTTTAAAACATAGTAATACCATGAATTACCATAAAACCTTATTGATTACATTCATTCTCCCGTATTCCTTATAGAATAATAGATATAATCCTTATATCCCAAAATGTTGTAAACTCCAACAATAATGGAATAAAATAACCATTAAATAGTTTAAAAGTATTTAATAATATAGATTATAATCCATCAAAATAAATCATATCTTATTCCCAAATCACTACCTCTATATGAGAACCATATTAAGGTTTATCGTTCCTTCAACCATGTATTTTATGAAAATTTTAACCTATTATTGAGTCACTTTTTTAGAACCATATAATCTCAAATCCTCAATGAAATAGTGATGCAGTAAAATCCTTATTTATTTCCATAATTCTTATAACCAGTATATCATTGATACAACACTCAAATGAAATAATTATTTAATAACCACATAAGAACACTATTCATTCCTCTTCATCTGTGGTAGTATCATAGCTGGATTATTATCCAATAGCATCATTTGTGGAATACTCTCATGATTTGGACATTGATTCACATAGTGTCCCAACTCCTTGCAGATGAAGCATTATACATTTGAATCCTTTTTCTTACCCTTTCAATCACATACTTGGTGTCCTTTTTCTCCACACTTATAACAAACTCTCAATCCCTTTAATAATTTACCAATATGATTCTTTACAAAGTTATCACATATGGTAAAATCTTTCTTTTCCATCTTTCCTTTATCCATCTTTCTCTCTACCATCTTTTACTTTTCTTTCTTCCCTTCAAATCCATAGGAATTAGAGAATTCTTAACTTATCTTATTAACACATGATATTATTTCTTCATATTATGATAATATGTGGGAGACTATTTCCCTTCTAAATGTTGGCAGAATTACCCGAAATATATGATCCTTCTTACTCTTTGGATCATGCGTATTTTTTTAGTTCTCATTCATTCTATTGGGTTACATTTCTAACCAATGGCATACACTTCGTTAGTTTATAAATCACAATTCATAATTATGAACTTATAAAAAACATAATATAAATTGAATAGAATATTCATATAATCTATAATCATAAAAAAAATGTTTTCTTTGAGAAACTATTTACTCGTTAATCCATCATAATGGATTGTATAGAAAATCTGAATTATCCTAAGAATATCCCATTGGAGTGTCATAACCAATAGTGAAACAAGGCCCATTTTCACATACCTGGATACTGTGGGTCAAGATCGAAACTCCTTGTTGAATTTTTCACTCTTTGGTACATCTGTACCAGAGCCGCATCTGCTTTCTCGTATCCAGACAAGGGTGTATTTCCTGGAAAATTCACAAAATATCTATATTACCAAAATTATAGGGGGTTCATCTATATTAATCCTCAAATTCTATCATTGTGTAATGTTCTGTAATCAAATTTATTCAAAATATAGTTTCCAAGGTTCATAAGAAACTTAATTTGATACCAAAAGTAACACCCTGACCCTAGAATCCCGGAGCCAGTGCATTATTTTAATACTTTGGCATGATTATAAGGAATCATGTCCTGAAGTACTGATCAGTTTAGTAGTCTTGGAAAATATATTACATACATGAATGTTATATTACACATTCAAACATAAAACACAACAAAAATAATCTGTATAGAATACCATTATTCCACTATCATAAACATGCATATCAAACATAATACACTTTTATGAATCCTATGAAAACAAAACATTTGAAAAGGGTGAGATCAGATGATCAGTAAGTGTAAATAATTTTGTGAAAGATATAATCTTATAAGGAAAGATGTGTAATAAAAAACATCCTTTTAAACAAAAACATGAACATAATTTGGGGAAAATAAAAAAAACATTACCATATCAACGTGCACAAGGATATTCTACTAATCCAATAATCACATTTATTAATTAATTTCATAATGGGGGGATTCTTAATATTGGATATCATTACCACATAGTCAAGACCTCGTGCCGAGACTACAAATAAAATTTATGTCAAGTCATTGTGCCAAGACACAAATTTTCTTCATGAGACCTACTGATGCATCAAGGGGCTATAGTGAGCCCTATCCTTCACTTAAAAAGTCCATTGTATTCCTCATATGAAAATGTTGAAACATAATATAAACATTTATATTAAAATTAGCAAACAAAATGACAATACTTCAACCATAAACCTTGAATGGTATAAAAATAACACATTCACAGTCAAACATATCATAACTCATTAAAAACAATATTGTAGATTTTATTTATAGTAAATCGACCTTAATCAAGAATAATATCCAAAAAGGTTGTTGTCATAGTTGAAAATAATCAGTAAAACCCTTCGAGTGAAATAACTTTTTTTCATGAAATCATTTAAAAGTCTCACAATTTATAAGGGAAAACATTTAAAAGATATTTTTGAATAAATTTTTCCCATACCACTTCAAAACTTCTTAAAATAATTAACATTTAAAAACATTAATTTCCATATAAATAAATCCTTAAAACCATTTTGAAAACATGGACATTAATGAGAAACATTTAGAAGAATAAATATTTAAAACATTTATAATGATGTTTTAGTTGAAGAGTACATTAAAAGAATAATTTTGAAAATTCTTTCATGAAACATGTTCAAATATAATAAAGATGTACTAGAAAATACTTAAATGTAAACAATCTCGGATAATAATGAGATGGAGTAATTAAACCTTAACTTTCACATTCCTATGGTCGAGGGTACGTTTAACCTCCTGTATAATGGACATTGTATGTTATTAAATTATACCAAAACCATATTCATGTTTATTATATCATAAATGATTCATTTATGACTTTATACTACCCATTTAGTATTGATTTCCATTTTTAATTAACATTTTGGGTAATAATCGCTTTCTTTATCATATGTGTTTTAACTTGTTATTCTTGATCGTATCATTTAGATCATGATTTAAATACATCCAGACTATAAAACAAGGTTTATATATAATATATATTTAGAATATAAATATGTATAATATATAGATATATGAAATGGAAAACACTATTTATGGAGACAGTAGGTCATACGTACACATAAATGTTTTTTCTGTTTTCCTATCGTATTGAACGGATGTAAGTGAATAAGATATATGTAAGTACATACATACATAAATATGTATATATATATCTCCAGTAGAATTATTATTTCACATATTACAAAATTATTAATAATATATATTTTCATAATCATTGTTTAATGGTGAACCTGGAAATAAATCTCATCGTGTAATGGAAATGGTAAGCTGTAAGTACACACGACCGATGATATCATTTTATTAATGATTAAAAGGTGTAGAATTAGATGGTATATTAATTGTAAAAATAAATTACCATTTTATTTATATTTTTTATATACATATGTCTCATCAATATTTACATCCAAATAACATAGTGTTGAATAACAAATTACACCACGGTGTGGAGACGGTAAGTCGTACATACTCACGCATGGTGACATTATCATTCATAGGATGGAAAGAATAATGAGTATGGTTGTACCATATTTATAATAACATAACAGTATGTATAAGGTACTGGATTTATTATTTTGGTATGGAAATAGCAATGAAAGTGAAAGTGGAAGAAGAAAAGAACTTTGAAAGAGGTGATATAATAGTTACCCCTTCTTTGGGTGTTTCCTTTTGATTTGAACAAAAGGGATCCTTATATTGGATTTATGCTCAAGGGATGTAGTTTAGGTTGAATTGATGAATGTTGGGAGTATATTTATTTAGTGGTTGGCTGAGACAAATGGTTTTGGAATTGTGATTTTTAGAGAAGGGGAAGTACATTTTTATAAGAGAGGTGAGGGTCACATTAAGAAAAGCTTGAAATATTTTTTTATTATACATTCATATTCGGTTTATAATATCTCTAAAGGAATTTATTTTGAGGCTATGATGGTTTTGGGCAGAAAAAATACCAACCAATAGGCTTTAGACAGTATTAGGATGCTATATTAACCTTATCATTTAAATTTAACTCTTAGTTAAATATTTTAACATTTACCTTGTATTCTTGTATTATTATAATAAATAGTTAATAAACTAATTATAAAACTCCAAGGAAACCCCAAGTGGTTCATTATTGAAATTTAAAACCTTATTTAAGTACTTTGATCAAATCCTATATTTTTATGAATATTATATCATTTAATAATATAGTATTTGTTTTAAAAACTCATTTATGACAATTTTGACACTACATAGTATTTGTTTTTTTTAAATTCATAAGAGAATGATTAAATCAAAAACAAAATTAATTTGATAAACCCTAACATGTTATATTAATCTTGAAAATTTATGGATTACATCAAAAGCTTCAATTTACATTTATTTTTATATTTATAATATAAATTAATTTAATCCTTCATTGATAAAGTAATTACTGCGTCAACATTGTGTCATAAATAAATTTAATTATTTAATATTTAAAAATTATAAATAAAATACCATTATGTAGGAAATAATTTTATCTTTCTAACTAAATTTTATAGATAAAGTCATCTTATGTATAACCCTATATTAAAATTGTTTAGTTATTAAAATTTAATTTTAACACTTTTAACTTTTCTTTAACTAAAATAATAATAAATATCCTAATCTAATCCTAGTTTTCCAAAAGGATAATATTTTATTCCTAAAGTTGTTTTTGGTCTATATACAATTATCCAATTAAATTTGTACATGTGTTAGGGTAATTATATTATCATTTTTATCTTTAATTATCCTATTTACTTTTAGTCGTGGTAAATAAATGTCAAAAGATTCTATTCACAAAAAATTATTCTCATCTTATTGAAAAAAAATTACTTACTGATGTCAATACATTCTCTCAGATTTTTGAAATTCAATTCAAAAAAATGGTAAAATTACATTTTATGCAAATTTGCAAATGTGCCAAGAGGGTCGGTAAAAGTGTTAAAAAGTTCAATTAAATTTTATACATCAACTTTTTTTATAAAATGAATCCAAACAATTAAATTGAACATATAAGGGTATTATATATAGATTTTTACTTAAAATAAATTTAAATAAAATAAATAAATATTTAAATAAAATGTTGGTTTTAACAATAACGTAGTGTTTTTCACTATTCATAAAAAATTGATTATTTTCATAAAAATACCCAAAATTCATCCTAATATAATTTTGATATTCTTAATTCAAAAATTAATTCTATTTAACCAAATTCAAAAAATATATGTTTCATTAATTAATTTAAAATTAATTCCCATTTTCAAAAACAAAAGGCGGTTTTTTAAAAAGTAAAAACTATTAAAAGATTGACATGTGTTTATATCAAATTTAAATGTTAAATTACTTATAATAAACTAAATTTTATTAACTTATAAAAATATAATCTATATATACTTCCAAACCATTAAAATCCATAATTTAACAATATAAATTATTTTGATTAAAAAAGATGTTTTCAATTAAAATTTAGTATTTTTCATTATTCATCAAAATATGAAAGTTATAGGAAAAGTACCAAAAATTTGTCCAAAGTAAAATTTTATAACCCTCTTCTAAATAAGAATTTAATTTAATTTAATGGAATATTAAAATTTTCAAATATTATTTTTAATTAGGGTCCTCCATTAAAAGGATGTAAAATTTCATTTTTTTGAAAAATACTTCTTTTATCTGAAAAAAATGAATTTTTTTCTTATAGTATGTCCAAAAATCACATAACATGGATTCTAAAATCATATAGTGTATATAAAATTTAAAATTAAGTTAATACTATTCATAACTGCTTTTTGAATGGCTAGTTGGGTAATTCATAGTGGGCTCAAACTCAGTGTTTCGTGTAGCACAGGTTATTGAATTACTTTGAAGTGATAATGTACTATGAAATCTTGCGGTGTTACATTTCATATGTGAGTTTTTTTAAATATATTTTCTACCCAAAATTTTATACTTTACTTTATTACCCTTTTGGGGGTTTGACACTAATATATTTCATAATGTAATTGAAATGTGGTGATGACATTGTATGATAATAAATAATGTAAAATAATTCACTAACATGAATTAAAAAAATAATTAATAAAATAAATTATATTTATATTGGATAATTTTCTCATAAATTTAAAGACATTTCAAAAATAGTAATTTGTCAGATCAATCCCTAAAGAAAGGTATTTCTCTCAAAAAAATATTATTAAATCTATGAAAAAGAACTCGTTGTGCTAAAAATTTTATCGATTAACGATTTATCCTAAAACAAAATCCCATTTTTAGTAATCATATCTAAGTGAGTATTGTGACACCATATTTTAAAAGTTATAGTATTATCCTCTTTATCTTCCCATATTAACTTCTTTTATCAATGTATTTAAAAAATATAGTATGTCTGATAATGACTTATAAAATAACCATTCAAATCATATCAAACATTTTTATTTTCATTTACAAAATAAAATATATATATTCTTGAATTCCAAATGAATATCCTCATACATATGATTTCATATATTATAAATTCATTAAATTTATTAAATTACTTTACCATATGTGTGGTGATGTGTGAGGTGAAATTTTACCACCTTGAGTGTTTTTTTAAATATATGAGGGTAAATTCTACTACAAAATTTCATAAAATTTATTATTCACATATTTAATAATTTTAGTTTACTTACACTAGTAATTTTTTAGTTATTCCTGTTTCTTATCGAAATTATATATTCATAATGATTTAATCTTCTTTCTTCTCTCATATTTTTTGAATCTTTTTCCAAACCATTATATTGGAATCCTTAATCTTTTTTTTTTTATTGATTCTTATTTTATTATTTTATTTTTTCTTCCATATTTAAATCTAACTCCATATAATTAAAATATAATAAAATAAGTAAAAGAGTAATTATTATAATTTACAATTATCAATAAATTAATTATAAAATATAGTCATTAAAGCTAATTATCTGTGAATATTTTTAGTATATGTTTTTAATATTTAAATTTAGATTCTCATACAGGGGAGTTTATGTTTTACATGATATTTAGGGGTAATATCTCACATGCGAGTGACATGAAAATTTTATGATAGTATCTAAATCAATTTTATTATATGTGGGCATGGGGAGTCACATAAATGGTATCATCACAAGTCCTGGTGTGTTTATAGTAGTTTTAGATTATTTTAAGGTGTCTTAAAATAAAATATTATTTTTAAACATATATTCAATAAATAAAAAATAAATTTTAAATATTTTAACAAAAAATAATAGGTAATACATATTCATTTAATCATAGGAACAATGTATATGACATTCATTTTTAGTATTTTATTTTCCCCAAAAGCCTCTTATGGTTTAGGTCATAGATCAATGTTCCTCAATATACTAGTTTTCATTAAAAAAGTTATCAAATGTCCAATAAAACAACTCTAAACTATTTTATTATATATTGTCCTAACTTTTATCTAATCTAGTTCACAACATATTCAAAAACTATATGAATTTCCAAAATCTATCAACTATTAAATTCATAAAGTACATATAAAATTTCCTTGAGTAATCATCAATGAATTTTATAATTCAATACTATCTATAAGGAATCTCAAAAAGAGATAATTGTGGTATTTTTTCTTGGGAATTATCCTAAAAATACTATAATGTGTCCTTTTGTATTTCAAAATTTAATTATCCATTAAATTTGAATGATAAAAATCACTGATATAACAACACCATATTTTTCAACTAATAATTATTATTTTCATAACTGGTTATCACATTATTACATTCCAATGACTTTTTTGTTTATATTTATAGAAAATTAAAAATTACATTATATAACAAGTGGAAATTTCCACATGGTGTGATTTTTATTTAATAAAACCGGATTCATAAATTTATAACTATATGTTATTCAATACCTTGTAATATATTTTTGATGAGTCACCATAGAATAAATATTTAATTTTATATATTTTCTGAAAATACATTTATCCTATGAAAAATATTAAAAAATACGAGATGTAAACAAAAATCTCAACACTAGATATAAAAAAACTCATTAGGACAGTAAGAACACAGGAACAAAAAAAATTGATAGATTTTTAAAAAATAGACAATGAGTATATAAAAATATTTCAAATAACATGTAAAATTATAAATATCCTCAAATAAAAACTATAAACCCCATTAAAAGACTAAAAACCCATAAAGGCACCTTGGGAAGACACTAGGACCCATGGAAATGAGTTTCCATGAAAATATACTATTACGTTATAAAATATTGTACACCTTCATCAATAAGTCAATATATTTCCATTAAAACACATAACAATCAAATAAAACTCAATTTTTCACATTATTACATTATATTAATCACTTTCGTTCACACATGTTTCACTTGTATTAGAATAACTCTGAATTTCATCATTACAATAATAATTTTTCTAAAGAAGAAATAATTGAAAAATACATTAGATAACTATATGTTAGGATCACTCATCATAATTTAAAAATTATAAGAAACATTAAATCTACAAAACATAGTAATCATTCATTTTTCCATCATAATACTCTTTTTAACTCATGATCAAAATCCTTGTAAATAATACCGTAAAAATGACAAAAAATATCAATATCTCTTAAAAACATTTAAAAAACTAAAAAATAATATAATAAATATAATTTGATCTTTTTTGAAAACCCATTTATTCTTGTATATGAATCTTGATGAGAAATAATGTATATTATAGTCATAAAATTCATCCCTATGATAACCATTATAAAACATTATTTTTCACTATTGTAAAGAAAGTAAACAATAAATAATATAAAAAAACACTAAAAATATTACTCCTTAAAAAAATTTAAAGAAAGTAAAAATTTGTTAAAATTTAAAAATAAAATAATTATTTATAAATTATAATATTCATGAAAAATTAAAATGTAAATGTATATGGAGTAAAAATATTTTAAACAAAAAATATAGTTCTCTATTAAAATTAAAAATATCATACCTCATATCCCGACTTGCCACATTCATCTTATAATTTCCTAAAAAATGTGTATTAATTATATAATTTTACTAAACATTAAATCGTTATTAATTTACTAAAATTGCATTTATTTCACTTATTACCATGTTTTATTTTGTATGTAAATCGGTTAAGTTTACGTGGGACATTTTGAGCTCGTTCGACCCAAAAATTATTTACTGTGTTGACTATCTTCAAATAATTCATGATTTATGAAGGTCTAGAATCTTAAAAATGATATCATTATCATTTTTTAGTAAATAAACGTTTAAAACCATCCATTTGAGACATTAATGAAAAAAAATTATATTTCAATCATGGAGGCGTTTGTTCACACATTAGCTTTAATGGCGTTTTCATCTTCCAAGTGGATGATAATCAAATAAAAAAGATAATGGTTTAATTTTATAAAATCGTAATCATAATATAAATATCATAATTATTAATTAAATCTATCTTTATGACCAATTATTTGAGGCGGTGATGGAAACAAATTATAAAACTTTATGGAGGTGGTACTCTTGACATACGCATGTACTAAGTTTACCATTTTTTCATGGATGTGAGTGTAATAAGTTATATAATATTTTATATTTAAATAATAATAATTATGTAATAAAAATAATATATACCTATTTAATATATCTTTACAACCAATCATGTGACTTGGTGATGAAAATAAAACACAATGCTTCGTGGAGGTGGTATTTTACATGTACGTATGAGCAAAGTTTTCATTACCCACCATATGAAAATAAGTTATAAAATAGTGTATCCATTGACATAATTAAATTTTTTTATATTAAATATATTATTTCCTCATAATAATATGGTTTAAATTTATTTTAAGTATTTATAAGAAGAAATAAAAATGAATTAATTTGGTTAAAACTTATATATCTTTTTTTATATTTTCCTTTAGATTGATCATAGATAATTTAGATCAGAGGATAATAGTCACATAAAAAGAATGGGAATGAGGAATGGGATGTTTGGAGTGGGATGTTGGTATAATATTGAATTAGAATTTAACTCATTTGTGTCTCCTAAAATGTTATATTAAGTCCCCTTTTATTGGGAAATATCAATGGTTTTTTAACAAATACTAAGATTATATTTCTTATAGAAGTAATTTTAAAAATGATGTTTCTCAAAATAGAAATTAATGAAATTTTTTGGCCAATACTCATCCAAATTTTTTTATTAATATATTTTTATGGTTTTTAAATTAACTAATATAATATTTTTTTACATTAAATATCTTTAAAGTCAATTAGAGAACTATTTATATAATTTGTCTTTAAAAACATGCAGATAAAAATTTATTTTGAAACTAAAAACAAAAATAATAAATTTTAATTAATTATTATATATATAATTAAGGAAACTTTATAATTCAGCCATACTCTATCACTTTAATTTTTATGGAATCATTTACTTGAGATTTTTACTGCTTTCACAACTATTGTGTCGATGATGCTTAATCATTTTAGATAATTATACTATAAATTATAATTATTAAATAAATTAACAATGTCAATTTATTTTTTTCATAATTGATATTGTGAAATTGGTTCCCTGATAAATTATTTTTTCCCTTATCATCTTCATGGTATTAAGTGAGGGAGAATGAATTTTTGGATTATTGAAATTTTATAATATAAAACCAATGTCATAATTAATGAAAGTGACAAAAAATTGATGAACAATAAAATATATGATAATTTTGGGTCATTATTAACTAATAATATCAATTTTATAAATTGTTTTGATGTATTAGTGGCTGTATCTCTATGTTTAACCAAGTTAATACACCTTTTATCAATTTATCATGGTGACTAAAGTTTACCATGGAAACTTTTCATTATGACTAATGTTGAAATTAAACGCATTCCAAAATTTTTAATTTATGGTTCCAGATATGGAATGCATTTTATAACATTGTATTTCAAGAAATTTGTAAAAAAACTTTTAATATAAGTTCACACGATGCAATGAAAAACTATTTTTAGAAATTTTACATTTTAATCATATAATTTAATTTACACCAAAATAAAGTATAAAGTTGATTAAGATTGAATTAATTTGATTAAAATAAATAAATTAAGACCTATTTTACTTTAAAACTAAACCAACACTGAAAGGATCCCTCTAAAAACTTTATTAAATGGATGAATTTAAAATAGTATATATTCGAATAAAATCATTACTTAGATTTCCAAAATTTCAAAAATAGATTTCAATGTTCTACATTATATTTTAAAATGATTTATATTAGTTATTCAAAATATATTTATTATAAATAAATGGTTTCATAAAAATTGAATTCATTATTATATCTAGATAATATAATAAAAATTGATTGTATTTGTAAAATTAGTATTTTCAACAATTCATGAAAAAGAAATTATTTTATATAAATCATAGAAAGTTGTATTTATATTAATTTTAATGGATTATTTAAAAAACTAATCTCATTTTATAAAACCAAATTTCAAAAATTAAAAATTTTAACTTTTAAATAGAAATAAAAAATAGAAATAAACCTCACTTTTATGGACAAATGACCCTCTTAAACATTTAGTACTCTATACCTTATTACATATCAATTACCAAATGTATTTTAATTCAGATATTTCCAAATTATATAATAATAATTTATTATTATTTAAACATATTTTAATAACGTATAATTAACTTCATTAATGGGTTTGATATCTCACATGATAGTCATTAGGATATTTATTTAAATAATATAAACTAAAATATTAGGGTGTAACATTATCCCCCACCATTAAAAAAATTATATCACCCTAAATTTTTACTTTTTCTAATAAGAAATAATTTATTTTTATATTGGAAAACACTTATACTTATATTTTATCAAGGTAAGTAATTATAAAGTCACAAATAATAATCTTATATAATTCTTAAACCATCAATGTATCATTATAACCCTCATAGTTGTGAAACAGTTTCTAGAAACATACTTTTATATCTATGTGATATTATCCATATAAGAATTGATATATTTATCTTCTCACTTCTTGAGTTATGGAAATATTTTACCATCGGGATAAATAATATGTTTGAATATACTCACTAGATTTCATTTCATTATTTATCATAGTTTCATTGAATTGTTGTGTTTTGGAAAATATTTCCATGATTTTTCAATCTTACATTCCAAAAGATAAATAACCACTATGAATCTTCTTCATGTCTTGAGAATTAAAATTAATGTTCAATGGATCATAAGTTCCATAAAGGACCCTCAATTATTACCCCTCTCTCTATAAATTTACCAAAAAAACCCAAATGGTCATCATAATTTAAGATAATACATAATATGAAAAAAAATTCATATATATAAATAATAAATTAATCGCAAAAATATTAAAAACAAAAACCACCCAAAATTTTACATAAATAAATATAAAAATTATTATCCTTAGTAATCTTCATAATATTACTAACCAAATTCAAAACCAAAAAATAAAACATATTTTTCACATATTCTTAATATATATAATTAAAAATGATCTCCAAAAATAAAATCAACTCATTAAACCATATACAAAAATTGTATATTACATAATCTTATATTTTAAAAAATGTAATTTCTAAAAATAACCTAATGTACCATGACATAAAACAACAATAAAACTCATTAAAAATAACAAAAAAACATGAATTTTGAGGGATTTAATAATCAAAACCTTCCATTTATGTTTCTATGAGGATTGGTACAACCGATAAGAATTTGTTTGTTGTTCCAAAGGATATGGGTGAGTTCTCTTCATTCAGAGGTTCGCCACAGTATGGTGGTGGTTGTAGTTCCTAGCATTTTCATGTTTTATTCAGAGCTGGAGCATGGGGAATGTCTTTTCAACATTGGAAAATCGGAGGATTTTCATAGAGTTGATCATTTTTTATTTGAGTAAACCACAAAGTAAAATTCTATAGTAATTTATTTTGAAGCGTGTTTCATGTGTGATGTCCAACTATGTGAAACTACTAAGTGAAAAATAATAGGGACCTTATTTTAGGGACACACTGGGCATAGAACATGGAGGTTGGAGGGTATCCCCCTATGAAATGTTCAGTGTAGAGACCACCACTCTATTTTCTTGCGCATGGTGTGGTGAAAATAGTCAATTTCTTATTAGTACACCATAGTGGCTATTTGTAAAGGAAGTATTCTATTGAAATTCCCTAGACAAAACTATGGTTGGGGTCATGGTGGTCATTAAAATAGTTCAATTTTATTTCTAAAATACTCTAAAATATAGGGGGTCAAGGGATTTAATTCCAGATAATATATTTAACTACACTCACCATGTGTTTTTTGTAATTCCAAATGCCATGGTGAAGTATTTAAAATACTCCTATATAAATGTAGTTGTCTCTACTTCTTTTCTATGATTTTGATTCTTCTCTCGATCCTTAATTGACCCTTTGACCTCTCATAACCCAATTGTTGTACCATGTAGGATTATAAACACATTGCTTTATTCAGATCGATGTCTCATGAATCAATGTACAATTCATTCTCCACTCTTCTATGTTATTTTTATTTTTTCTTTAGCGAGTCCATTTGGCAATAGATTCTATATTTTGGGATGTAAATCAAGAAATTATTTTTGGTAGCTTATTTTTCTTATGTTCTGGTGGTGTTTCCTTTGGTGAAAGCTAATTTATGATCATCCGGTATTTCTCAAAGTGCGTTGAACATTTGGTTGAGGTATAGGATCCCTAATATTTCCTTTTTGTGTATTAGTGGGAATTTCATAATTTTATCTTGATATTTGTAGATAGTTTGGGTTTGATTAAGAAGATATATAATTAGATTTTACTGAAATTGAAGGGGATAATAGAATTTACATTTTTTTACTTATTATATTATATTACTGGTGAGTTTATACTTTCCCTCAACTATTATTGAAAATCAAGGATGTTTGAACCTTGTTTGTGTTATGGATATTTTGATTTATGGGCCTTATTGTGACTTCTTGTTTGAAGTCACCATTCATAATTGGTTAAAAAATCTATATTTATAATTAATTGGTTTTATCCTTCATTCAAGATTTGTGTGATAATACCCAAGAAAGAGATGTGGTAATGTGGTGAAATGCCTTTATTTAATAGTTTCAGTTATATATTTTTCTTATGTATTATGTGGGGGGTAATTTGGGAATCACGTGGTTATAGTAGTGACACGATCGGATGTGTGATGTGATGTGGTAGTAGAGTTTTTCTTACTTGTAATGGGTTGTGATAACGGATTATTTTCTGTGAATGCATTATGGTTATTATTACATTAATATTGATAGTTTGGTGTGATGTATGGAATTTGATGAGGATTTTGTTCTCAAAAGGTATATGGGATGTTTTTTATTGTGATTTTTGTTAATAGTCTGGTAGCTATGTAAAAAAATTGTAATAATGAAACAAAAATGGATTGGGATGGGAATTAAATAATTATGATGTGAAATTTTTATGTGATAAATTAATTATGAATTAAAAGATAATAAAAAGTAAAGATTTAAATGTGTAATGAAATGGATTAAAAATTAGATGCTATTTAGAAACTTGGTTAATTTAAATATGGTTATACTTATATGTTTAAGGAATAGAAGGTGTTTATGTGTTGAGGATATGTGTTGTAATTCATTTAGTGATGGTAGGAGATAGTGTAATATTTCATGAGATATAGTGTTGGATTAATAGGATATGTTACCACATTTTATGTTAACCCATAGGTTGGGATGGTGTGAGGATATCTATCTATATTTTGTTTTCATATTATTTAGTTATTCACCACTCTTGAGTTGGATAACCTTACCAATTCCCTAATGTTTTGTCTTGGGATTTTTTACCATAAATATAGGTTGGTGATAGAATAAATGGCTAGAAACCCCTTGTTCCCCACTCACCCTTCAACGCTGGTGATAGTTTTGGGTGGTGGAGAAGATTCCATTGGTTTTGATGGATGATGACGGAGATTACTAGTGATTATGAGGATATGATATACGGTGTGGGCCATCTTGGTTAGAGGAGGGAATGAGGTTTATGTCATGCACGTTCATGGTGCCCTACTACTCTGGTTATGGGATAAGGTTTAGATGTGGATACTTAATGATTCTAGCAAGAGATTTCATGCCTTTAATGGGTGGGGTAGATAGGAATGTGTCTCAACCAACATTATAGATGGATGTATATGTGATGATGATATGACATATAAGGGATAAGAGTGCTTGATGTTTGATGATGGGGTGTGAGAGTGGGAAGTCATTGGGGGATTTTTTTTGGGCGACCTTTTTTATATTCATTGAAATTATTTTACAACATAAAATTATTTATTTTTTGATATTCACTTGGTTAGGTTGGGTTTTTTACATTCCAAAGTTTGAATTTTTTTCTGCTAATTCATTTGTTCGATAGTATTCTATATTTAAATTTTCAAGAGAGACGCTTGGTATGATCTGATTTAGTATACATTTTATGTTTACCCTATGTATTCATAAACTATTTATCAAGTTACATTGATGGATTTAGTGACTGATTATATCATTACTAACTTATAGGTTATAAATACTTTTGAGTTACCGCCCCATACTTTTCTTGGGTATTACATGGAGACATTTTTTGTATTTTTTTTATTTGTTTCATTCATTGTGGGGTGGTTATTTCCATTTTATCTTATTTGATGAATTTATATATTGTAACATTTCCCATCATATGATACAATATAAATATTTTTAATATAAATGACTCCAATATGTGTTCTTTTTATACCCGTACTGTTAATGGATTCCCCATGGCCTAATAGAGGAAGGAATCAGATGTCATTATCTTAAATCCATCATTGTCAGTAGAGGAGGTGTACCATTAAGGGAGGGTTCATGAAAATGTGACAATAATTTTTTTATTTAAGATAAAGGATGAATATCAGACTTATTAATTATATGGATTGAATTTTAAGGTAGCGAAAATGTATCAGTTTAGTTTGGTGTATGTTATTGGCTATAAAGACCATCTAAGAGATAGTATTTTAGGGCTTCCTATAACCCAACACAAGGACTATGAGTCTACCAAACAACAAAGTGAGGTGGTACTAATTCTAGGGTATATATCTAGTAAACGTATATGAATCAAAATTATTTTCCCTTGCATTTTGAATTTTGTAAATTTAATAAAATTAAATGAATCCAATTAATTAAATTTTAATGAAATTCATACTATCGGGCTTAGGTATTTTTCTTTAGATGATAATTTTATCTACGGATTCAAAAATATAAAGAAAGATGGATACTTCACCCATTATGATTCATTAATTTCATGACACAAATTGAATTTATACAGGTTACTTAGGGTCATCCAAAGTGGAACATTTCCTTGTATGGGGGATATGTTCCCTTTATTGTTTACATACAGTAGCTTTGTTTATGATAATGTATGTGCTTGTATTATTTGATAAGTAATAACCTTCACCTATAGTGAATGACTATAATTATTTATTGTAGTCCTTATATTTTATGGTCTATTAATAAGATATAGGATCATAAAACATGAATGAGAAAAATTATCTCAACCCCATGTTTTATAAAGCATGTTGTGTGTGGATTTTGATTCTCTAGTTCTGATGTCTCGATTTGATAATTATTTTATTTTTAATATTCTTATTTGTATAATAATTCATGAAGTCAAAATATTTGTTTATGAATTTTGGACTTACTTTATACCACAATTTTTTTTGTTTCTCAACAAGGGGTATTTTATCTTTTAAAAATGGTTATAATGGATTCCAGAGAGATCCAGTAACTAGTTTATAGTGTTTTATAAAATAATTCTTTAACATCATGATATAAAACTAAATTTATTTTATTTTTTAATTTTTTTAAATGTATTTAAATTAGGATTCAAAAGATAAATTTATAAAACTTTTTTATTGTTTATATGTTTTTAATGCATGGGTTTCATGAAAAAATATGTATTATTTTAAAAATCAAAAAAAAATTACTAAAGGTATATTGAAATATTATTTATGTGATTAAAGTTATAAAAGGTGCATCAATATTTCTTTTTGGGTGTCTAAATAATTCCATAATTACATTTAATATTTAATTTGTAAATATAAGTAGTATAATTAATTATGATTATGTTTTATGATATTATGTATTCTTTATAATGGTGATTCATTCATTTCAAATTAATTCATGTTGGTGGAGACATTGTTTCTTAAAAAACATGAAATAACATGGCATTTAGTTTTACATAATAAAATTACCTCTTAGTTTTAAAATTTAGAAATGCTAATTATAAAACATGTAAGGGAGTGTTAGAAATTGGAAACTATAACACCTTTATATTTTAATATATATGTCTCCTTAAATTAATTTTATTTCTTTGATAGCTTATCTTATATGAAACATGTAGTTTAAATAAACAGTAATAAACTGTTGAAATATTTTTATTTGATAGTTATGGGAAAAATGGTAGATTGGTGGTTATGAATAGGATTAAAACATTATAAAAAATATACATAAATATTTTATTAAATATAAATTTATAGATTAATACTTAGGAAGTAAGGATTTAATTTCCAGAAAATATGTTTTATTCATTGAAAATATGTTTTCATCAAAAGTGTTTTTTATTTCATTTTTTCTTAAATATTATTATTAATTTCTAAAAATTATAGAAATTGAATTTTATAAAAATGGTAAAATTTCTTGGATTAGTAAATCAATAATATATTTGGTTGAATTTTTGGGATTTTTCTGATATGATTGATTTTTCAGTGAATTGTATAAAAATATGAATTTTTTAATCTTGTCATCTATTTTCATTAAATCATGTAATTTGAAAATAAAATAAAATTTTTTATTTTATATAAAAGTGAAATAAAAAACATTTTATTTATAATAATATAATAAACTTCATTTTAATCTATAATATTTGATATTTTGATGGAAGTTAAATTTTATGCTAAAAATGAATTTTTTTAAATATAGTTTTTCATTATGTTTTATGTATTTAAATTAAAATTTATTTATGGCACTAATAGGCATTTAATATTGAAAAATGGATATCATATGTTGAATCATGATGATAAAATTCGGAAAATAGGTTACTTATATTTTTATACATTATGAATAATAACCTTGGTAAATCTTTTCCACTGAGGTAAGGGTATAATAGGTAAAATAGGGTTAAAAAATTGGTATAAGGTATTAAAATTTACATAACACTAGTATTTATCAAATTTAATGAATTTAAATTGGAAATTATCATTCATGTTTTGAAAATATTAAAAAATTGTTTTATTTTTATTTTATTCTTCCATTTATATTATTTTATAAAAAGGATAAATAAAAAAATGTCACTCTCTTGAATTAATATATCTAATATTATTTAAAAAGTATAAAAAAAAGTGGTTATGTTTGCTATTAAATTTTTATTATAATTATGAATTATTTTTTCTCATTAAAATTTATTTTTAATTATTTGTGATTTAATAATTACCTTAATTTTGTACACAACATCAATATAGTATTTGTTCAAGTCATATAGGAATAAAATAAATAATTTCAAAACTAATTAAATTGATATTATTTAAATTAATTCTTATATACCATGATTTTATAGATAAATATAATATATTAGTGGTATGTTAATGTTTTATATTATAATTTTATTACAATATTCAGGAATTTAATGTCAAATTAAATTAATAGTGTCAAAAAATGATATTTTATGAAAAAATTGATTTATTAAATTATTTAAAAATTTTAATAATCATGAATAATGAAAAGGGGTAATATAAGGAGAACAAATTCATAAATTTTCTATGTATGAGCTAATTTTTCCTTATATGTAAAATGATAAACTTTTAATATTGAAAAATACATTACCACAATAAAGGCTAAAATTGGGTATCAATGGTTTCAATCGAAATTATAATGCTTAAAATATAATATGAACGTCTATAATTTTTTATGATAATATTAATAAAATTTTATTTTATCATTAAATCCATGTCATTTTTGAACCATTTTTCATGATTTAGACAATTATTATATTATAATATTTTATGAATCCCCAAAAGTACACCTCCCCTCACTCAAAAAGGACATCTCTTCCATATCTTGTTTATGCCACTTTGACAATCCTATCATAACGAAAACCTAATGAATTATCTTCTAAATTTATTTATCCATGAATTAAATTTTCTCGTCTTCTTAAAATATCATTCCAAGGGTCCTTAAGGAGGGATCTAGAGGAATTATACTGAAGAAGTAGTAATCATATTTACCAACTCCTTCAGTTTTATTTTTTATATATCCTCTAAATATATTGTAATAATTATAAAATAATAAATCCCTTATAATAATTATAATAAAATGGTATTATAATTATATTAAAACATATTACATATCTTTTTCATCCTACAAAAATTACAAACATCGCTCATGTGTATGTACAGCTTATCATCTCCATGAAGCATTGAAATTAATTTTTAATGATCATTTCTCTTGAAAGATAAATATATTTGATATTGATGAAATAAAAATGTTTCTATTATTATAATATATCATTTACCTTCATATCCTTTCAACCATTAAAAATGATAACATCGATCATGCATACATATCACTTAAAAATGATAATTAATATGTATATAATGAATATATATAATATTTATATCATGATTAATATTCTCCAAATTGTGTATTAGTGATCATGATCCAAGGAATGAAACAAATAATCCCAAACATACATGAAAAAAACATTTAACACCAAAAAATAATGATTTAAATAAATAATTTTTTATAAATAGGTATTAGAATGTTATAAAAAGATCATATATGAAATTATAAGTATTTATATAGTTTTTTTATATAATTATAATGATTATAAATTTATTATAAAATATGTAAAAACTTATTCGTAGGAAATTCAAATATGAGGTAAGATATTTATGTTACAATCTCATTATTTACCAGGATTGTTTATGATCAAGCTTTCAAAAATGCAATTTCATGTTATATCCCTCAATAAACTAATGAATTTTATTATATTATAGTCATTTTAATATATTACATATTTTCCCATTCATTTTCATCTCTTTAAGAAATCAAGATACCAAAATAATATTTTTAAAGAAAATCAACTATATTTCTCCCTTATATCAAATGATCATTTACTTATATACCCATGTATTCTAAAAATGTTATCTAGAATGTTTTTAATATTATCCTATGATAAGTAATTTTTACCCATCATTTAATTTAAAAAATGGTATAAAAGGAATTTTCTTTTCATTTTCTAATAATGGTAATTTTGGATTTTTACTGAAAATGTGAAAAGAACATTTGATTAAATATACATGGTAGAAACAGAATTTCCCAACATCATCACAGCACCATTCTTTAAAGGTTATTTTATTAGATTCAAATATTATTTACGCAGAAAAATTATTTAATATTTTTTAAATATCTACTTTTAAATTATTGTTTTCAAAGTGAAAACTATATTTTCCCCAAGAAATGTTGCAATGATATTTCAAAGGTATTTTAAACAATGAAATTTTTTGTTGATGTTACTAAGTAAATAAACCAATTATGTTAAAATTATTCTTTCTCTAGATTTTTTATGGTGATTACGTAATGATATTTTGTATTATTGATTCAAGAGGGATAAATTTTTTAATTATAAAGAATTTTGAGAATGCGTATTATTTATCATTCAAAATATAAGGAATCCATAGGATGTTTAAGTGAGGGTTATGCCCAATTATAGGTAGACCCTCGCAGCATTGACAGGTCTCATGAGACAAAATATAAATCATGAAATATTATATGGGTATTCAGTTTTCACATACCAAATTATTAAAAATTATTTCCTTATTGAGAGGACATGATAGTAAGATTCAAGATATCTTAGTATAGAGGCCATGATTATGAATGCACAGAATTATTTTGTTATTTTATTAATAATTGAATTTTCATTATCCATGAGTTTTCAATGTTGATATTGTTTATGGATACTCATTCAACTAATCTTTTTATTTAATTCCATGTTTTTAATTAACCAATTTTCTATATTGATTATGCCTCATTTACTCAATATATCTTCTATTGTATGTAACCCTTATTGAGAATCTGATATCATACTTCATTTTTTTGAGAATATAAAAGGATTTTAAGAATGATATTATGAATAAAATCAAGGGTAAATTTTTTTTCCATATTCTATGTTTTTTATTTTCAATGTAATATGGGTATCATGTATTTATCTAGTTTTCTAAAAACTCTAAACTGGTAGATCTTATATAGTGAGATTCATTATATCTTATACTAATGTAATAAAGAAAACAGTGGGTATGGGTTACTATAGTTTTAGTTTCTATAGTTGGTATCCAATAAAGTTTAGTAAATACCTTGAGAAATATATTTTAGATTAATAAAGCTATCATGATAATTATGATAATCCTTTTTAGTATTTGAGATGTTTACCTTTAGAGGGATTTTTATTTTATGTCTTAATATTCATGATGATTATAGGGTTACTTAGTTTGTTACATTATTTAGTGATGGATTCTAGTGGAAGAAAGGCAATATTCACCCAGAGATAATGTTGGGTCTATCTTACTAAAATAGAAAATACAATAGGTATTGAAAATAAGTAGGTCATGTCTGTATTTGTAGCGACCTGACCCCAAAGTGCCCGAAGTGGGTTTCTACTACCATTATATTATCTTGATTATAAGGAATCAAATCCTGATGGATTTAAGAGCATAGTGGTCTTGGTAAACTAGATACACGTAAGAGTCTTTTATTAGAAATGAATACACCAACAATAATAGAATATTTTTCTTTCGAGGATAACTATATTCCATCAAGTATATCTCTGACTGTCTTTCAAGGTACAATTCATGGATTCTTAAGGAAAGGAAAAAAATAAGGTTGAGTTAAAATTATTCATAAGGGTAAATTATTTCAGAATCAATAATGAATCAATGGTAATAATAATTATGTAATGGTAAATAACTGAACACACATACCAGGAAATCAACAAACCGGGTTGGAAGTGTATAAAAATATGAAAAGGTAATAACTAAAAACACAACTCATTAAATTAATATAGTGAGACTAAAATGCATCCAAAGAATTTTTTATAGTGAAATCTCTTGGATTATAAATACAATGTCAAAATTAATGCAATGCTTAATTATTGGGCGTCATGCCTCAGGAATGGTAAAAACTCTACTTTCAAGATCTATCCTCCAGATAGTTTAAAACTATAGGTAGAAACTTTTTAAATTTTTTCAATCATTTTTTCTCAAGAGAACTTTTTGATGAATTGAGGAGATATATAAAGTCCGGATCAAACCTATCACTACATTTTCAAATCATTTCTCATTACGATTAATAAATTTACTTAATAAAAAATCTTCCTTATAAAATATTTTTATTGAATAAAGGATACATATTTATCAATATTATTTAAAAATGAAATAGTTTTCAATGTAAACTATGTATAAAAAATGATAAAAAGTTCAATAAATAATCATATCCATGAAAAATTATATGGTAATTTCAGGGAAATTCAATGTCAAATTATTATAAGAAATTAAATATTTCAAGGGGACTAAAAGGAATCAAGGAAGGGAATTCTAATAATATCATTGTCCAAATCAATCATAAACCATCAAGAGGAAGAATAAGGATGATATCAATACAATATATCCCCAGTGAAGTAAAATAAATTATTCGTTTCATTGATGATTGGAAATATTATAAAAAGTTTTATTAAAAACATTCTTGAGAAAAATATCCTTATTATATTGAAAAAAACCATGAAAATAATTTTATTACAAAATCAGTTTTGAAAAAAAAAACTTTTAAAAATCATCCTTTTAGACATGAAAATTAATCTTCAATGAAATGATGGCAGTTATTCATACATATCATATAATTTAAAAAGAAAACTCCTTTGGAAAAGTAAAAAGTCTCGAGAAATGAAATGTTCACTAAGAGACAAGATGATTCCTTTGAAAACAATCATAAAAGACAAAAAGGGAAAAAAATTATTTCACAAATAATTTTGGAATTTTTAAAAACATTACATAAAATCTATTATATAGAATAGCATTTTTAGAATAAAATAGGTTATCTGACTAAGGAGATAATGATTTCGTGCTTTCTGATAAAAATATAAAACATTTTGAGTACCAAAGTGTGGTAAAATGGTACTAATACTTGAAAAAATTAATTAATAACCATATTAGTGTACAATAAATGGTTTTATTGAACTATGGTCGTATAATTTCCTCATATGGAAATGAAATGTCATAAAAAATATTCTAGATGGAAGTATTATTTAAACATTCCAATGTTTCCCATACCAATTTCAATCATTTTAAATTATAAGCCTCGTGAAGGAATAACATTAAATGAATTTTTCAAATACCTTGGATATAAAAGGATTAATGATATAATATATTAATAGGTGAATCATATACACTACACAAAATAATTAAGTGGTGAATATGACATTTATCTCACAGGTGTAAAAAGTGAGATGAAAATTCATTACCTTATGTCTGAATTTTCATGTCTATATTTATATTCATAAATAAGAAACATATGTTAATTATTTACTATATTAATGAAACTTTCAATTCTTATCATAACTTTTATTTCACTTATTACTATTATTTGTACCATTACTTAAATAATTAAACATATATCTTGTGTTTGGACTAAATTCGGTTTATATATCAAAAAATATCTTTGGTATGTTAATAATGCTAAAAAGGTTAATAATATAACATTTATAGAATAATAAAAAGGTAATAATTATAATATTTATTCCTAAATTATACTTATAAAACTAATCATTTAAGATGGTTATGAAAAATGAACCAGCGTTACAATCTTGGAAATGGTAGGTTGTACGTACGCATAACGAACATTCCCATTTTTCAATGATTGTTATAGAAAGAAGGTAATTATAAATAATCATTCTAGAATTATAATTATATAATAAGTAAAATATAATTTCATCATATATAGTTATATATATAATTCTTGTTATGTGAAAAGAATCACATCTTGTTAAAAAGGTTGTAGTTCACACATCCACAAATGATGTCATCACATTTTAAGTAAGTGAAAGGGTTATAAATAAAATGAAATATATTTTATAAATATAAAGTTAATTATTTAAAGAATATAATATATATGTTTTTTATTTTATATTTTTTTAATTACAAACAATTTCATTGACATTCTGTGTATCGTGTGATCGAATCGCATCACTTTTAAGAGGTGGTAGTCCACACTTCCACAAATGATGTAATCATGTTTACACGAAATGGAAAGCATAAAGGTATGTTATATATAAAAATTAAATAATAATAAATAAATTATAAATATAATATATATCACATATAAAAATCATTTCCATCATTATTCCCACTATGTGAGGTGGTAAAGGAAGAACGAACAATCATCGTTTCATGAGGCAGTAGTTCACCACACACATAAACGGTAAGTTAGATACCCATTAGATAGAAGTGTGTTTCAGTATAGATATAACCCATAACATAAAAATATATAATTATATTAATTATACTATAATTGTTTTATAATAATTCAATAATGAGAGTTTAGGGGGTAGAGAATGGAAATAAAACTGAAGATCTTGAGGAAAGATGTTACATCTTCTTTGGGGAACTCCTTTTGGTTTACACCAAAGGGATTCATTGGATGGATTAGTTCCCAACGGTCTGATAATAGGATTATGTGAAAGATTTTTAGTGTCTATTTTGAGAGATATTTTTTGAGTCGATGTTTCTTGAGAGATTTGAGGAATTGGGAGAGGTGAGTGTTTTTTATAGTGAAGGAGGAACAACAGTTTAGTAAATTTTAGAAAATTGAATTCCACCCATGTTTTTTCCATTGAAATTGGATCCAATAATGGTAAAAATTTGATAAAATGGATTATATTTTTTAAATATGTCCATCCAATGGATTTTGGAAAATCCTTTAGTCCATTTTGGCCATTAATTTTTAGGTTCAGTCTCTTATTAAGCTACTTTTTCTTTTAATCGAAGTAATAATTTTTAATCATGTTCACTACTATTTTTGGTAAAAACAACTAAGTTGAACTTATTATAAAGTATAAATTATTATTATTAAAAATATGGAATCAATTTTTCAAAATTATAAAAACATAATTGGTATAAATTAATTTAAAATTAATCTAACAAATAAGACAACAAAGATGGGTTTTTAAGTAAAAATCTTCAAAATATTTCTATGTTTTTATATCCAATTTAAAATATAAATAGATTAAATGACATAAATTTGAATAATTGATATAAATTTTATCTAATTATACGTTTAAACAAATAAAATTATAATTTTTCATTATAAATTAATAATACAAAAAAAAAGTATTGAATTAAAATTAAATTGTTTTCATTATTCTTTTAAAAAATAAAACATCACATAAAAATAAAAAAAATCACCCTAACATAATTTTTATGTTACTATTTCAAATATTAAGATTTTTTGATATATAATTTTTATAAATTTTCCAAAAATTATATTTAAAATAGGTTCCATGTTAAAATGATGTAAAAGTACCTTAATAAAAATATATGTTATTTGTAAAATATTGGGTCTATTATTATATTATTATTATAAAATATATTGTATTATTTTTTAGAAAAATGAACGAATATAATATATATATATGTATTTATTAAATTAATATCACTCAATAATTTTAATTTATTTAATTTATTAGGACAAAACATCTTTGTGAGAAAAAAAATTTTCAATAATAACATTCCCTTTAATTCAATTGGTTCTTATATTAATTTATAATTAATTATTAATGAGTCAATTCAGTTCATATTTATGTAAAATATATATTTTTATATGATATTTAATCCAATTTAGTACTTCTTATTTGACGGATAGGTTATATCTTATTATATTAAATAATAATATTTTAGTAATATATTATTGTTTGCTAAATCTCGGTCTTGCATGTTACATAATCCATTGAAGAAACTCATTTTTGTGTTCGACGTTTGCTAAATAAGTGCCTTGTGAATTGAAAGATATAAATTATGTTTAATTTATTTAAAATAGTAAATATATTATAAATTATTGGGATATTATATTCCCTTACAAACATGGTGTTGTGTGTCATACACACTATCGAATACAGTACTTCTAATTTAGATTTTTTGGGTTATTAAACTCTCCCCACCTTATTTAAATTTATTCCTCAAAATTTAAAATCTATATTATTGATATATTTATTGATAATTCCATTATTTTAAATCCCACATCATGAGAAGGGAGTGTAAGAAATCCTCTAGAAAAGAGATAATTGGAAGTACAAATGTCACATGAAATAACATATAACTAGATCTATAAGTAAGATAACACAAGTGGAAAGTAGAGATACATACTTGGATGAAGAGTGTAAATATTTATTGGGAGTTATTTATTTGATCAGTAAAAAACAAATGAATGATCAATCAAATGTTGAGGGGTTAAAAGAAAAAAATCTATGATGATTTGTAAGACAATCGGTTCAACAAAAATTATGGTATTAGGATAACACATTTTCTTTTAATATCATTTTCATCATATCTATAAATTCCATTAATTAATATAAATATATGGAAATTTAAATACATTGTACATTTTATTTTTATATTAACAATTCCATCTTCTGTGATTGCATTGAACAAACTCTAATTCATCCCTTACTTCAAGAAATGGGTATCCAAAAATTAACTCTGACCCATGAAGCACTAAAATAAACATTTAATGGATCATAAGGGATGTAAAAGAGTGAAAAGAATTTAAATTTTTCTATATTTTCTCTCCAAATACAATATGGTAAAAACACTATTCTCTAAACCTAAAAAAGTTATAATATTAGTTCTTCATTATTATTTATTCATAAAATTGTTTAACTAAAAATAATGACATATTAACTAGGACGTCGAGTAAGAAAGTGGTTGGCATGAAACCCTTGTCATCCTTTGGTCATGGGTTCAAGACCCTTGTGATTTACCATCTTTATTGGTTTACATATGGCATATGGTTTTTATTGTACTTAAATCATATTAACATAATTTCCTAAATAAATATAACAGACATCCTTGAAATAAGGTTAATCAATTAATATCTATTTAACTATGGTTTCCAGTACAACCCCAATACATAAATACTTCATCCACATATTTCCACATAAATCTCTATATGGTCTAAAGTTTATCTTCATGAAGAGGTTATTGACTCGGGTAATGTTCAGGTTACCCACATTAAATTCAACAAACAATAAATATTCCTTAAGACGAGTTTCACTTCCTTCAATTAAACTCTTCATTTTTTCATGGAAATTAATTGCAGTACATCCTTATTTCGCACACATAAACCATTATCCATTCCATTGAGAGACATTTCTAGGTTTCTCCTTCCACATTTCTTCTATAATGAAAATCTAACATTATTCTCTTCATAGTCTCCACCACATGAGTTCTTATAAAACTATTTCTTTCTCTTGTAGGGTGATTTCATGAGTTGGTAAAGATATATTTTGTTAATCATATTTCAGGAAAATTGATTTTGAATAAACATGATATCATTTATTTTTTTCAAAACCTCATTTGGTCAGTCATATTAACCACATTTTTCATTTTTTCAATGTTAACTTGACTCATTCGGGTACCATCCAATAAATAAAATCTAAAATCATATTGTGAGTAGAAATAGTTATAAAAAATGTGTAATCATTTATAGGATATCAAGATCATGACACATTATCTCCAATATAGAATGAATTTGGTGTAACCAAGTTTATTCATGTTCAAGATCCTTCATAATGGTTTTCAAATAAAATGTGAATTGTCTTAAGAATATCTACTAAGAGTGTGAAAAAATGTGTACAATAAGGCATGTTTTCATGTATTGGGTTACACTAAGTCAGGTTCGACACACCGTATCACAATTGTTACTCCAATGTACATATTTTCTATGATAACATCGACTTTTAGTATCTAGAAAGGTATATATTACTAGGAATACCTGTATAGTGTCTACTTTACCAAAATTCTATGGTTTTATTCTATACTTATCTGTAGATTTTACCTTAGGGTTATATTATATAATTAAAATTTTCATAAATCTAGATCCCAAGGTTGCTACTAAACTTCCATTGATACCAACTATAGAGACTTGACCCCATAGATCCTAGAGATGGTGTCTAATACAATTAAATTAGAATGATTAAAAGGAATAAAATTCCAAAGGACTGAATATTTTTGTTGTCTTGAGAAACTAGATACATAAAAGGGTATTATATTACATATTAATACAATAAATACAATATAATGTTTTGAGGAATAATTTTTTTCATCTAGTATATACCTTTATATCTTTCATATTTTTTTTCTTGGATTAATTGGTAAAGAGAAAAAAATAAGGGTAAGCTCAAATTCCAAGTAAGGGTATAGTATAGTAGAAGAATTAATGAATCAATGAGAGCAATAATTATGGCCTGGTAAATAACTTAATACATATACCATTAAATCAACAAACTAAGAAGGAAGTTCATAAAAAAATACTAAAATATAATAAATATAATCACATATTGTGGAATTAATAAACTGAGAATGAAATACATATATAGAATTTTTTCTTATTGAAAATATTGGAGATAATAAATAATGAATCAAAATTTAGGCAATGATTAATTATTGGATGTCATGTCTCGGATGCGTGAAAACATGTACTACCAAGATCCATCATCTAGATAGTTTAAAAATATCGGTAGAAACCTGTTTAATTTTCAAAATAATTTTTTCTCATGATAACCTATCGTTGCATCAAGGGGATATAAAATTATTGGACCTCACCAATCACTGCATGTCCAAACCATTCCGAATATCGATTGATTAATTTAATTAATAAATAATATGCATTGTCAAATATCTTTATTGAATAAATGATATATATTTATCAGTGTTTCCCCAAATAATCAAATAATTTTCAATGTTAAAACCATATGAAAAATGGTATACATTTTAGGAAATAATCAAATCAATGAAAAACGATATGGGTATTTTCGTGAAATTCATTGTAAATTGATCATATCAAATTTGCAATTTACAGGAGAATAAAAATAATCAAGGAAGTTAATGTCAATAAAATCATTGGATAAATCAATCATAAACTATAAATAGGAATAATAAGTATGGTTTCTATATAAAATATCTCATATGTTGTAAAATAAAGGTTTGTTGTAATTTATGAATGGAAATATTATAAAATGGTCTTTTAAAAATATCTTGATGAAAATATATTTTTTATATTGAAAGAAATTTTGAAAATCATATTCTAAAAAAAATAACTTTTGAAAAAAATCATAAAAATTTAACCTTTTAAACATATATGTAATCTTTGAATAAATGATAGAGGTTAAACTTGTACATGTCGTACGATGTAAACAGAACATTCCTTTTACACAGTAAAAAGGTTATAAAAATGTATTATTCTGAAAGAGATAAAAATATTATTTTTAAAACATTATAAAAAATAAAAAATGGTAAAAAAGTATTTAATAAATTATTTAGGAGTGGTTAAAAACATTTGTTAAGACCATTTTAGAAAACAAGGTTTTTAGAATAAAATAGGTTCTCCGCGTAAATAGAGAATGAAGTTAGGTTTTCTTAAAAACATTTTATGAGGAATTATAAGTAAAAAAGAGTAAACAAATGGTACCAATACTTGAAATAGGTCATGACTAAACATAAGAGAGGAAAATTAAAAGTTTTATTGAATAATTGTCATATAATTTTATTTAATGTTAAAGATAATTAAAATTATTCTTGATAAAAATAATAATTAAACATTCCAAAGTGTAACATACTACATTGAGGCATTTTAAATCATAAGCCTCATGAAGTAATAACATTAGATTTATTTTCTAAATACCATGAACATAAAATGATTAAATATATCATATATAAAAATGGGTAGTAGATACACCACACAAAATAATTAGTGAATACGAAATTTACCTCACAGATGTAAAAAGTGAAATAAAAATCTCTTACTTTGAGTCTAACTTGTCTTGTGTGTATTTATATTCCTAAATATTAATCAAATATTAATTATTTACATGCTTGAAAAAAAATTCATTTTTATAATAATTTCTATTTAACTTATTACCATGTTTTTTAAAACTACTTAAACAATTATGTTTATGTCAGGAAAGTTGAACAAATTGGGTTTATGATTCAAAAACAGTTGTGGTACATCAACAATGCTAAAAGGGTTCATTATATAACATCTATAGAATAATAATAATTACATGATTATAATATTTATACAAAAAATTTACTTTTAAAGACAATCATTGAGTATGGTTATCAAAAATGATCCAATATTACAATCATGGAGACGATAGGGCGTACATACGCATGAGGAACATTCTTATTTTTCAATAATCATTATGGGAAGAAGGTAAGTAACATTAATCATTAACGAATGATAATTATATCATAAATATCATATTATTTTAATATATATACAGAAATATATAATTATTGTGATTTAAAAGGAATCACATCGTGTCGAGGATATGGTAGTCCACACATCCACAAATGATGTCATCACTTTTTATGTGAAAGGCTAATAAAGAAAATGATTTATATTGAATTTATAGAATGTTATTTCTGTAATTAATATCATACGTATTTTCTTTATGTTGTATATTTTTAATTTAAACTATCCTTTATCCATTCCATGTATCATGTGATCGAATCACATCACTTTAAGTAGACAGTATACCACACTTCCACAAATGATGTTTTCATATTTACAAAAAATGGATAGCATAATGGTTTGTTCTATAAAAAATAATTACAAATAAATATATTATAAATATCATATATATCACATATAACATTAATTTATATCATAATTACCACCATGATATATGTTAAAGGAAGAATGAACAATCATCATTTCTTGAGGCAGTAGTTCGTCATACACATAAACGGTAAGTTCGTTACAGATAAATGGAAGTATGTGTAAGTTTAGATAGAAACTATAACAACCCTACTTTTATTACAAACTCAAGCATGATTTATTACATAAACTTCACTTGATAAAACATAAAACATCGATAGGGATAGTGTCTTTGGGGCTTAGGATTATTACCTAACAACTTAAAACATTAAATAAAATATCTTTGTTGAAATCTTCCTTTACATGACCACAACGTTCCCTCGTACATAGCATTGCGTGAGATAACCTGAGGACATGCATAAGAAAAGGGTGAGATATGAATCCCAATAAGGTAATAACCATGGAATAACAATGGAAATACAATACACGTTATAAAATAGGCATATCAATGGAGAACAAGAGAAATATGAACATAAAGGCATGATAAATCATGATAATCATAACATGTAAATGTGGCAACAACACTTAACATGGAATTAGCATGAGCCAAGGCTCATTGCACAAGGAGTATGAGTAAACCCTCATTGAACATGAAGCATGAGTAACCCCTCATTTCACATGAATTAGCATGAGTCAACACTCATTGCACCTAACATATCATGAACCTGTACTTTACCCAATACATTGGAGCACTATCTGGGCACACCCTTCTTAGACATTTCATTTCATGCATAAGTGCGGCACATGGATCATGAAAAAAGGAATCAATCATCAACGTTTATTCCACCATAAAGGGATGTGGAATAAATATAGGAAGCATTATAATCAATAATTAAATGTGCATAAATGTGAATACCCTTGATAGAGAAATGGGAATGGTATTCACTACACAATTACATTGGCTTGGAAAATCGTAGTGCAATTTCGGCAGCGTAAAGACGTGAAATAAAAACTCATAAAAAAATTGATGAGAGATAAAGGGGTGTATCATCATATTTACATGAAATGAACATTAATATGGTTATATAAATACATGTCCCAACAAACGTAATGGAATTTAGATGCATAATACAAAATAATTACTTGGATTAAATGAGGAGAGAGAAATCCCTAATGGAATTTTGGCTTAGTAATGGGTGTACATGGTAGGCATTAATGAGAGATAAAAGGGTCTACCATTATCCAAAAATAAAGAGTTAATTATAGGGGAGGTGCAAAATCATACCTCAACTTTTTTAATTGAAAAAAAATTTCATAACAACATAACAAAAATTGGACAAAAATGAGAAAGGAAGAAATCCCTTACTTGGAAGTGCAATACCAAAAGTTTGGGAGAGGCTTTACAGAGGCTTAATGGAAGCTTGGGGCAATTTGGTAGGATTCTATAGAAAGGATTTAAGGGTTTTGTCGAACACCAAAGGCTTTGAGTGAAAAGAAAGTGGGAGATTGGTGGGTTTATATAGGAAAGGAGAGGGAATTCATTATTATTTAAGTTTGGGACACCTGACATTAAACTAATCAAAACCAGAAACCATCCCATGGTTTCTTCATATGGCTAGTAGAAAAAAATATTTTATATGTACAATGGCCGAACTTCTTAAAATAATTAGTTTGTTTATGTGGAAATGAGTCACACTCTCAATGAAAACAATTTAAAAATGAAAAATGTTTTATAAGCCAAGAAAGGCCCACTAAAGATTTTTCAAATAAATAAAAAAAAACCCAAAATCAGATTATTTTAATTTTAAAACACATATTGGCCAAAAAAAATGTTTATAGTATTTTATTGAATCACTATTGGGTCATTATGATGTCATAAAACACATTATATATTTAAATGGTATTTAATTTTTACCCAAAAATTCGACTGTATCTGAAAATTATGAAAAACAAACCATTGGATAAACTTGAAATCATGATTCCAAAAATAATATTCATTTTATATAAATAATTTTATAAATACGTCAAATTTTACTTTTAAAATAAAAATTGACATTTATCGAAAATTCATGGGTTTTGACAAAATCAGCTTACAAACCTTAATGAAAATTACAGTTGCATTCATAAAATTATAAGATAAATTATATTTAATAAAAATTATTTTAATAATAATAATAATAATTTATTAAAATATCATTTAATTAAAAATCCATTAATTCATCCAAATAGATTTCATCATTGAATGTTAAATAAAACTATTATATGTGCTTAAAAACTATTTACAAATTAATAATAATAAAATGAATGTATGTTGATTATTATATACAAAAATAACTCACATATTAATAGTGCTAAGGTCTTGTAACATAACACTTTATAACACTCACATAATTCTAAAGGGTAAGGTGCTCGATGGTGACAGACTCTTGGGGTGGATCGGAGAACATCGCTCGGGTGGTAATCTCTATTAACTTTAACTTCTCTCATAGCCGGTTCAGATCAAGATTAATGTGTTCAAGAATAGATTGGGCTTGGTCGAGAGAGAATCCCAATGATTCCACCTCCATTCCGTACTCTGAAAAATTGTCTTTTTACGTGGAAAGTCTACTAGATAAGGCCATCACTTCCATTGTCTGTGTAAATTGGATTTGTTAAAGCCCTATTTTTATACTAATCATGTGATCACTATTCAACGGCTATATTTGCAGTGATAACAATTCCTAATGGTATTTTAAAATCTAGAAACATAAATCCAATGATGTTCACCTTTTATAGAACAATAATAATACATTTAATTAGATCCAGATAATTTCCATTAATGAAATTTTGGGTCGTTACAATCTTCCCCATTTAAGAAATTTTTCCATTGAAATTTCTTTTTTCCAAAATAAAATAGATGTGGGTAACTCTACTTCATCATTTACTCTAGTTCCCACATTGCTTCTTCAAACTCTTGGTTTTTTCACAACACCTTGACATGGGGCATTGTCTTATTTTGTATAACTTTTTCTCTACGATCTATGATCTTTTCTGTTTGCTCCTCGTAGGAAAGATCATTATATAACTGTACTACCTATAAAGAGAGTACATGTGAAGGGTATGGTATATACTTCATTAAGAGGGATACATGAAAAACATCATGTACTTTGGCCATGGTAGGTTGAAGTGCTAGTCTATAGGCCACATCCCAAACACGATCAAGAATCTCAAAGTGGCCAATGTACCTAGGACATAACATCCCTTTCTTTCAAAACCTCATGACCTTATTCCATAGAGATATGCATAGAAATACCATGAATTCAACTTTAAACTCAAGGTCTCATTGATGGTTATCTTCATAACTCTTCTGCGGACTCTGGGCTTCCTTGATATGCTCCTGAATGGTTTTCACCTTCTCCTCCATTTCATTGACCATTTTTGGTCCTATTAGCCTACGCTCACTGACTTCATCCCAACATGACGGTGTTCTACACCTCTTCCCATACTGGTCTTCATAAGGAGCCATTCAAATGCTCGAGTGGAAACAGTAATTCTAGGAGAATTCAACCAGTGGAATATGTTGGTCTCACCCTCCTCTGAAGACAATAGAACATGATCTTAACATATCCTCTAGTGTTTGAATTGTTCACTAAGATTGGCCATCAGTTTGAGGATGATCGGTCACACTGAAGTTTAGTTCATTATTTAGAGCATGTTGAAGACTCTTCTAGAAAATAGAGTTGAATATTTGATCTCGATGAGATAAAATAGATAGTTGTACTCCATACAGCCTTACCACTTCCTTGATATATATTTGGGCTAGTTGATCTAATAAGAGATCCTCCAGAATTGAAATAAAGTGTGAAGACTTGGTAAGAAGATCCAAAACAACCCAGATTTCATTGTTGCCTTTGGATATCTTAGTAAGTCTGGTTTCAAAGTCAATGGTGATGTTATCCCATTTCCATGCTGGTATGGTTAATGGTTTTATCATCCCATTAGACCTATGCCTCTCTACCTTCACTTACTAACACACTAGGAACTTTAATGTATAATCAGTGATAGCCTTCTTCATATTATCCCACCAATAATGCTCTCAGAGATCTCAATACATCTTTTTTGTTTCTTGGGTGAATAGAGAAATTTGAACTATGTGAATCATCCAAATGTTCCTTCTTCAACTCTAGACTTGATAGAAGACATTGTCTTTTCCCAAATCTCACAATTCCTTTTTCATTAACATTGAACTCTGAGGATTTCCCTTTTTTGATAGCTCCCACTTTCTTCTGAATTCCCACATAATCCTTTTCAGCATCCTTTAACCTTTCTAAAAGATACGATTGAGAAATCATTTGTGAAAGGATTGATGATGTTCCCTTCTTTATGATCTCCATGTCCATCTTCATCAAATCTAAAGAAGATTGGATCCTTTTCAATTTTCATCAATGAGATAATCATTGGGTCCTTTATACATAGAGCAGCCTCCACCTTGTTCGCTTTCCCAGGGTGGTAATAGATTGAGCAGTCATAGTCTTTGATCGGCTCTAACCATCTTTCTTGGAGCATGTTCAACTCAATTGGTGTGAATATATACTTTAGCATTTTTTGATCAATATATATTTCACAATTCTCACAAAAGAGATAATGCCGCCAAATTTTTAAATTGATGGTCACACCAACCAACTTCATATCATGTGTTGGATATTTCTTCTCATGAACATTCAATAGCCTTAAAGCATAGTCAATGACTTTGTCCTTTTCATCAACACACATCCCATGCCTTTCTTCGTAGCATCACTAAATACCACAAAGAGTTCTCCACTAGTGGGTAAAGTGAGCATCTGCATAGTGATAAGCCTCCTTTTTAACTCCTTGAATCTTTCTTGGCATTTATCACTCCATGATAACATTACTCCCCCCCCCCCCGAGTTAGCTCGGTAAGATGGTTGGAAAATCATAAGAAATTTATCGCAAATCATCGATAATATCCAGATAACCCCAAGAAGCTGTGGATATTTGTTACCGATGTTAACCTCGACCATCCCTCTATTGCAGCTATCTTGGAGGGATCCACTAATATCCCATTGCTTGTGATGATATGGCCCAAGAATTACACATCCTTTAACCATAAATCACACTTTCTATACTTTGCATAGAGCTTCTCCTTTCACAAGGTATCTAGTTTAGTTCTTAGATTCTCCCCATGATCTTGCTTGGTTTTGGAGTATATTGGAATATTATCTATAAATTCTACCACAAATTTGTCAAATTAAAAAGACTCTATTCATCAAGCCCATGAATATTGATGGAGTATCAGTGAGTCCAAAAGGAATTACTATGAATTCATAGTGTATGTATTTTGTATGAAAAGCAGTCTTAGAGATATCTTCCCTCTTCAGCCTTACTTGATAATATCACGACCGCAAATCTACCTTGGAGAAGAATTGTGCTCCACGTATCTTATTAAAAAGTCATCAATTTTTGGGACAGGATACTTGTTATTTACCATGATTTTGTTAAACTTGTGATAATCGATGCAAAGGCATATAGACCCATCCTTCTTTTGAAGAAGTGGACTAGTGCACCTCATGGTGAAGCACTTGGGCGTATAAACCCTTTTCCATATTCTCTTGTTGTTGTTTCTTAAGATCCTCAAGCACCACAATATCCATTTTATATAGAGTCTTGGATAATAGAAATGCCCCAGGTTTAAGATCAATTGAGAATTCAACATCTCTTCTAGGAGGAAGACCAGACAATTCCTTGGGAAACACTTCAACAAATTCCATCACAATAAGAATATCTTCAAGGATGGTGGCCTCCTTAGATTCAATCATCTGAGACAGATATGTGTGCTCATAGGGTAGTAATATCCATGCTTGATATGATAGAACTAAATAAGATTATTCTACCTCTTTGCACATGTACAGAATGGGGGGCATATTTTTCACATGGAGAGTGACTTCCATATCATAGAAATTTATATTGGCTTTATATAAGTAAATCCAATAAATTCCAAGAATTTCATCAAATTCCACTAGAGGGAGTATGATGAGGTTCGTTGCGAAGTTCAATCCAGCGATTAAGACTAGAGAGGATTTATATTCATGGGTTTCATTGCATCTAATTCTACCAGAGAGTGTATGATGAGGTTCATCAGGAAGTTCAATCCATCGATTAAGACCATGGAGGAGTAATATTCATGGGATGAAATTATTTTCCCATTATTTTTTCTCACCAAAATCTTTAATTCAATTATTTGTGATGTTGTTGGGATTGTTCTACTAAACATTTGTTATATAAAAGAGTGCATAGAACCTAAATTAGAAAGCACGTTCACTATTTTTGAATGAATAACTAGCTTAACTGTCACCACTTCATTTTTGGGGTTTACTTTAGCAGTAGTGATGAAAAAATCTCTCCCTTGCTTCCTTGGACATTGTTGGTTGCCTCCGAAAACCCTTGTCTAAGGGAACAGATTTGCAAGGTTCCCTGGTTCATTGTAGTTGAAGTAATGAACGATGCCATAAGATACGAATAGACAGTTCCTCTCCACTATCGTAGCTGTGGGTTTTTCTTGCTGATAGTTAATAGATATTTTCCCTTCTCTTCCACACATAAATAATTTCTTCATCCCCTTTAGGCAATTTTGGGGTGCTTTTTTCCGCACCATTGGCCAGTGGGTTACTAGATTTTCTTAGCACCGTTGGATTTATCCATCAGACCACCAGATTGAAGTCCACCTTACGCTTACTATCCCCTTGATACCCCTGAGGTTCGCCGATCTTCATTTAAAACTTGAGAACACATCAGACAATTTTCCTCATTGTTGTCGAAGTCGCGGATCGCCTGGGATTTCCGCACGCTAGGTTTCAGCCCACCGAAGAAGCAGTCAACCTTGACTTAGAGGGTAACAACTAAGCTAGAAGCGTGACATGAAATCCTTGTGAAGTTTTACTTGTAATCTCTAATAGATTCATAGTATTTTTTCATTTAGGGAAAGGAAGTCCCTTTCCATATTAAACCAGAGGGTGCACGGAAAATATTTATCTAAAAACAGCTTCCGGAAATCCATTCATTCCAACACCTATATCTCCTCCTTAGGCTTTGTATTTTTTATAAATGTCAACCACTGATCGGCTTCACCCTCCATATGATAAGAAGCTAGAGGAACCTTTTCATGTTCATAAAATTTAAGTATGGAGAAGATCTTTTCAGCGGATTTTATCCATTGTTCGGCGATTGAGGGTTCAGATGATCCATTAAAAGTATGAGGTCTTTGTCTCATAAAGCTCTCAATGGCGACTTGTTCTTTCTTAGGGGGGTTGAACATTCCAGTTGACCCATGTTTCTATTCAAATTTTGAGTTAACAAATAGAGTATCATGACAAAGCTCTTTATTCATGCTCCCATCAGATTAGGCATCTCATTATAACATTCATCACATTGTTCTTCACATCGGTTGTTAGCCCGAGTCCTCCTACTAGCGGCCATTGGCTGGAATAAAATGAACTTTAGGGGTAACACAAAAATGGTAATCCAATAAAAAAAATAAGACTTATAAATATCTTTTATTTATTAAACTATTGAATCTATAGGATTCAATCTATGTTATCCATGATCTACTTCTTAATATATATTCTAAGCGAATTATTCTTATTCCCTTAATAACTATTCATACATAGCTTCTGAATTTACCAATGCATATCCCCTTGGAGTTTCATAACCAAAAGTGCGGAAAGGATTATTTTCATTACCAGGATACCCTAGGACAAGCCTAAACTCCTTGTCAGGGTTTTCACCCCTGTGTACATTTGTGCCAGAGCCACCTCTACCGACTCATATCCAGACAGGGATATATTTTCTTGATAAACCACTTACTCAATACTCTCATAAATGTAGGGATGTTTTTATAATACTTATTATTGTATATAAGGATTCACTATTGTTTTCTAATCCTAATCCCAAAACTAACTAAACCTATCCTCTAATACCAACTATAACAACCATATTTTTTATTACACACTAAAACCTGATTTATTACATAAAAATTACTTGATACAATATAGAAGATCGAGAGGTATAGTTACTTTGGGGATTAGGATATTCACATAAAAACTTAAAACATGAAATAAAACATCTTTATTGAAAACAACATTTACATGACCACTACAATCCCTCGTACTTATCATTTCATGGGATAACCTGAGGACAAGCATAAGAAAAGGGTAAATTATAAAGCCCAATAAGGAAACAATCATGGAATAACATAAGGAATACAATACATGTCAAAAAATAGGAATATCAATGGAGCACAAGGGAAAAATGAACATAAAGGCATGGTAAATCATGATAATCATAACATGGAAATGTGGCAAGAACACTTAACATGGAATTAGAATGAGACAAGGCTCATTGCATATGGAGCATGAGTAAACCCTTATTGCACATCAAGAATGAGTAAACCCTAATTTCACTGGAATTAGAATGATTCAACAATCATTTCACATGATGTATGATGATACTATACTTTACCCAATTCATTGGAGCGCTATCAGGGCACACCATTCTTAAACATTTCATTTCATGCATATGTGTGGCGCATGGATCATACAACATGGAATCAATCATCACCATGTATTCAAACATGAAGGGATGGGTAAAACATATATGAAGATTTATAATCAATAAGTAAATTTCCATAATGGTGAATACCCTTGATAGAGAAATGGGCATGGTATTCACTACACAATGACAATGACCTGGAAAATTATGGTGTAATTTTGGCAGCATAACGGCGTGAAATAAGAACTCATAAAAAATGGTTTATGAGATATAAAGGGGTGTATCATCTTATTTACAATAAATGGAAAGTAATGGGGTCATATAGATACATGTCCCAACAAATGTAATGGAATTTAAATGCATAATACAAAATAATTACTTGGATGTAAAAGAGGAGAGGGAAATACCTCACTGAATTTCAACATGGTAACAGGTGTACATGGGAGGAATTAATGAGAGAGAAAGGGGTATCCCATTATCCAAACATAAAGAGGTTAGTATGGGGGAGGTGAAAAATCATACCCCAACATTTTTAATTTAAAACAAAAGGGCATAACCACTTAATGAATAGTAGACAAAAATGAGAAATGAATAAATCCCTTACTTGGAAGTACGATCCCAAAAGATTAAGCGATGATTGAGAGAGGATTATTGGGAGCATGGGGAACCTTGGGAGAATTATAGAGAGGGTATGGTAGGGTTTTTTAGAACTTAATAGTCTTTTAGTGAAGATAAAGTGAGAGCTTTGGTGGGTGTATATAGGAAAGGAGAGGGAATTATTTATTATTTTGGTTTGGGGTACCTCATATTAAATTAATCCAAACCACAAACCATCCCATTGTTTTTTCCCGTGGTTTTTAAAAAAGGGGAGTTAAAAATCCTATTTTATAAGGCCAATGTATGAACTTATTAAAATAAATGGTTTGCTCATATGGAGGTGAGTCACACTCTCAAGGAAAACAATTTAAAAATACCAAATGTTTTATAATACTTGAAGGGTCCACTAAATCACTTTAAAATAAATCAAATAAACCAACAATTGCATTATTTTAATGGTAAAAAAATATTGTATGTAAATAATATTTATAGTATTTTATTACATCACTATTGTTTCATCATGATGTCATAAAACACTATATATTTAAATGGAATTTAATTTTTACCTAAAAATTCGACTGTCTCAGAAAATTATGAAAAATTCACCATTGGATAATTTTGATGTCCTAATTACAAATATAATATTAATTTTATAAAAATAATTTTATTAATATGCGAATTTTTTCTTCTAAAATAAAAAGTAACATATATCATAAATTCATGGGTTTTGAAAAAATCACCTTTCAAACATTACTAAAAATTAAAATTGCATTCATAAAAATATACGATAATTTATATTTAATAAAAATTAATTTAATAATAATAATAATAATAATTTATTAAAATATAATTTAATTTAAAATCAATTCATTCATCGAAAAAGATTTTGTAGATGAATATTAAATAAAAATACTATGTGTGCTTTAAAAACTATTTACAAAGTAACAATAATAAAATGAATGTATATTGATTATTATATAAAAAAATAATGCACATATTCAGACTTCTAAGTTCTTGTTACATAACCCCTTATAACACCTATATAAGACCGAAGGGTAAGGTACATGATGATGATAGACTCTAGGGGTGGATCGGATAACATCACTTGGGTGATAATCTCTATTAACATTGACTTCTCCCATAGTCAGTTTTGCTTCAGCTTAATGTGTTCAATATCGGCTTGGGCTTGGTCATGATTTAACCACAATGACACCAACAAAATTCCGAGCTATGACAAATGCGCTTCGTACGGGTAATGATTATTGGATGAGGTCATCGCTTACTTTGCCTGAGTAAATTGGATATGTTAAAGCCCTATATTTATAATAACCATGTTATCAATATTCAACAGATATATTAGCAATAGTCACAATTCATAATGGTATTATAAAATCTAGAAACACAAAACCAATGAAGTTCACATTTTATATAACCATAATAAAACATTTAATTAGATCAAGAATAATTTTCATTAATGAATGTTTGGCTCATTACATAAACCATAAAATAACAAAATATTATTATATTTAGGATACTTTTTTTGTTATATAATCATGTAATAAAGAGTTTTTGGGGGTGGATAATGGAAATAAAACTAATGATCTTGAAGAAATATATTACCTCTTCTGGGAGTAACTCCTTCTGGTTTTCACCAAGGGGCTTGCTTTGATGGGTTTAGGGACAAATGAAGTTCTCTAGGATGTGTATGGGGATTTTTAAGATATAATTTTGTAGATATAGGTTGATAAAAAGTTTCTTGATAGTTGTTAGGATTTTTGAGGGGTGAGTTCCTTTTTATAGTTGAGGAGTGGGACTTTTGTAAATTTTGAAAAAGGGAATTCCACCCACATTGTTCTCGTTAAAAGTGGTTCTAATAATGTTCCAAATTAGATAAAAATGAGTATAGGGTCTAAATATTCCCATACAATGGATTTTGGACAGGTTTTTATGTCAATTATTCTATTATGTTTAAGGTATTTCCTATTGGGAAACTAATTTTTCTCTTAATCATTTTAATTAGTTTTAATCAATTTCACTTATATTTTATGGTCAAAAATGAAATTGAATTTATTAGAAATTATAAAAAAAGTTATTCAAATTATTTAATCCATTTTTTCAAAATTATAATCTCCTAGTTGACCGAAATTAATTTAAAATTAATCCCACAGATGGGATGACAAAGTGGGTTTTTAATGTAAAAATGTTTAATAGTTTTCTATATTTTTATATCCAATTTCACAGTGAAATTGATTTTAATGGAGTAATTTTTGTTACTTAATATAAAATATATCTAATTATACATTAAATTACTAAATAATATATTTTAATCATATAAATAAATTAGAGAAAAAATTAGTTTTGAATTAAAATTCAGTATTTATCACTATTCATTAAAACGAGAAACTTCATAGAAAAAATACCAAAAAATTCTCCCTAACATAATGTTTATATTATTACATAAAATATTAAGTTTATTTCAACATATAATATTTTTAAAAGAACTAAAATTTGGCTTTAAATCAGGTTCTCCGTTAAAATCTTGTAAAAGTTCCTTAATAAAACTATAGGTTTTTAAGCAAAATATTTGGTTAATTATTATCTTATACTTATTAACTCTATTGGATGAGTGAAAAAATATTTTATTGAATATATATATATATATATATTAAATTAATATCACTCACTAATTTTAATTAATTTAATTTATTAGCCTAAAATAGCTCTGTGAACATAAAAATTGTTTTCTATAAAAATATACCTTTTTTATTCAGTTAGATCTTATATTCATTTTTAATTAATTAGTAACCAATGAATTAATTTCATATTTTTGTAAATAATATATTTTCTTATGTTATTTAATAATATTAATAATCCATAATTTAACTGCTATGTTATATCTTAATAAATTAAATAATAATATTTTAATAAAATATTATTTTTTAGTAAATCGATATCTTGCATGTAATCCAATACATTGAAGAAGCTCATTATTGTGTATGATTTATGATAACTCAGTGTTGAAATCATTAAAGATATAATTTATATTGAAAAAAAATGGTATAACAATTTAAAGAATATTGGACAAAAATGTGAAATGAATAAGTCCCTTACTTGGAAGTACGATCCCAAAAGATTGGGAGATGGCTGAGAGAGGCTTATTGGGAGCTTGGGGAACCTTGGGAGAATCATAGATAGGGTATGGTTGGGTTTGTTATAACTCCAAAGGCTTTGAGTGATGATAAATTTGGATCTTGGGTGGGTGTATATCGGAAAGGAGAGGGAATTCATTATTATTTTGGTTTGGGACACCTCACATTAAAGTAATCCAAACCACAAACCAACCCATTGATTTTCCCCATAGTTTTTATAAAAGGGGAGTGAAAAAAATATTTTATAATTTCAATGGATGAACTTCTTAAAATAAAAGGTTTTCTTATATAGAGGTGAGTCACACTCTCAAAGGAAAACAATTTAAAAAGACCAAATGTTTTATAAGCCTTGAAGGGTCCACTAAAGCACTGTAAAATAAATCAATCGAACCCAAAATCACAATATTTTAATGTTAAAACTTATATTGTCTGAAAATAATGTTTATATTATTTTATTACATCACTACTAGGTCATTATGATGTTATAAAACACATTATATATTTAAAAGGTATTTAATTTTTACCCAAAAATTACATTGTCTTAGAAAATTATGAAAATTTCCTCATTGGATAATTTTGATATCCTAATTTCAAAAATAATATTCACTTTATCAAAATAATATTATTAATATGTGAATTTTTTCTTTTAAAATAAAAACTAACATTTATCGAAAATTCATGGGTTTTGACAAAATCTGCTTTCAAACCTTAATAAAAATTAAAATTTCATTCATAAAATTATAAAATAATATATATTTAATAAAAATTAATTTTTTAATAATAATTATAATTTTTATTAAAATATTATTTAATTAAAAATATATTTATTCATCAAAATAAATTTTATAGTTGAATATTAAATAAAAATAATATATGCACTTTAAAAACTATTTACAAAGTAATAATAATAAAATGAATGTATATTCATTATTATACAAAAAAATAATGCACATATTCATAGTGCTAAGGTCTTGTTACATAACCCCTTATAACACATGTATAAGACTGAAGGGTAAAGTGCATGATGGTGACATACGATTGGGGTGGCTCGGATAACATCGCTCAGGTGGTAATCTCTATTAACTTCCACTTCTCCCATAGTCAGTTTTTCTCAACATTAATGTGTTCAAGATCGTCTTGGGCTTGGTCAATATTGAAGCCCAATGACACCACCCCAATTCCGAGCTCCGACAAATGTGCTTTGTATGGGGAATGTTTGTTGGATGAGGCCATCACTTACTTTGTCTGAGTAAATTGGATTTTTTTAAAGCCCAATATTTATACTAATAATGTGATCAATTTTCAACTATTATATTAGAAACAGTAACAATTCATAATGTTATTTTAAAATCTAGAAACATAAATCCAATGAAGTTCACATTTTATATAACCATAATAATACATTTAATTAGATCAAGAGGAATTTTCATTAATGAATGTTTAGGTCATTATAGAAACCATAAACTAACAACATAATTGTATATTTAGGATATTGGTTTTGTTACATAATCATTTAATAAGGAGTGTTTTGGTGGTGGATAATGGAAATAAAACTAATGATCTTGATGAAATATATTACCTCTTCTGGAAGTAACTCCTTTGGGTTTTCACCAAAGGGATTACTTTGATGGCCTTATGGACAAATTAAGTCTTCTAGGATGTGTATGGGGATTTTTAGGATATAATTTTGTAGATATAGGTCAATAAAAAGTTTCTTGATAGATGTGAGGATTTTGGAGGGGTGAATTACTTTTTATAGTGGAGGAGTGGCCCTTTGTTAATTATGAAAATGGTAATTCCACCCACATTGTTACCATTCAAAGTGGTTCTAATAATGTTCCAAATTAGATAAAAATGAGTATAGGGTCTAAATATTCCCATACAAAGGATTTTGGAGGAGTTTTTATGTCAATTATTCCCTTATGTCTAAGGTATTTCCTCGTGAAAAACTAATTTTTCTCTTAATCATTGTAATTAGTTTTAATCAATTTCACTAATATTTTTTGGAAAAAATGATATTGAATTTATTAGAAATTATAAAAAAAATTATTAAAAATTTTTGATCTATTTTTCAAAATTATAATCACCTAGGTGACTGAAATTAATTTAAAATTAATCACGTAGACGGGATAACAATGTGGGTTTTTAATGTAAAAATGTCCAATATTTTGCTACATTTTTTATATCTCATTTCATAGTGAAATTGATTTTAATGGAGTAATTATTATTAATTAATATAAAATCTATAATTAGACTTTAAATTCCTAAATAATATATTTGAATCATATAAATAAATTAGATAAAAAAGTAGTTTTGAAATAAAATTCAGTATTTTTCACTATTGATTAAAAAGAGAAAATTCACAAAAAAAACCAAAAATTCACCCAAAACTAATGTTTATATTATTAAATAAAATATTAAGTTTATTTTAACATATAATATTTTTAAAATTTCAAATATTTGGTTTCAAATTAGGTTCTCCATTAAAATCTAGTAAAAGTTCCTTAATAAAACTATAGGTTTTTAAGAAAAATATTTGGTTTATTATTATCATATAATTATCAACTCTATTGGATGAATGAAAAAATATGTTATTGAATATATATATTAAATTAATATCACTCTGTAATTTTAATTAATTTAATTTATTAGCATAAAATAGCTCTGTGAACATAAAAATTGTTTTTAATAAAAATATACCATTTTATTCAATTAGTTGTAATATTCATTTTTAATTAATTTGTAACCAATAAATTCATTTCATATTTTTGTAAACAATATATTTTCATAATTTATTTAATAATATTAATAATCCATAATTTAATGGCTATGTTATATCTTAATAAATTAAATAATAATATGTTAATAACATATTATTTTTCAGTAAATCGATATATTGCATGTAAGGAAATCCATTGAAGAAGCTCGTAATTATGTACGATGTATGATAACTCAGTGTTGAATTCATTAAAGATATAATTTATGTTGAAAAAAAAGGTCATAATAACTTAAAGAATATTGGACAAAAATGAGAAATGAATAAATACCATACTTGGAAGTACGATCCCAAAAGATTTGGAGATGATAGAGAGAGGCTTATTTGGAGCTTGGGGAACCATGGGAGAATTATAGAGAGGGTAAGGTAGGGTTTTGTTAGAACTCCAAAGGATTTGATTGAAGAGAAAGTGGGAGCTAGGGTGGGTTTATATAAAAAAGGAGAGGGAATTCATTATTATTTTGTTTTGGGACACCTCATATTAAACAAATTCAAACCACAAACCAGACCACAGTTTTTGCCCATGGTTTTTAAAAAAGGGGACTGAAAAACAATATTTTATAAGACCAATGGATTAACTTATTAAAATAAAAGGTTTTATTATACGTAGGTGTGTCACACACTCAAGGAATACAATTTAAAAAGACCAAATGTTTTATAAGCCTTGAAGGTTCCACTAAATAACTGTAAAATAAATCAAAAAAACCCAAAATCGCATTATTTTAATGGTAAAACATATATTGGCTGATCATAATATATATAGTATTTTATTACATCACTATTGGGTCATTTTGATGTCATAAATCACATTATATATTTTAATGGTATTTAATTTTTACCCAAAAATATGACTGTCTCAGAAAATTATGAAAAATTCACCATTGGATAATTTTGATTTCATGATACCAAAAATAATCTTCATTTTATCAAAATAATTTTATAAATATGTTAATTTTTCCTTTTAAAATAAAAACTAACATTTATGGAAAATTCATGGGTTTTGACAAAATCAGCTTTCAAACTTTAATAAAAATTGCAATTGCATTCATAAAATTATACGATAATTTATATTTAATAAAAAGTAATTTAATAATAATAATACTATTATTATTTTATTAAAATATTATTTAATTAAAAATCTATTAAATTATCAAAATAGATTTTATAGTTGAATAACAAATAAAAATACTATATGTCATTTAAACAAAATTTACAAAGTAACAATAATAAAATGGATGTATATTCTTTATTATATTGAAAAATAATTCACATATTCATAGTGCTAAGGTCTTGTTACATAACCCCTTATAACACCCGTATAATAATGAAGGGTAAGGTGCATGATGGTGACAAACTCTTGGGGTGGCTCAGATAACATCCCTTGGGTGGTAATCTCTATTGACTTCCACTTCTCCCATAGTTAGTTTTGGTCAAGCTTAATGTTTTCAAGCTCGGATTGGTCTTGTTCAAGATTGAAGCCCAATGACACCACCCCATTTCTGAGCTCTGAAAAATGCGCTTCGTATGGGGAATGTTTATTGGATGAGGTCATCGCATACTTTGTCTGAGTAAATTGGATTTGTTAGAGCCCTATATTTATACTAATCATGTGATAAATATTCAATGGATATATTAGCAATATTCACAATTCATAATGGTCTTTTAAAATCTAGAAACATAAAACTAATGAAGTTCAAATTTTTTATAACCATAATAAGATATTTAATTAGATCAAGAGGAATTTCCATTAATGAATGTTTGGTTCATTACAGAAACCATAAAATTACAACATATTAGTATATTTAGGATACTGGTTTTGTTTTATAATCATGTAAGAAGGAGTGTTTTACGGGTGCATAGTGGAAATAAAACTAATTTTCTTGAGGAAATATATTACCTCTTCTGGGAGTAACTCCTTTTGGTTTTCACCAAAGGGCTTACTTTGATGGATTTAGGGACAAATGAAGTCTTCTAGGATGTTTATGGGGATTTTTAGGATATAATTTTGTAGATATAGGTTGATAAAAAGTTTATTGATTGTTTTCAAGATTTTGTAGGGGTGAGTTCCTTTTTATAGTTGAGGAGTGTCACTTTTGACAATTTTGAAAAAGGGAATTCGACCCACATTGTTCTCATTCAATGTGGTTCTAATAATGTTCCAAACTATATAAAAAGTAGTGCAGGGTCTAAATATTCCCATACAATGGATTTTGGAAATGTTTTTATGTAAATTATTCCCTTATGTTTAATGTATTTTCTCCTATAAAACAAATTTTTCTCTTAATCATTGTAATTAGTTTTAATCAGTTTCACTAATATTTTGGTCAAAAATGAAGTTTAATTTATTAAAAATTATAAAAAAAAAATTATTTGAATTATTTAATCCATTTTTTAAAATTATAGTCACCTAGGTGACCGAAATTAATTTAAAATTAATCCCATAGATGGGATGACAAAGTGGTTTTTAATGTAAGAATGTTTAATAGTTTGCTACATTTTTATATCCAATTTCACAGTGAATTTGATTTTAATGGATAATTTTTATTAATTAATATAATAATTATCTAATTATACTTTACATCCCTAAATAATATTTTTTAATCATATAAATAAATTAGATAAAAATGTAGTTTTGAATTAAAATTCAGTATTTTTCACTATTTATTAAAAAGAGAGACTTCACAGAAAAATACCAAAAATTCACCCTAACCTATTTTTTATATTATTACATAAAATATTAAGTTTATTTCAACATATATTATTTTTAAAATTTACAAAATTTGGTTTTCAATTAGGTTCTCCATTAAAATCTGGTAAAAGTTTCTTTAATAAAACTATAGGTTTTTAAGAGAAATATTTGGTTTATTATTATATTATTCTTATCAAATATATTGAATGAATGAAAGGATATTTGATTGAATATATATATATATATATATTAAATTAATATCACTCACTAAGTTTAATTAATTTAATTTATTAGCATAAAATATATCTGTAAACATAAAAAAAATTCTATAAAAATATACCATTTTATTCAATTAGTTCTTATATTCATTTTTAATTAATTAGTAACCAATGAATTCATTTCATATTTGTGTAAACAATATATTTTCCTAAGTTATTTAATAATATTAATAATCCATAATTTAACAGTTATGTTATATCTTAATAAAATAAATAATAACATTTTAATAATATATTATTTTTCAGTAAATTGATATCTTGCATGTAATGCAATCCATTTAAGAATCTCCTTATTATGTACGATGTATGATAACTGAGTGTTGAATTCATTAAATATATAATTTATATTGAATTTTTTATAATAATAAATTTATTATAACTACTTGGCATATTATATTCCTTTATGTGCTTGGTGTTACATGTCATACATGATACCGAATACAATGTTCCAATATTAGATTTTCTGGGTGTTATAATATAATGTAATTTCACTCATGTTATGATGAATAAAATGGAATATATGGAACAAATTGATGTTCAACAATGTGAATCACCTATGTATGATCACTTTAGGAGATAGAAATCTCCATATTTTAACGAAACATATAATCCATTAATAGTTGAATAATGAATTAAGTCCCCTAAAATGAAATTTATAGATTTGAGATGTTAAAAAAGTGAAAATGATATATTGGTAGTGTATTTTTTGAAAGGATATGAAGAAAAATGGTGGTCATTTATCCATAACACTAAAGAGGTTGAATAAATATAAAGTATATAATGGATAACTTTTTATTTCGTATTCATTGATAAATAATTCCATCAATAATAATGATCTAAAATGGAGAGGAAGTTCCTCACATAAAGTTGAAGAAAAAAATAAGGTTTAGAGAAGTATGAAAAAAACATTAAATGATTATCAATTTATTTTTCATACTACATATATAATCTAAAAATCAAGTTTAACAGCTTCATTGACGGGCTTAAGTGTAGTCTCCTAAGGGAACTAGTTTCCCATATGTTGGAATTATATGATGATCTTGTTTTATGTTCCATAAATATTGGACAATAATTTCCCATGTCTGATATCATTAATGGAAGTAAAGAAAAGAATATTTTGTTTGAGTATTAATAAAAAGAAATAAATCAAATAATAATAAAATGAGGATAGAATTTCAAATATGTGATAATAATTTAAATAAACACTAATGTACTTACTTAATAGGAACATGATTTTGTTTTATGTATGGATAAAGGGGTAATATGAATCGTAAATGTAATGTAAAAAAGAATGCACTATTATCTAGTGCATCATCTATAATGATAATGAGGATTATTCAAGATAATTTCTCAACGGAAAAGGTAACTTAATACAAAATAAGCCAAGGAGAGAAGTCCAAGCTTATGAAATTACTATATTAGAAGTAAGGGATGATAATGATGTGGTGATATATAAACTTATTAACCCCTCTTAAAGTTTAATGTTTTATTTTATTTGTGTTATAAACACTCTTTTATATCAAAATTTTTTTGAGGGTATCACATCACCGCCTCAATGATTAAATGATGAGTTTGTATTGAAAATACCAAATGGTTAAAGGATTTAATTTAAGTCTATTGATCCTCTCTAAAAGCTGTTTGTGTGAATTTTTTTCCTATAAATCATTTTAAACTACATCTATTTGAATTTGATTTAATTTTTCTCCTGGAATGGATCTCTCAATATAGATCCCATATCAATTTTTTAGAAAGTAAAGCAATATTTGAAATTATGAATCAACCTGTAATCATCTATCAGTGTGAGGATAAACCATAATTCATAATTGAAATTACTTCTATCATATAGATTTTACTATATATTCATGAGGGATATTCTTCTTAGATGGTTTTGAGAAACTCAACATTGAGGATATGGATATTGAATTAGAGTTTTTTGATGTCCTTAAAAAATAATTTCCTAGTCTTCACCCAAATCATGAAGATGAGTTTTCAATATAACTCAAAATCAATGCTAAAACTATCTAAAATAATATATATAGGATTTCTCAAATTGAGTTATTAGAATAAAAGAAGAAAATCCAGGAGATTGTAGATAAGGGATTCATATGGTCCAATTTTTAATTATGGGGTGCAGTTGCTCATTTTTTTAAGAAGGAATATGGATAAAAGTGTATTTTCATTGATTATCCTTAACTGAACATGATCAATATTAGAAGAAATTATCTTCTACCCATTATAGGTGATCTATTTGATCAATTAAAATTTAGAACAATATTTTTTCAATGGTCATCTTAAATATAGATATTATCATCTATGGGTCAAGAAGGAGGATATAACCAATACAGTCTTTTGTATGATGTATAGTCATTATAGATTTATAGTGATTCCATTTATACATACCAATGATCCTACTATATCTATAAATATAATAAATTTCATCCTTATAGACTACATTGATCCATTTTTTGTAGTCTTTATAGATGATATTCTCATATTTTGGAACATCATGGAAGAGTTTTAAGAACATTTGAAGAATGTGCTAATGATATTGTGTAAGCAGAATATATATTTAAAATTTACCTAGATTAACTTTTAGCTAGAAAATTTCCCATTCTTGGGTCATATAATCTCAAATGAGGGTATATTAGTGGTTCCTTCAAATATGTAAGATATTGACCAATTTCTTGAAGAAATAATGGTAGTGAAGATCTGTAGTTTTCTTGGGTTTTATAGATAATACCGATTCTTTGTAAGATATTTCTCACAACTATCTACTCTACTTTCCATGTTGACTTAGAAGGGGGTCAATTTCTTGTGGAAAGATGAATGTGTGAATAATTTTAAATAAATAAAGAGAATTTTGATTAGTCAACTCTGATTACACTAACCTTAACTGGATAAGGGTTTTTGATATATAGTGTTGCATAAATGAATGCACTATAGTGAATCCTCATGCATAATGATATACTATTATCTTATACCTCTCGCTAATTTAAAATTAATGAGTAAAAACACCTGACTTCTGATTTGGAATTAGAAGTAGTTATTTTTTTCATTAAATATATTTAATTATTATCTTTATTGTGACATTATATATTTATATATGTTGATTATAAAATATTTAAGTATGTATTTATAATTAAATAATTTGATATATGTCATAGAATAAGGTTATATTTGATCAAAAATTATAAAAACTCAATACATGACCACCCTATGAAGGAGAAAAAGGTGGATGATACTCTAATTCATAAATACCATGATTGATTTTCCCTTCCACGGATTCAAAAAGATTCAATATTTATATATTTTCTGAAGATTGATCTAGAAATTTATTTCAAATATTGTATATTTTATCTTTCTCAAATTAATGTTATATCATCCTTCGATTAGGGGATTAAGAAGGTGTATACAAAATATTTGGAATTAAATAAGAGTGTGATGAATGTTCTTGAGTTCAACCATGATTATTCTATAATGATAATATTTTAGAAACCAGCATATATTATATCAATACTATACATGAAGATAGAGTTGTTTGATAAAGATCATAGTTCATCATTTTCTATTCATCATATAAGTATGAATATGTATAGAGATATGAATGCATATTATAATTAGGATAATATAAAATGGGATTTTACATAGTATGTATTTATATTTTTAGTGTGTTGGAATGTTAAGGTTTAGAGATAGATGTCAAACAGGATATTATAACCATTAACCATTCCAAAATGGAAATGAGAAATAATTATCATATATTTCATAACTGGAGTCCACAAAATGTTTAATGTTTTTAATGTAATTGAGGTTATAATATATCACCTTATAAAATCATCAAATTTTATTAGATAATACTTCTCTCATGATAAAATTTCTTAGGTATTCATTAACGAAGTTTTGAGACTACATTGAGTACCATTCTCTATCAAATCTGATCGGGATTTGAGGTTTACATTGAGGTTCTGGAAATTATTCAGCAGAAACGGGATACAAAGTTGAATTATAGTACTGATTATCACCATCAGATAGATATTTAGTCTAATAGGACCATTAAAACTCTATTGGAAATGTTGGGAGATTTATCTATGGATTTTAAATGTGTTTGGCATTAATACCTTCCCTTGGTGAAGTTATTTTACTACAATAGCATTTACTCAAGAATTCAAATAACTCTTTATGAATATCTCTATAGAAAGAAGTGTAGAGATACAATTTTCCTGGATGAAATTAGAGAAATAATGATATTTGGACCTCATATAGTAGAAGAAATGGAAGATCATATCAAATACATTCAATAGCACATAAGGTCTTCTAAGAGTCAATAAAAATTATGTGCTGACAATCAATAGTGAGATCTAGAGTTTGAAGTAGGTGAAATGGTATTAATATGAATATATATATATGGAATAATGTTATGAGATATAGAAATTAGGTTTATCTATTACATACATCTATCACTCCCTTGTAAATTCTTGATTATATCAGTATAGTGTCTTACCTTTTAGTTATTCCATTGAATCTCTCTCATGTTCATGATGTGTTCCATGTATCTATACTAAGGAATCACATATATGATCCTTAGAATGTACTAAACTTATAGTTATACCACTGGAGTAAAATAAGTCTTATAATGAATAACTGGTAGATATTATAGATCATATTGAGAAATTTCTATGAAAAAATACCACTAACCACGCCAATGTTTTGTGATGAAATCGTAAAATTTAGGAAGTTACGTTGAAACCCCAGGATGTGATCAACTATAAGTATCCATTTATGATTGAATTGAAGTTATTAAGTTTCAAGGTATAAAGACTTGTAAGTGGGGATGAATTTAAAACCACATTATTTTATAATATATTCATCTATAAATAAATTTCATTTACTTGATATCTTAATTTATATGAAAAATGAGTTTAAAATAACCACAATATACTATTGAGATATTATTATGTGATAGTTATCAACTAGCTGTTAGATTAGAAGGAATTAATACAATTAATAACCTTATAAAAAATATGTATAAATATATTTTAATGAAATTATATTGATTAATTATTTGTAAATAAGTACTTAATTTTCTAAAATCTATTGTGTGATTTAATATTACATTTGCTTAAAAAGTTGTTTTTACTTCATTTTTTTTGAGATTATTGTAATTTATTTCTCCCAATTTTAGAAATTGATTTTTATAAAAAATTATATAACATTTTTTAATTAAAAAATTCTATAAATTTCTAAATTAAAAAATAAAAATTTACTTATTATTAATTTTTCATATATTTTGAATTGATTGATTTTTTAGTATATAGTGAAAAAATATTGCTTTATAAAATAATGTTATTTATTTTCATTAAATAAATTAATTTAAATGTATATTTATATTTATAATTTTATATTAAAGTAAAACTCTATCCATTTTATTTATAATAATTAAATTAATTCCATTTTAATCAGTATCACTCTTGATTTTCTTACATGGTATTGTTTATGCTTAAAAATCATTTTTATACTGTTTTTTATTAATTTTTATGTATTCATATTGAATTTCATCTCTAACACATAATGAAATTAAATCATGAAAAATGGATACCATATGTTGAATCATTAGAATCAAATTCGGTAAATATGTCACTTTTTGTCATTATGAATTGTAACCTCATAAATCATTTTCACCTCGATAATGGTAAAATGAGTAAAATATGGATAAAATTTTGCGATAAGGAATTAAAATTTATATAACAAGTGAATTTGTACTTTTGTATGAGTGGACTTCATCCATTATCATCCATGTTTTGAAAATATGGAAAGTTGTTTCCCTTTTTCATGAATTATGACATCTATATTATTTTAGGAAAACAATAAATACAAATGTCACCCTCTTGCATATAATATATCTAATATTTTTTCATAAAGAATAAAAGATGTTATGTTCATTCATATATGTTTATTTGAATAATTATTTTTTATTTAATTTATTTTTAATTTTTGTGGTTGAAATAATTACCTTAAATGCTTATGCAATATCCACAATGTATTCTTCCAAGAAAATATAAATGTAAATTTAATAATTTAAAATTTTTAAAAAGTAATACAATTTGGATAAATTATTATATTAAATGAATTATATATATATAAATATAACATATTTTTGGTGTTTAAAATTTTTATAGTCTAATTACATCACAATATCTAATATTTAAAAACTAATTAGATGAATAGTGAAAAAATATCAATAATGATATTTTATGAAAACTAATTTTTTATTAATTTAATGATAAATAATAAAAATACTAAATTTGGAAAAGGGAGATTCAATTTGGTCAAATATGTAATCCACTATTCATTTTGGATCAAATTTTTACATTTTAAGAAAAATTATATCCCATTAATATTTAAAATTTTCTTCACCACTATTAAGGTTAAAATTGGTAAACTAAGGGGTTAATCCAAATGATAGGGTTTAAAATGTTATCTAATATGGTATATATTTTATTATATGATTCAATTAATTCCATTTCCTCTTTATCTTAAAATCTATGTCATTTTGAAACCCCTAAACATGATTTAGACACATATTATATTTTAATATGTCAAGAATTTCGAAAAGTGCCCCTCTTGACACATATAAAATTAAACCTCATCCCTCTATTTATTACACCACTTTGAGAAACATAGATCACAAAATACCTACCAAATTATATTATAAACTTCCATAAAAATTATTTATAGGTTCTTTTACTTTTGAACATCATTCCAAGGGTCATAATGTGTGGATCTAAATATACTATGTCAAATAAGCGGTAACCGTCTATACGTACTCTTTAAAATTTCAATCTTCTCTACATCATGTAAATATATTTTAATCATCATAATATAATAACTATAGTATCATAAAAATACTATGATATTCTCATTATTATTTGAAAACTATTTACCATCTCTTTCTTATCCAATGAAATGTGAAAAATCGCTCATTTGTTTGTTCAGCTTATTGTGTCCACATAGCGGTGATATTCATTTTTCCTTACCATTTTAATTATATGATGATAAATATAGAATTAATGAATATATATGATATTTTTGACATTATTATTGTTTTTAAATATAATATATCATTTACCTCTTATCCCTTATTTTAAAAATAATAACATCGCTCGTGCGTAGAAATAGCTTACCATCTCCATGAAGTGATGTGATTCATTTTTCATGTCTATATTTCATTAATGAATATAAATTTTTATGTAATGGAGATATATTATATTTTTTTCATGATTAAAATTTTAAAAATTATTTATAAAATATAAATATGCAGGGATTGAAACCATAAAACTAAAACTTACACGAAAAATGAAATAGTTAACATCCGGAAATAAAAATTTTAATAAAGAATTAGTAATAAATAAGTATTGGAAAGTTATGAAGGGGTGATATAAATTATTATAAGTATATATATGGCTATTTTATATAATTATAATAAATATGAATTTATTATACAATAGGTTAAAAGAACTTATGAGTCATGTTGATCATGAAGAGAGTGATTAATTTTTTAATCTCTTTGTTTACTAGTACTGTTTGTGATTAAGTTTAGAATAATGAAATGTTATGATCTATCACTAAATAAACTCATGAAATTTATTATACCCTATTCATTTCAATATATTACTTTTTTTACCTTTGATTTCCCGCTCTTTAAGTACTCAAGAAACTATACCAATATTTTTAATGAAAACCACCTTTATTTCTCTTTTCAGTCAAAAATCATGTTTCTTCAATATACATGTAACAAACCAATGTTTTTCAATGGAAATTACCTTATTATAAATATGTCATAAAATCACATGAAAAAAAACATAATTAACTACTAAGTGATAAGTTACCTTTAAACATAAGTTTGTCACTTCTCTGTTTGGAATTTTAAAAATCTGACATACATGGTTGTGTTCAAGATTATTTTTGGAGTCTGATAAAACAAAAATAATTTTTGGTGAAGTGTAACCTACCCTTATGAATAGTAGCATACCCTTATTAACAGTGATATACCATAATTAATAGTAACCTTACCTATTATATTATGAAAATAATATTCAAGTGAAAGTATGATGTACCTATATTTTAGAATAAGCAAATATATGATTTAAAACTGTTTTTTAGTAATAAAACATTATTCTAATTAAATATTAAATTAATCATATTTATAAAACTATTTTTGAAAAATGGAATTCATTTTATGATTCTACATGTCAAAAAATGGTTGGGCTAAATTTTTGGATTTTTCGGAAATACTTGAATTTTTAATGAATAGTGAAATACCGTAATTTACAAAAATAAGATAAATAAGCTAATTAAAGAGTCATGTGTGATGTCATTATGATGTATCCCACTTAGTTCGAGATCACATTATAAAATTACTATTATTGGGAATTCAAGACTCATTATTCCTTATCTTAGGGTAAATTAATAAACTAATGAATTTTATATTACGGGAACCCCTCTTCCATCCACTATAAAAACAACTCTTCACACCTTCATTTCCTCACACCTCTCAAGCTCCAAGCCTTCTCTAAACTCTTCCCAAACATCCTCCCTAGACCCTCTCCCACGTTCAAGAGCTTCTGGTCTCATCAAAAGACCAATCCGAGCTTCTTTAAGGAGAATCTCAAGAGGAGGATTTGAGTGGTAATTTCTCTCCCTCTTCTCCTTTAATTTCCTTTCAAGTGCAAGTTCATTTCTTTATCTCTCCCAATATATCTTCATCAAAATGGTATTTTATCTTCAGTATTATAAATGTGCTATAATTTTATGATTAAAATGGTATATTATATCATCCAACCCCATTTCCCTCTTCCTTTTTTTTATTAAGGAGAACATAGTTCGTGAGGTGTTAATTTATCATCGTCAAGAATGAAAAGCTTTTTTCTTCCATTTATATATTCAGATCAAGTCATAAAACCATTTTTATTGCTTAAACAGAACAATTTATATGTATAATTTTATATTTAATGTTCTTTAACTAACTTATGACCATATTCCTAGTGATAAAATGAAACAAGTTCATTATGATCGAAAAATCGCTCAAATTAACCCAAACAATCATCATTTAGTTATTATCTAATGATGCATCCACATGGATATAATATGATTAATTATAAGTTCATTAAAACTCCTGTAATATCATTAAAACATGTAATATCATTTTTGTATGTTTACCCATGTTCTACCCAAACTTCAATTTAAGAATACAAGTGAACCACTCAAGAAAACCATAAAAACAAACATTCCTGAATAATGTTTTTAAACTCTATAACTCATCGAAATGATCATAAAATCCTTTACTGAAACCATAATGAACCGTATTAATTTACACAAGGTTATGGATTTATAATTAATGAATATAATTTCATTATACAGGACATTAATGAGAAGGAAGCATTTAGATACAAGGTAAGGGGAAATTCTTGAACCCAACCTTCATCCTTTGGGTTATCCCCCTTTCACTCCATTTTTGATATGGTTACTCCTTAAAGATAATTTTTTCATCATTTTATTCATTTTTTTGGGATATAAATGTTTACCACTACCATTTATGTCAAACAAAATGTTTCACAAAATAACTCTTCTTTTTAAGAACTCACATTTTGCTTCTTATTCAAGGATGATGGTTCTTGTATCAGGTATGTTATTCCCTATTTGTTTTGGGAACCCAAAGATTATGAATGTATTCTTAAGAGATGTAAAAAATTCCTTTCCATGGGTTAGTTATGTTCTCTTTTGATATATTTTCCATGTGGAAAGCATGTTGATGATAATGTTATTATGTGACGGTTGTGCCCGGAATTATATAGCGCAATATGAATGATTTAATGTGACGGGTGCGCCTAGAATTATACAGTGCTCCAATGAATTGGGTAAAGTGATGAATCTCATGATTAAATGTGAAATGATGTGTAAAAAATATTCTAGATTATTTCACAAATATGGGTGGTAGTTAACTACTAAGACATGATGTTTCATTTTTATGCATTGCCACATTTCAAATCTTATATTTATGCATCCTCTCATGTTCATGATCTTTTTCCCATGTTGTGATTATGATCACCCCATGCTATATTGTTCTTATCTATCCTCTTACTGGGCTTCTAACTCATCCCTTTTTATGTATCTCATCAGGTGGCTACATGTACTAAGAATATGGCAAGTGCCAATAAGAATCTAGAGAAGAAGAAATTAAAGAAATGTTTATGATTGATGTTGTAATTATTATGTATGGTCCTAGTTTTTACAAGACACTAAACCTTTGTATCCTCTATTTGTAATACTATTATGTTTTTTCTCTTTAAAATTATGTAATAGTAATGTAAGAAAAGGAAGGGTCTCTATAATACAAGTTTTCTAAAAATATTATCAAGGATATTTTTAAAATTATCCTATTATTTTTTAATGTAATTATGACCCATTATTTAATTTCACAAATTATTTTAAAATTAATATTTTTCTTATTTTATAAAAATTGGTACATTCTAGATTTTACTGAAAATTTGAAATGAATTTTGTTTTAATATAAACGGAACGAAACAAATCTCTACCATAATGATCACTAAATTATCTAAACCTTATATTACATGTTTAAAAGACTATTTTAAAAGAAAACATTTTTTTTAATATTTGGTAAATTATTAGATTTAATTAGGTATTTTAAAGTGAAAATTTTATTCTCCTTATGAAATATTTATATGATCTTTTAAATGTTTTTTAATATAACAACACAGATTGATGTTACTGTTGATATTAGCCAATTATAACATATTTATTATATCCCTAGATAGTTTATGATATTGAAGTATTTATTTTATGTATTCTTGATTCAATATGGATATTTTTTTATGTTTTCATTCTCAAAATAAATTATATTGATTGTTCATAATATATGAATTTTATAGGACATACAAGTGATGGGTGGGCCCAGTTATAAATGATCCTTTAATGCTTTGATAAGTCTCATGAAACAAAAAAATGTATTAATTACATATTATATGGGTATTTGGTTTATACATAACCATTTATTAATAATGATTCCCTGGTTGAGAGGCCATAAAGGAATGATTCATGATATCAGGGATGAGAGGATTTGATCATGAATGTACGGAATTATTAATTTCCTTTATTAAGAATTATTCTTTCATTATCCATTTTTTCTATATTGATATTATATATGGATAATCAATAAATTCATGTATTTATTAAATGGAATTTTTTTTATCCACTCTACAATATAGATTATTCCTTAATTACTCATGATAGCCTCCTCTATATGTAACCATTATTGAACTTTTAAGCCCAACCTATATTTGATTCCCTTTCTCTAGGATTTAGAGAAGGATATTATGAATTATATCAAGAATATAAGAATGTATCATATGATATGTTTTCATATTTTAATTATAATTTGTGAATTATATATGTTTTTAGTTCCCCAAAACGGTTAAATTTGTTGATCCTACAAATTAAGATTCCTTGTTTCTTATATCAGTATAGTAAAGTAAACACCGGAACTAGGTTACTGGAGTTTGTGTTTATACAGAAAAATTATTTAAAATTAATATATTTAGTTTCATAATGTGTTCAAATTAATTAATTGGTATATTTAAAATATTAATGTTTCCATGGGAAACTACTCCAAGTGTTACTCCTAATTAAATTTTCCTTGATTGTAATTTTTTAATTTAGTAAGTAATGTTTTAAAAAATGATTTATATTTTTACATTCCTTAATATAAAATAAATTTTCAATATACATACTTTTATTGATTAGTCTTAATTTTAATCCATAAGTATTATTCATTCGATTAAAAATTATTCTATGATTTTTTATAATTTTTTTGATTATCTTGGGTAACATAAAAAAGAGTCAAAATTCATGTCTAAAGAATATTTTATTTAAAAAATGTAATTATTAGTGCATTATTTAAATTAAGAAATTTTTCACTAAAAATGATTAATTAAAACTATTAATCTAGTTTTATTTGGGAATGATAACTTATATTACATATTTTTTGTACAATGATATGCATGACAAATTATGAAGGTTGTGAAATTAATTAGTTTTTTGGTTTACTATTATTTTTGTTTGAGTTAAAAGAATGGAAGTGTGAAATATATTAATAAATCAATGAACTAAAAAAATTATATGTTATTAATATTAAAAGTGAAGTGATATGATCATGTGATGAATTATATAAGAAGTGGACCTGAAACATGCTAAGAGCACCATCCATGAGTTGTAATTATAATATTGTGTACCAATTCTAAACACCATTATTCCCATAACTTGTTTCTCTTAAATAAAAATTCCATTTTGGTTATTAAAACTCAAAACTAGTAAAACTAATTCCATGATAGTAAATCGTATGTAAATCACTCTTTTTGTTTGTAATTTCTAGTTTGAGACCGCATAAAATAGATTTACCCTAATAGATTCCATGTTTATATATTGAAATTAAATAATTTGATCCATTCCACATACTTTTTTGTATGTGTTAACAATCCATGATATTTTACACACATGTGTTATGAATTTATTTCAAGGTTGTAACCTGTCTATTTGCATATGAAATTATTATTTGATTGAAAACATGCTTTGTGATAATACATTAATATTTGAAAAAACTAATGGGTGATCTTATTTAATCTTTCCCTTAATGGATAATTCATTATAAATATAAAATATTTATTTAATATATGATTTTTATAAATACCATGGAATTTTTAATTATTTAAAATATCAATATCAATGTCTATGAACAAGGTTTTTATTTTAAGAATTCAAAATGTTATTTAAATTTTAAATATATACTTCCTTACAATGACATCATATCTAAAGGTAAATAATTTTTTCTTTAGTTATTATGGAAGAATAATAGAATCCTTGTTACATACATTGATCATGACTAGATAAAATAGTAAAGTAAACTAAATCCATCCCTAATATTCCATAATATTTGGTACTGATTTCTCCTCACAATGGTCCTTTGTCATCCCGAATTTATCTCACATCTTGTTGATTTGGACGTGCATGGTATGCTCTATTCTCACCTTTGAAAACCTCCTTGCGCTACCAATTTTTCAGTTTTTAAATTTTTTTGTAAGGGGCGGGCTTTTTCTGGATCCTAGACCTGCTTTTAAAATATATAGTATTTCATCACTAGAAATCAGGTTGTAAAAGGGATAAATGATTGTTAGTAGGGATAAGTTTTATGTCAGATTAATTGTTTGGTACTGTTATCTTTTGTTCTTTAATAGGATGATATATCCATATCAAAGGCTCTTTCTGAGAGTTATATCACTTAGTATTGAGTTTTGGGTGTTTTTAATCTTGTATTTGCCCTATTAATGCAATATTATCCCGTAATATAATGTGTTCAGTTCATAATGAATACCACCCCCCCCCCCCCGAGTAGGTTATCTTTTTAGAAATTTGGGGAGTAGTTTCATTTAATAGGAAAATATGGTATTGAAGGTATTTGTACGTACGGTTATGTTTCTATTGAAATATTTTATTTATATTGTAATTTTTTAGAGAAATATTAGCATTAATAGATAAATATTTAGTATGTTTCTCTCTCCTTTATGAGGTGGTTAGTGTATGGTCAGTTTTAAATATGGATGGTTATTTTTACATTCTCTTGGTAATATTGTCCTTGTTTGAGGTGATCCAAGATGGTTTTGAGGCTACCAAAAAATTAATATTATTTATAATGTTATATTCTATACCTTTTTGATTTTTATCATTTATGTTTTTCAAACCACTTAAGAGATATCTTTCCCTAGAGTACTTTTTGTACATGGGTCCCATTTTGAAGTGCCTCATTCTTCCTATATCTACTCATATTCTAGCTATAATAGGAAATATGTTATGAATATCATAGGATGGTTGTTCATAATTTCTTATTATTTATTTCCACCTAAACTTTTGTTTTGATTCTCTAGGATGTTAATTGTTTGAGAGTTACCTAATGTGAGGGAACAAATTTATAAAACCGTCTATTTATGTTTTTTGGGCATGGTGTTGTTGATTGTGAGTTTGTAGGAGTTTTAGAGGCAATAACAGAGCCCTAGTGGTTTATAATGTCACAATGATCAGGTGGTGGGCATGGTTCTAGCATTTTGACATTATATTAGGAGCTTGACTATGGGTTAAGATGTTTTAGCCTTTGGGGTTTGGAGGACTTCCATATAATTCTTCATTTTCTGTTGTGGTTTTCCATTGTGATTAAAATGGACTAGCTGAAATATTTGGCAGGAATTCAGTGTGGGGTGACCACCTTTGTAAAACAACTAACGGAAAATGGAATATAGAGACCATTTTGAAAGAGTTTCTGGGAATGGTGCTTGTAGTGTCCCCTAGTGTAAAATTGGTAGTGTAGAGAACACCATGTCATAGCCCTATGTGTGGTTAGATGATAACCGACCAGGGATTGGCACTACATTTTAGTGGTTTGTTGTGGTGGGATTATTAGGCCAAAACACCCTAGACAATACCATGGACGAGGTTGGTGAGTAATGTGAAATAGTTTGAGTTTTTTTTAAACACGTGATAGATATGGGTTCAATGTATTGAATTGAAGATCTAATATTTGACTGGACTCACCACATGAATTTTGAGATTCTCCACACTCTGGTTAAGGCTTTCTAAGACTCCTATATAAATTAATGCATCTAAAATTCCTTAGTGTGGTTTTTATTCTTGTCATGAGGCTTATTTGACCCATTGACTTCTCATCACCCTCCATCCACACCACATGGTTGTTTCAACACCTTAGCCCATCTGGATTGAGGTCTCATAGATAAATTTACTCTCAATTATCTACTATCCTACGTTCCTATTCTTTTTCATCATGGGAGTTAATTTTCGTGGAGATAATGTATTTTTGGGTGTAAATCATGCTAGCAATATGGTACCCTATCATGATTAGATTCTGGAATTTTTTCATTTGGTGGGGGATGATTTTTGATCATATATTATTTCCCAGAGATCATTGAATATCAGATTTGGGAAGGGAGTCCATGTTCTTTCCAAAATTTTATGTACCTTTCATACATATGATTTTTTATTAATTTCATTAATTAAATAATTTTTTATTATTTTTTATCTTATTTGAGACCCAAACATATTTGGTTTTTAAAATTTTATGAGTTTTAGGAATGTCACGTGATTATAGATTGGTTAGTTCTAACTGTGTATAGACTATGTGAATTGATCCTATTAAGGGATGGAGTTTTTTCAATGTATTGGTGCGTAGTTTATGTAAACTGTGTGGATATTTTGCAATATGACCAGTTTTAAATAATGTAATTTCGGAAAATAACCCCTCCTAAATTACTCTAAAATTTCCACCTCATCCTCTCTCCATCTAGTGAAAACCAAGACCATCAACCCCTTCCCCACTTATTCTCATATCCTTTAGCCTCATCCCTTTCTTGTTTTTCCTTCAATTTTGAATCAAAGTTTGTCAATGTAACACAATTTCATTTCTTTATTCTTATTCCTCTCTCCACTTTTTTATTTTTCTTACCCCATTTTGTTTCACCTAACATGGCCAAACACTAAGAGGGTTTTGGTTCTTATTTACTATGATTTTGTATTTATTGGGTGTTTTATGTTCTATTGGAGCATTAATCTACCCATTGATGGAGGATGTTTGTTCTTTGGCATGTTATAGGTAGGTGTTACCATTAATTTATGTTTCCTTAATTCACTTTGCATGATTGGATGGTTCATATGGATATATTTAAATTTATAAATTCTTTTTGGGGTCATATGAAATTATTTATGTCGGTTTTTTAATGTTTTTAATGTATTAATGTTGATTTCCAACAAGGTCAATGTCTATTTAACATTTATTTTTATCATCTTTCAGAGAATAAATTAATTTTAACCAAAAAAATATCCATGATGGTTCTCATAATAGAATTGGTAATTTTAAAAAATATATCATTTAATATATTTTATTGGTTGTTGTGTGAGTTAAATAGGTGAACTGTTTTTGATTTATCTATTTTAGGAATTTCATTATAGTTAATTATTTTATCGTTTAGTGATTTAACTATGATCTATGTTGTGAATATTTTATATTATTTAAGTGTTTACACATATATGTGTGGAAATATATAGATATATAGAAATGTATATAAATATGTGGATATATACATTGTGTGATGAATATAGATATATATATAGTGGATATATTCATAACATCTTAGAAAGGAAAGATTTTAAATATAAACTTGATGTTTGGACTTCATTTTGAATGGTGTTTTCAAAGGTATGTTTTTATATGATAATGTTTTCTTTTAGGAATTTTATTTGTTGTACTAAATTTTTATAAAAATTTCCTCAAGAAAAATGTTTCACTTTAATATAATCTTTTAAAATAGTTTTTCAAAAAGGAGAATGGTTTAAAATCATGTGTTGATTTTCGGAATCTATTATTGATGATATTTATGATTTATATGAGATATATTTTTTAGATAGCATAAAGTATATCTTAGGTAGTTGGGTAATCAGATAGTTTTCACCGTATATTTAGTAATGAGGCAAGATTAGTTTTTTAGACTGGTGAAACTATTAGAGATATCATATTTGTTTTAGGCAACATAGCCAACTAGTGTATTCTATGATCAAGTCTATCTTCTTCTAGAATATATAGGTCTGGTATCTTCTCATACACTATGGATTATACTTTTTTATATTGAATGATTTTTAGTTACCAAATTCACTTTATTGGATAATATTGTAATTATGGTATACTGTCATTATTCATATTCATTTCTTAATTTCCCTAAACTATAATGTTATTTAGCCTTATTAATTTATCTCTTTGATTATAAATTAATTATACTTTTTTAGAAATTCTTTTTAGTATTGGTTTTTAAATAAGAAAAAATATAATTTCAAATGGGATTCCTTTAAATTATTTAATTTCATTACAAATGGATTTTAAAAAATGTGTACTTTAAAAAAATAATATTCAACCAAGTAAATGATTTCTAAGGGATTGTTTTTATTCTAAAATTGGGGATAAATGTTTTCTAACAATTTTAAGTTTTCATCCATAAATATTTGGGAAATATGGTTTCGAAAATATATTTGAAACTATTATTTTATGTTTATTTTAGAAAAGAAACTCATGGAATATGTGGTGATTACCTACTAAGATATCGAGATCATACCCTACTCACACAACTTAATGCTAACAGGATGAGTTTTATTCTACATGTTTTGGATTGATCCCTCATAATAAATTATGAGGATTATACGGAGAGATATCATAAGTCACATGGGATGATTTTTTTAGGTATGTCAGGGTCTTATTTTAATAATTTAGTATCTTTATCCACATGTAATATTTTCAATTTTTTTATCATTTTAGGTGATTCCCCATATATGTGGAGATCAAGAATACTACTAGTAGCTATTTATTCTAGAGATGGTGTTATGGGAGAGAACAGGGATGTATTTAACATCTTTATTTTCTATTTATATACTTAAATTGATTAAATTTTTTATTCTACTTATCTTATTTTGTGTAGAAATCTAATATATGAATTAGCTAGATAAAATTTTAGTAAAATTAAAATATTTTTTAAGTATTATTTCTCTTGGAAAAATAATTCTCATTTATTTTATTCTAATTCCCTAAACCTTTTCTCTAGCATGTGGGGATCGAGAACACCCCTCGATTCAATGATGAGCTGGGGTCGGTGATAATTTATATAGACTCCCAAATATAATCATTAAAATTGTATCAGAGACTAGGTTTCATTAAACAATCAAAGATTTTAAAATTCCATTTATAATTTTGGTGTTTCTGATATACGGAGGTAGGGTTTTTGGACATTAGAGGTGGTAGTGGAAAGATTTTCATGGGAACTTACTCATTCTAAACCTTGAGCTACCATGTAATTTTGGGTTTTGTTTATTGATTTATAGTTTTAGGATGTTATGTTTTATGTTGATTTATTTATCTTGTTTTACTATTAGATGAGAGTTGAGATGGTGGTTCATGGTGAGGTCATATGTATTTTTAACCTATGTGGATCCCTCATACATGGTTCTTTTCCACTTCCATTGATGGTTGTGTGATTGGAAAATGGTTTAAAAATCCATGAATATAGTTCATGTACAACCACTAGTCCCATTTATGTAGACTTATATAATTTAATTTTGAGTAACTAAATTTTCATTCGTTCTTGATAAAGTGGTTTTGGTTTTAAAAACTATTCTCCAGAGAAGATTAATTAATTTTAAAATGGGTGTGAGTTTAAATTTTTTTTAAGGGAATACTAAGGTTTTAAAATTGATATATATTTTTTAATGGATTTAAAACGGTTTTTGGAAAATGATATTTGATTTAAAATTTATTTAAAGGGGAAATATGGGTTTAAAAAAGTATTGGGGTTTACTATGTATTTTGAAAATAAGGTTTTTTTGTTTCGAAAATGATTTCCGAATGGGTTTTCAAATCATTTAGATTGGTGGATTTTCTTTTAAGTAAAGGGAAAATTGGTTTTGATATTTTTAAAGTATTATCCTTTTTTTAAATTAAATAAATGTTTAAGAAGTCATTACTGATTTCAATATTGAATGTGTGGATTTTAAAATGGTTTTTAAAATGGAGCATTGGATTTTAAAATATATTTTTTGGTTGTTAAAATAACTCAAAAATGGATTTTTAAATAAGTATTTAATCTTTTAACAATTGAAGTTATGCATTTTAATTTTTTAATTGTGGATTTGTATTTATTTATTATTGTGATACCCATTAGTATTGTCTATGGTTGGTGTTCTTGAGTTATTATTTTAAATTCAGAAATGATTTTTTATAGATGTGTATGATTATTTGGTTGTGATTGATGTAGTTATTTTCTTCTTCTTTTTGATGATAGTACGCCTCCTAGAAATTCATTGTCATTATCAAATTAGTAAAATTATATATTTTTTGGATTTTTATAAGTTGAGTTCCTCAGGTAGTTATTTTGGGGGGTTTAAATATTAGGTATATTTCTTGGTTGTTTCTTATGGGAATTAATTCTATTTGGTTTCTTATGTATCATTAGAGTGGTTTATTCATTTAGAGTATAAGTGTTTCATTGGGTAGTGATGTTTACTGTTAATTCCTTGGTTACAGGAGAATACCTTGGGCATGTGCTTTGGGCATCAAGGATAGAGTTGGGAATAGATGAGATTATGCCCTAACTAGTTTTCTTTACTTTTTTATGAACACATTGATGAGTATCTAGAGTATGTGGTCCAATGGTATCATTTCATTATGCCTAACCCAAGCATCAGACCCATGTCATTGTAGATGCATGTTTAAGGTTTGTGCCTTCTTTATATTTTTTCTAGTTTGTGGGAAATTAGACTATCCTTGTTTAATAATAATGTAGAGTCTAATAAAGGCTATGATCTCTCTTGATAAGGGTTTATTTTAAATTTTAATGTCTATTCTTCCTTTCCTTATCATATCTAGGATTGGTTGTTTGTATTTTGGTTGTTCTATATCTTTCTTCTTTAAAGAGGTTAATGTGTTGGGGGATCTTGGATTTTTTTAGTAAGGTCGTCTATTTTTGTTATCTTGGTTGGAAAAAATTTCAGGTTTAGAAGTGATCCTTCCATGTACCTTCTCTCATTGAACCACCATCCCATCGAAGTTCTTAAATGGTGTCGAGACCCATAGTGGGTGTCCCTTTCTTAATTTCACTATTATAAAAATAATTATTTAGGATGGTTTTAAAAAAAATAACATTGGTTGTTTTATGTGATATATTTAAAAGCAACATAGTAAATATATTTTAGTTTCATTAATTAAAAATTGTGTTAATAATTTTTTACAACATCATTAATTATTAAAGGGCATTTTCTAGAGATTTTTTACATATATATTTTGGAAACAAACATGGAAAAAAATCTTTAATGGACATTTGTTTAAAAAATGATGTAAAAATATGGTTTTTACAAATTTTTTTAGAAAAATAACCTAAAACTAATTTTTCTTTTCTATTTTTTTAGAAAAAAACATGAAATATATTTTTTTAAAAATTTATTCAAGATCATAGAACTAGACACTCAGTTTTTTGGGAGGATTAACAAGAATATTTTTTGTTTTTCATCATAAAATAAGATTTTTACAATTATAGATCTAAAAATAATGATCATTCAGATATATTATAAAGACCCTAACCCTAGTAGCCCGAAGCTAGTTTCTTACGTTGTTACATTGGTACTATGAACAGGTGTTATCATCCCAAAGGACCAAATATTTTAGTAGATATGGAATACTATATGAAAATAAAAGTTTTAAAATACAACTTGAAAGGAAAATAATATTGAAACCCCATTTTAATCTTCCATAAACTCTAATATTATCCCTACAATTCATTCATAATATAAATTCTCACATCCCGAGGAAAAGATAAATCCTAGAAAATTGGTAAGCTCAGATGATTAGAAAGGGAAAACAGTACAACGGAAGAAATAATAAACAAAAACAATATGGATAGGTGAATAAATGAAATAAAAACTCAATAAAAAATAATCCTGAGCATAATATTGAGGGACTAAAATCTGAATAAATAATTCCATAAATAATCAAAAGATAATGAAACTTAACCATGGGTATTCTAATTGTCGAATAATCACATGGAATATCAATTACTAGTATTATAATGAGGTAATTCATAATGTCAGACATTATAGACATACCATAAATTTCTCACCTAGAAATATATATAAATGTGTAAGGATTTTCCAAAACTCTTTTAATTTTGTTTCATGGGATCTACCGATGCATTGAGGAGTTATACATGGCCCTTCCCATCACTTACTAGTCCAATGCATTCATCATATGTAAAATAATTGATTTAAAAAATATGTTTCTACATAAAAGTACCTCATAACAATTTTACATGTTTTTATCATTATCATAGATGAAAATATTCTAATAAAATCATTGATAAATTCTAGAGAGACATACCATTTTACATTGGAAAGAAGAGTTCTTTTGGAAAATCATTTGGTTTTTCATAAAATCATATTGTAATGATGAATAACATTGAAATGAAACATGAAAAAAAATTAAATTATTTTTGAGGAATAAATGATGTCCAACTAAAGTGAAAACATATAGAAATAGTTATTAAGAAACATTAGAAACGGGCCACTTCAGTGCGGTTGAAAAAAAAATATAAGAGTATTAAAGTGGAAAAATGATAAATTGTTTGTATAAAACCAAAAAGAAACTAAGATAGTTTTTATTAATAAAAAAAGGTGATTTAAGAAAATTATTTTTATCTTAAATCAAATTATGGAGTTCACTTGAAAAAGGGTAATAAATTTGAATGTTTTCTTAGATCAGGATTTCTTATTAGGAGGAACTGAAAAGGGAACAATATAAAACATGTAATTCCCCATAAAATAAAGATAAAATGATATGGATAATTGATTTTGTAACATATAAACATAAATTATAAAAATTATTTGAAAATAAATATTAATTACATTGTGGTAAAGAGAGAGAAGGCATAATTTAAATGAAAATAGTGGATTAGGAAGACATCCTTATGTCATAGTAGTTAATCCAATCGTATGTCCCATAAAATTAATGACCATAAAATTAAAATTTTAATAACATTAATATAAATATTTTATTCATAATATACATCTATATGTAGTATACATAAACCACAAATAATAAATAGTGATGAATAAGGCATATATATCATATATAAAAGTGAGATTAGAAAACCCTTACCTTACGTCTAAAGACATTATGTACTTATACTTAACATCATAAATAATGAAATTATATTCACTATTAAATTAAATATCATTATATTAAACATTTATTTTATTTATTATAATTTTATTAAGTTCATTTATGGCTTTTTAGGAGTTATAAGATTCAATTTTGTTATTCATAAGTGTTCATTTCCTTGGTTTTCATGATATGTTAAATTGTATACATGTACTAGAGATAATGTGAAATGGGAAAATATATCTAAAATTAAAGTTATATTTAATTGATTAATATATACAATATTAAATGTTTAAATAATTAATTTTTTTATTTGGGGATATGAATAATCATTAGACAAGACGTTAGTGATAATCATTTAGATTATTTTAGCAGTTTTTTTATCATCAGAAACAAAAATTCATTAATTAATTGATATCATACATATATAATTGTTAAAGGGTGTTAAATAATATTCAAAACATATATTATAGACTTTTTTAACCGTAATTTTTTTCATTACCATTTTTGATGTTGTAATTGAAAACCGAAAACTCGTCTTCCACAGAGGCGGAAAATCGGCACCTCACAGATTATGTTTTAATATTTAGAATAACAGGAATATTACTAGCGAATTGATGATGAATTATTTAAAAAAATAAAATTCCATTATAAAAACTATAATAGAGGTATCATGTCACTTTGGGATAGTTAGGTGAGTAGAAGATAATAAAATAAAAAGAACTCGAAAAGAAATTAAAAGAAAACAGAAGAGGGTTTTCCCTCTTGAACATCTCCTCCATGAGAACCTACTTAGGGACAAATCATAGGTCTTTAATTGGGAAAAAATTTTGGGGTGTGGTGGGAGTTTTTTGATAGATTATTTGGTATAAATTGTACAATATTCATGTTTTTGAGGTGTGAGGAGAAGGGGTGGTGAGTGGTGGTTTTTATAGTGGAGAAAACATGTGTTTTTAGTTACTATATTCATTATTTTATTATTTTGGATAAATACAATGAATATTTTGAGAATTATCACAAAATATATTAAATAAATTAGGGATGCTGGAAATTATGTTCTTATATCAGACATACATCATCCATGACTTAATAAATCATGTATTTTTTAAATAATGTAAATTATATTATTTTACTATTCACTAAGAATTCAACTATTTTTCAAAAATACCAAAAAAATCACCCTAAATATTTTTCAAAATGTAGAATTGAAAAATGATTTTTTTTCTAAACAATCAAAATTTAATTTTTTATTAAAATCATCTTTTATTCAAAGAAATATCAATTTTAAAACTCTGACTGATTGTATAACAGTTTGAAAAATTAATTAAGGTCTCATAGAATTGTATTATAAAAATAAAAAAGCAAAATATTAATATACGAATCTTTTTAATAAATCAAATTTTATTTTAAATCATTATATTATTTAGAAAATTTTAAATAAAATTTATATTTCGTAAAAATACAAACAGTTAATATATCATTTTTAAAACATTAATTTAATTATAACAAGATAAAATTATAACATATTTTTATTTATAAGATACCTAAATTTTATGTATGATTTAATATGTAAGGTTATTTCTCTAATGTACACATTATTATTCATAACGGTCGCAATATTTTTACAACAGTCACATTACAATTCATCAAAAATAAAACTTATCATAAAATACCAAAAATTAACCAAAGTAAATTTTTATATTACACTTTCAAAAATAATTTCTATTTTGTGAATTATTATTTTTAAATGTTTCAAAATATATATTTAAAACAAGTTACCCATTAAAAGTTACTAAAACTGTGTTTTGAAAAATATAGCCTTTTATGTGTAAAATTGGATCTATTCTTATCTTATGCCTCTAAAAATATTTTGTATGAATGTAAAAGTATTTGATTACATATATAATATATAAATTTTATTAATTTATGTCACTAATAGTGTTTAATGGAATGTCTTTTTGGGCATAAATATAGTTTTTATAAAAATACATCCTTTATTTGCAATTGGTTTTCATTTCTAATTAATTGGTAACCGATGAATTAATTTTATAAACATGTGTAATATAAATTTTTATAATTTACTTAATCTCATTCGTTCCCAACATTCCCAACATATTGGAGATAATTATAACAAATAAATAAATAATATTTAATGACTTTTTAAGCTCGTAAGTCATTAAGGATTCTAAATTTAAAAAGAGGCATACCGAAAAATATTAGGGTGCTAAAAATATAATGAAAACAATAAAAAATATAAATAAAGAAAACATTAATAAGAATAAATAAAATCAATTGGTATTTTACCTCTATGTAATGTTCCTTGATAAATCACAATGTTGAAAAAAAAATTCTTTTTTTTTTTCTCATTAACATCATGGTATCCATCTCTAAAATGGATATTTAATCATGACCTAAAATATAAAAATTTATAATATAATGAAAAATGGTTTTTTAATAGGGTGAAAAAAATTATGAAGCTGAAATTAATGTAATGGGTATAAGTGGAAAGTTATTATCAAGAGTGATATATTTCTAGGAAGGTGTTAAAATGTTAGTGTGGTGTGTAAAAATTAAAATTTCAATGTGGGGATGAATGAATATATAGGTGGGAAGGTTATATTATGTTGGTGGATGTGGAAATTAAAATATCCATATTCATGTTTGATTTTTAATTTTCGTTATGTTAGGAACACACATTGAAAATATCATTTTTAATTTTAGTTAATGAAATATATGATGATAAAAATAATAAAGTGGTATTTTTATCATCAGTTATTAAATAATTGATGTTATTATTATTTTTATCATCAATTTTTTTTGTAACTAAAACTAAAACATCCATGTTATGAATAAATTTTTTGTAATTTTTCCACATTATTTTTTGGGTGTGATTTGTAGCTTGGGGATTTAGGGATTCATGGGTCTTTTGAAGATTATTTTTGTGTATATGGTTAAATTTGGATTCTACGTAGCTCGAGGATTGTTCCATAGATTATATCACATTCCCATTGAAATCCTCTAGGGGTATCCTTCTCATGTCTGGTAGAATTCTAGGGGAATAAATCATTATGATGAGGAGGATTGTGACACCCAAATTTTAATAAATTTAATTAATTAATTAATTTGTTATTATTTTTTTCGATGAGTTTTAGCACAAGCATTTTTTATTTTTAAAAATTGAAGAGTTTTTTCAATGTTTTCCAGTTAGATCATGATTAGTGAAAACTATATAGAGACCTAAAAAATTTGATATATTAAGTGATATATTCATTTTTCTTGGTTGAAACATGGTTTAGGTAAACCATGTGAAAACTATGAGATTTTTTCATTCATAAAAAAATGAAATTTACTAAAATAACCTGCTTCTAAATTATCCTAAAATGTTCGCTTATCACCCTCACCCTCTCATGACCCCCAATAAAAGATTTCCCCTCCCCTTTTCAAGATTATCTCATCTAGTCACCTCCCTTGTGTGTTTCTCTTTCAATTTCTAATTAAAATCAATTTGGGAAATCTTTTTCCCCACATCCTTCTTCTTCCTCTCATTCTTCACGGATTTTCTTCCCCTTTTTTGTTAGGAGTTCCTATAAGATTTGGTGTCCTAGAACTAATTTTTTGAACTTTTATTACATTAATATTTAATGTATTTAAATATTAAACATCTTATTACATATTTTTCATTGTTCTGCATGACTTCCTCTCAGGAAGTTCACACTTGGTAACATCTAAGACAGTAGATTATGAGAACAATCCTGCCAGTAAGAATTCCTCATGTTTTGGTTTCATTAGATATTTATATCTATAAGCATGTGTAATGATCCTTAGAATTTAAGATTATCATTAATATATGTTCTGACTCTTGCACTTTGATTTACTATGAAAACATTCATGTAGACAGTTGGCGAGAAGTAGGGTACTTTGGGTGTGTCAGGAGTGGCATATTATTAATGGATAATTCGAGGAAGGATTTGTCCCTTATATTTATGGATGTTGATATCTTTTCCCTTTTATTGAAATAGAACCATCTCATGAAATACCATGTCCATGGTGTAATGATGAGTTTATTTTAGGTAGTCAAAGAATGACGTATCATCCATAAAAGTTGATGACACTATCATAAATTCTTATTGATGAGATATTATAACAAATGGATTATATTACATAGTGATAATTCGTATGTATATGTCGGTGTTGTGACTTTACATTCATTCTCTTAGGATCCTTAACCCATTTTTAGACAGTACTCTTGGACATTAAGTGAGCCCACATAATTCCAATGAGAAAGAATTCTAGAGGGTTACACACTATGTTTTTTTCATGATCTCTATTAAATTCTATTTGAATTTAATTAATGAAATAAATATTACAACCAAGATCATGGAATAATTTTATTCAAGTTAAGATGATCGCATCAATTAAATAAAATATATTTATTTAATTTATTAAATATTTAATAATTATTTATTTACTAGTTTTTAAATAAAATATTTATTTAAGAGAATAAATTAATTTTTTATTTATTTGGGTGTTCAATAAATGGATGTGGAGTTCGAGCAGACAAAGGATGGTCAGGTAGTAAAATAATTATTTTCAAGATGGTAAATAATTATTATTTTTCACAAGTTAAAATAATAATGACACTGCTATTATTTTGTGAAGCGGAATTTTATTCATAATTCTGATTTTCGCAAATTGGCACACCATAAATAATGACGCAGTGTTATTATTATGAGCAAGGGTTTTCTCTAAGATCATGAATATATTTAATTGCTATTATGAAATTAAATATTGTAACTGAAGTTCCATGCATATAAATAGACAAGTATGTATATTTTTTCATAGAGTACACACCGCAATATTGGTAAATTTATACCTTTTGAGGTAGAAAATTTATCTCACAAATCATCTTCTCGCCCCTCTCAATAATGAGATACGTTCTTCAAGGCTGAAGAAAAAGTGATCACGAACGACCAACACAAGACACTCGTTTCGCTGCACTAGCACTCATAGAATGAGTGGTGTCGATCGGGGGCTATTGAAGCACATGTGGACAACCGCTAGATAGATTCTAGTTTGGATCCTCGCAAGTTCAATGAGATAGTCTGGAAGGGTCATTCAAAATGATCAACATCATCAATAAAGAAAATACCAAAGACCAAGGTATTATTTTATTTATAAAATTCATTAAGTTAATTATAATATTGATTTACAAGATCCTCTCTAATGGTTTTGGGCCTCTTCCTTATTTATCTAAATCTTTGATTCTATTTCATGGAGACTGGTGTTTATCATTGTATTGATCCTAAAATAATCATTGATCATGGTGAAAATTAAAGTTGTGTGTTTTCCCAACCACGCTTCTGCTACACCCAGAACCATCAGTTCCTTACAAAATCCATAAGAGGGTTCCATTATTATTTTTTGAGTTTTTTTTCTTGGGTGATATATGTTCTCTTTGATCAATCTGCTCTCCATTATTAAGGAATTCTCATCTTATCTTCACATTCCTAGTACGTGTTTCCCTAATTTTTCATTTCCTTAATTTATTACACATTCTTGGATAGTTAAAAATGATTTATTTAAATATAAAAATACTACTTGGGATCATATTAAATAAATTAATAATGGTTCTCAATTTTTTTAAAGGATTATAGTTTATTTCAAATTCTCTTCATAGGTATTTGGCCTTAGTTTTTATCTTTTTCATAGAATAAACTATTATTTTTTAGTTGATTGAATATTTATAATGGTTTTCATAGAATATTTGGGTTTTTTAAATTATTTTATATCATTTATAAAATTTTACTATTTTTTTATGTTATATAGGGGTAATGTTTTATATTCCTCTACTTTAAGAATTTCACTACGGTTATTTATTTTATCCTTAACTAATTTACCTATCTTCAATGTTGGGAATATTTTTATATTATTTTTTTGGTTATAAACATTTGGGTTTGTAGATATATATATATTGATATGAAATTTTCTGGATATGTAAATTGAGAAACATATATATATATATATATAGAAGTTCATATGTGCATAACAGTTTGAAAAGGAGTGATTTGAAATTTAAACGTGATATTTGTAAAATTTTTGAAAGCTGTTTTAAAAGGTATCTTTTTAAATGATTTTTTCCATTTTAAAATATTCTTATGAATATTAAATATTTTTTAAAAATGGACTCAAGAAAATTATTTTATTATAATATATGATTTAAACATTTTTTTTGAGAGGTTTCATTATTTCAAATAATGTGTTAATTTTGGGCTACTATTTTTGATAAATTGATGATTGTTATATGACAAGTAATGTTTTTGGAAAATGGTAGATCACATGCTTCCATGAAACTAGTCTATTTCTCCTCTAGATTTAGGAATGTGGTTATCTAGAATTGTTGACTAGTGAGACCGTGAGATATCCTATATTTTGTTTAGGTGACATTGTTGACTACTGTGTTCTGTGAGTGAGTCTTACTACTATTGGAAACTATTGGTTAAATATATAAGAATGAACTATGGATTATTCTGGTGATATAGAATTCTATTTCATAGCCACTTTCACATTATTAGATGATGTTTTCATTTTGGTATATTGAACTATTTTATATTCATTTATTACTTCCTCTACACTTTAGTTTTATTTAGACTTGTTTATGTTTCACTCATGTTTTGATTTATTTGTAACATTGTTGGTCGGAATAGATGACTCAAGAGGGGGGTGAATTGAGTATCTATAAAAATTTCTGGTAAAATGTTACTTTTCAAAATAATATCCCTCTATAAAAATAAACACAGTTTCAATTTGTAGTGAATTTGTAAAATTATTGAAGTTTCGATTTGGTTCTTAGAATAATTATTAGTTCTTAGATTTACCAATCTAAATATTAGTAAATCTTTTGAAAAAAACCTACAGATTCAAAACATATATAAATAATTTCTAAACTAACTATCAATGTTCAGTTTATCTTAATGGCAGAAATAAAAAATAGATATAAATATAAGATAAACAGCACAGTAGATAAAACAAAAGGTTTAGTCTCAAGAAGAGACATAGTCCTCACCACTTGGTGATAACTTTCCACCAAGAAGTTTATATTAATAATTTTTTGATCCACACCCAGGATCAAGGTTCACAATATCACATAGGCTGTTCAGGTCACACATGACCTCTACCACAGTTATTCATGGGAAAAAATAAACATATCTCATAGGATCTCTTCTACATTTCCATGCGGGGTACAAGTGTAAGAAGGGATTGGGAGTGAGGATATTTTGTTATCCTCCAGTTTAGCTTAGGAGATAGTGTGTGAGATTCAAACAGATATACACACTGCTCAAAATAGAAGTTTTGAGAACACAATGGAGTTATTAAAGAGAATAGGGTTTAGAATTCCTTGTGTGATAAGGAGGAATGCACTAGATTCAACAGATGATGAGGAATTGGTATTCATGTCCTCTTCTAAAAGTTGGCTTCAGAATAGAGTGTTGTAGTTTCTTGTGAAAGAGTTCAGCACTTCTTTGTGAGGATGTTTAGAAAGCTCCATTATGTAGTTTCTAGGTGACCCCAAGCATTATGTTTCTCTATTTTTAATAATCTATGTTCACATAGTCTATATTGTAGTGTGTTCTCCAAGATCTATGTAAAACTGTATATCTCTGTGTCTCCCTCTATTTTGGAGCTCTGATTGAAGTACTTTTATACTTCAAGATCCACTAGGCATGAAGATCTTTGCACGTGCATGTACCTCATACTATCTACGGATAGTCTTAAGGACAACATTAAATAATGTCAAAAACAGTAATATGTCAAAATATTACTGTTAGAAATAAATTTAAATTAATAAAATCAAAATAGTTATTTATGACTATAGGCGAGTAATCTTCGATATGTTTTCTTCGGTTTGGTAACATTGGTCTTTCATCTTCGAAGTGTCGACTTCAGTCTTTCAATCTTTGGTCTGTCAAACTTCGGTCTGTCAATCTTCATTCTGTCAAACATTGTTCTATAAATCTTCGGTATGTCAAACTTCAGTATGTCAATCTTTGGTCTGTCAATCTTCAGTCTATCAAACTTCAGTCTTTCAATCTTCGGTCTATCAAATTTTGGTGTGTCATCATTGGTGTGTCTAACATCAGTGTCAGGTAATCTAAAAATATTACGAAGTGTATGTCTTACTCAGATCACTATAAGACTAAGTGTTATCTATAAGTACATGTATAAACACTTCTAAACATATTTATTCATGAATATAATTTATTTACTTATTTGAGTATATTTTCTTGTATTACATAATTTATTTACTTAGAGATATTAAAATGGCATGAAATAATAGAATCTGTATGTTGGAATTATTTTTTATTATGAAAACTACAAAATCATAGAGGGTCCAACAATCTCCCCATTTTTGATAATCACAAATTATGTCCTACATGAAAAAATATATAGAATAAATATAGCTTGACATGGCATACAAAACTGAATGTAATTATCAAATATAACTATAGTCTTTCCTTATTTTAATTTTTAAAACAAAGCTCTCACTCAGTAAATGGATTAAGGTTAGTATATGTTGTGTCCTAAACCAGAAAATCTCCCCATAGACAAAGATTTTATGCCTTATTTTCTCCCCCTTTTTGTATTAGAAAAATAAAATAATAAAGGAGAAATAACATAAAATAAAGACACCATAAAGATTTCCATTAATAAGCATAAAAGTAAAATACAAACAAAAAATACCAAATCCCTATCAAAAAGAAACAATCCATCACTAAGGGTTTGGATGTTGAGGAGATTTTCCTTTGTCTGAAGGATCTGAGGGAGAAGGAGAAGGTTTGGGAGTGGCAGAGGGAAGAGGTGGTCTGAAGATAACACCAGGCAGGGCAACACCTATAGGAACAATAGCTGCAAGGGTATGCCGGCATTCTAACAACATGCGACTGGGAGGTTGCTCTGTGATGATCGGTCGAATCTGGGAAAGTTCCTGAGGGAAAGTCATTTGATTAAGAGGACAAAAGGTAGTACCAATTGAAGCAACTAGAGGGACCACAATAGCCTCAGCCTAATCATTTAGATAAGTTTTGAGCTGATTAATGAAATCGTTAATTATTTCACCACCATATTGTATTGCTTTCTCAAATTCATCTTTATTTTCCATAAATTTACTCAGAAAAGGGGTAAACTCCATCAATTGAAGGACATGATTCTTGAATGCTTCTATGACTGGAGGAATTCTACGATTTTCTATGAGAAACTTGAAACTATTGATGAGATCATGCTTGGTATAAATCTTAGTGAAATAATTATCCACCTTTTCCCGAATTTGTTTCCGAGCTACAGAGGCATCCTTTGTACACCACCTGACCAAATTGTAGACAAGGTATGTATTTCGATGTAATTTTTAAAGAGTTTCTCTGTTTGAAACACTCAAAAGTTTTTGAAGTTCCTCTCTCAAAAAACCATGAGAGACTCTAAATCAGCAACAAAACTTTCCCCAATCCTGGAACTAGATTATCCAGTCAACATTTTTCTAAGCTCTTCTTTCAACTTTTTAAGATCCACACTGAGGAGATCAGTCACCGAGATCCTAAGAACATCTAGAACATCACTAAAGGATGTCTTGAAGTCAAAGGTTAATGAATTTAACTCATTTCTCATCTTTCTTACTTCTTCTCTCTACAAGGTATTGTGTGTAATAATGGTTTCTGATGTAGTAATGAGATTCAGTTGAATCTCTTGAATTAATACTCATGCAATCTTCACTGCGTCAGCATCTAAGATACCTGATGAAGTGGAAGATTCATTTCTAGATCCAACTAATGCAGTCACAAACTCACATAAATCATTTTTAAATTTCTCCAAATCATCTTTTGTAACATAATAACTATGCACTATGGGGGCCACGGGTTCTACTAGTGGAGGTGAAGTTGAGGGAACAGGTGCAACAGATTGAATTTCAGCTTGGACTTGTGGAGCAGGAGGAGAATGTACCCTCTCCTCATCTGACTCATACTCTAAAATGAAAAGAATGTATCCTGGATCATTATTCCATTATCTAGAATAGGTCCAGTCTCTTAAATCAATAGTATCAGTTATGATCATTCTTCCCTGAGGCTTAGGAAAAATATCATCAACATCAACTTATTCATTCTGGTCTCGAACCATAACAACTTGTCTAGGAACGGGAACTAACCAAACTTCTTGTTCTGCTTGCGCTCCAGCTACTTCAGCTTCCCCAGGTACATCCTCAATTTGAGGCACTAGAACCACATCTTCTTCCTCTTGGAAAGAATCTATAATATCCTTCAATTCCTGAATGATCTCCTGATTTTTAGCATTAGGAAGGGGTGATCTTTCCTCTTGTTCAACATCTCGATGACCAACAGCTTATTGTTCAACATGCTCAACACCCTCACCAGCTCCATGAACAGATTCCTCATTGGATCTGTCAACTACTTGTTGTCTCATTTTTAGATAGTCACTCGCATACTCTTCATTTCCTCCATTATCACCATCATCAAGATCACCATCACCATCTGATTCCTCATCAGATTTACTAACATATCCTTCAACTCTAGTAACATAATTTCCTTCCTCATTCCCATCACCTAATAAATATTATCTTGAGGGAAAGTCCAAAGGTGGACTAACAGGTCCATAAGACATATATTTGGAACTTTCATCAATATTAAGATCACTCATATCATCAATAGTTGATCTTTCTTCTCTTGGAACTTCAGGCTCAGCTTTCTCATAAGAATAAACTGGAACCTCTCTTGGTTTGAAAACTGGATCAACATGGTCCTTTGGTCTAGAAGGGTGGTCAAATGGATTGAAATTATCATATATCCTTTCCTCATCTCCTACCCATCATCTCTTACATGGTTTCCATAATATTTTCATCCTCTTAGAAATGTCTTTTTGTAGACAGAAACTACTACAAGAACTTATAAATTCATCTTCATCTTCTACACAACCTACGCTTTTCAACATGGAAAAAATCATTCTCGGATAGTACAAACATTTTTCCTTATTGGATGTCTTAATCCAGTCAGAGATATGCATTATTAGATACCTACATATATTTACTTTTATCCTATGTTTCAGAAAAAAGATCAAGAACACATCTTGATACTTCATATTAGATAAATATCCCTTCCATGGGTAGATTTGATGTTGTATGAACTTAAAAAAGAAGTCTCGCTTCTCCTTCAAAATCATTTGCAATAGTCCTTCTAGATTCTCAATTTCTAGTCAGCTCCTTCATTGTATCTTCATAAGAGAACAAATTAGAGGAAGTTGGAATATTACCCGGATAGTCAGTGAAGACACTTTCACGAGGCATTTATAAGCATTCTGCATATTCCATAGAAGAAAAATCTATCTCCTTTCCCTTTACTAAAGACTTCATATTTTCTGCCACAATGTCATCGAGGGATATCCTCAAATTTTGATAGAACTCATGCACTATATGGGGACAATAGGTTATTTCATTGTTGGAAAACCAACTGATCCATCCTTGATATTCTAGTACTTTCAACAAAAAAATATTTTTGTGATAGAATCCACTCAGCAGACACCTCTTTTTCAGCAGTAACCACTCATCTTTCCAAGATCGGTTTCGCAGTCCCACTGGACTCACCTTTCTAATGCGTAGCATAAGGTGATTGTCCAGGATATTCTATTTCATAATTGGTCCTCACCATGACATGGATTCATATTCCAACAATGTTGAGATTTTGAGAGTCAAGAGGAAGAGTTACAAAAGGTAGAATGCTTTACGGTTGAGGAGAAGGAGAAAAGTCAGGATGAATTGAACTAAATATATCATTTAGGGATTGTAATTAATAAATCAAAAAAATTTAAACACAGAAAAAATAATAATACAAAATAGCAATATTTTCATTAAAATATATAGAATTTATAAAACAATCCTTAAATACAGTGGTGTCCCTGAATCGATTTCATGGATTGGTTTCAAATGATCGATTTCAAGAGATCGGTTTCAAGAATACCGGTTTCAAGAAGATAGGATTCAAGAAGATCAGTTTCAAGAAGATCAGTTTCAAGAGATTAGTTTCAAGAATATCATTTTTAAGAAGAATCGTTTCAAGAATATTAGTTTCAAGAGATCGGTTTAAAGAAGATAGATTTCAAGAAGATCGGTTTCAAGAAGATTGGTTTCAAGAAGATTGGTTTCAAGAAGATCGGTTTCAAAAATATCAGTTTCAAGAAGTTCGATTTCAAGAAGATCCCTTTCAAGAAGATCGGTTTTAGGAATATCAGTTTCAAGAAGATCGGTTTCAAGAAGATCGGTTTCAAGAGATCGATTTCAAGAAGATCGGTTTCAAGAGATCGGTTTTAAGAGGATCAGTTTCAAGATGATTGGTTTGACAAGATTAGTTTCAAGGATCGGTTACTGATTTATCATTCCTAGTTCATGTCTTATGTAATTTATTCTCTTAAAATTTAAGGGTAGAGTGAATATATCATAAATATAATGTTTAGTCCCAATAAACTCAAGAGTTATATCACCGTTTTTATAATGATCTCTCAAAAAGTGATGTCTTATATCAATATGCATTTTTCTAGAATGAGAAATGGATTCTTATAAATGCTAATAGCACTTGTGTTGTCACATTTTATGGGTATATGTGTAAATTTAAATTAAATGTCTAATATGGTGTGTTTCATCCACAAAATTTGTGCACAACAACTACCCAAACCAATGTATTCTGCTTTAGTAGTCGATAATGCACTAAATTTTGATTTTTACTACACCATGATATTATTGACTTTCCCAAAAAGTGACATGTTCCAGAGGTACACTTTCTATCTAACTTATATCCACCAAAATCAGTATCTAAATAGCTAATTAAATCAAAAGGTTATCCTTTTGGATAGAATAGTCCTAAGTTAGTTGTATAATTAAGGTATTTAAAAATTATTTTAACAATATTTAGGTGTGAGTCCTTTGGGTTTTCTTGAAATCTCTCATACATACACACACTGAACATAATATTTGGCCTACTAGATGTTAAGTACAGAAAACCCCCAATCGTTCCTCTGTTAGAAGTTTGATCAACTGATTTTCCATTTTCATTACGATTTAACATACATGTAAGACTCATAGGGGTTTCACTACTCTTAATGCTATCAAATATATATCTTTTAAAAATATATTTTGTATACTTACTTTGATTTAATATAATACCTTCTTTCGTTTTAAATATGTGAAATCCAAGAAAATATTTAAGTTCACCCATTAAACTCATTTCAAACTCACTTTTCATTATGTTTGAAAAGTCATTACATAAAGAATTTTTAGAAGATCCAATGATAATATCATCTACATATATTTGGGCTATTATAACTTCTTTCAAAACTCTTTTTATAAATAATATAGGATCTGCAAGTCCTTTTGTAAAACCTTTAGAAATAAGAAAATTACTTAACCTTTCATACCAAGCTCTTGGAGCTTGTTTCAAACCATATAAAGCTTTCAATAATTTGAACACATGATTTGGAAAATATGGATTTGTAAAACCTGGGGGTTGTTCAACAAATATATCCTCAATTATATAACCATTCAGGAATTCACATTTGACATTAATTTGATAATGTTTAAAATTCAATTGTGTTGTATAGTAAAGTAATATCCTAATTGCCTCAAGTCTAGCTACAGGTGAAAAAGTCTCTTCATAATCAATTCCCTCTTATTGATTATCTCCTTTTGCAACTAGTCTTGCTTTATTTCAAACTACATTTTGAACTTCCTCTACCTTATTTCTAAACACCCATGTGGTTCCTATGGTCAATGTATCCTTAGGCTTATATACAAGTTTCAAAACATTATTTCTCTCAAACTGATTAATTTTGTATTTCATGTCCATTACCCAAAATTCATCATTTATTGGATCATTGATATTTTTAGGTTCATGTTGTGACAAGAAGGCTTGATGTTCAACCTAGAGTCTCAAGGAAGCTCTGGTTTGTGTTCCTCTTTCTAAATATCCAACAATAGCATCTAAGGGATGATTCTTAAGGGTTATAGTAAGTCTAGATAAATTAGGACTTGATATTTCAGGTTGTTCAGGTTGATCTGGTTCACTATAGTTAGGATATAGAGAGTTACCAAAATTGAAAATTTTCACAGATTCCTTCACATGATGATTTTAGGTTGTATCATTAATGTCTATATTGGGCATTTCTTCTTCAATATTTTTTAGTGCGGTCTTGGGGTCAAGTAGATCTGCTTCATCAAACTTGATATGTAAGGATTCCTCCACACATTTCATTTTCTTATTAAAGACTCTATAGGATTTAATGATGTAGAATATCCAAGAAATATTCTTACATCACTTTTAGAGGAAATTTTATCTAAATTATTTTTTGTATTTAAAATATAGACTTTACATCCAAAAAATTTAAAATAACCTACCTTGGGATTCTAGTTATTCCACCACTCGAAAGGTGTTTTCTTAAGAATAGGTCTAATTAAGTCTCTGTTTATTATACACCAAGTTGTATTAATAGCTTTAGCTCGGAAATAAATGGGTAGATCAGATTCATTAAGCATAGTCCGAGAAATTTTTTGTCAGGTTATATTTTTTCTTCCTACCTCACCATTCTGTTGGGGTGTCCTTGGTGCAGAGAATCTATTATTATAGCCATTATTTGATCAAAAGGCTTCAAAATCTTGATTCTCAAATTCACAACCATGATCACATATTAAGGATTTAATTTTAAGTACACTAAGAGCTTATACAGTCCTAGCATACTTAGAAAAGGTTGAACATGCTTCACAATTATGAGCCAGAAAAAAGGTCAAATTATTCCTAGAGAAATAATCTACAAAAACATAAACTTAGTTCTTCCCATTGGGACTCGAAACACTATAAGGTCCTAACAAGTCCATGGGAACCAACTCGATAGCCTAAGAAGTAGTTACTTATTTCTTTGGTTTGAAAGAGATTTTATGTTGCTTTCCTCTTTGACCATGATTACATACTTTATTGTTTGGAAACTCTAATTTGGGTTAGTCTCTATCAAATCCTATTCTAGTTAACTTCCTAATAATCTTTATATTAAAATTTCCTAGTCTTCTATGCTAGATCCAATACTCTTTGTGAAAGGAATTTAGACAAGAGACATTCTGTTAGGCTAGTGTGTCTAGATTTATATCATAAACATTATCATTTCTAAAAGCAGTAAAAACTAAATTCTTCTTGGCATCAAAAACATGGAATGAATCGTTTTTGAATTTAACATTAAATCCATCATCACATAGTTGAGATATGCTGAGCAGGTAATACATTAATCCATCAACATACTGTACTTTAGAAATTGAAATAGAGTTAGGGTTTCCAATCTGGCTTAGGCCGATGAATTTTAATTTACCATTGTCACCAAATGTGACATGTCCTCCATTGATCATGATAAGACATATAAGGCTTGAAAAATACCATGTCATATGTCTTTAATACCCATTGTCTAATTACCACAGCTTTTTACATGAGCTCTTTAGGCAGTTTACCTACAAAATAGATTAACCAAGACACGACTTTGGTACCCATATTTTTCTGGGCCCACATACATTAGTAATATAAGCCTTAGGAACCCACAACTATCTTATGGGTTTTCTATATATAAAATATAAAGTGTTTGAAATGTAAACTCTGTTTGGTCCTGAATAATTGGATACAGTAAAAGAATTTGGGGAACTTGAACTCGTAGTACAACTCTGGTTTTTGAAATAGGTATCTGATTTTCCATATTTTGGTACAAAACATTATTTGTATAAATTCCTTTGACCTGGTTGATATCCTATCTCATAAGTGTACTTAGGAGCTATTTGTCTACCAAGCATTTGAGTAAGATTATTTTTTCCATTATTAATCTTTTCTAGGTATTTCTTTAATTTTTTATTAGACATTTTTAACGTATTGTTCTCTTTGAGGTGTTAAGAATTTTTATCCTTTTCAGTTATACATTCAGATTTAGAAGTCACAGTAAAAGCATGTTATTTCTTATATGATTTATATTTATCTTTCATCTCATTACAGGTTTCCTCTAACATGTTGCAATATTATAATAGTTCATCATTTTTCATATTTTCAAACTCACTTTCATAATAATAAGTGTTTTGTATAGGAGAGTCTAAGGTTACCTTAGTTGTGTTTGTCATGAAACACGTATTAGCCAGATCTTACTCTTTTTGAGAAGAGCCAGATTCACTTGAGATATCCTCAAAGGCACTCCAGGTGGCCTTCATTGCTTTCCTATACCTTCTATCCTTATTTTCATACTTCTTCTTGTATTTCATCTTTGGGCAGTCATCCTTTACATGTACTTTCCTTTTAAATTCATAATAGATTATCTCTTCTGATTTATTATTTTTATTCAAATCCTTTTTCCAATTTCCCTTGTTATCATACATTCCTTTGTAACTGGGATTTTTAAGGAACATATTTTTCTTATAGAATTTCTTGAATCATTTATCCAATTAGGCAACTTCCTCATCACTATTTGAAGAAACTTTATAACTGCTTGAGATTTCAATAGTAGATTGAATTATCTCTTTATCTTTACTTTTGGATGCAATTGTCTTGAAAGATACAGGCTTTCATTTTGGTTCATCATCTTCCTGATTTACCTTCAATTATTATTCATATATCATTAATTTTCCAATCAATTACTTCAATGGAATTTTATCAATATCGCACGATTATCTGATAGACATAGATGTTCCATCCCATCTTTTTGGTAGGCATTGCAGAATCTGCATGATCTACTATTTGGAAGTTACTTATCTTCCAAAAGAAATCATGGTATTCAAAATTTCATTGAACCTGAGATACATTTCATAAATTGACTCATCAGGATTCATTCTAAATTTATCACATTTGAAAGTATAAGATTTCAATCACATTTATTTACCATTATATGTTTCTTGATGAGAAACAAAGAGTGTTTCCAAAATTTCTTGGGCAGTTTTACAAGTAGAGATACTGCAAAATTATTCATCTCCTAGTGCACAGTATAAAGCATCCATTTCTTTAGAATTATTGTTATCGGGAGTCATGGTAGGTTCATCATAAGTGTTTCTAGTAGTTTAGGGTATTTCATTTTTACTTTCTATAGAAGTCCAGATTTTAAATCCCATAATTTCTAGATGTATTTCAATTTTAAGCTTCCACTGAGCATAGTTAGTTCCATTAAAGAAAGGTGGATGATTAGTAACATCCCCTTCGAATATATTTTCCATGATAAAGGTTGAAAAATAATTTCAAAGAGATAATAATTTAGAAATAATATAAATTTTAGGATCTTTGAAACAAAACTATAATCATAGTTGACACGATTTGAAAAACTAATAGTAACTTTCAAAACCTCTGATAGAAAATGCTGGTCATAGTAGATGACCCAAGAGGAGGGTGAATTGAGTATCTATAAAAACATTTGTTAAAAGGGTTATTTACAAAATAATATCGCCCTATGAAAATAAACACAATTTCAGTTTTTTGTGAATTTATAAAAGTCCTGAAGGATCAATTTGGTTCTCAAAAGATTTATTAGTTATCAGCTTTACAAATCTAAAGATTAGTAAAACTCTTGAAACAAACCTACTGATCAAAACAGATGTAAACACTTGTTAAACTAACTATCAATGTTCATTTTATCTTAATATTCCTAATATAAAATAGATAAAAAAAAGATAAACAACATAGCATATAAAACAAGAGGTTAAATCTCAAGCAAAGAATTAGTCCTCCCCACATGGTGATCACCTGCCACCAAGCATTTTTTATTAATAAACTTTTTATCCACACACTGGATCAAGGTTCACCACAGCAAACAGGCTGTCCATGTCACACTTGACCTCTCCTATAGTTATTCACAGAAAAAACACATAAACATATCTAGCAGGATCTCTTCTACAGTTCCACATGGGATACAAGTGTAAGAAGGGATTGAGAGTGAGGATATTTGGTCATCCTCTAGTTTAGCTCAGGAGACAGTGTGTGAGATTCAAACATATATACACACTGCTCAAAATAGTAATGATGAGAACAAAATAGTGTTATTAAAGAGAATATGGTTTTGAATTCTCTGTGTGATGTGAAGGATTTCTATGGATTCAACAGATGTTGAGGAAATGATATTTCAGTCCTCTTCTGAAAGTTGTCTTCAGAACAGAGTGTCGCAGTTTCCGGTGATATAGTATAGCTCTTCTTTGTGAGGATGTTCAACAAGATCTAGTAGGTATTTTCTAGGTGAGCCCAAGCTTCATGTTTCACTCTTTTCAATATTCTAAGTGCGCACAGTCTATATTTCAGTATGTTCTCTAAGCCATATATCAAACTGTATATCTCTGTGTCTCCGTCTATTTTAGATCTCTAATTGAATTCCTTTTATATATCAAGATCCATTAGGAATGAAGATCTATGCACATGCATGTACCTTGTAAAATCTACAGATAGTCCTACAGACAACATTAAATAATGTAAAAAAGTTTAATTTTTCTAAATATTACAGTTAGAAATAAATTTAATTTAATAAAATCTAAACAGTTATTTTTTACTATAGGTGAGTCATCTTCAGTCTGTTGTCTTCTATTTGGTAACATTGATCTGTCATATTTGGTGTGTTGACATTGGTGTGTCGACTTCGGTGTGTCGACTTCGGTGTTTCATCTTCGGTGTGTTGACTTCGGTTTTTCATCTTTGGTGTGTCAACTTCGGTCTGTCAATCTTCGGTCTATCAAAATTCGGTCTATCAATCTTTGGTCTCTCAAACTTCAGTTTTTCAATGTTTGGTCAGTCAATCTTTTGTCTTTCAATCTTTGGTCTGTCAAACATCGATATTTCAATCTTTGGTCTTTCAAACTTCGGTGTGTCATCTTCGATGTGTCGAAAATTGGTGTCAGGGAATCTAAAAAGGTTACGAAGTGTCTGTCTTACACAAATCATTACAAGACAAAGTGTTAGACAAAATTACATGTATAAACACTTATAAACATATTTATTAATGAATATAAGTTATTGACATATTTGATTATATTTTCATGTTTGACATAACTGATTTACTTAGAGATATTAAAATGGCATGAAATAGTAGAATCTGTATATTGACATTATTAGTGATTATGAAAACTACAAAATCATAGAGAGTCCAAAAAATAATTTGTCTTTACAATTTATTACCAATTTTAAATTAATAAAAAATAGTATTTCCAATGGGATTTCTTTTAATGGGTTAGTTTTAAAAAAAATTTGATTCTTAAACCTTTTAGTTTTCATAAAAGAGTCTTGGGTGAAGAAAATAGTTTCTCAGTGATTTTTTAAATTTTTAAAAACATTATTTCTTTTAAATTGATTTTGGATGGTTTTACAAAAGTATTATAAAATGATATTTTAAAAATTTATTCTAAACTGGCATTTTTTTTATTTTGGAAATGAAAAGCATAGAATTTTTTGTGATTTCCTACTATGTTTTCAGGCTCACACCCCACTCACCGCACTTTATGATTTTAAACTAGGTTTAATTTTATAGGATCTATCATGACTTATTAGATTGTACAATGAGGTTTGGATAGAGAGTGACCATAGGTCACATTGAATTATTTATTTAGGTGTGCCAGTGTTTTCATATAATATTTTATTATATTCATCCATATGATTCATATTATTTTTTTAGTTATCATTATTATGGTGCACTATATATGTGGTGAAATGGGATATTGGTAGTGGTCATTTTTTTAGGATACAGAGTTAGGGAGAGAAGTGGAATTTATTTTCCTCAATGTAATATGATGTTTTTTTTAATTTATTTTATTTTTAGTTTTGATTTTTTTTGTCTAATGTATAGACGGATCATAAAATTACGGTAAAATTTTCAATCTTTTTAAATATAATTTATAATGTAAAAATATTTACATTTATTTTTATTAATATTCCCTTGCACTTGTCTCATCTTCATGGGGATAAGTAACACCCATCAAGTCAATCGAAATCAAGTCAAGTGATGGTGTATATGGAATCCCTAGACAAGTCATTATAATATATGGGAATTGTATTCTTTTATCATCATTATATTGGAAATTTTAGACTCACTTATGTAGATAAGTAATTTTATTTAATATAACTTTAATTTATGGGAGTTTTTTCATGTGTTTAATTTTTTATATATTTCTTATGAGTATATAATTTCTCACTTATTTTCTTTAAAATCATGGTTATTGGGAACGTTTTTTGTGTTATGACTATTAATTTAAGAACCTTGTTTTTAATTTTTTTTTTGAACTCTCCATTAATAAATGTTTTATAAATTTATATGGAGAATGAATCAATTTCACGTGTAAATCCGGATTTGTATGATAATACCCAAGCAAGTGATAAAGTTATGTGGTGAAATACCTTAATAGAATTGGACCAGTGGTGTTTTTAAAAGTATAATTACCTATTATGAGTGTTATTATTGTGGTTGTGTTTTTATTATGTATTGTGTGGGGATATTGTAGGGATTTTATATTTATGGTGGTGACCATCTCAGATGTTGGATGTGTTTTGGTAGTAGAGTTGTGGTAGGTTTTAATGGGTTTTGGTGAGGGTCGATGTGTAATGGTTGGATTATGGTAATTATTAAAGGGGTATGGTTGGGTTGTGGTGGTGGTTGGAATGTGATGTGGTGATTTTTATTGAGAGTTATATGGGTTTTTTTGTAGTGTTATTATGGTAGTATCCTAGTAGCTATACAATCAACTTGTAATTATAAAACTGAAATGGCATGGTTTGAAAATTAAATAATTGTGGCATGAAATTAATGTATGATAATTGGATTATTAATTCAACGATCAAAATGGGATAGACAAAAATGTGTATTGAAATGGATTAGTATGTGGAATTTGGTTGGAAACACAAAAATATAAAAATGGATAAATTTTTAGATGAAATTGGGAGTATTTGGTATTGTTTTTTTTTGCGGTGTGATAAATTTTTTGGTGGTAGTGGATGGTAGTGGATTTGGTGAGATATAGTATTGTTTTAGTGGGATATGTTAGAACATTTTATGTTAAAAAATACATTAGAATTGTGTGAGGTTTTATATTTATATTTTATTTTCATTTTATATACTTATTCTCCGTACATGAGTTGGATAACCATACCAATGCTAAAATTTTATACTTTTTGGTTATTTTATGAATCATCCAAGTTGGTGATGAAACATATGTCTATATTCCTTGACTTACCTACTATTCCTTTAGTAATAGTGATAATTATTGATGGTTGTAAATATTCCTAGTAATAGTAATGGATGGTGGTGGATATGTATAGGGGTGATGATGAATAGTAGTTGATATTCCTATTGATAATGCGGATATGATCTCTGGTCGGTGTCATTAGTGGAATGATTAGGGAATGAGGATGATGTATTCACATTAATAATACCCTACTACTATAGTTATGTGATGAGGATGATATGTGGATGATGACCAATGCTATCATGGGATATTAAACCTTATGTGGGTGGGGTAGGTAGGTATTCATCTCAACCCACAAATGATGTGGATGGATATGTGAAAATGAGATTATATGGAATGTATGGGAGAATAGGTTTTTTAAGGATGGGTTGTGGGAAAATAAAATATATGGGTAAGTGGTTGAGAGGTTCTGTTCTTATACTCTTCAATATTTTATTACTAGATTGGATGTTTTATTTGGTGATAGTTCCTCAGTGAGGTTTGGGATTGGATAGTTAACCTTATTTGGTGCTTATTGGTTTTATTATTTTTTCACTTGGGCATTAGTATGATATTTTATCATTTTAATGATGATAAATTGGTCTGATCATATTGGGTAAACATGTTATGCTAACCCTACGTATACATAAACTATTTTTCATGTTTCCTAGAGGGATTTGGTGATAGATATTGGAATTAATATCTTAGATACTGGAGCTATTTTTTAGTTGATAATGTAGGATTTTATTGGGTATTACATGGAGATTTTATTTTATTTTTTTCATTGTTAATGATTTTTGGGATGGTTTGTTAACTCTTTTATCTAATGTGATGGAGTTTGTTGGTGGTTAATATCCTATCTTAGAGTCCAATATAATTATTATTGATGTAAATGAATCCTGTAGGACTAAATTTTATACTCCCAATTCTAGTATCCAACCTAGATCCTACAGTAGGTTGGACTCATGATCTATTATCTATATTATGTCATTAACAAACTGAGAGGGGTACCTTTGGAGGGTTGGGTTGATGACATGAAACTATTTTTCATTTTATTACAAATGAACCATATGGATCATATATACCTCAATCAAGAAATATTCAAAAAATATTTCCAGAAATATCACATCATAAAAAAATCACTTTTCTAAGATATCAATAATATTTAATATATATTTCAAAAATTTAACCCAATAATTTAAATATATCAACCACATTAACATAAAATATCACAATATCCAAAAATTTCCTATTTACATGAATTCTTATAATGTTCCCAAAAAAAGTGTAAACTTCTACAAAATTAACTTTAACCACCAAATCACTTCTGAATCCCAAGGTTATATATATGATAAAACATATTTTCCCAGAAATATAAAAACCTTTTATCCCAATTATCCATGATAAAATCAATTATTATATTAACCCTAATGGTTATATTTACCTTAAAATTCATCACAAATAACCTACATAGTAAATTGTATGATAAACCAAAGGAATATATATACATAAAAAGAGATATATATTTATTTAAATTTATTATCATCCCCATATTTATTAACCTATAATGATATCCATAAATCTTAAATCATCCTCATTAGATAACTTTATAACCTCTAATATTATCTAAACCCTTTTTCTAATAAAAAATATAATATAATTATTATTACAAACCCATATGTTTGGAATTAATAGAAAGGATTTTAAATTTTATATTCCTATAATCATTTAGGTTTAGTTATTTTGAGAATTAAGAAAACCAATACATAAAAATTTTCATAATTCCACATAATGTACATTTTACCACAAAAATTATTTCTTAAATTTACACCAATGTTTCATTCAACACACTTTTACTTCATTAATGATGGGTCCCTGTATTGGAATTATTGACCTCTATATAGTTCTTACATGTATTTATATCGTATAAAAAACATTTTAAAATGATGGATGAGCAGAAAAAGCTCTATAAGGGATATAAAATAAAGGAAACTTGTTAATCTAGTAAAAATAATAGAAACCTATAAAAATGTTTAATATTTACAAAATAAACTTTTAGTATATAAATAAATAATAATAATATGTGGAAATCATAATTTTTTCCAATAAACCCTTTAAACCCCATATAAATCATTAAAACCCCATGAGGGAATCATGGGAATATTGGAGAACTCGTGAATGTGATATTTCTTGAAAAAAACTTTTCATTATTAAAATCACATATACCATCTTATTAGAATCAAAATATTTACATTAAAACTCATTGTAATAATGTAAAAAAAAATTATGTTCTTTGGTAAGTTATATTCATCACTCATGTTTACTCATGTTTCACCAGTAATAGAATAACTCATTATCATTTAATTCTAAAACCCATTTCTGAAGAGAATTAATCATTACCAAGAGAATTGAAGAGCTGTATTATGGGATAAAAAATCATCATATATAAAATAAAAGAACAATTTAATTTAGAAAACATATATAATATTTAATTTTTTAAGCATAACAGTCATTTAAACTCGTATTTTAAATCACTTTCAATAATCTCATAAAAATGATAAGAAATTGCCATTTTTCCTGAAAATGTTTTAAAAACAAAAAAAATTAAGAATAGTGGGAAGTGGATATTCATTGAAAGTACATAGAATATTTTAAATTAATATTGATAACAAATTACATATATTAAAATGGGAAAAGTTTATCATATGGTAATAGTTAAAAAACATTCTTTTTGAAATTTTGTAATCAAAGTGAATGATGACTTTTATGGAATACATTAAAAAAATTCCTTTTAAAAAAATAAATAAATAAAACCTTTTTGAAAATTAAATTTAGTAATATCTGAAGTATAAATAATAAAATTTAAAAAATATTTAAAATAAAGTTAATATAAAGGAAAATGATTTTAAATAAAAACATTTGAATGTGATTTTAAAGAAAATTCCAATACTATATATCCAGAATCGCTGCATACATATATTAATATCCTCAATAAAAAATATTAATTATATACTTTAGTCAAAAACATTTTCATGTTTATTGATTTACTATAATTTCATTTGTTTCATCTATTAAAATGTTTTATTTAGTTAGTAATTACTGAATTTTATGTCAAGTGTTTTGAGGTGTTTTGGCCCAAAATAGATTCGGTGTGTTGATTGTTGTCAAATGAGACATGGTTTCATAATCTATAGAATATTAAAATTAATATAATTAAAAAATTAATATAAAATATACTTTTAAAACCACACATGTAAGGTAGTAAAAAAAATAGATTTGTCAGTCATGGAAGAAGTAGTATGTACGTACGTGTGAGCGGCATTTTCATCTTTTCAACGGATAAAAATAAAATAATTAATATAAATTTATAACATTTAAAAAAATTAGTATCATATATATATATATATATTAACTCATTAATTATTACAATCCTTGAAATATTGTGATGAAAAACAAAATAAATTTCTTTTTGGAGCTGGTATTTTCTATATACACATTATTGATGTTTTCCATTTTTTAACGGATGGTTGGGAATGTAGGTGTAAAATACATTATCTTCATAAAATTATAATTATTTATAAAACTAATTCATATCCATTAAAAGTATACTTATAACCTGTCATTTGAGGTGATGAATAAAAATGAAACACATCACATTATGGAGGTGGCATTCTGTAGGTATGCATGAGAATATGTTTTAATTTATCATAGGATGTAAAGGAGGTGGAAAATAGTTTTTATGTAAACATATTATAATTTAAGAATATTAAATATTATAATTTAATTATATTAGGAGAAATAGAATTTATTTTAATGATATATAAGAATTAATAAGGTTGAATGAAATCTATTAATACTTCTACCTCTTATTTTTTTATCCCCCATACAATTGAATATGAGGACTATGGAGGAGAAGTTTATGATCATATAAAGGGACTGGAAATGTGTTGTGTGGAGTGTGGAGTGGTAATTTTTTATAATTTTTATAGAAAACAAAACTCATATTTTTCTTTTTTAAATGTTATATTAAGTCTCCCTTTAAGGGAAAAAATCAATGGTGCTTTCAAAAATATTAATTCTTTACAGGTTTTCAATGTGATTTTAAAAAATATTGAGTGGCTCAAAAATAAACTATGGATGAACTTTTATCCCATTCCCATTACCAATAGGCATTTTATAATATTTTTATGACTTTTATATCAATTAATAAAATATTTTTTATCATTAAATATCCTTTAATTCTTTTTTGGTATTATTCACATAATTTTGACATTAAAAACATGACGATAATAATTTAATTGGAATATAAACACATAAATAATCATATATAATTCATATTAATCTTCAAAATATTGAAACATGATAATTATTAAAATACTATTTTTTTCCATGTTTTTAGAATAATTTACTTTATTTCCCTACTTCATACAGAAGCATTACGTCCACACTGCATAAGAATTTCATATGATTATGCTATCATTTTAAATTAAAAAAAAATGAAGATGAATTTAATTTTTTTTTAAATAAATGTTATGATATTTTTTAATTAATAAAAATATTTCATTCTAATTATTATCATGAAAATTTATTAAGTGATAGAGATTTTTATTTTTTATATTAATTTTATAATATAAAAGAAATGTTAGAATAAAAAAAAGTGGAAAATAGAAATTATTTTGCAGATGGGATAAGCGAGGTCTAACTAAATTTAGCTAAAAAATTTCGGATAAGTTTTAGAGGTATTTGTTTCGTCTTATCTTATTTTAACACCCTCATTAACCCATTTGACCCATCAATGTGGTGACTAATTTTTATTATAGTAATTATTCATTGTGACCAAAATAAAATGTATTTTTTTTAAAAATTAGATTTATGGTTAAAAATATTGAATTAATTTTCAAGTATTTAATTTCTATACTTGGTAAAATATTATTTTAATAAAATTTAACAAAACATAAAGAAAATATATTTTTTAAAAATTATTTTTTTAAGTATAAAAATGTGTTTATACAAAAATAACATATAATATTGACTACCATGGGATAAAATGGATTAAGTTAAATAAAATTAGAGTTATTTTAATTTTAAATAAAACCAAAACTAAAATGGTCGTCACCAAAACTTGATTAAAATAGAAGAACTGAAAATAGTTTATTTTTAATTAAAACATTAATTATATTTCAAAAATGTCAAACATAGATTTCTAACATCATATTTATATATATAAATATTTTATACTACTTATTAAATGTATATTTAGTCTATAAAAGAGATTTCATAAAATATATAGTCATTATAATATCTTTATAATATCATAAAAATGAAAATATTTGAAAAATGGATGTTTTTAAATATTCACCAAAAAATCAACTATTTTTTAAAAATACCAAAAAACATATTCAGATTTTTATATATAATTAATTTCAAAATATAGTTCATTTAATATAATTAAAAATTAAAAATAATTAAAAAAATAGGTATCTTTTCAATGAAATTACAAAATATGAATAATACACACTTTTATTGAAAAATTACCCTTTTAAAATATTTGTGTTTCGAAGCTTATTTCATATAATTTAAAATACATTGTTAATTTTTTTTGAATTGTATAATCATTATGTATTGATATTTATATTTCAGTTTATTTTAATATTATTTATTTTAGTCTTTGGTTGCATATATCCCAAAATATTCAAAAAGATATTTATTTAAAATTATACATACTAAAATACATGACTGTAACTACTGAAATCTACCTCTTTATTATTTTAAAAAATACATGCTCCATTAAATTGAATCTTTCCTCAAATTGATATTACACTATTCACAATTCTTTACCTTTATGTCACTATACTTTTTCTCCCCGGAGAGATATACTTATATTATTCCAACCATTGAATAATTATTCAATATATAATTTTTATATTGTAATTCATGATTCATGATCACTAAGAAACCATTCAAATTATTTTTATATTTATATAAATATATTATTCATGGAAATTATATCCTCATATTTTAGGTAACATAAATATATTAAGATATTTAAAAGGTAAAAAATTACACCATGTGTTAAACATTTTAAGTATTTAGTTGTAGATTTTAAAATATAGAAACATATTTTCCCTTCATATCAAACAACCCATTACTCTCAAAAAAATATATTTTCATTGCATAAGTGAAACAAAGACTAATCCCTTAAAAATAATATGATATTGAGCCCCATTATTGAAGACAAATATATTTTATTTATTTATTACTATAATTTTTATAGAACCAATAGTTTTTCTGTATTTGATGCCTTTAATATGGTCTAATTTACATATATCAGGGAAAATAAAAATAAATAAATTTTAAAAAATTTATATTTGAGAAACTTTCTAAAAGTACATTAAATTTTTTAGATAAGTTAGGGTGTTTTCATTAAAGTTAATTTTTTATAAAATTATTTCAAACAATGTGACTTCTATGAATGAGATTTATATGTAAATAATTTGAAAAAGGTGAATTATCAAAAAAATATATTCTTAAAAAAACATCAAAACAATCCTCTCCACACTACAGCAACACAAAATTTTAATATGTTTTCAATAAACTAAATATTTCAATTGGATTCCTTATTTCACACATACCACTTTACTAAAACAATAGTGTTGTATTTTATTTATAAAAAACATTATAATGAAATATAGACCTTAATACATTATGATAACACAATATGAAACATTATTAGAAAATTTAAATGCGGATAAAACCAAACAATTATATAAAAATAACATGAAAAAATATATTTATCCTCTTGTTTTTTCAAAAAGATCGTCACCCCAACTATCAATATGGAAGTAAGGTAGAGAATGAAAAATAATATAAATATGATGAGGGATATAGATATAAAAATAATAAATTATTTTAATATATATATATATATGAATGAAATATGAAAATTAAATATATGGTCATTGTAGATATGTTCATTGGATATATGGTCATTTTCTCATTGGAAATACAGTCATTAGATATATATGATGGGTAAGTTGTGTTATTCAAAATAATTAATAAATAATAATATAATTATATAATGGAATATAATTTAAATCTTTAATTAATATATTATAAAATATTTTTTGAATTCTTTACGTATTATTATTATTATTAAATAATAATTTGATCCATTATTAATATTCATAGAAATTAATTCACACCAATAGATGGAAAAAATGAAATGTTTAGAGGATAAAAATTAAATTTTAATCAGATGTTGTAAATGGTATTTTTTAGAGAAATATTTTTTAATAGTTAGGTATTTTTAACATAATAAATTAAATTAACCATTTTCAAAAGATGAATCTAATATAATGGTTCAATGTATATGTCATGAACCGAATCTGGTCGCCACTAAAACCGGTGCCAAAATCGGCATGTGATAAGGATCAAAGGGTGTTCTCAATCCCCACCGGCTGGCACAAGTGCCCGGGTATCATAAAATGATAATTGGGAACGATTTACCTGAGTTTATAAACTTAAAACAAAAAATGAATCCAATAAAACAAATCTGAATTTTTCAAGAAAAACAATATTTTACAAAAATTAAGAACTCAATTCCATAGTTTAATGAAACTCACTAAGACTATAAAAAAGTTACAAAACTAAAATGAAACATCCAAAGAACCCTCATGGAAAGGGGCACCACCCTCAAGCCATCTCCACAAGACTTCTCCACTAAGGACCTACTAAAAACCCGAACCACTGGCACAAAATAATGTACCCAACCTGCATCAACAAAAAATAACCAAGTCTACTTACACACAAGGGTTCAATTAGGGTGTGATCCAATTCCTAGTAGGATACCACAACAAATAGATTCCATGTGATAAACATTCAAATATGAAAATCTTATAAGTTTTCATAAATAGAAAATGGTAGTTACAATTTCTAAAAGATGAAACTTAAAAATTTAAAACAGTTTTCAATTAGGCTATCATTAAGAATAAAAAAAATAAAAATAATGTCTATACTACTGAATTTTTCATCCAAACATACTTTATCCCGACGGTAAGTACAAATTAAATAATGATCACAAGCAATAGGAAATAACCCCTAGGCACTAGCTCGTTGTGGGTCCCAGGTACCTCGTATCCCAGTTAAAGTAACCATTACAATATCTGTTCTCATGCATGAGCCACTAGTATGGAACATACCCATAACCTAGTGGTCCCCAATCATCATAATTAAAGTTTAGTTATAGTTGTATGAATCAATCTTCCTAAGTTAAACTGAGGCCAAACCCCATGTATTCACTAGCATACTAGTACACGTCCACCCACCTAGATACTCGGGTTTTCCCCTTGTGCTCAGACAAATTCAAAAAGTCAATAAATATATTTTTCACATGATAAAATCATTTTTACATCACAAATTCCCCAAACAGCCCACATGTACACCACACAAGTCTAAAAAATCCATTTTTCATTCAAATGAATTATGAAATCATACTCACACCAAACATAGCCCACAACACATTTTTCACATATTTCACAATTAAAAAAATCTGTTAACATATTTAATAAAATCATTCCCAAGATTCTAAACATCACATGACATCCCAATAACATGTTAAATAATACCCTTTTCATAAAAAATGTCCATTTTTCACATCACACTCACGCAAAATAGCCCGAAAACATGTTTCGCACCCACATCACAATTTCATAAATCACCTCGACAAATTACAAAATATTACCTAATTTTTTACAACATAAAAGACCACATTATGTTTGAAAAACTCATTTTAGTAACATAATATTACCAAAACAGTACATAATTATCCATTTCACACTTTGTGTAATTCATTAAATAATTTACAATTTTCATATAACCAACCCAAGAGGTACAACCAAGGTTTGCATACAAAACCCATTTCAAAACCCTTATTCAAGAAAAAAACCATACCAATAATAATACAAAGAAAAATTTTCATCCCTAAAAACATTTATTAAACCACCCCCATGTTTTATTAAAATACCTCAAAAAATACCACAAAAGGTACACAAGAAAAACACATGTTTTCACAAATCACGTTCAAGAAGTAAAACATGGTTTCGCACATTAAAACCATTCAAAACACCCATTACAAGGCCCATATGAAATTAAGGAATTAAAAAACCAGAATTTTAATCCCCTTTAAACACTAATAAATCACTTTCATATGTTATAAAATACACCCAAACATTTCCCCAAGAGCCACGCATGAAAAGCACCCAATTCCAAGAAAAAATTCAACTACAAAATTAAACACCTAACCAAATCCATAAAAAATAGTTTTCTCACCACATAAAAAATATATTAATCATAATTAATTACTAAACCAAGATATATAACTCATTATAAGATGGTTATACATGGAATCACCTACCTTTTGAGTCAAAAACCTTGAATCTTGGTCTAAAACCTCAACTGCACCTCCTCCACACCAAAAGGAAGTTACAATGAACCCTAAACCATAATATTTCACTGAAAATACCCCAAATAAAACCCTATGTATGAACCCTAACTTTTTGACACTCTATAAATTCATGAAAGAGGGAGGGAACCGAAAAGAGAAGGAATAAATTGAAAAGAGAAACACTTACCCAAAACTATTTTGAAGAAAATGACCAAATACCCACCAGTATATGAATTTTAAAACATATAAACATTTAAATTATGTTTGAAAAAGGATTCTTTGAGCATGTAGGAACTTTAATGGGAAGAAAAGAGTAAAAATATAAGGAGTTATGAAAGGATCAATTTATAATTTTGAATCTGGGTGATTTTTAAAATCCATAAAAGATACGCACAATTTCTCGATTCTATGAATCTCAAAATTGGGGGAGGATAGAATTGGGGCGTCCCATAGGTATGTGGTCTCGGGTGACAGTTGAAATCACAAAAAAACCGTAATTATTTAATGAGTTATTAAAGAATTACAAAATATTTTTAATGCATAAAATGGGCTTTCAGGCAAGCCCAATCCCTTATAAAAATATCAAATCCACCATGATTATAGATTTCTAAATGGTCCAATTACTTTTTTGGTGTTTATAGGTAAGGGGATTCCAATTAGGAATTGGAATGGATAAAAATGTTTAAAAATAAAGTATTTATAAAGTAATTAAAATTTATTTTCAAATCTGGAATAGGGCTCACGGTTTGGCCCAAATCATAAAAACTCACTCATTCCTTCAAAAATTCATGGGAAACCCCAAAAAAATAAATAATCGAAATTAAAGTAAAAATAATATTATAATAATTTATATAGGTGACAGTATAAAACATATAATAGAAATCATTTAATGGTTAATTTATATAAAATTGTTTTATGAATAAATATTGATTGAAAAGTTACATTTCTATAAAAACTATTTTTCAATATATATTTTTATTCATTTAAAAGAATATATTACCATATTTAGAAATTTAATTACATTATCTGAAGTGGAAATTTTGAATCTATTAATAAAATTAGTTAAGGATTCTAATTTAATTTTTAATGAAAAAAATAAATTACCAAGTTAAAAATTGTTTCATCGCTGTAAATGTTAGATGGGGTAAAGGGGTGTTAAACTCTATGGTAAAAGCGAAAAATATCATAAAACCATATATTTGAAGGTTTTAATGAGTGATTTGTTAATCATAACTTATCTTATAAACCAAATTATCAATATTGGTTACACATTACTTGAATAATACATTGCATTTTTATAATGATTTTATATTTAAAAAATGTCACCACTCTCACCTATAAAAGGACCAATTCACCACCCCAATTCTCCAAAAACATAAATCATATTAATAAAAAAATTTACCCAAAAATTCTTTCCCATTACCTATATAATGGGAATATTACCATAACACTTATATATATGTGATATATAAATATAAAAAATATAATATTGCATTAAAATTATGATTTTCATGTCCATTCAATTAATGATTTTGTAAAAATGATAAATAGTTATAATTTGTTAATTATACAACAATGAATATCATTAAATGAACTATTAAATAAGATGTAAGGTATGGTATTTTATTTATGTAATATTTTCATGATTTTGTTGAACCATTTACACATATGATTCAACACATGAGTAAATATTGATTCCCTTGGACTTTCCTTACAGATTATATAACCACTATTATGTGATGTTAGTGTATGTTATATCATCATGGTTAGAAAAAATTTCCTCTACCTAAAGTTAATATTCTCATATGTCCATTATTCAGTATATTCTTACACATTTTAGAGAATAGAGAATCTCACACATACAATGTATGATTCTACTCAACCTATGGAAACCTTCGGAGGTGGGACATATTTTGGATGCCACATTTTTCATTAAGAAATAATATTGGAAGAAATTAAAAGGTGGTTAAGAATATGTAGCAGCTTATTAAGTGTAAGGTTTGAAAATATAATATTTATTCATTTCATTATTTTACACCATTTCATATTTCATACATGGGAGATCCTCATACAAAGGTTTTAATTTTTTCCTCTTATTCTGCTAAAACTTATTAGACTAATTTAAGAAAATCATTTGTATTAAATTAAATGTTAAATATTTAACCCATTACTATGTACTCTCACACATGAAATATGATGAAAAGTTGATGTTTTCCTAAGACCTCCATTATTATGAAAAGAGTCTCATTTCTAAAGAGTTGGAGAAATATATTTCTTTGATAAGTTCATGTATATTTCACTTTGGTTGTGTTCACAATTTAAATTGAGATTATTCCAACTAATATTGGTATCCGAGAGAAAGCATGTTTTGGATATGTGAAAACATGCTTTGAAATGAAGTGGGAACTGAAAATAGGAAATCATTTTTCTTTTTTGGGAAATTTAGGTAAAATAGATTTACATTAAATAGAAAAGTTTTTAGTAAATGTAATCCTTAATTGCCATTACATTGAATCATTATATGTAAGGGTCAATATGGTTTACCCTTATGTGAAATAAATTTTCATCAGGTTCATCTAGGTTTACCCATACGTAGAATCATTATCTATTAGATTTATCTAGTCAAACGTGTGCGTAGAGAAGTATGTGTCAAGGTTATACCATATTAATCCTATATTGATAAGTCTATATAAAGGTAAAATATAGTTAACTCTTAAAGAGAGATATTTTTTATGGTTTGTAGTGGTTTTACTATTATATTGTTTTTAATATTTTAGGGCTACCCTTACACAAGAAGATCTAGGTAATGGGAACAGAACATACCTTTATATAGGAAAGGGTTCCCATTTATGGTTAAACTAGAAAATTGTTAAAAATAGTTTTTAATGTATAAAATGATTTAAGTAGCTTATAACACGTTTATAAATATTTATAAAATGTATTTTGGGGTATTTATTAATTATTAAAATATTATTGATTAATTAGTTACAAATATTATATAATTAATTAATTAAAGTTTTGGAAACATTTATTTTTAATTCCTTAAATGTTAGTATTTAAAATACCATTTAAAACATATATGTCATGCCTTATGATATAATAAAAAATTGTTTATTTAGAAATCATAAGATATAATTTACAAAGGATTATAAATTATGAAATAAGGGGAAAATATAAACTGTTTTTATTTAAATTATTAATTTTATATAATTAATTATTTCAAATTGTTAAAAATAAAAAAGGGGAAATTTTGGATATTATTTAAGCAACATAAACAATGTTTTTTATGATATATATGTTCAAGGTCTAAATAATGATTAAGTATATGATATTTAGATTATGTAAAATGTTTACATAATAGAAATTTAATTTTAAATTTTTTATAATTTATAAAATATCATATATATGAAATAGAAATTTCGTATAAAGATATATATTGAAGAATAAATATTTGAATGAATGTAATATTTTTATATTTAAAATTTATAGAATTCCCATTGTGTTAAATGTATAATTATAAAATATTTTTCATTATTTTTTATTAATAAATTTATTTTGAATTATTATATCATATTTAATTATTTAAATTTTGTTTTATTTAAAAGGTTATTTCTTACTATATTAATTATTTCTAAATTCTTTATGAAATTTGAATATTGTGTAAGCTTTAGTTTAATTGTTAAAATAATTCTATATAAATCCTTCCATTACATACAAGGTATGTTAATGAATTTTTTTTTTATCTACCTTGACCATGGCTTGTAAATAAAGTTATAATCTTTTATTTAGTTTTTAAATATTGTTTTTTCATATTAAGTTTTGGGGTTATGATTAATTGGATTATATCTTGAGTAAAGTACTCAGGGATAGATGGACATGGGGATAGACTACCTACCTACAAGCATGTGTCTTGTATTGGAAAGTGAATAGGGGTTTTCTATCTATAAATCTAGGATTATTCATGTGGATAACTATATTCCTTTACATGAATCATTCATGTACCTTATACATATGATTCATCTAGATATGTATGAATTTGTTTTTTGAGTATCACAAACTTGTGATTTGTATAAAGATCTTCACCTAAATAGAGTTTGAACTTATTCATTAGGTAAACAGAATAGGATTCCAAAATAAAATACTTGAAGCATGAATATATAAAGTGAGTAATCAGAGATAAGATAGTGAGATTGAAATCCCCTTAAAATACTAAGTGTAATATTTCATCCAAAATGACACTTATCATGACCATAATAATTCAATCGGGTTGGTTCTTACATACCAAGGTTCCACTATATTATCATTTACAATGAAATAAAGAAATGGGTGACATTAGATCATCATTTGGATGGATTTACAATATTAGGGTTCCACTATGTTGTAATTTTTTAATATGTTTTTTTTTTGAAATTTATTTTCAGTAAAAATTTGCTGGGAAACCCTTGGGAAGGTTACCAGTGGAAATAATTTGAGTTTATCCGTATGATGAATTGATGAAAATTTTATATACTCAGATAAACACGGGTAATATATGATATTATTGGAATGATTATCAACATAAAAAATTAAGTGATGAGAATAAGTCCCTAGTAGACATGGTGCTTAGTGAAATTTATATCTTGGATCACTAATGAGGATGATGAATTTTAAAAGTGCTCAAAATTTTAATTAGATCCTAGTTAATAAATTTCCATATTAAATTGTTAATGATAAATGATAAATGATAACTATTTGATAAAATATTATATTGTAGATAATGTCATCATCATCATTAAGTTAAACTTTTTTTATCAATCCTTGATAAGGAGAAGATTAATGTAAGAAAATGATTAGACCAGTACCTTAAGAAAAGTTTTAAATCAACATTGATGATTTAATAAAAATTATTAAGTAAAATTTTATGTTCCAAAACAAATCCTTCCCCGGTAAACAACTTCGTAAATTGTTTAATAAGTGAATCTAGATTATTATGGAAGCATAGAGTGATTCAATTAAGTGGTCAAGGGCATTAGATGCATAATGAATAAAGGAATATTATTCTCTACTCATGTACTCAGTATGATTGAGAATATCAATGATTTAAAGAATTTTGGTCTCATGTATACAATATGGTTGGTTATGTGAAATGATATTCAATATGATTTAATATGTTGATAACTCAATGATACTAACGGATTCCTTACATCTTTAATAGTAATAGAAATAAAATTTATTACAATAAGAGATATATGATATCAATTTTATGGTTTAAAAAGTGTTTCAATAAATATAGAAAGGATAAAATATTAGAAATAATTGAAGGTTAAATACTAATGGTTGGTTTCAAGTAATTGGGAAGATGATTTAATACATTGATAATATGAACACTTCATGTTTGGAAAAAAATCTTAATATGTGAATCGTTTAGAACATCATAAGAGAATGTAAACTCTAGTTGTTTAAATGAAATTATATGGGATTTTTTCACACATTATTTTTGAATTGTTCAATTATATAACAAGCTTTATAGAGAGACTAAAAATGTATTTCTCTAATTAGGTAATTTTTACTACTATCATGTATATAAATATTTAGACAATACAGTTGAATCCAATGAAAATTTACCAAATATTATAAATGTGTTGGGAATATATATTATCTTGGAATATGATATCAATATTTTAAATTAATACATATAGAGTATAATTAGGAAATATTTCAAGCTATAAGAAGAAAAATAGGTTGAAAAGTTCAACAATGTTTCTTTAAGAAGCCGATAAAGGTAATTGAAACCTTGTGTTATTAATAATGAAGAGTAATAATTCAATATGATTTTATTATCCAAGATACACCTAAAGGAGTTTTTGAAATTTCATAGAATTTCCATGATAATAATGAATATTATGAAAATTAATCTTTAGTTTTTAAGGGTTTCATATACCAAATGTATATTCTACATGTTTTTTATATATATTGTAGTTCAAAATAAAATAAATAATTGATTTATATTTTATTTTAAATTTATGAGACGAATTAAATAGTTATTACACTAAGTATTTTAATTTAAAGTATTTGATAAGGATCAAATGAATCTAAGTAAAATATGTGTAGCTTCATCTCATTTCACTTATGCAATAAGAAAATTTATTCGATAAACATATTTCTTATGATAAATTGTGAGATGCTTAATTTTATACACGTGTTTTATGATTCATAAATTTCTATAACATTTTTAGAAGAAAATTTGTATAAAAGTGTTTATCATGGATAAATTTAATAGCCAGGATTAAAGTCCTTATTGTGTTATTTGTTAAAAATACATTGGAATGTGTTCCTTACATCAATCATAAGTATATTTTAGAAGAATAATTTTTTCAAACAATAATGTTTTAAACACAAATAATACCATATATGATATAGAAAAAAATATTTGTTTTATATTCCTATTGAGAGGAAATAAATGTTATTTCATTAAAAAAATGGTTTTTGTATCATAGAAATATAATTTTAAAAAAATATAGTGTCAAATAGGCTACGTGGAGTATGTTTAGACTAAGAGAATTTAAAATCTAACAAATAAAATATTACACCAATCTTATGTTAAATTGAGTTACCCTTAATATCCTAAAATGTTTCAAATATGTAATGGTAATGAAAAATTGAAAATTTTATATTTAGTTTCCATTTAGAAAGTGAATATCAATATTTATTAAATATTAGTCGAATTTGATATTAAGGTTTATTTTACTCTATATTTAAAAACTAGTTTATTATACTTAACAATAAAGATAAATTTAAAGAGCTTCATTTAGTTATCATGGAAAAATGAAAGAAAATAATTCATAAAGGATTTTATAAATTTAAAGTTAGATTTATTTTTCAATTAATATTTAAAAAAATAGTATTTATAGTGATAAATAAAAATGTAAAGAGTTATATTTAGTTATCAAGAAAAGTGAAAATCATAGATTCTTAGAGGGTTCTGTTAGTTATATTATAAAGTAAATTTTCACTAAATATCCTAAAAGGGTTTTGGGTATTATAGTATAAAATAATGTAAATAGATATATTTGTTCACTTAACTAGTTTTTATCACATTATCCTAAAATATTTTATCACTTGGTGGTAAAGAGAAATGTAATATTTTCATTTAGTTACTTTGTTAAATTTATTATCACTTTATCCTAAACTATTTTAGGAGGACTATTAAATAATAATGTAATTAGTTACATTATTTCAAGGAAATGTTTGTTGGAATAGGTTTCCAAGGATGATGATCATGAACCTAGAAATAATTATATATAGAATATAGAAGCTGGCATCATAATATTTGATGTTGTGAAGTTAAATAGTTTTTATATGTTCAAAAGATGAACAGTTAGAAATATGATTTATTAGTCTCACCGTTATTAAAATTAACTTAATTCATAGATTTTTATTAGAAAACATTTCATTGGGAAGGATTTATTAGATGGTCACATAGAGATGTGAAATTTATTACATATTATGTAAAGTGTTACAAAAAACCCAGAAGGCATATAAAATGTATTAATGATCTAGCAATTTAACATATATGATATAATAAATTGGTTTTTATATTTTTTTTATTATGTATTCTTAAATAGTTTTAAAATATTTAAATGTATCATACTAAAGAAACTTCCATTTTATAATTCCATAACATTTTCTACATAAATTTATATATATATATACATACATTTCAATAAATGAAACTGATAATTAACCTCTCAAAGTATGACTTTGAGTTTATTCCATACTAATGTAAGTCATAGAGAATTATAGGTTATGAGAAAAATTTTATGGTTGGAAAGAATATGAATCGTGTATATAGATACATAATATTCTCATGTGGTAAGAAAAGAGATTATGGTTATTTTTGTGTGTTGGGTGGCCTACTAAGTATACCAAGTGGAGTTTCATATAAATTTACTTGTTATACTAGGGGATCATGGATCATATTTGAGTCCCCATTAACTAATATTAGTGATATAACTATCATGAGAAGCTTCATACTCCGGTACCCAATTTATGAATATCTATATATTAACATAGCTAATATGATTCTTTTTGGGTAAATTGTTGACCATATCATCAGTTGGAGATTAACCAAGATGGGATTTTCCTCTCTTATGATGGGTATGAAATCTAAACCCTATATTAAGATATAAAATGTGTGTATGTGGCAACACTTAGATATTTTATATCTATCCAGATAAGGGATATGTGATGTGATTATCCAAAAGCATTAATGAGATGAAATGTATTCATCAGTCAGTTCAATCCACTTTCTAATAATCGATACTATATGAGTTGGCTATATGGGATTGACATGTTTTTTGTCCCATGGTCACTCGATGTATTAAAAAGACGAAAATATAATAATTCATGATTTCATATAATATAGACTAGTCGAAATAGGTACAAATATACTTGTTTTTTTACAGAGATCAAGTTGGATCCCATTACAGCATGAGTAGAATTGATTCTTGTCTAAATGATGCTATTTTCTTACATATATGGATCCATATATTTATAATTATTGTCAAATTCATTAATTCTTTTGGCGTCACACTTTGGGGTTGATTAAATGGTGACTAAGTATCAATTAAATTGGTAAACCAAATGTTTTCAGAGTTAATCTAAAACTGTTTTGGATGGGTCTTCACAAGGTATTGCATACAATTTGATAAGAGGTGTAGTTGATGGCAGCTTTCCAAAACTGTTCTTGTAGGTATCCAAAATTAGTTTTGGATATGATTTCATAAGTTATGGTGTATGATTCAATATAATGTGAAATGGAAAAAAATATAGTAGGAGTTAGAGTAAGTGGGAGATTTATTAGAATATTCCCTAAAAAATTATATGAATATGTGATATATATGTATATAAGAAATATCGCATTCCATGAAGATTAGGATCTCCATTCCTATTAAATTTATGGCTTTTGAAGAATGATAAATATTTATAATTAATTAATTCTACCAAAAAGACTATAATTAATGGAACTACTACATAAGATGTAACATATGTGAGTTCATTCATGCAAGAATTGCATGAGCTGGAGAAACCATTAACTCATGTGTTACAATGCTTGAGAAAATGAAGCTACCAAAGGAGTGTAATTGAGTCTTATATAAACAATACCATTTGATTTATTGTATTTTATATCTTCATGATTAGTCGAAACATATTATAGACAATTTTTTCTTTCTCTTATCTCATTCCCACATGAGATGATAACAGATCCTAGAGGATAAAGAATCATGCACGTGCAATGTGAGTATCTAATCAACTCATGGATACTTCTAGATATGTCAAATCTTTTTTATTCCACATAGTGATGTTTATCATGAATATTAAAATGTGTTTAATGGTGGTTAAAATGTTTCAAAAACTTCTTTAGTGTAAGGTACACCAATGGAGTACAACCTTATTTAATTATTTTACATAGTTTTATATTACATCCATGGTTGATCATCAAACAAGGGTTTTAATCACCACCAAATTATCTGGTAAATTTTATTATACTCATTTAAAACCATTCACTATATTTTCAAGTCTCACTTAAATATTAATCGATGAATGATTAAGGTTATTCTAAGGGAGGATATCAAAGGAAGAGGTAATTGTCTTAACTGCGTTCTTTTAAGTTTATTTATTCATCCAACACCTCTAAATATATTATAAATATTCTTATTTAATAACATTTATATAATTATTATATTAATGTCATAATTATGTTGTAATTACCATTATATTCCATCCTCTCATTCATTTGAAAATGAAAACATCATCCATGTTACATGCTATCTACTTTCTCCATTAATGATGTATACCATTTGTTTGATAACTCTCAAACAAGGAAAGACACAAAAATAATTTATTAAATAAAAATGATATTTATGAAATTAGTATGATTTTGGAAATAGAAATTTTTTATTATATTAATTACATTAACAAGAAATGATTTTTATATTTTACTTCAAAAAACGAGTGGATCAAAACACTATTCTTATTTAAATATATTTTTGAAAACCAATTGAAATTTATAAATTTTATAAAATTGGAATAATAAAGAAAATAATATATATATAATTATAGATAGGATAAAACAATTTTATAGCCATTTTTACCATATTAAATTTATCAAATTAGTTTTGGATAAATTTATCAAATAACCCCAAGTGGTTGATGAGAGAAACAATTATATAACAAAATGAATAACATATGATAAAAAATGAACTTTTAAAAATTAGATATACCTTAAAATGGTTCAGAAGTAATTATTTAGTAAAATTAATTTTTTTTATCCATGAGGTTAGATGCATACATCATGTGAGTCAGGACATGAGGTAATGTATTTTTTTATCTCACATTGAATTTGAGATTTTTATGACTATGTTTCCATCGTGGAAAATTTTACTATCTTTCTATCCAAAATAACAAATATTTTATTTTTAATTAGTTTTTCATGTTTTTTATATATCCTTCAACAATTTTACTTCAACGTTTGTACTTGATTCACCTAATATAGGGCTTGTAAGTTAAACTGACCATACATTTTATTTTCGGTCAGAAAACGTTTCTTACATTTGACTATTATTTATTATTTTATAGATATCACTATCTATAATTATATGATTTATTATGTTATTTTTCAATGGGATATAATTTATTTTCCAATGGATTTTTTTAACATTTTTAGTGTGGTCATTTTCCACTAACTTTGACATTCTATAAAAAATTTGAAAGGAATATTCTTATGAATCATTCTAACGCACTTTCCAGCCATCTTATTATTTCTTACTTATAAAAAATTTTCTCAAAGTTTTAATTTATATTATAAATAAATTTATATTTTTTCATTTTATTAAATATTTTATGACATGATATCAAAAACATAGTGGTTATTTCTTCTTCATTGTCAAAGTAAATTTTAATTCTCTTATAAAATTATTTTACTTATATGTCAAAATACTTTAATGTTTCTTACTATTCAATAAGAATATACTATTTTGATACCTCCACTTTCTTTCCCTATATTTATTAAAATAATTTATTATGGTTTTTTTATGTAAACTTTTTCTTTTTCAGGGTTTAATCAAGATTTAAAGGAATTATAATTTTTTTTATGTTCATGTGGGATATATATATGATTTATCATTTCCTGAATAGTGGGTATTTTATATCCCTCCAATGAATTGTGTAAATTTATATATATCATGGGATTGGGATGAGATAATAGTGGTTATCCCATGTAAACTTTGTTAATAGATGCATATGGTTATCCTATGTCCACTCTGTTTGGGGAAAGTAGTTAGCCTAGCCCATTACGATTTGAATTTATCAATGGTAATCCTTAACATATGTTGTGATTTTTTATGCTTATTTTTACACAAAAGTTTTATGAAATATACCAATGTAATGTTCTTATGGCTTACACTCCTATGAATCGTTCCTTATGTTATGCTAAAATCCTTATGTCATGACCCATTTTTTATGATATATCATTTATTGGGTATTATTTTCTTATATTTTTTATATGTAACTTAATTATGATAGCATACACATGTTCCCATATTATGTTTATTTATGATCTTTGATTCATTACACTTATGTTTAAACTTTTGGATCATCTAAACTCTCCCTTTCTTATGTTTCTATACCCCATAAAATTAATATGTGTATTCAGTATGATGTGTTTAGAAGGATATAATGTGTGAAGAATCATGTGGAAATTTTGAAAACATTTTGTGAATTAAAATTTCATTTATATAATTTCCAAATACATTAATACTTTAGTTTTTGGGGTGTGATTTATGGATAGATATAGTGAATATTCCTATAAAATTGTATATTATGTATGTGTGAAATTTTTGGGTTACATCAATTGGTATCAAAGTGGGAGTTGATTATTTTGGGGTATTAGAACTAGAAACAATAGTATAAACCATTGAGATGATTTAAAATATAGGAAAACATCCTAATTATTTCTAAAAGTATTTATAAAATTAGTTTTTTTGAAATAAAATCCTTATCAAGATACAAACAAGTGGATATGGGTTATAGAATAGATGTAATGATGGGTAATTACCTATAAAATGTTGACTTTCTATTAACTCAATCATCACATGGTATAAAATAAATTTTTCTAATGAAGAAATTCTTTTAAAACTATATGGGGTATGCATTGATTGATTTATATGCACTGTAACATCCGGAGTTGGGTGCCACAGAGTGGTTCTCCAAGCCAGTTGGTTACATAACCTCAAAAACATTTTCCCATATGCCAGAGGCTTTCGAAAAGTAGTAAGGGTCTAATAGATATATCATAAGGATACTATAATCTCTTTATAAAAGTAGAATAATAATAGAAATAAATAACCAATATCCAATTGAGAATAACTGGAATGACCCAAAATATGGAATAAATCTTTTTTCCTACTTTTGTGTGTTATTTTATTTTTCATACTTCACAAAACGGTTTCATTTGATAACATGAGTATAATTAAAATGAGACTGTTGGGTTTGACAATTATATGACTGTTAGTCAGTATGACCGTTGGAAACAGAATTTTGCGACTATTGTCTCTAAATACAAGTGATCTCGGTTAATTAATATAGAAAAAAGATTTGATGGCCTCATCCGGTAGTCTTGGACCGATCGAAACCCATCTAACAAAACATGGGAAGGAGGTAGCACCACTGGGCTTTGCTCTGGACCAAAACCAAGCCAAACTTCATCGTGTGAAGCTAAAACGAAATCGCCTTTGCGAGAAGTTCAAACTGATATAAATTACTACTCAGGCGATGTTGTCTGAGCCTCCCTCAGATTCTCTCACCTTAGCACACATTACACTTAGGTCCTATGCTGGGGTTATAAGGGGCTATGTAAGGAGACCATAATCCTTTGTTATAAATAAAATTTTGTTTTCTTCCTATGGTGAATTTTGGGAGTTTTCAAATGTTCGAATGAATATAGGATGTATTTTATTGATGTATTTTGAAAAAAATAATATTTTAAAATATTTATATAAACCTTAAATAATTAATGATGTGTAATGATTTTCAAAAAAAATTCTTCTGCAAATGTGTTCAGTAATAAATTTAGAGTCTAATAAGATCAACTTAATTTTTGATGAATAATAAAGTATGAATAGTGATTTTATGCTTAGGATTAGTAATGTGACCAAATTGATTAGTAATCTCAATTAAAGATAGTATTAATATAATTTAGGCACCTTGATTAAGTAGTGTGATTCAATAAAAAAAGTAAATAACTATTTCATTAATTATTAGTCAAATATTAGTTTTATTTGGTGAATAGTTTTTTTAATTAACCATTATATTAAAAATATTTAGAAAATAATTTTTATAAAATAGACATTATTTTTGAACATATAGCATCGATATTATGTTAAGGTAATTTTTGGGGTTTTTTCTGAAAAAAATTGATTTTCAGTGAATAGTGTTTTTATTTAAAAATTAAATTAAAAATATTTATAAAATTATTTTTATAAAATGGAGTTTATTTTTGAATTCAGAGAATTGATATAATGTTAAGATAAATTTTTGTGAGTTTTCGGAAAAAGTTGAATTTTCAATGAATATTAAAAATACAGTTTTAGGGTTTCGGTATGTTTAATGACATCATGACTGCATCATGATGATTTCATGAGATATTTTAAGGGATGGTCGACTAAAGGGGATTAATTATTGTATGAGGGGTCCCATGTGGCCAAAATCATGGGAAAATACCATGGGAAAGCCCATGGGTTTTCCAAAACCACTAGTGAGGTGTCCCTTGAAATTATTAAAGTATCACCTCCCTTTCCCTATAAATACCCACCCTTTCCTCCTTTAGTTTTTACACCCAACTCTCCCCCAACTAAGCTCAGGTCTCATTACCTCCGAAATAGTTCTCCCAAGGTTCCCCCAAGCCCTCAAGATCCCAACCTTTTAGTTTTAAGAGTTACGTTTTAAGGTAAGGGATCCGACCTCTCTCTTTCTTTCCAAGTGCTCTCTTTTATGTCATATCATTTCTGATCCATGTTCTTATGTTGGAGGATGTTCTTTTATATTCATAATACTTTCCTTTTAATGTTCATGTGATGAGATACCTCGTCTTTCTCTCATCAATTCATTTTAAGAATGTAAAAGTGGCGTTGTTATGTTGCGGAATTTTCAAGGGATTCTTTCACCCTTCTCGTTTTCAAGATCTATTTTCATGTCAAGTCTTTCATGTTAATTTTTATTATGTTGGGGAATGATCTCTATATCTATAATACAGATATTTTATGTTAATATGATGAGAGACCCTATTTTATCTCATCAATTCATTTTTTAGAAGTCTTAAGTGACGTCGTTCGACTGCCGAATTTTCATAAGAGAAATATTATTTTTTTTCTTCTTTAAATGTTTTTCATTTCATATGATATGTATTTCAAATTTTATTACCATGTTCTTATATCCATTATATTCTATCCCTATACTATTTTATGGATCATTTATGAGTGGGTGACCCATGTCCCCTCTCTTTTCAATATTTTCTAAAACCTTGTAACATAGTCGTTATGCTACAGAATTTTCATCTCAAAATTCCACTCTCTTTTTCTCAAATTCTTTTATTTTATTAAGTGAATAATAAAATATATTTCTTCTATAGGGGTATTCACATATATATCAAAATATTCTATTTTAAATTCTGGGATATACATACATGAAACCCTCTTTCCTTTTTCCATGGGTTTAAAGTGACATAAGGATCATGTCTTTAAAGAAGTTTTTAAAACGCTATGATTATGAAAGGAAACCCATTTATTTTATGCTATATGGGTTATTTATAAAATTTTATATGATGATATATGTGCATCACATGATAATAAAGGAAAATTTAAGGATGTTCCCTAATAGTTCTCCAATGCATTGGGTAAAGACTTAATCTCTAGAGATGACCATTTTTAGCGATATCTTGGTGAATAACCTTGGTAATTTTTAATGACACCTTCGGGATGGACCTTAGTGAAATAGAAATGATTGTCTAAGTTAAATGTTGTATCCACATCTTCAAGTTATGAAATATTTTATTTTTATTATGATATTCCTGATGATTTCTTTCTCATGCCTTAAAGTTCTTTTTCATGACTTTATTGATGTATCTTAAGTTGACATGTTAAATGTTTCCCTTGTTTCCCTTACTAGGCCTTCTGCTCACCCTTTATTTTGATGTATGTCCCCAGGTTATGAGATACATTAATGAACCTAGGATGAACATGAGGAGAAGCCTTTCAAGTGTTTAAGAATAATGTTTTAGGTTTTCATGTATTGAGTTCCTGGTATCCAAGACACTAAACCTTAAAGATCCTCGGTTTTGTATATTGTAATGAAGGTTTATGTGATAAAAAGGTGGGATGTCATAGTTGGTATCAAAGGATGGTTTAGTTATTTGTAGAAATTAGTATATGAAAACTTTAGGAAAAACCCTATAGAAAAGTTTAAATATAGGAAATCTTCCTAATATTTTGGTGAGTATTGAGTAAGTGGTTTATCAAGAAAATACATCCCTATCTGGATACGAGCAGGTAGAGGTGGCTTTGGCACAGATGTACATATGGGAAAAACCCGAAAACACCACTTTGATCTAGACTCGAATGGGAACGGGTACACAGCAACGGGCCTTGTTGCACTCTTGGTTACGACACTCCTGGGGGATATGCTTTGAAAAATTCATAAGTTTAGTATGAACCATTATTAAAGGAACAAGTATAAAATAAAATAGAGATTCACATAATAATATATGATCATGGATAACCTAGATTGGAACCTAGGGGATCACAATTTAGGGTATACTTTTCTTCTACAAGTTTATCTTTCTATGCATTATGTTTCCTTTTCAGGATTATTGGCTTTGTATTTAATCCCCCTATTTATACTTTATTTTCTTAGTTAATGGTGGGAAATGGAAGAACATGTCCCAACAACCAATGTGATAGGAAATGTGACGATTAACCTATTAATGTGATATAGATGACGAGAGATCATGTTGAACATATTGTGATTATGCCAAACCAGCTATCAAAAATCATAATTAATAATTGGTACCTAGTTGAATGCCCAAATTCATCAAGGAAGAAGAAGACGAAGTCTCAAGGATGTTCATCTGATAAGGTTGATAAGGGAAAGAAGACCCAATTTCCTTTTTGAAAAAAGTGTGGAAAGAGACACCAAGGTGAATTTCACAAAGGAACTAGAATATGTTTTAAGTGTGGGTTGATAGTACATAAATTAGCTAATTGCTTTAAAACTGGATAATGTGATGAATAGAAATAAGGTTCGGTCTAATGTACCTTATACATTTCAATGACATAAATGTGAAGAAGTTAGACATTATCCAAGGAAATGCTCTCTTGGAAGGGATGAGAAGCATGATGAGCATAAAAAATCTTGAAGGACAAGGGAAAAATTCAAGTCCTAGGCTGAGATGGATCTTGATGACTAAATTACATGTGACTTCTTCACAATAATTGTCTATGTCAAGTTGTTTTTTTAGTTCATGCCCTATGAGCATATATTTAATGTTTTCTAAGAACATTGAGTCACTACCTAATATGGCTTTATATCATTAAGGAAATCATCTATTGTTATGTACCACATGTTGATCTTGTGACGCTATTCTTCTTGAAAAAAATGATGATTAGGGGATTAAAAGATGACTATTATTTTGGAAGACGTTCACTATATTGGGAACCCTATATGATCAAGGTAAATAGATTACTATGGTATTTTATTTGAGGAATAAAGGGTGACTTATATTTTGAAAAATCAATGAATTTAAGGTGAACGTATGCTAATATAGGTTACTTATGGAAATGATTAACCTATCTTTGGGAAAATATGTTTATGTTAGCTACTTTTTCAATAAGATGTTAGGAGTGGTTGATGTTGTTTGGAGATGAACGATGAAGTTTATTTTGGAAGACTATGTTATCAAATCCTTATTGTCTTTGGGTTTCAATCTTAGTTTGGTTTATTTTGAGGGATTTTAAATACAGTTATTTATGGAATGGACTATGATGAACTTTGGTTAGTACCGTGGAATTTTGAATATTTAAAAGTAGTTTCACTTCCTATGGGGTTCTTTATTTTAAGAGAGTTGTTTTATCTTACCCTTTCTATTTTTGGGATAATGTTTAAAGATAGAAGAAATAGATTAATATTTGGTGGATTATGTGATTCTCTAGAATATGATTCCTGTGCTTTTGATGAAACCAAGTGTTTTTTTAATGCTCATCATTTGGAGAAAAGACTAGTTTTGGTAGAAACTTACTAAGGTATAAACCTCTACGTGAAGTTAAATATATTTCCTTATGTTTTTATTCTATGTAGTAAATGAATTCCTCAAAACTATGAAAAGAAACATAAAACAAAAACGTTTTCTGTTGAAGTTTCCTACTTGGAAATCAAATACCGTTTAACCCATCATAAGTATGTGATTTGTGTGTTGTTAACTTTCTCATAATCATGTTTTCTATCACTCTCCCTCAGAACGTGACCCTTTGTTTTCTCTTCCATGTCCATGTTTTCCTACATGGAATCCTAGTATGGGTTAACTCAGGTGGCCTTTGTACTTTCTTTTCTTTCTTTTAAACTAATAGTGTTTCTGACTCTTTTTCTAATGTGGGACCTTCAATGAAATTTCCAAGAACAATTTCAAAAATTGCGAGGCCGCAATTTCATAAGGGGGAAGAATATAACGACCCTATATTTTGAATAAACCTTATTTCCTAATTTTGTGTGTTATTTTATTTTTCATACTCCAAAAAACTGTTTCATTTGATAACATGGGTATAATTAAAATGAGATTGTTGGGTTTTAACTATTATATGACAGTTAGTCAGTATGACTGTTGGAAACTGAATTTTGCGACTAATGTCTCTAAATACAAGTGATCTTGGTTAATTAATACAGAAAGAAGATTTGATGGCCTCATCCAATAGTCTTGGACCGATCGAAGCCCATCTAACAGAACATGGGAAAGAGGTAGCACCACTGGGATTTGCTCTGGAACAAACCCAATCTGAACTTCATCATTTGAAGCTAGAACGGAATCGCCTTCGTGAGAAGTTCAAACTGATAGAAATTACTACTCGTGCGATGTTGGTCGAGCCACCCTCAGATTCTCTCACCTTAGCACACCTTACACTTAGGTCCTATGCTGGGGTTATAAGGGGCTATGTAAGAAGACCATAATCCTTTGTTATAAATAAAATTGTGTTTTCTTCTTATGGTGAAATTTGGGAGTTTTCAAATGTTTGAATGAATATAAGATGTATTTTATTGATGTATTTAGAAAAAAATATATTTTAAAATATTTATGTAAACCTTATATAATTAAGGATGTGTAATGATTTTCAAAAAATGGTCTTCTGTAAATGTGTTTACTAATAAATTTAGAGTCTAATAAGATCAACTTAATTTTTGATGAATATTAAATTATGAGTAGTTATTTTATGCTTAGGATTAGAAATCTGACCAAATGGATTTGTAATCTCAATTAAAGAGAGTATTAATATAATTTAGCCACCTTGATTAATTAGTGTGATTCAATAAAATAGGTAAATAACTGTTTCATTAATTATTAGTAAACTATTAGTTTTTTCAGGTGAATAGTGTTTTATAATTAAAAATTAAATTAAAAATATTTAGAAAATTATTTTTATAAAATGGAATTTATTCTTGAACTTATAGCATCGATATTATGTTAAGGTAATTTTTGGAGTTTTTTCTGAAAAACATGGATTTTCGGTGAATAGTGTTTTTATTTCGAAATTAAATTAAAAATATTTGTAAATTTATTTTTATAAAATGGAGTTTATTTTTGAATTCATAGCATTGATATTATGTTAAGATAAACTTTTGAGAGTTTTCGGAAAAAGTTGAATTTTCAGTGAATAGTAAAAATACAGTTTTAGGGTTTCGGTGTGTTTAATGACATCATGACTGCATCATGATGATTTCATGAGATATTTTAGGGTATGGTAGACTAAAGGGGATGAAGTATTGTATTAGGGGTCCCATATGTCCGAAACCATGGGCAAATACCATGGGAAAACCCATGGTTTTTCCAAAACTACTAGTGAAGTGTCCCTTGAAAATTTTAAAGTATCACCTCCATTTCCCTATAAATACCCACCCTTTCCTCCATTAGTTTTCACTCCCAACTCTCCCACAACGAATCTATGGTCTCATTACATTGCAAATATTACTCCCAAGGTGCCCCCAATCCCTCAAGGTCCCAACCTTCTAGTTTTAAGAGTTACGTTTTAAGGTAAGGGATCCAACCTCTCTCTTTCTTTCAAAGTACACTATTTTATGTCATATCTTTTATGCTCCATGTTCTTATGTTGGAGGATGTTCTTTTATATCTATCCTATTTTACTTTTAATTTTTAGGTTATTAGATACCTCATCTTTCTCTAATCAATTCATTTCAAGAATGGTTAAGCAGTATTTTTATGCTGCTAAATATTTAAGGGATTCTTTCACCCTTCCCGTTTTCAACATCTATTTTTATATAAAGTTTTTCATGTTCCTTTTAAATATGTTGGGGTATTATCTCTATATCTATAATACTGATATTTTATTTTCATATGATTATAGACCCTATTTTATCTTGTCAATTCATTTTTTTGATGTTTTAAGTGACGCTGTCAGGCTGCCGAATTTTCCTAAGAGAAATCTTATTGTTGTCTTCCTTCAATGTTTTTCATTTCATATGGTATGTCATTAAAATTTCAATACCTTGTTATAATATCAATTATATTATGTCCCTATACTGTTTTATGTATCATTTATGAGTGGGTGACCCATGTCCCCTCTCTTTTCAATATTTTCTAAAACCCTGTAACATAGCTGTTATGCTGTAGAATTTCCATCTCAAAATGTCACTCTATTTTTCTCAAATTCTTTTATTTTATTAAGTGAAGACTCAAATATATTTCTTATACAGAGGTATTCACATATATATCAAAATGTTCTATTTTAAATTCTGGGCTTTACATACATGAAACCTGCTTTCCTTTTTCCGTGGGATTAAAGTGACATAAAGATCATGTCTTTAAAGAAGTTTTTAAAACATTATGATTATGAAAGGAGACCCATTTCTTTTATGATATATGGGTTATTTATGAAATATTTTATGATGATATTTGTGTATCACATTATAATAAAGGAAAATTTAAGGGTTCTCCCTGATATCGCTCCAATACATTGGGTAAAGACTTAATCTCTAGAGATGATCATTTTTAACGATATCTTGGTGAATAACCTTGGTAATTTTTAATGACACCTTGGGGATGGACCTTGGTCAAACGGAAATGATTATCTAAGTTAAATGTTTTAGTGACATCTTTATGTTATGAAATATGTTATTTTTATTATGATATGACTCATGATTTCTTTCTCATGCCTTAAAGTTCTTTTTTATGACTTTATTGATGTATCTCAAGTTCACATGTTAAATGTTTCCCTTGTTTCCATTACTGGGGTTTCTTCTCACCCATTCTTTTTATGTATGTCCCCAAGTTATGAGATGCATTAATGAACCTAGGATGAACATAAAGAGAAGACTTTCAATTGTTTAATGAGAATGTTTTATGTTTTCATGTTTTGAGTTCCTGGTTTCAAAGACACTAAACCTTAAAGATCCTCATTTTTGTATAATGTAATGACATTTTATGTGATAAAAAGGTGGGATGTCATAATAACCAATAATAATAATAATACCATAACCAAAAATAGAATAGTATCACATGATTAACCAAAATATGGAATCAATATCCAAACCAAACAGTAGATATTTTGGGTCATATATGTACCTTATGTCAAATGAAAATACAAAATTATGACACACTAAAAATCCAAAGAGGGTCCCGACACATGGATGGTTCCCCCATCTAGGATCCATCCCAACTCATCCATCTAACATAGTTATCTTGCCTTTATCCAATCTTGAAAACATGAATATTATTTGATTACTGATCATATTTCTTGAATAGGGTTTGAGTACAACTGAATAGACCACCCTCAAAGGTTTATAAAACAATATCTGATCTATAACAGTATATGTAGTTGTATAATGAATAACTTACCATAAAAAGGTAAAAAACTTTCCATATCATTATTATTTAATTAACCACATAAATTTATCATTTTTATAATGACACCAAAACCATGAATACCTTCTTCGTCCTGTGTCAAAATCTAAATCATATCATATAGGGAAAGAAAATTCTTTACATATGGTTCTTTGATTACTTATTTTAATCTAATTTAGTTTCTAGAATACTTGGAATGCTAGTCCAATGTCAATATTCTAGTCCTAGAACGTCATGTCTATAACCCTATGGGTTTTTGAAGCATTAGTACATGTCCCACACCCAATGGGTATTTAGAGAATCAGTCCATGTCTCATACGATAATATTCACATACATGAATTTGTGCCTAAAACATTATGTCTAGCACCCCATGGGTATTTTAAGCATCAATCATTGTCCCACACACCTTGTCTCAATCAAACACACATATATCACACATATCACATTCATCAAGGTTTTTCATCCTTATCCTACTTATCAAGCATTCTCATCATGGGACCCATTTAAAGTTATCATAACAACCATTGTTCTTCATTTAAATCACATGGAATAATATGTAAAATTCAACATTAAACCATTTATAAACATTTACACATAATAAAAATTAATCCTTCAAAGTTAAGAAAAACATCCATTTAATTCCAATTATCAAATCAGTCCCATATTCCCATTAATTAACCAATTCAATAATCATGAATTTCACAAATTTTATCATCACATTATTCCACCAATACCATTGTAAAGATCCATAAAATTCCATGTAAATTTTTTTTAAAATTATTTGGGATTATTACGAGTCCGTGAAAATTTACGGCGCGTGATTTTGAGGCCTAGTGTTCCCAGAATGAATTTTTGAACTTTTATTAATGCTACGATCAGAAAAACGCATGGGCAGAATTTTATATCTTTTAAACCAGTGTTCAAATTAAAAATGTGATGGCACTGTTGAATCTAGTGTTCTGAGATTTTCATAAGGGAAACTTCACTTCAATCACTGTAGGTCAGTAGAAAAAGTTAATTTTTGGACTTTACCAAAAAAAATAATATAAAGTTATTTTATTTATTTTTCTCTAGTGGATGAGCGGTAGTTGAAGGGACTAGTGACTTGTTAAGCCAAATAATGGAATGAATCTCCTTTATCTGTAACAGCAACATTAGGAAATTAAGAGGTTCATTTTCTGAATGATCCTCATTAATTACTTGGAGTGTTACACATTTTTTACCCTCTATTTAAGTGAGGCTTGTGGTGGATTTTTGACACGGCTTTACCAAGAAAGGAACCACAAGAAAAGTGATGTGGCGTCTTCCACCAACGAGGAATGGATGCTTGGACGTCATTTGGGGAAATCAATGATGAATGTCGGTGGATTCCACGGATAGTGATTCTTCATCCACCACCATGACATCACAAATGACCTTCGAGGTAGGGGTTGTTTATTAATTCATGAAATTACCTCGATTATATTCATTATTCTTGAATTTTTGGGAGGTTTTTGTGAGGTATTTGAATCGGGTTTATCATTATTTTAATGTGATGTATAAATTAATGCCATGTTATAATGCTAACACGGAGGGCGCAGACCAAACGAACAAGGATCAGACGCTACGCCTCTTGATTTTCATTGCGTTCTTTAGAGACAGGTTGTTCCAACATGACAGAACCTTGAAACCGAGAGGTGAGAAACGATGATGAAATTCCGAGATGACCGTAGGAGCATTCGGAAGGAAGAACACACCAAAGGAGCTCACCTAGTGGCATGTGGAAGAAGCATCGGTGCAACACCAGTGTGGAGATGCTGACGACCAGCACTAACGAATGAGGGAGGCGGCTGTAACCACCAGATGTGGTGGAATACCGATGCTGCTTGGCACCATGGTGGTCAGACAGGCGGCCGGCAGCCGCTGGCCACGCAGGTGGAGGCGGGGCACCGACACGTGCAGCGCTAAAGGGAACCTTGGTTTGAACCTGTGGTGATGCAAGGCACCCACTCCCCACAAGTCTCATGGGTGATGAGGAAGCACCACCTGGCGCTACCAATAATGGAGCCAAATGGCTCCTTTGAGCCGTTTGGGAGCAGCGGACCGCGCGACCCCACACGGGCTGCTCCAGCCAGTGGGCCGGTCCGCGGCCCAGCGGGCCAATGCCACTGCGTCCCAGCCCAAATAGGATGGCCTAGGCCGGTTCAGGAAAGGCTAGGTTGGACCTAGATCGGGTCAGGTTGGGTCGGCCCGAACTGGGTTGGGTCGGCCCATATAGGGTCGGTCTGGACTTGGACCTATTCAGGCCCAGTTACGCTTAAGTGACTGTATCTTGCAAACCGGATGTCCATTTGAAAAACTGTCTATGGTGCTGGGATACATGTAGTGATATGGTCTTTTGAGATACTCCACGATTGTTTTGGATAAAGTTGGAGTATGGCCAAGTTGGATCAACCCCAAAACCAACTGTTCCCTCGACACTAATATGCCTTTAACATACAAACTATGAGTCTGATTGACGCGATGTCTATTGCGTTTGAACCCTTATGACGTGACATATCATCAGGTTCCTTCTTCATGGGAGTTAGTTATGGTTAAAATATGACCGATGGATTGAGGATCAGTTCCCCAAAATGAAGCGTACTATGAGCTGGACTCTAGTGGATGGAAGTGAGGCAGAGGTTGGAGATAGATCATACGGAGGTTAGTACCAAGATATCATGTGTGGTTCAGAGACATAATGATCATGTGTGGGTCAGATCCAATTTGGTTCAGTGCATACCGGTCTTGTGTGGGTCATATCATGTGTGGTTCATCACTCAACAATCCTGTGTGGGTAAGTTCATGCCGATCCTATGTGGGTCAAATCCTGTGTGGGTCTTGCAAGGGTTAGTACCTATCGACTCCAGGATGGTCAGATCCTGTGTGGGTCTTGCAGGTATTTGTTCCTACCAATCCTATGTGGTTCAAGATTTTTATGGTCAGTAGTAGTGCCTCTCTATAGATTAATATTATCTAGATTCTCGACTAATCATATGTAATTATTTGATTTACTTATACCTGGTTTGAGCCGTGTCTATTACATTATGCTTTAGGATTGAGATCATGCTTTGTGGATTATTCTTTTGTGGAATTTTGAGAGACCTTCAGGGGGTCTCAAGTTCCCTAATGGGTATTGTTATACTCACCCCTGTAGAGGCTTCGCTTTCGAATTTTTGTGTCCTGTTTAGATGATGAGTTGCTTGGTTGAGACTTCAGGGAGCTAGGACCAGGTGGTACACGGAGAAGATTAGCTGATGTCAAGAGCTGAGCAGATGATTTGTACCTACCCTTCAAGTAAGATCCTTAGCATATAATCTTAGGAGCTAGTTTATGTTCTCAGTTTTAGTTGTACCTTTCACATGTACTTATATTTCGGCGACATTACATTCATTAGACACCTTTATTAGTGTAGTTTTACATCTTGGTTGCATCTTTCTGTGTTCTTAGATTGTGTGTTATATAGGTTTAAAGGAAATAACTTCCCTTTTTAGAGATATGCCTTTCTGGTACTAGTCACCAACCCCTGACCTATGGAAGGCAGGTCGTGACAAAGTGGTATCTAAGGTGTCAGTTTTACCAAAGAACTAGGTATCTAATATTTTTAATGGAGAAATAGTGTAAAGTTCTTTGATAATGGTTTTTAGTTCGGGGAGTCCAGTGTTGGTGAGATGGCCGACGTATCCATACACTAGGACCCTGAATTCTTATTTCTGACTCGGTGCATGAAAACTATGATTGCGTGTGTTTTGAGATGTTTTTACTTTGATCTCCTTTGAGTTAGCTCACCATGTTTAACTTATTGATCGTGGAACACCTGTTTCTTTTCAGGATGCCACCATTTAGATAGCCATCTAGGATTCCTAATTGAGTACATGATGATGGACCCCTAGAGTGACGAGGATTTGGTGCAGGTCCCTCTTACTGTGTTGGCACCATCGGGTGGTGTACCGATAGCACCACCACCCATTGGGTAGTAGATGACACCAGACCCACCAATAGACTATGCATTCCTAATAATAATGTTGCACGAGTTCCAGAGATAGAGTCCTCTAAGGATTAGAGGTGAGATAGATCCCCACGTAGCTGAGGACTTGCTGGAGACTATGGATAATGTTTTTCACTTGGTTGAGACATCAGTAGAGTAGATAGTTATCCTAGATGCTAGACTTTTCTAGGGCACTGTCGGGAGATGGTACAGCCTGCCGCTCTAAACTTATGATGAGGAAACCCTCCCCTGGATGGACTTTGAGAGCCTCTTTAGGTTGGAGTTTGTTCCAGTGACACTACGCTCTGTGTGTATTTAGGAGCTCCTGCAATTACAGTAGGGCAACCTGACAGTAGCCCAGTACTCGTCCAGATTCACTAAACTCTCACGCTACTCCACGGACATGGTATGGGACCCATTCTTCAAGGCCCAGACCTTTGATAAGGGTCTCCATTGGGATATTAGATCATCGATGATATCGCTGAATATCCAGATGCATGTTGGAGTTCTCAAGCAATCATTGTTGGTGGAGAGCTTCATAGCTGAGAATACACCGAGGGTGAGAGCCACCAATGGAGGACAGGTAGAAGATTCATCTACAGGAGGTAGTAGACAGATGACATCAAGGTTCAAGTAGGCTAGACCCACCGGTGGATGACCCTAGGATGTAGGTCCAGATGTGTGGAGCTCGTGAGGGAGATAAGGTTACCTAGGAGGCAGATTGTGCTTCACGTGCAGCGGGAAGGGCCACATGGCTCATGACTACCCGATCCTCCTTACCAACGATCATCAGACAGTCGAGGGACCACCAAGGAAGAGGTAGAGATTTGAGTGAGGAGGTATGTAGGGTGGCATTCGAGGAAGAGGAGCAGTCCGTGTAGCAGGTAGTGGGCTGTGATTTGACGTTTTACAACCACCACCACCAGGTGGTCCATCCTGACCACAGGGACCAGGTGGACAGGGGTGAGCACAGCTACAGGCAGCAGAGTCCTATGATCACAACACTCTAGAGATGATTAGAGGTACTATCTATGTCTATTCCACCCTATCTATAGTACTTATAGACATGGGTGTCAGTCACTCATTCATTTCCACGACACTCGTTTGAAGCTCAGAGATTCTGAAGGAATTTTTGGATCGCTCCTTACGATTAAAGACTATTACGGGAGAGGATTCAATTATTACCCATTGGTGTCGAAAGTGTGAGTTTACTATAGGAGGCTAGAGATTTGGTTGTGATCTCCAAGTAGCTACATCGAGGCCTTGATGTCATCTTGGGTATGGATTGGCTATCCATTGTCCATGCTCAAATCAATAGTTTTAGGCGCAAAGTGTGGTGTGTCCATGAGGATGGGATAAGGGTTACCTTCACCAGTGAGGAGGAAACGTTTTCAGCACATGATGTACTATCTCAATGGAGGGTGCAGCCTATTAATCATCAGTTGGCTAGCCTCACACTTGGAGCAATTTACATGGGGTGTTAGATTTATCTTGTAGTGGTGGACTAATATGATGATATATTTCCTGATGATGTTCTGGGAGTGCCTCTACACAGAGAGGTTTACCTTCACATTGATGTGTACCTAGGGAAAGCACTGATATCTGAACAATCATATTGGATGGCTCCCATGGAGCTTTGTGAGAGAGGGTACAGTTGGAGGACTTGCAGGGAAAGAGGTTCATAAGGCCCATTGTTTCTCTATAGGCATCCCCGATCTTGTTCGCCAAGAAGGTGGATGGGAGATTGAGTCTTTGTGTGGTCTATCGATGCCTGAACCAGGAGACAGTGAAGAACAAGTTTTCACTCCCAAGTATAGATGATCCATTCAACCAGATGATGGGAGCTCAATCGTTTTCGAAGATAGAACCGAGATCAAGCTATCGTCATCTTAGAGTATAAGATGAGAACGTACCAAACACATCCTTCAGATGTGGGTATGGACATTACAAGTTCTTGGTGATGCCTTTTGGCTTGACCAATGCTCTGGAAGTGTTCATGGGGCTCATGAACAGAATCGTTTATCCATACCTCGATCGCTTTGTGGTGGTCTTCATCAACGGAATCTTGATGTAGTCAGTGTCGAAGGAGGAGCACGCCACGCACTTGCAGATAGTTTTAGATACACTTCAAGAGCACTATATTTATGGAATGTTCTCTAAGTTCTAGCTCTGGATATGGTATTTCCACTAGTTGGGGCACATTATCTAGAAGGATGGATTTTATGTGGATCCGAAGAAGGTAGAGGTGGTGCATTCTTCGGAGCCTCCTAGGAGTGTGACCAAGGTGCAATGTTTTCTGGGATTGGTTGGGTACTACTAGAGATTTCTACCTGATTTATCCAGGGTAGAGTCACCCTTTTCATCCTTAAAAGGGAAAGGGAATCCTTTCTTGTGGATAGAGGAGTGCTAGTAGAGTTTTCATGTGCTAAGGAAGAGACTGAAGAGTGCCCCCTTCTTAAGGCTACTAGAACATGGAGTTGGGTATGTAGTCTACTGCGACACATCATGGACTGTACTAGGTTGTGTCCAGATGTAGGAGTGAGAATTGGTCACCTACATCTCATGGGATTTGAGAAAGAATGAGTAGAACTACGCTGCCCATGACCTAGAGTTAGCATCAGGTGTCTTTTCGCTGAAGATGTGGCGACAATATTTGATGGCTTAACTGTTTACTATTTACTATTATCACATGATTATCAGGTATATATTCTCACAAAAGGACCTGAACTTGAGACAATTATGTTGGATAGGGTTTATCCAAGACAATGACTTTGATATATTCTATACTCTTGGTAAGGGGAACATAGTAGTAGACGCACTCATCAGGTGGTCTGGTCTACAGCTGCTGAGTGAGGTGACCGAGCAGCTAGCCGTGTTGCAAATATCCTTCGTGGATAGTGATGGATCAGCTTACCTCTAGTCTATGACTATCACTCCACAACATCATCAGTGAGTTTGGGAGGAACAGCTTGGGGATGTTGACTATGAGTCCTGACATGCTCAGATATTAGAAGGACGGGCTCTTGAGGGATTTTCATAAGGTGGGGATCATGGCTTCCTCTTAAAATGATGCACTATGGTACCAGTGATGCTTCGAGAGGAGTTTTGGAGGGAGTTAAAAACATCCCTTTTTCGGTACATCCTAGAGTCTCGAAGATGTATGAGGACCTCTAGCATCAGTAGTAGTGGTTAGGGATGAAGAAATCAGTGGAAGTGTTTGTATCCCGATGCCTAACTTGTCAAAAAGTGAAGGTTGGTCATGAGGTACTAGCATGCTTAGAACAAACACTTGAGGTACCAAAGTGGAAGTGGGATAGCATAACCATGGACTTCGTGACAGGACTACCATGTACATCTAAGAGTAACGATTCTATCTGGGTGATCATTGACCGACTCACCAAGTCGTCCCACTTCCTACCCATCGGAGAGAAGGGATCAGTAGAGAGCTTGGAACATCTCTACATACAAAATATTGTGCGACTACACGAGGTTTAATAGATGATCATCTTAGATCACAACACATGTTTTACATCTCTCTTGTGGAAGGGATTACATGAGGTGTTCGGGACTCTTCTACGCTTGAGCACGACCTTTCATCCTCATATAGATGGTCAGATGGAGCGGACCCTATAGAAACTCTATGACATGATTCATTCTTGGGCCCTCAATGTTGGTCATAGTTGGGAGGACCACCTACCCTTAGTAGAGTTTTCTTACAATAATAGTTACCACTCCACTATCAAAATGGCTCTGTTTGAGGCTTTGTATCGGAGACCATGCAGATCACCTCTTTGCTAGACAGACCCAGAGGAGTTTGCACTTATGGGTCCAGAGTTGGTACAGGCTACCACAGAGAAGGTGCATATTATCCAAGATCAGATGAAGACTACATAGAGCCAACAAAATTCTTATGCTGATAGGAGATAGAGACACTTGGGGTTTGAGGTTGGAGACCATGTCTTCCTATTGGTCACACCCTGAAAAATGTTACGGAGGTTTGGCCGAGTCGGGAAGCTATCTCTGAAGTTCATCAGACCTTTTCAGATCCTCCGCAGAATAGGCAATGTGGCATACCATCAAGTTCTTCCCCCAATGATACATTGGGTGCATAATATTTTCCTTGTGGCTTAGCTGAGGAGGTACGTGCATGATCCATCGCACGTTATCGACTGGGGAGAGATGGACATCGATGATGGGGTGACATTTGCGGAGTTCCCGGTGGAGAGATAGGGTTGATAGGAGTGGGTCCTTTGTGGGAAATCGATTCCTCTAGTGAGAGTTCATTGGAAACACAGGAACAACTAAGAGAGAACATGGGAGCGGGAGGCTCATATGTGTGCTCAGTACCCCAATTTGTTCCCCTTGTTTTGTTGTAACTTTATGGGATGAAAATCCCAAAGGTGGGGAGAATGTAACGACTCATAAAACTCAATGTAATTTTTTTAAAATTATTTGAGATTATTATAAGTCCAATAAAATTTACGGCGCATGATTCTGAGGCCCGGTGTCCCTAGAATGAATTTTTGAACTTTTTCTAAAGGTATGTTTAGTAAATGAGTGGGCGTCATTTTTTATCTTTCGAACCGATGCTCAGATTAAATAATTGAGGGCACCGTCGAATCTTCATTTCCTGGATTCTCTTAAGGGAAGCTTCACTTCAACCAAAGTAGGTCAAGAGAAAAAGTTAAATTTTGGACTTTAGAAAAAAATAATAAAATAACATAACATGTTATTTTAAGTTTTTTCTCCAGCGGATGAGTGGTGGTGTCAGAGACCGATTACTTGTCAAGCCAATTAATGAATTTACTCTTTTTTATTTGTAACTACACCTTTGGGGAATTAATAGGTTCATTCCTTAAATGAACCTCATTAATTCCTCGGTGCGTTACTCACCGTTTCACCGTCTATTTATGTGAGGGTTGGGGTGGAGTTTTGACATGTCTTCACCAAGCACGGAACCTCTGAAGAAGTGTTGCAACATCTTCCACAAACAAGGAATAGAATCTTGGACGTCTTTGGGAAAAATTGATGACGAATGCTAGCGGCTTCCACAAACATGGATTCTTCATCCCCCACCGTGACATAACCAACCACCATCTAGGTAGGGGTTTTTTATTAATACGAGATATTCTATCGATTCTATTCCTCATTCATGAATTTGTTGGAGGTTATTGTGGGGGATTTGAATGGGGTTTATCATTATTTTAATGTGATGTGTAAATTACTCCCTTATTATAATGCTAAAGCAGAGGAGGTGATCTAAACGAACCAAGCATGGGCCCTCTACTGCATAATTTTCATTCTGTTCTTCAGAGGAGAGTTATTCCAACTTGATGGAACCTTGAAACTGAGAGGTGCGCAACCACGGAGACATCCCGAGAGGACTGTAGGTGTGTAACAAAAGAATAATGGACCACCAGAGCTCATCTGGTTGCATGTGGAAGAAGCCCTGGTGCAGCACTGGCATGGCGATGCAAGCGATCAGTGTCAGTAGACGAGGGCAGCGGGCAGAAACCGCCAGCCACAATAAAATAGCAGCACCACATGGAACCGTAGTGGTCAGATAAGATTCCAGTAATGGCCGGCCGCAGAGGTGGGGGTGACACGCCGTCATGCGATGCGCTAAAGGGATTCGTGGCTCGATGCCATGATGATGTCGGGGACCCGCTCCCTGTGGGTCTTGTGGGTGATGAGGAGGTGCCACATGGTGCCAAAAATAAAGGAGGTGAATGGCTCCTTTGAGCCATTCGGGAGCACCGGACCGTATGATCCCGCTAGGGTCGCGCCAGCTAGCGGACCGCACCTAACTAGAGGGCATGGACAGTCTGTGGCTCAGAGGGCCAAGCCCACCATAGCCCAGCACAACCGGTCCAGACCTAGCTAGTTTAGGTCAGTCCACGTCGTAACCGAACCAGGTCGGGTCAGCCCAGGCTTGGTCAGTCCGACCTGGTCAGACTGGACCCAAACCTATTCGTACCCAGTTACGTTTAAGTGACTATATCTTGTGAACCAAAAGTTCATCTAATGAATCATCGGTGGCACTGGAATCCTTGAAGTGAAGCGGTACATTTTAGAAACTCCACAAGATTTTTGGAGAATGTTGGAGTACGGTCGGGTTGGATCGACCCCGAGACCAACTAGGCCATCGGCACTAAAAGTCCTATAACATACAGACTGGGCGTCTGGATAACATGCCGTCTGTTGTGTTGGAACCCTTATGATGTGACGAATCATCAAGTTACTTCTTCATGGGACTCCATACCGATTTAAATATGATAGATCGATTGAGTTGTGGTTATCTAGAATCAAACGTACTAAGAGAGGGAATCCAATGGCTCATAGTGAGGCGGAGGATGGAGACAGATCATACGGAGGTTAGTACAGAGTGATCATGTGTGGGTTCGCAACATACTGATACTATGTGGGTCAGATCCTATGCGGGCCAGTGCTCAGTGATCCTATATGGGTCAGCACATACCAATCCTATGTGGGTCGGCGCTCAATGATCATGTTTGGGTTAGTGCATACTAATCCTATGTGGGTGAGATCTTGTGTGGGTATTGTGGGGGTTCGTACCTATCGACTTCTGGTAGGTCAAATCCTATGTGGGTATTACGGGGGTTAAAACCTACCGATCCTATGTGGTTCATGCTCCATATGGTCAGCAGCAGTGCCTCTTAATAGAATAAGATGATATAGCTTCTCGACTAATCATCTTTACTTCAGTGCTTTACTTATACCTTGTTTGTGTTGTGTCTATTTCTTTATGATTTGTTATTGAGATCATGCTTTTATTTTTTCCTTTGTAAAATTTTGAGTGACCTTTGGGGGTCTCAGGATCCCTACTAGGTAATGTTATACTCAGCTTTTCACAAGCTTTGCATGCACCTTTTTGTGCCTTGTATAGATGATGTGCAGCTTGGCTGAGACTCGAGGGAGATAGGACCAAGCGGTACACGAAGGAGATTGACTGATGTGGAGAGCTAAGTAGACAAGCTATAGCTACCTTGCTGGTAGGATCCTCGGTGGATGAACTCAAGAGTTGTTTTCTGTTTTTAGTTGTAGTTGTACCTTTCATTTGGGCATGTATTCCAAACCCTTTGATTTCAGTACACACCTTTACTACTGTAGTTTTTCTTCATGGTTGCATCTTTTTTTGTCCTTGGAATTCGTTTTATACAATTTTAAAGGAAATTCCTTCCCAATTTAGTTATACACCTTTCCGATGCTAGTCACTAACACCTGGATTATGGAAGGCGGGTTTGGGGTAGTCACAATATGGTCCTCGGGGGATGGTTCGGGACAACCACAAACCCATTAATTAATTTTACAATTAATAAATTCAAGTGAATATTCAATATCAAAATGTTGAAATTGGAATTCCACAATTACACAAACATAATTATAATTAAATACTATTGTAATTGACATTTACAACACCAAACTCATGGTCACTAATGAGCGTTAGCCAAAGAGAAATACCAAAATTGAAGGGGAATGATTGAATTCAAAATCGAAAAGTAGATCTAGGATCAAATAATAAGATCAAGATCAAACAGATTAAGATCCATCAAATCCTAGATCTAAAACACCTCGAATAGTGGATAAATCATTCCTCTTAATCTAAAAAGAGTTATGGGAGAGAGATAAATCCTTACTGGAAAGGAAACACTTACCAACTGTGAGACAATCCTTCAAAATAGATCTTGAATATGTTAAGAATGGGGTTCTTGGATCCTTGGAACCATCCTAAGAGATTCAAAATTCATTGGAATGGATTTAGGTTCAATATAGGGTGATTAGATATAATAACCATAGAGTTTGAGAATTCAAAATAATTTTTTGGAAGATTAAAAACTTATGTGCAAGGTTTCTTAAGAAAGGGTTCTTGATTTTTCAAACTGTTCACCTTAATTGTGTTCCTCTTCTTAGGTGGAACATGGTTTCCCCTAAGAGGTTCATTTTTCAACAAATTGTTCTCCAACCATTTCCTACCTTTTATCTCACAAAATAGGGTGTGTGGTTTACTGGGATAAGTCGTAAAATTATCTCTTACCATGCACCAACCATGCAGAGCCCCCTGGGATTCCAAAATTCTACAATTTGACACCAAAAAACCCAAATAAAAACCCAACCAAAATATAATTAAAATAGGTTAAAATAGTTCGTGAAAAATAATCATGATAAATCTGCAAAAAAGTTTGGATCGTATAGTATACCAACCTTAAAACAACTATTCCTTGAGTTTTACTCCCATCAATTTCTAAGAATCCCTGGTAAAAAGTTTTGCCCTTTGATCCTGCATGTATGCTTCACTCTCCCTTGTTTCCTCCTGAACATTTCCATTATTCCATAATACTCGAACTATTGGCAGGGTCTTTCAACACAATACTTTCATAGTGTGATCCATAACACATATTACATACGCCTCAAAGGATGTATCAGCCTCAATCTCAATGTCATCAATATCCATTAGTTCAGAAGTGTTGTGGTGATACCACAAAAGTTGTGACACATGAAAAACATCATTCACATCACTATACCTTTGTGGAAGATCCAATTGGTATTCCACCATCCTGATTCTCTCCAAAATCATGAATGGTCCAAAAAACATGGGTGACAAATTTCCCAACCTCTAAATCCTATAGTGATCCAATATAATCCACAATCGAAGGAACATATGATCACCCACTGAAAACTCAAGGGTTTATAGACATCTATTAGTATAAAATTATTCCTACTATGAGTTGAAGCCATACATTATCAAATCAACTCTTTATTCTCAAATGTATCTTATGTGAGACTCAGTCCCAACAACTATGACTCACCAACCTCCATCTAGAAAAGAGGTGATCTATCTGATCTACCATAAATTTCATCATATGGTTTCATCTAAATTGTTTCTTGATAAATATTTCCATATGTGAACTTAATGATTTCAATGTTCTTCTCCCAAGACCCACTAAAGTCAAGAACGCATGTTCATAGCATATCTTCCAAATCCTATCTGTAGATTCTGATAGCCCATTTGTCTATGGGTAGATGGTAATACTCATAAATAACTACATTATATTAACTTTCTACAATACTTTATATAAATTTTAAGTGAAATGTTAGTCATGATATGAAACTATACTCTACAGTACCCCATGAAAATGAAATATCTTCTAAAAATACAAGTCTCTCAACTGATCCACTGAGAAAGTATACCAAATATGAATAAAATTTGTAACTTTCATCAGTTAGTCCACAATCACCCAAATAAAATCATTCTTCTAATACCTTTTTAAGAAAACTACCACAAAATATATGGTAACATCATCCCATTTCTTTTCCTAAATAAGAAATTACTACTGTAAACAACAAAGTCATTTATGCCCGACCATCACATATTGATAAGTGTATCATCGTGTCATGAACCTTATAATCTTATTTTATATTACCAACCAAAAATACAGTCAATGTAGGTCACAATACATTTTTTTCAAAACAGGATGCACCTCCCACTTCTAGGAATGGAATTCACACATTATATCCTCCTGTATGCTTGTTGGAACAACAACCTGATTCTAGATATAAATTTTCTCATCCCCATATATGGTCCCATATGAAGGTTAATCCTTAACTTTAAGGATTTCTCTCAAGGAAAAACACTCTGGATACTCATACCACCTCTCTTTGATCAGATTCAAGAGTGTGGAATTAACTGATTATGATACAAGGTTCATCTGATCATGGCCCTCCTAAACCACAATATGTATCTCTGCTATTATGGTCATTATATTACACTAAGAACTATATTCCTGAAATGACCGAGTATTTATTTTCCTTCTCAAAGTGTTAGAAACTCTTTTTACCTTACCGGTCATATATAGTATATCAAAATAAAATTAGTTCATATACTAGACCCATATCAATTATCATATATTCAAATATCATTATAAAATGATATAATTTATGCTCTTGTGGTTGGCATACATAGTAAAAAAATTCCCATTAGATAATTTTTTCAACACCTCAAGTCATATACCAATGTAGCTTACATGAGGTCATGCAAAGGGTAATTCAATTCATATGGACTCATACATCATAATTCATACACCATAACTCGATCTTCATGCATCAACACTACCCCATGTTTGAACCCAGATGCGTCACAAAACATTGTACACTCCTCACCTAGCTCGGGTAGGATCAAGATCATTGTGTTTTTTAAATACGTATTTAATTCTTTGAAATCATTCTCATGTGCTCTAGAACATTGAAAAATAGGTCCCTTTTTCAAGCCTTAAAGTTGTGCTTCTAAGCACAAAATTTACTAAATGAACCTCTGATAATATTTTGGTAACCCCATAAATCTACGTATGTGAAAATAATTCTTTGAATAGTCCCAAGAAAAAACTTCCTGGACATTATCAGGTTCCACTAAGAAAGCTTCCTTCAAAATGATGTCACTCATGAAATATACCTAGTCAATCCTAAACTGAAACATAGATAGATTGGCATATAGTCTCTTCTCTCTCAGTCTACTCCAGATGATGTCAATATGTTGGTCATGAGTCGCATTAGTCTTAGAGTACACCAAGAAATCCTCCAAAAACCAACCACAAACTAATTCAATTATAGGTGTAAGATTCGGTACATCAAGGACAAAAACACATCAAGAGTGTTTGTCCGCCCAAAAGGAATCATGATGAACTGATATAGGTCACACTTATTTCTAAATATTTGTGTGGTATATAATAAGGTGGAACTCCCATATGATGATAACTTAGCATCAATTAAATCATGGAGAAAACACCAAATCCTCTCAACTGGTCAAAGAGATCTTCGATACGTGGAAGGATACTTGGTTTTCATTTTCATTAGGTCCAAATTTTGGTAATAAACACATAATTGCAAGGTTATATCAATCTTTTTTCTAAATAATTTTGGAGAAACCCAAGGTGACATACTCGAATAGATAAAACCCTTATCCATTAACTCTTCCAGATGAGTATTAAGTTCTTGAAGCTCTGTTGGTTCCATTATATGATTTGGAATAAAATTTGATTAGCTCGAGGAATATGATCCATTGTAAACTCTACATACCTCTTTGGTGGAATTACTGAGAATTTCTCAAAAAACATGTCTTAGAAATGATCTACTGCCGATGGAAAGGAATCAAGCTCTGCACCCCCTTCATCCCATAAATGACTTGAAACCTGGTTGGTGAGCTTCCATACTTGTTAAAGAATTTTCACTACTCATCCTTCCTGGATATCCTACTATCCATGAATATCATTATTGATACCCTCAGGTGATGTAAATGTCACTCACCTATGGTAACAATCTACGTGGGATCGGTTCACTACCAACCAGTCCATACGCAAAACCAATTCAAAAGATGGCCTATCAGGTATGTAGAGATCCAATCAAAAATGACACTCCCCAAATTCAAAATAACACCCCTTTAATATGTAGATGTATATTGACCATACTCCCATTGTTTTATTGATCTTTACAACCCCACTCAAAAACTTCACTATCAGACTCTATCCATTCACAAGTTGTGAAGATATAAAACAATAAGAGGATTCTATATCAAGTAATGCAATGTAAATCATAGAATCTATAAGAATAGTACCTGTAACTATCTATGGTATAACCTAAATATCCACAAGTGCTTGATTAATTTCATGAAACTGTAAATACCCTCTTCCATGTATTGTTCTATAAATCCCATGAGTTTCACCACTCTGCTGATACGGCCACTCCTTCCCAGAAGTACCTCATCTACTGCCTCGACCACACTGCCTTTTAGCACTCCAACTACAAGAATGATATGGGGTATAATACCATGTTATAGTACTCTAGTTCTTCCTAGATCCTCCTTCATTACCCACCTATAATGGGTTCCTATATAATTTTTGGATATTTCCCATACTACCATAAGATTTACACTCTACTGGTGGTTGGGGTACTATCATTGAAGGTGACCTGGCAGACCGCACTAGTGGAAGAGCACCCTGGTAAAATATTTCATAACTCACCCTTCCCTCTAGATAGTGTACATTCCAATTCTATGGTTAACATTCTCAAAGTTATTCTCCCTATCCTCAGAATATTTTCCTCTTGGTCATCCAACAGAAACCACCTTAATCTCACTGGAATCTACCTTTCCTCAGAAATGAGATCTGAATTCACCACTTTTTGAAAAAAAAGATTATCTGGATGATGTTAACATTGGAATTAATCTCGTATTTATGCCCATTCATAAAAAATTTAACCATAGATTCCTTATCTCCAGCTAATTATGGAAAAACACTATATGTCCATAAAGTGGCTGGCTTAGTGCATCACAAACATACTACCCTGTATTAACCTCATGAACTCAACTGCCCTCTACTTCTTAAGTGTATTTTGATAAAAATGATCTGATAACTTATCCTTAAATTACTTCTATTCAATATTCTCCATCTTTCTATACCAGGTCTGTATATCCCAACTACACATTGAATTTCCACGTAACATATATGCATCTAGTTTAACACCCATCTTAACAAGAGTCTCTAAGTGGTCAAGGATCATCTTGATCGAATCTATCTATAACTCAGCTGCATCAGGTCCACCCTCTCCATTAAATTTCAGAGTGTGTTGCAACCTGAACACACATGTTTGGTCTAACATAATATTCACAACCTTACCTAGGTATCATTCAATAAATTTCATAATGTGATAAAAGTTCTCATGGATCTTCCCTCCAATCCCTTCACCCAGAACTATCGATGCCTCAGGTTAAACTAATAAAATATCCTTACCATTCATATCCTTTTTCCATACTATCAACAAGAAATGTTACGGAGGTATGTCTCTACCATGCCAAACACATATCCTGGGATACATAACTTGACATTTTTAAACTTGATAATAGGGATTCACATATAGCCACAACAGGTCATCCCCATACCCAACCACACTGTCGAAACTGAGGCTCAACCACTACCCTCAACCATCCCTCATCTAGGTCATGGTTATCTAAGGATAAAAACATAACATTTCAATGTTCTCTTTATACACCGATTTATCCATTTTAATTACTCTATTAATCATAATTTACATTTTTAACTTCATATTATTTACCATTTTAATTTAAATTGCACAAGTAAAGAAAAACATTTAAATTTAAATAACTCACCTAAAACCTTCTTTTCTATGTGTTCCTAAAATGATGCATGTCATAATAATTCCTATGATCCAATAACTGTTCATGAATATTAATTCTTCATTCCATACTAGGTCTTGAATAAAATATCAAAAAAAATAACATCACTAAAAAATTGTATCACCAAAGGTGAAATAACATCATACTATAATAGTAAATAGTAATAATAATAATCCCACCCTTGGTACTTTAGTTTTCCCCTATACGTGGGTTAGCTACTCCCATGCATGAGTTTTAGACCAAGTCCCGACTCATTAGAGTCTCCTATCTCCATTTCTAAAATAGTAATATAAAATAAATGAATAGAAAACTAGACCCTAATACCACTATGTAATTTCTCGACCTGGGTTCCATATATCGATTCCTTGAACCAGTTAGTTAGATGACATCAAGTGTGGATCCTCATATGTTAGAGGATGCCGACAAGAAGTGAGGGTCCAATAGATATATCATAGGGAGAATATTCCCTCTTAATTTGGGTATCACAATAGTATAAATAAATAACCAATAGCCAAATGAGAATAACCATAAACCAAACAAAACAGTATCACACAATAAACCAAAATAGTTAATCAACATCTCAACAAAATAGTAGATATGTCCTACCATATATGATTCATGTTTCAAATGATAAACGAAAATAAATATACTCAGAGAACTCCTAGGAAGGTTCGAACACCATGTCTAGTTCCCTCATCCATGCTCCATCCCAACTCACCCATCTAACATTGGGATCTTTCCCTTATCCTATCTTGCAAACATGAAGCCAATTCAGGTACCGATCTAGAAGCCCAAGTAGGGTGTGGGTGTAACTCAGTAGGGCCTCACCAATAGAATCTACTATAATATCCAATAAATAATATTCTAATTAGTAGTATAATGCATAAATTATAATAAATAAAGTAAACAGTAGTTGCGTTTCATTATTCTTTAATTAACCATATAAATTTTCTGGGTTCATGATGGAAAAAAAACCAATACCTACTTCAACTATTTGTAGATTCTAAATTATATCATATATGGAATCGCAATTCATTTTATCATGGGCTTTCATTATTCATTTAAATGTAATTTCATTTCATGTCTACTTGTAACGTTATTCCAATGCCAATATTATGGGCTTATAATGTCATTTCTAAAATCCTATGTGTATTTGAAGCATAGGCCTCTATCTGACACCCCCATGGGTATTTGATGTATTAGTCTCCATCCCATACAATAATATTCACGTGCATGAATTTGGGCCTAGAACGTCCTTTCTAACACCCCATGTGTATTTGGAGCATCATTCCATGACCCACACCCCATTTATCAATCGAACACACATATATCACATTCATAAATGTTAGTCCTCGTTATCCTTCTTATAAAACATTCTCATCATGGTATACCATTTCAATTTATCCCAAAAATCATGCTTTTTTATTTAAATCAAATGCAATAATATGAACATTTCACCATTAAACCATTGATCAACATATAATCCTAATAACCATTAACCCTTCGAGGTTAATCCAACCAAACCTTTAATTAAAATTATTAATCAATAACATATTACCATTAATTAAATAACTACATAATCATGACTATCACCAATTTCATAATCACATTATTCCACCAATTCCACAAACTCATTAATTGATTAACAAATTAATTAATTCAATTCAAGTTTCAATTTCCAAACATGGAAATTTAAATTGCACAATTACATACATGTAATTATAATTCAAGACCATGAGAATTTACATTTATACTATATACTTCATGTTCATTGATGAGTAATCACAAAAAAACTACCCATGGTGAAGTGTAATGATTAAAGTTACAGAAACAAATTAAATATATGACCAAATCCCATAATCAAGATCAAATTGGTTAAAATCCATGAATATATAGATCTAAACCATATCCAATGGAGAAAAAATCATTCCTCTACATCTGTAAAGAGATACAAGAGAGAAATAAATCGAAACAGATAAGGAAACACTTACCAAAGGATAGATGATCCTTTAAATGAATCTTTGATTCACTAAAAATGAGGTCTGGGGAGCCTTGGAACCATCCCAAAAGCTTCAAAATTCATAGGAATAGGTTTAGGGTTGAGATAGGATGTTTGTATATGATGACTTGGGTTTCAATAATTTAAAATAAATTTTCAGAGGATTAAAAACATGTGTTCACAATTTCTTGGGTAGGGGTACACAGTTTCTCTTAAGTGGTGCACGATTTGAAAAATCATGCACCAAACATGAAAACCCTCTTCTATTTGAGGGTGCATTGTTTTTTGGAGGGATTATGCATGGTTTGACAAAACCATGCCCCAACTGTGTGCCAAATACTATCTCCCCAAATATAGAGCATGGTTTCCTATTTAAAGACTCTCAATTTTCCCTAACCATACCCCTACTTCTCACAACCCCTTCAGCTTCCAAACTTCTACAATTTTACCCTAAAAACCCCAAAATTAAAACCCTACAAAAATATAACCAAAAAAAGTAAATGGGTACCTAAAAAATGAGCATCTTATATCTCTATAAAGGTTAGTATCTTACATACACATTAAAAACCATTATAATGAATAATAGTTTAGAGATAAAATGTCTTATGATGAACCAAAAGTAATTTTGGGTAAACCTAAAATATAATTGGATGAAATGATGGTGTAATAATTTATGACATATTAGGTTTAATTTTCATTATCATATGATAGTTTACTCTGATTATTATTTCTTGATACAAACACTTACCATTTGGTTTTATTGATTTAATAATGAATGTGATAGATAGTTCAAGAGATTTACAGATGAGCAACTAAATAGATTTGGATCTGGAGTAAAAAACTCTCTTAGTACTACTCAATAAACATTAACATACAGTGAATAATACCACAAATAATTCTGAACATCTGATTTCAATAATGAAGGAAAAAATCTTGAACAAGTCCTTCATGTGGAACCAACCACCCTTATATAGTGGGTATTTAAATCCCCTAATAGTTTATCAATGTATTATAATAAAGAAAATAAATTTTTTTCTTCTTCAGTGATCAATGATTGAAAATTTTGTCCTGTGTCATTATCATTTAGAAGGTGAGTTTAATCATTGCTGGACTCTAATTGAGAATAAAATATGAAAAGAGGAAGTAGACACCATATAATAAGTGAGTTTAATAAATTATTACAAATAATTTACCTAGAACTCTTCAAAAAATATAGATAGAATTCCTTGATTTGAAATAATAGGATGATGAATTAATTGGTAGTTATGCATCCAACTTAATAAGACATGTGTGGTATACTTTTGGTTTTATCATTGACACTGATGGGTAAAATCAATCATTTCTTCAACAGATTAATACCAAGTCTCCAAAAGGATTTCTCTATAAGGTACTTGGGTTACATTGAGGAAATTGTTTTATGTTCTCTCAAGGTAGATATGGAGGTAGGAGACTCTCATCCTTCTCATGGTTTTAGGGATAAGAATTTGAAATAGGTTTTTTTAGGAAACCAAAATGATAATGAACATGAATGAAATAAAATTCAAATTAATACATAAAAAATGTGGGATTAATAATATATGAATTTATATAAATGGAATGAGTAAATTATTCAAGTGTATAAGAGAAAGTCATCGGGCACATTAATACTAAAGAGAAATAAAGAGTCCAACTAATGAAATATAAGGTGGGTGGGGTCATAAAAATTCACCACTTGCACTTAAATGATTCAATTATAAGTAATATGGTGATAATTCAAATACATTCACCAAAACTAGGGTTAATTCTGAAAACAAATATCAGTAACCCCAAAATCCAATAGAGGATGGAATATCCTAGGCAATCAAAACTGCTAAAGTATGTCATGAAAATGATGTGTTGAAAGGTGCACCCATTTTCCACTATAGAACATAATGTTTTATTATTTTATTCTATTTCTGCCATCACTTTTATTTTAGAAATTTTTTATAAGGTAATAAAATCACCACTCTAACAAATTTACATTGACTTATCAGTTGTAACCTGTATTGGTATGATGATTTTATCCTAAATCGAAAAATATTCTTGGAAGGATTTTTGGGGTAATTTTCATACTAGAAACATTTTTACTCGCCCTTTGGTTGAATTATATGTGATTTTGTGCATTAATTGACTCTATGCATAAATAACTATTTAATTTCTAAGATAGGAAAATCACATTTCATATAACAAATCAGTCTATGGTAAACTATTACTGAAAATAAAATCTTGAACTCCCAATGAAAATTACTTCCATTATATGGGTGTTAATACCAAATCATTAGTGGTATTTAACTGAAATGTTTTGGAAAAACATTATATGTAATATATCCTAATTTTAAAAGAATATTTCAATGTATTTCCAGAATATTTTCACGATCTTACCTTAGATCATTAGGTTTTGGTTTCCATGGAACTCTTATGTGGTGTTATGTCTATCTCAAAGACACATTATAAAATGTTTGTGATTGAATTCAAGTAATTGAATAAGAAACATCATTATAATTATGGAGAGGGGTTTATATGAACATGTTCTCCACCATGGGGTGCACTACTCCACTCTGTTAAGAAGAAAAATGGATAAATATATCTCTATATATATTATCATGAACAAAAAACAATTATGATAAAAAAAATTATATTTTGTCCTATATTTATGAATTATCTGATCAACTTTAAGGGGATAAATACTTCTCATTAATTAAACTTTGATCTAGATATCACCAATTAAGGGTGAAAAGGAAGAGTGTACCCATTATTGGTTTATGTTAAAGATATGGTAATTATTAATTCATATTGTTTCAATTAAGACTCATAAATTCTCATACTATCTTCATAGATATAATAAGTAGAGTATTCAGATATTACCTTATTCATGTTATGGTAGTATTTATAGATGATATTCTTATATATTCTAAAGGAAATATAGAACATGATGACCACATGATGATTTTGATGAAGGCCTTGAGAATGGAAAAAATTTGTGCCAAATATAGAAAGTGTGAATTTTAGTTTCATAATGTTTCATTCTTGGTTCACGTAATCACAAGGTAGGTTATATCAATAGATACCTCAAAGATAGAGGTGATTTTAGAATAGACTAGGTCTTCCACTTTAATATAGATCCATAGTTTTTATAAATTTTTTATATAATTTTTTATTGTGAGAAATTTGTCATGACTGTAAAATGAACTAACCAAGTTATGTAGAAAAATTATTCAAGGTCCTCTAGATATATGAATGTGAAGAACACTTCAAGTATATCAATAGAAGGTTGTTCATGACATTTTTACTCTCACTACTATGTATTAAATATGGATTTTTTATATATAGTGATGTATCCTAGAAGTGATTTGGATGTGTTGTAATATAGAATGACATGGTGGTAGCATGTTCCTCATGTAAATTACATATTAATGAGAAGATTCAACTGACAGGTGGTTTAGATCAGGTTGTGGTAATATTATCCTTAAATATATGGGGGAATTTTATCTATGGTGTAAGTGTGAAATATATATTTATCATAAGATAAAAAAGTATATGTTCACACTTAAATAGTAAATAATGTACCAAAGGATATTGGTGCATTTGATTATAAACATTGACTGGTCGATAAATTACCACCTCAATAAGGAAACAAGGTGGATAATTCTCTTGATAGGAAGGACCATGTTACATTATCTATGATGAGGATTTAAAAAGACTCAATACTAATAAATTTTTAAATGATAGACCTTGATATCATAAGACAAGGGGATAAATACAATATTTCCCAAATGACAAGTCAACCATCGTTGTTTTTAATAATCAAGGATGAATAAAAGGAGTATATATAATGACAAAATAAGGTATATAATATTCGAGAGTTTAACTTTTACAGTGATGGAATTATAATATTTAAGAAATGAATATGTGTACTATAAATACTAAAACTGAATAAAACATTAATGGATAAATCACATAGATCATCATTCTCTATCTGTCCTAGAATCATAATGAAGTATAGAGATGTCAAGAATCATTTATAGTAAGACAAAAAGAAGAGGGTAATTATAAATTATGTACCTATATGATTGGAATGACAACAAGTTAATTTATAATAACATATGTATAACTGGATGATGCAACCATTACCCATACTTGTATGGAAATAGATTATATCACCATGGAATTAATTTTAGGGAATCCAAATACTTCTAATTATTATAATTATTTTTTGGTTATTTTTCATCTCCATTTTTATTCAACGCATTTCATTACTATTCATAAATATTTACTATTCATGGAAGCTTCTGGGATATATATAATGTATGTGGTAAGGATTTATGGAATAATTCAGTCAACTGTATCTGATTGACAACTAGGTACTACCTTAATGTTTTGGATATTTCAAAAAAAAAAGTTTTATATAGAGATGAACTTCAATAATATGTATAATCCTCACATATATGTTCAATATGTATTAAATATTCAATCTCTAGAGGATATGTTGTTAATATGTTTAATGGATTTCAAATAAGTTTGGGATAGATACCTTCAACTGGTAAAGTTCTCCTATAACAAAAATTTCCAATATAGAATTCAAATGGAATTTTATAAGGCTCTATATGGGAGGAGGTGTATAACTCCAAAATGTTGGTCAGAAGTTAGAGAGAATAATATATGAGGATATACCTTGGTCATGAAATAAAAGGGAATATTCAAAGATATTAGTGGTATTTTAAAACATCAGAGTCAACAGAATAGTTGTGTTGTTAATTATCATTAAGATTTTATCCTAAAGTTATAGAGTATTTATTCTTTATAATATCATGATAAAATAAGGTTATGAAATTGGGGGATAATGGAATGTTGATCCCAACATATATTGGACCCTTATAAATTCTCAATCATGTGTTAATAGTAGTGTATTATCTTAGACTTCTAGATAAGCTCTCTCTAGTGCATGATGTATTCTATGTATCACTTTTGAGGAAGTACATACATTAACCATCATATGTACTAAATACATAGGTTATATAGTTGGAATAAGAGAATTCTTACATGGATACATGGGTAGATATATCTTATTATAGGTTTAAAGTATTGTGATACAGGATCACTCAACTAGTTAAAGTTATATGGAGGAATCAATAGTTTGAAAAATAAATGTGGGAACCTGTAGTTAAAAATGAGGAAAAATTACCTTCATTATTTGTCACTAGTGTAATGAAATTTCATTAAAAAATATTTTAAGTGGTTAGAATATAATAAGACATAATTTTACTATGTTTTTCCTCTGAAATTAATAGTGTGATTGAATAGATTATTTCACAGGCGTTACTGAACTAAAACAGACCACAATACATTCTATTGATATACATTATTACAATAAAATATAAAAATTAATACATTATGATAATGCAGCCTGAAACTTATAAAATCTTCATTTTTATTATAAATAATTTTCTTCATGTTTTGGTATTTTATATTTATTTTTATGAGAAAATATTTTATTTTTAATAAACGTTACACTTATTTATGTTTTATGGTGTTGTGTAAATATAAACGAATTTTTAAGAACCCTATCCATGGGTAAAGCCAATTTTCCATGTGTTTCAAAAGGGTAAAGAAAATTCCTTATGTTATGTAAGGGTAAGGGTATTTTTACCTATGTTGTGTAAGGGTAAGTCCCTCTTTTATTGAACTGGGTAAGCCAAAATGAAGTTCATGTGTGATGCATAAGGGTGAATGTTAAATTGATTTACCTATGTAAGGAAAATACCTACATAAAAGTGATGGATAAGGGTACTACTTGAACTATGTAATTGTAACTCCATTTTCCTATGTATTACATAAGGGTAATCCATTTTGAATATGAGATGTGTAAGGGTAATTTGGGTACTATGTAAATGTAACTTATAATTTAATGTTTTTTAAAGGTAACTTTATAATTATAAAGGTTATATGAGGGTTATAAGTCCAATGAGTAAGGGAACTATGAACTATTATGAAGGTATCCTGGATAATGTGTTAGGGTAAGATGGTATTTTTAAGCTGTGTAAGTGTAAAGGTTGTGTTGTGTAAGGGTATCTTCTAGTTTCTAAAGGTAATGTAAGGTTAGTCTTAAGTTGTGTAAGGGTAATACTATGTTTTTAAATGTTTCACAAGGGTGACCCAGTACACTTATGTGACACATGTGATATATAATGTTAAATCCATGTTACCCAAAAGGAATGAAATTTTTGGAAAAAAATAAATGAATATTCCATTTTTATTTATTCTTCATCCATCATTCCTTGTAACACCATTTAAATAATTTTAGAAGCCATAATATTATGAAAATTTATTCTTTAACCAATTTAAATGTTTCTACTCCTGTTTTAAATTTTTTACACATATTTACTCAATATTTTATTGAAACCAAAAGAAATTAAATGTTTTCTTAGTTCTAGGGTTTTTTATTGTGGTGTCTGTGGTATTTGGAAAAATAATCAAGCCTTTACTACCCTAACATTTCTATTTTCATCTCAATAATGGTTTTAGTTGTTTGGAAATAGTAAAATAATATTTATTTCATTTAGATCACTTATTTTTCTCTAAGTTGTTCCTTTATCTCTGGATGGGATTTTCCCCCCCCCCCATGTTTTTTGTTTACTTTTGATAATCCATGCATTTGTTTATATATAGTTTCTTCACCGTTTAATTCAATATTTATGGATAATTAGTAAATTTAGGTTCCTCATTTTATAACACATGTTATTAGAATATTTACTATGAAATGTCTCTTGGAAGATCTCTTTGATTCTCTTTTCTAGAAATTGAACATGGAATAGATAGAAATTTTATTATAATAATTTCTCTAAATGTTTTTTATTTTGTTAATTCCATGTTATTTTGATTTATTTTCAATGAGATTTAATGGATGTTTAGATATAAGTAAGGTCTTAGGCCAAGAATTTATTACTAAAAGTTAAATTCCTTGATTTTAATGAAAGGGGTTGATTTATGAAATTTTTCCACATGGTTCTTTATTCTTTATTTTATTCAAATTACTAAGAACCCTTTTTTAATGATGATTCTATAGTTTTATAAAATGGGTATTCATCATTAATTTTAAATGAATGATTTTTTAATGTAAAAATGGATTTTGAACTATTTTTTCAAATATCATAAAACATTTTTATATTATAAAACATTAGTTTAATGATTAAGGGATGGTTTGAAATAAATTCTTGGTTTCAAGTAATGTTTTAAATTTTAGTGATGGTTTATGAAAGAATGTTTATATGATCATTATTTGGAATTTTGAGTTGAATTAAATGCTTTGATTTGGAATTGATGATGTCTGGTGGCATCGTTGGTACTTTGTAACTATCCTCACTTTTGATAATTCCTTAATATGAATTATATGAATCTTATACATTCCATTGATGGTTGTTGAAAAAGGAATTACTAAAATTTATAGAGTTCAATGGTTAGGGTGATATGTAAACTGAAAATAATTTAAATGTTGAGGGCATAGTCCCATGTTGAGGCTTATGGGGGTTTCCTTTAAAGTCATCATAACTTGTTTATCTCACTCCCCACTTTTCACTTGTCTTTTAATCTCATGTAGTTAGATTATATGATATAGATATATTATTTTATAGTATATTAACTCCCCATATAAATCATCCATAGATAATACGAAGAAATTTAGATATAGATGTGTAGATAGGAAAGTGGGTGTGCATGGACCCAGTTTACTTGAAAACCCATAAAACTTGATATAAGATCGATAGTCAGACATGATCGATTGATTAATTATATTTACTATGGTGGAATCATTTCCATATCTAGTTCATTCCCCTGAGATATATACACTTAATACTTAATACATAATATATGTTTTTTTCACTACTTGGCACTAGAGTTACCTTTATTGATTGATTATTATTCTTGATTGATCTTGTTATTAAGATGATGCACCTTGACTCTATTATATCAGCTCATATAAGACTTATTAATATATTTTTTATGTTATTAATTTTATTAATATATCTAACTTTATCATATGAAATGGTTTTCAAATAATTTCAAGAAAATATTCAGTTTTCAAATTATTAAATGTCACGTTTCCATATATGGTTTGTTAAATTATACTTAAATGTATAGAATTATGCATTAAACCAGTTTTGATTGTAATATTATTCTTATGGATTAAATATTATATTTTAAAATTTAATTTAATCTACTCTATATTTTGAACTCCTCTTTTATAAAATTTGTATTACCTTATGAAGAAACTATATATATTTTTTGGTGAGATTATACTAGGGTTTATATCCCACACTCTACTTGTACAGTTTAATGTTTTCAGCCTTTATGTTCTTATAGTTGAACTTTGACTTACATTTTTGACTAGTAATTGGTTATATTAGGATGGGTGGTTTGGGACAGGGTGGGTGGTCATATACCACTAAAAATGGGTTTTGGTAGTTTGTATTTCTTTTTGTATTTATATCATCTCTTTTTACAATATATGGTTCTATAGATTTATTAATATAATGATGTTTCTATAATGTAACTTTTATAATTATTGTCTTTTATTATGGGTGAAATCATTACCAATGTTTGTTTCTATATTCCCAAAAACTTTTCACCAACCCATGGGGATTCAGAATGCACTTCAGATTAGTGATGAATTAGTGATGGTCGGTTCATTACAAATGATATCAGAGGAGGAATTTCCTTAAAATAAAGTACTTTTACTTGAAATAATTTATGTTATTCTCAGGGAATTATGAAATAAAAGTGACTAACAATATGTCAGGAATAAATAGGTAAGTCATGATTGGGTGTTTGATCACTACATTTTCATGATGATACTTGAGTTACTAGGGAATTTGGGGACTTGAATATTTGTTTTGAGTGATTGGTTTTCGAATGATAAATGATTTTTAGATTTAAAATGATATTGCATTTGATTTTTGAATCTATTATCAGTTTTGGGTTGTAATGGAATAATGAATATAGTGGAATATGCCTTCATAATTGGGTAAACTATAGGGAATATGTGTGGTTGATCTTGAAGTCAATCCAAGAACTATTGTGAATTAATTGTGTTTTTATCATCCCATTCTATGCCATGAATACTTTTTCTATAATCTAAACTTGATTCTATATCCAATTGTATCTAAAATTATTTCACTCATGTAAGGGTAGTTTGGAGGTTTCTTCAGCCATTTTGGGTGTGATTTGTTTTATAAACATGTTTTTTCTACTTGAATCCCTTTTGATATGATTTTAAATCAATTTAGAAACTAATTTTTTTACATAAAAAATTATTTTAGTACATTAAAGAGTGTTCTCAATTACCATAAAGTGTGTTTTTATGAAATTATTGATTTAGAAAACAAATTTTCAAAGGCTCTTGTGTGATGTGATACAGGAATTTTTCAAGAAGAATTTTTGAATTGTAATGGGTTTAAAATGGAAATTATTTTTGAGTTTTTAAAAGAAATAAATGTTTTTAAACCACTTAAGAATTTTTATTCAAGGATAAAGTTATTTTTGAAACATTAGTAGATTTATATGAGGGTTTATATATTTTAAAAGCAATGTGATATGTTTATAAATGGTTAAATCTTGTGTTTTTAAAAGCCGATGATTATTTGATAAATGTGGTTTGATAATGATTTGAAAATTTTCATCAAGTTTCAGGATTTAATTTATATATGAGTGATGAGAATATGATTCAGGATGTTTAGAAATGTCTCCCAAAGTATTTTTACAATAAAAATAGAATGTTTTTTCATTAGTCTAGTATTAAAAGCAGTCCTTCACATTTTTCAGAAAAGGCATCTTCATTTTACGAATCTACCTAGACATCAAATAAATTGGTAGATATATAGCCTTTATAGTATTTAGAACCCACCCAAGTATTCTTGGATCATCATCCACCTTCATATAGAGGTGAGTGAGGTTCCCATAATGTAAATAAGTGGATTGAAGAGGTTTAGAAGAAATTTTGTTCTATCAAGAATCCAGATTCTCAAAAGTTTAATTCTATATAATCTTTTTTTAAAGGTCCTCGTAAATAGTGGTGGGACGTCATCATTCCTTACTTTCATCATGAAATAATGTCTTGATAGTTCTTCAATTGATTCTTCATTCAGTGGAATTATTCTAAGGAAGTGGGTAAAAGGAATGTTTATGATCTCTTAAGTTTTAGTTAAGATAAGCTCTCGGTTGCACAGCGTGCTATGAAATTAAAAACTTTTATATAATTATTACCTAATATTATAATTAATAGATCCCTTAAGTCGATATATCTCAGAAAAGTTCTTTATCCTAACCATCTATATTTTATCTCAGCAGCTTGTTTGACCACTTATTTGAGGGTGCTTGAAAGGTTGTTATCAGCTAATACAGGGCTATTCGAGTGATGAAAAGTTTAAAATTACTCATTCATAGTTGTATTTGGAAAATATGTCCTATATAGTAGACCATAAATGTTGGGTGAGCTAGGAAATTATTATGGGTAAAATGATATACAACTGATGTGCTTCTAGTGTAGAGAACCCGATCATTCTAAGAAGCTATGTTTGAAAGATCTAAAAGTTTAGAAATTATGTTTCTTCTCAGGTCACCTGAAGATGTTCATTATGTTAGGCTACCAAAATATGAAGTTTTATTAAAGATTAATAATATCCTAACTATGGGTTAGTAGATTATTAGAGATAATAAGGCTCCATCTATACACCATGGAGTAAAAATAATCACATAGTGGAGGAGATTTTGGACAAAGTTGGTGTTGGTCCATCTTGATGTTTCCAATGCTATGAGTCAAAACTATTTGACTCTTATGTGATCTTTATCTTTTTTTTGGTAACCTATTTTTTATAGTGATATATTGTGACTATATTTGTTTTTTTTGAATTTTCACTTGGGGAATTTAGTTTTGATCTTGATGATGGTTTTTTTCTTGATATCTATATTTTTGAGCCTTGTAGATGTGAAATTTTAGATGTATAACCTTCATCATGAATAGATTCAATCCCTTAAGAATTATTATACTCTTAATGATGGTATAGAAACTTATTCTGAGAACCTATAAATGTTTGTGGTTATTTTATTTCAAAATCCATCATGTTTCTTCCATCCATGGGTCTCTCTATAGTTGTTATTGGATACCATTTAGATTGGTTGATGTTCGTTGGTGTCTTCATGGTTTATGAATTGATGGTTAAATCTCAATGTTGATGTGATGGATGATCTCCCACATGAGGATATAGTTCAATATGTTTGCACTAGATTTTTTTTTCAAACTCATTTTAGTTTGAATTTGGTGGACCTTGGGGTTGTACTCACATAACTATAACAATATAGATTCTTGATGGACCATGGACCAAGAGGTTCTATATGATGATTTTATGAGGTACGTAAGGGATGAGTGCCTATATTGAAAATATGATGTTATTATTAATACATTCCCATGGTATAAATCCTTGTTTGTTTTTTTCCTTCACTATGGATGGTTAACCCATTAATTGTTTTTTAGAGTGTTTACTCATTTGGGAATTATCATGGTATTTTGGTTATGTTGTTTCTTGACGTTTTTGTTTCTTCTCCTGGAGGTTTCCCTATGGAATATAATCAAATTCACTTATTTGAGATAGAGGTTTTTGTTTTAGCATATTATTTCCTCATCTTACACTATTTTTTTGAACCATTAAATAGTGTGGTGACCAATTCTAGGTATCATGTTCCTTTCAGTTGTTTTCCAGTTCCTCTCTATGATATTGAGTTTTTTTAATATTTGTATTGATCTCAATGGTTCCATTTAAAAGTTCCCATGGAACCATTTTAAGCCATTCTCTTGGAGTTTTTTGGGGGATAATTTTAGGTGAGTATTTTCATATTTCATGGATCTTTCACCTCTTGGGATGAGTGTTTGGGTTCTTATAATATGGTTTTTTCTATCTTTTAGGCTGGAAGATTTCTATGTAAATAAATCCTTATGGTGGGGAGAATTAAAACATCCATAATTTTATAATAATTAAATCCTTTTATTTGGTTTTATTTTATAATTATTTTATTATAAATACGTTGTTTTTAATAATATTTACTGTTACTTTTGTTTTGAAGGGTTTCATAATGATAAGGGGGTTTTAAGAACCTTTTGTAAGGGTAAAACCTCTTCCTCATGAGTTTTATAAAGGTAAAAACGAGACTCCATGTGTTTTCTAAGTGTAAGGGTATGTTTCCTTGGGTTTTGTAAAGTTAAGACCCTCTTTTCAGCAGTTTTTTAGGGTATAATTAAATACCCATGTGCTTTGTAAGCGTAAAGGTGATATTTAGTTACTTGTATATGGGTATGCCTTGTATACATGAACTACATAAGGGTAATCCTATCATTATGTAACCATAAATCTCTTTTTATATGGGATACAAAAGGATAATTCCCTTGGTTTGTGCATTGTGTAAGGTTAATGTGGGCCACTACATAAAGGTAACCAATACTTTCTAAAGGTTGCATAAAGGTAACCCCAAGGAAGTGTAAAGGTAACCCTATTTTTCTAAAGGTTACATAAGGGTTAGTAGGCCACTGAATAAGGGTAGTGCGTGTCACGTAAGTATATTCTATCCTATTAATATGGGTTTGATGGTGTTTTTAAAAAGTTTCATAAGGGTAAAGGCTAGTATTTTTAAGGGTAGCTTCTAGTTTCTAATGGTTGTGTAAGGGTTTTCTGAAGCTACTTAAGGATAATGCATAGTTTTAAAATCTTATGTATTGGTAACCCAGTACTATTATATGAAACATATGAGAATAATAAGGGTAAATCCATGTTAATTTATAGAGAACTCTTTTTGGAAACAAATAAATATTTTTTTTGTTTCTTCTTCATACAACTCTCCTTGTTATTCTATTAAAATATTTTTAATTCAAGTAAAATTGCAGAAATCAATTCTTTAAACTGTTTAAACATTTGAAATATTTTTTTAAATTATTTTAAAACCTTCACACTCAAGATTTCTGTGAAATGAGAATATTAAATTGTGTTCTTAATTCCAGGTTTTTATGTTTTGATGCCTATTTAACATTAAATATACCTAAACCTTTTTTACCCACATTTTTCTAGTGTCCTCTCAAGAATGGTTCTGGGTGATTAGCTATTATAGAAGGAGGTAATGTTCTTTTAGCTCATTTATTTTTCTCTGTGTTAGTCCTCTCTCTTACTAGTGTTCCCTCTTGGTTTTTTGAGTTATCATGTGATAATCTACATAGGAGTTTCTATATAGTTTCTTCAATAAGTTATTCACTATTACTGTAGAATTTATAAAAAAAAAATTATTTTCTAAGAGATAATATATTAATTGTTACCTTTAAATTACTTATGTAATACCTTTTTGATCCTCTTTTTTATCATTTGAAAATGGCTTGAAAAAAAAATTATATTATCATGATTTCTCTCACTATATATAGTTTGGTGAATGACATATTATTTTTATTTCAATTTTGAAGAGCTTTAAGGATGGTTTGGATGAAAGTAAAGACTTTGGTGGGGAAATGATTTTGAAAATAAAAATTCCTTGATTCAAAGTAAAGGGTTTCAATTATGAGATTTTTCCATATGGATTTAATTATTATTTTTCATAAATTTTCCAATAATCCATTTTGAATATTTTTCTCCCTATTTATAAAATCTGTTTTCTATAGTGATTTTAAATGAATGGTTTTTTCATGTGGAAAATGATTTTGACACATGTTTTGAAATGAAATTAATCCTTTTCATTTTGAAAATTTCATTTTAATGCCTTAGGGATAGTTTGAACTAAATTCTTGGTCTAAATGTCCGTTACGAATTTTATTGATGATTTTTGAGAGGAAGAAGGTACCGTCACCCTTTTGAATATTGATATGAAGCAAAGGATTTGATATAGAATTAATGATTTTGTACAACCCAGATGGAACTTTATGATGATTTTATCTTTTGATAGTCCCTTAATATTATTTATTTTATTTCATTACTTCTTGTTAATGGGTGTTTAAAAGGGGATTATTCACTTTGAGGGCATTAGAGGGTGAGGATTAGATGTGAAGTGAGAATGTTTAAAATGTTATGGTCATGATCCCATATTGATATTGATGGGGATTTCATTTATAATCTAGGTAATTTGTTTATCTCACTCTTCTCTTTTGACTAGTAATGGAAACCAGGGTAGTTATATGAGATGAATTTGATATATTATTTTCTAGTGTAATCACGCATTTTCTTGTAGATTCATAGAGAATATGAATAAATTTATATATGGTCATGAGACCAGTAAAGTGGGTGTGTATGGACCCATTTCTATTGAGAACCACTGAAACTTGATATAATCCTAGAAGTTAGACATGATTAGTGGATTTATTAGCTTGACTATGGTTGAGTCACTCTCATATCAAGTTCATATTCAGGACATCTTTATACTTTACACTCGATACATGAAATAGTTATTTATCACTACTTGGAATTGGAGATTTCTTTCGTCATTGATTATTATTATTAATTGATTAGGTTATTGAGATGGTTCACCATGACTCTATCATATTAAATTTTATACATCTTATTGATATCTAGTGCATGTTCTTGTTTTTTATGATTTAACTTCCTTTTTATTTGAAATTTTTTTCAAATCATTTCATGAAAATATTTTAGTCTTTAAATGTTAAAATGTAATACTTCCAACATTGTTTTGATAAAATATTTTGAAATGTTTAAATTTTTTTTGTAAACACATCTTTTTTGTAATCTAATTCATATGAATTAATTTTTAAATTCTGAAATTTAAATCCATTTATAATCACTATTTTAATATTTATTTAGCATATTTGTATTACCTTATGAAGAAACTACATAGACACTTTGTTGAAACCCTATATGACTCCGTAACTGACACTATATTTGTACTATTTGGTGTTTGAAGCCTTTATGTTATTATAGAAAATTCCCATGTTCCCTTTGACCTATTTTAGGGAACCATACTTGGTTATTTGAGGACGGGTAGTTTGGGACATGGTTGGTGGTCATGGACCACCAAGATAAGGTTTTTGGTTTTTTTTGCTTCCATTTTTTGGATCGTCTCTTTGTACCTAATATGGTTTTATTGAATAATTTATCTGATGATGTTTATTCAGTGTAACATTGAATATTTTTATATTTTATTATGGGATAAATCATTCCCATAGTTTATTTTTTGATGCTTAGGCACTTATTTCCATGTTATGGGGATCTGGAATGCTCTTCAATTTAGTGGTGAATTGTCCTAGGATGAATCGTTAAAAAATCATTAGGAAAATTTCATGAGGATTAAAACAAAATGGAAATTAAAATACCATGAATAAAATATATTTATCCTCATGTTGTCCATGATGATCAATGTTTTTATTTCAACTATGTAAATAACAAAATAATTATAAATAATATTAAAATATAGATAAATAAGTGATCGAATAGAATGAATGATTTTAATAAGGCTATATATAGGAGTAAAATATGACCTTTATATATATGACAATGGGAAATATGGTCATTTAACATATATCCATTGAAAATATGGTCATTGGAAGTATATTATTTAGATATATATAATAGTTATATTTTATAATTTAAAATAATTCCTAAATTTTAATGTGATTCTATAATTAAATAAAATAATAATACTTAATTAATATATTATTAAAAAATGTTTTAATGAATTAATCATTTTGAAATTTAGTATTATTATTCAAGAATGATTTCATGTTTTTATAAAATTAAAAGAATTATATTCATATAAATGGATGTATAAAATTTAATGATTATAATATTAATAATTAATTTCAATAAGTTGTTAAAAATATATTTTTGAAAGAACTATTTTTTAATTATTTTGTAATATTCTATTACTAAATTAATTTGATAGATTTTAAATGATTAATGTAATGTAACATTTCGACGTATAAAAAATAGAATAAATTTTATTTATTAAGGAATTGATATGAAATAATATTTAGAACACATAATGTTTGAAATTTTATGTCTCTATAAAAAAATTATATTTTTTTCATTTAAAATATAATTTTTCCATATTTGAAAATATAATAAGATTAATAGGACCATAAATTTGGATCCATATATTAAAATTATTTAAGTATTTCAGTTTCATTTTTAAACATAAAAATAAATTACTGAGGTAAAAATAAAGTTACTATGATAAATGTAAAATTGGGTAAACAATGGTTAAATTAAGTGTTAAAAGTATAAAATATCCTAAAAACTAATATATATAAAAATGTGGATATGGTATGTTTCAATTTCTATCACTGCCTCACATGAATAGTTATAAATATAAAATTAATTAATATATATGATATTTATGACATTATTTTGATAATGGAAATATAATAAACCATTTACCATTTTACCTTTTAGTTTCTAGGAAAATGAAATTGTTTCTCATGTGTATGTGTGGATTTCCACCTCTATGAAGTGATTTGATTCATTATTCATTTGCAACTTACATGGATGATCATAAGGATAGATCTAATGAATTACTATGAAATGTAAAACATATTTATGATTCTAGAAAATCTATTTTATTTCTTTCAACCCAGTAGAAAAAAATGGAATTCATACATACGTATAGACTACCATCTCAATGAAATGATGTGACTAGTTTGTTATGAATTCCTTACCTGGATTGTTATAAATGTGTATTGAATGTATAAACTTGATAATTATGAAATTGTTAATATTATGGACATAATATAACAATAAATCCTTTGATTTTAGTTAGCACACAGATGTTATTTTGAGGTTATAAAATGAACGACCCCAAAACATCCATTGAAAACATAACCAATTTTGTAAATAAATAAAACATGGTAATAAACAAAATAAAAGCAATAATTATAATTTAATGAATTTAAAAAAGGTTCTTGATAAATTAAATGTCTAATATAATTTTATTATTCATGAGATCGATAATGTATGAAGATAAATTGGTCTTAAGGTAAGGTATTTTTCTTTAATATCCATGTAATGATTTACTTCCAACTCTTTTTCCTCCATATCCATGTTCATTATAACATTTCAAGAATTATATTTTTCATAATTCAAAAATTTTAAATCACTATGGAAAAGATACCGTATACCCATGGTTTAGAACCATAGGTATAGACCCTTAAAACGTGGGTATAACCTATAACCATAGTTTTAGGATGTATGGACTTGGGATCCATCAGTATAGATCTATACCCACAGTTTCTATAGAAACCCTGGGAATAGCCTTAAAGGATTTTATCATAACCATGGTTTAACAAAAACTATGGGTATATTTTTTCCCAGTAGAATACATTTACTCAAGGTTCTCCAAATTGTGGGTATAGATAGTTGTCCTCATTTGGTAGCAACGGTAGCTCTTCCATCCCAAGAACCTGTAAATAAATAAATATATATTTCACATTCAATTCAATAAAAAATTTATATTTAGTATTCAACCAGCTTCTTAAAATATTTTTCAAACAAATTACAAATATATTGAAAACATATACATCCATACAACCAATCAATTAAATTCATTAAACAATATCCACATGTCTCTTTACAGATAAGTAAAAAATATAGGGGATTAATATCTCCCCCATCACCAACATCCTTATCCTCGTCACCATTAACAATATCCTCATCACTAATATTATCATCTCAAGCATTATCATCATCATCACCATCATCATCATCTCCAACACCATCATTTCGACCACCACTAAGACCCTAATTGGCATCACATGGGCCATAATTTAAAGAAACAAATGATGATATATATGAATCAAAATTAGTATTATCCTATGATATAATTGAATAACTTATAACTGACATAGATTTCAGGAAGTGTTTGGTGATCAATTTACTTGATTCACAGTCCTATAAAACTATTTTTTTGGCCGTAGTTGCTTCTACATGAACACATTGTAGATCGGTGCTCTGGGAGTTTTGATAGGAGCCTAATGAGGACAAATAAATATTGAGGATAATGTTTTTTTCCTAGTCAACATCACGCTCTCCCCTAATGCTCCTCACATAATACCTTAATTAAATTATCATTTATCCTGACATTTTCATCAACTTTATCATTGAAGGCCTCCATGGAATACTATTGAAAATAAAAAAAATTATTAATTTAGTATAAATATTTAAAATATAAATATAAAAACATAGTATATTTTCTTATGTTTTTTAATTTACTACAATTCCATCCATTTTCTTACTACTTTATAAAAATAATTTTCCTTGAGACACACAACCTTTAATGCCTAATACATCTTGCTAAAAATGACATTGATTAGTCTACACATTTTAAATATATAAAAATTTTATAATCATGAATAATAATAAAAGGGAATAACTTTTAAATAAAATATACAATTCATAAATTTAAACACGTGATAAACATTGAAAAAAAAATCCTAAATAAAATCTAATCATAAACACTTTATAATTTTATCTACTCATTATGAACATTCCATAATCTAGAATCTAAATAATTTATATTTATTTCATAATATGAACCCCATATTATTCATTATAGGTAATTTCAATTATATATATGACATTTTTTTTAAATATAAATATTATATATTTCAATTTATTATACAAACTATTTAGATAATCTAAATTTAAAAAAGGTAATAATATTTAATCCTTGATCAAATCTATCATCAAAAATATTTTGTTGTGGTTTTAATAATATCAAAATAAGGAACCTAATTTGAATAATTCAAATTATTTATTTATGGAAAATTCATAATATTTAAATATGAATACTTTATTTTTTTCCATAATGAATACCAATTTTATAGCATCCTGATGGTCATTAATCCAATTGGACAATTATCCATTATTCCATTAGGCTAATTGTCCAAATGGCCATTATGTTGTTTGGCCATTAGGCCAATTAGGAAAATTAGTCATTAGTCCATTATGAGAGTAGAACAACTGGCTATTAGGCCATTAGGTCTTTAGTCCAATTGGCCATTAGGCCACTAGTCAAAATGTTTATTAGGCCATTGGTCCAATTTCCCAATTTTCCATTACGTCGTTAGGCCATTAGCCCAATTGGTCATTAGGCCATTAGTACAATTGGCTAGTTGGCCATTATACAATTTGGACAATAGGCTGTTAGGAAAATTGACCATTAGTCCATTAGTAAAATAGGTCGTTAGGTAGTTAATAAATTAGGGCAATTATCCAATTCATCATCAAATTAGGAAATTAGGCCATCAGGCCATTATGCCAATTGGAAAATTCACCATTAGGCCATTATTCCAATTAGATAATTAGTCATTATGCCCTTAGTCCATTAAGAAAATTTGGACAATTGGCCATTAGGCCTTTAGGCAAATTGGTTGTCAGGCCATTGGGACAACGGTCTAATTAACCATTAGGTTGTTAGGTCAATTGGTCATTATGCCTTTAGGATAATTATCCATTGGTTCGTTAAGACAATTGGTCATTAGGATATTAGGCTAATTTTTAGTTACTCAATTAGGCCAATTTTCTATTAGGTTCTTAATCTAATTGTTCCTTAGGTTGTATGACCAATTGGCCCTTGGGAATATAGGATAATTGGCCATTAATCCATTGGTCCCATTGGCCAATTATCCATTAGGCCCTTAGGACAATTTTACATTAGTCCATTAGGCCAATTTTCCAATATTATATTAGGTTGTTAGTCTAATTGGCCATTTTTCCTTTCTACCAGTTGAATATTTGGACTTTATGCCAATTTTCTATTATGTTGTTAGGCCATTGGGCCATTATCCAAACTCACCAATGGGTCAGTAGGCAATTTGTTCAGTTGTCCATTTGGACATTAAGTGATTTGGCCAATTGGTCAATTGGTCATTATGTCATTAGTCCATTAATCTAATTGGTTGATTTTCCATTAGGCCTTTAGTCCAATTATGTTTTAGGCCATTACGCAAATTTCTCATCAGTCCATGAGGACAACTTTCTAATTAGCCGATAGACTAATTGCCCAATTGGATGTTAGGCTGTTAGAAAATTATCCATTATTCATTTAGTCCAATTGTGCATTAGTACATTAGTCCAATTGGTAATTAGGTCATTAGGCCAATTGGCCATTAGAAAATTTTGAAAATTGGCCATTATGTCTTTAATCCAATTAATCATTAAGAAATTAATCCAACTGTCCAATTGGACATTAGTTCGTTAGACTAATTGAAATTAGGCATGTAGGAAAATTTACCATTAAAATATTAGGCCATTATGCCATTAATCTATTTAGTCATTAGGAAATTATGCCAATTATCCAATTTTCCATTACTCTAATAGGCCAATTATCAATTAAGCCTTTCAACGAATTGGAAATTAGGCCATTAGGCCAATTGGTTGTTAGACCTTTAGTCCAATAGGCCAATTGGCCATTATGTCATTAATCGTATTGGCTATTAGGCCATTAATCCAATTTTCCATTATTCACTTGGGCCAATTTGTCATTAAGAAATTTTTCCAATTGAAAATTAGTTCATTATGCTAATTGGAAAATTTGTCATTTGGTCATTAGCCCATTAGGTTGTTAGGATAATTTTCCACTGGGACGTTAGGCCAATTGGTCATTAGAATTTTAGGCCATTTGACCAATTGTTTATTAGGACGTCAGGACAATTTTCATTATTTCATTAGGACAATTGGCCATTAGGCCGTTAGTCCAATTGTCCATTAGACCATTGGGGGGTTCAGCCATTAGTTCAATTGTCCATTACGTCATTTAGATAATTGGTTGTTAAGGCATAAGTTCAATTATCCAATTGTAAATTCAGTCATTAGAAAAATTTCCCATTGGGCCATTAGGACAATTTTATTTTAGTTTGTTAAGGCCAATTGTCCATTACATTATTATACCAATTTTTTGTTAGGTCGTTAGGCCAATTGGACATTATGCCATTATGAAAATTGGTCAATTGGACATTAGGTCGTTAGTTCATTCGGAAAATTATTCAATTAGTTATTAGGCCATTAGGAAAATTGTAAAATTGGATATTATTCCACTAGGATAATTTGAAATTAGGCCTTTAGTCTAATTGAACATTAGGTCATTATGCCAATTGGCTATTAGACCTTTGGAAATGGGTATTTTCAGTCTTATATTAAAGGTATTAATTAAAGTAAAAATGAAACTTCATTATGAAAAGGTAACTAAGTAAAAATATAAATCTAGATGTTATTTTTGTTAATATTAAACTATCGAACGCATATTATGATCAAGAATTGATGTGTACCCAAATGTGTCAGAATATGTCATTGAATCTTTTTTTTCGATGTAGCCTAAAAATAAAATATCAATACAAGTAATAAGAATTAAATTTTATATGAAAAGCATAAAATATTGAAAGTAATTTAAACTCATCACTCTTCTAATATGAAATTATTTTCTTCATATTGAGATGTTGGATAGTTGTGGAATATGGGTACACCATCTAAATTAGAATTGACACTACTCTAACAAACATATAACTCATGATTATATGATAAATCCATCATCCTTGAAACCTTAGTAGCTTCACCATGAGTAAAGTTAAACTGACACTATAATGGACATGTCAATTTATATAAATAATTCAATAATATTGATATAAATTTATCAAATTATCTTAAGCATATATCATCCCATAATTTTTCCTTGATGTCATTACTAATATGTTATCGATGTGAATTAGAAGATAATTTTTTCTACTTAAGTATATTTTATTCCATGGAATTGATTTTGATTTTTTAAACCCTATCTATCTAACGCCTGAGAAAATTTGAAGGAAACAATTTATTTAAGAAGATATAATGTAACACCACATGTTTTAGAATTTATATAATTTAAATAATACTATGTTTTATAGTTTTTAGTATACATAACACCCATCTTAAACGAACTATCATATACTATATAAATATTATGATTTAAATAATACCATTATAACTTAGTCGTTAGTTTGGTATGTACGAATAGAAGTAACTGCATTATGAAATGTATATATAATTTTTTTCTTAATAAAATCACTAATAAATCCATCATCCATTTTCAATTCGATTGAAACGAAGATAAAATCCTTTATAGGTAAAAGATATATTTTTCTAAAAATAATTTTTATGTATGAAATGTATATTTATCTTAATAGATTAAATTAATAAAAAATTAAAAAATATCATAAAGAAATGATTATATTATATAGCTAATAAAATTATTTAACATTCATTTAATAGTGGTCAATGGATATTCAATGAGAATTAAGTCATTTTATGATGTAAGGATGTATTTTCTTGAAAAATGGTTTATTTAATTTTGTGTGTGGGTAGTATAATTAATTTAAAACACTTTTAGAAATTAAATTACATAAAATTTAATTAATTTTTTATATCATCGTATAAAATTTATCTTATGGTGAATATATGGTATTTTTTTGAAAAGATTTATTTTTTAGAGCGTACTAGAAATTGCGACTGTTTTCAAAAACTCTAATTTATTTTATTTAAAGAAATTATTTTAAAAGTACTATTCTTTTATGGAATATATTTTAATGTAAAATAATATATATTTTATTAAACATAATCTAATTAACTTTACAAAAATAATCATTATATTCTATTTTGATATAAGTTGATTTTTATGCTTATAAACTCGTTTTTATAAAAAAAATGTTTCCCATTGTGTTTTGTGCACTTATATAAAAATTAATTTCTAAAAATTATACAAATTGATTCTTGAAAAATTAATTTAATATTTCTAATCAATAATTTTAAATTTATTAATTTTTCTTATTTCATTTTTGTTCATAATAAATTTTAACATTGGAAATAAAATTATCACCACAGTGAAATGGTAAAATGGGTTAATGAAGGTACAAACTAAGTGATAAGGTCACAAAATATTACATAAATTATTATTTTATGAGATTACCATGAACCTTATCACTTTATATTATAATAAAAATTATTTAATTTCCACTTTACCATGATAGTGACTTAAAATAATTTTAAATCTTTGAATAATTACAAGAATGTCACTCCCCTCACATATAAATGGGAACCTCCTCTCCTCTTCCCTTAAAACCACTTGATCCTATTAAATCACTCAATCTAGTACCAAGTATCTTCCTGAAATCAATACCCATTTCTTATAGGTTATATCCCCAATAATGGACCAAACCTACAATGCCAAAATGTGTAATCCAAATGTCATTTTCAAAGAAGTGTTATAGATCTTAGCTGAGTGTTTTTCTGTTTATTTATTCTTCTACATCACTAAAATATTCCTTAAACAGGATGATATAAGAAAATAAGTATCTTATATACACTAAAATTTTATTATTTTAATTACAAGAAAAAATTATATCCTTATCCATCCTATGGGAAATGAGAACATCACTCGTGCATACCTATGGACCACCACCACCACAAAATGATATGTTTCATTTTTCGTCACTGTATAATATGGATGGTTAATATAATATATAATATGAATATAAGTGAAATTTGTGACATAATTATTATTATATAATTTTAATATATTAATAAACATCTTAACCTTCCATCTATTTGAAAGTGACAATGTCGCTCATGTGTACATGTGGACTACCACCTCCATGAAGCGATATGATTCGTTCTTCATCCCTACCACACATAGATTTCCCTAATGATAAGAAATAATGAATAAATATGAAATTTATAAAATATTTATGATTATTTTAAAGTTAAATATTATCTTATTTCTTTCTTTTAAACCAATTATTAAAATTAATACACCATTCACACATATGTATAGATTTCCATCCTAGTGAAGCAACGTGGTTCATTTTTCATGACCACCAAACATGGTTTGTTTTAAAATTTTATTAAATGAATATATATTCTAACTAAAACATTTTTATGAATCTGGAGGTAATGGAAACATAACCTCTTTGACCATGGTCAATGAAATGATGTTGTATTGATGTTATAAACTAAATGATCCGAAAACATCCAACGCAGACTTTACCATTTTAGTGACTAAATAAATATTTGTAATAAATGAAATAAATGGAATAATGACAATGTAATTAAAATTAAAATGGTTTTTTAATAAATTAAATAAATAATATAATTTTTTTATTTAGGAGATAAAGGACATACAAAGTAAGATGAAATTTAAGGTAAGGGAGTTCTCATCTCAATTTCCTTTCATTGTTTTTATGTAATTTTAAACAAATGTTTATTTTATGTGGTGTATAAAATAACTTATCGATGTAATTTGCCATTAATTTAATAAAATTAATGTTTATAAAAAACCATGTCAATTTATCTTCCTAAACATCCATTTGTATCAAAATATATGAAATACATAATGTACTATTCTTTAAAAATTGTTTTAAATGTTTGAAACTCTTCTTACTCCAGTTTAATATTCTAGGAATTATCTTACCTATACTTGAAATATTGTGAAAATTCAATTTTATCTAATTTTTACTTGTAAAAGGTTTCAAAAACAATTTTTTCAATTTTTTCCATAAAGGTCATTTTTTATATTGTTTAAAAAAAGTGTAAAAAATAATATTTTTTAATGTATATGACATGAATTTCTTTTACTAGTGTCATTTATATTATTATTTATAAATATTAATCATCAAGTTTTCAGGGATTTCAAAAGAAAATTCAATTAAATATTTTGGAATTTTTTCCTAATGATTCTTAAAAAGAATGGATATTTCTCTGAATTTATATATGAAAATGAATTGTGATTTTGATTATGGGTCAAATGAGTTTTTCAAGGGTTTTATATGTAGGACCCTGGGACACCCTGGGAGGGGAGGGGTGAATCAGGGTGGCAACGTTTTCTTCTTTTAGTTGTGGATCTTGTTCCCACGTTGGTAGGAACTACTTAAACTTGTATGATGGATATGATCAGCAATTAAACATTCACATGCAGAGAGATGACACAGCTATTTTTACTTGGTTCACCACTAAGGGATACATCCAAGGAGAATACGCCAACAGGTTTTTGGTCATACCTAAATCCACTATGCTTCACTAGCTGCAGATTACAAAGGTTCGGGTACAGACACTCTGTCCCAGGTTCATTGCCTTTACAATTGTTCATGGATAGCTCACTGCGTCCCTCAGGTCACTCCCATTGACTCCCTCTGGCTCACTGTCGTTGGTGAAGTCCCACTCAGTTTATAGACGTGAAAGTCTCTTCAATGAATGTGCATTGATGTTCTTTGTCTCCTGTTCAGCATGAGACTTTGCTTGCATCAGGGTTCATAGTTGATTCTCTTTATATTTCAATCTTTATTCTTTAGTGCAATGACTGAATGCACTAGATCCCTTTGTCTTCGTTTGCCGGAATCACAATCACTGATTTGATTGCTTACTTAATGAATCTCAGCTTACTCGACGTTGTCAGAATCAGTTCTCCATGTATGAATGAGATCATGCCGGTATCACTTAGATTTCTTCTTCAATCTCTCTTTGCACCGAAAGTATTAGGCAATCATTTGCTCTTGTGCTACTCTAGAAAGGCGGGCATGCTTTAAAAATATCTGGCTCTTCTTTTCAAGCTCGGCGCGCAAGTCTCCCTCGGCACGCAAGTCTTAGGCGCCCAAGTATAACCTGGCGCGCAAGTGTCTCCAAATCACCTGCGCGACTCTTCCTTCTTGAACTTCAAACCTGCGCGACTCACTGCCTTCCTTGCCCAAATCACCTGGGGCGCTCAACCATCAGTCGGCGCGCAACCTTTACTTGCGCGACTCAACTACCACTTGCGCGGTTTAACCACCTGCGCGACGAGAGCTCGAACAATCTCAAAGTCTTGAGCACCGTGAGAAATGAAGAGGGGTGGTCCAGTATTTATAGGCAAACTGGACCCCCTGCGCGGCGGCGCGCAAGTCATCCATCGGCGCGCAAGTCTCGGACCCTACTAGGCACTTGCGCGATCAACATCCAAACTTGTGCGAACATCTTGCCTTTGCCAAATTTGGATCTTCTGATCTCAAAAAACTATAGGCGCTCAAGTTATAATGAATTCAAGGCGTCGGCGCGCAAGTGTCTTCCCGGCACATAATTCACCTGCGCGACCTCACCAAAACTTGCGCGACCCCTATCCCTTTGCCATATTTTGATGCTTTGATCTTCAAAAACATATGGCGTGCAAGTTTCCTATCCTCCAAGAGTACGGCACGCAAGTCCCTTTTCCAAAATCACTCTTCTTCATTTGATGATTTTGAGTCCCTGAAATTTGGAAAACACTGGAAAACGGCGCCACCTTGTATCTTCTCTTTTTGTACAGCCTCCAGATCATCCATTCCTCTGTCGATGTTCTTGAATCAAACATAGATCGTTGACCACAGCTCTTGAACTGGACATGTCACCATGAAATCTCCTTTGTCAACAAATTTGTATGTCGTTTGTTTGCTTTTTCGACAAGCACGATCACTTCATCATCACTTCTTCTTGATGATCTGTATCCTTAAGCAACTCTTTTGGTTTTATCACAAAATCCACTATTGTGATATGTATTCTTTGAAGGAACATATTTACTACCATCATCTTCTATGACAATGTGTTGTGCATGGCCATTTCATAAGTCAACTCATTGGCACATTGCCTCCTTCATCAACCGTCATGATCAACTTCATGCAAACCATGTGATTCACTCTGTCAAGAAGTCTCTAGCATGGTTCTCACGCAATCATGAGTAATTCATCCTTGGATGGATTACTCCTCACATTCTTCATTGTTGTAAACAATGTATCACCTTTGACACATGTTCATTGAACTTGCGATCATCACAACAATCGTCTGAATCACTACTCCTCTACTTCATCGGAGTACTTCATGATCTCTTTCATTGTGAGCTTCCATTCCTCCATTTTATTGGAGTACTTCTTGATCTATTTCATTTTGATATTCCATTGACAACTATTGACAACAAATACAAACCTATACACAAAGTGGTTCCAAAAATCTCCCCCTTTGTATTTTGTTCTCAATACCTTATACATCTTCTGAAATGAATTTGTCAATGTCAAAATGAGAATCTTCTATTCATCAACTTTTCAAACATTCATTTCACTTTCTCTCCCCCTTATTGACAAGAAATACAAATCACATGGTAGGGAGGGTATCAATCCACACTTAAGCAATGTTTCATTAATCATTTCACTCTAAGTCTACTTGAGCAATGCTCAATGTAGAAAACAAGAGGATTTGATTAAGTCAACAAGGCTGTCCATTATCCACAGATCATGATACCAACATGAGATGATTACTCATGTATGTTGTCTTCAAGGGTTTACCACTATAATTCCAGGTAGAAGAAGATCAACTATGATAGGTAATAATCAACCTGAAACTCATGCACTCACATCAGCAAATAGATCAAAAACATTCAAGTGCAATCGGCAGGATAAGTGACCTTGGGGCACTTCCATTCTCTTTATGTCAATGATCAATTCAGTTACTCCCCCTTTGTAAAATAATATTTGATCTGAGTAACCAAGGGATAGTGATTGAGAAATGAAATACCTTATCCATTGACGTGTTCTTCAATAAATTCACAAATTAACTACTTTTGAGTCCAACTGGAGTTGATATTGATTGAAACAGTGATTATGGAAGCTTCTTCATTCTTCTCCCCCTTAAGGGAAACACTCCTCGTCATCTTCATCAAGAGTGATACTTCATCATCATAATCTTTTAATATCAATTGAAGAATATACTAAGGATGGAAACTTCTTCAACCTGGCTATCAAGAGTTGACAGCATTCACTACTTCTCAGGTTCTCCCCCTGAGAGCATGCTTCACCTTCAATTCCCTGCATTATTAGCACTAATACAATACACAAATGATTACGGGAATAAGGTGGTTATTTCTTTATTCATCAAGAATACTTTCTTGGTTGAGGTTCTTTTCTCAACCAAGTTCATCTGTTCACTCCAGTCTTCATGCCTGCACATTTGAACATGTGTTCTTACATCTGTCGGTGGGGCATGGCTCTGTTCACATTCTCTTCTGCTTTGTGTGGATAATTGTTCTTCTTAGCAGCCATCATGAATGATACATTCTTACTCCTCTTAAGGACTGCTTCTTGCTCTGGTATTAAGGTTAGGAAACCTTTTGCAATGTGACCAGACTTCTTGCATCTCTCACACAGAACTTCTTTGACACGTGTGTTTCTCTTTGTTTGCAATCTCTCCTGCATTGTGTCTTCATCATGTGAAATTTTTTCTTTTCCTTTTTCACCAACCTTGGCCTTCTCATCTTCAAGTTTCCTTATTATTTTCAAATCTTCTGTCCAGATGACCAATATATCATTTGGAACTTTTGCAGCTGGTTTAGGTCTTCCACATGGGTTCATCCGAGATTCATCCCACTTATTGTTTCTTTTGGATGAATGACCCTTCAATTTCATGGATCTAAAATCCTGAGTCTTATCAGCTTCCCTACTTGAGATATTCTTGGGGAAATGTGTGTTCACGACATTCTTATGATTTCTCCCCAAGGTAGCTGTTTCATTCTTTGATGGCATCAGAGGTCTTCTTTTCTTTTCAATAGTGAAAGCATGTTTATATGGACATGTGCCTGCATTGTGACCACTGCCGTTGCATACATCACAGATGTTATTAAGAATTCCAAATCTGTTTGCAGTAAACAGATTATTCTGGACCTGCTGATGTTGCTTCTTTTTCTCTGGATTCCTTCTCTTTGATATAGGCATTCTCTGTGCTTTTCCATGTAAGGGATTATAAAGACAATCCAGTGCATAGTGCCCAAATCTGTTGCAGCACCAACATTGACCCACAAATCTTTTCTTCGTTGTGTCTTCTGTATTAAGTTGTTGGGCCATCTGCTTAATCTTTTGTGCTCTATTTGAGGAACCCACTTCCTCCTTTTTCTTCCCATCCACCCTAGCCATGGTGGAAGGTTTCTTCTTCTCACCTTTCCACATCCATACATTTTTAGAACTTTTCATCCCACCTGCACTGATTGTAGGAGTGTATTTAGAAATATGAGTACAAGATGGTTTGGATGGTACCTTCACATTCTCAGTTGCTTGTGATTGATCAAAGAGTGAAGTCATGATCTTCTTATGACATGTTGGAGGCCTTTCGACAATAGAATCCTCCAGTGAGCATTAAGTACCAGTACCAACTGATTCTTGATGTGGATAATCAAGAGTTGTCCTAATCTTCTTATCACATGTTGGAGGCATTTCAGCTTTAGACTCCTCCAATGAACATTGAGTGCAAGCATCACTCATTTCATTCTTTTGTGAAGTCTCAATATGTGTGTTCTCAATCTTGGTCAACTGAGCTTCCAATTTTTGACCCACAATATTGAGGATGATCTTCTGATCTTAAATCGTGATCATCTTCTCTTCACAAGTCTTCTTCAACCTTTCAACCTCATCTTCATGCATCTTAACTTTGTTTTGTAACAAAGAGTCATGTTTGCTGATTTTAATGGATGTTTCTTCCAAAAAAATTTTTTTGACTTCATTGCTCTTCTTCAGCTCAGCTTCAAGTGCATGGATTCTTTCTTTTAAAGTCTTATTGACTTCCTCTTCTTCTTCAAAGACTTTCACCTGTTTGATGAGATTCATAATTTCCATAACTTTTCTTTCCAACCCCTTTTCCATATTGTCAGCTTCCCTTTCTGATCGATTGATCTCAACCTGCATAGATTGGAATAGGCTACAAATAATAGCAACCCTTTCTTCTGGAATATCATGAAGATATGTTCAGAGTTTTTCCTGAAAGCTTGAATTAGGGGTATCATCCTTTCCTCTGGATGAGTTCTGAGCCACCTGCTTTATACTTTCCAAGCCTAATGTTTCTTCATTATTGGAATGGCATGGAGAAAAAGACACTGCATCTTCTTTGGATGTGGGGGACTTCTTCATCATCTGCTTCTCTTTCTTTTTCCTATTTGTCAAATTCTTGGTGGATATAGATTTCTACTCAGAAGTGACTGCGTCATTATCACGACTGCTCTTCATTGTTGACTCTAGGAAAGAAACTCAAATCCTCTTCCCAATAGAATTACTAGAGAATATCCAACATACATTAACCTAGCTATGTTACCACTTGTAGGACCCCGGGACACCCTGAGAGAGGAGGGGTGAATCAGGGTGGCAACTTTTTCTCCTTTTATTTGTGGATCTTGTTCCCACATTGGTAGGAACTACTTAAACATGTATGATGGATATGATCAGCAATTAAACATTCACATGAAGAAAGATGACACAGCTATTTTTACTTGGTTCACCACTAAGGGCTACGTCCAAGGAGCATACGCCGACAGGTTGTCGGTCGTACCTAAATCCACTATGCTTCAATAGCTGCAGATTACAAAGGTTTGGATACAGACACTCTATCCCAGGTTCACTGCCTTTACAATTGTTTAGGGATAGCTCACTGTGTCCCTCGGGTCACTCCCGTTGACTCCCTCTGGCTCACTGCCGTTGGTGAAGTCCCACTCAGTTTATAGACGTGAAGGTCTCTTCAATAAATGTGCATTGATGTTCTTTGTCTCCTATTCAACACGAGACTTTTCTTGCATCAGGGTTCAGAGTTGTTGCTCTTTATAGTTAAATCTTTCTTCTTTAGTGCAATGACTGAATGCACTAGATCCCCTTGTCTTCGTTTGCCTGAATAACAATCACTGATGTGATTGCTTACTTAATGATTCTCGTCTTACTCGACATTGTCAGAATCAGTTCTCCATGTATGCATGAGATCATGCATGTATCACTTAGATTTCTTCTTCAATCTCGCTTTGCACCGAAAGTATCAGGCAATCACTAGCTCTTGTGAATCTCCAGAAAGGCGGGCGTGCTTTAACAATATCTGGCTCTTCTTTTCAAGCCTGACGCGCAAGTCTCCCCCGGCGCGCAAGTCTTAGGCGCGCAAGTATAACCTGGCGCGCAAGTGTCTCCAAAGCACCTGCGCGACTCTTCCTTCTTGAACTTCAAACCTGCATGACTCACTTCCTTCCTTGCCCAAATCACCTGGGGCGCTCAGCCGTCAGTCGGTGCGCAACCTTTACTTGCGCGACACAACTACCACTTTCGCGGTTTAACCACCTGCATGACGAGAGCTCGAACAATCTTAGAGTCCTGAGCTTCGTCAGAAATGTGGAGGGGTGGTCCATTATTTATAGGAAAACCGGACCCCCTGCGCGGTGGCGCGCAAGTCATCCATCAGCGCGCAAGTCTCGGCCCCTGATAGGCACTTGCGCGATCAACATCCAAACTTGCGCGAACATCTTTCCTTTTCCAAATTTGGATCTTATGATCTCGAAAAACTATAGGCACGCAAGTGATAATGCATTCAAGTCATCGGCGTGCAAGTCTCTTCCCGGCACATAATTCACCTGCGCGACCTCACCAAAACTTGCGCGACCCCTATCCCTTTTCCATATTTTGATGCTCTTCTCTTCAAAAACATATGGCGCGCAAGTTTTTTATCCTCCATGAGTATGGCGCACAAGTCCCTTTTCCAAAATCACTCTTCTTCATTTGTTGATTTTGAGGCCCTGAAATCTGGAAAAAACTGGAAAACGACGCCACCTTGTATCTACTCTTTTTGTACCACCTCCAGATCATCCATTCCTCTGTCGATGTTCTTAAATCAAACATAGATTGTTGACCACAACTCTTGAACTCGACATGTCACCATGGAATCTCCTTTGTCAACAAATTTGTATGTCGTTTGTTTGCTTTGTCGACAAGCACGATCACCTCATCAGCACTTCTTCTTGATGATCTGTATCCTTAAGCAACTCTTTTGCTATTATCACAAAATCCACTATTGTGATATGTATTCTTTGAAGGAACAGCTTTACTACCATCATCTTCTATGACAATTTTATGTGCATGGCCATTTCATAAGTCAACTCATTGGCACATTGCCTCCTTCATCAACCATCATGATCAACTTCATGCAAACCATGTGATTCAATCCGTCAAGAAGTCTCTAGCATGGTTCTCACACAATCATGAGTAACTAATCCTTGGATGGATTACTCCTCACATTCTTCATTGTTGTAAACAATGTATCACCTTTGACAAATGTTCTTTGAACCTACGATCATCACAACAATTGTCTGAATCACTACTCCTCTACTTCATCGGAGTACTTCATGATCTCCTTCATTGTGAGCTTCCATTCCTCCATTTTATTGGAGTACTTCTTGATCTCTTTCATTTTGATATTCCATTTACAACTATTGACAACAAATACAAACCTATACACAAAGTGGTTCCAACATTATGATGAAAAGGTAAAATATTATATGTTTTTTATTCGTTATGTGGTGCTTGGAAATTATAAGTGAGGAAATGTATTCCTGATATATCTCATGAAGAAAAGTGAGACAAATATAGCTCTACAATGCATTGGGTAATGAATAAACATTGACAGAAAAATATGATAGTGATAACCTAGTATGTCAATACTATGAAATTAACTAGGAATCAGTTATTCTTAAATAGGTTTTAAATGATTGGAAATTAGTTTGAATATGATTTTCCATTGTCTCTAATTTTTTTTAAAATTATATCAATGAATTTTAGTGGAAATAATTTTATTTCTTGAAGTTATATCATCCTTTAAAATCTAAAAGATTTGCCTTCATGAAATTTCATGAGTTCTCATGTTTCTTGTGATTCCTTCATGGTATTACAATGATTACTAAAGGGGTTAAAATGTTTTTTTTGTGAAAAGGTTGATTTTATCAGGTGGGTATTTTTTATTTATGTGGTCATGGTTTTATTGTGAAAAAGGTAAACATCTTCAAGGTTTTTCATGTTTTTAATGGACTAATGGGTTAACTTTATTTTTATATGCGTTAATGTTTTTTTCCCTTATCAAAAAATTAAAAATGTTTTTTATAATGGCTGAGGATGATTTTGAACTATTATAAAGTATGGATTTGAATAAAGGAAATTAACCTTTAATAATACAAGTGTGTCATGAATGAAATAAGAGCGTGAACTTAAGAATACTATTTTTTGTAAAAAAAATGGACACAATGTTTATATATATAATTTTTTATTTATTATTTTTCTTAATTATCTATAATATTAAACTAAAAAGATTCTAAAAGTGTAATAATGTGAAACCCGTATTTTATATAAGGTTTTTAAGGTTTTTTTATGTTATGAAGCATAATAGGAGGCCTCTACTCTAGTCATTATGGCCTAAGAACCCAGAAGATCTTACATGGGGGTAAATATACTAATCATAGAGGTCGAGATCATATTTCCACCTATACTATATAATTTTACCATCATACTTTGGAAAAAAAACTAGTGAGTAGGATCACATCTCTGTTTAGAAATAAAAATTCTACCAACATACTCTAGAAGAACCAAAGGAATCATGTCGGCATATCCCAACATTCAACAGGTGGTTGGACCATATCCATACTCCCACTTGTCAAGCCTTTTATCATTCTCTAGTGACATCAAAAGGAACATTCTATCATATTTTGGTAGCATCCAAGGGGTTGGAACATATTCACCTCCCAAAAATAGAGCCCATCCTTATAATCAAATGTTAAATGGAGTACAGCAATGGGATTACACACCCACTCCCATAAATGATTGAGAAAATATTAATATTTCTATCAATAAATACTGTTATCATATATTCATGGAGAAAAAATAGTAGGCTCATATCCATGATCATTCCTTATGATATTTTACACATATTCTAGTAGTAGTAGTAGAAGCCTCTCATAGATATATCTTTATGGTCAATAAGAGACAGGTATATATTCCAACCCCCACAGCTAGAGTAACTCATCAATGCACTATGATAGATTATTATGATCAAGAACAAGTTTATACACCCATTTAGAAGGATCGTCAGTACACTAAAATGAGTAACAAATAAAATGATTAGGCTTAAATTATCATTCTAACTAGAGATCATCTACACATTTAAATGACCAGTTCAGGGAAATATCATATTCTTATCGACTCTAAAAAATATTTTTTACATATTCTAGAAGTCACTTATGAGAAGAGACATACTCATGGTACCATTAAATTATAATAAGTTCATAAGAATATCCTAATGTTGACCAAGAATTAGGCCCATATTCATTCCAACTCTAAAGGGATAAATCTGTATATATTGATTTTGTTCCTCCTCTGAGGTGTCACATTTACAGGCAGTGCAGAAATGGAATTCTGAGGATCATCACTTGTCCCTTTTTCCATAAAGTCGGTCTCCTGTCAATTTTACCACTCCTTCATTTCAACCTGTTTAGCATCGTTATCCTTTAAAAATGGTTGAACTAACACAGTGGGGAATAGTTGGTCCCAGAAGGTGATTTCCTGGGGGTCAAGCACTCAATAAATTGGTCGTTCTCTGATATAATTTCCTCGGATGGTCCCCAATGGGTTTATTTGTGGATCCAAGAATTCCCAACAGCCCTTGTATCCATGATTCATGGACCTTCTCTCTGAAGACAGGCACTCGTTGACAGATGATTTGGCCAATGACACATGAGGACTCCATTGATTGAGAGGATGGGAGGTCAGGCTCACCGCACTCTTCTAGGGGACGACTATTACATGTTATGAGACACTCTTATAAATTTAAGTCATGTTCATATGTTCTTCAATCATTAGTGCATTCCCAAAGATTGTGTCAAATGGCTACCCTTGGATTGTGAAATCGTCGTGAGCATTCATATGTTTGATTCCATGGGGTGACGCTGACTTAGCCACATTAAAATGCGCTCTCGATTTTATCTTCATCCAGGGGGGAAGGTGACTTGATGTTGGGATCGAGCCCACAAGGAGGCCTTCATACGTATCCTCAGGAGAGGAATCAGAACCCATGTAGTTCGGATTGTGTGGGGATTATGCATGAGAGCTTCCCATCTGATAAACATGATTTGTTGGACCCTTAATCGATGGGAACCCTTTTGAGCATGGGCCCTCTGGTAGGTATCCTACGTATCATGATTTAGTCATGAATCAGAGTTATCATAGTTCAGAATGTGTAGATATTACACATGAGGGCTACACATTTGATAGACATGATGAGGTGGACCCTTTTTTGAAGGGAACCTTTTTGAGCTCAATCCTCCTGGAATGCATCCTACATATCCTGATTTTGTCAAGAATTGGTGTTCTCGTAGTTCATAATGTGTGGGGCTTATGCATGTAGGATTCCCATTGGATAGACATGATTGGGTGGACCCTTTTTGGATGAGAACCCTTTTGAGATTAGGCCTTCTGGCAGGTGTCATACGTATCCTGATTTAGTCAGGAATCAGAGTTCTCATAGTTCTGAATGTGTTCTAATATTGTAATCCTCAAAAACCCTTAAGCCCACGTGAGTCAGGCTTAGTGTGGGAAACAAGAGAATTTGAAATATTCAACAATTCACATTCCCTATCCCCCCTTGGTGGGGGAGGGAGAGCCCATGGCGGGAGAGGTCGGGGAAACCGTGGGTGAGGGAACAGAGCGATGAACCTTTCCATGTGAAATGGAATTAAATTTAATGCATCCCTACCTTGAAATATTTTGGACTTACCTCAGTGGGAGAGCCTTGAGACATCATATGAGGTATACTATAGTCTAACATCATATATCTTGGATGATGGCATCACAGTTTAATGTCATGTGGAAAGGACTATTTTTGGTCTTGCAGTTTTGGGTCATATGATGAGGACAACTTTCTATAGAAACTATGATTAACGGGAGGAAAACCATGTTTGGATGTTATGATTTCCTTCAAACATGGGAGGATGTTACGTGTAAACCATGATTATGTAGGATCCTAGATCAAGAGAAATGATATGAGGAATGGAAGCTGCTGAGTCTTACATAGGTAGGAGAGGAATATCCTGAGGATGAATTTGCCTTTAGGTGACGACTGTCTTGTACACTTCATATGCAAAGCCATCGGGGAATGATGTGAATTGTCAAGTAGAGGTGTCCTCCGGACATTGGACTTCCTCTTCTGATGGCCATGGATGGTTATGAAGATCCAAAATCACCTAGTATACTACAGTTTAAAGTCATATATCTTGGATGATGACATCAATGTTTAATATCCTGGTGCGGAGAATAGTACTATAAAGTTTAATGTTATGTGGTTAGGATGATAACTCATAGTTTATGGTCATAGAGTTTGGATCATAGAGGGAAATATCAATTATTAACTAAAGGATAATAAGGTCGGGATGTTCTGACATTCCTCAAACATGAGAGAAAAAGAAAGTGTAAACTGTGACTTTAGGGATTCTTGTATCATGAGAAATGATATAGGGAATAGAAGCCATTGAGGAGTACAAAGGTAGGAAAGGAATCTCCTGATGAAGAATTTTTCTTGGATTAACGGCCGTCTTGTATGCTTCATCTACAGAGCCACTGGGGAATGATGTGCATAGTCAAACAAATGTGTCTATAGGACACCAGTCTACTTCTTCTGATATCCATGAAGGTTTATGAGGATCCTGAATAACCAAAGACATGGAGTTTGATGGATGGAAAGGATGTGTTTGAAAATTTAAGAAAAAATCAGTATGTGATTGTCCATGGAGTTTTGTGTCGACCTGGAATATGAGGCAGGTGATAGGGTTTTTCGAGATGTGTATGAGGAATGTCTCTTCTAATGGTATTTAAGGGAAAAATGTTTGGTGGGAATAAGGGAGAAATGGAAAATGTTGTCAAATCATCCTGAAAAGTTCACGTAAGAGCTAGCCGCATAAGAGCGGACCTCTTAGGATAGTATGTGGAGGATATGGCCATGTATGATGGTATTTAGAGAAGTTTTTCACATATGATGGTACGCGGAGGAGCAAGTCGTGTATTGTCTACCACATAGAGGAATCCTCGAACCATTGATAATATATTTTTTTATTGGTTCATTGGTTGGATGAGGAGAGTCTTTGTAATATGGTTCACAAGGATAACCTTCACAAACTAATTTCTACATATGGTTCACAGGATAGGTCCCACAAACATCTTATTCTTCGCAGGATGGAATCCAAAAACTGCTGTGGATGCGGGAGAGAGTCCTGTGAATTGCTTTGGGTGTGGGAGAAACTTCTCTCACACTCTTTATGTTCTTTATTCCCTTTTCGAACATCCTAGATCTCTCTCCCTTTACTTCCATACCCTTTTTTCTTCTCCTCTATCTCGCTGATTCCCCTGGTAGTCCTCTTATAGTGCACTAAGGAAGCTGTATATGTGCTTCAAGTGAAACCTTCTTTGAAGGCCCATAGAGGAAATATTGACCTGTGGAGGACCCGCTCAACCAGCTCTTTTGGATGTGTGGTATTCCATTAGATTCTCCTCATATGTGAACCATATCAGTTGTAAGGATAGTATAAAGAGCATACTTCTTCCAGATTCTCACCAGTGAAAACGGTCCACAACGGCTTCGGTTAGTGGGTGTAAATTCATCAGAAACAGCTTCATCCGCTGGCCAACAATTCATTGGACAGTGCATCATAGGCCTTCTGCGTACCGGTGCTTCGTGTTCTATACCATTCACAAACTATTCCCGGTAATCAGTATGCGATCGGTCCAAATTCCTTTTCAAAATTTTATTTCTTCAATTTTCTTCGCAAATTTTCAATCCAACTTTATATCTTTGCTTCATCCAATGTACCAGAGTATTTTCCTTCCCTTTAGAGAATTTTCAATACCCTACAGATGAAAATAAATAAGTCACCTAGGAGATATCCTGAATATGATTCTATTTGTGTAAAAAACTCATCCCCAACCACTCATGGAATGAATCTAAGAGGAAGATTCCTTGGAATTTTCACAAAACAAGGAGTGGTCCTATATTCCAACCTTGATAAATATAGGTGTTCTTCATTCCTTAAGGAATATTTCAATATAGTCCCATTAATCTATTGAATCCTCATCTGATAAAGGAAGAAATCATAGTTTTGGTGGTCCTTCCAACAGTAGGCATATCATTGAGGAATAAACGGAACATGAATAATAGAGAATGATATAGCATGATAGTTATATCATGGTAAATGTGGAAACAAATTAAAACATTGAATCGTGAACATAAGTCAAGGATAACCCACCATGACTTCATGGTGGAATGATTACCATAAAGTAATCAGGTACACCCCTATCCTAACATTACGTATCTTGATACTAAACATTTCCCAATGCATTAGAGTGCTACCAGGGTGCACCCATCATATTAATTTCATACCTATGCTTGAGTGTGCTACATAGTTTACACAACATGGATTAATTCATCATCATAATTTATTCCATGATCAAGGAGTGTAGAATATATATATGTAAGTCCCAAATAAAAATTATATATTCATAAATGTGAATACCCTTGATATGAAATGGGTATAGTATTTACTACAAAATTATTATCACATGGAAAATTGTGGCCCCATTATGGAAGCCTAACGGTATCATATAAAAATTCATAAAATGTGTTGATAAGAGGGAAAGTGGTCTCTCGTCATTTAGATATGAAATTTGAATTAATAGGGATGTTTAAAAACATTTCCCAACATGACGAATTAGAAATAGAAGGCACACAGTATTGAAGAAACTCTAATAATGAAGAGAAAGGAAATAACCCTTGCAAAATGTTTTCATGGTAACAGGTGTACATAAGGGTTCATAGGGGTAAAAATGAAATTTAAATGGTCTATAATCATTTAAAAAACAAATATAAAGTAAGTGGAATATTTATGATCATATTCCAATATAGGAAAATGGAATTTAAGAGACATAACATAAAATATGTTCTTGAACTTAAATGAAAAGAGAGAATTTCCTTACAAAATTGAATCATAATAATGTCTTAGATAATGTTAAAAGTGAGGGATGATAATTAATATATCATTAAAATAACATCAATTGTATAGTAATGAATTTTTTTTTTAAAAATGGAATTATAAAAAAAATTAAGAATACAAATTCCAATTAAGGTGCTTGAATTGTAAGGGGTATAGGAAGGTGAGGATATCATACATGAATGTGTGGCTACAAAGTCTTGGGAGGGGCTTATTGATAGAAGGAAGGAACCTTGGGAGGACTATAGTGGGTGTAGGGTAGAGTTATTATGTAATATAAGGAGTTTTATTGAAGATAAATGCGATATTGGGTGGGTATATATTGGAAAAGAGAGATATGTATTTATTATTTTGGTTTTGGATTCTACATAATAAAATATCCAAAACCACAAACCATCCCATGGTTTTCTCTATGGGTTTTCCCATGGTTTATTAAAAATGGTTAGAGACCCCTTTCTTTATTATAAAACCATTTTATGAATTTTTATGTGATATCGTTATGCTGCCATAATAGAACCATAATTTTCCATGCGATAACAAGTGTATAGTGAATACCATACCCATTTTCTATGAAGGGTATTCACATTTATGCACATATACTTTTTATTTGGGACTTAAATATTTTTATTCTACAATACTTGATTACAGAATAAATTATGATGATGAATGAATCCATGTTGTGTGATCTATGTGGCACACAAAAGAATGAGAATGAAATGAATATGATGGTTGTACTCAGGTAATACTCCAATGCATTGGGTAATTCTTAGTATCAAGATACGTCATGTTAGGATATGGATGTACCTGATTACTTTATGGTAATTTTTCCACCATGAAGTCTTGGTGGTTTATCCATGACTTATGTTCACAATTCAGTGTTTTAATTTGTTTCCACATTTCCCATGTTGTGACTACTATGTTATATCATGACCTATTATTCATGTTCCTACAATATTATACTCATCATCTCAAGAGTTCCCCCTTAGATTTTTCACCACGAATTAATGGTGGGAAAATTAACATAAATGAATTAGGTTTACTCCCTATCCTAACATGATGTATCATGATACTAAACATTACCCAATGCAGTAATGAACTATTTATGTGCACCCATCATATTCATTTCATTCTCATTATTAAGTGTGAAACATAGATCATAAAACATGGATTCATTCATGATTATAATTTATTACATGATTAAGGTGTATGGAATAAATATGTGTAATTCCTCAATCAAAATGTATACGATCATAAATGTGAAAAACCATGAAAGGAAATTGGTATGGTATTCACTACACAATTGTTATCGCATGGAAAATTGTGCGGCTATTATGGCAGCATAACGGTATCACATTAAAATTCATAAAATGGGTTGATAAGAGAGAAATAGATATTTCATCATTTACATAAGAAATTTATAGTAATACAGACATTTAAATACATTTCCCAACATGATTAAGTGGAAATAGAATTCATACAGTATTGAAGAAACTTTAATAATGAATAGAAAGGAAGTAACCCTTACCAAATTTTGGTATGGTAACGGGTGTACATAAGGGTTCATAGGGGTAACAATGATATTTAAAGGGTCAATAATCCATTAAAAATAATATATAATGTAAGGGTAATATTTAAAAACATATTCCAACATAGGAAAATGGAATTTTAAAAAACATAACAAAAAATATGTTCTGGAACTGAAATGAGAACAGAGAAATCCCTTGAACAATTTCCCTATAATAATGGCTTATATAAAGGTAAAAGTGAGATATGATAAATGATATATCATTAAAATAACATCAATTTTATATTGATGGTTTTTTATAAATAAAAGTCATTATAAACAATTTAAATTAAGAATAAAAATTCCAAATAAGGTGATTGAATTGAAAGGGGGATAGGAAAGTGAGGATCTCACACATGAATGCATGGATCCAAAGGATTGGGAGAGAGTTACCAAAAAAAATTCGGAACCATGGGAGGAATATAGTGAGTTCAAGGTAGATTAATTAAGTAATACAAGGAATTTTATTGAATATAAATGAGATATTCAGTGGGTGTATATAGGAAAAGAGAGAAATTTATTTATTATTCTGGATTTGGATTCTTTATAATAAAATATCCAAAACCACAAACCATCCCATGGTTTTTCCCATGGGTTCAAAAAAATGGGATTGGTTATTATTATTTTAGAAGTCTAAGTTCCTAATATATTAAAATATTTCCCTTGGTGATGTGGAGGTGAGTCACAATCTTAAAGAAATGTTTTTAAAATCATAAAATATATTAAAAGTCCTGGATGATTCATAATGGATTTTAAAAATAAGTAAAATAAACTTAAAGTCAAATATTTTAAATTTAAAACATATATTTGGTCTTGTATACTATTTATATTACTTATTACATCACTTTTGGGTCATTGTGAAGTCATAAAACACAAATTATATTTATATAGTATTTAATTTTTTACCTGAAAATTCGAATATCTCAGAAAATTATGAGAAATTTTCCGTTGGATAATCTTGATGTCGTAAACAAAAAAAGTAATATTCATTTTATCTAAATAATTTTTTAAATATATGAATTTTAACTTTTAAAATTAAAACTGACATTTATTGTAAATGGTGAGTTGTCTGCTAATAATGTTTTTTAAAACCTTATGAAAATTACATTTGACGTCATAAAAATTATATTTTAATTTTAAATTTATTAAAAATTATTTAATAATAATATTAAGATATTATTTATTTCAACGATCCATTAATTAATCAAAATATATTTCTTTGTTGAATTTGACAGTTAAAAGAAATACTATACGTGCTTTATTGAATCAAAATAAAAATCAGTTATAATGTGATAATAATAGGATGGAAATATATTCATTATTCTATTAAAAAAATACATACTCATATTTATAGGTTATTTTTATATATCACTTTAATACACTAGGAAACATTTTAAGGATAAGGTGTGCGTTGGTGGGAATTTCATGTGGTGGTTCAATGAACATGGTTTGGGTCATGATCATGATGAGCTTGGACTTATCTTGTAAATGGTTTCGATCATACTAAATTTTTTGGTTCTCAGCATGGAATTAGTCAAGGGAAACTTACATAAATTCTATATCCCTCTAATGCTCAGATAAATGGGATTCATACAGTATAATCCTACTAGTTGAGGCCATCACTTCCATTGTTTGTGACAATTGGATTTTTTCAAACCCTATATTTATACTAATTATGTGATCAGTTTTCAATGGATATATTATCAATGATAATGATACATAATGGTATTTTAAATCCAATGGGAATAATAATAAAAAATAGGTGCATGTTTTTTCTATAACCATATTACTTAATAAAACATTTAATTGAATCAATAGGGGAATTTTATTTGTAACAGTTTGGGTAATTAAAATCATACCCCATTTCAAAATTTACGCCATAAAATTTTATTTTCCAACACCAAAATAGCTGAGGGTAACTCTTCTTCCTCACCACCTCTATTTCCCATGTTTTTTTCCAAACTTTTGGTTTCTCCACAACTCTGGGACTAGGTGAATTGTATTATTTTGTAGAAATGTTTCTTAGGATCTTTGATCTTCACCGACTGCTTCTCATAGGAAAGGTAATTCTCTAATGGTAACACCTATGGATTGAGTACATGTTAGGGGTCTTGTATGTAATTTCTCAAGATGAATACATAGAATATATCATTTACTTGAGAAAGGTTCGGTGGTTGCACTTGTCGATATTCCATCGCTCTAATGCGACCAAGATTCCCAAAATGTCTGATGTACCTTGGACTAATATTTAAATTCTTCCAAAATATCATCACTTCATTCCATAGAGATATAAGTAGAAATACCATGTCTCTAACATCAATCTCTAGGTATCATCAATGATTGTCAGCATGACTATTTTGTTGGCTCTGAGCATCTTTGATGTATTGTTGAACAGTTCTAACCATATCCACCATTTCCTTAACCATTTTAGGACCTAGTAGTTTTTGTTCCTCAACTCCATCCCAACATGTTGGTGTTCTACACCTCTTCCCACAAAGGGCTTTATAGGGATCCATTTGGAAGCTCGAGTTGAAACTTTTGTTATAAGAGAACTCTACCAGGGGAAGATGTGGGTCCCATCCTCATTTGATGTCAATTGATCATATTTTCAATATGTCCTTAAGTGTTTAGATTGTATGCTCAAATTGGCCATCATTTTGATGGTGATAATCCAATCTAAATATCATATCATTGTTTAAAGTATGTTGGAGACTTTTCCAACACATAGAGGTGAATCTTGGATCTCGATCATACAAAATTAATAGTGGTACTCCAAGTAGCATCACCACTTATCTAATATATATTACTGAAAGTTGATCCAGTGAGAAATCCTCTTGAATCGTAATAAAGTGTGCAGTCTTTATAAGACAATCCACAAAAACGTAGATTTTATTTTTTCTTTGGGATGTCTCCAGAAGTCTGGAGACAATGTTCTTGATGATTTTTTCCTATTTCCTTATTGTTATGGGTAATGGTTTCATCGTGCCCTCATACTTCTTCCTTTTATCCTTCACTTGCTAACATAATAGAAAAATTCATGTATATTCAGTGATCCAATTCTTCATGTTATCCAACTAATAGTGATACCAGAGATCTCAATACATCTTTGTGTTTCCTGAGTGAATTGAGAATGTCAAACTATGGGGATCATTAAATAGTTCATTATTTAACTTAGGATTTGATGGAGCACATAGTATTGACCCAAATTTAACAATTCCTTATTTATTAACACTGAAATCCAATGATTTCACTTTACTTATAGTTTCTATTTTCTTCTGAATTCTCATATCATCATTTTGATCATCCTTTAACCTTTCAACAAGAGATGGTTGATAAATAATTTTTGAAATGATTGATTATGTTACTTCCTTTATGATTCACATGTACATACTCTTCAATTATATGAATATTTGATCCTTTTCAATTATCATCAATGGTAATATTGTTGCATCCTTTCTAATTAGAGCATCCACTATGTTATTCTCTTTATCAGGATTGTAGTGAATTGAGCTGTCATAGTCCTTGATCATCTCTAACCATCTCCATTGGTGAATATTAATCTCTTTCTATGTGAATAAATATTTTACGCTCTTATGATTAGTATATATCTCTCAATTCTCCCTATAAAGATAATTTCACCAGATTTTCATCATAAATACCAAAGCTTCCAAATCCACATCATGTGTTGGATAGTTTTCCCCATGAATTTGAAACTACCTAGAGTCCTAGAAAATGAATTTTTCATTATTAATTAACACACATCCTAATACCTTATTTGAAGAATCACTAAATATTATAAAAATTCATCCACTTGTGGGTTGTATGAGTTTAGGGGAATTGATAAGCATAATTTTCAACTCCTTGATGTTTTCTTCACATTCATCATTCTAAAAAAACATGACTCCCTTTAAAGTAATCTTGATAAGAGTGTACAAAAACTGAGATAAATTTCTCATAAATCATCGATAATACCTAGCTAACCCAAGGAAACTATGGATATCATTCACTGATGTCCATGTTCCTCATTAAATTACTTTTTTATTTAATGGATCCATAGATATCCCAATACTTGTGATGATATACCCTAATAATGATACTTCCTTAAAAAAGAACTCACACTTGTTGTACTTTTCATAAATCTTCTTAGTTCACAAATTCCTTAGCACAATGACCAGATGTTCCTCATGATCCTCCTTGGTTTTGGAGTATATTAGAATATCATCTTTAAAGACTATCAAAAAAAATTCAAGGTAATATCTGAAGTATCAATCCATTAATTAAATGAAGATTTATGTAGAATTAGTGAGTCTTAATGGTATTACTATGAACTCATAGTTCCCATACATTATACAAAAAATAATTTTGTGGGATATCCTCATCCTTCACCCAAACATGGTAATATCCCAACCGTATATCCTCCTGGGTGAAGTATTGTACTTTGCATAGCTGGTCAGAAAAAGTCATCAATCTATAGAAAATGATACTTGTTATTTATTGTGATCTTGTTGAGCTCATGATAATCAATCATGTGGTTTATTTTCCCATCCTTCTTCTTTGTGAAGAGGACTGGTTCACTCCATTGTGAGGAACTGTGGTGGATGAATCCTTTATCTAGATTATACTATAGTTGTTTATTTATCTCCCCATTTTTAATTATATTCATCCAATATAGAGTCTTTGATGTTGGAAACACCCAAGTTATAAGATCAAATGAAAATTCAAACTCTTGGATAGGAATAAGGCCAAAAAATTCCTTATGAAACACATCAGTGTATTCCCTCACAATAGGCATGTCTTCATGGAGGTTTCTTTCCTTAGACTCAATCATTTGAACTAGAAACACATTCTTATAGGGAAATAATATTCATGCATGATGGGATGGTGCAAATGAAGATTCAACCTCCTCCTTTCACTTATAATGAATTGGGGGTCAATTATCCATACGAATAGTGATTTCCTTCTTTGGAAATTTTATTTTGGCTCTACATATGGAACGTCAATCCATGCTCATAATTGCATAAAATTATTCTAAAGAGAGTATGATAAGGTTTTTTGGGATGTTCATCCCACAAATTATGAAAAAGGAGGGGTTATAAACATGGGGTGAAATAATTTCCCCACTTTACATTTTGTCTAGAATCACTGCCTCCGTGATTTGTGGTTGTGATTGAATAGTTCTACTAAACTTTTGTGATATTAAGGAATGCATGGAATTATGAATTTTAACCCTACCTTTATATTTTGAATTCTATTTCTACTCATTAACATTATACAAAATTGACTTAGTTATGATAACTATTAAACTCATAAGTTGGAATCCAATGACATTAAATGGATAACTTATAAATTACATGTTTTTTCTTAACTTATGAATTTTTAGGCTTCAATCTATGTTATACAAGATCTATTTCCTAACATATATTCTTATGGGATTCTTTTATATTTCATTAATAATGGTTTATAATGGGAATATGAATTCACCAAATCATATCCCTTATGAGTGTCAAACCAGGTGTATAGTAAGGCTCTTTATTTTGTACTAGGTTACACCGAGTTAGGATCATAACACCTTGTCGGAGTTTCCACTCCTAGGTACATCTTTTCCAGAACCACATCCACTTGTATTATCCAGATAGGGATTTATTTTCTTGATAAACCAATTACTCTATTAAAAACTAAATGTATGTATGTTTTCTTATACTTATTCTTATCTTTATGGGTTTCACTAGAGTTTTCAAATACTAATCCCAAAAATAACTACAATTTTCCTATGATACCATCTATAACAATGTTTATCTTTATTTTTTATTCATACATGATTTATTATATAAAATTACCCTTAATAAAACAAAAAACATAAATAATTCTTATGTATTTTGGAATTATTTACATAACAAAACATCTTGAACAAGGAATACAAAAACATTATTAAAAACGTCCTTAACATTCTTTATTGAAAACGTCTTTAACATGCTCAAAATACTACATCAAACTTAGAACTACATGGGATAACCTGGGGAAATACATAATAAAGGGGTGATATATAAATCCCAGTATGGGAATAAATATGTAATAAGTGATACATGTTAGACAATATTCATATTAATGAGAAATAAAAGAAACATGAATAATAGGGAATGATAGAGAATGATAATCATTAGATGGGAAATGCTGCAACAACTTAAAACATTGAATCATGAAAATTGGTCAAGGATAAACTACCAATACATCATGGTGGGAAAAGGCCATGACATAATTGGGAACTCTCCTATCCCAACATGACTTATCATGATATTAAACATTACCCAATTTATTGGAGAGTTTTTCTGGTTTCACCCAGCATATTCATTTCATAATTCCTAAGTGTGCCATATGGATCATACAACATTGATTCATTATACATCATAATTTATTCCAAGATCAAGGAGTGTGTAAAACACATATTTAAGTCCCCAATAAAGAAGTATATTTTCTAAAATTTGAATAAAATTTCTAGTTAATTGGTATGGTATTCACTAAAAAATTGTTTTGGCATGGAATATTGTGGTGACATTTCAGAAGCATAACAGCATCATATAAGAATTCATAAAATCAGTTGATGAAATATAAAGGGGTATCTCATCATTTATAAAATAAATTTAAAGTAATAGAGTCATATTAATACATGTACCAATTTGTTTAATTATAAATATAAGTCATACGATGTTGAATAAACTTTAATAAATAAGATAAAGGAAATAACCCTTAAAATTTTTCATCATGGCAGCGGGTGTACATAAGGGTTCATAGGTAGGAAAATTAGAGTTAAAAGGGATCTCATAATTTATAAATCAAATTTAAAGTAAGGATCATATGGTATAACATATTACAACATAGGAAAAATTAATTTAAGAGACATAACATAGAAGAATTTCTTAAATGAAAATGAGAAATGAGAAGCCCCTTATAAATTTTTAACATAGTAACAGATTAGATAAAGGTAAAAGTGAGAGAGGATAAACTATATATCATTAAAATAACATAAAGTTTACATTAATTTATTGTTTTTAAATAAATGGAATTATAGAAAATTGCAATTAAGAAGAATAATGTAACACCCCGACCCCAGAAGCCCGAATCCAGTGCATTATTTTAATACATTGGCATGATTACAAGGAATCAAGTCCCGAATGACCAATCAGTTTAGTATTCTTGGAAAATATATTACATACATGAAAGTTACATTAAACATTTTAACATGAAAAAAAACATAAATAATCCTTGGAGAATTATTTTATTCCCATAGCTTAAACCTATATATCAATAATAATAAACTTCTTGGCATCTTGGGAAAATAAAACATACAAAGGGGTGTGATCAGATGCTCAGTAAGTGTAAATAATTCAGCGGAAGCTATAAACTTTCAAGGCAACATGTATAATAAAAATATCAACCTTTTAAATATAAAACATGAACATAATATGGAATAAATAAATCAAACATTACCATAAAAACATGAACATGGATATTCTACTAGTCAAATAATCACATGTAATAACTAATTTCATAACGAGAGAATGCATAATGTTGGAAATCATAACCACATAGTCAAGGCCTCGTGCAAAGACTACAAATAAATTTTTTTTCAAGGACTTGTAACAAGACACTAATTTGTGTCATGAGACCTACTGATGCATTAAGGGGCTATGGTGGGCCCTGGTTATCACTTACAAAGTCTAATGTATACGTCATATGAAAAGGGTGAAACATAACATAAAAATTCGTATTAAAACTGGCATAATAAATGTCAATACTTTAACTATAAACCATGAATGGTACAAAAGAGCACATCCATAGTGAAACATATCATAAATCATTCGATTAAATATTGAACAATTTATTATAATAAATAAACCTAAATCATGAATAATATCTAGTAAAATATGTTGACATTGTTGAAAATGATCAGTAAAACTCTTTGACAGAAATATCCCTTGTCATGAAATCATTTAATTGTTAGAAAATTTTGAATGAAAAACATTTAAAATACATTTTTGAATCAAAGTGTCCCATACCACTTTGAAACTTTTTAAAGGAATTCACATTTCAAAATATTCATGTTAATATAAATAAATCCTTAAAAAAATTGAAAACATGGACATTAATGAGAATGATTTAGAAGAATAAATATTTGAACCATTTAAAATGATGTTTTAGTTAGATATTACCTTAAATTAATCCTTTTGAAAACTCTTTTATGATACATAGATATGGATAACAAATACGTCCTAGTAAAACCTTACACATAAACAATCTCGGAAAATAATGAGATTGAGTAATTAACCCTTACCTTGTACTTTACATTGGATGAGGGTACATTTAACCTCCTGTATAATGACCATAGTATGTTATTAAATTATAACATAACCATATTCATATTTAATATATCATACCTGATTCATTTTTGATATTATAGTACCCATTTAATAATAATTTCCATGTTATAATACCATTTCGGGTAATAATCGCTTTCGTTATCATACGTGTTTTAACTTTTTATTCTTGATTGTATCACTTATATCATTATTTAATTGCTTCCAAAATATAAAACTTTATTTATGTATCATATATATTCATAATAAAAATATGTATAATAGATAGATCTATGAAATGGAAAACACCATTTATGGAGACAGTATGTCGTACGTACGCATAAACGTTGTTTCCGTTTTCATATATTATTGAACGGAAGTAAGTAAATGATATATATGTAAATAAATAAATATTTATATATTATAGAAGAATTATTATGTCATATATTACATTAATATTAACAATATATATTTTTATAATCATCATTGAATGGTGAATGTAAAAATGAATTACATCGCGTCATGGAGACAGTAAGCTGTTTGTATGCACGAGTGGAGATATCATTCGATTGATGGTGAAATTGTATGTAATTGGATGATATATTAGATATATAAAATCATTAACACGTTATATTTACTATTAACATAAATTATACTCATTGTTAGACCTAGGAAAATAATTATGTGTTGAATAAAAAACTACACCACGATGTGGAGACGGTAAGTCGTATGTATGCATGTATGGTAACATTGTCATTTATAGGATGGATAGAAAAATGAATATGTTTATACCATATTTATAATAAAAACATAGTAACATCATAGTATGTATATGGTATTGGTGTTATTATTTTTTTATGGAAATGACAAATAAATAGGAAGTGGAAGAAGGAAAGAACTTTAAAAGAGGTGATGAAATAAGTATCTCTTCTCCAGGTTATTCATTTTTATTTGAACAAAATGGATTCATAGGTTAGATTTCTAATAACATTAATGGCTCTAGGTTGATGTGAGGGTAGTTGGTAGGAGATTTGTGTAGGGGTTGGCTGAGCCAAATGGCTTTGGGGCTCTAAATTTAAGAGAAGGGGAAGTACCCATTTATAAGAGAAGTGAGGGGCACATTTGGAAGAGCTTGAAATAGTATTTTATTATAAAATAATTTTCGGTTTCTAATGGCTCAAAATAGATTTCTTCCAAGGATAAGGTGGGGATGGGTCTAAAACCTCTCAACCAATATGTTTTTTACAATTTTAGGTCACCATATTAACCTTATCTTTTAGATTTAACTCTTAGTTAAAGAGTTTAACTTTTACAATGCCTTCTTGTATTATTATAATACATGTTTAATAAACATAATATAAAATTCCAATAGAACCCAAAGTGGTTAATTAATGAAATATATATCATTATATAAGTCCTTTGGTCTATCTGTATATTTTTCAGACTATTATATAATTTAATAAAATTGTATTTGTTTTAAAAACTCATTTATGTCTATCTTGACATTATTTAGTATTTGGTTTTTGGGAAAGTCATAAAAATCATATTTCATAGAAACAAATACATCGAATAAACTATAAAAATTAATATTTACCTATAAAATTCACAGATGGTATCAAAAGATTCAATTTACTTTTATTTTTAAATTTATATCATCAGTTATTTTAGTCTTTCATTAATAAGGTAGTTTCTCCATCATCATTGTGTCATAAATAAATTTAATTATTTAATGTCTAAAAATTATAAATAAAATACCATGATGTGGAAAATAATTTTAGCTTTCTAATTAATATTTATAGTTGAATTTATATTCTATTTAACCCAATATTAAAAATATTTTAGTTATTAAACTTTGAATTGAACACTTTTAAATATTCTTTAAATAAAATATAATAAATGTCCAAATTTAATCCATGTGGACAAAAAAGAATCATATTTTTTTACTAAGGTTTATTTTGGTCTAAAACACTATTCCAAAAAGTTAAGACATGTGTTAGGGTAATTATAATATCATTTTTACCTTTAATTATCCTATTTACTTTTAACCGTGGTAAATAAAATTCAAAAGTTACTATTCACCAAAAAAAATTCATCCTATTAAACCACATTATAGTTACTGATGTCAACCATGTGTCTCCGATTTTTGAAATTCAATTCACAGAAGTGGTAAAATTATGTGTTGGGAAAATTTTCAAATTTTCATAGAAGGTGGGTAAAAGACGATAAAAAAAGTTCAATAAAATTTTATGTCTAATATTATTATAATATGACTCCAATGAAGTAAATTGGACTAATACATGAATTATGTATCTATTTTTACCTTAAGATAAATTTTTAATTAAAATAATTATTTAAATGAAAAAGTCGGTTTTTATCTACAACATTGTGTTTTTCACTATTCATCAAAAATTGAATGTTTTCAGAAAAATTCCAAAAATTCACCCAAATAAAATTTTGATACTCCAAAATCAAAAATTATATCAATTTTACCAATTTTAAAACAAAAAAATTTCATTAACTAATTAAAATTAATTCTCATTGTCAAAACCAGAAAGTGGGGTTTTAAGAAGTAAAAAATATCAAATGTTTTTTTTTGAAGGTAATGCCATGGCCTGAACGACCAAAGCACAAAATTTATTAAAAGAAGGATTACAGAAGTCTAAAGTATAGAATCATATTACAATATTTTTCATGGAAGGGAGTAAGAGAAGTTGGGAGGTCTTCACACCAGGTAATGTCTTGATTAACTCCCAAGTTGGTCAAGCCATCGGTAACCATGTATTCTTCCCTATAAACATGTGTGATGATGTAGTTCAGGTCAGTAAGCAAATGGATTCATTCCATCCAACGAGTAGTGATCGGCCAAGCTAGATGAGTTACGTCATTCCAAAATTCTTTGACTATAGTTATCGAGTCAATTTCAATCCAAAGGTTGTTACACCCATGATCCATGGAAAAATTGATCGCATGAATCAAGCCCATCATCTCAGCTTCGAGGGAGGAGGCAGTGCCACAATGTCCCATGAAGCATCCAAGAATCTGCCCAAGGTGGTTTCTGAAAATAGCGCCACATCCAGTGGAACCCGGATTTCCCTTGGAGGTGCCATAAATTTTAATTATGATCCATCCAGGGAGAAGGGCTCTCCAAAGCACCTCCAGAGTGCGGTGTGGTTGACAAAAGTTGTTGTTGATCCGTAGACGTTTCAGTATTCCCAAATTGTGTGCAGTGTTATGGAAATGACCTTTCTGAATCAAAGTAGCTTCTTGTATGGAAATAAGGATCCTGGTATGACCTGCATTAAGATTTATTGAGCAGTTTTTATTAATAATTGTGTTCCGATCATACCAGATTACATGGTGATGTTCAGAAACTGCCGCAAGGAAAAGGTTTCTGATTTGTTGGGAGCCGTCCAACTCTGCACATTTCATAAGTTGACTTTTGACAGAGTCAAGAATCAACCATCTGCAATCAAATATGTCAAAAATATAGTTCCAAATAGTAGAGGCAGTAGCACAGGAAAGGAAGATATGGTTAGCATCTTCTCTATGTTGATTACAGATATTACATTTAGACAAATGCTGGATTCCAGACGATTGGAGGCAGATATCAGTGGGAACTACTTTGTGATCAAGGCCCCAGATGAGATTGAATCTTGAGGGTTTTATCCAAGGTTTGTTGAATTGTTTAATCCAGTTGTAATCATTATCATTATTACAACACATATGAGCGTAATACGTTTTAGAGGTACGCATTCCATTGTGAGCCGGATCCCAAACTAAGAAATAATTATTGTAAGCAAAAGGTTAGTCATCAATGAGTTTCAGAATAGTATTTGGGAGATGATCTTGTTGAGAGTTTAGAGCATCTTTTATGGAGATGTTGGTGTTTTTATGAAGTTTATTAGGCGAAATCATAGTAATTAAAGGCATAAAATTCCAATTTTAAAGCCAGAATTTCATGGAAGAGTCTCTGTAGACCATCCATCTTGAGTTGTTCATAATGTTGGATAAGGAGTGTTTGATGGAAGGCCATATGTATGAATTAATAAATCTCAAGTTTAAAGTCTTATGTTTATCAAGGAATATATTTTTGAGAAAAATGATTGACTCTGAATTGTTGTGGAAGAGATTCCATGTAAGTATAGCTTGAAGGGATTCATTAAAGTATTTTAAATTTTTTATACCAATGCCTCCATGCTCAATAGGTTTGCAACAAGTTGACCAAGGGACCGTCACGAGTTTTCTTTCAAGAGTACTACCGGTCCAAATGACATTTTTAATAGCCGTATTAATTTTTTTGATAATATTAGTGGGACAATTGTAAACCATCATAGAGTAGACCAACTTAGAGCTAATTGTGAATTTGATAAGGCAAGTCCAACCTTCCAAAGAGAGATATTTACCCTTCCAGGAGGAAAGCTGATTATAAACTTGATTAACAATATTGAAAAAGTGGAAAGCATTGGGTCTACCCCAAAAATGGGGACACCAAGGTAAGTGAAAGGAAGATATCCTTCTTTCAAAACCCAAATCATTAATAATATTGCATTTTCTGTTGGAGGGAAAGTTCTTTCCAAAAAATATACAGGATTTGCTCCAACTTATGGTTTGACATGTGTTTATATAAAATTGAAATGTGAAATTGCATCCAATGAACAAAATTATATTAAATGATAAAAATATAATCTAATGATACTTTAAAACAACTCAAATTTTTATTTTAACACTATAAATTATTTCGATTAAGAAAAAATTTCAATTAAATCTTAGAATTTTTAACTATTCATCAAAATATGAAAGTTATCAGAAATGTTCCAAAAAATTCCATAATAAATTTTTATGTCCCAATCCTAAATTATAATTTAAATTAATTAAATTGAATATATAAAAGTGTCAAATATTAGATTTAAAAAGGGTTCTTCATTAAAAGGTGGAAATTTTCATTTTTTGAAAAATACATCTTTTATCTGAAAAATTGAATATTTCCTTATATAATGTCTAAGAAACACAATAGATGAATGTTAAAATTATATAGGATATATATAAAATTCAAAATGTGGTTAATACTATTCATAACATCTTTTTAAACAGCTAGTTTTAGAGGTCATGATGCGCTTGAACTGGGTGTTGTGTGTATCGCAAGCTATCAAATTACATTAAAAAGATAATGTACTATGTAATATTGGGGTGTTAAATTCTACCCTAATTCAATAAATTTTTTTCTCTCAATTAGAAATTGTTCTTTGAAAATAAAAGGTTGAAAATAGAAATTACCTCTGTGGAAAACCCACATCGAAAAGAGGGTAAATAAAATTTAGTCTTAATAAGAGGAAAAGGGAAATGAAAAAGTCGAAACCAAATTAGGGTTTCAAATTAGAGAAAATTGGGGGAAATTAAATACACTTAATTGGAGGAAATTTGTAAATATTTATAGGAAGTATTTTAGTTCATCAATCACAAACAATTGAACAATAAATGGAAAATTGATGACCACAATGCCATAAATCTATGATAATTTAAAATATCATCAGTTCAACAAAACATAAGTTATTAGGATAACACATTTTTTGGTTTTGGGATTCTTTCACTTATTTTTAAGATTTAATTTATTCATAGAATAAGAAAAAAAATAACACTTGATATGTAGAGTTCAATCCATTAACTAATTTCTTCCACAAACTCATCTTTCTCTCCAAAAGATAATATAACCTGAAAAATATTCTATTAAACCTAATCATATAGGGTTTAAAAAATGAATCTATAATTCATCTATAATACCATTTAAAAAAACTACATTATAAAAACCAAGTCATCACGTATTCTAGTGGTAGGTGATGTACCCTTGTCTCCCTTTGATTGTGGGTTCAATTATCGCGGCCTTTCCAAACGCGACGAGTTGTTGCCCAACCTCCAGGTTTCCCTTTTTATAACAATCCAAAAATATTCTTACGAAATGATTTAACCTTAAAAAATAGTGTCCAATTTCAAACTTAATCCATTTAAACCTTTAAACATATCCACTATACTTTTGTCCAAACTCAAAGTCCAAAATTTATAAGGGAGGTCACATAACATACAAGTGAATATCTTCATCGTGTATTTTCTTAAAACATATTAATAAATAGAATTACTAGAAAACCATATTGATTACATTCATTATTCCTCATTCATTATGTAAAACATAGAATACTAAATATACACCTTAAAGTCAAAAATGTTGAAAACACCCCATAATGATGGTATGAACCACTTTTTAAAAAAACTATTAATTAGTTCCAAGGATGTCAATAATACCAAATTTACATTATCCACATCACATATCTCGATATCAGGACCATATTAAGGTTTATCTTTCCCTGAAACATGTATTTTCCAAATATTTGGACTTGTTATTTAGTCACTTTTATTAGTACTATACTATATCAAATCTTCAATGAAATTGTACTGTAGTACAATCCTTATTTATTTCCATAATTTACATAACTGATACATCATTGATACAACAATAATATGACATAATTCTTCAATCCAGAAGCACAAATACATTACTTATTCCACTTAGACCATAGTAACAGCTTATTCTTGACCTTGATCCCTTTGATTCTTTCTCAGCTATATTTCTTTGATGCTTAGGACATTTATTTGCATTTGGCCCCATTTCACTACTGTTGAAATACTGAATATTAGTCTTTTCTTTGTTCCCTTTTTATTATTTTTCTTGATGAACCTTTTCTCCACAATTATAACAAACACCCAGTCCTTTGAAGAAATTCCCAGACCTATTATTTCCATAGTTATCACATATGGGAAAATCATTCTTTCCCTTCTTCCATTATCCATATTTCTCTATACCATCCTCTTCTTTTATGGATTTCCATCAAATCCATATGACTCAGAGAATCCTTTACTTATCTTATTATCACATGACAATATTTCCTCAAATGTTGAGAATACATGGGAGGCTATTTTCCTTCGAAATGAAGGCTTAAAACCATAAAATATAGGATCATTCTTATTCTTTGAATCATGTGTACTGCTGGAGTTCCCATTCCTTCTACTGGGCGCCATATCTAAATGGGAACATACACTAGGTTGGATTGTATCATAATGTATAATAAAAAAACTAGAATAATTATCAACATTAATTGAATATTTTCACACATCTAGTCTCATAGAAATGGTTTATTTTCTGACATATTTACACATAAATCCTTCATAATGGTTTGTAAAGAAAATGTGAATTATCCTAATCATATCCCCCCAGGAGTGTCAAACTAGGTACACAGTAAGGCCCATTGTCGTGTACCAGGATAACCAGGGTCAACCCCGAAACTCCCTTTCAGAGTTTTCCTTCATAGGTACATTTGTTCTAGAACAATGTCCACTTTTAGTATCCAGATAGGGATGTATTTCATGGAAAATTAAAAAAATCTCTACATTACCAAAATTCTAGGAAGTTATTCTTTACTAATCCTCAAAATCTATCTTAGGATAATTTTCTCTAATAAGAGTTTTTCTAAATCTAGTTTCCATTGTTTTTAATAAAATTACTTTGATACCATCTATAATCCACCAACCCGAGAAGCCCAAATCTGATGCATTATTTTAAGACATTGGCATTATTACAAGGAATCGTGCCTTAAAGGACCAATCAGTTTAGCAGTCTTGGAAAATAGATTACATACATGAATGTTACAATACACTTTTTAAAAAAAACCAAACATAAATAATCCACTAAGAATGTATTTATTCCCCTATCTTAACCCTTTATATCCATCATAATACACTTCTTGGCATATTGGGAAAGTAAAACATAAGAAGGGGTGAGCTCAGATGCTCATTAAGTGTAAATAATTCAGTGGAAGCTATAATATTTTAAGGAATCATGTATAATAAAAACATCAGCCTTTTGAATAATAAACATGAACACAATAAGGAAATAATAAATCTAACATTACCATATAAACATGAACATGGATATTCTACTAGTAGAATAATCACATGTATGAACTAATTTCATAATGAGATAATGTATAATGTCGGACATCATAACCACATAGTCAAGGTCTCGTTTCAATACTAAAAATAAAAATATTATCAAGGCCTTGTGCAAAGACACTAATTTGTCTCATGATACCAACTGATGCATCGAGGGCCTATAGTGGGACCCACCCTTCACTTATTACTTCCAATGCATTTTTCATATGAATCGGGTGAAACATACCATAAACATTCATATTAAAATTTGTATACGAAATGTCAATACTTTAACTGTAAAACATGAATGGTAGAAAAATAGCACATCCATAGTCAAAAATAGCATAACTCATTTAATACAATATAGAATGCTGTATTATAATAAATAAACCTCAATCATGAATAATATTAGTAGAGGATGTTGACATAGTTTTAAATGATCAGTAAAACTCTTTGATGGAAATATCCATTTTTCATGGAATCATTTAAAAGTCACACAATTTAGAAAGGAAGGTATTTAAAAGACATTTTTAATCAAATTTTCCCATATCACTTTGAATAATTTGAAAGGAATTAACATTTTAAAACATTCATGCCCATATAAAAAATCCTTAAAACCATTTTGAAAACATGGACATTAATGAGAATGATTTAGAAGAATAAATATTTAAACCATTTAAAATGATATTTTAGTTAAAGAGTCCCTTTAAAAGAATACTTTTGAAAACTATTTTATGAAACATAGATAGGGATTAAAAATATGTCCTAGTAAAAACATACACATAAACTATCTCAGATAATAATGAGATTGAGGAATTAACACTTACCTTGTAATTTCCTTTGGTCGAGGGTACGTTTAACCTCATGTATAATGACCATAGTATGTTATTAAATTATACCAGAACCAAATTAATATTTAATATATAATACTTGATTAATTTTTTATGTTATAATACCCATTTAATAATAATTTACATGTCAAAATAACATTTCAGGTAATAATCACTTTCTTTATCGAATGTGTTTTAACTTGTTGTTCTTGATCGTATCACTTATATCAAGATTTAATTGATTCCAAAATATAAAAAATTATTTATGTATCATATATATTCAGAATATAAATATGTGTACTAGATAGATATATGAAATGGAAAACACCATTTATGGAGATGGTATGTCATATGTACGCATAAACATTGTTTCTATTTTCATATCGTATTGAACAGAATTAAGTTAATGAGATATATGTAAATACAAACACACAAAAACACACACACACACACACATATATATATATATCTATATATATTAGAATTATTATGTCATATATTAAATACTTATTAATAATATATATTTTTATTATCATCATTGAATGGTGAATGTGGAAATGAATATCATCGCCTCGTGGAAACGGTAAGACGTACGTACGTACGAGTGACAATATCATTTATTTATGGTGAAATTTTATGTAATTGGTTGGTATATTAGATATAAATAATAATTAACATGTTATATTTATTGTTTACATCAATTATACTCATTATTATACCCATCCAAATAATTATGTGTTGAATAACAAACTACACCATGGCGTGGAGACAGTAAGTCGTACGTACACACGTACGGTGACTTTGTCATTCATAAGATGGATAGAATAATGAATATGGTTGTACCATATTTATAATAACATCATAGTTATATCATAGTATGTATAAGGTACTGTAGTTATTATTTTGGTATGGAAACAACAAATAAAGAGGAAGTGGAAGAAGAGAAGAACACTAAAATAGTTGAATAAATAATTACATCTTCTTCAGGTTATTCCTTTTTTATTTGACCAAAATGGATCCTTAGGTTGGATTTATGATCAAATTAATGCCTCTAGGTTTATATGATGGTATTTGGTAGGAGATTTTATCAGGGTTTGTCTGAGCCAAATGGCTTTGGAGGTGTGAATTTAAGAGAAGGGGAAGTACCTTTTTATAAGAGAGGTGAGGGGCACTTTAGGAAGAGCTTGAAATATTATTTTATTATAAAAAAAATTTCGGTATCTAATGGATAAAAATGGATTTATTTAAATTATATGTTGGGTATGGGTTGAAAACCTCTCAACTAATAGTTTTATACAAGTTTAGATCACCATATTATCCTTATCTTGTAGATATAACTCTTAGTTAAATAGGTTAACATTTACCATGTCTTCGTCTATAATTATAATACATGGTCAATATACATACTAAACAATGAAAAGGAAACCTAAAGTGGCTAATTAATGAAATATATAACATTATATAAGTCCCTTTCAGAACCTTATATTTTTATTACTTTTATATAATTTAAGAAAATACTATTTGTTTTAAAAACTCATTTTTCTCATTTTTGAGACTATTTAGTATTTGGTTTTTTGTGAAAGCCATAAAAATCTGATTTCCTTGAAAAAAATACATTGAATCAACTCTAACATGTCATATTAACATATAAAATTCTTGTGTGGCATCAAAATTTTCAATTTAAATTTATTTTAATATTTATAACATCAATTATTTTTGTCATTCATTAATAAGGTAGTTATTGCATCATCATTGTGTCATAAATTAATTTAATTATTTAATGTATAAAAATTATAAATAAAATACCATGATATAGGAAGTATTTTTATCTTTCTAATGAATATTTATTGTCAAATTTATCTTATGTGTATCCCTATATTTAAAAAATTTTAGTTATTAAACTTTGAATTTAACACTTTTAACTCTTCTTTAAATAAAATATAATAAATTTTATAATCTAATAAAAGTGGACTAGAAAGAATCATATTTTTTCCTAAGGTTTATTTTGGTCAAAAAGAACTTATCCAATAGAATTAAAAAATGTGTTAGGGTAATTAAAATATCATTTTTCCCATTAATTGGCTTATTTACTTTTACCTATGGTAAATAAAATTCAAAAGATACTATTAGCCAAAAATTATTTTCATCCTATTGAACCAATTTTTACTTACTATTGTAAAAAATTTCTCTCAGATTTTTGAATTTCAATTTATAAAAGCGGTAAAATAATATTTTATGCAAATTTATAAATGTGCCTAGAAGGTGGGTAAAAGATAGTAAAAAAAGATCAATAAAGTATTATGTCTAATATTATTATAAAATGACTCTAATTAATTACATTTTACTCATATATGTATTATTTATCTATTTTTACTTTAAGATAAATCTTTAATTAAAATAATTTTTTAAATGAAAAAATTGGTTTTATATACTATGTTTTGTTTTTCACTATTCATCAGAAATTGATTGTTTTCAAAAAATATCCAAAAATTCACTGAAAGATAATTTTTATATTTAAAATTAATAAATAATTTCAATTTTACTAAATTCAAAACATATAAGTTTCATTAATTAATTTAAAATTAATTCTCGTTGTCAAAATGATAAAGCGGGTTTTTAAGAAGTAAAAACTATCAAAAGATTAACCTGTGTTTTTGTAAACTTTAAATGTAAAATTACATAAAATTAACTAAATTATATTAAATGATAAAAATATAATCTAATTATACTTTAAAATCACTAAATCTTTTAATTTAACACTATAAATTATTTCAATTAAAAATGTTGTTTTTAATTAAAATTTTGTATTTTTCAATATTCATTAGAATATAAAAGTTATCAGAAAAATGACAAAAAATTATCCAAACTAAATTATTATGTCCCTATTCTAAAGAATAATTTAATTTAAATAAATTTAATATATAAAATAATTAAATATTTTATTTAAAAAGGGTTCTCCATTAAAAGGTGGAAAAACCGCATTCTTTGAAAAATACTTCTTTTACCTAAAAAATTGAATTTGTCATTATATTATGTCTAAGAAACACAAAATATTAATATTAAAATTATATAAGACATATATAAAATTAAAAATGTGGTCAATACTATTCATAACCGCTTTTTAAATGGCCAGTTTGATAGGCCGTGACACGCTTGAACATGATGTTTCGTGTAGTGCAAGATATTGAATTACTTTAAAGAGATAATGTACTATGAAATCTTCAGGGTGTTACTACAATTGCCAATGAAGGTTATTGAATTAAAAGGGGGAGAGGAATGTGAGGATGCATTACTTGAGTGTGACTCAAAATTCTTTGAGGAGCTTTTTGAAATATTGGGGGAACAATGGGAGGACTCTTGGGAGTGGAGGGTGGAGTAATAACATGCTCCAATGTTTTTTTGTGAAATGGGATCTTGGGTGGGTTTATATAAGAAAAGTGGGATATTTATTTATTATTTTGGGTTTGGATTCTACAAAGTAAAATATCCAAAACCACAAACCAAACAATGGGTTTTTCCATGGTTTCTACCAAATGGGATTGGATTTTATTTTTATAGAAGTGAAAGGGAAAAAATTATTAAAATATTACCCATGGTGATGTAAAGGTGAGTCACACTCTTAATGAAATGATTTAAAAATATTAAAATATATTATAAGTATTGTAGGATTCATAATAGATTTAAAAAATAAATAAACTAAACTTAAAATCACATTATTTTCAAGGTAACACAAATATTTGTTCTTTAATTATATTTATATTACTTATTACATCACTTTTGGATCATTGTGATTTCATAAAACACAAAGTATATTTATACTATAGTTAATTTTTTACCTGAAAATTATACAGTCTTAGAAAATTATAAAAAATTCACAATTGGATTGTTTAGAATTCCTTATTCCAAAAATAATATTCATTTTTTCAAAATAATTTTCTAAATCTGTTAATTTTTGTTTTAAGAATAAAAACTGACATTCATGGAAGATGATGGGTTTTATGACAGTAACATTTTTCATACCATTATAAAAATTACATTTGACTTCATAAAATTTATATGATAATTTATATTTAATAAAATTATTTAATAATAATACATAAATATTATTTATTTAAAATATCCATTAATTAATAAAAATATATTTTTTAATTTAATTTTATTTTTAACCTAAAATATTATTTTTGTATTGTTGAATCAAAATAAACAACATTTATAAGGTAATAATAATAGGAAGGAAATATATTAATTTTTATATACATACTCATAATAGGAAGGAAATAATATACATACTCATATTTCTATGGTATTGTTTTATATCCCTTTACTACACTAGAAAATGCTATAAGGGTAAGGTGCGCGGTAATGGGACCTTCATGGGGTGGTTTAGTGAACATGGTTTGGTACGTGATCTCATTGAGTTTGAACTTATCATGTAAATTGATTCACTCATTCGTAAGTTTTTGGATCTCAACCTGCACTTGGTTAAGGGAAAATCCATAAAATTTTATCTCCCTCGAAAGCTCTGGTAAATGGGCTTCATAGGGTATTATCTTATTAGTTAATTCGATCACTTCCTTTATTTGTAACAACAAGATTTTTTAAAAACAAATATTTATACTAATCATGTGATCAATGTTCAACAGAAATATTATTAATAGTAATTATACATGAAGTTATTTTAAATACAATAGGAATAATAATATAATATAATTTCATCTTTTTTTAAATCATATTACCTAATAATACATTTAATTGAATAAAAAGGGGATTTTTATTTATAACAGTTTCGGTCATTACAAATTATATGAGGAATGAACACACTATATTCATATAAATTTTTAGATGAATCATCTTCTCTTGAGGGAAGTTCCTTGAATTTTTCAAAATATGAAAATCACATCGAGACAAGAGGATAATTTTTCATTTGATTGATTTAAATGTAATTTCAATTATGTGTCATCTGAAATTGGTAAGATAGAAAGGAGACCTATATTATTAATGCCTTAATGATTTTAGGACCCTATTTTAGTTAATCAATAACATTATATCTAATATATATTTAAACCCATGGGAAGAACCTGGAGTACTACACTACCCCCCACTACCAAATCAATATAGCCCACTAAGAATGGAATCATATAAAATCATTACTTCAGGATAGGTATTGGGATAGAGATTTATACATTCTAGAGAGTATGTCTATAAAGACCCCACCATATCCAAATCCCTAAAATGGTTAATTTAGTGGGAATTTTCCATCAATAAAATATTACATTAGACCTCTAGAATGGATGAGTAGGCTTCTCATCTGAAAAAATATAATCCCTTGTCTATAGTACCACCTTCAATGGTGAGAATCCCAAAACATGCATTTTGTTAATATCAAACTAGTGTGAAAGACTAAAAAATTAAGATGTAAGTAGTATTATCTTCAACGATTCTGTTATACTAATTACCACATCCCATAGATTTGGGGGAATTAAAATCATAATCTCATTCTCTACAATAGAAATCTGTTATCTATGAGTAGAAATAAACATCATTAGGAAGGTCTTTTTAGCTTCTCTCATTGTGGGGCCCATATATCTCAATAGTTAAGTGCTGAAAAGGGTCTTTATAGGATGCTACAGAACCAAACTACATAAATCAGTTCTAAGGGTTATTGTAATGAGAAGTAAAAACCTCATAGGGGCTGCAAGATGAAACAATATATGAAGAAAGAATAGTCTATGAAGAATTTTTATTTGACTCTTGATAGATATGAAAACCAATATCCTTACCCTTTTGATGAGGATATAGTTTTGGAAACATATCATAAACCATTTAATTTCATCAACATCATCCACATAGATGACTTAGAATGTAATTTCAGTGTAGAAGTGAAATTTTATGAACTCTATATCTAAATTATAGTCCACACTGAGACTTGGAGATGAATTCAATCAGTGGTGGTCTAAGATTACGATTAATAAGGAAAATGATAAGATCTATGCAATGAAGTGGATACACTTTAATGATATTTTTCGTGCTAAATATTTTCCAAAAGTTCTTCAATATGAAATGGAAATGAAATTTATAGAATTGAAGAATAATGAAGAAGACTCAGTGGTCACTTATAAAGAATATTTTACTAGATTTTCGAGGTATCCAACAAATTTCATTCTAGTCCATAAAAATTAAATCATTAGATTTTACACATGTCTGGAAAAAATTATAAAAATCATTGTCCTCATGTGGTTTTAAAAGTTATGAGGATGTTTTTAAATGTGCTCAGAAATTTGAGATGGATTTATCTGACACATATATACCTCATGAAAACATGAGTATTATGCGGTCTAGATGGAAAAATATAGAGAATAATTAAACTAAAAAATATGAATGGAAGACCCCAAAATTTTATAAATTTAGTTAAATACATTGTAAATATTGTTTGATATGAGAAATATAGTGTTTCCAATTTTGAAATCTAGGTAATCTCTATGAGAATAAAATAGAAAATATTTATGATCTAACTAGTAAGGTAAAAATAGATAGTCAACTAATAGTGATATTTTTTATTACAATGAGGTCGGTAATTTTTCTAACACTTATATTATATTACTCACTCAAGGTGGGAATCATCATGATCATAAATAGAAAGTTGAGGTAAAATATTTTTCTACTACTATACAAGATGTGGTACCCTAAATGAAGTAGTGACAAGTTCATTACGTTTTTATTCAAATTATTCTAATGTATTTGTTGATTTAGTATCAAAGTAATTTTTATATCTTGGAGAGTTGAATTTAAAATAGAAATATCATCTCAAGTAATGAAATTATAAATTTTTCTAAAAAATATTTAGGATGGTATAAAGGTGGAAAAAAACTTACATAAATATTTTGGTTGTAATCTATATAATAGTTTTCTTAAAAACTTTGTTTTCTATAACTTTTTAGAGTTTGAGTTTATTCTTGGTGTGGATTGACTTTCAATTTCTCTTTCTAGGATAGATTACAGAGTTAAAGAAATTATTTTTCAGAATGAGTTTCTATCTGTTTATAAGAATTAATATATACCATTTATAACATACCAAGAACATGAGAAAATGACTAAATATATCATTGAAAGTTATCATACTCATATTATTGAAAACTATGAAGTTTTTTAAATTATTGATACATGAGTACTAGATGAATATCTAGATGTATTTCTTTATTGTTTTTTGGGTTTCTTTCATGGTCGGGAGGTTGAATTTACTATTGAGCTAGTGTTAGAGACTATTCTAATTTCAAAACAACTATATCAAATATATCCAGTAGAAATTTTGGAATTTAAAAAGATGTTACAAGAGTTTTTTGATAGTTTTGTAATTCATCATATCAGTTCAACATGGCATAACCTTGTTTTGTATCGTAAAAATAATGATGGTTCCATGAAACATAGATTTTATTATAGAGAACTCAATACCATCATTGTTAAAAATAATCATTTTTTACCTCATATCAATTAATTATTTGATCAACTCAGTGGTGCTCTTTATTTTTCAAAGATTTATCTAAGGTTAGGGTATCACTACCTTTAAGAGATAATGGGATACATTATAAGAACAAAATTTCATACTAGGTATGGAAATTATGATAGGGGTTTATACATTTTAGTTAGATTAATACTTCTGCTAAATTTATGGATATTATGAATATAATTTTCCATGTGTATTTAGATTAATGTGTTGTGGTTTAAATTTATGAAATTATATCTTATTATAAATTTTGTAAAGAACATGTAAAATATATGAGGATTTCTCTGAATATATTAAATAAAAATAAGTTGTATGTAAAATTTAGAAAATATGAATTTTGGTTACAATATATATCATTCTGTAGGAGTATTTTTTATAAGTTTAATATACCTATTGATGTTTGGAAAAACTCAGGTTATCAAAGAGTGGCCCATGTCAAAAAAATGTCATAGGGATTTGAAGTTTTCTTGGATAAGAGGGTTACTACCAATGGTTTTCTAGAAAACTTTTCCATATTGTCTATCCCACTAACCAAGTAAATTAAAATGAAGCTAAATTCGACTATAAAAATCAATGTGGTGAATGATTTCATGAACTGAAAATAATAATGGATAATACTCCAATGTTAGGATTTCTATCTATAAATTGATATATTTTTATTTATAGTGATTCTTATTTGAATGGCCTGTGTTTTATCTTGATGCAAGATGATCAGTTAATTATGTATACTTCACATTAATTTAAAATCCCAGATCTGACAAAACCTCCTCATTATATTTAGATTTCAATAATGGGTTTTCCTTTAAATATTTGAATACGTATTGTATATGGGGTAAATTTTGAAATATATATCGGCCATAAAATTTTAAAGTATATATTCACTCAAAATTAGTTGAACATAATTTAGATAAAATGGTTATAACTAATAAATAATTGTGATTTCATGATTCGCTACTATTTAGATAAAGAAAAAAAGTACACAATGCCTTTAACCCAAAATATAATGCCTTATTAACCATGATATGTTTAGAATGTGATCCTTGGTTAATGGTTTAATGAATGTTAGACTAGAATTTTTGCATGAAAAAACTCCCTCTCTTTTAGTTTAGGTGTTAGTGCAATCATCTTAGTCATATAGAATTAAGAATGTGTATGAGTAAGATAATTGATTGCAAGAAAGTGTAGAATTTAATAATAAGCATAATATTACATAATTTAAAATTGAAAAATAAGTTTTTTGTATATTTGGGAAGAGGTTATGTGTGCCAATTTATTCTCATTTTAAGAAGGAATTATTCAGTGAATCTTATACATCTTTATTTTATATTCATCACAATAGTAATAAGATATATTGAGACCTTTAGGAATATTATAGGTGGGATGAAATGAAGATATATGTTTATGATTTTACCTTGACTTTTTTACTTTTCAATAGGTTAAATCTAAATAAAAAATAACAATTGGGATGATTTAACCTTTTCTTATTCCAAAATGGAAAATGGAGAATACTTGTGTGGATTTTATGGTTGTATTAAAAATTACATGTTGAGGTAATAATTTCATTTGGGGTTATTGTTGACTGATTGACTAAATCTATGGATTTTTGTCCTATTTTTATAGAATTTAATTAGATAAAATTAAGATAATTTACCTTAAAGAGATATTTAGATTACCTAGAGTCCCTCTCTCTATTTTATATGATCATGATACTAGAATAAACATTAATTTTTTAAAGGACATTAAAATTCATTGGACACTAAATTAAATTTCAATGCATCTTTTCATCCTCAATCCAATAGACAGTCCGAGAAAATGATTCTAACTATGGAATTTATTCTCTAATATTTATAGTTGTATTACTAGGGTAGTTGGGTTCTGCAAATTTTATTAGTTGGATTTTATAATAATAATAGATTTCCTTCTTGTATTTTGATAGATCCTTTTTAGCACTTATATAGAATGGGGTGTTGAACTCCAACACGTTGGGAACAATTTGGTGAAAGGAAATTGTTGGGACACAAAATGGATAATGAAATAATTTAAAAGGTAAATATGATTCAATAGTACATGAATATAGATAATATTAGGTATATTATTTATGATGAAAACAATATGAAATACCTTTTATTATATAACTCTTTTCATAGTGGTTTTTGTTTCTAGGAAATGGATTTTTATTTCATTGAAATATGGTGGTTGTTTTTCAGAGATCACAAGTAAAGGCGGTGTGGGTCCTTCCTCGAATATTTCAACGATTCGTTCTATGATGGTGGTTTTTTTATTTGTTGTTGGTTGTTAGGGGAGAGAAGATGATTCAGTGTTGATGTTTTGATATTGTTGATGGATTTGTCAGTCTAGATAGATGTTTGAATGGTGATAACGGTGTGGTGGCAGATCAAAGATGGATATTGGCGGTGAACGTTGGAGAAGTGGCCGACGGGGAAGACTCATTGATGATGATGTCGATGGTGATTGAATGAGGAGATGGTGGTGTTATTGGAAAAAAGATCAGGTTGTTGTTTGTAAAATTGTCATTAAGGAGATGGTAAATGATGGTATTAGTTTCCAAGGTCATGTTGATATGGGTGTTCTGTTGAGGGTACGATGGTGATGATAGGGTTGGGGGCGTGCCTCGAGGAAGTTGATCTTGTGTTCATGTCCCAATGTGGTTCTTTGTCCACTATATCGAATATTGAATTTTCTTCTATGCGATTTTTCGATTTCAATGATTTGGTATCTTGTGTATGGTTCAGTTCCGGCTTACCCAAAAATATGTTTTCAAAAATAATATGAAAAATATAATTTTCTAGTCTGGTACAAGATGTGTTTCATGTTTTTTTGATGAGCTAATATATACTTAATATCTCTGATGTATTGAACCTTGATGTGGTATAGTTGGAATAGAATCCTTCTTATGTAGAAAATCCAATTCATATTTTGGATCATATAGAGTCGGTAGTGTGGAAAATGGATTTTCACTACTTACAAGATATATGGAAGAATCATATGATTGAGAAATCAGCATTATCATCAGAAAAATCTATAATGGAAAAATACCCTCACTTGATTAAGTACTTAATAAAATTGTGAGGATGCGATTATTAGAGAGGAGAAGAATGTGACAACCCAGGTAATCCCAAAAATAAATCAATATTATTATTTATATGTAATCATTTTATGGATTCATAGTCATCATATTTTTATAAATAATTTTATATTATTCATTTAAATAAAAAAGAAATAGTTTTATTCTAAATAAAGTGTTTTCCATGTATTGTCTGATTTTATTTAAAAGTTAAATATATAAATTTTATAAACATTATTAGATAACAATAAATTTTATTTTTTATATTATTATACCAAATTTATTTTAGGTTGCATTTTTATTTTTATTTTAAGATTTATTTTGTGGATGAATAGTGAAGATACCAACTTTTATAAAAACTATCATTTATTTTCATGTATTTAGAGGGTATAGTTTTATTTTCATTTGTTTTTAAATGAAAGTTAGTATCATTTGATTAAACTAAATCCAATTAATGGCATATGAATCATTATTAATCTTTCTTATGGTATAAATTTAGTTTTAGGATTTAAAACAATTTTTTCTATAAAAATGTTTCTCATTTCGTTTTTTATTTATATATGAATATAAATTTCTACCACTTCTAAAAATTGTATCTTGAACAAATGATTTTATATTCTGAATAATGTGGTTAAAATCTAGTGATGAGTTTAATTTTATTTTTTTAATAATTAATACATACCATGGTAAAAATTAATCACGATGATCAAGGGTAGAACAGGTTAATTAATGTAAAAACTAAGTGATATGGTCACAAAATCTATCCTTGATTCCTATTGGATGAGATTATGTCAACCTTTATATAATTTTCTTAAATATTGGAAAGTATTGTGACACATTACCAAGATAAATACATTTATAATATTAAAGAGTTATAAATAATTACAAGAGTGTCACTCCCCTCACATATAAAAGGGAACCTCCTCTCTTTAGTTATTCAAAACAATTTAGCACTCTAGATCATCCAAAACCATCACTAATCTGTTATTAAATTAATTATAAAAGCTATATAGGTCTTAAAATAACCAAAATAGAAACATAATAAGGTTTAAATTATATAAAAAATGATGTTTTCCAAATAATGTATAACTCTTAATCAAGTTCTTTATTTTTTATTTATTCTTTTACCTCCTTCAAAAATATTATAAACATTATTATATGAAATAATAGGTAACTAAAATATAATTAAATTTTATTGTGTTCATGTTAGAGACCTTTTCATTCCCATTTCCATCCTATGGGAAATTAAAACATAACTCCTGAGTATGTGTGGACTACCACCTCCCCAAATCGATGTTTTTTGTTTTTAATCATTTCTGCCCGTTACTGGTTATAAAGATGGAATAAATGAATATATATAATATTGGTAAAATTATTATTATTATGAAAATATATTATATTATATACCTTCTTAAAATTATACCTATTTGAAAACTAAAACATCCCTCATGTGTATGTGTGGACTACCATCTCCAAAAAGAAATGCGATTCGTTTTTCATAGAAACCATACACGGTTTGTCATGAGGATAAAAAAAATCAAAAAATATGAAATTTATAAAATATTTCAGAATCTTGAAAATTAAAACATTATATAATTTCTTCCTTTTCCACCGAGTAGTAAAATGAAAACAACACTATGTGTATATAGGTATTATCGTCTCCATGAGTTGTTGTCCTTAATTTTTCATAACTTTTTACATTTTTGGTAATAAAATTATATTAAATATATAAAAATAGTAATTATAACAAGTTTAATGTTTTTATGTAATGTAACCAAAGATCCTTTGATCATGTTCGATATACTAATGTTCTTTTGAAGTTCTAAATTGAACGACCCTATCACTTCCAACATTAACTTAAATATTTTAGTAACTAAATAAAACTTGGTTATAAATGAAATAAAATTAATAATTATAATAAAATTAACATTAAAAAAGATCTTAATCATTTAAAAAATAATATAATGTTATTATTCAATAGATAGATAATGTATGATGCTATACAAAACTTTAGGTAAGGGATTTTTCATTTAAACCTCATTAAAATATTTATTCCCAAACATGTTTCCCCTCTATACATGTTATTTAAAATGTTTCAAGAATGTTATTATTTATACTTTAATGTTTTTTAAAGGTATTTTTCAGCTATTTTTTTATTTACAAGGGTTTAAAAATGAATCTTTCCAAAAACAATTGTATGCATAATTTTTACTGTATATAAAAATAAAAAAAATGTTTTTAACGTATAAGGCTTGACCACATTTTCTTATCATTATAGTTGTTATTCATTATCACAATTCTCATAAATTTTTTCATAGTTTTTAAAAATATATCATATTTCCATTCTTTTGGGAATTTTTTATTTTTAATATTTTTCAAAATGAATGGATATTTTCCTTATTTTTATATGAAAATTGAAAGTGATTTTATATATAATTTCAAATGTGGTTTTCATGGGTTTTATGAAAAAAGTGAAATATTATAAATATTTACTTTATAATTATGTACAAGAGAGTTATATATGATGATTTTTTTGTGCAATATAGCTCATCATGATAGGTGATCCCAATATAGCTCTTTAATGAAGTGTGTAATGATTTAGTCTCTGAAGATGAAAATGTGATAGATAATCTGGTATGTCACTCCTATTTAATTAGTTGGTCATTAGTTATTCTGAAATGGATTAAAAACCTATAAAAATGGGTTATGAATATGATTCTCAATGATATATTTCACATACTTTCTAATTTTTTTATAAAAAAACATTTCATTTCATGAGGAAATAAAATTTTATAAACATTTAAATTTGAATGGTTTTATTCTCAAGGAATGCTTCAATAAGTTCTCTTACTCCTAAATAATCCTTCATTATTCTTTTTTATTATTAATATGGTTTCAAAATTTTCTTTAATAAATGTTTTAATTTCATATGTGTAAATTTTTTATTTATTTTCTCAGAATTTTATTTTGGAAATGGTAAACATTTTCACGGGTTTTTTTGTTTTCACTAGATAAAAGGGAATCCTTTATTTTTATGTCTCTTACTAAGATTTTTATACTAATCCCAAATTTTCAATAAAAATTATAGGATTTAAGGATGATAAGGAACTATAGTAAGTTCAAACAATCCACTTTAGACTTGTCATAAAAGAATCAAAAGATTCTTCATTTAAAGAAGGGTGTCAAATTAATGCCTTATTCTTATGGAAAAACACACTATATTAAGTGTCCACTTTTTTATGCAATTATTTTTCATAATTCTCTAAAACAAAAAATCTAGAATATCATGGAAATATAAAAATTATAAATCCTTATTATTAAATGTATTTTTATGGGTTGTTAAATTAATGAGTTTTTATATAACTTTTTCAATCTTATGATAAGAAACGAATTATGTGTGTCTAAGGAAACAAATTCCCAAGTTGAGAGAAATCGTCATCCTCATTATTACTTTTGAGGATACAAGAGGTTCCTCCTAGATCTCTATTATTCTTTTTTTTATTCTAATATATGTAGACTTTACATAGTATAATGATTATTTTACACATGTGAAAGTAAATAAAAATTTCCCCATGGTTTATTTCATCTATCATAGAGAGGAAAATTTCAGTGAAACCCTTAGAGGAGAAAACAAAAGATTTCATAGTCATGTTGTGAATCTAGAAATTCATTATAAAATTAAAAAAAAGTTTGAGGAATGAAAATCACTTTTACGGCCCTCATAATTATTGTATTAAATACAACTATTATGAAAATTTTTAATTGATAAAAAATGAGATGAAGGGAGAGTTACATTCCTTTAACATGATATTTTTAATATTTTTGTTATGATGTGTGAAGGCCACCCCATTTTTTTTTGAATTTCTATGTTCATCCCTGAAAATCATTTTTATAAAATGGTATCGCATGTATGATATTCAAGGATATCATGTACATCATTGATAATATATCTCTTTTTTCTACACTAGGTTATCCCACATATACTTAGAGTAGAATAATTAAAGATTATTTACTGCGAAAAAATATGTGATATCAACCTTCTCTAGAGGTGGAAGAAGTTTTTTATTAATATTTTAAAATATAAAAGAGTCAATTGGTTAGAGAATAGTGAATGAAAGAAAATTATGTGAGAAATTACCCATCAAAGTTCATTTTCATTTGATTTTCAACAAGGGGGAGAGAAAAAAGGGAAGCACATATATTGACTTGAAGCGTGATTGGCGAGTTGACATAAAAGGTTCTTGATGGTATTGAAAAAAATAAAAAAGTTTCAGATTGTTTTTTCTATTGGATATATTATATTTTTTTCAAAAAGAATACCATTTTGGTATTGATGAGATTTTAATAAGTTTTAGATAGAATGAAATTTGAATAATAAATCCAATGGTTCTTATATTATGAATCTTCTATATATTGTGTTAAAATTTACTTGGATGAACTATTGATATAAATTAACTAAAATATTAAATAAATGTTTTGGTAAACCCATTTTTATAATAGTTTTGTAAATGTATGGTTTTCAATGGATTGGTCATTTCAATGTAATATACATATCTAAATAGCAGTGTAAAAGTAACTCAAAATATAGTATGAGTTACATAAGGGTTATTTAATGACCTAGACCATTGGCACCTGCCTGGTTAGTGGAATATTGGTCCCCCACTACCCCAAGCCCACCTCCAAAGGCCAGAGGCTGATAAAAAGGGTCAAGAAGGAATAGCTAATATGGGAGGACATTCCCTAATGTACCTATATGAAATCAATCATCCATACCCATGTAGAAGCATAGATGAATAATAATAAAAGATAGTATAATCTAGATTGAAAACCATTCATGTAATAACCACTATGAAAATACAAAAGGGTATGACAGTGTAAACTAAAATGTAATGGGGGAAAATTAACTTTCAACTAGAAATATGTCACATCCTAACAAAAAATTGAATAAATAAGTCAAGATTATTGATATATGATCTTAATATCTATGTCCTAACCACCATATGCAGTCAAAAAACCCATATATACCTAAGCTCCACCAAACTATCATTGACCTATCTGTCATCTACATAAGACGTGACACATTTAGAAAAATCCCATTCAAGGGTGAGTATATACATACTCAGTAGGGTGTACTAAAAACTGGTGATTGAGAAATATAATACATGATAGAAGTAGCCAAATAAACCCAAAGTATGTGGGAAATTAGAAACTAAAAACACAAACACACACATATATATATTATAATTTATGAAACCTATATGAAAGAGAAAGGTCATCTCTATCTCACAACCCATCTCAGGACTATGAGTCTTCCTACAGCTCTAAAATAAAATAATCAATGCATTGAATCTAGCGTGTCAACCTAAATAAGACATAAAGAGATCCTAAACCTCACTTATACTCTACAGATCGAGGTAGTCACAAAACCAAAGCCCCATCATCGATGCTAAGAATCATGACTAATAAAAAACAAACCATGGAGAAGGGATTTCAACCCACCATTACTATACACTATAGTTGATGGATCCACCACACTAAACCATGAATCTCACATAACCTCACCTATAAAATAGTATAGGGGACCACACCCCACAATTGATCTATACATCCAAGGGAGTCACAACTCCCTTAGAGGACCTACATGTTACCAGAGCTCAATGAAGGGGGAGTACCACTCTGTAAGTAGAGAACATTTTCCCCGTAATAATAATGGGTTACCAGAACAACCTATGTGAAGAATATTGGGAAATCATTCCCTAGTGTGAAAGGGGAATAATTATCCCAGTAAAAATGTGTATGGGAAATGGGGAACTACTCCCTAATGTGACATAGGAGTACTACTCCTGGTATCATCAGTATAAATGATATGGGGATCCCACGCCTTGTTATGACAGGGGAGTACTGACCCTGATAACACTCTTATGATCACACACATTTTCCACCATCATAAAATGTTTCCTAAGGAATCATAATTCTTCTATCATTTCACATCATATCTCAAAATCCACTATAAATTCCACCATCACATTCTAGGTGTAACACTCAGGATAGGTTATTTTCAGACCAAAATATGATTCTGACCAAAATCATGATGAAATCACGAGGCTTGTCATGATTCCATCAAGTCAAAAATTCAATCAACCTATAATTGTTTGAAAATGGACATTAATGGACAAAAAAATAATACTATTGCAATCCTCGTAGAAAAAAATATCAGGATAGGATGTTCATTGGCCCCAATTAGGAACCTAGTGAAAAAAAAATTCCTAACACGTATATATGTCACTTCATGGTCCTATTCCATGAGTCTAAATTAAATATCCATCACTAGTATTGAATAATAAATCTCAAAATCAATATTGGGATGCCACAGACATTTCTTCATTCTTACACCATATGAAGAGGTTATGTCAGATACTAGATTCTGTAACAATAATAATAATATTATTATTATTATTATTGTGCACTTTGTCTACCCTAAATACAAGTCACAAAAAGATATCAAACATTGTACTTAAAGAGACCGCCTCATTTTTAAGGTCATGATGTCCCAGAGAGCTTGTTAATGCGATGCCAAATGAAATAGGTATACCCAAATCAAGGTTTTATAAACAATAATAATTACTGTTATTATTATACTATTATTATTATATATTTTGGGTTTCATGAAGGTGTTCCACACCACCCCTCTATCAAGGCTAATGGGGACTCACACTAGGGTACATGCCACTTTAATAATAATAATAACTATATTATTAATATTATTATTATTATTATATATATTAATATATATACAAAAAGGGAGGGTTTATTGATGACTTCCCCACCTCCCATCTATCATGCCTAATGTGGGGCTCACACTAGGGTGTCCACACACCAACCATACTCCATTATTCCTTATCCACCCTCCTTGTTTGATAAACAAATAATTATTATCATTAAAGAATAACCATTCAAATATACAATTCTTCTTATTCCAATACACTAATTGCTATTAGTACTCATTGAACACCTGGTATAAACATGCCCACTAGGTAATCTAACACTGACCACCAAACACACTAGCCATGCACCACCACTGATCCATCCAACATGATCATGCCTCTCACTAGTGCTGCCAAATCACCATCCCATGTGATCTATGAATCCCCTGCCATGATGCCCCATGCACAGTCTCTACTCAAAACTAACTCTATCACACCCCACAACATTGTTGTGCTTCTACCAGTAAAATAGGGATCACCAATCCAATCCCAAACAACCTCTTATCACCTGTCATTCTAATCCCACCTCGCATCTTCAATCAGAAACTTGAACCAATGGTACCAAATTTATCCTTTCACAAATCAATATCACGATCATTTTTTTTTGAAACCATCATGATTCTGGGGAATCTATCATGCTTGAACCCACCCAGTAATTGTCAAACTATGACCCAATTGGCCAATGATGATGAATGTGAAGAATAGTGAGGGGAGTGGAAGAAAAAAAGTGATATTCATATTTTCATAAGGAAATCTTGAACAATGATAAATAGGTTCTTATTCATGGGTGATAAAATCACATAAAATATTAAATAATTGATTTAATTAAATCAAATTATTGAATGAGATCATGTGAAAAGGGGATAATCTCATATCCTAATAAGATATAAAAATACATTCTCAGTAATTAAATAAAAAAATATAAAACCAAAAATGATGATCCTTACCTCATTTATGGATCAAATGTTGGTGAATAATGCATTTGGCAGTGATAAGGAATACTTTTTGTGTTTTCTACCCATTGACCCACCATGATCTGATCATCATTCATCATTCAATGTAGATCCTCTAGTGAAGAACGAACCAAACTTCCCCTTAGATCTCATAATATTCATGTAGTTAATCCTTGGTAAATCATCATAAGAGGTTATTTATAGAATATTTTAATTAGGTCATTTAATAAAACAAACTAATAATTTATTTACTTGTTTTAATGAAATTCACCCACCAACAACTGCCTTAACTGAACTTTGGGTTCTGACCAACATTAGGACGTACCAAGGGTTAAAATCATATAATGGACTCAACCATGGTCTCAGATTTTCAATCTGAGAATCTTTTCAAGAGTTAATCCACTTTTTATGAAAACTATGCTTGTATGATATTAATATATTTTTTATTTTTTATGATATTAATTTTGAGCTCTCTGAGATATGGAATCTCATGTCACTTCAGCGTCTAGCTCCAAAAATATTCTAATAAATATTCCAAAACTTACATTGAAAAAATTAGTATCTACATTATTACCTCTTTCAAGGTTTTTCATCCACGAAAATTAAAAACTAAGAAAAATGTGGGGATACTGAGACTGAATATATATATATATATATATATATATCTTTATCCTTGGAGCGTTCTTGCATGCCCCTATTCTATTTATCATCACGCACCCAGTGGAACCACTTTCCCTTGATGGGTGTTCCCAAGATAGTTCACAACCACCACTGGGTACCTTGGAAGGAATATCCACACCCCAAACCCAGTTCATCTTGTTTGACAGTGTGAAAAGAGTCAAATACATGTCTCCTTAGCTGCAACAAGTGAAAAAAAACACCAAACACCCGATCTAACTTCAATCACCGGGTAAATGAGTTAAACACCTCAGTAAATCAATGCAGTAACTTGAAAAGGGATCAAATATCCTTAGAGATTTTCTACTGACCTATCCAAAGTCCAATGACCCTTAACATTATGATATATCTTTATATAGATGATCTCCTCATTGAACACCAAAGGCCACATTTGTCAGTCCAAAAATAACTCCTATTTTTTTCTAGGTAGTCATCATTTATCCCTTTATGAACAACACCCCTTTCACTACCATCACTATCACCAACCATAAGCCTATATGAAATGACTCCCACTAGCTCTAACCAACATTGTAGTGACCTATTGGGCCTCCCATACAAGGCCTAAAATGGTGTTATGTGAATGGTGGAGTAAAAAATTCTATGATATATACTCCATTTATGGTAGGTGGTCCTCTAAGATATGTCCCCATGCTGACATCAAATCTTGAAGAATGTTATCAAAAACATTAATGGTCTTCTCTCCCTATCCATTCTTTTAGGTTAGAAACATTATGCCCAATAATAGATGAGTCCAAAAGTCCTGATATATCCTATACATAATTGAATTATGAAGTGACCATCATGGTCTGAATGATCATCGAGGGAATTCCATGAAGCTAAAATACCTAATGCATGCATAGGCATCCCAAAATATCCACTAAACTCTTCTATCAAATGGGTAGGATGTGGTTAAACCTAGTGAATCATTATATTAAAACGGAAGTAGCATCATGAAATCTCTCTATTGTTGGAATCCCTATCATGAGAACTATAAAAACATCTTCTAATTTTTACTTCCAACCAACACCTCAGTATCCACCAATAGGTATGTGAGAAGCTAAGAGTTAAACTCAACAACAAGACACAACATCCTTTACCACCAAACCCTAATACATAGGAACTATGTACAACCACCCTTCTCTTAGTTGTAAAACTAAGGTGAAATAAATTCCTCAATGACCTTTTCTCAATGCATTACCAGTTCCTTTGACCATCATTGAACAAGTATGTTGTGATCCCCATCTTCATGTAATCCATTAGGAACATTTCCAGTGGATGTCTGGTCATGAACGATCTTCTAGTCAATATCCCCATGTTATGCCTCCCAGACTCAATGAAGATGAAAAAGGGTAAAACTATCAATTAGAGGGACATTTCACTATCCTCATCAAAAAGGTTAAATTATAAAGTGGTCAACTAATCTGTCCCCCTGCTCCAAAACAGTATATGGAAAACCTCATTGTGGGAATCTACTGCCACAACCATGCCCTATGTCTTACTCAAGATAGTGTTTTCTCAACCTATGAAGATTCCACTTTCACTCCCATGTATGATAAGATATATCTCAATAAGTTATCCTTTGAATTTAGAACTGACTCTATGAGAACATTCATATGAACCGTACTCCAAGAGCATGTCTAGAAGCATCCTCTTATGTCTCGTGTGCTCCAACTATGACATTGAAGACATGAGGGTACCATAATAGAATACTATTATGAATTTATCTAATAAATTTAAAGGATTCCACTCATAAGACTTGTGAACTCTATTGTGGTGTTCAACGTTACAAAGTGTATCACCAAGAAATCAATTAAATCATACTGGAACATGGAATCCATGGTTGATACATCCACCTATCAAACTTAGAGATACTAATAACCCATTAAGATGTCAAACTCTGAGATCCAATTCACCTTCATCCACTAGTTGAATATATCATTTATTCTCAAGGTTGGATACTCCTCTTTGATAGTCACCTAGATCAAGTGGCACCAATCTACATCAGACCTCAATATCTCATCCTACCCTTAGGTGAAAAAATAAATTGTTTCCCAGGAAAACACACTGATTCCTAAAAATATGCTACTCTATTAAGTCCTCCAGCCATACCTCAAGATCTCATAGATATATGGGGTCATCTTATAAGCTAGTGTATATATTAGGTCATTTCTGGTGCATGTCCATGAAGAAAGAAATCTCTCAATGGGGAGGTAAACCTAACACATCCTCAAGATGGATTTTTTTATACTTTAGCACCTACATAAGAAATGAAAATATCATAACATATTCTACTCCATTGGTAATACTAGTTAAGTTGTAACATCTTTTAAATGTGCTCATTTTTCCTACATGGGGACCACTCCTTAAAAAAAGAGGAAAACTCCATCCTAATAAAATGGAAGAACTGCTACTCACTAGTATTAATCATCAATGAATTTAGGGTAAACTTCCAGCTCATACTAAGGAAAACATTCTTGGTTCCCACTATCACTAAATGAATATTTATTGTTAAATTCTCTCTCTCTCTCTCTCTCCTTGTAGATTTAGGTAACATGGTTTAAAGAAATGGGTGATCATTGATCCTCTCTACCGGATCCTCTAGATTATGGGATGTTCAAAAAGTCCCCCACTGGTCCCACTGGGTATCAAATAGGGGTTACATCCATCAAAAGTTTCCAGAGACCATGCACCAAAACAAAAAATGGATTAGATAATACATGAGTTTCAGTACAAACACACCTAGATCCTTGAGGTCACAAGTCCCATGAACACATTTGGGGATTTCTTTAGGCTAATAGGATTCACCAAGTACCTTTGGTGATATAAGTGACATAATAATGTAATCTTTGGTATGTGTAATGTCTTGGGCCTATTTCACTCAGAACTAACCTAATCTAGTGGGTCACATAGCCTCAAGAGTACCTCCCTAAATTCCATAGGATGTTGACTGGTAGTGAGTATCTGAAGGTGGTTTATTGGGGAGACCGTACCATCTTAATCATAATAAATATATAAAAATAATAACTAAGTGAAAGGAATCATAATATAAATAATAAATAAACATAATAAATTCTCCCCAATAGTAATAAACAGCCTAATATGATGATGATAAGATAATGTTTGAATAGGAAGAAGTCATACAATACAAAAAAATGATGTAAAAATGTAAATAAAATACCAATATATAAACTATCATGGAATATTGATCCCTATCTTGGTCCTCTAATCCTTTACTCCATCCTAGTACAGAAGTTCAACCATCCATAACTAAGTGTAAGCCCTGATCTATACCTTTATGTATGAGATCTATCTGGGTACCAAAAAGCAGACCAAACATGGTTTCTGTAAAACTCAGCGATCCACCACCGAAATTGTCTAATTCATATCTATTATATGGATATTAAATAAATTAGTGTGATAGAATAATAATAATTAGCAGTGTAATGACACAAATCTGAAAAATGTCAGCCCAGGTTCTCTATGGAACACCATGTAGATCATACATACATTGGCCTAAACCTAAAAATATCTAGAAATTTCATCATATATATATACATATAAACATATAGATGTATATATATATATATATATTCATTGGTGAGGACTTGAGGCTTAAGAACTAGTCATCCACATAAGGATACAAACTAGTCTCATACTTTAAATAAGGGATGTTATTCCCATTGATCACAAATTAATTATAAGTGATGTCATTCCATTAATTAGACTAATCTACGGGGTCACCATGTTCATAATTTATAGAAAATGTTAGGAAATTTTATTTCACACAATAAAAAATCATTGATATAGGAAAAAAAGACTAGTAATTTCTAATAATAAATAAGGAAGACATGTCTAGAAAATTTAATAAATAACGAGGAATGTCATGTCCAGAAAATAAAATAGTAATAAGGACACCTTGTCCATCCACTTTTAATATTATTATGGAGAGAAATATCCAAAAAAAATTAATATACAATGAGGAAAATATTGTCCAATAATTTAATATAAGACATGGAGCATCAATTCAATCATTACTAAACCATTTGAACTCATTCTAATCAGTGTTCCTTGTAATCCCATTCTAGGAATTCCATATCTGAACCCAAGTTTCACCCAATTCATACAAAAATAAACATTCACGTTTCATTTAAAAATTTAAAAATAATCCAATGGGAAAATATCCATTTCATTTTATAATTCATTATAGTTAATTACCTTAATCAATCTTGATTCAGTTCAAATGATTCTTTTAGGTCAGTCCCTCATGATTATTAATCTCAAAATCAAAGATCATGAACAATGTGTTTTTTTCTAAACCATTAAACATTTCAATTGATTCAATTTAAACTAATCCAATTATGAGGAAATCCCAAATATACATAGGATGTGTTTTGGTCACATATTCATTCATTATGTCAATTTAATTCTTTAAACACACCAAAATGGGTGTTTCTTATCATGTAAGAAGACTATCAAAAATACCATGGATCTTCATGGGTGTATCTAACAATGGATAACCAATTAAATTAATGGAATTAACATTTTAGGATAAATTCATATAATCTCTAGTATGCATCACATATTTATATTATATAAATTACTAGACTTTTAGGGAAAATTAATAAGCCACCAACCTTATACCACGGATGCTTTACTCATCCATTACCAGACTTTTATTCTGGTTGGAGTGATAATACTCAAAGAAAAATATAGATACACTAAAAATATCTCATATTAGATCTTATTTAAATAGTATTTGATTCTATATGATAAATAGTGAAAGTATGGAAGTTGAATGATTGGATAACTAATCGTGGTACAATGAAAAAAATAGTGGTCAAATCATATGTTGAATGAAGGAGATCCATTGAACACTAAAATAGGAGGATAAGGGAGCATGAGTAGCTTTCTTCCATGAGAGGAATAAGGGAATTAGAGGACGAGGTAAATATAAATAAGTTAGTGGGAAACTATCCTTTTCTCCCTTTTTAATATCCATATGGTTTGGCCATATGGTTGGGCTAACTATTCCCCAACCACGTGGTTCCACTATCTAAAAGGGTACCCCTCCCCCCTCACATGATTACAGCATAAGGTTAGACAAATCATGTGAAAACCTTAGGGGTAACTCTATAAACCTACATCATGTTACATGGATTACCCTAGATGAACACATTGTTCGATCAAACCATGGCCATATGTAAAATAATTCACATTGTTTGGACATTATGGTTTGTACTAACTGTGTACCAATAGTTCACTGTTGTTTTCTTCTCTTGATATTGAGTTTTCGTAACATGAGGGTTATGAAAAACATAATAACTTTTAATACACTTCCAAACACAAAAAACTCTTCTAAAAATAAATTTTATGTGTCATGACTCTCTTAATTTCATTCCAAATCATGTTCCACGATTTATCCCATCCATTTAAAGAAAGTTCAAATTCCTTTGGAAATGTTTCGACCCAACCAATTCACAATACTTTACAACCACACCTACCTTAGAAAATATAATCCCCAAGTAGTATTGGGGAATAAGTAAAATGTTACATGATCTAATCAAGTCATGAATATCACTAAAACAGACATGTTTCATTTTTAAAACACCCAATGTGCCCCCAAGATTCACAATAAACATGTGATAATTAAGTCTCAACCCTTGAGAAAAAGTTCATAACCAAAACTGAATCATTTATTGGGTGCTTAATTTATCCCTTATAACCTAATACATGATCATGTGATCTTCTTTATCATCAAATGATCTATTCCAGTTACCACCATAGTTCATAGTTTTTAAAGGATAATTACGAGTCATGGTAATTCCACCATTGAAAATTCTTACTGAAGAAGTACATCAATATCCTAAGAAAGCTCCTAAAAGGTTTAATAGGTTACACATAGGGACACTATACTCCTCCCTTGATTTGGTCAGAATTTATAAATTTTCGCAAAAAATATTAAACTAGTCGCACCAACTATTCTTTGAAAAGTCATGTCCGACCTTTAAGTTACACACTCACCGAAGCTCATACCCAACTTCTAGTGATGTCTCATGGCAAAAAATATCCTATTCAAAATCACTATCAGGATATAGAACCAACATCTATAGATACTTTATCTAACCGTGGGAACAAAAAAATCCAACCCGGACCTGATTTCCACACTCAAACTCAACCAAGTATGTATTTCGACATATACTAGGAATTTACTGAGAAATCCAACAGTACATTATTCCATTTATCAAATTAAATAAGAGTGCCAAAACTACAGTCACATAACTGATCTCAAGGTCTAGTGGCCCTTTCTCATGTGAGGTTCACCTACTAGAAACCAAATACAAACTCTCTACCTAAGGAGCATCCTTTTTTCACACAAACAAAACAATTTTCTAATTACGTCAATGCATGCTCTATCCTCTCCCAGACATATAGGATGCCCTGGGTAATAATCCCCTCATCCCCGAGTGATAAAGTAAACATCACCCAGGAATCATTCCCACGTCCTAATAATGGTTACTATATCATTCATAAAAAATTGAATTAGAATTACGGTCACCATCCACAAATGACCAAAGGCATACAACACACTATCTATATACCTTAAATTTATCCTAAAGGGAAACTCTAAAAGATTCTATTCATACGTACATAAAATATATTCAAGTAACTCATAATATATTTGGTTCTCTATCAGTGTACTTAATAAGATGTTAATATATAGGTCTTGATCCCTCTAAACAAATAGTAATTTGAGATTTCATCGATTGGAATCTATTGCTCTTCATATTCCATGATCTCATCAAACATGCCTTTCTTGTCTTTTAATAACTCCTAAAACCACATCTCCTAGCCACATGTGTTTATTCCCAAATATGGTTCAAATGCCTCATGGTATTTATTTTGATTCCAAAATATCCCACATAACTAGGGAACTTACTTTAATATACCAAAACTCAGGGTTGTTGTGCCCACAAGTGTCACATTTTAAATCATTGATCTTATACTTAAACCTGACTACTAATTGATGTTTCATATCAACCATTTACCTTGTGAAACTAGTACAAACATGTATTTCCATACACAATGGTGTGAAATATCATACTATCTGTTTCGTGTCCTGTCTCACACTTCTATGAGTCATCCATTAACAAGTCTAAGCTGATCATGTAACATGAAATATTGGTTTTAACATGATAGGAGCTTCCTTAGAGATTTTCTTGAAAATTAGGATCCTCATTTATTCCATAATTTATCAAACCACCACCCACCTCATGGTATCATTTGTGAATTTAAAATGTAAATAGAACAACCACTGGTCAAATGATCTAGGCTCTTAGACAATCATGTCCACTAATGCCAGTCATGAGCACCATCATACTCATATCCCAAAAACTTGATCACCCTCTATGAATCAGTCTTGAAACGAGTATACTAATAGTATCACCACTACTCAATGCATTTTTTTAATATATTTTAACCTCTCTTGTAGGATACCCTTGATTATTTCAACCACCAACTTACTAATATCTGAGTCAGAACTAAGGGACTATAGGTATCCCACCTACCCATACTAATCAAAACTCAAAATAGGGACACTAGGTATGTAACATATCCTGAAGGCCTCTCACATATGAACCATATCGCATATGAGGGATTATATTATACAGCACCTAATGTGTATGTAAACTATATCTAATGTGGTAAAACTAAAGCTGGATAAAATATCATCAACCAGCATGGGTCAAAACCTGTCAATAAAGGTGTAACAGCATCACCATAAAAACCTCAAACTATGAGGTCCTAATCCTCTACAATCATCCTCATAAGGAACTACTCTTTGGAGTGTTACATTATAGATATTAAAATATAAGGATATTTTACTCACTTGTTCTCCAAAAAATAATAATTCCCCCTTGTGGTTCAACATCCCTAATGACAACCCCGCTTGTGGGGGTTCATCTCATCACTAAGTGTCCTAAAAAAGATAAAATATAACCAAACCAAAACCTCACATTATAATCTCTCCATAAGCATTTATCAATGAATTATTTTTTTAGGGCTCTACCAAAATAGGTTAACCCATAACTTTAATATAAGGTATCAACTTTTAATACTAGATTCATGCCTAAAAGGTTACTATTCTCTACAACCTATCTTTTATACCCAATGATATAGAATATTGTCCCTGAAACTTATGAGAAACTCTTAAATTCCGATTAATGTTTTTATTTAAACCATTTTCACAAATTTATATATACTATAAACATTCAATAATCTTAGGTATATAATTTAAAAAGTACCAGTTATAAAGGAAAAAATTCTTGAAACATTACCTAGAAATTTAATTTTCAAACGTCATGAAGAATTATAGGAAAATTATCTCATAATTTTCTTTTAAAAAAAACACATTTTATATTACCCAAAATTTATCAAAACTGGATTATCTATAAAAAAAATCAATTACAAGCTATAGAAGAAAACACCCTTTTGGTTCTGATTGGAATTTTAAATAATGGAATCCTCATAATAATAAATCTCAAAGGAAGATAATATATCTATTTTAATTAAAAGAGTTAGGTTTAGTAAGATTTTACTATACATTTATATGTAAAACTATATAAGTGGTTGTTAACACATTGAATAACTATCCTTATATATCATAATCATACCACCTTTGTGTTAAAAACCAATGCATAAAAATATAAAGGTAACCTATGAGTCTCTCATCACACTAAACTAGGTTTAGCTATATGGGTGGCCAATCCTAATTTATAGAGTCAATGAACTATAAATTATAATTTTCATCCCATTTAATTATAACCCATAAATATCCAATTTATCATTTTTTTATCACACCCTCTATAGGGTCAACTCATATGTATATAATACTAAAACTGTCCTAAAATTTTTGAATTAACATATATGGTATTAGTTATATGATTTTTCATTCCCATGTTATAGAGGTACAAGCCTTTATAAGTTGCAATTGACACACCATTTAACTGAAATCCATGAGTGATCATTTGATTTTAACAAAGAAGAATCATACATATTAAACTCAGTTATAAAGGAAATCATTCCTAGGTTATAGAGGAAACCACTATTTAAGTTACAATTGGTATCTCATTTAAATCATATCCATAAAGAATCACTTCAATTTATTTTAACAATTCCAAGTACTTTTTTATTTCAGGATTTCATTTAGGATAATTAATTAACCATTTCAAAACATTTTTATTTCATTAAAACATTTTAGGGTGGTTAAATAGAATTATTTCATCTAGCTATACAAGAAAACATAATTTAGGTTGATGTAGAAATATTATTTAACCATCCATACATCATAATTATAACACAAGAAGCTATCACGACATTAGATAATATAGGTAAACATGTAAATAATCACATAATCATGGTATGTAGACAAGATTTCAAATTATCGGGGAATCCAATATTCTAAAATGATCCACTACCATATCTCATCTCGTTCCATATTGGGACAAGAGGTATATCCCATGAATTATGAGTACATCAATCACTAAAGGTGAAATTTTCATGACCCTTCCCCGGGGCCCGTGTCGTGACTACCCAAAGCCCGCCTTCTATAGGCCAGGGGCAGGTGACTAGCACCAAAGGCGTAAATCCTGATAAAAGGGAAGGCATTGCCTTTATGATAGTAAACAAACACAATAGAGTATAAAAGATGAAGTAAGAACAAAGTAATAATGTATACAAAAGTAAGTGCTGAAAGGTAAATGGGCCAGAATAAAAACCCAATTGAAAAGTACAGTACAACTGAAGTCTAGTACAATAGTAGAAAAGTAAAACAGAAACCACTAATTCTTCCTCCAGGAATCCCACCTGAAGGGTGGGTACAGATACTCTCCTCGGTACCTCAGGTTCATCCATCCGCTTTGTGTACATCCCGCCAAGTGGTCCACCTCCAGGTACCATCCAGGTCCAAAAGATTCTACCATGATCACTTCTATCTGTCGTCTGCAACCAACACAACGTAGTGAGGGAATAACCCGTTCAAGGGTAAGTATAACAATACTCATTAGGGACCCCAAGAACCCCAAAGGTCTCCCAGAAACCACAAAGTATAAAACACAGAAGAGAGATACAAACACAAACTATCAACTAACCCTACTTAGGTATATGTCCATACATATACCGAAGTCATCAACCACAATACGGCTCCAAATATCAAGCCCATATACAACCCAGTCCACACAGGAAGGAAGTCAATCACATCGATGATAATGATTGAAAATCAAGAATCAGCTCACACAGGTATAAATATTTCTTATAGCGATACAGATTATCAAATGTAGTCACTGATTCATCTAAGTTGTCGGACCCACACAGGATACAAAACCAGCTAAGTTGTCAGACCAACACAGGATACAAGACCAGCTACTCTGTTGGACCCACACATGATACAAGTACAGAGGTCAAACTACCAGACCCACATAGGATACAAGGATAGTAGTCATCACCATCGAACCCACAGAGGATTCCAGAACGATAGTAGACGATGTCAAACCCACGGAGGATTCCAGTACAGTAGTCGATACAGTCGCAGCTAGCTCTAGGGTTCCCGAACCTAGCACGCTCGATTCTAGGAGGGTATGCTCCTCGAGCAAAGGGTCTGTCACATCAAATATCACAAAGTCTAGATTAGATATACCCCAAGGTTCTGTCTCATCAAAGGAACCCGACGCGAGAGATGGTGCGTCAATCGGATGCCCGGTCTGAAAGATATTGACTTTTCGGTTCTAGGGGCCTGGTTGGAAATATGCTCGTTCCAAACTCGGACGTTTTCCAAAGTCATCGAAAACACACTTATAGTATCGAAAAAGGACAGCCACGTCACAGGGGTCCCAATGCCGCTGACGGCGCATCGATCAGACCTGCGGTCTTCGAGTTATTCACCCTTAAGTGATAATGGGACCAACCCGTTAAGCCCAGTGGGATGGCGGGTGGGGTCGACCCGGTCTTGGCGGGTCCGACTTGGCAGAGGATCGGACCGTCTCGATGAGTCGCATGGCCCAGCCCGAGGGGCGTGGCCCAGTGTGGTGCGGCGCGTCCCGGGCCGGCCAGGCGCAGCACGGCCCGGCCCGGTGGGGCGCGTCCCATCCCAACGTGGCCCGGCCCGGCGGGGCGCGACCCGGCCCGGCTGGTCGCGGCTTGGCCCGAATGGACGAGCGCACTGGGGGGTGGCCCCCTACTTTCTCGAACCGATGGTGTCACCCTCCCAAACCGGCGCAAGTGTCCCGCTTGGGCGGGTCATGGTTTTGGCAGCGCGACGCCCTCCTAGCACTGTGGTTCTTCTCAGCCCTGTTGGTCGCCTGCCAGTCGGTTAGCCCGCCAAGCAGCACGCAGAACGGGGGCCACGGTCTTCCGCAGTGCGGCGCCCCTTGTGGCGCTGCGGTCCTCCTTTGGCCCGGCTGGCTTTAGCCGGCCAATTCTTCCTTGGATGAGCGGCCCGTGGCTGCGGGCCATTGTTCATCCGCACGCGGCCAGCGCGTGGTCGCCGCCTCTGATCGTCTCTGCTTCTCGATTGCAACAAAATCAAGAACAATGAAGGGTCTTTGGTTGTGTTCATTTGGCCCGTGCCGTCCGCGTTAGGAGGTAACATATGGCCAAGATTTTTCCAAGACAAAACAACATAATCGAGATAATTTATTCATATATAAATTCTACAAAACCCCTACCTCGCAAAATACGGCGTACGTCATCGAGCCGTAGAAGACGAGTGTCGTGGTAGAATGGTGTCGTTTCATCAACAATGGTGGAAGAGTCATTGTCGTAGGCAACATAGACTCCTTGACTTCGAGGTGCATCTGAGGAAGAAGCCTCGTTGGAAGAAGTCCTTCACATTCTTCGTCGGGGATGTTCTGCATTGAAGAATAGTGTTCTTCTTCGAAGAAGGATCACCTATCTTTTAATTCTCCAGATCCTTTCCCTAAAAGTGATTTTCCAATTCAAAATAAATAAAGAGGATCTCCAATTAATATAATTTACATGAAATTCATAATAATTCAAAAGAGGTGTTAATTATTTAACGCTAATATTAAATATATGGGTTGGCACATTTAATGGGCGGGAGATGGAGAGGCTCCACCAAAATAATTATAAGGAGTTGTCAAGATAAACAACATGTAATTAATGGGGAGTTGAGGGGAGGTGGAAGGGTGTAGGTTCATGTGGGTCTCAACACACTAAATCTTCTCAGGGTAGGTTATGTAGGGTGTGGTCCCACCCTTAACTTCCTCTTGTAGGTTATAACTACCAAAAATAAATAAAATTGTGTTCAACAATTTTTATTTAATATATTCTAAATCCACAATAATTAACATTCAACCCGCATAAAACGCAACTACGGTGATGGTCCCCTTAAGCGAATATCGGCGCTACGAGTTAATCGGTGTCCTCAGATTTCAATTTCGAGCACCAGTTAAAAAGATAGAAAAACCCGCTCATATGTTTACTGAACATACCTGACCAAAACTTAAAAAATAGATTTTTGGCACACCGGGCCTCGGAATCAAATGCCTTCAGAAACCGCAGACTTGTAAAATTCCAAAGTATTTAAGAAAAAAATTCCTTGAAATTTCATGGTCTTTATATTACCCCCACCTTGGGGATTTACATCCCTGAAAAGATACATCATACACTAGGGGAACAAATGGGAGTACTGAGCAAGCATATGAGCCTCCCACTCCCAAGTGCTCTCTTGGAGGTTCCCGTACTGCTAGCGAACGCGCATAAGAGGAATCGACCATCCACTTAGGACATGCTCATGTCGATCCTCGATCTCCATCAGGACCTCTGTGAATGTTGCCCCGTCATCAATGTCCAAATCCCCGTGATTGATGTTTTGGGTTGAGTCGTGCATGTATCTCCTCAGTTGAGATACATGGAAGACGTCGTGAACCCGATGCAACTAAGGTGGAAGGGCAAGGTGGTAAGCCACATTGCCTACTCTGGTAAGGACCTAGAAAAGTCCGATGAATTGTGGAGATAACTTGCCACCCCTACCAAATCTCCATAGACTTTGTCAAGGTGAGACCCATAGGAAAACGTTGTCACCATCCTCAGACCCCAGTGGTCTCCGTCTCCTAGCAGCAAAGGACTTTTGTTTACTCTGTTTAGTCTTCATCCGCTCCTGGATGATCTGCACCTTCTCCGTCATAGCCTGAACCATCTCTGGCCCTACTAGTACTAACTCCCATGGGTCTTCCCAGCACAGAGGTGATCTCCAAGTTTGGTCATACAGTGCCTCGTAAGGGGTCATCCTGATGGTGGAATGGTAGCTGTTGTTGTACGCAAACTCCACCAAGGGTAAGTGATCCTCCCAGTTGTGACCAAAATCTAGGACACATGCAAGAATCATTTCCTCGAGAGTTTGAATGGTCCTCTCAGTCTGTCCATCCATCTGAGGATGGAAGGTGGTGCTCAGATGTTGCTGTGTCCCAAATGCTTCCTCCAACCCCTTCCAAATCTGGGAAGTAAAGTGTGTGTCCCGATTAGAGATGATCGTCGATGGCACACCATGAAGCTATACAATCTTTTAAACGTAGAGGCATCTCAAGCTGTCAACTGAGACCTACTCTCTAATCGGTAGGAAGTGGGCCGACTTGGTGAGTTGGTCTATGATCACCCAGATAGAGTCATGTCCTCTAAATGTACGTGGAAGCCCCATCATAAAATCCATAGATATTCCATCCCACTTCCACTCTGGGACCTCTAAGGGTTGTACCAAGCCTACTGGTACCTAGTGCTCCACCTTCACTTACTGAAAAGTGAGGCATCGTGAAACGAACTCTGCTACAGCCTTCTTCATACTTGGCCACTAGTGCTATCATCTAAGGTCCTAATACACAGTCGCCACTCCATGATGTACCGCTAGATGGGAAGTGTTGAACTCCCTCAGCACCTCCTCCTGTAGTGAAACTGGTACTATCGTATATCCCATGAAGAGGATGACATGCTCCCCTCCTTTAGAAAATCTATCGGGTGCCATCCCTGAGGATATCTAAGCACATCGTGTCTCGCAGTTAGCATCTCCTCACTATGCCTCTCTAACTTGCTGAAGAAGATGAGGAGTGACTGTGAGAGAATGAAGAAAGGCTTCTCCATATGTATCCACAAAGGATATCCGCAACATGGCTAGCTTCTCTGTCGCCTCTCTTAGTAGCTGAATTCCCGATCTCCTACTGAGAGAATCAGCTACAACGTTCCCCTTCCCAGGAGTATAGACTATCTAAAAGTCATAGTCTTGGAGGAACTCGATCCATCGCCGTTGTCTCAGGTCCAAGTCCTTCTTCAATGAGATGTACCTGAGACTCTGGAGGTCAGAGTAGACTATAAATCACTCTCCCATCAGATAGTTCCACCACATCTTCATGTCCAAGACCACTAATGCTAACTCTAGGTCATGGGTAGTGTAGTTCTACTCGTGTTATCTCAACTACCACAAACCATAAGTGATCACTGCTTGCTCTTGCATTAGGAAACACCCGATTCTTGTCCCTGATGCGTTGCAGTAAATTATGTACCCAATGCCCTCCTCTGGTTACCTCAAGATGGGTGCACTTTTCAATCTCCATCTCAGCTCGTAAAACCTCTATTGGCATCTATCTGACCACATGAAGGGTTTTTCCTTCTTTGTCAAAGCTGAAAGCGGTGCTCCAACTCTGGAGAAGTCTGGAAGAAACCTCTGATAGTATCCATCCAAGCCCAGAAAACTCAGAACCTCCATCACACTCCAGGGTGGCTCCAAAGCACGCACTTCCTCGATCTTTGTTGGATCCACTGCTACCCCCACCTCTGAGATGATGTGTCCCAAGAAGTGAACCACTTCAATCTAGAACTGGAACTTCGAGAGATTACTATAAAAATGGTTCTCTCAGATTGTGTCCAGTACAACCCGCAAGTCGTAGGCATTCTCCTCCTTAGTAGTCGAGTAAATCAGTATGTCGTTAATGAAGACTAAGAAAAAAAGATTGAGGTAAGGCTAGAAGATCCTTTTTATGAGACTCATGAACACTGCTAGAGCGTTGGTTACACTGAATGGCATAACCAAGAACTCATAGTGGCCATACCGACACCTGAAGGCCATCTTCTGCACATCCTCGTCTCGAATTCTGAGCTGGTTATAGCCTGACCTAAGGTCTATCTTTGAGAATCATCGTGCTCTCTTGAGCTGATCAAAGAGGTCATAAATCCTTGGAAGTGGGTACTTGTTCCTTATGGTAACCTGATTCAAGTGACGGTAGCCGACACACAGTCTCAAGCTCCCATCTGCCTTCTTGGCGAACAAAAATCAAAGAAGCCCAAGTAGAAACAGTTGGTCGGATGAATCCCTTTCCCTACAAGTCCTCCAGTTGTACCTGCATCTCACGAAGATTAGCGGGATCCATCTGATATTCTGGAGTAGATATTGTTGTGGCATTGGGGTATAAGTCAATGTAAAAGTATACCTCTCTGTGAGGAGGCAGTCCTGGAATGTCGTCAGGAAAAACGACCGTGTACGGATCCACCACAATAGGAAAACTCGGTCTCCACACATCAAGTGCTCCCAGGATGAGATAGCCAACTAATGTGTGATCGAATTCCCTCTCCTCTACGTAAGTCCATCCTCTGCTGCAAAGGCTCCCCTCTTGCTGGTGAAAGTGAACCTTCTCCCATCAATGCGGACACACCGCACTCTGCACCTAATACAGTTGATCTAAGCATGAACATTAGATAACCTGTCCATACCCAAGATGACGTCGTAAGGCCTCGATGCCACGACAGGAAGATCCATGCCGAAGCTCTCTCCTCCTAGAGTAAGATCACACTGTCGGCACCAGTGCGTAATCATCGAGTCTTCTCTAGTAGGAGTCTCTAGCTGTAAGGATCGAGCCAATGGCTCTGTCAGAATATTCGAGCTCTAAAAAAGTGCAGCGGCAATAAAAGAATTACTATCACCTGTGTCTATAAGAACTGCAGCAAGGTTGGAGTAGACACAGATAGTACCTCGAATCATCTTAGGTGTGTCGTGGTCATAGGCCTCGACTGCCTAGAGTTGTTCCCACCTCTATCTGCTAGCTCCCTGTGGTCAGCGTGGACCTCCTGGTGGTGGTGGTTGTAGAGCCTCGAAACATTATCCACCACCTGCTGCTTGGCCAGATCCTCTGCCTCGTCCGCCCGCTCCTGGCGGACCACCACGGTCAAACCTCTGCCTCTTACTGGGATGTCCCTCTACTGTCTGCTGCTCGTCTGCATGGCGGGTCGGGTAGTCACGATACATGTGGACCTACCCACCTCAGGCATAGCACTGCCTGCTACTCGTATGGCTGGATCTGTTTCGTGTTCCCCACACAACCAAACATGTATCCTGAGGTCGCCCACCTGATGGCCCGGTCCTCTTGGACCCCTGTGACATATGTCTACTGCTGGCTGCATAAGACTCTGCTAAGTGTCTCTCTACAGTGGGTCTCACTACTGGTGACTGCTCAATGAGAAATCTCCCCAATAGAACGGCTTGCTCCAGCACCCCTGCCAGCGTCGGGATGCTAAGGGGAATCGTCATAGCCCTGATCTCATGCCTTAGTCCCTACTCAAAGGTCCATGCCCTAAAGAACGGGTCCCGTACCATATCCTTGGAGTAGCGTGAGAGGTCAGTAAACCTCGCTAAGTACTGAGCTACTGTCATGTTGCCCTGCTGCAGATATAGTAACTCCTGAATCTGCACCGCACGAAGGGTGGCTAGAACAAACTCCGAGCGGAAGAGACTCTCGAAGTCCGTCCAAAGTAAAGATGCCTCATCATTCTTGTAGAGAATCAGGCTCCACCATCTACTTGCTGTTGTGTATAGGATACAAATGTCAAGGATCACCATAAGGTCGGCCGGTGTCCCTACCAATCTGAAGACTCCGACGATAGCCTCCAGCCAATCCTCAACTGCCTCTGGGTCCGTCTCTCCACGGAACCAAGGAGGCCTCTGTCACTGGAACTCGTGCAACGTGCTCAAGAGGCGTCCACTCTCTGCTGTTGGAGCTGGTAGTATCGGTGTCTCAATGGGTAGTGGTACCGCTGGTTCCTCCACTATGATGGGGCCCTACACCGAGGCCTCGTCGCTCGGTGGGCTTCCATCTCGCACGTAATTCAGAACCTTAACTGGTTGCCTTCGGGGGTCCATCCTGAAAAGAAAAAGGTGCACCATGGTAAAAATAGTATACCTAGTGAGCTGACACAATGTAATCACAATGAAAACTTTTCAAGGGAAACACACGCACAAATCAGTGTTTTCGTGCACTAAGTCAGAAATCAGAGGTCCGGGTCCTGGTGTATGGATACGTCAGCCGCCGCACCAACACAAGACTCGTTGGACTGAAAACCACACTCAATACTCTTAACACTATTGCTCCACATAAATAATGATTAGAGTCTTGAGTTCTACTGTATAACCGACTCCTCTGATACTAATTTATCACAACCCATCTTCAGGGTCCGTGTCGTGACTACCCCAAGCCCGCCTTCCATAGGCCAGGGGCTGGTAACCTGCACCAAAGGCATAAACCAGATAAAAGGGAAGGCATTGCCTTTATGATTGTAAACAAACACAACAGGGTGCACAAGATTAAGTAAGCACAAAGTAATACTATATAAAAAAGTAAGTGTTGAATGGTAAATGGGCCAGAATACAAACCCAACCGAAAAGTACAGTACAACTGAAGCCTAGTACAACAGCAGAAAAGTAAAACAGCAACCACTAGGTCATCCTATAGGAATCCCACTTGAAGGGTGGGTACAGATGGTCTCCTTGGTACCTCATGTCTATCAGTCTATTCCATGTATGTACCGCCAAGTGTTCCACCTCTAAGTATCATCCAGCTCTACATGTCTCTACCAAGATCAGTGTTGTCTATCGTCTGCAACCAACGCAATGTAGTGTGGGCATAGCCCGTGAAGGGGTGAGTATAAAAATACTCAGTTGGGACCATGAGACCTCCGATGGTCTCCTAGAATCCACAAAGTATTAACCAAAGAAGAGAGATACAAACACGAAGTATTAATCAACCCAACTTAGGTATATCCCCATACATATACCTAAGTTATCGACCATAGTAAGGCTCAAACTCTCAACCCTAAATACAACCCAGTCCACACAGGAATGAAGTCAATCACATCAATGATAATGATTGAAAATCAAGACTCAGCTCACATAGGTATATATCTTTCATATAGCGATATAGATGATCAGATGTAGTCACTGATTCATCTAAGATGTCGGACACACACAGGATACAAGACCAGCTAAGCTGCCAGACCCACACAGGATACAGGACCAGCTACTCTGCTGGACCCACACAGGATACAATTACAGAGGTCAAACTACTAGACCCACACATGATACAAGAATAGTAGTCATCGTCGTCGAACCCACGGAGGATTCCAGTAGTGTAGTCATCGTTGTTGAACCCACAAAGGATTCCAGTACAGTAGTCGATGCAGTCATAGCCAGCTCTAGGGTTCCCTCACATAGCATGCTTGATTCTAGGAGGGTCCTCTCCTCGAGCAAAGGACTCGTCACATCAACTATCATGAAGTCTAGAGTTGATGTACACTGAAGTTTCGTCTCATCAAAGGAACCCGACGCAACAGACGACGCGTCAATCGGACGCCCCGTCTGAAAGATATTGACTTTTCCATTCCAGAGGCCTGATTGGAAATATGATCATTCCTATCCTGGCCATTTTTCACAGTCATCCAAAACTCACATAGAGTATCACAAAATGACTGCCACATCACGAGGGTCCCAGTGTCGCAGACGGCACGTCGATTGGACGCGCGGTCTTCGAGTTAATCACCCTTAAGTGAAAACGTGACCGACCCGTTAAGCCTAGTGGGCTGGTGGGTTGGGTCGAACTGGTCTTGGAAGGTCCGACCCAGAAGAGGGTCGGACCGGCCCGATGAGTCACGCAGCCCAGCCTGGCCCGACGGGGTGCATCCCGGCCCGAGGGGGCGTAGCCCGGCTAGCTGCAGCTCGGCCCAAAGAGTCGATTGGTCCGAGGGGGGGGGTAGAGCCCCCCACTTTCCCAAACCAGTGGCGCCAAGCGGCATTGCCCACCCAAACTAGCACAAGCAGCCTGCTCGGGCGGGCCGTGGTTCCTCCAACGTGACTCCCTCCTGGTGTCGCGGTTCTTCTTAGCCCGGTCAGCCGCCTGCCGACCCGTTCTCCCACCGAGCATCCCGCGGAACGCGGGCCGCATTCTTCCGCAACACGGTGTCCCTTGTGGCACTGTGGTCCTCAATAGGCCCATCCGGATTTATTCAGCTGGTTCTCCTTCAGTCGAGTGGCCCACGGTTGCAGTCTGTGGTTCCTCCGCATGCGTCTGGCACGTGGCCGACGCCTTTGATCGTCACCGCTTCCCTATTGCAAAACAAAAATCAAGAACAACCGAGGGTCGTTGGCCGCTTTCGTTCGACCTTCACCCTCCGCATTAGGCGGTAACATATGTCCAAGATTATTCCAAAGAAAAAACAACATAATCGAGATAATTTATTCATGTATAAATTATACAAAACCCCTACCTCCCAAAATACATCATATGTCGTCGAGTCGCGGAAGACGAGTGTCATGGTAGAATGGTGTCGTTCCGTCAACAATGGCGGAAGAGTCATTGTTGTAGGCGACGTAGACTCCTTGACGTTGAGGTGCATCTGAGGAAGAAGCATTTTTGGAAGAGGTCCTTCATGTTCTTCGTCGGGGATGTTCTTCGTTGAAGAACGGTGTTTTTTGTTGAAGAAGGATCACCTATCTTTTAATTCTCCAGAGCCATTCCCCAAAAGTTATTTTCCAATGAAAAAGAAATAATGTGTCTCTTCAATTAATTGAATATAAGTGAAATTTATTTTAATTCAAAAGAGGCATCAATTAATTAATGCTGATATTAAATAGATGGGTCGGCACATTTAATGGGTGGGAGATGGAGAGGATCCACCACAATAATAATGAGGAGTTTTCAAGATAAACAGTAGGGAATTAATGGGGAGTTGAGGGGAGGTGGAAGGGTGTGGGTTTGTGTGGGTCCCACCACACTAAATCCACTTAGGGGAGGTTATGTGGGGTGTGGTCCCACCCTTAACTTCCACTTGTAGGTTATAACTACCAAAAATAAACAAAATTGTGCTCAACAATTTTTATTTAATTTATTCTAAATCCCCAATAATTAACTTTCAACCTGCATAAAACTCAACTACGGCGAACCTCCCCTTAAGCGAATATTGACATTTTAAGTTCATCGGTGTCCTCAGATTTCAATTCCAAGCACTAGTTCAAAAGATAGAAAAACCTTCTCATACGTTTACTGAACGTACCCGAACAAAATCTCAAAAAATGATTTTGGGCACACCGGGCCTCAGAATCAAGTGTTGTCCGAAACCACAGACTTGAAAAATTCCAAAGTATTTAAAAAAATTCCATGAAATTTCCAGGTCTTTATGGAAATAATAATCAATAGTGATAAAAATAATATGAAAAAAAGCCACATCCCTAGAAACCTGATCTTTTCCTTGTGTGTGGGTTAGTTGGACCTAGAAATAAGTTATTTAGAAAGTTCCAACAAATTCCTAATCTCCAATTTACAAGATCAAAATATTAATATAAGGAAAATGAAGGCTCTCATACCACTATGAAACAACATGGGCTTAGTTCACGTAGAAGTAACATGGCATGATGGGTCATGTGGCCTCAAGAGTGCCTCCTTGAATTACATAGGCTACCAAATATAAGTGATATTATAAATGTGGTGCAGTGGGCAGACTCTACCCTTTGGATCAATAATGAATATAGTGGAAGCAAAACTAAGTGAAAATTTGTTGAAAATAAACAATAATGTAAAGGAAGCAATTAACCCTCATAGTAATAAATGAACATAATCCACTCATACTATCATAAAATGTTTTGGAAAGTTGTTTTATAAATAGTTATTTTTCATACAACACAATACATATTATAAAAAAATTAAATAAAATAATGATAGGTAATGTCCACTAGAATCACAAGAACTAGCTTGGTCTTCTTCTCATGTACTTCATCCTCTTACAGAAGGTCGACTATCCATAACTAGGTGTAATCCATGATCTATAATTTATTGTACGAGATCTATATAGGTACCCAACTGAGGCCCAAACAGGGTTTGATTAAAACTCAGTAGGCCATCACTAATAACATCTATTGAAAATCTAGTTAGTGACTATAAAATAAAGTAGTGTGATAGAATAATAATATGAAATGTAATTAATAAAAAATGACACATGTAGGCTCGTGTTCTCCATGGAACACCTGACAGACCATATATTCTTTAGCCTAAGGCATAACATCTCTGGACATGACATCATATATATATACATATAGATGTATGTACAGATATATATGCACCAGTGAGGACCTAAGGATTAAGACCCAAAAATCCACATAAGGATACATAAAAGTATTATACATTAAATAACTTACATCGTTCCCACTGATCTCAAATGAATAATAAAGGATGTCAAGCCAATAATTACACTAATAGATGGGAACACCATATCCACAATTTATATTAAAATATGGGAACCACCATGTCCCGTAATTATAATTCAACGATAAGGAACACCATTTTTATAAAATTCCAACAATATGTAAAGAATATATTTTCCATCAAATTTAATACGTAATGGGTAATTTCATGTCTGAAATAAACTAATGGCAATAAGGAACCCATTTTTTAGACACTTTTAATAATAGTAAGGAGAAACTTGTCACAAAAAATCAATATACATTGAGAAACATTGTTTCTAATAATTTAATAATAGATAATTATTTTAGGTCCAACATCACTAAAACTATTTAGGATCATTCTAATCAGTGTTCCTTACAGTCCCATATAAAGAATTCCATATCAGAACCCAATTTATTCTCATGTCAAACCATAAAAACAAGATTGTTTCATTTAATAATTTAACAAGAGGGTCACAGGAAACATCTATTCCTTTTTATTATCAATCGTGGTTCATTATTTTAATCAATTTTAATTCAATTCAATTCATCCTATTAGTTCAGTCCCTTATGATCGTCAATAATAAAGTAAGATATCAATGACCATGTAGTTTTTCGAAACCATTTAACATTTCATTTGATTCAATTCAAACTAATCCGATTAATAAGAAATCCCAAATAAACATAAAGGTTGTTTATTTTATTTAAACATTTATTAAGTGTCATGGAATTTCATTATACACTCCCAAAGGGATAGTTCTAATCATGTTAAATAATCTTCGATAATTTCATGGATCTATGTGGGTATATCTAACAAAGGATAACTAATTTAATTAAATGATTCCATATTTTATGGAAAATTCTTGTAAAGTATCATGTGTTGAACAAAGGATAATTATATAAACAACTATTCTTTTTGGTAAAATTAATAGACTTCCTACCGTATACCAAGGATGCTTCACTCATCCATTATTGACCTCTAATTCAGGATAGAATGAGAGAAACAGAGAAAACATAACAATTCTCTAAAAATAGTAAATATTAGATCGCATGGAAATATAATATAATATATAAATATAAATGGATAAAATAAGGAACAATAATGATATACTAAGGGTGATCCAACCTAACTTATAGAGCTCTAATCAGATGTCGGATAAAGGAGATCCATTGAATCCTAATAGAGGATGCGAGGGGAGAACAAGTGGATTTGTGGAATGAGATAAATGAGAGAAATAAAGGAGGAGAAAAGGATAAAGGGGTCCATAAAAATGTTCATTAAAATCCCTTTTAAATAGTCATATAGTTTGGCCAATAAATTTGGTTAAATTTATGTTAATTGTGTGGTCCCACTATCCAAAGGGACACCCCTCTCACATAGTTGTAGGGAATGGAAAGAAAAAACCATGTTTCAACCTTTGACTCACTCTTTTAACCAACACAAAGTCATAGTATTTCCCCTATATTGTCTTATGGTTTCAGAAATTTGTTCCCCTATACAAAATATGCCTCACAGTTTCAACTTCATGGTTAGTACTAACTGTGCGGCAATTGTGTGCCCATGTCTTCTTCTCTTGAATTTGAGTTTTTGGAGGCTATTGATTTTTTACCTCATCTAAAATCTTGAGGAATCTCTTGGGACTTAAAATCATCTAAAAATAATATTTTGAAGTGTCTAAACTCTTTCAAATTCATTCCCAATCTCATTCCAATATTTTGTCCATCCACCAAATGAATGTTTAAATTCCACTGAAATTTTTTCCACCAAGATAAAATAAGGGATGTTATAGTATTTCATAACCCCAAACACATAGATGGTGATAGATTAATCTTACATCAATATATTAAAACCATATAATCCCTCTTTACTGATCAAAGAGGTCATTGATCCTTGATAGTGGATAATTATTCTTCACTTTCACGTGATTAAGTTGTTGATAATCCACTCACAAACTCAAGTTATCGTCCTACACAGGAAAAAAAACTAGGACTGCTTAGGGTGACACATTATATCTGATAAAACCCTCTATTTATAAATCCTCTAACAACACCTTCAACACAAAAACACTCTATGGGATATATTTGATATAATGGCATAGATATTAGGGTATTCCCTAGGTTTGGGTCTATATATAATTATAACTCTCAGTGGGGAGGTAAGCCTAGAACATACTCAAGGAAGATGCCATCATACTCTTACACCATTGTAGGTAAATGATAGATCCTATAGTTTTTGGATCCAAGAGTAATGTTAGAAAACTAATGAGTAATTATGTGTATATTCCTACATAGGATCACATCCTTCTCTTCCTTGGTGTCCTTTTCTCTAATGAATGAAAACCTCGTCCTGTCTATGAAGACACACCGCATCCTCACCCTGAAATATCAGTTTGTTCATTAACTGTATGTAGCAATTTTATTCTAAGTAATATGTCATACGGCCTCTTCGTTTCTTTAAATAGACCCAGTAGGAATCTATATCCTCCATGAGTTAGACACTCTATCGATATAATTATGTGATAATTGAATCCCATCTAGTAGAAGTCTATAAATTAAACGGATTATCCAAAGGATCAACTGGAAACTATAGGTCTTTAACTATGGATATAGCAAGAAAATAGTGGCCCGTGCCTTTCTCTATCAAAACTATAGATAATGTAGAGATGCATATATTGTGCCACTAATCATCCCTAGAGCATCTGGTTCATATGCCTCCACTACCTTTAGTAATCATCATCCCTAAATACCAACTCTCTAAGTCTAGTGTGGACCACCTAGGGGTGGTGGTGGTAGTAGGTTAAACTGTCAACCACATCTATCTTCCCTCCCATATCATCTTCTATCTCTTCTTCCATATATACCTCCGTGGTCAAACCACTACCTCATACTGAGTGACCCATCCACAGTCTCTCTACCAGCTATACAGTGGTTCCAAAAATATTGTTCAAGATGTCCTCAACCATCAAAATATTAGCACCACCTATCCATGGGATGACTAGAACCAACATGGGAGTCCTGAAACACCAAAACTATGTCTTGAGACTAACATCCAAAGTATCTCAGACAACCAGATCCATGTAACTTCTATTAGTTACCTACTACCAAAGTCTCTACTCCAGTGTTCCTACATTTGGGACCAACTTTCAGTGTCTATTCATCCATAAAGCTCTCTACTAACAAAGCACACTATAACACCCTAGTATAGGTAAGAATGAAAATAGGTATCACTATATCCAATATATCTCTACTTAGGACCCACTATGATGTATGTTCCATGATGAATATATCTTTAACCATATTCATAGAGTATCATGAGAGGTTGATAAACCTAGAAGAATACTCATCTATAGTCATTATGTTCTTCTAAAGCTATAGGAGATCTTAGATATGATCCACTCATAATTCATCTAGAGATAAATCCTCTCTAAAAAATCTCTCCTACTTTATTCAGGAAAGGTCCATCTCTTTATATGATAGATTCACAGAGCCCCACCATATCCTTGTAGATCTACGAAGAATGATCAATGGTAAGACCTCTATCTGATTTATAGGTGTCCTAACAAGGTGAAACAAACACATGGCTTCCTCGATATAGTCCTCATCTTCCAAAGGGTATAGATATTCTGAAAATATATGGTTTTATACCACTAAAAGTCATAGAATTTTTTTCATCTTGTGCACCTCATTTTCTGGTACTTCTGGTACAACCTGCTTCTCATTTGGTAGTGGAAAATATGGAAAACAACCCTGAGGTATAACCTCCTGAATAGATCCCTATATCAAATCCTCATTACTAGGTCGATCATCCTCATGATTCTACTATGAAATTCTAGCATAAAATAAACATGGAGGAATCCTAAAATTGAAAATATGTACCACGGTTAAGAGTATATCTGGGTAATGGACTCAACCAGGATATGGAAACCATAACCCATTCATATGTGATGCATGTACCAATGTTTTCCTATAACTATTACCAACATGTACCATGTTAACAATAAGGTTATAAGAGTCTTAGTGAATAGATACATTAGCCACTGCACCAACACTGGATTCCTTGGCTTGAGATATGAACTTGAAACACTTTAACATTTTCCACCTAATTGTCAAATCAATCTCATATCTAGAAAATTTCCAAACACCGGTCCTATTATGGAACCCCCTCTAATATTACTCTATTATGAACTAACTGTTGGATAAATATATAGATGTATATTTATATTAGATGGAACAATACAATAGGGGGTGAATTCAATGTTTAAAAACATTGTGTTTAAACACTTAATAAATTAGTTTAAATTATCTTAAACTAATACAATTCACAATAAATACAAATAACTACAAATGAATTGGATATAAAAGATATGATACGATGTAATACTATAAGAAATTTAAATCAATTATATTCAAAATGAATACAATAATCAGAGTAATACAATATTGAAGGATTCTACGATAAAGCATGTAGAATCAATCGATACAATATGTAATAGTATGATTGTAATTGAAACAATTAAAAGTGAATATGAAATAAAGAAAGGAAACAAAACAATTCCCTTTCTAATACAAACAGAAGCAGAAAAGTAAAAGTATTACAATTCTTTTATCCCAAAGAGAAGGTTTATCCTTTCAGTTAGGATAAGAGTTTTGTCTTACCACCACCTTGGTAAGCCCTCGATACGATGATCGGTACGTCTGTCTTGTTATCCCCGCAAGCCCTCTATTCTGTTGGTAATCGACACCTCTATATTTCAAACACTTGAAAGCCCTCGATATGATGATTGGTACCACCGTATGCCTATCCTCAGCAGCCCTCGATCATTATCACCTTATCGGTCTCTCAAATAAAAAAATCACTTAAAGAAATACAAAAACTAAGAACGAGCCATTCACGTTTTCTAATCTTAAGACTTTCGCATGAAGAAAGAGAGAAGTCACAGTGTCTCTCTCTAGAACATGATAGTACCAAAGAATGAGCAGTGTCTCAGTTGTATATCACTCAGCTTCAAATGGCCTCCTATTTATATGACTCGTGTTATAATGTTCATATTTCCTCCAACGGTCATATTTCTCCAGAAAACTCGGAGGGACTTGGACACCTTGCATTATAACGGTCATATTGAAACACAAAACATGACATCTTTTTGATTTGTTTATAACTAACACCACAAAATCATATTGGTTAAGGCAAAAAATATGTGAAAATGGTAATCATGAGTATTATTGATATAAAATGTGTTCTGATAAAGGATAAAAACATGCATGTGATAAAATTAAAATATGAGTACTATTAGTATTACTTAATTCAATATATTGATATGATGCAAAGTGATTATGATGCAAAAAAGTCAGTACGATTGACAGAGTCTGTATGATTGAAAAACTCAGTATGATTGACCGAGTCAGTATGTTTGACAGAGTCAGCATAATTGATAGGGTCAGTACGATTGATAGAGTCAGTATGATTGACAGAGTCAGTACGAGTGACAGAGCCAGTAAGTTTGACAGATTCAGTATGATTTACATAGTCAGTACGATAAACATAGTCAGTACGATAAACATAATCAGTATGAAAGACATATATGAATAGATTTGTGATTTCCAAAACAAGACATAAAAGTCAAAAGAGGACTTTTGACTCAACACTAACGCATCATGGCCATCCTGGTAGGTGGTAAGATGAGTGTGCCCCCCAAACCCAAATATAATAGGCTAGGGGATGGAAACAAGTTCCCAATAAGTATATCACACATATGGGATGCCTTAGTCTATGGTAGTTGTACACATGTACACATCCCCAAATACCCATACGATGATTAAAGGTAGAAAATAAAACTTATATTAATTCATTCATACATTTATATAATATAATCATAGTATTCTAGTAATACTAGAAATAATAAAGGGCCGAACAAAATCCCATCAAAACTATAAAGGACATCTGACCTGTTTTGAGGGTGCTACAGTGAAATGAAAAACCTAGTATGATCCATGGCCTGTCTAGATCAACTATGTTCCATATTCTCCTGGTCCACCAAGGTCCCCATCAAATAGCTCATCATCATAATAATACATGACATATGTAGAAAATCCCATGAAGGGGTGAGTATAATAATACCTTGTAAGACACCTTGAAATCACCAACAATAAAGCATCAAGAGAGTAGTCAACAAATCACAAGGTCATGTCAGTTGGGATATGTTTCATAAAATAATAACCCCTAGATATACTCATGATATTTAGTAAGTCTTAGTGTAAGATCACAAACACAAATCCATCATATGATTCCTACTCTATGTTTCAAGGTTAATCTCATCCAGGATAACTCACTCCATGAGCCATGTAATGATAATGTCTCTCATCCAAGAGGTTGTTCCTTTCAGGACTCTCTATGAAGAATTTTATATTGAATGTAGAATAGATCGATACATATATTGGAGAGAATAACCATGTCCAGGGGGGACCGCAAACCCTAACTTGATAAACCCGTTAAGTATGGGGTTCAATGCATGTGGATGTTGGTCACGTTGATTCCTAAAACACCACCTAGGGAAAAAGATATGACATTGGATCCCACCCTAGGCCTCATGAGGGTTTCCTAAAACTATATCAGAGTCTTATTCCAAATAGGGTATCACATCTTAGGCTTAAGACATGACTCTTCACTCACCCCTCATGTGTGATGGACCCGTATAATCCACCCTAAGGAAACTAGTCCAAAATTAATATAATAAGGTCCTCAAACTACCATGTAGAAAGTGCAAGGCTTATTCTAGTAGTAAATAATTTTTCATACCTACCCTGGGTATGACATTATTTTCTAACACATTCCCATGTACTTCATCTCATGCCAATGTACTCTCGATGTTTCCAGGTATAGGTTCGTGTATGGGTACCCTGATCATTTCTAAGTATCAGGTCATGCTTGTGTACTCTAGTTGTGACCATATACCTGGTCATGTTTTTTCCTAGGTTCTCCAAGAGTTTATGCTTAGTTTGCATCCATGTGTTACATTTTTTTGATATGTTTCATACGGAATGTGAGAATTAATTTCATGCATAAACCCTAGCACTGTAGGGGGACCACATGGCGTGTGTTCTTTGGACTACACTCCATGTACCCAAGAATTTTCCACAACTCATAGGTTCTCCAAACATCTTCTTATGCCACTGTCACATTGGATTCTACCACAAATATCACCTATAAGTCATGGATATGGGTTTTTGAGTCCCTGCATTGCTGGTGGATGGATTCTAACCATCTAATCATATTAGGAAACGATTCATTCAAAATGTACCATTGTTGTAATTCCAAACCATTTATCAAGAATGTTGATCTGATCTTATTCCTTCATTATTTCCATCCCACCTTGATTGAATCATTTATCTTGAACCCAAAAACAGGATATCAATCCATTGCAACAAATAATGGTTATGAAATAATCGATTATCAGGTATTTATTGAACCATTGGTCAAGAGTATTATGAGTGGAGAATTCATGAAGAACAGAGAGAGAAAACCACAAAAACATAAACATAATAAAGGAACCCCATCCATTGTCCAGGATTTTCTTTATTCATTTTCATAGGGTGACATCAAAGAGGGATAGAAGAGTGAAACCAATAATTTCATTTTTTTTAATATTCTAGGATGATAAAATAAAACCCACAAATTAACCTTTAATCTATAAACCAACCTTTTTAGAAGGATTGAATCATGCTTGATATGGGATCAAAAAATAAAGATAAACCAATGAAAACAGATGGCATGCCATAGGTTTGGATCAATCATTGATGAAGAATGGTTTTAGTCCATTTTTTTTATGAGATCCATGAGCTCCATTGGCACACTGATCACCAAAGTGTGTTCCACTTTCAATCACCCGAAACTCCTCATACAATAGCCCTATCTCAATCGCTAGGGTTATATAGCTAATCCTAGGGGTTTTCCATAATAATTATTTTATAGATAGAGTATTGGGTCATGAAATTAAAATAATAAATATATAAATAAATTTATTTATTTATTATATTATTTGTGTCTATGACTGCACTTTACCGAAACATCTAACACCGATAAAGAATATGTCACATCTAGGTTAAAACATGTATTCTGTATTTATTAGAGGTACAATATTTCTGATCCTTGAATCCATTAAATATTTATTCCACCATTTCAAAAAAATTGTGCATACATGATATAATATATTTAGTGTTTTTTTATATAAACATTGAGGATCACTAAGCCTTTAAATCTCATGTCTTCTCAGTGTATGGCTCTAAAAATATTCCTTAATATATTTATAAGTCTTTCAAGGAAGAAACATAAATGTTATAGGTATTTTGGGGAGATATCCTAGGAATGCAATGTTTTACACTCAAATTAGAGGATAGTGGTTCATGTATTATCAGATGGACTGTTAAATAAAATATAGAAAAAAATAATGTTTAATGATGGAACCTAAGAATTCAACCCCAGTTTTAAGTTCCTTCTTTCTTACATTTTTTCATTTTGATTGTCTTAATTTATTTTCATGAAATATCTCATTATCAAACCCCATTTCATTATTTTATTTTTATATATTTAAAATACTATAAAATGAAAAAAATTGGGATAGTGTGTTATTGAAACTAAGTATTATTAAGATAACAATCTAAGTTATACATTATGTTTTATATAGAATAAAATAACAAATATTCTATGATCATGCATGAAAATGTTTATTAGAATCCATGGTGGAAGATGAAGTTGTAAATCTCATAAAATCTAACATTATTTGGGAGGTCTAGTACCTAATTTGTTTCCAATATCATCCATATCAAGAAAAAGATTGAGAATATCAGGGTCTTCATAGACTTTAGGGATCTCATATTTCATTTTCAAAAGGATGACTTCCTAGTAACAATAACGGAACATTTGATAATATCATGTGCTAGTTTCTGGGATCTCTTATTTATAAAAGGATAATCCATCTATAAACATATTCACATGGATCCTAAAGATTAGGAGGACACTAATTTCAAGGCACACCAAAGGGTGTATTGATATCGATTAATTCACATTCGTTTAATGAATTTTAGAACCACAAATCAATATTCCATAAATTATATATTCAATTCCTTTCTGGGGAAAACCATAGAATGTTACGTCGATGAGTTATTGATAAAATCCTTATGATCGACTAGATTATCTTGATTTATTTTTCAAAAAATTGTAGAAACACATCCTAAAGATAAAACTATTTAAATTACATTTTGGTGTGCTATAAATTATGTTTCTTGGCTTTATGGTATGCCATCATAACATCAAGCTCAATCCTAAGAAAACCAAGGAAATCCTCAACATACCACCCCCAAAAAAACATAAATGGTTTATAGGGATTCAAGTATTTCTTGCCTATATAAAATTATTTATAGACAACCATATATACAAGTTCCTACCCTTCACCAATATAATGAAAAAAGTAAGTCACATAACATTTCTACTAAGATTATTTATAATTTGTCTATAATATCAAGAAATACCACTTGAACCTACTGGTGTTGATGCCTCCAAAATATGGAAAGGACCTCATTTTTCTGTGGAAACCCTAGAGTGGTAACTTGGTGTGTTTATCATATAAATTAATTATACAAGAAAATAAAATTCATTTTATTTTCTTATAAGAATAATGTTTTATGCCAAGATGTGATATTCTGACATTGAGAGAAAATTTCTTGCACTAATCCTCACAACTTATAAATTGAGACATTTTTTGAAGTATCATGAGGTCTACCATGACTCTCACATTGACCCACTCAAGTATATCATAAAAGGACCAATAAATATTTGTGTGATCAATAAGAGGGGTAGGGGTGAATCAGTGATATATTTTTCCTTTATGTTTTTTTTCTTATGAAATAGAATTCACCTCTAATTAAAGAGTTCGTAGATTGATAAAAAGCACAAAAAAACAACCATAGGAACAAAATAATTTACAAGATTAACTACTCAATAATAGTTGATAGTCCTTGACATGTTTTGGAAATAATAAAATACATTACATTAAACTAAAAAATAATCTTTTTTAACTAGTTATAGAAATGTGGGAATATCCTTACACTTATGTTACACTATAATCAAACAATAGTTCATGTTTTCTCCAGATAGATAAATATATAACATTATTTTATAATCTTTTTTAAAAACCTTCACTAATATGAATATGTTTGTTTTCACTATGCTTCTCATACATTCTTCCCACATACACATCTTAAAATAAATTCTTCTTCACTATCCTATATAAAAGTAGGTAAGAACGTATTTGATTAATTGGTTATCCATCTGATAGCTTCTTATGAAAATTTTTTCAAAACGTTTTGTCTGAAAGAATTCATTTGGTGCCTTTTAAAATCTGATATAACTTACTTATGTTATGTTCATATATTTTCCTTTTCACAAAGACTATCTGATTCCTTCTCATGTGAAACTTTTTCTAGTTTCCTATTTCTATTTCCTCTGATTCCAACTCCTTTATCTAATTCTAACTTATTCATAAAACAATAGATTATTTTGTCAGAAACATTTCCTACTAAAGATTTTAATTTTTAGATATTCATCATGTTTTTTCTATCTTAAACAATTTCTACAGAACTTTAGCTTTTACATATGTGAATATTACAATCATTTTTAGTTGTATGAATTTTGTTTTTAAATAATATCACTCAAGGGAGGAAAGATGGAAATCCAAATATATCATCATTCTTTATTTTAAAATAAAATTAAAATATCTCACATATTGAAATATCCAACATATGTAACCTTCTTCAAACATCCTTAAAAATGTTGAGATTCCTAATTTCATTCTATAATTTTATGAAAATTAAAAAACAAAATCATCATTATCTCATTTATTATCTTTAGAAAATTTTCACAAATATCTTGAAACTAGTGACACCTCAAAAGAAACATTCATCTGAAAAAATATTTAAACCACTTAAAATTTTTACCACAATATTTTTTTGTAGAACTTCATATCCTTTCTTTATTAAGAAGTACCTCCATCTGATGACTTTCATTAGAAAACTTCGACCATTTTCAACATGACCCATCCTCTATCCAATAGAATTTCTACATAATCTACGTCTACTAACCTTTTATAGAAACTCTATCCAATTTTTTCCTTATAAATACATAATAAATTTCAGAAACTATAAAAAATTGGTTGTCTAATCGACACCAATCGATACCATTAAAAAAAATATCATCTAATTATCTTCTTCTAATTTATTTCTTCAGTAAATCCCGTTTTTATTTCAAAAAATTTCTTCTTATCAATATAATTAAAAAAATTGACAAAAATACATCAAACCTCTATACTTTCAAAAACATCATTGAATAATCATTGATTACACATATTTTTTTCTCCCCTTAAAAGTTAGGATAATTCCTATTTAATTCAACGCAAGATAAAAACTCCCCGTTTATGTTAAGAAAGTAACATAAAATTTTCAAAACATATGAAAGTTCAAACTTAGGATTTTCAAAGAATCACCAGATTTAATTCTTCATTGAAAACTATTTCTGATGAAGCTCCATGTACAAACATATTTCACATGAACTTAGTTGAGTAAATTTTTCCTAATATTATCTCTATTTGATTTTTCTTCATTGGAAAACATTAAAAATTAATTTTTTCCGAAACAACAAGTAAAAATATCCATCCATTCTCAAAACATTAATTTTATTTAAAAAAACCGTACCAAAATTATTCCAAATGAATTACGACAACTTCAAAACTCCTTCAATAAAATTGGTCCCAATGATCACCTCCATTGGATTTTGTTGTCAAAAAAGAAATATAAATCACTAAAACTTTGTAAATAAGTCTATGGATTACTAATCCCACAATTATATGCCTATATGAGAAAAAATGTGGATGGAAACAAGTTATATTAAAAAAAATACCAAATTTTTCATAAGTAGTGACTTAAGAATCTTCTTTAAACACATCCTAAATAAATTTTCCATTATACATAGAGATTTCTTCACAAAAACAACTTTTTCTTGCAAGAATAATTTTTCCCACATCCTCTTTAAGAAACTATTAAAATAGTTCACAAATTCTAAAATTGCATCTTACCCTTTTAATAAAAAATCCTTATAAATACATTCCTTCCTTGAAAGGTTAACAATATACTAATGGATTTATTTATGTTAAAACATATTTATATTCCTTAAAAACACCGTCCAAAGACAATATGATATAGGGTATGGATTCCCATACCATGTCCTTGAATATAGGGTGGTTTACAGCCATTTTCAACCTTATCTTATAAAATGTTTTCTTCATTAATGGTTTGGTGAATATATCAGCACCTTCCTCCATTATAAGAACATACTCAAACATTAGTTCAGTATTATCGACACTATATTTATTGAAGTGATATTTTACAACAATATTCTTTGAACAATAATGTTTCATTGTATTTTCAGTGATATTTATAAAACTCTGATTATCACAACCAAAGTGAATGGGTAACTTCATGTTTACTAAAAAATCTTCCAACTGTGTATTTATCCATATAATTGTTATTTCATATTTAGAGAAAAATACATGCATATATTCATCCATACTTAATCTAACTAAATTATTCATTTTTTATTCCAACTCATACAACATTCTTCTAAAATAAAACTCCACCATATGTGGATCTTCTATCATCAAATATTTTTCTTAATCAGTATATTTATAACCAAATAAATCCATATTTCTTGAGATTTCATATTTTATACCAAATTCAGTTCCACATTTGATATATCTGAGAATTATTATTCCTACCATAAGATGATATTTTTTAGATAACATTGTTACCTAGAACATAAAGTAATTGAATTCACTATAATTTTCCTTGAATCTATTAGATATTAAAAAATTTCAATAAACAATTTAAACTCATTAGGATCCACCTAATTTCCTTATCCATCATTATAAAACATTGTTCCTTCTGAAAAAGGTGTAGAAAAAGGATCTGAATATTCCATTCCAAACTTTAACATAAGTTACTTTGCATACTTCTCTTGATATTGGAAAATATATTTCTTATTTTTAGAGAATTATAAGATAATATTGTATTTAATTACTCCAATCATGTATATTTACATTGTAATTTTCATATCCTCAGCAACCTTTTCAAAAAAATCATCATTTTGAATATATTTCATATCACTAATATAAACTGTTAAAATGGAGAAACCTCTTGATTTTATTTTATATAGAGTTTACTATAAATTCTTTCTTTCTTAAAAGTTAAACATCCTTATGAAAGTATAAAATTTGAAATATTATTCTCTTGAAGTTTACTTCAACCCATCTATATGTTTCTTTGACTTACACACAAAACATTCATCCATCCCAATCTTAAATGCACACATTTGTTCTATATAAACTTCTCAATCGAGCTATACATTAAGAAAATTTGACTTTATATCTATCTAAAAAATGTTATATCTATATTGAAAAGAAATATAAAGAAATATTCTGATAGTTTATAATATTAACACTAAGGTAAAATTATCATAAAAATAAATGCCTTCAATTTGACAGTAACCTTTATATACTAGAAATTACTTGTTTCTTATCACTTCACTAGAATCATTCAACAATTTTTGGAGCACCAAATGTGTGCCAATAACATTATTCTTAATTGGTTTCATAACAATTACCAAGTATCGTTATTCCTAATATGATCTATCTCTGCATTGATTGCATCAATCCACTATTGATGCTCAAAATATTAATCAAAATGTTTTGGATAAACTTTTTACTATATTGGGGTGTGTCATACTAACCTTGATGGTATTATTGTTTGAACATATAGTCAATGATCTCCAATAATGTTTTAAACTTATAATTTCTTCCTCAGACTAGATTGAGATAAATTAAGTTATTTCTTTTCAATTGAAATAGTGGAGTAAATATCCTCATCTTTAGTAGCTTCAATATTATTACACTTTCTAGGAAAGTTTTCATGTTGTCCAACATCAACCAGCTAATCTTCCCTTTCATCCATTTCTATATCTTTCTATAAAACATTATAATCTAAATATTCAATAACTTTTACAAATTTATATTCAATCATCTTTCTTATTTATTTATTATCAAATCTTTATCCTCTAGCATTACGAGGGTATCCAAGAGATATTCAATCAATACCTCTCTGACCAAAATTTCCAATATTTCCAACCTTTAATTTTATAATGAAATTTTTCAAGAATATACATAGATGTATAAGACCTGATATTTCATTTTATTACATCTCATAAGGAGTCATATCAGAGTTTAGAATGTAGAAACATTGTTTCTAAGAATAAAATATAGCTATTATATAGTTTCTCCAATTTTATTGATAAGTATCATGTTTGATCAACATAGAATGTGTTATCTCCATTAAACTTCAATTTATTATTTCATCAACACTATTCTTATATAGTGTTTATGGTTCACTAAAATATTGAATAATTCCATGATTTTCAAGATAATCTCAAAACTAAATGTTTTTATATTATCCACCATTATAAATTCATAGATTCATCATATAATATTAACATTTATTCTCTACACTTCTCCTAAAACACATAAGCATTTTTAGAGCATTTAAATTATGTTTCAAAAACATAATAAAAATAATTTGAGTAATCAATGAAATAAATAAATTACTTATATACATAATTTGAATTTGTATTCATTAGACTATAAATATCAGAGTGAATAATATCTAAGGGATGAGTTAAGCATATCTCAACTTTCTTATGAACTGAGTTTATAACCTTCTTTTCTAGAAAATCTAAATTTACCAACATATTCTTCATATCATATCAAGAATATCACAAATAATATATATATTTGGTAGTTTTATCATATTTATATACACATATTTCTAATAATTTTATTCCTCTACTAGTTTTCTTTAGTCATGATCAGATTACATGACCTTTTTACATCACCAACTTGAAAGTTACCTCTCTTATTGCATTGGTCTCTTAAAAAAATTGTCCCATATTCTATTATATTTGCAATAAAACCATATTTTAAAAATAAAATTTTATTACCCTTATCATAATTTTATGAAACACTTAACATATTATGTTTTATCGCATTAACAAATAGGTCCCTTTTAGAGTATAATTTTTTTTTCTCAAATGCTTAAATATCAAACACCTTTGACTCTGAGTGACTCAACATTTACAAAAGTCGTTGTTCCTTCATTAAAATATTTCAAATTATTTTAAAACTTCACATATGTTATCATATGTGAAGAACTATTTCTATCCAAAATTCATTATCGTTATCCTTTTTTAGATTATAGATATGTTTCAATAACTAAGTATTTTTCATTTATTTTTTCTTTTTTCACATTTTTTGAGATTTTTTATAAAAAATAGTTATTTTAGAAATATAAAATGGAATCCTTTTTCAATATGTCCATTTTTTCACATCTTTCCAAAATAGTTTCCAGGTTTTGGATTCTATTTTAACTTTTTCACTGACATTCATAGTATACCTTCATTGAGTGGGTTGAATCTCACTCGATCTATGCCTCCACATTCTCCTAGATTCACAGAAATGTTGATGATTGGACCAAAACAAATTTTATACATCCAAATCCCCATAAATACCAATATTAACCTTGTATGTAATAATTTACCTTGTATCTTCCATAATTTTTGGAGATCTATATCTTCATTTCGTCAAATTTATTACTTTAAAATTTAGAAATTATTATACCTCAGTAGTTTTGTTATCTTTTTATATTTTCTTCTTTAACATATAATTATTATTTGCATCAAAATAATCAGTAGTATTTTTTTATTTTTTCAAACATTAAAATCATAGAAAATTTATATTTTTCATCTTTGTTTTTTCGTTACATACATGGTTTTCAGAATTTCCTATTTCTTTTTAACATCTTCATATTTCTTATTAACATTTGAGGATACTTTTTTCATCCTTTTAATATTGAAATATTTAAAACTTTCACCAATATCTATAAAGAAGTTTTAGAATTTTTTAATTCCTTTAAAATCTTAAGAATGTTTTTTTTTGAAACACTTATTCAATATGGACATTAAGGGTCTTATTTTAATAAATAAAAATTTTCAAAATCATGAATATTTTTCAATAACATATATTTTTCTTCAGAAAAATATTCTTGATTTTTTTCTATAAAATTTTATTTATTAAACTTCTTATTCTCTCTTTCAAGTGTTACATTTATCATAACACATTATTTCAAATATCCCATCAACATAAACTCTATCTAAGTCTCTTCTTCTTTGGAGTTACTAAGTTCATAACTAGTTAACTTTTTATCATCCAATTTTACAATAAGAAATGTTTCAAAAAATATCATCACTGAAGTTTCTATATTTATCTTCAAAATTGTTATCTTGCACACATTTAGACAAAAAGTTTTTATTATTGGATTTTTATAAATTATTATCCTTTCCATTAGAATGGGATTTTTATTTTTTACCTTATTCTAAAAGGATATATATGTATTATTATAATCATCATCACTTTCGTCATCTCTTATTTGTTGAGGATAATTTGTAGAAAAATGTCTAATTTCTCCACAGACAAAAAATTTCAGTCGTAATATTCCTTTGTACTTTCATGGGTCTCTTTTCATATTTTTAGAAAACAAGGATATAAATCCATTAATAATTTTACAGACCTCTCCTTAAATGTCATATTAAATAGATTCTTCTTCTTCTAGATATTTATTATATTTTTTTTCTTCTAAACATTGAAGGAGATTTCTCTATATTACTTTTCATTACTATTCATAACTTTTCTCCTCTAATTTTATACAAGGTGAAAGAGATATATAGATCATCCAGAGATATAGTTTCATAATCTTTATCTTCCAAAGATGATACATTAAAATCAAACTTATGAGGAATATTTTATAAAATCTTTTTAATAATGGATAAATCATGAACATATAATTACGACATCTTATTATACCAAAAAATTCATTCTTCATTATAAATATGTCAATAACATATTCATAATCACCCATCTTAAGATCATCGTACTTCAACCTCCAAATTTGTAACTTCTATTTTTTCACATTCATATTTAAATTATTGATATTTTTTAATTTTTATCAAATTATTTTAATTACTTTAAATCCTTTAACTATGATAAATACACTTTTAGAGAGTAAGAAAATAATGGAATTTTTGGCTCTCCCATAATTCCCCAAAATTTTTATTTAAGAAACTATTGGGGGAATATCCTCAATGTGAGGAGGGAAACCGTCCATCATGGATTCAAAAAAAATATAGTAAATATATATATGATATAGAAATATTCTATATTTCTAGATATGATAGTTAATTTTATTGAAAAAATTAATCCCCTTATTGTTAATAATTCTGAACATCCATAGAAGCTTAACTTCTCTTTTAACTTTATCAAAGTGTCTATAAAGGGAACTTTTGATCCAATACAACTTGAAATGACTAATCAGGATCGTTGTGATCAAAGATATGGGAGGGAGAAAATCTATTACATCTTTTTCTTTTATGTTCTCTTTCTCATGAAACATCCTTTTCCTTCTGTTAGTGAGTTAAAACTTTACTAAAAACAAGCACAGAAGTATAACTAGAGGAGTAATAGAATTTACATGGTTAAATACTCTTTAATAGTAGCTAAACCATCTAATGTTTTAAAAATAATCCAATATCACACAATACACTAGAAAAAAATAATTTTTAAGTGGTTATAGAAAATAACTAATATCCTTAAACTGGTTTTTTACTATAATAAAACAAAATTTTATATTCTCTCCACACAGATTAAAGATGCAAGAAAGTTTTGAAAAAACTATTAAACACCTTCAACAAGAGGAATTGGTTTACTGTCAATGTTTTTCCCATACTTTCTTAATATTTTAACATTTTACAATAAATTCTTCTTCATTTTCATACCTAGCATCAGGTAATAACTTATTTAGTTAGTTGTATATCTTTTTGAAAGGTTCATCCAAAATGTTTATCTGGAATGTTTTTCTAGAAGGATTTTTATGTTACCTTTAGAAATATAATACCACTTCCTTATGGTCTTTCCATCTATTCTCCTCTACAACTATTCTATCTAATTAAACATGATATAATAAAATTTGGTGTCTTTTTTCTAGTGCCTCTGATTAGAAATCCTCTATCTAATTCTGAATTCCACTTCATCCAAGTGATTCATTAGTTGAAAATTTTCTTTACTCAAATTTTTAGCTTTAGGATCTTCATCCAACATTTTATATTATAAAATATTTATACAATAGTTTATATTTGACACATGTAAATTGTAAAAACATTTTTAGTTTTATGAAAAAAAAATTAAATATGATGGAATCCAAATAAATTTTCTTGCTTCATTGAAAACTTAAATTCAAATCTCATACACACTTGATATATCCTTCATCCATAACCTTCTCCAAACATTCTTAAAATTTTTGAAAATCATGATCATCCTATGTGGTTTTATGAACATTCCAAAACTATCTCAGGATTATCTCAATTAATATTTTTACAAAAGTTTCACAATGGTCTTCAAAATGGTAACACCTTAAAAAACTATTCATCTGATAACATTTCAAATGACTTAAATCATTATACCGAAAAAATTCTCTAGTAGAACATCATAGAATTTATTCTATATTATTCACCTCAATCCGATTAATTACATCATAAAACTCATGTCACTACCTTCATGATCCATCCTCTATTTGATGGAATTTCTATTTAATTTTTTTCCGATGAATTTCTTCATAAATTCTATCTAATTAAATTTATATTAAAAAATATTTATTTATAAAAACATAACCAACATTATATCTGATGGAATATGAGTAATACCATAAAAATAATATAACAGTATTCTTCCCATGTATTTCCTTATTAAATACTTTTTTCATTTAGAAAACATTTTTCTTATCAATAGGCTTCAAACAAATTTGATCGAAAATACTTCAAACTTCCATGCATTCCAAAACGTCAATAAAAAACTTTTACTGTAAAAATTAATTTATCCCCTTTTGACTTAAGACAATTTACACTTATTTCTTAACAAGATAAAAACTCCTTCTTTAACATAACAATGTAACAAGATATTTTTTATAACACATGAATGTAAGAACTTAGGATCAAAAAAAATATAACTAAATTTTATAATTCATGATAAAATATTTCTAATGAAACTTTTTCTACAAACATTCATACGATAGACTTAGTTAGGATGATTTAAAATGATCTTCTCTCTATAAAATTTTAATTTGTTGGAAGACTTTATAAAGTATTGTGATTTTTATACATACAATTAAAGAAAATCTATACTCATTCATTAAACCTTTTTTTTCTTAAAAAATAGACCAACCAAACTTTATCTGGAAAGCTTCCTAAAACCTCAAAACTTCTTCATTAAACTTGGTCCCAACAAATCCATTTTCATCTAATGTTGACTAGATACCAGGAATTATGGGATATCATCTTGTGTAAATTTTATATTTGTTTCATACTATAGAAGGATGTCAAATGGAAATCATTTGAATACTTAATTATAGGGAATCCCACCTCAGGAAGGATTCAAGTTGATATAGAGTTTCTCAATGAGGAGGTCTTCTCTATCCATAAAACTTCTTAGAAATGGGATGTGTATTTTAATGGTACTTACATAATCCTAATAGAGAGAAGGATGTAAACTTAAAAATCAATAGATTCATCTAGGTAATTTTCCTCATCTCCCTAGAAAAGTTATTTTTACCTTATTCCAACTTATATTTGGAAGGGTACACAAAAAATGAATAAATTTTTTACTATCGCATTATGGGATTAGAATTGGATCTATAGATACTAGTGGCCCACAAAAATATCCATGGAGATTCAAAGTTGGTGATTAATAAATTTAATGATGTGTATTCCATTAAAAAATAGGAATTGATTTCCCTATAAGATTATGTATGAGACTTGATGGCTAAATTTCTATATGAACCAACATTATCTCACATACCGCACTCACCAAATGTTTGTGGAAATGAATTATCTAATCTAGTCAGAGTCCTGATATATCTAGACTGTGATAAGAAAATAACCAACCTATCACACCATAGGGTGTTATCCTTACTCATTGGTAGTTACATGGATGAGATAAATGATATCAATATCCCCACAAATAAAGATGATTTTATGTACTCACTAATTAGTACCACTATTGGATGTATGGAACCCTTGTTAGACTACCTCTAACGTATTATTATACCATAAGACCAATAAAAAGGGAGAAAATCTGATTGGGGATAGTAAACATGATCCTTTACAATGGCCCAAATTCTCATAAAGTCCTATATAAATGACACTTTCATGTAATCATCCCATGTTTCACTAAAAGATGAGAGACCATAATTATTATAAAATAATTACTCATAGAAACCTATGGTTATAATAATCTAGGAACAAATTTATCCCATCATATTAAAGGGATTGGGTACTTATATCCCTTGATGATATAAAATTTCAGGAATTTCACCCAAAAATTCCATGTCATTCAGATATATATCTATTTCGTTCATAAACCCACAAATTTGTTTCACACCACTTAATATATGTGTTATTTTTTCATCTTGGGAGTAGATTTCATGGGGTCATATCCTCAAAATATATCCATGTAGTTCAAGTACATCCTTAATACTACTGACTTCTATTGTATGTTAATTTAGGGTATATCCTTTTAAAAAGTTTGGAAAAAATTCAATCATTATTATTGTGAAATGAAACATCATTACTAGATTTGGTATCCCTTACACAATATTGATAGAAAATGGAACAAACTTCTTTGCTTTAGAGTTTAAAAGGTTTGATTTATAGTGTCTTGGGATCTTCATACATAGTTATTGCATCTTTTTAGCTTAATATTCATTATATTGCACAAACACGCACCTGATGATCATAAAGGTATAGTGACATTGGAAACATGGATATAGAAACAACTGATTGATAAGATTTTTACATTGTATCTCACTTAGTTCCTCATAACTATCCCCCCTTTTAGATATATTACACAAAATTCATATCATCATAACTTAGGGAAAATAAACATAATAAAAAGTGATATCAAATGCTCCAAAAGGGTAAACAAGGGAAATATATAAAAATAACATCTGTATAATGGTATTATAACAAGCTCATAACATATAAAAACTATACCCGTCAAATCAAAGATCAAAATCACGATTCATGGCATAAAGATTGGTATCTCACAATACATGAATCGTAATGGAAAAAAGGAACATGAGCCATGAGAACATAACATTGGTATAAGAAATATATTATTGGCATACACATAAGCATAAAAAATCATTTCCTTAGAATTCAAAGCTAATTTCCAAAACTATCATAGTGGAATGGGCCTCCTCCTTAAACCATCGTATTTTCTATGGTTCACTCCCAAGACTGTCAAAATAGATTGAGTACCTTACAAAACTGATTTCACCCTCCATTTGAGTCCTATTTATCTCATTATATATAAATCATTACCCAATGCATTAGAGGGAGATATAAGTATCACATATCAAAAAATGAAAATTATAAAAATGTGTTCAAAAAGATTTTAAAACATTCATTATATTATATCCCATAAAGAGAAATGGGTTTTATAAGAAATACATCCTAGAATAACCGATGAAAAAGAAATAGGTTTTATATATATTTCGTCATAGAATAAGCCATGGAAAAATAAAAAGGTTTCATTAGAATTTTTCTATGAAATAAACAATAGAAAAGAAAGGTGTTTCATAAAAATATTATCATCATAAAAATAAACAATTTATATAAATAATAAGAATGGTATCCTTGTATCTTTTACACATTCAAGTGTAATTAACATCAAAGGATGTGATCTTAGATGTAAAATGACTTTGAACGATCACTTTTAAAATTTATTTAGGAAAATAGCTTTTCTAATTTGAAAACCGTTTTCTAAAAAATAAATAAAAAAAATTCTTTTCCTTGAAAATAACCATGTAAAAAATATTAATATATCTTTAAAACACTAATTTGTCATGACGGTGGAAATTTCATACATGTCATACATGTTAAAATAAATATTTCTTCCATATTTTTAGTAAAATCCAAACATGCCTTGTTATGAAAATGACATAATGATTCCTTTAAAATATTTTTAAAAAATTAAATAATGTATCAAAATTAATTTAAAATCATTTTGAGAATTTTAAAAACATTTTTGATAACATTTTTAGATAATGTTATTTTTGAAGAAAAATGGGTTTTTGACCAAAGGGAGAAATAAAGCCAGTTTTCTTTAAAACATTCTTTTGGAATCTTGAGTACATAAATAGAATAAAATTAAGGGAAAAATATATTGTTATGACATAATAAAAATTGAATAAAAGTCATGAGTTTCTTGAGATATGGATCATAATATATCATTATTGAAACCAAATCATAAATAATCCTTATAAATGATGAGATTGAATCATGAAACCATAACCACTTAGGTAACATTGAAACATAATCCCCATGAAGGAATAAGATTAAATAAAAATTAAAAAATCTATAAAATAAATAATTCGATATATTACACGTAAAATTAAATATTATACACTTATAAAATAAGGTAGAATCACAACAAAATTTATGTCCTAAAGATGAAAAATTGATAAAAAAAATATCTTACCTCTTTAATAATATTTGGAATCATAATACCCATTAAATAATTATATAAAAAACTATAAATATAATGAAAATAATTATATTAAAGATATAACATGTCAATGGGTAATTATATAAACCACACAAATGAAAGGAGTGGTGAATATGGAACATGTCTCCCTAAAATAAAAGAGAGACTACACAACCCTTACTTTAAGTCTCGACTTCTTTCATAAAAATTAGAACCTCCTATATAATAAATATAATTTTATTATAAACATATTTATGAACCATATTTATATATATCATACCATATATTATTTTATTAATACCTTTTATTACCTATTTATTAATAGTTCCATGCTAAAATCACATTCTAGGGAATAACTTCTTTGTTTATCATGTATATTTTGATTTTATATTGTTGGTTCCTTAATTTTATCATAGATCCATAATATATAGATTTTTTATCATGATATAAATATCATATATATTCATTATATATTCATTTATTTTAATCATTAAAATTTAGATAAAGAAAATCAAATGCAATGTTTATGGAAATAGCATGTCGTACGTATGCATGAACATAGATTCTATTTTTACATTGGATAAAATGGAAGAAAAAAATAATATATTACCTTTAAATAATCTTTTTTAGGACATATATATCACATATATTTATTAAATTTACTTCAATTATCTTTCATTCTCTATATTAGTCTAAAATTAATCACATCACTTCATGAGCTGGTAGTCCACTATAAACAAGAATAACGTTATCATAACCCCCAAAGAATGAATATTGAGAAGTTATATGTGATATAATAATTGTATAAGTTTAAATATTTTAAAAATATCCTATATTTTTATTTTAAATATCCTTATTTCTATCCAATTAAAACAAAAATGGAAAATACATTACATCGGTTCATGAGGAGGTAGTCTGTCGTACACACGAGTGACATTATCATTTTCCAACAGGTAGGGAGGAAAAAAGATAAATGTTTTATTATAACTAAAAATTTATAATAATTATAATAATTATAATATATAAATAATAAATTCATCAATATATCCAACTATGAGAGGTGGTGATGGAAAATGAAAAACATCGGTTCACGTGGTAGCAGTCCTCTGTACACACGATAGACAGTTTTTTTTCCCATTCGATGAAAGAGGATATGGATATAAATAATTTAATTAAAATAATAGAATAAAATTTTATGGAAGATACTTTTGTTATTTTATCCACAGAATTAAATAATATTATAAGTATTTATAATAATAAATAAAACAAGGACACATAGTTTAAAACATTTCCTCTTCTTCAGGCAATATCATAAGCATTAACCTAATGCCTTTCTAGATTGGAAATAACATCTCACCAAGGAAACAAGTATGTTAGGGGGTTTATAAGTAATATTTTTTTTGGTATTTTCTAAACCAAATGTTTTTTATGTGTGAATAGGAGTGGATAGGGGGTGGCTTTTTATAAGTGGTGGAGAGGACACATATGGAAATTTTGAAAAGAATAAAGTGTACCCATATTTTTCAATGCCAAAAGGATAAAAAAAAATAAGACATTATAGTACCTTATAAATTATAAGGTCAACATATGTTCATAAAAAATTTTATGTATAAGTTTCTAGGTCATTCTACACCATATCCTTTTAAATTAAACCACGGTAAACCCATTTTAACCATAATAGGGGAAATTAATTTTTATTGTTTTTTAATTTCATTTTGAAAAAAAAATTAATTTGACCTTATTATATAATATAAATTATTATTATTCTAAATTTCTAATCCATTTTTCTAAATTCCATTAACAGGATTGGTAAATTTAAATTTAAAATTAAACTTGTAGATGTGATGAGAAAGCGGTTTTCAAAAGAGAAAATGTTCAAAAGTTTTAAAAGTTTTTATATAAAAATTAAATATGAAATTTATTCCATTGAAATAAATTCTATTAATATATATATTGTTTAACTAATATACCCTTTAAAACTATATTAAAATAATAGTTATCTTGAAAATGATTTGAATTAAAAGGCAGTTCTTTTTAAAACCATTGTTTTTTACTGTTCATTGAAAATTTTATCTTTACCGAAGATTATCAAAAATTCAGTCAAATATAATTCATAAATTTTAATTTAAAAAACTAAGTTCATTTTTTCGAATACATTTTCTAAAATTGTAAAAAAAATAATTTCAAAATTAGTGCATTTAATGGGATAAAACAACCTTTTTAGAAAAATATTGTCTTTAAGCATAAAATTTGATTTATTCTTTTCTCATTCCTATAAATTAACTATGATGAATGGTAATAAATTTATTGACTCTATAATCTATAAATTTCATTAAAATAATTAAATAAAATTTATTTATTTAATTTATTAAGATAAAATGTGTTTGTGCACATAAAAATATTTTTTTAGAAAAAGATTTCCTTTATTTTGGAATGGTTTTTTCATTTATAATTAGTTGTTCTATAAATAATTAATTTTATATTCATGTTTAAATAATATATTTTCATAATATAATTAATACAATTCATACATGACCATTTATTGGCGAGGTTATATCTTTCATATTAAATAATAATATGTTAATTTTATGTTCTGTTCCCTTTAAACATGGTGTTTCATTTAACACAGACTAAAATCAGTGTTACATGTAACACAAGATAAACTGAGTGTTTCATGTAACTCTTTCAATAAAAAAAATTAAAATTATTTTAAATATATATTTTTCAAAAAACCTTGGGGTGTTACAATCTACTCCCCTTCAAATTAATTTCACCCTATAAATTGCATCACTCAGATAAAAAATGAGGAAAACTCTTCCACATCCTATTCCGAGATTCCCATGTATCTTCCTCAAGCTGATGGATTAATGAAAAAACTCTAACCTATCGATTGATCTTGTTTCACAATACATTATCTCTATGATCTATAATATCTACTAGTTTTCCCTCATAATAAATATCATGTGGCAATATCATGACCATCGAGTTCAGTACATATGAATGGTTATGTATGTACTTACTCATAAGAGATACTTGGAATACATCATGGGCTTGAAATATTTTTGGTGGAATCACTAAACTATAATTTATTGTCCCGATATGATTAACAATTTTAAAAGGACCAATATATCTGGGGATCAAACTTCTTTTATATCATAAGAAAAATTTAATCATTTGGTTGTGCTTTGATCAATTTTCACTTTATATCTTATATCAATAAATGAAGGTGAATTTTTCATTCTTGAAGCACTGAAATTAACTTCTAATGGATCATAATAATGAAAATTCATTACTTCAATCTCTAGTTATCATCAAATCCGAAATAGTTAGCACAAGTTATCCAATATTGATAAATCTTCATATGATAAAATAATACGTTAATCTCTAAAATATCAATTTCTTCCAAAGTCCATCTTAATCAATTATAAAAATAGTAAACCTTAAGTCTCCTCCGAAATATTAGAATCCAAAAATTTAGAAATAAGGTCAGTAAATTTCCAAAATGAAGTTAACATTAACCCCCTAAAAAATATTAAGTATTTCTTAATGTCGCATACCAAATGTGTGAGTTCCTTAATAATATATTCTCATGAAACATGGTAGTAACCTAAATTACCATAAAATATTTATCATAAAATACCTTCCTTAAAAAATTAACTCTTTCCTAACTCCATAAATAAATTCACATATTATATAGTAAATTATGTAAATATAAAAATTATGAGACTCCATAAAAGATAATAAATCACTAATGGGATCCAATATCATCAATAATATAGAATTTACATTATCCATAGCCATCATATATTTATCCAAACTAAAAACCATTATCTCAACATCAGGAACATATTATGGGTTATCTTACCTTAATCATGTGTTTTCTGTGAAATATTACCTTTCCATTAAATCAATTTTCTAGTTCATAAATACCATTCTACATAATCTTGAAAATACTCAATGAAAAACTATTGAGGAATAATCCACTGATGTTTCATTATTCTAATACCAAAAATAAAAATAATAAAAATATAATTCATCGAATCCCGATACATAAACATGTCAACCATTACACTTTCCTCAAACACCATTAACCAGTCTTCTTCACCTTATTCTTTAATAGTTATTTCCTTTTATATGTCATTTATAATCTCTTTATCACAAAAAATATAACCATTACACATATAAACTTGATAATTATATTTATGATATTTCACCTTAGGTTATTTATTTTTATAATTCACAAAATTTCCACATTTGAAACATTAAACCATCAATGATACCTTAGGGATTCCATTATTCTCATCCATTGAGTTAACAGAACTTTTTATTTTTCCTCAATAATAAATTTATTTGTGTCCTTATTTTCGACACTCAAAACATCTCCCCTTTCCTCTAAGACATCCACTTGGTTTCTTCTTACCACATTCATGAATCATTGGAAACTAAATCTTCTTTCCTTCATGGTCTACACCACCTGATCTCTTAGTGAACTCTTTCCTTATCTTCTTTGTTGAGTCCTAGAGTTGGTTAAGGTAAAAGTTGTTAGTCAAATATATTAATAATTGATTAGAAATAATCACAATATACTTCACATCAGTTATCATATTATTTGTGGGCTCATCAATATATTGTTTATCACATTAAATGTTATCCTAGTTCCTTCTAATTACCTCTATTGAATGCAACCAAAAAACATATCTTATGCAACATTAGTCATAGTGGGAAACCACATAATGATGAAAAATCATTTATATTATGTCTAAATAATGAAACTTTATTTTAAATATATGACACCTTTGTTTTAACCAATTACATTATTCAAATCCATCATGATGGTTGACAAAGTGTAAGATAATTTCTATGTCATATCCCTATGAGTGTCCAAATAGGTGTGCGGGAAGGTCCATTTTCATACACAAGGAGAATATTGTGTTTATACCAACACACCCTTTTTAGAGTTAGTATCCCTAAGTACTTATATTCTATATCGACAACCACTTTTAGTATCTACCCATGGATGTAATTTTCTGGAAACCACTCACTCGATTCTTTACCAAAATTCCAGGAAATGTTTCTATACTTTAACTCATCCTTATATTTATCCTTATACATATCCTTAGAGATATCACTAAATAACTATCATACTAATTTAAAAATGTTAAATAAACCTCTCATTTGATACCAATATATAGTGGCCCAATCTTTTAATACATATATATTATATATTTTTAGGTTAATATTCAATAAATTACACAAACACGCACCTAAGGATCATAAAATTATAGTGTATTTGGAAACATGTAAATATAAACAACTACTTCATAAGAGTTCTACATAATCTCACACTTAGTTCACCATAACTAGAAACCTTATTATACATATCACACATAATATCTATCACCATAACATGGGTAAAAGAAACATAATAAAGGATGAAATTAGATGATCTATAAGAATAAACAAGGTAAATACATTAACATAATATGAGCATAAGGTTTTGATAATATGATAATAACATGTCAAAACCATACCCTACATATAAAAGATCAACATATTTATTAATGGAATAAATATAAAAATATCATATGACAAGAATCATAACGAAATCAAGAAAAATTATCCATTATAAATTAAAATTAGTATAGTAAAAACAAGTTGGCACACACATAAGCATAAAAATTCATTCCCTTAGTATTCAAGGCTCATCTCCAGAACTATCATAGTGTAATAGGTCAACTCCCCAAACCATCGCATTAGTCAAGGTTCCCATGTAATACTATCATAGTGGAAAAATCCCTTACTGAACTAGGTTCACACTCTATTCCATTCTTATTTATCTCGTGTTATTTCAATATTTACCTAATGCATTAGATAGAGATATAGGTCCCACATGTCACATAACAAAAATCATACAAATGTGTTCCAAAAGATCATAAAAAATTTCTAACATCATAACCCATGAAAATAAATGGGTTTTACATGAATTATATCATAGAATAATCCATAGTAAATAAATGGGGTTCTTATGCATTTCATCATTTCATCTTGGCCTAACCAGTGGAAAAAGAAGTTGGTCCTATAAGGATTTTATCATGGTCTAACATGTGAAAAAGATGGATTTCATAAAAATAAATTCCTCATAAAAATAAACCATTAAGAAAATAAATAATAATTATATCCTTGGATCATATCCCAAGTAAATCATAAGTAACATTGAAGGATATTATATCCGAAGAAAAATTATTATTAAAGATAACATGTAATATTTCTTAATGAAAATAGCCTTTCCACTATGAAAAAGTATTTTTAAAAAATTAAAACATTTTTAAAATCATTTTATTTTAAATTAATAATAAATTCATATATATTAATCATTAAAAATGTCTGTTAATTATGGTAGAAATTATATACATGAATTACAAGTTAAAATAAATATTCATTTCACATTTTTGATAAAATCCAAATGATAATTGTTTTGAAGACAAAATCAAGATGATTTTTTAAAAAATTTGTAAAAAATTAAACAATAGTAAAAATGAATTTAATAAATCATTTGAATAATGTTAAAAAATTTATTTTTTTTAGAAAACATGAATTTGGAAGAAAATTGGGTCTTTGACTAAAGGGATATATAAAGTCAGTATTCTTTAAAAACATTATTTTGGAATCATGAGTACATAAAGAGATAAAAATAAATAGAAAACATTTATTCTCATGAAATTATCAATGTATAATAAAATTAATGATTTTCTTGATATATGGATCATAATATTTCTTCATTAAAAGCGTAATCATAAAAAATCTTGACAAATGATGAGATCGTATCCAAAAACCATTGCCAATTTGGTAGCATTGAATCGTAAGCCCCATAAAATAATAAAATTAATTAAAACATAATATATCATTATAATAAATAAATTCGTTATATTACATGTCAAATGGGTTGTTTATACACTTCATAAAATAAGGTAGGTGCATAACATAACATATATCTCAAAGATGACAATTTGAGACAAAAATCGCTTATCGCTTTAGTAATATTTTTAAACATAAGATAAATTAAATAATAATGTCAAAATAAAATTTTAATATAATTAAAATAATTATATCCATGTTATAACATGTCAATGAGTCAATAAATAAACCACATAGAAGAAACTAGTAGTGAATATCGCATATGTCCCCCAGAAATAAAAGTGAGTGTATAAATCCCTTACCTTCAGTATCGACTTCCTTCAAACATGTTCGACACTTCGGTATAATATATATAATTTTATTATAATCCTATTAAATAACCTTATATATATAATAAAATATATTATTTTTATATGATTTTCATCTGACTTTTTATGACCCATTTAATAACAATTCCATGTTAAAATCACATTTTGGGTAATAACTACTTTGTTTTTCATGTTTGTTTTGATTTTTTATTTCTGGTAAAATTAATTTGATCATGGTTCACTAATATTAATATTTTTATACATGATATAAATATCATATGTATTCAATATATATATTTGTGTGTGTGTGTGTGTTTTATAGTAATCTATAAAAGTTAGAAGTAGAAAATGAAATATGTCATTCAAGGAGACAATAGGTTGTACGTATGCATGAATACTATATCCATTTTCTCAGTGGATGAAATGAATAAAATTTAAATAATATGATAAATTTATATAGTCACTTATATTTTATATATATCACATTTATTCATTAAATTACCCTCATTACCATCCATGTAAAGTGTCGGTGAAAAACAAATCACATCGCTTTGTAAGGCGGTAGTCCTTCGTACAAGCAAAAACGTTAGTGTATCCCCCAAAGAATGTAAAGAAAGAATGTATAAATGATATCATATTTAGAAAAGATTAAATATTTCTAAAATATATTATATATTAATTTAATCCATCCTTATTACAATCCAATAAAAATATAAATGAAAAACACATCACATCAGTCTGCGGGGGTTGTAGTCTGCCGTAAAGATGCGCAACGTTATTTCTTTCCAAATGATTTTTAAGTAATAATTTATATGTGGTATAATAACTAAAAATTTATAATAATATAATATATATAATATATAAAAGTTCAATCCATCATTATATCCATCTGTAAGAGGTGGTTATAGAAAATGAATAACATCAGTTTACGAGGTGGTAGTCCACTGTACGCACAATCAATTGTTTTATTTCCCATTTCATTGAAGTGGAGATAGAAATAAGTTATTACATTAATATAATAACATCTAATTATATGTAATATATTTGTGTTATTATATAAACAAAATTTAATAACATTTTAAGTAGTTATAAGAATAAGTAAAATAGAAATTCATAATTTAAAACATTACCTATTCTTCATACAACCTCTTGAGGTTTAACATAAATCATTACTAGATTGAAAATATGATATAAACAAGGACTATAAGATATTTTAATGGATATAATTAATATATTTGGTTAGTTATTTGTTGAAATAAATGGTTATTTAAATGTCAATATGATATGACATTGGGTGACCTTTTATAAATGGGGGAGAGGACATACATGGAATATTTTAAAAGAATAAAGTGTACCCACATTTTATGCATTCCAAGAATCTCTAAAATGACTCATTATATAAATTTAGTGGTAATATTATTTAAATATATCTATCTAATGGGTTTTTTACAAATTTTTAGTTCTTTTTATCTCTTATATTTTTAGTCTAACCCCCTATAAAATAACTTTAACTTTAACCTTGGTAATTCATTTTTAATATTTTCCTATTAATTTTGAACCAAAAAAATAATTTGATATTATTATGTAAAATATATTATTTTGATTCAGAAGAAAAAATACATATTTCCAAATTCCATTCACAGAAGTGTTAAATTTTAATTTAAAATTAAACCATCTGACAGAATGAGAAAGTTGTTTTCCAAAGAGAAAATGTTCCAATGTTTAAAAAACATTTTGGGGGAAAATGCCTCAAGGTTCAATCCTAATGTTATTGGATGATTGTATTTTTTGAAAATACCAGTTGATCACATTACAATATGGTTTTAGTTTCCAAATTATATATTTTGAAGGTGGTGCGGTTTCCCATTGTTTTCCATATTTTTGGGCCTCAAAATAAGGATTTTGTTTTTTGTAAAATGGAAATATTTCCATATAGTATCTATGATATGATCATAAAAAATAAGGTATGAAAAAACAAGAATTATTTTGTCATTTTTGATCAAAGGAAGTGAATTTAGGTCACTTAAAATGGTATGCATTATGTGAAACACATAGAAAAATCAGTTTGTAGAGGGATCGTCATTTGTGGTAGAAGATGGTGAGTTAATTGTCACTGCAAATGGATTTGCATTTGAATATGAGGATGGTGATTTTTAGAGTTATTTAAATGAATCTTTCACTATATATACTATATATAAAGTTAATTCTATGGTGACAGTTAATCTATAATAGAGTTTTTAGTAATTATTATTTACAAGTTTTGTGGGATTTCTTTCACTATATAAAGGACCCCTAATAACATCACTAGAAAGAGAAAATTTCATTAGATAATATGGTAACTTAGAGAATTCTTCTAGGTATAAAGTGGTTCATGAATGAGGTAGTTCACAAATACATTCTGCATAAGGGGTTTAGGGTGCACTGTAGCTTAAAAAGGAAAAGGGGGTTGTGAAGAATCATCCAATCACAAATCAAAGGTAGTAATCAAAGAAAAGGTTTCCCATGAATCAATCACACAACATTATGTATAGTTTTACATGAAGTAATTGAGTATGTTGGATTATGATCAAAAAACCGCGTGAAAGGTCTCTCTATAAGGGAAATATCAGGCGGTGAAGTGTAATTCATCTATCAGGTGAAAATAGAGCTTCATTTCACACTCTTGTGTGAAAATTTTCTGAGACGTTTCACATCAACATAAGATTCTTCTAAATGTGTAGTGAGACCATTTCACTTGTGATAGAAGTGATCATTTAAATTGTTATTGGTTGTAAACCATAAGGTACAGTGATTCTTCTCCAAATCGTTTAATAGGAGTGATCTTTAGTGGATTTGGTACACAGGCAAAATGAAATTACATTCTACTTGGATATAGACCAATGAGGGTGAACCAAGTTAAATTTATATATCATGTTCATATTTTAATTATAATTTTTTTTTTCTATGGGAAGGAGATAGAATATTATTTTTTTTAAAATTAAACAAGATCCAAAGATATGTTGGTTTTAATCTGTCATACCTTGATTCACCCACCCCCCTCTGGGTAATTAACCTAGTTGGGATAAATATTGGTATTGTAGTGAATTTTTGAAATATAGTGGCTCTATCCTAATAGAATAAATGAAAGTTCTTAATCACAAATGGATTTTGATATTTGATGGAATAACTTTTCATCTATGGAAGAATAAAATGCAGCAATTTGTTTGATCATTGATTATGGATGTATTTATAACTATAATTCATTGTATTTATACCAGTATGGAATGTGATATTTTATTAGAATCTAGAATATAGATAATTTGATGTTGCTTCCAAAGGAATCATTGCCTTAGGGGGATCCTTATCCAACACAATCTATATGAAGGTGATTTTATGTAAGTCGTCTAATACTATACTGTAAAATCATCTAAATATCTATGAAAGAGATTCAAAATTATGAGAAGATTAGTTTTATGTTTGGTAGAAAAAATATGAGGACTTGATAATTTACCCCAATGATTCTATAGATGAATTATTTGATTGGGTGAATGTTATTGTGGAACACATGCATGGTCATGGAGAAATTATCAAATATGTGAGGGTCATCAAGTGCATCTTAAGAATATTCACACCTAAATTCAACCCAAAAGTATGTACACTATAGGATTAATATCCTAATTAATTGACATTGGATAGTTTAAATACTGCACTTATCACATACAAGATGAGAAATGATTATAAAGATTTTATGAAAAAGGGGATGTCCAAAGAAGCTTTATTCAAGTCCATAAAGAATATTAGTATTCAAGATAATGAGTAGGAAGAAAAGGTGGATGAATTCAGGTAGTTTCTCTCCTCAAATATAAAATGAGTAAGAGGAAGGTTCAAAGGGAAACCTCTACATGCATGATTTCAATGTGGAAATATTGGACATCTTGAAGTAAGGATTCCTAAGATGTATCAAGATGACTATGAGGATGGTGATGAAATTTTTGAGAATTATTCATCCATTATGATATGTAGGATAAATGTCAAGATAAATTTCTTTAAAAATAGGAATCTTCTTTCAAAAGAGGATGAAAGCTATAATGAATCTAAGGCATAAGAGTTGGAAAACTGCAAGGATCATAAAGAAAATGCTATGGTGGATGTTTTCAAAAATTCCCCTACAAGGGAATAAAGTTACAATGATGAAGTAGAATTTGTAGAAAGATTGGACCTTCGGGTAAAATTTTCAGTTGAACTTAACGAGATAGATTTTTTGAGATCCAAAACAAATAAATACAACATGGTGGTTAATCATGCCAAACTCTATATACAATAGTAGGAAGAATATAACATTGATATGGAGTCTAAAATTGAAATGATTAAATTAGAAAAACTATAAAACTCAAATTAATTCATTTTTTTCAATATGAAAGTTGAAGAAAAGACTTGGATTATGGATTTTCTGACCAATATAGTAAACGATCAAGTCAAACACATTAAATAGCTTGAGTAAGAAGTTTTCATCTTATGGAGAATGGTAAATTATTAGTATAAACTTAATAATATATAAAATTATGACCCTAATGTGATAGAAAATAAAAATATAGGGTTTAGAGATCCAAAAACTAGAAAATGTAATTTTAGGGGATGAAAATGATAAATCAAAACAATAAAACTACTATGGGGCTTGATTGAAAATAGAAATTAGTGATGATTGAAGTCAAACCAAAAGAAACATATTTGAGGTTGATGATTGATTTAGGTACAAAATAAAATGACAAGATTCATAAAACCCAAGGGAAAATAGTGGTGCAGAAGTGACATGTTGGATTTCACCCTACAACATGGTTTATTTTTGTGGAAATATGGGAACTCATGAAATGTATGTTCTATAGACAAGAGGAATAAGAGAAATAGATGAATCCAAATAGGGATAAATATTCTAGGATATTCTTTTTGGTTCATCATTTCTGGTATGGAGGATTTGGACCCATGGACAGATATTGTATATCAACTATACAGAGGAATGTTCCAAAATATACTCAATATGGTTCTATGAAATAGATCATGGAATCTTCAAATGATCTCAAAACACAAAATTTATTTTTAGTATTATAAGATGAATGTTTTCTATAATAATCTAGGAATGGTCAATAATATCAGTAAAATACATGGATCAGAAAGAAAAAATATGAACAGCTATTTGTTACAAAAATTTCTTTCAAAGCACTAGATTGTACATGAATATAGATCCTTAATAGTGTATTCACCTCTCATATGATATAGAATAAGGATCTGGTTATAGGAATCAAATATAATATGGATGTTTTTTTGAACTTTGGTAATGATTAATTCCTGAAGATTATTGGCTCGATAAAATCCATTTTTAAGGGAAAATACATGAGGTATTCATATGTATTCATTGTTTAAAACCTTATTAACAACTTTCTAATTTTCAATCAACTGTCTGACTTAAGACATAAAATAATATTTTAAAATAAATTATGTATCCTCAAATAAAAATATGGTGTAGTTGTTTTTTAAAGAAATAATACGAAGGGGGATATATTCCTTGTGAGTAATGAATAAGATATGTACTCCATATCTTGGGAAGAAGAAAATAGGTTATGGAATAAATTTCTTGGTCATTTGAGCTCGAAATAAATGGAAAATCTTGTGAAATATGGTGATTTTCAAGATCTCCCTAAGTTATCACATGATCTTACCCACATGTTTGATGATTTTCAATGGGGGAAGTTCAATCTAAATACATATAAAGAAAAAGATAAAAGGTTAACAAAAGTTCTTGGTCATATGAATATTGATGTGTCCAAACCTATTTCAATAAGAGATGTTGATGGGAGGAGATATTATGTTCTCTTTATTGATGATTTTATCAAAATGTCATGGGTATCAATCATCACCCAAATGTCTAAGGTGTTTAGTTGCATAACACATTATTGAAGGGACGTTGAAAAGATTCTCTATCAAAAATCTAGCTTTTTTAAACAAATAATGGAACAATATTACAAAATATCCATGTGGTGTATTATCTAGAGAAACATGGGAGAAGGAACCATGTTTCAATAGTAAAATCTCCATAGTAAAATTGAGTAGTGAAGAGAATAAATTGGATTATCAAAAATATGGACAGAACAATGCTCATTGAGAAAGACATTCCATAAAAATTTTGGAAAGTAGCAGTGATGGAATGAGTCTATATATAAAATAGAGCCTTATTGTGTCTAAAGTAAATGAAGGCTCCATATAAGATATGGTATGTAAGTAATCCAATGTTGAAGTAATTTTACGTCATCAAAAGTAAGTTTTTCATTCAAAATAAAGATAAACATAAGAAGTTTCCAATGGCGATGAAGTGATATTTTCTAGCTACTCAAGAAAAAGAAAATAATTTAAATGTTTCAAAAATAAGCTAGGAAAATTTGTAGAAATTAAAGATGTGGTTATGATATAAAATAATAATAATCTTTAGTAAATACTTGAATAATTTCAAAAATATAATGTTGAAGAGATGAAAATATCCAAGGGAGTTCTAGTACCTGAGGTAGATTGATAAAAATGATTCAAATAATGAAATGGATGATCATAAACCTATATCTACACAAAGATCAAAGAGTCGAGTTAAAATTAATATATAGAATATAATTAATGATCAATGAGTGCCAGTGTAGAAAAGGAGAATAAAGAATCTACAAAGAGCATATTTATTATCACAAGTAGGTACAAAGTGTTTTGAATAGTCATCAAGAGATAACATTTGAGTTTAATAAATGAAGGAAAAACATGACCCAATAGAGAATAATCTGACATGGGAGATTGTTTTGAAACCAGTGGATAAGAATGTCATCAGGACCAAATGGGTATTCTAGAATATAATAAATGAATATTGCATAGTTATTTGAAATTAAGAATGTATATTTTGTTATGGGTACTCTTGGATAAAGAGTATCAATTTTTATGAAACATTTAATCCTATTTCTAGGATAGAGATAATCATATTTTTCTTGGTCATAGTAGTTCAAAGAAAGATCACAGTTTTCTATATGGATTTCAAGCCAATATTTTTTAATGTGGTTGTAAAGTAAAAAGGGGATATTCAGTCAACATATGGTTTTCTCATTCATGGAGATTATAACAGTGTTTTTTAGCTGAGGAAGGAACTATATGGGTTAAAATAAGCCCTGAGAGTGTTATTAATGGCTCAATCAATTTTTGAGGAATCTTGATTTTCAGTGTGGTGGAGTTGATTACAATATATATATATATCAATAATTATAGTAATCAATGTATGATGGTGATGATGAATATTGATGACATATTATTTGGTTGATCAGATGAATCATAATGCAAAACGTTCTCAAAATTCATGAAAATTGAGTTCGAAATGTTAATGATTGGTGAATTGACCGTTTTCCTTTATTTAAAGGTTACACAAGGAAGGAATGGAACATTTATTTCTTAATAAAAATATTCCAAGGAGGTTTTGAGAAGATTTTGAATGGATAATTCCAAGGAGATAATGACTCTGGTGGCTATATAGATGAAACTATCAATATGTGATGAATGAAAAAAGGTTAATGTCATGAAATAAATGCAAATAATTATAATTACCATTGTTCTTAATGGATACCAAACCAAATATTGTGTTTTCCACATGCCAAGAAGTACAATATCAATTTAATCCCAAATAAAACCACTTAATTATAGAAAAATAATTTTTTTGGTATATCAAGGGCATAGTGAATTTTTATTTTATATAAAATGAAAAATCACAGCAAGAGTTATTGGGATATATAGATACAGGATGGTTTGGTTCTTCTAATCAAATAAAATCAATGTTAGTTGGTGCATTCTATCTTGGATGATTTTTTATTTCCTTTCTAATAAATAAACAAGATTTATTTTCATTGAGAATTGTAGAAGATAAATATATTATGGCCACTCAAGATTGCATATTGTTATTGTTGATGAAGCTGTAGCTTGATGATATGGTATTAAAGTGAATTATTTGATCAGAATCCATTCCGATAATCCAAGATCAATAAATCATACAAAAAACTAGTTCATCACTCAAGGAAAAAATTCATTGAAATCATGTACCATTTTATCAAGGATAAGGTGGAGAGTGGGATTTTGAGGTTGAAGTATGTGCCAAAAAATTGTAGGTTCTAGAAATTATGAAAAACGCATTACCAAAAGAGGCATTTGACCAACATCGACTAGCTCATGATGTTTAGTCAACTCCCCACACATAAAGAGTGTGGAAGTGGAACCCATTATCCCATAGAAATGGTGTTCATTATTTATGTACTAATATTTTTTCTTTACAAAATTTCAGCCATAGAGGATTTACTTTTGGGTTCATTGAAAATGAGGGAGAAAATAACGTGATCATGAAAGGGGGAGAAGCTTTTAGGTGGAGTAACAAAGAAGTGGAGATTTTAAATCTGATGATAGTGAAGCACTTTAGGTAATGTAGAAAAATTATTAAAGTATTTTTTGATACAACTAGTTTAATATTTTTTTGTATTCTTATGTTCCACATGTTTTAATATAGTTGGTTTATTAGAACTTTTAGTTTTTAGAATGGATTATCTAGTGGTCTCAATGATAATGTGGTTCATTGATGAAAATTTCATGTTACTCTTGTTTCTCATGTCTAGCATGACTCATGTGGGATTTGAGTATGTTTTGAGTAAATTTATTATCATTTTTTGGTGTCGCATAGTGCGAGTGGTGTACTACAATAGATAGTGTCTTTATACTTATCAATAGAAGTGTTTGGGTTGTTTTGATGTATTTTCAGAAATCCCAAAGGGAGATATTATTTATAAAAATCCATCAAGGTGATATCTTGATATTTTTAAATTATTATTTTTGTTAAAAAATCCATTTGATCACATTATTTTATGGATAGTGTGGCTAAAGAAGTTTTTTTAAAGGTGGTGTATTTCAAATTATTTTTCATAATTTTGGGCCTCCAAATTGGGATTTTGTTTTATGGAAATGGAAAGATTATTACATTGTTGTTTTTATTTTTGGAACACAAAGGAGGTATGAGGAACTAAAAATGATATTGTCATTTGAGGATGAAGGTGGTGAATTAAGGTCAATGCAATGGTTTATGCACTTTGAAAATTACATAACAAGATTTGTTCGAGTTAAGATTTTCATTTTTGGTAAAATTCAGTGCATTAATATTCTCCAAAATTGGATTTTTTTTTTCAAATGAGAATGGTGATTTTGAGGGTTATACAAAGGAATTAGGTGGTAATGTGAATCGTAATTTATGTTCATTCCAAGATGATGAATCATCCATAATAGAGTTTTTGATAATTGTCATTAACAGTTTTTTGGTATTTATTTTCCGATTTAAAGGAACGTTGTCACATCATTAGAAAGAGAAAATTTCATTAGAGAATATCATCATTTGAAGAATTCATCTAAGTCTAAAGTGTTCAATGAATCAGAAATCTTATGAAGTATGATTTTTGGGAAGAAAACACATATAAAGGTTCTATGGGGAATTGTAGCTTATAAAAGGAAAATGTGATCTTGAAATGTTAATCAATCATAAAGATAAGGCAGTCTATGAAGAAAAGGTGTTCTGTAAAGCACTCACATTATTCGGCATAGATTTTTCCTCAATTGAATTAATGTATTTTGTGAAGGATCAAAAATAATTAATAAAAGGTCCCTCCATATGGAAAATAACATTTGATGAAGTGTACTTCAACTATATGGTGAAAATAGAGCTTCATGGAACACACATGTGTAAAACTTTTCTAAGGTGTTTCAGATCAATGAATGATTCTTCTAAAGAAGTAGTGATCGCACATCAGTTTTGAGAGTAGGGATATTTCAAATTTTGATATTTTTTAAACCATAATGGATACTGATTCTGTCTCAAATATTGTAATAGTAGTTCACTTTAGTTGATTTGGTACATAGTCACATTGCCTTTGTATGATCCTTGGATATAGCCCAGTGAAAGTGAACCCAGTAGAATTATCGTGTCCTATGCATGTTTTAATTCTCATTTATTATGTGCTATAGTAAGTTGGGAGAATATTGTTTTATTTAACAATGAGTCAAGATCCAAAGAGAAATTTTTTTCAATATTTCATTCACTGATTCACCCCCCTCTAATGTTATTTAACCTTAGTTGGGTAATAAAGTCTCAACCCAGGTGCCATTTACCAGTAACCCACACCGGTCAGTTATGTGACCTTAATAATGTCTCCCCTTATGCCAGAGGCTATTGACTAGTAGTGAAGGTATATTATATAAAACATGTGATACTAGACCCTCTTTATCAAAGAATCACAATAGTGGAAATAATTAAGAATAATCAAATGATATAATCAATAACCAAATAAAACCAGTATCACATGATGACCAAAACATATATACAATATCCAAACAAAAAAATAGATATGTCATGCAAAATATGTGTCAAGTATCAAATAAAAAAAATAAAAAAATGACACATTAACACTCCCAATTGGGTCCCTATAACTAGTCTGGTTCCCTCATCTATGCTCCATACAAACTCAACCATCTAACATAGGGCTCATTACCTTATCCTATCCTGCAAACATAATATCTATTCGGTTACAAATCAAGAAACCCAAGTAGGGTGTGAGTACAAATCCATAGGCCACAACAAATGGCTTCTAAAGCAATATATACTCAATAACAGTGTATGCGATTGTATAAAGAATAAATTCCAATACATAAAGTAATTAGATGTCACATCTCATTATTATTTAATTAACCACAAAATTTCTAGGGTTCCTAAAGACACCTAGCCCATCAATAATTACAATGGCCTATTCCAGAGTCTGAACTATCCCCAAGTTATATCACATATCACATAGTGAATTAAAATTCATTATTACATGGTCTTTCATTTTCCATTGAATTTTGAATCATATTATGTCCATTTGGAACCATAGTCCAAATCCAATCTCATGTTTGTATAATTCCATGTCTGGCACCCCATGGGTATTTTGAGCATCAATCCTTTCCCCATACCATATGGTTATTTGGATCATCATTCCCTCTCTCATATAATAATATTTTCATGCATGCATTTGTGTCTATAATTTCATTGATAACACCCTGTGGGAATTTTTTGCATCATTACATGTCCCACACCACAATTTTCATTCAGTCACATATATCACATTTAACAAGATTAATAAATATTAACCCTTTTATCAATATTTCTCATCATGTAATTCCATTTTAATTATCAAAGAAAATAGTGTTCAGCACATTAAATGTCAAGGAATATTATGAAAATTTCACCATTAAACACTTTTTAACAATTAATCACATAAAAAATTAACCATTCAAGGTTAATCCAAACATCCATTTAATCCCATTATAAAAAATTAAATATTCCATCAATTAACCAAATTACACAATCTCATTAACCTATCAATTTCATGATCGCATTTTAACCAATCTCAATTTCCCCAAGTATAACCCAATTCATTAACACATGAAAATTTAATTTAATCAATTATATTCTGGATGAAATTTCCCAATAATGGAAATTGAAATTATATAATTACATATATTTAATTATATCAATATTATGGTAACTGAATTTTATACCACACAACACAATATTGTTGATGGATACTCCCCAATAAAAATCTCCAAATTGAAGTGTAATATTCAATTGCACTATGAAGAAATATATCTAGATCCAAAACCTAGATCGAATATAAAATGGATCAGATCCATCAAAACATAGATTTATATCCACTACCAATAGAGGAAAACATACCTTTGAAATATGATAGAAATAATTGACCAAGGATAAACCCAATTGGGATGATAATCTCTTATCACTAGAGGAGTAAATTCACTAATATGGTCTTCTATTTGTCAATAATGGAGTTTGGAAGCCCTTGGAATCCATACAGAAGCCCCAAAAATTGATATTATTGAGTTAGTGTTGTGTCAGGTCGAATTAGGGTGAAGGATGGGGGTTCAAGAATTTTAAAACTAATTTTTAGAGGATTAAATCCCAAATGCATGGTTTCCTGGTCAGGGGCACACTGTTTTCCCAACTATGTGCCCTGATTGTGCACCACTCTCATGGGGGGTATAGTTAATCCTAAGAGGTTGAACGTTTTGAAAAACCATTATTCAACCTAACTGTCCCTCTTTGTCTCGAGTTTCATCATTTTTATGGTAGGATTTATAGTTTGGGAAAACCATGTGTCAATTGTGCACTTCCCAAAATCCCTCCAAAAACATATAATTTTCATAAAATTTCCCCAAGTCAGGCCTTAAAAATTATAAACAAAAAAGGAAAAAAGAGTACCTATAAATGAGAAAGACACATCACTATAAAAGATCTAGAACATTAAATCTCCCCACCTTATAATAGATTTTCTTCGAGATGTACTCCCAAGCATCTCTAAGGTTCCAATGTTAAATTATCGAGACACTAAGGCTTCATACCCCCTTATATATCTCATTTTTTCCCGTGAACAATCCCATTTCTTCCACAATATAAAAACTATCAAAATACTCATTCTATGAAACAATTTATCACTATGATCCACAACACAAATTGGGTACTCCTCAAAGGATGCATTGGCCTCAATCTCAACATCATCCACATCGATCACATGAGTAGTGTTGGGGTGATACCGTTGAAGTTGTGACACATTAAATACATCATTAATACATTTTATAACTCTTTGAAATATCTAATCGGTATTCCATCTACCTGATTCTCTCCACACTGCCAAAATATCCAATAAACCTAGGGACCGACATTACCTATATCTGAATCCTATAGTGACTAAATCTAAATGATGCCCAAAGGAAAAGAAAATCACCCTCTCTAAACTTAAAGAGTAGTTGATGTCTATCAGCATACGACTTCTATCATCTTTGATCCGTAGACTTACAATTTTGAATCATATGAACCTACTATAACGTCTCCTGGATGAGACTTAGTCCCAACAACTTTGACTCTCCTTCCCCTATCAAACACAATGGTGACTTGCATGGCCTACCATAAAGTTCCATAGATGGTGCCATCTGAATAGTTTCCTAATAAATATTTTAAAATGTGAACTCAAAAAATGATAGGTGCTTCTAACAATACCCACAGAAGTGTAGATAAAAAGATGTTAGCATATCCTCAAGAAATTGAATAGTACGGCTGATTATCAATCTATCTAGGGGTGGAATGATTTAATTAGAAAAACATGTGTACCAAGATCCATCTTGAAGACCTTCCAGAATCATGAAGTAAAACACAAGTCATGTTCTGAAACAATACTCAGTGGCACCCCATATAGATAGACTATCTAACGAACATAAAAATCTCTCAGCTAATCTACTGAGAAAGTCTCCCATATAGGCATGAAATTCACTACTTTCATTAGTCATTCCATAACCAATAAAATAGCATCATTATTCTAAGTAATCCTTCGGAGACCCACCAAAAAATTTAGGGTAACTTCATCCCACATCCATTATAGTATGGGAAATAGATTTAGTAAACCAACAAGTCATTGATTCTTGTCCATAACCTACTGACAGGTGTAGTATCGTGTCATGAACCTTTCAATATTCTTTTTCATGCCGAGCCACCAAAACTATCAACATAGGTCACTATAAATTTTGGTCACACCTATATTCACTAACCACTTTGATCCATGAAATTCACACATCATCTCCTCTCACATGCAATTAGTCATGACAATAGGACCCCAAAAATTGATGATTTTTTCATCATCTATAGTTTAATCAGAAGATGATTTCCCACCTTCAAGGCTTTCCCTCAAGGCCAAACACTCTAGATCCTTATACTACCTCTTTGTGATCTGGATAAGAAGTGTGTACTTCACTGAAATTAATAATAGAGTCGTCATATCATATCTCTCATGAACCATAACATGCATATCATCTAGTAAGGTCATCATCATCCACTTAGATCTAGACTTCTGAAATTCTGGAGTCTGAGTTTTCCTTCTCAAATCCTCAAAAACACTATTTCCTTTATCATGTGTATATGATAGCACAAAATGAAATGATTGCATATACTCAACCCATCTCCACCTCTGGAGATTCAAATATTGTTTTGAAAATATATACTTTAATATCTTATGATCTATATACATATTAAACTTTTCTCCAAACGGATAATGTTTCCAACACATCAAGTCCTAATCAACTATAGCTAAGTCAAGGTCATGCATTGGGAAGTTCTGTTCATGTGGACTCAACAACTGTGACCCATACTCCACAAATTGATCTCCCTACATCAACACTAATCCAAGCCCAATCCCAGATACAACACAGAAGACTATATACTCCTCCCCTAGCTTGGGTAGGATCAAGATCAATACAGTAGTCAAATAATTATTCAACTATTGGAAACAGTTCTCACATGATCCAGAAAATTAAAAATTAACTTTATTCTTGGTAAAGCCCGAAATAGGTTCCTCCAAGTGGTAAAAGTCTTGGATTATCCTAATATTGGGGCTCACTAAACCTATAAATCTATATATATTAAAAACAATCTTGGGAAACTCCTAAGAAACAACATCCTTCAACTTCTTTGAGTCCACTGACACACCTTCCTCTGATATTATTGACCCAAGAAATGTACCTGATCGATCCAGAATTGGAACTTTTATATCTTGGGGTATATTTGATACTCTTTTAGTATACTTAGTATTATGTTAAGATGTTGGGAATCATCTTCATGATTCTTGGAGTACACCAAAACGTCATCCCCAAATACTACCACAAAACTATCTAGGTAAGGGTAGATGATTTTGTTCATCAAGGCCATAAACAATATTGGTAAATTTGATAGCCTTAACAACATCACAAAAAACTCATATAGGCCATACGTTCTTCTGAAGGAATTCCTTGGTATATCAAAAGAATGAATTCTATACCAATGATACTTTGATCTCAAGTCAATATTAGATAAGACATGATCTCCCCTCAAATAGTAAAAAATACCATCGATATATGGAGGGGGATAACAGTTCTTCACAGTCATCTGGATCAAATTTTGGTAATCAACACAAAATATAAACTCCCTATTGGTCTTTTTTCAAAAAACAGGAGAACCCCAATGTGATGTACTCTGATAGATAAACCACTTGTACATAAAATCTTCTAATTTAGTATTAAATTCTTGTAGCTATTTTGGTGCTATTGTGTATGGTGGAATAGAAACTAGATCAACCCTCAGTATGAAATAAATTGTAAGCTCCATGTCTCTCTAAAGTAGAATCCCTGATGATTCCTCAGGAAACACAACATGGAACTTTTCCACTATAAGTGGAAATAAATCAGGCCCTTCACACCCACAATCCTACATGATAATTTTAACCTGGGCGGTGAGATCCCCCAGTTGTTGAAAAGACCCTGCATGGCCTACCTATATATCTCACTCCTCGCAATTAATATAATTTTCACCCTAGGGAAATGTAAAATTCACTACCCTATGGTAACAATCTATGTGGGATGGTAAAACACTAATCATTCCATACCCAAAATTAGTTCAAAGCCATACATGTCGAGGATGTAAAGATACCATAGAAAATGATACACCACAACCTTGAGAGAACTCCCCTTGCATAAATAGACGTCCCTATACCATACTCTCAATGGTGTATCGATCATCATAACGCCACTCAAAAACACCATTTTCAGACTCAAATCATTCACAAGTTTTTCATATAAAAATAAATGAGAGTCACTTAGAACACATAAGGAAATAGATATCATAGAATCTAAAATAATAATACATATAACTATCGATGGTCCAGTATCACTATCCAAAATTATATAATGTGCTACATGAGACTATCCTACCACTATTACATGTGATAAAGTATGAGTCCCCTAAGCTTCACCACTCTGTTGATATAGGTTCTCTTTCCCAGAATTACCTCATACACTACCACGACATTCATAGCTAGTAGAACTCCAACTACTAGACTTATGTGGGGTTAATAACCCCCTTACAGCACTTAAATTCTATCTAGTTCCTCCAAAATTACCCATCTATCATGGTTTCCTGCAAAACCCTTTTAGATGTCACATCCACCTACAAGATCAACACTCTATTTTTGGTCGGGGACAATGCCTATGAAAGTTACCCACCATACTACACTAGTTGAAGATCACTAGGGTAACATCATGAGTAATTGATCATTCCTCTTGGATACTCTTATTTCCACTTCTCTAGCCACTATTTTCAAAATGATTCTTCCTACCCTCAGAAGATTTACTTTCTGATCATCCAGTAGAAACCACCTATCCTCCACTAGAAGCCTCTTTCAGGTCCCCCTCAGATATGTGATTCTAATACACTACCTCATTAAACTTATTTCACTGAAAGATGCTAACCTCCGAATCAATATCATATTTAATCCCATCCTGAAAACATCTTATTGTAGCTTTCTAACCCCTTACAGTGATGGAGAAAATCATCGCAAGTTAGTAAGGTAACCAACATAGTCCATCACAGATAAAATCCCATGGTCCAGCCTCATAAACTCTATTTCCCTCCCATGTCTTAGAGTCTCTGGATAGAAGTTCTCTGAGAACTTCTATTTTAATTCCTTACATACCATGTTTTCTATCTATCCATCTCATATCTATATGTCACACCATTGATTCAATAATCCTCCCAATGTATAAGACACCATCTTAACTCTTTTCTCAAAAGGAGTCTCTAAGTGTTTAAGTATCATTTGAAAATATGCAATATGAAACACGGTTACCTCAGTTCCACCCTATCTAGTTAATTTCAGAGGGTTCTACAACTAAAATTCCCATGTCAATTCGAACATACTCTTCAAAACCCCTAGGTGCACCTCCCCATATACCAAAGGCTATCGAATAGTATTGAGGGTCTAATATATATAACATGGGAAAACTATATCCTATTTATCAAAGAATTTAAAAAGTAGAAATAAATAATAATAGCCAAATTATATAACCAATAACTATATAAAAATTTATATCATGATAACCAAAATAATAATGCAATATCCAAACCAAAATAGTAGATATTTCATGCCAAACACATGTCAAGTGTCAAATGAAAAACCAAAATATAGACACACTAACACTCCCAAGAGGGTCTTGACACCACGTCATGTTCCCTTTTACATGTTCCACCACATCTTAGCCATCTAACATATGGATTTTTCCCTTATCCTATACTAAAAACATGAAGTCTATTTGGGTACCAATCAGGAAGCCCAAGTAGGGTGTGAGTGCAACATAGTAGGTCACCACCAATGGAATCTAAAGTAATATCCAATCGATAATAGTATATGTAGTTTTATAAATAATAAATTATAATGAAAAAAATAAAAAGTTAACACATTTAGTTATTCCTTAACTAACCACATAATTTTTTGGGTTCACAAAGGCACCCAAACCATCAATACCTGCTTCAGCCCACGTCAAATTCTAAACTATCCCCCAGGGATATTACATAGCACATATAGAATTTAAATTCATTATCACATGGTATTTGATTATAAATTTAAATTCAAATTATATCATGGACATTTGGAGATATAGTCCAAAGCCAATCTCATGGGAATAGAACATTGTTTCTAGCACCCCATGGTAAATTGGACCATCCGTCTTTGTCTCACACACCATGGGTATTTGGAGCATCAGTCCTTGTCTCATACAATAATATTCACATGAATTCATTTGGGTCTAGAATGTCATGGATATGACCTTGTGGGTATTTGGAGAATTATTCAATATACCACACCCCATTTCCCAATCAATCATATATATAACATATATGACATTTAATTCGTTTAATCAAAATTCACCATCTTATCAGCATTTCTCATCATATAATTTCATTTAAATTATCAAAACAAACACGGTTCAACACTTTGGGGGTGTAATTTTGGTTAGGTAGGGGCCTATGAGCGGCGTTTGAGTGAAAACCCAAGGTGGCTAGCGTTCTCCAGTTATCGGTTTCCTCTTCCCCCTCTAGCCAGGATCGGTTCATGTCAACTTCTTCATCGGCACATCGTGGCATGTTCTGGTGTGGAATGGAGATCCATGGAACTGGTGAGATTTGCCACGCCTTTGTCTTCTGGCCCTGGTGTCGTTGATTTCTGGAAATTTTCAGCTTTGGAGAGGCTTGTCTTGCCTCCGGCTTCTACGGTCGGCGTCGGCGACTCTCGGCGGCACTACGTCGTCTAGATCTGAAAAGGACGGGGCTCGAAGGCTCCATTTTTTTCGATCTGGTGTTATCACCTCTTCTTGGCTTATCCAGTGTGTCCCGGAATCATCCAGTAGGTTCTGGTGTGGCTTGCGTGCTTTCTGCAGTGCTCGGAGGGGGAATATCTGGGTTTCGGATGTTGTATGTTTTGCGCTGAGGGTGGCATCAGAGAAGGTGAAGCGACCTCGATCATTCTTCTTCGACAGCCTCGTTTTGTGGTGATCAAAGGTGGATTTGGTAATTTTTGTGGAATCTATAAGTTCTAAAAATTGTGTGTGGTTTGATAACGGGAAATGTTGGGTGATCGTGACAATTGGTTGAAGATGAATGAGGATTTGTGGTTAAGGGTGAAGGAGGAATGACCGAGTCATATGTAGAGTAGGGTGAGGCATCAGGGCAGCCTGATCTTTGTTCTAGTTTCTTCAACATCCTTTTTTTGATGGATTCTTTCTGGAGGTTTGTCTCACATCTCTGGTAGTTTGGGCGAACTCCATCTGGATTTTGCGGACGGAAGGATTTGGGCTGGTGTCTATGGTCGCACCGGTGGATGTTTGAGGAGGCTGGCTCTGAGGATTGGTCAACTAGTTTGATGTTTGTGCCTTGGTTCATGGTTTCATGGCCTTGATTTTGTTGTTTTTAAGTGGTGAGGTTATGAAATGGTCAAGTGGTGAAGTTGTGGTCTGATGTAGTGGTGTGGCAATGAAGTCATGTTTGGTTTCTCACTTTTTCCTCAAAAGTGTTTTCATAATAAAAAATTTAATTTTCAGTCAATCAACTCTTTAAATCTCAATGAATAATATGAAAATTTCACCATTAAACTCTTTTTTACATTAAATCACATAAACCATTAACCTTTAATGGTTAATCCAAACACAAATTTATTTCAATTATCAACTAATTCAATATTCCATCAATTAACACATTACATAATCCTATTAACCCATCAATTTCATCATCACAATTCAACCTATCATAATTTCCCCACGTTTATCCCAATTCATTAACGCATGGGAATTTATTTTAATCAATTCAATTCTAGATTAAATTTCCCAATAATGGAAACTATAATTGCATAATTACATACATGTTATTAAATAATTACTATGGGAATTGGTGTTTAGACCGCCTACCTCAATATCGTTGATTGGCGATGGGCAATGGAAATCTCTAAATTGAAGTGGAATGTTCAGTTTCACAAGGAAGAATATTATCTAGATCCAAAACTTAGATCCTAGAACAAAAGGATAAGACTTATAAAAATCTAGATCTAGATAAATGACCAACGGAGGAAAAAATCTCTTCAAAATATGAGAGAAAGATACGAGAGAGGGAGAAAACCAATCAGGATGAGAATCTCATACCGAGAGATGTGCATATTCTTCAATATGATCATTGATTCATCCAAAATATAGTTCAAAATTCCTTGGAATCAATCCATAAGCCTCTAAAAATGATTTCAATGAGTCTGTATAAAGTCGAGTAAAATTAGGGTGAAGATTAGGGGTTCGGGAATTTTAAGACAATATTTTGAAGGATTAAATCTCGTGCAAATGGATTTCTAGGCAGGGGAACATGGTTTCCCAAACCGTTCCCCCTAGACATGAGCCTATAATATTGGTGTGCATAGTTACTCCTAAAAGGGTGTATGGTTTGACAAATCGTGTGCCCACCGTGTAATCCCTTTCTATCTAGGGTTGCATGGTTTGTTGAGGTAGGGCACACGGTTTGGCCAAACCATGCATGGTGACATAAAAAACCCATAAAAAACTTCCATTTTTTCACCCAAACACACCCAAGACACACCTAAAACAAAATACAGCCAAAGCAATGAAAAATAGTGCTTGTAAATGAGCTATAGACATCACCAACAATGGTTGGGATCTTATATGGGCTAACAGTTTTTATATCAAAATTCAATATAAAGTTCATTAAAATGACATAAATGGGATTAATAGATATATAATTGAACTAATTTTACTTTTAAACCCATATTTAAATAATAATTATCTAGTAAATTATTTGAATTAAAATATAGGTTTTTATAAAATCCAGTATTTTTTATTATTCATTGAAAATTTTATCTTTATAGAAAATTCTCAAAAATTTACTTCAATATAATTGAAATTTTATGATTTCAAAAAAGAAGTTCAATTTTTCAAATACATTTTCTTAAAGGGGCTAAAAGTAATTTTAAAATAACTGCACAGAATGTTATAAAACTGCTCTTTTTAGAACAATACCATTTTTAAGCATTAAATTGGATTTATTCTTATCTCATGCTTGAAAAATATATAAGATGGACGATGTTAAACACATGATTTTGTTTATAATATATAAATTTAATTAAAATCATTCACTAAAAGTTTTTTATTTAATTTCTTGTGATAAAATGCATTTTTGCGCATAAAAATGGATTTTCAAAAAAAGATTTCCTTTATTTTAAAATGGATTTTTTTCATTTATAATTAATTAGTTATTAGAGAATTCATTTTATATTTATATGTAAACCCTATATTTTCAAGAGTAAGAATGAATTACCTCAAAAAGGTATGATGAACCTGACCTCCCACATAAATACTCACTTTACGTGCATATTTCTAATCATATATCAATGGTTTTTAGTGTGTGATCAATGAATTTAGCCTTGTTTTGCAATGTTTTAGTAATTTATGGGAAATTTTGGATGTGTAATGAAAATGGTTTTAAAAGATTAAAAGATAGTTCATTTTGAATTTTAGATTTTTATATATGAATCATATTAAATTTACACGAATCTCACTTTTTTCTAACACTTTTTTTTTGCAACTGTTTGTTAAAAAAATACGTCAAGCCCAATTTAGTCATCAACTAAGGTCGGTCCTCCACTTAGCCAGACTGCATAAGGTGGGATGGCCATCCAAAACAACTCATGAGGGCCCGCTAGAACTGGCTACATATGGGGGGTCAGGCCCGTTCACACAAGGCCCGTGGGTAGTGAAATCACATAGGCATATCTACCTTAGAGTGCGAGTGTGAGGGGAATGGGATGACTCTGTATAGTGGTGTGAAGATAAAATCATCGAGACAGGGTCATCCATGGTGGAAGCAAGTATCCTCCGACACCCGACATACTTTGCTACCCAGCTGATCTCATGCTTAAGCTTATATGTGAGGGTTTACTACTCCCAATTTTTTTTGTGGAATCATTATGAAGTCGTGCTCTTCCACTCTCTACCATGGGAAGCTTCTTCCAGTCAACTCTACCTCTGTTTCAGTGCCCATGGCTTCGACGGACGCCCCAGCACGCTACTCACACTATCAAGTGCCACCACCACATTCCTTCATGCTGAACCCAGATCACCATGATCCATCATCATCGCATGTCATACCCACATGTCTATGTCCACCATAGTAGTAATCGAGAACCACCATCGCTACCCCTATCAAGTCTCGATCACCTCTGAAACCACCTATGATCTCCTCCGACCACTTCTAAGTCTGGAGGAAGATGTAGCACAAGTTACCGCTTTCCCACCATCACTCTAATGTTGTATGCCACCTATTTCCTTCTTCACACCCTCAGGTCTCATGGGTTAGATTTTGAATGGGAGATCCTCCTAGTTCTGATACCAATAAAAAGAGGAAAATCCCTCATTTCTAAGGGATCAGTCGAATCCCAAAGGAGAAAATTCCACTAGAGGAGTCTCGTGCCGCTGTTGCATCTCTTTTTCTCCTTTATGTTTTCTTTTTTATTTTATTTTTTTATTTCCATTAATGTATTTTAGTTTAATTTCAATATAAATATATATTATAAATAATATTTCTTGCATATAATTTTAATTTAAAGTGTTCCTCTATTCCCCACCATTCTCCTTCTTCTCATCTATTATTTTTAATTTTCTTATTATTATTATTATTATTATTATTATATTTTTTTACCTTCTATTTTGTTTTATTTCTTCTTTTCTTCATCATCTTCTATTTTATTTTATTTATATCTCTCTCTTATCCCAATTCTTTTTAATTTATTATTTTATTTTTCTCAGCCTCATTATTTTTAAATGTCTTCTTTATTTTATTATATTTTATTTCTTCTATTCTCTTCCATCATTCCACCATTGTGATATCTTTTTTTCAAAAATGAGGAATTTACCTTGAGGCTTGGTCTGGGGGAAAGTTAATGTGTTCTTGAATTTTTCTTAAATTTTATTTTAATTTTTTTGGTAGATTTGAGTATCATGCATAGGTGAGATGTATGTCTTTGATGTGGTGACTTCACCCCAATGACATGAAACTAAATCTATTTATATTATTTTGTTTAAATCTCATTTCCCTATCATCAATGTTTAGTTCTTTACTGGAAGGATTTGAGCTGATCAATGAATGAAAAAGTATCGATAGAGGAGGGTCCTGGAAAATGGTACCTCCTAGAACAAGGTGCACTATCAACCTTGATTAAAGAAGGAGGTGGAATTGAGATTTCTTATACATTCAATGATTTCTAAAATTTATATATAAATAGTTATAGTGTAAACATTAGATCTAATATCTAGATTATCAAATTGAAATCAAACATATAAATGAGAATAATGATCAAATCCAAATTTGAACCCAAAATCAATCCCATTCTTTCTAATTTCATTATGTTTAGATTTTCATTGTAGTATCAGTTAGAATTTCAATTTTTGCATTCCATTAATCAAAAACCCAAAAATATTTTTTATTGTTTTCATAAATTAATAAAACAATAAAAAAAATATTTTAGGTGAATTAGATTATGTAACTGAAAAAACTGATAAGCTCCTCAAGTGAGACGACCCTTGTCAGCCACTATATTGCACATGAAAATTAATTTTCTTTTTTCACACCGCACGACTATTTTGAATCAAAACTGGAACCATTTTCAAAGATCTAATCATTTTGTTACCTTACCTTTTCAATTTTCATATTTTAGATAGATTTTATTGCTTTTATAAAAATATAAACAAAAAACATCCCTGATGAATTCAAATGATTATTATTCTACATGGACTGATAATTACTCACAGGTGAAAGAACTAGTGGATGAATAACCCTAGTCTCTAGATGATAATGTTTACATGTTGGATAGATATATTAGGGGAGGATGAAACCAAATCAGAATAATGGTGGAATTGAAGGACCACATCCAGAATCTCAAAGAGACCCTCATGCAAAAAGTGGTTGAAGGATTGGCCAAAGAGATAACTGAATTTTGGGAGCACTTCCTGGAATTTTATCAAGAAGTGGTGAAGACACAAGAATATTGCTCCTAGTTTCCTACCAAAACCTTTGAAGAAGTTCCCCCAGAATATTTTCATAAGAAAGTGTAAAAAAAACTCAAATATGATATCAATATCCTGGATAGATGATTCAATGTCACTAAGGACAAATGGATTGGATAACTGCATATTTCCAAGAATCATCTGAGTAATATAAACTTAAACCAAAAGATAAGCCACTTGTCTTACATGATTTACCTAAGGAGACCAAGGAGAAAGACATTCCAGCTATGATACACGTGGGATATCAATAGGAACTAAGTAATGTTTGGAATTAATGTAAGGAAGTACTTGATCTTCCCATACCTTTCAAAGAAGATTATCTAACACCATTAAAGGTATACACCACCCCAGTGGTGGAATTTGAAGTAAAAATGGAGGATCCTGACTACCTACCACCATTCACTGAGACTCTAATCTAAGAAGAATTCACCATTGAAGAAGAGATTTTAGTTAAACCAAATAAGGGAGTTGATATTTTATCAAAGTTTATTTTATTTTATTTTATTCAATCTGAATTGAGTATTAATTCGGACTATTTTAATTATACAGATTCAGAAAATATTTTCTATGCCTTAGAGAAATATGTAGAAATTGAAAATTCTTCTGTTGAGGAACACAAAGTGCTCCCTGATTTCATGGAACATGAATTTTAGGATCCCCAAAAGGAGATCCAAGTATTTGGGCCTAAGGAATTCAGAAAAGAGATTTCTCATATTAATGAGGATAAATTACTTATTAAAATTTAAAATTAAATTTATATTAAAGTAAAAAATAATTGTTTACTTCCCGTTTGATTATTAAATTCATGCAGCCTATGTGAAGCTAGGAATGAAAGATCAATAGTAGGTTGGACTGGTAGAAACAAATAAGAGGGTGATTTATACTTCATCCATCCCCCACAATGCAATATATACCTAATTGTGATGGGGTAGGATCTATTGTACTCTATCCATTGTTCATTCCCCACCAATAAGTATAAATCCTAAGCTAGTAAAGGCCACATTTGGTGGTTTAGATCAAAGAAGATTCATCCATCAACTAACTTTGGATAACAAGTAGTACTTTCCTATAGAGGTAGAAAACATTTAGGGCCCACTTGGGGGATCATACCAAGACTTATCCCATTTTTACTTTATTTCTAGTAATTTAGATTTCAATTTTATTTCTTAGGAATTAGTTCAGCATGCAACTCGCTCACTCTTATCTTTTTTAGCTTAAATTACATGATCCTTGTGCTTAATTGAGTAATTATATTTTGTAGGACCATGATGGCATAAGGAAACCCCTCAAATAGTGAAGGAAGATGATTAATCTTCATGGGAAAGGGAGTTCAGTTTTATATTTATCTTTTAAATTCCTTATAATTATTTTCCAAACATTTTTTGATCTTTAAGTTGAAATTTCATGTCCACATTTTAAATTTATTTTTTAATTGACTTATCTAGGAGACATGAGTTTCTTAATAATCCTATGATGCCATTTTTTATATTTAAATGTGAATAATATTGAATGAGTAAAATAGAAAATTGAATGATTAAATTGAATCATCGATATTAAAATGATGACTCCTAATTTAATGGAATTAGTTGATTCATGTAAATGAAACTTCCTAATCATTTTTCCAATATTAGAATTTCTAAAATTTATATGAATTGGTTTTTTATTCTTAATAATGCCTTGAGTGATTTTATGATATTATAATTCTCATTATCAGGAGTATTTCTAGACCACATTCTTCCAATTTTATCTTAATCATATTTCTTGAGTGATCATGGGACATATCTATGACCATAACATTCATCTGAAATTTTCAAATCTAGGACCATGAAAAAACACATTTAAAATGATTAATAAATTTTTTGAAAAGTTGTTATCCTTAAAGAACTACCTTTACAAAAATCATTTCTTAGAACATATAATCCAATAATGACATTATTTGGGATGTTCCATGCTTCAAACCTTTTTTATCCATTCCTAGCCTACTCTTAGTAATTGAAAGATAATTTATAATTGAAGTGTGTGGGTGAAGGTAGTCATAAAGGATTAGATAATTAACATTAAAAGGAAGATTTTTGGAGGTTCTTATTGTGGGAATAAATTAAGTTTGTTGATTTATTCATTATACTTCATTATTTTCCCTTCTCAATTTAAAAAAAAAGAGAAAATGGCCAAAAGAACCCCAAAAAATGAAAAAATGGTTTTGTTTTGGGAAAACCAAAAAAAAACCATTAATAGACATATGATTTTATCATATGTGGTTAGGTGGTGATGTGAGGTTTGTACTAAGTATAAATTTTGAAAAATAAAACACATGAAAAGGTTCTTTTAAAAATAAAATAAAAAGAGTATAAAAAAATAAAAAAATTCAAGAGGGTGCACAAATAATTTATTATTATTAAATTGATCATGATATTTAATTTGAGTTAGGGAATATTGGGAGTTGTTACAATTTGAAGGGGATAATTTCATTACAGTTTTACTTTTAATATCATGATTTATTATTTAAGAGATTAACCTTCTCCTTGAGCCTTAAATTTTAATTAAAAAAATCCTTCTAACTATAAGCCTCAGATGCAATTTAACCTTAATAGAAAACCCTCATGATTTTATGTGTCTTATGTATTTACAAAGTGTAAAAAGTAGTTCATTTTCAAGCATATGGATAGAGAGAATGTATTCAAGATATGAGCACAACTCTACTTGAATTTTTATCATGGGTGATTAGTGGAGAGAATAAAAAGTTAGGTAATCTTGATTTTTTATGTTTAATCATTATGAATTAAGTAACTTGAATTAATGAGAAGTGAAGTTTCACCCTTTTTAAAAGGGAAAAAATAAAACGTTTAAATTGATTATTTCTTTGAAAAATAGGAAATTAAATTGACAGTTTATCTGAATTTCAAAATTTTAATTTAAAAATGAAAATCATTTGATTTTATTACATTAAAATTTAAAAAATTATAGTATTGATTCCCATTAATTTTTAATGTTTATATTTTATGCATGAGGATAATAATAGTTTAACTCTGGGGGTATTTTATAGAATCATTTTATGTGCATATTTATAATCAAATTCTAATGGTTTTTAGTGTGTTATTATTGAATTTTCCCATGTTTTTCAATGTTTTAGAAATTTATATTCAATTCAGAATATGGAATAAAAATGGGGTTGAAAGATTAAAATAAGGTTAATTTCTAATTTGAAATTTTTATCTGTGAATCTTATTAAATTTTCATGAATATTAAAATTTTCTAACTCTTTTCTTAAGTATTTATTAAAAAAATAGGTCAGGCCCAAGAAAACCTTAAACTAAGGATAGTATTCTGCTTATCCAGCCGCCACAAGGTGGGATATATGGCCAGACCTACCCAAGAGGGCCTTCTAGAACTCACTGCGCACCGGGGGTTAGGCTCGTGCACACAGAGCCCGAAGGTAGTGAAATCTTATTGGTATAGCTACTATATAGTGCATGAATTGTTGCATGGGGTGACTCCATATTGAGGTAGGAGGATCAACTCACTAGGATGTGGTGGTCAATTATGATAGTGAGTGTCCTTCGACACCTTACTAACTTCACTGCCTAGCTGATCCTGCTCTAAGGCTTATATGTGAGGTCCACACTCTCCCATGTTTTGATGTGGGATCACTTAGACATCGTGATCCTCCGCACTCTATCACATGCTACCACTGTAGGTCGACTCCACCTCTATTCTAATGCTCCTAACATCACTGGATGCCCCTTCTCGCAACTCCTGTAGTCAAGCACCACCACCACCTTCCTTCACGTAGATCCCTGATCACCATGAACCATCACCGCCTTCTACAGCACCCGCACATCACTAGTCTCCACACAAAAAATCGAGAACCACCATATCCACACTTATCAAGCCTCGATCACAACTATCACCACCTCTGATATCCTATTGTCGTTTCAAATGTCGAAGGAAGAGGGAGGACCTACTACTACTTTGTAACGACCCAAAATCTTATTAATCAAAATTCCTCTTGATCTAATTAAATGTCTTATTATGTAAAATGGTTATATAAAATATGCACTTCTTTGGTTTTATGTTTCTGGATTTCATAATACCATTAATAAATCTTATCTTTACTAATATTTCCGTTGAACAGTGATCGATTAATTAGTATAAATATAGGGCTTTAGAAAATCCAATTTACTCAGACAAAGGATGAAATGACCTCATCCAATAGAATTGCTCCATATGAAGCCCATTTTTCGGAACTCATAAAGGAGGTGGCATCAAGGAGATTCGTTCTTGACCAAGCCCAAGCTGAGCTTTAATACGTTAAGCTCAAACATAACCACCTACGAGAGATGTTGAAGTTAATAGAGATTACCACCTGAGCGATGTTATCCTAGCCACCCCAAGAGTCTGTAACGATCACACACCTTACTCTTAGTTCTTATGTGGGTTTTATAAGGGGTTATGTAACAATACCCTAGCACTATGATTATGTGCTTTATTTTTTTTAAATAATATACATTCATTTTATTAATGTTACTATGTAAATGGTTTTTAAAGCACAAATAATATTTTTAGTTAATATTCAATTAATAAATCAATTTTTATGAATTAATAGATTTTTTGAATTAAATAATATTTTAATAAAATATTATTATAACTTAATTACTTTTTATTAAATATAAATGATCATAAAATTTTTATGAATACAATTACCATTTTTATTATGTTTTGAAAACTATTTTTGTCAAAACCCATGAATTTTCAATTAATGTTGGTTTTTTATTTTGAAAGAGAAAATGAACTTATTTATAAAATTATTTAGATAATATGAATATTATTTTTAGAATCATGGATAATTTTTCATAATTTTCTGAGATAGTCAAATTTTTTGTTAAAACTTTATTACCGTTTATATATATATTGTGTTTTATGACATCATAATGAACCAATTGTGATGTAATAAAATAATATGAACTGGATTTTTATTCAATATCTGTTTTAAATTTAAAATAATGTTATTTTATATTTTTTAGATTAATTTTATGGTGCATTTGTGGGACCTATGAAACTTATAAAACATTTTAACATTTTAAATGATTTCCTTGAGAGTGTGACTCACGTCCACCTAAGAAAGACTAATATTATAATAATTTAGAACATTCACCTTATAAAATAATGTTTTCTAATCCCCTTTGGAAAAAACCATGGGAAAAAACCATGGGTTGGTTTGTGGTTTTGATTAGTTTAATGTGTGGTGTCCAAAACCTAAATAATAAATAATTCCATATCTTTTCCTATATAAACCCACCCAAGATCTCACTTCTCTTCACTCAAAACCCCTGTAGAACGTCCCTAATTTTCCCTCCTTTCTCTAGTATCCTTCCAAGGAGCCCCAATATCCCAAGAAGCCTCTATCAAGCCCCTCCCAAGCCTTTGAGTTCACACTTCCAAGTAAGGGATTTCTTCCTTTCTCATTTCTGTCGAAGTTTCTTTATATTGTTATACCCATGTATTTTTAACTAAAAATGTTGGGATATAATTTCACACCTCCCTCATAATTTACTCCTTATGTGTGAATAATTATAGACCCCTTTTTCTCTAATTAATTCCTCCCATGTACACCAGTTACCATGCCAAAATTCCGTAAGGAATTTTCTCTTCTCATTTACATTCAATCTATTATTTTATATTATGAATCTAAATTCCATTAAATATGATGGGACATGTTTCAATATGAACCCCTTACTATCCATTTCATGTACATATTATGAGATACCACTTTCTCTCTCATCAACTATTTCTATGAATTCTTATGTCACATCGTTATGCTGCTGAAATTGCACCGCGATTCTACAAGACAAAGTCATTGTGTATTAAATACCATGACCATTTCCCTATCAAGGGTTTTAACCTTTATGTATGTTTACTTATTAATTATATAGTTTCATGTATTAATTGTAAATTCTTTTATAATGGTATAAATTATGATGTTTAATGAATCCATGTGGTATGATAGATGTGGCACACTTATGCATGAAATGAAATGATTAAGAAGGATGAACCTTGATAGCACTCCAATGCATTGGGTAAAGATTAGTGTCATGATACGTCAAGTGTAGTGAGGGTTTACTCTTGCTAATTCAAGTGCAATGAGGGTTTACTCATACTACATGTGCAATAATCCTTGGCTCATGCTCATATCATGTTAAATGTTGTTACCGCATTTCCTTGTTATGATAATCATGCTATATCATTCCTTTATGTTCATGTTTCTCCTATAATCCATTGATATGCATATTCCCTAACATATACTGTATTATTCATGTTATGCCTTGTTTACTCCTTTACTGGGCTTTATAGCTCACCCTTTTCTTATGCATGTCCTCAGGTTATCACATGCAATGCTAAGTATGAAGGAATGTGTATGGTCACATAAAAAAATATTTCAACAAATATGTGTATTTCATATTTTAAGTTGTTATGTAATGTTTATAAGCCCCAAATACACTAGAACTCTTGATCTTATATGTTTTATCAAGTGAATTTTTTATGTAATAAAACATGTTTAAGTGTGAAATAAAGAGTAGAGTTGTTATGGTTGCTATCATAGGATAGGTTTAGTTATTTTTTGGGATTAGGATGAGAAAACCCTAGTGAAAGCCTTAGGGATAAGACAAAGTATAATAAAAAATCTCAAAATTTTTGTGAGTATTTAGTAAGTGGTTTATCAAGAAAATACATCCATGTCTCGATACGAGCAGGTAGAGGTGGCTCTAGAAAAGATGTATCTAAGGGTAAAAACCGAAAACACCACTTTGAGCTAGACTTGAATGGGAACTGGTGCATGGCAATAGGCCTTGCTACACTCCTGGTTATAACACTCATGGGAGATATGCTTTGGTAAATTCATAAGCTTAGTACGAACCATTATTAAGGGAATTAAAACAATTCCCCTAAGAATATATATTGGGAAGCAGATCATGGATAACGTAGATTGAAGACTATAAATTCATAAGCTAAGGAAATAAAATTATTTTAAAATTAATCTGTTTTTCTCTATGGATTAACCTTTATGTGTTACCCCTAACTTTTATTTTATTCCATCCAATGGTCGGTAATAGGAGGACTTAGTATAAAAACTAATGTGAAGATCAATGTGACGACTGTTGTAATGGGATGCACAATCTGATGGGAGTGGGAATTGTGAACTGTGTCACAATACTCTCTCAGTTAACTGATGTTTTGAATAGAAACATGGGTCAGGAGGAACATTCAACCCCCCCCCCCCTAAGAAAGAACAAGTCACAATCAAGAGCTTCATGAGACCAAGGCCTCCAACTTTTAATGGATCATAAGATCCCTCAATCACCGAACAGTGGATCAACTAAATTGAGAAGATCTTCTTCATACATCAATGTTCTGAACAAGAGAATGTAATTTTGGATTATTATCATATGGAGGGTGAAGCTGATCAATGGTGGACATTGATCAAAAATACGAATCTTGGGTAGGATATCGAGGCGTTGGAATGGAAGGATTTCCAAAAAATGTTTTTTGAAAAATGTTTTCCTCACACCCTCCGACATAATATGAAAAGGAAATTCCTTTCCCTCAAGAAAAAAGGCGTTGAATCCATCAGAGCGTACGAGGAAAAATTTACAAGGCTTTCAAAATATGCCTTCGTCTTTTTCGTTACCCTAGAATGCAAGGTTGACCGCTCCTTTGGTGGGCTAAAACCTAGCCTACGGAAATCCCTATAAATCTGAAACTTCGAGAGCTATGAGGAAATTCTCTAATGTTCCCTCAAAGTGGAAATAGGGATTAGATAATCTCAGGGGTATCATGGGGATAAGAATCATAAGGTGGACTTCAATGTTGGCAGTCCAATGGATAAATCCAATGGTTCCCAGAAAATCCATCACCCCACTTTCCAAAGGTGTGGAAATAATCGCCCTAGAAATGTTCTGAAGGGAACAAGGAAATGCTTTAGTTGTGTAAGAGAAGAGAACCTAAACATTAACTACCGACAATAAAAACCCGCAGCTGTGATAGAGTAGAGGAACTCTCCATTCAACCCCCAATTCATTGTTCATTGCTTCAACTACAAAGAACCAGGGCACTATTCAAACTAGTGCCTCTAATCCAAGGGTTTTCAAAGGAAACCAAAAACCTCCAAGGAAGTAAGGGAGAACCTTTTCCATCACTACCATTGAAGTGAACCCCAATAATGAAGTGGTGGAAAGTACACTAGTTATTCATTCATGAAAAGAAAAAGGTAATTTTTTATTCTGGTTCTATGCATTCTTTCATATCCCAATAGTTTAGTATAACAATCCCAACTCCACCACAAATCCTGGAAGTAAAGATTTTGGTGAGAACCAAAATTGTGGAAATCATTACATCCCATGAATATGACTCCTACCATATCATAATTTGTGGATTTAAATTCCCAAAGACCCTCTTCATACTCCCATTGGTGGAATTTGATGCAATTATTGGCATGGATTGTATTTCCTTATATAGATCCAACATAAATTTCCATGACAGGGAAATCACTCTCCATATGGAGAATCGACCCCCATTTCAATACAAGTGCAAGAAAGAGGATGAATCTTATTTAGCACCATCATCTCAAGCATGGGTATTCATTCTCTATGATCATGCATATATATCTTAGATGATTAAGTCTAAGGAATCAACCATCCCTGAATACATTCCTATTTTGAGGGAATTCGTTGAACTGTTTCATAAGGAATTGCATGGTCTTCCTCTTAAAAGAGATGTTGAATTATCAATTGATTTTATACCTGGGGTGTTTCCAATATCTAAGACACTATATAGAATGGTTGTGGTGAAGCTTGAGGAGCTGAAGAAATAAATACAGGAGAATCTGGATAAAGGGTTTATATGCCCAGGTGCTTCACCATGGGGTGTAATAGTCATCTTTATCAAGAAGAAGGATGGGGCAATTCACCTTTTTATTGATTATCATGAGATCAACAAAATCACGATAAATAAAAAGTATCCTCTTCCACGAATTGATGACTTGTTTGATTAGATATTTGGAGCACAATACTTATCCCAAGGTGGATTTGCAGTTGGTATATTACCAAGTAAGGGTGAAGAAGGAGTATATCCCCAAGACTGATTTTTGTACAAGGTGAAAGTACTATGAATTCATAGTAATGCCTTTCAGACTCACTAATGATCCATCAATATTCATGTACTTGATTAATAGAGTCTTTAGATATTACCTTGAAATTTTTTTGGTAGTCTTTATAAATAATATTCTAATATACTCCAAAACCAAGAAGTAACATTAGGAGAATCTAATCATTTCCCTAAGGACCTTGCGAAAGGAGAATATCTATGAAAAGTACAACAAGTTCGATTTCTATTTGAAGGAGGTATCATTCTTGGGTCATATCATCACAAGAAATAGGATATCTTTGGATCCCTTCATGATAGCTGCATTTGAGGGATGGTTGAGGCCAACATCAGAAATAGATATCCATAGCTTCTTCAGGTTAGCAGGATATTATCGCAGATTTTTGAGAAATTTATGAAGATTTTCCAACCCTCTTACCAAGCAAACTCAGAAGGCAATAAAGTTTTATTGGAGTGATGAATGTGAAGATAGCTTCAAGGAGTTAAAAATGAGGCTTATCATTGTGCTTGGGATAACACTACCCACAAGTGGATAACTTTTTGTGGTATTTAGTGATACATTGAAGAAGTTAATGGGATGTTTTTTGATTAAAAATGAAAAAGTCATTGCCTATACATCAATTCAATTGAAAGTTCCTGATAAAAACTATCCAACACATGATCTGAAGTTGGATTCAGTAATCTTTGCCTTAAAATTTTAGCATAATTACCTCTTTGGGGAGTGGTGTGAAATATATAAGGATAAAAAAAGCCTCAATTATATATTAACAATGAAATAGTTGAACATGTGCCAATGAAGATGGTTAGAGCTGATCAAAGACTATTACTGTTCAATCCATTACCACCATGGGAAAGCGAACAAGGTGGAAGATGCTCTAAGTTCAAAGGATACACTGATTCTATCATTGATGAGAATTTAAAAGGATCCAATCTTCTGGGAATTGATAAATATGGACATGGGAATCATAAATAAGGTAACATCTTCAATCCTTTCGCAAATTATTTCCCAACTATCTATTTTGGAAAGGTTAAGGGATGCTCAAAAGGATGATGTGGGAATTCAGAAGAAATAGAAAACTATTAAAAAAGGAAATCCTCAGAGTTCAATGTTAATAAAGAAGGAATTGGGATAACATGAATAAGGAGATCACTAAATATACATCAAAGTGTATGGTATGTCAGCAAGTGAAGTATAAGAGGCATAAGTCTAAGGGGATGATGAAACCATTACCCATACCAGTATGTAAATGGGAGAACATCACCATGGAATTTGTCACCAGACTTCTGAAGAAATCCAATTGAATCAATGCTATCTAGGTTGTTTTGAATCGTCTTACAAATACTACACACTTAATTTCAATTCGAGAGGATTTATCATTGGATCAAATAGAACAAATATATATCAAATAAGTGGTAAGTGTTAATGTAGTACCACTATAGATTATATCCAATCGAGATCCAAGATTCACCAATATGTTTTTGAAGAGTCTTAAACATGTTCTGGATACTGAGATGAACTTCAATATGGCTTATCATCCTTAAACTAATGGACAATCTGAGCAGACTATCCAAAAAATTGAGGAAATGTTGAGAGCATTCTCAATGGAATTCAAAAGAGGATGGGATCAACATCATACTCTAGTTCTGTTCTCTTACAAAAATAGTTTCCATTCAAGCCTTAAAATGGCTCCTTATGAATCCCTATATGGGAAGAGGTGTAGAGCACCAGATTGTTGGGATGAAGTTGGGGTGTGAAAACTCCTAGGTCTAGAAATGGTCAAATAAATGGTAGAGAAGGTTAAGACCATCCAGCAGCACATTAAAGATATTCATAGTTGAAAAAAATATCTACACTAATAATCATCGATGATACCTAGATTTTGATGTATGAGACATGGTATTCCTCTGCATATCATCATGTAAGATAGTTATGATATTTTGGATGAAGGGAAAGCTTAGTCCAACGTACTGAAGTACCCTAGGTCACCTTGAGAGGGGGGGTGAATCAGGGTGTCAACTTTTTCTCCCATTTATTGGATCTTATTCCCAAATTTGTTGGAACTTAATTAAACTAGTATGATGGATATGTACAGTAATTAAAACATTCTCATTTAGAAGGATGACACAACACTTTTAATTGGTTCACCACTAAGGGATACTTCCAAGGATAATATGTTGACAAGTTTCTGGTCATACCAAATTCCACTAATATTCACTCGGTTCAGATTACAAGGTTAAGGTATAGTCACTCTGTCCTGGGCACACTGCCTTTACAAGGTTCAGGGATAGCTCACTGCTTCCCTCAGATCACTTCTATAGACTCCCCTTGGCTCACTGCCCTAGGTGAAGTCATACACAGTTTATGGACATGAAGGTCCCTTCAACAGATATGCATGAAATTCTTTATCACTTGTTCAGTGTGAGACTTTTCTTGCATTGAGGTCCAGATTTGATTCTCTTTAACATTCAATATTTTCCTCCAGTGCAACAACCAGATGTACTAAGACTTCTTATTCTTCTTGGCCAGAATCAAAAATTATTTTTTGATTATTCAAATAGTGAAACACAGCTCACGAGGTATCATCAGAATCAACTCTTTTTATTCTGTGTATGCATGTGACCATTAATTCCAAAATATAGATGTGCTCTTCCTCTTCACTTCTTTAGACACGTTCACCCTCAGTTTAGAATGCTTCTCTTCAAAGTATTCTCATATGCATGTGCACGCATGAATGCATGTACTTCCTCTTCTCTTTCTTTTCTTTTCTCACTACTTGGTTCAGATGTTCTTACAACTTATGTATTTACTTCTTCAAATCATGCATAAGAATATATACATGCATTTCCCATCAACATTCACAATATTCCTTCTCCCTTTCTCAACACACACTTGTTCGCTTTGATTTGATTATATTTGTATGAATGTGATTTTATTCAAACGTCAATATGTGAATTTTCATATGGAATGATGTTTCTTGTTTTACCCTTTGTTTTTAACACCATGTGTATAGAGGTATTCTTTGCACAAAGTGTTCACACCTCCTTCATGAACTAGGAAGGGTTGCGACTACTCCTCATGCAAGGGATGTGTGGTCTTCTTTCACACACGAAGTGTAAACCTTTTTTGTGAACCAGAATGGTTCATGGTTCTATTGGTTCAGGAGACCTCTTCGCAGAACCAAAATAGTATGCGGTATCATTTCCTCATGAATTTAGATTGGTTTACAGGAACTCACATCGCAAACCAAGAACTATTCACGGCTCTCTTATCTTGCATATCAAAGTGGTATGCGGTTCCTTACTTTCCAAACCTGAAGGGTATGCAGGACCTTCTCTTCAAGAACCTGAAATAGTTTGTGGTTATTCTTTTTAAAGAACCAAAATAGTAAGTGGTTCACTCATTTGAGAACTATATCGACATGTGGGATACTATTCATGAACCTCAAATGGTTTGGGGATTGTGCATTTTTTTTCTTGAACATAAATATTGAGGAGGCTTTGTTTCTCAGAAAACTAGAGCACTCAAAGTATTGGATGTAACAAAACATTCTAGAATCATTGAGTCTCATTTTATAAGAAGAGATCAGATATTTTTGTGTCCAAAATCCACATGATATTCTCTTTAGGATTATTCCTTGAATAACTGCGTTCTTCAGTTCTTTAATAACTTCAAATCCGGGTTCGTGGGTGCATGCTGGTGTCTGAAGTTTGAAGACAACCTCGGTGGAGGAGATCATATGTCCCTGATTCTATCATGAACCACATAGATCAGATAGGCAACATGGATGTGAAGGATCAATCTCACAATTGATAGGATAGTAGACCACGTGTCGCTGAGGGATCAATGGTTGAGATTGGTTCCTCATCTTTAAAACCTTGTCCCACATTGAAACTCTGTGATGTTTTATTGCAGTTTAACAATCAAGTCACGACATTAGGGGCTCAGATTACTCCTCCTCCCACCATGGTACCACTTCGAACCATTTTCACCCTTCGGGTGCGCTCTTAGAACCCACTCTTCTCCTCGAGCATGCTCCTATCACCCACGATGCATGGTTTCACTGCCATGTGGAACCTGCGGGCTTATAAACGGCTCGCTCACATCCTGACTCGTGCAGGGCTCCTCTTGATGGCTTCCCTTAAGTGTGGTTGACCCCTCAGGTCCCGAATGTGTTTGAGGTGAGGACCTTGGATGGCCTCCATGGATGGTCCCTATCTTTTTGGTAAAGGCATATAAAATAACTTATTAGTGTAAAACTAAGTGTTTACAAATATAAAATTCCAAACCACCTCCACAACCTCTTCTTCTCCTTTTCTTTTACACCTTCCAAAGAACACTCCAACCAACATTAATTGTGGTAGAAAATATATCAATCCTCATACACATATATGAAACATTGGATCAAGATCAACCAATGTCTGGTTTCCATTCTCCATTTTACTTAGGAGACTTCCTTATTCATATTGATCATCATTGACATCCATTGTCATCATTGAAAAAAATACAATATTCATATACAATGTTGTCCCGACAATCTCTCTCTTTGTGTTTTTTGTCAATACTTCAACATTATCAAAAATGAGCATGTTAATGTCAAAATTATTTTCTCTCTCCCTTTCACTTTTCAACGTTCATTTCACTTTATCTCCCCCTTATTGACAAGAAATAAAAATTTTATGGTAGATAGGGTATCGGTCCATACTCAAGAAATTGTTCCATGAATCATTTCAATCTAATTATACTTGAGCAATGCTCAATGAAAAAAAAAATATAATGACTTTTTCTAGAAAACAAATCTATCCATTATCCCATGATCATGATACCTCATGCGATGAGAACTCATGTAATTGTCTTCAAGGACCTTTCCAATATCATTATAGTATGAAGATAATAAATTTGAGATGATATTATCAACTTGAGACTTCTATTCTCACTTCAACAAATATATCAAAAACAGTCAAGTGCAATGGGTAGGATAAGTGACCTTGGGGCCCTTCCATTATTCGTATGTCATTGATTAACATTGTTACCCCCCCCCCCCCTTTGTAAAAAAAATTTATTTTGAGTAACCAAGGATGAGAGATGACTTATCATTGCTAATGACATGATCTTTAGAAAATATTCAATGTAATTGAATTTGATACCAACTAAAGTTGATACTTATTGTGATAATAACTCTAATAACTTCTTCATGTGTCTCCCCATCAAGGAAGCACTTATCAGGTTCTCCCCTTGAGTGCATGAATCAACTTCAATTCCATGCAAGATTAGTACAATACACAAAGTGTTACAGGAATATGGTGGATCCTTCTTGCTTATTCAATATGATCTGGAAGGATGAGATGATTTACTTAACCAAGATTCTCCATTTTCTCCACTCCTCACAATTTCACATTTGATTTTCAGTTATGAATTTGGTTTTGTGGATCTAAATATTTCTTTCTTTTCTTTGTGTGTGATTATTCTTTCTTCAATATCTTTAAAATCACTAGAATCTATTAGTGAAACTTTCATCTTCTAGAGGAATTATTCTTGGGGAGAAATAAATGCACTGTAATTTTTAACAGTGTGACAAACCTTGTTTCACCTCACACACATGAATTTTACTTAATTATGTTGAATCCCCTTATTTCTTGTTGCACTATCCAAAGCCTATGCAACTTATTTTGTTATCATTATTTCCAAATCTTCTAGCTAAATAACAAGTATGTCTCTGGGAACAATGGCAGTAAGTTTGGATTTTCCACATGGAATCTTCAAAGTGTAATCATTTTTTGGAATTATTTTGGATGTACCACTCTTCAACTTCATGGATTTTGAATCAAAGGACTTCTCACCTTTCTTTCTTGGAGCCTTTTTGGGAGACTTTTCTTTTTCATTATTATTCTGATTTCTTCCCAAGGTAGCTTTTTCTATCTTAGCAGGATTTTGTGGTATTCTGATCTTATTAGCTCTGGATATGTGTTGAGATAAGCATTCTCTTTTCTTCTGAATACTCCAATTACATACATCATAGATATTGTCTATAATCCTAGATATTTTGGTAGTATACAAATGCTTCTAGATCTTATGATGTTGCTTTTTCTTCTTTGGATTTCTCCCTTTTGACATAGGATTTATCTATTCTTATTCATTTAATGGATTGTACCAACAATCTAGTGCACAATGCCCAAATCTATTTTAGCACCAACATTAATCCAAAAATCTTGTCTTCTTGATATCTTCAGTATAATGTTGTTGGAAATTTTTTTTAATATGTTTTACTCTATCGGGGGGACCATCTTATAGCATCTTCTTCCTATCCACCCTATCCATAGTGGTAGGTTTCTTCTCCTCACCTTTCCTCATCCTTACTTGTTTAGAATTATTATTCCAACCTTCACTTTTAGAAGAAACATATTTTGAGAAAATAGTACAAGTTGGTATGGATGGTACCTTCACTTTCTCATATTCTTGTGATAGATCAATGAGTGAAGTCATGTTCCCCTTATCACATGCTAGAGGTATTTTGGATTTATAATCCTCTAGTGAACATTGAGTACCAGTGATAACTGTTTCATTCTTTTGTGAAGTCTTAATATGTGTCTTCTCCAGATCAATCAACTGGGCTTCCAATTTTAGACATTCCATATTGAGGATGATCTTCTAATCTTCAATCACGATCATCTTCTCATCATAATACTTTTTTCAATCTTTCAACCCCTTCTTCATGCAACTTGAATTTTTTTTAATAATGATTCATCTTCCTTGAATTTCCTGTAAGTTTCATCCAAATTTATAACCTCGACTTTAGTGCTCTTTTTCATCTCATCTTTAAATGCATGGATATTTTCTTCTAAAGTCTTATTGACTCCCTCTTTATATTCAAAGGATTTTATTTTTCTGGAGATCTTATAACATTCTAACATATTATTTTCCAATCCTTCCTCTATATTATCATCTTCTCATCCCATTTAGGTGGTCTCAGCCTGCATACACTGAAATATTCTACAAATAGTAGTTACTCTTTCATCTAGAATATCATGCAGATAAGTTCTTAATTTATCATGATCACTTAAAAATGAGATAGAAATGTGTTTGTTCTCTCTATTAGAGACCTCATGCACATGATCTTTACTTCCCAAGACAAATATTTTTTTATTATTGGAAGGGCATGGAGAACCATACACTGCATCTTCTTTGGTGAGGAGAGACTTCTTTGACTACCTATTCTCTTTTTTATCTGTTCATCATGGTCTTATTGGGTACCGATTTCTACTCAGAGATAACTGAACTTTCAACAAGACTGCTCTTCATTTTTGACTCAGGAAACAAAATTCAAATCCTCTCCTAAATAAAATTACTAAGGTGTATCCAAAATACGTAAAACTTTTCTCCGATACAAATTTAAGGACCCTAGGTCATCCTTAGAGGAGGGTGAATTGGGGTGTCAAATTTTCCCTTATTTATTGAATCTTGTTCCCATATTGGTAGGAACATAATTAAACGTGTATGTTGGATATGTGCAGTAATTAAAGAATTCATGTTTAAAAGGACGGAACAACACTTTTACTTGGTTCACCATTAAAGGCTACGTCCAAGAATCATACGCCGAAATTTTTTCAGTTGTACCTAATTCCACTAATATTCACTAGGTATGGATTATATTGTTCAGGTACATTAACTCTCTCCTAGGCACACTACCTTTACAAGGTTTGGGGATAGCACACTACATCCCTCAGATCACTTCCGTAGACTCCCCCTGACTCACTGCCCTGGGTGAAGTCACACTCAGTTTATGGATGTGAAGGTCCATTCAACAGATAGACATGAAAGTCTTCATTTATTGTTCAACATGAGAATTTACTTGCATCGAGGTCCAGAGTTGATGATCTTTAATATTCAGTCTTCTTCTCCAATGCAACAATAAGATGTACTAAGAATTTTTATTATTCCTTTCCAGAATAATAAATTCTTTTGTGATTATTAAAAGACTCAAACAAATCTCATGAGGCATCATCAAAATCAACCCTTCTTATTCCATGTATTCATGTGACCGTGCATGTGACAATATAATTTCACTCTTCCTCTTCAATTATTTAGACATGTCCGTCCTCAGTTTAGAATGCTTCTCTTCAAAGTATTATCATATTCATGTGCACACATGACTGCATGTACTTCCTCTTCTATCTCATTTCTTTTCTTACTACTTGGTTCAGATGTGATTACACCTTATGTATGTACTTATTCAAATATCGCATAAAAATATATTCATGCATTTCCCATTATCATGCACAATATTCCTTATCCCTTCCTCAACACACATTTTCTCACTTTTATTTTCTTACATTTATATGAATGTGATTTTATTCAAACATCAATTAGTGCATTTTGATATGGTGTGATGTTTCTTGTTTTCCACTTTGTTTTTCACACCAAGTGTATAGAGATCTTGTTTATAGAAATTGTGTGTGCCTCCTTTATGAACCAGGATGGTTCGCAGCTCCTCCTCATGCAAAGGATGCATGGGCTTTCTTTGCACATGAAATCTGGACCTCCTTCATGAACTAGAATGTTTTGTGGTTCTGTTGGTTCGAAGGACCTCTTCTTCACAGAACCAAAACGGTACATGGTATCATTTCCTCATGAATCTAGAATGGTTCACGGGAACTACCTTCACAAACCAAGAATAGTTCACTTCTCTCCTATCTTGCGTACCAAAGCGGTACACAATTCCTTAATTTGTGAACTCGAAGGGTACGCATGACCTTATCTTCATGAACCAAAAATGGTTCATGACTCTTCTTCTTCATGAACTAGAATGGTACGTTGTTCACTCATTCACGAACCAAATCGGTATGTGTGACACTCTTCGCGAACGTCAAATGGTTTGCAGATCGTGCAATCTCTTTCTTGACCTTAAATATCGAAGAGGATCTGATTCTTAGAAAATATGATCTCTCAAAGGCTTTGATACAACAGCTCTTTCTCAAATCGGTGAGTCCTTATTTATAAGAATATAACGGATCTTTTCATGTCCAAAATCTATACGATATGATTTTCAATATTTTACCTTGAATAGTATAGAACTTACGTTCTTTAATACCTTCAAACTTGCATAGAGATATTCCAAACTCACGTGGCCTTGGTAACTTCATTTGACTCAACCATTGTCTCTCTCTCTTTGTTTCATTTGTATGCATGAAAATTTAATTGCATGCATGTGATCGTAGCATCCAAAAAATTAGAACGAGATTGATCAGAGCTTGAATAGTGTCTGTAGTGGTTATATCATCATTCGGCTAGAGCTTATGGTTTTTGGGTACATGTGGGTGTCCGGGGGTTGAAGAAAACCTATGTGGAAGAGATCGGATGGCCGAACTTCAATCTTTAACCACATAGATCATATGGAAGGATTAGATGTGTGGGATAAATCTTACGATTGAATGGAATGTAGACCGAATGTCGCTGAGGGATCGATGGTCGAGATTAGTTCCTCATCTTTAAAACATTTTCCCACATAAAAACAACATGATGTTTTCTCATGGATAATCAATAAATTCATAGTAGCAGCGGCTCAGATTACTCCCCATCCCTCCACGGTACATCCCCATACCATGTTCACCCTACTGGAATGCTCTTAGCACCCACTATGCTCCTTAGGTACACTCCTAGCGCCCAGGCTGCACGAGTTCACCACCGTGAGGCACCTGCGGGATTATACACAGCCCGCACACACCCTGCCTCAAGCAGGGCTGGTCTTGAGGGTTTTCCTCGAGTGCGGTTGACCCCTCAGGTCCCGCATGTGCATGAGGTGAGGACCTCAGCTGGCCTCCATGGATGTACCATATCTTTTTGTTAAAGGAATATAAAATAACTACTTAGTGTAAAACTAAGTGTTTAAAAATATAAAATTCCAAACCACCACCACAACCTCTTCTTCTTCTTTTCTTTTACTCCTTCCAAAGAACACTCCAACCATCCTTAACTGTTTTAGAAAATGTATCACTCTTGATACACATATATGAAACTTAGGATCAAGCTTAACCAATGTCTGGTTTTCGTTCTCCATTTTACTTAGGACATTTCCTTATTTATGTTGATCATCATTGACATCCATTGGCAATCATTGACAACAAATATAATCTTCATATACAAATTTTTCCCAATAATCTACCCCTTTGTGTTTGTTGTCAATACTTCAACGTTCTCTAAAATGAGCTGGTAAATGTCAAAATTATATGCTCTCTCCCTTCCACTTTTCAACTTTCATTTCACTTTCCCTCCCACATATTGATAAGAAAATCAATGTTTATGGTAGAGAGTGTATCAGTCCATACCTAATCAATTGTTCCATCAATTATTTCACTCTAAGTCTACATGAGAAATGCCCGATGTCTAAAACAAGAAGATTTGATCTAGACAACAAAGTTGCCCATTATCCCCTAATCGTGATGCCTCATGTGATGAGAACTCATGTAATTGTCTTCAAGTCCATTTCCACTATCATTCCAAGATGAATATAATAAATGTGATATGAGATTATCAACCTATAACACATGCGCTCACTTCAACAAACATATCAAAAACATTAAAGTGCAATAGGCAGGATAAGTGACCTTGGGGAACTTCCATTCTTCTTATGTCATTGATTAACATTGTTACTCCCCCTTTGTAAAATAATTTTATTTTTAGTAACCAAGGATGAGAGATGACATACCATTTCCAATGACAACATCTTCATAAATTCTCCCCCTGAGTGCTTATTTCACCTTCAATTCCCTATAAGATCAGTAAATTACACAAATTTTTAGGGCAATAAGGTGGATCATCATTAATTCTTCAATATAAGCTGGAAGGATGAGATAATTTTCTCAACCAAGATGCTATGTTTTCTCCACTACTAACACTTTAATATTTTATTTTTAGTTCTGACCTTGGTTGTGTGGATCTCAATATTTCTTCCATTTATTTGTCTGTGACTATTCTATCTTCAAGAGCTTTAAAATCACTATAATCTTCTGATGTAACTTTCATCTTCTTTAGGAATTATTCTTTGGTAGGAATAAATGCACTTCAATTCTTAATAGTGTGACCAACCTTGTCGCACCTCACAAAAAGGAATTTTCTATCATTACGTTGAATCCTATTATTTCTTGTTACACTATCCTTAGATTGTGCATCTTATATTATTCTCATTCTTTCCAAATCATCAGGCTAGATAACCAATATGTCTCTGGGAAAAATGGCAGTAAGTTGGGATTTTCCACATGGACTCTTCATCGTGCCACCATTTTTATGAATTCTTTTTGATGTACCACTGTTCAACTTCTTGAATTTTGAATCCAAGGACTTCTCACCTTTCATTCATGGAGAATTCTTGGGAGACTTTCCTTTTGCATTATTCTTCTGATTTCTTCCCAAAGTGAATTCTTCTCTCTTAGCATGCTTCTGCGGTCTTCTGATCTTATTATCTATGGATATGTGTTGAGATAAGCACGCTCAATTATTGTGACCACTCCCATTACATACATCACATATTTTGTCTAGCATTCAAAATCTATTTTCAGTATATAGATTCTTTTGGATCTATTGAGGTTTCTTCTTCTTCTATTGTTTTCTCACTTTTGACATTGGCTTTATCTATTCATTTCCATTTAAAAGATTATACCAAAAATTCAGTACGCAATTCCCAAATCTATTACATCACCCAAATTGACCCATGAATCTTGTCTTCTTGATATCTTGTTGGGCCTTTTTCTTAATGTTTTGTTCTCTACCGGGGGACCATCTTCTACCCTATTCTTCCTATCCACCCTATCCATGGTAGTAGGTTTCTTCTCCTCACCTTTCCTCATCCATACTTGTTTAGAATTTTTCTTCCAGCCTACACATTTAGAAGAAACATATTTAGAAATAATATTACAAGTTGTTATGGATGGTACATTCACTTTCTTAGCTACTTGTGATAGATCAATGATTGATGTCATGTTCTTCTTATCACTTGTTGGAGGTCGTTTGGCTTTAGAATCCTCCAATGAACATTGAGTACATGCATCAACTATATCATTATTTTGTGAAGTCTAAATATGTGTCTTCTAAAGATCGGTCAACTGGGTTTCCAATTTTAGACATTCATTATTGAGGATGATATTCTAATCTTTAATCATGATTATCTTCTCATCACAATTATTTTTCTATATTTCAACACCTATCTTCATGCAACTTGGATTTGGTTTGTAACAACGAGTCAAGTTCCTTGAATTTCTTATATGTTTTTCCAAATTTATTACCTTGACTTCAATGATCTTTTTAATCTCATATTTAAATTCATGGATATGTTCTTATAGAGTCTTATTAACTCCCTATCTCTATTCAAAGGATTCAATTTTTCTAGAGAGATTATAACATTCTGAAACATTATTTTCCAAGACTTCTTCTATATTATCATCTTCTCTTCCCAGTCAGGTGATCTCATCCTGTATAAATTGAAATATTCTACAAATAGCAGCAACTCTTTCTTCTGAAATATCATGCAGTTTGGTTCTTAATTTCTCAGGATCACCTGAAAATGAGATAGAAATGTCTTCTTTTTTTCTAGTAGAGACCTAAGCCATCTGATCTTTACTTCCCAAGCCTGATATTTTTTTTATTTTATGTTAATAGAGAACCATACATTGCATCTTCTTTGGTCATGAGAGACTTCTTTAACAGCTTCTTCTATTTCTTTTTCCTATTCATCATGGTCTTGTTGGGTTCCAATTTTTGCTCAGAGATAACTAAAATTTCATGAAGACTGCTCTTCATTGTTGACTTAGGAAACAAAATTCAAATTCTATTCTGAATATAATTACTGAGGTGTATCCAACATATGTAAACCTTTGCTCTGATACCAGTTGAAGGACCCTAGGTCACCCTGAGAGGGGGGTGAATTAGGGTGTCAACATTTTCTCCATTTTATTGGATCTTGTTCCTGCATTTGAAAGAACTTAATTAAACATGTATGATGGATATGTGAAGTAATTAAAACATTCACATTCAAAAGTAAGGCACAACAGTTTTAATTGGTTCACCTTTGAGGGATACGTCCAAGGACCATACACCGACAAGTTACCAGTCATACCTAATTACACTAATCTTTACTAGGTGTAGATTACAAGGTTCGGATACAGTCACTCCATCCCAGGCACACTACCTTTACAAGGTTCAAGGATAGCTCACTACTTCTCTCAGATCACTTCCATATAATCCCCCTGGCTCACTACCCTAGATAAAGTCACACTTAATTTATGGATGTGAAGGTCCCTTGAATAGATAGGAATGGAAGTCTTTGTCTCTTGTTCAGAATGAGACTTTTCTTGCATTGAGGTCTAAATTTGCTTCTCTTTAAAGTTTAAACATCTTCTCCTGTGAATCAACCAGATGTACTAAGACTTCTTATTCTTCTTGGCCAGAATCACAAAAAAAATTGATTATTCAAACATTGAAACACATGTCATGAGGCATCATCAGAATCAACTCTTCTTATTCCATGTATTCATGTGACCATGAATGTGACAATATAGATGTGAAATTCCTCTTCACTTATTTAGACATGGGCACCCTCATTTTAGAATGTTTCTCTTCAAAGTATTCTCGTATGCATGTGCACACATGAATGCATGTACTTCCTCTTATATTTCTTTTATTTTCTTACTACTTGGTTCAGATGTGCTTACACCTTATGTATGTACTTCTTCAAATCATGCATAATAATATATACCTACATTTCCCATCATCATGAAAAATCTTCCTTCTCCCTTACTCAACACACACTTGTTCACTTTGATTTTCTTATATTTATATGAATGTGATTTTATTCAAACATCAATGTGTTCATTTTGAAATGGCATAATGTTTCTTGATTTCTCCTTTGTTTTTCACACCAATTGTATGGATATCTTCTTTTCACAAAGTGTTCACACCTCCTTTGTGAACCAGGATGGTTCGTGGCTCCTCCTCATGCAAGGGATGCATGGGCTCCCTTCACACATGAAGTGCAGACCTCCTTCATGAACTCGAATGGTCCGTAGTTCTATTGGTTCGCGGGACCTCCTCTTTACAAAAAAAATACATGATATCTATTCCTCATGAATATAGAATGATTCATGGGAAGTCCCTTCACAAACCAAGAACAATTCACAACTCTCCTATCTTGCATACTAAATCAGTATGCGGTTCCTTACTTCGCGAATCCATAGGGTACACAGGACCTTCTCTTCATGAACCAAAAATTGTCCGCGGTTCTTATTCTTTGCAAACCAGAATGGTACGCGGTTCACTCATTCATAAAATAGATCGGTACACAGGATACTCTTCACAAACCTCAAATAGTTTGTAGATCTTACATGCTATTTCCTGAACATAAATATCAAAGAGGTTATATTTCTCATAAAATAGGAGCTCTCAAAGGCTTAGATGCAACAAATATTTATTGAATTGATGAGTATTTATTTATCAAAAGAGATCAGATCTTTTTGTGTCCAAAATATGCATGATACTCTCTTCAATATTCAACCTTGAATAACCGAGATATTCGTTTCTTTAATACCTTCAAAATCGTGTGAAGATATTCAAAACTCATGTGGCCCTAGCAACATCATTTTCCTCGTCCATTCTCTCTCTCTCTTCTTTACATTCGCATGAATGAGAATGTAATTGCATGTATGTGATCATAGCATCCATATGATCAGAATGGTCTTCACTAGAGCTCAAATGGTGGCCAGAGTGGTGAAATCATCATTCAGCTAGAGCTCTTGTTCTGCGGGTGAATGTGGGTGTCCGGAGGTTGAATACAACCTCGGTGGAGGGGATCGGATGGCCCTACTTCAATTGCGAACCGAAAAGATCAGATGGATGACTTGGATGTGTGGGATCAATATTCTGACTGATCAGATGGTAGACTGCATATCACTGAGGGATTAATGGCCGAGATTAGTTCCTCATCTTTAAAACCTTGTACCACATCGAAATGCCCTGATGTTTTCTCACAGCTTATCAATCAAGCCATGACAGCAGTGGCACAGATTAATCATCCTCCCTCCAAGGTACCACTCGTACTGTGTTCTCCCTGTGGGCGCACTCTTAGTTCCCACTCTACTCCTTAGATGTGCTCCTAGTGCCCATGCTACACAGTTTAACCACCATGGGGAACCTGAAGGCTTATACATGGCCCGCGTGCACCTTTCCTCATACAGGGCTGGTCTTGAGGGCTTCCCTTGAGCACAATTGACCCCTCGGGTCCCATATGTTCTTGAGGTGATGACCTTGGCTGACCTCCATGGATGGACCCTATCTTTTTGGTAAATGCATATAGAATAACTACTTAGTGTAAAACTAAGTGTTTACAAATATAAACTAACAAACCACCTCCACAACCACTTCTTCTCGTTTTCATTTACTCCTTCCAAAGAATACTCCAAACATCCTAAATTTTTGTATACAATGTATCACTCCTAATACAAATATATGAAACTTAGGATCAAGCTCAACCAACAACTGGTTTCCATTTTCCGTTTTACTTAGGAAAGTTCCTTCTTCATTTTGATCATCATTGGCATCCATTGACACTCATTGATGAAAAATACAATATTCATATACAAAGTGGTCCCAACAATATCCCCATTTGTGTTTGTTCTCAATACTTAAATGTACTCTAAAATGGGCATGTCAATGTCAAAATGATCTGCTCTCTCAGTTTCACTTTTCAACTTTCATTTCACATTATCTCTCCCTTATTAACAAGAAATATAAAGGTTATAGTAGAGAGGGTACCAATCCATACTTAATAAATTGTGCCATCAATAATTTCTCTCTAAGTCTACTTGAACAATGATCTATATATAAAACAAGAGGATTTTATCTAGACAACAAGGTTATCCATTATCCCATGATCATGATACCTCATGTGATGAGAACTCATGTAATTGTATACATGGACCTTTCCACTGTCATTACAGGATGAAGATAATAAATTTTATATGATATTATCTACCAAAAACTCATGCGCTCACTTCAAAAAATTGATCAAAAACATTCATGTATAATGGGAAGGATAAGTGACCTTGGAGAACTTCTATTCTTCTTATGTCATTGATTAACATTGTTACTCCCTATTTGAAAAATAATTTTTTTTTGAGTACCCAAGGATGAGAGATAACATACCATTTCCAATGACATGATCTTCAAAAAATATTTAGAGTAATTTAATTTGATACCAACTGAAGTTGATACTTATTGAGATAATAACTCTGAGAGATTATTCATTTATCTCCCCACAAGGGAGAACTTCTCTGGTTCTCCCCCTGAGTGATTTAATCATCTTTAATTCCGTGTGATATTTTTATAGTACACAAAGTGTTATGCGAATAAGGTAGATCCTCCTTGCTTCTTCAAAATGAGCTGGAGAGCTCAGATGATTTTATCAACCAAGATGCCCTGTTTTCTCCAATCCTCACACCTACACATTTTATTTTCAGTTCTAACAATGGTTGTGTGGATCTCAATATTTCTTCCATTTCTTTGTGTGTGAGTATTCATTCTTTAAGTGCTTTCAAATCAGTATAATCTCCTAGTTCAACTTTCATCTTCTTGAGGAATTATTCTTGGGATGTAATAAATGCATTGTAATTCCAAATAGTGTGACCAGCCTTGTTGCACCTCACACACATGAATTTTATATCATTATGTCTAATCCTTTTATTTCTTGTTGGACTAGCCTTAGCATGTTCATCTTCATTTATTCTCATTCATTCGAAATTTTCAGGCCAGATAACCAATATGTCTTCGGGAAAAAAAAGTAAGTTTGGATTTTCCACATGGACTCTTCAATGTTTCATCATTTTTTAGAATTATTTTGGATGTACCACTCTTCAAATTCATGGATTTTGAATCCAAGGAATTCTAACCTTTCCTTCTTGGGAGACTTTTCTTTTCCATTATTCTTTTGATTTCTTCCCAAGGTAGCTTCTTCTCACTTAGCAGGCTTATGTGGTCTTCTGATCTTATCAGCTCTAGATGTGTTGAGATAATCATGCGCCATTCTTGTGACCACTCCCATTACATATATCACAAATTTTTTCTAGAATACTAAATTTATTTGCATTTTATAGTTGATTCTGGATCTATTGATGTTCCTTATTCTTCTATGTCTTTCACCATTTTGAAATAGGCTTTTCTATGATTTTTATTTTAAAGTATTGTACCAACAATCTAGTACGCAATGCCCAAATCAGTTGCAGCACCAACATTGACCCAAAAATATTTTCTTCATGATATCATTGTTATTGTGTTGTTGAGACTTTTTCTTAATGTGTTGTGCTCTAGCGGGGGGACCATCTTCTAGACTCTTATTCCTATCCACCATATCTATGGTGGTAGGTTTCTTATGCTCATCTTTCCTCATCCATACTTGTTTAGAATTTATCTTCGAACCTGTACTTTTAGAAGAAAGAAATTTAGAAACAATAGTACAAGTTAGTTTGGATGGTACTTTCACTTTCATAACTTCTTGTGATAGATCAATGAGTGAAGTCATGTTCTTCTTATCACATATTGGAGGTCTTTTGTCTTCATAATCCTCTATTTAACATTACGCACCAGCAACCACTATTTCTTTCTTTTCTGGAGTCTGAATATGTGTCTTCTCAAGATCGGTCAACTAGGTTTCCAATTTTAGACATTCTATATTGAGGATGATCTTCTAATATTCAATCATGATCATCTTATCATCACAAGACATTTTCAATATTTTAACCCCATCTTCATGCAACTTGACTTTGGTTTGTAACAATGAGTTAAGTTCTTTGAATTTATTATAAGTTTCTTCCAAATTTATAACCTTGACTTCAGTGCCCTTTTTAATCTCATCTTTAATTGCATTGATATTTTCTTCAAGAGTCATATTGAATCCCTCTTTCTATTCAAATGCTTTGATTTATCTAGAGAGATTATAACATTCTAACACATTATTTTCCAAGAATTACTCTTTATTATCATCTTATCTTCCAAGTCGGGTGATCTCAGCCTGCATACATTGAAATATTCAGCAAATAACAACAACTCATTCATCTAAAATATCATGAAAATATGTTCTTAATTTATCATGATCACCTGAAAATGAGATATAAATTTATTATTTTTCTCAGGTAGAGACCTGGCCCATATGATCTTTACTTCCCATGCCTGATATTTTATTATTATTGGAAGGGAATGGCCAGTGTGACACTACATCTTCTTTGGTTACGAGAAACTACATTAATTGCTTCATTTATTTATTTTCCCTATTCATCATGGTCTTATGGGTTGTTGATTTCTTCTCAGAGATAACTGAACATTCATCAAGACTGATCTTTATTATTGACTCAGGAAAAAAATTCAAATCCTCTTTTGAATAGAATTAATGAGGTGTATCCAACATATGTAAATCTTTGATCTGATACCAATTGAAGGACCCTAGGTCACCCTGAGAGGGGGGGTGAATCAGGATGTCAACTTTTTATTCTGTTTATTGGATCTTGTTCCCACATTGGTAGAAAATTAATTAAACATGTATGATGGATATGTGTAGTAATTAAAACATTATCCTTTAGAAGGATGACACAACACTTTTACTTGGTTCACCACTAAGGGATACGTCCAATGATCACACACCAAAAAGTTTACAATCACTCCTAATTCCAATAATCTTCACAAGGTGTGGATTTCATGTTTTTGGTATAGTCACTATATCCCAAGAACACTGCCTTTACAAGGTTCAGGGATAGCTCAATGCCTCCCTCAAACAACTTCTGTAGACTCCCCCTAGCTCACTGCCCTGGGTGAAGTCACACTCAGTTTATGGACGTGAAGGTCCCTTCAATAAATAAGCATGAAAGTCTTTGTATCTTGGTCAGCATGAGACTTTTCTTACATAAAGGTCCAGAGTTGATGTTATTTAATGTTCAATCTTATTCTCTGGTGCAACAACCAGATGTACTAAGAATTCTTATTCTTCTTGGATATAATCCCCAATTATTTTGTGACTATTCAAACACTGAATCACATCTCACGAGGCATCATCAGAACAAACTCTTCTTATTCCATGTATGCCTGTTATCATGAATGCGACAATATAGATGTGCTCTTCCTCTTCACATATTTAGACACGTGCAGCCTTAGTTTAGAATTATTCTCTTCAATGTATTCTTGTATGCATTTTCACACATGAATGCATGTACTTTTTATTATCTTTATTTTCTTTTCTTATTACTTGGTTCAGATGTTATTTCACCTTATTTATGTAATTCTTCAAATTATGCATAAGAATATATACCTGTATTTTCCATCATCATGCACAATCATCCTTCTCCCTTCCTTAACACACACTCGTTCACTTTGATTTTATTATACTTATATGAATGTAATTTTATTCAAACACCAATGTGTGCATTTTGATATGGAATGATGTTTCTTTTTTCCCCCTTTATTTTTCACACCATGTGTATGGACCTCTTCTTTGCACAAAGTGTGCATGCCTGCTTCAATAACTAGGATGGTTCATGGATCCTCCTTCCGCAAGGGATTCATGGGATTCCATCACACACGATGTGTGGACCTCTTTTTCGAACCATAATGTTTCACGGTTCTGTTGGTTCATGGGACCTCCTCTTCGTAGAACCAAAACGGTACGTGGAATCATTTCCTCACAAATATTGAATGGTTCGCGGGTACGCCCTTCACAAACCAAGAATAGTTTGCGGCTCCCCTGTCTTTCATATCGAAGGGGTACACAGTTCCTTAATTTGCTAACCTGAAGGGTACGTGAGACCTTCTCTTCATGAACCAAAAATGGTTCTCGATTCTTCTTCTTCGTGAACCAGAATGGTACATGGTTCACTCATTCGTGAACCAAATCGATACATGGGATACTCTTCAAAAACCTCAAATGGTTTGAAAATCGTGCATGCTCCTTCTTGAACTTTAATATCTAATAGGCTCTGTTTCTCATAAAACAAGAGCTCTCGAAGGCTTGGATACAGCAGATCTTTCTCGAATTGGTGAGTCTCTTTTTATAAGAAGATATCAGACCCTTTCACATCCAAAATCGTCATGATAATATCTTCAACATTCTACCATGAATAATCGAGTTCTTCAGTTCTTTAATACCTTCAATCCCACATGGATATATGTTAAACTCACGTGGCCTTGGAAACATTGTTTTCCTCGGTCATTCTTTCTCTTTTCGTTTAAATTTCATGCATGCAAATTTAATTGCATGCATTTGATAGTAGAATCTAGACGATCCTAATGGGATTTACCAGAGCTCAAATGGTGGCCTAAGTGGTGAGATCATCATTTGGATGGAGCTCCTGATTTTAGGGTGCATACAGGTGTCTGGAGGTTGAAGAAAACCTCAATGGAGGAGATCAAATGGACCTACATCAATCGTGAACCGTAGATATTAGATGGATGACTTGGATGCGTAGGATCAATCTCATGATTGATCGGATGGTAGTCCGTGTATCGTTGAGGGATCAACGGTCGATATTAGTTCCTCATCTTTAAAACCTTGTCCCACATCAAAATTCCATGATGTTTTCTTGAGGTTTGTTAATCTAGCCACAGTATATGTGGCTCAAATTAATACTCCTCCCTCTATGGTACCGCCCCGTACTGTGTTCACCCTGCGAGCGCACTCTTAGTGCCCACTATGCTCCTTGGGTGTGCTCCTAGCACCCATGTTGCACAGGTTCATCACCATGTGGCACCTATGGTCTTATACGTGGCCTTCGCACATCCTGCCTCATGCAGGGCTGGTCTTGAGGGATTCCGTCGAGCTCGGTTGACCCCTCGGGTCCCACATGTGCTTGAGGTGAGGACCTCAGCTGTCCTCCATGGATGGCCCCTATCTTTTTGGTAAAGGCATATAAAATAACTACTCAGTGTAAAACTATGTTTTTACAAATATAAAATTCCAATCCACCTCCACAACCCCTTCTTCTCATTTTTTTTACTCCTTCCAAATAACACTCCATCCATCCTAAATTTTTGTATACAATGTATCACTCTTGACACACATATATTAAACTTAGGATCAAGCTCAACCAACTTCTGGTTTTCATTCTCCATTTTACTTAGGAGAGTTCCTTCTTCATGTCGATCATCATTGACATCCATTGACACTCAGGGAAAAAAATATAATCTTCATATACAAAGTGGTCTCAATAGGTAGATCGGCCCTTTTCAGATCCTTGGTTTCATTGGAGTACTGGCCTATCGACTAGCACTCACACTGAACCTATCTCAAGTACATGATTCATTCCATGTATCACTCTTGAAGAAGTACATACATGACCCATCACATGTACTCAATCTAGAGGTGGTACCATTGGAGAATAAAATATTCTATGAAGAGAATCCGTTGAAGATCTTAGATCATAGGGAAAATGTTATATGAAATAAGACAATAACCCTCATCAAGGTATTGTAGAGAAACCACAAGTTTGAATACGCAACATGGGAATTAGAGTAAGTGATGAAGCAGAGTTATCGTCATTTTTTTAGTTTGGGAAAAGGAAATTTTGAGGCTGAAATTTCTTAAGAGGGGAATATTGCAATGACCCAAACTTTTATTAATGAAAATTCCACTTGATCTAATTAAATGTGTTATTATGCAAAGTGGTTATATAAAATAAGAACCTCCTCAGTTTTATGTTTTTTTATTCCAAACTATAGTTAAGAATTATTATTGTTTCTTATATATTCATTGAACAATGATCAATTGATTAGTATAAATATAGGGCTTTAATAAATACAATTTACTCAGAAAAAGGAAGTGATGGACTAATCCAGTAGAATTTCTGAATAAAAGTATCATTTTTAGAGCTCAGAAAGGAGGTGGCATCACTAGGATTCACTCTTGACCAATAACAAGCTAAGCTTTAACTTGTTAACCTCAAACAGAACCGCCTACAGAAGAAGTGGAAGTTGATTGAGATTACCACACGATAGATGTTATCAGAGCCACCCCAAGAGTCGGTCACCATCAAACACCTTACCCTTAGGTCTTATGTGGGTGTTATAAGGGGTTATGTAACAAGACCATAGAACTATGATTATATGCTCTATTTTTTGTATAAATAATATACATTCATTTCATTACTGTTACTTTGTAAATGGTTTTTAAAGCACAAATAGTATTTCTAGTTAATATTCAATTAAGAAATTTATTTTGATTAATTAATGTATTTTTTCAATTAAATAATATTTTAATAAATTATTATTATTACTAAATTAATTTTTTGTAAATATAAATGACAGTAAAATTTTTATGAATATAATTGTAATTTTTATTAAGGTTTGAAAACAAATTTTGTGAAAACCCATGAATTTTCAATAAATTTTGGTTTTTATATTAAAAGTGAAAATGAACATATTTAGAAAATTAGTCAGATAAAAATAATATTATTTTCGAAATCAGGATGCCAAAATTATCCAACGGTGAATTTTTCATAATTTTCATAGACTTTCAAATTTTTCGGTAAAAATTAAATTCCATTTATATATATAATATGTTTTATGACAACATAATGACCCAATAGTTATGTAATAAATTCTATAAAATTAATTTCGGTCAAATATATGTTTTACCTTTAAAATAATGTGATTTTATATTTGTTTGATTAATTTTATGGGTCTTTAGTGGACCCTCAAATACTTATAAAGCATTTTAACTTTTAAAATGATTTCTTTTAGAGTGTGAATAACTTACACAAAATCAAGCAAAATATTTTAATATGTTCGGACATTGTCTTTATAAAATAAATTTTTTCAACTACCCTTTGGAAAAAACCATGGTAAAAAACCATGGGTTGGTTTTTGGTTTTGATTAGTTTTATGTGTGGTGTACAAAACCTAAATAATAAAGAATTCTCTCTCTTTTCCTATATAAATCCACCCAAGATCCCACTTATCTTCACTCAAAACCCTTGGAGCACATCCCTACTATTATTTCCTATCTCTAGTATCCTCCAAGGTCTCCAAAATCTCTCAATAAGCCTCTCTCATTCCCCTATCAAGCCTTTGGGATCACACTTCCAAGTAAGGGATTTCTTCCTTTCTCATTTTTTCTATGTTTTTTATATTGTTATACCCTTGTATTTTCAATTAAAAATGTTAGGGTATGATTTATAACCTACCCCATACTTCCCTCATTATGTTTTAATGACTAGATAAGCCTTTATCTCTCATTAATTCCTCCCATGTACACCTGTTACCATGCCGAAATTCCGTCAACAATTTCTCTCTTCTCATTTAAATTCAAGAAATTATTTTATATTATGCATCTAAATTCCATTACATATGTTGGGACATATATCTATATGAACCCCTTACTGTAAATTTCATGTACAAACTATAAGATTCCCCCTTTCTCTCTCATCAAACATTTTTATGAATTCTTATTTCACGTTGTTATGCTGCCGAAATTGCACCGCGATTCTCCAAGCCAAAGTCATTGTGTAGTGAATACTATGACCATTTCTCTATCAAGGGTATTCACCTTTATGCACATTTACATTTTATTATAGAGTTTCATGTATTAATTCCACAATCCATTATTGTGGAATAAATTATGATGTTTAATGAATCTATGTTTCATGATCTATATGGAACACTTATGCATGAAATGAAATGATTAAGAAGGGTGCACCCTAATAGTGCTCCAATGCATTAGGAAAAGATTAGTATCATGATACATCAAGTTTAATGAGGGTTTACTCAATCTAATTCAAGTGAAATGAGGTTTTACTCAGGTTTTATGTGCAATGATCCTTGGATCATGCTAAAATAATGTTAAATGTTGTTGCCACATTTTCATGTTATGATAATCATGTTATATAATGACTTTATATTCATATTTATATTATGATCCATTGATATGCCTATTCCCTAACATTTATTTTATTCTTTATGTTATGCCTTGTCTAATCCCTTACTGGGATTTATATCCCATCCTTTTCTTTTTCATGTCCTTAGGTTATCTCATACAATGCTATGTATGAAGGAATGCATATAGTCATGTAAAATAAATTTTCAATAAAGATGTATATTTCATATTTTAATTTTTTATGTAATGTTCTTTAGCTACAAATAAATTATACCTCTCGATCTTCTATGTTGTATCAAGTGAAGGTTTTATGTAATACAATATGTTTAACTGTGAAATAAAGAGAAAAGTTGTTATATGATTTCCCACAATTACTCCCCTTATGGCCACTACGCATTGCTGGATTCCATGTTTGTGCTACCACACACCCTCACATGCACTAAAGGAGCCACCTCAAATCATGTTCACAACCCATTCATGTCGCTTCCCCGAGTGAATAGAGCCCACCTACAAAATTAACACATCAGCCATCTGCAGGTGATTCCTTCTTCACACTCACGGGTTTTGTGGCTTTGATTTCAAATGGGATATCCTCATAGTTAATAGGGAACTAAGAAGGCCAAAACCCCATCCTCACTACCTATAAAATGAGTCAAATCCCTCCTTTACAAGGGATCGGTCAAAACTAGAAAGAGATAATTCTACTAGAGAAGTCGTAATACGCTAATGTATATCTTCTTCTCCTTTATATTTTATATTTTAAATTATTTTATTTTATTTTATTTTTTTAATTTAATTTTAATTTTAATTTTAATATCTAATATATAAAAGAAATCATGAATGTTATTTTAATTTTAAGTGTTTCTTCATTCCACCATTCTACTTCTTCTCAAATCTTCAATTAAGTTTTAATTTTAATATTATTATTATTATTATTATTATTATTTTAACATTATACTATAATTTATATTTTATTTTATACCTCTTCTTTTATTTTATTTTTTTCTCTCTCTCACTCCTCCCAATTATTTTTAGTTTATTATTTTATTTTTCTCAACCTCATTCTTTTTATATTTATTTTTTTTATTCTGTTTTATTTCTTCGATTATCTTCCATATTTACAAAATTATGATCTTATTCCATCTAAAATGAGGACATGACCCTGAGGCTTGGCTCGGGGGTAGGTAGAGGTATTCTAAAATTTTTTAAAAGTTTATTCTAAGTTTGTGTTTAATTTGACTAGCATGCATAAGTGAGGAAAATGCCCCTATTGTAAGGAGTGACCCCCCTTATGACATGTAAATCAATATATTTCTATTATTTTTTTCAAATATATTATCCTTGTCTCCATTGGTTAGTTCTTCACACAATAGAGTTTAGCTAATAAGTGGATGAAATCATATTAATAGAGTCGGGTCGTGGAAGGTGGCATGTCCTAAACCAAGGTGTGTCATCAACCATGATTAATGGATGAAGAGGAAATGAGATTTCTTAGGCATTTAATGATTTTTAAATTTTTAAATAAATAATAGTAGTTAAAACATGGTATTTCTTATTTGTATTATAAAACTATAATAAAACATATAAAGGAGAATAATGATTCTTCCGAAAACCAAGTTATTTCTTTCTAATTTTATTCTGTTTAGATTTTTATGTTAGTATAAGTTAAAATTTCATTTTTTGAATGTAATTAATAAATAATTGAAAAAAATATTTGTTATTGTTTTCATAAATTAAGAAAAACAGCAAAAATAAATAGTTTAGTTGAATTATATTAATTAGGTGAACCAATTGAGAATCTCCTCAAGTGAGACACCCCTAGTCAGCCATTATGTTGTACTAGAAAAATAATTTACTTTCTATACACCCCATGGAAGTGTTGCATCACCTACCCTATCAAGAAATGAACATTAAATAGTTCCAATGGTAAGAATCCATAGTGACTACCTACCTTTGGAAGGTAGGTCATTAATGAATCCCATATTAGATCATTGTAGAGATGGTATCATGTTTGACGTATCCTCAAAAGATAACACGATAAACATAACATGAAACCATTAACTCTGAAAGAAATTATTCAAAAATTATTTTTTTATTTTGATACTACATTGATGTGTTTTCTTGTTTATATTTTTTATATTTTAGGACTGTCAGAACAAGATCCCCCTTAATCTAAATCAATGGAATCATCTTCATGATAAACTTATTCCTTGTCCTTTTCAAAGGCTAAGGACCCATAAGAAAATAGAGCATTATCTCCAAAGAAATTTCTTCAGTGAAAAGTGATAAATGTGTTGGTTAGAGAGTAAAATTTAAATATTTCTATTCTAACTCGAGAGGTTATACATGAAGCCCTTCTAAATGTGAAACCTCACTAACCATCTATTCAATGAAGGGTGGAAATGGAAAAGGCCAACACATGTCACCATATTCAATCGCTTTGGGAGTATCACCCAAAAGAACAACCAAAAGTACCTACCTTACCTTAGGGGGTGGAAGACGGTGTCAATTTTGACCTCAATACTACTTAAGAGTCACCTAAGAGGACTCCTATTAATCGTCACCACCACCAGAATCATGCAATATCAATTATTTAGAAATATATTGAACATTCCACCCATGTGGTCTCTACTCTAGTCACTAAGACTTGATAACCCATGGGATCATTACTAGGTTTTTGAGCCACTAATAATATAAATAGGTATAGTATTCTAGCCTCCACTAATGAATTTCACCATCATACTTTGGTGAAAAATGGTAGCAGACTCACATCCTTATTTTCACTCAACAGGTTTGTTGGACTCCTAATGTATTAATAATGTTTTAAGGATCACAAACCCTATTTAGTCTATAAACCATGTTAACTCTATGTAATATATCTCACATCAAATGTAAAGTTGTTTAGAAAAATCTATCCAAAGCTCTTAAGTGCTATATACTCAGTTTTGTTACTATAAACTATCTTTTGACTCACTTTATAATGATTTTTCTGACAAATGATTAAGTTTAATTCATTCCATAAATGTCACTACTTAAGAATGAATAGAGATATTTGCCTAAGTCAAAGACTCTATTTCAATGAAACACTTTGACCATGAGACATCTTGACATCTAGACACTGTGACATCCAGACACCGTGACATCCAGACACCGTGACATCCAGACACTGTGACATCCAAACAACATGACATCCAGACACCATGACATCTAGACACTGTGACATCAAGACACCGTGAACAAGACACCGTGAACTAGACACCATAAACCAGACCTTTTGACATCAAAGACACCGTGAAAAAGACACTGTGAACCAAACATCGTGAACCAGACACTGTGATATCAATACACCGTGACATCGAGACACCGTGAACCAGACACCGTGTGAAAGAGACATAGTTTTCATGATATATTGTGACACCATTTCTTAATATGTTTTGTTATCTTTAAATTTAATCTCTAACAGTCATATTTGAAGATTTTAATGCACTAAAATAATTAATATTTCTTTCATAGACAGTACGGGGTCTGAGGTTCAGAATACATGCAACCTATCGGCTCAAATACATGCACTCCAGGATAAAAGAGTAATGTGGCCCAAAAATATAAGGGTGTGGCATGATACTAAAAAGTAAAACAAGATTTTTGATGTGAGAAAAACAAAGAAGAATATACTTAGGGAGTTCTTGAAGAAAGAATTTTATCATGTAACATGACGCTTATGAAGAACACATGAAGCATACTGGAATCTCGAGTACATCTTCGCACTATCAAACATCATGAAGAACACAAGCCGGATATTTCTGACTTGTGACACTCTTTTTTCTGTACAGGGAATTGAGTTCTGCATCTGTTAATCTTAATAAGTCCAAAGCTATAAAGACTAACACTCAGAGCACTTATAAACCTATCTCAATATTTCTGCTCTGTTGTGTATCATTTTATTAACTTTCGATCAGTGTGTGTATATTTATAACAACACAATCTATCTCCTACATTAAATTGAATGATAAAATATATCCTTACTCAAACATAATTTTACACTTGTGTATACCCATAGATAAGTGTAGAAGAGGTCCATGTGTGGCCTGGTTGTTTGTACCCATGAAGAACTGTGGAAGAGGTCCATGTGTGACCTGGACTGTCCTGTGTACTATTATTAACCCTAATCCAGGGTGTGGGTCAAGTTTATTTATATAAACTACTTAGTGGTAGGTGATCGCCAAGTGGATTGGATTAGGTTTTGTCTTGATACTGAACCACTTGTTTCATATCCACTATGCTGCTTAATTTAGTCTTCCCTTTTTTACTACTTTACTGTATAATTCAAATATCACTAAATTCACTTTGATAGTTACTCTTAGAAAGAATTTATAATTTTTTTGTCTTTGTATAATATCTTCAAAAGTAATATTAATAACCAACATTAAGATTACTGAGAACTAATCGGTCTTCTAAGAAGTTATTTAAACAATCAAACTCTTATAACAGTATAACCTTGATTAACTGGGCTATTTTTAATCTTTTTAGGAAACCTTTTAGAAATAATTTTTAACTAGAAATTTTTATAGTCACTCAATTAATCCCCCCTCTTGAGTAATATACTCTGAACAAATTTGGTATCCGAGGTTGTTTATTAAGACTCTATTTAACCTTATTAAACTATTATTTTAGTTGTACTTTGAAGATCTATAAATTTCTGTTAATTTAAAATTTCTAGCTCTTTAAAAGTATTTATGTATTATGGATAATAGATTGGAAGTTGTTACAACCAATAGACCACCATTCTTTAATGAAACCAACTACGCTCAATGGAAAATTAAAATTAAAATGCATTTAGAGTGTATGGGTTTTGAAATTTTGTCTTCCATTATAGATGAATATAAGATCCCTACTACCGATAGAATCACATGGGATGAACCTATCAAAACAGACTACAATAAAAATTGAAAATCTATGAATGCTTTATACTTCTCTTTAGGAGATTAGGAATTCAATAGAATTTCTTCTTGTAAAACTACCCATGAAATTGGGGATACCCTGTCTGTCTCACATGAAGAAACATCTAGTGTAAAATAAATGACACTTAATACTTATACCATTAAATATGATAACTTTAAAATGAAACCTAGGGAGAATATCTCTAACATTTATCTTAGGTTCAATGATATTTTCGACACAATGATTTCTCTTGGGATAGATGTCACTGCCAAGGAACATATCATGAGAATTCTCAGATGTCTGCCTGACAGATGGGGAGGAACCTCTATCTCTATTAGATAATCAAGTGACATCAGTAAGCTAACTATAAAATAACTCATTAGGAAACCGATGATGTATGAAGAGGAACTGAAATTCAACAATTAATAGGAGGATAAACCAAAGAAGAAATCTGTTGCATTCAAGACCACCACCTCTAAACACAAAGACAAAGGGAAATTGGAAGCTTCTATAGAAATTTCTAGTAGTGAACAATCATCACCTGACAGTGATGAGGAGATATCTCAATTAGCTAAAATATTCAAAAAAATTTACAAGAAGAACTTTTTTCGAAAGCCCAACTTCAAGGGAAAATTTGATCAAAAAGGAACTTGGAAGAAGGATTTGAAAAGAAGTGAAAAGACTGATGAGATTGTCTGCTATGAATTTAAGCGCAAAGATAATATTAAGGATGACTGTCCAAATCTCAAGTACAAAATGAGATATGTGGACAAGGATATGAAGTATAAAAAGGAAATGAAAGAAACCTGGAGTGCTTCTGAGGACATTTCAAGTGACTCAGAAACATCACATGATAAATAAGCTAACATGTGTTTTATGACAAACACCTCTGATGTAACACTGGAATCTACTATACATAATTCATACTATTATAAAGATGAGAGTGACTCTGAAAATATGACTAATGATGAAATTTTTTAATATTATATAATGCTTGAAGAAACATAAAATTAAATAAAAGACAAATATAAATCATTGAATAAATAGTATGCTCTCGCTATGACTATTAAATCTAAACTCACAACTGAAAAAGGAAAAAATGCTCAACTGCTCAAAGAGAACAACGAATTAAAAATTTCTAATGAGAATTTGAAGAATGACCTAGAAAGGTTTACCAATGGTAAAAATACCCTTACTCAAATGCTAGGTAACCAATTTCCCCTAAATATAACACTGGCATTGGTTATCAACCTGTAAAAAGAAATCTTGGTCGAAAAAATTTTGTTTCTGAATCTAGGACATATAATTTTACTCCTAGTTCTAGACAGAAATCAACTAATTCAATTTATAATACACCTTCTATTGTTTCATTTTTTTCTTGACTAAACAGAGTTTATTATTAAAATACATTACTTAATACTTATAGAAAACCTATGAGGTGGATATGTGTTCCTAAAGAACTTATTACTAATATTACTGGACCTAAACAATTATGGGTACTAAAATCTATTTTTTCTTAATCATTTTGTAGGAAAGTTGCTTAAAGAGTTCCTGTAAAAGTTTATGGTACTTGGATAGTGGATGTTCAAGACACATGATAGGAGACTACTCATGCTTCAAGAACCTCAAAAAATAGATAGAGAATATGTCACATTTGGTGATAATGCCAAAGGTAAGATCATTGGCCTCATCCAAATCGGTAACTCTAACTCAGTTTTAATTTCTAAAGTTCTATTTGTTGATGGATTAAAATATAATATTCTTAGTATCTCACAATTATGTGATCATGGATTCCGTGTTATATTTGAAAATGATGCTTGCAATTTTTTTAATTCCAAATATGAAATAGTATTTTCTACATTAAAAAATGAAACTTTTTACTCTATTAACATAGATTTCTTAGCCTCTCAAAAATGCTTCTTTCTTAAGTGTATTTAATAGAGTCTTGTCTCTGGAATAGGGGACTAGGACACTGTAATATTCACTCCCTTACAAAGATAACTAGAAAAATCTTAGTTAAAGACTTACCCAAACATGATTTTCCAAATGAAAAAGTTTGTAATCCTTGTCAAAAGGGAGAAGAACACAAAATTTCCTTCAAACCAAAGAAAGAAGTTTCAACTTCTAAACCTTCAAACTGCTTCACATGGATTTTTTTAGACCATCTAGAGTTTTTAGTTTAAATGGGAAGCAATATGTTTATGTTCATGTAGATGAATTTTCTAGATATACTTGGAACTTCTTTAGGGCTCACAAAAGTGAAGTATGCTCTTATTTTACTAAATATGCCAAGTCTGTGGAAAGTCATAGGTGACTTAGAATTAAATCCTTAAGAAGTGATCATGGCCATGAGTTTGAAAATCAAGAGTTTGAATCCTTTTTCCCACAAAATGGTTATAGTCACAATTTCTCTGCCCCTAGAACACCTCAAAAAATGGAGTTATAGAAAGAAGAAATAGAAACCTGGAAGAGATTACTAGAACAATTCTTAGTGAATATGACATACCTATTTATTTTTGGGATGAATCTGTCAATAAAACATGCTACATAATCAATACAGTGTTGATCATACATATTCATAAGAGGACTCCTTATGATTTATAGAAAAGTCACATACCCAAGGTTAACTACTTCAATGTTTTTGGTTTCAAAGTATATATTCTTAATACTAAAGACAATCTTGACAAATTTCCATCCAAGAGTGATGAAGGTATCTATTTAGGATATTCCATGTCTATTGAAGCCTATAGAGTGTTAAATAAAATAACCAAATGTGTGGAAGAATCTATCCATGTCAAATTTGATGAAGCGGATCCACATGAGCCTAAAACCATTCTAGAGAATTTGGAGGTTTATGTATCAAATATAAACATTAATTCAAAATCCTCAAACCATTCTGTGATAGAATCTATGAAAACTTCAAATTATTGAAATTCCTTAGACTCAAGTCAAAATGTACCTGAACCTGTTGATGAACCTGAAATCACTAGTCCCTCCTTTTCTATAGTTTTTAGAACTCTTAAGAACCATTATTTAGATGTTGTTGTAGGAGACCTAGATGAAGGAAATAAAACTAGAGCTTCTATTGGAAATCAGGTTGATCATAAAGTCTTCTTATCACAACTTGAACCTAAAAACATTAATGATGCTGTCAATGAAGAATTTTGGGTGATGGATATGCAAGAAGAAATTAATTAGTTTGAAAGGAACAAAGGTTGGAAACTTGTTTAAAGACCTAATGACACATTCACCATAGGAATTTAATGAGTGTTTAGAAATAAGGTAGATGAAGCTGGTAACATAGATAGAAACAAGGCTGGATTGGTTGCACAAGGTTATAGTCAATAAGAAGTAATTGACTATGAGGGGACCTTTGCACCAGTAGCTAGACTTGAAGCCATCAGAATCCTACTTGATTATGATGGACATCTAAATTTTAAACTATATCCAATGGATGTTAAGAGTGTATTCTTAAATGGGTATATAGCTGAGGATGTCTTTGTTGAACAACCCCCTATTTTTACAAACCCCCATTTAAAAAAATCATATTTTTCAATTATCAAAATCTTTATATGGTTTAAAACAATATCCAAGAGCTTGGTATGATAGGTTGAGTACGTTTCTTATTTCCAAAGGTTTTACAAATGTAATATCTGATCCTACCCTATTCATAAAATGAATTTCAAATGATTTTTTAGTTGTCCAAATCTATGTATATGACCTTATCTTTAGATCTTCAAGAAATTATTTATGTATTGATTTTTCTAAAATGATGCAAAATGAATTTGAAATGAGTTTAATTGGTGAACTTAAATTCTTTCTCGAATTTTAAAATCTTTCAAAATAATGATGGTATTATTTTAACTCAATTTAAATATACTATATATCTTCTAAGAAGTTTGTATTGGATAGCACTAAAACTAGTAACACTCCCATGAGTACCACTTGTAAGTTGGATCTTGATGAAGATGAAAAAATTGTTGATCAAACCACTTATAGAGGAATTATTGGGAATTTACTCTACTTAACTGATTTTTGACATGACATTATGTTTAGTGTGTGTATTTGTGCTCGTTTTCAAGAAAATCCTAAGGAAACTCATTTAAATGCTGTAAAGAGAATTTTAAAATACCTCAAGAATACACCTAATCTAGGACTATTCTATCCTAGGGGACAATCATTTGAATTAGTTAGTTATTATGATGCTGACTTCGGTGGATATAAGTTAGATATAAAAAGAACCTCTGGAACATGTCACTTTTTAGGCAAGTCACTAGTATCATGGTGTAGTGAGAAACAAAATTATGTTGCATTATCTACTATAGAAGCTGAATATATAGCTATTGGCAGTTGTTGTGCACAAATCTTGTGGATGAAACACACATTACTAGATTATGGATATCAATTCAAGAATGTACCTATAAATTGTGACAACATAACTGATATTAACATTTTAAAAAATTATTTTTCACATTCTAGGAAAATTCATATTGATGTAAGATATCATTTTTTGAGAGATCATTATCAAAAAGGTGATATCACTTTGGAATTAATTGGTACTGAGTATCAGCTTGTTGATATACTTACCAACCCATTAAATTCTAAAAGAATAGAATACATAATACATGAATTAGGCATGATAAATATTAACTAATTGTATTACTATTTTATATCTTGTTGTTTCACATTTATTGTCTCACCGTAAAGTTCATGTTTACCATCTCACCATAAAGTTCATGTTTATTGTATCACCGTAAAGTTCATGTTTACTGTCTCACAGTAAAGTTCATGTTTACTGTGTCACCGTAATAATCATTCACTATCTTACTATAAAGATCCGATATGGTCTCACCTTAATGAATCTTTATTATTATTATTTATGAATTAAAAACCGTATCGCGGTGATTATTCATTTCACCATATTATTTTCCGGTGATATTACTTTTGTGACATTTGATATTCCTAAATAATAAAATAAAAGAAGTGTCACTTGTCCTTCCCTCGAGCTTTATTCTATTCACTCAATTTGTAACCCTTATTCAGCCCTTCAATCCTTCTATCTCTCAAGCCTTCGTTGAATGCCCAGGATGGAACACCCTTCATCTTCAACTCCTGAGAAATGTAGCTCAAAGAAGAAGAAAATTGCACCCAAGATGGAACTCGATTGTCCTCTAAATCCAAATATTGTTAACCGAGTAGTAGTACCTAAGAAAGAGGTATGCTCAAAGTGGATTCTATCAAGTAAGTCTTTATTTTTGAAATTTTTAAAAGATCAAGGATAGTTTGAATGGTTTTCTAAAGAATATAGACCTATCTAATCTAAGTTAGTGGCTCAATTTTATCAGTATGTTCATTTCTCCTTTGATTTTGAAAATGGTTATGCTGTGAGAATCTGGATAAATGGCCAGAAGTACTCATTATCTTTGAGATTTTGGGCTTCATGCCTTAGGATACCTCATAAAGGCATCTATGAGGACTATCAGAGAGGACCTCCACCTTCTAGTAAATTCTTTGATTTGGAAGATGATTTGAAAAGCTTAACTGGAAATGGAACCAACAGGAGAGCCATTACTACTGAACTTTATTGAGAATCAAGACTTCTATTTAAGTTTAAACAGAACTTGATTATCCTTAGAAAAGGTTATTTTTTTGTACTATAATATCAGGATGTGTTTCTGATTCATCTTATGAAAAATGGAATAAGATCAACCTTTGAATGTATATCATACACCAGATGTGTGAGATGATCGAAACCATATCCATGTCAACCTCGCTATTTTATTCTCATCTTATCTCATCCAAGCTTCATGCCAAGGGTATGGTTTGACCTAATGGGGAATTTATCAAGGATTGTGAGTATTTCCTTTCAAAATTAATTATCACAAGGATGAAAATCAATTGGTATCCTTGGAAAAAGGCATGTGTGGAAGATAATGATAGTCTTTATGAAAAGTTCAATCCAGTGGAACATCCCCCAAGACCAAAAGATATTTCTAATCCTGGTTTGGAACCGGATGAGGTTGTTGAGTATTCTGAAGAAGAAGAAGAAGAAGTGGTCGTTGGGACTCCCAGGGAAACTGTTTCTGATAAAGAAGACAATACTCTTTTCCCTCATGTAGTAAGTGAAAAAGAAGTCCCTGCTTCTAAAGATGTTGTTAATCTGGAAGATCAACCTGAGGTTTAAATAAAATCTTCTCTCAATGAAACCGAAAATAATACTATAGAAGAACCTATAGAATAATAATTAGCTACTATGCAAGAAACTAAACTTGAAGAACTTCTAGTGGAGCAATCTGTTCCTAAAGTAATTCCTTTAGCTAAGAAAAGTCTGGATCTGGATTTTTAGCTGGATAGAAAAGAAATGAGAGAGGATCTAAGAGATGAATTTGTGGAATTAGATCAAGAAACTATGTTTCTCAGTCTTGAGAAGGATTCAACTATTGAGGGGGAGAAAACCCCATATCTAAAATATTTTGAAGTACCAAACCATATTGATTCAAGACCTGTCGACACTCGGTATAAGTTCCCAAACTTTTATGATGTGAATGACTCTCAGGAAGTCTTAGTAAAAGGACTTGAACTTTATACTATGTTCCAATTGAAATATGTCTCTAATATTTCCCCTAAAAAGAAAACTAATCTTGTATTAGTCCCTATCTTTGAACCTTCACTAGCACAACCATCTTTAGTGATTAAAGATGATCTGAAAGAATTTGGAGCTACCCTTTTGTTTGGAGTTGAAAAACTTCTGAATTCCCAACCTGCTATTGTAACACATCTAAGTGATAAAGATGCCTCACTTTTGTTGGACAATGTTATTTGGAAGATCCAACCCCAAATTATTCATGAGATTCAGGAAGTAAAAGTTGAAAACAGACTTCTTAGTGATGAAGTGAAGACCCTATGAAGAATGATTGAAGACATGCAAAAAAGGGATGAATCTGAGATCAGAGCTTGCTTCTCATCCTGTGGATCCTATTGTTCCTCAAACCCCACAGAATTTTGTCTCTCAGATTCAACCTCAATTAGTTTCCTTAGTTGAAAAGGTCGTTGAACGAAACAAACATATTGTGAAAGAAATGAGAGAGCCTGTTTTTAATCTTAACAAACTTACTGATGAGTATACGGGGTGCCTTCAAAAAGTGCAAAATCAACTGAAATCTCTTACCTTAGTTGTCAATGCTTCTCAGGCATATGGACAATAATCTCAACCTTAATTAGATAGTAAATTACTAAGAACAGTGGTCAAAGAAGAACTTCAGACAGTGCTAAGTTGTTTCAATAAATATTATCTATATGAAGTTATCAAGAAAAGTGATAGAGTTCTTAATCTGCTCCAAATTCAGTCAAAAATTTCTAATGATTCTCAACAAGAAATTTCCAAGAAAGTAGATTTCTACTTCTACTGAATCTTCTCAAAAACTGACATGACCAGTCATTTTAAATATCTTGTAGAAAATCCAATGATTCCTCTGGTTACTTAAGCATTCAAGAATTAAGTCAAACAACTCATAGAGTTCACTCATCTGTTGGACAAGTTTATATAAAACAAGGATTAATTCAAGAAATATATGAATTATGTTGGAGAGGTCATTGCATATTTAATTAATCTTTTGAGACCACATCTTCATGTATAGAGTAAAACCATTGTTGCTCCTACAGCTACACCTATGAGACCTGGTTTCCTATATTCACCTCTTCCCTAGCATCCACTACTATGTCTATCAGTTAATCACTAAGTTAGGTTAGGCATGTGATCCTTGATCAACAACTTCCTCGGTCTTCTAAAGCACCTACTCTGGATTCCTCTATCTTTGAAGGCCTTCCTTTACCTTATCTATCAACCAGCTCACTCCCTTCTTCTACTTCAACATCTGCTCATATGGCTTCCTCTTCTGCTGTTTCTACTAAAGGCAAAGAGAAGATAAACGAGTGACGAAAGATAATGATTAATCTATTTCGATGGTAATATAATTACATTTGTTTTACTTTTTGTAATTCCCCTCTTTCTTTTCTCAAATACATTATTCACTTTACTTTTCTCTCTTGTGTTTCTTTTTCCTGCTACTTTTTGATAATCCAAAAAGGGGGAGAAATATATGGGAAACAAATATGAACAATATATGTACAATATATGGGAGAAATATAGGAGAAGAGAACACTCACTCTATATATGAACATTCGAACTAGGTTGTTAGAACACATATACACTCTAAATTTATGTGGTTAGTGATCATAAAAAAGGGGGATATTGTTGGAATCCTCATTTATTATTCATTTTTTAATGATCACAAATACTATTCAGTCTATAAACCATGTTAACTCTATGTAATCTATCTCACATCAAATGTAAAGTTGTTTAGTAAAAGCTATCCAAAGCTCTTAAGTGTTATACACTCAGTTTGGTTACTATATACCATATTTTGATTAACTTTATAATAATTTTATTGAAAAATGATTATGTTTAATTCATTCCATAAATATCACTGATTATGTCTGAATACATATATTTTCCTAAGTCTGAGACACCGTGAACATGAGACACCATGGCCATGAGACACTGTGACATCCATAAAGAGTGACGTCTAGACATAATGACATCCAGACACTGTGAAATCCATACACCGTGACATCTAGACACCGTGACATCCACACACCGTGACATCCAGAAACCATGACATCTAGACATCGTGACATCAAGACACCATGAACAAGACACCATGAACCAGACATCATGAACCAGACACTGTGGCATCAAGACACCATGAACAAGACACCCTAAACTAGACACCATGAACCAGACACCGTGATATCAAGACACCGTGACATCGAGACACCGTGAACCAGACTTCGTGTGAATGAGACACTATTTTCATGACATACTATGACACCTTTTCTTAATATGTTTTTTCATCTTTCAGTTTAATATCTAATGGTAATATTTGAAGATTTTAATTCACTAACATAATTAATATTTCTTTTGTAGATAGGACGAGGTACGACGTGCAAAATACATGCAACCTATCAGCTCAAACATGTGCACTCCAAGATAAAAGAGTAATGGGGCCCAAACAAATAAGGGTGTTTCATGATACTAAAAAGTAAAACAATATATTGGATGTGATCACAAAAAAGAATAATACACATAGAGAATTCTTGAAGAAATAATTTCCTCATGCAACTCGACACTGCTGAAGAACAAACGAAGTATACTGGAATCCTGAGAACATCTTCACACAATCAAACTTCAAGACGAACATAAGACGGATATTTATGAATTGCGACACTCTTATTTCCATATGAGTACTTGGTTTCTACATCTAATTCATCTCAAGAAGTCCATAGATACAAAGAATAACACTCCAAGCACTTCTAAACCCATATCAATATTTCTACTCTGTTGTGTATCATTTTATTAAATTTCTAGCAGTGTGTGTATTTGTAAAACAACACACTCTGTCTCCTACATTAAACTGAATGATATAAGATATCCTTACTCAAACATATTTTTACACTTGTTTATACCCACAGATAAGTGTAAAAGAGGTCCATGTGCGGCCTGGTTGTTTGTACCCATGAAGAACTATGGAAGAGGTCGATGTGTGACCTAGACAGTCTTGTGTACTATTGTTAACCCCGATCCAGGGTCTAGATCATGTTTATTTATATAAACTACTCAGTGGAAGTTGATCACCAAGTGGAGTGGATTAGTTCTCAGCTTGAGACTGAACCACTTATTTTATATCTGTTTTTCTTCTTAGTTTAGTCTTCTCTATTTTACTACTTTGCTGTATAATTTAGATATCACTAAATTCACTTTGATAGTTACTCTTGGAAAGAAGTTATAATTGTTTTTTCTTAGTATAATATATTCAAAATTTATATTAATAACCAGCATTAAGATTACTAAGAACTAGTTAATCTTCTAAGAAGTTATTTAAATAGTCAAACTCTTCTAACAATATAACCTTGATTAACTGGACTGTTTTTAATATTTTAGGGAAACCTTTTAGAAATACTTTTTGACCAGAAAGTTTTGTAGTTACTCAATTCACCCCCCCCCCCCCCTCTTGAGTAATCTACTCCGACCAAAAATCTTTTCAAAATTTAAATGGAAGCATGGATGGAATCATGTAGTCATATCCTTACATCTAACAAGGGGAGGGCCTTTATCCTTACTCTAAATTTTCAATTTTACCAGAAAAATATCATGAAATTAGAAGGATCGTTCCAATATATTACAATATAAACCAATAGGTTTCCATATATTCCCTACAATACACTTGAATCCCATTGATATATGCTAATGGAAACTTGAGGAAAGGGGTGGGATCATACTCCCAAACCCATCAAAGAGTAGTCCCACATTCCTGTTCCTATCAAAGAATATCATCCTAATATCATGATGTCCATCGAATGGGACGATATTATCCTTGATCATACCTTATGATACTACCAATATATTTTGGTAGTAGTAACAGAAGGCTATTGTTTTTATATCTCTGTGGCCAATAGGGGATAGGCACATATTCCCACTTCCACCACCATAGTACCTCATCAACACACTATGAGAGATAACCAAAAGTGGGAACATATTTCTTCTCCCATTCAAAAATATCATCAACATGCTCTAGTGAAGAATTAAGAGTGAAATTGTTCTCATATTCTTATTCTAACTAGTGATAAATGGTTCATTAAAATGGACACTTCATGGTAGGATCATATTTGTGAAAACTCAATAAGAACTCCTTAGTATATTCTGACAGTCACTATGGAGAAGGAACATACTCATTCTTCCCTTCAATGAAAATAAGTTCATAAGTATATACAAATATATAATAAGAGTTGGTCCCATATTCATGTCTATTCTTAAGGGACCCATCAATATGTTTCAATTGAAATATAGGAGACACCTAGGAGGGCTCCCACATGTATTCGTAAATGTGTACAACACTCAACCCTAACCGCCCAATGGACATCATCAAAGAAAAATTCCATTCATGGTACAAAAAATGCATAGGAGTGGGCCCATATCACTTCAATGATCAATACTAATGTTATTTAGGCCATAAAGAATCTTTTAGTAGTGGTCCAAGAATCTATTGACTCATCATAAAATAGAGGAAGTAGTCATAGTTCTAGTGGTCCACCCCATGAATTTACTAGTAGGAGCTCAAGAGGTACACCATAGAGTCCCCATCATGAAGCTATACCATATGGAAAAATAAATATCAATCATAGGAACTCTTATCATGGTGATATTAGTAAAAAAATTCCACATGGTTAGAAGATCAACCAGCATGAGGGTCCTCCCCTTACCACATCAAGCACTATCCACCAATGAGGGTCCTCATTAGGTTATATGTTGTTGAATTCCTTCTTATATAAATAAATCAATATATAATGGTATTCCTCTACATAATGTTGAATATGAAAATGAACATGGAGGTCTAATCATGGAATTAGCTATCAAATTAATCCCAATAGTGAAATCTTATTTAGATAAGAATATTGTACCTTTTCTAAAGAAACTCTAAGATGGATCTCATATAGAGAGGAACTTGAGAGACTAAGGATGATTAATCCAATATCATCATCGCTAATGGATGATATCCCATATCAACCATAAGATAGTTTGATGTGTTAATCACCATATATACCACCTTCAAATCATACTGACATCAATAAAGGGGAAAATATTTTGACCAATATCACTCCCCTTGGAAAGGAAGTAGGGAAACAACTGCTCTAGTGAGATCAAGTATAGGAATATCTCATTAAAGATGAAGATAATGATGTGATATTTATGAAATAAATATTCAAAGAAAATATACTAGTCATTTTTTATACCATGGACACATCCTATAATTAAATTCTTGTGATATTGGATGAGTAATTCATAAATTGTCTTCATTTAAATATGTGTATAACTCATCATCACCAAATGGTGAAATCCAAATCTTATGTAAAATATGAAAATCACATTGATACAATAGATAAGTTATATGTTATATTTATTTATACTCCCTACTAGTTTTGAATCATTTAAAATTAAAAATATAGAATTGAGATCTCTAGCTTCCATGCCTTAATTCTTTGATAAACCTATGTTTTTTTATTTTCTAAACTCTATATGATATAAATAGAAGAGTATAAGGTGAAAATAGATCATTCGACTTCAACCTACTATTCAGTCAATAGATTCTATTGAGAATAGTATCACATAACATCATTTTTTCAGGTCAAGTCTCAGGCATAGGCTTTGTACACGCTACATGGTCTATCCATTAAAAACATAGTGTATCCAAATCCCTAAAATAGAAAACTAAGTGGGAATGTGACAACAAAAAACACCTACATCATGCCTCCATAAAGGTTGAGCAAGCTTCCCATATGAGAAAATATAATCCCTTGACTATAGTTCCATATTTAATGGAAATAATCTCACAACATACATTAAGTCTAGCTCATACTATAGTGCAATATTTAAATTTTAAGAGGGAATCAATAGTATTATCTGCTTCAGTAATACAGGAACAATCCCATCCTATGAAGTTGGGTTCACTTTTATCACAATATTTTTATCCCCCATAAAAATCTATCTTCTCCAAGATGGGAGAAACATTTCAAGAAATTCCTTCACATTTTCTCCCACAATGTAACCCATTTCAATCTATGATGACATTCTCAGAAAATGTTTTTAAAGACTCCCTTGAGATCACCCATCATAAACAAGTTCCATGGGATTATTTGAAGGAGAAAGAAAAACTCTGTAGGGATCAGAATATGAAATGGAATACGAATAAAGGAAATAATGAGGAGAATTATTATTTGCCTCTTAATAGATGTAATTACCAATATTCATACCCTTATTATTAGTATAAGGTCATGGTGTCATATTTTTCATCAGTGAATTTCATCAACATCAGCCTCACCATTGATTCAAAATATGATGTCATTGTAAAGGAGTAGAATGAGGAATTATATATCTAAAATATATCCTACACTGAGAAATTTTAATAATGTATTCATACCTAGAACCACATAGAAGTTTTAAATTTTTGTGTTCCTTATAATACTCATCCACCTCCTTCTCGGTGAGCTTCTCCTAAAGAAATAGGGAAAGGAATTTCCACATCCCACCCATCACCCAAAGAGGCTGAGACTCTCACTACTGAGGAGAAATTATCCCAATGAGAAGTAGAGTTATACTTCTTTAAGTGGCTCAACGTTGAACTAATTAGGGAAAATATTCCAACTAAGTGTAACCTTCAAAAATAAATTTTCTTTTATCCTTCAAAAAATATACCTCAACAAGAAATGACTACTCCTTTGAAAAGAGAATAATCTAGAGATCCAAATTCCTTATGGTTTACATAAATAATTTATCTAGATCTGGTGGAAGAAGGATATTAGGAGTTCCCTTCATGAAAAAGGTAGTTTGATCCATATCTTACGAGGTACCCAAATCTTACCCATATAAGTTATCAACAACAAACATAATAAAACCTATCATAAGAAGATTTTCACATTTCCTCTTTTAAAGTGTTTGGTATCCAAATATCTTTCCAAAACTTATTAACTCCATTGAGCCCCTAAAATCTCTGATATAATTTATAAAAGGATTTCAAGAACCAGTGTAATTAGGGATAGAATCCTATCATGGGTTGGTGGATTCGACCCCCCCCCCACCCAACTTCCATAATTTTATGTTCCTAGTTTTCAATGGAATTGGAAATATGGAACAACAACTTAAACCCATTTTTTCTCCATATGGACCCATTATGGAAAGAATCAAGAAAAAAGAGGAATCCAAACATATATGTTTTGTACAGAATCTGTAAATACCATCTTTCATCAGGTATAGTAGCTCACTGGATGGGTTTTATACTACTTGGGAAGATATTCATTAGTGTTTAATTTACCAATTCATCTCCATGCATATAAATAAAATGGTCTTTGACCTCTAAAATTTAAAATACCATGACAAAGTGAGGGTCTCAGAATTTATTTCTATATGGAAATTTCTGACCTATTCCTTAAACATATAGCTCTCATAGTATAATCTATTGGAGATCTGTATAGAGAATATATTTGATGAGTTACAGATGTTGGATTTGGTGTCCTAGAACCAACTACTTTGTACTTTATTCATTAATAAATACCTTATCATATCTTGATTGTTCTTCTGTGTGACAATTCATATGATAATGTCCTAAGGATAGTTAATGAACTAAAGGGTCATAGCAGATTCCTGCTATGATGAGAACCCGGAAGTGCCATAACACTATTATTGAATATATGTTCTATGGTCGGATGATGTTATTTGATGGACACAAATAATACAGACCATTAGTGGTGAGGAATAATAAAACATTGAGCCAAAATACCATGATGTGCGCTCTTGGTAATATCTCGGACAATATTATGAGAATGAGACCCACCAGTAGGAAAACAACATTTCATAGTGTCATTGGATGTTACTATCTACGAACTTGTGTATTGGTCCTTAGATTTTAAGGTTATTATTAATGGGTATTACAACTCATGTACTTAGATGTATTGATGAAAATCGTGATGACACACTATTCGTGGTGAGGTAGGATATGTTAGGTGTGTCACGAGTAATACAACATTAATAGATAATTCGAGAAAGGATTTGACCCTTCTGTTCCATAATGGAAGTAGATATATTAGGCCCTTTGATGGAATTGATATAGCCTAAATAAATCCACGTCCATGGTGAGTAATGGGAAAGTTCAATTCTGGAAAGTCAAAGAAAGAATAATCGACAACATGGGTTAATGTAACTAGCATGCAACCCACTTGATTTGAGATATCAAGATAAAGGGACAACATTACACTGCAAGCATTTGTAGGAGGTGACACGTCATTGCAGCATTAACTTGTTTCTCAATGGGTTCCTTGGAGTGTTGTTAGATGCTAACTTCGGAATTTAGGCAGGCTCCTTATAATGACACTGAGAAAGTGGCCTAGAGGGTCGCACACTAAGTGTATCCAAGTATCTCAGTTAAATATTAATTTAACAAGTTGAATAATGATTATTCCTGGTTTTGGATTAATAATTATTTAAGGATGTCTGATCGCATTTATTTCAACACTAGTTATTCGAGAGAATATATTTTGGGTGATGTAGTATATTTATTAGCAAGTAATGCAGTGATATTTATTTGAGAAATAAATATCCATTATTCAAGGTCTAATAAATGTGGTAGATGAAATAAAGAAAATGGAAAAATAAAAGTACACTCCATGTATATTAATATATACACACCATGTATTTATTCTAGGAATTTTGAGAGATAATATTATTTATTTAATTCAATAATATTAGGTGTAATTCACTGGGTGCATGTCAAGTAATAATAATAGTCAACTATTATTATTAGATGTGGCGTATTACTAAGAATTAAATGAAGTGATTAAATGATTTGGGTAATTAATTCATTTTATTGTTCTATGTTATTAAAATACAAATTATATATATTTATCATTATCCTAGACAATTTTTGTGAGGTTTGTGCACCATGGATTTGGAAAAGCTCTCAAGCCAAGAGAGAATTCATTTTCCACCAAGAACGCTCTCAAACTATGAGAGAGAGATCCACTGCCACCGGATCAAGGAGATCGAAGGAAGACATCGCAAGTGAAGGATCTTCCATGTTAGCACTTGAAGATCCCTCAGGTGATGTCCAGAGATATGCGGAGCTCATTTGGATCACCTCTAGAGGAATCTTACACTTGGATTCTATGACGCAATGACAGATCACATCAGATCATGACCGAAAACATCAACAAAGAAAGAATTCCATCAAGGTAATTATTTTCAATTAATTAAATTAATTATAAAAAACATATGATGATCATGTTTATGGTTCTGAGACTCCCATATTTATTTTTCATTATTCATTCTATTATGAATATCCAATGTTTTATTATCATGATAGATCTCAGATTGATCATTGTTAGTGCTAAAATTTGAGTTGGGAAAACCCACCAACACGCTTCCGCTGCACCCAGAACCTAAATGTTATATCAGAGGGGTCACATCATTGGTTATTATTATTTATTTTTTCGTTGGTGATTTATACATTTAATAATTTAGTTGTTTCAATTCAAGTTAATCATTCTTTAAAAACTGAATCTTGAGAGATATGTTCCTCTTTTATTGTTTCTTGTTCACCTTATAAAAACATATTTTTCTTTTAATTTTGATTAAAATAAAATAGAGGATCTCATCCAGATCTTCCAAATGTTCCTGGTCATACCACACTAGAATACATGACATGTATTTGGAAGTACACATCTTGTATTCTAGGTTCAATGCATTGGATTGGTCTGCCAAATCAGACTGTGTCAGTGGATCCAATCTAAGTATTTAAGACTCCATGTATTGACTAGAAACAGGTGCCACATGGTTTTTGGATTATATGTTGTGTGGCCCATGGTACACGTTATGTAGTCCCTTCGGTTTAGGGTTGGACCGTGTACCCCGTACACGGCTTTCCTGGATGGAAACTGTGTAACGTGGATATTACACGACATGTGTCCCACTAAACACGATGTGTACTCTGAAGATTTCTGAAGTACATTTACACACCATGTCCCTGAGCGTGAACTATGGATGGACGGTGATCAAAAGTACATTCCGTGTAGTCAGAAAAACATGTCGTGTACTCATCCAAATTACAAAAATTTATTAAAATTTATTATATTATACAAACCCTTGAGACATGTACCATAGTGCAGGCATAAAGCTAAGGAAAAACACGTGATATGTGTTATATATATATGTGTTTAATTTAACATCTACGTATTGTTCATTTATACTCATTATGTAGTTATGAATGGAAATTCACTGGGTTTCCTCTAAGGTACAAGTTACATACAAAGAAATTTTTAATTGAATTTATTTGTTTAAAATTATGATGGATGAGAATCTCAAGGAAATTCAAAAAAGGGTTTAAGATAAAAGGATTGATTAATTAAATATAATTAATTGATTCGAGCATGATTTATCTTAAATAAGAACGATTAAAGTAATGAATGCTTGTTTTATTTATGCTTAAATATCATTGCATGTTTGGATGATCATGAGCTAGACCAAGACCTTTGTATGTAAATGGTTTCTTTTAATTTATTTATTTAAATTAAATTTGTTTTCCAGCAAGCCTTCTCCTCATTAATATATAGGGCCTGCACACGCAAGGTTTTTTTATGTAAAACCCCTTTTTTACCCATCACCGGCATGTGAGATAAAAGAATATGTAATGGATGGAGATCCCAAGCTCGTGGAGGAGGCTCAAGTTAAACTTCAAGGTGAAACAAATCCAAAGAGATATAAAGGTGGATAGGTGGACTGAAATTAACCTGAACCCAAAAGGTTAAAGGTGTTTCTCCCCTAGGTCCTGGATTAGTTTATCAACAGGTAGATAAACTAACCAATAAAACAAGATCATGATAATACAATTTATTTTATTTCTGTCGGTTTCATGGTTTATTTATTGTGGGTGTGTTTTCACGATCACACAATTAATGAATTAAACAATAATTCAAGATGGAACTAAAATAAAACTAGCTTATGCGTAAATATTATCTTAGACAAGGTTAATCAATTAATTATATCCCACTTAATATTAATAATCATTTAATCAAAGATAATAAAGTGAGATTTTATGTATAAGGATAAAATTCCTGAAAGAAATATTAAGGTGGTATAGCCTTCCATAATCTTGGTTAGAATCAAACCATAGTTCAAAGTGCATGACCAACCCTAGTTGGGGTGATTTAAATTATAGGGGAACTCTAATACAAGGTTTTGGGTTGACTTGACTTGGATCAAATCAGGGGTTGACTACTGCAGTAGGACTTGGTGCGACCAAGAGGCAAAGGTTGAGGAAATCCAAAGTAAAATGATTTCAGGATTGGGGAGTCCACTCAGAGGATCAAGGAGCTGCGATTTAATGTAGTTGGAATTTGGAATGCCTAACTAAAACCCTTAAAGTTTCTTGAACAACCCTAGTTGGGGTAATGAAAAGTTAAATATGGATCCCTTCCACTAGAATATTCAGGAAACAAAATATTCCAAAGTCAATGGTGATAACTATTGGATTTTGATAAAATAGTGGGAGACTAATAAGTATCAATTTATTTATTTGTCTCGGTTTTATCACAATAAAGTATTAAACCTTTTCTCATCTTAATTTATAGAAATGGAAAGAAAAATGACTTCAAACATATCATTGTGAACCATACATGAGAAGGAAAACCTTCTCACCAGCATCAATTTCCTGGAATAGAAGAGGCATTTACGTGTCATCCTTCGCCACGAGAGGAAATTGTATGTGCTAGAAGAGCCTATTCCAGTTGCGGCTGGAAAAGAGGCCAGTGATGCAAAACTATATCTCTATATGAAACATGTGGATGATGCCACATATGTACAATGTTTCATAATATCGACAATGTCTAGTGAGCTCTTGAAGAAACATGAAAACAAGGACGCGTATAGAATGATGTCTCAACTTAAGGATCTCTATCAAGAGAAGGCAAGACAAGAGAGATATGATATCTCCAACTATTTTTTTATAACTAAGCTTAGAGAGTCTACGCCAGCTAGTCCTGATGTAGTCAAGCTTATTGGAAACATTAAACGCTTGGACATCTTAGGGATTAAGTTCCCATATGAGTTGTGTATAGATCTCATCCTATCATCACTACCCAAGACCTTCTCTATCTTTATTTTAAATTATAACATGAGAAATAATGAGAAGAGTCTATCAAAACTTATGACCTTAATTTGACAGGTAGATAAGGACATGTGACATAACAAACCCACATTCCTTATGGAGAATAAGAAAAAGGAAGGACAAGGCAAAGGGGCCAAAGACTTATAAATGTTATGAAGCCCCTGAGCACCGTCCCTCCAAGAAGGGGAAGATATAGAGGAAGGGAAAGGAATGGGAGGTGGTATGTTTTGAATGTGTCAAGCAAGGCCACTGGAAGAGGAACTGCACCCAGAAGCATGGGGACATTAAACGTGTGTTCGTTATCGAGTGTAATCTTTCCATTTCTACACATTGGGTATTAGATACAGTTTTTGGGGCTCACATCTATATTCAAATGCAGGAACCAAGTAGATTTATAATTATTTCCATAGGAGAGGTGGATCTTCGATGTGCCAATGGCGCGAGGCTGGCTGTGTTAACCATTGTTGATTACCACCTCTCATTGCTGACTGAGATGGTTTTGGTTTTACATAACTGTTATTATGTGCCTAGTGTTACCAAGAACATAATTTTTGTATCTTCTTTGGATATGGATGGATTTATTCTCATGTTTGGAAATAAGGGTTGTCTATTTTATAAGAACAGTATATTTTATAGTATGGAACATTTAAATAGTGGTTTGTATGTATTAAATTACGAAAACCAAGTGTTGGAAATTGATAACGAAATAGACTCACATGACTCATACATCACCCAGTTGTGGCATCATCGTTTATGTCATGTAAACGAGAAGCGCTTGACAAATCTCTACCAAGATGGCTATTCAGACTCTACTAAGCTAAAACCACCTGATAGATGTCATTCTTGTTTACAAGGAAAAATTACCATGCTGCCTTTCGGTGGACAAGATAAAAGATCCACATAGCTTCTAGGATTGGTGCACACAGATGTGTGTGAACCATTTCGAGTAGAAGCTAGAGGTGGATATTCTTACTTCATTAATTTTATTGATGATGTGAGTAGATATGGCTATGATTACATAATGAGGTATAATTCAGAAGCCATAGAGAAATTTGAGGAATTCAAGAATGAAGTAGAGAATCAACTTGGTAAGTAGAGAAAGTAGCTTCTATCGGATCAAGGTGGAGAATATCTGAGCCAAGAGTTCATCGATCTTCTATGGGATTCTGGGATTCTATCTCAGCTCACTCCTCCTTATACACCACAGTGGAATGGTGTTAGTGAAAGGAGGAACCGCACCATGTTGGACATGGTGAGGTCAATGATGAGTCATGAAGATCTTCCATTATCCTTTTGGGGATATGCATTACAAAATGCAGCATACACATTAAACTGAGTACCAACTAAGGCGGCAAATGGAATTCCCTATGAGTTATGGAATGGAAAGAACCCCTTTTTTTGTACACACGTGCATGGGGATGCGATGCATTTGTTAAGGCCATCTCACGAAACAAACTAACACCCGGGGGAATGAGGTGTATCTTTATTTGACATCCTAAGGAAATGAAAGGATATTACCTATATAACCCTTCAAAAAAGTAAGTGATTGTCACCAGACAAGCCGTCTTTATTGAGAGGGATCACATACTCAAAAAGGATAGTGGGAGTAAGATTGAATTCGATGAAGTTAATGCTCAAGATACAAAAAAGTTGGTAGAGGAAAAAGTTCCATAGGTCCCCATGGAAGAGGTTCTAGAAACATAAGTACTACGTAGGAGCTCAAGAGAGGTAAGGGAACCAGAGATATTTGATTTCCTAGTCACCGAGGATGGTGACTCATTGTTATTGGACAATGATGAACCTCTCTCCTAAAAGAAAGAAGTAGAAAGCTCAGAAGTTGGAATGTAGCTAGAAGCTATGAATTATGAGATATATTCCATGTATCAGAACCAAGTCTGGGTTTTGGTCGATGGGCCAGTTGATGTAAAGTATGTTGGATACAAATGAGTATTCAAGAGAAAACTAGACATGGAAGGTCCATTTAGCACCTATAAAGCAAGGCTAGTGGATAAAGGATTCTGACAATGTCACGGAATTGACTATGATGAAACCTTCTCGCCAAATTCCATGCTTAACTTCACAAGAATCAAACATGCCATAACAGCTTACCATGACTACATGATTTGGCAGATGGATGTCAAAATAGAATTCCTTAATGGGAATCTTCAAGAAGATGTATATATGACACAACCAGAAGGGTTTTTGAAACCAGGTGAATCCAAACGAGTTTTAAAGTTCCAAAAATCCATTTATGGATTAAAGAAAGCATCTAGGTCGTGGGAAATTTGATCCGATGAAGCCATAAAGGAATTTGGTTTCATTAAGAACGAATGTGATCCATGTGTTTATAAGCGGTTTAATGGGAATGTGATCATTATCCTAGTATTATATATTGATGAAATATTGCTCATTGGAAATGATGTACCAGTCTTACAGTCAGTTAAGGACTGGTTGAACAAATGTTTCTCCATAAAGGACTTAGGCAAAGCCGATTACATTCTAGGGATCAATATCATTCGTGATAGATGCAAGAGGCTTCTTGGAGTAAGTCAGGGTACATATATTGACCAGATACTAAAGAGATTTAGTATGAAACAATCCAAGAGGGGATTAGTTCCAGTGTCACATGGCATACATATTTCTAAGAAAATGTGTCCTCAGACATAACAGGAGAAAGATAGAATGAGTAATATCTCATACGCCTGAACTATAGGATCAATCATGTATGCCATGTTATATACCAGGCTTGATGTTGCTTATACACTAAGCATGGTAGGAAGAGATCAAGCAGATCCAGGATAACAATATCAGACTGTTGTTAAGACTATCCTTAAGTATCTGAGAAGAACTAAGGATATGTTCCTGGAGTATGGAGGAGATAAGATGCTTTTCATCAGAGGGTATGTTGATGCTGGTTTTCAGACAGATCAGAACGATCTGAAGTCGCAATCTGGATATGTTTTCTATCTTAATGGAGGAGTTGTGAGTTGGAAGAGTTCAATGTAGCCAATTGTTGCCAATTTTACAGCAGAGTCTAAATATATAGTGGCTTCTGATGTAGCTAAGGAAGTTGTCTACATTCATAACTTTGTCCAAGATCTTGATGTGGTGTCTATCAGTAAAGATCCTATCACATTGTATTGTGATAATACTACAGTGGTGTCTCTTTTAAAAGAACCAAGGTCACATTAACAGATAAAGAAAATACTCTGAAAGTATCACCACTTGATGGATTTCTATAAAAGGGGTGAAGTTGTAGTGAGAAGAGTGTCCATGGAAGAGAATTTGGAAGACCCCATGACTAAAGGCATATCTCAGCAGAAGCATGAATATCACATGAGAGTTTGCAGATTAAAGTTTATTAGTAGTTGGTTCTAGACTAAGTGGGAGTCTATTGGATTTGGTGGCCTAGAACCAACTACTTTGACCTTTATTCATTAATGAATACCTTATCACATCTTGATTGTTCTTCTACGTGACAATGCATGTGATAATGTACTAAGGATATTTGTTGTACTAATTCTTCATAGCGGATCCCGGCTATGATGAGAACTTATAAGTTCCATAACACTGTTCTTGAATATATTTTCTATGGCCGGATGATGTTATTTGAGGGACATAAGCAATACTGGCCATTAGGGGCGAGGACTCATAAAACTTTGAGGCACCTTCTCATGGTGTGCACCCTTTTTAATATCTAGGAGGATATTATGAGAATGAAACCCGCCAGTAGGAAATCCACATTTCATAGTGCCATTAGATGTTATTATCTGCCGACGTGTGTATTGGACCTTAGACTTTAAGATTATTATTATTGGGTATTACAACTCATTCACTTAGATGTATTGATGAAAATAGTGACAACCCACTGTTCGCAGCGAGGTTGGATATGTTGGTTATGTCACAAGTAATATAACATTAATAGGTAATGCGAGAAAGGATTTGTCCCTTTTATTCCATAATGGAAGTAGATATCTTAGTCCCTTTGATGGAATTTATATAGCCTAAATAAATCTATGGACATGGTGAGGAATGGGAAATTTCAATTTTAGAAAGTCAAAGAAAGAATAATCGAGCACATGGGTTGATGGAACTAGCATGAAACCTTCTTGATTCGAGATATCGAGACAATGGGATTATATTACATGGTAAGAGTTTGTAGGAGGTGACACATCATTTCAGCAATAACTTCTTTCTCTATGGGTGCCATGGTGTGTTTCTAGATGCTAACTTTGGACTTTAGGCAGGATCCACCTAATTCCACTGAGAAAGAGGCCTATAGGGTCACAAACTAAGTGTGTCTAAGTATCTCAGTTAAATATTTATTTAACAAGTTGAATAAAGATTATTCCCAGTTGTTGTTTAATAATTATTCAAGGATTTCTAATCTCATTTATTTCAACACTATTTATTATATATAATATATTGTGGGTGAAGTAAGATATTTATTATCAAGTAATGTAGTGATATTTATTTGAGAGATAAATAGAAATTATTCAATTTATAATAAATGTGGTGGAGTAAATAAAGAAAATCGAAAAATAAAAGTACATGTTGTGTATATTAATATATATACGCCGCTTATTTTTTTATGGGAATTTAGAGAATAATATATATATATTTTAATTAAATAATATTAGGTTTAATTCACTGGGTGCATGTAATGTAATAATAACAGTCAAATGTTATTATTATACATGGGGTATTACTAAAAATTTAATGAAATTAATATATTATTTTGGGTAATTAATTCATTTTATTATTCTATGTAATTAAAATCCTAATTATATATATTTATCATTAGCCTAGCCATTTTTTTGTGAGGTTTGTGCACAATGGATTTGGAAAATCTCTCAAGCCAAGAGAGATTTAATTTTCCACCAAGAATGCTCTCAAGCTACGAGAGAGAGATCCACCTCCACCAGATCAAGGTGATTGAAGGAGGACATCGTAAGCGAAGGCCCCTCTATGCTAGCACCCGAAGATCCATTCGGAGATGTCCAAAGACACGTGGAGCACATGTGAATCACCGCTAGAGGAATCCTACACTTGGATTCTACGACGCAATGACGAATCACATCAGATCATGTCTGGAAACATCAAAGAAGAAATAATTCCATCAAGGTAATTCTTTTCAATTAATTAAATTAATAATAACCGATATATGATGATCCTATTTATGGTTCTAGGACTCCCATCTTTCTTTTTCATTCTTAGTTCTATTCGGAAGATCCTACATTTTATTATCATGAGGGATCTCATATGGATCGTTGTTAACGCTAAAATTAATGTTGGGAAAACCCACCAACACACTTGTTGTGCCCGAAACCTACAAGAGACACCATTGATCCCACCTAAATACCCATGTGAATTCCACTAGTTCACCATAATGGCATAAATACTAGAATATGTCAACCAACATATGAAATCTAGATATTGATCAGTACTGTCACTTCAAGGAAAAAAGGGTAGAAAATAACAAACAATAATTTTTATGATTAAATTAGCTCTATGAAAATATCTATAATCCAAACCTATTAAATATCACATAATACCTCCTACTAAATGATATAATTATAAGAAACATTCTTATCTATAAGGGAGGATGAAGAAAAGTTGTCTTCCTTTTGAAGTTCAAAGGAATACAAGTTGGGACCACATTGTGTATAAAGATTGTATTTGTTGTCGACAGTTGTCAATACTAGTCAAATTGAATAAGAAGATGAAGAATGACTTAAAAGTTAGTGGAGATTGGATGAAGTGAGGTTTCTTGGATAATGGTTATGCAATCATTGCATTGGATGACATACTTGAGCAATTCTCTAAGAAGATCAATTCAGACAATTGTTGAACTAATGCTAAGTTCAAATAACCTGTGTCAAAGGTGAAACATTGTTTACAGCAATGAATAATGGTAAGGTATCATCCATCTAATGATGATTACAAAATAAATATGATTTTAATAAGACCATGCAACTCTTCATAATTTCATGAGAATCATGTATAAACTTACTTGAATAATAGAATCATATGTTTTGAATGATTTGTAGAATGATGGTTTAAGAAGAAGAGAGAATGTGGAAGGGCTTGGCATTCTAAGAAGGCCATGAATTACACATTTCCTTGAAATAAGATGGTTGTTGCACTGTTCTTAAAGTTCCCAATACATGTATCAAAGGTGAAACATTGTCTGCAAAATTGAGTGTATTTGAAGAAGCTTCAAGCCTCCACTTTTGGATGAAGAGAAATGATTGGAGTTATTTAGAAGTAATACTCCAAAAATAATTGAGGATTTTAAGTGAGGATGAAAAATACTTTGGAATTTATATTCCAAAAATAATGGACAAAACCAGATAATGCTTTTCTGATTTTTATTTCACAAATATCATAAGTTTTTAGAAATTGTGATGCAATCTTTATGAAGGATAAAGAGAGTAAATAAGTGTTTTTGAAAAAAGATAGAAAGTGGAGCGCAAGTGTGGCATGCATGTATATGTGGCACGCAAGTGTATGTTTCTCGCAATTCATATTTTCAAGAACATCGCATAAAAATAAGACAATGGAATTAAAGTGGCGCGCAAGTCAAAAACTGGCATGGAAGTATAATCGGCGTGCATGTGTGGAATGAAAGTATATGGGGTGCACAAGTGTATGTTTCATGCAATACATATTTCAACATCCTCATATAAAAATATGACAAAGGAAAGAAAGTTCCACGCAAGTGATGGAGCGGCGCGCAAGTGCTGGAGTGGCGCGCAAGTGCTGAAGGGCGCACAAGAGCTAGAGTGGCGCGCAAGTGTAGGTGGTGTGAAAGTCACCAAAATTCTTATAAATATATGACTAGCCTCCTCATTTTCAAGGCGTAACAATTAAGAGAAAATTTGTGCTCTGGTCGCGCAAGTAGTAGATGTGGCGCGCTAGCTGAGGGTTATTTATAAGGTGCGTGAGTAGGAAGTGACGCACAAGTAGAGTGGTACGCAAGTAGGGTGGCGCACAATTAGAGTGGAGCACAAGAATCCTGGTATGCAAGTAGAAGTGGTGCACAAGTAGAAGTGGCGTGCAAGTTATGAATTGTGAAAAATTGTGGCGTACAAGTATTTGATGGTGCACAAGCAGGGAGGCGCGCAAGCAGGGTGGCATGCAAGTAAATATTGGCATGGAAGTTGTGAGTTCTTCTAGGAGTTATTACCAACTTCGATTCAATTGATATGATTATAAGTTGATCTATACTTAATTTGTTTACAATCACAAAGAGAACTTGTGATTCTAGCATGAAGAAGCAGAAGAAGAGCTCTGTGGAGATGGTTTTTCACTTAGAGAGAAAATTTGATGAAGTGTAGGTTTCAGTGCAGTTGGTTTTTCATTGAAGAAGCAGAAGAAGAAGAAGAAGAAGAAGAAGAGTTTGCAGCTTATAGGTTTGTTGTATAGAAAGAAGAGAAGAAGAAAAAGAAAAAGAACAGAGTTTACCCAATTGAAGCCTATAATTATTTTGGGTAGTTTAATTCAGATGATGCCAAGTGAACTGATCTTCACTACCTCAATAATCACATGGGTGTGTGTGATTCTATCCAAAAAGAGAGAAGAAGTTATAGTGAAGTTGGTTATTGCACTAAGAAGAAGAAAGTAGAATCCTAGTGTAGTTGGTGTTGCACTAGAAAAGAAGATAAAGAAAAAAGGAATAATTTCTTGCCTATTGATATTTATGTAATCAAGTGAAGAGCATTAAAGAAGACCAAGAGCAGAACCTTCCTTTTGAAGAAGGAATAAGACTATCTTTATAGGCAGTATAAAGAACCAGCTAGATGCTACAAGTTGGGCTAGGTCATCACTATGATAGGGAAGATGATTTTTTCCCACCCCCACTAAAAGTGTAGGGACTCACACTGGCTAGAGGATTGTTTTCCTAGCCACTCCACTGTAACTGTATATCACATCATAGTGGATAATCCATTCACTGTTCATATCCATTCATGGCAAGGATGTATCTACTCTTATTGAGTGGTGAACCTTGTAAAAATATTGTGTCCATATTTTTACTGCTTTTTATTATTTCATGTGAAAGGGAAAAGAGAATAAGAGAATCAAGATCCTAACAGGTCAAGAGGTACAGGGATAAAATTTTGAATTGGTTTAAAAAGTCCCCAACACTGATTCACCCCCCCCCCCTCTCAGTGTTAAGTATATCCCAAACTGGTCCTCTCAATGGGTATCAGAGAGAAAGGTTCACCTCTATTGGATTCTCTACAGTGATGTTATTCTCTTTTGAAGACCTGGGTTTCTTTCCTAATTTATCAATGAAGTTCAATTTTAGTGAAGATTTTATTATCTCTGAGCAGAAGACTATATCTACCAAGACTATGATGAACATGAAAAAGAAGGAGAAGATAAAGTTGAAGAAGAAGTGCCTCCTTTCTGAAGAAGAGGATGAATATGGTTCTCTATATTTGGATGACATTGAAGACACACCAAACATGTAAAGTAATGAAAAGGTGGCTCAAGCCCCCACCAAGAACATGGACAACCTTCCTACCTCAATTGATCAAGAGGAATGTGTTAGTACAATTGGAATGTATTATCATCATGATGATTCTAACACAGGTGGTGATGATCAATCTACATCATCTCAAGAAATATCAGTTGATAGATTAAGAATGATTCTTCATGGTATTCATGAAGAAATTACATCCCTGGTTTTTGGATTATTTCAATACATGCAGGAAAATATCACTCAGCTGGAAGAAGAAACTAATTTTTTGAATAAATGATTACAAGAAAAAAATTGAATGTCTAAAGCTCTCTAGATTAGTTGGATACTTTGAAGAAAAAAAGAGGGAATTTGAAGTATGTTTTTCAAAGTGGCTCAAAGTTGTTGAATAAAAGGAGGGAGTCAATAAGACTCTAGAATAGAAGATCCATGCACTTGAAAATGACTTTAAAAGAAGCAATGAAATCCAGGAGGAATATCTGGAAGAAGACTCCAAGAAGAACAAAGAACTTGACTCTTTATTTCAAAACAAATTAATGATGCATGAAGATGATGTTGAAAGATTAAAGAAGGATTATAAATAGAATATGACCATGATTGAAGACCAGGAATTCATCCTCAATATAAGATGTCTAGAATTGGAAGTTCAGTTCACCAATCTTGAGAAGACACATATTGAGTCTCCACAAAAGAAGGAAACAGTTGCTGCTAGTAATCAATGCTCAATGGAGGATTATATTGTCAAAATACCTTTAACATGTGATAAGGAGATCATGGATTCACTCATTGATCTATCAAAAGTAGCTTATAAAGTAAAGGTATCATCCATACCAACTTATACTAATGTTTTTAAAAATGTTTCTACAAAAAGTATAGATTAGAAGAAAAATTCTAAACAAGTATAGATGAATAAAAGTGATAAGAAACATACCACCATGGCTATGATGGATAGGGGAAAGAGTGTGGGAGATAGCTCCCCATAGAAAGCACAACATACCAAGAAGAAGATTCAACAACCTTATAAAGAAGATGGGAAAAATTCAAGGTTTGTTGGTCAATGTTGGTGCTGTAATAGATTTGGGAATTGTTCACTAGATTGTTGGCACAACCCCTTAAATATAAAAGCACAGAGAAATCTCATCAACCCCTTAAATGTAAAATCACATAGAAATATCATCTTAAGGGGGAGAAATCTAGAGAGAAAGTAGCAACATCCACAGATCCAAAATCATCTATATACTGCAAACATATTTGGAATGTTAGATAACATCTGTGTTGTATGAAATAGGATTGGTCATTTGAATGGTGCATGCACTGGATAATACTTGTTCTAAATGCAAAACGAAGATTCTACATGAAGAAAAGGATGTTCTTTGTGTGTGGTGCAACAAGGCTAGTCATGCTATTAAAAGATGCTTTGAATTTACTCCATCCCAAAAAGAATTTTTCAAAAAGATAAAAGTTTCACGAGGAGATTATAGTGCTTTGAAATACCTCAAAGAAAGAATATTCACACACAATGATATGGAAGAAATAGTGAGGTCCACAAAATCATAGTCAGCATTGAAGATCAGTTGTGAAATTGTGATGAATGGAGCATATGGGTTGAGGAGATCATCTCAACCTTGTTGTTCACATTGATGGAGAAAAGAGGATCCACCTTATTCCATTAAAATTTTTTTATTGTATTTGTTATTATCATATAAGGAATTGATGGTGAATTAAGATCTCAGGGGGAAAACCTGGGATTCAGTGAGGAGAACTGTTCCCTTGAGGGGGAGACACACGAAGAAGCCGCCAGAGTCATTATCTCAATCAGTATCAACATCAGTTGGTATAAAATTAAATTACAATGAAGGATGTCTGAATATCACGTCATTGGAGAAGGTATGTCATTTTTTTAAATCTCTCATCCTTGGTTACTCAATATAAATATATTTCTACAAATGGGGAATAACTAGGTCAATCAGCGACATAATAATAAAAAAAGTGCCCCATGGCCACTTATCCTGCTAATTGCACTTGAATTTTTTTATCCTTTTGTTTAAGAGAGTTTAGGAATTTTAGGATTGACTATTTCCTATCACATTCAATATCTTTTTTCTGGAATGAAAGTGGAAAACTCTTGAATACATGTATAAGAGATCTAATCTCATGAGGTGTCATGATCAGTGTATAATGGACAACTTTTGTTGTCTAAATAAAACTCTCTTGTTTTCTACATCGAGCCTTTCCCAAGTAGACATAGAGTGAAATGATTGATGGCACACTGCTTAAGTAAGGACGGATACCCTCTCTACCATGAACTTTGTATTTCTTGTCAATAAGGGGGATAGAAACTGAAATGAAATTTTGAAATGAAAGGGGGAGAGAAACGAGTAAAGGAGAGAGAAGATTCATATTTTGACATTGAAACATTCATTTGAAGAGATTTTTGTTGTATTGAAAACAAAATACAAAGGCAAGGATTTTTAGGACCACTTTGTGTATGGAGATTGTATTTGTTGTCAATAGTTGTCAATACTAGTCAAAATGAAGAAGAAGATGAAGAAGGACTAAAAAGTTAGTGGAGATTGGATGAAGTGAGGATTCCTGGAGAATTGTTATGGAATTAGAGCATTGGATGTCATACTTGAGCAATTCTCTAAGAATATCAATTCATACGATTGTTGAACTGATACTAAGTTCAAAGAACTTGTGTCAAAGGTGACACATTTTTTACAACAAGGAAGAATGGTAAGGTATCATCCTTCTGAGGATGATTGCAGAAGAAAGATGATTTAAAGAAGACCATTCAACTCTTCATGATTGCATGAGAACCATGTAAGAGATTACTTGAAGAATAGAATCATATGATTTTCATGATTTGTAGAATGATGGTTGAATAAGAAGAGAGAATGTGGAAGGGCTTGGCATTATAAGAAGGTCATGAATTACACATTTCCTTGAAATCAGAAGATTGTTGCACTATTCTTAAAGTTCTCAATACATGTATCAAAGGTGAAACATTGTCTTCAACATTGAAGGTATTTGAAGAAGCTTCAAGCCTCTACTTTTGGATGAAAATTAATGATTGGAGTTATTTGGAATTAACACTCCAAAATTAATTGAGGATTTGAAGTACGGATGAAGAAGGACTTTGTAATTTATATTCCAAAAATAATGGACAAAACCATACGATGCTTTTCTGATTTTTATTTCACAAATATCATAAGTATGGAGAACTTATGATGCAAGCCTTATGAAGGGTAGAGAGAGTAAAAATGTGTTTTTGGAAAAAGAAATAAGTGGCGTGCAAGTCAAAAGTGGAGCTCAAGTATATGTGGCGTGCAAGTGTCTGTTGCGCGCAAGTTATATTTTCAAGATCATGCCATCAAAATATGACAAAGGAAATTAAGTGGCACGCAAGTTAAAGATTGGCGTACAAGTAAAAAAATGGCACATAAGTTTAAGTAGTGTGCAGGTGTGGAACACAAGTAAATGGGGCACGCATGTTTATGTTGTTTTCAAGAAATATTTCAACATCCTCATATCAAATTATGACAAAGGAAAGAATGTGTTGTGCAAGTGATGGAGCGGTGTGCAAGTGCGGGAGCAACGCACAAGTGCTGAAGGGCGCGCAAGTGCAAGAGAGGCGCGTAAGTGTAGGTGGCACGTAGGTCACCAAAATTCCTATAAATAGATGACTAGATTCCTCATTTTTCAGGGCTCAACACTTAAGAGAAAATTTGAGCTCTAATTCCAAAAGTATTAGACGTGGCATGTAAGCTGAATTGGTGTGCAAGATGAGGGTTATTTATAAGGCGCGCAATTAGGAAGTGGCCCACAAGAAGAGTGGTGTGCAAGTAGGGTGGTGCGCAAGTAGGGTGGCATGGAAGTATAGCAGAGTGCAAGTAGAGTGGGTCGCAATCAGCCTGGAGAGAAAGTAGAATTAGCGCACATGTAGAAGTGGCGCACAAGTTGTGAGTAGTGAAAAATTGTGGCGCGCAAGTATTTGATGGCGCGCAAGCAGGGAGGCGCGCAAGAAGGGTAGAGCACATGTAAGGATTGGCACACAAGCTGTGAGTTGTTCTAGAAGTTCATAACATCTTCTATTCAACTTATATGATTCTATATTGATCTAGACTTCATTGTTTTTACAATCCCAAAGAGAACTTATGATTATAGCAAGAAGAAGAAGAAGAAGGTCTCTGTGCAGATGGTTTTGCACTAAGAGAGAACGTGTGAAGAAGAGTAGGTTTTAGTGCAGCTGGTTTTTCATTGAAGAAGAAGAAGAATAAGAAGAGTGTGCACCATACAGGTTTTCTGCATAGAAAGAAGATAAGAAGAAGAAGAAGAACATATTATTCCCAATTGAAGCCTACAATTATTTAGGTCAGTTTAATTCAGATGATGCAAAGTGAACCGATCTTTACTACCTGAATAATAACATTGGTATATGTGATTCTAACCAATAAGAGAGAATAGGTTTTAGTGATGTTGGTTGTTGCACTAAGAAGAAGAAAGAAGAAGCCTAGTGCAGTTGGTGTTTCACTAGAAAAGAAGAGAAAGAAAAAAGGAAGAATCGCTTGCCTACTGCTTTGCAAGTAATCAAGTGAAGAGCCTTAAAGAAGACCGATAGTATAACCTGCCTTTTGAGGAAGGAAGAAGACTATCTCCATAAGCAGTATAAAGAACCAGCTAGACACTGCAAGTTGGGCTAGGTCATCACCAGTCCAGGAAAAAGGATTGTTTCCCACCCCCTCTAAAAGTGTAGACTCAAACTGGCTAGAGGATTGTTTTCCTAGCCACTCCACTATAATTTCATATCACATCATAGTGGAGAATACATGAAATAGTCATATCCATGCATGGAAAAGACATATCTACTCTTATTGAGTGGTGAACCTTGTAAAAATATTGTGTGCATATTTTTACTGCTTTCTATTATTGCATGCCTCAGGGAAAAGTGAATAAGAGAATCAAGATCCTAAGAGGTAAAGAGGTACAAGGATAAAAGTTGTAATTGGTTTAAAATTTCCCCAACACTGATTCACCCACCTCTCAATGTTAGGTATATCCCAAACTGGTCCTCTCAATTGGTATCAGAGGGAAAGTTTCACCTCTTTTGGATTGTCTACAGTGAAGTTATTCTTTTTTGAAGACCTGAGTTTATTTCCTGAGTTATCAATGAAGTGCAATTTAAGTGAATACTTTTTTATCTCTGAGCAGAAGACTATATCTACCAAAATCATGATGAACAGGAAAAATAAGGAGAAGATAATGTTGAATAAGACGTACCTCCTATATAAAGAAGAGGATGCATCTGGTTCTCCATATCTGGCTGACATTGAAGACACGCCAAACATGGAAAGTAAGGAGAAGGTGGCTCAAGCCCCGACCAAGAACATGGACAACCTTCCTACCTCAACTGATCAAGAGTTATGTGTTATTACATTTGTAAATTCTTCTCATGATGAATATTCTAACACAAGTGGTGATGATCAATCTAGAACATCTCAAGAAATATCAGTTTATAGATTAAGAATGACTTTTCATGGTATTCCTGAAGAAATTACATCCCTGGTTTTTGGAGTATTTCAACACATGCAGGAAAATGTCACTCAGCAGGAAGAAGAAACTGATGTTTTGGAGAAAGTATTACAAGAAAAAATTGTTGAATGTCTATGGCTCTCCAGACAGGTTGAGGCCTTTGAAGCAAAAAAGTGGGAATTTGAAGTATGTTCTTCAAAGTGGCTCAAAGATGTTGAAGAAAAAGAGGGAGTCAATATGACTCAAGAAGATAAGATCCATTCACTTGAAAATGAGTTGAAAAGAATCAATGAAATCAAGGTGGAATATTTGGAGGAAGACTCCAAGAAGATCAAATAACATGACTCTTTATTTCAAAACAAAGTAAAGATGCATGAAGATGAATTTGAAAGATTAAATAAGCCTTGTGAGGAGAACATGACCATAATTTAAGACTAGAAATTCATCCTCAATATAAGATGTCTTGAATTGGAAGCTAAGTTGACCAATCTTGAGAAGACACATATTGATTCTCCACAAAAGAAGAAAATGGTTGCTGCTAGTACTCAATGCTCAATGGAGGATTATACTGTCAAAATACCTCCAACATGTGATAATAAGATCATGGATTCACTCATTGATCAATCAAAAGCAGCCGATAAAGTAAATGTATCATCCATACAAACTTGTACAAATGTTTTTAAAATTGTTTCTACAAAAAGTACAAGTTGGACGAAAAATTCTAAACATGTATGGATGAATAAAAGTGAGAAGAAACCTACCACCATGGATATGGTGGATAGGTGAAAGAGTGTAGAAGATAGATCCCCATAGAAAGCACAACAAACCAAGAAGAAGATTCATCAACCTTATAAATAATATGGGAAAAAGTCAATGTTTTCTGGTCAATGCTGGTGCTGTAATAGATTTGGGAATTTTTCACTAGATTGTTGGCACAACCCCATAAATGTAAAATCACAGAGAAATCTCATCAACCACTTAAATGTAAAAGTAGAGATAAAGCTCATCTCAAGGGGGAGAAATCCAGAGAAGAAGAAGCAACATCCATAGATCCAAAAGCATATGTATACTACAAACAGATTTTAAATGTTAGATAACATCTGTGATGTATTCATTAGGATTGGTCATATGAATGGTGCATGTTCATATATGAAAAGAATACCACAGAATCTGAGTAAGAATGATGAAGCATCCTTGGTAAGAAATCAAATAAATAATAAGAAAACAAATTCACCCATGAATAATTAAAGAAGGAAAGATGAGAAGTCCTTGGTTCTAAATCCAAGAAAGTGAAGGGTGTTGCATCCAAAATAACTACTAAGAAGGAATCCACTCAGAAGAAGCCATGTAGATGATCCAATCATGATACCTTAGTCCATATTGATATTTTGGTGGTTTTTCCAGAAGATTTGTAAAGAATGAGAAAGATGGAAGATGCACAGGCTAATACTTGTGCTAAAATCAAAAAATAAAATTCTACATGAAGAAAAGGAATTTCTGTGTGTGAGGTGAAACAAGGCTGGTCATACTATTAAAATATGCTTTGAATTGAATCCATCCCAAAAATAATTATTCCAAAAGATAAAATATGAACCAAGAGATTCTAGTTCTTTGAAATCCATTGAAGCAAGAATATTCACACACAAAGATATGGAAGAAATATTGAGGTCCACACAATCACAGTCAACATTGAAGATCAATTGTGAAAGTGTGAGGAATTGAGCATCTTGGTTGAGAAGATCATCTCAACCTTGTCGTTCACATTGATGGAGAAAAGACAATCCACCTTATTCCATTAAATATTTGTGTATTTTATTTTTTTATCTTACAATGAATTGAAGGTGATGTAAGATCTCAGGGGGGGAAACCTAGGATTGAGTGAGGAGAAGTGTTCCCTTGAGAGGGAGACACATGAAGAAGCTGCCAGAGTCATTATCTCAATCAGTATCAACATCAGTTGGTAAAAAATTTAATTAATCTGAAGATTATATGAAGATCATGTCATTGGAAAAGGTATGTCATTTTATTAATCTCCCATCCTTGGTTACTCAAAATAAAAATATTTTTACAAAGGTGGAGTAACTAGGTCAATCAGTGACATAAGAAGAATAAAATTTCCCTAAGGCCACTTATCCTACTAATTTCACTTGAATCTTTTTGATCCTTTTGTTGAAGTGAGTGCCAGAATTTCAAGATTGACTATTTCCTATCACATTCAATATCTTTGTTCTGGAATGAAAGTGGAAAAACCTTGATGACAACTGTAGGAGATCACATCTCATGAGGTATCATGATCAGTGTATAATGGACAACTTTGTTGTCTAAATCAAACTCTCTTGTGTTCTATATCGAGCCTTGCTCAAGTAGAAATAGAGTGAAATGATTTATGGAACACTACTTAAGTAAGGACTGATACCCTCTCTACCATGATCTTTTTATTTCTTGTCAATAAGGGGGAGAGAAAGTGAAATGAATGTTTGAAATGAAAGGGGAAAGAAACAAGTAAAGGGGAGAGATAATATTCTTATTTTGACATTGACACGTTCATTTGAGGAGACATTTGTGGTATTGACAACAAAATACAAAGGGGAGATTTTGGGGACCACTTTGTGTATAAAGATTGTATTTGTTGTCAACAGTTGTCAATACTAGTCAAAATAAAGAAGAATATGAAGAAGAAATAACAATTTAGTGGAGATTAGCTGAAGTGAGGGTGTCTGGATAATTGTTATGGAATCATATCATTGGATGTCATACTTGAGAAATTATCTAAGAAGACCAATTCGGTTGATTGTTGAAATGATACTATGTTTAAAGAACTTTTGTCAAAGGTTACACATTTTTTACAACAATGAAGAATGGTAGGGTATCATCCATCTGAGGATGATTGCCGAAGAAAGTGGATTTGAAGAAGACCATGCAACTCTTCATGATTGCATGAGAACCATGTAAGAGCTTACTTTAATAATATAATCAAATGATTTTCATGATTTCTAGAATGACGGTTGAAGAAGTTGAGATAATGTGGAAGGGCTTTTCATTCTATGAAGGTCATTAATTACACATTCCCTTGAAATCAGATGATTGTTGTACTGTTCTTAAATTTCCCAATACATGTATCAAAGGTGAAACATTGTCTGCAACATTGAAGGTATTTGAAGAAACTTCAAGCCTCTACTTTTGGATAAAGTGATATGATAGGAGTTCTTTGGAATTAACACTCCAAAAGGAATTGACGATTTGAAGTGAGGATGAAGATGTACTTTGGAATTCATATTCCAAAAAGAATGGAAAAAACCAGATGATGCTTTGCTGATTTTTATTTCACAAATATCATAAGTTTGGAGAACTTGTGATGCAAGACTTATGAAGGATAGATATAGTAAATAAGTTTTTTTTGGCAAAATAAAGAAAGTGACGTGCAAGTAAAAAGTGGCACGCAAGTGTGGCGCGCAAGTATATGTGGCTTTCAAGTGTATGTTGCACGCAAGTCATATTTTCAAGATCATCCCATAAAAATATGACAAAGGAAATAAAGTGGCATGCAAGTTAAAGATTGTTGCGTAAGTCTTAAACTATCACGCAAGTATAAGCGGTTTTCAAGTGAGGCACACAAGTATATGGGGTGTGCAAGTGTATGTTGCACGCAAGACATATTTCAACATCCTTATATCAAAATATGACAAAGGAAAGAATGTTTCGCGCAAGTTATGGAGCGGCGCACAAGTACTGGAGTGGTGCACAAGTGCTGAAGGTCGTGTAAGTGCTGGAGCGGCGCACAAGTGTAGGTGGTGCGAAAGTCACCAAATTCCCTATAAATAGATGACTATCCTCCACATTTTTCAAGGTTTTACACTTAAGAGAAAACATGAGCTCTGATCGCGCAAGTAGTAGATGTTGTGCGCAAGTTGAAGTGGCATGCAAGCTAAGGGTTATTTATAAGGCACGCAAGTAGGAAGTGGCACGCAAGCAGAGTGGCTCTCAAGAATCCTAGTGCGCAAGTAGAAGTGGCACGCAAGCAGCCTGGGGTGCAAGTATAAGTGGTGTGCAAGTAGAAGTGGCATTCAAGTTGTGAGTTTTGAACAATTGTGGCACACAAGTATATGATGACGTACAAGCATGGGAGGTGCACAAATAGGGTGGCGTGCAAGTAAGAATTGAAATGCAAGCTATAAGTTGTTCTAGAAGTTCCTACCAGCTTCTGTTCAACTGAGATGATACTAAGTTGATCTAGACTTCGTTGTTTTTACAATCACAAAGAGAACTTGTTATTCTAGCAAGAAGAAGAATAAGAAGAGATCTATGCAGATAGTTTTTCATTGAGAGAGAACATGTAAAGAAGGGTAGGTTTCAGTGCAGCTGGTTTTGCATTGAAAACGTAGTAGAAGAAGAAGAGTGTGCAACTTACAGGTTTGTTCCATATAAGCAATAGAAGGAGAAGAAAAAGAACATAGTATACCCAATTGAAGCCTACAGTTATTTAGGGAGTTTAATTTAGATGATGCCAAGTGAACTGATCTTCACTTCCTGAATAATTACATTGGTATATGTGATTCTATCCAAGAAGATAGAATAAGTTTTAGTGCAGTTGGTTATTGAACTAAGAAGAAGAAAGAAGAATCCTAGTTCAGTAGGTGTTGCACTAGAAAAGAAGATAAAGAAAAAAGGAAGAATTTCTTGCCTACTACATTGATAGTATTCAAGTGAAGAGCATTAAAGAAGACCAAGAGTAGAACCTTGCTTTTGAAGAAGGAAGAATATTGTCTCCATAGGCAGTATAAATAACTATCTAGACGCTGCATGTTGGGCAAGGTTATCTCCAGTCTAGGGAAGAGGATTGTTTCCCATCCCCCTCTAAAAGTGTAGGGACTCACACTGGATAGAGAATTTTTTTTCAGAGCCACCCCACTATAATTTCATATCACATCATAGTGGATAATCCATGCACTGGTCATATCAATGCATGGAAAGGACGTAGATACTCCTATTGAGTGGTGAACCTTGTAAAAATATCTTGTGCATATTTTTACTGCTTTCTATTATTGAATTCAACATGTAAAATAGAATAATAGAATCAAGATCCTAACAGGTCAAGTGGTACATGGATAAATGTTTTAATTGACTTAAAAAGTCCCCAACACTGATTAACCCCCCCTCTCAGGGTTAGGTATATCCCAAACTGGTCCTCTTAGTTGGTATCAGATGGAATGGTTCACCTCTGTTGGATTCTATAGAGTGAAGTTATTCTCTTTTGAAGACCGGATCTTCTTTCCTGAGTTATTAATGAAGTGCAATTTCAGTGAATATTTTGTTATCTCTGAGCAGAAGAATATATCTACCAAGACCATGATGAACATGAAAAATAAGGAGAATATAAAGTTTAAGAAGAAGTACCTCCTCGCTGAAGAAGAGGATGCATATGGTTCTCTATATCCGGTTGACATTGAAGACACACCAAACTTGGAATGTAATGAGAAGGTGTCACAAGCCCCCACCAAGAACATGGAAAACCTTCCTACTTCAAATGATCAAGAGGTATGTGTTAGTACATTTGTAAAGTCTTCTCATGATGAATATGCTACCACAAGTGGTGACGATCAATCTACAAAATCTCAAGAAATATCAGTTGATAGATTAATAATGATTCCGCATGGTATTCCTAAAGAAAGTGCATCCCTGTTCTGTGGATTATTTCAATACACGCAAGAAAATATCACTCAAATGGAAGAAGAAACTGATGTTTTGGAGAAAGGATTACAATAAAAATTTGTTGAATGTATAATGCTCTCCAGAAAGGTCGGAGCCTTTGAAGAAACAAAGAGAGAATTTGAAGTATGTTCTTCAGAGTGGCTCAAAGATGTTGAATAAAAGTAGGGAGTCAATAAGACTCTAGAATAGAAGATCTATGCACTTGAAAATGAGTTGAAAAGAAGCAATGAAATAAAGGAGGAATATTTGGAAGAAGACTCAAAAAATATGAAAGGACATGACTCTTTATTACAAAAAAATTAAAGATGCATGGATATGAAGTTGAAAGATTAAAGAAGGATTTTGAGGAGAAGATGACCATGAATGAAGACGAGGAAGTCATCCTCAATATAAGATGTCTAGAATTGGAAGCTGAGTTGACCAATCTTGAGAAGACTCATATTGAGTCTCTACAAAATAAGGAAACAGTTTCTACAAGTACTCAATGCTCAATGGAGGATAATACTATCAAAAGACCTCCAAAATGTGATAATAAGATCATGGATTCACTCATTGATCTATCAAAAGCAGCTGAGAATGTAAAGGTATCATCCATACCAAATTGTACTAATGTTTTTAAAATTGTTTCTACAAAAAGTACATGTTGGAAGAAAAATTATAAACAAGTATGGATGAATAAAATTGAGAATAAACCTACCACCATGGATATGGTGGATAGGGGAAAGAGTGTGTAAGATAGATCCCCACATAAAGCACAACATACCAAGAAGAAGATTCAGCAACCTTATAAAGAAGATGGGAAAAGGTCAAGGTTTGTTGGTCAATGTTGGTGTTGTAAAAGATTTGGGCATTGTGCACTAGATTGTTGGCACAACCCATTAAATTTAAAAGCAGAAAGAAAGATCATCAACCCCTAAAATGTAAAAGCACCTAGAAAGATCATCTCAAGGTAGAGAAATCCAGAGAATAAGAAGCAACATCCATAGATCCAAAAGCATATGTATACTACAAACAGATTTTGAATGTTAGATAACATGTGTGTTGTATGCAATAGTAGTGGTCATATGAATGGTGCATGTTCATATAAGAAAATAAGACCAAAAAAGCTGAGTAATAATAAAGAAGCATCGTCGGGAAGAAATCAAATAAATAATATGAAAACAAATTTACCCCGGAAGATTTCAAGAAGGAAATATGAGAAGTCATTTGATTATAAAACCAAGAAAGTGAATGGTGGTGAATCCAAAATAACTACTAAGAAGGAATCCACTCAGAATAATCCATGTAGAATATCCAATCATGATACCTCAGTCCCTAATGATATTTTGGTGATTTAGAAATAATATTTGGAAATAATGATAAAGATGGAATACGTACAGGCTAATACTTGTGCTAAAATCAAAAAGAAGATTCTAAATAAAGAAAAGTATGTTATTTTTGTGATTTTCAACAAGGACGGTCATACTATTAAAAGATTCTTTGAATTTACTCCAGCCCAAAAATAATTATTAAAAAATATGAAATTTGCACAATAAGATTCTAGTTCTATGAAACCCCTTATATAAATAATATTCACACACAAAGAGATGGAAGAAATAGTAAGGTCCACACAAGCACATTTAGCATTGATGATCAGTTGTGAAAGTGTGAAGAATGGAGAATCTGGGTTGAGAAGATCATCTTAACCTAGTTGTTTACATTGATGGAGAAAAGACGATCCAAATTATTCCATTAAATATTCGTGTATTGAATTTGTTTTTATTATACAAGGAATTGAATGTGAAGTATGATCTCAGGGGGGAAACCTAGGATTCAGTGAGGAGAAGTGTTCCCCTGAGGGGTTGACACATGAACAAGCCACCAGAGTCATTATCTCAATTAGTATCAACATCAGTTGGTATAAAATTCAATTACACTGAAGATTGTCTGAAGATCATGTCATTAGAAAAAGTATGTCATTTTTTTAATCTCTCATCCTTGTTTACTCAAAATAAATATATTTTTACAAAGGTTTGGTAACTAGGTCAATCAGTGACATTAGAAGAATGAAAGTTCCCCAAGGCCAATTATCCTGTTAATTTCACTTGAATTTTTTATCCTTTTATTGAAGTGAGTGTAGTAATTTAACGATTAATTATTTCCTCTCACATTAAATGTATTTGTTCTGGAATGAAAGTAGAAAACTCTTGAAGACAAGTTTAGGAGATCTCATCTCATGAGGTATAATGATTAGTGGATAATGGAAAACCCTATTGTCTAAATAAAACACTCTTGTTTTCTACATTGAGCCTTTCTCAAGTAGACTTAGAGTGAAATGATTGATGTCAGATTGATTAAGTAAGAACTGATACCCTCTCTACCGTGAACTTTTTATTTCTTTTTAATAAGGGGGAGAGAAAGTGAAATGAATGTTTGAAATTAAAGGGAGAGTGAAACAAGTAAAAGGGAGAGAGAAGATTCTTATTTTGAAATTGTCACATTCATTTGAGGAGACTTTTGTGGTATTGACAACAAAATACAAAGGGGGAGATTTTTGGGACAACTTTGTGTATGAAGATTGTATTTGTTTTCAATAGATTCCAATACTTGTCAAAATGAAGAAGAAGATGAAGAAGGACTAAAAATATAGTGGAGATTGGATGAAGTGAGGTTTCCTAGAGAATTATTATGGAATCATAGTATTGGATGTCATACTTGAGAAATTCTCTAAGAAGATCAATTCTGATGACTATTGAACTGATACTAGTTTATAGTACTTGTGTCAAAGATGACACATTGTTTACAACAATGAAAAATGGTAAGGTATCATCCATCTGAGGATGATTCTAGAAGCAATAGGATTTGAAGAAGACCATGCAACTCTTCATGATTTCATGATAACCATGTGAGAGCTTACTTGAAGAATAGAATCATATGATTTTCATGATTTGTAGAATGATGGTTGAAGAAGAAGAGAGAATGTGTAAGTGCTTGGCATTCTAATAAGGTCATGAATTACATATTTCCTTTAAATTAGATGACTGTTGCACTGTTCTTAAAGTTCCCAATACAAGTATTAGAGGTGAAACATTGTCTGCAACATTGAATGTATTTGAAGGAGATTCAAGCCTCCACTTTTGGATGAAGATAAATTATTGGAGTTATTTGGAATTAACACTCCAGAAGGAATTGAGGATTTGAAGTGAGGATAAATAAGTAATTTGGAATTCATATTACAAAAAGAATGGACAAAACTAGACGATTCTTTTCTGATTTGTATATCACAAATATCATAAGCTTTGAGAACATGTGATGCAAGCCTTATGAAGGATAGAGAGAGTTAACAAGTGTTTTTGGAGAAAAAAAAGTGGCGCGCATGTCAAAAGTGGTGCACAAGTGTGGAGCACAATTATATGTGGCGTGAAAGTGTATGTTGCACGCAAGTCATATTTTCAAGATCATCCCATCAAAATATAAAAATGAAATAAAGTGGAGCGCAAGTTAAATATTGGTGCACAAGTCAAAAACTGGCATGCAAGTATAAGCATCTTGCAAGTGTGGTGCACAAGTATATGGGGCACGCATGTGTAAGTTGCGTGCAAGACATATTTTAACATCCTAAAATCAAAATATAAAATAGGAAAGAAGGTTTATTTCATGTGATGGAGTGGCGTGTAAGTGCTGGAGCAGAGAACAAGTGTATGTGGTGCGTAAGTCACCAAAATGCCTATAAATATAGGACTAGCCTCCTCATTTTTCAATGATCAACACTTTAGAAAAAATTGAGCTCTGATCGCGTAGGTAGTAGAAGTGGCGCACAAGGTGAATTGGTGTGCAAGCTGAGGGTTATTTATAAGGCGCGCAAGTAGGAAGTGGCACGCAAGCAGAGTGGCATGCATGTAGGGTGGTGCGTAAGTAGAGTGGCGTGCAAGCAGAGTGGAGTGAAAGAATCCTGGAGTGAAAGTAGAAGTGGTTCACAAGTAGAAGTGTCATGTACAAGTTGTGAGTTGTGAAAAAATGTGGTGAGAAAGTATTTGATGGCGCGGAAGCAGGGAGGTGCGTAACCAGGGTGGTGTGCAAGTAAGGATTGGCGCGCAAGCTGTGAGTTGTTCTGGAAGTTCTTACCAGCTTCTGTTCAACTGAGATGATGCTAAATTGATTTAGACTTCATTGTTTTTACAATCACAGATAGGACTTATGATTCTAGAAATAATAAGAAGAATAAGAGATCTGTGCAAATGGTTTTTCCCTGAGAGAGAATGTTTGAAGAAGAGTAGGTTTCAGTGCAGCTAATTTTGCATTGAAGAAGTAGAAGAATAAGAAGAAGAGTGTGCAACTTACAGGTTTGCTTCATAGAAATAAGAGAAGAATAAGAATAAGAACATAGTATTCAAAGTTGAAGCCTACTTTTATTTAAGGTAGTTTAATTCAGCTGCTTCCAAGTGAACTGATCTTCACTACCTGAATAATCACATTGGTAATTGTGATTCAAGACAAGAAGAGAGAAAAAGTTTTACTGTAGTTGGTTGTTGAACTAAGAAGAAGAAAGAATAATCCTAGTGCAGTTGGTGTTGCATTAGAAAAGAAGAGAAAGAAAAAAAGGAATAATTTCTTGCCTACTGCTTTGTAAGTAATCAAGTGAAGAGCATTAAAGAAGACCAAGAGCAGAACCTTCCTTTTGAAGAATGAAGAAGACTGTCTCCATAGGATGTATAAAGAACCAGCTAGATGCTGCAAGTTGGGCTAGGTCATTACCAGTCCAGGGAAGAGGATTGTTTCCCACCCCCTTTAAAAGTGTAGGGACTCACATTGGCTAGAGGATTTTTTTCCTATCCACTCCACTGTAATTTCATATCACATCATAGTGGAGAATCCATGCACTAGTCATATCTATGCATGGCAAGAATGTAGCTACTCTTATTGAGTGGTGAACCTTGTAAAAATATTGTGTGCATATTTTTACTACTTTCTATTATTGCATGCAACAAGGAAAAGAGAATAAGAGAATCAAGATCCTAACAGGTCAAGAGGTATAGGGGTAAAAGTTGGAATTGGTTTAAAAAGTCCCCAACACTGATTCACCCCCCCCCCCTCTTAGTGTTAGGTATATCCCAAACTGGTCCTCTCAATAAATATCATTATTTTTAAATAAGTAGGTTCTGAGGTATTTCATCATTGTAAAGGAGAACAAATTAGTGACGTTTATAAAGCCTAGGAATTACCAATGAAGTTATCCTCAGTATCCACCCTCATTATTTTCCCTTCCATAGAATGTTGGTAAACACCATCCAGAAATGATTTTTATTTGATGATATCCTCAAAAATATGGTATATTTTGGAAAATCCATGTTGGGAAAGACCCTACAATAAGTGAATTGAGTTTATACCATTACATTATAAGAGGAAAAATAATAAAAGGAAGTATTTTTTAAAGTAAAATTAATGTTTTATGATTGGAATACCAAAAATATGGTCAGCTGAGCATATAATGTTATGACCTAAACAATTATAAATAAAAATCACCATTTTGATTTCATTATCTTATTATATATGGTTATAGAAAAAACATGCGCTTATTTTATTTTTTTAGATCAAATTATATTTAAAATATTGTTAAGTATCTTCACCATTGATAATATATATTTTGAATAGTGATCACATGATTAGTATAAATATAGGGTTTTAAAAAATCCAATTGAAACAGACAAAGAAGTGATGGCCTCATACAATAGGATCATACCCTATAAATCAGATTTATCTAATATTAAAAGGGATATAGAATTTATAGGATTTTCCATTAATTGTCCCCAAGATGAGATCCAAAAACTTAAGCATGATTGAAACTGTTTAGAGGAGAAGTTCAAGCTCATCGAGATGATGTCCCAAACCATGTTCACTAAACCACTCCCTGAAAATCCTAGCATAGTGAACCTCACTATTAAGGTGTTTTACATTATATTAAAGGGATATGTATCATAAATCTATAAATATGAATATATACATTATTTTTTATATAATAATTAATATATTTTCATCCTATTATTATTACTTTAAAAATGATTTTTATTTCGATTCAATACAATACAAAAAGCATTTTTTGTTAGTATTAAAATTTAATTAAGGAATATATTTTAATGTTTTAATGATTTTTTAAAATTAATAATATTTTAATAAAATATTATTATTAATTGATTTTTATTAAAAAAATATAATCATATAATTTTTATGAAGTAAAATGAAATTTTTATAAAGATTTATTATAAAAAACCCATCCATTTTCAATAAATGGTGGTTATTATTGAAAAAGTGAAAATTAAAATATTTTTAAAATTATTTTGAAAAAATTAATATACTTTTTGGAAAAAAAATTCAAAATTATCCAAAGGTGTATTTTTTATAATTTTATGAGATAGTCAAATTTTTAGGTAAAAAATAAATGCCATATAAATATACATTGTGTATTATGACATAATTATGATCCAAATGTGATGTAATAAATACTATAAAGGGTATCCACCACCAAATAAATGTTTTACCTTTAGAATAATGTTATTTATGTTTATTTGATTTATTTTTTAAATCTATTATGAATCCTTCAAAACCTATAATATATTTTAAGGTTTTACCATCATCTCTGTAATAGTGCGACTCACCTCTGCATAAGTAAAAGACTTATTTTAATAATTTCGTTCCCTGCCCTTATAAAATAATAAAACCTGCTATCATTTAGTAGAAACCATGGTGAAAACCATGGGATAATTTTTGGTTTTGTAAATTTTATTATGTAGAGTCCAAAACCTAAATAATAAAGAAACCCCCCTCATTTTCTATATAACCCCACCCAAGCTCCCATTTATCTTAACTAATACTAATTAGAGAATGTCCATAATATTATATCTCTACTCTATGGTCCTCAAAATTTGTAACCAATCTCTCAATAATACCCTCATAATAATTTGGAGTCACACACTCAAGTAAGTGATCTTATACTCTTCTTTTTATTCAAGAAATTCTTTTATTTTATACTTCTTAATTTCCATTTTTTCATATTGGGATATGTTATTAAATATACCAAATACTTTTATTTTGATGTATAAATTATTATATATGCCTTTAAATATCATTAATAGACCCATTATCCTTTATGTACACCCTTTACTATATCAGAATATCAAAAAGGATTTCTGTCTTCCCATTTCCATTCAAGAATTTATTTTTTTTCATTTCTCCTAAATTTCATTTTCTTATGTTGGAATATGTTCTTAAAAATTAACCTTACTATCCATTTAATTTATAAATTATTATATCCCATTTTCTTCTCATTAATCCCCCCATTATCCATTTTGTACACCCATTACCATACAGAAATATAGTTAGGATTATTTTCTCTATTCATGTTTCTTAATTACACTATTCCTTCTATTTAAAAATTTCTAATGTTCGAATATGGTTTTGTGTGTCAATATTAATTCCAATTTTATTTCATTGTGTTTGTAGGACCCTTTCTCTCTCATCAGCCTATTTTTATGAATCTTTAAGTGACGTTGTTATGCTTCTAAAATTTCACTGGGATCGTACATGCAAAAAAATTGTATAGTGAATATGATACCCATTTACTATCAAGTATGTTCACATTTATGCATAAATAGTTTTTCATTGGGGTATTTCATGTATTTATTACACGCTCCTTAATCATGGAATAAATTTAAATGGTGAATGAATCCATGTTTTAAGATCTATGCAGAACACTTAAGCATAAGAATGAAATGAATATAATGGGTGTGCCCAGATAGCACTCTAATTCATTTTTTAATGTTTAGTATCACGATACAACACTTTGGGATAGGGAGTGAACCCAATTACATTATGGTACTTTTTCCACCATGATTTCTTGGTGGGATTATCCTTGGCCTATGTTTATGATTTAGTGTTTTAAGTTATTTTCACATTCATAATGTTATAATTATCTTGCTATATCATCCCTTATTATTCATGATAATTTTATTCCTCGTTGATATTCATATTGTATAACTTGTATTAGTTATTAAATGTCCACTCCCTTACAAAGCCTTATAGATCACCCCTTTCTTTTGTTTCTCCCCAAGTTATTCTATAATGTTTTAAAAGCCATGAAATTTTTTTATCATCTTAAGAATGTTTTTAATAATGTTTTTGTATCACATGTTTAAAATATAGAAACCCTATCCTTTTACATATAACATTAAATGATTTTAAGAATAATTATACATTAGAGTACAAGCCCAGGATCATGAAGTCTAGTGTCATGGAAGACTAGGTACATAAAACATAAAACACAGGCCAACAAACACTTCTTTATTTAATCTTCATAAAGATATCTTATCTTGTTTTGAGCCCTTACATATGAATTGGGTACCCTAGGGATCATGTGAACGAAGTGATGAGAAAAAAGCTTATTAAGGGAAAAAACATAATTATAAGGCTTTATCACATGGGTTAGAGATCATGACATAATGATATAAAAAGGCATGGAACATATGGAATCCTAGCATATAAACATGGGATCATAAAAAATATGAATTCATAGTAATGTGGGAGAAACATAAATCAGTAATTTAGCACAAGTCAGGGCTCTTTTAACATGGAGGAGAAAAATTAAATGTTAACCACCAATACCATTGCACATGGTTGCACGATTTAAGGCCAACCACCAAGACCGTTGAACATAACGTCTCATGAGACTAAAAATTACCCAATTAATTAGAAAAATATCTGAGTTCACCCATCCTAACATGTTCATTAAAATTCCTTTCATATATATATTAATACATAAACAATCATAATCATAAGGGAACTCATGGAAAGAAATGGGTATCATAATCATGTCATAAAGCATAATAAATGCGTGTATCATAAAAGTGTAAATGAAGTAAAGAAATTAGAAAATACATGGATTTTAATCAGGTAAAATGGGAATATTTCATTTTAATTTATGTCAAAAATAACTAAAAAAATTTGAAAGAAGGATTTAAGAATTTTTAGCATTAGAATATTTTAGTGCGGTTTTAAGGAAAACACTAACAAGAATTTAAAATAGAAAATGGAATAATATTTTGTAAAAAAACATAAGTTATACAAGAAGGTTTTCATAATAAAAACACTATTTTTATAAAAAATTGTGTTTTAAAATATATGTTATGGTTTACTTGAAATTTTGTATGGATTCAGGATGTTCCCTTAAAATAGGTTTTCTTAACGGGAAGTATTGAGGATGGAATCATTTAAAAACATGTATATCCCCAAAAATATAATGATGAATGCATATTGATATATGATTTTTGAGAGTATAAAAATATTTTATAAGATGTAAAAAAATAATATATAACTTAATTTGGGTAGAAAGAAAGATAGAGCAACCCAAAGGAATAAATTAGGTTCAGGTAGATTCCATTATAGAATATCGGCATGGTATCAGGTATACTTAAGATGGCTTAATGAGAGAGAAAAGGGGTTTATAATCTTTTACAAATCATGAGAAAAGTATGGTGGAGGTAAAAAATAATACACCATTATTAGTAATTACACATAAAAAGTCATAACACAAAGGACATTTTGGAATAAGGGTGAGATATAGAGGATCCATTACCATAAGTCTGATGGTGTTCTCCACTTGATATTAATGACCTGAATAATAAAAATTGGTTCATTAATTAATAATTCAAGAACCTATTATATTATAAAAATATTTAATATAAAATTTTTAAGTTCATTCATGACCTTTTTGATGTGTGAAGTGGTTCAATTTCATCGTTTGGGTCTGTTTTGTTTTCTTGGTTTTTACGATCAGTTTACTTATTTTTGTGAATGAAGAATAATGTAAAATGGGGATTTTTGTACAGAATTAGAGTTATATTTTATTATTGAATATCAATAAGGTTAAATGGTTTTAAATTTAAATTTGCTGCTTGGAGTGAAGGTGAATCATGATATAAAACATTAATGATAAACGCTTGGATTAATTTGAAGATTTTTCCCATAATTAACTTTTTTCTATTATTATTTTACATAATGTGGAAAAAAGGATTCTAGAACATTAAATAATATAAAATAGATATATTATGATATCGTTCAACCATTAAAATGGTTTCATGTCTAGTCTATAAGATGGTAATGAAAATCAAAAACTCATCATCCTTGAATGTGATAAATCAACACATCTCAGACAGTGTTTTCATTTATAGTATATAAAGAGGGGGAAATAGATATTATGAAAAAAATATCCCATTATAATAATATCATTCAAGTATATATATGTTAATTGATTTATCATAAAATTTGGGTGAGGGAGGTGAGGAATGAAAAAGGAAAAGAAACCAGCTTGAATGAAAATAAAAGAATCATAAAGAGGAATTTACCTCTTGAGTATATCTCTTTTGTGATCCTCTTAAGGGGATAAGATTTAGTCTTTTGAGAATGAAAATGCATGATGGATGTTGGGTAGGGTATTAGGATGATTTGGGTGGAATTTAAGGATGGTACAAGGCTTGAGATGAGTGAATAGAAGAGGGTAGTGTGAGTGATTTATATAGGGGAGGGGAGGAGTGTTTTCATAATATTTCTATAATTAGTTTATTATTTTTCTATAAGAAAAGAAATAGTAATGATTATTGTTACCAAAAACAGTAATATTATCATGTGAGTTCGAACCAATGGCTATTTACATCATCCATGACTCAAGTATGATGCAGAAATCCAGGTTTTAGCATTTATCGTGAATTATAGTATTTTAGTATTAATAAAAAATTCACGTATTTTAGAAAAATCAAAAAAATTCATCCTAACCATTTTTCAAAGTCTATAATCCAAAAATTAAATCCATTTTTAAAAAATAATTTTCTAAATATGACTAATTTAATTTTTAATTAAAATCATAATTTACTCAAAAAAATACGGATTTTAACACTATAATCGACTTTATAATGCTTTCAAAAATTACATAAGGAATTATAAAATTATCTTAAAAAAAGATATAAAATTGTTAATTTATGAACACCATTTATTAAAATACATTTTATTTAAAATTAATTCATTCATTGTAATTAATTATTTATGACATACAAAAATACCAATAATTTTATTATGGTCATATTATCACTTATAGGATGCCTAAATTTTATTTATACATTCATGGGTAAGGTTACTATTATTTTGGATGATTTACTGTTCATAAGGGTCATATTAATATTCATAAGGGTAGGTTACTATTCAAAAAAATTTAATTTTGACTTTATTGGACTCCAAACAACTTACTGATCGCAATAGTGTATGTTATATTTTCAAAATTCAAATCATAGAAGTGAAAATATTTTGTTTAAAGGTCACATAGTACTTAGTAGTTCAGTGTTTTGTGATTTTGTATAATTATGTGACATAATTATAAGAAAGTAATTTCCATTGATAAAACATTAGGTCATTAAATTATTCCCCCCTTATAAAATTTCACCCTCGAATTTTCATTTTACACTCTAAGACATAAATAAGTGCGTGTACTTTTCGTTCATTGCCTACTCCGGTTCCCATATTTCCTCTTCGTACTTAGGGTTCCACCATAGCACTTTGATGAGGTGAGTAGTCTTGTTATGTATAACATTATCTCTATGATCCAAGATCTTCACTGGTTGATCCTCGTAACAAATATCATTTTCCAAGTGTACCACCTTTGAAGAGAGTACATATGAAGGGTCTGGTATGTACTTCCATAAGAGGGATACATGAAAGACATCATATAATTTCGACAAGGTAGGTGGAAGTTCCTATCAATAGGCCACAACTCCAAATCAATCATGGATCCTGAAGGGGATAATGTACCTAGGAAATATCTTTCCTTTCTTCCCAAATCTCATTACCTTCTAACCTGAAGAAATGTATATAAATACCATGTCTCCAACTTTGAACTCAAGGTCTCATCGATAATTGTCTACATAACTCTTTTGTCATCTTTGGGCTGCCTTGATGTGTTGTTGAATGGTTTTCACCTTATCCACCATTTCATCAACCATTTTAGGTCCTAGAATCTTATGCTCACTAACTTCATCCGAACACACCATTTTTCTTCACCTTTTCTCGTAAAGGGGTTCATATGGTGTCATTTGGATGCTCGAGTGGAAATTGTTGTTGTAGGAGAATTCAACCAATGGAAGATGTCGGTCCAATACTCATTTGAATTCCATAGAACATGATCTTAACATATCTTCCTATGTCTAAAGGTTCCACTCAGATTAGCCATTATTTTGAGGATGATAGGATGTATTGAAGTTCAGTTCAGTGTTTAGAGCATGTTGGGTACTTTTCCAGAACTTCGAGGAGAATCTCAAATCTCGATCAAATACAGTAGATAATGGTACTCCATGCATCCTTACCACCTCTTTCATATATATCCATGAAATTAGATTCAATTAGAAGTCCCATCGAATCACGATAAAGTTAGATGACTTTGTAAGATGATCTACAATGAACTATATAGTATTATTTCCTTTGGATTTCCTTGGATGTCCAGTGACAAAGTCCATGGTGATGTTCTCCCACTTCCATGTTTGTATGGGTAGTGGTTGCATCACCCCCTTATAATATTATCTAATAACCTTCACTTGCTTTCATACCTAAAAGTTTTTTGAATATTCAACAATTTTTTCTTCATATTTTCCCCCAAAAAATTCTCTCGGATATCTCGATATATCTTTGTTCTCACTAGGTGGATAGAGAAGGTTCAGTCATGTGCATCATTCAGAAGCTCCTTCTTTATGTCTAGATCAGATGGTACACATAATCATGACCCAAACCATACAAATCCTTCCTTATCAATTATAATTTTAAAGGATTTTACATTTCTAACGGCTTCCACCCTTTTCTGAATTTCCTCATATATCCTTTGATCATCCTTTATTTTCTCCATGAGGGATGGTTGAGAAATTATTTTAGAAAGGATTGATTATGTCCATCCCATAATGATTTCCATGTCCATCCTATACAATTCTAAGAATATAAAATCCTTTTAAATTATCATCATTGATAAAGATGAAGGATCCTTTCTACTTAGAGCATCTTCCACCTTGTTTTCCTTACTAGGATGGTAGTGGATTGAGCATTCATAATCCATGATGAGCTCTATCCATCTTCTATGGAACATATTAAGTTATTTTTGTGTGAATATATATTTGAGACTCTTGTGATCAGTATATATCTCGCAATTATCCCAAAAGAGATAATACTGCTAGATTTTTAAAGCAATGATCACAGCCTCCAACTCCAGATCATTTGTAGGATAGTTTCTCTCATGGATTTTTAACTTCCTTGAGGTGTAGGCTATAACATTATCATTTTACATCAGTACACAGCCTAAATCCTTCTTTGAATCATCACAGTACACCACAAAGTGTTCTCCACTTGTTGGGAGTGTGATTACTATCACAATGATTAGACTCTTTTTCAACTCATTAAAGTAGTCTTCATATTCTTGAGTCTAGAAAAACGTCACCCTATTCCCTTTCATCTTGGTCATTAGGTTTGGTAATAGTGAGAAGTTCTTAAAAAATCATCAATAATACCCATATAGTCCAAAAAATCTATGGATATCTGTTATAGATGTTGGTCTGGGCCGCTCTATAATTACCTTTGTCTTATAAGGGTCCATAGATATCCCTTTTCTACTGATAACATTCCCTAAGAATGATACTTCCTATATCCAAAACTCACATTTATTATACTTTTCATATAGCTTCTCCCTTCGAAAAGTCTTTAACATAGTATTCAAATTCTCCTCATGTTCCTCCTTTCTCTTTGAGTATATTATAATATCTTCAATAAATACTACCAAAAAATTGTTGAGGTAATCTCTAAATACTATATTCATTACATCCATAAATTTTTTTGGAGAATTAGTAAGTCCAAAGGGAATCACTATGTACTCATAGTTTCCATACCTCATTCGAAAGGTAGTCTTGGGAATATCTTCTGTCCTAACATTTAATTGGTGATATCCTGACCGAAGGTCCACCTTAGAGAAATAACTGGCCCCACGAAGCTGATCGAACAAGTCATCTATCTCTGGTAGGGGATACTTGTTCTTTATCTTGATTTTATTGATATCATGATAATCAATGTAGTGTTTCATTGATCTGTCATTCTTCTTGATTGAGAGGACTGATGCACCCCATGGTGAAACACTTGGGCATATAAAAACCTTCCCCAGATTCTCCTGTAACTACTTCTTCAGATCCTCTGGCTCTATAGTGTCAATTCTATAAGGTGTCTTTGATATAGGTAAAGATCTAGGATTAATTTCAATTGACAAATCAACATCTCAATCATGAGGAAGACCAGGAAACACATCAGGTAATAATTTAGTGTAATCCCTTATGATGGGTATGTCTTCAAGCATGATTCTGTCCTTTGTATTAATCATTTGAGCTAGAAATTCTTTCTCATAAGGAATTATTATCCACACTTGAGACAATGACTCTAAAGGAAATTAATCTTCCTCCTTACACTTGTAAAGAATTGGAGGATGCTTCATAATGTGAAGAGCGATCTCCCTTTCCCGAAAGCTGGCATTGTCTCTATATAAATATAGTTAATCAATCCTCAAGATAGCATAAAACTCCACTAAATGAAATATGATGAGATTTTTTGGGAGGATAAATCCACAAAAATTAACCGAAGAGGAGTTATAAAACATGGACATGATAATTGCTTTATTATATATTATCAAAGATAACATATCCTCCAAATTTTGAGGTGGTGTTTGAATAGTTTTACTAAAATTTCAAGATATGAAAGAATGCATAGAAGTAGAATAAAATAGTATGTTCGCTATTCTTGAATAAATAAATAGCGTACCTATAACCACATAGTTTTCCGGCTCCACCTCAGCAGTAGTTATAGAATAATTCCTTCCTTGTTGTCTTTGAGGTTGTTGTTGATTTCTTCTGACAACCCTTGACATAGGGTAATTGTTTTCATAATTCCCAGGATTCTTGAAGTTGTAACACTACACTGTAGGCAGAGTGTTAATTTGAAAAATTCTGTTTTCCTCCACATTAGCAGGATTCTTCATATCCTATTGGCAGTTTTTAGCTAGATGTCTCATCATTTCACATTTGAAGCAATTCTTGGTTCCCTTTTGACAGTTCCCAAGATTCTTCTTCCAACAATTTTTCATATGGGTTGATCGAGATTCTTTCCATCATTGAGTTTATTTATGGGACCACACATATTAGATTCCATTTCGTCTTCTTGTCATTAGGCCCATGATACCTTTATTATTATCCGATCTACATTTCAACCTTGAGGGAACAACGGGAAATATCTTCATAGTTTTTGAAGTCTCGAATCACTAATGCTTTTCATATACTCAGCTTCAGTCTGCTAAAGAAGTGATTGACCTTGCTTTTGGTGTTCATGAAAATTTCAGAGGAGTACCTTCCAAGACTTGTAAATTTTGCTTCATACGCCCTGATTGACTCATCTTCCTTATTCTTGAGTCTAAGGAACTCTTTTTCCATCTTGAGATGGAGGGTTCAGAGAAAATATTTATTGAAAAACATTCTCTTGAATCACTCCCAATCCATGGAATCTGTTTCCTCATAGGGATTCATATTCTTGATCAGTGTACACCACTAATCAGTTTCCCCATCAAAACGATAGACCTCCAAAACAACTTTCTCTTCTTCTCAGCACTGGAGGATAGGGAATATATCTTTAATGGAGTTAATCCATTGTTCTGTGAGGAGGGGATCAGAAGATCCACAAAACATGGGAGGCCTTTCCACATGAATGATTCAATGGAAACTTTCTCTTTCCTTGGAGGAGGAGGGTGTTCCACATGATTCAATTTATTATTCATAACTTGAGACAGCAGAGAAAGTATTGTCATGAAATTTTGAGCACCCATTCCCATAATATCAGGCATATCATTAGGGAAATCTTCACATTCCTTGTCACATTTATTTCTGGAACATGTTCTTCTATTTCCCTACATTAAATAAGAAATAGAACGTACCATTAGAGGGCTTGAATACTTAGATATTGAGCATAAAAAATAAACTTTGAAAATAAGAGGATAAACTTTTAAAGGAGAAGTATATCCTAACTTGTGATTCCCTATTTCTCATTAGAGGTTATCCTTGATCTATTTCTTAACATATATTCCTATGGTATTTTTTCGTTACCTTAATAATGATTTTAACTAAGCTCATGAATTTACCAAATCATATCCCTTGGGATTGTCAAACCAAGAGTGAAGCAAGTCCTATTACCTGGCACCAGTTCTCGTTCGATTCTAGCTCAAAGCGGTGTTTTTGGGTTTTACCCCTATATAAATTTGTGCCAGAGCCACATCTACCTATTTTTATCCAAACAGTGATTTATTTTCTTGATAAAACAATTACTCTATACATACCAAAATTTAGGGGTGTTTTCTTATACTTAGTCTCAACCTTAAGGTTTTTAATAAAGTCCCCTATTCCTTATCTCCAAAAATAACTAGACCATCATCTGATACCAAATAAAGTGACATTATCCTTTAAAATATAACATTAAATTATTTTGAGTATAATTATACATCATATTACAAGCCAAGGATCGTGAATTATAGTGTATTCAAAAACTAGGTACATTAAACTGAAGACATGGGTCTAAATAAAACACTTCATTATTTATTCTTCATAAAGAGCTCTCAACTTCCTTTGAGCCCTTAAATCTGTTTAGGGTGCCCTAGGGATCACATTAATGAAGGTATGGTCTAAAATCCTAATAAGGGAAAAACATAATAATAAGGATTTATCACATGGGTTAGAGATCATGAAATAATGATATAAAAAAGGCATGGAACATATAGAATAATAGCACATAAAGATGGGAACATAAAAAACATGAATTTAATGTAATTTGGAAGCAACAAAAATCATGAATTTATCATGATTCAAGGCTCATTGCACATAGAGGAGCATAATTCAAAGTTAACCACCAAGACTGTTGCACATGGTACCACAATTCATGGCTAACCGTCAAGACCATTGCACATAACGTGTCCTGATACTATACTTTACCCAATGCATTGGAGCTCTATCTAGGCACAACCATATTAACATGTTCATGAATATTATTTCCACATATAAAATCATACATAAACAATCAAAAACATAATGGAACCCACGGAAAGATATAGGTATCATAATCATGTCATAAAGCATAATGAATTGGTGTATCATAAAAGTGTCCCTAAAAGAAAGGAATTAGAACATACAAGGATGTTCATAAGGTCAAATAGAAATATTTCATGGTAAGTGATGTCAAATAGAAGTGACAACATGTGAAAGGACTATTTCATAATTTTTATCATTAAAACATTTTAGTGCGGTTTTAAGGAAAACACTAACAATCATTTAGAATAGAAAAGATAATAATCATTTTTAAAAAAAATAAGTGTTATAAAAAGTTTTTAATAATAAAATCACTATTTTTATAAAAATAATGGTGGCTTAAAACATATGGTAGGGTGCACTTGAAATTGGGTATGGATTCGGGAAGTTCCCTTAAAATGGGTTTTCTTAACGGGAAGTATTAAGGAGGGAATCATTTAAAAACATGTATATCACCCAAAAGATAATGATGAATGGATCATGATACATGATTTTTAATAGTATAATCAAAATTTATAATATGTATAAAAACATAATAGGTAAATTCATTTGGGTGGAAAGAAAGATTGAGAAACTCGAAGGAATAATGGAGGTTCGGGTAGATTCCATTTTGGAATATCAGCATGGTATCAGGTATACTTAGGAGAGATTAATGATTGATAAAATGGTTTTTTACAGTTTTAAACATCATGAGGGTAGTATGGGGGGTGTGAAATCATACCACATACTTAGTAATTACACATAGAATGGCATAACGTGGAGGACATTTTTGAATAAGAGTGAGATAGAGAGGATCCCTTACCTTAAGTCTGATAGTGTTCTCCAATCGATATTAATGACATGAATAATCAAATTAGGTAAATTAATTAATAATTAAATAAACTATTATATATTTAAAATATTTAATATAACCTTTTTAAGTTTATTCATGACCATTTTTATCAGTTAAGTGGTTCAATTTCATTGTTTTGGTCCGTTTGTTTTCTTGGTTTTTACGATCAGTTTACTTATTTTCATGAATGGAGAATCATGTAAAATGGGTATGGTTGTCCAAAATTGGAGTTATACATTATTATTTAACATACATAACGTTACTTGTTTGTTAATTTAATTTTTTTACTTTAATTAAAGGTTAATTATGATATAAAACATTAATGATAAATGCTTGGATTAATTTGCGATTTGGCTCAAAATTAACTTGTTTTGTATTATTATTTTACATCATGTGTGAAAAAGGATTACAGAATATCCCATAAGATAAAATAAAAATATTAATATCTATTTCAACCATTAAAATGTTTCCATGACTAGTCGAGAAAATGGTAATTCAAATTGACAACCCGTCGTCCTTGAATGTGATAAATCAATACATCTCGGGAGATATTTTTATTTATAGTATAAACGGAGGTGGAATGAGTGATTATGATAAAATATCCCATTAACATAATTTAATTATAGAGAGTGTATTTTATTGGAGTTATTATACCTTTTTGGTGAAGGTAGGTGAGGAAAGAAAATAAAAAAGAAATAAACTGGAAAGAATATAAAAGAATCGGAAAGAGGAATTTACCTCTTGAGTTTATCTCATTTGAGAGCCTCTTAAGGGGAGAGGATTTAGTATTTTTAGGAGACAAAGGACCGATGGATATTTTGGAGGATATTCGGTGGATATTTAGGTATAATTTAGGAAAGAAACAAGGCTTGATAGGAGTGAATAGAAGAGAAGGGGGCGGGTGGTTTTTATAGCAGAGGGGAGGAGAGTTTTCTTAATATTTTAATCATTAGTTTATTATTTTTCTATAATACAAGCAATAATAATGATTCTTGTGAAAAAAACAGTAATATGTGCATGTGAGTTCAAACCAATGGTCATTTACATCATCCATAACTCATCCATGATGAATAAATTCAGGTTTTCACATTTATCATGAATTATAGTATTTTACTATTCATATAAATTCAAGTATTTTAACAAAATCCCAAAAACTCACCCATACCATTTTTTAATGTTTATAATCGAAAAACGAAATCCATTTTTCAAAAATAATTATCCACATATGATTTATTTAATTTCCAATTAAATTCATAATTTACCTGAAAAAATACGAATTTTAAAACTATATCTCACTTTTAATGCTTCTAAAAATTACATAAGGCCTTATAAAATTATCTTAATACCAGAAGAAATAAAATTTTTCATTTATAAACACCTTTTTGGAAAATAAAATTTCTTTTAAATTAATTAATTAATTGTAATTAATTATTTATGACTTTGCAAAATTCCAATACTTTTACTACAGTCATATTCTCAATTATATGATCCATAAATTTTATTTATACATTAATGGGGGAGGTTAATATTCTTTTGGATGATTTACTATTTATAAGGGTCATATTACTATTTATAAGGAAAGGTTACTATTAAACAAAAGTTAAGTTTCTCTTATCGGACTCCAAACATCATACTGATCGCAATAGTCTCTGCCATATTTTCAAAATTCAAATCACAGTAGTGACAATATTATGTTTATAGGTCATATAGTACTTAGTAGTGTATTGTGTTGTGATTTCATATGATTATATGACATAATTATAAGAAAGGAATTTCCATTGATAATACATTGGATCATTTCCCAAGATGTTATTCGATGTACCTAATACTCAAAGACACTAGACTTATCGATCTTCTGGATTTTACTAAGTGTACTTTTATGTAATAAATCATCGATTAATTTTTAATAGATAATAGGGTTGTTATAGTTGGTATCAGAGGAAAAGTTTAGTTATTTTTGGGATTAGTATTAGAATAATCTATAGAAAGCCTTAGGGTAATAAAAATATCACTAAATTTTTGTGAGTATGGATTAAGTGGTTTATCATGTAAATAAATCACTATTTACATAATATTAGTGGACATGGTTCTGGAACAAATGCACCTAGGTGTAACAACCCTGAAAAGGTGTGTTGGGACAGACTTGGTGCAACCAAGTACATGAAAATGGGCCTCACTATAGACCTTGTTTAACACTCTTAGAGGATATGTTTTGGTAAATTTATAAGATCATTTTGAACCATTATTATGGGAAAAAATCCATATAAGAATATATGTCAGGAAATAAATCATGTATAACATAGATTGAAACCAATAAATTTATAAGTTAAGGAAATAAATGTAATTTATAATTTATCCCTTTAATGTCACTAGATCACCAGTTTTGTGTTTAAAAGTTTTAAGAAATATCTTCCCTATGCCTGTTTTGGATGAAGAAAATGAGTTCAAATAGAATAAAAAGGTTGAAGGTTGGGTTATAGTCCCTACTTTTACACATTCCTTCATATAATGAAAGGTTAGTAGAACTATTAAAAACCACCACAAATCATGGAGGTAGAGATGTTAGTGAAAATAGAAAATGGTGAAATTGTTGCATCCCAAGTATATAACTCCTCTTATATCACAATTTGTTGGTTGAACTTCCCATTAAACCTTTTAATTCTTCCTTTTGTGCAATCAAACAAAATTCTGAGCATGGATTGGTTTTCCCCATATAGAGCCAATATAAATTTCCATGAGAATAAAATAACTCCCTATATTATGAACTGACCCCTAATTTTGTATAAGTAAAAGGAGGAGTATGGATCTTATTTAGCACCATAATTTCAATCGTGGATATTAATTCCCCATGAGAAATAGTATCTAGATAAAATGTTTTATTATAATAAAATAAACATCCTCTAAGACATGCCTATTGTGGGTAATATGGTGATGTGTTTCTCAAGGAATTTCCAGTCTTCCTTCTAGCTGATAGGTTAAATTTTCAATTGATCTTATACCTGGGGTGTTTCCAATATTCAAGATTCCATAGAGAATGGATGTTGTGGAACTTGTGGATCTGAAAAGACAACTACTAGATAATATGGATAAAGGGGTCATATTCCCATGTGCTTCATCATGGGGTGCACCAGTCCTCTTTATCAAGAAGAAATACGGTTCAATATAACTTTTCATTAATTATCAGGAGCTCAACAAGATCATGATGTAGAAGAAGTATCTTATGCCTAAAATTTATGACTTATTTGATCAGTTACTTGGAGAAAATTACTTCTCCAAGGTGGATCTATGTTCAGGATATTACAAATTTCCTATGAAAAAGGAAGATATCCCCAAGAATACTTTTCGTACAAATTATGGGAACTATGAGTTCACAGTGATTCCTTTTGGCTCACTAATGATTCAGTAATATTAATAGACTTGATGAATTGAGTCTTTAGAGAATGCCACGACAGATTTTTGGTTGTATTTATAGATGATATTCTAATGTACTACGAAACCATGGGAGATTCTAATCACTTTGTTAAAGACCTTGAGAAAGGTAAATCTTTATTCCAAGTATAGAAAATGTGAGTTATGGTTAAAGGATGCCTCATTATTAGGGAATATCATTACAATAAATGGGATATATGTGGATTCTTAAAAGAAAAAATAAATTGAAGGATGATTGATGCCAATATCTGGGATAGTTATCTATAGTTTCCTTCTGTTAGTCGGGTATTATCACCAATTTGTGAGAAATTTATCTAGATTTTAAAACCCCCTTACTAGGATAACTTGAAAGTGAGTCATGTTTTTTTAGAATGGTGAATGTGAAGATAGATTTATATATTAAAAAAGGATTCTCTTCACTGGACATGTTCTCACACTACTCACAAGTAGATAAATCTTTATATTATTCAATGATGATTCGAAGAAGGGATTGGGTTGTGTGTTAATGAATATTGAAAAATCCATATTTTAGGCTTCATGTTAGTTGAAAGTTCATGAGAAAAAAATATCCCACATATGATCTAGAGTTGGATTCTATGGTCTTTGCATTGAAAATATTGCATCATTATTTATTTGGGGAGAAGTTTAAAATATATATGGATCGCAGAATCCTCAAGTATATATTCACATAGAAAGATATGAATATGCACCAATGAAGATGGTTAGAGATGATCATGGGCTATGACTAATCATTCCACTTACATCCCGCTAAATTGAATAAATTATAGAATTCTATAAGTATTACGGATCATACATCTTTATCAATGATGATAATTGAGAAGAATCCAATATTATTATACCTACAAAGGATGGACATGAAAATCATAAAGTAAGGAACATCATAAATCCTTTCATAAATGATTAATTGTCTATATCTTTTGGAAAGGTTAAAGAATGCTAAAATAAATGATGTGAAAAAAATAGAAGAAGGTGGAATTCAAGAGAAAGGGGAAGTCCTTAGAGTTTAAAATTGATAATGAAATTGGGATATTTGGGTAAGGAATATGTGTTCCATCAAATCATGAGTTAAGGAAGGAACTATTGGATGATGCACATAGTTAAAATTTCTCCATTCACCCAAAAAGCAAAAAGATGTATCAAGATCTCTGTGAGTGCTATTGGTGGGACAATATGAAGAAGGATATTGGTGAATACACATCAAAGTTCCTGATATGCCAGTAAGTGAAGGTAGAAATGTTGAAGTCTAAGGGGATAATGTAACCATTACCTAACTAACATGGAAAAGGGATAACATCACCATGGACTTTGTCACAGGACTTCCAAAGGAATCCAAGGGAAACAATGTTATACTGTTTTTTGTGGATTGTCTTACAAATACATCTCACTTTATCTCAATTCAAGATGACTTATTAGTAGATAAACTTTTATGGATATACATAAAATAATTTCTAAGGCTGTATAGAGTACCACTATCAATTGTATCCGATCAAGATATGAGATTCACCTCTATGTTCTGGAAAAGTCTCCAACATTCTCTAAACAAAGAGATGAACTTTATTATTTCTTATCACCCACAAACTGATTTCCAATCTGAGTGGACTATTAAAAAAATGGAATACATGTTGTGGGCATGTTCTATGGACATTAAAGGAGGATGGGAGAAACATCTTCCTCGGGTTGAGTTCACTTACATCAATAGTTTCTACTCGAGCATCCAAATGGATCTCTATGAATCATTTTATGGGAAGAGGTGAATAACACCTTCAGGCCAAGCTGATATTGGGGAAAAAGTGATATTCCCTGAAATGGTTGTGTAAATGGTGGAAAAGGTTAAGACCATTTACCAGCACATTAAGGCTGTTTAGAATGGATAAAAGATGTATGCAAACAATCATAAATGAGACCTATAGTTTGATGTTGGAGACATGGTATTCCTCTATATAACCCCTTATAATAAAGTGATGATATTGGGAAAAATGGAAATATTAGTCCAAGAAACATCATCCCCTTTAATATCGTTGATATTATCATAGAGGTGATCTATCAACTAGCACTCCCACCTAACCTATCTCATGTACATGATGTATTATATGTATCCCTCTTGAAAAAGTACATACCATACCCCACATATGTACTCAATCCATAGGTGGTTCCATTGGATAATGATATCTCTTATGAGGAGAAGTCGGTGAAGATATTAGATAATAAATACAAAGTTCTATTAAAAAATAAAATACACCTTGTTAAAGTGCTATGGAGAAACCACAAGTTTTAAGAATATATGTGGGAGGCATATAAAGTGATGATACAAAGTTAACCTCATCTATTTTAGTGTGATAAATGATGATTTCAAAGGGTGAAATTTCTTGGGGGGAGATTTTAACAACCCAAATTGTTATAAATATAAATTCCCCTTTTGATTTAATTAAATGACATACTATATATAGTTATAGAAAACATATGAACTTATTTTATTTTATTTTATTCAATTGTTTTTAAAATTTCGTTAAGTATATTTACCATTGATAATATACCAATTGAAAAGGGATCACATGATTAGTATAGAAATAGTGTTTTAAAAAATCCAATTGAGACAGAAAAAGGAAGAGATGACCTAAAATAGTAGGATCATACCATATAAAGCACATTTATTAGATTTTACAAGGGAGATAAAATTTCTCGGATTTCCCCTTAACCAATCCCAAGGTGATATCCAAAAGATTAAGAATGAGAGAAACCATTTATGGGATAAGTTTAAGATCATTAAGATCTCATCCAAAACCATGTTCCCCAAACAACCCCATGAAATTCCCACCAACGCACACCTATCACTTGGTGAGTTTTCTGGTGTATTAAAGGGATATGTAACAAGAACCTATAAATATGAATATGTACATTATTTTAAATAGAATATTTAATATATTTTCATCCTATTATTGCTACTTTGTAAATGATTTTTATTTCGAATTAATTAAACACAAATAATATTTTTTATTAATATTAAAATTCAATTAAAGAATTTATTTTGATGAATTAATGGATTTTTGAAAATAATAATAATTAAATATTATAATTAAATAATGTTTTTTAAATATATATAATCATATAATTTTATGAAGTGTAATGTAAGTTTTATAAGGGTTTGAAAACTATTATTGTCAAAAAAAACCCATCATTTTAAATAAATATAGGTTATTATTTTAAAAGTGAAAATAAAATTTTTATATAATTATTTAGATAAAATAAATATTATTTTTGGACTCATAATTTTAAAATTATCATTGGTGAATTTTTTAATATTTTATGAGACAGTCGAATTTTCAGGTAAAAATTAAATAACATATACATAAACTTTCTGTATTATGACATCATAATAACCCAAAAGTGATGTAATTAATACTATAAATGGTATCAAAAAAAATATATGTTCCCATTAAAATAATTTTATTTTAATATTATTTTATTTATTTTTTAATGCCATTATGAATCCACAAAAACCTATAATATATTTTAAGGTTTTAAAATAATTTATTTTAGTGTGTGTCTCACCTTCACATAAGTAAAGAAATTATTTTAATAATTTATTACCTTGTGATTATAATATAATAAAACCCACTTCCATTTTTTTGAAAACATGGGCACAAAACATGGCATGATTTGTGGTTTTGGATAATTTATTACGTAGATTTTAAAACGTAAATAATAAATAAATACACAACATTTCCTATATAAACCCACCCAAGATCCTGGTTCTCTTCGCTCAAACTGCTTTTATCATGTCCATAATCTTCACTCAACACTTTATAGTCCTCCCAAGGTTTACCAAAACTCTTAAAAATCCCCTCCCATGCATTTAGAGTCACACACACAAGGGATCTTCTACTCTTCTTTTTATTCAAGCACTTATTTTATGTTAGGCTTCTTAATATACATTTTTTAGGTTATTATATGTTATTCCATATACTAAATAATTTAATTTTTATTTATACAAGATTATATACCTCTTTAACTCTCACTAATCTACCCATGATCCTTTATGTACATCGGTTACCATGCTGAAATTTCATAAGGGATTTATCTCTGGTCATTTCCATTCAAGAATTTCTTTTATGTTACGTCTCTTAAATTATATTTTCTTATTTTTTAATATATTCTTAAATATTCCATTTAATTTATATTTAATTTATAAATTATGATATCCCCTTTCCCTATCATTAATCCTATCATGATTTTTTATGTACACCCACTATCATTCGGAAATATAGTTCTGATTCTTTTCTCTTTCTAAGTTTCTCCATTACCTTATGCCTTATATTTCCAAATTTATAATATTGGGATATGATTTTCCATGTCCCTATTAATTCCCATTTTATTTATATGTTATTATATATGTAACTCATATGTTTTTTATGAAATATTTAAATAATTTTTATTCTTCAGTACCTTGTTTTGCATGCAATTGTTAGTTTAAAGAAACTGTGAGTTTCCCTTAATATAAAATTTTCGTTATAAGCTATCTGTTATGTTAGTAGGAATAAATATAACTAACTATTAAAAATATATGATAAATTTAAATCCATTATATGTAATATTAGTTATCTTAGCGAATGAAATTAATAATATATGTATGTTATGTAATTAAAATGATATTTTTGATATTCATCAAATAGATATTAAAAAATGTTTTTCCACCTTTTAATAGAAAACCCTTTTGAATTTAAGATTTAATCACATTAATAATTTTAATATTAAAATTTAGTCCTTTTATTTGGAAGTGGGATATAAAAATTTACTTTCATTAAAATTAAGATATTTTTCTAATAAACATCATAATTTGATGAATAGTAAAAAAATGCTAAATTTTAATTAAAAACAACATTTTTCATCGAGATAATTTATATGGTTAAATTATAATATTGAATGGTTTAAAAGTATAAATATAATATATTTTTATTATTTAATATAATTTATGTCATTATCATTAATTTTCCAATGAATTCATAGGTAAAATCATTTCAATAATTTCCAATGTTTTAAACAAAATCCTGTTTTTTTCAACAATGAGATTAATTTTAAATTAAATTTCTAAAACTTTTGTGTCTTGAATTTGGAAAAATATATTTCATATTTGGAATTAGTTGGTCTAAATTATGTTAATATGCTACTTTTATTTTTGGTCATTATAAATAGTAACTACAGTAAATTTTATTTACCACAGTTAAAGGTAAATCGGGTAATTAAGGGTAAAATAAATATTATAAAATTACCCTAACACTTTTATTAATATAATTGGATGATTATATTTCATCCAAAAACATACTTGGGCCAAAATGGTTTCTATTGGAACCCACTTGGATGAGATTGAGATAGTTAATTTATTTTATTTAAAGGAAAGTGAAATATATCTCACTCAAAGCTTAATAATTAAATTATTTTTAATATAAGGTTATATAGAATAAAAATTAAATTATAAATAATCATTTGAAAGATAAGATTTGTTTATTTATCAAGGTATTTTATTTGTAATTTTTATGAAATATATAATTACTTTAATAGCTTATACATTAATGATGTAGAAATTATTTATTTAGTGAAAAATAAATAATATAGTTTCTATTAAAAAAATAATACCCATTAAAAGGACCAAAAACATTACCAAGAATCAAAATTTTTACTTGTGGACAGTTTGGAGCCTTATAAAAGTGATTATGACACTTATATTTTTTTTATTTTAAATAATGTCAAAATTGTCACCTTTATAATTTCATAAATATAACATTTTAAAAGTTGGTTTTTTTAGAATATAAAATCTTCTAAAAGTATTATTAGAAAATATATTATATTTATCTTCATCATAGTATTTTATTTTTAATTTTTAGGCAACAAATAAGTAGATTAAATAATTATACAAAAATGTTGTAGTAATTATTTTATCAAGAGAAATATCAAATAAATAGTTTTAAAAATATTAAAATAAACATTATATAAAATAATTAATGTTCTATAAGAATTTTTTAGATTAATATGACTTATTAGGAAAATATTAGATATTTGTTTTCAAAATTATCTTTGGTTTGTATTTTATTTAAATTCAAATAAATGAATTGTGTCAAAATTGACACTGTTGATATTTTATGAAAATAACATATTATTAAATTTTTTAAAAATCACAAAAATATTTAAAAATTACAAATTAAAATTTATATAGTCAACCATTTTATAAAGTATCCAATTATTTACAATTAACAACACATATGTAAGTATTTATTATCATCTAAAATTTAAAACATTATTACCACAAATAAAATAAAATAGATTAAATAAGGATAAATCAAAATGATAAGGTTTAAAAAAAACAAAACATGTCTAAATTTTATTGTCTTATGACATTAAAACCCTATCACTTATCATCTTCAAAGATGAGGCATTTTGGAGATTTTTATACGGGTTTGTTTTTTATTATAAATTAATATTTTTGAGGTTTTCAAAAGTACCACTCTCCTATCTTATAAAAGGGAACCCCCTTCCATATCCTCTTCACAAAATTTTTGGGCCTTCAAGATTGGAAAACCCAAGAAAATTAATCTTCTCAACCTATCTAGTTACATTATTGAGGTTTTGGTATTCTCAAAAGACCAACTCTAGTTCCCTAAGAGGAAGTATAAAGGAGGCACTTCGAGGAGGAGGTAATATCTTCTACAGATTCATTAACATTTAGTTCTTCTTCTACATACTATTTTTTAGTTGTTTAGTTATAAATTAATACCTTCAGTATCACTAATATAATGACATTTTATTATAAATATGAAACAACCCTATTTCACCTTCTATCCATCCTACAAAAAATGAAATCACAACACGTGCGTACGTACGGAATACCGTCTCCACGCAGTGGTGTAATTTTTTTCATCACCAACATACTTGGATGGGTATAATGTTGGAAGAAATTACAATATATGATTATTTTAAAGTGATACTGATTCTGAAATATTATACACCATACCATTCAATACAATTCCCCAATCATGGTAATAATATCATCACTTGTGCGTACGTACGGCCTACCATCTCCACGATGTGATGCAATTCATTCTATATGATCTTCAATGAAAATGATTATATAAATGAATTTAATGAATAAATATGATATATATTATACTAATACCATTATTTAAATGATATATCTATAACATAAAAATAGGAATAATAAATTATTTGACAAAACATACATAAGAATATAAAGTAGTTAACACCCAAATAACGAGTAACAATGAAATGTTAATAATAACAAAATATGAATATGACCATATATGATATCATAACAATGACTATGATTCTGTAATAAGCCAATTTCATTATTTAAATCATTATACATGAGGTTCAGAAATCTATAAACCATATCGGACTTAAGGTAAGGGAAAATCTCGCAATGTCATTTTTTTATCCGAGATTGTTTATATTTTAGTATTTACTGGGGAATATTTATCATACACATACATGCTTCCTCAATATGTAATATTATTTTTGTCCTCCTACAATTTTTTAAATCCAATTTTACCTGTTGATGAGTTTTTTGTAAAATAAATGAAAGTAATCTTTTGTCATTTTCAGTATGAGATACTTTTTGACTTTTTCGGGCAAAGTATGATAAGAATGTTTTTTTAACTTATATGGAAAGAGATGATTTTTATAATTTAATAGGAAATTATTTCCATGTAAGATTATTTTACAAGTTTTCAAGTTTATTTTCAATTAACTTCTTTTAATTTAAAATTGTGTGACATGTTGAGAAAAGAAAATGTTTTGATGAAGAAAGGATATTTTCCTCAAGAACTAAGTTCAAGTGTTTTATCAAAATTATTTTCCATATATTATGATATAGGGTTATGTTTTTATACCTATTATTAAATTGATTTGATTATGTTTTGGGGGAATTTTTTTATTAAGTCATTTTATCTTATGATGGCATGATGTTTGAGAATCCCATTTTATTACATGGGTTATTATATGATGTATGATTTATGATTTTATGGAACAGATAAGAATGATTTCATTATGAGATGGATGAGACCTATATATCCCTCCAACGCATGGGGTAAATATTTTTATCTCATGAGATAGACATTTCTGGAATGACGAGTTAATTCGTTTCAGTGATACAGGACTAGAACAAGGAGTGAACTCGGTTCAGTAATGGGCATTGTCCACTACGATGGTCTTGGAAATGATCCATGAATAATATTAAATGATTTTCTATGCTTATGTGTGTATTCCAAAAAGGTTCATGTCTTGTTTTATGATGATTGGGATTACATTGCAGTTCTATGATTTATCCCATGACATGATATTATGACCTCTTATACAGGATAAGATTTTCAAACGTTATGGTCTTAAGAATATTATATGATTGATATTTCATTTGTTTACCCTTACTGAGCATTTGAGATCACCCTTTTCTATGTTTCTTTTCCCTAGGTTATAAATAAGGGTATTAAATATGATATGCCAAAAAGGAGTCTAGATATGATCCAATAAACAAGAGACAATGTAGATGCACTACGAACCAATTGTTTATATTTCCATGTTTCTAAAGAAACTATACCTATACAATCCAATCATGGTTTTGTTATATGTTGTAATATATATACATAAATTCTAAATTATTAACAATGTATGTAATGTATGGGTTGTTATATTTGTTATCAGAGGGAAGGTATAGTTATCCTTTCAAAACTAGGATGTGAATGCCTTAGTAAGAACCCTAAGGATATGTCTAAGCATATGACACAATCCTAGTGTTTTAGAAATGTCCATGAATAACCTATGATAAGACCTAAGGTGTGAAATTTTATTCTTGATTATGTGGTTTTCCTGTTTTAATTAGTGTTGCTCGACACTATGATTCTTGGTTTTATTCAATGGCTGGAACCCGAAGGAACCATGTTAATAATGACTGCGACAGGAAATGAAATGATTTTTCCCCTGACCAAACAAACTTTATGGGAGATGGACTAAAAAATCTTATAGCCATGATCACACAATTTTCTCAAGATATGAATCATGCAGGACTTCCAAATGAGAAAAGGAAGGATATATATTCTATTGAAACCTTCATGAGGCAATGTCCACCTTCATTCAGTGGGTCTTCTAATCCATTAGTGGATAAACAATGTATTAGTACCACTGAAAAGATATTTTTAGTTCTATAATTTTCTGAACATGATAAAGTCATCTTTGCAGTATATCATTTAGAAGGTGAATCTGATCAATGGTGGAATCTTATCAAGAATATGATGCAAAGAGATGAAATTGATCCATGGAATGGGACAAGTTCAAGAACTTATTTTTGAATAAGTACTTCCCTCATATTATTCAAACAAATATAGAGAATGAGTTTCTTGAACTAAAGAAAAAGGATGATGAATCTGTTGGTACCTACGAAGAAAATTTTAAAATACTTGTAAGCTATGATTTTGGAATTATTATCCAACTTGGGAGTAAGATCGATCAATTCTTTAGTGGATTAAAACCAAGTCTCTGAAGGGCATTATACATGAGGGACTTCTATAGATATGATGAAATTTTTTGATGTGCCCTCAATGTTGAGATAGATATTGGAGTAACCCATCATTCATATGGGTTTTATAAGAAGAGGAAAATGGAATTCAAAGGAAAATCTAAAGAACAAAATGAAAAGAAGATGAGTTTTACCTTATGCTCAAAGTATGGAAAGAAACATGGAGGGAATTTTCTTAAATGGACAAGTAAATGTTTTAAATGTGGAAAATAAGGTCATCGGTCAATTGAATTCTACAGTGATGGGAAAAAGATGTCTAATGATGTGAACCGAGAAAAGGATACAGAGAATGCACCTCCTACACTTCAATGTTACATATTCAAAGAAATGGGGCGTTATGCCAATCAATCCTATAATCCAAGGGTTGTAGATTATAATCGATATCAAAAAAATCTTAAGGAAAAATACAAAGTAACGTCACATGCAATTTCTTTTGGTGATGTAGAGTACGATAATGAAGTGGTGAAAGGTACACATACTATCCACTCTAAAGTATAAAATGTTTTATTTGATTATGGATCCACCCACTATTTTATTTCTAAAAAATTTTCTAAGGATATTATCGTACTACCTCAACAATTAGATGTTGAGTTAGCTGTGACAACTCTTGATAGCACGACAGTTGCATCAAATGTTTATAATTCTTCTCTAATTCACGTGTATGGGAAAGTGATTCCTACAAATCTTGTGATCCTTCCTATAGTGTAATTTTATGTGATTCTTGGAATGGATTGGATTTTCTTATATGGAACTCATATCAATTGCCAAATAAGGGAAGTCATATTTCATATTCCAGATCAATCTATGATCATCTATCGATGCAAGGATGAATATAACCTTCCAGTGGAAATTTATTCCATCTTATGGGTCTTGATTCCAATAAATAAAGGTTATTTATCTCAAATGGTTGGCGATAAACTCACGATTAAGAATATGACCATTATACGGGAGTTTGATGATGTATTTCCAGAGGAATTGCCTCAACTTCCACCAAATCGTGATGTTTAGTTTTCAATAGAACTCATACTGGGTGCTATGCAAAATTTAAAGACACCTTATAGAATGGACCCAATTCAGTTGTAGGAATTGAAGAATAAAATACAAGAGAATCTTCATAAGGGATTCATACGCCCTAGTACATCACCTTGGGGAGCACCTATTCTGTTTGTTAATAAGAAAGATGGATCAATGAGACTCTGCATTGATTATCGTGAAGTTAACAAGATCACTATCAAGAACAAATATCCTCTCCCACGCATTGATGACTTATTTGACCAACTATGAAGAGCTCAATACTTTTCCACGATTGATTTTCATTCATTGTATCATCAATTAAGGGTCAAAAAGGAGGATATATCAAAGATGGATTTCTGTACACGGTACGAACACTGTGAATTTATACTGATGCCATTTGGTCTTACTAATGCCCTTGCTATCTTCAGGGATTTAATGAATGGAGTCTTTAGAAACTATCTTGACGAGTTTGTGGTAGTCTTTATAGACGATATTTTTTAGCAAGGAAGAACATGAACATGACTTAAGAATTTTATTGAAGACCCTGATAAAGGAGATGCTTTATGAAAAATTTACCAAGTGTGAATTTTGGATTCAAAAAGTTTCATTTTTGGGTCAGATAATCTCAAGAGTGGGGATATCTGTGGATCCAGCAAAAACAAAGGTTATAGAAAGATGGTTGAGACCAACAATAGTAACTGAGATTCGAATATTTCTTGGTTTAGCTGGATATTATCGACGTTTTGTGAATGATTTTTCACGACAATATAATCCACTCACCAGGTTGACTCGAAAATGAGTTATGTTCGTTTGGATGGAGAAGTGTGAAGAGAATTTCAAGGAGTTAAAAAGAAGTTTAGCCAGTGCACTTGTGCTCACACTGCCTTGTAGTGGAGAAATTTTTGTGATCTACAGTGATGCATCCATGAATGGATTGGGGTGTATTCTCATGCAAAATGATATGGTGATAGATTATGCTTCATGATAGTTGAAAATCCATGAGAAAAATTACCCAACTCATGATTTGGAGTTACCTGCGGTGATCTTTGTATTAAAAATATAGAGGCATTATCTTTATGGTGAAAGTAGTGATATTTATACTAATCATAGAAGTTTAAAGTATATTTTCACACAAAATGAGGTTATTATGCACCAAAGAAGATGGTTGGAGTTGAAAAGATTACAACTGCTCCAAACATTACCACCCTGGGAAAGTGAACAAGGTGGTAGATGCATTAAGCCGATAAGACTATGCTATATTACTCATGATGAGGATCACAAAAGATCCAATATGTCACGACCCACCTTCACCAAAAGGAGGGAAGGGTCAGCAGATTGTCAGGCCCTTCTTTCTTTAAGTTGAAGGATAGATAATGACCCACGAAACCCGCCTTCAATAGGTCCCAGAGTGGTGACTAGCACCAAGGGTATATAAAATTCTTGCAAATGGTAGGCATTACCCTTTTTATTGGATAGGATCGAGAGATAAGGAGAAGAAAACCCAAAAACACCAAGGTAGAAAGAAAAGAAAGGCCAAAAGTAAACCATTCCCACATGCATGTTTCAAAAGTAAAATCCACAAAGTGCAAAAGGTGACTACAAGGTAAGTACCAAAAATAAAAACAACAACTGCAACTGCTCCAAAAGTCCGATCTAGTAAGGTCCTACATGATCCCCGAAGTCCTCCTGGAAACCTGAAAACATTTTTATATACGTAGGGTGAGCATAAAAGTACACTCAGTAGGGAAAACCAAGACTCTCGTGCACAAGTGGGGAAACGTACTAATTTCCCATGATAAAAAGAGTAAACCAAACACCTAACAAGGAAAACTATCCATCCTAGGCCTCACCAAGGCTCACTCCCCAAATAACGCAAGTCAAGTAATATATATAATAAGAGAACATCGATGTTTGGGTACCCCGCGCCAGTTTCCCACTGGTTATTGAGACATCCTACGCATCGGACCAATCCTGCCACTCTCATTGTAGTCCCACTGCCACACCCGCCCGCACACACCTGGTCCACAACCACACCCAGTCCCACTGCCGAAATCCCGCCCGCACACACCTGGGCCTCAACCGCACGCATTCCCACTGCTGAATCCCACCCGCACACACCTGGGCCACAACTGTCACATGTAACCATGCCTGCAAACACCTAGTCCAGAACAACCACCACCACGCCCGAAGACACCTGGGCTAAAGGATCCACTGCCACGCCCAAAGACACCTGGGCCTCATCCCGAAGACACTTGGGAAACCACCTTCCGCACACACCTGGCCAACCACCACACCACCCAGCCGGAAGGTTCTTGGGTTAATAATGGACCTCAGGCCATCACAGCCTGCCCGAAGACACTTGGGATTTCCGGGAAAGGAAGTAGAAAAGTAGCTAATAACCAGCCACTAAGAATAGTGTTGGGGAAAACACCCTCCCCCATGAAATGGGGGTGTTCGACACTAAGTGCTCAAATTGGGTTGGGCGCGAATAAGAAACACAAATCTACAGATATATATATATCTATATATATAACAAGAACTCACCCAAAGCTAGGTTTTTCTTTAGATAGCCTAAAGATCACAACAACACTCATGTTCGAGTCACGACTCACGCCAACAACTCATGTGTCCCCTTTCTTATTTCACGTTCAGTAATAATGTTTACGTTTAAGCACTACTGGGCAACTAGTATGTATAGGCATAAGTCCTAGAAAGTAAACAGTCAAACATCAACCAAAACGTCCACACCTGGTTCTCAACAAAAGAGGATTCCACCCCAATTTGTGATATAAACAAGTAACCACCCGGATTTAAAACTCACAACCACCGAATCCATACCAACAGGAGATCTCATCCCCCCAAATTCAAACAACCACCTAGAGTATAAAATAACAGGGGATCCCATCCCCTCCCACATTTCCAGCAACCGGCCCGAAAGGAAAAAAACCAACTACCACCACCAACACAAGTCAGGGATTTTCAGATTTAAACGACTTAACACACTCCATGATTTCAAATTCCATGTGTTCTAACCGGGAGTTATCACAGAATGGTTGATCCTGGTGATTTCAATTATTCAGCCGGATATACATGATTAACCGATTCACTTTTCACAGCAGGAGTTTACAACCACAAACAAGCCATTTAAAACATCAGCAGGGTTTATTAGTGCACAAACAACGACCACCAACATCCTCAATTTTCAGGAGGCATAAGCCAGCACAACTCAACAAGATGGTCATAGAAGAAACAACATCAAAATATAAAACACCATCAACGATCACAGCCCCCCCCCCCCCTCTTCTTTCTTTATAGAATTCTCTCTTTATATTTAATTAGGTCTGGTTCACCCAATTCTACAGGACCAAAAGCACAACCACCCCGCATGATACACAAAAGAGAGAGACGAAGGAGAAATTCCCTACTTGTTGATAGATGATCGACGTTTAGGCCGGGGGCGCGGAACTTTACGGATAACGATACAGCGGGCCCGATGCACCAAAAGCTGTTTGTGAAAAGTCACGATCGAGGAAAGGAGAACCACGGCTAACCCTTAGTTTATAAGAGCCAGGGACAGTTGAGGTGAAAACGCGAAACCGGGTAAGGCGCGGGGGTCATGGGTTGATCACGCGGCTCCATTCGTCACAAAAGGGGGGTCGGGTGGTTTAAGTCGACTCATGAATTGATGAAGCATTTAATTAAAACTCTTATGGGCGTTATGGGTCTTAAAAACATGGTTAATCAAGCCAGAATAGGGCTTAAAACCCTATTTATGAAAAGGAGCGCTACTAGAAACAACTTGACAAGGCCGGGTGACACCGATCAGTCTCACCGATCGGTCTCACCGAGACGCCACTCCTTTAGAACCCAGATTTTGGCAAAAGGAAGGACCATGAGAGTCTGGGTCATCACATCTGATACCTCTCAAACTATTCTCGTCCCCGAGAAATTAAACAACCCAGAAGGAAAGGGCGGGTCCGAACGACCACCCCAAAAGATACCTCTCAAGAGTGAACCTCATCGCTAACTAAGAACATATTCCTATCACGAACCAAGCAACATACCATGCCAAACTGCCCGGGCATGTGGGTTGGGGAGTCTCTTCCCCCATGTCAAGATATTATCCGCTTTGGGCGGCACTGACTCGCCCGCACGGGTTTAATCGCATCCACCTTAATGCGTCTTGATTAGGGTTCGGGTTCTCTCCTTCCCTATAGTCGGGGGTTTTCACACACAAGCAGAGGAAAGAAACTAGTACATTTCATAGCCAAAAGACAAAATGCTCTATCACAATAGGTACACCAAGGAACAAAACTCAAAACAACTCTGGGTACTGGGTACGCATCTGTGCTTCCCTCTCCCACGTACTCTCCTCAAGCCCACCATGTCTCCACAACACACGAACCAAGGGAATGGTTCTCCCATGAAGCACCTTCTCCTTGCAATCCTCGACCATCACTAGTCTCTCCACAAAGGTCACGTCGTCCTCGATGTCCAGCTCGCCCCAATCAAGGATGTGTGAAACGTCGTGCAGATACCAAAGGATCTGGGACACATAAAAGACATCATGTATCCTTAGTAGCGGCGGTGGCAACTCTAGCTGGTAATCCACTTCGCCGACCCTCCACAACACTTGGAAGGGCCCGATGAACCTAGGGGAAAGCTTACTCCCCTTGCCGAACCTCCGCTGCCCATGTCGAGGGGAGACCTTCAAGAACACGTGGTCCCCAACCTCAAACTCCAAGGGCCTACTCCTGGTATCAGCATACGACTTATGTCAGTCCTGGGCTGCCTTCATCCTTTTCCGTATGAGCTGAACCTTCTCTGTCGTGTTCTGCACCACCTCCGGACCAAGGATTCCTGCCTCTCCTACTTCGGTCCAACACACAGGCGAACGACATGGCCTCCCGTACAAAGCCTCAAACGGGGCCATGCCAATGGTAGAGTGGTAGCTATTATTGTAGGAAAACTCTACCAGAGGCAAGTATTGCACCCATGACCCTCCTGAGTCCAGAACAAATGCTCACAGCATATCCTCCAAGGTCTGGATGGTGCGCTCCATTTGTCCATCTGTCTGGGGATGGAAAGCAGTGCTAAGGCGTAACTGGGTTCCAAACGCATACTGCAATCCTCTCCAGACCCGCAAGGTTAACCGTGCATCCCTATCCAAGACTATAGTCCTCGGGACTCCATGCAACCGCACCACCTCATCCACGTACTTTTGTGCCAAAGCACCCACAGCACTTGACTCCCTGATCGCCAGAAAGTGAGCCGATTTCGTCAACCTGTCCACTACCACCCAGATGGCGTCGTACCCTCCTTGGGCCTTGGGTAGTCCCGTGACGAAATCCATTGAGATGTCATCCCACTTCCACTCGGGAACACCTAGGGGTTGTAGTAGGATGCCTGGAACTCGGTGTTCAGCCTTCACCTGCTGACACACTAGGTACTTGGCCACAAACTCTGCCACCGCTCGCTTAACTCCGGGCCACCAAAACTGCCTCTTCAAACCCTGGTACATCTTGGAAACTCCTGGGTGTACCGCTAGGGGTGAGTTGTGGAACTCACTGAGAACCCTGTCGCGCATCGCCTCTAGGACAAACAAACTTCCCTGGAAAAGAATCTGGTTCTGACCATCCTCGGTCCATCCTCCCGGAGCATTGCCCTGGTCAACTTGGTCACGCATTACCTCACACTCTAGGTCTCCCCACTGAGACTCCTCCACCTGCTGAAACAGGGATGATTGCACTGTCATCTGATATAGGCAGCCTCTGCCGCTATCCATCGTCGCATCCAGGTGTAAGGCATCCAACTCTTCCATTGCCTTCCAGGCATCCACCGACGCTCGGACCGCATCCTTATGCGTCCTCCTGCTCAAGGCATCGGACACCACATTGCCCTTTCCCTCAGTATAAGAGATCTCGAAGTCGAAATCATGGAGGAACTCCACCCATCTCCGATGTTGCAAGTTTAAGTCCCACTGGGAGAAGATATACCTCAAGATTTTGTGATCCATGAAGACCACAAAGTGTTCCCCGATGAGGTAGTGACACCATAACTTTAGCGCAAAAACGACCGCTACAAGCTCTAGGTCGTGGGTGGCGTAATTACGCTCATGGGAACGCAGCTGCCTGGACCCATAAGAGATCACCCCTCGTTGCTGCATCAACACGCATCCCGGGCCCTGTCCCGAAGCATCACAGAATACCTCATAGTCCACCCCTTCTACTGGTAATCTCAGCACTGGGGCACTGACCAACTTCTCCTTCAGATAGCTGAAGGATGACTGGCACTACTCACTCCATACGAAAGCCTGGTCCTTCATGGTCAGAGCCGTCAAAGGGGCTGCTACTCGGGAGAAGTTAGGTACGAATCTCTGGTAGTAACCTTCCATCCTGAGGAAACTTCAGACTTCTGCCACATTCTTGGGTGCTTCCCAAGAAACAGCTGCCTCAACATTTGATGGGTCGACCGCTACCCCCTGCTCAGATACTACGTGCCCGAGGAAGTGCACTTCTTGGGTCCAGAACTTGCATTTCGACAACTTCCCATATAGCTAGTGCTGTCGGAGGACCTCCAAAACTGTCCTCAGTTGCTCTGCATGGTCCTCCTCTGATCTAAAGTAGACTTGAATGTCGTCGATGAACACAACCACGAACCGATCCAGGTGCTCCCGGAAGATGGAGTTCATAAGCCCCATGAACACAGCCGGGGCGTTCGTAACACCGAAGGTCATGACTATGAACTCGAAGTGTCCATACCTGCACCTGAACGTTGTCTTCGGGATGTCGCTCTCTTTCACCCTCAGCTTGTGGTACTCAGACCGTAGGTCGATCTTCGAGAACCATCCTCCCCTTTTAGCTGGTCAAAAATATCATCTATCCTTGGGATAGGGTAGCGATTCTTGATCATCACCTGATTCAACCTCCTGTAGTCTATGCACAGCCTAAGCCCAAGTAGTGCAGAATATCGTTATTAAAACTTATTAAGATTTAATTTATTCTTAATTCCCAAGACATCCCAGAATCACAAGAACACAAGTCATTATGATGCATGTACCTTTCCTAGGGTCTCTACCCTGCAATCAGTGTGGCCTCACTTGGTCGTTCGGTAGGTCCAGTGTCCTTGCATCGATTCACGGGGGGGGGGGGGGGCTAAATCCCGTGTCCTAGCCGGTCTTCCCTGGCCTAATTCACGCTCCAAGGTCACCCAACACCATTGCCTTACCATCCCATGCAATCCTCACTCTGCCTAACTCCAGACTCCGTCCTATCTCTCAACCATCCCTCTGATACCATTCTGTCACGACCTGCCTTCACCAAAAGGAGGGAAGGGTCAGCAGATTTCCAGGCCCTTCCTTCTTTAAGTTGAAGGAGAGATAATGACCCCTGAAACCCGCCTTCAATAGGTCCCGAAGTGGCGACTAGCACCAAGGGTATAGAAAATTCTCGCAAATGGAAGGCATTACCCTTTTTATTTTATAGGATCGAGAGATAAGGAGAAGAAAACCCAACAACACCAAGGTAGAAAGAAAAGAAAGGACAAAAGTAAACCATTCCTACATGCATGTTTCAAATGTAAAAGCCACAAAGTGAAAAAGGTGACTACAAGGTAAGTACCAAAAAGAAAAAAAAACAACTGCAAATGCTCCAAAAGTCTGAGCTAGTAAGGTCCTGTGTGATCCCCAAATTCCTCCTGGAAACCTGAAAACAGTTTTATATACGTAGGGTGAGCATACAAGTACACTCAGTAGGGAAAACCAAGACTCTTGTGCACAAGTGGGGGAACGTACTAAAGTCCCGTCAGAAAAAGAGTAAACCAAACACCTAACAAGGCAAACTATCCATCCCAGGCCTCACCAAGGCTCACTCCCCAAATAACGCAAGTCAAGTAATATATATAATAAGAGAACATCGATGTTTGGGTACCCCGCGCCACTTTCCCATTGGTTATTGAGACATCCTACGCATCAGACCAATCCTGCCATTCTCACCGTAGTCCCACTGCCACACCCGCCCGCACACACCTAGACCTCAACCACATGCAGTCCCACTGCCGAAATCCCGCCCGCACACACCTGGGCCTCAACCGCACGCAGTCCCATTGCTGAATCCCGCCCGCACACACCTGGGACACAACTGTCACATGTAACCATGTCTGCAAACACCTAGGCCAGAACAACCACCACCACACCCGAAGACACCTGGGCTAAAGGATCCACTTCCATGCCCGAAGACACCTGGGCCTCATCCTGAAGACACATGGGAAACCACCTGCCACACACACCTAGCCAACCACCACACCACCCAGCCCGAAGGTTCTTGGGCTAATAATAGGGCCATAGGCCATCACGGCCTGCCCAAAGACACTTGGGCTATCCGGGAAAGGGAGCAGAAAAGGAGCTAATAACCAGCCACTAAGAATAGTGTTGGGAAAAACACCCTCCCCCATGAAATGGGGGTGTTCGGAACTAAGTGCTCAACATGGGTGGGGTGCGAATTAGAAACACCAAGATACAGATATATATATATAAATATATATATATATATATATATATATATATATAACAAGAACTCGCCCAAAGCTAGGTTTTTCTTCAGACAAACTACAGATCACAACAACACTGAATTCCGAGTCATGACTCATGCCAACAACTCATGTGTCCCCTTTCTTATTTCACGTTCAGTAATAATGTTTACGTTTAAGCACTACTGGGCAACTAGTAGGCATAGGCATAAGTCCAGGAAAGTAAACAGTCAAACATCAACCAAAACGTCCACACCTGGTTCTCAACAACAGAGGATTCCACCCCAAATTGTGATATAAACAAGTAACCACCCGGATTTAAAACTCAAAACCACCGAATCCATACCAAAAATAGATCACATCCCCCCAAATTCACACAACCACCGAGAGTATAAAAGGATAGGGGATCCCATCCCCTCCCACATTTCCAGCAATCGGCCCGAAAGGAAAACAACCAACTACCACCACCAACACAAGTCAGGGATTTTCATATTTATACGACTTAACACACTCCATGATTTCAAATTATGTGTGTTATAACCGGGAGTTATCAAAGAAGGGTCGATCCTGGTGCTTTCAATTATTCATCCGGATATATGTGATTAACTGATTCACTTTTCACAGCAGGAGTTTATAACCACAAACAAGCCATTTAAAACATCAGCAGGGTTTATTAGTGCACAAACAACGACCACCAACGGCCTCAATTTTCATGAGGCATAAGCCAGAACAACACAACAAGATGGTCATAGAAGAAACAACATCAAAATATAAAACACCATCAACGATCACAGCCCCCCCCCCCCCTCTTCTTTCTTTATAGAATTCATTCTTTATCTTTAATTAGGTCTGGTTCACCCAATCCTACAGGACCAAAAGCACGCCCACCCCGCATGATACACAAAAGAGAGAGACGAAAGAGAAATTCCCTACTTGTTGATAGATGATTGACGTTTAGGTCGGGGGTGCAGAACTTTACAGATAACGATGTGGCGGGCCCGATGCACCAGAAGCTGTTTGTGAAAAGTGTGGAGAGCCCGATGCACCAGAAGATGTTTTTGAAAAGTCACGATCGAGGAAAGAAGAACCACGGCTAACCCTTAGTTTATAAGATTCGGGGATGGTTGAGGTGAAAACACGAAACCGTGTAAGGCGCGGGGGTCGTGGGTTGATCACGCGGCTCCACTCGTCACAAAAAGGGGGGTCGGGTGGTTTAAGCCGACTCATGAATTGATGAAGCATTTAATTAAAACTCTTATGGGTGTTATGGGTCTTAAAAACACGGTTAAACGAGCCCGAATAGGGATTAAAACCCTATTTACGCAAAGGAGCGCTACTGGAAAAAACTTGACAAGGTCGGGTGACGCCGATCGGTCTCACCAAGACGCCACTCCTTTAGAACCCGGATTTTGGCAAAGGGATGGACCAGGAGAGTCTGGGTCATCACACAATATTTATGGATTTTCAAAGAATGGATCTTGAAATTATAACAGAAAGGGAAAATCTTATCTTTCTCAAATAAATTTTCAACCATCTATACATGTGAAGATTAAATAGGCACATAAGGAAGACGTAGAGTTACAAAATAAGGTGAAAAATGTTCCTGAATTCAACATTTATTGTGATGAAATAATAAGGTTCATGAATTGGGTTTTTTTCCTCCCATACCAGAATTAAAGAAGGAAATATTTGATGTGGCTCATAGTTATTCATTCTTTATTCACCCTAGAAGCACGAAGATGTATAAGGACCTAAAAGAGTACTTTTGGTGGGATGGCATAAAAAGAGATGTTGCTGAATATGTCTCTCAATGAGTTGTTTTTCAGTAAGGTAAGGCTGAAAGACAGAAGTATAAGGGGATGTTGTAACCATTAAACATACCAAAATGGAAATGGGAAGACATCACTATGAACTTTATCACCAGACTTCCCAAAAAATCCAAAGGCAATAATGCTATCTAGGTTATAGTTGATCGCCTTACGAATATAGAGGATTTCTATCCTGATCATCTTTCCAGGATATATGTAAAAGAATTGGTAATATTTCATATAGTACCACTTTACATTATATATAATCAGGATCCAAGGTTTACCTCGAAGTTCTGGAAATGTCTTCAGCATGCTCTAGATCCAGAGTTAAGTTTCAGCAATGCTTATCATCCTCAGACAGACGGTCTTTCTAAAAGGACAATTCAAACTCTAGAATACATTTTGAGAGCTTGATCTATGGATTTAAAAGGTTGTTGAGATCGACACCTACCATTCGTGGAATTTTCTTACAACAATGGATTTCACTCCAGTATTCGGATGGCTTCTTATGAAGCCCTATATAGAAAGAAGCGCAGAAACCTAACTTTCTAAGATGATGTTGGGGAAAGAAAGCTATTAGGACTGGATCTTGTTGATGAAATGGCACAAAAGGTCAGATCTATTAAACAATATATAAGATTAGCTCATAGTCGACAAAAAATTTATGCTGATAACTGAAGAAAATACCTATAGTTTGAAGTGGGAGATAAGGTGTTCCTATGAATATCTCCCTAGAAGAGTGTAAAGAGGTTTGGAAAGAAGGGAAAGATGAGCCCTAGGTATATTGATCTTTTTGAGATTCTGGATCGTGTTGGGAAGGTATCTTTTCGATTGGCGCTTCCACCGAATATCTCCCAAGTTCATGATCTGCTCCATGTATCCCTCCTGAGAAAGTACATTCCCGATCCTTCACATGTACTAAGCTTATAAGTCATACCACTGGTGCAAGATATTTCTTATGAAGAACAAACGATATAGATTTTGGATCATAGAGAAAAAATACTACATAACAAGGCCACTCGATTGGTTAACGTTTTATGGAGGAACCACCAATTAGAAGAAGCTACATATGAACTTGAGGATATGATGAGGGAGAGGTATCCTCTTCTGTTTATTTAAAAGTGATGAATTTCAAGGGAAAAATTAATTTTAAGTGGGATAGAATGTCACTCCCATGTGTTTTATGAAATATTTAAATAATTTTTATTCTTCTGTAACTTTTTTTGCACGCAATCGTTAGTTTAAAAAAAACTGTGAGGTGCCCTTAATATAAAATTTCCATTATAACCTAGTCGTTATGTTAGCGGGAATAAATATAACTAACTTTTAAAAATATATGATATATTTAAATCAATTATATGTCATATTAGTTATTTTAGTGAATGAAATTAATAAGATATGTATTTTATATAATTAAAATGATATTTTTGATATTCATCAAATAGATATTAAAAGAATGTTTTTCTGCCTTTTATTGGAAAACCCTAAAAAAATTTAAGATTTATGCAAATTAATAATTTTAATATTACAATGTAAACCATTTATTTTTAAGAGGGATATAAAAATTTACATCGGTTAAAATTATGATATTTTTCTGATAAACTTCATAATTTGATGAATAGTAAAAATACGCTAAATTTTAATTAAAAACAACTTTATTCATCGAGATAATTATATGGTTAAATTATATTATTGAATTGTTTTAAAGTATAAATAGAATATATTTTTACTATTTAATATAATTTATGTCATTATCATTAATTTTACAATGAATTCATAGGTAAAATCATTTCAATCTTTTGCAATGTTTTAAACAAAAACCCGTTTTTTGGACAATGGGATTAATTTTAAATTAAATTTCTACAACTTGTGTGTCTTGAATTTAAAAAAAATGGATTCCATATTTGGAATCATTAGGTCCAAATTATTTTAATAGGTTACTTTTATTTTTGGGCATTATAAATAGTAACTACAGTAAATTTTATTTACCACAGTTACAGGTAAATCGAGTAATTAAGGCTAAATATAATATTATAAAATTACCCAAACACTTGGATTAATATAATTGGATGATTATATTTCATCCAAAAACATACTTTGGTAGAAATGGTATCTATTGGAACCCACTTTGATGATATTGAGATAATTAATTTATTTTATTTAAAGGAAAGTGAAATATGTCTCACTCAAACTTTAATAATTAAATTATTTTTAATATATGGTCATACAGAATATAAATTAGATTATAAATACTCATTTGAAAGATAAAATGTTTTTATTTATCATTGTAATTTATTTTTAATTTTTAGGAAATATATAATTACTTTAATATCTTATACATTAATGATGTATAAATTATTTATTTAGTGAAAAATCAATAATATAATATTTATTAAAATAATAATACCGATTAAAAGGAACAAAACATGACCAAAACTTATTTTTCTAGTATATATAAACCATAATCATCCAAGGGTGGACTTTTGGACCATTTGGATCCTTATAAAAGTGATTATGACACTTATATTGTTTTATTTTAAATAATGTCAAAATGGTCACCTTCATAATTTAATAAATTTAACATTTTAAATGTTTGTTTTTTTAGATACTAAAATAGAATAAAAGTATTATTATTAAATATATTAGATTTATATTCATTACAGTATTTTATGTTTAATTATTATGCAACAAATAAGTATATTAAATAATTATACAAAAATGTTGTAGAAATTATTTTATCAAGAGAAATATCAAATAAATTGTTTTAAAATTATTAAAATAAATATTATATGATATAAATAATGTTCTAAACTAATTTTATAGATTACTATATCTTTTTATAAATCTATTAAATATTTTTTTTCTAAAATATCTTCAGTGTAGATTTTATTTAAATTAAAATAAACGAATTGTGTCAAAATTGACACTATTGATATTTTATGAAAATAACATATTATTAAATTGTTTAAAAATTGCAAAAATATTTAAAAATTACATATTAAAATTTATATGGTCTAAAATGCCATAATGTATCCAATTATGTACAATTCACAACACATAAGTAATTATTTATAACCATTGAAAATTTATAACATTATTACCACAAATAAAATTAAATAGAATAAATGAGGATAAATCAAAATGATAAGGTTTAAAATAAAATCAAAATATGTCTAAATTTTATTATATGATGAGATTAAAAAACATTATCATATAATCTTATATGTTTATCCATTTTGGAGGTTTTTATGTGGGGTTGGTTTTTATTATAAATTAATATTTTTGAGGTTTCCAAAAGTGCCTCTCTCCTCTCTTATAAAAGGGAACCCCCTTCCCTCTCCACTTCACTAAATTTTTAGCCCTAAATCTCAGCCAACCCCTAAAAATTACTCTTATAAACATATATAGTTATATTACAAAGGTTCTGGTATTCTCAAAAGACCAACTCTAGTGCCCTAAGAAGACGTTTGAAGGAGGCACTTCGAGGAAGAGGTAATATCTTCTACCGATTCCTTCAAATTTATTTCTTCTTATACTTACTCTTCTTTAGTTGTTTAATTATAAAGTAATAACATATGTATCACTCGTATAATAATATGTTATTATAAATATTAAATTACCCTATTTCATCTTTTATCCATCCTATGAAAAATGAAATCACCGCGCATGCGTACGTACGGAATATCGTCTCCATGTCGTGGTGTAATTTTTTTTCATCACCGACATACTTGGATGGGAATAATGATGTAATAAATTAAAAAATATGATTATTTTAAAGTGATATTGATTCTATAATATTATACACCATAAAATTCAATACAATTCCACAATCATGAGAATGATCTCATCACTCGTGCGTACGTATGGCCTACCATCTCCACGATGGGATGTGATTTGTTCTACATGATATTCGTTGAAGAATGATTATATAAATTAATTGAATGAATAAATATGATATATATTATACTAATACAATTATTTAAATGATATATCTATAACCTAAAAATAGGAATATGAATTTATTTGACAAAACATGCATAACAATATAAAGCAGTGAGCACCCAAATAACGAGTTACAATGAAATGTTACTAATAAAAAGATAATAATATGACCATATATGATATCATAACAATGACTATGTTTCTGTAATAAGTCAATTACATTATTCAAATGATTCTAAAGTATGTTCATATATGAACAAATCATAACAGACTTAAGGTAAGGGAAAATCTCACAATCTCATTTTTTTCTGAGATTGTTTATACTTCAGTATTTAATGGGGAATATTTATCATCCACATACATGTTTACTCAACATGTAATATTATTTTTTTCCTCCTACAATTTTTTAAATCCAATTTTCCCTATTTATGATATTTTAGTAAAATACATGAAAATAATCTTTTGTCGTTTTCAGTACGAGATACTTTTTGACTTTTCCAGCCAAAGTATGAGAAGAATGTTTTTTAACTTATACGGCATGAGAGGATTTTTATACTTTCATAAGAAATTATTTCCATGTAAGCTTAATTTACAAGTTTTCAAGTTTATTTTCAATTAAATTCTTTAAATTTAAAATTTCATGATATATTGAGAAAATAAAATGTTTTTATGAAGAAAGGATATTTTCATCAAGAATTAAGTTCAAGTGTTTTATCAAAATTATTTTACATATATGATGATTTAAGGGTTATGTTTCTATCCCTATTATTACATTTATTTAATTATTTTCTGATGGAATTATTTTTATGAAGTCCTTTTATCTTATGATGGCATGATGGTTAAGAATCCCATTTTATTACATGGGTTATCCTATGATGTACGATTTATGATTTTGTGGCACACATAAGAGTGGTTTCCTTATGAGATGGGTGGGAACTATATCTCCCTCCAATGTATTAGGTAAAGATTTTTATCTCATGATATAAACATGGCTGGAATGACAAGTTAATCTGGTTCAGTGATACAGGACTGGAATGAGGAGTGAACTCGTTTCAGTAATGGAAATTATCCGCTATGATAGTCTTGGAAATGATCAATGACTATTATGAAATTTTTTTATATGATTATGTGTGTTTGCCACGAATTTTCAGGTCTTATTTTTTCATTATTGGGATTACATATCAGTTCTATGATTTATCCCATGACATGATATTATGACCTCTTATGCAGGATAAGATTTTCAAAAGTTATGATCTTAAGAATATGATATGATTTATATTTCATTTTTCTACCCTTACTGAGCATTTGAACTCACCCGTTTTTATGTTTCTTTTCCCCTGGTAAAGAAGAAGGTTATTAAATATGATAGGCCAAAAGTAATCCAGATTTGGTCAAATAAATGGGAGACAACCTAGATGCTTTATGAACCAGTTGTTTATGTTTCCCAGTTTCTAAAGACACTATACTTATACAGTCCTATCAAGGGTTTTTTATATGTTGTAATACATATACATCAATTCTGAAGTATTAAAAATTTATGTAATGTATGGGTTTTTATAATATACCCATTTCTCTTTCATTAACCCATCCTTACAAATATTTAATTGACACCATTATGCTATAGAAATTTATTATTTTCTTCCATGCCAAAACAATTATGTTGTGAATACCATACCCATTTCCTATCAAGGGTGTTCAAATTTATGAACATATAATTTTTGATTGGGGAAGTACACATATGTATTTCACACTCCTTAATCTTGTAATAAATTTTTATGATGAATGAATCCATGTTTTATGATCTATGTGGAACACTTAAGCATGAGAATGATATGAATATGATGGGTGTATCTAGATAGTTCTTTAGTGCATTGGGTAATATTTAGTATCATGATACGTCATGTTGGGATAGGGAGTGAACATGATTCTTTTATGGGACATTGTCCACCGTGATGTCTTGGAAAGTTTAACCTTGACCTGTGTTTATGATTCTGTGTTTTATGTTGTTTCCACCTTTCTCATGTAATGATTGGCATGATATATCATACAATATTATTCTTGTTCCTTTTATTCCTCATTGATATGCCTATTTTCAAACATGTATCACTTATTACATGTTTATTCCCTTACTAGTATTTATATATTACCCCTTTATTATATTTTTCCCTAGGTTATCCCATGATGTTTTAAAATCCATTGAATTTTAGATGTATGTTAAAAAAGTTTTTAATAATGTTGTTGTATATCATGTTCAAAATGTTATGATATGTACCTATTTCACAAATACAATATAATTATCTATATTATAGGTTGTGTTAATTGTAATTTTATGTAATAAATTGTGAATTAATGTGTAATAAATAATAGGGTTGTTATATATGATATCCTTAGGGAATAACTGAAGTAATTAGATGTGACCCCATATCCCTCTATGAGGATTGAACCAACCCCTTTAGTACCATAGTCCACCAAGATATGGTCTTATAAGAACCCAAAAAAACCAAACCAGCAACAATAATATGCAAGAGGGTGAATCTATATTGATTCATAATATTGTCTAGACTCTAAAATATTGTATGCCTTTATCAATAGGATGAAAAACACCATCCCACCAAATATTCTAGTGGAAAAAATCCCATTAAATGAAATCCTCATCAAATAAAGAGTCTCAATACAGATAATTCAATGCAATTCACTTGGATAATTCTTTCTCTGAATAATAATATGCACACAACGCTAATTTTCCATGACATAACTAAGGAGAGGGATGGAGAAGTTGTTATGGATGATGATATATAGGATTATGATGATGACATGAATCTCAACATTCTAGTGATATCCTCATTAAAACCATATATATTGTAGAGACTAGAAGTTGGACCCTCTTTCAAGCTTGGTGATATAATCAATATACCATTGAATCATTCATGTCTCATTCAGTCCCAATTATACTATAATATTAATTACTAACTCAGCATCCTTCTGGTCAATAACCAAATGTGGAGAGGTCAGGCCAACCATGTTAATAAAATTATATGTATTGTATTTTTTTCAAAAAGAAGACAATTTTGGTTTTGAGGAGATGTCAGTATTGTTGGATAACTTGAAATTTGAAGAATTTATAAAGGTTTTTTATACATAGAAGCTATTATTTTGAGTGTTTAAATTTACTTGGATGAATACTTGGTGTCAATTAAGTGAAATAATAAATAGGAGTATAGGTAATTCCATGTTTATAATGTATACATAATGGAAATTCTATCAATCGACTGGTTACATCAAGGTAACATGTATATAGTAATATATATGTAAAGGAAACTAAAAATACCATATGAGTTGTGTATAGTTCAGCTGTGAAATTCAGTTACAATGTAAAGGTTGTTTGGAAGTTATACTAACTATAAATAATTATTTTTCACTCAACATAAGTCTAAACTATGAAATAATTGACCTATATAAAGTTGTAATGGATATATGTAAAGGTTTTTATGAGGTATATAAAGGTGACATTTGTTTTTATAATTAATAATTGGTAAATTATTTGGGAAAATATCTTATATTGAGGATAAATACAGAATAAAATTCATAATTAATAGATAATAAGAAAGAAAATATTCAATTGATGAAAGTTGATATGTTCTTCTAGTTTCAAAAATTATAATGGATTAAATGGTCATAATTTCAGCCAAAATTTATGGAAGGAAATATGAGGTGGATGTTGTTATACTAAGTGAGTCATGAAATAGACCATTGAGTGGGTGACATGGTAAGTGGATATACCTTGATTATGCATGGATCATGCATACTAGAAGTTGATATATTGAATAATGAACGAATAACTAAATGTGTGAGTAGTGTAATTGATTGTTCCATGCAAATAAATGATTGGATGTGGGATATACGGTAGAATAACCAACTGTATTAAGTAATATCGATTGATCAGAAGTTTCACATGGTCAGATGATTGACCATGTGATGAATAATTGACTGTGAGATTGGAGTAAAGGTAATGATACTTGATATCATCATGTAATCTACATGACACCACCAAAGGTGAAGGTTGTGTGATACAAACAGTTTCATGTTCATATTTGTAAATTGATAGTTGAGTTGAAATATATGAATGATATTTATGCAGTTATAATAATTTATAACATGAATTTGTAGGAATTTAAAATACTCCACACTGTGGTGAAATTTAATTATATGTTCTATTAATAGTTTTTTTAAAATAGATCACCATTGAGAAATGGTGAGTTTGACCACATTGTATTCTATTATTGGTGATTTTTTTAGAAAATGTATAGAACTAATTCTCAAGTTCATGTTTATATATATTTATGTGTAGTGATATTTTGAATAACTATAAATACTTGTGTTTTAAGAAGAATTTGGGTATGTGATAAATTCAATGTTGCATAAAGGATGAATCTCAAGACTCAATGAGAATTAAAATGAAATTTTTTTATGGGAATTTAAATGAGTTTTCATAAGATACTATTGAAGATAATATCTATTTAGAAAAAATAAATATTTAGGAGATTTCATGTAATGAAATTATGGAGATTTAATGACTGATGAAGAATAATAAATACAGAAAGATATTTTTGGGATATTAAACATGAAATAATATCCCAGATTAATTGAAAAATGATATTAGAAGAAATTTTCAAGGATTATAGTGTCAATCACTATTTATTGGTTCTAAAGTTCTTTAATATTTTATAATATGAGACCTATTAATCCATCCTACTTGTTGAGGATGATTTATTTACAAATTTCAAGAGGTGTGGAAAAATATAATTTATTTATTATGAAATGCAGTATTAGTGGTAACCTAGGTTGTATCTGGAGTGGAGTTCTCTAGAAGTAATTATCACAGGTGAAAAACTAATTAAGATGAATTTTATTTCTAAGACTAGTAAACAAAGGACTAAAACTTAATCATACAAATTGAGTAATAAGATATCAAGTTATGTTTGGATTCCTAGTAATTATATTTTTATAGTCTTTAAAATTAAATCTATTTTCCCTTGTTAATCGATTAATCAAAGGATCCACCATCGCTTCACATTTTAAACCTTTATTAATTAATAATAGTGATAATATTCATTAAAAGTTTCTTACTTTAGATTATTTTACTTCTTATGTGTGAAAAATATAGTAAATGACCCCAGATTCCCTTAGTAAATACATAATCAAGCATTGTTATTCCCATGAAACTAAGTTTAATTTTTTTAACTTAATCACATGCCAACAATATTTAAACACTTCACTAATCATATTTATATCATTAAATTGAGATTATATAAGACTAAATATAGGGAGATGATAAATCATAAACTCGGGAAACATATAAAATTATGTAATTATCTTAAATACAATTATGTTAAAAATTAATCGTTCAATTAAATATCGAAAAAAATTAATAGTGAAATGGAAACAAATATTTTATTAAATTCTCAGAGACTCAATCATCAAAAAAGGTTATCCATCCCTTCTTAAATCACCTAGAATTTTTACACATACATTATGGATAAGACATAGATAAATGAAGGAGTATACAATATATCAAAAAACATCAATCTTGGGTAGCATCAAATAGATTCATCCTTGATTCTCCTTCTATTCTAGTCTCCATTACACCATAGCTTAGTCTAATATTGTTAGGCATTAGAAGACCAAAGGTTTGATTTTTTTAATCTCTAAAATTCAACTTCAAATATTCAAAATTTTCACACCTATAACCAGTTGAAGTATTACTTTATTTTTAATTAATGCGGATAACTCCTTTTACATTATTCTATCGAAGAGAGGGAGAATATAGAATTATATTCCCTAAATTAAAATATATTTACCCTCAACCATATCCCATTTTATAGATACCTTTATACTTTTTTAAAATATACCTATCTATAATGCCTGTAATTACTCATATTCATGTAGCTATTTTTATAAGTTTGCGTAGACATGTCTCCCATGTATCCATTTTCCTCATGCATAAAATCCATGTAGTTATTGTTCCATAAATATTTTATTTACAAAGTAGTCATTTTATATAAAATTCATGTAGCTTATCTTCCACAGATATCAATTTCATTACATGGCCATTTTATTCTTCTATTTTTAAAACCTATCCTATATGTTCATCATCATGGTCATCTAATTTTACAATGGATATATGGAGTTTTAAAGATTAGGAAGTGGTAGTAAGACCATATTCTTTAATAGTAATTAATTAATCATCACATGATTGATGATGAGATTTTAGATGATAGCCATGGGGATCTAACTATTTAGAGTGGAATTTGGCTTGATCTTGAGCTTTAACATTGTCAACCATGTAATTATTTGGAAAAACAAGGTAGTTTCTTGACCCATATTTGTCCTATAGAATTTAATAATTATCTTTATGTGATGTTAATAAAAATATATTTACCTTCATGCTTCTTTTTGAAAATCATAGTGTACCCTTATGTGTTAGTTAAAGTACCTTTATGCGTCCTTTTGAAAATATAGGTGTGACATTACAAACCATTTCAAACCCATTGGTTAATTTTATAATACCTATGAAAAATTGGGGGTGGAATTATGAGGAATGTTGAATTCTTGAGGTACCCTTATATATCATGTATCTTACCCATATGCAACTGGATTCCGACCTTCACACGATTCATTCAAATTGAGGGTTACCTTTACCTATCATATTAAGTACCTTTACACATCCTTTGAAAATATTAAGTTTCCCGTATACACAATCACTAGATTTCCTTTATGTATCTATCTTAACTTTTATTTATTGGATGATATCAAGGAGTACCCTTATTCATTGGGTGATGTTCCCTTACGTAGTGTCTTATTCACTTACATGGCACTGTACTTACCCTTCTATCCCCCTATAACCTTTATGCAGCTCTAGAAATTCCCCTTACATAAGGATAGAGCACTTTTACCCTTAAAAAACCTTAGTCCATGTGTAAGGGTAAAAAAACACAACAAAAATTCCATAAAACTGCCAATTTCAATAATTTCACCTCTTTTATTATTTTTTAATTTTTCAAATTAAAAACACCGAAATTTAAATAAATTAATTAATTCTTGATTAAAATTATTAAAAATACTAAAATTCATTAAATTTTTTAAAAAAACATGAAAATTAAGTGGATCAATGATTAATCCACAAATTGTGTAAACATTTCCCAGATCATATTGTGGTCTTTCTTTACTTGCATTTTAACTAAAGGAATTTTTGACTTGGGTGTATATTTAATTTCTAGAGGATTGCAGTTATGGTGTATAATAAACTACCTTTTTAATAGGATTGGGTTGTATAACCAGTTCCTGTTGTAACCAATTATATATTTAGTGGAGAATTCAAGTTTGGGTGTCTAACTAATAGGTAAGGAGAACACATTTTGGTCAAACCATGTAAATATTGTATACAACTCTTTGCTTCATTACTACTAGATATTAGATATGGTTATGAGATATATTTGATGTATCGAGATCTATATCACTTTCATGATTTTTAATTTAAAATAAGAATAATGAATAAAATATTACGTCTAATTTACCTCCCCCTCCCTCTTATCACTCAAACTGGTCTGGGTAAATACAGGCGACATCAAAGAAAAATACCCCTACAAAGATCCAATAATAACTATGAGACATGGAAAAATATTAATTCATCCAACAGTAAAAGTTTCCATGCATTCAATAGTAAAAGTTATCATATCTATAAGAATATGATTCTACCTTATCCCTTATCATTCAACCTAGAGGTAAGAGATAAAATGATATTTGGGTTTCCACACATTTCCAAAAGAGCTACTATGACTCAATATAATAAGAGATATATGGAATTATATGAAATAATTAAAATTTTATCTTAATGTCTCTATCAGAAAGGGTATGTACCAGGGTATTGGGTCTTGACACTATAAATGATATATGAGAAACATTAAGGTGAGTTTTTAAGGAAATATGAAATTTAAAGAATACAAGTTAAAAGTCTAGAGGATCTAATTTCAATACATATAGATGGATGATGAAGATACTATTGATAACTATTTTACAAGGATCAGTGATATTGTGAGTATTATACACAGTTTTGGTGAGAATCTAGATGATTCCATCCTTTTTAAAAATCTATTAAGTATTTTTTTCATATCAATGTGATTAAAAAGTATTATCCCTAGAATGAAGAGAGTATTTGACACTATATGAGTTTCATAAGATACTCATAGGTCATGAGATGATAAAAACTCTGGATTTTTAGAATAAAAAAAGGATGATTTTATTTTTGAGGCCATGGGAAAAAGAAAAATTTAAGAAGAATTGATTGTTGAAATAGGAGATTAATATTCCAACTATGATGAAGGAATTAATGAGATTATTTCTCTTATATAAATATTAATTAAAAAGGAAAAGATTAAAATAAATTGAATTAAATAATCAAGTTCTATAATTGTAATGGAATTGGGCACTTTTCCAATTATTATCCAAATAAAAAGATGGTCGAGTCGGAATCTGATTAAGAAGGTGATGAACTAGTAAAATAGAAAAAGGATAGGAAGAAGAAGAATTTATATTGTAGGTAGAAAAGGAATTTGATGAGAAATCATGAGAAAATTGGACCATCTTTAATTATCACTTTAGGTAATGACTTAAATTTTTTACTAAATTTGAAAAGGGGATTGATTAATTAATTATTATTGATGAAGAATAAGAAAGGATAGAGTTTGAATGGAAATCAAAACTTGGGTTACAAGAATATATTTGGTAGATTATAGAGATTAGGAAATAAAATAAAGGAATTCTAAATGAGTAAAATAAAGTAATTAATTTAAAAGAAAATCTAATCAAGAAATAAGAAACCTATGTTGATAAGATAAAAAAACTAGAAAAAGGTGTTTTTGTTAGAAATGATGCCATGAGATCTTAAATAAGAGATGGATAGAAGGTAATAAGAACTGGCTGATACATAATCCATATGTATTATTTTCAAAAGTAGTCTAAAAAATGATATACAACAAATCAAAGGCTACTACGATTAAGGAAGAGTATTATGAAGTTAAATAGATGAATTTTTTAATTGTGAAGGGAAATCTACACCTAAACTGACCCATGATGAATCTTTTATCCCTAATAGTGTAGGTTATAAGAAAAAGGTAGAACTTGTATTGACTAAAAAATCACAAGATACACTCTTTCCCATCATAGGATTAAAAGATATTGAGAAGGTTTCTCCCCTTAAGAAAAATAAGGCTTACATTGAAGAAGGATATCAGCAACAAAATGATGGATATATTTAGAATGAATCAAAAGATCATAATTATGAGGTTATTATTGGTGTTTTAGAATATATGGACACAAAGACTATTCTTATTTACATAATATGTTATTTACAATAATTAAAAAATAATACAGGGGGATATTTTGTTTAAAATTAGGGATAATTCACAAAGAAAATAAGAAGTGCCCAAATCTAAACTAAATATATCTAATCAAAATAAATTTGTATTTCTATAAGAATTATGTGGTAGATTCAGGTAGGATGGTCACCAATATAAGGATTGTATGACTATATTGGTGAGATAGATTCCATTTTCTATAAAAGGTAAGAACATGCAGAATCCAAAATAATTTGAGTAGTTCAAGATAGGGTACCCAAAAATCTATCCAAACTAGTTTGTAATAGAAAGGATAATTGATAAAGAATATATGAATTATAAAAAAAATCAAGTTCTTACACATAAATAAATTTTCATTCATAAGACTTTTTCTACAAATAATAATTTTAAGGTCTAAAAAATCAATTTGAAATATGTTTTAAGTCAAGGAATAGAACAAAATACTAGTACGAATGACGATATAAGGTCAAGAATATAATGTTTCCTTATCTTTTGAGGTTATGAAATTTGTTTCAAAAATGGAAATAGCTTAAAAGAGAGAGATGAGAAAAAAACCTTTGGAAAACTGGTTAGTCCTAGAAATAAATCAATCTTATAATTTTTACATGATAACTTCATAAGTTAATATTCATCATAGTTTTTTTAAATTATTTTGTTTATTTTTTCTAAATCATAAAAAAAAGGTTTATTCTGACTAAATCATTTTAGATATATTATATGAATTTAGTTAAAAGATAAATTTATAAATTTTATAAATATAATTTTATAAAAATGGAATTATTTTTTGATATCAACATATCAATTTTTATTTCATGGGATTTTTTTATTTTTTTTTAAATATTTATTTTTTGGGTGAATGGTGATAATAATGATTTTGAAAAATATTTTCATCTCATTTACATGTATGTAAAAAGTTACATTCTATTTTTAATTGGTTTTAATAAAACAAATTAGTATCATTTTACTTAAAATAATCCAATTATTTCATTAAGAATCAGTATTATACTTTATTTTGGTATAAATTCATTTTTAGGCATAAAAAATCATTCTTCTAAAAAAGAATTTTTCATTTAATTTTGAGTTAATATATTAAAATTAATTTATACTAATTAAAAAGATATAATATTGATTTTTTTATATTTTTAAAAATGAGGTTCAAATTTTGTAATGAGATAAATTTAATTTTTGATAATAGGGAATTTTTGTTATGGTAAATATTAGTTACCACATTAAAACATAAAAAGGGTTAATTATGGTAAAAACAAAGTTATAAGGCCAAAATATCTTATATTATTTCTTATTTTATGATATTATTTATATAATTATCACCTTATATTCTAAATTGGCTTTTTTTTCTAATTTACCTTGACTAATACATTTATATTATTTTAAAAGTTAAGAATAAATAAAAGAGTTTCACTTCCCTCAATTATAAAAGGAAACTATTCTCCTCACTTATTCATATATTTTGATCACTTTATCTTGGAAAATACCAACTAAAATACCTTTCTATGTCCTAGTATCACTAAAATTCCAACATAAGAAGTCCTAATATGTATGCAAAAGGAGTTTTTCTGAAAAAGAGGTATAACTCTTTATGATGTTCTTTTGTGTTTATTTCTTCTTATTACTCCTTCAAAACTATCAGAAAAATTATTATACAATAACATAATTTTATAAAATATACTTAAATTTTATTATATTTTTGTTTCAAACCATTTTCATCACGTTTTTTATGCAATTGGAAATGAAAACTTCAATGGTACATACGTGTGGACTACCACCTCCATGAAGCGCTATGTTTTTTTCATCACCACCTCACAAGGATGGTTATAAAAATATAATTAATAAATATATATAATATTTAAAACACTATTATTATTATATATATATTATATATTTTCTGCATTATTACCTTTCCATGCATTGAAAAATGATAGTGTCACTCATGCATATGTGAGGATTGCCACCTCTAAGAAGTTAAGTGACTCATTTTTCATTTCCACATTACATGTATGATCATAAGGAGGGAACTAACGAATAAATATAAAATTAAAAAATATTTATTATTATGAAAATTTAAAACATTATCTACTTTATTTATTTTTAGCCTATTAGAAACAGTAAAATGTCACTCAGGATTACGTACGGACTACCATCTCAATGAAACAATCAGCTTCATTTTGCATAACCTACTTACATAGATGGTTATAAAATTATATTGAATTTATAAAATATTAAATTTTTTTAATATTCCATAGGTAATATAAATTTAATAACTTTGATCACATTCTGTGAAATGTTGTTATTTTGAGTTTATAAACCAAATGACTCCAAAACATCAAACGAGAACTAAACTATTTTAGTAACTAAAAAACATGGTAATAATTTAAATAAAAGTAATAATTATGGTGGAATGAACATAAAAAAATGTACTTGATAAATTAAATAAAAAATATAATTTTATTATCTGGAATTTATATAATTTATGAAGCTAGACAACACTTAAGGTGAGGAATTTTTCTTTAAAACCTTATTTAATTATTTATTTCCAATTATTTTTCCTCTATATATTGGTTATTTTAAATTTTTCATGAATATTCAATTATCAAATATTTTTTACTTCCTTTAAAAAAAATTTAAATTTTGTTTTTACAATAGTTTTTTATATGGGTTATTTATTAATTTTTACAAAAGTGAAAAAATAATGTTTTTTAACATATATTGTTTAATAGAATTTTGCCAATATTTTATCCCTTATTCATTATAAATATTCATCTGAAATGTTTAATAGTTTTTAAAATAAATTTCACATTTCTATTTTTCTAATAATTTATCCTTTTTAAGAGTTTTCAAAAATAAATGATATTTTTCCTTATTTTTTGATAAAATGGAAGGTGTTTTTTCATATGGTTTCAAACAAGTATTTCAATGGGTTTATGATGAAAGAGTTTAATATTATAAATTTTTTCTTCATAACAGTTTATTAATAATTATATATTATGATGGATGAGATTCAAATATTACATGATGATGGGTGACCTTGATATAGCTCTCCAATGCATTAGGTAATGATTTAGACTTTTAAGGTAAAAATAAGGGAGATAACTGAGTATGTTACTCAAATAGAATGAATTGTGCTTTAGTTATCCCAAAATATGTTAAAAAATAGTGAACATGAGTTTTTCATATGATTCTTCACGATATCTATTTAATTGTTTCTATTGGTTTTTATGGAAATGTTTTGATAATATGACGAAAGAAATGCGTATATACTTTTTAAGGTGAAAGGTTTATTTTTTAAGGGAATTTTCCATGAATTGTTATATTCCTAAAAATCCCTTCATGGTTTTCCTATTCTTACTAATTGGTTTTGAAATTTTTTCCTTCAATAAATCCTGATATTAATATGTTATCATATTTTTTTATGATTATAGTGTTTTATTTTGGATAAAGATAAACATTCTCTTGGGTTTATAAATTTTCATATTACTAATGGAATTCATTTATTTTTATTCCATTAAAAAGATATATATAATAATCCCACGTTTCAAAAAAAATTCAAGGTATATAAGGATGAATATGAAATTTAACAATATCAATTTTGTTTTCTATGGACTCATCTTAATAAAAGAAAAAGTTACTTGAATGATATAAGTGTTTAAACGTAAATATTTTTTTCTATAGAAATAATGTATATTATGTTGAAGTGTCTAATTTTTTATGTAATATTTTTCCTAATTATCAAAAACCAGACAACTAAAAGGTCATTGAAAGTAAAAAATGTTAAATCCTTGTTATTAAACTCTTATTTATGGGGTTTTTATGTAACAGGTTGTTAGAATTTGTGTCAGAGAAAGATTTAGATAACTTTAGAGGTTATAAGGATATTAAAATAATATATTAATAGATTTATATTTATGGTTATATTATCATGAGATATATTTTTAGTATTTCTATGCCACATCATCTAATCCATTGCTTTTCAGAATATTTTTTTGTAAAGTAAATAGGGAAGATGTAGTACGAAGGCATAATGAGGATAATAAACTTTCATATTAGAAACCTAGAATGATTGGAACAAACCATTTTATATTATTGATAACTCAGTTGATGCATGATATTAATAGTGGTTCCCATGAAAGAGAATTAAAAAATTATCAATAGAAGAACGTGTTTATAGGGAATCATTTCATGAAACAACACATTCTTGATTTCAATAGATCTTCAGAACCCATGAAATATAAATGATGGGAAAATGAATTAGATAAGATATTTAAAGTTTTGGGATAAAAAGATAAAAATTAATCCTTTTAATTTTACCATTTTAAGTTAAAGTAGATTTATGGTGGACTTTTATTGAGAATAATAAGGAAAAGGACAAGATTGATTCAATTGAGTGAATGGTATTTAAATTTATTTTTCTTGAAAAGTATCATCCTGGTATTTTTCAACATAGAATGGAAAGGTTATTTCTTGAATTGGACTTATGGAAATAATGTTTAGTCACCACTTACAATGATAGTTTTTTTATAATTTTTTGGTCTGCACAAAATTTTATTTTAGACCAAAAAAGTAAAATTGATATATTTTACATAGGCTTAAAATTGAGTTTATGATGAGTGTTTGTCTCTTGTAAATTTAAAAGTTATAAGTACCTTATTCTATGTTCTGATAAAGTTGATATGGATTTTATGAAAACTTACATACCTCATGAAAATAAGAGTAATAAGTGGTCTATGTGGAATGTATTGGAGAAGAATCAAAAAATAAATCTAAAGGTAATACCTCCACATATTCCAAATATGGTAAATGATATTTTAATGAATATTTGAAAGGATCATGAAAGTTTTACCAATGTATTAATATTCATCATTCGACTCTTAACTACAATTATAAGAGTTACAGTTAGAAAAGTAATGGTAATACAAATATTCAGCTAGCAATGATATGTCTTTATTATAATTACTTGGGTCATCATGTTAATGTAGGTCCAAAGTTAGTAACTTAAGGTGGAAATTATCAAGATAAGAAACAAAAAAGTGTGGAAAATTATTTTTTTCAAGAGAAAAAGATATAGGATCCTTAAATAAAGTGGTGACAAGTACATTACTTATTTATTTATATTATAAAAATTTCTAGTTTAATTCAAGATCTACACATTTTTTTCTATCTAGGAAATTTGAAAGTAAAATTGAAATATCATCTTGAGAAATAAATTCATAAAATTTGGTAAAAGGCGTTAAGGATAGTATAAAAGTAATAATAATATTTATAAATGTTCTTTTTATCATCTGTGGAATGGTATTTACTTTAAACCATTTTTTCATTCCCATTATAAAGTTTAATTTTATTATTGGTATAGATTTACATTCAGTTTATCAATATAAGATAAACAAAAATGATAGAGATGTTATTTCTTAGATTGATTTTTAATTTTTATATAATAATTAATCCATACCAGTTATAATACATCAAGAATATGATAAACTTATTTAATATAGTAGTGAATTTTATCTTGTGTATATTACTTAAAATAAGGAAACTATTAAAATTAGTGATGTTCTGGTAGAAGATGAATATCTATATGTATTTCCTGATTATTTTTTAGTTTTATTCCAAATCGGGATGTTAAATTTATTAATGACTTAGTCCCTCATGTGAATTCAATTTCAGAACCCCCTAATTTAATTGTTCAAGTATTAATTTTGGAATTAAAAAATCAATTATAAGAGTTTCTTGATAAGGGATAAATTTTTCTAAGCAATTTACCTTGGTGTGATCTATTTTGTTTGTTAAAATGAAGCATAGTATCATGATAATTTTCATTGAATATAGTACACTCAATACATAACTATTATGAATAATTATTTATTACATCATATCGATGACTTGTTTGGTCATCTCAAGGGTTCATAGTATTTTAAAAAGTTTCATATTAGTTCCATAAATAATAACCTAAATATGAATAAGAAATACATTCTGATAATGGTTTTTAATACTTGGATTGGTCATTATGAGTCTGTGGTTATGAATTTTATATTAATGAATTCACTTGTTGTATCTTTGGATCTTATTAAAATATTTTTCAATGAGTATTTGAATAAATATGTTTTGGTTTGAATTGATGACATTATATTTTATTACAAAAGTTATGAGGAACAAGAAAAATATCTTAGGATTATTCTATATACTTTCAAATAATATAACTTGAATTAAAAATGTAGTAAATATTAATTTTAGTTAGAGAAGATTACATTCCTTTGGAATATTTCCATAAAGGTGGAAAAATTATTAATCCTACTAAAAATTAGATGGTGAAAGAGTGTACAAGACCTATAAATGTCACTAAGATTCAATTTTTTCAAATAATATTAGGTTACTACTCATGTTTATTTGAAAACTTTTATCTATTATCTACCCTACTGATAAATTTAACTCAAAATGGATTTAAATTCATTTGTATAAAGGAATGTGATGAATGGATTCAAGAACTGAAAAGAAGAATGGTTAATTCTTCGGTTTCATCCTTATCATCAAGAAATTATTAGTTTTTTATTTATATTGATTCTTTTTTGTAGAGACTTGGTTGTCTCTTAAGGAAATATGATTGATTAATATCATAAGTTTCCTTTCAATTGAAACTTTATAAAGAAATCAATGTTGTGCATGATATTTAGATTGCAATAGTGATTTTTTGCATTGAAAATTTAGAGGAATATTTTATATGGAATAAAATGTCAACTACCTAATTATCATAATAATATAAAATAAATATTCACTAAAAAATAGTTGAACATGTGGTAGAGGACATGTTTAGGACTGATAAAGTATTATGATTACATAATTGAAAATCATCCAGGTAAACCAGAAAAAGTATCTGATGCCTTAAGTCCACAATATAATAAATTATTAACCATGATTCATGTGAAACATGATAATTTGGTAGATAATTTAATTAATATTGACCAAGAAATGGTACATGTCATAACTCTATCTCTTTTGGTTCATGTTAATGTGTGTTCATCTTTGTCAAATAAAATTAAGCATTCTTAGAAGGAAGATTGTGGTTTACAAGGAGGGCAGTTTGTTAGGAATGGTAAGTTTAATAAATTTAACATTGAAAAGGAAGGTGTTATGAAATTTTAGAATATGTTGTGTGTGCCAATTGATTCTGATTTTAAGAAGGAATTATTGAGTGAATCCCAAAACTCTATTTTATATTCATCCTATCAGTAATAAGATGTATAGAGAACATCAGAAATATTATTAGTGGGATTGAATGAATAAATATATTTCTTATTTTACCATGAAATGATTGAATTTTAAACATGTTAAAGTAAAGATACAACTATTTAATGGGATTCTTAAGATTTTTTTTGTTCCTAGATAAAAATGGGAGAAAATATCCATCTATGTTGTCGTTAGATTACCAAAGGAATTACAAAGTAATAATTTTATTTGGGTTATTATTGATTGATTGACTAAATCTATGAATTTTCATTCTAATTGATATAGTATGTATTTTTATGAGCATTAAAAATATTATCTTAAAAATATATTCATATTATAGGTGTCCCTCTCTTAATTATATCCAATCATGATCTCATATTTACCTCTAATATTTTTAGAGGACTTCAAAAATCATCAGGTACTTAATTAAAATTCAGTTCACCTTTTCATCCTCAATATGATGTATAGTTAGAGAAAATGATTAAAAATTTTAATAATATTATTTGATATATATTATTGGATTATCATGAAATTTGGGATTAATATCTTTAATTACTTTAATTTTCTTATAATAAATTTTTTTTCTAGTATACAGCTCGTGTTTTTCGAGAATTATACGAAAACCAATATCAAACTCCAATATATTGGGATAAAGTTGACGTGGAAAATTTTTTGGAACCATAACAAGTAAAATAAATGGTTTTAAAGGTAAGGATAATTCATTAGAACATGAGGGTAGCATAGATTAAGCAGAAGAGTTATGTAGATTATAGGAGGCAAGACCGTTCATTTGAGGAAAGAGGTTATGTATTTCTTAAAATATCTCCATAAAAATGTGTTATGTGTTTTAGTAAAAAGGGGAAGTTATGTTTGTGATTTATTAGACCATATTAAATTCTAGAAAAATTGTAATTATTTTCTTATTAATTATCCTTACCTCTATGTTTATCCTAGATACATGATTTATCTCATGTTTTGTTGTCTATGAGATATGTGCGTCATGTTTCTCACATTTTGATCCTTGAGGTGGTACACATAGAAGAGAATATTTAAAATAAAAAATATATTTTATATTTTAAATCAGTGAGATAAATTATTATGTAATAATTTTATTCAATAGTATATGGTATTATTTAAGAATCACATGATTAACGATACATGAAAATCTGACAAATCTATGAGGGAAAAATACACTCACTTGGTATGTAATGAAGAAAATTATGAGGACAAAGTTTCTTAAAGGAAGTAAGAATGGGACAACCTAGATAATATTATAAATAAATAAATATTATTATTTTTAATTAATCATTTTATATATTCATATTCATCATAGTTTTAAAAATAATTTTATATGATTTTTTCAAATAAAAAAAAGGAAATGGTTTTATTCTAAGTGTTTTCCATGTATTATATGTATTTATTTAAAAGTTATATTTATAAATTTTATAAATTTTAATTTAATAAAACTACAATTAATTTTTTTACATTTTCATATCAAATTATGCTTAATGTGGATTTTTATGATTTTTCAAAAAAAATTATTTTTTAGGTGAATAGTGAAAATATAGATTTTTATAAGAACTGTCATTTATTTTCAAGTATTTAAAATTTATCATTCTATTTTTCATTTTTTACAAGTAAAGTTACACTATTTAAAAAAAGTCAAATTAATTACACCGGAATCATCGTTATAACCGATTTTGGTATAAATTCATTTTTAGGCTTAAAACACATTTCTCTAAAAAACACCTATTACATTTTTCATTATTAGATTAAAATTAATTTTTAATACCTATATAGATTAAATATTATAAAAATATTTTATATTATAAAAAATGAGGTTCAAATTTAGTAATGAGATAAATTTAATTTTTGGTCATAATGAATAGTTACCATGGTAAAAACTAATTATCATGGTAAAGGGTAAAATGGGTTAATTAAGATAAAAAATAATTGATAAGGTAAAAAAATAATATCTTAATTCTTATTATATGAGATTATTTAAACCCTTAGCACTTTCAAATCTAAATTTTATTCTTTTTTTCCACTTTACAAATATTAATACATTTATAATATTTAAAATTTGTGAATAATTACAAGAGTGTCACTCCCCCTCTTATAAAAAGACACCTCTCCTCCCACTTATTCACGAAATTTGATCACTCTATATTATTAAATAAAAAAATACATTCCTAACTTCCTTACCTATGTCATACAGGCCTTTTTCTTAGAAAAATAAAATCCTAATAAGGCCTTGGGTGTGATCCAAAGTTGGTTTTCCAAATACGAGGTATAACTCTTAACCGAGTTCTTTCATATTTATTTATTATTTTACCCACTTAAAAAATATTATAAAAATTATTGTATAATAACATAAGAACCTAAAATATGATTATATATTATTATTTTTTTGTTATAACCCCTTTTCATCACATCTTACATCATATGGGAAATGAAGACATCATTTGTGCGTATGTGTGGAGTATCACCTCCAAAAAGTGGTGTGTTTCATTTTTCACCCCTGCGTCACATGGATGGTAATAAATATAGAATTAATGAATATATATGATATTTAAAAATTTAATATGATTATATAAATACAATATATTATCTTCTATTGTACCTTTCCATCCCTTGGAAAATGACAACATTGATCATGTGTACATGTGAACTAGCACCTCCATGAATCGGTCTGATTAATTTTTCATTTACAAATTAAATGGATGGTATATAAGTGTGGAAATAATTAAAAAATATTATTTTCATAAATTATTTATGATTCAGTAAAATAAAATATTATCTTCTTTATTTCTTTTCCTCTGAGTATAAAAGTGAAAATGTTGTTCATGAAAATATTGGGACTACTATATCCATGAAAGGATGTGCTTCATTTTTCATGAACACCTAAAATGGATGGTTATAAAATTATATTTAATGTATGAAAAATATAATTATAATATTTTAAATATTTTACAGATGATGTATCTATAACCCATTTAACCATGGTCAACACACCAATATTACTTTGAGGTTATAAAATGAATGCCCCAAAAACGGCCAACGTAAACTTAAGCATTTTAGTAACTAATTAAAATATATTATAAATAAAATTACATGAATAATGATAATGTAATTATCATAAAAATTATTCTAAAGTAAGTCAATAACTAATATAATTTTATTATTTAGGATTTAGAAAATTTACAGATGTAAACTGGGCTTAATGTAATGTATTTTTGTTTAAACCCATTTTAAAGTTTTCTACCAAACTATTTTTCCATTATATTCATGGTATTTTAAAAGTTTCTAGAATATTATAATATATAATTAAATTATTTTTAAAGATAATTTTAAATTATTTTTTACTTTATTTTACAATTTTTTTTAAAAATAATTTTTTCAACTATTTCTGTATGAGATATTTTTAATATTATAAAAAAGTGAAAAAATAATTTTTTTCACATATAAAAATTGAAAAAATTTCCCCAAGAAAATATCTGTTATTAATTATCAATATTCCCCTCAATGTTTTTATAGTTTTTTAAAAAATATTTTATTTTTATTCTTCTTTGAATTTTTCATTTTTAAGAGTTTTCAAAAGGAAAATATATTTTCATTATTTTTATGTGAAAATAAAATTTTCCTTTATATATGGTTTCAAATGATTTTTTCAATGGTTTTAGGATGAAAAAGTACAATATTATAAATTTTTACTTCATGATATTGTGATTTTGAATTATATATAATGAAAGGTGGAACTAATATATCTTATGATAATTGGTAAGCTTGATATAACCCTTCAATGCATTTGGTAATGATTTTGTTCTTGGTGGTGAAAATGAGGGAGATAATCAGGTTTCTTACTCCTATATAATTAAATTGTATTTAGATATCCCAAAATTTTATAAACACATAATTTCTAAAAATATTATACTCTAAGATACCTCCTTAATTATTTCTAAGTGTTTTTATAGAAATCATTTAATATCATAAGGAATGAAATGTTTATAAAATTTAAATATGAAATGTTTTCCATTTAAGGGAAGATTACATGAATTATATTGTTCCTCAGTATGTATTCATGGTTTTACTATACTTATAAATTGTTTTTAAAATGTTTACTTTTGGAAATTTTTTATTTTCTTATGTGAAGTTTTATTATTTATGTTCTCAAAGTTGTATTTTAAGGACCCAACCATAAACATTACTTAATATTGAGTCAAGTCATGAATTTTACTTTGTTTTACATTGAGGATATTTTTTGGTTTATATCTTTAGAAAATTATACTATAACTCATACATAACAAACCCATAGAAATACAAAGTGGACACATCCAAACAATATCTATTTTTCATAAAACAAAAACTTTTAAAATGAAACATGGTTTCTTCTCATGTTCAATCATCAAACTTTTCCCCTTGATCTCAACCATGTCTCTATTCTCCCTTAAATCCTAGGTAAATTTTTTTTAAACGTGGGATCAGTATAAAAATTATAGTAAGGGATACAAAAAGAAGGAAAACTATTAGTCTTTTGAAAACATGTAAACTATGAATATGTTATCATAAATTATTAGTTTTTACCTTTAAGAAGTAGTAAATACTTTACTTAAAAAGACTCATTAGTAACCCTTTTTCTAATCATAATATTACCATTAAAACCATAGTAATAATATATAACACATAAAGGTAACTTGGGACATAACTATATTTTAATGGAATAACCATGCGGTCGACTTCCATACAAGTCACTCTTACAAACTAGAATAACCATACAGTCAACTTCTATACCCAATGAATTGGATGTTGTAATTCAACCACCAATCCTTGGTTTATTATGAAAACACCCATCCTTGGTTTATCAAATAACCACCCATAAAATTTCCAAGTACCATTTTACAATAATAACACACAAAAGATTGAATTTCTCAACATTTAACTCATTAAATTTCAATTACAATCACAATAAATCATATAAAGTTATTGCAATAATCAATAAATTTCAAAAACAATTTTAAATTCAAAAATAACCCGAAAAGTGAATATGTGGTTTTTTTTTCTTTTAAAAAAATAGAGGCCTGTAGAGTATAAAAAATATCAAATAATAGTCATGGTGGAAGAGAAGTTTTTGTAATCATATAAATTAAAAAAATGACATTCATTTTTTCATTTATAAAGAAAATACAATGCTGCATATATAAGGAAAAAAAGATTCATTTTTAAATTTTTTTAATATAATTAAAAAGTAAAATGTGTTTTTTATACACCTCATAAAAGAAGGTGGTTTATAACATCCAAATATACCTCAATGAAAGGTGATTGAGATGAAGTCCCTTAACTCGAGTATGATTCGTCAACTATGATCTTTATCAACGTGAACAATAAAATTAATTTAATTATTTACTTACTTTATAACATTTTTCAAGTTTATTATTCAATTTATATAACTTATCACTATATTATATCAATTGCTTAATAATTTAAGTTTATGTTGTATGGTTTGATGATATTCAGTACATGAGTCCAAAATGAATTGGTATGATGCTTATAGCCAAAATTGTTCATTAGTTAATCATCTCCAAAATAATATTAATGAAATAATAATAAATTTTATACATTAATTATTCTTTCAAATCCATCCATTGCCTATGTATATGGAAAAAATGACATTGCAATCATGGACACGGTAAGTCGTACGTACGCATAAGTGCATTTCCATTTTTTATTGATCATTATATAGAGAAGGGAATTATTATTATATATTTTAAAAATGATAATAATATAATAAATATCATATTAATTATTTAAATATAATTATATATATCATAATTTTGATGTGGTGAAGAAAAATGAATCACATCGCTTTGAATGGTGATAGTTCACACGTACGCACGAACAACATTATCATTTTATGTGAATGGAAGATTATAACATAATTGATATATTATTTTATTATAATGATAAATATGTCATTAATATAATATATAAACATTACTTCAATCATTATAACCTATGTTGAAATATGGTAATGAAAAATGAATTATATCAGTTTTTGGAGGTGATAGTTCACATGCACGTACAAATGATTAATTATTTTTCCATTTGATAGAAGTGGATATTTATTTAGTTGATTATTTTAACATAATAAAATATTATTATATTTATTATACTAAAGTTATTATTTAATCATGTATAAAAAATATTTAAGGAATTTGAAGAATAAATAAAATAGAAACACTTAAATAAAAACGATACCTCTTCTTCAGATGATCACCTTTTATTAACACATTAACACCAATAAAGATGGTGGTATGTCTAAAGGATGTGGGTAGGAATTATAGGAATTTATTGTAGTAGATCTTGGAAAAACAAAAAAAAATTAAGTGTTAAAAAATGATAGGAAGTAGTGCCCTTTTATAAGAGTGGGGTGGGGCACTCTTGGAATTCTTCAAACTATTAAATTAATATAAATTAATTTTTAATCCAAATGGGTATAAAGTGTATTATTTATAATATAGTATGAATATGGGTTGTAATCTAATAATTCAATAAAAATTATATAAGTTTTTAATATTTTATAATCCTTGTCTTTTTGTTTAAACCCTTTTAACTCTTACGGTTTTATTAAGTAAGTTACAATTTGAGTGTTAAAATAATTACAATAACATTTCAAAATAACAATAAAAGATTCATTTATGAAATTTTAGGAATTATAAAAACTATTTTCTAAATCTTGGTTTTTTTATAAATTTTAAAACATTTAATAAAATATTTTATATTTTAAAATACATTTAGTGGAAATTTTTTCACTATTCATTTGTTAACTTTTTGAAAATATCATAACTTCAAGATATATTCAAACTAACTACTTGAAAATATAAATAACATTTAAATTTCATCCAAATTTTTTTATTACATCAATTATGTCAAATTATATTTATTTTAATTTTTATAATATCATTTTTTTATTCTTTCAATAGTTAAGCAATTACACCATCATCATTGTGTCATAATTTAATTTAATTATTTATTTCTTAGAAATTATAAATAAATTACCATGATATAGGTATTGATTTTATATTTATAAATAATATTTATATATAAACATATCCCTTGTATAACCTCATATTAAAAATATCTTTATTGTTAAAAACAAAAGTGTAACCAATAATTACTTTTCATTGAATATAATATTATAAATGCATTAAAGTCATCTATGTAGATCCAAGTGGTCCTAAAATAGACCCAATTCTTTTTATTTTTCATAAAAAGTTAATAAAACTAATTTAGTACAAGTTTTAGTGTAATTTATAATTTTTATAATATAACTTTTAACTTTAATTTTCTGATTTATCCTTAACCGTGGTAATAGAATTTATTACTAAAGTTACTATTGATAAAGTTAAAAAATAATATGGTCCTAATTACATATTTTATATATTCTGTTTCCAAATATAGAATCCATTTTTTCAAATTAAAAACACATCATTGATATAAATTAATTAAAAATTAATCTCGTTGACAGAATAAGAAAGCATGTTTTTAAAGTAAAACATTCAAAAGTTCGCATAGTTTTTATATCCAATTTCATTGTGAAATTGATTCCAATGTACTAAAATAGATTAAATGATAATAACTTAATATAATTATACTTTAAAACCAATTAAAATGATAATCTAATAGTATAAATAAATGTTATGAAAAATTAGTTTTGAATTAAAATGCAGTATTTTCAATATTCATTAAAATATGAAATTTTTTAAAAAAATACCAAAAATTCAACCAAAGTAAATTTTTATATCCCAATTCCAAATAATAAGTTATTTTCTTTAAATATAACTTGTAAAAGTTTCAAAAATATATTTAAAATGGGTTCTTCATCAAAACAAAGTGAAAACATTTTTAGAAAAATAGTGTTTTTAACCATAAAACAAGATTTATCATACATGTTATTGAACGTAGTGTATATTTTTATTACTATATAATTAATAAATTAAAAGGGATTTTTTACCTTTAATTGTGTTGTTATATTCTTCCCCGTTTTGTAAATTGTGTCTTCATTATTTTATTCAGTTATCAAACAAGTGGGGGTAATTTTACCTCATAGTATTTTCAGATTCCCATGTTTCCTATTCAACCAAATGAGTTTTAGGAAAAATATTATCCCGATGGGTTAACTTATTCAACAAAACTTGATCTATACTATCAAAAACCTAGACCGGATGTTCCTCATAAGAAATATTCTCTTCCAATTGAACTACTTCTAGACTCAAATCATGAGATAGATTTGGAATAGACCTTATTAACATTGAATCATGAAAAAAATTATGTACCTAAGATAAAATTAAAGGTAAATCCACTAAGTAGGAAATTTATCCAACTTTAACAAGGATTTCATGGGGTCCAATGAATCTTGGACTCGACTTCCCCTTCTTACCAAACAGTATCACACTTTTCCATGGTAAAACATTGAGAAAGACTTGATCTCCTACTTCTAAATAAATATCCTTCCTCAACTTATCCACATAACTTTTCTACCTACACTGGAATATCATCATATATCACTAAATTTACTGAAATTACTTTGGAATTTCCTCTTCCAATTTTGGTCCCATTAACTTCCTTTCATATAATTCATCCCAAAAAACTAGAGTTTGACACTACTTTCCCTATAATGGCTCAAATGGTGCCATCTATATATTGGAATGGAAACTATTATTATAAAAAAATAAACCAAAGAAATATTTTGATCCCAAATTATTTGATAATCCATTGAAAACTCACATAGAATATCCTCCAACATCTGAATATATCATTTTGACTACCCATTTGATTGTGGATGTAATGTTTTACTAAAATTTAATTCAGTACCCAATGACATCTAAAGGCCTTTCCAAAAGATACAAGTGAACCTAGGATCATGATAAGTTAAAATAGAGAGGGTAAATCCATGTAACCTTTCCTATATTTTTAATATACAATTGAGAAATCCGGTCTAGAGATATAGTATCCCAAATAGAGATAAAATGAGTAGATTTAATCAATCGATCAACAATAACCCAGATTGCATTATTACCTTGAGAGGGCTTTGGTAATCTCACTATGAATTCCATATATATATTTTCTCATTTTCACTATGGAACTGGAAAAGGCTAAAGAAAACCATTCAGTAACTTTTACTCTGATTTAACAAGTTGATAAGTTAAGCATCTCAAGGTAATGTCAGAAATATCTCCTTTCATTCTATGCCACCAGTAATAATCTCGAAGGTCTATGTACAACTTAGTATTACCCATATGAACTGAAAAAGGATAAATATGAGCATCAAATAACTACTCTTACTTCAAATGTGAATAATAAGGCATAGATAACCTATTCCCAAATATTAAATCACAATATTTATCAATGCTAAATTCAGAAAACTTACCCATTTTAATCAATTATACCTTTTTCTGAAACTCATGGACTTCCTTATTTTCTTGCATAATTCTGTCTAATAAAGACGATTATACTAATACCGAAAATAAAATAGAGGTATTTCCTAAACCAATAACATAAAATCCTAAATATATTAAATCATTAACCAAAGGTTCATATTCTAAACACATCTTGGACAATGTAGCATTACTCTTCTGAATCATTAAATTAGCCACCTTGTTTTATTTTCCAAGATGGTAATAAATTGTGCAATCTTAATCCTAGATTAGTTCCAGCCACCTTCTCTGCCTCATGTTCAATTATTTTTGAGTGAATATATACTTCAAACTTTTTTGATCAGTATATATTTCGCACATTATACAACAAAAATTATATCTCTAAATTTTTAATGAAAAAAAACATAAGCTAATTCAAAATCATGTATAGGGTAAATTAAATCATGGGGTTTCAAGTGATGTGATCCATAATAAATTACCTGATCATTTTTCACTAGGTCACAACCATGTTCTTTCAATAAAGCATCATTGTAGATAAAAAATTCACCATTTTTGAAAGGTAGCGAAGTGACTATATCATTGAACAATCTTCTTTTACATTCTTAAAACAATCATCACATTCTATTTTCCATGTGAACTTAACTCCCTTACATGTTAACATAGTTAGTGGGATAGATAACTAAGAAAATTTTACAAAAAACCATTGGTAATAACCCAATTATCTAAGAAAACTATTAATTTCTATTACACTGGTAGGTTATTTCTACTCTTCAAAAACTTTGATATATTTAGAAACAATATGACCAAGGAATAAAATGTTTTTCAACCAAAATTCACACTTAATAAACATTCTATGTAGTTTATTTTCTTTTAAGGTTTTAATAACAATCCTTAAGTTACTTTCATGTTCCTCCTATATTTTTTAATATACCAAAATATCATATATAAACATAATTAGAAACTGATCTAAAAACCAATCAGAGTCTCCATTCATGAGATTAATAAATACAAAAGGTGTATTAGATAACCCAATGGGAATAACCATAATCTCATAATTCCTATATCTCGTCTGTAATGTTGTATTTGGAATGTAATTATACTTCACCTTAATATTATGGTAATTGAACCTCAAATAACTAATTCAAAAATACGAAGATCCCAATAGATGATCAAAAAATCATTTATATGAGGAAAATGATATTTTTTTCATAATAGTGATTCTATTTGAGGCTCTATAATCAATACAAAGTCTTATGCAACCATCCTTTTTTTCACAAATAAAATAAGATCACCCCATGATGAACTGTTAGGTTGAATGAAACCTTTATCAAGAAATTCTTGCAACTATTTTTTCAATTACACCAATTTTACTTGAGCCATTCTATAAGTGGTTTATAAATAAGATTATTATCAATCACTAAATCAATAGTAAATTAAACCTCCTAATCATGAATAACACTAGGAAATTCATCAGAAAAAACATCAATAAATTCATTCACTACTAGAATGACACTAATCAAAACCATTTCTTTCTTTGCAACAGAATGAGTTAGATAACATTAAATACCATATTTAATCAATCTCTCAGCTTCTTGGTATGTTATCAATGGTATGAAATCATTGAATAAAAATTTCCTGGATTTTCAATCTATTTTATCATGATAAACAGAAATCCAATCGATACCCAAAATGATATCAAAATCTACTAGGGGAAGTTTAACAATATTTTTAGGAAAGACCATAACACCAATGTTAATACAAAGATGCCTATAAATCTTTTTTTCTTTAATACATCCACCTAGATTTTTTACCAAAATTTCTATATCAAATTTGTTAGGTGATATTTTTAATTTACTAGCAGCTCTTAGAAATGAAAGAATGTGAAAATACAGAATTAAACAGAGTATTTGAACATTTTTAAAAACCCATAACATACAAGTCACCACTTCATTTGATGGTCCCACATCAACTGCAGTGGTAGAAAAATATTTTTCCATTCTATTATACTGTTGATATTGCTAGTTTCCACCCCATATAATCGAATTTGGACACAAATTGGCATAATTCCCTAACTCATTACAACTAAAACATATTTTCATTGGATTTTCATTACTTTCCTGATCATCTACCTTATAGTTACAAGCAATATGACCAGTCTTACCACATCAAAAGAGCTTCCCAGACATCTAAAGTCATTATCAAGGATTCTTTTTACAACACTTATCACTGGATGGAAATTTAGTTTTCTTACCTCTAAACATATTTGATAAATGATTTCCCATTTTCTACTAAATAGATATCTTCTTTTTCATACTCCCATGGGACACATGATCATTATAAAACTCCATTTCCACCTTCTCAGCACATCATACAATTTACTCATATCTTATGAACTTTCTATAAGCTAATTCCCTTCGATATCTCAACTTCAATCCTGAGTAAAACTAATTTATCTTTCTATCAAAAACCTAGTTAAAATTTTGGACATACCTTACCTGATGGGTACATGGTTCTACATATATAAACACCAAATATTCCTCATATTTCATTAGTTCTAAGAATTTATTTTCCATCCTAAGTTGATAATCCTTAGGAAAATATTTTTCAAGGAAGATGTTATTAAATTAATCTTATTCCAAGGTATCAATCTCTTCACATCCTCTATTATTTTAACCATTTTCTACCACTGATCAGATTCAACTTCAAAATGATAAATTTCAATAATTAACTTTTATTGGTCTAAACAACCCATGATTTCAAATATATTTTCTAGGGATATAATCCATCCTTCAGGTAGAACGGGGTCAAATGATCCTCTAAATGATTGGGGATGGTGTCTCATAAAATGCTCTACTATTGTCATGTTTCTATATGATAGATCAGGTTTATCTATTACATGGACACCACCACCATTTATTTCCTAAGTTAACTTATCTATTACTACAAAAAACTATTCATTTTTGATTCAGACCATTTTAGGATACTGATTTGGAAGTTTGTGTTCCTCTTTATTCCTTCCCATTAAGGCTGTCTTGATTCCTCTATAAAAAACCATTCTGGATAGACATATCTCAAAAGAAGCAACATGGTAATCTTATAATATTATAACATTTTAACTTGACCATAGAGTAAAATATGTTATGAGTGAGTTATTAGTATTACCCTAACCTCTAAAGTTATCGAAACCAACCTATAATACCAAGAAAAATGACTTTTCCTTAAGCATTACATAATATTGAGTTAAGTTAAGACATTTACATTGTTTCACATTAAGGATATTTTTAGGTTCCGAGATTTAGAAAATTATTCCATAAATCAAACATAAAAAACCATAGAAATATAATGTGGACACTACCAAACAATGTCTATTTTTTCATAAAACCAAAACTTTTAAAATGAAACATGGTTTCTTCTCATGTTAAATCATCACAATTTTCCCTTTAATCACATGCTTATCTCTATTATCCCTTAAATCTAGTTTAAAACATTTTAAAACATGTGATGAATATGAAAATCTCAGTAAGGGATTTACAAAGAATGGAAAATGTTAGTCTTGTGAAAAATATTTAACCATCAATACTTCATCATAAAGTAATAATTTTTGAATTTAATAATAAGTAAATACTTTCCTTAAAAAACTCATAAATTACCCTTTTTCTGATCATAATATTACCAGAAAACCCATATCAAGAATATATAACACATAAAGGTATCTTTGGACATAACTATACTTAAATGGAATAACCATATGACCGAATTCTATACCTAATGCTTTAGAGGCTATAACATAACCCCCCATACATGGTTTATCACCGAACCTCTTTTCCTTGGTTTATCACATAACCACTCATCAAATTTCTATTTACCGTTATATAATCATAAGACATAAAAGATTGAAATTCTCAACATTTCACTCATTAAATTTCATTTGGAATCACAAAAAATCATTTCAAGGTATTTAAATAATCAATCCATTTCCAAAACCATTTTCAATACCAAAATACCCATAAAATATAAAAATTGATTTATTTTTAATTTAAAAAAATTAATTCATTTAGAGGAAACTAGATATCAAATAATGGTCATTGTAGAGGAGAATTTGTTGTCTCTATATACGTTAAAAAAATAAAATTCTTTTTTTCATTGGTAAAGAAAATCAAATACTCCATATAGAAGTAATAAAAAGATTACTTTTTAGAAACATTTGAATAGAATTAAAAATTCAAACGGTTTTTTATACACCTTATAAAATAAAGTGGTTTACAAAAACAAAATATACATCAATGAAATGAGATTAGGATGAAGTCCCTTACCTCGAGTCTGATTTGTCAAGAATGTTATTTATCTTCCTGAATAACAAACTTATGTTAATTATTTAATTTCTTTATAAAAATTTTCAAGTTTATTATTTTTTATATCAATTATCACTTTTGACCTAACTAATTTAGATAATCCCAATTATGTCTTAATATGTGTTTATAATTCTATGTTGACAATAATATCAAAATAATCATTGGAATATGTTAATCACTATTTATCTATGTTTATACATACATTGAAATAATTCTAACTCAATATGGATATGTTTTCATAGAACAAGTGTTAAGTCCACTGATATACTCATAGATACTGATATAGAAAAATAGATATACAATTACCGATAAGGTCACTGATATGGTTAAGGTCACCGATATGCATAACTATTACTAATATAAGTAGAGCAACCGATAGAATAAGTCTACTGATATGTAAGTCTACCGGTACACTGAATGGTTACCGTTAGAGTAAGTCTACCTTTAGAGTAAGTCTACCGATATGTGAAAGCCTACTGATAAACATAAGTCCCCCGGTAAGAAAATTCCACTGATAGATCAAGTCTACCAATACAGACAAGCTACCAATATGAAGTCCACCGGAAAAGAGCTGCTGATACAAAGTCTTCCGATAAGTATAGTTACCGATGCAGACAGAGTCACCAATATGAGCAGCTACTGGTACAAGAAAGTTACTGATAGACAAGAAGAGCTACTGACATCAGCTATCAATACAAGTCTGCTGGTATGGATAGAGAGTTACTGATACAAGAAGAGCTGCCGATAGAATGTGTTACTGATATGAAAATCTACTGTTACACTGAGTAACTGTTACCATTACAAGTCTACCGATAGAGAGCTCACTGATACTAAAAGCTACTGATACAAGTCCACCGACATTGATCTACTGATGGAAGATGACTATTAAACAATCACTGTTACTCAAACTCTATACTTTGTCAATATTATTAAAATAATTCTAATGATCATATTTGATGATTTTAATGCAATTAATGTTATTTAATGATAGTTATTGGCATGTTAGCGAACCATACCTCGTACCTGTCAAAGGTAATCATTCCCATTTTCTGACCTCAAGGAATAAAAGGGGATATCAAGATACTAGAGAAAAAGAAGAGAAGGCACGAACACACATACATGCAAAGAATAACACGCGGAGAACTAGAAGAACTCTCATACTCATCCAGAACATAAGTCAAAAGAATAAGCTTAAGTGATGCAAAGAATAATCTCCTACTCAAGCTGAACACCTACACTGGAAGTGAAGGAAAAAAACTACGACACTCTGTTTTTCTTGACAAAAAGAATAAAAAGACTCAAAGCTTCAACTGCTTCAAACCAAGGAGTCCAGAACTTCACTCAAAACACATAGATCATTCTAAACTCATCTTTATTTTTTTAACTCTTTTTTATTTCATTCATTCATATTTTGAGAAGTGTGTGTACTCTGTATATTCTATACACACACTATCTCCTGTTCTGAACTGGAGGATTTCTAAATCCTCATACAAAACTTCTATAACTCTCTTATATCCCAATGTGGATAGTGGTAGAGGTCAAGTGTGACTTTGATAGCCTATGTGCGTTTTTCTTGTTCCCAAAAAGAACTGTGGTAGAGGTCTTAGTACCTGGACAGTCCCAGTACTATTTTTTACCCCGATCTAGGGTGTGTATCAAAATTTATATAAATTGTTTGAGAGGACTAAGTCTCTTGTTGAGACTGAACCTCTTGCTTAAAACTGTTGTTCTTATTTTTTTTGGTTTTAACTATATCTTATATTCCACTACTAATTACTTTGAAATATAAATTTTTTTAAAGTTACTTTGATAGTTAATCTAGAAAGAGTTTGCAACTATTGTAAATCAGTAGGTTAGTTTCAAAAGCTAATTTTATCTTCTGATTAAATTAATTAAGACCTAATCAATCTTTTGAGAACCTAACTGAACCTTTATAGTTTTGAAAATTCACTACAGTTTAACTTAGTTTTAAAATTGGATGATTTTAATAAGAATATTTTAATAGAAATTTTTAATTGGAACTCAATTAACCCCTTCTTGAGTATCCACTCTGATCAACAATAACCATATTGAAATAATTACATAATTATTTAAGTTTACGTCAAATGTTTTGATGATATTTGGTACATGAGTCCAAAATGTCTTGGTATGATGTTTATAGCCAAAATTGGTCATTATTCCATCATCTATAGAAACATATTAATGAAATAATAATCACTTTTATACATGAATTATTATTTTAAATTCATCCACTAATTATGGATATGAAAAAATAAACTCGATTACAATCATGGTGTTGGTAGGTTGTACGTACGCATATGTATATTTCCATTTTTAATTGATCCTTATGGAAAGAATTTTAGTAATATTTTATCTTCATAGAATGATAAAAATATAATAAATATCATATTAATAATTTAAATGTACTTATATATATTATACTTTTAATGTGGTGAAGAAAAACAAATAACATCACTTTGTGGATGTGATAGTTCATATGCAAGCACGAACGATGTTATCATTTTTATGTACATGGATAGTAAAAAAGTAAATGATGTATTCTTTCATTATAATTATAAATTTTTAATTAATATAATATATATACATTAATTCCATCATTATAAACAGTATTGAGATACGGTAATGAAAAATGTATTATATTAATTTATGGAGGTGATAGTTCACATGTACATATAGAACGATTAATTATTTTCTCATTTGATGGAAGTGGATAAGGATTTAGGTGATGACATTAACATAAACAAATCTAAATATTTTGATGATAATATAGTTATTATTACATCATGGATGAACAACATTTTAAGGAAGTGGTAGAAGAAATAAAATATGAACACTTAAATAAAAATGATACCTCTTCTTTAGGTGATCACCCTTGATTAACACATTAAAACCTCTAAAGAGGGTGTTCTTCCTAAAATAAGGCATCAAAAATGTGGTAATGAATTATAGTAAGGAATTTTAGTAGATCTTTTCTATACCACAATGGTTTTTAAGTGTGAGGAAATGATAGGAATTAGTGCCCTTTATAAGGGAGGGGGACACTCTTGGAATTCTTTAAACTATTAAATTAATATAAATTAATTTTCTTTTAAAAATGGGTACAAATTATTTTATTTAGAATATGGTATAATGATGGGTATAAATATAATCATCCAATGATAATTGGACATTTTTTGAAAAGAAAATTAATCGTTTTATTTTTGTTTTAACCCTTTTAACTCTTGTAGTTTTATTAAGTATTTTACACTTTGACGGTCAAAATAATTACCATAACATCCCAAATGAACAATAAAAGAGTAATTTATGAAATTTTAAGAATTATCTAATCCGGTTTCCTAAATATTGGATTTTTAAAATTTTATACCATTTAATAAAATATTTTATATTTTAAAATACCTCTAGTGTCAATTTTGACACTATTCATTTCTTGACTTTTTAAAAATATCATAACATCAAGATATAGTCAAAAAAACTCTTTTAACATGTCAAGGTTATCCAAAAAATTAATTTATGGAATCAATTATGTCAAATTATATTAATTTTAATATTTATAATATCATTTATTTGAATCTTTAATTAATTAATCAATTACTGCATCATCATTGTGTCACCATTTAATTTAATTATTTATTTGATAAAAATTATAAATAAAATTCCATGATGTAGGTATTTATTTTATATTTCTAAATAATATTTATAGATTATAATATTCCCTCTATAACCCCATATTAAAAATACTTTACCTGTTAAAAAAAGTATAAAAATGACTTTTTATTGAATATAATATTATAAACGCATTAATGTCATCCATGTGGCTCCAAGTGGTCCTAAAATCCACCCAAGGATTCTATAGTTCAAAAAACAATCATCCAATTAAATTATTACAAGTGTTACAGTAATTTAATATTTTTATAATATAATTTTTAACTTTAATTACCTGATTTTCCCTTAACTATGGTAATATTTTTTTACTAAAGTTACTATTCATAAAGTACAAAAAAAAGGAAATGTTTACATAATTAAAACCATATGATTGAAAATATTGAATCAATATTTCCAAATTCAAAACATATAATTGTCCCAACTAAATTAAAATATAATCTCATTGATGGAATAAGAAAATGGGGTTTTAAAGTAAAACTCTCAAAAGATCACATAGTTTTTATATCCTATTTCAATGTGAAATTTATTCCAATGACCTAAATTAGATTAAATTTTAAAAAAATATAATTATACTCTAAAACTAATTAAAATTATAATATAATAATATAAATAAATTATATGAAAAATAAGTTTTGAATTGAAATGCAGTATTTTTAACTATTCATTAAAATATGAAATTTATCACAAAAATACCAAAATTCAACCAAAGTTAATTTTTATTTTCCACTTCAAAATAAGAAGTCTCTTTTTCCAAATATAAATTATAAAAGTGAAAAAACTAGATTTAAAATGGTTTCTCAATCAGAATGCGGTAAAACTGTTTTTTAGAAAAACAATGTTTCTAACCATAAAACATGATTTATCATATAAATTATTGAAATTATGTTTATTTTAATTAATATCTTATTAATAAATTAAAAATACATATTTATCATTACCTGGGATGTCACATTATTCCGTCTTTTTTTAAATTCCATCCTTTTAATTTTATTCACTTATCAAATAGGTGGATGTATTTTTCCCTCTTATCATTTTCAGATTCTTGTGTTACCTCTTCAACCAAATAGTTTTTCCACAAAATTTTAACCCGATGGATCACCTTATTCTGCAACATAAGCTATCTATGTTCATTAATTTGTATTTTTTGTTCCTCATAAGAAATATTCTCTTCCAATGAAATAACTTATGGACTCAAAACATAATATGGATCTAGAATATACTTTATTATAATTAAAACATCAAAAACATTATGTACCACGGATAAACTCAAAGGTAAATCCACTCAATAGACAACTGATCTAACTTTCTCAAGGATTTCATATGGGATAATGAACCTTAGACACATATTCTCCTTCCTACTAAATCACATCACACTTTTCGATGGAGAAACTATAATAAAGACATGATCCCCTACCTCAAAAGAATGACCCTTCCTCTTATTATCTACATAACTTTTCGGCCTGCTCTGGGATGTCCTCATTTGTCACTGAATTAAATGAACATTGTTTTTCTTTTCCTCTACTAATTCTAGTCCAATCAACTTATTTTCACTTACATCATCCCAAAAACCTTTATTTTGACACCGCTTTCCATATAATACCTCAAATGGTGCCTTTTGTATATTGGAATAAAAGTTTTATTATAAGAAAATTCAACCAAAGAAATATTTTAATCCCATATTCCCTAGAAATCCATTGACCATGTTTGTAGAATATCCTCTAACATCTGAATTTTTCATTATGACTTCCCATATGATTGAGGATGAAAAGTTGTACTAAATTTTAATACAATACCCAATTACTTCTGAAGGACTTTTTAAAAGTTAGAAGTGAACCTAGGATCGTGATAAGATACAATAGAGAGGGTAACTCAATGTAACATGACTATATATTTAATATACAACTGATAAATTTTATCTTGAGACATAGTGTCTAGAATATGAATAAAATGAGTATATTCATTCAATCAATCAAAAATAACTCAGATCACATTGTTATCTTGAGAAGTCTTTAGTAATCCCACTATGAATTCTATAGATATATTTTCCCATTTTCACACTATCACTAGAAAATCTTGACGCATATTTTTCATTAACTTTTGATCAACTTTAACCTATAGATAAGTCAAAATATTAGGTTAAATCCATCAATATCTCTTCTCATTCCATACCTCCAGTAATAATCTTGATGGTCTTTGTACATCTTAGGGCTTCCCAAATGTACTGAAAATGGAGAACTATGAGCTTCACATAATAACATTTTCTTTAACCATGAATCACAAGGAATATATAATATCTTCTAAAATCTCAAAATAAAATCTTTATCAATATTAAATTTAGTAAAATTACCATTTTTAAAAAATTATACATTTTTCTACAACTCATGCTCTTCCTTTTTCACTTACTTAATTTTGTTTTATAGAGACGATTGTACGGATACCTAAAAAAATATACAAACTTCCTGCACTAATAACTCCCATGAAAAAATTCTTTAAATCAATAACCAAAGGGTCACATTCTAAAAGCATCATGGTTAATATAGAATTAATTTTCCAAATCAATGCCTCAGCCACCTTATTTTATTTTCCAATATGGAAATGAATTGTGCAATCATAATCCTTTATTAGTTTCATCCACCTTATATGTCTCATGTTTAAATCATTCTGAGTGAATATATACTTAAAACTTATTTGATCAGTATATATTTCACACTTTACACCATAAAACTATTGTCTCCAAATTTTTAATGAAAAAAATAGAAAATAATATTCTAAATAATGTGTAGAAAAATTTAAATCATGAGGATTCAACTTATGTGAAGCATAATAAATTACTTGATCATTTTTCATTTTCACACAACCAAGTAATTTCAATGAAGAATAAATATATATACAAAATTCACCATTTATATAAGGCACGACAAAAAATAAAGCATCTACCAATCTTTTTTTCCTATTATTAAAAAAAAATCACCACATTCTTTTGCCTAGATGAATTTGACTCTCTTACATGTTAACTTAGTTATTGGGAAAGATAATTGAGTAATGTTTTCAAAAAACATTTGGTAATAACCTACTAATCAAAGAAAACTATGAATTTTTATGACATTGGTAGGTCATGTCAACTCTTCAAAAAATTTTGTTTTATAAGGGTCAATAGTTATTCAATATTTAGAAACAATATAACCACGGAATGAAATTTTTGGCAACAAAAAATCACTCTTAAAAGACATTACATATAGATTTTTTTCTTTTAAGGTGTTCAAAATATCCCTTAAGTGAATTGCATGTTTCCCTTGGATTTTAGAATGTACCAAAATATCATCTATAAACACAACCAAAAACTGATCCAAAAACTCATAAAAGACTCCATTCATGAGATTTATAAATATAGAAGGTGAATTAGATAACCCAAAGGGAATAACTAAAAACTCATAATTCCTAAATCTTGTCTGAAATGATGTCTTTGGAATGTCATCATCCTTCACCTTTAACTAATGGTACCCATACATCAAATCAATCTTCAAAAAATACTGAGCTACATGGAACTGATCAAACAAATCATTGATATGAGGAAAAGGATATATTTTCTTAATAGTGATGTTAATAAAATCTCTAAAATCAATTCTAAGTCTCTTGGAACTATCCTTATTTTCATAAATAAAATAGGAGAACCTCGTGGTGAAGTGCTAGGTCGAATGAAACCTTTATCAAAAAATTCTTGCGACTATTTTTTCAATTACACCAGTTCTACTTCATTCATTTTTAAGTGGGTTTATAAATAATCATAGAATTAGGAATTAAATAAATAGTAAATCCAACCTCCTAATCAGGAACAACACCAAGAAATTCATCAGGAAAAACATCTGTAAATTCATTCACGATTAGAATGTCACTAATAAAAACTATTACTTTCTTGTCAACAATATAAGCTAGATAAGTTTCATTTCCAGGTTTAATAAATCTCACAGCTTCTTGGTATGTTATCAGAGGTATGAAATCATTCAATAAAACTCTCATGGATTTTCAATCTATTTTATCATGATAAACTGAAATCCAATCCATATCCAAAATGATATCAAACACCACTAAGGGAATTTCAACAAGATTTTTAGGAAATACCATCCAACCCATAGTAATATAAAGATTCCTATAAATCATGGTTTCTTTACTAATTCCACCTGATGTTTTTACCAAAATTTCTTTATAACATTCATGAGGTGATATTTCCAATTTACTTGTAAATCTCTTAATAAATGAAATAATGTGATGATCTATAGTCAAATAGAGTATTGGTGTATTATGAAAAACCCCATAAAATACCTATCACCACTTCATTTGATGGTCTCACATCAACCTTAGTAGTTTTAAAATATTTTTACATACCCTTGTGCTTCCGATCTTACTGGTTTCCACCATAGGTAATCAACTTTGGACACACATTGGCATAATTTCATAACTCATTACAACTAAAACATATTACCATTGAAATTTCATTTCTTCAATAATCATATCCCTTATAGTCTTGATAAATATGACCATCCTTACCACATTATAAGCACTTCCCAAACTTTTAAAGACATTCTCTATGATTCTTTTTACCACACTTCTCAGAATATGTAAATTTAGTATTCTTATCTCCATACTTATTTGATGAATTCTTTATCATTTCTTGTCAACTGGATCTATTATTTTTCTTTCTCACATGGGACACATGATCATCAGAAAACAATAATTCTACCTTATCAAAACATCAAGAAAGTTTCTCATAGATTTTGAACTCATGAGAAGCCAATTCTCTGTGATATCTCAGCTTCAATCCTAAGTAAAACCAATTTATCTTACTATCAAGATCCAAGATAAAATGTCTGACGTACCTTGCCAAATAGGTGAAATTTTATTCATAAGAAGCCACAAAATCATCCTTTTTTTATCTCAATTACAAGAATTTTTGTCCATCCTATGTGGAACAACCTTATGAAAAATTTTCCCATGGAAGATGTTCTTAAATTCATCTCATTCCATGGAATCAATTTATTTACTTCCTCTTATATTTTTAACCATCACTAATTAGATTCAACATCAATATGATAAATCTAAAGAGTTAACTTTTGTGCTTCGAATAGCCCATGATATGGAATATATTTTCTAGGTATTTCACCCATCCTTTAGCTAGCACAAGGTCAGATGATCCTCTAAATGATAGGGGATATTGTCTCATAAAATACTCTACTATTGTCATGTTACTATGTGGTAGATTGGTTTTATCTCTTGAATGGAAACCACCACCATTAATTTCCGAATTCAACTAAGAAATCATTACAACAAACTATTCAGTTATATTATGACCATTTTGGGATGCTGATTTGGAAGGTTGTTTTACTCTTGACTCCTTTCCAGCACGGCTGCCATGTTTCCTCTACAGAAAACCATTCTAAACAGACATATCTTAGAATAATAAAAATGGTAATCTTCAAATGCTCTAACATAATAACTTGGACATATAGTAAAATCATTAAATGGTAAGTTATTAGTTTTACCCTAACCTCTAAAGTTTTCTAAAGTGACCTATAATACCAACTATAAGGACCTAGACTTAAACATTACATAATCTTGAGTTAATTCAAGAGTTTTAATTTGTTTCGAATTGAGGATCATTTTACGTTTAGAGATTTATAAAATTAGGCTATAACTCATACATATAAAATCTATATAAATACAAAGTGGACACTTACAAACCGTATCCATTTGTTTATAAAAAAAACTTTTAAAATTAAACATGGTTTCTTCTCATGTCCAATCATCAGAATTTTCTCCTTGATCACATACTTGTCTTTATTCTCCCTTAAATATAGTGTAAAATATTTTAAAACTTTGGATGAGTATAAAAATCTCAGTATGGGATACCCAAAGAAGGAAAACTGATAGTCCTACAAAATCATGTAAACCATAAATACTTTATCATAAAGTAATATTTTTCACCTTTAAAAAGTAGTAAATACATTCCATAAAAAACTAATTACTTACCTTTTTGGTAATTTTAATATTACTATAAAACACATAAAAAGCATATATAACATGTAAAGGTAACTTGGGACATAACTATACATAAATAGAATAACCATGCGGTCGAATTCTACACATGTCACACTTACAAAATGGAATAACCATATGTTCGACTTCCATAACCAATGCATTGGAGGTTATAATGTAAGAACCCATCCTTGGTTTATCACAAAACCACCTGTCATTGATTTATCATGTAACCACCCATAAAATTTCCAAGTATAATTATAAAATCATAACACATAAGTTATTTCAATTCTCAACATTTCACTCATTAAATTTCATTTGAAATCACAATAAACAATTTCAAGGTATTGAAATAATAAATCCATTTACAAATCCATTTTCAAAAAAAATACCGAGAAAAGGGAATAATTTATTTATTTTTATTTTAAAAACATTAAGGCTTATAGAGGAATCCAAATATCAAATAACAGTCAAAGTATTAGAGAGTTCTTTGTCAGTATATTCATTAAAAAACATTCCTTTTATTCTTTGTATAGAAAATAAAATGATATATATAAGGCATAAAAATATTCCTTTTTAAAACCCTTTTTATATGATTAAAAAGTAAATGGGTTTGTTTATACACCTTATAAAAGAAAGTGGTTTATAACATCAAAATATGCCTCAATAAAAGGAGATTAAGATGAAGTCATTTACCTTGAGTTTGATTCATTGAGTATATTATTTATCTTCCAGAATAATAAACTTAAGTTAATTTTTTACTTTATTTAGAACCTTTTTCAGGTTAATTATTCCTTAAATATCATATATCTCCATATTATAGTAGTTACTTAATTATTTAAGTTCACTTTTGATGTTTTGATGATATTTTGTACATGAGTCCAAAATGAATTGGTATGATGTTTATAGTAAAAAGTGGTCATTATTAAAATATATCTAGAATAATATTAATGACATAATAATCACATTTATACATTAATTAACTTTTAAAATCATCCATTACCTATGGATATGAAAAATTAACTATGTTACAATCATGGAGATGGTAAGCTGTATATACGCATAAGTACGTTTCCATTTTTAATTGATCATTATGGAAAGAAGGTAATTATTATTTTATCTTGATAGAATATAAAAAGTATCAGAAATATCATATTCTTAATTTAAATATACTTATATATAACATACATTTGATGTGGTGAAGAAAAATAAATCACATCGCTTCATGGAGGTGATAGTTCACATGTACGCATGAACGACGTTATTATTTTTATGTATGTGGAAGGTAAGAATGAAATTGATATACTATTTTCTTATAATGAAAAATATGTTATAAATATAATATATAAACATTAATTCTATCATTATAACTAGTCTTGGGATACATTAATGAAAAATGAATTATATCGGTTCGTGGAGGTGATTGTTCACACGTACGCACAAACGATTAATTTTTTTCCCATTTGATGGAAGTGGATATGTATTTATGTGATGATATTAACAAAAAAAATCTCAATATATTGAGGATACTGGATTTACTATTCCATCATGGATGAATTATATTTTATGAAAATGGAAGAATAAATAAAATAAACACTAAAATAAAAATGATGCATCTTCTTTGGATGATCACCTTTGATTAACACCTTAACACCTATAAGGAGGGTTTTATACGGAAACTTTGGCCTAAAAATGTGGGGAAGAATTATAGGAAGTTATTTTATCAGTTCTTGTACAAACCAAAATGGTTTCAATGTGTGAATAAATGATATGAAATAATTCTCTTTTATAAGAGTGGTGAGGGGCGCTCTTGGAATTATTCAAACTATTAATTTAATATAAATTAATTTTCTATTAAAAATGGGTAAAAAGTTTTTTATTTAAAATATTGGATGATTATGGGTCTTAATATATTCAGAAAATAAAAATCAGACAAGTTATTAAATTTTTTTAATCCTTTTCTTTTTGTTTTATCCCTTTTAACTCTTACCATTTTATTAAGTAATTTACACTTTGAGGGTAAAAATAATTATCATGACATGACAAAAGACCAATAAAAGTATCATTTATGAAATTTTAGGACTTATAATAAAATATTTTATTAGATCTTGTATTTTAAAAAAGTTTATATCATTTAATAAAATATTCTATATTTAAAATAGCTTTATTGTCAATTTTGACACTATTCATTTCTTGACTTTTTAAAAATATCATAACATCAAGATATAGTAAAAAAATATTTAAAAACATCACTAACATGTCGATGTCATTTAAAAATTTTTTATGGCATAAATTATGTCAAATTATATTTATTTTTATATTTATAATATCATATTTTTTATTCTTTCATTAGTGAACTAATTACTGCATTATCATTGTGTCACCATTTAATTTAATTATTTATTTACTAAAAATTATAAATAAATTACCTTGATGTATGTATTAATTTTATATTTCTAAATACTATTTATATTTTAAGATATCCATTGTTTAACTCTATATTACAAATACTTATTAAGAACCAAAGTGTAACCAAAAATGACTTTTCATTGAATATAATATTACATGTCAATTAAAGTCATAAAATTGGATCCAAGTGGTTATAAAATTTACCCATACATGTTATTGTTCATAACACACTCACACAATTATATTATGAAAATATTTAGTGAAATTTTATATTTTATAATATAATTTTTATATTTAATTAACTGATTTACCCTTAGTCGTGGTAATAAAATTTATTACTAACGTTACAATTCATAAAATAAAAAAAATAAAAGGTACCTATTTACATAATTTAGAAATTATGATTCAAAATATGGAGTCCATTTTTACAAATTCAAAACATATAATTGGAAAAAATTGATTAAAAATTAATCTCATTGACGGAATAAGAAAACATGTTTTTGAAGTAAAACGTTCAAAAGATCACATATTTTTTATATCCAATTTCAATATGAAATTGATTCTAATGACCTAAATTGTATTAAATGATAAAAAATTAATATATTTATACTTTAAAACCTTTTAAAATGATAATATATCAATATAAATAAATTTTACAAAAAATCTATTTTGAATTAAAATGCAGTATTTTTTCACTATTCATTAAAATATGAAATTTATCAAAAAAATACCCAAAATTCAACAGAATTATATTTTATATCCTTATTCCAAATAAGAAGTTTAATTTATCAAATATAACTTTTAAAATTGTCAAAAAATAGATTTAAAATGGGTTTTCCATCAAAAGGTTGTAAAACTGTTTTTTAGAAAAACAATGTTTAAACCATAAAACTAGATTTATTGGATACATTATGAAACTTAGTATATATTTTAATTAATACATAATTAATAAATTAAAAGGACTTATTATATAATTACCTAGGTTTTTTATATTTATTGTAGAAAATGTTAAACATTTTCATAGGTTTTCATAGTTTCACTCGACTAAAGAGATTCCTTTATTTTTTATGTCCCTTACTAGTTTTTTATGTCCATCCCCCAATCTCAAATGTTTTTCACTTGATATAAGTATACATAGTAACTATATAATGGTAAAGACTTCCAATTTGGACACATATTAAAAGAAAAAAATGTGTCTTGAATAAAATAGGGGTGTAAACTTAAAGCCCTATTTTTTGGGAAATTGTACATTGTGTGGCAGTGTCCATTTTTAGATGTATTGTTTTTCATAATTATATAAAACAATAAACTAAAATATAATTGGAATGTGAAAACTTGATATCCTTTTTATTAAACTCATATTTATGGGTTGTTAAATTAACTAGTTATTATAAAAACTATTAAGGGTGATGATAAGAAAAAAATCGAGATTCAAAAGAAAATAATATAATAGGTTGAGAGGAAGCTCTTAAACTTGGTGTTAATTCATAGGATCTAAGTGGTACCTCATTATTCCTTATTATTCTTATTTATTTGTGATAAAATAAATGGAATTGAAGTAGTAGAGTGATTAATGTAAAAACTATAAAATAAATAAGTCTCTCTTTATGGTGTATTTCACCCATCATGGAGACGGTAAGTTGAGTGAAACCCTTGGGGGAGTAAATATAACATCAAGATATCATGAAATGAATGTTTAAATTCTACACAACAATACAAAAAATAAGGTTTGGGCATGAAAATAAAAATTATCACCCTAATCATGATTTTATTAAGTAATATTATTATGTGGGTGTGTTGGCTGATAAAACCATAGAAAATAGGGGGATTGTATTATTTGAACTTGAAATTTTTAATGTATTTATTATGATCTATGTAGGGCACAACGTTTTTTATGAGTCTTTTTAAGAATCACCCATAATGATTTTATGGGCATCGTATATCATGTATGAGTTTTATAGATACCATGGACATCCTTGATCATATATCTCCTGCTTTATACATTGGGTTATCCCATGAAGACGTAGAGTAAACTAATTAAAGGTAATTTGATAAGAGAAATATGTGATGTCATCCTTCTCAAAAACAACACATTGTGTTTTATTCATATTTTAATGGAGAGAGTAATAGGTTGGTTTGATAATATTGAAAGAAAGAAAATGAGGTGAGAAATGACCCCTCAATTTTCCTTTTTATTTTATTTTGAATAAGGGGAGAGAAAATTGAAGCACACATACTGACTTTCAAGGTGTTTTGTGGTGTTTATTTAAAAGGTGATTGATGGTATTGAAAACAAAATACAAATGGGGATATTATTGTTACCATTTTATGTATTGTATTTATTTTCAATAAGAAGATCAATTTGGTGTTGAGGTTATTTTAATATTTTTTGGATATAATGATAGTTAAAGATTTAATGTAATTTTTTTATACATTTAAGATATTTTTTTAATGTTTAAATTTAGATGGATGAAGTCTTTGTGTGAATTAAGTGAAATATTGATGTTGTGTATAGGTAACACCATGTTTATATCATTTATATAAATATAAGGTTATCAACATACTAGTTACATCATGGTAACATTCATATTTGAACATCTTTATAAAGGTAACTAAAAATAACAAAATCATTATGTAACGCATAACTATAAAATTAAGTTGCAAATTTAAAGGCCAATTGGAAGTTATATTACCTATGTAAAGGTAACCAATGAAATAATTGACCCATATATAAGAGAAATAATGTTATGTGAATCTTTTTTATGATATTTTATAGGTGATATGAGTATTTATAGTTAATAATCAATTAATTCTAAGAGATAATGCAGATAAAATTAATGATAAGTTCATAATAAAATTATAAATTAACGAATGATAAATGGGAAAATATTCTATCGATGGAAGGTGATCTATTATTCATGTTTCAAATATTATTATTGATTAAATAATCATATTTTTAGTTGAAATTGAAGGAATTAAATATGAGATGGATATTTTGTAGTTGAGTGAGTCATGAAATCGACCGTGAGGTGGGTGAAAAAGTAATTTGATCTACTGTGAGTATAGATCTATCGTTCACACTACAAGGTGATCAATATCATGATAATAAAATGATTGTATGTGTTATTTATACAATAGACCATGCCTTGTAATGAAATAATAATCCATTGGATATATGGTATGAAAAATGGATATAATAAGTGAGATGGATCGACCATGAATTAGGTATAGAATTATGATCTACTATGAAATGAATTATAGACCATGAGACTATAGTGAATGTCATGGTGCTTAAAATGATATTCCAATATTTTTTAAAGCAAAAAAGGAGATGTATGTATGATACATGCATGTAGTTTCATATATATGCATGTAAATATATTGGTGAGAAAAAAATATTTGACTTATCTACATTTGATGATAGGAATTTATAACAAACAATTATAGGAATATGAAATGTTCTATTTCAGGGTGAAATTTCATTGGTTTTTTGTGGAGAATTTTTTAAAAGTGGATCACCTATGATAAATGGTTATTTGAACCACATCATAGTCTATTAATGGTGACCAATTTATAAAATATGGAGAACTACATCATGGTATCATGAATATAAATTCACTTTCAAGGTGATATTTTGAATAACATTAAAGACACGAGTTTAAGGAGAATGTAAGTATGAATATTGAGACTCATAGAGAATTGAAAGGATTTTTTAATTGGGATTTAAATAATTTTATTGGAGATATTATTGAATATAATATCTATTTAAAAATGATTAAATATTCATGAGATTTAAAATAATGGAAGCATGTAGATTTTATAACTGAATAATAGTAAAAAATATCAACTAGTATTTCCAAGATATTAAATATGAAATAATATCCTAGAATAATTGATTAATTAAATTAATAATATTTTTTGAATATAAAAATAGAATTGTCCCAAAGAATATGATGTTTATAGATTGAGATATCCTAATCCTTTAGAAATACTCTAAGATCCTGATAACATTAATTATCAAAGATAGAGAGGAGTGTGAATTTATTATATCATTAACTGGTGAAGAAGAAATGCTTCCAAAGTATTAATGAGGAGGATTTTTATCAATCAAGATTTCAGGGAGTTTTGAGACCAATAGTTTTAATCACTATTAGTTACAACTAAAGTTCTTAAATATTGTACACGAGAAAACCTATTGATTTGGCATAATTTTAAATGAATAATGATCCACAATTGGTGAAATGTAACCAATATCAAATCAAGGTATTTCTTTCATTGGATAAAAATTGAAAGATTTTGGGACTATGGTGTATAACCAGTTCCAGGAGGATTATAGTTGGGGTGTATAACCAATTATTGTTATTGTGGGATTGGGGTGTATATCAAATTCCTATTTTAACCACTTGGAGATTTAGTGGAGAATAAATGTTTGGGTGTCTAACCAATATATAATGGGGTATTATTTTATTCCAAAAATTTTAAATATTCTGTGTTTTCCTCTCTTTCATTACTACAACATGTGAGGCAAGACTATGAGATATATTGAGTGGATCGAGAAATATAACAGGTTCAAGATGTTGAATTTAAAAGAGGAAAAATTTATAAAATAATGTTACTTATTCACCCCCCCCCCCCCACCCCCCACCCCCCAATGTTTAATCCATCTAGAGAAACTAAAATTCCAATTCATAGAAAAAACATACATTCCCAATCATTTTTATCAATGAAGGTAGTCTCTAGCATAAAAAACCTCAACTTACAAAGCTCTGATAGGGAGTAGCTATGTGACAATAAGAATAGGTCTATGGCCCATAAGTATGGCATCTTAAAATAGCTTATCATCATTCCATACAAACTCTCACTCATTTATTCCCTTCATTTTTCTAAATAACTCTATATTTCATTAGTTTAGTCTCTCTTGATCCCTTAATAGTTCAGGGATAAGGTCATTGACACTAAAGAATGTCATGTTGAGACTTACCCCATTGAAGACTATGAAATCGTCTTTGTCATAGATCAATAAAGGGAGACCACCATACAATGATATATTATACCCTTGAACATATATAGAAATCTTGAAAAAAATAACATTTTTTAATCCCTCATTGATAATGGTTCCAGAATCAATATAATTCCAGTTTGTACCCTTTAACGATTGGGTTATAATGATGTTTATATATCTTATTCTACCCTAAAAATAAAAGGATATTATAAGATAAAGTAAAATCCTCTATTATAGATCAAGATCATAGCATAATTTGGATACCTTGTATTTGATTCTTAGTTTATGTCTATTTGTAAAGACACAAATTTTGACACTCTATTGGAATAACCATGTCTATATTCCCATAAAAAAATGCCTTCATCATACCAAAATTGTCCCAAGTACTTAGTTAATGGATAGGTAAGAGTGATTAATAATTATAATTCCCCTTTATATTTCCACAAATCTCAATATATAGATGCATTCAGTAAGATGTAAGGGAAAAAACCAACGACAGGTGAAATCATCTAAAACACTACCCTTAACAGTCTAGAAATAGCCCTCATCAACCCATTTCATGAACTCAATAAATATTTAATATTTACCATTAGTTTAATTGAGGTAGTTGACCCAAATTTTGGGATTCATCATATCATAAAAAACTCATTTGAGAAGATGAATCATTTGATCACCATTATTCTATATGATATCTTGGATAATGTTCCACTTGAATAGTCACCTTAATTAGAAAGTATGAATTCAACACTTTTAATTAAAATCAATATTCTTCTATGAAATATCTATGAGAAGGTTGTATTGAATGATATACTCCTCTAGTTAATAAAATAAATACTTTTAGACAAAGTGGATATGAATCATAGTTGAATAAAGAAGGATCAATATTTGGGAATGTTATCCTCTATATTCATAATATCAGTTAAATCAATCAAGTTAACTTATGTAAAATAATGATCAGGTTCAGGAAATGGTGATGATGTCCCAAATTAAAATGATCTCACTTTATCCCTGATATTTGAGGAGATTTTTGCATCAGTTTCTAGATTAGAGAATACCCCCATATAACCATCAGGGATTGAAAATACCATTATAACATCTCATAAATATCTAGAAATTTGTACCTCTTCTTCCCCCAATGAAAGTAGAGAATATGATGATCATATCCAGAATACCCCTAATGATAACACCCATGCAGTGTCATTCTCAATGTATAGAGATTCCACTTTTCATTTTCAGTAGAAAACAATTCCCTCACATTTTCTTCTAGTCCCAAAAATGTACCTTTGTCACCCACTTTCATTGAAGACGATGTTGACATTGAAGAGGAAGAATATCTATGAGATTCTCCTATGGTATTTAAGGAAGGCATCTCTTCTACAATTGATGAACTCAAAAAAATGAATCTAGTTATAGATAAATAACCACATACCAAATTAATTAGTTTCTTTTTTGTATTTAAGGAGAAATATAAATATATAACTATTATGAAATGAAATCGAGATGAGTTTTACTAGAATTACGTAGAAATGACTTTACTTGATCCTAATATGGCTACCCATCATTTGGGTTTTCCTAAAGATCACCATGGTAGTATGCAAGCAGTCGGGAGAATGAATTAGACTAATGTTTTCAAGGAGGAAGATAAAGTTGAAAATATCATCAAATAAAAATTTATTCATATGGTCAAATATCCAAAATAGATTTCCAATATCATTCCTATAAAGAAATATATTGGTTATATTAGGGAGTATGTGTACTTCTGGTATCTCGATAATCATTTTCCAAATGATAACTTCCCAATTCCAAGCATGGAACTTTTTACCAATGAAACAACCTGTTTCCAGGTTCTATTATTTAAGGATGAATATTCTACATATAAAATATCTAGATAGATCCCAAAGATGATGATGCCACTATTTTCATGGAGCCGCAATGGGTGTATTTATATTGATTAAATCCCTTTGCATTGAAGAATTTTGGTTTCAAATATCAACATTCCCTTTGGTGGAGTGTAACACTCTAGAACAGAGGTGGGGGTCAACTCTGAGTCTCCTGCTGCTGATTTGGGGGTGCGAGATGATATTGGAACGAAGAGTTAAAGGAGAGGGAAGGAAAATGAGAGTGTCCCATTTGTCCACTCATTCATTGATGTTGTTCGAAGTGGGAATCAGACGATGGATATAGCTAGTGGACCCTTGTCTGCATCTCCAAGAAGAAGGCCAAGGAAGGATTACTCTTATCTTCCACGGTCGATGCGGACTAGATCAGCTTCTAAAAGGAATAGTGAGGTGACTGTGGCTTTTAAAAATGGTAGTGTGGTCAAGAATTCATCCCTAGAGAAACCCGGTCTTGATCTTCTTAGGATTCAGGTTCAAAGTGCAAGCTATTGGAGGTCTCCAGATTGGAAATAAGCGACTAAATAAGATGGATCCTACATGGGGTACGGTGATGATTCAAGTTACTTTGATGTGTAATTTTCACTTGTTTGTGTTTTGGTTGTATGTTGGGGTACCGGAAACCCATAAACCGGTTTTAAAAATGGAAAAAAATAATTTGTAGGCTTTGACCATATTTCTAATCCTGGTATAGTTATCAAAAAACTAGAACAAAAAAATTAAATATAGACACCTTGAATGTTCATTTGGGATGACATCATTATATTTTTTTGGATTTATAGTATTTCATCATGTCATCAATTTATACAACAAAAATACCAAGGAAATCCTCAACATACCCCCTTCTAAAAATCAAAATGAGTTGAGAGGTTTTTGAGGAATCATTTCCTACATCAAATGATTCATTAAAAACTTACAGGACAATGACTACAATTAACTAATATAATGATAAATGGATTCATTTTTAAGTGGGATGAATATTATTAGGTTTTGTTTTTAAATATAAAACAATACCCCTTAAACCCACTGGTGCTCATGTTTCCAGTGGAAGGAAAGCTACTGATTTTATGTTCTGAAACCATGGAGAGACCACTTTGGGACTTTCTTTTATAGAATAATGATATGGTAAAAGAAAATGTCCTTTATTATCTTTAAATAACTGTGATGGATACCAAGACATGGTATTATGGAATCAAGAATAATTTCTTTTAACTAATTTTCATGATTCTGAAATTAATACACTATCTGTAATATCACAAGGTTCACTTTTAATATCACATTGACGCAGTCAAGTATATCCTAAATTATCCATTTTTGACTAGACACCTGGCACAATTGGTTGTCATCCAAAAAAATTTTATATCGGGTTCATGCCACATAAGGTGTTTAAAGGGAAACCATTAAAAAACATTCTTTCAATGCATCCCACCATAAAAAGAATGTTAGTGGATAATGAATGTTCTAATGAGTTTGTCTTCTCTATCCATAACACTCCTTAGTCATGGTACATGTATTTCAATGGAACTTATAGAATCCTAATAAGGATAATGGTGTAAAACTTGAAACTCAATAGAGTCACCTTGGGAATTGTCCCCATCTTTCAATCAAAGGTAGTTTTTCACTATTACCTATTATTGTTAGAAGGCTTTCCATTAATGAAGAAGAATTAAAATCCATCATTTTAGGATTATAATTTTATTTTCATATACTAGTGGACCACCTGAATATAAAGGGTGATTCACATTTGGTGTTCAAGTAGATTAACTGTGAGTATTACATTAAGAAAGAGGGACTGATTCCCCTACATAATTATGTACAATGGTTGATGGGTAAATTTACCTTTGAGAAAACATTATCTCACATACCACATTCAAAAAAATTAGATGTAGATACACTAGTTAATTAAACCATAGTCTTAAAATATCCAGACTAGGACATGACAATCATCAGCATCACATACCATAAGGTGGTCTCTCCACTCATTAGTAGTGACATGGAGGATATCAATGATATAAAAACCACCATGGAGAAATACTATCTGATGTAATCACCAAATTATATTGTTATTGAATAGATTACCACTTATTATACTATATCTAAATCATAATTCTTCTATATGACTGATAAAACAAATGTTATATCTAATGATGAGAAGTTAACTTCATCTATATCATTGTCCCAATTTCTTAAGACTTCTTCAATAATTGAGGCTTTAATGGAATGATCCTCCAATGTATTGAAGGATGAGAGGAACTAACTATTATGTAAGAATATTTTGTAGGAACCTACGATGGTGATCAATCTGGAACCAAGCTCTCCCACCATATCATGAGGCATAGATAATTCTAGTAATCAATGACACAAGATTGCATGAATTTCAATATAAAATTTTATATCTTTCAGATACATACCAATTTAATTCATAAACCCCTATATTTGTTTCAAAACATATAATATCTATGGTTTTTTTATTTCTAGGGAATAAATTTCATGGGTCTATATCCCCTAACAATGACCAGGAAGTTAAATAACACCCTTACTACCACTAAATTCTTCTTTAAGTTGGATAACGTTATATCCCTCAAAGATGTTAAGATAAAAGTTTTCATCAAATTTATTAATTCAAACATAATCACTATATTTGGTGTCCCTCACAAAATGTTTATGGAAAATGGAACCAAATTATACTCTTTTGTGTTAAAAAGGGAGTATTAATAATGAGTAATCTCGTCCAACCATTAATCTAACTATCGTATGATGGAAAACAAAAAAATATAGGATTTTAATAAAACTATTTTCAATATCCTTAAAAATATGGTGAAATAATTAAGCATTATTATCCAAATAAATTCTATAATATCTTGTGGTATTATCACATCACAACTTGTACTCCTTCAAAAGAGGCCACATATTCATTTGTATACCGTACAGATGCAATCCTACCCTTGAAAGTGTAGTTACCCTTACTTCACAATGATATTTGAAATCATATTTCAAAAGATTATTTGTCTCAAAAGTGGTTGGATGAGTTTGAATGACTCAATATGAAAAGACTAGTCACATTACACAACTTAAAAATCCATTATAACTAAGTTCCATTGTCTTTTAATAAAAAATTATACCTATGTTTATTCCTCTAAGGATAGCTGGTATTATTTTTCAAAACATTGATGATACTAAGGAAGAATTCTAAAAATATTGAACCATAGTATAAAGGACCTTATTTTATATATTTGGTTTACACCAATGTATCTTATTCATTTATCACAATAGATGTAGAATGTATCACGCTGGTCACCAATGAAATATTTCTTATGAAATATTTTTTATAATTTCACATTGGTTCATGTAATCCTTATTGTAATATGTTGAAATACATAGTACAAATCCTCACCATATGAGTTTAAACTACATAGTCTTCATCCTAGTCACATGATGTAAAACTAAACAACAACATCCTTAAAACATGATGTAAAATTGAATAGCACATACATCCTAGTCACATGAAATTTAACTTTATGTTGATGTACCCACCACAAAATGTTAAATCCTATGGTTTTTTCAGAAATTTCTGTGACTTGTAATCTAATGTGGTATGAGTAATATGTTAATCCCCACTTATTTTACACATTGATCTTGAATTATGTAATCTTAAATTTCCGGATTGATTGATTTGATTAGCATGAGTGGGTTATAAAATTCCTAAAGATGTAATATGACATTGGTACACCCTTTCAGTCCTTAAATTTCTTATAGGAACCTATTTTTTATTTCCCCTTTCCCATATATAGGAATTCAAATTATAGTAGGGATTCCCAGCACACAACATGTCGACATTTGGGAAACAAATTCCCTCAAACTTGTGAAAGAGTCTGATCTTCATAAAAAGGAGACCTGCTAAGAAATATATGTGACTTGATTCTTATAATCATAATATACAAAGTGATTCCAAGATCTCTTATAATGGTCCAAGTTTCAAATCCCTAGAAAAGTAAAAAATGTTTATTACCCTTCATATGAGTTAGACCCATGTAAAAAATTTCACTACAAGAAATACATGTGGATTGATTCATTTTATCACATAATACATAATAATGTATGGATATACTATCCAAGGTATATAAATATATTAAAATAAATAAAATTATCTCTCTCAGTTTAGTGTTTAGGACTTTTCAGCAATATTTAGTTTCCCTAACAGTGATACACAGAAGTGAATCCCAATTTTCTTCCTCTACACATGGGTTTAATTTGTTTATAAGAAGCCTCGCATGAATTTTATTTATCCTGATGAAAATTATATATCTTATATATAATAAATATTTATGTAGATGCCTCCAATATAGATTCATACTTGAAATCTATTCAAAAATTCTCCCTCTCCTACGAGTGATCTAGATCTATATAATATCATATTCTAATAAATGTTTTAACCTCTATGTAAGAGAAAAATATAAAAAAAAGGAGGGACCATATAATAAATATGTGGGGATTTATTCCTATTTTATTTTTAGGATATGTAATGACACAAGGATCTCCTATTCTATAAAACCCCATCAAATATCCTCTCTTTTTAAGTCATTGTCATGTGAAATTATACTATATACCAAATTGGACCAACCTAAATTAACTTAAGTTTCTCAAAGTGAACTACCATATATAGGCTAATCTCCCTTAATAAGAGCTAGATCCATATAAGAGTTCCCAAAATAGGGTTTTTTCAAACCAAGAATCTATGTAAAATTTCTCTTTCTTCATATTATATATTAATGTTTATAGCTCCCCCTACACTATAATAACTACATGTAGCTTAATTATTATATTTTTGGGATACATAGGGATTTTCTAATCGCATATTAATAATTTATCCATGAGTCATCATTCATATTCAAACTTTTTAAGGGAATCCTAATAGTCTAAAAATGGAAATATCAAGTCTAAAATACCTCTATCACCCATAATAAACATCGTTTTTCCAAAAATTACACTTCATTCCTTGAGTGTATTAGATCACCATAAGCCTTACATAGCTATCAATAATGAGTGTATTCTACTCTAAAGGGATATTTTGTATGACTATGTATACATATCCCCAAAATGGGTCTTTATATATGCTCATGATATGGAATGTAGATTAGAGGCATATATGTCCTCAGGATAGGTTCATCTAATTTTTTTATACCCATAAATAATCATAGTGGAACCCATCATTTGAATATGGTCAATGTTTTTACCTTGAATTCCTATTCTATATCACAATATCTGATCCAAGAACCTCAAGTTGCAGTTTATGACATCACCCCTCTATGTTTAGAAGTTTTTGTGACATTATTATCCTTTGATATCCATTTGGGTTTTCATTTTCACCCATCTAGTCTACCCACCATGACCTTAAACTGTGTACACCCCATTTTCAAGACAATATGTCAAAATAATAATCTCAACTCAAATTGAGTCTTAACTTGTTATTACGATATATATTTTCTCACTTATTGGTCAAATATATACAACCATGAACTCGGTGTTTATTGGTCTAAGTTGCGTGACCTTAAAACTCAATGCTTATTGACCAAATCTTTAAAAACATAATCTATATCCCTAAAAGGTATGAATAAAAATACATTAAAGTTATATAAAAATACACAAAACTCATCGGAATGAAAACCCATAAAGCTAATACTATGAAACAATCATGTATTTGGTAACTAAGCATCCCCTTTTTAGGTCTTAGTAAAAAATTAGAGTTTAATTAGAAAAAGGAAAAAAGCATGTAAGGCACACTAGTGACCATATAAAGGGATGATTCATTATCACTGGACTCAATAGTTTAGAAAAAAGTTATAGAAATTACATATTTTATCTCTTCAACCTGAGTGTGTGTTTCATACATGGTGGTGTAACCATTAGAAGGTTAATACACTTCTTTAATATTGATTTACTTTATAGACCAACTTCATTTCAAAAGTGCTTGATTCCTCACAAATCATCTTGCCTATCATTAATGAGTTTATTCAAATCCAAAGTACACTTCTGTTTGACTGTGAATACACATACCCATATGTATTAGCATATTCTCCCCTAATATATATTGTTAACCAGAGGAATTTTTACCCTAAGGGGATGGTCCACTAATCTTTGTAATCTCATACAAATTTATAGTGGATCTCATCATTCAAATTTGTTCAGTGGTAATCTTCTATATAAATGTCCCATATCATCAACCCTGATTAAAATTTCTTGATTTTTGATTTACAAAACCCATAACCTAACTATTCAAGTGGATTTGATACTTTTGATGTTACACACTTGTGCAACATGCTCACCTTTGGAGTAGAGACTCAGCATCACACCCTTGAACTTTTAATTAGTCTTCATATCATGACCATAAATCACACAATAGGATGGTCTAAGCTTCGTGAATATAAATTTAATTTCCACATTTCAGGGGAAATATATAACAACGTTAATCCCCTATTCATGTCAGGTTTTTTCCTTTCCCATTCCATGCATATTGCTCCCCTAATTTGGTCAAAGTTGTCCAACCTAAAATATCAGTAGCCATTGGATCATACACTAAAAAGGCTTCATCCCAATTTTCAATTTCTCTATTAACAATCTCTAGTTAATATCCCCCTTACAATATTACAAAATAAATCTATGGAACACTCATGGAGAGTGAAACTCCACCATCACAGACAACAGTGGTCACTCTAATTATGTTGATCGGGTATCATGACAATAAACTATATTAACATATTCATGGAAATATCTATGTCAATAATACCAAAATTTTCCAATTTACATTGTATCTATATAAAGTATTTTACCTGATGGTAATCCTCAATTTTGGTCGAAGCTATGTGAACTTATATTTCAGTAATATTTATTCAAAATTTTTTACCTAAAACATCATTCACATTAGTTTGGACTACATAACTATAAATTACCTAAGGAAATAAAAATATAACTTAATATAGTGAAAACCCACAAATTGAATCTTGAGAAAAAATCAAATATCTTCTTGATGGGCATGAATCTTGTGAAATCTAAGAAAATTTGAGCATTTAAGTGAAAAAAGGTACAAAACTTGTTAGGTTGAAAACATATAAAAGGAGGTATAAATTTTTTTGAATAATTTCCAGCTAAATATCCCCAATATGAGGCTTAGGAAACAAATTAGGGAAATAAAGTAGAATTATGGAATCTTGTGGGATCTATAATATGATCCCAATAGAATCCAAGTCATGATCTCAAGGACTATAGGTCTAGAAAAAAGTTCTATCACTCTAATGTTCTTGGTGAAATGGTTCACATACTTTTTTAAATATCATCAACTCAAAAATTTACGATGATCAAACACTCTTAAATTTTGTAATTTTCATCCAAAATTCCTCCTTCATGATCCTCATCACATTAGGTATCCATTCTATATCTAAATGGACTAACTCTAGGGTTATAGTGATGGTATATATGTATATATTCATCTATGATCCATGTGCGAGAAGAAATCATTCATACAAATAGACTAACTCTAGTGTTAAATTGATGGTATCTTTTCCTATATCTATAACACCGTAATATTTTAAAAGGAAGAACTATGTTTGATATCATATGTCACATGAAACACTGAATCCAAATAATCTATGTTTATTTAAATAAGATTGTTATAAACTCTTTGTTAAATTGATGTGTATTAAAAGGATTAGATAATTTAAGAAATATATATAATGGTCTTACTTAATATATATTTATTTTAAAATTCTTAATAATTAATCAACCAACTTTAATATGGATATTTGATTCTAGAAAAAAAATATGTTTCCTTAAAAAATATTTTCTATTACTTTCTGTAAGAAAACTATTATAATTAATTTTTGTAAATTTTAGAAATATTATTTTATAAAATTAAGATAAATTTTTAAATCATAATATTTATAATAACATAGGGTGATATTTTGGGTTTTTTTCAGAAAATAAGGATTTTTTAGTTAACAGTGAAAAATATCGATTTTTCATAAAATGGTCATTTATTCATAATAAATTAAGTAATTTAAAAGTACCATTATTATTTAATATTATTTAAAAGTAATATAAGTATTATTTAGTTTTATTTAATTAAATTAATTAAATTTAAATCATCTTAATACTAAATTTTAATATAATTTTATTTTTAGGCTTTAAAACAATTTTTCTGAAAATTGTTTTACTGTGCATAATGTTTCTACATTTTAACTAATTAAAATAAAACATAATGAGAATTTATTTGAATAAAATTTATATATTAAATATCTATAAATCTTAATTTAAATTCATTTAATTAATATTACTTGTCATATAGTTAATATGATGTCATCTTCTCCTTAGAAAATGCATTTCTTGAAAAACTGTTTATTTTTTACATGTCTTTGGATTTAATTTTAAATAAAATTATTCCAATTAAGTGAGTTGAATTTAGAAAAATGGATTCAATATTAGGAATCAAAATAATTTATATTATCTAATAAGGTTAAAATTATATTTAACCAAAATGGATACTGAGAACAAAAAAAATATTTACCATGTTTAAGGTAAAAATGTTTTACTAGGGAGTTAAACAAAACAATTAGAGTTAAAATGACCTAAAAATTCTCTAATTTCTATTTTATGGTCATATTTTTACCTTATAACTTATCATGTTTGAAAAGGGTCTATTATGGATCATTTTGGATTGTAAAAAATGTAGGTGTAATTCATTCTTTTCAAAAATTCGAAGTATGGCATCTCCCCCACTTATAAAAGGTCACCCCCTCTCACCATACTTTTACACTTAAAATCCAATTGGTTAAGAAAATACCAACCAAAATCACTTCATTACTTCCCTAAATTCACCCTATAATCCTTGGTTTAATCACAAAATCCAACCTAGGATTGATTTTGGTGCAAACCTAAAGAAGTAGTCTAAAGAATAGGTAACATCCTTAACAATGAATTTGATTTTATTTATTCTCAAAAATTGTTAAAATATTATTAAAAAATTATGATATAATAACATAATTATATTACATACACTAATATGTTTTTTATTCCATGTTAATTGCCTACAACTATCTCCTCCTTCCTCAAATAAAAAATAAAATCATTGATCATGTGCATGATGGACTACCGCCTCATGAAGCGAGGTTATTAGTTTTTCACCTATGATTGAAATGGAAATTAATAAAGATTAATTTAAAATTTATATATGATAATTAAATTTTAACCATTTTATAAAATTAATATATCATATACTTTATTACTTTACTATCCATTAAAAATTATAACATCATTCCGGTGTATGGTGGATTATCACCTCGCAAAGTGATGTGATTTTTTTTTATTATTACCACATCACATGGATGGTATATGTAAATGAATTTAAATAAATAATATGATATTTATGATATAATTATATTCCTATAAATTTAAAATAACACTTACCTTATTTCCATCATGATCCTCAAAAATGGAAACGTTACTCATGCGTACATACAACATACCATCTCTATGATTGTAACATAGTTCATTTTTCATAACCATATTTCATGGTTAGTTTTAAATGTGTAATTTATATATAAAAATCATAATTATTCCATTATTACCATTTTGGTATTATTAAATAAAAATATTTTTGACCTTATTCAACTTACCAAAGTGATTTTGGACATATGAAACGTTTATCATTAAAACGCTCAACATGAAATTAATTGGTTAAGTGATTGAATATAACATGATAATAAATTAAATAAAAGGAATAAAAAACTTGAAAAAAGTTATTAATAAATTAAATAATTAACATAATTTTAATATTCAAGAAGATAAATAACATATGTGATGAATCAAACTCAAGGTAAGTGATCTCTCTAAACCATCATTTCCTTTGGGTTATGAAAATTATTTATCTAAATCACTTTATATCATGATTTAATGTTATGGAATGGTTATAAATTCTATATAATTTTCTCTCACATATATACCTAGATTAGTCCACCTTAATTTTATGGTAAACATTACTCGTTATGATCATTTCTCAAATTCTTTCATTGTGAAATTTCATTTGATTATGATATAATGAAAGATTATGCAACCCATTTTATTTCCATGGATAATTATTATATTATGAATGGTGATTGATTTCATTTATGTGTCACGCATATATCATGAAAATTTTATGATGGTTTAACCTATATAGTGCTCCAATTAATTTGGTAAAGCTTTAGTCTCATCAGGCGTCATTCATGGGATTAGGGAGTAAACGTAATCCACTATGGGACTTTTTCTACTATGTGATATTGCCTTAGTAGTTAACCTTGACTCATTTTTATGTCATGTTATATATTTTTTCCACATTTCCAATCATTACATGATCTTATTATACTGTGTTTTTTATGATATACTTCCATATGATTACTCATGGTCCTTCTCTTCTATGATATCATGTTATACTTTTGACTCACATGTTATGTTTTCATATCATGTTTATTCCCTTACTGTAATTTTTAGCTCACCGCTTTATTTATAAATTCCCTAGGTTATCATAGGTGTTTTTAGAATATCATTATGGATAATTAAATAATTATTCCATGTTTTATGTTTCATTTTATGTAATTTGAACCAATTGTTCCAAGGACACTAATCTTTTAAAAACCTTGTGTTGTATTATTCGATACTTATGTGTAGAAATTATGTAATAGTGTTTGTAAAATGATTAGGTGCCTATAATATCCTTCATTTATCCATGTACAGATTTAAATAATTTATCTAAATAGATCAAAACTAGTATTATGATGATGGTATCTATTCCTATATCTATATGTGATCCATGCACAGTAAAAAATCAGTCATCTAAATGGACCAACTCTATTGTTGCGGTGATGGTATCTATGAATATACAAGTATGTGAGTCATTCATTATAAAAAACCACTTCAAATCAAGTTTTTGTGATTCAGGATTTATCTTGTTCATTTTATTCTAATTTTCACTTGGTTTTAAGTTATCTTGAAATTTTCATTCAATGTTTCATATATTATTATAATGTGAGAATCGAAGTGAAATAAGAATTGAAAAATAAACAGTGACTGGGAAAAAATTTGTTTTAATTCCTTATCAAAACAAAAGGTATAGTAACCTTCATGGTCTAGAGTATCTCTCATTATATATAGGTAGAAAGACAAAAGGGGATATTATTATTATAGGTAATTCTAAATGGACTCTTGAGGTTGAATAGTTACTTGTTTAGAAACCTGTACTACTTGGCGTAGCCCAACCAATCTTCCAACATATGTTTTTATATTATTCCTTGGTGTTTCTACTCTATAAACATCATCTATTACAGTATTTTATACTTATATAATTAATTGTTTCTCCTTCCTAGCTAACCACTTCGCATTGTCCAATTCCTGATAGAGCTAATCCAACTCTTGAAAAAGTCAATCTGACTCTTACTAGAGCCACTCTACCAAGGAATGTTTCTCTACAGCCTAACCCTACAATCCTAATAATACCCCAAAATTTTAAGAGACTACATTAATTATGTAATTTATATACTTGAAAATTAGGCCATGTATTTAGTGATTTCATGATTTTATTGGAGCATATGTGTTCACTCTTGAGTAGTAATAATTTCCTTCACCTTGGCATGGATAGCATGGTAATAAAACCTTCCATACCCAAGTGTTGAGAACCTACAATAGATCATGGGAAGCTTCACCAAAAAGTCTTCTAGTTAATTCATAGAGATCAAATTTCACATTTATTTCCATATAACTTATTGAGAAACATGAACACTATGAAGGGTCTCTTGGTTGGGTTTAGTATCGCTCTCAGAATGAGTTATATATTAATGGAATAACTAAATAAATGAAGGTATAGTCCTAAAACCTAAAAAATGAGTTATCCCTATACCCATTGATTTCTCCACAATTTAAATTGATTGAATTGTTGAGTAAGTAGTACATTGTGTTCCATCGTTTGGTGTTAGTGTTTCTAAAATACACTCCCAAGATATGTTAGTTGTGGGCATGAAAAAAATGGTCAAAGAGATAGATACTTGAATTCAATTTTAAGGTCATTAACCTCTATGAATATCATTTATCTATCAAAGGACATGATAATTCAACCTTCATGAATCAATTATGGTGGTATTTAATGGGATATTATGTCCTCCATCATGAAAACCATATCCCCCATCAGAGGAGAAAACCTAGAAGGCACCTCTTGCCTGGGAATTCCCAAATCACCACCATAAATGACTGTCAAATAAATTTTTAAATTTAATAATTTTTAAACAAAAATAATATATGAATATCATGGTTACCAAACTATTTATGTTTTTGTGATAATTATGTTAAGATCAGTGGTCGGGTACTCAATAAAGTATGAAACCTTCATAAGCTCATCCACTAGTGTTGAATGACTAAGGTTGATATCCATTGAATTTGGATTCATAACCAATTCCAATCCTCCCTATGGGATAGAAACCTATATTCATATGGTTTTCCTCTCTAAAAGGATAGAGACAGTATCTTTTTGAGAAGTTGATACACACAAATTAGGAGCCCCTATGGAATCATCTTCTATAATTGGATTAATATGTGTGGGGTGTGGCATGATTAGACCTATCCCCTTATATACATCATCTGATATCATCCCCATATAATCCCTTTCTAGAGGCATTAAGATTAATTATTCTTGAGGATCTAGTATCCCTAAATCTATAGATATTTTTCCATTATCCATTAGTCTAGGATCCATGGGAAGGATAATTGGTATGATTGTTTTCTTAGTTGGGATCAAACATCTCTCATCTTCCTCTATCTCAACTTTTTTATAAGTGTCTTCTAAAGGCATATGATATTTGATTTTTATAATGTTTGGTATCCTCAAATTTGTTGAGATCAAGAAAAAAATTACACAAATTAGTACATAAATGAAGACACAATATTGATTCAAGGATGGGTGAGAAATTATAACACTTACTTTTTTACCCTAAACTGATACATTTTTTCAGAGTTCCTTCTCACACTCACCTAGTGACATCCCATTAATATAATATGTAAGATTGAATATTTGAATGTTGTTATAATGAAAATTCTCCCTCAGGTCCATCTATCATTATCCACATGTGTTCAATCATTGAAGTGGGAACATCTACTTTAAATTTTTAATCTGAAGGAGTGAATGGATTAATTATCATTACTCCAACAAAATAAATAAATGAGGGTATGGGGGAGATTATATTTTCAGCCTCCTATGAAGAAAAAAGTAAGGATTAATCAATCACTCCCAATGATAGAATCTCAATGCGAAGAGGGGAGTTATATTACATCCCATATAGGATCTTCTCTCCTATTCATTAATCCTAATTTACTAAATGGTTATCATATCAAGGACTCAATCTATGTAAAAGTTCTTTACCTTGAAATAATGTATTTTGAATTCAGTTTCTTCAAGGTGGTCTTTTAACTACTCAGGATGGTCTATACATCAGATGTTGATATGAGTGTTCACATGCAATAAAGTTGTTAATATAATCACCTCTTTCTAGTGAATAAATCCGGACTCTTCCATAAATCATTTAATCTTACAATAATCAAATTCTTTATATGAAATATAGAATGATTAATCAAGAGTAATATAAGGAGGGAGAGGAACCTCGTTAGTAGAAGGAGTTTCCCTCATTTTAAAAGGGGGTCATCTAATAATTTTATTGTCTCCCTCAGTATCTGGTAAATTGATGGCTTACTTAGGGTTAATTAATTTTGAGTTATCCCTCTCTCCACATTGGGTGGTTATTATTACCTTTCCTCTTACCCCTTGACTAATGTAGAGGCCTTGATTTGAAGTACCAGTTTAACCAACTACCCATTTGGTTATAAGAGAATCCAAGCATCGATGTACATCTTTTCATGCCCAATTACATTCACTATAGGTGGAAGGATGACTCAGAATCCTATATCCTTTCTTATAATAATGAGTCATAATAGTAATGTGAATAATAAATATTTTTTAGTACGTACACTTTTGTGAGAAGAAGGGTATCACTTTTAGAGTCCTAATAATTTTCACCCAAATCTGCAAGGTGAATACCCCTCACAATTCAAAATCCCATCAATATTGGTTTCCAAAACACCCTCTCATAGTGACATGATATACCATTACTTTTCATAGATTTTAGATGAATTATCTACAATAAAACTAGTCAGAAGTACGTAAGGCTGGCAGACAAAGTGGGTATATTATTATTATTTTGTTCTTCACACCCCACATGTCTAAATTTTATGGTTGGACTCTGTTAATTCACTAGAGATACAACCTGAATTGAGACTCCAGAATATATTTGTCATTTATAAACTAAATGATCCCTAAATGAGCTGCATTCTAGCCCAATATGGTCTAAAATGGACCGATTATCTTGAAGGTATATTTCCCCATGTCAATGTTTCTTAAATGTTAAATAGCTTTTCTAGAATTGGAACCACCGAATTTATTTGTTTTCTACTCACTAGTTGTTTTGAAATTATAAATATAATAGATTTAACTCTTTTGTGAGACTCATGTATAGGAACTAGGTAGTCATAGAAGAATATGAATTGAAAAGATGCTAGTCATACCAACTGAACATCTCTAAGTAAATCTTCACATCCCTATTCAATATAAAACCCCTATTCTAGTTTTGGATAGTATTAATCCAAAATTTATATGGGTATAATGAGTTGTGTATTTCTTCATCATTATAACCTATAGTCTTCTTTTATTTGGAGTGATAAAATTATACACCCAATCAAGGAAGGAAAAATGGAGCTGGGTTCAAGTTACTCCTCTAAAATATTTTGTGTTATCATGAACAATTCATTCAAAAGTGGAGGAATTATCTCTATATCTTACCAAAAAAATATAGAGTGGATGAAATCATCATACATCCACCCCATGTTTAGCACTCTAGTAATCATTCAGACATCCCAGATACTGGTGTAACTTCTCTATTAACTGAATGAAATTTATGGGTATGTAGGATCTATCTGTTAAGAAATTATTATAGGATGTACATATTATGATGCAAGAATTACTAGGAAGCCTAAATAGATTTATAAATAATCATAGATTTGAGTTCCCTCTCATGTTACTCATAGATCATCCCCAACCAAAATATTCATCCCTAGTTTGTCCCAAAATCTTCCCTATGGTGAAGATCCCATCTCAACAACCACCCCATATTATGAATCATTGTGTATCTCTTCAATTTTAACACAGATTAATGAAAAAATGGTTCTATTACTCAAAATATATCTCCCAATTATAGAAGATTATATCCCAAGACATGAAATTTAGTATTATAATCTTCTTTTATATGGTAACCTTTTGTTGATATGTTCTCTTGGGAAGCTTTCCATTGGCATTTGATCCTTGTAATTGGTTTGTTTTTTCAATGTGGTGTAAGAATAAGAATATTAGTAAGCATCCCAAACACAAAAATCAATAACATCTCCAATGATAGAAAATCTTGGAGGCCAACCCCCATGAGTGATAGTAAAATTTGATGTTCAAATTAAATGTGTTTCCATGCATTAGCCTCGGAACTTTTGGTCATAGAAGTTATCCTCTACTCATCAGCATGAATGATCTATTATAGAGAAATTATCTCTCTCTTTCTTACTACAAGAAATAATAATTGGGTGATATTAGAGGGATTTGTATGGAAAAAAAATGAAAAGGTACAAAATCTCCCATATCTTCTTTTCTATCCACACAGTGTTACACCAACTATATGATTTCTATACTGATGGATTGTGCTTTCATAGAGGATAACTTTACATAATACCCATATATTGTGGAAACCTTGATGGTTTGAGAAGAACTTGAAAATAAAAATCCCTATAAAAAATGAAGTTGATGATTTCAATATTGGAGATTATTTCGATGAGGATTGAACACACAATAACAAATGATGGGCTCAGAAACTATTTATATTAGGGTGGAACCTCCCCCCAATTGAACAAGAAGCACTTTTTAGGAGACTAGTTCTTCCATGAAATGAGATCAACTTCATACTGATTGTACCCCATTATAAGGGGTATTTTTTGAGTCTTGTAAAGTCCCAAACAACACTATAAAAGGACCAAATACCAATGAGATGATCAATATTTAATCAAATTAGAAAAGTAAGATATCCTATGAAGAAATATTCATTGACCAAAAACAAGATAGCATCCTCTAAAAAGTAGCTTGCCCCAATCACAAACCATGGAACTAAAAAGTGAATCATTCTCCACAAAGTATATCAACCGAAATTCACAAAGTAAGGCCTCATTTGTTTTGAACTTGTGTAATGTGATATGATACTATAAATTGTAGGGGAGAAATCCATAATTTTTTGAGTTTATATGGAATTCTATGTGACATTAAGATTTTCATTTTTGTAGCATCTATCATGTGCATGATATTATTTTTCATAATTGAGGTGGACTCCTAAAATAATACATAGAATAGAAAATATTTTTTTATAGTAGTAGTATTGTGATTTCATGTGGCCATGAAGATCCTTTATAGACCACCACATGGACACCCATTTCAATAACGTTTTTACTTGGGGTTACCTATAAATACCCCACTCATTCCTTAAATATAGGGAATAGTAAAACGCATATAATGGATAAGAATTTAATAGATAGAACCTCATAGAAATACTTGATCATTTCATGGAATTCAGACAAGATATTTTACTTTATAAAGAATCTTCACAAATAATTTGTCACATGTAAAATGTATTAATCAAATAAAGAGTAAGTGAAATGTGAATCAAACCCATGAAGTGTATAGAGAACTTCTCTTTGCAAAGATTGAAATTAAATAACTTTTTCAGAATACTTAAACATTATACAAATATATTCCCAAAGACTGTAGTTGGTATAGTACCTTTGGAAACATGGAAACATAAACAGTAGTACATATGTGAGCTACATCATCTCCCACTAGGTTCTTATTATCTATCACCCTTCTTAGACATATCAAACATAGTAAATATCATCATAACCTTGGGGAAAGGAAACATAAAAGCGGTGAGATCAAATTCTCAGTAAGGGTAAAGAAGGGAGGCATGTAAGCATAAACATGAGTATAAGGGTATGAGAATGTGATCTTGTAAATAAAATATCATACCCTAAAAATTAAATATCATAACTGAAATAAGGGAATAAATATTGGGATTTCATAAGACATGAATTATATGAAATGAAGAGCATAAGTCATGAAATAATAAGATAAGAATAAGACATGAAATTGTGGAAAACACATAAGCATATAATTATTTCCACTGTATCCAAGGCATTGCAGAAAAGGCCATATTAATAGTATGGGATAACTCCCCATACCATCATAGTATAAATGGTTTACTCCCATGTCTATTATAGTAGAATGATTTCACTCCTTATACCATATTAGTAGTCATGGTTCACTCTCATGGCCATCATATTTGTCAAGGTTCACTCCCAAGACCATCTTAGTTTATCTCATGAGATATAAAAATTTACCCAATTTATTGGAGGGAGATATAGGTCGCACACATCACATAATGAAATCATACACATATGTACCGCAAGATCATAAATGAAAATATCTTAACCAATAAAATTAAATGGGTATCATAAACATGTAAACATATCATAACTTGTGGAAAGATACATGTTTCATAATCATTTTTTCATAAACATAACCCATGAAAATAATCATATTTCAAAAGTATATAACCCATGAAAGAAAAATGGGTTTCATAAACATATTACCCATGAATGATAAATGGGTTTCATAGAGACCATGGAATTAATAATAACTCATTCATAGAAAGGATATGAATGGAACCTTCAGATACTTTTCCTAGAAATGTATGAGTAACATCAATAGCTTTCATATTATATGGAAAATAATTTTGAAATGTACTCTAAAAACATTTATCGTGGAAAATATCCTTTCTTTTTTGAAAAAAATGATTTTTAATACATAAAACCATTTGAAAATAATTTTCTTAGAAAATACCTTGAAAACTTATAAATAATATTTTAAATCATTTTGAAAAATATTTTTCCTTGAAATATTTTAAAATATGCCTCAAAAACATTTAAACAAATATTTTAAAACACTTTAAAGCTTTTAAAGAAAGCTTAAAAATGTTTTGAAAACCATTTCTTTGAAAATACTTAAAACACTTATAAAGAAAGCTTCAAACTGTTTTGAAAATATTTTTTCATGAAGACATATAAAATTATCAAGAAAATGTTTTCAAAACCATTTCTTTGAAAAAATTACAAAAAATTATAATAAAATCTTTAAAGCATTTTGAAAATCATTTTTCTTGAAAACATATAAAAGAATCTTAAAAATATTTTGAGAACCATTTATTTGAAAACCCATTGAAAATTTGTAAATAAGACTTGAAAATATTTTGAAAACAATTTTATTTGAAAATATATTTTAAAAATATTTTCTTAATGATTAACCTTTTAAAAAATCAAAGGTATCTTTGAAGAAATGACAGCGGGTAAATTTTTACATGTGGTACGAGGTGAAAAGAACATTCATTTTTCATGGTAAAAAGGATAAAAAGGTACAATGTTAAGAAAGTGAAATGAAAATTCCCATGAAGATATTGTTAAAATAAAAAAATGTAAAATTTATTTTAGATATTATAGGGGAATGGTATAATATTAGTGAAAAATATTTTTAGAAAACAAAGATTTCCGACTGAAGAGAGGGTAAAGACGGGCTTTCCAAAAAACACTTTATTAACTATATTATGTAAAAAAGAGTAGAAAATGGTACCAATACATGGGTATATCATGAAATATAATAGGATAAGTAAACTCATTAATATTATTTATATATGGATCATAATATTTCATCAATGGAAGCATAAACATAAAAAATCTCAAATATCAATGAGATTGTCTCAATAAACTCTTATAACTTGGTATCTTGGTAATATACTCTCCATGTAAGGAAAGGAAATTAATTTAATCATATAATATCATTAAAATATTTAAATTAATGACAATTCATGTAAAATGTAAGTATATTCATCCCAAAAAATAGTATACATGCATAACAAAACATGAGTCTCAAAGAAGGAAAATTGAGACAAAACATTTTTACCGATTTGGTAGCTTTTGAAACTTAAACCCCATGAAATAAGGATTGTCAAATGGGAATTTTAATACCAATAAATTTAATTACGAGATACATATAATTCAATCAGGGGAAGTACATACACCACATAAAATTAAATAGTGGAGAACATAGCTTGTATCTCATCGAAATTAAAAGTTAGATAAAATCCACATACCTTGGTCTTGACTCTCTTCATACTCGTACAATTTTTTTATATAGTAAATATAATTTTATTATAAATATTTTAAATAATAATATTATTATATATATTACCATGTATTCTTTGGTTATGAAGTTATATTACCATTTTTTTAACGATCCTTTGTTAAGGTTTCACTTCGGGTAAAATTTACTTTGTTCGCCGCATGTGTCTTAATTTGTTACATCTTTGGTCCTTATATTTATATCATGATTCCATAATGTAGAAAATGATATAAATATAAGTTATATATATTATATTTATATTATAATATTATATATCATAGTGAATTATGTAATGGAACACACCATTCATGGAGATTGTAAGTCATACGTACGCATGAACATTGTTTTCCATTTTTATTATCGTATTGAAAGAAAGTATATAAATGACATATGTATATATATGTATGTATATATATTATTATTAAATTATCATTAATATATCATATAATTTATCATTAAAACCATACTTAATACATTCTATGTCGTGTGTGAACAAAACACATCGCTTTGAGGTTGCGGTAGTCTACACTTCCTCAAACGAGATTATCGTATTAACAGCAAATAGAAGATAAAAATATATGTGTTTTATAAGGGATAAAGAATATTAAATACATATTAAATATAAAATATATAATATATAAATATAGTTTCCATCATAATGTCCACCGGTATTGGTGGTAAATGATAAATAAACAATCATCATTTTGTGAGGTAGTAGTTCATCGTACACAGAAACAGTATGTTCAATATCCATTATATAGAGTTGTGTTTAATTTTAGATCAGAAAATTTACAAAAAAACATCCTATTATATGTATTATAATTTTTTTTCACACAATAATTGAATAAATTGAGTTTAGGTGGTGAATAAAAAAATAATGGAAAGAAGCTTGAGATAAGATGTTACCTCTTAATTGGGTAACTCTTTTTAGTTTATGCCAAAAGGTTTCCTTGAGAATATTTTTCCCAAAGGGAGGATTAATGGTATAATGGAATATTTTTTGGATGATACTTGGGAAGATATTTTATGAACTTAAAAGTTTTGAGAGGTGTGAGGAATGGGTAGAGGTGGTGGACTTTTATAGGGAAGGAAACAGACTCGCATGTAATTTTTAGAAAAAAAAATTAGGTTTGCACATGTTCATACCTAAGAAAAGTCTTACCAAACAAAAAAACTCAATAATGGAAAGTTTATGGCTAAAATAGGTATATAAAATGGGTTTTTTACATGTTTCTAGGTCGTTTGGGCCCTTAATTTTAAGGTTTATTCCCTAATTAATCTTAATTTGGCCTTAACTATTGTGAATAATTTTAATCAATTTTAATGATCATTTTGGTCAAAACATAACATGGTATTATTATACAATAAATATTATACTAAATGAAATAGTGTATGTTGGATTTTTTAAATTCAAATCACAGAAGTGAAAAAATTAAAATTAGAGCTAATCCAGCTGACGGGACGAAATAACAATGTTTTAAAATAGGAAAAAGTTCAAAAGTTTGTTCAGATTTTATATTCAGTTTCAAAGTAAAATTAATTTTAATGAATTAAATTGTATTAATATATTTAATAATTATATAATATTACCTTAAAACATATTTATAATATCATTTATCATTAATAATTATTTAGAAAAAAATGAATTTTTTAACTAAAAACAGTATTTTTCACTATTTATCAAAAAATGAAGTTTCTTAAAAAAATCTCAAAAATTCACCCTAGGATAATTTTGATGTTATGAATTCAAAAATAAATTTTATTTTATCTAATTCAATATATAAATTTGTCTAAAATTAATTTTATTATTAAAATTGATACATTTAAAAAATAATAAATGGACTTTACAAAATATATTATCTCTCTTTATCAATATGTTTTATTTATATAAAAAAATTATAAAATTATTTGAAAATTTTTTATTACTATTCATATTACAAATTTTAACATCAAAGTAATAATTATTTTATTTAAATAATTAATACACTAAAAAGAGTTGTTTTGTATAAACTCGGTGTTGTGTGGATCGTATGCCAAGTTAGTGTTGCTTGTAGTGCAAGCCAAGTTGTTATTGCGTGTAGCGCATACCACGTTGGTATTTCATGTGAAAGGAATTTTTGACTTAGTTTTTTAATATATATATATATATATATATATATATATATATAACTATTTCTAATGTCACGTGAAATGAAAATATTGATAAGATAAATTAATTTAAAAAATATAATTCTCAAAATCTTGGGGTGTTACAAACTGTCTCCTTTATGGAGGTGCTTCATGAAACCACCCCATAAAGAAACCTTGTGTATAATCTCCTTTTCAGAGGTACTTTGCGAATTTTCCCCATGAATTCACCACAATAAGTTACTCCTTTGCGGAGTTACCTCACAAAGGCTCCCTAAAAAGCAACCCCATGAGCTTAGTTTAGAGAGGGGTGTTTCACATAAGATCTTGTATAGAGTATACTTAAAACCAGCTCCATCATAAATCCCTAATCCATTCTCATAGAACAAATACTATCCCCTATAGTACCCAATGTTATAAAAATTATATTTTAATTAATATTCCTATAATTCTATTCGTAATGGCTTACATCCACATAACATTTAGACATCCCATGGACATTTTGTAAAGTTGTGAAATAGTGGAAAATTGGAACACTCTGATGTCCCATCATCATGAGTCCATTCCCCTTATTATTCTACTAATATTTTTTATCTTATCATCAAAACTCAGGTTTGAGATTCCTGAATACATGGACAAGCCTTAGTCATGATCCCCAACACATCTTCACAGGGCCTTATCCTCTACGAAAACCTCTTCAAAGGTCTATATCCCATATATAGTTCATGTATCATTATTGATATCTTATATATTGTTTCTCACACTAAGAATGACTCATATGAGGTTAGATATTCTCGTTGACTTTTTTAGTAGAATTCTTATGACACACCCAACATCAATGTTCTAGTAACGTGACATAAAACTACATAGAAACTTCTTTATTATATAATGTTAAACTACATACTACAATCCAACCACATGAATTCAAACTATGAAACATGAGCTACATGGTATTTGACTCCTTTCAAGAACGATATGTAGGATGCTTACCATGGGTTCAAAAAGAACATAATCAACTATATCCATCCTCTTGGGGACATATTCCTTATGAATCCACTTATGTCTTCCCACTTAAAGATATATTACCCATGAGTGCAGATTTCACTACATAATGGGAAATAATATCTCTAAGATTCAATACACTTCCACTAGGGTCATATTCCCTATAAACCATTCATTCATGGGTCCATAATCCTAAGAAACCATGTCCCATATAGAGGACCATATTCTCTATGGTTATCACTATATTTATTTCATTAGTATAAATTCCTAGACAAACCATGTTCTTTTTAGTGGGATATACTCATAGTAATAAAAAAATAACATACCAAACAATTTCATATTCCACATGAAACCAACCTATACTCATTGGGTCATATTACCTTCAAGTTCAAATAGAATGGGCTTCCCATGTGAAAGTCTCACAACAACCATTTATTACATTTAATCCCTAATAGTCCACTTTGTACGACTTTAAACTACTTGAAATTGGTCCTTTCCACAACCTTAAAAGTTATGACATGTATTATGAAGTGTCACTAAACAACATCGGTTATAATTCCTTTCATGAGTATATGCAGTAATCACTTTTTATGGTCCCTTTTCTGATATCATCAACCCTTAACACCTTCCCTAATGGAATTTAACTATAGATCACTCAGTAATGTGAATTTAATTCATAATACCCTAAGAATACACATCACTAACCATTTGAATATGGGTAACAAGTCCCATGTTGTGGTTTGTGAAGAATTATTGAATATGACTTAACTTTATAAGAGAGTTCAAGAGTGGGAAATAATCACATTAAAAAGGTTTGATGAGACCAATATCCCACCCTCTTGATCAATGTTCATTCCTTAGAGTGACTGGTAAGACAACCCAGTGACTGTCTACCTTCTGAAGGAAGGTCCACAACAATGCCCACACCATACCATCAAGAAATGGGAAGTGCATTTGAGGTTTCCACCAGAAATAGGGATGACATGAACTTTTAAATTCTAATGAGTGGAGGAGAAACAAATTTCTCTAATGAAGTGGAAACACTCAATGCTTTAAATAGTGGCATTCAGTGATGAAGGAATAAATTAATTCCTTGGAGTTCAATAGAACATGGAAGTTGACAAAGTTACCATAGTGGAAAAAGAAACATGGTAAAAAATGGGCCTTTCATTTTAAATAAATACATAACTAAAGGAAGAGACGTAACATGTGTCTAGTTGTTAAGGTTTTCCAATATAAATATGGAATATATTTCTCAAAAAATACATCACATATAATTAAGAATACTTCAATTTGGATTATGCTAAACATAGAATATTTTGATGATCTATATCTTGAGTAGATGAGTCTAAAAACATCATTCCTATATGAATACTTAGAGGAATATATTTATATAAATAATCATAATTTTTTTAGGATCATCAAAATAAAAGTCTTTTCTAAAGACTACGGTGAAGATTTAATGGATTGAAATAGGTTCCTCAGTAATGTAGTTTAAATTTTGATAGTTTCATGGTAGTAGAAATATTCATGAAAATAAAACTGGAAAACTATAACTATAAAAATGTGTGGGGTGAAGGATGTTACATCATCTTTATTCTACATGTGGATGATAGGTTTCTCGTTAAAATATAACTTTCAATGATTCATGGTCTAAAATGTGATTTTTTTTCATAAGGTTCGAGATGAATGATCTTAGATGGGCCAAGAAGATTTTGAGAATGATAATTGAGAGATATAGAAAAGATAAAACTTTGGTTTTATCTCAGAAGGACTACTTCTATAAAATATTCAACTGGTTTAGTAAAATCATATGTATAACCATCTTAAATCCGTTGGTTGGACTCTCTAAGTTTTTGAATGAAAAGGAATAAATCATGTAAATTGAGGTCTAGTATATAAAAAAATTACATTCACATAATAGTCAGAAGTTTGATGTACCTAATTATTTATAAATTAATGGATATTAACTTTTTAGTGGGATTAGTGAACCATTTCATGTAAAATCCAGAAAGGGGACACTATGAGGATGTGAAATAGATCATTCATTGCTTAAAGGGATCAAAAGATACATCCCTATGATTTAGTGAAGATAATACACTATAGGGATTCATAAATGCATACTTTTTTTCAACATTAAAATACCTATAATATCACAACATCTTTAGTGATTACCCATAGATAAACCATAGTCATTTGGAAGTCTCAGTTCAAATCAGTGATTTCTCTAATATGGAAGCTGAATTTGTGGTAACAATAGTAGATGAAAAGGAATTGAATAGGTTGATTTGATTGTTAAAGGATATCTATAGATCCTATAAGGAGGGAGTAATCTACTATGATATGACTCACCAAGAATCCAATCTAGTGTTTTCTTCAATTAAAAAACACATTGACATGAAATTCCACTTTATTAAGAATTTTATAGAAGATAAAGTGTTAGAGTTAAAAAAATATAGTCAGAAAGATTGAATCTAACTGATATATTATCAGAATTTCTAGTTCAAAAAATATTGAGGAAAGATTCTCCTTCAATAGAACTAGGATGAAGGAAACAGGAGGAGGAATATAAATGTTGTGGAAGTAAGGGTGCCTAAACATTCCCAAAGAAATAGAGTTTTCTAAGATTTTTTCTTGAAATAGTATTTAAGTGGAATATTTTTAAGAACTTGAATCTAGTTTTAATGTTTATATTAATAAACTCAAAAGAGATTTCACCATAAGATAGGTGGCCTTGATGGTTTGGATTATGGAAAAAGAAACTCTAGTGGAAGGTAGATTAATCGGAGGGGTGTTTTCTAACAGTTAGTGTGAATAGGGGTTGTTCACTAGAAGATTACTATCAGAACTTATGTTAGGGAATGTTCAAGATGGATATCTAGTAAAGGATGGAGAGTATGGGTACTTCCTCTTATCAATTGAGAGAAAGGTTAAGTCTAAAAAATAAATAGTGAATTGGTCAGCATTCAATTTCATTATATGGACATCAAAAAAATTCATGGGTCAGTGTTACCTATTAACTGAATGAATCCCAATATAAATTTAGGGATGTAACTTATTCAGAGGTTTAATTGTGATGTTGAAAAAAATATCTTAATATTAAAATTTACTCATAGATATTGTAAAACTCTATATATTTTGATTAATAAAATGGTAGGTGGCCTTCTCCCTTGGAAGTAGGATTTAATGTTTGAACCATGTGAAACTTTATTTATTTATTTTCTGCTTTTTACCTTTGATTTAATATTGTGTGATGTATGAGTTTAATGGAGTGTGTGTGAGGTTTAACTTAGTATAGTGAGTATGGATCTTTAGTTTCTCGTCTTCTACTTTACTGAGATTGGTGGAATAATCCCATTTCAGAGGATTTGTTCCATTATGTTGACACCTTCCAGTAGTTTTAATTATATGAATCAGAATTTGGGAAGAGGTATCTTCTCCAAAAAAACTTTTCCCCCATTATTCATTAATTTTTATCTATTGACTTTTAATTTCAATGTCTGAAATCTGAAAAAAAATATTATTATATATTTTTAGATTTTATATCAAGTAAAACATATTGACATCATACGAATGCACAAGAAAAATACTAGTATGTATACTGACTATGAATACTCCTTCTATATGTGCCACCATTAAATGCCTATATTATACCCTCCCTAATTCTAATCCACCCTGATATTCGTATTTCATGCAAACATTTTATAGTATTTTAATACATTTATTTTGGAATTTAATTAATTATTATTGCTAAATTTTGGATTGTTTGCCGTGTTATATGTTTTATGGAAGGATATGATAGATAAATGAAAAATATAAAAAAGAAAATTTTTATTTTGAGATTTTCTCGGGTATTTACATCAGATGCTCAAGGATAATCTCGGAGAAATTCTAAGGAACATAACTGAATAACTAAGGAAAAAAGAGGATTCTAGAGAAAAAATATAAAATTAAACATCAGGTAATCATTACACGTTATGTACTGGTGAAAGTGGTGAAAATAGGGACACATTGTGAAGAAAATAAAATCAATATGAAAATTTACATGTGGTGTAATAGTTTACACCACGTGTAAATTGTCAGGATGAGATTCAAGTTCCCAGATTTAGAAAATCTTCTACTTTTGGAAAATTTTATGACATGGGACCCACCCTAGACCACTTTTTGGCCATTACTTTATAAAATTAAATAATATCGGAGCCCATCTAGAGCCTATAAATAGAGTTCTATCTAGCTATTATGGAGATGATCCTGAAGAACAAATCTTGGATCGAGAAGCTAGGTTGTGCAGTATCCTCCCCGATTTCATCTCCATTTTCATTATAATTTCTTTTTATTTTTTCCTTCCCTCTTATCCTCTCATCAGTGGGATGAGGGGGTAAATCCACCTTGTTCTGGGTTTATTTTATATATGGGGGATGGTGTTTTGGAATTTATTTATCTTAATTTTATTCATGTATTTATTTTTCCATAATATAATCTTCAACTTACAATCCCTTAATTTTAATTTTTTCATGACCAATGATAATTGAATCAATAAGAACCTTTAAAATTATTCAACTAGAAACCCTAAAGGAGGCCTAAAAATTTTCAAATTTAGGTAAAATTATAATTAAATATGATATCGAGAAAAACTTGATTCAAAGAAACCCTAAATTACCAGACCAAGGGAAATAGGGGATCGCCGCGTTAAGGAGGGGATACCATAACCATTGGATCTTCCTCATCTCAACTCTAAAACCAATCAAGATTTAATCAACCAATTTTATAAAACCAAAATTTCATATAAAAAATAAAATTACAAAACCCTGGAGTGATTTTCAAATCTATTTATAAACCAATCAATCAATATACTTTAATTTCATCCTTTTCTTTCTTCAAATCAATCAAACCCATCATTTTCTCACCTATTTCTCCAAATTAATAAAATTAATTATTTTGGAAACCAAATCAAACTAACTCACCATATATATTGGTTCAACCTCAAACTATACTGATATAATGTTTTTATTAATTTATTAGAATATATTGAGTTTTTATAAAAATTTATTTTGATATCACCCATTGGGAAATAACGCACCCTCCAGGTGTTTCAATCTAGCACTGTTATCAGTGATGGTTACAAGTTAGTTTTTTGGAATTTAATTTTTTATTTTATTTTACTATATTATTTAAATTTCGTTATTTACATTGGGTGTGTTCATGTTGTGGATTTCATATTTTTAATTTTTAAATGCACAACCACAACATACGAGCAAAAGGAAAAGAATTTTTTTGACTTCAATACCAAATTGGAGAAATGAATAATAGAGAACAAGGAAAAAATAACCATGAAGGGTGATGACCAAAACAAACCCACTTGTTTTATTTAGAGAGATCAGTGTCTTTGGATGCTCACATACTATCAGGATCCATCAAACATAGGATTACCACTGAGAATCCTAGAACCCCCCATTTCTACAAACCATTTCGAGATAAATCCTACAATAATTTTTATGATCTCAAATAGTGTTTAATTCATCAAACTTATGCACGAATATCCAAACAAAAATATGAGAAGATTACTTGAGCTCTACGACACATTCCAATTCTAGAATGTCTCAATCGATGCAGTGAGACTCCGTCTCTTACAATTTTTAATACATGAGTGAGCTTGAAATTAGATTAAAATATTTTCAGTGCATTCCATCACAACATGGGATGAGCTAGCACAAAACCTCCTCACCTACTTTTTTCCACCTTCAAATTTAATGGACATACGGGTAAATATTCTAAACTTTTGTCAATTTAAAGATGAATCATTGTATTGTACCTAGAAAAGATACAAATATATGATTCAAAAAATGTCCCCATCATGGTATAGAGCTATGTATGCTAATAAAAACATTCTATAAGGTATTTTATAAGGTAAAAAATAAATTTTTTATGTTGTAGGTAGAGGATCATTACTGATGATGTCATTTGATGTGGTCTACAACTTGTTAGATGAAATGGAGAGAAATAGTTTCTAGTTGAAAAGAGAAGAGACACAATATAAATTCATTCATGAATTAAAAAAAATGACTAGATGGTGGTACAAATGGATTGATAGAAGAACCTAGTTCTTTTTCATGAGATACAGGTTACTTTTTTTCATTTTTCCATAATATTTTTTGAGAAAATAAGGAAAATGGGGGGAAATCCCAAACTTTGGGGGTGCACGCCGTGTACTTTGGCCGTGTGGGATGAGTACACAAGGCGTGTAGCCATGCTGGCGATGAAAGCTGTAAAAACTGACTACACGTCATGTAGTGGGTATTTACATGCTGTGTAGTTAGTTGGTAGGAAAATAGTAAGGAGGTGGCCAGCTGAGCGATAGTACACGCCGTTTACTCAGGTATTACATGTTTTGTACTCATGTCGACAGATGAACAGTGCCACGTTGGCAAGAAGCCATCAGCAAAACAGTTAAAAAAATAAAAATTACATGTCGTGTACCCAATAGTACACGCCATGTAGTCTTTTTTTCTCTTAAAATGTGAATTAGCCTCCTCTATTCACAGAGGAAGCTTAGAACCGGAGGAGATCTTGGGAGAGATGGCCAAAACTTGGAGGACCTCCTGACTGCACACCGGGAACCCTTTTTCTGCACCGTCGATCTCCTTGGGACCGCACGGGTGAGTTCTTCTTCTCCTCGCGTAGCTCTTGCCAATTCTTCCTCTAAGGGATGTTATTTGAGTTTGAATGAGGTTATGTTCACCTCAGATCTACATCATTATCGGACATTTCGAGGAGTGTCGTTCACGTATATCGATCAAGGGAGATCGAGGTATGTGGCATGGTGTTTAAATTCCAATTGTTGTGTGTTTTTGTGTACCATTGTGCTACGAACCCACTTTGGGGTGTCGTATGGATGAGGAATTGGCTGTTTTAATACCTATAATTACATAGGTAATTTAACATAAGGGTAAAATCGATGTTTGGGATCCCTACTTGTATCCATGACCACCCAGGGGTGCGTTCCTCTATTTAGCTGTTTCGCCCGGTTACCCGAGGGTATGCCATGTTTATATTGAGCATTAATTTTGCCTTAAAAGGAATTGTATATAAAATTTCTTGTTTTCCTTTTTTATTGGCCCGATTAATTATGCCTGAGGGTAGTGGTTCACTTTACCCTGAGGGCATTGTTTTCTTAGCCCGAGGCCAGTAGTTGTATAGCATGAGGGCAACGTATCTTATGCCTGAGGGCAGTAGCTTCCATGCGTGAGGGAAATATTCTGTATGCCTGAGGGAGAGATTCCATACACCTGAGGGGACTATTCATTATACCTGATGGTAATCTTGAGGGTGTGGTTATATTACCCTCAGGGCATGGTTATATTAGCCTAAGGGCGTGGTTATATTAGCCTGAGGGCAAGGTTCTGATTAGCCCGAGGGCTTAGTTATGAGGAACATTGAATTTTATTAAATTGAACATGAAGGTTATCAAATTGAACTAATAAATGAGTATTTAAATGGCAATGAAACTGGTAAAAATAGTTACTTTTGAGTGCTTACTAGTTTACTGCATTTATTGCACACTATTCACTGACAGTTAGGCACGAGCCTTTGGTGGGTGCCTACTGGGATTTATTTCTCACACCCTATTTGGGTCATGTCTTTAGCCCAAACAGACTATATTGTTGTAGGTGTGGATAAGGTAAAGGGTCCCTATATAGGTACTTGAGTGATGCTGAGGTGTAGGGGAGCATGGGACCAAGCTCAGGCTCGTGATGCTGCTGGTTGTTCTATTTTGTTCTACCTTACCTGTACTTTCCGTTGTATTGTATCATACTGTTGTGTAACATGTTCTGGCTATTTTTTAGGACTAGAGACATGTTTCATCACTTTATATATAGCAGTTGGTTTCGTTTTACTTTAGTTGGTCATTCAGTTGAATATTGTTTCTGCTTCTGTTGTTGTATGTTTAGATATTTTATTCCACTACGCTACACTTTGATAAATGAGGGGATAGTTTCCCCACTATCAGACCTAGGACCTCGCTGCTAGTTGGCAGCCTCTGAAGTTGGGGGAAATGTTCTTGAGGTCATGTGACCAACTGGGTTCGGAGCACCCGTTGAGTGGCACCCGAATCCGGGACGTTACAAAGTGATATCAAAGGAGTTATTTTTATTGGACTTACTATTTGGAGTTTTAGTCATGGATAGGATGGAAATGGTAGTTGGTAATAAGTTGTGCCCGACAGTAGCTAACTCGTGTACAAGGAAAATCAAATTTACATCGTGTTGCAATTTTATTGATTTTGTAATTTGAAGTTGATCTGATTTTCACCGTTGGGTGACACACATGTAATTTTGATGTTTATATGTTATATGTGGGTTCTATTTTAGTTGCAACCTGATTAGATGAGGGTATTCCATCTCATGCATCATTTAGGCACATTCTAGAAATCACATGTCATGCATTCTTCCATGCCATGTAGGTGCATTTGAAACGCATGCTGTTGTGATAGATGCTTTGATAAATACCGCTATTTGATAGGGTATTTTGTATGAGGCCTTGATAGAATGGAAACCAAACTTTGTTTATTGATGAGTATAGTCCCTCGTTGAGCGGAATTTGTTGGATCACTGGTTGTTTACCATACTTATAAACACAGATAAGATGCCAAGATTTGATTCGTGATGAGTATGGGCCCTCATGGATCAAAATTTGGCACTTAGGTGTTAGTTTTAATGTTTTCTGGGCTCCGGAGTAGTTTCTGAGGCATACTGTCTGGATAATCCTGTATACACGCCGTGTAGTTCTCTGGACACACGTTGTGTGTTCTTCTGTTCGAGAAGAAATGAAAACTTTTTAAGTACACGTCGTGTACCCTCTATACACGCTGTGTAGTCTCTTCCTGTGTCATAGATCATGTGGGCAGGTACATGGGGTAGGGAATGGTTTTCAGACAAACACGTCGTGTACCGTTTGTACACGCAGTGTAGTAGTGACCCGGTGTCCACCCGTGTAATAACCAACACGGATGGCGATACCTTAAGAAATACACATTGTGCTCACTTTGAACACGCTGTGTATTCTGACCCCAGTACCCAGCCATGTGACTAACAACACGGGTCGGTGTTATCCTCCCTTTTATACATCGTGTCCTCCTAGAACACGTCGTGTAGCGGTAGCTGAGTAGCCAGCCGTGTAGTGAGCAACACAGGTCGGTCTGGGGATTCTGGTACATGCTGTGTCGTTTGGAAAACAAGTCGTGTAGTGTGGCCTGGTTATACATGTCGTTTCATGAATGGCACGGGCAGTTGGAAATTAAACCATGCATGCCGGGTAGAAGTTATACACGCCGTGTAGTCTTGTTCAAGTGATCCGTGTGTCTTAGCCGTGTAGAAGGACTCGGGTAGGGAAGGAGGATTCGAGAACATGATGTGTAGTATTTATACACGTCATGTAGTCATGTTTTATAAATCTTGAAGACTTTTTTTCTCCTTTCCCCTTGTTTCAGTTTTTGATAATCTTCATATAAGGAATCTTTTGACCTTGTAGATTCATGACGCTGAGACGACCACCAGTTTTTTGCCAAGAGATCGGCAACAATTATACTCCGGAGATGGTGGACATGGGCTACCAGTTGATCCTCCAGCAGTGCCAAATGCGGCGCTAGCCGTTATACCGGACGCAGGCGCGGAGGTGTAGTTCTGTGAAGGCTTCATGCAGTTTATTCAGACCTTCTAGGGAGCACCGCAGGCTGACACATCTATGGCTGAGCTGACTTGTATATTCAAGAAGCAGCATCCACCTATGTTTTCAGGGGATGAAGGACCACAGGCTACAGAGTCATGGTTAGATTCAATGTAGACTATTTTCAAGCATCTTGAGATGCCTCCTGGGTGGAGGGTCAAGATCGAAACTTATATGCTACAGGATTCCACCAAGAGGTGTTGGGATGTTACCACCCAGAATGAGCATCACCACGACATGGTGTGGGAAGACTTTCAGGTAGGGTTCTATGACTTCTTCTTCCAAGAGACGTTGAGGGTTGATCGAGCTCAAGAGTTCAAGAATCTGCAGCAGGGCGTTATGTCAGTGATGGATTATTCTACTCACTTTACCGAGCTTCAGTGTTTTTCACCCGTTTAGGTGGGTGATGATACGTTGCGGGTCAGATTCTTTGAGGATGGTATTTGATATGACATCCGAACACTGGATAATGTTTTCAGGTTGCCTATTGTACATGTTATTGTGACCCAGGAAATGATTACTAAGAGGAACCTGAGGGAAGCTAGTGGTGTGGGCCAGGGTAGTTTGACACTAGTTACTGGTACTATTTCTACTGGTAAGAGGAAGATACAGATGGAGTTCTCTCAGGGTAGTATTACCAGCCAGATAAATGCTTCGGGTGGCCCGATCATTTTCTACCAGTATGGTAAGGAGGGGCACAAGAGACCGTAGTGTCCACGTGACCTAGTGGAGTGTTGAGCTTGTGGAAAGATGGGTCACCTCCAGCGTTATTGCAGGGTGTTTCTGCCAGTGGCTAGTGAAAGGGATTCTGTGTAGACTCTGCGTGCGGGAGTAGGACCAACAGCTTCTTACTAGTTGGGAAACTGGAAAACATCAGGGCTTTTAGGCCGATATGGTGGTCATCTCCATGGTATCCGGACACCAAGATCTTAGATGCAGTAGGGTGGGACAGCTCAGGGTATCCAGGATGTGTCACAGGGTCGCGGCACTGGGCAAGAATATGCAGTACAATAGACCCAATAAGAGCAGGATCCCGGACCTTCTACTATCAGAGGTGCTATTCTAGTAGCTTATGTTTTATCTTTAGTAATTTTCTATATGGGTGCTACATATATCTTTATATATATGCCTATTTTGGAGAGCTTTGGTCTCTGTGTTTATTCTTCTTCTAATGTCATGACACTAGACTCTCCGTTGGGAACTAGAATGACTGGTGTGCATCAGTGCAATGAGTGCCCCTAGAGGTTAGTGGGTGTCACTTTCTATGGGACCTCTATGTCTTAGAGATGACGAGCTATGATTTCATTCTTGGGATGGACTGGTTGGTTCCCTTTCGAGCCTTAGTGGATTTCTATCATTACAGGGTGAGTTTCACATCACCAGAGGGCGGAGAGTTTCTATACAAGGGCGAATGGGATGTCCAGGAGAGTCGAGATGGACCTGAGCATCGTGGGCGGGGTCGTGTGAAAACCCAGATTACGAGTTTATATTTAGATGATCATGGGACTTGTCAGAACGATTTCCCTCCTGTAGTTGATCATTTCAGGGATGTCTTCCATGATGACTTTTCGGGTCTACCTCCAAAGAGAGAGGTGGATTTCTCTATTGATATTTTTCCATGAGCAATACCAATGTCCATTCCTCCTTATAGGATGGCTACACCAGAGTTGCAGGAGCTCTAGAGACAGTTAGAGGAGATGTAGTCAAAAGGTTTCATCCAACCCAGTACTTCTCCTTGGGGTTCTCCAGTCCTTTTTGTGAAGAAGGTGGATGGTACCCTCAGACTCTGTGTGGATTATTGGAAGTTGAACCAGTTGATGGTCAAAAACTGATATCCCCTACCGAGTATTGATGATCTTTTCAATCAACTTGGAGTAGCATGAGTGTTCTTGAATATTTAATTGAGGTCCGAATATCATAAGTTGCGTGTTAGACCATCTGATATACCTCTCACATCATTCAGGAGCAGATATGGTCTATAAGAGTACTTGGTTATGCCGTTTGGACTCACGAACGCGCCGGAAGTTTTCATGGCTCTGAAGAATCATGTGTTCCATCCTTTTCTGGATTCTTTTGTGGTAGTCTTCGTGGACGATATCCTGGTGTACTCTCACACTTGACACGACTATGCTACCCATCTTGAGATCGTATTGAGTACACTGAGAGAGCATCGGCTATATGCTAATCTCTCAAAGTGCCACTTTTGGATGGACCAGATACACTTCCTGGGTCATATCATCTCAGAGGTAGAAGTTTTCATGGACCTAGAGAAAGTGAGAGCAGTAGTTTCTTAGGAGCATCCAAAGAACGTGTTTGAGATATAGTGTTTCTTAGGGCTGGCTGGTTACTACAGGTGCTTCATCCAAGACTTCTCCCTCTTAGCAGCACTGTTGACAGGTTTGACTAAGAAGGGTGTGAAGTTCATTTGGACCGAAGCTTGTGAGACAGCCTTTCAAGAGCTTAAGGGAAAGTTGACATCAGCACCAATCTTGATACTCCCAGAGTAGGGGAAGAGCTAAACTATTTAATATGATGCATCAGGTTTTAGGTTGGGAGCTGTGTTAATGTAGGGTGATCGATTTGTTGTGTACGAGTCTTAGCAGTTGAGGCCACATGAGAGGAATTACCCGACGCATGATCTTGAGTTGGCTGCAGTTGTTCATGTGTTGTGCTATTGGAGACATTATCTCTTAGGAGATAATTTTCTGGTTTTCACCAACCACAAAAGTCTCAAGTACATCTTTACTCAGCATGACCTGAATCTGAGACAATGAAGGTCAGTCGAATACCTTCAGTTCTTCTACTTTGAGCTTGCCTATACACTGGGTAAGGGTAATGCAGTTGCTGATGCACTACGCAAGAAGATTCAGACACAAGTAGTTCATGAGGCCAGTGGTGAGTGACAGCTTATGGCTTTGTTCTCTCAGATGCATTTGGAGGTGCACAACAGTCAGGGTCATACCTATTTTCATCCTTAGTTTTGACCTATACCCTCCTGAGTAGAGTGAAGATGAGACAACTATCTGATTCTGAAGGCCTAGTTCTACGGGTGTCGGTGGCAAGTGAGGACCCCCTCCTGGATGGACAATAGGTGATGATGAGGTATTGAGTTTCCATGGACGAGTATGGGTTCCGTGGGATATATGCGAGGATCTGATGCGAGAGTTTCATACTTCAGCTTGGGAAGTGCATCCTAGAGTTTCCAAAATGTACCGTGACTTGAGACGTCAGTATCGGTGGTCGGGTATGAAGAGAGAGGTAGATGGTTTTGTTACTAGATGTTCCACCTGTCAGCAGGTGAAGGAGGAGCATCAGAGGCCAACCATTCTATTATAGCAGTTACCAATTCCGGAGTGGAAATGTGATGATGTTGCGATGGATTTCTTGACTGGGTTTCCAAGGTGACCTTGAGGCAATGATGTTGTGTGGGTCGTTGTGGACAGACTTACGAAGGTAGCTCACTTTTTTCCGATCAAGGAGACCTTCGGTGTTGACGAGCTCAGAAAGGTGTATATCCAAGAGGTCGTACGTCTTCATGGTCTCCCTCGTTCTATCGTTTCGGATAGGGAAACCCACTTTAAGTATTGTTTCTGGCAGAGTTTTCAGAGGGCACTGGGTACACAGGTGCTTCTGAGCAAAACATACCACCCTCAGACTGATGGTCAGTCAGAGCATACGATACAGGTGCTAGAGGAAATACTGCGTGCATGCGTCCTGGACATGGGGGGCTCTTGGGAGAAGCATATACCTCTGGTGGAGTTTTCCTATAATAATAGTTTTTAGGAAACTATTGAGACAGCACCATACGAGGCTTTATATGGTAGGCCATGCCGATCACCCCTGTGCTGGTTGGAGACAGGTGAGGCAGCTTTACTGGGACCACTTCTCGTACATGAGACATCAGAGCAGGTCTAGTTGAAACAGAAGCAGATGGCTACTACGTAGTCTCATCAGAAATCTTATGTTGATCGTTGCAGATGACCCTTGATGTTCGTGGTCGGGGATCAGCTTTTTTTTGCGTGTTTCACCGAGGTTGGGACATAGATGGATCAGGAGATAGGGTAAACTTTCACTGAGGTATGTGGGGCCATTTGAGATTCAGGAGAGAGTCGGTTCAGTTGCCTATCAGTTGTAGTTACCACAGAGGTATTGGGATATGCACGACATCTTCCATGTATCTCAGTTACGCCGATATCATTCAGACTCATCTCACATATTTTAGCCTGAGGAGGTTGAGATTCATGTCGATGCATCCTTTGAGGAGAATCTGATTCATATCATTGATAGGAGCACGAAGGTTCTCTGAGGCAAGTCAGTTCCTCTCGTACGGGTGTTATGGCAGTATGGCCGAGTGTAGGACGAAACCTGGGAGAGGGAGACCGATGTACGTGCTCAGTGGCCAGAGTTGTTCTGAGCTTTATCTTTACCACCCTTGGAAGGGCAATTCACGGACAAATTGCTTTAAGGGGGTAACTTTATAAGAACCTGGTTATTGTTCTTGAGGTATGGGTTTCTTCTTTTCCTTTTTCCTTAAGCGTTTTTGAGAAAATAAGGAAAATAGAGGGAAAATCCCAAAATTTGTGGGTACATGCTCTGTACTTGTCCACACGCCATGTACTTTGGCCATGTGGGATGAGTACATAAGGCATGTAGCAATGATGGTCATGAAAGGTGTAAAAATTGAATACACACCGTGTAGTGGGTATTTACATGCTGTGTAGTCAGACGGTAGGCAAATAGTAGGGCAGTGGCTAACTGAGTGACAGTACACGCAATGTACTCAGGTATTACATGTTGTGTACTCATATCCATAGATGAACAGTGCCATGCTGGCGAGAAGCCGTCAGCAGAACATTTAAAAAATGAAAAGTACAGGTCGTGTACCCAATAGTACATGACGTGTAGTATTTTTTCTCATAAAATGGGAAGTAGCCTCCTCTGTTCACAGAGGAAGCTTAGAACCGGAAGAGATCTTGGGAGAGACATCCAGAACTTAGAGGACCTCCTTACTGCACACCGAGAACTCTTTTTCTGCACCGTCGATCTCCTTGGGACCGCACGGGTGAGTTCTTCCTTCTCCTCGCGTAGCTCTTGCCAATTATTTCTCTAAGGGAAGTTATTTGAGTTTGAATGAGGTTATTTTCACCTCAGATCTACATCATTATCGGACATTTCGAGGAGATTCGTTCACATATATCGATCTAGGGTGATCGAGGTAGGTGGCCTGATGTTTAAATTCCAATTGATATATGTTTTTGTGTACCATTGTGCTATGAACCCACTTTGGTGTGTCGTATGGATGATTCATTGGCTGTTTTAATACCTATAATTGCATAGGTAATTTAACATAAGGGTAAAATTGATGTTTGGGATCACCTCTTGTATCCATGACCACCCAGGGGTGCATTCCTCTATTTAGATTTTTGGCCTGGTTACCCAAGGGTATTCCATGTTTATATTGAGCATTAATTTTTCCTTAAAAGGAATTGTATATAAAATTTCTTGTTTTTCTTTGTTCTTGGCTCGGTTACTTGTGCCTGAGGGTAGTGGTTCACTTTAGCCTGAGGGCATTATTTTCTTAGCCCAAGGGTAGTAGTACTATAGCCTGAGGGCAACGTATCCTATGCCTGACAGCAGTAGCTTCCATGCATGAGGGAAATATTCTGTATGCCTGAGGGTGAGATTCCATATGCTTGAGGGCACTATTCATTCTACCTGATGGTAATCCTGTGGTTGTAGTTATATTAGCCTGAGGGCATGGTTATATTAGCATGAGTGTGTGGTTATATTATCCTGAGGGTAAGGTTCTGATTAGCCTGATGCCTAAGTTATGGGGAACATTTAATGTTGTTAAATTGAACTGGAATGTTATAAAATTAAACTGCTAAATGAATATTTAAATGGCAATGAAACTGGTAAAAATAGTTACTTTTGAGTTCTTACTAGTTTACTGCATTTATTGCACACTGTTGTTTCACACTATTCAATGACAGTTGGGCACGGGCCTTTGGTGGTTGCCTACTGGGATTTTTTCTCATACCCTATTTGGGTCATGTCTTTGGCCCCAACAGACTATATTGCTTCAGGTGCGGATGAGGTCAAGGGTCCCTATACAGGTACTTGAGTGCTACTGAGGTGTAGGGGAGCATAGGACTGAGGTCAGGCTCGTGATGCTACTGGCTATTTTGTTTTTTTTTGTACCTATACTTTCCATTGTATCATATCGTACTGATGTGTAACATGTTTTGGTTGTTTTCTTATGACTAGAGACATGTTTCATAATTTTCTATATAGAAGTAGGTTTTTTTTACTTCAGTTGTCCATTCAGTTGAATATTGTTTCCTGCTTCCGTTGTATGTTTATATATTTTATTCCGCTAGGCTACAATTTGACAAATGAGGGCATAGTTTCCCCATTATCAGACCTAGGCCCTTGGTTCTAGTTGCTATCATCTGGTGTTTGGTGAAATGCACTTGTATTCATGTGACCAACTGGGTTCTGGGAACCCGTTGAGTGGCACCCGGATCCGGGATGTTAAAATTGATTAATAAATAAAATGGATTTCATGACGGTCTAGAAGAAAAACCCCCAAATTATGTTTATAGAAGATGAAAATTATTTTTATTATAATCTTGTTAATAAATTTCAAGGTTAGAGACCACAAAAGAATAAGGAAACTTGCTTCAAAAAAATATTATAAGGTTAAAAACAACAAGCACCCAAAGGTCCCACATTAACGAGCTACATCCATACATTGGATGTGATGCTGGAAACATTCATGACTACTTTCAAAGCTTTATTCCAAAAAATAAAACAAGAATCATCAAACCAAAAGGTTTTATTAATGAATTTAAATCATCAAGTTGGCCAAATTTTTGGTCATCTTAGAGAGATACTCAAAGGAGTACTGTTAGGATTTACTAAAGTATGACCATGTGAAAATTTAGAATCTATACAACTTAGAAGTGGGAAGAAAATAAGAGGAAGTGATATAGAATTTTCAGGAAAAACCCATTAGAAGTAAGAGAAGAGGGTGATGAAAGTAATAAGTGACAAGTATCTTAAGAAGAAAAAAAGGACCACCACAATAATATCCAAGACTTTATTCTCAAGAAAAAAAATTCAAGTAAAGGACAACGTACAGAAAGGTAATTTTTTGGAACATTTTAAAAAATTACATATTATCATACCATTTTCAGAGGCTCTCACAAACATGTTGGTATATAAAAAAAGAAAATAGATGGTAAACAAAAAGAATAATCTAGAACCATTCCACTCTCAATGGAGTTTTTGGAAGTGGTATCAAAGGACCTAACTAATAAAGAATGTGATCCAAATAGATTTTCAATTCCCATATTTATCAGATCTAAAAAATGTGGAAAAGCATTGTGCGACTTCGGTGTGAGTTTCAATATCATCTCATACATAACTTTTAAGATTTTGGGACTGGATAGACTGATGCTCAAAAAATTATTTCTTCAATTAGAATACTCAATAATAAAATCCCCAAGAGGACTAATTTAGGATATCCTAATCATATTTGAAAACTTATACTTCCTCGTCGACTTCCTAGTGTTAGATATGGAAGAGGATAGAAATCCACTCATTCTAAGGAGACCATTTATATCCATTGGGAATGTACTGATCGACATCAAAAGCTGAGAAAATTGTTTGAGTGTTGGAAGTGATCAAGTAAGTTTCAACATCCACCAGGCAATGAAGAATTGTGATGCGTGAGAGGATAATATTTTGGAGAATAAAATATACTTGAAGTTGAGGGTGTCACTGATATTTAAGATTTAAAAGAGTTAGATTCTATTGTGAAAGAATATTCCCAACTGAATAAGAAATAGAAGCTAAAGACCAAGACTGCTAACATAAGAGGAGTGACAGACTCCTCTATATTTGAGGAAGGAAAATAGGTGTGTATGGTACATGAAATCCCATTTAGTTCATCAGGATTGATGAATAAATGGTTGATCATTCCAATGGAGATCAAGAAATTACTTCCATCAGTGAGAATTAAGTTATTTAGAGTATAAGGACAAGGTATGACCTATGTGGTTATGAAATAACTAAGTCCATTTATGACTCTAGATTGGTGAATTTTTTTAGTGGTGTGTATGACCTCGCTCCAAATATTTCAAAATTAATTGATAATGGCATTTTATTTCACATTTTTATTTTTAATTTACAAGTTCATCAAGACCCAAGCTAACAGCAAGCATCAAGAATCAAAAGAAAAGGTTATTACAAAATATACATCGAGTAATCAATACAAGTCATAAATATGGTGTAGGTATAACCTACACATCCTACTTCATAAAATCAATTTAAATAGGATTAAGAGATTAAATTAAAAATAATTCTATTATATTCCCCACATTTAATTAGATTTTTTAACAACAAATTTTATGCCCACATTGGATTCTTACATCAATCAACTGAACTAGAAGACATAAACTGCTCAGGATAATTATCATGCCATGAATTTAGATTTCTTTGTCAATAAATTTGAATGAGAACAATAGGAAAAAACAATTTTTATAGATAATAATGTGTATTTTGATTTAAAAAATAATGATTTATTGGATAATGTTGATAATTATAAATGAAAGTTTTCTAAGAATTTTCCAATCCTTGATTTTCGGATATTTCCATTAATTGATTTAATTATTCATATCCATTTCCATAAGTAGTTATTCCATCCATTTATCTCTTTCTTGAGACATCCACTGAGCAAATATTTTACATTCTTCCTTTCATATATTTCTTGAGAAACTCGAGCATTATTTCTTTTAGAAATTTCTTTGCATATTATTGAAGCTATGACTGAGCAAAATCACTTTTAAAATTATTTAGGTATTCTTTTTACTATCTTTTATCCTTAGACCTACCTTACATTAATATTTTTTAAGCCCGTAGAAGTAATGATTTTCCTTTTTAAGAAATGATCCATGTTATAAGTCTATATTATCTTTTCCTTCCTTCATCTAAATTTTTTCATGATTATCAAACATAAGAGTATGGGAAATGGTGACTGGAGGAATTGATACATTTTTCAGAATCAATAAGTTTTGGGATATTTCATGATATTTGGGAAAAAATTGTCATTGTGTTAATTGCACACACTCTTAAAAAAAAGAAAAAAGGGGTTGTGTCTTTGGAAAGTCAAAAATCACCATTTCCTGACTCGTGATATTGTTATAACTATTTTAAATAGTTTTGTTCTATGATCATTAAAGGTTGGGTGGTGAATGTGAGAAATGTCCCTAGTAAATTTTTTGAAAAAAATAACAATAAAGGAGGGTGTTTTATTTATTTCATTTCATTATCTTTATGATCCTTCTCTAGGATACTATGAGAATATGAGACTTTCATTGAGTTTTTTTATCACCATGAAAATTAATTTAGAGTTAAACCTCATTTTTAGCCTTGTATGATTTACATCATTTACCTACCTACCCTAAGCCTCATAGTCATTTCATCTTAAATGGTGAATCCCTCATGATTACTTGTGATTATATATTTGTGTGGTAGAGATGTTATATGCCTTGGAAGTCTATGGTAAGTTACATGTTCTTAAGTTATGTCCATCACTCTATTCATTCATACATTGATAATGGAAAAAAATATATCATGTGAGGTAAATTAAAAATGGTATTATTATTGATAATGAATTCAAAAATAAAAATGGATAACTGAAAATACTTGGCTACTTGAAAGGGGAAAATTAAAATTCTTGATTGACTTTTTTCTTGGAAAAGTGAGTTGTTGAATAATTTTGATGTGTGATTCTTATATTTTTCATTTTTCATTTGATCAATTTCATATATTGAAATTGAATTTAATGCATGGTAACGTGAATGAATTTTGTAATATGTTGAAATTCGATCCTTAAGGACAAGTCTAAATTCAAGAGTGGGGGTATTTGATATGTGTATTTCATGAATTCAATTTATGGGGTTTTAAAACATTGATTTCTAAATTTAATTGATTATTCTTTACAAATTTTGGACTGTTTGGCTTGTTATGTGTTTTATGGTAGAATATAAGAGATAAATGAAAATGGAGAAAAATGAGAGGTCGCGTTGCGAGCTTCACTCGCGGCGTGACACCAGATTTTTGAGGATGATCATGGAGAACTTATGAGGAACCTAACTGAGTAACCAAGGAAAAATGAGGCTTCCAGAGAAGAAAAATGGAAATGCATGTCATGTAATCATTACACATCATGTACTCGTGAAAGTTTTGAAAGGAGGGACACATAATGAAGTGAATAAAATCAATTTAAAAATTTACACATGGTGTAACAATTTACACCAAATGTAAATTTTTAGGGCAGGATTCAAGTCCCCAGATTCAGTGTATCTTAATCTTTTCACAAAAAATATGATATAGGACCCACCTCATACCACGTTTTGGTGATTCATTTATGAAATTAATTAATACTAGTGCCCATATAATGCCTATAAATGGTGGGATATCCATCTATTGTGGAAAATATCTCAAAAACCAAATCATAGATCGAGAAGCTGAGTTGTGAAAGGTCTTCTTTGGTTTAATCTCTTCTTTAATTATGCTTTCTGTTTCGTTTATCCTTCCCTCTTATTCTAAAATAATTTTAGATATATAAAAATTTTATTGAACTTTTCACCGTCTTTTACCCACCTCCTAGGAGAAATTGCAAATTCACATAAAACATAATGTTTCCACTTCTGTGAGTGGAATTTTGAAAATCCAAGAGACATAGTTAATATCAAGTAGTAAAATATGGTTCAATAAGATAAAAATAAATTTTGGAGAATAGTAACTTTTTACTTTTATTTACCACGGTAAAATGTAAATAGGGTATTTAAGGGTAACAATGATATTATTATTACCCTTACACATGTCCTAATTCTATTGGCTAAGTATAATTAGACCAAAAACAACCATATGAATAAAATATGAACCTATTTGGTCCACTTAAATTAGATAAGGACATTTATTATTATTTAATTCAAAGAAGAGTTAAAAGAGATAAAATCAAAGTGAAATAACTAAAACATTTTTAATATAGGGTTATACATAAGATAAATTCGATTATAAATATTAATTGGAAACATAAAAATATTTCTTACATAATGGTATTTTATTTCTAATTTTTAGACATTATATAATTTAATTTATTTATGACACAATGACGATCCAGTAATTTCCTTATTAGTGAAATATTAAAATAATTGATATTATAAATACCCAAATAAATATAATTTGAGAATTTTAATGAATTAAAGAATTTTATTGGTTAATATGACATGTTATTATTTATTCAATAAATTTTTTCGAATTAATGAAGTTATTAAGACTTTAACAAAAATAAATTATTAAATAGTGTCAAAATTGACAGAAAGGAGTTTTTAAAACAAATATTATATTATTAATTTATATAATATTCCTAAAAATCTAAGGTTCGGCCAAAATACTTATATGATTATAGGTATGTCATTAATGAACCACTTTGGGTTCTATTGGAAGTTTATAGTAAGTTTATTAACCGTATAATATAAAAATACAAAGAGACGTGGTAAATGACAAACTATTTAACTAAGAATTAAATCTAAACGATAAGGGTAAAATAGTGACCAAAACTTGTCTAAAATATATTGGTTGCGTGGTTTTTGACTCATCCCCACATTAGAATTTAAATAATCTAGTTTGGAGCCATTATAAACCGAATATTAATTTATTATAAAATAATACTTTAAGGTTTTTCTAAAGAGCCCCTCCTCCCCCTTATAAAAGGACACCACTTTTAACCAATTCCCCACACCTCTCAAGCCTTTTGGCTCATCAAACGTCTGACCAATTAAGCTCCTCACATATCTATCCTCCTCCTAGAAGCCTTACCTTAGGCAGAAGTCACTTCAATAGTCCTTTTTGGTTCAAACCAAAGTGAGTTACCCAAATTAAAGGTAACGATTTCTCTTATCTTCTTTTCTTTTTATTTCACTTCTCCAACCCCTAAACTATTCTTATTCTTTTATTTTGTAACAACAGAAATATACTAACAATACTAGGATATAGTTATGATAATTATTCAAACTACACTTACACACACCTCCACCCAATGGGTGAAGAACATATTTTTTCTGTGGATGGCAACCAAACGCCTCACGAAACGATGATTGTTCAATTATCTCCTACCACCTATCATGGTGGCCATTGTGATGTCACTATAATTAAATATGATATTAATGATGTTTATTTTATATATAAGCTTCTGTAATTCCATTTTATAGCATACCATTATTCATTTCATGTTGTATATATATACGATAATTTCATTTGAGGAAGTGCAGACTACCGCCCCCTCAAAGTGATATGACTTGTTCATACCATACATCGAACGTTTAAAGGATAGAGTTAATGAACTTAAGTAACACATATTAGATATTATATTATACTAGAATAATAATATTCCTATGTATCATTTGGTTTTGATTCCTTTTAAAATGAAAAAGGAAATGGAAGTTGTGTTTCTGCGTACGTACGGACTACCGTCTCCACGAACGCGATGAGATTCATTCCCCATCGTATCCATTCAAGTCTAATTCTCATTTTATGATTAAAAATAATTTTTATCGACTTGATATCATTCTAGATATGAATAAGATACAACCTATCCATAACAAACACGACTTATGTAAAAAAACATGTAAAATAAAATGAGTAAGTTAACACCTGAAACGACGATAATACTAAGATATTATTAACAAAGAAATGTTAAAAGATCATATATGATAACATATTAATGTATATGATTCTTGTATAATTTAAAAACAATTATTTCACCATTATACATGAGTTTAAACTACCCTTAACCAAAGAAAAGTACAAGGTAACTGTTTATTTCACAATCTCTTCATTATCCGAGGTTGTTTATATGTGATTATCTACTGGGACCTCTTTTTCATCCACATCCATGTTTCTTAAAAAGGTATTTCAAAACATTCTTACTACTTTACAAAAATATGGTTTAAAGTCATTTATACACTTGTTTGACTTTTTATAAGAATTTTATAATGGAATATTTCTATCCTTTTCCAAACAAGGTCCTTTTTAACCTTTTTGACAAAATTAAGGTAAGAATGTATTTTTTTAACTTATACGGTGGGTGCAGCTATTTTCTGCCATTATAAAATCTTTTAATCATCCCTTAAAAACTTATAAGGATATTTTCAAAGTAAATGTTTTATTTTATAATTATGTGACTATTAAATGATTTCAAAAAAGAGATATTTCTCTCAAATAGTTTTGATTTCATCTATGTCAACATCCTTTGATGGATTTTAAGATTATTTGAAGTAGATTTATTATGATAAAAATCTTCTATATTGTATTGAATGTCTTTTGATATTTTGTAATGTGGAAGTGTTATTTTTATACCATTCATGGTTTATGGAGAAAGTATTTACATTTTATATGCTAGTTTTAATACGAATGTTTATGTTATGTTTAAACCTGTTCATATGAGGAATGCATTGGACTTAATAAGTGATGGGTGGAGCATGCTATAGCTCCTCGATGCATCGGTAGGTCTCATGAGACAAACTAGTGTATTGGCACAAGGCCTTAACAAAAACTTATTAATAGTCTTGGCACAAGGCCTTGACTATGTGGTTATGATAGTCTGGAATTATGCATTTCATCATTATGAAAGTGGTTATTTATATTGCATGTGATTATTCGACTTGTAGAATATCCATGTGAATAAGTAAATGACATTATTTCATTTTATTTTTTCTATATTATGTTGAAGTTCAAGTTTAAAAGGATTTTTTTTAGTTATACATTGCCTTAAATGTTTATTCTTATTTATGAAAGTTTCCGCTATATTGTTATCCTTACTGGGCATCTAAGCTCACCCCTTTCTATGTTTTATTTTTTCCATTATGTGAAGAAATATTTTATAACTGACCTACAAAGATTGTCTGATGGGGATATGATTGTGGACCATGGAGAATATATTATTATAGTTTTTCACTTTATGATGTAATGTAACATTTTTGAATTTATCTAGTGATTCCAAGGCTACTAAACTAATCGGTCATTCAAGACTTTATATTTTGTAATAATGCCAATGATACATAATAATGCACCGACTCTGGGTAACTGGGGTCGCGGTGTTACCGTTGGTATTCAAGGAAGTTTATCACAAACCTTGGAAGCTAGATTTAGATAAATTCTGAATAGAGCACATAGACCTAAGATGGACTTTGAGTATTAGTATAGAATAACTTCCTAGATTTTCGGTATTGTAGAGATTTTGTGAGTTTTCTGAGAAATACATCCCTATATGGATACGAGCTATTAGAGGCGGCTCTGGAATAGATTTACTTAGGGGTAAAACCCGAAAACACCGCTTTGAGCTAGACTCGAATGGGAACTAGTGCACAACAATGGGCCTTTCTGCACTCTTGGTTACGACACTCCTGGGAGATATGCTTATGATAATTCTCGTTTTCTTTACAAATCATTATGAAGGGTTTATGAGTATATAATTCCTCAATGAAAACATCTTTATGATTATGGATTATATACATAAACCATTCAATTTATGTTAGGTATTTTACAATTTTGGAATTATTCATTGCAATTCATAAACTGACCTATTTTATGCTATTGTATAGAAATGGCACCCAGTAGAAGGAATGTGAACTCCAGCAATACGTATGATCCAAATAGTAAGAAGGATCATATCTTTCACAGTATTAAGCCAACATTTAGAAGGTAAATAGTCTCCCATGTATTCTCAACATATGAAGAAATAGTATCATGTGTTAATAAGATAAGTAAATAATTCTCCGAGTCCTATGGATTTAAAGGGAAGCAAGAGAAGAAAAGGATGGAAGAGAGAAAGAGGGATAAAGGGAAGAGGGAAAACAAGAATTTTCCCATATGTGATAACTGTGGGAAGAAACACCCTGGAACTTGCCTGAAGGGAATGAGAGTTTGTTATAAGTGGGGAGAAAAAGGACACCAAGTACGTGGCTACAAGGGTTAGAAAAACGTTTCAAATGAACAATTATTCATCTTCAAGGAGTTGGGACACTACGTGAACCGATGTGAAAATCATCAGAGTATTCCCCAAATGATGTTATTAGATAACAATCAAGTTATGATACTACCACAGATGAGGAGGAATGATTAGAGTTCTTATGTTATTATTATTGAATTATGTCATTTGAGTGTTGTATCAACAATGTACTAGTTATAATAATTATGGAGTATATAAGGATTGTACTACAGTACTATTTCATTAAGGACTTGAGATTGTGTGAAACCAAGAAAAGTGAAAGTTTTGGAAAATATATGGTTGAGATAAATATAAACCATAATATGGTTCTGATACTAAGGTAGTGATTTTGGAACAATACATGATTTATTTGGATAAATTATATTATATATTCTTGATTACCTTGAAACAGACTAATGATTTTTATATTCCATCATTGTTGGAGTTTACAAAAGTTTTTGATAGAAGGTGTATATCTAGTATTCCATAAGGAATAAAGGATCATGAATGTAATCAATAAGGATTTATGGTAATTTTGGATGTTTCAGTGTGTTAAAAGAATACATGATGACGGTGTTCACATGTTATTACGTGGCAAAAAGGATCTTCATTATGTTTACCTTCCTTATAAATTTTGGACTGTTAGTTTGGACAGAAGTATTTTGGATAATTCTAGTTCGAGATTATTTTTGGATTTCCATAAAAGGACAACCTGGAGGTCGGGCGGTAACCCATCGCGTCCGGCAAGGCCATAAGACTTGAACCCGCAACCGAAGGGTGACAAGGGTGTATCACCTACCACTAACCCACGTGATGTCCTAGATTGAATAATGTAGTCTTTTTTAAAAAACTTCTAGTAGATGAATTATAAATTCATTTTTTAACCCTATATGAATAGGATAAATAGAATATTATTTTTACATTCTATTATATTTTAGAGTGAAAGATGAGTTTGTGGTAGAAATTAGATAAAGGATGGAAATCTACTTATCAAGTATAAATTTTTCTTCTTCTCCTATTTTATGAAGAAATTAATTCTTATACTTTAGTGAAGGGATCTTAGAAAAATGTGTCATCTTAATACCATATGTTTTGTTGAAATGTTGGTATTTTAAATCATCATAGATTGATGAATTTAAGGCCCTAAATTTTAGACTTGTTTGTGATTGATGACCTCAATCACTAACTATAAATATTTTCATTTTTTTCCTCTAATTATATGTCTTTAATTTCCACCAATTTTCTCCTAATCGAGATCATAATTTGGTGGTGACCCTTTCATTTCCATTTTCCTCTTATTAAGACTGAATTTTATTAACCTAATTTTCGATGTTGGTTTTCCAAAAGGTATTTTTTATTTTCAACCTTTTATTTTCGAAAAATAATTTCAAATTGCGAGGATGCAATTTATTGAATGAGGAAAGAATGTAACACTCCCAAGATTTCGTTGTACGTTATTTCTTCAAAGTAATTCAATAACATGCACTACACACAACACTGATTTCTAGCGCACCATGACATACCAAACAAGCCATTAAAAAGAGGTTATGAATAGTATTAACTGATTTTTGAACTTTATATAATTCTCATAATTTTAGAATCCATATTATCAGTTTCTTAGACATAATGTAAAAACAAATACATTTTTTCAGATAAAAGAAGTATTTTTCTAAAAATACAATTTTACCGCCTTTTAATGGAGAAGCCTTTTTAAATCCAATATTTGAAACTTTTATATATTCAATTTGAAATAATAAACTTCTTCTTTAGAATCAGGATATAAGAATTTAGTTTCAATAAAGTTTTGGTGTTTTTTAGATAACTTTCATATTTGGGTGAATAGTGAAAAATACTATATTTTAACTGAAAACAACTTTTTAAATCAAACTAATTTATGTTGTTAAATTATACATTTTAACGGTTTGGAAGTATAGATAGAATATATTTTTACCATTTAATAAAATGATGGTCATTGTAATTAATTTCACTTTTAAATTGGACATAAACAAGTGTCAAACTTTTGGTACTTATTATTTCTTAAAAATACGCCTTTTGGTTTTTACAGCGGAAATTAATTTTAAATTAATAAATGCAACTTATTTGTTTTGAATTTGGTAAAATAGACTTAATTGTTGAATTCATAATATCAAAATTAGTTTAGGGTAAATATTTGGTATTTTTCTGAAAACTTTTAATTTTTGATGAATAGTGAAAACACGGAGTTATAGTTTAAAACTGAATTTTTATTTAAATAATTATTTATTTTATTTAAATTTATTTTATTTCAAGATAGATACATAATACCTGTATAATTTCAATGTAATTCATTGGAGTTAGTTTATAATAATTTTAGATATATAAAAATTTTATTAAACTTTTCACCGTCTTTTACCCACCTCCTAGAAGAATTTGCAAATTCACATAAAACGTAATTTTACCACTTATGTGAGTGGAATTTCGAAAATCCGAGAGACATGGTTAATATCAAGGGGTAAAATGTTGTTCAATAAGATAAAAATAATTTTTGGTAAATAGTAACTTTTTTACTTTTATTTACCCCGGTAAAAAGTAAATAGGGTGATTAAGGGTAAAAATGATATTATTATTACCCTAACACATGTCTTAATTCTATTGGCTAAGTATAATTCGACCAAAAATAACCTTAGGAATAAAATATGAACCTCTTTGGTTCACGTGAATTAGATTAGGACATTTATTATTATGTAATTCATAGAAGAGTTAAAAGAGATAAAATCAAAGTTAAATAACTAAAACATTTTTAATATTGAGTTATACATAAGATAAATTAGATTATAAATATTAATTAAAAAGATAAAACTATTTCCTACATAATGGTATTTTATTTATAGTTTTTAGACATCAAATAATTTAATTTATTTATGACATAATGATGATGCAGTAATTGCCTTATTAGTGAAATATTAAAATAATTGATATTATAAATACCCAAATAAATATAATTTGAGACTTTTAATGAATTAAACGAATTTTATTGGTTAATATGACATGTTAGTATTGATTAAATGAATTTGGTTCTAATTAATAAAGTTATTAAGACTTTAAAAAAATCAATTATTAAATAGTGTCAAAATTGACATAAAGGAGTTTTTAAAACAAATATTATTTTATTAATTGATATAATATTCATAAAAATCTATGGATCAGCAAAAGGACTTATATGATGATATGTATGTCATTAATCAACCACTTCGGTTTTTCTTGGCAGTTTATAGTAAGTTTATTAACCATATAATATAAAAATACAAAGATACATAGTAAAATAGTGACCCAAAATTGTCTAAAACATATTGGTGGATTGGTTTTTGATACATCCCCACCATACACTCAAAATAATCCAGTTTGGAGCCATTATAAACTGAATATGAATTTATTATAAAATAATACTTTAATTTCTTCCTAAAGAACCCCTCCTCCCCCCTTATAAAAGGACTCCACTTCTAACCAATTCCTCATAGCTCTCAAGCCTTTTGGATCATCCAACCTCTGCCCAATTAAGCTCCTTACATATATCTCCTCCTCCTAGAATCCTTACCTTAGGCAGAAGGAACATCAAAAGTCCTTTTTGGTTCAAACCAAATGGAGTTACCCAAATTAAAGGTAACGATTTCTCTTAGCTTCTTTTCTATTATTTTACTTCTCCAACCCCTAAACTCTTCCTATCATTTTCTTTTGTAACAACACCAATATACTCAATATACTAGGATATTTTTATGAGAATTATTCGAACTACACTTACACACACCTCCATCTAATTGGTGAAGAACATAATGTTTCTGTGGATGGAAACCAAACGCCTTACGAAACGATGATTGTTCAATTCTCTCCTACCACATCTCATGGTTTCCATTTTGATGTCACTATAATTAAATATGATATTAATTATATTTATTTTATATATAATTTTCTGTAATTCCATTTTATAGCATACCATTATTCATTTCATGTTGTATACATATACGATAATTTCATTTGAGGAAGTGCAGACTACCGCCCACTCAAAGTGATATGACTCGTTCATACCATACATGGAACGTATAAAGAATGGTGTTAATGAACTTAAGTAACACATATAAGATATTATATTATACTAGAATAATAATATACATTTTTATTATTTGGTTTTGATTCCTTTTAAAATGAAAAACGAAATGGAAGTAGCCTTCATGCGTACGTACGGACTATCGTCACCACGAACGTGATGAGATTCATTCCCCATCATATCCATTCGAGTATAATTCTCATTTTATGATTAAAAATAATGTTTAAGGACTTGATATCATTCTGTATATGAATAATATACAACCTACCAATAAAAAACACGGCTTATGTAACAAAACATATAAAATAAAATGAGAAAGTTAACACCTGAAACGACGATAATACAAAGATTTTATTAACAAAGAAATGTTAAAAGATCATATATGATATCATATTAATGTATATGATTCTTGTATAATTTAATAAAAATTATTTAACCATTATACATGAGGTTAAACAACCCTCAACCAAGAAAAAGTACAAGGTAAGGGTTTATTTCACAATCTCTTCATTATCCGATGTTGTTTATACGTGATTATCTACTGGGACTTCTTTATCATCCACATCCATGTTTCTTAAAAATGTATTTCAAAACATTCTTACTACTTTACAGAATATGGGTTAAACTCATTTATACCCTTTTTTGACTTTTTATAATAATTTTATAAAGGAATCTTTTTGTCGTTTTCCAAACACGGTCCTTTTTAACCTTTTCGACAGAATTAAGGTAAGAATGTATTTTTTTTAACTTATACAGTGGGTGCGGCTATTTTCCACCATTATAAAATCTTCGAAGCTTCCCTTACAAGATTATAATAATATTTTCAAAGTAAATGTCTTATTTTATAATTATTTGACTTTTAAATGATTTAAAAAAGAGATATTTCTCTCAAATAGTTTTGATTTCATCTATGTCAACATCATTTGATGGATTTTAAGCTTATATGATGTTGATTTATTAAGATACAAAACATCTATATAGTATTGAAGTTTTTTTGATATGTTTGACCATGGATGTGTTATTTTTATACCATTCATGATTTATGGAGAAATTATTGACATTTCGAATGCTAGTTTTAATACAAATGTTTATGTTATGTTTAAACCTATTCATATGAGGAATGAATTGGACATAATAAGTGACGGGTGGAGCCCGCTATAGCTCCTCGATGCATCGGTATGTCTCATGAGACAAACTAGTGTCTTGGAATATGTTTTTGACAAAAACATATTTGTATTCTTAGCAAAAGGCCTTGACTATGTGGTTATGATAGTCTGTAATTATGCATTCCATCATTATGAAAGTGGTTATTGATATTGCATGTGATTATTCGACTAGTAGAATATCCATGTGAATAAGTAAATGGAATTATTGAATTTTATTTTTACAACATTATGCTGAATTTCAGGTATAAAAGGCTTTTGTTTTAGTTATACATTACCTTAAATTATTATGCTTCTTTATGAATGTTTTCGCTATATTGTTATCCTTACTGAGAATCTGAGCTCACACCTTTCTATGTTTTATTTTTCCCTGTATGTGAAGAAATATTTTATGACTGACCTGCAGGGATAGTCTAAAGGGGATATGAGTGTGCTCCATGGATACTATATTATTTTATTTTTTCACTTTATGATGTAATGTAACATTTATGAATGTATCTAGTTATTCCAAGGCTACTAAACTAATCGGCCTTTCGAGACTTGACCTTTTGTGATCATGCTAATGATACGTAATAATGCATTGACTTTGGGTAACTGGGGTTGGGGCATTACAGTTGGTATTAGAGGAATTTTAGGACAAACCTTGGAATCTAGATTTAGATAAACTCTGATTATAGAACATAGACCAAAGATGGGCTTTGAGGATTAGTATAGAAGAACTTCCTATAATTTTGGTATTGTAGAGATTTTCTGAGTTTTCCGAGCAATACATCCATGTCTGGATACGAGCAGGTAGAGATGGCTCTAGCACAGATGTACCTAGGGGTAAAACCCGAAAACACCACTTTAAGCTAGACTCGAATGGGAACTAGTGCACAACAACGGGCCTTGTTGCACTCTTGGTTACGACACTCCCAGGGGATATGATTAGGATAATGCTCATTTTCATTACAAATCATTATGAAGGGTTTATGAGTATATAATTCCTCAATGAAAATATTTTTATGATTATGGATTATGTCCATAAACCATTCAATTTACGTTAGGTATTTTCCAATTTTGGAATTATTCATTGAAATACATAAACTGACCTAGTTTATACTATTGTATAGAAATGGCGCCCAGTAGAAGGAATGTGAACTCCAGCAATACGTTTGATCCAAAGAGTAAGAAGGATCATATCTTTCCCAGTATTAAGCCAATATTTAGAAGGGAAATAGTCTCCCATGTATTCTAAACATATGAATAAATAATATCATGTGTTAATAAGATAAGTAAAGAATTCTCTGAGTCCTATGGATTTGAAGGGAAGCAAGAGAAGAAAAGGATGGAAGAGAGAAAGATGGATAAAGGGAAGAGGGAAAAGAAGAATTTTTCCATATGTGATAACTGTGGGAAGAAACACCCTGGAACTTGCCTGAAGGTAATGGGAGTTTTTTATTAGTGTGGAGAAAAAGGACACCAAGTACGTGACTGCAAGGGTAAGAAAAAGGTTTCAAATGAACAATGCTTCATCTGCAAGGAGTTGGGACACTATGCGAACCGATGTCCAAATCATTAGAGTATTCCCCAAATGATGTTATTGGATAATAATCAAGTTATGATACTACCACATATGAGGAGGAATGATTAGAGTTCTTATGTTGTTATTAGAGAATTATGTCATTTGAGTGTTGTATCAACAATGTACTGGTTATAATAATTGTGGAGTATATAAGGATTGTACTGCAGTACTATTTCATTAAGGACTTGAGATTGCGTGGAACCAAGAAAAGTGACTCAATAACAGGTTAAATTTTTGGAAAATATATGGTTGAGAGAAAGATAAACCATAATATGGTTTTGATACCGAGGTAGTGATTTTGGAATAATACATTATTGATTTGGATAAATTATATTGGATATTCTTGATTACCTTGAAACATATTAATGATTTTTATATTCCATCATTGTTGTAGTTTCAACTTTTTTGGATAGAAGGAGTATATCTAGTATTCTATAAGGAATAAGGGATCATGAATGTAATCAATAAAGATTTATGGTAATTCAGGATGTTGCAGTGTTTTAAAAGAATACATGATGAAGGTGTTCACATTTTATTACATGAAAAAAAGGATCTTAATTGTGTTTACCTTCCTTATAAATTTTGGACTGTGATTTTGGACAAAAGTATTTTGGATAATTCAAGTTTGAGATTATTTTTGGATTGCCATAAAAGGAAAACTCGGAGGTCGGGTGGCAACTCGTCACGTCTGGCAAGGCCGCGAGACTTAAACCCGCAACCGAAGGCCGACTAGCGTATATCACCTACCACTGGCCCACATGATGTCCTGGATTGAATAATGTAGTATTTTCTAAAAACATTCTGGTAGATGAATTATAAATTAATTTTTTTGAACCCTATACGAATAGGATAAATAGAATATTATTTTTAAGTTCTATTATATTTTATAGTGAAAGATGAGTTTGTGGTAGAAATTAGTTAAAGGATGGGACTCTACTTGTCAAGTATATATTTTTCTTCTTCTGTTATTCTATGAAGAAATTAATTCTTATACTTTAGTGAAGGCATATTAAAACAAAAAACGTGTTATCCTAATACCATATGTTTTGTTGAACTGATGGTATTTTAAATCATCATAGATTGATGAATTTAAGGCCCTCAATTTTACACTTATTTGTGATTGATGACCTCAATCACTACCTATAAATATTTACATTTTTTCCTCCAATTATATGTCTTTAATTTCTACCAATGTTCTCCTAATTGAGATCATAATTTGGTGGTGACCCTTTCATTTCCCTTTTCATCTTATTAAGACTAAATTTTATTAACCTAATTTCCGATGTCGGTTTTCCAAAATGTATTTTATATTTTCAAACTTTTACTTTTGAAAAATAATTTCAAATTGTGAGGATGCAATTTATTGAAGGAGGGAAGAATGTAACACCCCATGATTTCATAGTATGTTATTTCTTCAAAGTAATTTAATAACTTACACTACACCCAACACAGAGTTCTAGCGCACCATGACATATCAAACAAGCCGTTCAAAAGCCGGTATGAATAGTATTAATTGAATTTTGAACATTATATAATCCTTATAATTTTAGAATCCATATTATGAGTTTTTTAGACATAATTTAAGAACAAACACATTTTTTCAGATAAAAGAAGTATTTTTCAAAAAATACAATTTTACCGCCTTTTAATGGCGAAGCCTTTTTAAATCCAATATTTGAAACTTTTATATACTCAATTTGAAAAAATAAACTTCTTCTTTAGAATCGGGACATAAGAATTTAGTTTTAATAATGTTTTGGTGTTTTTCTGATAACTTTCATATTTGGGTGAATATTGAAAATACTATATTTTAACTGAAAACAACTTTTTAATTAAAAATAATATATATTGTTAAATTATACATTTTAATAGTTTGGAAGTATAAATAGATTAAATTTTTACCAATTAATAAAATTATTTTCATTTTATGTAATTTAACTTTGAAATTGGACATAAACAAGTGTCAGACTTTTGGTGGTTATTATTTTTTAAAAATACGCCTTTCAGTTTTTACAACGGGAATTAATTTTAAATTAATAAATGAGACTTCTATGTTTTTAATTTGGTAAAATAGACTTCATTAATGAATTCAGAATATCAAAATTAGTTTAGGGTAAATTTATGGTATTTTTCTGAAAAAATTTAATTTTTGATGAATAGTGAAAAACACAGAGTTATAGTTTAAAACTGAATTTTTATTTAAATAATTATTTATTTTATTTAAATTTATTTTATGTCCAAATAGATAGATAATACCTATATAATTTCAATGTAATTTTTTGGAGTCAGTTTATAATAATTTTAGATATATAAAAATTTTATCGAACTTTTTACCGCCTTTTACCCACCTCCTAGGAGAATTTCCAAATTTACATAAAACTTAATTTTACCGCTTCTGTGAGTGGAATTTCGAAAATATGAGAGACACGGTTAATAAAAAGGAGTAAAATGTGGTTCAATAAGATAAAAATAATTTTTGGTGAAGAGTAACTTTTTACTTTTATTTACCACGGTAAAAAGTAAATAGGGTAATTAAGGGTAAAAATGATATTATTATTACCCTAACACATGTCCTAATTCTATTGGCTAAGTATAATTCGACAAAAAAAACCTTAGGAATAAAAAATGAACCTCTTTGGTCCACTTGAATTAGATTAAGACATTTATTAATATTTAATTCAAAGAAGAGTTAAAAGAGATAAAATCAAAGTTAAATTACTAAAACATTTTTAATATAGGGTTATACATAAGATAAATTAGATTATAAATATTCATTAGAAATCTAAAACGATATCCTACATAATGGAATTTTTTTATAATTTTTAGACATTAAATAATTTAATTTATTTATGACACAATGATGATGCAGTAATTACCTTATTAGTGAAATATTAAAATAATTGATATTATAAATACCCAAATAAATATAATTTGAGACTTTTAATGAATTCCACGAATTTTATTGGTTAATATGAAATCTTCGTATTGATTAAATGAATTTTTTTTTGAATTAAAAAAAAGTTATTAAGACTTTAACAAAAATCAATTGTTAAATAGTGAAAAAATTGACATAAAAGAGTTTTTAAAACAAATATTATATTATTAATTGATATAATATTCCTAAAAATCTGAGGTTCAGACAAAGGACTTATATGATGATAGTTATGTCATTAATGAACCACTTGGGGTTCTCTTGGTAGTTTATAGTATGTTTATTAACCATATGATATAAAAACACAAAGAGACACTGTAAATGTCATACTATCTAACTAAGAGTTAAATCTATAAGATAAGGGTAAAATAGTGACCCAAATTTGTCTACAACCTATTGGTTGAGTGTTTATAGACCCATACCCACCTTATAGTTTAGATAATCCAGTTTTTATCCATTATAAACCGAATATGGATTTATTATAAAATAATACTTTAAGTTTTTTCTAAAGAGCCCCTCCTCCCCCTTGTAAAAGGACACCACTTCTAACCAATTCCTGACACCACTCAAGCCTTTTGTCTCATTAAACCTCTAAAAAATTAAGCTCCTTAAATCTCTCTCCTCCTCCTAGAATCATTAACTTATGAAGAAAGCACTTCAAGAGTTCTTTTTGGTTTAAACCAAAGGGAGTTACCCAAATTAAAGGTAACGATTTCTCTTAACTTTTTTCTTTTATTTTACTTCTCCAACCCCTAAACTATTCTTATTATTTTATTTTGTAAAAACACCAATATTACCAAAATTCTAGGATATTTTTATGAGAAGTATTATAACTATAATTACACACACCTCCATCTAATGGGTGAAGAATATAATGTTTCTATTGATAGAAACCAAATGCCTCACGAAACGATGATTGTTCAATTATCTCGTACCACCTCTCATGGTGGCCATTATGATGTCACTATAATTAAATATGATATTAATGATATATATTTAATATATAAGATTCTATAATTCCATTTTATATCATACCATTATTCGTTTCATGTTGAATATATATACGATAATTTATTTGAGGAAGTACAGACTATCTCCCCCTCAAAGTAATATGACTCATTCATACCATACATGGAACGTATAAAGGATGGTGTTAATGAACTTAAGTAACACATATAAGATATTATGTTATACGGGAATAATAATATACATATGTATCATTTTGTTTTTATTTTTTTAAAATGAAAAATGAAATGGAAGTAACGTTCGTGTGTACATACGGACTACCGTCTCCACGAACGCGATGAGATTCATTCTGCATCGTATCCATTCAAGTACAATTATCATTTTATGATTAAAAATAATGTTTAAGGACTTTATATCATTCTGGATATGAATAAGATTCAACCTATCCATAACAAACACGGCTTATGTAACAAAACATATAAAATAAAACAAGTAAGTTAACACCTGAAACGACGATAATACGAAGATATTATTAACAAAGAAATGTTAAAAGATCATATATGATATCATATTAATGTATATGATTATTTTATAATTTAATAACAATTATTTCACCATTATTCATGAGGTTAAACTACCCTCAACCAAGGAAAAGTACAAGGTAAGGGTTTATTTCACAATCTCTTCATTATCCGATGTTGTTTATACGTGATTATCTATTGGGACCTCTTTATCATCCACATCCATGTTTCTTAAAAATTTATTTCAGAAAATTATTACCACTTTACAGAATATGGGTTAAAGTTATTTATAAAATTTTTTGACTTTTTATAAGAAGTTTATAAAGTAATCTTTCTGTCGTTTTCCAAACAAGGTCCTTTTTAACCTTTTCGACAGAATTAAGGTAAGAATGTCATTTTTTAACTTATACGGTGGGTGCGGATATTTTCTGCCATTATAAAACCTTCTAAGATTACCTTACAAGTTTATAGAGATATTTTCAAATTAAATGTTTTATTTTATAATTATGTGACTTTTAAATGATTCCAAAAAAGAGATATTTCTCTCAAATAGTTTTTATTTCATCTATGTCAACATCCTTTGAGGGATTTTAAGCTTATTTGAAGTTGATTTATTAGGGTACAAAACTTCTATATAGTACTGAAGGATTTGTGATATGTTTGACTGTGGATTTGTTATTATTATACCATTCATGGTTTATGGGGAAATTATTGACATTTCGTATGCTATTTTTAATATGAATGTTTATGTTATGTTTAAACTTGTTCATATGAGGAATGCATTGGACTTAATAAGTGACGGGTGGAGCCCACTATAGCTCCTCGATGCATCGGTAGGTCTCATGAGACAAACTAGCGGCTTGGCACAAGGCCTTGACAAAAACTTATTTGTAGTCTTGGCACAAGGCCTGGACTACGTGGTCCTGATAGTCTGGAATTATGTATTCCATCATTATGAAAGTGGTTATTGATGTTGCATGTGATTATACAACTAGTAGAATATCCATGTGAATAAGTAAATGGAATTATTTAATTTTATTTTTTCCATATTATGATGAAGTTCTCGTTTAAAAGTATTTTGTTTGAGTTATACATTGCATTAAATGTTTATGCTTATTTATGAAAGTTTCCACTATATTGTTATCCTTACTAAGCATCTGAGCTCACCCCTTTCTATGTTTTATTTTTTCCAGGATGTGAAGAAATATTTTATGACTGACCTGTAGGGATAGTCTGAAGGGGATATGAGTGTGGACCATGGAGATTATATTATTGTATTTTTTCACTTTATGGTGTACTGTAACATTTATGAATGTATCTAGTGATTCCATGTCTACTAAACTAATAATTCTTTCGAGACTTGATCTTTTGTGATCATGCCAATGATACGTAATAATGCACTAACACTGGGTAACTTGGGTCGGGGTGTTATAGTTGGTATTAGTGGAATTTTAGTACAAACCTTGGAATCAAGATTTTGATAAACTCTGATTAGAGCACATAGACCTAAGATGGACTTTGAGGATTAGTATATAATAACTTCCTAGAATTTTGGTATTGTATAGATTTTGTGACTTTTCTGAGAAATACATCCCTGTCTGGATACGAGCAGGTAGAGGCGGCACTAGAACAGATGTACGTAGGGGTAAAACCCGAAAACACTGCTTTAATCTAGACTCGAATGGGAAGTGGTGCACGACAACGGGCCTTGTTGTAATCTTGGTTATGACACTCCCAGGGGATATGCTTAGGATAATTCTCATTTTCATTACAAATCACTATGAAGGGTTTATGAGTATATAATTCCTCAATGAAAACATCTTTATGATTATGGATTATATCCATAAACCATTCAATTTATGTTAGGTATTTTACAAGTTTGGAATTATTCATCGCAATTCATAAACTGATATAGGTTATGCTATTGTATAGAAATGGTGCCCGGTAGAAGGAATGTGAACTCCAGCAATACGTATGATCCAAAGAGTAAGAAGGATCATATTTTTCACAATATTAAGCCAAAAATTAGAAGGGAAATAGTCTCCCATGTATTCTCAACATATGATGAAATAGTATCATGTGTTAATAAGATAATTAAAGAATTCTCCGAGTCCTATGGCCTTGAAGGGAATCAAGAGAAGAAATGGATGGAAGAGAGAAACATGAATAAAGGGAAGAATGAAAAGAAGAATTTTCCCATATGTGATAACTCTGGGACGAAAAACCCTGGAACTTGCCTGAAGGGAATGGGAGTTTGTTATAAGTGTGGAGAAAAAGGACACTAAGTACATGATTGAAAGGTTAAGAAAAAAGTTTCAAATCAACAATGCTTCATCTGCAATTAGTTGGGACACTACGCGAACCGATGTCCAAATCATCATAGTATTCCCCAAATGATGCCATTGGATAATAATCATGTTATGATACTACCACTGATGAGGAAGAATGGTTAGAGTTCTCATGTTGTTATTAGAGAATTATGTCATTTCAGTGTTGTATCAACAATGTATTGGTTATAATAATTTTGGAGTATATAAGGATTGTACTACATTACTATTTCATTAAGGACTTGAGATTGTGTGGAACCAAGAAAAGTGACTCAATAGTAGGTTAAATTTTTGGAAAATATACGGTTGAGAGAAAGATAAACCATAATATGGTTCTGATACCGAGGTAGTGATTTTGGAATAATACATGATTGATTTGGATAAATTATATTGGATATTCTTGATTACCTTGAAACAGATTAATGTTTTTTATATTTCATCATTTTTGGAGTTTACAACATTTTTGGATAGAAGGAGTATATCTAGTATTCTATAAGGAATAAGAGATCATGAATGTAATCAATAAGGATTTATGGTAATTCAGGATGTTGTAGTGTTTTAAAATAATACATGATGAAGGTGTTCACATGTTATTACGCGGCAAAAAGGATCTTCATTGTGTTTACCTTCCTTATAAATTTTGGACTGTGAGTTTGGACAGAAGTATTTTGGATAATTCTAGTTTGAGATTATTTTTTGATTTCTATAAAAGGACAACCTAGAGGTCGGGCGACAACCCGTCATGTCTGGAAAGACCGCAAGACTTGAACCCGCAACCGAAGGGCGACAAGGGTGTATCACCTACCACTGGCCTACGTGATGTCCTGGATTGAATAATGTAGTATTTTTTTAAAAACTTCTGGTATATTAATGAGAAAATTCTTTTTTTGAACCCTATACAAATAGGATAAATAGAATTTTATTTTTAAGTTCTATTATATATTAGAGTGAAAGATGAGTTTGTGGTAGAAATTAGTTTAAGGATGGGACTCTACTTATCAAGTATATATTTTTCTTTTTCTCTTATTCTATGATGAAATTAATTCTTATACTTTAGTGAGGGGATCTTAAAACAAAAAATGTGTTATCCTAATACCATATTTTTTTTTGAACTTATGGTATTTTCAATCATCATGGATGGATGAATTTAAGGCCCTCAATTTTACACTTGTTTGTGATTAATGACCTCAATCACTTCTTATAAATATTTATGTTTTTTCCTACAATTATATGTCTTTAATTTACACCAATATTCTCCTAATCGAGATCATAATTTGGTGGTGACCCTTTCATTTCCCTTTTCCCCTTATTAAGACTAAATTTTATCAACCTAATTTCCGATGTGGGTTTTCCAAAAGGTATTTTATATTTTCAACCTTTTATTTTCGAAAATAATTTCAAGTTGTGAGGATGCAATTTATTGAAGGAGGTAAGAATGTAAAACCCCAAGTTTTCATATTATGTTATATCTTCAATATAATTCAATATCTTTCACTACACGCAACAATGAGTTCTAGCACACCATAACTTACCAAACAAGCCGTTCAAAAGCGGTTATGAATAGTATTAACTGAATTTTGAACTTTATATACTCCTTATAATTTTAGAATCCATATTATGAGTTTCTTATATATAATGTAAGAAAAAAGACATTTTTTTAGATAAAAGAAGTATTTTTCAAAAAATTCAATTTTATAGCCTTTTAATGGAGAATCCTTTTTAAATACAAAATTTGAAACTTTTATATATTCAATTTGAAAAAATAAACTTCTTATTTATAATCAGGACATAATAATTTAGTTTCAACAAAATTTTGGAGTTTTTCTGATAACTTTCATATTTGGGTGAATAGTGAAAAATAAAATATTTTAACTGAAAACAAATTTTTAAATCAAAATAATATATATTTTTAAATTATACATTTTAATGGTTTAGAAGTATCAGTAGATTATATTTTTACCATTTAATACAATGATGGTCATTTTAAGTAATTTCACATTGAAATTGGACACAAATAAGTGTCCAACTTTTGGTAGTTATTATTTATTAAAAATACGCATTTTGGTCTTTACAGCGGGAATTAATTTTAAATTAATAAATGAAACTTCTATGTTTTGAATTTGGTAAAATAAACTTCAATATTTAATTCAGAATATCAAAATTAGTTTACGGTTAATTTTTGGTATTTTTCTGAAAACTTTTAATTTTTGATGAATAGTAAAAAACACAGAGTTATAGTTTAATACTGAATTTTTATTTAAATAATTATTTATTTTATTTTTATTTTATGTCAAAATAGATACATAATACCTATATAAGGTCAATTTAATTCATTGGAGTCCGTTTCTAATAATTTTAAACATTTAAAATTTTATTGAACTTTTCACCGTCTTTTACCCACATCCTAGGAGAATTTTTAAATTCACATAAAACATAATTTTACCGCTTTTTTGAGTGTAATTTCAAAACTCCAAGAGACACTATTAATATCAAGTAGAAAAATGTGGTTCAACAAGATAAAAATAATCTTTGGTGAATAGTAAGTTTTAATTTTATTTACCGTTGTAAAAAGTAAATAGGGTAATTGAGGGTAAAAATGATATTATTATTACCCTAACACATGTCCTAATTCTATTGGATAAGTATAATTTGACCAAAAACGACCTTATAAATAAAATATGAACCTATTTGGTCCACTTTAATTAGATTAGGACTTTTATTATTATTTAATTCAAAGAAGAGTTTAAAGAGATAAAATCAAAGTTAAATAACTAAAACATTATTAATATAGGTTTATAAATAGGATAAATTAGATTACAAATATTAATTAAAAATTTAAAACGATTTCCTACATAATGGTATTTTATTTATAATTTTTAGACACTAAATAATTTAATTTATTTATGACACAATGATGATGCAGTAATTACCTTATTAGTGTAATATTAAAATAATTGATATTATAAATACCCAAATAAATATAATTTGAGTCTTTTAATGAATTAAAAAAAATATAGGTTAATATGACATGTTAGGATTGATTAAATGAATTTGGTTAGAATTAATAAATTAATGACGACTTTAACAAAAATCAATTATTAAATAGTGTCAGAATTGAAATAAAGGAGTTTTTAAAACAAATATTATATTATTAATTGATATAATATTCTTATAAATATAGGGTTCGGCCAAAGGACTTATATGATGATAGATATGTCATTAATGAACCACTGGGGATTCTCTTGGTAGTTTATAGTAAGTTTATTAACCATATAATATAAAAATACAAAGAGACATGGTAAATGTCAAACTATTTAACTAAGAGTTAAATCTAAAAGATAAGGGTAAAATAGTGACCCAAACTTGTCTAAAACCTAATTTTTGAGTGTTTTTAGACCCATCACCACCTTAGACTTTAAATAATTTAGTTTAGAGCCATTATAAACCGAATATTAATTTATTATAAAATAATACTTCAAGTTTTTTCTAAAGAGCCCCTCCTCCCCCTTATAAAAGGACACCACTTCTAACCAATTCCTCACACCTATCAAGCCTTTTGGCTCATCCAAACTCTGCCCAATTAATCTCCTATCATCTCTATCCTCATTTTAGAAGACTTACCTTAGGCAAAAGGCACTTCAAGAGTCCTTTTTGGTTCAAACCAAAGGGAGTTAGCCAAATTAAAGGTAACGATTTCTCTTATCTTCTTTTCTTTTTATTTCACTTCTCCAACCCCTAAACTATTCTTATTCTTTTATTTTGTAACAACAGCAATATACTAACTATACTAGGATATTTTTATGATAATTATTTTAACTACACTTACACACACCTCCATCTAATGGGTGAAGAACATAATTTTTTTGTGGATGGAAACCAAACGCCTCACGAAACGATGATTGTTCAATTATCTTCTACCACCTCTCATGGTGGCCATTATGATGTCACTATAATTAAATATGATATTAATGATAATTATTTAATATATAATATTCTGTAATTCCATTTTATAGCATACCATTATTCGTTTCATGTTGTATATATATACGATAATTTCATTTGAGGAAGTGCGGACTACCGCCCCCTCAAAGTAATATGACTCATTCATACCATACATGGAACGTATAAAGGATGGTGTTAATGAACATAAGTAACACATATAAGATATTATATTATATGGGAATAATAATATAGATATGTATCATTTTGTTTTGATTGATTTAAAATGAAAAATGAAATGGAAGTAACGTTCGTGTGTACGTACGGACTACCGTCTCCACGAACGCGATGAGATTCATTCCCCATCGTATCCATTCAAGTAAAATTCTCATTTTATGATAAAAAATAATGTTTAATGACTTGATATCATTATGGATATGAATAAGATTCAACCTATCGATAACAAACACGGCTTATATAACAAAACATATAAAATAAAACGAGTAAGTTAACACCTGAAACAGCGATAATACTAAGATATTATTAACAAAGAAATGTTAAAAGATCATATATGATATCATATTAATGTATATGATTATTTTATAATTTAATAACAATTATTTCACCATTATTAAGGAGGTTAAACTACCATCAACCAAGGAAAAGTACAAGGTAAGGGTTTATTTCACAATCTCTTCATTATCCAATGTTGTTTATACGTGATTATCTACTAGGACCTCTTTATCATCCACATCCATGTTTCTTAAAAATTTATTTCAGAAAATTATTACCACTTTACAGAATATGGGTTAAAGTCATTTATACACTTTTTTGACTTTTTATAAGAAGTTTATAAATTAATCTTTCTGTCGTTTTCCAAACAAGGTCCTTTTTAACCTTTTCGACAGAATTAAGGTAAGCATGTCTTTTTTTAACTTATACGGTGGGTTCAGCTATTTTCCGCCATTATAAAATCTTCTAAGCTTCCCTTACAAGATTATAAGGATATTTTCAAATTAAAAGTTTTATTTTATAATTATGTGACTTTTAAATGATTTCAAAAAAGAGATATTTTTCTCAAATAGTTTTTATTTCATCTATGTCAACATCCTTTGAGGGATTTTAAGCTAATTTGAAGTTGATTTATTAAGATTCAAAACTTCTATATAGTATTGAAGGTTTTGTGATATGTTTGAATATGGAAGTGTTATTTTTATACCATTCATGATTTATGGAGAAAGTATTGAAATTTCGTATGCTAGTTTTAAAACGAATTTTTAAGTTATGTTTAAACCTGTTCATATTAGGAATGCATTGGACTTAATAAGTGACGGGTGGAGCCCTCTCTAGCTCCTACATTAAATTTTAGGTCTCATGAGAAAAACTAGTGTCTTGGCACAAGTCCTTGACAAAAACTTATTTGTAGTCTTGGCATAAGGCCTTGATTATATGGTTATGATAGTCTGGATTTATGCATTCCATCATTATGAAAGTGGTTTTTGATATTGCATGTGGTTATTCGACTAGTATAATTTCCATGTGAATAAGTAAATGTAATTATTTTATTTTATTTTTTCCATACTATGCTGAAGTTGAAGTTTGAATGGCTTTTTTTTAGTTATACATTTCCTTAAATTTTTATTCTTATTTATGAAAGTTTCCGCTATATTGGTATCCTTACTGAGCATCTGATCTCACCCCTTTCTATGTTTTATTTTTCCCAGGATGTGAAGAAATATTTTATGACTGACCTGCAAAGATAGTCTGAAGGGGGTATGAGTGTGGACCATGGAGACTATATTATTGTAGTTTTTCACTTTATGATGTAATGTAACATTTATGAATGTATCTAGTGATTCCAAGGCTACTAAACGAATTGGTCTTTCAAGACTTGATCTTTTGTGATCATGCCAAAGATACGTAATAATGCACCGACTCTCGGTAACTGGAGTCGGGGAATTACAGTTGGTATTAGAGAAATTTTAGTAAAAACCTTGGAAGCTAGATTTAGATAAACTCTCATTATAGCACATAGACCTAAGATGGACTTTGAGGATTAGTATATAAGAACATCCTAGAGTTTTGGTATTGTAGAGATTTTTTGAGTTTTCTGATAAATACATCCATGTCTGGATACGATCAAGAAGAGGCGGCTCTGGCACAGATGTACCTAGGGGTAAAACCTAAAAACACCGCTTTGAGCTAGACTCGAACGGGAACTAGTGCACGAAAATGGGCCTTGCTGCACTCTTGGTTACGACTCTCCTGGGGGATATTCTTAGGATAATTCTCATTTTCTTTATAAATAATTATGAAGGGTTTATGAGTATATAATTCCTCAATGAAAACATCTTTATGATTATGGATTATATCCATAAACCGTCCAATTTATGTTAGGTATTTTACAAGTTTGGAATTATTCATTGCAATTCATAAACTGACTTAGTTTTTTCTATTGTATAAAAATGGTGCCCAATATAAGGAATGAGAACTCTATTAATATGTATGATCCAAAGAGTAAGAATGATCATATCTTTCACAGTATTAAGCCAACATTTAGAAGGGAAATATTCTCCCATGTATTCTCAACAGATGAAGAAATACTATCATGTGTTAATAAGATAAGTAAATGATTCTCCGAGTCCTTTGTCTTTGAAGGTAAGCAAGAGAAGAAAGGGATGGAAGGGAGAAAGATGGATAAACGAAATAAGGAAAAGAAGAATTTTCCCATATGTGATAACTATGGGTAGAAACACCATGGAACTTTCCTGAAGGGAATGGGAGTTTGTTTTAAGTGTGGAGAAAAACGATACCAAGTACGTGACTGCAAGGGTAAGAAAAAGGTTTCAAATGAACAATTATTCATCTATAAGGAGTTGGGACACTATGTGAACTGATGTCCAAATCATCAGAGTATTCCCCAAATGATGATATTGGATAATAATCAAGTTATGATACTACAACAGATGAGGAGTAATGATTAGAGTTCTTATTTTTTTATTAGAGAATTATGTCATTTGAATGTTGTATCAAAAATGTACTGGTTATAATAATTATGGAGTATATAATTATTTTACTACATTACTATTTCATTAAGGACTTGAGATTGTGTGGAACCAAGAAAAGTGACTCAATAGCAGGTTAAATTTTTGGAAAATATTTGGTTGATAGAATGATAAACCATAATATGGTTCTGATACCAAGGTAGTGATTTTGGAATAATACATGATTGATTTGGATAAATTATATTGTATATTCTTGATTACCTTGAAACGGATTAAGGATTTTTATATTCCATCACTGTTGAAGTTTACAACATTTTTGGATAGAAGGAGTATATGTAGTATTCTATAAGGAATAAGGGATCATGAATGTAATCAATAAGGATTTATGGCAATTCAAGATGTTGTAGTGTTTTAAAATAATACATGATGAAGGTGTTCACATGTTATTATGTGGAAAAAAATATTCTTTGTGTTTACCTTCCGTATAAATTTTAGATTGTGTGTTTGGACAGAAGTATTTTGGATAATTCTAGTTTGAGATTATTTTTGGATTGCCAAAAAAGGACAACCTGAAGGTCGGGCGGCTATCTGTCGCGTCCGGTAAGGCCACGAGACTTGAACCCGCAACCGAAGGGAAAAAAGGGTGTATCACCTACAACTGGCTCACGTGATGTCCTGGATTGAATAATGTAGTCTTTTTTTAAAAAAATCTGGTAGATGAATTATAAATTCATTTTTTTTAACCCTTTTTTGAATAGGATAAATAGAATATTATTTTTAAGTTCTATTATATTTTAGAGTAAAAGATGAGTTTGTAGTAGAAATTAGTTAAAGGATGGGACTCTAATTTTCAAGTATATATTTTTCTTCTTCTCTTATTCTATGAATAAATTAATTATTATACTTTAGTGAAGGGATATTAAAACAAAAAATGTCTTATCCTAATACCATATGTTTTGTTGAACCAATGGTAGTTTAAATCATCATATATTGATGAATTTAAGGCCCTCAATTTTACACTTGTTTTTTATTGATGACCTCAATAACTACCTATAAATATTTACTTTTTTCCTCCAACTATATGTCTTTAATTGCCACTATTGTTCTCTTAATTGAGATCATAATTTGGTGGTGACCCTTTCATTTCCATTTTCCTCTTATTTAGACTAAATTTTATTAACCTAATTTTCGATGTGGGTTTTCCAAAAGGTATTTTCTATTTTCAGCCTTTTATTTTCCAAAAATATTTTAAAATTTCAAGGATTCAATTTATTGAATTAGGAAAGAATTTAACACCCCAAGATTTCATAGGACGTTATTTCTTTAAAATAATTCAATAACTTGCACTACACGCAACACCGAGTTCTAGCACACCATGACTTACCAAACAAGCTGTTCAAAAGTGGTTATGAATAGTATTAACTGAATTTTGAACTTTATATAATCCTTATAATTTTAGAATCCATATTATAATTTTCATAGACATAATTTATGAACAATTACGCTTTTTCAGAAAAAAGAATTATTTTTCAAAAAACGCAATTTTACTGCCTTTTAATGGAGAAACCTTTTTAAATCCAATATTTAAAACTTTTATATATTCAATTTGAAAAAAATAAACTTCTTCTTTAGAATCGGGACATAAGAAATTAGTTTCAATAAATTTTTGGGGTTTTTCTGATAACTTTCATATTTGGTTGAATAGTGAAAAATAATATATTTTATCTGAAAACAACTTTTTAAATCAAAATTATTTATATTTTTAAATTATACATTTTAATGGTTTGGAATTATAAATAGATTATATTTTTACCATTTAATACAATGATGGTCATTGTAAGTAATTTAACTTTGAAATTGGAATAAACAAGTGTCAAACTTTTGGTAGTTATTATTTCTTAAAAATACACCTTTTGGTTTTTAAAGTGGGAATTAATTTAAATTAATAAATGAAACTTCTATGTTTTTAATTTGTTAAAATAGAATTAATTATTGAATTCAGAATATTAAAATTAGTTTAGGGTAAATTTTTTGTATTTTTTTGAAAACTTTTATTTTTTGATGAATAGTGAAAAACACTCAGTTATAGTTTAAAACCGAATTTTTATTTAAATATTTATTTATTTTATTTAAATTTATTTTATGTCAAAATAGACACATAATACCTATATAAGTTCAATTTAATTCATTAGAGTCAGTTTATAATAATTTTAGATATATAAAATTTTTATTGAACTTTTCACCGTCTTTTACCCACCTCCTAGGAAAATTTGCAAATTCACATAAAACTTAATTTTACTGCTTCTGTGAGTGGAATTTTGAAAATCATAGGGACAAAGTTAACATCAAGGATTAAAATTTGATTCAATAAGATAAAAATAATTTTTGGTGAATAATAACTTTTTACTTTTATTTACCACGGTAAAAAGTAAACAGGGTAATTAAGGGTAAAAATGATATTATTATTACCCTAACACATGTCCTAATTCTAATGGAAAAGAATAATTCGACCAAAAACAACCTTAGGAATAAAATATAAACCTCTTTGGTCCACTTGAATTAGATTAGGACATTTATTATTATTTAATTCAAAGAAGAGTTAAAAAAGATAAAATCAATGTTAAATAACTAAAACATTTTTAATATAGGGTTATACATAAGATAAATTATATTATAAATATTACTTGAAAATAATAAAATGATTTTATACATAATGGTATTTTATTTATAATTTTTAGACATTAAATAATTTAATTTATTTATGACACAATGATGATATAGTAATTACCTTATTAGTAAAATATTAAAATAATTGATATTATAAATACCCAAATAAATATATTTTGAGAATTTTAATGAATTCCACGAATTTTATTGGTTAATATTACATATTAGGATTTATTAAATGAATTGTTTTAGAATTAATAAAGTTATTAAGACTTTAATAAAAATCAATTATTAAATAGTGTCAAAATTGACATAAAGGAGTTTTTAAAACAAATATTATATTATTAATTGATATAATATATCTTAAAATCTAATCTTCGGCCAAAGGACTTATATGATTGTAGGTATGTCATTAATGAACCACTTGGAGTTCTTTTGGCAGTTTATAGTAAGTTTATTAACATATAATATAAAAATACAAAGAGACATGGTAAGTGTCAAACTATTTAACTTAGAGTTAAATCTAAAAGATAAGGGTAATATAGTGAACCGAACTTGTCTAAAACCTATTGGTTGAGTAGTTTTCGACCCATCCCCACCTTAGACTTTAAATAATCCAGTTTGGAGCCATTATAAACTGAATATGAATTTATTATAAAATAATACTTTAAGCTTTTCCTAAAGAGCCCCTCCTCCCCCTTATAAAAGGACACCACTTATAACCAATTCCTAACATCTCTCAAGCCTTTTGGCTCATCCACCCTCTTCCAAATTAATCTTCTTAAATCTATTTACTCCTCCTAGAAGCCTTTTGTTAGGAACAAGTCACTTCAAGAGTCCTTTTTGGTTCAAACCAAAGGGAGTTACCCAAATTAGAGGTAACGATTTCTTTTAGCTTCTTTTCTTTTATTTTACTTCTCCAACCCCTAAACTATTTATATTATTTTATTTTGTAACAAAACCAGTATAATAAATATATTAGGATATTTTTATGAGAATTATTCCAACTACACTTACACACACCTCCATCTAATGGATGAATAACATAAAGTTTCTGTGGATGGCAACTGAACGCCTCACGAAACGATGATTGCTCAATTATCTCCTACCACCTATCATGGTGTCCATTATGATGTCACTATAATTAAATATGATATTTATGATATTTATTTTATATATAAGCTTCTGTAATTCCATTTTATAGCATACCATTATACGTTTCATGTTGTATATATATACGATAATTTCATTTGAGGAAGTGCGGACTACCGCCCCTCAAAGTGATATGACTCGTTCATACCATACATGGAACGTATAAAGAATGGTGTTAATGAACTTAAGTAACACATATAAGATATTATATTATACTGGAATAATAATATATCTATGTATCAGTTGGTTTTGATTCTTTTTAAAATGAAAAATGAAATGGAAGTAACATTCGTGTGTACGTAGGACTACCGTCTCCACGAACGCGATGAGATTCATTCCCCATTGTATCCATTCAAGTATAATTCTCATTTTATGAATAAAAAAAATTTAAGGACTTTATATCATTCCTGATATGAATAATATACAACCTATCCATAACAAACATGGCTTATATAACAAAACATATAAAATAAAATGAGTAAGTTAACACCCAAAACGATGATAATACTAAGATATTATTAACAAAGAAATGTTAAAAGATCATATATGATATCATTTTAATGTATGTGATTCTTTTATAATTTAATAAAAATTATTTCACCATTATTCATGAGGTTAAACTACCCTCAACCAAGGAAAAGTACAAGGTAAGTGTTTATTTCACAATCTCTTCATTATCGAATGTTGTTTATACGTGATTATCTACTGGGACCTCATTATCATCCACATCCAAATTTCTTAAAAATGTATTTCAAAACATTCTTAATACTTTATAGAATATGGGTTAAAGTCATTTATACCCTTGTTTGACTTTTTATAATAAGTTTATAAAGAAATCTTTCTATCGTTTTCCAAACAAGGTCCTTTTTAACTGTTTCGACAGAATTAAGGTAAGAATGTCTTTTTTTAACTTATATGGCGGGTGCGGATATTTTTGGCCATTATAAAATCTTAGAAGCTTACCTTACAATATTATAACGATATTTTCAAAGTAAATTTTTTATTTTATAAATATGTGACTTTTAAATGATTTCAAAAAAGAGATATTTCTCTCAAATAGTTTTTATTTCATCTATGTCAACATCCTTTGATGGATTTTAAGCTTATTTGAAGTTGATTTATTACGATACAAAACTTCTATAAATTATTTAAGGTTTTGTGATATGTTTGACTGTGGATGTGTTATTTTTATACCATTCATGGTTTAGGGAGAAAGTATGACATTTCATATGCTAGTTTTAATACGAATGATTATGTTATGTTTAAACCTGTTCATATGATGAATGCATTGGACTTAATATGTGACGGGTGGAGCCCGCTATAGGTCCTCGATGCATCGGTAGGTCTCATGAGACAAACTAGTTTCTTGGCACAAGGCCTTGACAAAAACGTATTTGTATTCTTGGCCCAAGGCCTTGACTATGTGGTTATGATAGTCTGGAATTATGCATTCCATCATTATGAAAGTGGTTTTTGATATTGCATGTGATTATTCGACTAGTAGAATATCCATGTGAATAGGTAAATGGAATTATTTCATTTTATTTTTTCCATATTATGATGAAGTTCAAGATTAAAAGTATTTTTATTAGTTATAAATTTCCTTAAATGTTTATACATATTTATAAAAGTTTCTGCTATATTGTTATCCTTACTGAGCATCTGAGCTCACCCCTTTATATGTTTTATTTTTCCTAGGCTGTGAAGAAATATTTTATGACTGACCTTCAGGGACAGTATGAAGGGGATATGAGTGTGAACCATGGAGACTATATTATTTTAGTTTTTAACTTTATGATGTAATGTAACATTTATGAATGTATCTAGTGATTCCAAGGCTACTAAACTAATCGGTCTTTTGAGACTTGATCTTTTGTGATTATGCCAATGAAATGTAATAATGCACCGAATCTAGGTAACTGGGGTTAGGGCGTTGCAGTTGGTATCATAGGAAGTTTAGTATAAACCTTGGAAGCTAGATTTAGATAAACTCTGATTAGATCACATAGACCTAAGATGGACTTTCAGGATTAGTATAGGAGAACTTCCTAGAATTTTGGTATTGTAGAGATTCTGTGAGTTTTCCGAGCAATACATCCCTATCTGGATACGAGCATGTAGAGGCGGCTCTAGCACAGATGTACCTGGAGGTAAAACATGAAAACCTCACTTTGAGATATACTCGAACGGGAACTGGAGCACGACAATGGGTTGTGGTGCATTGTTGGTTATGACACTCCCAGGAGATATTCTTAGGATAATTATCATTTTCTTTACAAATAATTATGAAGGGTTTATGAGTATATAATTCCTCAATGAAAACCTCTTTATGATTATGGATTATATCCATAAACCATTTAATTTACATTAGGTATTTTAAATGTTTGGAATTATTCATTTCAATTCCTAAACGACATTTTTTATGCTATTATATAGAAATGGTTCCCAGTAGAAGGAATGTGAACTCCAGTAATACGTATGATCTAGAGAGTAAGAACGATCATATCTTTCACAGTATTAAACCAAAATTTAGAAGGGAAATAGTCTCCCATGTATTATCAACATATGAAGAAATAGTATCATGGGTTAATAAGATAAGTAAATAATTCTTCGAGACATGTGGCTTTGAAGGGAAGCAAGAGAAGAAAAGGATGGAAGAGAGAAAGATGGATAAAGGGAAGAGGGAAAAGAAGAATTTTCCCATATGTGATAACTATGGGAAGAAACACCCTGGAACTTTCCTGAAGGGAATGGGAGTTTGTTATAAGTGTGGGTGGAAAGGACACAAAGTACGTGACTCCAAGGGTAAGAAAAAGGCTTCAAATGAACAATGCTTCATCAGTAATGAGTTGGGACACTACGCGAACCGATGTCCAAATAATTAGAGTATTCCCCAAATAATGCTGATGGATAATAATCAAGTTATGATACTACCACAGATGAGGATGAATGATTAGAGTTCTTATGTTGTTATTAGATAATTATGTCATTTGAGTGTTGTATCAACAATGTACTGGTTATAATAATTATGGACTGTATAAGGATTGTACTACAGTACTGTTTCATTAAGGACATGATATTGTGTGGAACCAAGGAAAGTGACTCAATATCTAGTTAAATATTTGGAAAATATATGGTTGAGAGAAAGATAACCCATAATATGGTTTTGATATCGAGGTAGTGATTTTGGAATAATACATGATTGATTTGGATAAATTATATTGGATATTCTTGATTACCTTAAAACAGATTAATGACTTTTATATTCCATCATTGTTGGAGTTTACAACATTTTTGGATAGAAGCAGTATATCTAGTATTCTATAAGAAATAAGGGATTATGGTGTAATCAATAAGGATTTATGGAAATTAAGGATGTTGCAGTGTTTTAAAATAATACATGATGAAGGTGTTCACATGTTATTACGCGGAAAAAAGGATCTTTATTGTGTTTACCTTCCTTATAAATTTTAGACTGTGAGTTTGGACAGAAGTATTTTGGATAATTATAGTTTGAGATTATTTTTGGATTTCCATAAAAGGACAACCCAGAGGTCAGGCGGCAACCCATCGCACCCGTCTAGGCCGCGAGACTTGAACCCGCAACCGAAGGGAGACAATGGTGTATCACCTACCACTGGCCCACGTGATGTCCTGGATTGAATAATGTAGACTTTTTTAAAATAAAATCTGGTAGATTAATTATAAATTCAATTTTTTTAACCCTATACAAATAGGATAAATAGAATATTATTTTTAAGTTCTACTATATTATAGAGTGAAAGAAGAATTTGTGGTAGAAATTAGTTAAAAGATGGAACTCTACTTGTCAAGTATATATTTTTCTTCTTCTCTTATTCTATGAAGAAATTAATTCTTATACTTTAGTGAAGGGATCTTAAAACAAAAAATTTGTTATCCTAATACAATATGTTTTGTTGAACCGATTGTATTTTAAATCATTATAGATTGATGAATTTAAGGCCCTCAATTTTACTCTTGTTTTTGATTGATGACCTCCATCACTACCTACAAATATTTACATTTTTCCTCCAATTATATGTCTCTAATTTCCACTAATGTTCTCCTAATCGAGATCATAATTTGGTGGTGACCCTTTCATTTCCCTTTTCCTCTTATTGACACTAAATTTTATTAACCTAATTTCCGATGTGGGTTTTCCAAAAGGTCTTTTCTATTTTCAACCTTTTATTTTAAAAAAATAATTTCAAATTTAAATGATGCAATTTATTGAAGGAGGGAGGAATGTAACACCCCAAGATTTCATAGTACGTTATTTCTTCAAATTCAATAACTTGTACTACACGCAACACCGAGTTCTAGTGTACCATGACTTACCAAACAAGACGTTCAAAAGCGGTTATGAACAGTATAAACTGAATTTTGAACTTTATATAATCCTTATAATTTTAGAATCCATATTATGAGTTTCTTAGAAATAATGTAAGAACAAATACATTTTTTCAGATAAAAGAAGTATTTTTCAAAAAATGAAATTTTACCGCTTTTTAATGGGGAATCCTTTTTAAATCCAATATTTGAAAATTTTATATATTCAATTTGAAAAAATAAACTTCTTCATTAGAATTGGGACATAAGAATTTAGTTTCAATAAAGTTTTGGTGTTCTTATGATAACTTTCATATTTGGGTGAACAGTGAAAAATACTATATTTTAACTGAAAACAACTTTTTAAATCAAAATAATATATATTGTTAAATTATAAATTTTAATGGTTTGGAATTATAAATAGATTATATTTTTACCATTTAATATAATTATGGTCATTTTAAGTAATTTCACTTTGATATTGGACATAATCAAGTGTCAAACTTTTGGTAGTTATTATTTCTTAAAAATACGCTTTTTGGTTTTTACAATGGGAATTAATTTTAAATTAATAAATTAAACTTCTATGTTTTTAATTTGGTAAAATACACTTCATTATTGAATTCATAATATCAAAATTATTTTTGGGTAAATTATTGGTATTTTTCTGAAAACTTTTATTTTTTGATGAATAGTGAAAAACACTCAGTTATAGTTTAAAACTGAATTTTTATTTAAATAATTTTTTATTTTATTTAAATTTATTTTATGTCAAAATATATACATAATACCTATATAAGTTCAATGTAATTCATTGGAGTCAGTTTATAATAATTTTAGATATATAAAAAGTTTATTGAACTTTTCACCGTCTTTTACCCACCTCCTAGGAGAATTTTCAAATTCACATAAAACTTAAATTTACTGCTTCTGGGAGTGGAATTTTGAACATTCGAGATACACAGTTAATTTCAAGGATTATAACTTGGTTCAATAAGATAAAAACAATTTTTTGTGAATAGTAACTTTTTACTTTTATTTACCACTGTAAAAAGTAAATAGGGTAATTAAGGGTAAAAATGATATTTTTATTACCGTAACAAATGTACTAATTCTATTTTCTAAGTATAATTCGACCAAAAACAACCTCAGAAATAACATATGTACCTCTTTGGTCAACTTGAATTAGATTAGGACATTTATTATTATTTAATTCAAAGAAGAGTTAAAAGATATAAAATCAAAGTTAAATAACTAAAACATTTTTAATATATTGTTATACATAAGATATATTAGATTATAAATTTTAATTGGAAAGATAAAACGATTTCCTACATAATGGGAGTTTATTTAAAACTTTTAGATATTAAATAATTTAATTTATTTATGACACAATGATGATGCAGTAATTACCATATTAGTGAAATATTAAAATAATTGATATTATAAATACCCAAATAAATATAATTTGAGACTTTTAATTAATTAAATGAATTTTATTGGTTAATATGAAATTTTAGGATTGATTAAATGAATTTTTTTTGAATTAATAAATTTATTAAGTCTTTAAAAAAAATCAATTATTAAATAGTGTCAAAATTTACATAAAGGAGTTTTTAAAACAAATATTATATTATTAATTGACATAATATTCCTAAAAATATAATGTTTAGCCAAAGGACTTATATGATTATAGGTATGTAATTAAGGAACCACTTGGGGTTCTCTTGGCAGTTTATAGTAAGTTTATTAACCATATAATATAAAAATACAAAGAGACGTGGTAAATGTCAAACTATTTAACTAAGAGTTGAATCTAAAGGATAAGGGTAAAATAGTGACCCAAACTTGTCTAAAACCTATTGGATGAGTTTTTTTTAATTCATACCCATCTTATACTTTAAATAATCTAGTTTGGAGCCATTATAAACCGAATATGAATTTATTAAAAAATAATACTTTAATTTTTTCCTAAAGAGCCCCTCCTCCCCCTTATAAAAGGGAACCACTTCTAACCAATTACTCACACCTCTCAAGCCTTTTGGTTCGTCCAAACTCTACCCAATTAAGCTCCTAACACCTCTCTAATCCTTCTATAAGCCTTAACTTAGGCAGAAGGCACTTCAATATTCCTTTTTTGTTCAAACCAAAAAGTGTTACCCAAATTAAAGGTAATGATTTCTCTTAGCTTCTTTTCTTTTATTTTACTTCTCCAACCACTAAACTCTTCTTATTATTTTATTTTGTTAAAAAAACAGTATAATCAATATACTAGGATATTTTTATGAGAATTATTCTAACTACACATACACACACATCCATCTAATGGGTGGAGAACATAATGTGTCTGTGGATGGAAACCAAACGCCTCAGGAAACGATGTTTGTTCAATTATCTCCTACCACCTCTCATGGTGGCCATTATGATGTCACTATAATTGAATATAATATTTATGATATTTATTTTATATATAATCTTCTTTAATTCCATTTTATATCATACCATTATTTGTTTCATGATTATTATATATACGATAATTTCATTTTAGGAAGTGCAGACTACCACCCCCTCAAAGTGATATGACTCGTTCATACCATACATGGAACGTATAAAAGATGGTGTTAATGAACTTAAGTAAAACATATAAGATATTATATTATACTAGTATAATAATATACCTATTTATCGTTTTTTTATTCCTTTTGAAATGAAAAAGGAAATGTAAGTAACGTTCGTGTGTACGTACGGACTACCGTCTCCACGAACGCGATGAGATTCATTCCCCATCGTATCCATTCAAGCCTAATTATCATTTTATGATTAAAAATATTGTCTAACGACTTGATATAATTCTGTATATGAATAATATACATCCTATCCATAACAAACATGGCTTATGTAACAAAAAATATAAAATAAAACGAGTATGTTAACACCCGAAACGACGATAATACTAAGATATTATTAACAAAGAAATATTAAAAGATCATATATGATATCATATTTATGTATATGATTATTTTATAATTTAATAACAACTATTTCACCATTATACCGGAGGTTAAACTACCCTCAACCAAGGAAAAGTACAAGGTAAGGGTTTATTTCACAATCTCTTCATTATCCGAGGTTGTTTATACGTGATTATCTATTGTGACCACTTTATCATCCACATCGATGTTTCTTAAAAATTTATTTCAAAAAATTCTTACTAATTTACATAATATGAGTTACCTCATTTATACCCTTATTTTAATTTTTATTAGAATTTTATAAAGGAATCTTTCTGTCGTTTTCCAGACATGGTCCTTTTTAACCTTTTCGATAAAATTAAGGTAAGAATGTATTTTTTTTAACTTATACGGTGGGTGTGGCTATTTTCCATTGTTATAAAATCTTTGAATCTTCCCTTAAAATATTATAAGGATATTTTCAAAGTAAATGTTTTATTTTATAATTATGTGACTTTTAAATGATTTAAAAAAAGATATTTCTCTCAAATAGTTTTGATTTCATCTATGTCAACATCCTTTGATGGATATTAAGCTTATTTGAAGTTGATTTATTATGATACAAAGCTTATATATAGTATTGATGTTTTTGTGATATGTTTGACTGTGGATGTGTTATTTTTATACCATTCATGGTTTATGGAGAAACTATTGACATTTCATATGCTAGTTTTAATATGAATGTTTATGTTTTGTTTAAACCTGTTCGTATGAGGAATGCATTGGACTTCATAAGTGGCGAGTGGAGCATGCTATAGCTCCTCGATGCATCATAGGTCTCCTAAGACAAACTAGTGTCTTGGAACAAGGCCTTGACAAAAACTTATTTTTAGTCTTGGCACAAGGCCTTTACTATGTGGTTATGATAGTCTGGAATTATGCATTTCATCATTATGAAAGTGGTTATTGATATTGCATGTGATTATTCGACTAGTAGAATATTCATGTGAATAAGTAAATAGAATTATTTCATTTTATTTTTTCCATATTATACTGCAGTTCAAGTTTAAAAGGCTTTTTTTAGTTATACATTGCCTTAAATGTTTATGCTTATTTATGAAAGTTTCTACTATAGTTTTATCCTTACTGAGCATCTGATCTCACCCCTTTCTATGTTTTATTTTTCCCAAGATGTGAAGAAATATTTTATGACTTACCTACAGGGATAGTCTGAAGAGGATATGAGTGTGGACCATAGAGACTATATTATTATAGTTTTTCACTTTATGATGTAATGTAACATTTATGAATGTATCTATTGATTCCAAGGCTACTAAACTAATCGGTATTTCGAGACTTGATATTTTGTGATCATGTTAATGATACGTAATAATGCACCGACTCTAGGTAACTAGGGTTGGGGCGTTATAGGGTGAACCCACCTTATGCAAGTGTTATCTAATAGAATGGGAAATGTGTGTTTGGATTGATTTCTATTTATTTTATTCTTGAACTTTGTTTTCCACAATTTAATCTTTAACATAGAATCCATTTCTTTTACTTTTATCATGACCATAGATAATTGGATCTAAAAGGAACTTTAAAATTGTGCAAATGAATGCCCTAAAGGAGGCATGTCCATTGTCCAATTTAGGTGAAATCAGTTTTAAATACGGTATCAAGACAATCTTGATACATTGAAACCCTAAATTATTGGACCAATGGAAATAAGGAATTGTCACATCACGGATAGGATTCCATGACCATTGTATCTTCCTCATCTCGACTAGAAAACCAATCATGGATTAACCAACCAATTTTCTAAAATCCAAATTGCACCTGAACCCTAAAATTACAAAACACTACTGGTCTTTTAAAATATTATTACAACCAAATCAATCAATACACTTTTATTTCATCCCTTTATTTCTTCAAATCAATCAAACCCATCATTTTATCACCTATTTCTACAAATTAATAAAATCATTTTTTTTAAACTTAGTCAAAATAACTCTCAATATCAGTGGGTTTGACCTGAAACTTTCCTAATACTATGATTTAATTAATTAAATATCATTGTTTTATATTTTATAAATTTTTATTTTGATTTCACCCATTGGGAAATAACGACGCCCTTCAGGTATGTTACAACCCCCCCCCCCATTTACCCCATGAATACCTTTCCCCAAAAATATACTTGGCGTACTTGAACTTCCATTATTTTATCGACAGTCAAAACCCTAATTTCACATGCATCAATTCTTGGAAAATCCTCCCAAATAGTCATCCTTTGATTTTTTTATCATTTATCCATTCATTTTTATATCATTTTTTATGAATTTTTTCATTCATTAGTTCAACTAACTTTTATTAATAGGCCTCCTTCTGTGTTACATGTCCATCAATATTTATTTTCCTCTTTCATGAATGTGGATAAATCAATTTACATTCATACATATCGAGAAATTATAATAGAGTTTTTTTGTATAAAAATAATTTATTTTAATTTAATGCTTCCTCTTGATCGATTACATATAACCAAAAAATGTTCACCTTGTATTCCTCAACAGATTCCACCAAACCATCACATTTTCTAATTGCATCAATATTTTTCTTTTTATTTAAAGCAATGATTTTATTAACTCAGGATCCTCTTAGGTATACTCTACACTTCATACAAACTATAAGTAGTGACTCTCAGGATTTCAAGCATCAATAAATCATTATTTGATTTTTTTTGAAATTCATCATTTGACTACAAATAATTTCAATTAACTATAGTTCAATGTGTTCCACATATTTAGTTGGTATTCATAAAATTAACTTATTTAATTCAGATATTTTATTCTTAATAAGTATGAAAAAATTTTAAACTAAACATTAAATCATAATTTTTAGGAATAATATTTATTTTTAATTAAATATTCCACAAAAAAAACTATATTTCTCATTTCATTTCATATCTCTGAAAGTAATACATATTATATAATATTTTTTATTATGTTGTATTTTTTTTAGATAAGATTATTAATATTTATCATACTTATTAAAATATTTTGAATATAATTATTTTAATAAACTCTTTATCATATCATCAAAAATATTTCTCACTTATCTTCCAACTATAAAAAAAATCTAATAAAGTGATATTAGTAAGAAGACTATCAATTTTTCTAAAAAAATCAGAAATATATATATATAGAAACATTTTCATTATGTTATGTTTCACATTCATGAAATTATATATAAAACTTTAACTTTTAAATTTATAGTTCATGTGTTGGATCAAGTTCTTCAACTTCAAAAAAACAATTTCCAACCATTATAGAAATGCATACAAATTCATATATTAAAATTAGTAAAAAACTGTTCTGATTGTTTATCATTACTAACTTTACTAATAAATGGTTTGTTTATATTATAAATTTTAATATTAAAATTTATAATATTTCATACATTGTACTCCTTTACATATAACTTTTTAATTGTTTTGAAAATTTTATATCTCCTCCATTGATTTTAAATTTTAAATAAAACCTATGATTATATTTCATTAAAATTAGATTAATTATAACTAACTATCATTGATACTATTTTTATTATTTCCTATTTCTTTAATTTTGATACATTAAAAATTATATCAATCTTATGTTATGTTATAATGTACTCAATATACTCCTTTTTAACCTCAAATAGTTAGTTTTTTTATATATGTTTTGATTTTTGATTATTTTATTTTCAAAACCAAGAAATTAATTTTCATAGTATTTGGAGTAATTAACTCAAATTTTATTTTATTTCATGAACTCTGTATTTTCAATATCAGTTATCATTATTAAACTAAAAATCAGATTCTTATATTGTTTTTTGGGAAATTATTTAGTAATAAAATTGATATATAATCCATCTTATATACTATATTTTAATTTTAATTTTTATATATTAATATCTATATTTATTTTTAGGTATATATATTACTTCAAGAAAAAGAAATAAAAATTTTAAAATATTCAATTATGAGAATTATTATAAATTCATCAATTACACTAAATAAAATGATTACAAGCATTCCAACCAGTATTCTACAAAACTACATCCATTTAACTAATTTTTATTTTACATATTCAATAACTAAATATATGAATCTAATGGAATATATTCACTAAATATTTTTTGGGTTAATTCTATGTTGTGATGAAGTTATCATTCCTATTAATATTACTATAGCACAACCTATATGAGATGATATATCTTCCTTTAATTTAACCATACATAGTCAACCATCACATTCCATTACTATTATGTTTGTTTTATATGAAATCTATGACTTATTTACATCATTATTTTTTTAAATGATGTTTTTTATTCCTTCAAATATTGAAACTAATTATATGAAATTATTATTGGTAAATTAAATTCACTCCATAAAAAAACATGTAATTTATATATTTATTAACTTATTGAAATTTATTTAAATATTCATGAATTTTGGTTCTTAAATGATTAATTTCATTTTTTGTTTTTGAAATTTTACTTCGTTTTATTTGATATATATACTAAACAAATAAATATTTTTCTCTTTATGAATTAATTATTTATATAGGGAAATGGTATTGGCCAAACTAAGTGCACCAAAAACACATTGATAACATTCTCATATACAAATCATAGGTATCATCAATAATAATCCAACATGCATCATGTAATGAAAACATTTATATCAATGAAAATAATTTAATTTCTTCCATACATTATGGTTTGATGTTTTCTATCATATTTATAGAAATTATTTCATTTATAAATCATATCACTCTAGTATGTTTCTATTTTATGTTTATAATTTTCATAACTACTATTAAAATATTTATTACATGGAAATTATTCCTCATGCTCAACTCTTACATAATTAAATACTTAATACCTAGTTTAAAACATTCACCCTTCTACAAAATATTTAACACCTAGTAAATATATATTTTCAAATGATCACAACCAAAACATAGATAAAGGATTAGGTGCTCATTTTCACAGATTCCATAATAATTGTACCATACAATTTTTAATTACTAAATAACATTTAATTATCTTATTATAACATTTTACATTTTAACTAACTTAAAATAATTTAAATTATCCCCTAACATATAAGGAATATTTTTGAAAATGTATGTGATTGAATATTTATATAGAAATAACAAACTTGAAAATGTTATTTCACTTGTTCCTTATCTAAATCCAAGATTTTAAGTATCGTTAAATTTAACAATAACACTTACACCTAGAGAATTGATTTGGTTAAAATTTTAATATTTTTTTTAAGATTTACTAATTACATTGAAGAATCTTGTTTTTCACTATAAAAAAGTCACCGTTCATGAGGTTTTATCCATGAAATTTTATACGAAGATTCATTAGGCACATGGTATATTCATTTAGATTCCAGAATGTCCTAAAGGCCTTCATTTATTATTCCCATTTGATAATCCCCCTTTTAAGGGTTGAAGGGGAACCATAACTTTACATTTCCCATAGGCTTCATGACATTACAGGACATTAAGGTATTAAAGAAATACATCCCAGACTATGACTACTTTAAACTGCCCCTCCCCAGTGTCTGCATCATGATTAGATCTCCACCTTTTCAAGGATGTTCAGCTAGCTGTCATTTTCAAGGATGCATAGGCCTGGTACCAATATAAAGTTTTATACCCTATCATTTTTTCAAATCTGATAGCTCTACTTTAGTGAATTCTCCTACTATGAATCCTCTGTTGGTTCTTGTTCCTTGTAAAATATATCTGGTTATCATCTACACGTCAGGTGGCCCGAAGGCCTTGAGGTGTCCTGAAGGCCTTAAGGTGACCCAAAATCCTTACAGACCTAAAGGCCTAGGTGGCCGGAAGGCCTTAAGCACTCCAAGACCAAACCGGTGGCCCAAAGGTGAATATTTATGATTTCTACGGTACCAAATAGTAGATGATACAGTACTTGCTACAGTAACATAGAAGTATGCCTCTACCTAGAATTGAACCTCAGTCTCATGGATGCACTTGAAGAGTCCTCACCAACATGGTTGAGGATCATCTTCCACTTGGTACATTCATTTAAATCCTACATATTTAGAATAAATTTTGTTTTTTTGAACCTTACTTAGAATATTCTATGAATATTTTGATGTGGTGTAAGGTATATTCCATCAATTTATCTAGATTTAGGAATATGTATAAACCAATCACATTAATCCTAACCTAATAAGTTTGTTTATTTAAAAATATCTCAATATCATCTCATTTAAAATTTTCTTCCCTAGAGTTTGTGTTTGGATTGGTGTTGGGTATAAGGTAATGAAATATATTAGTGGGGAAATGAATGTGGTTTCAAAACTATTAGAATTAGAGGATTTTAGTGGTGTTTTTGGGGGTTTCTATTTACTAAAAGTTTGGGGTGGGGATTATGTAATGAGGATAGAAGAGTTGAAAGAGTGCATTAGTATCAATCCCAAGGGGAAGGGGTGTAGAGTATAGAAATTTTCATGACCTTTAATGGATATCAAAAAATCATTATTTAGTGACCATTAAATAGTAATATTCTTTCCCTAGTGGCTAAAGTAAATAATGATCACTATCTCTATTAATTCTATTAGTGGCCATTATTGATGATTGATAAAATGATCGAAGTAATATTTTGGACACCTATAGCGATAACTACTAATACATGTATAGGGATTGAATTTTTCACACTAATTCTATAATTTTTATTATTTAAAAAATATTATATCTTGTGACTCATTTATTCATGAATAACATCATGTAAAATTTATTTAGATGATTATATTGTTTCATTCCATTCATTTTTCTAAGATTAGCAGATCATTTTCATTAATATCCTTTTACATTCTTGCAGAAGATAAAATGAAATAAATTATTTTCCATATTGATGCCTAAGGGTTTTTTTTTCATCCACCAAAAGTGAGAACATTTATAATTATTCTCCTTCATCACAAAAAAGGTTATCACTAGTGATTTAAAAATAAAATTACAATGTATATCTAAATTTTATTCATAAATGATTTATAAAAAAATATTTATATATTATCATAATGTCAAATAATAGATTTTTTTTACAAATATATAAATAATTAATATCAAAAAAAGTTTTTATCCAAATATTACTTCCATCATGATTTATAAAATAATTTTTTTAAAATGGAAAATATATTACATTATGAAAATTTTGAAACTTAAAATAAATAATCCATTTGAATTTTTTACTATGTATTAATAGCATATAATATAAAAGTAATAAATTTTTACAAAATCAAGTATGTACGGATGTACAATTCATATGTACTTTGTTTCTTCATATCAAAAATAACTCAAGTATCATTTTCTTGAATATTAAATATAAATTGATTTTATTCATTTTTAATCATTTTATGCATTTTTTACACTTATAAAATAGTATTAATTCAAAAATATATATTTTTGATCATTACAAACATGATGTATCAAATTAAAGTGTGGTTTATTTATATGGATCACAAATGAATCGATGATAATCATTAGAAAAATTCACTGAATTCTAGGCTTCTTTCCTTGTTTTTTATCAATATATACATAATTTATTCCATTTAAAAAATTAAATTTTAAAATTTATTATTACGAAAATAAAAGGGATCATACCTCTTGTATCTCATTCATCATACACATTATTAGTAGTGTATAATGATGGTCAATAAAAAAATTATCTTCAAAAAATTAATATTAGTTAGTATGATGATGATAATAATAATAATAATAACCATCTTAATAATAAATTATTTAGTTTTGAATTTGAAATGTTGGGTTGTATGAAACGTAAATGAAAGAAATATCCTTCACCAAAATACTACTCGATCATCATAATACATTCCTCCAATTGATCATGTAGTGTATATGTCATCAACTAAAACCATAGGTGAAAATTTTGGTCATTTATAAGGCCACTTATCCTTTCATTGCTTAAAATTATATAATAAAAACCACTATATAGGTCGTATTTTAAAATTCCTAGGTGGTTTATACACTATCATATTTTTCATAGGAATTTAAAATTTATTATTAAAAGAACATGCATATTAACAATGACCCATGTCACTGTAAAATTAGAAGACTAGACCTTTGAGAATTATGAGTGGTTAAGAGCTACTCATTCCCGAGGTCTCTGATTACTTTGGAAATCATCCATTAACTAGATGATATCTAGATGATATGGATGGTTGAAGTCTTATACTCATAAATACAGTGCTAAGGTGACATCCATCTATCTTAATTGTCCCTTTTCAAATTTGAGTTCATTCTACCACCTCTATAATTTCCTCCACCTTCCAATACATTCAAAATCAATGTGAATTCACTCCACATCGAATCTAAGGCTAAAAATATAACTCAAAATATTTATATCTCAACTTCTCTTTCATAATCATGTCACCAAAAAAAATAAGTTTCATAAATCATACAATGAACCCCCACACATATGAGTTCCCATGTTAAATGGATAAGAGCTCCTGTTAGTGATCTAATCAAAGATTCATGAATAAAAACTCTATTAAAATGAATCCAAAAGTCACTCCACTAAATAATATACCCATATTTATTTCCATCATAAAGTTTACACTACTGCATAAAAAATCTTGATGTAAGATCACAACTAGAACAACATGGTGCTCATAAAAATTATGTATAAGTTGAAAAATAATTTCCACCTCATCAATCAACTATTCATTACAAACATTATAAAACACTCCCTTAGACCCCAATAACCTCTATTGATGAAATCACTACAAATTTTATGAGTGTTCTATCTTTGGTCCCTAGAAAAATGGATTTAAAAATACAAGTTAAATGTAGTATTAGTGGGACTTGATTTTTCTCCAAAGAGGATATTGTTTTGTCTGTTCTATTTTTCTATATTTTTTAATATGTATGTGAAAACATTAATTGAATTGTATTAAATAAGTAATTTGATTGGTTTTATAATCATTTTTAAAAATTGTGTCATAACCTTGTATATCACCTTTCTTACATGTTAAATCTAATTCCAATTTACTCTCTCTCTCTCTCTGATCAATGGAAATATCAAATGGTCACACTCGCCTAGAAGTTTGAGATTAATTAAAGGGAAGAAATAATCACTATAATCTCAAATCTCACCTAAAATGGTGATTTTAAAATCTCTAATCACCATCAGATCCACCCACTATTCATGATCACAAGTACTCGAGAGAACCTAAGTTTCATGTGTGTGTAATCTAGTGAAGATGAGAAGAATAATTCAAAATGAATAGAATAAAAGAAAATGTACTAATTCCTTAACCATTCAAATAATCCTAGAGAAATTAATAGAATATATTTTCAATTATAATATAGAATTCTCTAATAGGGTAAGGGGAATCATCTCATATCATACACTAATTTCATATTATTCCATCATTTGATAACTAAGAGTAAAGGAAATAAAATAGGAAACAGTAGTGGCTCAGTTAGATCATGTGTTCATGATGCATGCCCCTATTTAGTGAATAGATTTTCTTCTTATAGATATGCTTGGTACCTCCCTTGTGTTATATCTTCCTTCTATGTGAGTCACATGTAATCCTTCCTTTCCCTCTATCACATCCTGAGCCTTTAATAATTTCTTCAAATTTAATAAAAAAATTATTTTTCTATGATTCTCACCACGTGGACAACATGAGGGTTGTGATTCTTTAGATGGGTAACTTCTCAACTCTTCCATATTATCCATACCTCCTATTATATATTTCTTTGATAGATGTGAACCATTTCTATTCATGAAATATTATTCCTAATCTGAGTAGACAGATAGAATTGGGTTTTAATTTAATTTTAGATTATATTTTTTATTTTTTAGTAATTTTTTATTTTAACCCCCATAGTTGAAAAAAAATTATTAAATTCTCATATAGACTACATGAAGGAATTTCAAAGTCACTTGGTTTGAAATTATGGTATATCTTATGGAAAGGTATGTCATGTGGTCACTTAAATATTTTTATTCAATCAAACTTTTGTAGTTATTTGAGATTTTTTGGTATCTTGAGATTATTCTTGTGGTCGGTTGAGTCCAATAATTATTTTTCATATATGGTAAATACTAAAACTATTATTCTAATGAATTTTTAGTAGTTTGGTATTCCTGTGGTCAATTATATTTCTTCATGCAGTCACTTCAAGGCTTTGCATAATTTTCACACATGGTCAATCGAGAGATACCATGTATTATATTGGACTCTAATGGTAAATCAAATCATGGGAAATGTCAATGATCATGTGGTATCTTTATCTTAATAGGTGGTTGAATGTCATTTTGGTACGCATGGTCAATCCATAGGTATGGTCTCTTAAGAAATTTTCCAATATTTTCATCTTCAACCTATACATGATGAATACTAAATTTGATGTGGGCTTTGATCATGTGATTCAAAATCAATTCAAAACATATTAAAATATAATTTCGAGAATTTTAACAATTAAACCCAAAAAAAACAAGATCAAGGTATGCCTTTTAAATTAAATCCAAGAATGAATAAAACCAATAAAAATAGTGTTTTAAGCCATTTATTGACGATTTACATATTTCATAAAAGATATTAAAATGAATGGTTTTCTCAGGTTTAATGTAAATTAGAGTTTAAAATATAATGTAAAGTTGGAATAAATATGTAAATTTTAGCTCTAATATTTCCCCCACACTAACACTATTCCACTCTCTAGTGGTACGATGGATCTAATTTATTTAAAAAAAATCCTTCCTAGACTCAAGTACTCAAACCATTAAGGAAGAAAATCATAAATTCATATTTCATTTTAAGTAACATATCTCTTCTATGAATCAATCACACTATCTCACTTCAATTCAAAAAAATATTCTAAATCTAGTATTTAAATAAATATACTTATGTGGAATTAAAATTTAATAAGTGTCAATTCTTTTTATATCTCCCTATTATGTTAATTGAAAAACAAATCTAGTTTCCAATTCCTTGATATAACTCAAATGAAATTTGTATAAGTAAATTACCCATTATTTATTTAGGTTCAATATTACCCTCTCCAAAATTAATTCAATTTTAACAATTAAGAACTTATTTGAGTTTTTTTTAGCCCTAATTTTTTAAAATCACTTATTTAATTTACAAATATATTTTATTTTCTCACACTCAGAGTGCCTAATGTCTCAAAGATTAATTTTGGGATCTCAATTATACATTTTAACCCAATTTAAATGGAATTATATAAATATATTTTGAGTTAAATCCTTAAGGTGTTATTTTTTAAAAATTATAAGTTACCTCAAATTATGTTCAATTTTCTAGTGTACCTATGTTATAATTTCACATCCCCAAATATATTTTCACTCACACTCGTTTTCCTAGTTCTAAATCCAAATATCCATGAAAATAGCAACCATATTCACTCAAAAATAATTTTGTTTCAAAAATTTTAAAATCAATGGAATCCCTCCATATTAGAATGGTATTTTTTATAGGAAATATATAATTAGGCATCAAGTTTCCATTATCTAAAAAATACTCTAAAATTTTACAAATAAAAGAATGTATAAATTCTGTACATTCCTAGAAAATGGGTTTTTCTACCAAAATTTTATTCTTTATTTAAATCGAGAAATACATAGACATAGAAAAAAAATAGGACATATTATATAAATCCTAAGTAGCTTATCCCTATCCCCAAGACTTATATTATACATCGATTTCAGCATTAATTTTTTTGGAAAAATTTATGTTTTTAAAAAATTATCTAAAATAGTGAGAATGGAAGAGAAAACCTGGAGTTCCTTTATTTAATAGCAATAAGAAGGAGTTTGGGATCCTCCTTTGTATCTTACAAAAATTTCTCATGTTGTTTATTTCAATGTTTTACATTCACTTTAAATGGATACATTGATTAAGATCTATTGATCTCAACTAAAACAAATATAAAAGTATTACTTACCATGTATTTTCTAGTTTACTTGGAATAAATCTTATCCTGAATGAGCATTATTATTTAAGAGAATAATAATACTCTATCTATGATCCAAAAAGTTTCTTTTCTAGATTATTTTATAATGAAAAGATCATAATATTTTCTTTATAAATAATGGTTTTTTAATATGATTCCCTCCTCAACTCCTCAAGTTCTATCATCTTCATCTTCTGATACTCTTCAGTTTTTCCAAACTCTAGGTTAACTCTCTTGATTACCCAGTAAGATTTGTTTTTTACCTCAAAAAGAAATTGATAATGTTTTACATAATCTATTTTATAATTGGAATTGACTATGGGGTTTTATAGGTAGTTATGTATGCTTATAAATCATCCATTAGTTTCTTACTCCAGTCCTTCCTGATTGGTTGCACTATCATTTACAAAATACTCTTGATCTCTCTATTGGAGACCTTAGCCTACCCATTTATTTGTGTGTGATAGGAAATAAATGTCTTTTGGTGTACTCCATACATATTCATAAGGTATTCTAGGTTATGTTTCTTAATTTTACTCCTTCGTCACTGATTATGGCTCAAGGCACTCCAAACCTAAAAAATATTTGAGTTTAGAAACTCAATCACAACTTTTGAATCCTCAATATGGCTGTATTTTTCTTCAATACACCTAGAAACATAATATAACTCTAATAATATATACTAAAAAACAATGAATATAGAAAATTTTATCATGAAATAAAATCCTCATACATAAAATCTTTCATTAAAAATTAAGGTTTTGGGGAATTTCATGACTTCTAGAAACTCCACCGATAATTTGATAGTTTAGACATGCATTAAATAATTTATGTAAGTACTTAAAAATTTTTATCCAAAATAAAATAGCTTATAAAACATTATTATAAGATATTTTATGACCAAAATGGTCTCCACATGCTAGTGTATAGAAAATTTATTCATATACTGAATTTCTTCCTCAGGGATGCATCACCAAATTACTTGATCATTATAAATGTTTCATAAGGATCCCACCAGATTAAAAAAATTGAATAAAAATTAAAATTAAAATTTTCATTATTATAAAATAATTGGTTACATTTAATGTGAATATTAATCAATATACTAAGGCACTTGGGGGGGGTCTTTGTATAGCTGGTAACTAGGGAAGGATTTATCAAGGCTTATTTTAGTTGGTGGTTCTACCTTGGCAGTGTGAGGTAACATGATTCTATGGTCACTCGCAAGATTTTCATATACCTTTAAACCATTGATATAGAAGAAAAAATCTTTCTATAGAAACATCCATCTTACTAATCGTAGTTTTTCTTCAGGTTCTTGATTAAATACCTAAGTGCAATATGGTTAGAATAAATAGTTATTTTACTTTATAACAAATATGTTCTAATTTTTTATAAAGTAACAAAAATTGACAAAAAAAACTCATTTTATTCTATTGTGAAATTTATTTGGGTTTTATCCAAGGTTTTAGAAGTGTAGGATATCACTTGTGGGTGACCATTAATTTTCTAGGGTAGCACAACTACAACATCTTTGTTTGAGGAATTACATGGTATATAAATGGGATCATTCCTATTAGGTAGTAAGATTATAATGGATGTAGTTAGGCTCTATTTTAGTCTATCTAAATATACATTTCTTGAATCAAAAAACATAATTTAAAGTTTCTTTTTCAGTAGAATTTTCAAGGGTGAATCAATTTTTCTAATGCCTTTAGTAAATATTCTATAAAATCTAGTATAGATAAAAATGATCTAATGTGTATCATAGTGTGGGTATGGTAGTGTATTAATGGAATGAACTTTGTAATTATACACATTAGTCTAATATTTATAAATTATGTCTCCCAAAACATTTATTTTTTACACCATTAAATGTAACTTATTAAAATATAAAACTAATCTTTTCTCAAATAATTTTTAGAAAACTTTTCCAAATAGTAAATAAAAACTTTGAAAATATGTTTCATAAATTATAAAATCGTCTTGAAATACATCTAGGTTGACCTTAATAGGGTTTGAAAAAATAATTATTATATAGTTTTAAAAGGTATTTTGGGAATTTCATAATCAAAATGGAAACCATTATTAAGAGAAAATACCGAAGATACATATGAATATGGCATTTTATTGGTCTTTTAGAGCTATTGAAACCTATAAATACCTAAAAAATCCATCAAGGAAATAATATTGGCCCTTATCAGCTATCTTATCTAACATTTGGTATATAAAAAGGGACTGGGAAATGGTATTTTGTGTCATATGGTTCAATTTTTGGTAATCAATACAAGCTCCCCATCTATTCTGAATCCTTGTGGCCACTAACTCATTATTCACATTTTATATAATTGGGTATCCATTTTTCTTTAGGAAAATTTGAATTGGACTCACATATTTAGATTCTCAAATGAATTAAATGATTATATCTCCTAATAGTCTCTCAAATTATTTTATTAATAATTTTCTTGAGGGTCAGGTTAAACCTCATTTGGGGCTACCTTGTAGTTTTTGACTCACGATCTAACAAAATTTAGTGCATACAAGTTATAGGGATAATCCCTATGATTTCTCATAGTGTCCATCCCGTTTCACTAATGTTATGTTTCAAAATTTATATCATTTGGTTTTATTTACTAGGCTTTATTTTTGTTTTAAATTATGACTCTAGATCTATCATTTTCTATTAAAAATAATATTTCAAATTGGATTGAAGCAACTATAGTTCCAGTTCGAGTGGGTTCTATAATGATGCTTTTAACTCAATATTATTCATACTTGAATCCTACACATATAAGAAATATGTTTTAAGGGAATTTGTGATTAAATAATCAATATAACTTTCACCAAATACTTTATATTATTCATCAAAAAATAGAATCTATAATAAGTTCATTTTCAAAAATAGATTCATAAAAAAAATCATGTACTTCTAAGGATTCTTCTAATGAAATTACATCATTAAAATTTTCAATATAGTGATTATTAGATGGTTTAATACTTATAGGTAAAGGTGGTTAGGAATGATTTATGTTATTTATTTTTTATTTTCTATTATCCTTCTACAATGGGGGGATCTTCATAGGTGCTTATCTTTGGGTTCTTTTTCAAGGAAAAGTTCTTAAGGTTAAGGTTTATTGGGTTTTACACTTCCAAATATAGCTTGATATAGTGATTCTTTACTAATTTCATATTCTTAACACTCCTTAATGAAATATAACTAACATTAACATTAGGTTTAGGAATTTATTGAGTATAGAGTTTACATAAACCATGATTTTTCAAGTCATTAAGGGTAGACAAAATATACTTATAATTTCTCTGAAGCTACTTCAATACTGATTCATGAGGAATGAGAGTAGTTTTTATATTTTTTGAGATAGCTTAAGTTTTTTTAGTAGGTCATTTATAGAAGTTTTTTTATTTTTTCCTTATTGGTAACTTATAAAAAGATGATAAAAGCTTCTTTGAAAGGGTAGTAGTTGGAAATATAGTTAAACAAATTACTAGAAAGAGGTTAATTGAGTATTTTGGTTCCCAACTACATATTTAATGTTATAATACTCTCTGGATACTTTATTATTGGTAGTTTTAGGTTATTTCTAATGTAACATGGTATCTCATCTTTTAATTCCTTGAACTAGATGTTAACTATCAGTTTAGCGGTCTATAGAGTGGTAACGTTGGCACACTCTCAGAGGTGTGAAATGTGATATTTAGTGTACTTTTTTCAACACTAGATATCCCACAGTCTAGGTTAGTTATTTAATTTTTTTAAATTAAATTATAGTTAGAACTTTTTAACTCATATACACCCTTTATTTTGGTTATTATGTCAAACTTCTAATACTTTTGGGAAATACTCTCAATCATTAATTTAACTTCAACATGTGACTTTTTTATCAGTGGTAATCCAAAAAAATCGTCTTGTTTTAGATCATCTTCCTTCAATACTTTGTGAAATAGTACTAGAAAATAGTGATTTTCATGGGTCTGTTGTGGAAATTATGTTGTTAGCCACTCGAATCACTTTTAAAAATTTATAAAGGGTTTTTTCACTTTCTTGATTGACTCTAAAAATAAATTTCCTTAGTTAGGAACTCTTTGGGGTGGGGAAAAACTTTTTGAGGAAATCCTTCTATAAATAATCCCATTTAGTGGCTTCTCTAGGCTATAGGTTGTAGATCCACCCCTTTATTGGTTATTCAAGGAAGATGTAAAATGTATTCCAGTTAATTTGAGCCTCGATAACTCCTCTAGATCTAAATTTGTTGCAGAATTCTCCAAATTCTATTATATTATTGTTGGGATATTCTCCATAAAAAAAATTAAATGTTGGTTGTGATACAATCATTACCATTTTAATCTAATAGTCTTGTTCATTATTTATTTTTTACAGCCGATAGTTATTGTTGAAATTAGGTAGATATAGTTATCTCAATGTTTTATTTAGTTGAGCTATGTGTTCTTACATATTTTATCTTCTTAGAGTAACTATAGTGGAAAAAGTATAGGAGGATGGGGAATTTTTAAATGGGGTTATTAAAAACTATCTTTCCTATTGTTATGTGATTTTTATTGTTTTATGTCTTTCCGGTATGACCCTTTCACCCTTTAGATCAAAACCAGTAATGTGAGATGAACATGATATAGTCATTTATTGAAATAATTTTATATATAAAAAATTAAAAAATAGCATTCTCCACCCCAAAAATGGTACTAAGTTGATGATATTTCTATCTTAGGACCATCAATAAACATATTTATCAACTCAAGTTTAATGTAATAGTATTAGAAATTAGTTTTTCCCCCGAGAGGAGAGTTTTTTGGGTGTGATTTTGTTTTTTATGGAGTTTGGTGTGTGTGTGTGAAAACAATAATTTAATTAGTTTGAATATTAAATTTTATTAGTTTTAGAATCATTTTAAAAAGAGTATATTATCCTTGGAAATACTATTTCATACCTATTAAATCTTAATTTCAATTTACTCTCTATCTCTCTCTCTAATTAGTATAAACCTTAATTGATCGCCCTCACCTAGAATATTAAACTTAATTATAGGGATGAAATAATGACTATAATTTATAATATCACATATCCTAGAGATAGAAATCTCTAGTCACACATAGATCAACTCATTGCTCATGATCACAAGCTATGGATAGAAAATAAGTGGTCTGTATGTACAATCTAGTGAATGTGGAAATAAGAATTCAAAATGAATAGAATGAAAGAAAATATTTGAATTATTAAAACAATAAAATAATTTCATATATATTTATATAATGTATTATCAATTAAAATACAAAATTTATTAATAAGGTAAGTGGAATATTCTCAGTTCATCCACTGGTGACTTAGTGTTCCATCCCTGGATAGTTAATATAAAAATGGGTAAATGAGAAATAAGTTTAACTCAGATTGATTTATTAGTCATGGTGCATACCCCTCTTTAGTTAATGGTCATTCTTCTTATAAATATGATCATGATCTCACTTATATTAGCTCTTCCGTCCATATGAGTCACATGGACTCCTTCTCTTCCCTATATCGCATCTTAAACCTTAGATAATTTCCCCAAATTCAGTGCTAAATTTCTTATTATTTGATTATTGCCACTTTCATATCTCAAGGGTTTCAATTATTTATTTTGAAATATTGTCTATTCTTCCATATTATTTATCCTTCTCTTGATCTATTTCTTTGATGAATGTGCAACATGTGAATTCTTGAAATATTTTTCCTGATTTTATATAACCAGTGGAATTAGGTTTTAATTTGATTTTAGATTTTTTTTTCTTTTTATGGAAATTTCATACTTTAATGTCTATGGATACACATAAATTTGGTAAATTATTAGATCAATAAAATGAAATAAAGTCAAAATCGATTGGTTTTCACTTTCAGTTAATCTGATGGTGTGGTCGGTTTAATATTCAATTCACACTTTATGGTTCATTGAACATTGTATAAGATTTATCATTTATGGTAACTTTTGTTTCATTTTGTGATTACTTGAATTGTTTTATGATTTTTCATGTACAATTTATATCGAAATAATCATTCTGAATGAATCTGTGTTCAGGTTTTCTTCATATGGTCAATTGTATTTATTCATGAAATCAGTTCAAGAATTTGTAGAATTATTATACATGGTTGATTGAGATTCACCATACCATTGATTTAAATATTATGGTCTGTTAACTCATGGTCTATTTGAATTATTTTGATTTCCCTTGAGTTAAACATGCAACTGGTTTTATGATTAGTTGCATGGTTGATCCAAAGGAACTATATCTTAAGAAATTTACCGTTTTTTCATCATTGACCTGCATATAGTGAAAACCAATTTAGTTTATAATTTTCTTTCATGTGATTAAAAATTCATTTAAATCATTTTAAATCAGAATTGAAATCCATTTAATAATTGAAACCCATAACCAAGATCAAGATATGGATTTTTAATTAAATACAAGATTTAATAAAACCACTAAAAGCTTGGTTTTAATCTACTTATCAACAAAGTATAGATTTCATAGAAGTAATTAAAATGAATGATTTAACTATGTTTTAGACAAACTATGGGGTTAAAATACAATTAAAAGTAAACAAAAAAATATTGGAATTTTGGATCTCATTAAAAGTTATATCATGGGCCTTATTTATTGCTCGGTTTGACTTTCAATCTCTTTGTTTTTACAAATAGTTCCCGTTACACCTCCTATTATGGTGTGTCACAATAAAAAAATTCTACAAGCATATATATAATATAATATAATATTGATAATTACAGGCCTAAAAATAAGGAAGTTCTAATAAAATAAAACTATCTCATGGTTCATCACACACGTACAATTTTTTTAATTAAAAAAAAAGTGAAATCATAATGAAAAAATACTAGTTAATGCATGTCCAAGCCTAATGTAATACCCTAAATATAGTAAACCATTACTCATGTATATTTATTCATTGATCGGGGTCCTTGAAAAAAATTCATCAATAGCCATATCATTTTTTTAGTTTCCCTTATTGTCCTTCTATGCTAAGTTTATATATAATATTAATTTACTAACCCAATGTAAATATCACCATTGTGTACTCTAAAATCCATCAAAAATTGGGATTTAATAACATAATTTTTCATAACTTAACAACGTAGTGACTTATACTAAGTCGATGGTGAGACTGAGTATAACCCCCCCCCCCCCACAATCCATCTATAGTAAACTGGAGTTAGAAGAATAGTATTGGGGGTATAAGTCACTCAAATGAGATACATTATCCTTTAAATATAAGATTTTATACTCAAAAAATTAAAAAATATATTATTAATCATAATAAATGTATAAAAAAATAATATATTGTTTAAAATATATCAAATCCCAATAAATATGGTCCGGAATAGTAACAAATAATAATCACCAAAATACATAAAATAGAAAAATAATGAAACTAGACTCCACTAAGTAATATCTACATGTTGAAGTTAATAAATATTAATGAATCCTCTAATATGATCATAGAAATTTAAAAAATAATATATATATATATATATATAATAAAAGGGAGTATGAACATATTTTCTAGGTTCCTTATATCGACCCTCATGTGTCAATGTGAATAGAATATACAAATTCTATGTTGAAAAAATTAAAATAAAATAGAATAACCACTAAAAACTATTATTCATGGACCATTAAAAATATCATTTTCAAAAAAAACTATATGTAGTATATATTATATATCTCGCATGAATAAAAATACACATTAATAAAAAGAAAAAGGAATATGAATTTTTTTAGTCCAAATTTGGTCATATAAAAGGGGAAACCAGTGAACTACTCAGCTATCCATCCAATGATCATACATCAACTTGATATCAGGTTTTCTTAAAGCTCAAATCTCAACTGGTGGTGCATACCGAATGATTAACATGCATCATTACCTAAATTAAATGAACATCAAATGAATAATCACTTATCATATCGCACAACCACCATCACCTCTCATTTAACTTCATATCTCATAATCATGAATCATAGTTGTTTCTTATATCCTTGAAAATAACCTAATTTATTAACATCATCAATATAACATTTCTCTTGAAATAATGTAGAATTATCAGCACTTTTGGTAATCAAATCATTCTTGTGATTACCCAAAATCACCATTTAAATTACCCAATTACTAATTTCATTTAAAATTATACAACCATATCTATACCCATATCCATTTTCATATCCCTTTAATAACATTTTTTCATAGTTCAATGTCATGAAAAACACCTTTAATCATAATAATTTTATCGTAACTAAAATTATTTTTGTTTTTAATAGGTACAATACTCTCATTATTACTATAAATTAATAAAATATATAATACTCATCATCTAAAAATCTCATACACCATATCATTGATTAATATAACAACACCATTAAAAAAAATTATTTAATCTAATACTTCAATTATAAGATGTTTCACCATTTTCCATTCATCTTTACTTATTCTCCACTTGGTCCACCACACCAAAAATAATTGAAAAGGGATTTAACCAATGAGATGAGACAATATCGTATTTTTGAGAAATAAATCATGGTTAAATCCCTATTTATATAGATAAGAACCCCATATATCAATTTTTATAATGAAATGGAATCATAAAAAAAATTATCCACCACTATTAGACCTTTGAATTAAATCATGAACAACCACATTAAAATACATCATTCATTTCAATGACAAGATAACAAATCATATAGTTGAATGTGATGTTTTTCCTCTTCCATCATTAACCATATTGATACCAAAATAAAGATAATTAAGAATATATTTCATCAATAAAAAATATATAAATAAATAAAAACTCTAATATTTTATCAAAAAATCTTTTATCTTGGATTCTTACTAAACTATAACCCTAGGGAAAATACTCTAATTGAAAAAAATGGGACTCATAATCTAATTTTGATACTATTAAAAATTTTAATTTTATCATTCATATCCAAAATGTCTAAAATAATATTAAAATTTTTCACAAAGTCAAAGAATAAAAAATATTGGTCTATACAATAACATGAAAACCATAATTTGTTATGCATATATATTATAAAACTTTAGCATCAATAAAATTATGACTTTATAACTTAATGATATTAATTCATTGTTTATCTAGTACTTCTCCCTATAATTTCAAAAACCATGAACTAAAAACATGTATTTTTATTTTGTATTACATTTTAACTTATTTCACATACACAAAACAAATAACAGTGTGGTTGGTTAGTGAAATTTTTTTCACATATCTTCCACACACAAATTATTATTTATAAGGATCTATTAATAAAATATTATTTTTACTCATGGCTGATATATTTATTAATATTGACTGTGAATAATAATAACCAATATGTTTTTATTATTTAGGAGGGGATTATAATGAATGTTTAAAATTTGATTGAAAGGAATGTAAATTTTTTTATAAATATATTGTGATTTAATTTTAGGATTATATAAATTTTAAATCATTAAGATTAAATAATATAATTTAAACAATATTAACATTACTAGGTCTATAATGAGACTATACTTTCATCATTATTCTCAATAATCGAGTATTAATGACTAATTACTTGAATATAAATTATATTGTAATGGCTTTTAGACTTAATATTATTTTATTAACTAACTTTGAGAAACCTATTTGATTTTTTTCATTAAATATTAATATGTTTTCATATTTAAAATGTTTTAAACATTCATTATATTAATTCACTGACCTTCAATGAATCAATCTCAAAGGAAAATATTAAGGATATTATCATGAAAAGATGTAAAAAAATAAATTTGAATGAAATAAGTTTTTTACTATTGTGAATTAACAAAATTTCAAAAAAATAATGGAAATTTGTATAACTAAATTTAACTAAATAATAACTACGAAAGAGAATGGTTGAAAACAAAAAATAAAGATACTATGAAAGAACAAAAAACTCAATAAACAAAAAAAATATTCAATGGGAAATAAGATTATCTATGGTGTATGACTACTCTGGACCTACAACTATAGTACCAGACATTGAATACTTCTCTATTTCTTCTAAAATTAGAAATTAAAATGTTCTATCTCTATAAAAAATAGAATATCCTTTTTCATTTTCCACACCCCTTTTATTTTGGTTCACAGACATGCCCTTGTTTATTGGGTACTATCCAAATAACGATGTGGAATATGGAAAACTCTTATTTAAAGAACTTATAAAATATTCAAAATAAATAAACTAAAATAAATAAATACAATGATTAAAAGAATAAAACATTATTTTCTAATTTTATTCATAATATTATTTATAACATTTATAGATTTTATTAGAGAATAAAAATTCCAAATTACCTCACTGAGTAAATTTATAAATGTTATCTCAAACAACCATTTTGTTGAGTAAAATTTTGTTTATGTTATAAATAATCAATGATTCATGAATAATAATATACTTATTTATTTTTTTGAAGTGTAAAATCATTCTACACTATAGATATGTGGAATAAAAATGCATATTCGTGAGTAGGAACCAATACGTTAAAAACAATAGCATTTATTATTTAAGTGAAAAAATTTAGTGCAATCACAATTAGAATTTTTTGACAGTTTTTAATGAAAAATACTTAGATAAATACAATCATTCATAATTAAAATTATTGTAAGTGAGACAATTTATATATTAAGACACAATTCCTTGTAAAAAAATATATTTATGATAGTTTACTCATGGTGGTTTTATATAACCACCATGAATTACAGAAAACATAATTTTGGTCAAATTATTAGTGGAACCATTATTAAATGTTGAATATTAATTATTTGTCATGGTTTTATTGTAAATTTTTTATAATTAATTATTTGGAAGTTATTTTTGAAAATCATCACTAATAAACACCTAAATTCATCTTTTGGCCTCATCTTCCTACTCTATTTATTTCAGCTATAACCCACATCCTCCTCTCAGCGACGTTATCTCCTACTCATAGTACCCTCCTGACAATGTCCAACCCATCTCTGAGTGAGGTATTTCACTCACCTTGATGATGTCCTATCATGAACCAACCCATCGAGGCCCCACTTGGATTTGTGGTAAACCAATTGTGACCCACCAATCTCTCATCCAATAGGTTAGGGGATGAAAACTAATGTCAAGCATTCATATCACACAAATGGGTGACCTTATCTTAGTTCATATCTATACATTCACACCTCCAAGTGTATCATAACCATACATGATAAAAAAAATTATAACTCAATAGTAAATGATGCAAGTAATGACCTCTAATAATAACTGTATTGTTGTAATAAAAATACATCTAAAGTGTTAAGGGATAAGAATGCTCACCCAACCAAAAAAGGGTGTCCAAACCTAACTATTTATGGGGAGGAAATTCCTAATCAAAAAATCTAATATCAACCACCATATGTGATCACTCTCACTAAGTACTATTATGCTCCACCAATACCAAGACTACCAGGGTCACCATCTAACTGTCTGACATCTGCATAAACGCTATATGTGTGAGAAAATCCCATACATGGGTGAGCATACACATACTCAGAATAACTCCTCAGTATCAAAAAGGTAATAAATATAAATATTTTTCTCAACCCACAATACAAGAGGGGGGAACCCAATAAATTATATGCTCATAGAAGAAACTGAATAAAGAGAGAGAGGAAGATATCAATATTCACAACTAGCTAAGGATAATGAGTCTATATATAGCACTAAGAGATATATATTTTTCTAATGATGTTATCCCAACTTAAACCTCACTAGAATATAATAGAGAACTCATTCCTCACTAGAAGATTCCACAATCAAGGGAGTGTCACCTCCAGTGGAGGACATGCTCCATATCGGAGCTCAATGATAGGGGTACCAACTTTGTAGATAGAGGACCTATGTTGAGATGTGTATGGGGAGTACTGGACCTATAAGAATAAAGTATATGGTAGATACATTCCCCAAGAGAAAGTTCCTCCATCATGGGAGTGTCGATCCTAGTATCAACTCTAATGATCACACCTGGACATTGACATCAGTCAACTACCGCTAAGGTAATAGTGACTACTTCATTCCATCACACATTATATCTATAATATTAAAACAAAGGCCACTATCATGTTCAATGTGTAAATATAATCAATAAAGACTACTCATGTGTCTAATTTTGAGTCTTGGATATGGAGATATGGGTGGTTGACCATTCAAAGGAAATCACATGGAGTGTCCCCTAGAGTACATGGGGTGGGGTCTGAATTCCAAGACTAACTGTGTCCCACTATTCCACTCGACATGTGAAAAATAATATGCATGGTGTGTGGTTCATTCTACTTTGTGTACAGGAGGGTCCTAGGCATGTACCTCTCGAATACGGCTCAGCTGGCTGTGTAGCTTAACATGGTGTGTCCATTCAGGTACACAATTTATAAGACCCCTCGTGGTCCTGAGAGTGTACTCCTTTTACTCAAAACAACTACCTGGGTAAGACATATGACATGTGACACATAACTTGACCAAGATACCTTATCCATTTCAAAATTGTACTACACTATGTGTGTTCTTCCAAAACACATGATGTTTAGTTTGGAATTTCACAGGCAGTGAAGTCTTCTTCCCATATCTTCATTCATCTTTGAATATCACCACAAATCTGACCCAATGTTATTTCCAAGTCCCCAATATCGATCGAATCCTCTCTATTCTACAATTTACATCCTTTATTGGTTGGAAATGGAATTTTTTCAACCTGTGCATTGTCTGTCACACCATTTTTTCCTTTGGGTTCTCCTAACCTCATCTGTATTCCTCGATATTATTTTCGGTCATCAAAACTTAAACCATCATTATTTTTTCAAAGTTAAAAAAAATAATCATGAATATAGGTTTCCTTCATAATTCAAACTAAATCTAATTTCGAATCATCAACTTACTATAGGATGATAGAGAATGGTAATAATAGGGGAATAAAGGCATAATAAATACAGTTAATTCATCAATGTTTGTGGTGAAACCAAAAAATGATTGAAGTAATGGATAACATGAAAGTAAAATGGATTATAGAAAAACATATCAAACCGGTTCTAGTAGAAAAAAATAAAATTTATAGGGTAATGTGAAGAACGGGAACAATTTGGGGAAAACAAACAGTTATAAAATTCATGCTCAAATCTAATATCATTGTTATATACATCGATAAATAACAAAGACCTACCAAAATATTGGTTTGATTGTTCTTGAATAATGATTCAATATCAATGTAATAGTAACTTTGAATTATAATACTTGATCCTCCTTTAATTATATATCTAAGGTTCTTCCCCCATACAGGCTCTCCATCCATTTTCAAATATCTCTAGTTCATGTGGATAACCCTTAGGATTTTCCATAGTATGGTTTAAATAGGGTAATAATTAGCTCAAAAAATTTATTTAATGAATTAAATTATTTAATTTAATTTATATATTTTTTTTAGTAACATTTCATCATTCTAAAACCCTATTTCTAAAAACATTTTTCCACACATAGGGTAAATATCATATTTTAAGTTCAATGGAAATCTTAAATTTCTCATTTGATACTCTAATCAATTAAAATTTCATTTATTCTAAAAATATTTTCGTTTATAGTTAAATATTTTTAATATTATTAATATATTAATTCAAGGGCCCTGTGACACTCATAATACGAGGGAAAATCCAAATAAAAACACAAAATAATATATATAAATATTTAACAGTTCCAAAAATGAAAATAGTAGCCACTAAATTCTCTCCGCCTTAAATTATTTTACCCAAAAACTAAAAAAAACTAATCTAAAATACCATATCTAGGTCTCATGCTCCCATTATAACTCCAAGAGGTTCCCAATCTACTAAATAACTTACACCATTGGAATGGTTCCCCCATTAATTATCCTCTATTATCAATCCTTGATCACCAGTGAGTAATCTGAAAAGGTGGATCTATCCTTGAAACCCGGCTTTCCCCTGTAAATTTCATGTGATCGGTCATGTGTTTATCTCCTTGGTTTTGAAATGAGTAAGACATTAAGGTCAAGATCCATTTATGAGGTTAAATCCAAGTATTAATAAACCTTACCAACCTTGTTTCAGATCTAGAATATTCCAATGAGCCTTGGGGATAGCTTACTACCCTGACCAACCGATGCAAACCTTATCAAGGAGAGATATTTAATAACATATTGTCTCCCTTATCAAACTCTAAGGGCCTAAAATGTCAATATTTATGAGATTTATGTTGACTCTAAGAGGTCTTCATCCACTCATGGATCACTTGAACTTTCTATGTCGTTGTCTGCACCATATCTTACCCAATAAGCGATGACACACCTATTTTCATCTATCACAAGGTTAACCTATAAGGTATCCAATATAGAAACTCAAATGGTTTCATACCAATAGTGGGATGATAACTTTTATTACAAATAAAATCATCCAAAGGTAGGTGATCATCCCTACTCAGACTAAAGTGAAACATGCAGGCTCTCATCATATCCTTTAAAACCCTAGATTGTTTGTTTAGACTATTCATCTATATATGGGTGGAACATCATGTCTGTCTATAAATGGGTCCTGAAATCCTCTTGAAACCCTCTAAAAACTATTATGTGATCTAAGAATCATGGTCAGAGTCAATATTTGGGGATACCCCATGAATCCAGAAGATCTCTTACACATACAATCACCCCAAACTCTCAACTAAACTCTACTCACAAATGTAATGGAAGTGTCCTAACATTGTGAGTCAATAGAAAATCACCTAGATAGTGTTATGTAATCTCACTATCTATTCAATCCCCACCAAAAAATCTATTTATATACCATACCACTTCAACATGGGAATCTCAATAAGTTGAATTAGAAATGAATGGACCTGATTCTTTAACATCACCTATTTATGTGTTAGGTTTCATAAAACACACTTAACAATATTATGACATGCTCCCCACATTGATAAAATACATTATGTGCATCTTTTAAGAATATATAGTCATGAATAACATCATAATCATTATCTCTCAACTGGGCCTCTATCATATGTTTAAAAGCAGTGGATTCACCACCATTCACTATAGATAGGCTACTCCTTTATTCTCTACCATGTTCGACTATAATGAGACCAAATACTTTGAAGCTTACTCCACCAAATGGGACTATGATTTCCAATTTAGTTAATCTTATGTGACATTTCCATTACCTATAATATAGAATATCTCAAATTCATATTTCTATAGGAACTATATACAATGTCTCAACCTCAGTTTAAGATTATCTATAAAAGACATACCTGATACTCTGGTGGTTTGAATGGATGATAAACCACTTACTGAAAAGATAATGTCTCTACATATTTAAAGGGAATATCACCACTGCTAGCTCCAAATAACAGGTCACATAGTTATTATCATGGGGTCTTGGTTTCATATAACCTTAAGAAATCAATTTCTATCTCTACATCAACACATATTTGATCTCATCTTTAGAGGAATTATAGAACACCATGTACTCTACACACTCTACTATAAATCTCAAAATAAGAGCATTGGTCGACCTTTTTCTCATCTCATCAAAGGATCTATAATTTTTTTTGTCCAAATGATTAGCCATTAATTATAAGTAAAAGTATACATAAGGGACAATATTTTGTAAAATTGAGAAAAAAAACTATGATAGTACCTATTTAAACCATAAACTCTGAACCTCATATATGTTCTTAGGTGGGTCCCAAACTAGCACTACCTCTATCTTTATCAAGTCCATGAATAAACCATGTTCAATGATGACATTCCCTAGAAAGAAAACAACTCTAATCCATAACTGGAACCTTGATATCTTTCTATATAATTGGTTCTCTCTAACTAAGTCTAGGACCATATTCAAGTGTTATGTGTGTTCCTCCTCTGACACAACGTAAATGAGAATTTCATTTATGAAGACTTCTAAGAACTAATACAAGAAGGCATATAAGATTTAGTGCATGAGTCCCGTAAACACATCAATGTAATTAATCACACCAAAGGTAATCACCAAGAAATTATAAATATCATAGTGACATCAAAATGTTATATTTTGGTTATCCTCCCCACAAACCTCTAGATAATGGTAGCTAGACCTGAGTTCAATATTAGAGAACTATATCACACCTTTTATCTAGATGAAAAGGTCATCAATCCTTGAAAATATGTACTTATTATTTATTTTTAACTCATTCAAAAAATATTATTCTAGACATGACCTCAAGATCCAAACAACATTTTTGGTGAAAAAAACTAGAGTCACCTAAGGGGACACACTGGGTCTGATGAAACCCTTCTCCTAAAGGTCCTCCAACTGCACCCTCATCTCTCAGAGCTTAGCAGGATCCATCGATGATTATATCATTGGTGATCTCTAATAATTCTTTCATTGATAATGAGACATGTGGAATTCAATCATCAATCTATGAATTTCCCCACAAGTTCTTCATTAATGATTTCTCATGTGGTGGCTCTACCTCTCTAATTGAAACTTTTCTCAGGATTATGAGTACAAACCTAGGAATTGGTCATAATAAGGCCCCATATAGATCACTGATAATACAAGTATTATACCCCCAAACCTACCTCTATTGGGCTAGGGACTAGCGACTAGTGCCCAGTAGAAATATCACACAAATAAGAGGCATTATATGGGTGAAATTGTATACATATACACCTCTAAGTATATCATAACCATATAGGATAAAATAAATTACCCAAATTAAGAAGGAAAAATGCATGTATTAACCAACAAGAATAACCAGAGTACAAAAATAAAAATATACCCAAATTTTGAATGGAGGAAAATATACATCCAACCAAACACAAAGAGATTTTTAAACTAATAACTTGTGGGTTAGAGTAGATTACTCAAGAGGGGGGTAAATTGAGTGTCTATAAAAATTTCTGTTAAAAATTGTTCTTAAAAAGGATCCTCAATAATATTTAATATAGCCCTATTAATCGAGGTAATACGGTTAAGAAAGTTTGACTATTCAAATAACTTCTCAAAAGATCGATAAATTCTTAGTAATCTCAATATGAGTTATCAATATTACTTTTGAAGAAATTATAATAAGAAAAAACAATTATAACTTCTATACAAGATTAAATATCAAATTAAATCTATTTATTTCTGAATTATATAATAAAACAGAGAAAAACTAAATTAAACAACACAACAGATAAAAAAAGTGGTTTAGTCTCCTGTCAAGACCTAATACACTCCACTTGGTGATCACCAAACACCAAGCAATTTATATTAACAAACTTGATCCCCACTCTATATTGGGGTAAACAACAGTGCATTGAACTATCCAGGTCACACAACCTCTTCCACAGTTCTTCATGGGTAAAACCTATCAGTTCACACAAGGACCTCTTCCACATTTATCTGTCATAGTAAACAAGTGTAAAAATATATTATAGGAAGGATATCTTGTGTCCTTTAGTTTAATGCAGGAGAGAGTGTGTGTATTTAAAACAGACACACACACTACTCGAAATCTAAAAACAATAAAAAAAATAGATCAAATATGATTATATAAGGTTAGAAGTGCTCTGGGTGTTCTTTTATGCAACTCGGTACTTCTAATATGTGGAAAATGCAAGTATCAAGTCCTCTTGTGAGAAAAGGGTATTATAAGTCTGATGCTCTAGTTTTCAATTAGATCTAGCTTGTGTTATTCATGGAATTGGTATTTTGAAGATTATTTGACTCTTATTTTTGGTATTATAGATTTTTGATTTGATAATGATTCGTGTGTACTTCAGATGTATCTCGGTACATGTATCGGTCCACTTTTCAAGAATGATCATGCTTCTGCTACACACTACTACTCATCACTTATTTCAGGGCCATTCTTTTCTTTTTGTTCATGGAGTGAATGTGTTGGAGCTGACAAGATGCATGTATCATGCACCTTATACCTCATGTTGTTAGGTGACATGTCTACAAATAAATATTAATTATGTCAGCGCATTTAGAAGACTCAAATATGACCGTTAAAAATTAAATTGAAAACAACAAAATAGATTAAAGAACAATGTCATAGTTTTTCTAGAAATGGTTTCAAATGGAAATGATTTCACCACAAAACGATTTTTTCTTATTTTCCATTGAGTAATGAGATAGTTATGATAGAATAGTTGTGTTAAGATTAAGAACTGATAGCATAGATTCAGTGTTAAGATCACGATGTCTGGTCATTTTCAAAACTTCAAACGGTGTCTTAACAGGGAACTGGTGTCACAGACTTCATGATGTCTGAAACAAGTTACGGTGTCTAGTTACAGTGTCTAGGTCATAGTTTTTGGTCATGGTGTCTGGTCACAGTGTCTATGTCATGGTTCCTGGTTCATGGTGTCTGGTCATAATGTCTGGTCACGGTGTATGGGTCACAGTGTCTGATCACAGTGTTTGGTCATGGTGTCTGGGGAATGGTGTCTGGGTCCTTTTCCAAAAAACTAGAACTGGTGGTAGACTCATAGTTTCTCAGACTTAGGAAAATATCTATATAGAGACTTAAGCAGTAATATTAACCGAATTAATTAGACTTAATCATTTATAAAAGAAATCAATATAGACCAAAGTTAAATATAGTTTACAATAATCAGTCATGATTTATAGGAATCAAGATTTATAGGAATCAATATCTTGAGAAAATTTATTTTAATCGTAATCAAACCAAGCATATCCACATGATATGAGATAGATTAAACAGCGGTAAAAATTTGTGATAATTAAAACATGATTAATTCATGAGGAGTCCAATATAACTGATAAGTAGTATGTTCATACTCATGAACTTCAATATTGACCACCTCATATGATCACTATCACTGAGTACTACTATTCTCCACTAATAATAGACCCTCTAAGGTCATTGTCTAAATATCGGATGTCTGCATAAGACATGGCATGTGAAAAAAAATCTCATGAAATGGTGAGTATATAAATACTTAGTAGGATTCCCTAAAATACATAAGGAAAGAAATAAAAATAAATGGTTAGTTCAACCCACAATATTAGAGGGTAAATAAACCCAACAATTTATATGCTCTCAGAAGAAACCGTAAAAATATAGTGAGGAAGATCTAGATCTTCACAACTAGTTAAGGATGATGAGTCTATCCACGACTCAAATATCCAATGTTATCCTAATGCTAGTATCCCAATTTAAACCTCAAAATAATATAATGGAGGACCTATTTATTTTTATAATATGCCTCAATCAAGGGAGTAACTACTCTAGTGGAGGACCCACTTCCTATAAGAGCTAAATGACGGGTGAGTATTGACTCTGAAAATAGAGGACCCACACCTAGAAGTGTTTGGGTAGTACCGAACCTACCTGTAAAAAGTATATGGGAGAATCTTACGCTAGTATAAAGTTCCTATATCAGGGGTGTAACAATATAAATATCTACTCTAGTGATTGTGCTCAGACATTGACATTGACTAACTATCATTGAGGTAATAGTGACTCACTCACACTATCAGTCATCGTATCTATAATATCAAAACAAATGTCAGTATCACATTCAATGCGAAAATATAATTAGAAAGGACTACTAATGGATCCCATTGTGATTTTAAGAGAAGGGGATATATGAGGTATATCATTTAACAAAAGTACATGACATTACCCCAGGAGTAAAATGGGTGTTGTCTAAATTCCAAGAGTGGTCATGTCCCACTGTTCCACTCGGTATGTGAAAAAAATACAAGGTCTATAAAACCAATTAGGATCTTAAGAGTATACCTCTCGAACATGGATCATCTAGTTAGGTAGATTAACATAGCATGTACATTCGGTGACATGGTGTGTAAGACCGCTCAAGTTCCTAGTAATGAACTCACTGTAAATGGATTGGCTACCTGGGTAAGGCCGCATGGGATGTTGGACTGACCACATGGAGTGTGATACATAACTTGGCCAGGAAACTGTATCTACTATAGAAGAGGAATACACGACATGTGTTCTTCCAAAACACATGGTGTGTAGTTGGGAATTTCACGGGAAATGAGGCATTCTTCCTAGATCTTCACACATCCATTGATCTAACTATAAATTTCACTTGATGTTGCATCTAAGGCCCAGATCTCAAAGGAATCCTTTCTTTTCAATGATTTTTTGAAACCATTGGTTGGAAAGTAGGATTTCTATCAATACATTCATTATATGTCATGCATACCACTCTAATGTGGTGAATATGATCTCGTTAATCTTCTTTAATATCATTATTGATCATCAATAATTCCAACATCATTCACTACTAATTTTAAAACAAATCATCATGAATTTAGGGTTAAATCATGATTCAAACTATATCTAAGGTAAAACCATTATCCTACCATAGAATAATTAAAAACATAAATAATAGGGGAAGATATGTATACTACACAAATTAAATTCATCAATGTTTATGGAGAAATATAATATTTATTTCAATAATGGAAAACACAAAAACATAAGCGGATCAACTATATTGGATCAAATTTGGGTCAATAGAAAAACAATAAAATTTATAAGGCCATACAAAGAATGAGAAATATCTAGGTAAAACAAACATATATAAAATTTAAGATCAAATCTAAGACTAATATGGAAGAAATAAAATATTAAAAAATTATCAACTGATGACTCGATTTATCACTGATGAGGAAAAATTCCACATCATTGTTGTTGGTGAGATTCAAGAACTCTAGTTTCCAATCCTTGGTCCCTCTTTAATTAGACATTGAATGTTATTTTCCCATAGTGGATCTCCCTACGTTATTGAATATCTTTGGGTTATATATTTAACCCTAGGTATTTTTATAATAGGCTTTAAATAGGGGAATAATTAGGTTTCAACATCTATTTAATGAATTAAATGAATTAAATTATTTTATTTATTTTATTTATTTAATCTATTGGTGACTTTTCTTTGTCCCAAAAACCAATACATAATAAAAATTTATGTCACACCTAGGGTAAAATTTGCATTCTGATTCTATTATGAGTCTCAGATTTCCCATCTGAGACAAAAATCAATAGAAATTCTATTTATTCCTAAACATGTGTGGGCACAGTTTAATATATTTTATATATTTAATATATTGATTTTGGGACCTGTTAACACCCATAATATTTTTCCAACTCCAAAAAAAACCAAAATAATATTTAGAAACATTAAAAGTGTCCAAACATGAAAATCATATTCATTACACATCCACATGTATCCTAGATCTAGATCTAAACTCATAATTCTATGATGACGTTGGATCTATTTTTCCTTAAATCATAAGAAACCTCAAATTTTAGATAGTTATTTACTACTCCCTCTCTTAATAGTCTCTAAAATTCAACCAGTTAACAGATGACACCAATAATATGATCAATAATTATTTTTTCGATCCCTATTTTATTTATTTAGGTTTTTGAAGTTTTTTTTCTATAATATAATAGGATATCAAATTATATTTCTATTTTTATTATATAATATTTGACATATTACAATGTCTTTTTGAAACAGAACATATACCATAATAAATATTCCATTATAGAATTAGTTAGCTTAATTTGTAATTTTTTTTTGAATAATAACTAAATCAATTATATTATAACTTTTCTCATTGATGAGTATATATTTTTTCAAAGTATAAAATAATAACTATTTGGGTGTGATTGTATACTAATTTAATAGATTTATTCACTCTCACATATATGTTTTTAGTTTCATATGGATGTTAAATAACAAAAAAACTATAGTTTAGAATATATTATGATTTTATATTTTTATTATTAGTTTTAATGGTTGTTAAATTAACCATATTTTATATTTCAAATAAAATATCATTTCATGAAAATGTTGTATTTTATTTTTATACTTTTTTCTATATTACATAAATGGGTAAAAATTAGATTACTTTACCTTGAATGTCAATATACTAAGGGATTAGAAACATTTTTATAATTTTCAATTGAAATGTATCTATCTATTAAATAATTAAATTTACATGTAATACATTCAATTTTAAATGATGTTTGAGAAAACATTAAGTTTATGAACACTTGAAGTTGAAATATTTTCATATTGGATATATGTAATGGATTTCGCATGGTTAATTGAACATTATATAAAGTTTAATAATTTTCAAACAACATAATCATCAAGATACTACCCCAATATTAGAGATTTAAATTAAGGACATAATTATTGATTCTTTGGGAACAAAAATGAAACAAGATAAAGATCATAAAATTTTAGTAGATTCTCATGTCTATTCTACTAAGATTAATATAAGGGACAACTTGATTGGGAAATAAAGTGTGTTCTATGAGCTTGTTGAAAATAAAAATCAAGAGTTGTATGAGGGGTGTGAACAAATATTAATGTTTTCATTTCTATTAAAATTAAACAATATAATTTGTTTATAATGAATTACAAATAAAATAATGTCTATGAAATTATATTTTTTGCATGATTATTTTGGTAAAACTAAGATCTATGAATCATGTTATGGGATGATTAAATTTATTAAAAATTTAGGGATAAATTATATTAATATACATTCATGTCCTAATGATTTTATGCTTTATTGGGGGGAATAATTGGTAAGATGATGTTTTATGTTATGGAAAATAGTAGCAGCATGTTTATATGTTATCCAAGAGATTCAATATCATAGAAATATTTTGATTCATTACATCTAAATTTATCTAAATAGCCTCGGTATTTGTATTTGGTAATTTATTATAATTAATTTAATCCATTTATAACTTTAATTACCATTTATATCACATGGATAGTTATTTTTATACCTTACAATCTGCCTCTATAGATATGTATGAAACAAACTTTTTTTATTATTTTCATGATTATCCTTGGAAAAAAATACCTATAAATGATATTGATATATACCTTTTTCACTTATAAAAAAATTGGAAATGTAATGGGATAATAGTGTTGACTCATATGATTCTTCTACTAAAAAATATTTAAAATTAATGTTTCTCTCATGTATACCATCAATGAATTTCCAGAACATTGGAATTTTACTAGTCTATACACTCACACTAGTCTAGAATTTCCATCTTGTATCTTCAATTTTTATTCTAAAAGTATTCATTATATTATAAAATACTGTTTTTGTATCATCATTGATTCCTAGATTCACTTAAAAAATTTTGATTCAAAAGTCACAATTTAATAGACAAATTAGTTTGTTTCCCCCTCCAAAATTGTTATGAAGGTCATAAATTTTGACATAATTATCAACTGTGGTTGTATAATTTAGGAAGTAATATCAGCTAACTAATGGTGGTAAAAGAGTTTTTACCAAATCTATTGAATTAGGATGCTACAATTGAAGAAAAAACTATATTTTTTCAACTTCTTTTTTGGGGATTGTGGATGTTATGACATAATCTTAACATCATGCACATTGAGAATAATATGTGTGGTGATGTATTTTTTACAATACTTAATGAGTAAGGAAAAATGAAGTTTCATCTTAATGACTATAAAACTTAGAATAAATTAATTTAAAGAGTGATTAATTGGAAATTAAATTAGGAAGTATCCTATAGTGCTTTTTTCATTCAAAATGCATGAAAAAGACGTGTTCCTTCAAATACATAAAAATGTGAAATTACCTAATGGATATTCTAGTAACATTCCATGATTTTTTTATTTAAAATACCATATGGTACAAATAATTAAAATAAATGCCACAATTATTCTGATGAAACAATTTCTACCATTGACATTGCGTAACCTATTTCTAACAAAATAACATTAATCATAGTTGACTTTTTTATGTTCTCTAGACAACTTTGTGAGAAACTTTTAACCCGCAAAAGCTTGAAATTTTTTTTAATTATTTTTAAGGACACTTTTTCACCTAGATATGATATTTAATCAATCATTTTTTATTATGATGATTCATTTGACAATGCATTTTTCTTAAGAAGCTAAAGTCGGAGGACTCATACATTATCGATGGATGTACACCATAGAGATTTATTGTATTTTTAAATTTTCCTCACTATTGAAATATAATTGTCTAGCTCATAATATATGAGTTTTATTATGTGTTGATTCATTAGGTACCTTAATTATTGCAAGTCATATGTGAAGAAAAAATATCCGCTATAAGGCTTCATTGCTAAAGGTTACTAGGTCGAAGAGAGTCTTCCATTATACTAAAGGTATTCATATGGGTTTGAGTTAAGATTCAATCAAGTTGAATGTGTTGATGATAAATCAAATAATGTATACCCCTTTATTAAATTTATTTTATTTACAATGTTAGGTCATCTAGTTAGAAACATATCCTCATTTTCACTAACTCGTATAGAGTTCATACAAGTACAAATATTTGTGCTTATAAATAATTATATGACAAACCCTTATGTATTTATAATATGTTGATAATTATATTTTATAAATATTAATATTTTGTATGAATTTTTATTAATTTTATTAATTGAATTGAACTATATGATGATTTAAAATATTTAACATGGGGGCCTTTGAAATAATATTAGATATTCAGTTCCTATAGTATTAATAGTTTAAGCTTCATATAGATTATCACAGAGAAGGTTGGAAAACATAAAATAGTAGCATCTCTACACAAATTTTATAGATGAGATATTGTGTAAATTTTGTTTTCCTAATTAAATTAAATTACCATGGATATTTTTCTATTGTTTTAATGAAATTATAGTTGGTCGATATTCACAGTGATATAAAGAACGATTTGTTTCAATTTACTTATGTAAACTTAAATTGTTTTATTTATACTAGTGAGCATGAATAACATGATCCATATATTTTGTATTCAAAATCTAAAATGTTATATTATATTAATTATGTATTCAATGAAGGGTGAATTATTATAGTTCATGTGAAACCAAGAGAATTTTATGATATGGGTGATGATGCTAAATAACAGTTTACTAATAGTGAACTATGTTAATGGGAAGCAATTGATATGTTTATTCATGATGGCATTGAAACTATCAATATTTCAAGAGAGGGTGAAGAATATGAAATCATATTGATGGTGGGTGATGACAATAAATTATGAATGAAACCATTATAAACTCAAGCCTAATTTAAATTAGTAAATAATATTTTTTTATTGTTACAGAAGTGTGATTCATTATTTAATAGATTATATATCATATAAATTGTTTTCAAGTTAATTTAAAAAAACTATATTAAAGTTTACATTACATAATCTATATGCTTCTAAAAATCACCGAGATGACATTGAATATGAATTGTATGAGGGTAAATTAGTTTCCTTTATTCCAATAATGAGTATAAATTAATGGTATGATGGTAAAATAAAAAATCCTAAATTGTTGATTGTATATACTAATATTGATATTTTGATAAAATAAATCAGTTGTGTTGAGCATAAAATTTACTCTTTAAATACCTTTATATGATTGAAAAAAATTTTATTAGTAATTTTAAATTTTATTATGGTACTGTATAATTTTTATAAAGTTTAACAATTTTCACTATTGTTTATATTTTATGAAAAAAATAAATGAAAATAAAAATAATATATTTTATAATAAAATAAATGAAAATAAAAATAAATACTGATAAACTATTTTTTAAGTTGATATTACAATAAAGATTATTATTTTAATAATTTTTACATTTCTTATTTATAAGTGATTTTTTACTTTGACGTAGATGAAACCATTGTGTTCTAGTGGACTTTGAGAAGTTTGGAAAAAATTGAAATATTTCAAGTGTGGCTTATGGTGTGATTTTAGTTACATCTCAATAAGAATTTGACAATTCTATGATAATGTACCTTAAGGGATTCCTAAATTATAGTGGAATTATTTCCTGGATAGGTTTTATATTGATTTGTACAAGTTATTTTTCAACGTGATATTAGCTTACTATGAATTTCTTAATCATAATATTTTTTATTTCATAATAATATTACATTTCATTGTAATATATCTTCATTTTTCAGGAAATTTCTTTGAAAAACACAAAAAATAGAGAGAAGTAGATAATCCTACACATAAAAGGGTAAAAGTGTTTCATAAGGAGAAGATCAAGCAAGGTGATATTTTAATTATTATAAATTATATATGTGTGTTAAATTTTAAGTTATTAAGATTTTATAATTGTAAATTTTCTAGTTTAATGATATAGTCTTTAGAGGATGGTCACCACGTTGATAGAAAAAAGATATCCTTTGATGTGCATAAAAAGTAAAATTATAGTTATTTGATTGAACCTATTAAGAGAATATGGGTAAAATAATTTAATTATTACTTGATTTTACTAGATCATTTGATAATTTTACATTATTCAATTTTTAGGGTAAAATTAAGGATACATGGGACGTTAATCCCTTGTAGTCAACATCAATTTCCTAGAACTATTTTTATACTTAGGTTCTAGGCAATGAGAATCTGATCATATTTGTATGTTGGGTTCTTGACTGTACCCATCATTAGTCTTTTGGAAGTCACCAACATTAGTTACTGTGACACAATCTCCTGTCTTGGGTCCTAAATGTGTTCAGTGTAACACCCCTCATTTTTTAGTTGTTTTACAATTTAATTTCATACTAATAACATGTATTTTGATCCTTTTTGGTTTTTCGGTGTGTCGGGATAGATCAGAAGTATGTTCGAGAAGAATCATCCAGGCCTGTAGTTGAGAGGCAGTTGTAGGTAGTCATTCACTACATGAAGGCATGATTCACACCATGAATTATTAGTATATAACTCTAGGAGAGTTTTGACTATAGTGGTTCACAGCATGAACCATTGTTCATGTTTTTAAACCCTATTGTGTAGTTTTTTAAGGGGTAGTTCATTAACTCTCCCCTAAAACCCCCTTAAATTCTCTCCTCACTTCCCTCAAATCCCTTATAGGATTTTGGTGTGCAGATGGATTCTCTTGTATTATTTGGATCTCTCTTACTACTCTCTTCATTAGTTTTAGTGTCATCCATCATAATGGAACTCTCTTGGTAAATCTAACATTGTTCTAGCTTTACATATCTATTTCCCTTGGTTTATGCTAGTTTCCCCTTTCTGAAAGTCCTAATGACTAATTTGGGGGATAAATTTTGGTATTAGAAATGTTAGTATTGATTTGAGTGGTGAATCATGGTGATTAAACTTCATCATTCTAGATATAGGAAGTGTCTTACCATTTATGACATTTGTATAAAGTTATATGTATTATTTTTCATATGGGTGTGTGTGAATCCCTAAAAGACTTTTTCATGTGGTATTAAAGTGATTGGGTAGGTCTATGTGGATGGGTAGACCCTTTTTAGTGGTAGGTATGGGTTGAATCTTGGTTAAAAGGGGGATTTAATTTGAAATTATGGGTGGCATAGGTGTTTTCCACCCTATAAATTAGGATCTTATGGATCTGTTTTGGATCTATTCAGATTAAAATAACATGGCTAAATGATTTTGGGCCTTTTTGATGAGTTCCCTGGATTGGAAGACATTTATTTCTTGTTTAATTATTTTTTATACCACTTTTTTGTGACCCCACTAAAGTCAGTAGTGATGGGTAAGAGTGTTGATGTGAACTCTCTAAAATCTATATGGATGGATCAATTTGATGATGTGACCTCTCTAGTATATATGAGGATGGGTAAGAGTGTTATCATGACCTCATGTAATTGATTGGACCTCAGTGGTCCATTACTTTGTCAAAATCCAATGTTTGGGGTGTTCTGGGAGGCAACTGTAGCTCATTTCAAGTTTTCCTCAAATTTTCCAGTTTTTTCATTGGTGAGCTACATCATTAGCTCGGTATTGATAGTTTGGTGCCAGTGACTTGAGGTGTTATTAGTTTTGGGCATCTGTGAATTACGTTATTAGTGATTTAGGGCATCGGTGAGTCAGGGCATCAGTAGGTTGAGGCGTCGGTAGGTCTAATGTTAGTGAGTGAGGTCATCAGTGTGTCAGGGCATCGGTAGGTCGAGACATCGGTAAGTTGAGCATCAGTGAGTCATGGAGTCGGTGATTTATGGTACCATGGAGTTAGGGAATCGGTAGGTTGAGGCATCGGTAGGTCAAGCATCAGTGAGTCAAGCATTGGTGAGTCACATCAGTGACTTTTTGTCAGTGAGTTCCATTGGTGGATTAGTGTTGGTGGCTCACCCGTTGATGGAACAGCATTGGTGACTCATTCATTGGTGACTCACATCAGTGATTCACCCATAGGTCAGTCATTTCCAATTTTTTTAGTTTCCCCCCTTTGATGCTTTCTTTGACATTAAATTAGTTAAATGTCATATTTAATGAGTTTTGGTGGGGTGTTTCAAATGGTATTTATCTTTTAAAAAACTGAAGCTTCCTTTTAATCCTAAACCATGTTTTCTTGATAATGATCATGATTTAATGGCTTTGAAATAGTTTCCCCCATAGATTTAGGATCTGGCCTTTTTAAAATCATAAATCCTCTCTTCCTTTGAACTCTTCCACTTTCTCTTAGTGCATCGAGAGCCTTCCTCCCTAGACAAGTTGTGCACCTATGTTGTAGCCCCCTATTCATTTTTCCTTACAGTCTCCTACTCGTGCAACCCCTCTATTTTGGCATAAGGAGGAGTTTTGGTTACTTGTTGTTCCAAGTAATAATTTTTCTTTTGTCTCTCTTTTAATCATGTATTATGCGGGGTAGGTATGCTCATGTATCCTTTGAATATAGATGAAACTGATTTAAAGAAGATAATAAGAAGGAATAAACGAAGGGTTGGGATCATGATGGTGATGAATTTTTTTGTTTTATGTGTAATCCATGAACCATTTTGTGAATCGTATGGGTTGTGTTCTTATAAAAATCATGGTAGTTGGTGGTATCTATTTTCACACATGTATGATTTGTGAATCACTGCTATAAGAATTGGAATCTGGTTAATTACATATACTTAGTTAAATAAGTGGATTCTGCAGGATCGAATCTATTCTCTGATCACACTTATATTATAAAGTGTAATTAAAGAACAATTGTTGTTAAAAATGAATAAACCTTTCCTTGTTGGTGTGTATGTGTGTTGTGTGTGGCTATGTTTCGCCTTGCATTTGTGTTAGTAGTATGGTTTTGTGGATGGTGGTGTGATTTTGTGTATGCGGTGGTATAAGTGGTGTGATGGAATTTCTTTCTAAGAGTTTTGTTTATTGTGTAATGGATGAACTTGTTATGTAGTGGAACTGTATCTGGGTAGTGGTTGGGTAGTAGGGTTTCAGGACTGGGTTGTTTCATGTTCATGTTTATGGGTGTTCTTGGAATGGTGTTATTATGTAGTTGGGAATCCCATTGGGGTTATGATGAGGTGTGTTGGGGGTTTACTTGTTGAGAGGATGTATAGTTCAGCACTAATTTCAATAATAATAGTGGAAGTGGTTTAATGGGTGTCCAAGAAGGGGGTGAAGTGGGAGTGCAAGCTAGTTGATTTTTTTTTGTTTTTATGATTGGGTGTTAGAATGGATTTTTTTACCTTATCCATTCTTCCTTGTTTGGTTTTGGAATTGGTTGGTCTAGTTGCATCACCTTATAAAAGTTGTAGTGTTTAGTATTTTTCTGGGTAAGAATGGAATGAATAAATTAATTAATAATTCATAGTGACAATTGGTTAAATGAATTGGTTGGGGGGTATGTTTAGAGTTTAGTCTACTAGTGAAGCGGTTTTCATTTATTAATAATTTGATCATCGTTCATTTTGATATGTGAAATTAGAAGTGGCAGAAAGGGAAGTTTTGTGTGGGATGGTTGTTAATATGAAAGCCCATAGGTTGTGTTGAATGTTTGGTACCAATATATATACATTTATTTCCTTTTTATTTCTATATTCACCCAACCTGTGTTGATAACTACATGTCGAACACCCCCATTGTTATGAGGGAGGGTTTCCTTTCCCAACATCTCGGTGGGAGTATGGATGGCTGGTTATTTTATCTTCTCTTATTCCTCTTATAGAAATTGGTATACCTAGAATCTTCGGGTAGGTCGTGGTGTGGTTGTGAGGATTATGTGTTTTTGGGATAGGTGTTCTTCCCAGGTGCCTTTAGGATGAGTTGTGTGGTGATTCCCAGGAGTCTTTAGGATGGTGTTATGGTTTGTGTCCTAAGAGTTTGCTCTTGAGATGTGATGTGGTATGTGGCCTAGGTGTGTGTTGGAATGTTCGGGAAGTGGGGATTATGGAAGAGCATGGAAGCATCAGGATGTTTTCCATTAGAGATGAGTAGTTAACAAGTGGTAAGTGGTGTAGGGTACTCAAATATCGATGTGCTTACTACTTTACTTTACTTGAATTTCATTATTTGCTGAGTGTGCCTTGGTGATTTTGGGGTGCATATTATTCCTTGTTATGTGATTTTCAGTTTCTATTATTTTCTCATAGGGGCATTAGTATGCCTCCCCCAATTGTTCACAGGTGACTTTGGGTTTTCCCTATTGAGTACACTTGTATGCTCACCCTATGTATATAAAACTATTTTCAGGTTTCTGGTGAGATTACGTGGACCGTATTGGACTTTACTAGCTCAAACATTGGGGATTGTTTCTATGACACTGATTAGTTTTATTTTGGTACCTACTTTAGAGTTTTCTTTTATTTCTAGAAATTTTACATTAAACATGCATGTGGTATAGATTTTTGTTTCTATATATATATGTTTCTTAGAGTTTTTTTAGGTTGATACATCTTATCTCTCGATATTTTTTCCATTCAAAAAGGGTAATGCCTTTCATATTATGTGATTTTTTACCTATCCTTGGTGTCAGTCTCCACCCTGGAGCCTATTGGAGGTGGGACTCAGGGGTCATTATCTCTCCTTCATCTTGAAGAAGGCAGGTCATGATAGAATGGTATTAGAGGCTGATGGTTGAGAGATTGGATGAAGTCTGTATTTATGCATAATGAGGATTGCATGGGTTGGTAGGCCAACAGTGTTAGGTGATCTTGGTGTGTGACATAGGCTAGGGAAGACTGGATAGGATGCGGGATTTTAGGGGGCCCCGTGATCTAATGCAAGGACTCTAAGCTTACTGAATGACCAAGTGCATCTACAATGATTGCGGGGAAGAGACCCTATGAAAGGTACATGAATCATGATGACCTGTGTTCTTGTTGGTTTTGGGTATTCTTAGGAAATTAAAATAAATAATGAGTTAAAATGAATCTTAAATAAATTTCATGCTACTAAGGCTTAGGAACCCATTTTTTCCTTTCAGCTATGGCTCTCATATGTCACTCGCATGTGGTATGATCAGTGAAGGCTAAGCTGGCTAACCTAATTGACCAGTGAAGGGTCAATCCAACGAAAAAGGATGATCAATGGTAGAAGACGCTTCATTCTTTCCAGCATTAGGCTCTGGGAAATTATGATGTAAGTGCCTCGGAAATAGAGATGTAGAGTTGTATTTTGGAGATGGTGATCACTTTCAGCTTGATATGGGATCTGAAAGAGTATTGGCTTCTTCTAAAGGTGAGTCATATGATGGGAGAAATGTTTTGGTGGTGGATTCTTTACCTCAGATAGAGGAAGGAGACATATGTCTCATGGGATGACTTTGAGATGGAGTTTCGGTGAAATTCCTTTCTTCCACAAAGAAATACAAGAAGATTTAGGATTTACTCTCCCTCTAGTAGGGGGTATGACAGTGAGGTAATTGGGGATGAAGTTCAATGATCTTCTACATTTTTCTCTGAATGTCTTTTCAGATCAGGGGTCTCGGGCAAGGCACTTAGAGGAGGTGCTCCATCCTTCTCTCCAGTATGTGGTTACTTCCTTCACCTTACCGACATACTTAAAGGTTAATAAGAAGGCTGAGGTAGTGGAAAGGATGCACTCGCAAGGATTTCTACCACGAGAGGGAAGTCATTCGAATTATTAAAATGGGAAGGTTGTCAGTAGAAAGTCTATAGTTTCATGGTCTTCTAGGATTAATTTAGTAGGGAGTCGACCCTAGCAGTATAAGTTATGGCCCTGTGATCCTTGCACTTTTTCCAAGGGTCTAGGTATGAGGTATTTTTCTTGTGAAGTTTGTGGGAATATCTAAGTAAAGTGCATGACTTGGGCTCAGTATAGTGGAGGTGGGAAATTTCATCACCCTCCTCAACATCAGTTTCCACCCAAGCATTTACAGTAGTAGGGATAGTAGGCCCCTACTCCACCGACGTCAGACGGTGTAGGGGGAGGAAGACCTCAGGTTACTCCTCAGGGACCTCGACCAAGGAGTGGTTGGGGAGGCCTCTGACAGCCGAGGGGCAGAGGAGCCAAGTGTAAGAAGTTGAATGTTGTAGAGGTATCATTTCCAAAGGGTCCTAATATCATTCAAGGTATGATTAGTTTGTTTAGTACGCTTTCTTGTGCCTTGTTTTATTTTGAAGCTTTTCAATTTTTTGTTGCACCTAGTCTGGACCATGCCTTGGGACTAGAAATTGAGATACTTTTTGTGCCCCTCGTGTTTATTACACCATTCAAAGGCCATATCATCTTTTTTGATGTTTACTGGGGGTGTAGATTGATTTTAGGGCCACATCAGTCTAGTGGGAATCTCTTTCTACTAAAAATGTAGTCATACGATGTTATCCTTAGCATCGAATGGGTATACTTTGTGCATGATGTTATCGACTACTTCCAGTAAATATTCATGTTTTTCGACATGAATGGACATCGTGTAGCTTTCATTGGTGATCTGAGTTATTGGGTGGGAAACTGGTGTGTGGAGACTCTTATTTCCTTGTTGGACGAGCTGTTAGTGTAATCTATGGATGCTTAGATAGTGGGGCTTCCCAGAATTTTCCAAGAGTTCTTGGATGTTTTTTCCAAGGAGGTTGTGACTCTACCGACCTTGATGTGATTTTGAGTTCGAGATAAACTTACAGATCGGCGCTTATCTGATTTCAATGGATCCTTATTGGATGGCACCTTCTGAGTTGTGGGAGATAAGGATTTAAATTGACAATCTAATGAATATGAGCTTTATCTGGACCAACATGTCATTTTGGGGTGCTCTATTCTTGTTTGTGAAGAAGTAAAATGGTGTTCTGAGGTTGTGTATAGACTACCAGAGGTTGAATCATGTAAAGTTCAGTAACCATTACCCTCTCCCGAGGATAGATGTTCTTTTCGACCATTTGAGGGGAGCAAGTTGTTTTTCTAAGGTTAATCTGCAGTCTGGATATCACCAGCTGAGGGTGAATTAGGAAGATATTCTAAAGTCTGCTTTCAGGTGCATGTATGGGTACTTAGAGTTAATGGTTATGTCATTCAGTGTTACGAATTCACCAGCCATGTTTATGGGGCTTATGAAATCCGTCTTTCATGAGTTATTAGATAGGTTCATCATTGTATTCATCAATTACATTTTTATCTACTCAAAGTCATAAGAGGATCATACCAAGCATCTCAAGACTATCCTAGAGGTCCTCCAGCCCCTTCTCTACGAAAAGTTGTTCAAGTACATTTTTTGGAAATGGGAGGTCCACTTCCTTGGACATATGGTCTCTTATTAGGGTGTAGCAGTGGACTCATATAATTTTGAGGAAGTTTTTTCTTCGGTAGCACCCAAAAATGTCGCATAGGTTCACAGTTTTCTCGGTCTGACAGGCTACTACTAGAGATCCGTACCTGATTTCTTTCGAGTGTAAACTCTAGTGTTGGCTCTAACCATAAAAGAACAAGTTTTTTTTGGATAGATAAGTTTCAGGAAACATTTTTCTATCTAAAAGGTAATTTGGTCATTTCTCTAGTTCTTGGGATTCCAGAGGAAAGGGTTATGTTTGTTGTGTTTTGTGATGCTTCTCGTTTAGGCTTGGGGTGTGTGTTGATGAAATAGTGGGGAGTGATATCCTATGGGTCTATGCATTTATGTCTCCATGAACGTAACTATTCCACCCATGATCTAGTACTAGTAGTGGTTGTGTTCACACTAAATTTTTGGTGACATTACCTCATTGGGGAGTGATTTGTGGTCTTCACGGATCATAAGAGCTTGGGGTACATCCTCTCCCAATGATATCTGAACTTACGGTAGTGGAGGTGGATGGATTTTCTCCAAGATTATAATTTTGAGATTTACTAAACCTTAGGAAATTGGAATTTTTTGGTTGATTCATTGATAAATAAGTTGTATAAGGAAGTGGTTTGGGAATCTGAAGATGCTTGGAGGGAGATAGAGGAGTTTGATACCTTGTACATATATGAAGGAATGGATGGATGTAGAGGATGTTTTTTTCAGCTGATGGTATTATCATCACCGAGGTATAAGGTGGAGGATTCTCAATGGGGAGACTCATAGGTAGAGGTGATGTGTGATCACATTAACTAGGGTGATTCTCTAGATGGATGTTTGAAGAATGTCCATAATCAGATGTTATTCCATGAGAAGATATTTATTTCGATGGAAATGTACAAGGAATCTCTCCATGAGTTTCATAGATCACCCCTAGTGGTATACACAAAAGTTTCCAAGATATACCAAGGCTTGAGGGAACAGTTTTCATGGCCCAAGGTGAAGTGGGCAGTGGAAGAGTTTTTGGAAAAGTGCTTAGTGTTCCAACAAGTGAAGGTTGGTTACTATGTTCCCAGTGGTTTGTTGAAGCCCCTAGATTTCCCCAAGTTAAAGTGGAATGACATCTTGATGGATTTTTTCATAGTATTTCCTAGGGATCAGGGAGGATGTGATGCTATCTAGGTAGTAGTGGATAATTTGATGAAATTGGATCACTTCTTAGCGATTAAGGAGTTGTCTATAGTGGATGCCTTAGTGCATAGGTATGTGTATGAGGTGGTATGGATGTATAGAGTTCTGAGATCCATTGTCTTGGATCAAGAAACGCATTTTACGTCAAGATTTTGGAGGGGATTGTGGAATGATTTTGGAACTCAGTTACACCTTATCAATACTTTACACTCTCAGATAGATGCGCAGATAGAGATGACCATTGAGACATTGGTGGACATGTTGTGGGCATGCGCCTTAGATTTTGGTGGTATTGGGTGTGACATTTTTCATTGGTAGATTTTTCTTACAAAAATGGCTATAACTCTACCATTGTCATGGATATATTTTAAGCTTTATATAGTTGAATGTGTTGTTCACCCTTGTGTTGGATAGAACTGGGGGTGGAAACTCCTCTTGATTTAGATGTGGTATCGAGTATGACCAAGAAGTTGCAGCTTGTCCATGAGAGGATGAAGGTATCAGAGGACCATAAAAAGTTATATACAGATCACAGGAGAATACCCTTGGAGTTCAAGGTTGGGGACCCCATATTCTTGAAGGTTTTCCCTTGGAATGGGCAGTAAAGGTTCAGTAGAGGGAGTAAGATTTCTCCCAGGTTCATCATACCCTTTGAGGTGTTGGGATGAGTTGTAAAGGTGGAATATTAGATAGAATTTCAACTATAGTTAGGGAGGATCCATGATGTCTTTCATGTCTCCTAGCTTCTTCGATATCTTCATGATGACTCCCATGCCATTTAATGGGGAGAGTTGGATATCGAGGATGATGAAACATTCATGGAGAAACCAATGGAGATCTATGATCATCCAAATAAGGTTCTTCATGGATGGGACATTCCTCTAGTTCATGTATTGTGGAGGCATGGTGTCCTGGAATAGAGTACTTGGGAGTGAGTGACGTAAATGCGTACCCAGTACCTAGAGTTGTTTTGAGTTTTTCTTGTGTTATTCGCTTTGTGATGTAATTCTTAAACATTGTTTACTATGAGATGATTTGTTTCCTTATTATGTGATGTACAATAAAGTCCTGGCATATGAGGGGGGACATGATCTCTAATAAAGATGTATTAATGCGGATGCAATTAAATCTGTGTGATCGAGTCAATGCCACCCAAAGTAGATAGTATCTTGACATGAGGGAAGGAATTCCTTGATTAATATGTTTAGACAGTGTTACTTTTAGTGCTTGTTTGGTATGTGATGTGGTTTTTTTGGATTTAAAATCTTGGAGAAGGTGTCCTTGGATGTTAATGTTTCACTCTAATGAGGTGGTTTATCCTTGAGAGGTATCTTACGAGGTGGTTGTTCTAACCCCTCTTTCTTCTAGGTTTGGTTTTTAATTCTCAAGAGTGAGAATATTTAGAGAGGTATATGATGTAATGGTCTTGACCTTTTTGGTCCATTACTTTGTCAAAATCCAGTATTTGGGGTGTTCAATGAGGCAATGGTAGCCCATTTCAAAAGTTTGTCAAATTTTCTAGTTTTTTCCGTTGGTGATCCACATTGGTCGCTCAGTGTCGGTAGGTTTTTTTTGGTGACTCGAGGCATCAGTAGGTCAGGGCATCAGTGAATCAGTGTGTCGATGAGTTAGGGTGTCAGTGAGTCAAGGCGTTGGGGATTTAGGGTGTTGGTAGGTTCAGGTTTCGGTAGGTCGAGCATCGGTGAGTCAGGGTGTCAGTGAGATAGGGTGTCAGTGAGTCAGGGAGTCAATAAGTTGAAGCATTGATAGTTCGGGCGTCAGTGCGTTAGTTCATTAGTGATTCAGGGCATCAGTGAGTCAGGGCGTCGGTAGATCAAATCGTCAGTAGTTCAAGAGGCAGTGAGTTAGGCATCAGTGAGTCACATCAGCGACTTTCTATCGATGATTCGCATCGGTGGCTTGGCATCGGGGTCTCATCTGTCAGTGACTCAATGTCGGTGGCTCATCTTTCGGTGACGTTTTTCTATGACTCACCCGTCAGTGAGTCATTTCTAGTTTTTTCATTTTTATTCTTTCTTTGACATTAAATTAGTTAAATTCCATATTTAATTATATTTTGGGCCATTTCAAATGGTATTTATCTTTTAAAAACCTGAAGATTACTTTGACTCCTAAACCATGTGGTCTTGATCATGATCCAGCTTTAATGGATTTAAAAGATCTTCCCTCGTAGATTTAGGATCTGAACTCCCTAAAAGCTGAAATCCTCTCTTCCTTTGAACCCTTTTGATTTATCTTGGTGCACCGAGAGCCTCACTCCCCATACGATTCATGCGCCTTTGTTGGATACCTATATTTAGTTTTCCTGGATTCTCTTGCTTGTATTACCCCACTATTTTGGTGCAAGGGGGATTTTTGGTCACCTATTATTCCAACTAAGAATTTTCCTTCATCTAACTTTTAACATGTATCATTTGGGTTGGGTATGCTCATGTATTCTTTAAATACAGATGAAATAGATTTAAATAAGATAATAAGAGGAAATAAATGAGAGGGTGGGATCATGATGGTGAAGATCATTTTGTTTTATGTGTTATCCATGATCCATGTTGTGAATCGTATGGGTTGTTTTCTTCTGAAAATCATGGCCATTGGAGGTCTCTATTTGAGAACCTATATGATTTTTGAATCACTTATATAATAATTGGAATCTGTTTAATTACATATACTTGGTTAAATAAGTGGATTCCCCAAGATGAAATCTATTCTGTGATCACCCATGTATTATCAAGTTGAATTAAATAACGAGTGATAATAAATCTGAATAAACCTTGCCTTGTTAGTGTGTTTGTGTGCTGTGTGTGGTTATGTTCGCCCTTATGTCTATGATGGTAGTGTGGTATTGTGGTTGGGGGTGTGATTTTGTATATGGGTCCGTATGGACAGTGTGATGGTCTTTTAGGATGAGAGTTTGGTTGATTGTGAAATGGATGACCTTGTTATGCAGTGGAACTATATCTGGGCAGTGGTTGGGAATCAAGACTACAGGACTGGTTTGTGTCATGTTCATTTTTATGGATGTGTTGGGCGTGGGGTTGTTATATAGCTGGGCTTCTGAGTGGGTTTGTGATGAGGTGTGTTTGGGGGGTTTACTTATTGAGAGCATGGACATTGTAGCATTACATAGAAGAATAATGGTGGAAGTGGTTGAATGGGTTTCTAGGAAGGGGGTGTGGAGTGAGTCTACAAGCGGGTAGAGTTTTATTCATTTTTATTAATGGGTTTTATAACAGATTCTTTTACCTTGGACCTTCTTCCTTGTTTTGATTTGGTAGTGATTGGTATGTTTACTTCACCTTATAATGGTTACATTGTTTGGTAGTTTCCTGAGTAGGGGTGGAATAAATAAATAAATTGATAATGAAGAGTGATAATTGGTTAAACGAATTGGTTGGAGGTATGTTTCAAGTTGTGTCTTCTAATGAAGAAGAATTCATTTATTGGGAAGTGATCATTGTTCATTTTGATACATGCATTTAGAGGTGGAAAAAAGTGAAGTTTTGTATGGGTTGGTTATTGTTCTGAAAACCCATAGGTTGGGATAAGTGTTTGGTACCTATATATATAAATATATGTAGTTCCTTTTGATTTCTATATACACCCTACCTGTGTTGAGTATTATGTGTCGAACACCCCCATTGTTATAGGGGGAGTATCCTTTCCCAACATCCAATTGGGAGGATTGATGGATCGTTATTATATCTTATATGCTCCCTCTTTTAGGCATTGGTATCCCTAGACTCTTTGGGAAGGTTGTGGTGTGTTTGTGAGGCCCAGGTGTTTGCAGGATAGGTGTGCTTCCTAGGTGTCTTTAGGATGAGTTGTGAGGTGATTCCCAAGTTTCTTTGGTATGGGGGTGTTGTTTTTGGCTCAGGTGTCTTCAGGTGATATGTGATGTAGTATGTGGCCTAGGTGTGTTTGGTCAGGTTCTGGTAGGGGGCTTGTCGAAGAGTGTGGTAGCATCATGATGTTTTCTATTAGATATGAATAGTAAACCAATGGGAAGTGGTGTAGGGCACCCAAATATCGAGGTGCTTACTACTTTAATTTTCTCTACATGCATTATTTGGTGAGTGTGCCTTTATGAGGTTTGGGTGGATAGTATACCATGTTAGGTGCTTTTGAGTTTCTGTTATTTTCTCATAGGGGCATTAGTATGCTTCTCCCACTAGTTCATGGGTGACTTTGGTTTTTCCTAACTAAGTATACTTGTATTCTCACCCTACATATATAAAACTATTTTCAGGTTTCCAAGGAGATTGCGTGGACCGTGTTGAACCTTACTAACTCAGATGTTGGGGACGGTTGTTGTATCGCTTCTTATTTTTATTTTGGTACTTATTTTAATTTTTATTTTATTTCTAGAAGTTTTACTTTAAACATGCATGTGGGATGTATTTTGGTTTCTATATATGTGTCTTGGAGTTTTTTTAGGTCGATACATCTTATCTCCCGATCTTGTTTTCATTTAAAAGGGAAATGACTTCCTTATTGTGTAAATTTTTACCTTCACTTGGTGCTAGTCTCCACCCCGGGGACTATTGGAGGTGGGACATGGGGATCATTATCTCTCCCTTATCATGAAGAAGGTGGGTCGTGACACCTCATTAGAACAAGCAGGGATGGGTCAGGGTACTTGATGAGGTCATGACCTATGTGTAAGGCATGGGTCATGTGTGGTACTTTTCTTTCAAGTTTCCAACAAAAATTCCTTCTATCATAGAGCCATAGAAAGTTGGTTCGGGGTTCATGGTTGGCAATTTAATGTATGATGGATCACTTTATTGTTTTTCTTATTTATGAATATATTATAAATCAATGATATTCCTTTATACTCTTTTTGAAATTATGTTAAGCTCTTATTGGTTGGGTCCTACTGAGTTTATTCCCACACCCTATATGAAAACATCAATACTTGTGTGAACTTCATGGTCAGGTATCTATCCAAGGGAAAGGTCCCTATTAATGATTATTTATTTTACATTGGTAGAAAGGGATAGAGGTGATATAAGGTTATATTTGAGGATCTTTTGATGTCGTGCCTCTTTTGTAATTTTTTTTCTTTTTTTCCTTTTTTACATTGGTCCAATACATGTGTGGATCCCTTTTGAATTCTTGTATGACCTTGGATATTGTATGTCAGTATGTTATTTTATGTTATGATAATGTTATTTATTCTTTTATAGTTTTTTGTTACATACCTTTATTTTTTATTCCACTTGGTTTAAAGCTTATATGGTATGTATTATTATGATATTCACTTTATACTTAGAGAATAGTCCCCCCATGTATTGTTTTGGTCGTTACTACTAGTTAGAAACTTCTTTCATATAGGGGGATGTGTATGAGGTCGTGTACTTCCCCATCCCAGACTGGCTATTTCATACCATGGTACTTCATTCATGATTCATCGTCACAGTAAAAAAACACACTATTGGAGAAAAAAATACAGGATTAATAATCATGCTTGAGTGCTTAGGGTGAACAGTTTTTTTTAGTCTGTGATTCTTTGGATACGTTATTTCAAGACACAAAATAGAGTGTTCCTAAGGTGATTAAATCCATAATATGATAGCCTCAGTAGGTATAAATGGTTATTTTTATATTTTTTATATTATATTTTAATATAATATAATTTATATTTTTAAATTATTTAATTACAGGCACTGAAGTCTAGAATTCATCAGTAAAATTAGGATCATTTATTCTCTCAAGGTAGCCATAATGACACAGATACAACCTAGTGGTCATTGATGCATGACATTTTTGTATGTATATGCACCCCTTCTTGTATTAAATTTGTTTGTAACGATGAATAAATCTCATTCACATGTGGTTGATGTTGTGAATTTTTATAAAAAATTTAATTTAGTTTTATCTATTTTTGTAATGATAAATTTATTTATTTTTATCATCATGTTTTAATAACTTTGTTTTTTGAATTTTTTTAGTATAGGTGAATAAATTTCCAGAGCATTGTTTCTTTTTTATTTATTGTTAGTAGCAGTTTAAACTGTCGATAATTTGTGAAAATTAATCTGTATGAATTTTTGGAAATTAAAAGTATCTTTATATGTGGAAAAATAACCTCTAATAAATCTATAATCTATTGAACCACCATGAAAATATATTAAAGTGGTTATCACTACCGATAAATATAGAAAAAATTATAATATATTTTTTATTTATTAGTGGCAGTTTAAAAAACTCCCCTAAATAAGTTAATGATTGTTTAAACCATTTTTATATATAAATATTCTTATAATGACCCACAAAAGTATATCCCAGGTATTTTTATATATTCATTGAGACACTTGGGGGTTTATTCTTATAATTGATCATTTTTACCTAAGGTTGGTAAAATACCTAGCATGAGAATCGGCATACTTTGATACCTTATTTACGCAAGTAAAAAGTGACTTTGCTAATATAATGGTGGTTTGGTATGTTTTTGATCATGTCATTGGTTGGAGAATAACTAAGATGGTATTTTTTCACTTGTCTGATAAGTAAAGACATATGGACCTTGATTGAATTAGACTGAGGAAATCTATGGTCATGTTAGTTAGGTCGTGTATGAGGTTCTTATCTAATAAGATGTGAGACATTTTATGTTCTTATCTATTATATAAATGACATGTGATGCATTCATCGACCTGGTAAGTCTATTTTGGATAATCCAGAAAATTTTAGTTGACCAATACTAGATTGAAATGTTCTGTGTCTGGTGGTCAATCAATGTATATGTGTGTCCGTGAATCTATATAGTATTGTGAGGAGTTGTGATGATAGGCGTATGTGTGCTTTACACATCTCGACAATAGTGTCCCTCCCTGACAGTGGGTGATGGAAATGACGAAGGGGTCACACCTAATGTAACTGGTGATAGGGAACCCCACCTCGATGGAGAGTTTGGAGATAAAGGATTTCGTCAGTGTAGATGAAGACATCTTTGGGGATATTAATGAAGGGTTCATGCCTTGTGAAACTGGTGATAGGATCCCCTCCCAAGAGTTGGGCTAGAAACAGAAAGGGCTCACACCTTGCACAGCCAGTGACAGAGGTCCCACCCTGACAGTAAGGTTGATGGTGGAAAGGATAGCGCCTTTTTTAGCCGGTAATAGGGGCCCGTTAAAAGGCAAGGATGGAAATACATATGGTCACACCTTTGTATGGCTGGTTATTGGGGCCTCAGACGATGGTAGTTTTGTGGAAAAGGGGGTCCATGCTTGCGGTCAGTGATAGGGGTGTCCTGAGTGTTGTTAGTATATATATATATATATAATAGGGTAATAAATCCAACCTATCAATTAGTGGGGCCTATGGATTGGGTTATACCCTTAGGTGTGTGTGTGTGTGAATTTGGTTGTATTTATACCTCTAATATCTAATATATATATATGGAATTAATTTAAATAATTATATGTTTATTAATATAAATTTATATATACATTTCTGTGTGTGCATGTGTAAATATATATATATATATATATATCTGTGTGTAATTATATATAAATTCATATGTGTTTGAACGCAAATATATAATACAATATATATATATATATTAACATTGTGCATATATATAATTATTTGTATATACATGTATGTAATGTATTTAAAATATATAATTTATTGATTTAATATAAATAATAATATAATGCAATATAATACATTCATTTATGTACTTATTTTTATATACTTGCATATGTATGTATAATACATTTATATAATTGATATACACAATGTATTTATAAGATTAAATAATATATATATATATATATTGTAACGTCGTGATATTTTAGAAGAGGAATATCATGTTGGATAGCGTGTATGAAAAACAACACCAAGATTTGAAGATAATATTACATCATTATATTTTATGATATATTTATTTTTAAATAAATTCAATCTCTTTGATATATTTTGATTCACACAACACTAGGCTTAAATGAAACGTGATACTCTATTGTTATTTAAACATTACCATTATAACCTAGCTGTTGAGTTGGTGGGTATGAATAGGAATTAATAAATTATTAAAATTATATGTTTTACACATGTATAAAATAAATTCAATGGTTATTTATTTATTATAAATAAAACAAAACCCAATTGAAAGAAGAAAAGAAATGTTTTTTGAGAAACTATACTTTTTTTAAAAGGTGGTTTAGTCATTCTTTGAACACATGATTTTAAATTATTTTTTAACACTTTTAGAAAAATTATTTGAAAAAATAAACTTCATTTTTGAAATCTACATGTAAAAATTATCTTTATGTTAATTTTTATGAATTTTATGAAAAGTTTAATTTTTTTGATTAATAGTGAAAAATAATGATTTTTATTGAAGATTGAATTTTCATTTAAATTATTTATAAAGTTAGTATATTTTTCAAATAATTATTAAAGTTAAATTAGTTCAATTATAGAAAAATTTAACTAATTTATATCATTTTAATTAATTTCATATTAAATTATGATATAAAAACATTTTAAACTTTTGAAAGTTTTTCATTGGAAACCCCATTTTTTTGATGTGTCTGTGGGTTTAATTTTAAATTGAATTATGCCACTTATAAGAACTAAATTTATAATAATGGATTACATATTTGGTATCGTGATAATTAATATTATATAATAAGGTCAACTTAATTTTTTACCATAATTAATAATTAAAAATAGAAGAAATTAATTACCATGGTTAAGGTAAAATTAGGTTTACCATGGATTAAAATAATAAGATAAGGGTTAAAATGGCCTAAAACATATCCAAAACCCATTTTATGTCCATATTTAGACCATATAATCTCTATGGTTTGATAATTACTCATTTTTTATTCTTTTTTAATGATAAAAATGTGGGTATCACTTTTTATTTTCAAAAATTACAAGTGTGTTATCTCCCTCACTTATAAATGGAGACCCACTCTCATCCCCTCTCCACACATCCAAAACCACTTGGTTCAACCAATAACTACCCAAATACCTTCCATAATTCCATCCACAGATTTTAGGGGCATTATTTTTATTATTAAACCCTTCATAAAAGGATTTAGGTATAAATCAAAATAGGCTCTCTGAAGAGGGAGTAAAATTATTAAACTTGCACTTTGTTTTATTTATTATTCCACCTCTGTCAAATAATCATAAAATATAAAAATATAATAACAAAATTATCTTATATATACTTATATTTTATTATTTCTATTTCATAATCTATATAAATATCCACTTTTATCAAATGGAAAATGAAATTGTCGATTGGGTCTATGACGGACTACCGCCTCACGAACCGATGTAATTTTTTTCTATCACCACCATTCAAGTATGGATATAATGATGTATTTAAAATATGTATATTATATTTATAAAATTATTATAATTATTTAATTATGATATCTCATATTCATTTTTACCTTCCATTCTATGGGGGATACGATAATGGCACGTGTGTGTACAATGGAATACCACCTAGCGAAGCAATGTAATTCATTTTTCAAGTATGTTTTACATGTAAGGTAATAAGAATAAATTTAATGAATATATGTGATATTTATTACCTGAAAATAACTCTATAAATATAATATCACATCTAACTCCTTACTTTTCTCTCCATTCAAAAACAATAATGACATCCATGCATAAGTGTGGACTAACACCTCCATATAGAATTCTGAAATGTTTTTCATTTTATTTTTACATGGATCGTAATAAGAATGTATTTTGATAATATAAATTATATAAAATAATTATTATTATAGAAATGGTTATTAATATTTATTTTAATTTTGTTCCATCTATCAATAAAATGGAAACAACGTTCATGCATATGTGTGGCCTAATTTCTCCATGAATGGTGTAATGGATTTTCTATATTTAACTTTTATGGTTTACTATAATACGTATATAATTAATATATAATATATTTTAATAATTTTTTAAATTATTGTTATTGTGGAACCATTATAAAATTAAAAGTACATAAAATACCAAATCAAAACATACATGAAAAAACAAAGTTGTTATTACCCAAAACATTGATGTTAACAAAAAATTTAATGAATGAGCAATAAAAGACAATAAGTAAATCATATATGGTTCTATAATAGAATTATAATAAACCTATATTTATTATACAATAGTTTTTGACACATACAAAGAAAGTTCAACCTGAGGTAAGGGTTTCTCATCTCACTTTTATTTCCGTGAGACATATGTCATATTCACTAATTATTCTTTTGGTGTGGGATATATACTACCCCTTTTGATATGTTAAATAAAAAAATATATTTATATTCATTGTATTTAATGTTTATATTTTTTATTCATTTGATAGGGATTATGATTCAAAAGTTACCAATGTGGTAAGATAGTTATGTTTCAATTTCATTTTAATTGTGATTTTTTATACCTGGATTTCCATTGAAATAAATAAGTTGATCATTATATAATAAACCCCTTTAACTTTATTCTCCTATGGTTATTTATTAAATTTTCAATTAATAGTACCATATTCATCTCTTTTTTACATAAAATTATTGATAATTTTTTTAATAAAATCTAACTTCATTTATCTCTTCGATCAAAAATCATTTTCTTCCAAAACCATGTTTTCAAAAAAAAATTAACAATATAGAAAGTATTTATTAATGAAATTTCTACCCATTTTGGTCTTTTTAAAAAATAATTAATGGAATATTCATGTCTATTTCCAAATAAGGCATGTTTGGATTTTTCTAAAAATATAAAAGGAATCTTTGTTATAACATGTACAAAATGAATGAAAATTTTCACCATCATGACCACTCATTTCTTTGAAGATTCATTTAAAATTTTACAATGATATTTTTAAGAAAAGTATTTTCTCAATATTTTAATAAATTTTGATTTCTAAAAGTGATTTTTAATTTAAAAAGGTTGTTTTTCTCAGTAATGTTTTTTATGTAATTTTTATGATATTTCTATTCATGAAAGACAATAAGCCTTATTTTACTTATTATCCATTGGGAATATGTTGTAATGATACCTTATATATTATTTATATATATGGTTTATGATAAATTTTACTAGGGTTGAACAACTTTTATTTCATTCCCCATATTAATTTGAATGGTTTATGATTATATTTACTTATTGGGGTAATTATTAATATTTTGAATGTTATTTTTTTAATAAAAATGTTTATGTTGTGTATTTTTCACCCCTTTCATATGATGAATTAATTGTATTTAATAAGTCATGTGTGGGCCTATAATAACCCCTCAATGCATCGGTAGGTCTCATGAGACAAACTAGATTAATTTTTCGGCTCAAGCCCTATCTATTTATATATGATTTCTTGTCACAAATCCTTGATGGTATGGTTATGATGTATATAATTATTCATTCCCTCATTATGAGATTAGTTATTGATGTTCCATGTGATAACTTGATTAGTTAGAATATATATGGTAAAGTTTCAATCTCATATGATTATTTATATGTCATTATTTGATCATCATTTATTCTTTCTATATTATGCCTAAATAATTGATTGAGTGGAATGTGTTTTAGTTATTTACCTTTCCATGTTGATTATACTTATTTATTCATTATAGATTTCATTGTACACATATCCTTGCTGATCATTTTAGATCACCCCTTTATTTTGTTTCTTTCCCCATGATTCCAAGATGTGTATTATGATAGATATATTGGGATATTCTAAGGAGAATAATGGAATTATAAAAAATAATTTGTTTTATTTTATATTTTCAAATTTTTATGAAATTTAAGTATGTATCTAGTCTATCAAGAATAATGAACTATTTGGTCCATAGGGTTGTTATACCTTGTATATAGTGCCAATGTAATAAAGTAACTACTGAGTCTGGGCTACTAGGGTTGTGGTATTTAAAATTGGTCTTATAAGAATTTTAGTAAAAACCTTGAGTACTAGATTTAGGGAAACACAGCTTAGGGAACATAACCATATGATATACATTGAGGATAGGTATAAAATAATATCCTACGATTTTGTTAAGGTATATATTATGTGCTTTTTCCAAGAAATACATCCCTGTATGGATACTATAAGTTGAAATGGTTCTTGTAAAGATATACCAAGGGATAATTACTCAAAAAAACATGTGTCTTGATTGACTCAAGTGTTACAAGGTACATTAAAATGGGTCTTACTATATACCTGGTTTGACACTCCTAAGGGATATACTTAGGATAATTCACATTTTCTTTATAAAAAAATTATGAAGGATTTGAAAATATTTTTATGATTTGAAAACATTTACAATACATCCATGCTTATGATTATTAGATTAACCATGCATAATTTTTTTCAATTTATTTTAATTTTTTCACTAGTTTGGAGATTATACATTTGTTTCATAATGATATGATATAATCTGATGTATTCTATTATTTAGAAATAGAACCTAGTGAAATGAATGGAAACTGTATCAACACACATAAATCATGTAGGGATTTCTCTCCTTTGAAAGATAATGAAGCTAGTGTTTGAGATACATTTGGAACTAATCAAATTATAACCATATTTACGTAACTAACTCGGGATATGAGAAATAACCTTACCCCTATAGAGAATCCTTTTATCCACCATGTTTTGTAACAATGTTAGAACACTTTATGTGTCAACAACCTCTATCATTAAATAGGAATACAAATCCATTTGTAGTTAAGAAATGGATATGTTCCTTAGAGAAGATATTTCATGCTTTGGGAAGAAATGAAATAGGGGAAGTTTTTATGGTAGTTTATCATCTCTTAGGATATGTGGATCGATGGTGTTCATTGATTAAAAACACTATATATGAATAATAAATATAAAACATTTAATTAAATGATTTTAAGGTAATATTCTTGGAAAATTATTTTCATCATGATCATTGAGAAGATATAGAGGGATAATTCATGAATATACAAAAAAGGAAGATGAAAATGTTTCTAAGTATGAGGGAAACATTACAAGGTTTAGAAGGAATGATATGGAATATGTAAATAATCCAAAGAGAAATATTAAACATTTATTTTATGGGATTAATCAAATTATTCAAAGGTAACTAGTCTCTAAAACTTTCTCAGCATTATAAGACATAATGTCATGTGGTATAAATATAGAGAAACAATTATCAAAGTATTTTGTATTTGAAGGGAAGTAAAATAGGGAGAGGATGGTAGAGAAAAATATGGATAAATGGAATATAGGAAATAATTAATTTCCCCCATGTGATAATTGTGGAAAGATACACTCTGGTACTTTCTTAAAGGAAATGATAATTTTCTAAAAGTGTTGAGATAAAGGAAACCATGCTCATGATTTCAAGGGTAAGAAAGAATATGAAAATGTTCAATGATTAAATTATAATAATATGGGTCACTATGAAAATTAATCCCCTAATAATCAAGGTAATATACCTCAAAATAAGATAAGGGGTCAAGGTCAATATTATTCTATTACTACAGATGAAGTATAATGATTAATGTGCTTGTGTTTGGATTCAATAATTATGTTTTATTATTTCTAACAAATGATATTATCGTTATAAGTGTCATGAAATGTATATGGATTGTACTATAGTAGTATTTATTTAAGGGTTTTCAAGAATATGATAGATAGTACATATGAACAAAAAAAGTGATTTAATGGAAGGTTGATCTTTTTGGAAAAACATGATTGAGGGAAGATAACCCTTAAACATTCTTTATGTTTAGATATTAATGATAAATAAATGTTTACATGATAGTATTGGTGACCTTGAAATTGGTTAGTGATTTGTTGGTTTATGTTTTCTTTCCTTGAGCTTATTTCTTTTTTTTTTGGAATTATGGAATAAATTTCATATTTTGATATTTTTTGTAATGAATAAGGAAGAAAATAGTTTTTAAAAGAATTTACGTTTTCATTATGGTTTTATGGTGATCAAGGTATTCCCAAATTTGGAATTTGATATTAATAGCCACTTTATATTGTTGGGGGAACATAATGTTATGTTTATTAGTGACCTTTACTATAAATTTTTATACTTTTAATTTGGTTGAAAATATTTTGCAAAGGTTTTAAGGTTAACTATTTATAGATTGGATGAATTTGAAATTTGGATGTTTTCAGATAACTCATGCTAACCATTTTGTTTTTGTAAAATACTGGATGTAGGACTTATCACTCTTTTATGGATCTTATAATCCATTAAAATTTAATTATAATGCTTCAGAAAAAAAATAATTTTTTGAAATTCATTTCATGGAGTAAGATATGATGTTGAAATTGATCGAAGAACAACTAAAGGATGAAATTTTTCTTATGAAATATAAATATATCAATTAAGTATATTTTCTTATATTCTTAGATAGTAAAATAATGTCTCAACTCTAGGAAAAGGATCATAAAACAAAAAAGTTTTCATATGACCATAATATCCAATGAATAAAATGGTCTTTCAAATCGTTACAGATTTAGGGTTTTGTGGTACTTAACATTGCATTGATCATTTAATTTTTTGTGATCAATGATCTTTATCACTCCCTATAATTATTTATTCTTTTCCTCCATGTCTATATCATCACTTCCCACCAATGTGATTCAACACAGAAACCTAGTATATGATATTCCATATGAACTTAACACTTCACTTTATCTCTTTTAAGAGTAAGTTCTATTAACCCTTTTATGATTTGGTTTTTTCAATAATTTTTTTCAAATGTGATACCCTTAATTTCTAAGATCAATATTAAATTGAGAGGATGAAATTTATTTAAGGGTGTAGAATGTAACGCCTAGATATTTTAAAAGAGGAACATCATGTTCGATAAGATGTATGAAACAAAAAACTAAGATTAAAAGAAAATAAAAATCCCTAAGACATTATGATATATTTATTTTTAAATAAATTCAATCTCTTCAATAGCTTGTGATGTATGAAACATCGATTTTAAACGAAACATGATACTCTATTATTATTAAAAAATTATAATTATAACCTAGCCAGTAAGTTGGTGGGTATGAATAGAAATCACTAAATTATAAAAATTATATATTTTACACATGTATAAAATAAATTCAATGGTTATCTATTTATTATAAGTAAAATAATAACTATTTGAAAGAAAAACAAATCTTTTTAAAAAATATATTTTTTCTAAAAGGTGGTTTAGTCGCGTTTTGCGCACAAAATTTATAATTAATATTTTACATATTTAGAAAATTTATTTGAAAAAATAAATATAATCTTTGAAATCTACAGGTCAAAAATTATCTTTGGGTGAAGTTTTGATAATTTTGTAAAAAGAATATTTTTCTGTTGAATATTGAAAAATATTGATTTTTATTAAAAAATTTCTTATCTTTTAAATTATTTAAAAAGGTAAAATATGTTTTAAATTGGTTCTAAATTAATATTATTTCAATAATATTACAATTTAACTAATTCATGTCATTATAATCAATTTAATATTGAATTATTATATAAATACTTTTTAAATTTTTGAAAGTTTTTCTTTGGAGAAACCATTTTTTATGTGTCTTTGGGTTTAATTTTAAATTGAATTCTTCCACATATATGAACTGTAAAGACCCGGAAATTTGAAGGAAATATTTTTTTCTTAAATTCTTTGGAATTTAACGAGTCTGCAGTTTCTGAAAATGCCTGATTCTGAGGCCCGGTGTGCCTGGAATTAATTTTTGAAGTTTTGTTAAGCTTAAATTAATGCGCGTAAGTAGTTTTCTTGAAAAAGTGGAATAACTCTTAAATGATTACTCGGATAAGAAATCTGAGGGCACTGTTGCACTCAGGATGGTAGGTTAAGGCATGACTTATATTTAGTCGGTGCGGGCCTCCTGTGAGAAATTCCAAAAATGGAATAACCGTAAATAAAAAAATTAAAAAAAATTATTTTATTTTTTAAATTCTTATAACTCACAAATAGTAGCTTGGATTGAAAATCTGAGACCATCACTGAACTCGTGAGGGTATTAGTTATTTAAGATGATACTAACTTTGGCCATCACAGCCCACCAGAAAAATTTAGTTTTTGGCCGCAAATAAAATAATTAAGTGACAATTATTTTATTGTAAAATTTATAACTTCTAAATGGTAACTCGGATTGAAAATCTGAGAGTATCGATGGGCTATTTGGGGTGTGTTTCACTTAGGTAGAGCCTAACATTGATCGCAGTGGGTCAAGGGTGACTGATAATAATTTTTCTAATGTTTTGTTCGGGTACGTTCTGTAGACGTACGAGCTGGATTTTATATATTTTGAACCGGTGCTCGCAATTGCAATCTAAGGGCACCGATGAACTCATAGAGACGGTATTTTCTTAAGGTTACCTTTACCATAGTTGCATTTAGTCGGGAGGAGAAGTTAAATTTTTGGGGATTTTTATTAAATTAAAAATTATGTGTGACATAATTTTTAAGTGGTGGTTAATTTCTCTAAAGAGAAGTTGGAGGTGGGACCACCCCCCACATAACCTCCCATGGGAGGATATTGTGTGGTGGGGCCCACTCGAGTTCCAAACTCTTCAACTCCCCCTTAAACTCCTTAAACCCCTTAAACTCCTTAAACCCCTTAAACTCCCAAATTAAGGAGGATGAAACTCCATTTATTAATTGGGAGCCTCTCTATATCCTCCCTACCTTTTTAATGATCCAACTCAACATTTAATTAATTAATGGATGTGGATTAATGAATTTGAATCCCTTTAAATTCATTAAGCCATCCTTTAAATAAGGGGTGTGTTTTTATTTTTATGTAGGTTGGACATATTATCTTGGGAGGATTTGGAGGATTAGAAAGGAAGCGTTCTTCCCACGAAGAACACGAAGAACATATCCAACGTGGAATGACTTCCTCTCTATGAAGAACGTTGTTTCCACCGAAGAATGATGACGTTTCATATTCCTTTCCTTGACCCCCTTCTTAGTAGACATCACCCGCAAGGAACATCGATGACACACCATCCTCGAACGTTTCCCAACCTCAATGAAATTGATGTCCTCCCTCTTTCCAGCGACTCCGCCGAGTGAGCACCTTTTACAAGGTAGCGGGATTTGATTAATTTTAAAGGAATAAAATTATACCTCGTTCTTCGTTGAATGCCTTGGTTCGTCATTATCCAAATGATATCATCTAATACATAGGGCGCGGGCCAAACCAGCATGGCCCGACATTCCTCCATTTCTTGTTGGTTTATTTGGTGATAGAGACGGATTCGGAAGGGTGTGGTGTCATCGCACCGCACTGGAGAAAGAGACCATGGCCATAAGGCGGCAGTGATCGAAGGCGGCGGCGACCGAAGGCCACGGCCAAACCGGGTCGCAGCGGTGGAGGACCGGCTCCGTCGCACTGTCCATGTGGACGAAACCACGGCCCGTATCCGCGGGCCGCTCGGTGGACAAACTGAACCGGTCGGCCGTAGCCGGCGGGGCAGGAGAATCGTGGCGCCCCCTTGGTGCCGCATTGTGGAGAAGACCACAGCCCGCTGTGCGGGCCACTTGCTGGTCGGCAACGGCTGGTCGGGCTAGAGGATCGTGGTGCCTGCAGGCGCCGCACGGTGGGGGAAACCCGGCCCGAAACCACGGGCTGCTCGCGCTGGACAAAATCCTCCGGCTTCGGTGGGCCGGGTAGGGAGAGGCTGCGTCGTCGGGTGAATCGGACCGGCTTGCTCCGCGGGCTAGGCCAACCCCCAAGCTGAGTTGGACCCGCCAAACCAGTTCGGGCCGACTCGTCGGACCCACCGAAACCGTTCGGGCTGACCCGCCAACCCACTGGGCTTGACGGGCCGGGCCCGTTTCGCTTAAACACGAATATCTTCTAGACCGCGCATCCGATTAGAGCTTCGTCTACGGTACTGAGACCCTCGAGATGAGGCAGACCTTTTGAGATTATCTATTTGAGTTTTGAACAACTTTGTAAAATGGTCGGGTTTGGAACGAGTGTAAATCCAACAGGTCCACTGGAACGAAAAATGCTTATAACTCTCACCCCAGGCATCAGATTCACGCATCATCGGTCGCGTTGGGTTTCTTTTGATGAGATAGAATTTCGAGATACATCAAATTTGGAATTAGTGATAGTTGATGTATCGACCCCCTTTGCTCGAGTAGCGGACCCTCCTGGAATCAAGTGTGCTATGTGTGGGAATGCTAGAGCTGGCTGTGACTGTGGTGATGACTACTGTACTGGAATCCTCCGTGGGTTCGACGACGACAACTGTACCTAAATCCTCTATGGGTTCGACAGTTCTAACAGATTAGTTGGTCCTGTATCCTATGTGGGTTCGATAGCTTAGATGAATTAGTAACTACATCTGATCATCTCTATTACTCTAGAATAGCTGGCATGTATCCTGTGTGGGTTCGACAGCTTAGACAAGATAGCTGGACTGTATCCTATGTGGTTCTGACAGCTTAGCTGGACTATATCCTATGTGGGTCCGACAGCTTAGATGAGATAGCTAGATTGTATCATGTGTAGGTCTGATAGCTTAGCTGGTCATGTATCTTGTGTGGGTCCGACATCTTAGATGATCTAGTGGCTACATATGATCATCTTTATCTCTCTCTACTATTGTGGAATACCTGTGTGAGCTGAGTCATGTCTTTCAACCATTATCATCGTGGGATTGACTTTAATTCCTTTTTGGATTTGGTTTGTGCTTGGGCTCGAGAGTTGGAGTCGGACTGTGATTGATAACTTAGGTATATGTATGGGAATATACCTAAGTAGGGTTGGTTGATACTTTGTGTTTGTATCTTTCTACTGTGGTTTATCCTTTGTGGATTTTGTGGGTCCTTGAGGGTCTCGGGGTCCCTACTTAGTATCGTTATACTCACCCCTACACGGGCTATGCCCACACCTCGTTGTGTTGGATGCAGACGACAAACAACGCTGACCGAGGCAGAGTGTACAAGGACTGGATGGTAACCAGAGGTGGACCTCACGATTTTTCAGTACCCAGAGGAGACGGAAGTATTTGGAGCACTGATAAGGCTATCTATACCTACCCTTCAGACGACGGACAGCGCTAACTGAGGTGGAGTGTACAAGGACTACACGGTACCTAGAGGTGGACCTCGCGACGAGCCATGTGATTAGCCACTAAATGAGGATAATATTCATTTTTAATATATATAATATTCATGTGCTTTATTATTCATAAACACCATTTTAGTTCATTTTACACTTTGAACATCATTCCACATTAGGATTGTAATAACTTATTAAAATGCACTATTATGTGGTACATTTTTGAACATCATTTAAAGTATACAATGATTCATCAGATTTTAAGGAATTTAACTATCCATATTATAATTTTATATTTTGGGAAATTGATCTAAACATGAATATGAACATGTTTTATTCAGGGATCAATGGATGATTCAAAAAGGATGATGGAGATATGTTGAGATGAAAGGAAGCAATTCTGGAGAAGTCATATTGGACACCATCCCACTGATGAGAATGTGGGACCCAAACTAATATCCCACTAAATCCCAAATTTCGTGGGATGCTAGAAGACGTATATAGGAACAAATAATTATGCAGGATCTAGTGATAATTCGGCCTCTATTGGGGTTATTTAGGCGGCCCAAGTTAGAGATAAAATTATGGGCCAGATTCTGCATCCCAGAAAAACATCCCACTAATATAATCATATCTTTGGATCCACAACTCCAAATGGGCCCAAATTTTACATACAGTTAGAAGAAATCCGGCGATCCATTTTATGATTCTATGGACCACTCTAATTCGGCCATCTAGAATGTCTAATTTCCGCTTCCATTGAAACCATAGAATCAATGGAGGGCTAACCCACTTATGGTTTGATCCAAGGGAGTATAAAGGGGTTGTATTGGATGTTATTTATCACCCCATTAATATCTAATAACTTCCTTAATTTAGATTTTTATTTTATTATTTTAAAACCACTTCATCCTTATTGAATTTAAGGTCACACATTTCAAGTGTTAATACGAACCTCTACCTTGGAGTGCTCAAAACTTTGATCCTTCAAGTGTATAGGTGATTCGTATTAGGGTGTGTAGTCATTAAACCAGTAAGTGGTGATTTCGTTTGATCTTCTTAAATGAATCCATCTCAATTATAAGAAATTGAAATCATTAAAAAAGGACTTCATCCAATATACCCCGAGTGATAACCTAGGATCAACTCATTACCATAATTTGAATTAACTTAAATCAGTTAGTGGTCCTTTAAAACCATATTAAATCAACATAAGTTGGCCACTTCATAGCCAAAAACAATCCATAGAATGCACGTGTCTGTAGGTACTTTTTAGTTCTCTGAGGATTCGACAACCCAAACTAGACTACAAGGACCATCCTACCTTCTTCTTTTGGGTAAATTTGAGCAAGAATAAAATTTTGGCATCGTTTCCGGGGACCTAAGTACGTTATCTTAGACATTATCATCCTTTGTTTTCATCCCTATTCTCTTTTCTCAGACCCACACTCCAATGGAATTCAATTTTGAACAAGTCCAAACATGGGAAAACTATCCCTACTTTGATCACCCAACCCCATGTGTGATGTAAAATGACCATCCTAATTTCTACATGTGGGATCATCAACAACCTAATGAACCACAATATTTTTAATCCTATGATCCACAAAACATTCCAACATATAATGAGTTTCAATCCCCACAAAGCCAATCTGAACACCCTCCTGTGAAATTCCAACAATTTAATTATCCACCTGGAATAGACCATCTTTCTCAACCCCTTTCCCATCATGATCCACAACCATTACATGAGAAATTGTGTCAACAAATGGAGAAAATTAATTTTGAGGTTTCATCTTTGATATTAGAATTACAAAACTTTGATAAGGTTATGGAACCCATTCCCACTCATGTTATCCCTTCCTCATCATTGATAGAAGACTCTTTTCTCCCACAAACCTCTCATAAATTTATTGAAGAACTGGCCTTTGTATTTAGGATAGATAAAGAGGATCAAGAAATTTTTAAAGGGTCCTTAAATCAAGAGGAAATTGAATTTTTGGATTCAAAAGAGGAGAATTTGACATCATGGATTGAGTCTCTTAAGTATACCTCCATTGATAAATTTTCAAAAACACCAACCATTGAACCATTGAGAGAAATCACAAACATTGAGTCTATACTCATTCCTAAAATTGATCTTTCCAATTTTGTGGTTGAATATTCTATTCAAAAGGAACCAATTCTGTTGAGCAATTTTGAAAATGAAATTGAGTTTGATTCAAAGTCCCAACCTATGTCTGAAAGTGTTAGCCTACCTAAACTTGAACGAAAGGACTTTCCATCCACCCTCAAGTTTCCATTCATTAAGGATATCCAAAAACATCCAATTTTTACAGTTTCTTATATTGAAACTAATAAAGAGGTAATGATTCTTAATGTCTTTGTAAAGACTAAAAAAGAAATTGAATCCACCATTTATGTTATTCCTTGGATTTACCCGCTCATTTTAGAACATTGGTTTTTACATGAAAAAAATTATAAACAAATAATCAATCTCAATCTAGTGGATATGGAGAAATATGGTGTCCTTAAAATTTTGAAAATTGGTATTGGGTAAGTTTTGGGGTTCAAGTCGATCTAATGACGTTAAACAAAGTGTTGCATGGGAGGCAACCCATGGTTTTCATATTTTCAATCTTTTTGGAATCATTTTTTTATTAATCATTTTGATATTTAAAAAAAATAGACTATTGATCTGTTCTTCTATTATGAGTATGGATGGGTATGAAAGGGGAGCAACATATTCATCTGTGTCACGTGGTGTGATCCTTGAGTAATGCCTTACACAGAAATTTAAAAAGAATACAATGTATCATCAGTTTGTATTATTTTAATGTTTTTGAAGGTTAAAATAAAAATAAAAAAATAATAATAATATAATAATAATAATAAGGGACACATCGTAGGTCGTGGGGAAAACCCTGTCACAACCGGTGAAGCCATGGGGATTCGAACCCCGGACCAAAGGGAGACAGGGGCGCACGCTTACCACTAACCTACAGCTTTTTGTGCTTCCTTAATCTATAATTTTTATATATATACTTATATTTTACTTTCTTTAATATATAAATATAAATATATATATATTGTTTTGTTTGTTTTTTTTTTCTTTTGTATACTTGGGAACTCTACAAGTGACATGGATATCAAAGGATTATAAGAGAGAAACAAGAATTTCAACTTCAACCACCAGGTGACTTCATTCCATGATCCTCATTTTCAATTTCCTTTTTGAACTTTCATTTTCTACCTCTACCCCCTTTTAAATTTTCTTTTATTTAAACACTGGGGACAGTGTTATTTTATTTTGGGGGGGAAGATGAAATAAAAAAAATTCTTTTGTGTAAAAAAATGAATAATTTGAACAAAAAAAATGTGTGTAAATGGAAGGAAAAATTCCTTTAACTTTGAACATGGTAATAAATATTGCACACTTTAAAATAGAATATCAAATAATATAGCATGCCCTGATTCTGATATTAATCCTTGTATAATTTCATGAGCATAGAATTTGGAAAGTGTGGTTGTCCAATGTGATATTTCATTGTTTATATTTTTATCCAAATGAAAAAAGATCACAATGCACGTCCTTTGGATAGTGGGGTATTATTTTGAGTTCATGGGGTCCCCTAAATAAATAGCACAGGTTTGTGGTCATTTTAGTTTAATATGAGTATTCAAAAAATTAAAAATTAAAAAAAAAATTGTGCGTAGAGCAATGAAATGACCTAATGCGTGGCTTTCGGCACTTGGGGATCGTGACTCCATAGTTGTTTGGCCCATAGTTAGTAATTTTATGTCTATTTTTGGTCATTTGAATTTTCTTTTGACTGAGTTAACTCGATATGATGCCCGAGTATGTGTTCTTCACTTGGTGCCCTAAGGTCCTTGAGCCCGGGAGTCATCGGCAAAGTCTCGCTACAGGGGTTGACTCTTTTGGGTGCAATTTCAATTATCATGGAAAAATTGCAAAAAAAACAAAAAAAATAATACAATAAAATAAATTAAATACTCATCTTAATATTGAAATGTGATTCCACCTAGCACTTTCTTTATTTCACCCTTGAATAAAGATGAACCCCCATGTCTATTTTGATGCACAACACATCCTCATACTTAATTGATATTGGATAAAATATGACAATGAATTTGAACAAAGGAATGGGATTGGGATTGGGATATTCTTATGAAACTATCTTGTATTAAAATATTTTGATGGGTTTCAAGATTTTTTGGTATAAGGGTTTTTGCTGATCATTGTGTATTAAAATGTTTTTGGAAAAGGGAATTCAAAATTCATTTTGATAAGATATATTTTGCTCAGGACTAGCAAAACTCAAGTTGGGGGGTGTGATTAGCCACTAAATGAGGCTAATATTGATTGTTAATATATATAATATTCATTTTCTTTATTATTCATAAACACCAATTTAGTGCATTTTACACTTTGAACATCATTCCACATTATGATTGTAATACCTTCTTAAAATGCACTATTATGTGGTACATTTTTTAACATCATTTAAAGTACCCAATGATTAATCTGATTTTAAGGAATGTAATTATCCATATTTTGATTTGATATTTTGGTAAATTGATCTACACTTAAATATGAACATGTTTCATTCAGGGATCAATGGATGATTCGTAAAGGATGATGGAGATATTTTGAGATGAAAGGAAGCAATTCTAGAGAATGCAGATTGGACACCAGCCCATTGATGAGAATGTGGGGCCCAAAATACAGGCCCAATAAAGCCCAAATTTCGTGGGATACTATGATACATATATAGGAACAAATAATTATTCAGGAGCTAGTGCTAATTCGGCTTCCATTGTGGTTATTTAGGCGGCCCAAGTTAGAGATAAAATTCTGGGCCAGATTCTGCGGCCCAGAAAAACAACCCACTAATATAATCATATCTCCAGATCCACAACTCAAAATGGGCCCAAATATTACATACGGTTATAAGACATCTGGGGATCCATTGTCTTCTTCTATGACCCACTCTAATTCATCCATCTAGAAGGTCTTCTGGGAGAATCTGTTCAGTGAAAGCAAGTTGTCTGCCACCTCAGGTCAAGGGTGGAAAATCAACTCTCCCTCAACTTTCCACCCACCTATGGCCTACAAAAATTAATTGACAAGACTTGGACTATTGGATGCTCGACCCAAGACTTAAAAAATTCCTATTTAAGGCAGTGGTGGTGGAGGAGTTTATAATATTTGGTGCTTTGTTCAATTGTAATGTTATTCTGTGATTTTGTTGTCTCAAGTTTGTCTTTCACATTTAAGTTGTTCAATTCCCTTTATTTTCTTAATAAAAGTTCTTCTTCTCCTCTTATTATGTTGTTCTACATATCACTTTGATACTGTTTCCTCAAGGTTTGAATTTATTCACACCAAATATTTTGAAATTATTCACACAACGGTGGAGTGATCATTTTATTTTTATTGTTTTCTTTACTTCTCCATTTCCTCCCTCATGAGTATACTTTCTGCTTCCATTGAAACCATAGAATAAATGGAGGGATAACCCACTTAAGGTTTGATACAAGGTAGTAGCAAGGGGATGTATTGGATGTTATTTATCACCCCATTAAATTCTAATCACTTATTTAATTGAGATTTTTATTTGATGATTTTAAAACCTCTTCATCCTTATTGAATTTAAGGTCACACATTTCAAGTGCTAATACGAACCTCTACCTTGGAGTGATCAAAACTTTTATCCTTAAAGTGTATAGGTGATAAGTATTAGGGTTTTTAGGCATTAAACCAGTAAGTGATGATTTCATTTGATCCTCTTAAATGAATCCATCTCAATTATAAGAAATTGAAATCATTAAAAAATGAATTCATCCAATCCACCCCTAGCGATAACCTAGGATCAACTCATTACATTAATTTGAATTAACTTAAATTTGTTAGTGATCCTTAAAAAACATTTTAAATCAACCTAAGTTGGCCACTTCATATCCAAAAACAATCCATTGAATGCACGTGTCGGTAGGTACTTCTTAGGTCTTTGAGGATTCGACAACCCAAACTAGACTACAAGGACCATCCTACCTTCTTATTTTGGGTAAATTTGAGTGAGAATAAAGTACCCAGAGGAGACGAAAGGACGTGGAGCACTGAGGAGTATATCTGTACCTACCATTCAGGTAGGATCTATGGTGGACGATCTAGGAGTTGTTAGGCATATTCTAGTTGTTTTCCTTTTTATTTGTACTCGTTGTCCTTTCCTTGTACTTTACTGTTGGGATTGTATTTCTGGCCCCTTTCCTTTCAGCACTTTCTTTTGTATACAGATTTACTTAGTGTTTACTTCCAATTGTGTACTCTGTTGTTTTTGTTTACTTTTTAAAGGCAATGCCTTCCCTTACTATCGGTATTACGCCTTTAGTGCTAGTCGCCAGCCCCTAGCCTATGGAATGCAGGCTTGGGGTAGTCACGGCACGGGCGCTAAGGACGGGTCGTGACAAATTGGTATCAGAGGAGTCGTTTCTACTATAGAACTCAGGACTCTGAACATTATTTTCTGTGAAGCAATTGTGTTAAGAGTATTTAGTGTGGTTTTCAGTCTAGGGAGTCCAGTGTTGGTGTGGCGGATGACGTATCCATACACCAGGACCCTGACCTCTGATTTTTGACTTAGTGCATGAAAACACTAATTATGTGTGTGTTTCATGAGTTTCCTTGTGGTCTTTTTGAGTCAGCTCACTAGGTATAAACTTTTGACCATGGCCCACCTATTTATTATTAGGATGCTTCTATGAAGAAAGCAAGCTAGGGTTCTCGAGTGAGTACATGATGACGGCCCACCGAGCGACGAGGCTCCGATGTAGGGCCCTCTTACTATGTTGGCACCTTCGGGTGGTGTACTAGAAGTACCACCACCCATTGGGTAGAAGATGCCACCATCTATACTAGCAGATGGTGCACACCGACAGAGCGCATTTCACAAGTTCCTATAGAAAAGGCCTCTGAGGTTACAAGGCGAGACAGATTCCCAGGCAGCAGAGGACTGGATGGAGATGATTACTGGAGTTTTCCACCTAGTTGAGACACTAGTAGATCATATTTTTATCTTAGCTACTAATATTTTCGATGAGTGACCATGAGGATGGTCCGTATAATGATGAATTTTTGGTACTTGGACGGTTTTCCGAGATGATACCTCCGGGCAGTGTGCCAACTATATCATTGCTCGATGGTCAGCAGACACTACTGGCGGTACCGGTAGAGGACACTTATAGGCTTAGTGCCTTAAATGTGTTTCAACACCAGATATCCCTCAATTTACGAGGTGATCCTGACCCACAGGAGGATGAGGACTGGCTTGAGAAGGTGGCTGAGAGTTTTCTTGATCTTATACAGCTTCGGTAGGACGACGTGTCGGTATATGAGTATTCATCAAGGAATACCGATATTTCCTGGTACTCGATGAATATTATTCGATCAGTGCTTTAGAGATCGGACCTTTGAGCGAGGTTTGTTTAAGGATATTTGAACCAGCACTTTTTCCTCTATGCATTCTTACTTATGTTAGGGTGCTAGAGAGAACCTTTGTGGTTGAAGTTTAATTGGCTGAGTGGATACAACCAGTGAATGTTAACAGTTGGAAATCATGAAACCGGCATCAGTCTCAGAGACTTGGGTGTGTGAGATGTTTCCGGAAGATGATGTGTTAAGGATAGATGAATCTGTAGGGCAGCAGATGTGGAAGCAGAGTTAGGAGAGCAGCATGAGGTGGTGAACATTTATACATGTTACAACCACCCACCTTTGTAGTCCTCGCTAGGCTCATGGAGCTGGAGGGCAGGGGAAGAGAGTAGCTGCATGCAGTCAAGGAGTGTGACCCAAGGGCTCTAAAAATTATTTGAGGTACGGTCTGTGTCTACTACTAGTTTACATATCAATAGATATAGGTACCAATCATTCCTTCCTTCAACAAATCTTGTACCAGACCTAGAGATTCAGGTTAAACCGTTTACTTGACCCTCACGTCTGGAGATACCTTTGGGAGGAGACTCGATAATCACACTTACGCTGATGGTGTGATCTGACCCTTGAGGTGAGAGTTTCGGTTGGAAACCTCTTGGTGGCAGCTTCGAGGCCTTACAACGTTAGTTTGGGTATGGACTAGGCAACCATAGTTCATACACAGATTCACTATATTATGAAAAAAAGGTTGTGATTTATCTAAAATGTTGGGATGGGGTTTTCCTTGGTCGGTGAAAAGGGAAACCCAGTCAGCACAGGATAAACTCATGCTTGGGAGGGTGTAGCAGATCACTCATGAGTTGGCCAGCCTTACCCTCGTGGCAGCAGGAGTTTTGAGTTTTGAGTTCCCCCAGGACTATGACTTCAAGATAGTCTATACTCCTGGGAAGGTGAATGTTGTAGCAGATGCACTCAATTAGAGATCTGGTATATAGGTGCTAGGTGAGATGAAAGAGCAGCTTGATACTTTATAGATACCCTTTGTGGATAGAGATGGATCATCCTTCCTTCAGTGTCTTACAGTCACTCCCCCACTTCTTCAGCGAGTTAAGGAGGCGCAGCGAGGGGACGCTGATTGCGAGACACGACGTGCTTAGATATTCACAGGACATGCACCTGATGGATTTTCTGAAGGTGGGGAGCATGTCATCCTCTTCAGAGGATGTACTATGGTGACCAGGTATGAAGAAGGTAGTAGTGGAGTTTGTCTCTCGATGCCTCACTTGTCAGTAAGTGAAGGCATAACATCAGGTACCAGCAGGCTTGTTTCAGCCTTTTGAGGTCCCAAAGTGGAAGAGGGATGAGATGTCCATGGACTTAGTGATGGGTCTTCCACGTACATCCAGAGGACATGACTCTATCTGGGTGATCTTAGACCGACTCACCATGTCGGTCCACTTCCTACCGATCAGAGAGCAGGGATCAGTAGAGAGCTTGGTAATCCTCTACGTTCAGGAGATCGTACCGCTTCATGGTGTGCCATTGACTATCTTCTCTGATCGATATGCTCGTTTCACTTCCTGACTATGGAAGGGGTTACTGGAGGCTTTTGGGATGCAGCTTCGCTTGAGCACCGCCTTCTATCCTCATACGGATGGTCAGACTGAGAGGACCATTCAGACTCTCGAGGATATGTTATGTGCATGTGTCCTCGACTTTGGTTGTAGCTGGGAGTTAGCACTTGTAGGACCAGATATGGTTCAGGCTATGACGGAGAAGGTGTAGATCATCCAGGAGTGAATGAAGACTGCACAGAGCAGACAGAAGTCCTATGCTGATAGGAGACATAGACCACTGGAGTTCAAGTATGGCGACCAAGTCTTTTTACGGGTCTCACCTCGATGAGTTCTACAGAGATTTGGTCGAGGCGGTAAGTTATCTCCACATTTTATCGGGTTGTTCCAGGTCCTCAGCAGAGTAGGCGAGATGGCTTACGGCCTTGCCCTTCCACCTCAGTTGCATCGGGTGCATGAAGTCTTCCACGTATCTCAGCTGAGGAGATACATGCACGACCCATCCCACATCATCAACCACGGGGAGCTGGACATCAATGATGGGGCGACTTTCATGGAGGTTCCAGTGGAGATTGAGGATCAACAGGAGCGGTTCCTGCGCGGATGGTCAATTCCTCTAGTACGTGTTCGCTGGAAACATAAGAACCTCCAGGAGAGCACATGGGAGTGGGAGGCTCATATGTGTGCTCAGTACCCTCTTTTGTTTCCCTAGTGTGTGTTGTATCTTTATGGGGACGTAAAGCCCCAAGGTGGGGGTAATCTAAAGACCCAGAAATTTCAAAAAAAAAATCTTAAATTCTTTGGAATTTTAAGAGTCTGTAGTTTCTAACGGTGCATGATTCCGAGGCCCGGTGTGCCCGGAATCAATTTCTGAAGTTTTGTTAAGCTTAAATTAATGTGTGTAAGTATTTTTCTGAAAAAATTGAATAACTCTTAAACGGTTACTCAGATCATAAATCTGAGGGCACCGTTGCACTCAGGATGGTGGGTTTACCCTAGGCACGACTTAATTTTAATCAGCGCAGGCCTCCTGTGAGAAATTCCAAAAATGGCATAACCGTAAATAAAATAATTAAATAAATTATTTTATTTTTTAAATGATTATAACTCACAAACAGTAGCTCGGAATGAAAATCTGAGACCACCACTAAACTCGGGATGGTATGCTTTATTTAAGCAGATACTAACTTTGGCCAGCGCGGGCCACCAGAAAAAGTTAGTGTTTGGCCGCAAATAAAATAATTAAGTGGAAATTATTTTATTGTAAAATTCATAACTTCTAAATAGTAACTCGTATTGAAAATACAAGAGTAGTGTTGGGTTATTTGGGGCGTGTTTCACCTAGGCATAGCCTAACATCGACCGCAGTGGGTTGAGGGTGACTGATAATAATTTTTCTGAAGTTTTGTACGGGTAAGTTCAGCAGATGTACAAGCAGGATTTTATATCTTTTGAACCGGTGCTTGCAATTGAAATCTGAGGGAACCGATAAACTCGCAGCGCTGGTATTCACCTAAGGGGACCTTTACCGCAGTTGCGTTTATTCGGGAGAAGTCAAATTTTTGGGGATGTTTATTAAATTAAAAATTATGTCTGACATAATTTTTAAGTGGTGGTTAATTTCTCCAAAGAGAAGTTCGAGGTGGGACCACCCCCCACATATCCTCCCATGGGAGGATATTGTGTGGTGGGGGCCAATCGAGTTCCAAACTCTTCAAATCCCCCTTAAACTCCTTAAACCCCTTAAACTCTCAAATTAGGGAGGTTGAAACTTCCTTTATTAATTGGGTGCCTCTCCATATCCTCCCTACCTTTTTAATGAGCCAACTCAACATTTAATTAATTAATGGATGTGGCTTAATGAATTTGAATCCCTTTGAATTAATTAATCCATCCTTTAAATAGGGGGTGTGTTTTTATTTTTATGTTGGTTGGACATATTATCTTTGGAGGCTTTGGAGGATTAGAAAGGAAGTGTTCTTCCCACGAAGAACACGAAGAACATCTCCAACATGGAACGACATCCTCTCGATGAAGAATGCCATTTCCACTGAAGAACGACGACGTGTCATCTTCCTTTCCTCGACCTCCTTCCGCGTTAAAGGAGTAGACTCCACCCACAAGGAACGTCGACGACACACCATCCTCGAACATTTCCCGATGTTAATGAAATCGACATCCTCCCACTTTCCCGCGACTCTGCCAAGCGAGCACCTTTTACGAGGTAGGGGGATTCGATTAATTTTAATGGAATAAAATTATACCTCATTCTTTGTTGAATTCCTTGGTTTGTCATTGGCCAAATGATATCATCTAATACAGAGGGCGCAGGCCGAACCAACATGGCCTGGAATTCCTCCATTGCTTGTTTGTTTATTTGGCGATGGAGGTGGAGTCAGAAGGTTGTGGTGTCGTCGCACCACACTGGAGAAAGAGACCACATCCATAAGGTGACGGTGATTGAAGGCGGCGACGACCGAAGGCCGTGGCCAGACCGGGCCTCGGCGGTGGAGGACAGGCTCCGTTGCGCGGGCCGCATGGAGGAAACTATGGCCTGTATCTGAGGGCTGCTCGGTGGATGAACCGAACTGGCTGGTCGTAGCCGGTGGGGCTGGAGGATCGCGGCACCCCCTTGGCGCCGCGCTTTGGAGAAGACCGTGGCCCGCTGTGCGGGCCACTTGCTGGACAAACCGGTCAGCTACAGTCATCCGGGCTGGAGGAGCGCAGCGCCCGTAGGGGCCACGCAGTGGGGGAACCATCGCCCGCAACCGTGGTCCACTTGCACTGGAAAAAACCAGCCGGCTTTTGCAAACTGAGGAGGGAGAGGCGGCGTCATCGGGTGAACCAGACCGGCCCGCTCCGTTCGTCGGGTCTACGGGTGGGTCACACCCCACCGGGCTGGGCCGACCCCCCAACCGGGTTGGACTCGCCAAACCAGGTCGGGCCGACCCCCAGCCAGGTCGGACCCACCGAACCGGGTCGAGCCGACCATCCAGCCCACTTGGCTTGAGGGGTCGGGCCCATTTCGCTTAAACGCGAATATCTTCTAGACCGCGCACCCGATTGACGCGTCGTCTACAGCACTAGGACACTCGAAATGAGGTAGAACTTTTGAGATGCTCTAAGTGAGTTTTGGATGACTTTGGAAAATGGCCAGGTTTGGAACGAGCGTAAATCAAACCGGGCCACTGGAAAGAAAAACAATTATAACTCTCAAACAAGGCATCTGATTGACGTGTCTTCTATTGCATTGGGTTTCATTTAATGAGACGGAACTTCGGGATACATCAACTTAGGACTTAGTGATAGTTGATTTATCGACCCCCTTTGCTCGAGGAGTAGACCCTCCCGAAATCGATCGTGCTGTGTGCGGGAAAGCTAGAGTTGTCTATGACTGTGACGATGACTACCATACTGGAATCCACTATGGTTTCGAAGATGACAATTGTACTGAAATCCTATGTGGTTTCGACAGTTCTGATAGAGTAGCTGGTCCAGTATCCTATGTGGGTCTAACAGCTTAGATTAATCAGTAACTACATCTGATCATCTCTATTACTCTAGAATAGCTGGCATATATCCTATGTGGGTTTGACAGCTAAGATGAGATAGTTGGACTGTATCCTATGTGGATCCGACAGCTTAGCTGGACTGTATCCTTTGTGGGTCTGATAGCTCAGACGAGATAGCTGGATTGTATCATGTGTAGGTCCGACAGCTTAGCTGGTCATGTATCCCGTGTGGGTCCTACAGCTTAGATGATACAGTGGCTACATCTAATCATATATATCTCTCTATACTATTGTGTCATACCTGCGTGAGCTGAGTCATGTCGTTCAACCATTATCATCATGGGATTGACTTTACTTCCTTTGTGGATTTGGGTTGTGCTTGGGCTCGATAGTTGGAGTCGGGCTGTGATTGATAACTTAGGTATATGTATGGGAATATACCTATGTAGGGTTGGTTGATACTTCATGTTTTTATCTTTCTAATGTGGTTTATCCTTTGTGGATTTTGTGGGACCTTGAGGGTCTCGATGTCCCTACTGAGTATCGTTATACTAACCCATGCACGGGTTATGTCTGCACCTCGTTGTGTTGGATGCAGATGATAGATAGCGCTAACCGACGAGGAGTGTACAAGGACTGGATGGTACCCAGAGGTGGACCTCATGATGAGTTAGTACCCAGAGGAGACGAAAGGACGTGGAGCACTGAGAAGGCTATTTGTACCTACCCTTTAGAAGACAGACATCATTGACTGAGGTGGAGTGTACAAGGACTAGATGGTACTCGGAGGTGGACCTCATGACGAGTCAGTACCTGGAGGAGACGAAAGGATGTGGAGAACTGAGGAGGCTATCTATACCAACCCTTCAGGTAGGATCTTTGGTGGACTATCCAGGAGCTGTTAGGAATCTTCCAACTGTTTTCCTTTTTAGTTGTATCTGTTGTCTTTTCCTTGTACTTTACTGTTGGGCTTGTATTTCCGGCCCCTTTCCTTTCATCACTTTCTTTTGTATAGATATTTGATTAGTTTTTACTTCCAGTTGCGTACTCTGTTGTTTTTTTTACTTTTTAAATGAAATTCCTTCCCTTACTATCGGTATTATCCCTTTGGTGCTAGTCATCAGCCCCTGGCCTATGGAAGGTGTGCTTGGGGTAGTCACGAAACGGACGCCGAGGACGGGTCATGACATGAACTAAATTTGGAAAAATGTAGTTTATATTATTAATCATAAAAACTAATATTTCTAATAAGTTCAACTTAATTTTCAATTATAATTAATAGTAAAAACAGTTAAAACTAATAATTATGATTAAGAAAAAAATCATTTCACAGAGGGATTAAACTAAGAATATAAGGGTTAAAAATGACCTAAAACATATAAAAACCCTATTGGTTGAAAATATTTATAACTTATAACCAATATGGTTTGATAATGACCCATTTTGGAGGATTTTTTAATAATAAACATGTGGGTATCACTTTTTCTTTTAAAAATTTCCAAGTGTGTCCTCTCCCCCACTTATAAAAGGTAACCCCCTCTCCTCCCCTCTTTACACTTAAAAATCTATTTGGTTTATCTAGTAAATAAAAAAATACCTTCCTTAAATCCATAAACACATCTTTGAGGACTTATATTTATTATTATTCCTTCAAAAAAGCATTTAGTTATAAACCAAAAGTGTCTCTCTAGAGAGGAGGTAAAATTATTAAAATTTTGATTTGTTTTATTTATTCTTCCAAATAATTAAAATATTATTAAAATATGATAATATAATAACAAAAATATCACACATATATTTATATGTTATTATATAAATGTAATAAACTATATACATCTCCACTTCTATCAAATGGAAAATGAAACTGTTAATCGTGTGTACGACGGACTACCATCTTGCAAACCGATGTAATTTTTTTCCCATCACCAACTTTCAAGGTTGGATATAATGATGTATTTTACCTATTTATATTATATTTATGAAATTATTATAAAACTATAATTATTATATCACATATTTCTTATTAACTTCTGTTGGTGGAGGTGGAAACTCAAGAGGGGGTGAATTGAGTTCCTACTTAAAATTTATGCTAAAAAATTTAGGATAAAATTCCCAAATTTCAAATATTCTAGTAAATTAAGGTAGTAGAGCTATAAGTGTTCAATTTCGCAATAAGTCTCTCAAAGGTTGATTAGTCCTCAAAGTAATTAGCGTAATAACTTATCCAACTTTTGAAATAGGTTTACTAAATTAAACTCATATACACACCAACCAAAACTAACTATCAGAGTTAATGTAAAACAGTTTTTTTCCTTTGAAATTATATGCAGCAGAAAATAGAAAAACACAGTATTACAAAATAAATTACATAGTATAATTAAACAAGAGGTTCATTCTCAAGCTGAGGTTCAATCCTCTTCACTTACTGATCACCTACCACCAAGAATTTTATATTAATAAACTTTATACATAGCCGGTATGAGGCTTTAAAATAGTTTTCACAAACTGTCCAAGTCTCACAACCTCTACCATAGTTCTTCTTGGAAAAAAAACTAGTCTGCACATGGCCTCTTCCACAGTTATACATGGGAAACAAAAATTTCATGAAAGTTTGGTGTGATTATTTTTAGTATCCTCCAGTTTAAGCATAAGAGACAATGTGTGTGTATCAGAAAAACACAAACTAATCAGAAATGTAAGATAAAGAACACAACAGAGATAATGTTATGAGTATTGAGTTTAGAATGCTCTATGTGTTTGAATTTCAGCTCTGGAATCCTTGGTGTGAAGAAATTGCAGTTTGAGCATTTCTCTAGAAGTTGTCTCCAAAAAAGAGTTTTGCAACTTCAGGTTCTAGATTTCAGCTACTGAGGTGTTCAGCTTCTTGATTTGAAAGTGATTTTATGAAGCATAGAAAGGAAACCTTGAATGTTTTCTCCCAAAATGATCTTTGTGAAGCTCTTGGGTTAATAGTTTAAGAGCTGGTATATTCTCCTTGTTCTTTAGGTTTTTCATATGTAATATCTCTCTCACCAACACATCTTTTATAGCATGAGAGTCTATTTTATTCTTGAGATACGATGGTAGGAATGATCAAGATATGTGCGGTATTTCTCATACCTCATATGGTCTCCAGATATGTTGACAATCAACATTAATTAATGTCAGAAGCATTAAATTTACCAAATATGACCGTTAGAATAATCTTAAGAAAATTGAAAAATTATAGTGTAGAAGAGTGTAGGTATCAGTAGATTAGTAGCGATATCATTCTCAATGGTAGCTTCACAATGGTAGCCTTGCAACAGTAGGCTTCATCGATAGACTTGTCGGTTGTAGACTTTTGAATTCCAAAGGTTCTTCCAGTAGTAACCTTTCATCAGTAGGCTTCCAGTAGTAACTTCATAGCTTCAACCAGTAACCTTTTGTGGTATCTCTACAACAGTATCCCATGAGTAGTATACTTTTAGTGGTGAACATGCATTGGTAACTCGGTGGTATGGTTCATCAGCAGTAACCTTGTAGTGGTAACCATCTAGTGGTAACCAGCTAGCGGTAACCATCTAGTGGTAACCATTTAGCGGTAACTGTCTAGCTGTAACCATATATAGGTAACCATCTAGAGTTAACCTTCTAGAGGTAACCTTCTAGAAGTAATCATCCAGAGGTAACCTCTCCAATATTAGTTTCAACTGATGACACAAATAAAAGGCTCTTACCAGAGACCTTCATACTGGTGACCTTTTACTTAGAAAAGTTTACATTGTAAACATAATCAAGAAAGTAGTGAGATTAAAAATACATAATTGTTACATGATAGAAACTATAAAAACTAATAAAATGTGATCATCATTTAAATGAAATGTGATTTTGGGTTATCAATACAAGTGAGTCCAACAATCTCCCCCTTTTTTATAATCACAAATTATGGAAATGAAATTTAGAATAAATATTATTGTACTAGAGTTAAGTACATTTTCTAATCTCTTCAGTGCTATCAATATACATTGTATCAATACTAAGACCTTATAAACTAAAATTGAACCAATTTTGTTGTTGAAAATATGTTAGAGAATAAATTTATAGGAATGTAATATAAGAAAGGGCTCCATTCTTAAAAATACTCCCCCGTTGTGATTATCAAAAAAAGGAGACCAAAGGAGATATTTTAATTAATGAAACAAGAGTGCATTATAAAAAAAGTATTACATTGATCCCTATCAAATAGGATACTTGACAGTAAATCCACTTCAGGGTTTTCCAGGTGAGATTTTCCTTTAAGAGGTGAAGAGGCAGGTTCAGAAGAGGGAGGTACAGGCCTATGTATAGAAGTAAGCAAGTTAGGATGAGATACTACATAAGCATCAATGGAACGATAATGAGTAGATAACGGGGGAATCATAGGAGTCAATATTATGATGGATTGTGTAGTAGTCAGCAAAGGGGAATCACTGGTAGATCCTGATGCATCTGAGGAAGAAGACAAGGCTGGAGGGACAATAATAGGAGTATAATCCACAGGGAGAAATGGAAGAAGGAGGTTCCTGAAATCCATAATGATGCTACCTCCTCTTTCCATAGCTGAGATGAAATCATCCTTATTCTCCATGAATTTTTCCAAAGCAGGAGTCAACTCTCTAACCTAATAACTTGATCCTTAAAGGCCTGAGTGACAAGAGGTGTCCTTATGTTCTACATATGAAACTTGAAATAACTGTCCATCTGATGCTTAGTATAAAGCCTTTTATAATAGAAGTCAATATGTTCTTTGATTTCCTTCTGATCTTGGGTAGCCTCCCTCATGTAATCACCAAAAAACTTATGAATTTATCTGTTATTGGAAATGACCTGAGTCAAAGGATGAGTATATGAGGTACTTGCACCAGAAAGCTTCTCTATTTCTTCTCTAACAACTGATCTGAAGGCAATGAGATCAACAGGGGGATAGGTAGATGAGGAAGTAGATTCACACAGAGGTTCCATGGTAAAATTCATTGTCTCCTTAAAAGACTTAGTCAATCCCCTGATTAACCTCTTCACATCACTATACTGACAATTCACATGTGCTTCCATGGACTAATTAATGTCCTCAAACACAATTACCGTCTGTTTAACAACACTCTTAGCATACCAAAGGTCTTTTTCCACTTGATCTAATGAGGCCATATATGAGTCTAAACTCACAAATAATTTTTTCACAGTCTCCACATATTCTCTCAAGTCCCTTACCTAATTTTGGCATTCCTTCACTTCATGTAGTAAATTTTATTGAAAGCTAGACATTATTCTTTCCAAAACAGATGTTACAAGATCTTGATTCAGAGCCACTGTTCTCTCTATCCCAATGGATCTTTCATCAAATATTATTTGAAAATATGATTTCAATGACTAAAGTTCATCCTTATTAAAATAATTTTGAGGTAGAAGAACCACTAGTTTCACTATTGTGGTCTCTAAAATAGAAGGAACTAGAGGTATTCTGTTAGGCTTTCCATCTTCAGATTCTTCATAATCTAAGCCCAAAACCATGAATCTAGGGTCCTCCAACCAACCTTCTATTTTATAAATAATAGAAACTGAACTTATGGCAATAGGTTCCTCCCCCTCACTTTGAGATTAGTCTTGAACAATTGCATTCTCCTTTTCAATTTTTCCTTGATCAATTGAATCATCAGTAGAGACTACTGCAACTTCTTCTACATAATATTCAACCACTTCCATTACAATTACAACAAATTCATCTTCCTCTTCCTTTTCATTCTCTACCATTTCCGTACATACTATAAAAGGACTAAGACAAAGTAATTTTTCTTAACTTTCATCATAATCAGCTATTTTATACTTCTCATTATCAGAGTCAACTTCATCTTTGTCCTCTGAGGTCTCTCCATCATTAATGTCTCTTAAGGAATTCTCCTCACATTCTTCTTCAGTGGTTTACTCATTATCGGTTGCCCTTAGGACAGTCTCTCTTTTGGGAAAAATCTTTGGTGGACTAGGCTCACCAAACGATACAGCAGCAGTATGGGGACTTGAGGGAAGGTCAGGATCACTCCTAACATCTACAGGAGAATCCTCTCTTTCTTTTACAAGAGCAAACTCTTCTTCTTCATCTGAATACACTGGTTCCACTTCATTAGTTATTAAACCTATATCTCTTTTATCCTTTGGCCTAGTATGATTAACTACAGGGTTTAAGTCTTCATATATCTTATCCTCATCACTCACCCATTCACTTTTCCAATGGTTCCAGTTTATCCTCATACACTTGAAAATCATTTTGGTAATACAAAATTTGTCCTTTACAACTATGTTTTCTTCCTTATTTCTAGAAACACCTTTCACTTTATAAATCAAAGATATCAACTTGGCATGAAACAAATAATTTGACTTGGAAATAGGCCTAGGCATATCCTCTAACTGAACTATAAAAAATATGAAAAAATTTAACCTTTTTCCATGCTTCAAAAAATACAGCAAAAATATGTCCTAATATTTCAAACTAGAAAATTCCCCTCACCTGGGACTCAAGACATGTTGGATAAACTTAAACAAAAATCTATTTTCCCCATCTATCGTAGCAGAAATTACCTTTCTAGGGATTCCATTCCCTATCAGTTTGGTCAGAGCCTCTTCATAGTAGAAAAGATCAGTAGTAGGAGGCACCACTCCATAATAATAGTCAAATGTGAATTTATTTGGTAATATTAATCATTCATCCCATTCAATATAACAGAAGATCACACTAACTCCATTTACCTTTGACAGAATTTGGTTCTCTTCCTCATATTTTTTAAACTTCAAAAACTCATAAAAATCATTTACTATCTTCAAGTAATATGGTCCATTGTTTTTTGTGAAACATTCTATCCAGTCTTGAGCTTCAAGTTCCTTCCGTAGTATAGAATTTCTTGACAACATTCGTTCTAAACATAATTCTTTCTCAACCATGATTTCCCTCTTCGACAAATGAGGATTGATCAGCTTTTCATAATAGTACTTCCACCACTAGACTCATCTTGAGGTCTCTTAGGGTTCAATGCATCTCATTAACCACCAACCATCAGTTTCATTACTCTTTCCATGGTGATTTGATGCATTTCGAGGGTTTTAGCAGTAGGTTAGGTTCAAGGATTCAGGAGAAAAAAGGTTCGGGAGAGGATTGAAGTAGATCAAAATGTGACTTCACACTTTGTTTTTATCATTTAGGTATCGAAAAACAAATCATGTAAATGAATTGAATAAACTTAAAAAGATTCATATTCCAACAGAATACACTAAGTCCAGGACCTATCAATGAGGTCGAATAGCGGTTAGGTTCCAACAGTAAGGTCTATCGGTGTGGTCCAATAGTGAGGTGTCCTAATGGTGAAGTCCAATGGTGAGGTGTCCTAATGATGAGGTTCAATGGTGGGGTGTCCTAATTGTGAGGTTAAACGGTGAGGTTTCCTAATGGTTAGGTGTCCTTAACTAAAATTAATCATACCAAACTCATGTTTGATGTAATTTAACCTCTCATAATTCAAAGACTTTGTGAATATATCATCCAATTGATGTGAAGTACCAATGAATTCAAGAGTGATATCACCTCTTTGATAATGATCTCACAAAAAGTGATGTCTCACATCAATGTGCTTTGTCCTAGAATGAGATAATGAATTTTTAGAGATGTTAATAGCACTTGTATTATCACAATTTATAGAGATATGTTTTAATTGATATCCATATTCTAGTCAAGTGTGTTTCATAAAAAAAATTTGAGCATAACAACTACCAGCAGCTATATATTTAGCTTCGGCAGTGGATAATGCAATAGAATTATGTTTCTTACTACACCATGATACTAGTGACTTTCCCAAAATATGATATGTTCAAGAGGTGGGTTTTTTTATCTAACGTGCAACTAGAAAAGTCGGTATCTAAAAAACTTATCAAATCAAATGATTGTCCTATTGGATAAAATAGTCCTAACTTGGTAGTAGACTTGAGATATTTAAAAATCCTTTTAATAGTAGTTAAATGATATAATTTGGGATTGTCTTGAAAAAGAGCACACATACATACACTAAACATAATATCAGGACATCTATAAGTAAGGTAGAGCATACTCCCTATCATACCTCTTAATTGGTTTGATCAATTGTTTTACCAGTTTCATTAGCATCCAACTTACATGTGGTACTCGTAGGAGTATCATTACCTTTATTACTATCCAAACCAAAAAATTTCAAAAGATCCATAGTATATTTACTTTTATTTAAAACAATACCATCTTTATTTTGAAAATTTTGAAATCCAAGGAAAATTTTATGTTCCCCCATTAGACTCATTTTGAATTCATTTTTCATCATCTTTGAAAAATCAGTACATAAATAATTTTTAGAGTATCCAAAAATAATGTCATCTACATAAATTTTTACTATAAAAACGTCTTTGGAAATCCTTTTAATAAAAATAGTAGGATCATATATCCCTTTAGTAAAAAAATTTGAAATTAGATAAGAATTGAGTCTATCATACCAAGCTCTAGGATATTGTTTTAGACCATATAAATCTTTAGAAATTATAAAAACATGATTTTAAAAATGGGGATTTTTAAATCCAATGGGTTGTTCAAAAAACACATCCTCAATTATATACCCATTTATAAATACACTTTTAACATTCATTTGATAAAGTTTGAAATTCAGATGAGCTACATAAGTAAGTAGTATCCAAATGGCTTCTAGTCTAGATACAAGTGTAAAGGTTTCCTCATATTCTATTCCTTCTTCTTGATTTTATACTTGTGCAACAAATCTAGCCTTATTTATAACTATATTTCCAGACTCATCAACTTTGTTTCTAAACACCAATTTAGTGTCTATGGTCAAAGTGTCCTTAGGTCTTTCTACTAATTCCAAAACTTTATTTCTTTCAAATTTATTTAATTCTTCCTGCATAGTTATCACCCAAAATTCATCATTGATAGCATCATTAATATTTTTTGGTTCAAGCTCTGAAACAAAATCTTGATGTTCAACCTGGTGTCTCAAAGAAGCTCTAGTTTGTGTTCCTCTATTTAGATCACCTACTATAACATCTAAAGGATGATTATTGAAAGGTCTAATGCATCTATAAAGGGTTGTACTAGACTCCTCATGGTTTTATATAGGTTCATATTCAATAGGCTCATATTCTAGAAAAATTCCAAAACTAGTTTTTTTCACTGGGGGTCACTGTTTTTATCATTAAGGGCTAGAATTGACATATCTTCCTCAAGATATTCAAGAGAGGTTTTAGGTTAATGTGGATCAGTCTCATCAAATATGACTTTAAATGATTTTTCCACACATTAGGTTCTCTTATTGAATACTCTATACTCTTTACTAGAGATTGAGTAACGTAGGAAAATTCCTTTATCACTTTTAAAGGAAAATTTGTTGAGATTATCCCTAGTCTTAAGGATAAAAACATTCCAACCAAAAGCTCTAAATTAATTAACATTAAGCTTTATATTGTTCCATATCTCATAAAATGTCTTCTTAATAACATGTCTAATTAACACTCTGTTGATGATGTAACAAGTTGTATTAATAGATTCATCCCAAAAATAGATAGGCAAGTTATACTCATTAATACGAGTCCGGGAAATCTCTTGAAGTGTCCTATTTCTACTTTCTACAACTCCATTTTATTGGGGAGTTCTTGGAGTAGAGAAATTTTGATTATAGCCATTATGTGAGAAAAAAGATTCAAACTTCTGATTTTCAAACTCACGGACATGATCGCTTCTCAAGGTATTAATTCTAAGTCCACTAAGATTTTCCACAAACTTGGAATATTTAATGAAGTTAGAACATGATTCACTTTTGTGAGCTAGAAATTATACCCTAGTGTATCTAGAAAAATAATCTATAAGAAAATATACATAGTGCTTCCCATTTAAACTTGAAACTCTAGATGTTCCAAACAAATCCATGTGAACCAACTCAAGTGGTTGAGAAGTTGAAACTTCTTTCTTTGGTTTAAAAGAAAATTTGTGTTGTTTTCCCTTTTGACAAAGATTACAAACTTTGTTAAGTGGGAATTCCAATTTAGGTAAGTCATTAACTAAACCTTTCCTATTTAGTTTCCTAAGTGAGGGCACATTGTAGTGTCCTAATCTTTGTATTCATAACCATTATTCTTTATGAAAAGAATTTAAACAAGAAACATTTTTCTTAGCTAAAGAGTTTAAATCAACAGCATATACATTTTCATTTCTATGAGAAGTGAATATTAAATAATTTTTATAATTAAAAACATTTCATGCATCATTTTCAAACTTAACATTAAAACCATCATCACACAACTGAGAGATACTAAGTAGATTGTACTTTAACCCATCAACAAAAAGTAGTTTTTAATTTAATATAGTATTAGGGTTACCAATTTGGCCTAAGACGACGATATTTCCCTTAACATTATCACCAAATGTAACATGTCCACCATCAACTTTGATTAAGCTCTTGAAGAATGAATAGTATCCTCTCATATGTCTAGAACATCTACTGTCCAAGTACTATAGGGTTTTATAGGAACTCTTTAGACAATTTTCTTGTAAAACAGATTAAGAATAGGGTAACTTTGGTACACATATTTTATTAGTTCCCGATAGGTTATCAAGTAGATCATTGGGAATCCAAATTTTTCATATAGGTTTACTAAATTTAACACACATGTTTTGAGACATAAACATTTTTTATTTCCTTTAGAATTTTTTTTCAAGAGATGATCCAGAACATAAACTAATAGTGAACTATCCATATTTTGAAATAATTTTTTTTAATGATATTTCTCTTTCCTAGTTGATATCCTAGACCAATTGTGTATTTTGGAGCAATTTGTTTCCCTAGAAACTGAGTCAAAGTATCCCTAATGGCATTAAACTTCTCAAGATATCTTTTTAATTACTCATTTGATAATTTTTGTTGAGTATTTTCTTTTAATAGATGAGAAAATTTTTCCTTTTCAATATCCAAATTTGAATTATAATTAGAATTTATAGTATGTTTCCTTTTAAATGATTTATATTTATCCTTGAGCTCATTAGGGGTATCCTCAAGAATTCCATGGTATTTAAACAGTTAATCTTTAGTCATATTTTCATCATTATTTTATTCACTTTCATTCCCAAAATAGTAAGCATTATGTATAGTAGAATTAAGTGTTACCTCAGATGTCTCCGTCATGAAACAAAGGTTTTCATGATTGTTCTATTCAGTATAAAAAGGGCCAGATTCACTAGAACTACCTTCTAAAGCACTCCAATTTTCTTTCATGTACTTTTATATCCCTTTCCTTTATCTTCATATTTATTCTTAAATTTCATCTTTGGGAAATTATCCTTCACATGACCTTTTCATTTACAATCATATCAGATTATCTCATTTGTGTTGTTATTCCATTTTCTATCCTTTTTCCAATTTCCTTTACCATCATACCTTCTTCTATAGTTTGAATTTATAAATAAATTCTTCTTTTGGTATAACTTTTTTAATCTTCTAGCAAGATGAGCCATCTCCTCGTCACTGTCAGAATATGAATCATCATAGGTGGAACTATCTACAAGAACTTTAACCTTTTCCTTGTCTTTTATCTTTGATGTAGCAGTCTTGAATGTTACAGATTTGTTTCTTGGTTCTTCATTTACTTATTGATTCATTTTAAGCTCTTCTTCGTACATCATGAGTTTTCTAATTAGTTCATTTACTAGTAGCTTGCTTATGTCACATGATTCTCATATAGAAACAGAAGTTCCTCACCATCTGTTAGGTAAGCATCGAGGAAATATCATAATCTGATCCTTGTTTTCCACTGGTTTCCCAATTTGACTCATGGTATTTACTATTTCATTTAAATTAATATAAATTTAAGAGATAGGTTCATTAGGATTCATTTTAAAATTATCATATTTAATAGTATAATTATTTAATATCATTTCTTTAACATTGGTTGTTCCCTCATGGGAAACAGCCAAATTATCCAAAATATCATATGAAATTTTAAAGGTAGAGATTCTATTTAATTATTCACCATCTAAAGCATAGTACAACTCATTCATTACTTTACATTTATTATTATACATAGCTTTAGTCAATTAAGACCATGTGTCCTGAGCAGTAGCAGGTAATGCATGTTGTTCTTCAATTGTGTCCCATATTTTAGGACTCATGATCTCTAGATACATTTTCATTTTCATTTTACACTAAGCATAGTTATTACCATTAAATAAAGGTGGTTTATTAGTAGCTTCACCCTTAACTCAGTTATCCATAGCTGACTATAATTTAAAGAATAGAAAAATTAGATATGATAGAAATTTTAAGATATTTAATATACAACTAAAATAACAGCTGAAAAGAATTTGAAAAGATTGAAAAACAGTCCTGATTTTATCAATAAACACACCTCTGATAACAAATGTTGGTGGAGGTGAAAACTCAATAGGGGGTGAATTCAGTCCCTACTTAAAATTTTTGTTAAAAATTTTATGAAAAAATTCCTAAATTTGAAATCGATTAGTTAATTAAGGTAGTAGAGATATAAGTGTTCAATTGATCAACAAGTATCCCAAAGGTTTATTAGTCCTTGTTTGAATTAGTGTAAAAACTTATCCAACTTTTGAAACAGATTTACTGAATTAAACACATATACACACCAATGAAAACTAACTATCAGATTTACTATAAAATAGTTTTCTATCTTTCAAATTATAAGCAGTGGAAAATAGAAAAACAGAGTATTACAAAATAAAGTACAAAACAAAATTAAACAAGCGGTTTAGTCTCAAGCCAAGACTTAATCCTCTCAACTTGGTTATCACCTGACACCAAGTAGTTTATATTAATAAACTTGATACATAGCTTGTATCGGGCTTTACAACAGTTTTCACAAACTGTCCAAGTCTCAAAACCTCTACCACAATTCTTCATGGGAAAAATAAACTACCAGGATACACACGGCCTCTTACACAGTTATATGTGGGAAACAAAAATTTAAGGAAATTTTGGTGTGAGTATTTTCAGTATCCTCTAGTTTAAGCACAGGAGACAATGTGTTTGTTTTAGAAAACCACACACTACTCGAATTGTACGAAAAAGAACCCAATAGAGCTAATGTTAAGAGGATTGAGTTTAAAATTATTTGTGTGTTTTCAGTTCAACTCTAGACTCCTTGGTGTTAATAAGTTGTAGTTTGAGTCCTCTAGATGTTGTCTCCAAAACAGAGTGTTGCAACTTGAGGTTTTGGCTTCCAGGTACTAAGGTGTTCAGTTTCTTGATTTGATAGATATTCTATGAAGTACGGAAATAAATCCTTGAATTTAATCTCCAAAAATGATCTTTGTGAATCTCTTGGGTTCATAGAGTAAGTTCTGGTATATTCTTCTTGTTCTTTAGGTTTTTCGTATGTAATATCTCTCTCACCGCCACGTCTTTTCTAGCATGATATTCTCTTTTATTCTTGAGATCCGACAGTAGGAATGATCAATCCATGGGAAGTCTTCATTTTATCTCATACGGTCTCCAGATATGTTTAAAATCAACATTAATTAATGTCATAAGCATTAAATTTACCAAATATGACAGTTATAATAGTATTAAGAAAATTAAAAACTTATACAGTAAAAGAGTATAGGTATCTATAGACTGTTAGCAATATCCTTCTCAATGGTAGCTTCACAGTAGTATCCTTGCAACGTTAGGCTTCGTCAGTAGAATTTTCAGTGGTAGACTTATGAATTCCAATTTTTTTTCTAGCAGTAACCTTTTATCAGTAAACTTCCAGCGGTAACTTCATAGCAGCAACCAGTAACCTTTAGTGCCAGCTCTACAACAGTAGCCCTTGAATGGTAGACTCGTAATAGTGAACTTGCATTAGTAACTTTACGGTAAGGTTCCTTAGCAGCAACCTTCTAGAAGTAACCTTCTAGTTGTAACCTTATAGTGGTAACCTCTCTAATAGTAGCCTCAACTAGTGACTAAAATAGAAGGCACTTAACAGAGACCTTCATACATGTGACCTTTTACTAAGAAAATTTTACAATGTAAACTTAATCAAGAAAGTAGTGAGATTAACAATACATAATTGTTACATGATGAAAAATATAAAAACTAGTGATACATTATTGTAATATAAATGAAATATGATTTGGTATTATCAAAATAGGTGAGTCCAACACCTTCCATTCAGTGGGGGGATACGATAACGTCTCTCAAGTGTATGGAGGACTACTGCCTCGCGATGTGATGTGATTAATTTTTTAAATGCTCTTTACATGGAAGGTATTAAGGATAAATTTAATGAAAATATTTTATATTTATGAACTAATAATACTTTTGGAAATATAATATCATGTATAACTTCTTAACTTCCAATCCATTGGGATATAATAATATTGTTCGTATATACGTGTCGATTACTGCATCCTCGTACCAATGTGAAATATTTTTCAATTTATTTTTAAATGGATGGTGATAAGGATGGATTTTATTAATATACACAATATAACATAATAATGATTTAATAAATGTGTATTAATATTTATTTTCCATTTGTTTCATCCATATATAAAATTAAAACATCGTTCATACATATGTATGACCTACTATCTCCATGAATGGGGTAATGAATTTTCTATATTTATCTTTTATATATTAATATGAATAAATATATAATTAATATATATGATATTTATATCATGTTTTAGATTATGGATATAATGTAACCATCATAAAATTAAATGATCCAAAAATACCAAATCAAAACATACATGAAAAACAAAGTTGTTATTACCTGAAACGGTGATTTTAACAAAGAATTATCAATTAAAGGGTGATAAAAGATCAAAATTAAATCATATATGGTATGATATATATGATTATGGTTATATAAAATATTTTTAATAAATCAATATTTATTATATAGGATGTTTTTATACATATTAAGTAATTTGAACCTGAGGAAGGGTTTCTTGTCTCACTTTTACTTTCATGAGACATGCATCATATTCACTACTTATTCATTTAGTGTGATGTATATACTACCCCATTAGATATTTTATATCATGAATATATTTATCTTCAATCTATTTAATGTTTCCTTTTATTTTATTCCTCTCATGGGGCTTACGATTCAAAAGTTAACAAAGTGGTAAGATATTTATGTTTTAATGTTATTTTAATAAGGATTTCATATACTTGAATTTCCATTGAAGGAAATCATTTGATTATTATATAATAAAACCATAAAATTTTATTCTAATCTTGTTATTAATGGATTATTCAAGTAATGTTACCATATCCCTCTCTTTTTTACTTAAAATTATTGACAAATTCTTTTTAAATAAATTCTGAATTCTTTTCTCTCTTTGGTTAAAAATCCTTTTCTTCCAAAATAATGTTTTATAAAAAATCAAAAAAAAAATTAACATCTTAAACATTATTTATTAAAATGATTTAATTTTTAAAAAACGTTTTTAAATTAATTTTCAAGACATTTTCCAAACAAGTCCATTTGTATTTCACTGAAAATGTGAAAGTAATCTTTGTTTTAACATGTACGGAATGAATGGAATTTTACTCTATCATGACCACTCATTGATTTGAATATTCCTTTACAAGTTTACATGGATATTTTTAAATAAATTTTTTTCTTGATATTCTAGAAATTTTTTATTTTGGAAATTTATTTTCAAATTAAAAAGTTATATCTTTCTAAAAAATATTTTTAATGGCGTTTTTATGGTATTTATATTCATCAATGAAGGAAAAAATTATTTTACTTATGCTCCATTAGGAATATGTTGTAATTATTTCATCCTTATTATTTCTCTAGATAGTTTATGATCAGTTTTAAAGGGGATTTAATACTTCGATACCATTCTCCATATTACTTCAAATGGTTTATGATTATGTTTATTGATTGCGGTAATTATAAACATTTTGTATGTTAGTTTTTCAATATGAATATTTATGTTGATTATGTTTCACCCATTTCATATGAGGAATTCATTAGACTTATTAAGTGATGTATAGGTCCCACTATATCCCCTCGATACATTGGTAGTCTCATGAGACAAACTAATCTTTGGTTTTTTGTTGAGGCCTTACCCATTTATAAAATATGTATTGGAATGAGTCCTTGATGGTATGGTTATAATGTTTGGTGTTATTCATTCCCTCATTATGAGATTAGTTATTGATGTTCTATTTGATTTTTAAATTAGTTAAAATATCCATGGTTAAGTTTCAATATCACGTGATTATTTATATAGAATTTTTTTATCATTATTTATTTCTATCATATTATGCTCAAATAATTGATTAAATGGAATGTGCTTCAATAATTTACAATTATAAATTTATTATGATTATTTTTTTCATGATATCTTCTATTATACTCGTACACTTACTAAGCATTTAATCTCACCCCTTTCTTATATTTATTTCCCTAGGATTCCGAGATGTGTATTATAATAGATATATCAGGATATGATCTGGGGAATAATGGTGTTATCAATGAAAAAACTTTTCTATATTTTATGTTTTCAAATGTATTTGAAATTCAAGTATTTATCTATTTTACCAATACTAATAAACTATTATGTCCTTTAGGATGTGATACCTTGTATCTAGTGCTAATGAAATAAATTAACCACTAACTCTGGGATATTGTGGTTAGTGTCTTTATAGTTGGTATCAGAGGAAGTTTATTTGAAACCTTGAGAACTATATTTAAGAAAACATAGATTAGGGAACATAACCCTATAATGGATATTGTAGATAAGAATAGAATAACATCTTAATGTTTTGGTAAGGTATATATGTTAGCTCCACTAGGTCAAATACCCTAAGAGAGGGGGTGAATTAGGGTATGATAGATTAAAACTAATGCCCCTTTAAATCTCATTTAATCACTAAACAAAACACATTTCTCTATTTCTCTCGTTGCAATATGTGAATAGAAAATAAATCATGCACAGGACATAATGATTTTTACATGGTTCACCCTCACTAGGCTATGTCCAAGGAGCATACAATGGAAATGTATCGATGCACCAAATCAATTAAAGCTTGCTGCCAATTACAAGGTTCGAGCTAGATCTTCTATGCCCAGGGTTACTTCTTTTACAAGGTTTAGGGTCTTCTCGTTGCATTCCCAAGGGTCACTACCTATGTCTCTTCCTCTAGCTCACTACTAGTGAAAAGGATCGTTGTATTCCTCTTCCTTTTCTCACTGCTCTTGCAAGGGATCCAATCAAAGTTTATAGAGTTGAAAGTCCCTTCATTTTCATGAATTCATGCATACTCAACTGTAGGTAGATGCTCTGTTGAAGTCCTTTTTTCACTCATAGATGAAATCCACATTTCCATGTACTGTTAGATAAGTAAAAATTGTTTTCACAAACTATTTTTAGGGTCTTGCAAGCTTACTTGAGTCCTCTGCGAACAACCTAGATTTCTCTACATACCACCTTTATTACTCCATATACTGTGTAGTGGTTATGGTTCACATATCACCTATCCTCCACGAACCATCTCTCCTCCACATACCATCCCTTCTTCATAGACTATCTATGCTTCTGTGAACCATCTCTCATTTGCAGACAACCTCTACTTTTACAAACCATCTCTCCTCCACATAAAAAATCTTCCTCGTCTTAATATTTTATCATCCTACTCTACATAACACTTTATTTTTAGGATATAGTTACTTGCAAAAACATTCATCAGAATTGCTTTTATGAGAACCACTTTACATAATTCTCCCTCACAGATCACTTTTGGACTTAGCTGAATTCCCCAAGCCAAGATGTTTTCTTATGAAAAAATATCTTCTTAATGATGTTATTGGCACTAATTATATAGGAAAATTGATCTGAAAAATTCACTAATCTGATATTTACCAAATAATTAATTTGGTACAACCTTCTCTACATACTACTTCACCCACGAACCATTCTCCTCTACGTGGTATGTGTACTCTCTCTCCTCCTTCGTGGCAGACCAAATCACTGTCATGTTTCTTCCATTGACGCCCTTTGCAGTTTCTCAAATAACCTTCTCATTTCTATGAATGAAAATCCATCCCGCATACCGGAAGCCTTTCGCATACCGCATGCCTTCACTATGAAATGCTTCCACAAACCTCTTTTATAATCTGCGAACCAGGCTTCATGGTGCGTGAACCATTCTCGGTACCCAGTACAAGGTTTGTGTCCCATGCTATATGGTTCCCTTCCTTTACCAATTTCCCTCCCCATTATGTATCTCATTCACTTATATATAGAAATCATCCCTTTCCAAAAACCAAAATCTTAATTTTGGGGCCCTAATATTTGGAAAACACTAGGAAAATATGCTTCCTTAAAACCCTATCTTCAGCAAACACCAAACATACCCATTTTTGGTCATATAACTTTATCAACAAAAAAATCACACCCAAAACATACTGAGAGGGAACTTTAGGTATTTTTTCCCAAAAATATCCCCCTTTGGGTTTGTTGACAACACTTTAAAATTTTGATATCTCAATAAATCTTCTTCCAACTTCTACCAGCATTCGCTTGTTGTGATCAATATAGTGATAAATGATTTACTCAACACATAATCTAAGCACACATGAGCCATGCTCGGAATGAGAAAAAAGAGTATAATGAAAATTTCATTAATTAATCACTTAATTCCATTCCAACACCACTATTCTGATTCAATCACAAACCACAGCTATCGTGATATATATCTGTTTATTGATCACATCTAGCATCGTCAAATTTAAAACTCCCCCTACATCATTGTTCCTCTAAAAAAATTCAGCTTAGATCAGCTTCATCTCCCCTTATCTCACTACTCCACCTAACAGCTTCTCCCCATGTCTTGAAAAATACATTTCTCCCTTTGAATAGCCACAATTTTCCCCCCTTTGTCAACAAACCTGAAGGGCACTTCATGGTTGTCTGCAATAGGTTAAAGAACACATATAAGTACATTAGGTAATAATACACCATACCTTTGGGATAGGGGGTCCACATCCATACTTTTTTAAGTATGGGGAGTCGACTGGAATCCCAGATCTAGTTGATTCCTTTCAAATGCTTCTTTGGGTAAGGACTTTTTCAGAATATCTACAATTTTTTATTCTATAGGAACATACTCCAACTTCACAAGCCCTTGCACAACTTTATCCTTAATGAAATGATACTTTATTTCAATATTATATTTCCTTGATTGATGGATTGTATTTTTTCTAATATTTATAGCACATGAATTATCTCAATGGATTCTGTTTAGAGACTTCACTTCAACCCTCATATCCTCAAGTTGTTGTTTCATTCATAATAATTGTGTCCATGCTTGAGTGGCCTCAATATACTCATATTCTATGCTGCTAAATAAAATGAAATATTGTTTCATTCTTAGACAAGAAATACACAGTCCACCAAGATAGAAATCACATCCTAACATTGATTTCCTATCATATGTTGATCCATCCCAATCTGGATATGTATATCCCAATAACTCTTGCTGATATTTATCATTATATAGTAAACTAAAATCTATAGTTCCCTTGATATACCGAAGTATTATTTTCACTACAAGAATTTGGATTTCCTTAGTATTACATTAATAATATTCTACTTATCGTGTATCAAAAACAATATTAGGTCTCATTGCTATCAAGTACAGTAGATTGACAATTATTTGCCTATATTCTTTAACATTAACTATATTTCCTTCATCATCCCTTTATAGTTTCATCCAGGTAGCCACCAGAGTCACCATATCCTTGGAATTATGCATTTAAAACCTTCTTAAAACTTCTTTTTCATATTTATATTGAGAAATTAATGTTCTATTATTTCCTTGTGTTACCTGTAAAGTGAGGAAAAACGTCAGTTCACCAATCATTGACATTTCAAACTCAGTTTTCATGAATTTGAAAATTTGTCTACATTGGGTTTCATATGATCCACTAAATATTATTTCATTGATATATACCATCACCATCATCCTTTTATTATTTTCATGATTGATGTATAAATTTTAATCAACTACACCACACTGAAACCTGGGCTTTTTTAGAAACTGATCTAGCCTTGAATACCATGATCTTAGTGCTTGATTCACACCATATAAAGCCTTATTCAACTGAAAAACTCTATTCTCATCTTTATGGATGATAAAACCATCTCAATGCTCAATATAAACTTCTTCTTCTAGAACCCCATTTATAAATTTTGATTTAACATCCATCTAGAAAACCTTGAACTTTCATTCCAATACTATGGACAAGAATAATCTGATTGTCTCTATCCTTGAAATAGGTGAAACGTTTTCATTAACATCAATTCCTTCTATCTGGGAGTACCATTTGAACACTAGTCGGGCTTTTTTTCGAATCAAAACACCATATTCATTCATTTTGTTACGAAAGACCCATTTTTTCTCGATGACATTCTTATCTGTTGGTATTGAAACAATCTCCCATGTATGATTTTTCTCAATTTGGTCAAGCTATTTATTCATAGACCGAACCCAATTATCATCAAAAGTTACTTCATTAAAACATTTAGGCTCCACCTATGATAGGTATTATGATTTTAGTAGATTCTTCATCCTCCTTGTACGCACTGGAGTTGTTTGATCACCAATTATGTTCTTCCTATCAATTTTAGTACTTCTCTTCTGTCTTTGTGCAGATACTGAATTGTGTTCATCTATCTCATCTTCCAAATCTTCTTCTGAATCAGTATCTTGAACTAGATAATCCCTTTACCTTATTATTTCTTTATCATTATCCTCTTGAGACTGATCATGTATTTACTAATGGTTCTGCTCATTATCATGTATGGTTACATCATGGAATTCAAAAATCGTTTCTTTCCACTTATAAATAATTTATATGCTTTACTTTTCTTAGAGTAACCAATAAATATCTCTTCATCTCCATGAGAATCAAACATCCTATGTTTCTCCTTGTTGATAATGAAACACTTACTTTTGAATATTCTAATGTAATTAAATGATGGATTCTTTCCATAACATAGCTCATACGGAGGCTTTTCTTCTTTAGGACATAGTAACACTCTATTTTAAGTATAGACTGATGTCATCACTGCATCTTTCCAAAATTTCTCTAGAAGGTATTTCTCAATGATCATTGTTTTGTCCATGTTTTTTATAATCTTATTTCTTCTATCAACTAATTCATTATACTGTGGATTTATTACCACTAAAAATTGATGAATTATCCCATGTTTCTCGAGATAGTCCTCTACTTGGAAATTTGTGAACTATGTTCCATTATATGTTTAGATCTTCAAGATTGTTCAACCCAAAATCTTATCAACTTCCCTTTGATAGGTTTTTATGCAACTGAATACAACTGATTTGTGGGTGATGATTGAAACTCATGTCATTTTGCAATAATAATCATTGAAAAGAACATAATATATTCTCCCATCAAGATCTCTTGGTGAAATTGGTCCACACACATCAATATGAACCAACTCAAGAAATATTTTCTACCTTTTCTCTTTTTCCTTATACATCTTCTGAATGATCTTCCCTTGTTGGAAGGCATCACACGTATGTGTACGATCATGTGATAATCTATGGAGACCTCGAGAATTGTCATATTTCACCAAATATTCCATGGAAATTTGGCTCACATGGCCAAGATATTTATGACACAACTTATTTTCTTCTTCCTTGGACAGAAATCACATATCTTCTTCTCCACTCACAAGGTAGAGATCCTCTTTTGTTTGTTTTCCGTACAACACAAAAGAACCATCTTTTTCCTTGATGACACATAATTTCTTGAAAATCCTTATGGCCTATACTGAGTCACACAATTGACTTAAACTTAAAAAGTTGTGACTAAGACCTTCAACAACCAAGACATTTTCATGTTTCATGTCTTTTCCCCCAAAATTTTCTTTCCCAGAGCCAATAATTTTCAACCCTTCATCATTGCCAAACCTTATGATACCTTCTTTATCATACCTAATTCCCATCACCAGATACTTGTTTCCTATCATATAGTAGGTTAATCCACTATAAATGATCTATATCTCAGTGTGATATTATGCCTTAAATGTAATTTATATAACTAGATCCAGATCATATATTTTCTTTTTGATCCGTATTTCTGATTTCATACATGGTATGGATTAATACTCTTGACATTCCTCAGAATATAACATACCATCTTCATCTTGTATAGATGCAAATTGATTTGTCATTTTCATATCATTTGATGGTACATTTGTCGGTTTCTTATAACAAAACTCAGTATTATTTGACACATTATTCTATATTGTTGATGACAAATATCTTTCCATATTTTCAAATACTCCACACCTAAAATAGTGACCATCAAATGATGTCCTAGAAAATTGATCTATATATGGCTTCCTCTGTTGGTCATGTTCCCTTTGGTATCACTTTTCTTTGGAACAAAAATTTTTTGTGTGCCCCATCTTTCCACAAAAATAGCATCTTATGCGAGGTTCATTCCTGCGTGGAAATACTGCACCACTTGTTATCCCTTGGGTTCTTTGAATCTTCTGATTCCGCTTCGTACCCAAATCAATCTTCAATATTGGAGTGGGTTCTTATAGTCTAACTTCAATTGTTACTACTTTTTGTTTTTGATCAAGACCTATACTACCCTTATCATTTGAATTTGACTGTTTCTTTTGTTCAGTTCCACAACTATACTCCACTTTCATCTTTTCTATTTCATTTGTTATCTATTTTCCCAATATTGTTCTATGAGTCAACAAATTTTCTTGATTCTTAACACTTAGTCATAGACTGATGACTTTCTCTTCAAGTTCTTTGATACATTTGATTTGATATTTTCTTGTTTCAATCAAAATATGGATCTCTCTATTATTTTCTTCAATTTTTATTTTGTACTCTTCCACCTTTTCTGATATTTATGGTGTTGAAGACTTCATTTTTTCAAATTCTTCATTCATTACAGGCTTCTGTTCTTTATGCCACTGTATATAGAGTTTATCATCATGAAATACTCTGTTATATTTCTTCTTTTGGCTCTCCAAACATCTACCTATTCAAGAGAAGCTTCTAATTAAGCCTAGATATCAACTCTTCCTTCAATTTCTTCTTCTTTATTGTCACTTTCTTCTCTTGTTAAATAGTTTACAACAACTTCCATCAAAGCATCTAATTTCTGATCCCTGCAGTCCTCCAGTTATTTTTTTTATATTCTTCTGAACTTTAATCTTATTTTGAAATAATATTCTTATTTTTTAATAAATTTATCTCATAACTTCTTCTACCTTTCTCATTGGATGAATTCTTATTTTGTGGAATTTAATTATTTCTTTCATCATCATCTTCAAACTTCTTAGGACACTTTACTGTAAAATGTATAATCTTTCCACATTGAAAGTATGAAAATGGAATTTTACCTTTGAACTTTTCTCTTCCCCTTTGCATATTTGAAGAGATAAATGACATGACATCATCCAAACTATCTTCCTACTGACTATCTTCAATAGAGATATTCGTCATGGCCTTGAATGACACTTCTTTAGAATTCCCCTTTTCCATTAAATTTTTATCATCATTTCTCATTTCATATGCTAAAAGGGTATTGTGCAATTTATCCAGTGTCAGATCTTTTGGATTTTTATCTTACAATATTAAAACATTCATATTGAATCAAGGAGGAAGTTTCCTCTAGATATGCTTCACAAAATTTATATCTTCAATGACTTCTCCAAGACCATTCATGTCTTCCACAAAAAAATTTATCCTATTTAAAAATGTCTCAATAGACTCATTGGGGTTCATTATGAGATCCTCATACTTGTTCCATAGAACCTATAGCTTTTCTTCTTTCACTTTTGAGTTACTCTCATAAATATTCAATAATGTTTCGCACATATTATGTGATGTTTTACATGAAATCACCTTTGTATAAATTTTACTTGATAGGGATCCCCCTAAAGCATTGATCCCTTTATAATTGGCATGAAATTATCTTCTTTTAGCTTATGATAATGTACCACTATTGATATTAGTTGATATTCTATTCATGGATTCTGTGAAGACATCCATTATTAATGATCGGAAGTAGTGTTGTATCTTATTCTTCTATAGTTTAAAATTTTTTCCATCAAAGATCAGAATTCCTTTTTGATTGACCACCTCCATCTATTATACTGAGAAAGAACCATTAACTTTAAACCTTTCCCTTTGATATCAATTTTTAGGTCCAGTAGGTCAAATACCCTAAGAAGAGGGTAAATCAGAGTATGATAGATTAAAATAATTTCCCCTTTGGATATTGTTTCATCATTAAACAAAACACATGTCTCTCTTTCTACCATATAAATATATGAATAGAAATCAAATCATGCACATGACACAATGATTTTTACTTGGTTCACCCTCACTGGTTTATGTCCAAGGAGAATACAACGGTGATGTTATGATACACCAAATCCACCAAATCTCACTTCTAATTACAAGGTTTAGGGTAGATCTTCTATGCACAAGCTCTCTTCCTTTACATGGTTTAGGTTTTTCTCACTGCATTCCCAAGGGTCACTCCCTATATCTCTTCCTCTGGATCACTGCTGGTGGAAATGATTATTTTCTTCCTCTTCCTTTTCTCATTGCCCTTAGAAGGGATCCACTCACCATTTATGAACTTGTATGTCCATTTATTTTCACGAATGAACGCATCCTCAACTATAGGTAGATGCTCTATTGAGTCCCCCTTTTCACCCATAGATGAAATCCACTTTTCCGAGTACTGTTAAGTTAGAGGAAATTTATTTCACAAACTATTTTTATCTCTTTCAAGAATCCTTGAGTTCTCTACGAACAACCTTGATTCCTCCATGTACCACCTTGATTTCTCTACGTACTGTACAGTGGGTATTATTCATGGATCACCTCTTCTCTGCAAACCATCTCTCCTATGTGTATTATCTCTACTTCGCAAATTGTCTCTGCTTTTGTGAAATGTCTCTCATTCGCAGAGTACCTCTGCTTATGCAGACCATGTCTCCTCCACATACTGAATCTTACTCCTTTTTATATTGTGTCTTCTTCTTTTGTGTACCACTTCCTTTATGGGCTATAGTTCCCCACAAAAAGATTTGGAAGAATTTCTTCTGTTCGAACCACTTCACGGAATTCTCCCTCACATATCACTTACAGACTTAGACGAATTCCCAGAGCAAAGATGTTTTCTTATGAAAAATTCCCTTTTTAATGATGGGATTATCACTCCATATATAGGAAAATAGATCCTCAAAATACACTAATCTTGTAACACCCCAAGATTTCATAGTACGTTATCTCTTCAAAGTAATTCAATAACTTGCGCAACATGTAACACCGAGTTTCAACGCACCTTAACATACCAAACTAGACGTTCAAATAGAGATTATGAATAGTGATAACTAAATTTTGAATTTTACATACTATATAAAATTTTATAATCCATATTATGTGTTTCTTAGACATAATATAAGAACAAATTCATTTTTTCAGATAAAAGAAGTATTTTTCAAAAAATGAAATATTACCGCCTTTTAATGGTGAATACTTTTTAAGAACAATATTTGAAACTTTTATATATTCAATTTAATGAAATTATATTCTTATTTAGAATCGGGACATTAAAATTTAGTTTGGATAAATTTCTGGTACTTTTCTGATAACTTTCATATTTTGATAAATACTGAAAAATACTAAATTTTAATTGAAAACAACTTTTTTAATAAAAATAATTTATAGTGTTAAATTATAAATTTTAATGGTTTTTATATATAATTAGATTATATTTTTACCAATTAATCCAATGTTTTTCATTGTATGTAATTTCACTATAAAATTGAACATAAACAAGTGTCAATCTTTTGATAGTTATTTTTTTTTTAAAACACGCTTTTTGTTTTGACAACAAGAATGAATTTTAAATCAATAAATAAAATTTTTAGGTTATTAATTTGGTAAAATTGACTTCATTTTTGAATTTATAATATCAAAATTATCTTAGGGTAAATTTTTGGTATTTTTATGAAAACTTCCAATTCTTGATGAATTGTGAAAAACACTGCGTTATTATTTAAAATTGAATTTTTATTTAAATAATTATTTCTTTTATTTAAAATTTATTTTAATTAAAAATTGATATATAATACCTATATATGTTCAATTTATTTCATTGTAGTAATTTTATAATAAAATTAGATGCATAAAATTTTATTGAACTTTTTAACATTTTTTACCCCGCTTCTAGGAGCATTTGAAAATTTGCATAAAACTTAATTTTATCGCTTCTGTGAGTTGAATTTAAAAAATACCAGAGACATGGTTAACCTTAGTAAGTAAAATTTGGTTCAATAAGATGAAAATAATTTTATGTGAATAGTAACTTTTACTTTTATTTACCATGCTTAAAAGTAAATAGGGTAATTAAGGGAAAAAATGATATTATAACTACCCTAACACATGTCCTAATTCTATTGGATAAGTTTAATTAGACCAGAAACAACCTCAGGAATAAAATATGAACCTTTAGGCCCATTTAGATTAGATTAGTACATTTATTATTATTTTATTTAAAGAATAGTTAAAAGTGTTAAATTAAAAGTTTAATAACTAAATCATTTTTAATATAGGGTAATACATAAGATAAATTATACTATAAATATTCATTATAAAGATAAAAATATTTCCTACATAATGGTATTTAATTTATAATTTTTAGACATTAAATAATATAATTTATTTATGACACAATGATGATGCAGAAATTGCCTTATTAATGAAATAATAAAATAATAAAATAATTGGTATTATAAATATCCAAATAAATGTAAATTGAGAATTCTTATGGATTCCACTAATTTTTTAGGATAAAATTACATGTTAGGGTTTATTAGAAAATAAAATTTCAAACTGATAAGGTTGTTCTGACTTTCACAAAAAATAAAAAATTGTGTCAAAATTGACATAAATTAATTTTTAAAACAAATACTATATTATTGATTGATATAATATTCCTAAAAACTAAGGTTTTGAAAAAGGTCTTTAATAATATTATATATATCATTAATGAACCACTTGAGGTTCTCTTGATGTTTAGAGTAAGTTTATTAACCATATAGTATAAGAATACAAGAAGACGTGGTAAAAGTTAATCTATTTAACTAAGACATAAATCTAAATGATAATGTTAAAATGGAAACCTAAACTTGTATAAAACCTATTGGTAGATAGGATTTCGACCCAAAACCACCTAATCATCTAAATAAATTCATTTTGAGCCATTATAAACATAATATGTTTGTATAAGAGAATAATATTTTTAACTTGTCCTAAAGTGACCATCGCCCCTCTTATAAAAGGTCACTTCCCCTTCTCTCAAAATCACACCTCCAAAGCCATTAGGCTTGGCCAACCCCTACCCAGATATCCTCCTAACTTCCCTCACATCAACTTAGAGTCCTTAATTTGATCAAAAATCCATCCTAAGGTGCCATTTTTATCAACTCAAAAGGAAACACCCGAAGAAAAGGTAATAATTTCACCACCCTCTTTCATGTTCTTTTCATCTTCCACTTCCTCTTTCTTTGTTTTTTATATACCAAAATAATAAATATATTACCAAAAACATACTTTGATGTTATTATAAATATGGTAAAACCATATTCGTTGTGTAATCCATCCTCTAAATGACAAAGTCACCATATATGTGTATGTACGGCTTACCGTCTCCACATCATGGTATAGTTTGTTATTCAAACACTTCATTATTTGGATAGGTATAATAATGAGTATAAATGATGTAAATAATAAATATAACATTTTAATTATTCTTTATATATGATATACCATCCAATTATATACGATTTCACCATCAATATAATGATATTGTCACTCGTGCGTACGTACGGATTACCGTCTCCACGACGCGATGAGATTCATTCCCACGTTCACCATTAAAAGATGATTAAAAAATATATATTATTGATAATTATGTAATATATGACATAATAATACTACTATATATATATATATATATTTACTTACATATATATTATTCACTTACTTCTGTTCTATACGATATGAAAACGGAAACAACGTTTACGCGTACATACGGCCTACCGTCTCTATAAAAGGTGCCTTCCATTTCATATATCTATATATTATAAATATTTGTATTCTAAATATATATGATATATAAATAATGTTTTATATTCAATAAGTATTTATATCATGATCTAAATGATACGATCAATAATAACAAGTTAAAACACGTACGATAAAGAAAGCGATTATTACCCAAAATGTTAATTTAACATGGAAATCAATATTAAATGGGTAGTATAAAGTCTTAAATGAATCATGTATGATATAATAAATATAAATATGTTCCTGATATAATTTACTAACATTATATGGTTATTATACAGGAGGTTAAACGTACCCTCGACCAAAGGAAAGTTAAAGGTAATGGTTAATTTCACAATCTCTTTATTATCCGAGGTTATTTTAACATAAGTATCTACTGGGACATATTTATTATCCATGTCCATGTTTCATAAAATAGTTTTAAAAGGGATTATTTTTAAGGGAATTTTTACTAAAACATCATTATAAAATTTTCAAATATTTATTCTTATAAACCTTTCTCATTAATGTCCATGTTTTCAAAATGGTTTTAAGGATTTATTTATAGGGACATGAATGTTTTAAAATGTCAATTCCTTTCAAAAGTTTAAAAGTGGTATGGAAAACTTTGATTAAAAACTATATTTTAAATGAATTCCTTTACAAATTATGTGACTTTTAAATGATTTCATGAAAAAGTGATATTTCTCTCAATGATTCTTACTGATCATTTTAAACTATGTCAACATCCTTTACGGGATATTATTCTTGATCGAGGTTGATTTATTATGATAAAAATATCCCATATTTTATTGAAGTTGTTGTGATATATTTGACTGTGGATGTGTTATTTTTATACCATTCATGGTTTAGGGTTAAAGTATTGACATTTTGTATTCTAGTTTTAATACGAATGTTTATGTTAGGTTTCAACCTTTTCATATGAGGAACGTATTGGAATTTGTAAGTGATGGGTGGATCCTGCTATAGAACCTCGATGCATCAGTAGGTCTCATGAGATAATTAGACATGGAATTGGATGAGTCCTTTCCCAATTTGATATATGGTTCTGGCCAAGGCCTTAATCATTTTTAGACTTCTTGGACAAGGCCTTGAAAAAATGTTTAGAATGCCTGGTATTATAATTTCCCTCATTATGAAAATATTATTGATGGTTCATGTGGTTATTCGACTAGTAAAATACCTATGACTATGTATTATTTTGGAATTATTTACTCATATCATATTCCTACCATAAAGTGTTCATGTTTATTATTTTTAAAGGTATGTGTTTTAAATTATTCACCATGCCTAATGTTTATGTTACCTTCCACTGTATTGCTTACCCTTACTGAGCATTTGAGATCACCCCTTTCTTATGTTTTATTTTCCCAGGATTCCAATAAATGTATTATGATTAATAAGAAGTGTTATGTTGGGGGATTAATGGGGTTATCAAAGGATATTTTATGTTGTGTTTTATTTTCTAAGGTGTAATGTAACGTTCATGTATGTAATCTATTTTCCAATACTGCTAAACTAATCAGTCTGTAGGGACTTGATTCCTTGTAATCATGTCAATGTTATGTAATAATGAACTGACTCTGGGTAACTAGGTTCAGGGTGTTACATTTGGTATCAAAGGAAATTTATTACAAACCTTGGAAAATATATTTAGAAAAAAATTAATTAGAGAACACTACCCTAAGATAGACTTTGAGGATTAGTATAGAATAACTTCCTAGAATTTTGGTTATGTAGAGATTTTGTGATTTTTTCGAGCTATTAATCACTATCTAGATACGAGCAGGTAGAGGCGGCTCTGGCACATATGTACCTAGGGGTAAATCCTGAAAACACCACTTTGAGCTAGACTCGAATTGGAACTGGTGCACAAAAATGGGCCTTGCTACAATTTTGGTTACAACACTCCTGGGGGATATGATTACGATAATTCACATTTTTATTACAAGCCATTATCAAGGATTTAGAAGTAAATATTTCCTCAAAGAGAACATTTTTATGATTATGGATTATATCCATAAACTTTTCAATTTATGTTAGGTATTTTACAATTTTTTAATTATGAATTGTGATTCGTAATCCGACCTAGTGTATGCCATTGTTTAGAAATGGCTCCCAGTAGAAGGAATGATAACTCCAACAATACGTATGATCCAAAAAGTAAGAAGGATCATATCTTTCATGGTATTAAGATAACATTTAGGAGGGAAATAGTCTCCCATGTATTATCAACATATTAATAAATAATATCATGTGTTAATAAGATAAGTAAATAATTATCTGATTCATATGGCTTTAATTGTAAGAAAGAGAATAAAAGAATGGTAGAGAGAAAGATGGATAAAGGGGAGAGGGGAAAGAAGGATTTTCCCACATGTGATAACTATGGAAAGAATCACCTTGGTAAATGATTGAAGGGAATGTAAGTTTGTTATAGGTGTGGAGAAAAAGGACATGAAGTACATGATTGAAAGGGTAAGAAAAAGGTTTCAAATGTAAAATGATTCATCTATAAGGAATTGTGACACTACAAAAATAAATGTCCCAGTCATCATAGTATACCGCAAATGATGCTATTGGATAATAATAAAATTATGATACTACCACAGATGTAGAGGAATGACTAGTGTTCTTATGTTTTTATTAGATAATTACATCATTTTAGTGTTGAATTGATGATATACCAGTTATATGAATTATGGAAATAAATAAGGACTGTACTGTAGTATTGTCACGACCTATCCTCGGGGCCCGTGTCGTGACTACTCCAAGCCTGCCTTCCAAAGGCCAGGGGCTGGAGACTAGCACCAAAGGCGTAAATCTCTAAACTGGTAAGGCATTGCCTTTAAAAAATTGAAACACACACAACAAAGTATGGAACTGGAACTAAAACACTAAGTAAAAACTGTATACATAAGAGGTGCTAGAAAGTAAAAGGGGCCGAAAATACAAGCCCAACTGTAAAGTACAAGGAAAAGACAAAACAGCTGGAAGCTGACAAGCAGCTCCTGGATTGTCAACCACAGATCCTACCTGAAGGGTAGGTATAGATAGCCTCTTCAATTCTCTACATCCGTCAGACTCCTCTATGCACCGACTCATCATAAGTTCCACCTCCGGGTACCGTCCAGTCCTGGCGCTCTCAGCCTCCGTCAGTACTGTCTATCGTCTACATCCAACACAATGAGGTGAGGGCATATCCCGTGTATGGGTAAGTATAATAATACTCAATAGGGGATCCCGAGACCTCTGAGGGTCTCTCAGAATCCACCAAGGATAAACCACAGAAGAAATATGCAATCACAAAGTATCAACCAACCTTACTTAGGTATATTCCCATACATATACCTAAGTTACCAATCACAGTCCGGCTCCAAATCTCGATCCCAAGCACAACCCATTCCACGAAGGAAGTAAAGTCAATCATCTTGATGATATCGATTGAAGGTCAAGACTCATCTCACATAGATATTATACTCATGTATGGGAGAATAGATGATTAGTTTTAGCCACTGAATCATCTTCTTTGTTGAACCCATATAGGATCCTGGAACAGTATCATCGCTATCGAACCCACGTAGGATACTGGTATAGAAGTCGTCGTTGTCGAACCCATGTAGGATTCTGGTACAGAAGTCACTGCTGTTGAACCCATGGAAGATCATGGTACAGAAGTCATCACTGTCGAACCCACAGAGGATTCTGGTATAGTAGTCACCACTATCGAACCCATGGAGGATTCCAGTATAGAAGTCATCACTGTCAAACCCATGGAGGATCCCGGTACAGTATTCACCACTTTCGAACCCACAGAGGATCCCGATAAAGAAGTCATCGCTATCAAAACCACAGAGGATCTTGGTATAGTATTCACCGAAGTAGAACCCATGGAGGGTTCTGGTACAGTAGTAATCGGTGTCGAACCCATGGAGGATCCAGGTACAGTATCGTTGTTGTCAAACCCACGGAGGATCCTTTCATCTCAGTCGCAACCAGCCCTAGGGTTCCCGCACACAGCACGCTCGATTCTTGGAGGGTCCGATCATCGAGCCAAGTGTCGATACATAAACTAACACAAAGTCCTAATTTGATGTATCCCGTAGTTCTATCTCACCATAAGGAACCCAACGCGACAGTCGGCGCGTCAAACGGACGCCCGGTCTGAGAGTAATTAGCATTTCTGTTCCATGGGCTCGGTTGGTTTTTAGGCTTAAACCAACCTAGTCATACTCCAAATGCATTCAAACCTCAAGTGGAGTATGGAAAAAGTATCATCTCGCTCCAATAATTCCATCTCTGTAGGCGGTACGTCAAACAGACACCCATAGCCCTAGATGCGGCTAAAAGGTGTAAACGGCCATAGCGGGTCCAGGTCCGGTCCGACCCAGTCGGACTGACCCAGACCGCGGGTCCGACCCAATCTGAGGAAGCGTCCCAAGCCGAGGGGATGGCCCGGCCCAAAGAGATTTCCCGGCTTGACAGGGGGCCCAGCCCGAGGGCAGCCCGGCCCGAGGGCGGCTGGCCGTGGGCAGCCCGGCCGAGGGGTGGCCCGGCTGAGGGCAGCCGAGTCGAAGGCGACCTGGCCTGGCCACACTAGGGGGGAGTCACATACCCCCCTGGAACCCGAACATCTTAGGTGTTCAGGTAGAGCTAAACCGGTGCCCGGTGGTGCCGGTCCAGCCCACACGGGACCCTACGGGGTCCCGCACCTCTCGGCTGGCCACTCGGGCTAGCCGCTCCCCGTCACCGGTGTCGTACGACGGCGTTGTGCCCTTCGCCACGGCCTGGCCTGGCCATGACTCTGAATCACCAGCACGGTACGACGGCATCGTTCTTCCTCCATCATGGCCCTCCTTGTTCGTGACCCTCCTCAAGCGTGGTGCGATGGCACCACGCCCTTCCGGCTCCGCTGCGGCCCGCTTGGGCCCAACTTTTCTTTACGTGGTGTGACGGCGGCCATTTCACCACCGGCCTCTTCCGTGATCTGCCTCCATCATCAACACAATGACATCAACAATAGGGGGGAGGGTCGGACCGTGTTCGTCCAGTCTGAGACCTCCTCATTGCATTTCTAACATTATACATCAAGATCACAACACACGATGAGGAAAGGATAGTATAACTCATACATAATAATAATCCAATTTTCCCCTAGGATCCCAGTAAAGAAGTCACTGCTGTTGAACCCACGTAGGATCCCAATACAGAAGTCACTGCTGTCGAACCCATGGAGTATCCTGGTACATAATTCATCACTGTCGAACCCACGGAGGATTCCGGTACAGTAGTCACCCCTGTTGAACCCATGGAGGATTCTGGTACAGAAGTCACCGCTGTCGAACCCACAGAGTATCCTGGTACAGTAGTCACCACTGTCGAACCCATGGAGGATCCTAGTACAGAAGTCACTACTGTCGAACCCACGGAGGATCTAGGTACAGTAGTCACTGCTGTCAAACCCACAGAGGATTCCGGTATAGTAGTCATCATTGTCAAACCCACAGAGGATCCTGTCATCTCAGTCGCAGCCAGCCCTAGGGTTTCCACACACAGCACAATCGATTCTGGGAGGGTCGACTCCTCGATCCAAGTGTAGATAAATCAACTATCATGAAGTCTGGAGTTGATCTATCCTGTAGTTCTGTCTCGTCATAAGGAACCCAACGTGACAGAAGGCGCATCAAAAGGACGCTCGGTCTGAGAGTTATTGGCATTTTCGTTCCAGGGGCCTGGTTGGTTTTTAGGCTTCAACCAACCCAGCCGTACTCCAACTCTGACCAAACCTGAAGTGGAGTATGCCAAAAGTATCGTCTCACTCCAAGAATTCTATCTCCACAGGCGGTACGTGAAACGGACACCTGTATCCCTAGATGCTACTAAAAGGTGTAAACGGCCATAGCGGGTCTGGGTCCGGTCTGAACCTGGGTCTGACCTGAACCGTGGGTCTGACCTAGTTTGAGGAAGCATCCAGAGCCGAGGGGACGGCCCGAACCGAAGAGATGTCCCAACTCGGCGGGCGGCCACGCCGTGGGCGGCCTGGCCGAAGGCCGCCCAACCCGTGGTGGTCCGGCCGAGGCTGGTTCAGCCATGGGCAGCCCGGCGCGTGGCGGCCCAGCGTGTGGCAACCCAGGGTGTGGCGGCCGGGCCGAGGGAGTCCTGGCCGAAGGTGGCCCGGCCTGGCCCCCCCAGGGGGGAGGCGCGTGCCCCCTGGCACCTTAATGGGTTAGTTGTTCGGGTAGAGCCGAACCGGCACACGGTGGCATCGGTCCCACCCACGCGGGACCCGATGGGGTCCCTCACCTCACGGCTGGCTGCTCAGGCCAGCCGCTCCCCATCACCAGCGTGGTGCTTCAGTGCCTCTCCCTCCACTACGGGCCAGCCTGGTCGCGGCTCCGCATCGTTGGCACGGCGCAACGACGCTGTGATTCCTCTGACACGGCTCGCCCTAGCTGCGCCCCTCCTCGGGCACGGTGCGACGGCAGCATGCCCTTCCGGCTCCACCGTGGCCTGCATGGCCACATCTTTTCTTTGCGTGGTGTGACGGTGGCCATTGCACCATCGGCCTCTTCCGTGATCCACCTCTGTCGTCAACACAATGAGAACAAAAACAAGGGGGAGGGTTAGAACGTGTTCGTGTTGTCTGATCCCTCCTTGTTATGTTGTTAACATTCACCATCAAGATCACAACACACGATGAGGAAAGGAGAGTATAACTCATACATAAGAATAATCCAAATTTCCCCTACCTCGAATAGAAGTACGTCGTCGAAGTTGTGGAAAGAGGGCGGACATCAATTCGTTGTCATCGGAAATGTCCGAGGATGAAGCGTCGTCGATGTTCCTCGCGGCGGCTCCTTCTCTTGTTTCTTTGATGAAGATCGAAGATGGTACCATCGTTCTTTGGATATGAGGAGCATTCTTCATCGAGAGGATGATGTTCGTCCAAGAGTTCTACAAATCTCTCAAAGGATTATGCCAACCCAAAATAAAATCTTATCATCTCTTATTTTAATGTTGACATAATGAATTAAAAAGAATTCAAATAACTCAAATTCATTAATTAATTCATTAATTATTTTTTGTTGGCACCATTAAGGGGAAGACCAAGAGTTTCCCCTATTAATGGGGAGCTCAAGGGGTTTAAAGGGGGGTTCAGAGGAGTTAAAGGGTTTGGGTGGGCCCCACCCTAAAACATCCTCCCAAGGGTGGTTAGGGTGTGGTGGGTCCCACCTCCAACTCCCTTTATAGGTTTTAAATACCTTTCAAATAAAAATATGTCACACATATTTTTATATATTTTTTATTTAGAATCCCCAATAATTAACTCCCAATCTCGATAAAACGCAACTGCGGTAAAGGTCTCCTTAAGAGATTACTGGCGATGTGAGTTCAACAGTGCCCTCATATATCAATTCTGAGCATCGCTTTAAAAGATATAAAAACCCGGACGTACATTTATTGAACATACCGAAAAAAACATCAGAAATTGATTCTGGGCACACCGGGCCTCGAAATCAAGCACCTTCCGAAACTACGGACACGTAAAAATCCCATGTATTTTTTAAAAAAAATCCACATAATATCCAGGTCTTTACAAGTATTATTTCATTGAGTATTTGAGATTATATGGTTCTATGAAAAGTGACTCAACAACAAGTTAAACTTTTTGGAAAATACATGTTTTGAGGAATGATAAACCTTAATATGGTTCTGATACTGAGGTATTAATTTTGGAATAAGAGATGGTTGATTTGGATAAATTATATTGCATATTCTTGACTACCTTGGAATTTATTAATGGTTTTTTATTTCATCATTGTTGGAGTATTCAAAATTTTTGGATATAAGGAATATATCTAGTATTCTATAAGGAATAAGGGTGAATGAATGTAATCAATAAGGTATTATGGTAATTCTTGGTGTTACCGTGTTTTAAAAGATTACCTGATGAAGGTATTCACATGTTATTACGTGGAAAAAAGGATCTTAATTGGGTTTACCTTCCTTCTAAATTTTGGATTGTATGTTTGGACAGAAGTATTTTGGATAAGTCTAAAGGTTGGAATGGATTAAGTTTGAAATTGGATACTATTGTTAATGTTAAATAATTTATTAAGATTTTTTTTGGATTGTTATAAAAAGGAAAACCTGGAGTTCGGGTGACAACTCGTTGCATCCGGTTAGGCCGCGAGATGTCAACCCACAACCGAAGGGAGACAAGGGTGCATCAACTACCATTGGACTACGTGATGTCCTGGTTTTGTAATGTAGTTTTTTTTAAATATTCTAACAAATGAATTATAAATTCATTATTTTTGGAACCATATACAATTAGGATAAATAGAACATTTTCGAATTCTATTATATTTTAGAGTGAAAGATGAGTTTGTGGTAGGAATTAGTTGAAGGATGAAACTATACTTTTCAAGTATATTTTTTCCCTCTTATTCTATGAATAAATAATTTCTTAAACTTCAGGGAAGGGATCTTAAAACCAAAAATGTGTTATCCTAATACCTTATATTTTGTTGAACTTATGGTATTTAAATCATCATAGATTTATGGCGTTGAGGCCCTCAATATTCTATTATTTGTTCACTTTTTTGTGATAGATGACATTAATCACTCCCTATAAATATTTAAATTTTTCCTCCAATTATGTGTCTATAATTTCCACCGATGTTCTCTTATTTGAAAGCCTAATTTGGTGGTGAATTTTTCATTTCCCTTTCCCTCTTATTAAGACTAAATTTTATTAACCCAATTTCCAATGTGGGTTTTCCACAAAGTTATTTTCTATTTTTAACCTTTTATTTTTGAAGAAAAATTTCAAATTGATAGGGTGAAATTTATTGAAGGAGGGGAGAATGTAACACCCCAGTATTTCATAATATGTTATCTCTTCAAAGTAATTCAAGAACTTGCACAAAACGCAACATCGAGTTTGAGCGAACCACAACTTACCAAACTAGCTGTTCAAAAAGTGGTTATGAATAGTGTTAACTGAATTTCGAATTTTATATATTATATATAATTTTACAATCCATATTATGTGTTTCTTAGACATAATATAAAAACAAATTCATTTTTTCAGATAAAAGAAGTATTTTTCAAAAAATGAAATTTTACCACCTTTTAATAGTGAACCCTTTTTAAAACCAGTATTTGAAACTTTTATATATTCAATTTAATGAAATTAAATTCTTATTTATAAGAGATATATAAAAATTAAGTTTGGATAAATTTTTTGTACTTTTCTGATAACTTTCATATTTTAATGAATACTGAAAAATACTAAATTTTAATTGAAAATAACTTGTTTAATCATAATAACTTATAGTGTTAAATTATACATTTTAATGTTTTGGATGTATAATTAGATTATATTTTTACCATTTAATCCAACTTTGTTAATTGGAAGTAATTTTACTTTGAAATTGAACATAAACAAGTGTAAATCTTTTGATAGTTATTATTTCTTAAAAACACGCTTTTTGTTTTGACAACGAGAATTAATTTTAAATTAATAAATGAAAATTCTATGTTTTGAATTTGGTAAAATGGACTTTATTTTTTAATTCATAATATCAAAATTATCTTCGGGTAAATTTTTGGTATTTTTCTGAAAACATTCAATTTTTGATGAATAGTGAAAAACAATGCGTTGTTATTTACCGACTTTTTATTTAAATAATTATTTATTTTATTTAAATTTTTTTAAGTAAAAATAGATATATAATATCTATATAAGTTCAATGTAATTTATTGGAGTCATTTTATAATAAAATTAGATGTATAAAATTTTATTGAACTTTTTAACATTTTTTACCCACCTTCTAGGAGCATTTGAAAATTTGCATAAAACATAATTTTACCACTTTTGTGAGTTGAATTTAAAAATTTCTAGAGAAATTGTTAACCTCAATAAGTAAAATTTGGTTCAATAAGATGAAAATAATTTTTGGTGAAGAGTAACTTTTGACTTTTATTTACCACGGTTAAAAGTAAATAGGGAAATTAAGGGTAAAAATGATATAATAATTACCCTGACACATGTAATAATTCTGTTGGATAAGTGTAATTCGACCAAAAACAACCTTAGGAATAAAATATGATCCTTTAGGTTCACTTGTATTAGATTAGGACATTTATTATTTTTTATTTAAAAAAGAGTTAAAAGTGTTAAATTCAAAGTTTAATAACTAAACCATTTCTAATATAAGGTTATACATAAAATAAATTATACTATAAATATTAATTATAAATATAAAAATATTTCCTACATAATGGTATTTTATTTATAATTTTTAGACATTAAATAATTTAATTTATTTATGACACAATGATGATGTAGTAATTACCTTATTAATGAAATATTAATATAATTGGTATTATAAATATCCAAATAAAGGTAAATTGAGACTTCTTATGGATTCCACTAATTTTATAGGTTAATATGACATGTTAGGGTTTATTAGATAAATTTTTTCGAAGTGATAATGATGTTATGACTTTCACAAATACAAAATACCAAATAGTGTCAAAATTAACATAAATTAATTTTTAAAATAAATACTATTTTATTGATTGATATAATATTCTTAAAATTCTAAGGTTCATCCAAAAGGATTTTATAATATTATATATGTAATTAATGAACCACTTGAGGTTCTCTTGGAATTTTAGAGTAAGTTTATTAACCATATAGTGTAAGAATACAAGAAGACGTGTTAAAAGTTAAACTATTTAACTAAGAGTTAAATCTAAATGATAAGGTTACAATGGTAACTTAAACTTGTATAAAACCTATTGGTTGATAGGATTTCGACCCAAAACCGCCTAAGTCTTGAAATAATTCATTTTTATCCATTATAAACAGAATATGATAGTATAATAAAATAATATTTTAAACTTTTCCTAAAGTGACCATCACCCCTCTTATAAAAGGGCACTTCCCCTTCTCTCAAAATCACACCTCCAAAGCCATTTGGATCAGTCAAAACCTACCCAAATATCCTCCCAACATTACTCACATCAACCTATAGTCCTTACTTTTATCATTAAGCCAACCTAAGGAGGCCTTTTTATCAACTCAAAAGTAAACACCTGAAGAAGAGGTAATAATCTCACCACCCTCTTTCAAGTTCTTTTCATCTTCTACTTCCTCTTTCTTTGTTTTTTCCATACCAAAATAATAAATCCAGTACCTCCAAGATACTGTGATGTTTTTATAAACATGTTACAACCATATTCATTATTCTATCCATCCTCTAAATAACAAAGTCACCACACGTGCGTAGGTACGACTTACCGTCTCTATGTCGTGGTGTAGTTTGTTATTCGAACACTTGATTATTTGGATGGGTATAATAATAAGTATAACTGATGTTAATAATAAATATAACATGTTAATTATTATTTATATATGATATACCATCCAATTATATACTATTTCACCATCAATATAATGATATTGTCGCTTGTGCGTACGTACGGATTACCGTCTCCACGACGCGATGAGATTCATTCCCACATTCACCATTCAACGATGATTATAAAAATATATATTTTTAATAAGTATGTGATATATGAAATAATAATTCTACTATATATATATACTTACATATATTTATTCACTTACTTCCGTTCAATACGATATGAAAACAGAAACAACATTTATGCGTACATACAGCCTACCGTCTCCATAAACGGTGCCTTCCATTTCATATATCTATATATTATAAATATTTTTATTCTAAATATATATGATATATAAATAAAGGGTTATATTCTGGATGTATTTATATCATGATATAAATGATACGATCAAGAATAACAAGTTAAAACACGTACAATAAAGAAAGAGATTATTACCCAAAATGTTAATTTAACATGGAAATCATTATTAAATGGGTAATATAAAATCATAAATGAATCATGCATGATAAAATAAATATGAATATGGTTATGATATAATTTAATAACATACTATGGTAATTATACAGGAGGTTAAACGTACCCTCGACCAAAGGAAAGTTAAAGGTAAGAGTTAATTTCATAATCTCTTTATTATCCGAGGTTGTTTTTACGCAAGTATCTACTGATACATATTTATTATACATGTCCATGTTTCATAAAATATTTTTCAAATGGATTATTTTTACGAAAAGTTTTACTAAAACATCATTATAAATGTTTTAAATATTTATTCTTCTAATCCTTTCTCATTAATTTCCTTGTTTTTAAAATAATTTTAAGGATTTATTTATATAGACATGAATGTTTTAAAATGTTAATTCCTTTCAAAAGTTTCAAATTGGTATGGGAAAATTTGATTCAAAACTATCTTTTAAATGAATTACTTTATAAATTATGTGACTTTTAAATGATTTCATTAAAAAGGGATTTTTATCTCAAATATTTTTACTGATAATTTTCAACTATGTCAACATCCTTTACTGGATATTATTCTTGATCGAGGTTGATTTATTATGATAAAAATATTATTTATTGTATTGAAGGTTTTGTGATATATTTGATTGTGGATGTGTTATTTTTATACCATTCATTGTTTAGGGTTAAATTATTAACATTTCATATGGTATTTCTAATACGAAGATTTATGTTATGTTTCAACCATTTCATAGAAGGAATGTATTGGACTTAGTAAGTGACAGGTGGAGCTCACTATAGCTTTTCGATGCATCGGTAGGTATCATGGAACAATTAGACGTGGAATTTGCGAAGGCCTTTCCCAATTTGATATATGGTTCTGGTCGAGGCCTTAATCATTTTTAGATATCTTGGCCGAGCCCTTGACAAAATGTTCAGAATGTCCAGCATTATACTTTCCCTCATTATAAAAATATTGTTGATGGTTCATGTGGTTATTCAACTAGTAGAATACCCATTACTATGTTTTATTTTGTAATTATTTAATCATATAATTTTCCTACCATAAATTGTTCATGTTTATTATTTTTAAATGTATGTGTTTTAAATAATTCACCATGCCTAATGTTTATGTTACCTTCCGCTATATTGCTTACCCTTACTGAGAGTTTGATCTCACCCCTTTCTTATGTATTATTTTCCCAGGATTTCAAGAAGTGTATTATGATTGATGAGTAGGGTTATGCCGGGGGATTAATGGCATTCTCAAAGGATCATTTATGTTGTGTTTTATTTTCTAAGGTGTAATATAACATTCATGTATGTAATCTATTTTCCAAGACTGCTAAATTGATCAGTCTTTCGGGACTTGATTCCTTGTAATCATGCCAATGTTATGTAATAATTCACTAACTCTAGGTAACTGGGTTCGGGGTGTTACAAATATAATATTTACCAAATCATCAATATGGTATAGCCTTCTCTACATACTACTTCACCTGTGAACCGTTCTCCCCTACGTGGTCCACATACTGTCTTTCCTTCTTTATGGTGGTCCAAATCACCGTCACATTTTTACCAATGATGACCTTCATGGTTTATAAAATCACCACCTAATTTCCATGAATGAAAATCTATCCCACTTACCGAAATCCTTCTGCTTACCACATTCCTTCTTCATACTACATGCCTTCATCATGAACTGCTTCCGCGGACATCCTTTCTAATCCGTGAATCGGGTTTCATGGTCTGCAAACTGTTATCGGTATACGGTGTGCAGTTTTTGTCTCATTCTATGTAGTTCACTTATTTTTCCAATTTCACTACTGGAAAATAGGTTTTTACCAACGCATTTATATCAATAGTTTAAGAAAACGGTTGGCATATATGTTGTAGGCATGTCTATCCCTATGGTTTTAAAGAAACCGTTGGTATACCATTCTCAAAAATCAATCCCCTCGGGCTCATCCTTGTGTGCCGCTGCCCCAAAATCTCTCCCCGCCCCTGCAACCCTCTTCTTCCCTGAAAAACTCTTCTCACGCGATTAATCATTGTGCTTATCCGTTGAGTGCCTCCCCCCAGCACTTATCCGGTGAGTGCCTCTCCCCTGCAACCCTCTTCTTCCTCAGATTATCCATCATGCTCATCTTGTGACCTCTCTCCTCCATTTTAGTTGAATTCTCGAGGCAACTCGTACAATCTTACGAGATTTTGGATGGAATTATCCCCTTTGATGACTGAAGAATTGATTTGATGCAGCTTCAAACGCACAGACTCAGAGCAAAATTTCCCACCTGAGTAGACTCGGTGCTTCCATCAGGTGATATCATGTTTCTTTTTTAATTTCAAATTTGAAGGTTTTTAATTGGCTTCAACCTGACGCACCTTGCATACCTATGGTTCAATTTCTTCCCCTCAGCTCCCATCTCTTTGCTCTTCGACGGTGTTTCCCTCTTCCATAGCCCGGATGATCTCTTCTAGTGGCACCCTGATGTAGAACTCCTATAGGTCTCCATATCCTTTTCTCATCACGTGCCACCACCAACATCAAAAGAAGTTATATAATAATTTCATTAAATGCATCACTCATTTAGTTTATCACTTGATTTTACTACCAGTAATATAGAAAATCAATGAATTTGGTGAACATATATGTCTATTTTAGTGTTCCTGTTTTATAATTGGTTCACTGAAATGGAAATGGTTCTGTCTTTCGAATTGCTGCCCCTCCATATAATCTTTGCTCCTGCGGTGTTTCTCTTGTAGGGCCTTCCATCGAATCCTTTCTCACAATCTGATCTTTCCTTTTCATCTCAAATTAATTACTCCATTATCTTGTTCATCATATTCTGCATATAATTAGTACCAGTTAAGGTAGGTGGATTGATTGATCTGGTAAAATTATACCTATGGGTGGATTGATTTTGGGCGGGCCTACATGTCTTTTAGAAATTCTATTTCATTATGTATATATGTGGGTGGCTAAATTTTCAGTAAACTCACAGGTCTCCAATTATTTTTCTTGGTTTATTTTTGGGTTTCTTCTTCCCTATTGTAATTTTTGGTTTGGTCAAACCCAGGTTTAAGGGGCCGACCCAATTTTTGTGGTTTCTTTGGTGTTTAGGGTTCATGGTAGTTTCTAATTGGTTATTTTTCCATCCACAGTCATAGTGGATGCATTCTTGATCATGTGTTGTTGATTCGAGGTAGGTTTTCTTATTCCCTTACTCTCAAGGTCAATTTTTTAATGATGAAATATAGGTTTTTTTTATACATTTATTTAAAAACCATGCATGTTGATAAATATAATCTTTTTGATATAACATTATAAATTAACTCATCCATTTTCATTGACCGTTTTATCTTCATCTGTGAGTTGTTAATCAATCTTTCAATAATTCCCAAATTATAAAATTTATCTGGAACACATTCTATATGATTAAAATAATGATACGTATATTAGGGATTATCTTAGAATTGTTTAATAGATCTTATACCTGCAAAAATATCTTCAATTGGTGAGGAGTTTATTTCCCTTTAATTGATTGGTTCATAAAAAATAAGTTGGTGTTGCATATATTATGTAATTGGAATTGGTAAAGTAAAATGTCGGTCTCGGATTTTCGAGTTGGTTATTTGGATGGTATTCTATATCAAAAGTGGGTTTATCTCTATTGACTATGGGTGTATTTTCCAATTGACCAATGTATTTATTAAACTGAACATGCAATACACATTTCCCATAATACGGAAGCACCACCGAAATCATAGATAGAAAATACACACCACAAGACACCCATGGGAGACACCCCTTGACATCTATGGATAGTTAAGGGGCCATTAACTTAGAAACTGAAGTCGATTGGCACTCAAGCCTTGAGAAATTCACATTACTGGTAGAAAAGATACCAACAACATTATTCTTAGTATTGTATAATGAAATGGTTTACACCCTCATGACCAAGTAGACCATCTGGTTTATGGACTAGTGCCCAACTAGGTTCAAGAGTAGGATCAACTACTAAATATTGATTGTGGTCCCTATGAGGTTCTTTCCATAGTGAAGAGGGTTATGTGCACAATATTAAACTCAACTAATGTATCATAGGTGCATATTCAATGGATATGTGTACTAGTATGGTGTTTCCAACAACGTGTTATATAAAGAACATAATGAAAAATTAAGAGATTATTAAATAGAACGGTTTTCTCCTTGCTTGAAGGAACATGATTTGACCCATGGGGAGGTGTGGTTCTTATATATTGAGTGGTGACATGTATATTCACAGGATACAGGTATGTTTTTGTTTAGTTTTTATTTTATTTTCTTTATTTCATTGGCCACTTAGGTATTTTACTTCTTTCTATAGATGGAGGGTAGTGATGGTATTCTGACTAGTTGACGTAGATCAGTTGTATACTGTAATACCATGAGGTGTGAGTGTGAGGAAAAATTGGATGATAGAGGATCCTTGGGGTCTTCCATGAGATGAAATTGATTTTTTAAAACATTGTGTGGGAACATTTCTGGAGTTTGTTGGAGTCATGAAATAACCTAAAGTGTCTCCATGAGATAACATAAATAACCCCATGTGTCTCCAAGTGTCTCCATACATCATATCATCCTCACATGGGTTGGCCACTCACCCAATCCTATCAAACCTATCCTAGTCTATCCTCTCAGTCACATAGTCAAGATTCATCTCTCGAGGATTATCCCATGACTCGATGCACATCTCATCATCCAAATAGACAAAGAATATTATTCACCTTATGATTTTCATAGTCACAAAAGCACACCATGTCGAACCCATATACATTATATTCTCAATAATCCGGTCAAGAACCTCTTCAAAATCATGTATTATAACCCATCCCCACAAACAGGTTCCATCCTAAGCTAAATCACACCAATCCTCTTGGAATTATAATGCCAATATATCTGACAATACCCAATACCCACACTAGTATCTCATACTTCATCTCTTTAGTTGAACTCACTGGTGGAAATTCCACCTATAACAACGCTTTTTTTCCAAAGGTTTTATCAAACCATTGGGAAAAAGACCCTATGCCAACGGTTCATATGAACTGTTGGAATATATATATATATATAATCACTTCACCATCGGGATACTTCTCCAATCCCTAAGCATCACTTCTCCAAACCCTCGGTGCCACTCACATACTCCTCCCGTCCTCACCGCCGCTCCCATCCCGACCACCCCTTGCTGCTCACTGCTCATCGATCACCGCTCGTAGATCGCCGCTCACCACTCCCTGCTCATCGGTACTCACGCATCCCCCTTCAATCCAAAGTTATCCAAACCCTACAGGGTCGATCCGCTCCTCCCGTCATTTTCACTGCTCTCATCCCCCTTGAGTTTCTCTCCTCCCATCCTGACTCCCACTGGCCGCTCGAAGCACCCTGCTCATGGTCGCTCACGAATCCCCCTTCTGCTATGTAAGCATCAATTTTAACTCTCCGTAAGCTTTAATTCAGGTTAATTATGAGTTATTATTAGTATTTATATGATTCATTCAGGATATATACCAGTCATTTCCAATGTTTCATATGATTTATTTTAACTATGTTGATGATTCATGCCTTTACAAAATTATCCAAAGGAGGGTGATTCAACAATACATCATTGAGATCACCTGTACATTGAATCAGTGTTTTTTGATTCCACATTTGCATACGTGAAACCCAATAACTGCAGGACATGTGTATTATAATCATTATCCCAATTTGTTTGAGGGGTGATCTTTCTTATTTAGATTATTTTCTTGTTTCCTTTCTGTTGATACAATGTGTTTGACTTTATAATGTTTTATGAGACTGTTTCTCTTCTTCGATGTGATGCTTTTTAATGGATTTTCCCTTTTTTGAGAGGCATCTCACACAAGAGATCTCAAGATCTAGCTTTTTTAAGCTCATCAAACACTAGACGTACAATTGCCACATCTATCACCATAAGGCCCAATCCTCTTAGGAATATTTTACTTGATCTAAACCCTCATCCATTCCATACACATATCATCCAAATTATAAGACATGTGTTAGACCACCAATATCCCAATCGATATCTTATCCACTTAGAGACCTAGTGACAAGGTGATTTCATTTAGATAAAATCACTAAAGAATTTTATCGAAACCTAGGTGGCTTGTGGACACCATATCTATAGGTCTACTATGTTAATCTATTTACTTTCATTTACCTTACCTAGACTCCATGACTCCCATGGAATATAGTTATAATCAATCCCTTGTCAATCTATGATCGAATAATCAAGTTAGTGTTTAAGGGTCTATCGAGACTCTTAATACTATCTTTATATACATAAGAATTATTATTTAAAGAAACAATTAATTTAATTATTGGTTGATCACCCATGGAGGTGTTTATACTTCATATTCTAACTGCTAAATGATGTATTCCCTCCACCTGAATGAGTAATTAAATAAATTCCCTTCCATGTTCAAGTAAAACCTATATTTTCCAAATATATCATACTAACCACAAATATGTAGGTGATAAAAATCAGAAGACTGGTCCATGATCACATAATTAGTCATAGCTTCATCACAAATCTTCATTCCTTAAGACTTATATTAATCATATGATTTGACATATACTTACCAGATTAGTGAATGCTAATTCATATTCAATCACAAACAATTTTTCCTACTCAATATCTAAGAGATCTCGAGATCTATCTTGTTTAATCTCGTCTAGGAAGTTTTGGTCATTGAAGATTAGTTGGAATCACTTCTAATAATGTTTTCATCCTTCCATTCCACAATAACTTTACACCAAACCTATCTTGACCCTTTAGTAATGGTGTAGCCATGTAATTTCCCAAACAAACTTGTATTGAAAAAAATAAAACTAAGCTGAAACTCGAGACAAACTAATTATATACCATTTATAGGAAGATTAATTGTTAATTAATAGGAATTTACTTTTTGATAGTATCATTTTGAAACATGGATTTGTTTCCCCCTTACTTGTAGGAATATGATTTTACCCATGTGGTGTTGTGGTTCTTATATGTTGGGTGGTGACATGTATAATCATAGGAGATAGGTATTTTTTAGTTTAATTTTTATTTTGTTTTGTTTATCGCATTGGCCACTTAGTTCTTTTACTGGTTTCTATGGACAGGGAGTAGTTATATTCTATGAAGGAGGACAGAAGGGGTTCAGATTGTTTTAGTCTGACGGCTTTGATCTGAGGTGATATTATATGATTACTACTTGTCTCGCACCTCATATATTTTGGGGATTTCAATGTTTTTGACTCCATATTATGTTTTTGGTATGGCATTGGATCGTTTTGTGTTGGTTCGGGTGGATTTGGTTCTCACCAATCGAGGTAAGGCTTTAATGTTGTTGGTTGGTTTTTCACTGGTTATATTGGTTCCCTTATGTGTTTTAAGGTTCTTAATATCCTTTGTGTAGTGCGTTGATCCCTTCTCATTGGTTTTGAGTCACCAAGTCAAGGGTGACTTACCTGCGTGTGCATAGGTAAGTAAGTATATGTATGTGGGTTCCCCCGTTACGTGTATAGTCAACCATGGAAATGATTATACATGTATGGGGCTAGGTGTGACCATGTATATTTATAAAAATTCATACGTAGGTGAGTTGAGACTGTTATATGCATATAAGCATATGTGTAAGGATCCCCTTTCACATGTTCATGGTCATGCGGGTGTGTGCATTGGGGCTAGGTGTCCTTGCATGTGTGTGAAGGTGTGTATACCCAGTGGGGGAGGAACAGATTTTAGTTAGAAATCTCCAAGAGCCAAAGTGTATGGCTTGGTTCCACCTTGAGGTAAATTCCCTCTTGTATCCTCTTTAATTTAAGAATTCTTTAAATTGAATTTTTCTTCTTTCTTAATTCTGCTTAATTATATTGAATTCCATATCTTGAATAAGTTTTCTTTAATATAATTGTTTCATTTGATAAATAAAGTCATGTTTTCAGAATAAAACCACTTTTAAAAACAAAAAATATAAAATATATATCTTTATCATAAGATCATCCTGAATCAAGAGTCTGTTTTTTATAACATAAGATCAGTTTCTATAATGTGAAGGACAACTACATAGGATTTATTTGGAATCCTGGCTAGAAGATGTTGCCCCGCGGATGTTGCTGGACCGGGCCAACACGTCGCGGTCACCCCATGGTCATGACGTGGTCACGCCACGGTCACGCCCTGGTCATACTGTGGTCACACCGTGGTCACGCCGCAGTCCTGCCATGGTCACCCCACGGTCACGTCGTGGTCACGCCGTGGTCATGCCACGGTCACGCCGCGGTCATGCCACTATCACGCCGTGATTTGGCCCTGCTCTAGGACGTCACCCTGCAGCAGTTCACAGTCATTTCAGAATTCGATGTATGATACCTAGATAGAGTTTTATATACATTACCCACCCATAGTTAATGGGGAGGGAGGCGATGGCCGGAATTTTTCCCCACTTCCTCTCGCTCCCTTCGCTCCTGGCCGAAAGATGTTTCCCCACAGATGTCGTCAGACCGGGCCAACATGTCGTGGTCACCCCACGGTCACACCGCGGTCACACCATGGTCACACCGCGGTCATGTCACGGTCACGCCATGGTCACTCCATGGTCACTCCGCGGTAATGCAGTTATTTGGCCCTGCTCTAAGATGAAACCCCACGGTGGTCTACAGTCCTTTCGGAATTCTATGAATGATACCTAGATAGAGTTTTAGATACATTACCCACTCATAGTTAATGGGGAGGGAGGAAATGGCTGGAATGTCATCCCACCTCCCCCCAATCCCTTCGCTCTTGGCCAGAAGATGCTGCCCTGCAGATGTTGCTGGACCAGGCCAACACGCCACAGTCACGCCGCGGCCACACCGCGGCCATGCCGCGGTCACGCCATGGCCACGCCGCGGTCAAACCTCAGTCACGCCGCGGTCACGCCTCATTCATGACGCGGTCATGCTGTGGTCATGCTGCATTCACGCCGCGGTAATGTCATGATTTGGCCCTGGTCCAGGACGACACCCCGTGGTGGTTCGCAGTCCTGTCGAAATTCGATGTATGATACCTAGATAGAGTTTTAGATACATTACCCACCCTATTTTTGGATTCTATTGAAACATTAGTACAATGATCCACGGGTCATATGTGAATTGTAAAAGTCAACCTCACCTCAATCTGAGGGCCGGTGTGGCCGGCACAACTCAAACTGTCTCACTTTTATTTGAAATGGACAGGATTTTAAGTGAAAAAAACAATTGACATACGGAAAACTGACCAAACACATTCATATTCTATTTAAATTTAGGAAAATGATCCATGGGTCATATTTGACATGTACAAGTCAACCCCACTCAATCCAAGGCGCGGTGTGGTCGGCACCACTCAAAGTGTCTATCTTTTGTTTCGAAAGGACATCATTTTAAGTGAATACAACAACTGACATACAAAAAACCGACCAAAGGCATTCATATTAAATTAAAACTTTAGGAAAACGATCCATGGGTCATATTTGACTTTTACGAGTCAACCCCACCTCAATTCGAGGACCGTTGTGGCCGACACCACTCAAACTGTATCACTTTTATTTGAAATTGATAGGATTTTAAGTGAAAACAGCAACTGGCATACGGAAATCTGACCAAATGCATTCGGATTGGGTTGATACTTTTGGATAACAATACATGGGTCATTTGTGTCATGTACAAGTCAACCGCGCCTCAATCCAAGACGTGTTGTGGCCGAGACCACTCAAAGTCTCTCTCTTTTGTTTAAAATGGACATCATTTTAAGTGAAAACAACAACTGACAAATAGAAAACTGACAAAACACATTCGAATTCTATTATAACTTTAAGAAAATGATTAATGGGTCATATGTGACGTGTATGAGTCAACCCTACCTCAATCGGAAGAGCATTGTGGATGACACCACTCAAAATGTCTCTCTTTTTTTTTAAAAATGAACATCATTTTAAGTGAAAACAACAATTGACATACGGAAAAATGACCAAACACATTCAGATTCTGTTGAAAATTTATTAAAATGATACATGAGTCATATGTGATGTGTAAAAGTCAACCATGACTCAATCTGAGGTAAGGTGTGGCCAGAACCACTCAAAGTTCCTCTCTTTTGTTTCAAAAGGATATCATTTTAAGTAAATACAACAACTGACTTACGGAAAACCAAAAAAAAGGCATTTGGACTCTGTTTAAACTTTATTAAAACGATCCATGGGTCATATGTGACTTGTACAAGTAAACCCTACCTCAGTCTGAGGGCCAGTGTGGCCGACACCACTCAACTGTCTAACTTTTATTTGAAATGGACAGGATTTTAAGTGAAAACAACAACTAGCATACGGAAAACTGACCAAACACATTCGGATTGTGTTGATATTTTAGGAAAACGATCCATGGTTCATTTGTGACATGTAAGAGTCAACCCTGCCTCAATAAAAGGCACGGTATGTCCAACACCACTCAAAGTGTCTCTCTTTTGTTTAAAATGGACATCATTTTAAGTGAAAACAACAACTAACATACAGAAAATTGACCAAACATATTCAGATTCTGTTGAAACATTAAGACAACGATCCATGAGTCATATGTGACATGTAAGAGTCAAACCCATTTCAAATTCAAAGTGTGGTGTGGTCGTCACCACTCAAAGTGTCTCTCTTTTGTTTAAAATGAACACCATTTTAAGTGAAAACAACAATTGACATACAGAAAACTAACCAAACACATTCGGATTCTGTTGAAAATTTAGGGCAATGATCCATGGGTCATATGTGACGTGTATGAGTCAACTAAGCCTCTATAAAAGGATCTTTTTGGATGGAACCACACAAATTATCTCTCTTTTGTTTCAAAAGGACATCATTTTAAGTGAATACAACAACTGACATACAAAAAACAGACCAAAGGCATCCGTATTTTGTTGAAACTTTAGGAAAATGATCCATGGGTCATATGTGAATTGTATGAGTCATCCTAGCCTCAATATGAGGGCTAGTGTATCCAGTACCACTAAAACTGTCTCACTTTTATTTGAAATGGACAAGATTTTAAGTGAAAACAACAACTGGCATATGGAAAACTGACCAAACGCATTCAGATTGTGTTGATACTTTACAAAAATTATCCATGGGTCATTTGTGACCTGTACGAGTAAAACCCACCTCAATATGAGGAATGGTGTGGCCGACACCACTCAAAGTGTCTCTCTTTTGTTTAAAATGGACATCATTTTAAGTGAAAACAACAACTTTCATACGGAAAAATGACCAAAAGCATTCGTATTCTATTGAAACTTTAATAAAATGATCCATGGGTCATATGTGATGTGTAAGAGTAAACCCTGCCTCAATATTAAGCATGGTATGGCTGACACCACTCAAAGTGTCTCTCTTTTGTTTAAAATGAACATCATTTTAAGTGAAAACAAAAATTTATATACGGAAAACTAACCAAACACATTCAGATTCTGTTGAAAATTTAGGAAAACAATTCATGGGTCATATTTAAAGTGTAAAAGTCAACCTCGCCACAATCCAAGGTGCGGTGTGTCCAGCACCACTCAAGGTGTCTCTCTTTTGTTTCAAAAGGACATCATTTTAAGTGAATACAACAACTGACATACGGAAAACTGACTAAAGGCATTCAAATTCAATTGAAACTTTAGTAAAATGATACATGGGACATATGTTACTTTTAAAAGTCAACCATGCCTCAATCCATTGGCCAGTGTGGCCGGAAGTACTCAAAATGTATCACTTTTATTTGAAATGGACAAGATTTTAAGTGAAAACAACAACTGGCATATGGAAAACCAACCAAACGCATTTGGATTGTGTTGATAATTTATGAAAATGATCCATGGGTCATTTTTGACATGTTCAAGTCAACCCCGCCTCAATATAAGGCACGGTGAGTCCGACACAACTCAAAGTGTCTCTATTTTGTTTAAAATGGACATCATTTTAATTTAAAACAACAACTGACATATGGAAAAAAGATCAAACTCATGCGGATTCTGTTGAAACTTTAGGAAAATGGTCCATGGGTCATATGTGACATGTACAAGTCAACCCCACCTCAATATGAAGCATGGTGTGGCTGAAACCACTCAAAGATAGTGATTTACATGCATACCTTCACAAACTTTGAATCTCTTGATACCACTTTGAAATATCATGAGATGAATAGGGAATTAATACTTCTTCAATCTCAAAATCATTAATTGAACCTGTAAATGAAATATTTATGCAACCATGATTAGAATAATTTTGGATCATTTCACAGGTTACAAAAAATAGTTAACAATTATTTTGATTTTTTAAACATATTTTAGATTTTCTGTAAGCATGATCAAAAAAGTTTTAGAGTAGTTCACAGGTTATAAAAACAGTTCACAAGTTCTTTATTTTTTAAACCGATTTCATATTTCCTACAACCATGCTCTAAAAACTCTTAGAGAAGTTCATAGGTTACAAAAACATTTCACAAATTCCTTATTTTGTAAACATATTTCAGATTTTCAGTTTTCTGTAAACAAATTCTAGATTTTGACAACCCAACACATTGTTGAATTCATAGCTTATCCCTTTTACAAGCTCTTTATAAATACATGTTTCCCTATTAGAGATCACTCCCACAAAAGGTTAGACACATACCAAACTCTAAATGCACCAATCATTTCCAAAACCACACAATATATGTATCATGAAACCTTTAGAACCCACACTATCGGCTCAATCATATACCCTAAATGATTTTATATTTAAACACCCTATGAAAACTAATTGTACACATCCATGATTCCTCACTAGAATCACAATTCCACCCCAACCAATCCAATCAAAATGCCACCACAACCAATCCAAATCCAGTTACACAAACCTATGAGCCTTATAGAACATGGATTATATCTTTCCAGCAAATACATCACTCCCCACCATAGAAGTTTCATCATCATCAACTCACCCAAAACACCTCAACCACTTTGTCGAACTCTCCAACCACTACTAAAGACAGAATTAGATGTGTCAATATTTCCTACACCTAAGAAACCAAATGAAACATCAACTATCACTCATTCCCTATATCCTTGAATAAAACCCAAGGTATTATTCAAAATTTGATCCACTATGAGGACCTCGTCCATAAATAGTCAACGGTGTAGTTTCCACCATGTGGCTTCACAAAAAATCTCCATGATCATAACCCTTAAGATGTTTCATATCTTTCCAAAATATAGTAGGTTATCTTGACATATATACATTACCCCCCATTATTATAATGAAGATATTATTGGTTTTGGAATGATCGTCAATAAATAATTTTATGCTATGATTTTATCGATGAATACCACCAAAAGTCATCTATTTCAGATGTCACCAATCACTACATGGACATGTCAAAGTCATTTAAAATTCTTGGGCATCCCTACCCATGATAATATCATCACATTGAAATCATTCATCTGACTACTCGTAGTTTTCTTCCCTACTCAAGAAACTCAGCCTACGCCCTCTAACCTGTCCTACCCCTAGTAACCGCATACACTATAAAAACACCAAAACTCCAAGAGATTCTCATTTAATGAAAACTAGGAACCTCTATGTGCTTCTTACCAAAACCAAATATCCCATGCACAGTCTCCACCCAAAGATAAAGTTTACACATAAAACCACATCAACCCACATTTCCTTGATCATCTATTATTATCATGATCAAATTTATAAGTATAAGGACCACCCATTTTAATATAAATTACTCTGGCTAGGAACCCAAACATGTCCATCCCTCTAGAAGCCAACCACAAGGGTAAACCACAAGCACTCAAGTTCTCTTCCTCAAAACCAAAGCCACCCTACATTCCAAAACCCATATCAGGTTTCACCATTCAAGTACTACTTTTAAAGTTCCAAAAAATCCATCTTGATGTCACAAACCCAAAATCACACATATCATACTTGACCTATCTCATCTTCTGATGAGTTTACCTAAGACTAATTTTACTTCTGAATTAATCACACATTTATTCCTTTCATTTTCTCATCTGCTTCCAGAGCCTTAAACACCATATTTTCTTCTATTTCTTGCAAATTATTTTCAATTTAACATTTCATAATTTCTTCTGCTGATTACTACACAACGTTTTTTCCATATCTTTTTATTGAAACTCTCTTCATAAGGTGAATTTAACCTTACATTCATCAGGAATCAATATTATGAAATCAATATTAAGGACATTTTCAATTCGTTAAGGTGTTTTATTCTTTAAATCATCTTATTTTCTTCATATTTTGATGACCATAGTTTCGTAGTATTTATACAACATTCAAAAGTAAAGTGTGTGACTTCTAGTTAGTCTATTAACCAAAATCTTCCTGATTTTGGGATGATTTGAAGACGACTGAAATCGTTGGGTAGAAATCTGTTTGTCCCCCTTTCTGTGGCATCCATTTCTCTAGGTGATTTCGAACTCACCAAACAGATTCAATACATTTCTTTCGGTGGTCCTATGATTTTCACTGGAATCGAGATCCTCTGACTGCTTCACTTTGGTTTTTTTGAAACCTCCTGCAAGTTTTGTGTGTCTTGAGGTCGACCAGTGGGTTGGAAATCTGGTCCTTCATCTCTAACCTATAGATAGGTATTTTTGGCTTGGATCTTGGGAAAAAAGATGCATACCATGCAGGTTCACAAAACTTGGAAGAAACAGAGGCCTAAAAGGAGGGTGATGTTGGAGAGCCATTTCCAAGGGATTTACCCGTTAGAATAGATTCTTAGATTTATGTGAAGGGCCTTCAGATAATAATGATTCATGGAGTGGAAAAGGGTTGGTAACAGAAATCCCGATAAGGATGGAAATTTTCAAAAGGAGAAATCTTCAGTGATTCAAGAAGGAGCAATTGAACCTTCTAAGAATTATTAGACTTTATTAGAGTAAGATGATGAGAAACCAACATTTTTCTACTAGAATGGAATGAATAAACGAAATAAATTGGCCATTGAATTTGATGATCGCCTAGTTACTATTAACCAACCAATTTATTTAATATATCTCCAAAATTTCCTTTGTATTTTCAATCTCTATTAACCAACCAAATTCTTTAATATATCTCCAAAATTTCCTTTGTATTTTTAATCTCTCTAACTATTGGCTTCTCAACATTTATCAAACCTTTTGTAAACAGTTATCTTTAAACTATTAACACTTTTTATTTAACTTAAACACCAGTTTAACAACAATTTTGTATCTTAGAGAGGTGTAGGTTTTCAGTTTTACAGGTTGGGGTTTATAGGTTTGGAAATATATTGGAGATGTGTAGGTTTATAGTTTTATAGGTTGGTGTTTACATCTTTGGAATTAGGGGTTTACATGTAGGTTGTCCACATGCAGGATGCAGGCTGTTTACATGCAGCCTATCCAGTTTTGGGGATATAAGATGTATACCAACAGTTTTGCAAATGGTTGGTATACAGAGTATGTTGGACAGAGTATGACAACTTTTCTGAAACTGTTGGTACACAAGATAGAGTATGAAAATGGTTCTAAAACTGCTGGTATACAGGTATGCCAACGGTTCTAAAACCATTGGTATACTACGGGTTGGAATAAAATATATACCAATGGTCTAAAAACCGTTGGTATACCCACCAGTACCAATAGTTCATCAACCATTGGTACATATATATACCAACGGTTTAAGTATAACCATTGGTATAGATTAATTCCAGACCATATATGCCAATGGTATTCTAGGAACAGTTGGTATAGAGCTACTGCCATGCCTCACATACCAACGGGCTGTGAAACCGTTGTGAAATATTATCCCAACGGTTTCAGTGGATATCCCAATGGTTTAAAACCATTAGGAAATAAGGAATTTCCAATAGTGTTTCCTTCGTCATTCTATATCTAGTTCACTTCTTTGCATAAATCATCCCTTTCCAAACACCAAACTCCTGATTTTGGGGCCCTAAAATTTGGCAAACACTAGGAAATAGTTCCACCTTAAAACCTTGTCTTCATAAAACACCAACCATACTCATTTCTAGTCATCTGACTTTGACAACAAACACAATCACACCCAAAACTTACCAAGAGTACACTTTGAGGTATTTTTTACCAACAATAGATTATATGATTTTTCCTATAAATACATCCATTTCTTGATACTACAAGTGAACATAGTTCTAGAATAGATGTACCTAGGGGTAATAACTTTAAAAAAGGTTTATCAATCTTGAATTAAGTGTCACCTAGTAGATGGAAATGGGCCTTATTGTGCACCTAGTTTAACACTCCTGAGGGATATGCTTAGGATAATTCATATTTTATTTAAAACCCATTATGAAGAATTAGAAAATATTTTTATGAGTTAAAAACTTTCCCAAAGAAACCATGTTTATTATTATGAGATAATTCATGAATAATTTTTGTAATTTATGTTATTTTTTATATAGTTTTGGGATTATACATTATGGTTAATGATTTTATGATATAATATAGTGTTTTTCATTTTTTATAAATGGATCCTATAGGAAGTAATGGAAACCATATAAATTTACATACCATATATAGGGATTTACCTCCTAGGAAAGATAATGAAGTTGGAGATGGATCTACAGTTAGAGCTAATCAAATTATAACCATATTAGGGAAACTGATTATAGTTATAAGAAATAATATTCCTGTATAGAGTATCCTACTAATCAACCACGTAGTGTAAAAATATCAGTCCACTTTATGCATCAGAAACCTCCATCATTAAATAAAACTACATATTCATTTGTAGCTAAAAAATGGATAAGTTCTTTATATAATCTGTTACTCTATTTAGAAATAAATGAAAGGGAGAAATTTATCATGGAATTTTATCATCACTCAGTAGATATGGATCAATTTTGGTCATTGATTCAAAACATTAAGGATGAATAAGTAATATAAAACATGGAATGGAATGATTTTAAGGTACTCTTCTTAGAAAAGTATTTTCCCCATGGGAAATAAGTGGATATAGAGAGAAAATTCCAAAATCTAAAACAAAAGGAAGATTAAAATTTTTCTAAGTATGAATCCAAATTTACAAGGTTAGAAATTTACACTACAAACAGTGTACATAATCCAATGAGCAATATTTATTGTTTAATTGATTGGATTAATCCAATTATTCAAAGGGTAGTAGTTTCCCAAAATTTCTCATCAAACAAGGACATAGTATCATGTGAAATAAAGATAGACAAATAATTGTCCAAGTATTATGGACTTGAAGTTAAGAAAGAGAATAAGAGGATGGAATAGAAAAATATGCATAAAGGGGAGAAAGGAAAGAAGGATTTCCCCATGTGATAATTGTGGAATGAAACACTCTAGTACTTTCTTGAAGGGAATGAGAGTTTACTATAAGTGTGGAGATAAAGGCCACCATGAACATGATTTAAAGGGAAATAAATAATATTATAATGTGAAATGATTCAACTATAAGGAGATGGGGCACTGTGTAAATTAATTCCCCAAGAATCAAGGGAGTATACCTCAAATGAAGCTAAGGGTTCAGGGTCAAGATTATGTTATTACTATAGAAAAAGTGGAATGATTAATGTGATTTTGTTTGGATTCAATAATTATGTTATAGGAGTATTTTATCAATTATATTCTTATTATAATAATCATGAAACATATGAGAATTTTACTATAGTAATACAGTATTTTCAATAATATATTAAATGGTACTGATGACCAAGAAAAGAGATTCAGTAGAGAGTTGATATTTTTGGAAAAAACATTATTGATGGAATATAATCCTTAATAAACTCCTAGTCCTGATATAATAATGATAAATAAATTTTTATGGGATATTATTGGTGAACTTGAAATTTTATCTCTCTAAAAGTAATACATATTATATAAACATTTTTGTTACATCATAACTTTTTTGGATAAATTTTTTCAAATTTATCATACTTCTAAAAAAGATAATTAATATATTTATTTCAACAAGAACCTTATCATATCATCACAATAATTTCACAATTATATTCCAAATATAAAAAACATCTAAGAAAATGATATTACTAAGAAAATTATCAATGTATCAAAGAAAATAAGGTACTAATATATCTTTGTAAATATTTTATGGTATTATGTTTCTCATATAAGACATCTTATATTTACAATTATTGAATTGAAATTTTAAATTTATGGTTTATGTTTTGGATTATTAATCTTTAAATAAAAACTTTCCAACCATTATAGATTAAGATACAAATTCATATACTAAATTTTTTATAGAAATATCTAATTTCTTGTATTTATCAACTTTACCAATACATGGTTCGTTTATATTATAAATTTTAACATTTATTTTGATAATATTCATTAACTTTTACTCTTTTATATTGTATTTTAAAGTATTAGAAAGTTTTATGTCTCCTACATTTATTTTCAGTTACTCCTTTACAACCTCAAATAGTTGATATCTATATTTTTATTTTCAATATATGTTATATGTTTTGAATTTTTATTTTCATTACCTTGCTATTAATTTGAAACGTATTTTCAATGATTAACACAAATTTTATTTGATTGCAAGTACTCTATATTTCCAATCTAATTCGTCATTATTAAATAAAAATCAGATGCTTATATAGGTTTGTGGAAGATTATTTAATAATATATTTGATATATGTGTCATATTATATATTGTATTTAAATTTTAATATTCAAATATTAACATCCATAATTATTTTTAGCTGTATATATTGTAACATGAGCTTAAAAGTTTCTAATAATTTTCCATTATAATATTCATTTGGGTTTTTGGGTTTTAACATAATATTATTTAAAGTCATGTTTATGTTACATGGTATTTTGTTTATTAACCATTTTTTTATTAGGAGTTCAACCAATTTAAAATGTTACAATCAGGGGACTTAATAGAAGTTCATCTGTTACAAATAATAAAATGATTTCATACATTCCATAAAGTTTCCCACCAACTTAAATAACTAAATATATCAAGCTAGTTAAATATATTCACTATATATTTTTTAGGATAATTGTATGACATTATGGTGATATCATTTCAATTTCTATTTCCATACAACCACCTATATGAGATGATATATCTCCTTCCAATTTAACCCTATGCAATAAACCATCATTATCTATTATTATCTGGTTTGGTTCATTCAAAAGCTATAAATTATTTAATCCAATATTATTAAAATTATTATTGTTCATTCATTTAAATATATAAATTTTTTGGATGAATTTTTTTTTTATAAATTCAATTCACTCATTTCAACAAATACATTGAATTTTTATACTTATTAACATATTTAAATTTATTTAAATTTTTCAGAATTCTTTTCTTAAATGATTAATTTCATATTTGTTACTAATATTTTACTTCATTGTTTTCAATTTATATTCCAAAGAATGTAAATATTATTCTTCACTCTTAGGAACCTTAATGAATTCATTATTTTCATATGTAAATAGTGTTATCCAAAAACAAAATTATTTCATTCTTGTATGGAAATTATAGGTATCCACAATAATACTCATATTTATCGTGTAATGAAAACATGGATATCACTGGAAAAAAATTAATTTCCTTCTTAAATTATGTTTTTATGTTTTATATAATATTTATAAAATTACTTTTATTTATAAATTATAACACTCTAATATGTTTCTATTTTATGTTTACATTTTTTATAGCTATTATTAAAATATTAACTACATAATAGTTCTTCCTCAGTCTCAAATCTTACATCATTAAATACTTAAGGCTTATTTTTAAACATTAATCCTTCTAAAAATTATTTTACATCTGGTAGATATATATTTTCAAATGATCACATCCATAACTTATTATAAGGAAAAGGTAATCATTTTCATATATTCCTTCATAATTTTACTATCATATTTTTAAGTATTAAATAACATTTATTTGTCTTTTTTTAATGAAATTTTCAAAACTGAAACTTTTCCCTCAAATTTAATAAATATTTTCGAGAATGGATGTGAATAAATATTTTTTTTATAAATAATAACCATAAATTTGTGAGTTTGATCTGTTTTTTTTTCTGAATCTAAGCTTGTAAGTATTGTTAATTCTAACAACATCAATTATACATGGATAACATATTTGGTCAACAATCACATATTTTTTCATGATTTTTCAATTGGATAAAATAATATTTCCATACATAGTGAAAAAATCATTGGTCATGAGTTTTTATCCAATAAATTATATCTGAAGATTCTTTAGGCACTCAGTATGTTCATTTAAATCCTTCAAGTTTAGTAGAAAGTTTTTTTCTTTTCTCTTCCTCGTAATTTTCTCTTAATTTTTGGTTGTGTTATGAGGTACATTCCATCAATTGATTTAACTTTAGGAATATATATAAACCCATGACCTGAAGCACAACATAATCATTTTATTTTATTTTAAAAAAAATCATTGTCTGCCTATTTAAAATTCTCTTACCTAAAGTTTGTGTCAGGATTGAAGAAATTTGTAAGATGATGGAATATGTTAATAGGGAAATGAATGAGGTGCCACAACTCTAAGATTTTGTGGATTTGAAGGGTGTTTTTTGGGGTTCCAATTTATTGAAATTTGGGCATGGGGATTGTGGAGTAAGAATGGAGAAGGTGATGGAGTGCATTATCATCATGATCAGGAGGAATTATCATGGATTATGGATGTTTTACTTCTCTAGTTATAATGTTTGATTTTTTATTTACTTTTTTTACATTTAAAACATTTCATTTTATATTCCTATTTTTCAAATATCTTTAAAACCTATATTAAATGCATACATAATTATATTTAATTATTTCTAATTAATTTCCTTTTAATCCAACTATAACACATACTTTTTTTTGTACATGATCACTATATATACTATTTTTTAAGGAATTATCTTCCACATGTCCATTCTCCTTCAATTTTTTCACTCCAAAACTTGTTCCACTATTTCCCATCAGGTTCATCTCATTATATGTTTTTCATTTCATCACACATTACCTTCACACATCCACCTTCTCACACTTCACCTCTCACCAAATTTAAAGTGTAATGCCACTCTGAGACTATACCATCACTCAACCTTTATGACAATTTCAATCCTATTATTGAAACCCTATAGAACTTCTCTTCTTTCTCCCTTGATTCCCAACAATGAATCACTCTTTTCCTGGTTTTTTGTTTTATCCTATTTAGTTTTCCATGTTATAAACCCCCTAATTTTCTAAAAACTAATTTTTATTTCCCTCCCTTCATATGGTTTCCGTTAATAACACACATTGGCATCCATTTTCGTGTTATTCTTATTTAATAACATATTTTTCCTTGACTATGAATCCCTAAATTTATTTTTCCCTTACTCTATTTCTATATATTCCCACTCCAGTGTTCATTGGTGTAGTTCTTTTCTATATTCTATGATGATATATTCCTAATTATAAAATGGTATTCCTATTTCCCATCAATAAATTACTACAATATAGAACTCCTCTAGGTATAAATTCATTTTTATTTATTTATTTACTTCTTACAAATATCCATCCTACGTTTTATGTTTCTAAAACTATGATGGAATATTATATGAACATTCATATATTATTATCTTTTTTTTGGAATATCAAGTGATGTTATTTACAAATTTGTTTATTGTAGTTGGGGTGGTGGAAAATTAGTTAACACATCCCATAATCCTTCATGAAACCAAGGATCAAATATAAGTGGGGAGAATTTATGAAGATACTATAGCAGCACTGTAGCAGGTACTATAGCAGTACTACAGTAGTGAAACTATTAACATGATTTGGGATTTTGGGACACTAATTTGGGCATATGGGCAATGGGTCCATCGGTCCATACAAGGCCATTGGGCTACAAATCCTCTATGGAAAAGAGGGTAATTTTGGTCATCATTAATGGATAGAAGTTGGATTGACAGGGGTCAGGAAAATGGATCGACATAATAAGAAGGTGGTGTGGGAAGGTATTTCCATGAGGGTGGCCTCAACAAGGGGATAGGTGTAGTGATTCTTATCATCCATCCTTCCATATCCATAGAAATGATATGGGATATAAGGGTTCCCTTCCACATGACCATCTACATCAGGGACTAATCTAATGATACAGTGAAATAGGTTGGTGATGCAAGTGAGGTCTACTTAGGCATCATTGGGTGGGTAGCTCAAAATAACTATAAGTGTACTAAAACCTTCCCTCAAAATCCTTTTTAAATTTTTTGAATAAATCACTTTTAGTTAAGTGGGAACCTCACAATCATAATGCCTCAAAAAATAGGACCCAACCCAAAAGAAAAACCACAAACCAAAACCATCACAAATACAAAATTAAAAATTCATCCATGTACCACCTTTCAAGACTCAATTTGAAAATTAAAAATTTAAAAAAAATCACTATCACACCGCCTCGGTTAGAAAAACATCTCTAGACATGAATGCTTATATAACCTCGATACTAAAACCAACTAGAACATCCCTCATGTCACTACCATCACATAGTTACTGACACAAATGTTGACCAACATCAGAACCTCATAAACAGAATCCCCAACACACCTTCTAAGGACCTCACTGCCAGAAGAAGAACCCACAAACCATAAAAAACATATCTCACCATCATATTCATCAGAAAAGAAAAACCATAAACACATTACATTAGAATAAATAAAAATGAAGATCCAACACTTAGGGAACCCAGAGAAAGGGATAAGGTTGTTGTTATAACACCTCCTAGAACACCCTATCTCTCACAAAAACACATCCCAAAACCTTCTTGAAAACCATATCACCCAACTATCTTGGAAAGGATAAATGGACTTGAAATATATAGTAGTGTAAGAGTGGACAAGACCTTCATAATGATCCATGATGGAACTAGGGAAATAAACCCCACATAAAAATCATCAACGAACAAGAACTATCGAAAAAGTTAGACAACTCCATTAGAAATCAACACCAAAGGATCAGAGAAAATGTTATCTTCACTAGGATGAAACAAATAAAAATAACAATCCCATTCCATCTGATTAAACTAGAAACCAAAGTGATAGATGTCACTAGCCAAGACAAGCCCCCAACATTAACATCACAACCACCAACACCATCCCAAAAACACCTCAAATATCCTCATACTTAACCAAAATGTGGTCAAGCACAAGAGGATGTGTAGTAAGATAAGAGAAGGTGAAAGGGATAAGGAGGAACTTCAAAACCTCGCACCAATACAATATCAACCCACCTATGTTCCTTCATGACAAACCAAGATGGATTTTAGCATGAAGGTGTGGGTGATAAGAGCATAGGTTGGAGTGAAATACACCCATGAAGTGACCGTGAACAAACAACTAAAATGGAACTATATGAAAAATAAATAAAAATAAATAGAAAGGGCTCTATGAGAGCTAGTAATATAGAGGAGGAGTGGGAGAACAATGGATGGAGAGGAAGAAGAAGGTGAAGAGGTGGAAAACCTATGTCATCAAAGAAGATAGAAAAAATCAAGAAGGAACGATCTTAGAAAGAGTGAGGATTGAATTATGAAGATGGGGAAGGAGATGAAGGGGAGAGCCACTCCATTTCTAGGGGAACAACCCTAAATATAGGATAACCACACCCAAGAGAGAATGATGGGAGAAAACGGTTCCATAAGTGTACTAAAACATATCATTTATCCCTCCACACACACTGTGGAAGGAGGGGTTCAATTCCATGATGTGTCAGCTTGAATGACGAAACTGTTCATGTCAAGGGGGAAAATGAAACTTTTATATTGGGATCAAGGTGTGATGATTACTATAAATGAGGTGGTATTCCGTATGACTGGAGATAAGGCATGATGCATACTACTCACTTAGAGAATTAAAATTTCATGTATAGGCCTTCATACTACTCGGAATTCAGGTAATAAAAAATTGTAATGGGACGTTTATCCACTAGGCCTCCAGGTCATGTAAAGGGTTACCTCTCAACTGAGTTGAAAAGGTGGGATTTTTTTCCTTAATAAAAAGGGGGTGTTTCCCCTACTTATTAAAAAATATTTATGTTCTACTTTTTAATTATATGTTATATGTTTTCATTTATTATTTTCATAGTCATGACATTATCTTTCTCATTATCTGCATTTGATATAAAAAATTTACTTTTGTTATAGGTTCTCTATATTTTAAATACCACATAAATATATTGAATAATAATATGACATAATTATTAAAATGATAAATAGTTATTAAAAGGATTCATTACCTTTCTCAAAATTTTAAATGAATATTCTTGAATACATTGCACTATTTGAAAATTATACATAATCTGATCTAAATATGTTATACTTTGTGATATAAGAATATATTTTTTGGTGAAGGATCATTGGTGTATTAATGATAAATTTTAATTACTCGTTATTATTTTTTAATATTATTTACTTATTTAATTTTTTATATTGTGTTTTTAATATCTATTTTTAAAAGTATATATTCAAAAACAACTTCATTTCTTATTATTTTCTCTTCTATATTATCTTCTCTTTGTCAATATTCATGTTGATTTATATTAATGCCTTGTGCGTTCTTTTTTGGGATGTTCAGATTCATTTAAATATATTCAATGTTATTAACATAATTTTTTATTTTTTTCAATAAATAAATGTATAAACTATTTCATATGATAATATAAAATAATAGTTTCATAATAAAAAAACTATATAATTGATTTCATTCAAATTTTTTATACTTCTCTACATTCTGAAAAGGGATTTTGGTTGTAATTCCCCCTTTCCATAAAGATGTATGTAAATGGTTTTTTAGTTTGGTGTTATGTTTTAAAGATTAATATTTTATATAATATTTTATAAAATTCATATTTATATTAACTCTAACAATATTTCAATCAATTTCCATACATTTGATGTTAATTTGTTTTTTTAGTTTTCTCCCATTATGATTTTTAAGTGTTTCTCTGGTTTTTTATCCCTAATTTCCTTGAATTTCCTCCATAAATATTCCTTACTGGTTGGTATACTTAGTAAGGTGCCTTCTACTTCCATTTTATATATATAAATATGGTCATATATATATATATATATTTGTGTGTGTGTGTGTTTTGTGTGTGTGTGTGTATTATGACACACATACACACAATTATTTATCCATATACATACACACATATATATAATGATATATACATGTAATTTAATATATATATATATATATATATTATATGAAAACTAACTAGATTTTAGTATTGTATTGGGAGATACATACTTATACATTTTTCTTATTATCATTCCCCTAATTATTCATTAATCATTATATATTGATTCTAGATTTCAATATCTAACATTAAAACTTTTTATGATTACATGTTTTAATATTTTATATTAAATAAAACTGAATTCATGTGAAATAATGAGAAAAACACCAGCATGTATACTAATTGAGAAGACTCTTTTGTATACATTTCATCATTTTCTCCCTTCATATCACCCTTTTAAGGAAAATCTGAAATAATTCATAAGCCACTTCAAATTTCTGAGAATGTTATAATCTCACATTCTAAGGACTTCTAATACTCAAAAATATTCTCTAATGGTCATACAAAAATAACATGGGACATTGAGCCTGTACATATGATTCTCAATCCCAATTTTCTTCTTGAATACATCTATGTTCCATAAAACTTGAATGAAAAGAAATATATTCCCTTATGACACCTTTTCATTCTGATCAAGAATCCACACTATACTTTCCTCAAACAAATCATCTACCTCCAACTCAACTTCCTCACTATCAATCACATGGGAATGATCTAACTCATACATTATAATATGAGAAACATAAAACACATTATAAATACATAAATTTTATGGATAGAGATCTAATTGGTAATCCACTAACTAGATTCACTCCAATATCACAAACAACCCACAAATTGTGATGTCAGTTTACCCTGCTTCCACAATCTTCAGTTCCCAGATCAAGAAAATTTGGTCACCATGATCAACTCCAAAGGTATCCATTGTCAGTCTATATAAGGACTCTCCCTGTTCTTAGTGGTTACCAACGACTTTCTGGTTAATTTCACCCACTCATGCGTTTCATGTGCTAAAATAGGCACGATAACTACTGACTTAGTGACTCTGTTCCAACATAACAAATAATAACTTTGTCGATCATAAAGAGCCTCAAAATGATCCATCTAAATTGAAGAATAAAAAATTTTATTTTATGAAAGCTTTTCCAAATCCATATGGTCATCCCATCCTCTTCCAAAGTCTATCACACATGCTCTAATCATATCCTCTAACATATATATAATATTATTTGAATATACATCCATCATATGGTGATATTTCATAATCTACATCAGTTGTGAATCCATTACCTTCTAAATTCCTTTCCAAAAATTTGATGTAAAGACAACATCTTGATTTGACATAATAATCATAGGCACTCCATGAAGTCGCACTATCTCTAAAAAGTATAACCTACCTAAATCATGGATAGATTAATTTTCTCAAATGGGAATGAAATGTGAAGCCTTATTAATCTAGTAAATGAAAATTCACACTATATCCTAGCCTCTTAGGGTCTTGGGAAACCTTATGTCAGTCAATCTTTATCTTATTCCACATCCATGTGGGTATACGAAGAGGCTCAAGTAAACCACTTGGCCATTGATATTCCACTTTGACCCTTTGTAAAGTGAGTAAAAGAGATAATAACCTTGTTAGGTCCTTTCTCATGACTGAACACCAGAAATGATGTTAGATATCTTGATACATATTAGTAAATTATAGATACACCACACATTTTGAGGTGTATGAATCCCTCATCAATTCCACTCTTATATAATTAGAAACTAACACTCTACCATGGAAATGAAGCATATTATTCTCATTTAAGGAATACCCTATAACAATGTCATCTCATGTAAACGACTCCCACATAACTGGAAAATCATGACCAGCCTTCTGACTTGACTCAACCTGATCAAACAAAGCATAAGTGATGAAAAAGGGTGAACAAGTTACTTACTCTTACTCTATAAATACACCTACATTATAATTCATAGGAACACTCTTTATCTTACATTGTTATTACAATGTCTGATATCCTAACTCTTACATCTTACAACTAAAATCATCAGAAAAAACATTACCATTTCCAAGGGTATATGTCGTCTTAAAATCAGACATCTATAGATACTCAACCCAATGTCTCTATTGTAGATCCTGGTATCACTGATAGAAAATATATTGTAAGGTATTATAGTGTATTTTGACAAAAAAATCTATTTATGAAGAGATAATTATGTCAACATTTCATGTAATTTACCACAACAACAAACTTCAGGTCTTGAGTAGGGTAGTTTCACTCATGGAGTCATAGATGGAAAGACTCGTAAGCAACTACTCAGTCATTATACATCAAGATAGTCCCCAAACTAACTTCAATAGAATCCTATTACATTGTATAACCAATCTAAGGTTATTTTAAAATCATAATCATAGAATATTTTAACATTCTCTTTATTTCTAGGAAGGCCTAATCACATAGGTTAGTCCACATGAAATTTACCCCCTTCATGTTATGTTTAGATATATATACTACCAAATGGGAGAATTCTTGGATAAAAAAACTATATTAATTGACTAATACAAGGAAAATGTGAATAAAAAACATTTCTAGGACATACTCAAGATGTTACTTCCCCCACCTTATTTAGATCAATAGAGATTCTTATCTTAGAAATAACATATACAAGAAACCATACCTCTTGGATCCAATAGGGACACTTCTAAATCTTGGCATAAAGCTGATCTTCTCAAACTATATTCAACCCGATATCCAAATGTATATCATGAAATTATGAGTCCCACGAATATACCAAGATTTCATCAATAAAAACCATAATTAATGAATCCAATTATGGGTGATACATTTGATTAATGAGGGATATAAACACAATTAGAGAATTCGATAACCCAAACAACATCATAAGGTACTCATATAACCCATATATTCTCCTGAATGAAATCTTTATTATATCATTTTCTCTAACCTATATTTGGTGATAGCCTGATCATATATCAATGTTTAATAACCACCGGGATTCCCTCCACTGATCAAAAAAATATTGATCCTTGAAATGGATATCGATTATATATTATGACCTCATTTAAATTTCAGTAATTAATTCATTGCCTTAGGATACCATCAAACTTGTTAAAAAAAGAACTAGATTACCCTAAGGGTATGTTCTTGGTAGAATAAACCCCTTTACTTTAAAATATATAAGATATAATTTTAACTCCTTCATCTAAGTTGGAGCCATATGATGTGGAGGGATCGATACAAGCAATTCACTTAACATGAGTTCAATCTTGAAATCAATTCCTATTTTGTGAGGGTGTCTTGAGAAATAATTTTCAAATATTTCTGGGTAAAGGACCACAATAGTATGAAAAGTGATTATATCCATTACTTTATCTACTACAAGAAAAATAATTACCACTTGAGACATAATAGTACCGATATGATAGAGGTTCGGTCACACTCTACCCACTCCTAGATCCCATGCACTAGTTAGGACATGATTCACTCCTTCTAGGGAGGTATAGGTCACTCATCTTTGATAACTATTGATATGATCTCTATAAAAATTAACCTAATTTATACCAAATATCACATTAAAATTGGTCATCTCAAAAACTGGGAAATCCCACATATGTATGTAACCTAAAACCACTATAGGACATTCCATATATCTCTGATTATTATCTATCCTCTTTTAGAGATAAGTATCAAGAGAAAAATATTCAAGGAAAATATCTATAGGAAAACCTAACCAAACAACAAGTTGAGAATATATTAAATAATTAGAAGGAAATGTATTAAATAAGGTAGTAGAGAGTGTATATGTAATTAAAACTGTACCTCAAACTATCAGAGGACCCTCTCCACCATCAGTAGCAATGTGATCCACTACATAGGATCTACCAACATTGGATCCATGAAATTTTTCCCATGATACCTGGTTCACCTAATTTACCAAACCCTATGAAGTATGTAACTATTTCTAATACTCTCTGCCTGCTCCATGGCTTGACCCTCCTATAGTCACCCAAATCCTTGTCAGATATTCTCTTGGACATGCCCTTGGAGCCTATTTCTGCCCAAAGGTTCCATGATAACTCAATCATGGATCTCTCAAAAAGAAATAATGGATATTTACCATATTACCACAATGATGACACTTCCTTTGAGTGTCTGGATAGAATTTTTGGTAGTATCCAAACCTTGCATAGTTAAAAAAAATAGGAAACACCACCTCCTATAGAGGGAATTAATGAAACCTTTCTCTACTACATTTGGATATCACTAACCTGGGGAATCTATGCATCCTTAATCTTTTTTTTATGGGGAACTCATATACCCACTCGAGAACCCAACTATAGGTCTACTAAGGATAGTAATAAGATATGTTGTTTATCCTCCTCTAAATCCTTCTAAATTATAAGGTCCTTATGAATTACATCTAAGTATGTGGTTGGTTTAAAGTTCCTCACTAGGATTAAATCACAAACGTTCAATATTTCTACACCTCATTCTCATCCAAAATAAGAGTAAAATATATAAACTTCATAGAGTGATTAAAATACTACATCACTATCATCATTCTCTACTTGATTTTAATGAACTCTTGATCTCTATCCAACATCAATTTATTTAGGAATATTTCCTTGAAAAATAGGTTCTTTAAAGTATCTCAAGTCAGACCCTCATTCCTCATAGACTGGTTCAACATGATACTACATATCCGAGTAGGTTCCTAAAGCATATTGGCCACCAATTTCACTCATTGCTCTCTAGGAGTCTCTATTTAATCAAAAATTCCTTCCATGATCTCAATTCAATCCTTATAATCCTGGGGACCTCCAATACCCTAGAATTATGAGGGATACTATAATTGTAAATATCATGAAAAATCAACCCTATTCATCCCACCACTTTGGGTTCCTCCACCCTGAATAGGTACTAGCTGAAAGACTCCATCCCAGTGTGGTTCTACTGCCTAGATTGTTAGAGGACCTATAGTAACATACTCAACTGCATTCTTATTCATGTTTAGAAGTGTTTTAGTATAATTTTCCATGAATGGATCATTCAAAACAGCTTCCCTAGGATCCCCCTAATACTTTTTTGAGGTGGAATTATTTTAAATTCCATAGATAACACATATAAATTCTTTTAATAGTTTAAATATCAATACTACATAAGTGTTTAACAGGAACACGCATAATAAAATCTCTACAGAGACTCATCCTAAGAGGCTACCAATGACTATAATGTATAACCCCTTAAACTAACCAAGGCCTAAGATTAATTCTCTGGTATCTATACATTAGTCATAGTCATGTATATATAACAATATATATAATTCTCTTGAATAAATAATTAAAGAAGTTTGAGGTGTTGGTCGAGTGGTAAAGAAACACTGTTAAACTACATGTGGTCAGGGGTTCAACCATATATGGCCTTTAATTTATGGGTGGTGGTCATAGTAATGGGTTTATGGTATGATGATGGGAGGAAACACCAGTGGTGATGTGATTAGGATGGTAGGGGAGACGCAAGTTGTCAACAATCTCTGGTTGTGTTGGTGTAGGCTAAGGTTTAAGGTATACATTCCATATTATAATAAGATTTAATTTATACTGGGCCTTTAGGCCATGTAATGGGTTTCCCTCTACCCATAATAAAATATATTTCTTTCCTTTATTTAATAAAACAAGAGGCTTCAACCCCTACTTTACAAAAACAAATTCCGTAGTAGTTCATGAAAAGGGTATAGAACAAAAATGATAAATGTCACATAATTAATTAAATCTCTATCAATAAAAAGAAAATAGGTGCATGACATGTGAACATACACACATAATAATGATACATAAACTCACCCAAATCCCATAAACTATAACTGCACAAAAATAGTCAGCATTAAGATGAAATTTTAATACCTCAACCAATAATAGAGATCCCACTTTCTCCAGTAACTCATATTTCCCTTAAACATAAGCTGGTTAGGCATATGCGTAATTCCCATAACCAATTACCAATTATCATATATCCTTTCTAAAAAACTCTGAAATCATATCCAAGGAAAATGGATAGATTTGATACAATTTTTTAATTCCCTAACGTGAATCATTAGGTCTTAGAGGGAGTGTCACATGACCTCATGTGCGCCTCCTCATATGCAAGAGGCTACCGACTAGCTGTGATAGCCTAAATTGTAACATAGGGAGAATATTACCTTGGTATAGATATCCAACCAACACATATATGTGAGGAATAGATAATAAAATAAAAGAATCATACTATATAATTAATCAACATAAACCATGTTTAATCAATATGTCATAAAAGACAGCCAAACAACCATCCAACTGTAGGTCAAGTACTAAAGAAAAGAAATGATGGAAGATAACAGGAGACTCTATAACAAGCAAACCAAAGTCTATATTAACTCCACCCATCTAACCTGATCTTCCATCTCAACCAACCGACACAAGGCCCTTACACTATACTTGATTCATGACTATAATGTATATTCACATACTAAGAGTCCCATTTAGGTTATGAGTATAAACCTAGTATGACACCACCAATGCATCCTTAACATAAGTGAAACATGTATATAAAAGTGTATGAAATTATGGGGAAAAATAAACAGTAAGAAACCACACGTTACATCATAAGAGAAGTTATTTCTAGTTTCCATGAATCTTAGAATGGGCCACAAGGCCAACATAAGTCTTGAAACAATCCACAAGGCCATCATGCCATGGGTTAGGCTAGATGACCATCATGACCCACCAACTATCTCATGTTAGGATAAAAGGTAATCATTCCCCACTACCAATATCATGTCAGGTCACAAGACAATATGCCCTGCTGCCAATATTAGGTTAGGTCACAAGGCCATCATGCCACTATATCTTTTGTTCAAGAATCTGATATAATCATTACGTATCACATTTAACATTCACCACCTCTAAGTGATTAAACAAGGCATGAATGTTCCATTTTTCACTTTGATACCAGATATTAGAAGTCTATAACCATACACATATATACATACATAATCTATAATAATGAAAATGTTAAGTTATACACACAAAATCATGACACGTTAATAGAGGTCTCATGGGCCACACATGCACAAACACACGTGTAATATCAAGAGAGGTCTCACGGGAAATAAACACATGAACACAAGAATTTAATACTATAAAATGTTATATAATTATTATAACATGGTAAGGAACATCCTAACTTAAGCGCATTGCATCCCATCATCAAGGTTAACCACCCAAATCAAGTTCTCACGCCTAAAATCTCTATAATTAACCTCAAATCACCAATTGATGATTCAAGAGAACAGATCTAAGAATAATAACATGTCAAGTGATTGGATTAGTTTAAAATTTCCCAATAAAAACTGACGTAATGAGAAGATCAAGATAGATTTCACAATGATCAAGACAAAACTAGATTTCCACCTTCCTTTTCTCTAAATCTAGAAATAATCACATTAGATCATGTCAAAATTCCAATATCCAACTATTAAATTACATATCTAGGGTCTTCACCAAGGATAAGATAGAATATATAGCAAGAAAAAGAATAATGGCGTACAAACAATCACATACCTTGAAATCCCTAGGACTAATATCTCTAGATCCAACAAAATTTCTCTCTGGAGGGAGAAAATTCACCAAGAACTGCATCTAGAGTCCCTGGGATTGATACCCCTAGTTGTAGAAATATGAATAAGGGTTTTATAGGATTTTTTAGGTTAATATATGAATTTTACATTAATTGTTCATGCAAAGTTTGGCCATACAGTTTACTAAATCGGGCATCAACCATGATAAGCTCACCACCTTTTCAAGTAACTCGCATGATTTTTACGTGCAGTTTGGTAAACCATGTGTAAATAGTGATTGTACTTATATTCTTTCAAAATATGATGAATATGATTCCATTTTTTGTTTTTCAATCACTCTAAAAACACAACACTATCTATTAAGCTCAAAAACCATATACATTTATGAATTAGAAAAAAAATCCTTTTTCAAGTTCAAGCTAAATTTTTCAAGAATTAATAGAAACACAATTAAAAACATGGAATGTTAAAAAAATTCTAAATATTATTAAAAAAACATAAAATCTATTAACAAGTTCATTTTTCAAAATAAATACCAAAATTTTCCAAAATTATAGAAAAAAATAGTTTAATTTCCCTAAAAATGAGATAATTTTGGGGAATAAGTCATTGAAATTCACTGTAAAAGTGATGAAAATATGAGCACTATCAATATACCCACACTTAAGGCTTGTAATTATGGAATGAAAGAATAAAAAGTATTATAAAAGTAAGTTAAATGCCCAAGAACATGATAGTCACCAAATTCAACACTAAGTCTCCCAAAATTAACTTGCCTCCTCAATGACTTGTTTTCCAAATTCTCCATTAGCCTGAAATGTTTTCTCATTGCACAAATTTTAATTTTTGACAAAGATTTTCTCATAAAAATTCAGGAAGGGGTCACCATAGGTTTGATTAGTATATAAATATTAACATGATTGAGTGAATAACATGATTTAATAATGAGGAATTTTCATTTATGTTCTGTGATTGAGGGTTGGTAGGTTTTAAATATTAAAAAATTTTGTGGCAGAAATAGGAGGATTGGATATTTTTAAAGAAAAATACACGATTTTAATTTTATATACCATAATTGAATTATCTTAACTCTTCCAAAAATTATATTACTCCAAGTATCATGAAAATTATAATGGAAACATCACACTTTTAACATTCCAGTAGTAAAAATGTATCCACTAAACTGCCTTAAATAGATTTGAAATTGTATTTTATTATGAAAGTTTTTACAAAATTATAGATTTTAAAGTTATAGGTGGTTTTATTGAACTTTAAACAATTATATGAAATTATCAACCCAATTTTTTAATAATAAATCTTCTTTCAAAAATTACCAAACATTATGTTTCATTGCTTTTAATGATATTTTAACACATCGTACCCTTTGAAAAAAAATTATGTTTTAAAATTATACTCTAAACATAATCATTCAATGTAGCTTTAAAAATAATTATTATTGATATTTTATTCCTAAATCAACACCACATGATATTCCAAACCACAATAATACACCCTCCCCTACACTTGAGTTCAACTAAAATCCTAAAAGTTTCTCATAGAGTAGGTTATATAGGGATTTGGGTTGGTAATGTGGCTACCTACTAGGATGTTTATGGGTACTAATAGATCACAAAGGTTAGATGTTAAAGGTAGGACAGAATAATAGTTTCTTTAGAAAAAAGGGGGTTAAAACTAAAATAAACTTCTCAATTATCTTCAAAACAAGTACCTTAAATCTCTATGGTTTTGATAAAAACATAAAAAAAAATTGGCATAATAAATCATTGTTTGGTTCACTAAATATGTGAGGTTATTGGGTAGAAGATGTAAAAAAGTGTTTTATGGTATGTTATTCAAAATTTTATTGGCCTTTTCATGAATTTCCAAAAATTTTGAATAGAAAAAAAAATCATTTTATAATTCATTTAAATTCAGTTCCATGGTTCAAATTAATTCACACATTGGAATCAGTTTTAAAAATTAAAAAGGAATTTATTTTGAGATCAAAAAAATTAAAATACAAAAAAATGAAAAATAAACATACAAAAATGAAACAAAAACTAAAAAAAAAATTAAAAAAAAATAAAATTGAAAATAAAATAAAAAAACTTAATCTTACAAAGGTTACCCCCCATAAACACACACACACACATATATATTATGAAATATATTCATTATGTAATATTTTATATAAGAAATTAAAAACATGAATTATTAAAATAAAAAAAGTGAACCGGAATAAAATAACCTAACTTAAATTAAATTCAATGACTTAAAAGTGAATCCCATCCCCTAGTAGATCTTAAAAACTCTCTCTAAATAGATTCAATATCTACCCATCAATTATAAATAGATCTTCTTTATCTAGTTCTTTAATCTTAATAACACAAAATTGAATAGCATAAGTAAAAGAGTTCAAACCATTTCTAATAAAATTTACCTTGAAATGTCTTGAGTTTAAATTCAAACAACAACTCTTTTCTGATTTGAATTATTTATTGAGTATCAAATCATCCGGAAAAAATTTGGTCTTTTCTTTATATAACCAAGAGTTATCATAATAATTATTTTTGATTTCTTCCAAATCATGCTAGAAAAATTTTCTATTATTTCTATATTAAAATATATTTATGTTGTGGGTTTTGAAAACCCAAAAAAAAACTTTTTTTATCATTTCCATAGGTAAATGAAAATATTTTCCATAAACCAATCTAAAACATGACATTTAAATTGGAGATTTCAAATTAGTCTTGTAATTGTAAAGAACATCATCAAACCTTTTCTACTATGGTGGATAGTTTTTTCCAAATGTGTTTGATTTATCTGTTTGAAAAATAAACCATTCCATTTGTTTAAGAATTGTAGAGTATAGAATCCCTATGATGAACTCCATACTTCCTTGTGATATATTCTATAGATATATTACAAAAAATGGTATCTTGATCAGTGATGATATACTTTGGTAGCCCAATAGATTTCCTATCAAAAATTTGGAAACAACTTTTCATGATCATATCTATTGGGAATAACCTATATCCACTTAGAAACATGATCAATAAAAAGTAATATGTAAAGGTTCCAAAAATAATTGTAAAATGGTCCCATTAAATCCATACCATGAACATTAAAGGAATTACATTTACATAAACATGCACTATAGTGGCATGACCTATGATTGATATTTTGAGGAAGATACTCAAAAAATTGAGCTTATATTATCACTACTTATAATTTAAAATACAATATATAATAAATACTAATATAGTGGGGATTTATTAAAACACCTTCTTTCACACCAACTCAAGAAACCATAAAAATTTAAATATCACAAAACAAAAAGAAAAAACTAACTCTTTAATATTATTCATGACCTGAGGATTAAAAAAAAGGAGTGAAATTTTAATCCACATTAAGAACCAATACATTATATTATCTGGGTTACTTCTTAATGTAATCATTAAAATACTTGAACTTATTGTAATAACTTTACTGAACATCATTTATTGAATTCACCACTTTATCCAAAACATCATTTTCCAAAATAATAAAATTATAATTTCTTATATTGGAATTATTTATTCATATCTAATTGAATTCTTAAAGTAATTAAGGGGTTTATTATTCCAAGAATATAACCTAAAGAATAATCATCAGAGGATTCTAAGGAATCATCATCCTAGTTATCATATTGTAAGGCTTTATCATGAGCATCAATGGATCCATTATTATAAGTTGATGGAATGTTATTAAACCTTTATTCCCTATTCATGTGGGACATGATAATTCTATAAATATACTCTTCATATAACATTATCATATCCTCATAAATTCCCACATTGGTAAAAATTTTAGGATCATCAACTTGACCAACCACTAGGTTGACCTCAACAGTCTTCATGGTTTTATCAACACATTGTCTCTCATCTTTTTTTATTGGGGAATCTTGTCTAGTGGAAAAATTATCAACTAATTTTATATAAGGATAAACCTCAATGTAAATGTTTTACACATTATCAATTTTTCCAATCTGTATAACCAATTCCATCATTTCCATAAATGAAGCACGAGGCCATAGTAATGTCTTGAAAAAATTTGGGTTATTAGGTTTTAGATAAAATTTCAATTTTGGTTTGGTGAGGGGTTTTTTTGATAAATGGAACTCATATTAGGATTCGAAGGGTATTTAAATTATTATATGGTTTTTTATATGTGTTTTAAGGACTGGTAAGTGTCTTAGGTGATCAGGTGTAAGTAAGAGAAAGGTTGGGGTGACCAGTGGACTGAAATTTAGTATCCAATAACCATTCACATTGTAAACCTTACCTCACATCATGAATGTGGTTGTTTGAAGGGATAACACCCTTTACTGGAACATTTAATTCCATGAACCTGGGTTTTATGGTGTTAATGTGTCAGACAAGATGAATTCACACTGTGAACCGCCTGGTCCACACCATGAATATTACTCAAGTGAATTTTTTGAGTAGGGATGGGCCGTATTTTTATGATCATGATTCCTTTGATTTTAGGGGATTTGTGGAATATAGGGAGGGAAATTTGGCCACCACTTCCACCTCTATTCTTTCCCTTTGGTTCCCCTATGAAATGGGATTATTTTGGTTGAGTTATTAAGTATATTTATGGATAATTATTTATTTTTCTCCTCATTATGTTTTTTCCTTCACATAACTTTAACTTTAGATGATTTTATCAAGTGATTTATTATTTATTTTCACTGAAACATGGTCGAAATCATCCAAGGTGATGGATATTTCATGTGTGCTGGATGGAGGATGACCTAGGAAGGTGATCACATATCATCAGTTTTCATTTCAGTTGAGGTAAGAATCTACACTAATTTATTTAGGGTTGTGTGGAATTGAATGAAATTAATGGTTGTACAGATTTCATTGGTTTGGTATTTTGGATAGGATGGTATATGTGGTATTACATAGACTTTCTTTGAGAATTTGGTTGAGGTTTGGGTGTGATGACTGTACCTGGTGAGTTTTTTAGTAGTTATGAATCTTTGGTTTAAAATAATTAATTATTTATAAATGTTTATAATTAATAATTTATGTAATGTGTCATAAGGCAGGAGCTCGGGTGGCAATCCAATCATGTATGAGGCATTGATAGGTTTGGAGGAGGTGGTGTAAATTAGTTCTTGGCTGGTAACTCCTATATAAAGGTAGGTGGACCATATAATACAATATTTTATACCTATTTATGCATGATTTCCTACTACATACATGGTGAATGGGTTAAGGTAGAATGAATAGATACTATGAGTGTTCGAGAAGAAGATATAGGATTATGTTGGGTCGCCTAGTATCAGGTTAAGTTCTCGTTATCACTCTTGGTAATTTGGATCATCCAACAATAATGTCACCAAGAGGTGTGGATTCTAGTTGAGATGATATGAGGCCCTAGGTAGTTATATGGGTATGATAAGAGACATGAGTAGCATAATATGGTTTAACTTAGGCTTTTTGAATGAAAGATACATTATTAGGCTTAATGATAATATTTGAGATGATTTTTTATCTCACACCTAGTCAGAGGCGACCTTCTAAGGGTGGTATGAGATCTTGGTGAGTGTTTTGAGAAGAATGAGTTATCTAGGAATATATGGTGTGTAATAGAGAGGGGTATACATTAGGTGATGGACCTAAATATCTACCTTAGGGTATATGAAATTTGGCCTATGTGTAGGTCATGTTTTTTGGTTAGTATATGGCATCAAGATGCCAAGGGGATTAGAGTGTAACTTCTTAGGGTGATCCTAGGGTAGCAGGACCAAAAGAGATATAGGGTTTTTATGATTTTAGAACATACCTTGAGGTTAGTATCAAGATTATATTTTGGGTATTGTTGTCACCAAGGGATTTTGGACATGATATGGTATCGATGAGCAGTGATCATGATGGTCTAAAGGACCTAGTGGCTGCCCTGACAAGTGATGTGAGATGTGCTTCAGTAAGGGTCTAGATTTTTAGTGAGCCAAATGATTGGATGTGGGCCTTATTTTTTATTCACAAATTTTTCTAAGTGATAGATTCAGGAAGATAGAGGGATTTGGAGGACAAACCATGACATTAGTGAGAAGGTTGGTAGTGGTATTGGACCTTGCCTCTATAGGCTTAGGTCGTGTTGTGGACCTTTTAATGAGAGGCTTGGGTCGTGTATTTAATAGAGGGTTGGGTCATGTGTATTAATTAGGCCTTTCATTTAGAAGCTTGGTTTAGGGGCCACCCATGAGAGGGTTGAGTCGTGGTATGATATATTATACAGATGATGGACCTTGTCTTAAGGAGGATCAAGTTAATGACCACCAAAAGGGCTAGGTCATGTGAATGAACTGGACCTTAACCTTGAGAGGCTTGGGTCAAGGACCACCCATTAGAGGGTTGGGTCATGATGTTATGTAATATGAGACTGATGGAACCTTCCTTGAGTAATAAGTTAGTCTATCAATATGTTTATGTATGATCATGCCCTATCCCTTTGGGTAGTGGGTAAAGGTTTAAATGAAACCCTACCCTAATTCCTCATGAAATAGCTAGGCATTGAGTATGGTGGCATGAGACAATGAAATTTAATTTTGAAATTAAATTGAAGTAGGTATGATTCTGGTGTAGTGGTGACTTGGATAGCTTATAATGACCAGATTCATTGGGATTCATGGTGGGCTATTTAGCACAAGATGTCTAATGTGCTTGTGTGACATGTTTATTTTATTTCTTGTGCATACATGTATATGATGGAACATACTAGGGGAACCCAATGATGCCTTATTGAGATATATTTCTCAGAACCTACATGGGAACCCTAGTTCACGTGCGAACCTTATGTTTACTTTTAGGTTCAGCATAGGACATGCATTGGATCGGGTAGGAATAGATATAGGTTATTTAAAGATAGGGTGTGTTGAGGTCTAGGGATGGTAGTGGGGTCAGTTCATGTGTGCTATATTTTTATTATTTTTGTTTTTTTATATATTATTGACCAAGTGGGAAATCAATGTATTCCTTATATGATCATGGGTCTATAGGAAAATGTCACAATTTGATATAACACTAAAGTAATTTATTTATTTATACTATGGTGTTTATAGATGTAAATAATATTTGTTAATTTTTTCAATTTATTTCACTGTGATTCTATAGAATTATATTTCCATTGTATGGATTATGCATTCACTACTAGTCCGTAGCCTCTAGAAAATTGGGAGTCACGATTGAGGCCACGTGGCACCTTGGCTTAGATGGTGGTTCCAAGTTTGGGCATCCCAAAGTAGTATAAGATATTTTTTATGATTTAGGTATACGGTGGATATGTGGTTGAGGAATTTTTCAGAGCATTTGATGGACCTAAACTAACGATTCATGAACACCATTAATGTGGTAATTCTATGTTATTGGAGGTACAATATTGTTATTCTTGGTTTTTCTATTATTATTGATACATTTATTGAATATGATGGGTTTCCTAAAGATATTATTTATATTTTTTGTCCCTTAAACTTTTTTCAAGAGTCTTTTGTACATGAATCATGGTTAGTAACCTAGGAATCACATGATATATGTATGCTTGTGTGTTATTGGACTTTATGATGGGGGTTCAGTTGTTTAAAGTGTCAAAAATAAATTATATGGAATTTACCCATATAAGTTTCTATTTTCATTATAACCAGTTGAACAAGTATCTATTGGTATTTCATGTGTCTCTTGGTTTAGAACATTATTTGGTTATGATGATGTATTCCCTAGTATGAGGGACATAGAGAGACCCTTAGCTGTTTGGTGCAGGCATTTTATTCCTCGGTAATGGAACCCTATTAGGTTTGGTATAGAAATTTGATATATAATAAATTATCTGATGATGGGAAAGGGTTTACTTAATAATGTGGGTTTAGTTACTTGAGTTTTCAATAACAATTTTTATATTGTTTTCCCAAATATCTTCTTGGTGACATTTTACTTAACCAAACTCGTTGGTTACATGAATAATCCTAAGTGGGTTAAGGAAAAACATGTGGATGCCTTGTTCTTGGAATCAAATATGGTTTCGAAGGGAAATATTAGTTGGATTCTTATCCATATAGGTCTCATGATATACTTTCATATAGAATATTTGGAGCATGGGTAGATACTTGTGATTTTTTGAATGACACATAGGCGACAGGTGATCATGCAGTTATCATTGGCATGAGAGAGATTGCATGGGATATGGTATGAGACTGACAAGCATGTGGAACATGGTTTGTGGGTTAGTCACATGATCCTTGGTTTAATGATATGTGACTCATGGGAGTTGTTATAAGCTAGGTAATAATTCAAATAACTGTGGAAAAACTAATAGTCGTCCCATAAATTTAACCTCAATCTGGAGAGAAAAGGATAAAGGAAGGAAAGATGTTGTGGCTGAGCCCTCTAAAGGTGTTTGCAAGGAAAGAGAAGATGAGGATAAAATGGGTTTGAATTCTCAAGCACCTGAATGTCAGCTTTCAGATTTTGTTCAAGATGTTCTTGATGTCACCAAACAACAAGAGCACCCTAAATCTGAAAAGAATGAGATTTCCCATTCAATCATGAAAGGAGTTTCAATTTCTGAAAACCAGGTGATTAGCAAAGCAAAGAAGGTGAACAATGAAGTTCTACAACAAGGTGTTGATGAATCTCTCCACGTGAATTCTAGTAAGATCCCCAATGTGGGGGAATCGTTGCGTTGGAAGGAACGAAAAGGGAAAAAATCATTGTGGACCCTGATGGATTTATCACTCCAATTCCTAGGAAGGCTAGGAATCATAGAAAGAATGCCATCCATGAGAGAACCATTATCACAAGATCATTTGCGGCTAAAAGCTCTGCCCTTGAGATTCCTCCACAGTCATTCCCTTCTAAACCGCTGCCCGAATACTCACAATCCTCTGATTATTCTGATGAGGATACTCATTAAAGTTGCTGAAGATTTATACAAGATCCATATTCTGAATCAAGAGCGTTGCTTGAATAAGTTCTTCTCCTGGATTTTTGTTTGGATTTCCTTGTTTCTGTTTTCTGTTTTTCTTATGGAGGATCAACTATTTTCAAGAATGGTTTCATCTTTTGGATGTTCTCTACTTGGGCCCACGGCTATTGATCTTGCCTGGTTTTTGGGTTCTAAACCAAGCTCTTTATATGATATTTTCTTATTCTCTATTCTTGATGCTTCTGAGATTATGTTTGAAGTTTAATGCTTTTCAGAGATGCTCTTAAAAATGTGCTTCAATATCTTGACTGTATGCTGTCTGGATCTGTGTCTTTTGGAATTTGTGGCCAATTTTGGGAGTACTGTTTTTTCTTCTAAGCCGATCCTGCATTTCTGTGTGGACATTGCTGTTTTTAAGCCGTCTATATACTCTCTATACTCTGTTATGTTTGGCTGGACTTGTTTGTATCTATGCAGAACCATTCTGATATTTCTCATTTGTTGTGTTTTGAGATGAGGTGTCTCATGGCAAATCAGTTGTAGGCTTTATGCAAGCTGGACTGAGATGTCTGGCTGACCGGTTTGATGAAGGATCTTAAAAAGGACTGCAGAGCTACTGTTTCCGTTAAATTCAGAATCTCCAGCCTATTTTCACGGACTCTTGCCATACATGCAGCAGGACTGAAATTTTTCTCAGCAGGGCTGATCGCTTGAGGACATCAACAGGGTTGTTTCTCTACATTTCTATTTAGTTTTCAATGTATTTTTTGACTGTTTCATTAACTTTCAGAGGGTGTAAGCTCATTACACCTCGAGATTAACATGTAACACATTTTTGTTTAATAAATTCCTTTGACATGAACTGGGTGACTAGTTCATACCAACTTTCTTTAAAAAAAATATGTGACTCATGGGAGTATGTTTCAAGTTGTACGATCGGGTTACATGAGAACGTGTAGCAGTTGGGTTCTAGTGAGATCAAGTAGGATCACAGGTAAGAACCTATAAGAGGGTTCTTGTTGGATCACTATTCCTTTGAAGGAAAGTGATAATTGGTGAATCTTATTATGAAAAGTCTTAGTATGTAATTTCAAGTGTGTGTTGGGTATGTGTGGTGCCCAATTGTATTATAGATCAGTGAATGGGTTATGTGTGGGTCCTTTGAAAATTTTTTAGGTTGTGGATGAACCCAAGTGGAAATATGGATATATTTAATTATTGAGATACATGAGAACATGAATTACCAAGGATTTGGTCCTGGATATGGGTTTTTTCAGGGAGTTATGATGTTTGGGATCATTTATGTTAGTTATTGATGAGCAGTGTAAGGGAAGCCACATGGGGGGATCACCATTGTCTGTAAGATGATATCCTTATTATTGAGTTAGGAATGGATGATAATTGGTGTTTTATGATAGCACTAAATTATGATTGAGATAGTCACATTAGGTTATTAATTGTGTTAAGAGACTGGGCATGGGCCACAAAGATGCACGTTTGGGTTATTTGGGTGATGAGGTGGGAAGCATCGTATTGGTTGTGGGTGAAGGACCCTCGTGTTAGAAGGGTCGTGGATGTTGTGATATTGGTTAGTGGATAATTGATGTGGTTTCGGGTTACTGGTATGTGGAAATATCCAATGTGATAAAGTTCTTCAGTAAATACCAGATTTAGGATTAAAATGTGGTGTAGGTTAAAGTCAATGTATTGGTATTAGACTCAGGGATGACTTGGAATGATCTGAGAGTGATTAAAATTGGTAGTAAGCAGATGCATAGTGTGAGAGAATGAAAGATATAGTAGAGGATTGGTGATCCGACCATGGAATTGCACTGTTAGTGGGGTTTGAACTTTTTTGTGGGAATTTAGATGATCTTGTGATGCCTTATGGGGTTAAGACATCAAGATTAAGAGATGTAAGAACATGTTAGTAGGTGTGGTTGAGAATCCTTAGGAGAAGTCATCTAGAGGGGGTATGAATGGTATTTTTGTGTGAGTTTTTATTAGATGTAATGATGTGGAAACTACCTCATGATAATTTTTTGAAACATGGTTGGAGGGTCAGCCGACTATTGGAAGAGTGTATTTGGTAGGTGACTCCTATGGTGGGGAACACCATGACATGGAATCGGCCTTCATGAGTAGATTCTTATGTGGGTATCACCATAAGATTCAATATGAATTATATGATAACACCTCAAATTTTTCAGATAGATAAGTACATATACCATCATCTCAGTTTATCCATTGATAGAGAGTGGGTAGATCAAATTCTGTTGAATTTTTCATTTGGTGTCTAGAGGTGAACAGAAGAAGCATGTTTGGTGTTTAAAAGTATAATGTGGTGATTTCCTAGTGAATTAACAATCGTGGTAGGTTTGGTATGTGATTTTAGGACCTCAATTTATTCTTGAGGAAGATAATCATTGTTTTTTGGAATCTTGTAATTCCCTATAGATTCCCAGTTCGTTACATTTTAGAGAAAATTTGAATTTTGGTTTGGTGAGGGGTTTGTTTTGATAACCAAGACTTTTATTAGGATTTTGATTTATTGAAAGGCCTTAAATGGTGTTTTTAAATGTGTTTTAAGTTCTATTAGGTGTCTCAAGTATTCAACTATAATTCAAAGAAGGTTCAGGGTGACTGAGGGATGAAATTCAGTAGCTTGTAGACTTTTACACTATAAACCTTGGTTCACACCATGAATAGGGTTCGATAAAGAGAGAAACACTTTGTCTTGAACATTTCATGACATGAACCAAGGTTTAATGTCGTGAATGTTTATGGAAAAGATAATTCATGTCCTGAAACACTTGGTACACAACATGAATTCTACCTAGGTGTATTTTTTTTATCAAGGACAATACTATATTTTTACAGTCATTCAGCATTCATTTTTAAAGGATTTAGGGCATATGGGGAGGTCCATTTTCTCAACACCTCACATTCTTCTTTTCTTATTTGGTTCCCACTTTATAGGGTTGATTTTGGTTGTGTTATTAAGCATATATAAGGAATGTTCTTCTATTTTATCCTCGTTTTGTTTTCCCCTTCACAACCCTATAATTTTATAAAATTTTGGATAGGTTTTTTGTGTTGATTTACACTGGTGCATGATAAAAATCATCCAAGATGATGGGGAATTCATGGGTAGTGTATAGACTATGACCCAAGAAGGTGATCACATACTATCTGCTATTTTTTAGTTTTGGTAAACTACTACACTAATTTATTTATGGTTTTTGAAGAAATTGACAATTTCTCGGGTGTTAGTGGCTAGGTATTTTGGTTGGGATGGTGTCAGGGGTGTGCCAAGGACCTTCTATGGGTGGTTGGTATAAGTTATAATGCGATGATAGTTCCTGATGACTTTTCAACCATTGTTCCTCTTTGGTTAAATTAAATAAATAATTATAAATGTTTATAATTAATATTTATGAAATAAGGCTTGAGGAAGGATTTGGGGCGGTGGTTTGATCTTTAGATGAGGAATGGATAGGTTTGGTCAAGGTGGTTTTAAGTATTCCTTAGATGGTAACTTCTATATAGAGGTAGGTGGTCTCTATAATAAAATATCATATGCCTTCTTATGCATGATCAATTTTTCATGCATGTTGCATGGGTTTTGGTAGAATGGATAGGGATAAGAAGTGGTTGAGAAGAAGAAATGGGGAAATGTTGGGTGTCCTAGGATTAATTCAAGTGCTTGTTATCACTCTTTGTAGTTGGGATTTCCCAAATACTATGTATCTAGGGGATGAAGATGTTATTTGAGATGGTGTGAGGCATTGGGTATGCATCATAGTGTAATATAATATGTGGCTATCCTAGGATGGTTTCACTAAGGATGGTTGGATAGGATATTGTGTATTAATCCTAGTAATGATGAATGGGATGACTACTCATCTCAACTGCATGAGATAAAACCTTCTGAGGGTGGTATCATTTATCAATGATCACTATGAGTGGAATGAGTCCTTTGAGACTAGATGTGGTGTGATAGGATGGGGTATTCTATGAATGAAAGACTCAGATATCTCCTTTGGATATGTGAGATGGGAATCAGGTATGGATCATGGGTTCTGGTCAAGATTTTTCATATTTATTCCAAGGGTCTTAGAGAATAATGGATTGGGATAGTCCATGGGTAGTGGTACCAAGAGTTTTGTAGGGTTTTGATGATGTTGGACCAAACCTTGAGTTCTCATTTGAGATAATCCTTCAAGAAGTGTTTTTATTGAGGGGTGAAAGATGCAAAATGGTATTGATGAGAAGAGATTTTGATGGTTCTAGAATAGATAGTGGATGAATTTATGGGAGAGGTGATATGTACTTTAGTGATGGTCTTGATCTTGAGAGACTAGATTTTGAGATACTATCATCCTAATATCTTCTAGTGATCCATGTGATGGGATTTAGGCCCCATTTGAGATGCACATTTGTGCTAAGAGATGTACCTAGAGGGGGATATGGATATTGATGTCTGGATTTGGATTATTTGAGAAGGGTGGTCAAGGTATTAGACCCTTCATGTTTAGGCTTGGGTCATATGGTGGACCTTTTAATTAGAGACTTGGGTTTAGGATCACTTGGGGGCTGGTTTATGTATATGAATTGGATATTTATTTAAGAGTCTTGGATCAGGGACCACCCATGAGAGGGCTCAGTCATTGTAAGATATAGGATGTAGATGATGGATCTTTACTTGAAGAGGAATGGGTCAAGGATTACTCAGGAATCTGGGTCGTGTGCATGAATTGGACCTTTCCTTGTGAGTCTTGGGTTAAGGAACACCCATGAGAGGGATATGTCATGATATGATGTGAGATAAGACTAATGGACCCTACCTTGAGTGATAAGGAATTTAGTCAAGATGTGGACATATGTTTGTGCCCTATCCCTTTGAGTAGTGAATTGAGGTTTGGATGATGTCCTACCCTGAGTCTTTGGATATGGGATACATTGGTTATGATGTCATGAGATAATGAGGTGACAAGGTGGAAAAAATCATAGAACCAATGAAAATGTAATTAGGTGTCATTTTTTCCTGTTTAACACATGGTGACCTAATTCTTAGGGATTCATGGTGTCCTGGTTAGCATATGGCACCCAATGCACTTGTGTGACATGTTTATTTTATTCTTCCTACATACATGTATATGATGGAATATAATAGGTACACTTGGTGATATCCTAAAAAGATGTATTTATCTCATATTACAAATTCACCCTAATGCACATGTAGACCTTATATTTACTCATAGGTTCAACATAGGATATGAAATAGATCTAGCTGGAGTATCTCAACGGTATTTGAAGATAGGATGTGTTGAGGCTTCAGGATGGAAATAAATCCAGTGTGTATGTGTTTTATTTTGTTTCTTCTGGTCTTTTTTTTATATTTTATTGGCCCAGTTGTGATGTTCTAGGACCAGTTCACTAACATGTAATGGATAATAATATCCATATATCCCCAAGAATACATCCCCATATACTAGAGGCTACTAAATATAAGTGAGGGTTTATGGTGGTGTGGTGGGGAGACAACACCCTCTTTATCAAAGTAGAGAACAGTGGTGGATGATAAAGAAATCAAAAAGATCAAGATAATAAAAAATGGAATTGATTCATCTAGTAATATAAATAATAACATAAATTTGTAACCAGTGTCATGTATATATTATGTCATGATAATAAAAATTGGGTAGTGGATGTACAACAATACATTCTATAAAAAAGTGTATAAAATTACTAAAACCTAAACTATAATAGTATTACGAGCACTATCTTGGTCCTCTACTCCTGTATTTTATCCTAGTATATAAAATCAAGAATCCATAGCTGGGAACTTCCCTATGTCCCTACCTACATCCCTGATGTTTTTCTGAGTACTAATTGGTATCCCTAACAAGGTATGATTAAAACTCAATAATCCACCACCAATAATTTCTATTGCTAATCCAGTCTATGAGTATAAAATGTAATAATGTGAAGGTATAATAAATTTAAGTAGAAAAATAAATATAATCCCTATTGAGATTATGTTCCTCATACAATCCTTGGAAAACAATATATGTTTTAGCCTAAGAATGATATCTAAACTATGTATTTTAAGGGTCTTGTATTCTAAATAAGGGGAATCAGTCCATAAAACCCAACTGGGTATATGAAATTCCATGTATGACGATCCCAATCAAAACTTTGGAGCACCATGTCCAAAATTATAAACTAAGGTTGAATGGAGAATCATGTTAAAAAATTCCCAATAAATGATGAGGAGTTCCATGTCCAACATTTACAATAAAAAATTATCACCATGTCCGATAATTTTCAAAAAAAATGAGGAGTGCCATGTCCAACATTGCTTAACTATTCCACAAAAACCAATTTCCAAGGACCAATAATAAAAAAATAATTATTATTATTTAATTTAATACTTAAAAATAAGTCAATAGTAATATATCTCTCTCTTTAAATCAAACCATAACTTTATTTATTTAATTTATAAATGTTAACAAGGACCAGGTGTTATATCTTTACTATTTAACAATTAAGTAAATTTCATTAGAAAATCCCCCTTCAAGTGATATATAGGGGACAAGTGGAGTGTATACATATCATTTTACAATTAAAATAGTTCATTAATATCTAACCTTTTCCATGAGATAAAGGTTGGTATTCAAACCATTTAAAAATTCATTTAATTCATCTATGGATTCCACTAGCAAGTGCCATTATCAACACACCCAAGGGGTGGTTTAATTACAATAAAATAATAGGAGTTCATATAATTAAATCAAACCCATCCAAATTGGTGGTTTTAGTTCATTTAATTAGACTCAAACCATTTAAAAAGGACTCATCTAAATTATAGGTTAATGCCTAGTTAACAAATTTAAGGGATATTAATTTTTGAGGTAATGTGTGGAAATTCCAGCATGTGGCATAATATCACATGATATAAAAACAATACATTTAGGGAAAAATAATAGACTACCTACCATAGAATAGTAGTTTACTCTTCTTTTGGAATCAGCCTCTGATTTGGGATGGAATGAGAGAAGTTAGTAAAACTATACAAACACCCTAAAAATAGGGTATATGATCTCATTTGGAAATAGTATCTAAGATGATGAATAAAATATATAAAATAAGTGAGATTAATGTTAGAATTACTAAGGGGGTAAAATGTGATGAATGGTTCTTGAATCAGAGGTTAGAAAGAGGAGGTAGGTCAAATCCATGAAGTTGGATGAGGAGGGCTCTCACACATGGGGCTATTGTGGGTAAATGGGGAGAACAAAGGGGTGAAATAACCTTAAAGGTATTAGGATGAAAAATGTCATTTCAATAATTTTAAAGGGGAGTGTGGTTTGAACACATATTTGGAGAAACCATACACCAACCATGTAGGTCACACTATCCAAGTTCACACCCCATGCATGTTCTATGCATATGGTTAGACAAATCCTGCATAGACTGTGCACTCAACACTATCCCAAGCCACACACCCCACACAGTTTAGGTGCATGGTTATAAAAACCATGCATATACCATGAGTTTTACCTCTATAATAAATTTAATGTTTTCACAGTAGCGTATCCTCTATTTCATAGTTGTAAAAATCATTCTCCTCTATTTTTTGGTTACATGGTTAAGCTACATGTTTACTACTAACTGTGAGCCTCACCTTGTTCCTCTAAAAATTGAAATTATGGGCTCCAAACAAGAAAAAAATCTTATAAATCCTTCCTAAAAACCTTAGTTACTTTTTTTAGAGTTAAAAAATGTATTTAGACATAAAATTAAATGATTTTACCTCTATAAAAAACTATTATCTTGCAACCTACCCTCCTTCAAACAAATTTTCCTTGAGTTTACCTTGAGAGTTTGGTTGATAATCATCCAAGAATACCTCCATACACTGATCATGTATATTATACTCTCACTCCCAGGTCTCATCCAATACATGGTTGTGCATCCATAGCACCCAAACCATTATAAATGACCTACCTTTAAGATTCTTCATGTTATGATCAATTATACGAACATGATACTCCTCAAAAGAAGAATTTGTATCTAACTTGACATCCTTAGGATCAAAATCATGAGATAGTTTTGAATAATAACATAAGATCTATAAAACATGAAATGCATCATTCATATCTAGACACTTTTTTTGGATGAGCTATCTGATTTTCCATCGATGCATCCCCTCTCCAAGATCTAAAAAGGCTTAAGGGATAAAGGTGATAGTTTAACCTACCTATGAATCTGTTGATGACCCAACCTAGGAAAAATAAAAAAGAATACCCAATATCCCACCTAAAACTTCATAGGTCTCTAGTGATTATCAGTATAATACTTCTGGCTAGGATGATCCATATTCATATGTTGGCTTATTAGTTATACCATCTCTGATGTCTTCTAAATGAGTCATGTTCCTAGTATCACCGCCTCCCCATCCTCCAACCAGCATAAAGGTGGTCATCACAGCCTTTTGTATAGTGTATCATAAGGATCTATTTTGATAGTCACTTGGAAAATGTTATTATAAGTGAATTCATAAAAGGATAAATTTTTCTCCCAAGAACCTCCAAAATCAAGAACTCATGCTCAGAGAATTTCCTCTAGTGCCTATATAGTATGCTCTAATTGACCATCAGTCTGAGGGTGATATGTTGTATTCATAATCACCTATGAACCTTGTGATTTTTTCAAAACCATAAATAACTAATAATTAAAACAAGAATCCCTATCTGATATTATGGTATGTAAAACCCCATAAAGTCATATAATCTCTTAGATGTTTAGTCTCCCTTTTTCATCTACTGAGAAGGTATCCCTAATAGGCAATAAATTGGTGACCTTATTCATCCTATCAACGTTCACTCATATGGTGTCACAACCACGAGGGTACTTTGGAAATCCCATCATGAAATCCATGGTGAAGTCATCTCATTTCCACTCCAGGATGGGTAATTACTATAAAAGAACAGCAGGCCACTAGTGTTCCACCTTCACCTACTGACTGGTGGAACATCAAGTAAAAATCCCATTGTCTACTTTTTCATCTTTGACCACCAATACTAGTGTCATAAGTCTCAATAAATCTTGGTAATTCTGGGATGTACTTCACATTTAGAACCATGATTTCTCACATCAACTCCGCTCACATGTCTATAGGTACCCATACATTCCCTTGAATACACAAGATCTCATCCTCATCGAAAACCCAACCAGGTGGTTGGTCCTCACCTGAAACACTTTCCCTAAGAACCAAGCCTTTAGGATATGACTTCCACCTCATCTCCACTCGATCCAAAAGTAAAGAAGTCACTGATAGATCTGAGATTACAAGCTTCTCACAACACTCTTGGACCTCTAGATGCATCTCATAAAACAATTCCATCAACTTCCATTCTCCACTAGCATCTTGAATATCATGTGTCTGAGCCTTATATCTCAGAGCATCATCCACTGAATTTCCCTTCCTAGGAATATATGCAAGATCAAAATTGAAATAATGAAGGTGTTAAATGGATAATCAATATCTAAGTTTCCATTCAGAATAATTGAATATATATTTGAGAATTTTATGGTTTGTATACACAACAAACCATTGTCCCAGTAAGTAATGTCTCCAATATTGTAAGGAATGAACAAAAAATAGTAACTCGAGATCATGTGTAGGTTAATAATACTTGTGTGGTCTCAATTGATGAGACTCATATGACATGACTCATTTTCCATTCATAAAAACACCTCCCATCTCGATTATGAATGCATCATAATAAATTATATAGCCTCTACCTGGCTTAAGTAAAATCAAGATAGATGTTAAGTTCAACTTTCTTTCTAAATCATAGAAGGATCTCTCACATTCTTTGGGACATGTAAACTTACCACCCTTCTTGGTAAAGCCTATAAGTGGTGCTAAAAGGTAGGAAAAATATAAAAAAAATCATATAGGCCTAAGAAACTCCATATATCAAAGATGTTATTGGGATTCTCCCATGAAATAATGTCTCTCACCTTCTATGGATATAAAAATACCCCTAATTATGATATTATGTGACCCAAAAAGTTTACTTTTTCAATCCATAAGTTCCCTTTTGTGATCGTAACATAGAACATATGCTCTATCAGTATATTTAGTATGATGTCAAGCTATTTGGGATGATCGTGTCAAGTTTGAGAATACACTAAAATATCATCCATGAAAACAACCATAATAAATACAGATATGGGTGTAAAACCTAATTCATCAAGTCCATAAAGAACATGGGAATGTTCAAGATACCGAATGACATTACTAGATATTTATAAAGTCTATATCTTCTTCTAAAATCTGTATGTGTTATATCATAAGTCCTAACTCACACCTGATGATAGATTGATCTCAAATACATATTTATAAAGACTATAGACCCTTGTATCTAGATAAAGAGATTTTTTATTCTAGGTAGTGGGTATTGATTCTTAACAATAAGATGATTCAACTACCAATAATCCACACACATCCTGAGGGTCCTATCTTCCTTTTTGGAAAAAAACATGAGTGAACCCCAAGGAGAAGTACTGGTTCAGATAAAACCTTTGGATTTTAGTTTCTATAACTTCCTATTGAGTTCTTGAATCTTAGTAGTAGTCATCCTGTATGGAGTAACAAATATCAGTACTACTCTTGGAACCATATCAATGGTGAATTATACCTCTCTCTTAGGATGTATCCCTAAAAATTCATTAGGTAAAACATCCCTAATATGATCCTCCACTGAGAGAAAATAATAATATCATACTCCACCATCATTCAGAAAAGGATATTCATCTAGGATGACACTCCACCTAGACCACAATTCTTAGGTCCATCTTGAAATGCTCATACATACTATTCACCCCTGTATACATAGTTACCACCCTTAGGTTATGAGAAGTACACCCTATGGTGATAATAGTAAATATAGGATTGATAAGGTACTGACCAATCAATCTAGAGAATGATGTCAAAGTATTTCATCTTAAGGAGGAAAATGTTCTATAAGAAATTTTAACCACGAATCTTGAGGGTAGATCCTTTCATTGGAATGCACTTACTAATCTCACTCCCTATGGAGTTTCAAGAGTCATCACTCCATAAAAGTACTCAATTTTAAGCTCATGCCATTCCATGATAACTATATATATAAAATAATGTGAATAACTATGTAAAATAAAGTATATTATAAAGTAAAGTCTATTAAAATCATACCTCATACTCCAGATATCTCGACACTCTACTCCGCAGGTTCATGTTGTAATGCATGTAACTGGGTTAATCCATGGCCCTGAGCTATAACCTGGCCTCCCCAAGAAGGTATTCTCTACTAGTGTGGCATATCATAAGTCTATATTCCTTGACCTCATCCACCCAATCAATCTATATGGATGGTGGTACTCCATATCCCTTCTTGTAATGGACCTACTAATCCTACTTCAGAAAGCATAGCTAGTTCAAATCCTCTCCCACTGGGAACATGTGGGATGGTCCTGCAAAATTTTTGAATATGGACCAATTTATTGAAAGTGTGATATTCAAATGGGTATATATCACATTGAGGCTTCATTTGACCTACTTCCCACACTAAATTCATACCACATAGCTACCCAAATGTATATCCTAACAGTTATAACCCTCATGAGAAGTCTCGAAGAGACTCTTCCTATTACTATATGAACCACTCCCCTATCTTGGTGTTGAACCATGATGCACTATACCTTAAACATCCCACAATTTGTGCTCAAAGATAAGGGTATATTTCATAATATTAGATATGGTATCATGTCACAAGATATTTACCATAGATCATATGGCATACCATATCCCATTCTTAAAGCGTCTCACCCTAGACAGTTCATCACTAGAAAATATAGGTAAAAAGCACTAGAGATCTATGAAATGAGTTGAATAGTCCATAACAAACATAGTACCCTACACTAGGTTCATAAATTCCTAATATCAATTAACTATAAATGTTTCTAGGTATAACTAACCTTATAATGTGGCCTGGAAGTCCATTTATACCATTTACTAATAATGATCTTCCTGATTTAGAACATCCCGCCAATGCTTGGTGGATCCATGAAGCATGTAAACTATGAGCATGACCCTTATTTATAGAGGAATCTATAGATTATAAAATATATAAATAACAAACACTATCCATGACTTAGTATATTGGGGGCTACCATCCCCTGAGAAAGTGAGTGGATGCTGCTACTATAACTCTTTCATCACCTCAGACATAGTTGTGCATCATACATAGTATCTCACAAGATGAAAAAAATATCCAAAGCATTAGAGGAATATATAATTTTGATCACACCCATAACCTAATGAAAATAAAAATATGTAGATTAATACATGTTCCACATGAGGAAAAAGAAACCATACATAAGAATGAAAAAAACTCATTATAGAGAAGTGGGTTTCACAATCTTGTTTTAAAGCATAACTGAAGGCTATATCATAAGGATTAACAAGATAATATGAAATTAAATCATTTTCTATGTTTATATTTTAATAAATAAACATAGGAATCATACATTGAGTACCAATGTAGGAAAAATAAATAGAACGGTCAAGGTGAAGTAATAATAAAAATGAATCACATAGGTGATGCATTTCGAAATGAGCATAAAATATTTTAGGGAATAAATCCCTTGAGACTAAAATTGAAAAAATATGGTTTTAAAAAAAATAATGATGTTTTTTATAAGAAATTAATGGTGAAAGTTTTTTATGTAGGAGACACTTTCCTAGAAATATGAATTCAGAAAGTTCCCTTAAGTCGGGTTTACATAAAAGTTGTAATTTTAAGGTAACTCAAAACATGTATTAACCCCAATTAAGAAAGGTATAGTAAACTAGGTATATATGTACGAAACATATAAAAAACGTATGTCAGAAATAAATGATAATAAAATGGAGAAAAAAATAGAATATATAACCCAAAAGTAATAAACACTGATTTTAGAATATCTCTTTTTATATTTTAAACACTTTTTTTGTAATCTTGTATTGTAAAAAAGATAATAAAATATTATTTTGAAAATATTAAAAGATAAATATGAATTCCACATGGTATAAAACTATTTTACCTCTCTCTCGTTGTGTTTTCATGATAAAAACACTCATATATCTTTCTAATTATTTCATTTAAGTGGGTTTTAGTATTTTTATTGATTTCAAAACAATGAATTACATAAAATATTTTAGTTTCTTTAAATACATGATGAATGATTGTAAAATTATATTTAAATACTTAAAATTCTTAAAATAAAATTTGAATAACCAAAAATACTTCCGAGTGAAGTGCAGGTAGCTCTAGTTGAAGATGATGTTGTCCTAGCAGCACTGACTAAATGGTGTAGGGAACCAACTACCTGGTGTAAGGAACTGAATACCTAGTGCTATGGTGACAGCTTCCCAAGTGTCTATAAGAACCACCAACCAAGCGGTGAAGGAGAACCAGCTAGATAGTTTGTCAACTAGTAATGCAGTTCCTTGCTCAAAGTCCACCGGCCAACCACCGGCCAGTAACAACTAGCCGATGGAGGATCTGTAAAAACCCCTAACTATATGAATACCATCATCTTCCTGGTTGAGGATACTAGGTATCTATTAGTGTTAACCAGTGTCTTGTAGGGATGTATTTATTATGGTCAAAAAGACCATAATTGAGGTCTGCACAAGGTTCATTACACCTATTGAATTCTAGAATATTATCAAGAATTTTAGATCCTATAAATTGGCCCTATTATCTCCTTGAAGACTCACCTTTTGATCATTTATTCTATCAACATGATCTCAAAGATCAATCAATGATGATGCTCTAATATTCTTAATTTATCTTTAGATCCTTCAAGTTTAAAATTCCCTCAAGTCACACTATCCTTTCTCAAAATCTCTTATCCTCCTTTGTACATCCTTCCACCAAATATATTTGTGAGTGATGTGTAAAGGATTTTCCTAAAGAAAACCTCTCTTTCCTCAATCTTCTTTCTCTAATTGTTCACACTCTAAAAAATTTTGGGATAGCTCACTTAACTATCAATGAAGATCAAGAGGGAACTCACAATCTATAATTATGAGGGATGGGTTATTGGTCACCATTGAGACCAAGGGATTTATACAATATACCTCTTGATTTGAGGGGTGGAGAAGTATAGGATCACTTCAAGCTTTAACTAAAATCAATTGTGTTCTTATTATATTCAATTTTCAACACTATTTTATTTAACATCAACTTACATAATTTCATAAAAATAATCTGATTTTTTCCATTCTTAAATTACCTTGATATTATCACAAATAAAATATATTAAATATTTTTCTTTCAATTTCAAAATTATTTGTTTTTTCTTTAATTTTTTTTAAAAGGAAAATTTACCCCCTTCTATAATCTCCAACCAATAATTGGTATCAAATGATTTTTTCCGTCTTTTTAAAAAAATTATTATTTTTATAATTGTATTTAAATTTTGTTTTCAAAATAAATAATTGATTTCAAATCTAAATTTTATTATGTATTCTAATTCCAGTTTACATGGTCTCATTATTTTTCACACCATTTAATCCTATTGGAAGGATACAATGTCAAATGTCCTTGGTAGCATTTTTATCCTATTTGGAAAATGGTAATTTATGTGTATATTATCACCAAAGAATCTAGAAAAAAACTAACTCCTAAATATATTAAGAATTTTGACTTGAATAACAAATCTATAAATTCTTTACATTGTGTTCTTGTTATAAATGAGTTTAATAATGTTTCCACATGAAAAACTTCTTATCAAATTTTAGAATTATTATAAGTATCCCATAAAGGAAAAAATAAGGTTTAGGATACAGGATTAGATATGTCCCATCAAGACTTTTGAAAGTTTTACTATGCATTATGATGAACCTATTATAAGCATGTTTATAAAATTTAATAAAATTTTCAATGGTAGAAATTCCCCCATAGATGTATTAGATATAGAAATTCTCATAAAGAAGATCCTATGGGTTTTACCTAGATCCTAAGCTCTTAAATGGATGGATATCCAAGATGCCAAAGATATGAAAAATATGGCAGTCGGGGAACTCATCATCTCCTTAGTGACATACAATATCCCGGTGAAATTCCAAGAATAGGAGGATAATCAAACCAAAGAACTCAATAAATTCATCTCCTTTAACGCTACTAATGAAAAACAACCCATAGGCGAGGTAATAAGATATTATATTCTTACTAGGAACATGTTCAATGACTTTCAAAAGAATAAATTCAAGGATCAGTCCAAAAAATTAAATCAAAAGGAAAAAGTAGAGGTGAAATTCAATGAATGTAAAAAAACAAACATCATATAAAACCATAGTTTCCCATCTACAAGAAGAAACTCAAATAAAATAAGAAAGGTAAACAACTTTTAAAGTCTCAACATAGAGTGAAAGTGATAAACCCATGGATTCGTATACCTCATCCACATCAAGTGACTCAAGACCAAAGCCCTTTATGGAACATGCTGATGAAGACACTGAGGTTAGTAATCCCTTTCCTATTTTATCCTACTGCTCTTCTTCTCCTCATTCTTCTAGATCCTCTTCTTCTTCTTGCTCCTCCAATCACCTAAATTATGAAGATTAAAATATACATGAAACTCACTTGAAAATTTTTATCATCAACTTGATTATATCTATTTAGAACTCAATTTGAAATATATTCAAGTGGATAAATAAAATTATCCCCTCATCAAAGAAAAATAATATCTTATCTTGAAAATAAAAAATCAACCAGATGTCGATAATCTTGCATACACCATTAAATACCTCAAAACTTTTCTTCTCAAATTCACCCAAGGTGAAGAAAATTTAAATAGAATTTTGGGATCTCAAAAACCTGGAAAAGAATGTGTAGTATTTGGTTACTCCAATCATGTGATATTTTTAAAAAATAAAATCAAAACAACTTTTGGTAAAGTTGTTTCTCAAAAAAAATTGTACTTGCTGTAAAAATTTTGATCATTTAATCTATGAATGTTCCTTCAAAAAATTGTGATATAGAAGACGAAATTCAATCCAATTTTATTATAATCTTTCAAAAATAAAACCTACTAAGAAAATTAGGATTCCAAAATCTTTATTGGATAATATAAGTGGTCCCAGGTTTTTGTGGGTGCCAAAATCTTCAATCATTTAATTTTTTAGGGAAAGTATCTTCTGAGAAAAACCCAAGAAACACTATGGTAACTTGATAGTGATTTCTCAAGAAACATGTATGGTAACCTATCTGAATGCAATCAAATCAATAAACTTTAATGATTTTATGTCACATTAAATGGTAACTCTAAGGGTAATATAATTAGTGAACGCACCATTGTTTTTCTAACTAATGTTTTATAAAAAATGTTTTATTTGTAAAAGTATTGAAACATGATTTACTAAGTATTAGTCAATTGAGTGATAGTGGTTTTAAAATATTTTATAAAAATGATTTTTTAAAGTTATTAACTTTAAAATAAAATTTTCATTTACCACTTAAATATTTCAAAATATTTATACAATTAATTTAAAATCTTTTTCTATCCAAAACATCAAATATTTGAGTGTTAAAGATATTGAGGCATAAATTTGGCATAGATTCCTGGGTCATTATGTTACACACTATCTTATCAAAATAAATTGATACAAACTAGTATGAGTCCTTATCAAATTTTATTTCAAATATGACATGGTTTGTGAAGCATGTTGATATGGTAAGAAATAAAAATACTCTTTTAAATATAAAAAAAGATATTTATTCTTAAAAATATCTTCTATTAATCCATATTTAACTTTTTATTCCTAATAAAATTAGAAATATAGTATGAAAAAACTTTACTCTAGTAATTTTTTATGAATTTAAAATATTTGCATGGGCTTATTTCTTAACTCATAAAATTCAATCTTGCAAATACTTCAACAAGTTTTAAAAAAAGGTTTAAAAATAAATAAATAATGAAATTATTTCAACTCATAGTGATCATGGAAGAGAATTATATAATAAGGAATTTAATGATTTATGTTCATACAAATCCTATAATCATTCTTTTTCTTCTCTTCTAACCCATTAACCAAACATGGTAATATAGAGTCAAAATTGAACAATCCTAGAAATCATTTGAAATATTTTAAGTGAATTATCTCTCCCAAGATATTTATATTTCAAGCCTATGAATAATTCATGTTATATAATTAATCTCATTATAATTATGAATTTTTTTAAGAAAACCCTTTATGAACTCTGGTTTAATAAAAACTCTAAATTTATTTTTTCAATGTTTTTGGTTGAAAATGTTTTATTTTAATCATCAAATACAATCTTGGTAAATTTTACTCTAAATATGATGAGGGTATCATTATTTGTTACTCCAACTCAATAAAATATTACCATGTATTTAATAAAATGACTAAAATGGTGGAAGAATCAATCTATGTTGTTTTTTATGAAAAATTTATAAAACCTATTTCTCAAAAAAAAATTGAAAATTATATTTTAAATAAACGTTTTCAAACTAAATAATATAAATAAGAACAAGAATATCCATAAAATTAGTTTCCTAAAGTTTTAAAAAAATATAAGGGGCATACTCTTGAAAATTTCATCAGTGATTTTCAAGTGAGAATTCGTACTCTTATTTTAATCTTAAATGTGGTTGAACACCTAGAATTTTCATCTCACCTTGAACCTCTAAACCTTAATGTTTCTCTTAAAAATGAAATTTTTTTACTTTATATGTAATAGGAACTTAATAAATTCATTATAAATGATGTATAAACTCTCTTAGAAAGTCTTAATGGTCATGAAATTGTAGTTTCTAAATGGTTTTTTTAAAATAAACTAGATGAATGTGGTAATATCACTAAAAATAAGACTTTTTTAGTTGTCAAAGTTTATAACTAAGAAGAAGGTATAGAAAATGGTGAAACCTTTACACCTGTCATTCAGTTATAATTCATAATAATACTTTTGTAATTACAATATCATCTTAATTTCAAACTCTTTCATATAGATTTAAAAAATATATATTAATAGTTTTATATTCAAAAATGTTTTATGGAACAAACAACTGGTTTTGAAAATCCTATTTTTCCAAAAAAAAATTCAAAATTACCAACTATCTCTATGTATTAAAACAGGTATCTTGATCTTGGTATGAGAATATTTCAAATTATCTTCTTACAAATGGTTTTAAAATGGAAAAATTTTATTCAAATATATTTTTATAACCCATATATAATGATTTTATCCTTGTACAAATTTTTTTGATGATGTGATTTTCAAGTCTGCCTATGAAAAAATATATTTTGAATTTTTCTTATTTAATAAAAAAGGTATTTGAGATGAGATTTATGGGTGAACTCAAATTTTGTATTAGTTTTCAAATTTCCCAAAATTACAATGGAATACTTTCTAAAAAATAAAATACACTAATGAACTTATAAAATGAATCATAGTATATCATGCTAAGGAAATTAAAACTCTTATGGGTATTACTTGTGATTTCATGTTAGATGAAATTGATTGAAAGGTAGAAAAAAAGATTTAGAGAAGTATGATTGGAAGTATACTTTACCTTACTATGACCTGACCTAATATAATGTTCATTTTTTGTCCTTTTGTAATTTTCAATCAAATCCAATGGAATCTCATTTCAAATATTTAAAAGGAATTTTTTTCTATTTAAAATATCCAAAAATATTAGTTTATTTTAATTAAAAGGAACATATTTTGAATTAAATTCCTTTTTTGATGCTGATTTTAGTGGATTCCAACTAGATAGGAAAGGACTAGTTTTATTTTCAATATGGTAGGAAAATACCTTATCTCATGGAATATTAAGAAGAGGAATTTAGCTACTATTTTTATTGATGAAATAGAATACATAGCCTTTAGAAGTTTTTTCACCAAAATATTATGGATTCAACACACTCTCTTAGACTTTGGGGTAACACTTGACCACATCCTTATCAAGTGTGATAATACCAGTACAACCACTATCTCTAAAAATATTATACATCACTCTTGCACCAAAATCATTGACCTTCGACACCATTTACTAAGAGATCACTTCCAAAAAGGTGATATATTATTAGATTTTATCCCAATAGAATATAAACTCACTAATGTTTTCACCAAACCCTTAGCCCTTTATCATTCTGAATTCATTAAAGTTTAATTATGAATGGTTCTCTTGTGACATTATTTTATTTGATCTATGGTTATCTTGATTTCTTTTTAAAAAACTATTATTAATGTTGTTTTAAAGCTTTGTATTAATCTTTAATTTAATTATTAATTTACTTATTAATGATTATGATCCCTTACCTCAAATTTTTTATCATTTTAGGGGGATCCTTATATTTATTTAATTTGAAATTTTTCCTTAAGAGAGATCCTTAGTTTTTAAAATTAATTAAATATTAAATTTTACACTATTTTTATCTTATTATTATAACTTAAATAAATTTACTTTCAAATTATGTTTCTATTATATTATTTAAAAACTATCTTTGATACCTTAGATTCATCTTTGAAATATATTTTTTCAACTATTTTAAAATTTACTTTTAAAACTCATATATGTATTTATTATTTTAATTAACAATTTATTTTTATCTCTCTTAAAGAAGATTAATGATGAGTAAAAATATTTTATATATACATGTATATAATTTTTTTATTGATTTTTATTTAATAAAATTAAAAAATTGATACATAGTTTCAAATAATGGTTACACTTCAAAGGAATCACCTATATAATCTCTTTAAAATAAGAAATCAGTCAATAGTGTTGAATCCATTTCTTGAATAAATGTCTGTCATTAAAAATTTATATACTTGTTTTATTTTTATGTCTTTTTTTCTTACACATTTTCCTTATTTATTTTCTTTCTCTTCATTATCTAATATTTTTCCTTTGATACCATCTTTATTCCATACATATTTTTTCTTATCTTATTCTATAATGATAATATTATTTGGAAATTTTGGGAGTTAAGAAGGTGTTTTTATCTTTTATTATTTTGACTTTCTAGTTTTCCGCTATAATGATCCAATTATTTGGGAATTTTTTTAAGTTAAGAAGAGTTATCAAATTTTCTTACTAATTTATTTTCTTTTTACCTTTTCCTTTACATTCCTATCTCTCTCTATAATATATATATTATTTTTTAAGTTATGGAAAATTAAAGGTCTTTTCAAATCCTTTTTCTCTTAAAAGTTCTTTTTTAAAGATCTTTTTTTCTTTTTCAAAATTCTCCCTAGAGCCTTTCTTAAAAATATTTATATTTATTATCATTATTTTTCTCTTTTTGATGTTTATAGATTTTTTTATAATCACAAAGTGAGAGTAATTTACTAAAAATATTATTTTTATAATAGGGGAAAAATTTTCTTTATTCTTTATTTATTGGAGGAACTATTCTCTATTCTTATTCCCTCTCTCATGGTTAAATTTTTTTATATAGGGGAGATTTTAAAATATATTAAATTTTTTCTTTATATTTTTTAAAACCATGATTCATAATTTTTCTTCTTAATTTCATTTAATATCTTGTTAATCAATTGAATTTATACTCTATCACTTTTATTATTGATATATTCTTAATTTATCATTTTAAGCTAAGTGTTTTTTATCTTAGGAAATGGGGATATTATTGTACCTCTTTCTATTATATTTTTTTCATGATCACAGACAGACATACATATTTATAAAATTTTCATTTAATCAAGTTTTAGTATTTTTATTAAATTCAAAGTAGTGAATTTCATAGCATCTTCAAGTTTCCTTAAATCCTGGATGAAGAATTAGAAATGTATCTCCGTATAATTTAAAGCCTTGGAATAAAATTTAAAGAACCGTATAATAATTTTGAGTGAATTAGATGTGTATCTAGTTAAAGATGATTTTTTGAAGGTAGCACAGAATACCCATGGTAGGGAATCGCCTACCCGATGCCATGGTGGCAACTTCCCTGGTGTATAGAAGGACTACTGGTTACCCAGTAGAGTGACACTGACTATCCGATGACTCAAAATAATCCCCCTTCCCAAAGGACACCATCCAACCATTGTCCAATAGTAGCTAGTTAGTGGAGTATCTCTAGTATCCCCTAGCTACAGGTATACCACTGGCTACCCGATTGTGGCTACCAGGTATTTAGTGACTTCAATCAGTGTCCAACGGGGATTCATTTATTAATATAAAAAATACCTTAATTGTGGTTCATTCTAGGTTCATTTCCCTAACAAATTTTAGAAGATTCATGAGCCCTTTAAATCCTATAAAGGGACCCCATTTTCTTCTTAAAGACTCTCCTTATGATCCTTTATTCCATCAATATTCTCTCAAAGTTCAATCAATATAAATGCTCTAAATATTTCAATTTCTCTCAAGATCCTTCATGTTTTAAATTTCACAAAGGCTCTCAATATTTTATCATAATATCTCATCCTAAATTGTACATCCTTCCATGAAAGAGATTTTTGAGTGGTGTGTAAAGGGTTTTCATAAAGAAAACCCCTCTTTCCTTAACCTTATTTCACCAATAGTTCACACTATATAGAAGTTTTGTATGGTTTTCATGGATATTGATGAATCTAGATAAGTTTATCATAATCCAAAACTATAAGGGATGAGTTCTTTGTCACCATTGAGACCAATTATTTATACAATAGACATCATGAGTTGAGGGGTGGAGATATAGGGGCTCTCATCAAGCTTTATCTGAACTTCTTATCAGTTGTGTTTGTTTTTTATTTTATTTTCTATGTTTCATAATTTAATATCAATTTTTATACTTTCATAAATTTAGTTCGATCATTTCCATACTTAAATTAATTTAATATTATCTTGAAGCAAATTTATTAACTATTACGCTTTTGATTTCTTAATTATTTTTTATACTTTAAATTTTTTTTAAAAGAGAAATTCATCACTCATATTTCCATACTCTTGGAGAAACAAACACATAATTAGGTTTCCAATTAAAAAGGTAGAACATTGTCATGAAGGTAATTTATAACTAAGTAGGAGAAACCATAAATTTAGAGTATGTGACTTATTATTAACATAGTTTTATATTCAAGAAGTAAGAGAACTCATAAATAAGGAATATTAGAATAAAAAGTGATCTCCCAAGATATAAATAGGTTATACCATATGATATGAAAGACTAAGTTCAAAGAGATTCATTATAACTCAATAAGGTAGATTGAGTTATGGAAAACACTTATGTTTTAGATAAGATATCAATCAAAGACCACTAAAAGGAAGAGCATGAATGGAAGTGGAGTTCTAAAGTTCAATAATAATTTATTATATTATAAGTAAAGTGGTATTAGTTACATAATATAAATTAATATTGGTTCATAATATCAAATCATGCCTCAATGAAGGATGATAGAGATAGAAACTCTCACCTTTTATCTTGATTTCCTCAAAATCACTCGAAAATCATGTAAAATAAACATAACTATCTTAATAACTTATTTAAAAATCTTATTTAAAACTATTAACGTTTATACTTCTCATTTATAATCATTCTCCATGTGTATATTAATTAATTAATATTTATTTTTAATATCGGGTGTGAGTAATCTTAATTATTTTAAACTAGTTTTGTGATAGTGTTGTCAGTATTAATTCTTTTACCATAGTTAATTATTATGTGATAATTCAAGGAAATATAATTTATTCTTTATAATTATTTATAAATATATAATTTCATTCTATGTTATTTTTTGTTTTTATCCTTGAAGATAAACTCGGTGACGATCATTTTTCATTGATTTTTCATAAACGAGCAACAATATCTTAGTTTAATTTTAGTATTTCCATTAAAGAACCAAAATAAAATATTTATTTTATTATTTATATAATATATTATCATTAATTACATTCTAATTTCCATTTATGATATTATTTTATAACATTATTCAAGTAGGATGTTAGATCAACCAAACATGAATATACCATAATTGGTGGATGATTATGATTATGAAAGTGGTTTATTTTAGGAATAATGTTATTATTATAGAAGAATAATGATATTATTTAGATAATTTAAAGGGTTAAAATAATATAATATAATTTAATAAATAATAAATAAACTATATAAATTAATGAGAAGTGCAACTTCATGGAGTTGGTAGTCCGCATAACGCACAGTTAATGTTTTAATTTCTCAAAGAATGAGATGTAAATAATATTGATTAAGATTTGTCTCTTAATAATCATAATTATATTATATATTTAATATTTATTCTAAATTTTACCCTTATAATCAGTGAATATTGGCAGTGGTGAAAAATGGAAGTCGTCGCTTCGTGGAGGCTATAGTTCATACAACGCACAAATAACAGTTTCATTTTTCTTAATAAAAAGGTGAAATGTGGTTAATAGTTATTAACTTTGTATAATAACATAAATTATAAAAAATAATGATTTAATTATATATAAATTATAAAATTAAATTGAAAATTTAAGAAAGGAAAAGAATTTAGAGAAAAAATATTACTCACATTGAAATCTTAGCGTTTTTCTTCGAAGATTCCTCAGAAGTAAAGGACTAAAGCTAATTTATTATGAAAGAAATCTCAAGTAAAATGATTATTATTATATATAAATGGAAATTTAAATAGTTTAAAGAGTAAAACTAATCCTTTTATTGGTATTTAATGGGTGGTGAGAGGCCCCTTTTATAAGTGGTGAGAATGAAATTTTTATAATTATAATCACTTAATATAAAGTGAGAACATGTTAGATATGTAAATTGACTCCAAAATGTAAAATAATTAATTAAAGATAATATAATGTCAATAATACCTTAATATTTAATTTTTATGAAAATTTTAAACATGCTTTTAATTCTTTTAGTCGTATAATTTTCACTTTTACCATTTTTGGCTTTATTGTGGTAACTAATTTTTATCTAAGTAATTTAATTTTAATGACTCAAAATAAAATAGATATTATTGAATAATTTTTAAATAATTATTAAAAATATGAAATAAATTTTATTAGATAAAATTTATATGTGTAAAAAAATTAATTTTTACATCAGTGCAAGTAACGCATAAAAACTATTTTTTATAAAAAGTGTATTTTTAAGCTTAAACTTTATGTGTGGGTAAAAGTATCCATTTCATTTATTTTAAGGATATAAATTGGTTTATTATAAATAAAATAAAATTTTTATGTCTTTAAAATCAATAAAAAATTAAATTTTACCAAAATATTATTTAATTAGATGAAAGGACCAAAAAACATTTATTGGAAAATATTACTTAAGTTCCTAATATGTTAATCATAGGTTTTATAAATTCAAAATAATGTTTTTTAAAATATATTGTTTCATATATTAAATAAATATTTGACCAATTAAAATGTTTTATACCATTATAGGTCTTTCTTATTAAGTTAAAAAATTTAAAGCTTTGGTAAAAACTATATTTTTCAATATTCACCTAAAACTAAATTATTTAAGAAATTCCCAAAAATTAATATTAAGTTAATATTGGAATGATAATTTCAAAAATTAATTTAATTTTTTCAAATTCACATTATATAATTAGTAAATATAAATTTTAAACAAAATCTTCATTTAGGTATACTAACTATTATTCTAAAATAAGTGTTAGAAAATATATCATACTTGAAGATATCCATTTTAAAAAATAAATTTTAAATATAAAAAAATTTATTTGATACCCAGATGCACTAGTTGAAAAAATATTAAAAGGTAACTTTATTTCATAATGTGGTTACAATAATTTGTATCTTCTAATTTAACAGCTACCATATAATGGTCAATATCTATTTTATTAAAAAGTGTTATGGTCCATTAAGGTTTGGTGTTGTGTGTGGAGTAAGCTATCTAACATAATATTTATTTAAATGATAAAATATTATAAAATATTTGGGTGTTTTTATTTTTATTTATAAAATCCTCTCCAAGTAAATATATTGTTTCCTTATGAGCAGGTATATCTAAATCAAATGATTGAGACAATGGAGAGGATCACAATTGAAGTCATGCTTCTTATGAGGGAATATCTAGATGTATTCCTTAAAGAGTTACCTGATATTCCTTTTGATCAATAGGTTGGGTTATTAATTTATCTTATGCATGGATATCTAACTATATCCAAGATTCCTTGTAAAATATCCCTTATTGAACTAGAGAAACTCAAGAAGTGATAATAAGAGAATATAGAAAAGGGTTTTATATACCTAATTGATTCAAAATCGGGTGAACTAATTCTATTTTCTAATAATAAGGATATTTCAATGCATCTATGCATTGATTATCATGAACTCAACAAGATCATGATAAAGAAAAATTATCCCCGGCCACAAATTCAAGAATTATTAAATCAACTATGTGGGGACCATTACTTCTCTAAAGTATACCTTTGGCCTGGATATCATCAATTAAAGGTAAATATGGAGGATATTCCCAATGATTCCTTCAATATAAGGAATGGACTACAATAAACCGGATCGGACCATATATTTGAAGGATGCCTGAACCAGCCTGCCACGAGCCAAAATTTCCCCCATCCATGAACCCTAATCACTGTCAGGTTGTGGATAGGGTTATGAATGGTTCTAAAATTCTGGTTTTGGGTTTTTAGGGTTTATAGGGGTGTTTTATTTTATTTTTGAGCCTTCACCTTTTAAGTTTACATGTTTCGGCTCATCGAAACTTGCTTCTAACTTTATTTTCATTGGTCTAACGCATGTGTTTATTTCTCTTCCCTTTATATTACATGCCTATAATTATTTGATGTTTTAAGATAATTTATCATTTAAGTTATTACTATATATGTGAACCATGATGTGCCTAGATAATTTAGAAGGGGTTTAAAACATTTTCATGGGATGAGAATCCATGCTAAGTGTTTGTAGAAATTATCAGTTGTCTTTTAAAAAAATATTTTAATTTTTAAAAGTACTTTTTCAGCATTGAATTGATATTTTAATGGTATTATTGATTTAAATTTTGTTTCAAATTAAGTTTTTTGGGTTGTGTTCTTAAAATTAATGTGATAACCTTTGTTTTGGGGTGTTAAAAGCTTTTTATATTTCCAAATGAGTTGGTTGATTTCAAAAGTGTGTGTTACCCATTGGGGGTTGTATTTTGAAGCTCATTGTGACTTTGAATGACTTAAAAAAATAAAAAGGGAAGAGTGGGTTCCCACTTGAATTTAAATGGTTATTTTTTGGAATGTCTTAGCATTACAGGTATGTTTTTAAAGTTGTGGACCATTTTAAATTTGATGGAAATGATTATGCATAAATAATGTGAGGTCCTATGGATCCCCTTGTGAAAATTGGTGCATATTATGGATTATGACTCCTTTTGTGAATATTTATTATTGCTTCATTGTACATATTGTTTTTATTTTTTATGCATGGTGATACATTTTTAGTGTAGTAGGTGGTGTGTGAGTTGTTTTTGAATGATTATTCCTTGATTGAGGAATGGTTTATTATGTGCACCTCCTTTTGATGTGTCATGGTGAACCTTGGGAAATTAGGTAGTTTAATAAAGAGGTTGAGGCCCTGAACTAGGCTAGTGATTATGATTATTTTCCTCTGGGACCATGAGAACCTAGAGCGAGGATGTTCCCCCTTGATACCAAGTGTATTCATGGGTGGTTGAGGACCGAGAGCACCCTATTGGGGACTATGAGAGCCCAAGGAGAAATGTGTAAGAATCCACCAATTTTTAGTCATGTTATGTTACATAATTTAGATTAGGGTCATTTTGATTCACTCTAGAACCTATTATATCCCATAGGTTAGTACCATGACATTGGGATCCTTCGTAGGATCGTTTAATAGATTTAGTTTATGTATCAATTAAATACCCTATTTTATATACTATTTATTGGCACATATGATATTGTTAATGTTTTATCTTACTGTATGACTTAACATAATGGTGAATTATTTTTTTCTTTCTTTCTTCTTTGTTGACCTCACCTATTTTGATAATCTCAATTATGTTATAATATGTGTTTATAATCCTATCTATATGTTAAATTATGATTGAAAAAAATATCAAAATAATTATTGGAATATGTTAATCAATGTTTATCTATGTTTATACATGCCTTGAAATAATTATAACTCAATCTGGATATGATTTTCATAGAACAGATAAGTGTTAAGCTTGTGAGTAACTGATACAGACCTATTGATAGAGTAATTCACCGATATACAGAAAAGTCAACCGATAAAAATAGGTACCGATAAGGCTAAGTACGCTGGTACATAAGTCTACCGGTATTCACAAGTCAACTGATACAGGCCTACCGATACATAGTCTACTGATATGTAAATGTCACTGATAGACCAATCTTCCTATGACACAAGGTCACTGGTACACACCTACTGATAGAGTAAGTCCACTGGTATACACATAGTCACCGATATGAAGTCTACCGATACAGATAGAAAAATTCCACTGATATAGACAGATACCGATAGACAGCTACCGATACAAGTCTGTTGATACAAACAGACAGCTACCGCTACAAATTCTACCAATACAAGAATGCCACCAGTAAAAAATAGATACCGATAAAAGGAGCTACCGATAAAAGGAGCTACTGATGGAAAGAGATATCAATACATAGATCTACTATTGTAAAGAGGAACAGCTACCGAAACAAGACATAATGACTCCAGTCCACCGTTACAAGCTCAATGATAGAGAGAGCTACTGATGGAAACCAATCACCATTTCTCTAAACCCTACTTATATTTGTTTATTTAGAAACAGTCATATTTGATGTTTTTAATGAACCTGCTAATAATTAATGATAGTTGTTGGAATTTTAGGAACCGTGCCTCGTACCAGTAAAAAGATAATCATTCCCATTACCAGAGCTAAAGCTATATAATGGAACCTAGAACTACTAAAGACACATCAGTCGTGTGGTCAGTCTTCACATAAAAATACGAGACAATCTACTAGAGATACAAAAGGACTTACATGCATATAAGAAAAAGTAAGAATACATACTGAATCTATAGAACCTGAACATTCAAGCAGAAAAGAGATTCAATGATTTCACCTTCATTCAAGCTGATCTGGGTGATCAACCTGGACCTGGAAATCAAATAAAAAAACGACACTCTATTTTTCTTGACAAAATCCAGATAAGGACTCAAAGATTCATCTATATCAATCCAAGGAGTCCAGAGCTTCAGTAATAACATATAGAGCATTCTAAATTCATCTCTATTTGTTTAGATCTATTGTGTTTCATTTATTTACATTTTGAGCAGTGTGTGTTCTGTATTTACACATTTTCTCCTGTGCTGAACTGGAGGATATCTAATATTTTCACTCAATATTTCTATGTATTTTGATTCCCACTGTGGATAGTAGTAGAGGTCAAGTGTGACCTGGATAGCATGTGTTTTATTGTTTTGATTTTCCCACGTAGAACTATGGTAGAGGTCTCAGTACCTGGACAGTCTTTGTAATTTTGTTTACCCTGATCCAGGGTGTGGATTAAAGTTTATATAAACTGTTTGAGAGGACTAAGTCTCGTCTTGAGACTGAACCTCTTGGTTAAACTTGTTGTGAATCCCATTTCATTTTAAACTATATAGCTTATTTCACTGCTAAGTACTTTGAAATTCAAATCTATTTTAAAGTAACTCTGATAGTTAAATTAGCAAGTGTTTATAACTTTTTTTAGTCAGTAAGTTAGTTTCAAAAGTTAATTAATCCTCAGATTTAGTTAACTGAGAAATAATCAATCTCTTGAGAAACTAATTGAAAACTTACAGTCTTTATAAATTCACTACAGTTTAGCTTGTTATTTAAATTGGGGGATTTTAATATAAATTTTTTTAATATAAATTTTTAATTGGAACTCAATTCACCCCCCTCTTGAGTATCCACTCCGACCAACATTTGGTATCAGAGGTTGTTATTAATAAAGGATTTACAAATACTTTGTTTTTCGACTATGATTTTAGTTATATCTTAAAGATCTTAAATTTATGTTAGTTCTATATTTTATCTCTTTAAATATATTTTCTAAAATATAATTATGGATAATAGACTAGAAGTTTCTACTACTAACATGCCACATTTCTTTAATGGTGTTAATTATGCCCAATGGAAACATAAAATGAAAATTCATTTAGAAAGTATGGGATTTGATATCTGTATTGCTATAGAGAATCAGAATAAGATCCTAGAAACTGAAAGAACTACTTGGGATGAACCTACTAAAACTACTTACAATAATAATTATAAAGCAATGAATGCTCTGTACTGTGCTTTGGGAGATGAAGAATTTAATTGAATATCTGCTTGTAAAACTACTTATGAAATCTGAGATACTTTAGCTATTTCCCATGAGGGAACAACAAATGTTAAGGAAATGAGATTGAATACTGACACAATTAAGTATGATAATTTTAAAATGAATCCTGATGAACCTATTTTTGACATGTATCTCAGGTTCAACGAAATTGTAAATACAATGAGCTCACTTGGAAAAGTTTTTCCTACAAAAGAGAAAATAATTAGGATACTAAGATGTCTAATAGAGAGATGGAGAGGCACATCAGTTTAAATAAGAGAGTCATGTGATATAAGTTCACTACCTGTTAAGGAGATAATTGGTAAGTTGATTATGTATGAAGAAGAGATAAAGGTAAACAAACAGGAAGATGATAAACTAAAGAGGAAGTCAGTGTCATTTAAGTCTACTGCCTAAAAGAGCAAAGACAAGGAGAATGTTCACATACCTATTGAAAGCTCAACAAGTAGAGGTTCAGATTCTGATAGTGATGAGGAGATGGCTCAAATAGCCAGGAGATTCAAGAAATTCTATAGGAAGAATAAATTTTTCAGAAAACCAAATTATAAGGGTAAGTATTACCAACGAGGTGGTTGGAAGAAAGATTGGAAGAAAAGTGATAAGGATGATGAGATAGTGTGCTATGAATGAAAAAGGAAAGGACACATTAAGGCTGCCTGTCCAAAATTGAAGTTCAAGAATAAATATGGTTATAAGGACAAAAAAATATAAGAAAGCTGTGAAGGAAACATGGAGTGGTTCAGAAGACAGCACAAGTGAGTCTGAGGTTTCTGATTCTGAAAAGAATCATGCCAACAAGTGTTTCATGACTAATACTTCGGAGATGCATGTTTCCCATATGTTGAATGATTATTATTCTGGGAATGAAAGTGATTCAAACAGTGATGATAATATTTCTAAAGCTGAATTATTTGAATACTTTAATATGTTAGAAGATACTTGAAATGAGCTGAAGGATAAGTACAAATCATTAAAGAAATAGTATGCCTTGACCAGTACTGTTAAAACTGATCTTAGTATAGAAAAGGAAAATAATGATCAACTGTTAAAGGAGAATACTCAATATAAATTATCAAATGAGCAACTTAGAATATATTTATAAAAGTTAACAAATGGAAAGAATATTCTAACTCAAATTCTAGGAAGACAAGTAGCACTAAAATATATTACTGGTTTAGCCTATCAGCCTAGACAGAGACAGATTACAAAAAATATATTTATTCCAAAATCTAGACAGTATGCTTCTAGTTACAGTTTTGGAAATTCCTATTCCTCAACTAGATATTCACATAGTTATAGATCAAACAAAGTTTATCTTTCAAAATATTTTGAATCTATTGATTTTATGAGACCCATTAGACAAATCTGGGTACCAAACGTGTTTCTTGCTAACCTGTATGGACCCAAGAAAATATGGGTACCAAAATCATTTTATGTTTAAACCTGTTTTGTAGGAGACTTTCCTGAAGAGTTCCTATAAGAAGATATGGTACTTGGACATTGGATGTTCAAGACACATGATAGGAAATTTTTCATGCTTCAAGAACTTAATAAAGGTTTATGGAGGGCATGTCACCTTTGGTGATAATTCAAAAGGAAAAATCATCGGCTTAGGCCAGATTGGTAACACTGATTCAGTTATAATTTCTAAATTATTATTTGTTAATGGATTAAAATACAACTTTTCAATCATTTCTCAGTTGTGTGATGATGGTTTCAATGTTAAATTTGAAAATGATTCTTGTAATGTTTTTAATTCTAAAAATGTTTTTGTATTTTCTACCTTAAGGAATAAAAATGTTTATGCTGTAGATTTAAATTCCTTATCCAAACAAAAGGTTACCTATTTAAATTATTTTCATAGAGAATCTTGTCTATGGAACAGAATTTTAGGACACTGCAATGTTCATTCACTTAAGAAAATGACTAAGAAAATTTTAGTTAGAGACCTACCTAAACTAAAATTCCCATCAGAAAAAGTTTGTACTCCCTGTCAAAAGGGAAAGAAACATAAATTTTCATTCAAATCAAAGAAAGAAGTTTCAACTTGTCAACCTCTCTAGTTGATTCACATGGACTTGTTTGGACCTTCCAGAGTTTCTAGTTTAAATGGTAATTACTATTTCTATGTCTTAGTAGATGACTTTTTTAGATACACTTGGGTATACTTTCTTGCTCACAAAATTGAAGCTTGCTCTTACTTTATGAAATATTCCAAGTCTATAGAAAACCTAAGTGGTCTTAAAATTAAGACCTTGAGAAGTGAGCATGGTCGTGAGTTTGAAAATCATGAGTTTGAATCTTACTGCTCGCAAAATGGCTACAGTCACAACTTTTCTGCCCCTAAGAAACCTCAACAGAATGGTTTAGTAGACAGAAGTAATAGAACCCTTCAAGAAATTGCAAGAAATATTCTTAATGAGTATGACTTACCTATTTATTTCTAGGCTGAAGCTATGAATACAGGTTGTTATTTTATAAATAGACTCTTCATTAGACCTGTTCTTAAAAAGACCCCTTATTAACTATGGAATAATAGGAAACCTAAAGTGAGTTACTTTATAGTTTTTTGTTGCAAATTATATATTCTCAATACTAAGGATAACTTTGACAAGTTTGATTCTAAAATTGATGAGGGAATCTTTCTAGGTTACTCTATAACTAGTAAATATTATAGATTCTTTAACAAAAGAACCAAATGTGTGCAATAATCCGTTCACATCAAATTTGATGAAAACTAATCCGCATGAACCTAAGTCTTCTCTTGAAAATATTGAAGAAGATCTATATATTCTAGACATTAATGATAAAATCAGTGAACCTGTTGTAAAGACAACCAGTTCTGGAAATATTTCATAATATGCTTCTGGTGAACCTAAGCATAGATAAGAACCTAAAATTTCTATTCCTACCTTTACTAGATCAACTAGGATTCTAAAGAATCATCCTTTAGATGTTGTTGTATAAAATATTGATAGAGGGACCCAGACTAGAGCTTCTCTAAGAAACCAGGTTGAACATCAAGACTTTATTTCATAGTTAGAAACTAAAAATATCAATGATGCAATCAATGATGAATTTTGGGTAATGGATATGCAAGAAGAATTAAATCAATTTGAAAGAAAAAAAGTCTGGGAATTAGTTGACAGACATAAGGACACCTTGACCAAAGGCACTAAATGAGTGTTTAGAAATAAAGTTGATGAATCAGGGAATATCATTAGAAACAAATCAAGGCTAGTTGCACAAGGATATAGTCAAGAGGAAGGAATATACTCTGAGGAAACCTTTGCACCTATAACTAGATTAGAAGCTATTAGGGATCTACTTGCCTATGTTGCTCATCTTAATTTCAAGTTATATCAAATGGATGTTAAAAGTGATTTTCTAAATGGTTTTATAATTAAATATTTTTTTATTTAACAAACACCTAGATTTACTAATCCTCATTTTCCAAATAGAGTTTTTAATCTTTCCAAAGCTTTATATGGTTTAAAACAAGCCCCACGAGCTTGGTATAATAGACTTAGTAGTTTTCTTATTTCAAAAGTTTTTTCTAAAGGGATTTTTGATCCAACACTCTTTATTAAAATAATTTCCAAAGTTGTTTTGATAGTAAAAATCTATGTTGATGATATTATTTTTGGATCATCTAAAAATACTTTGTGTATTGATTTTTCAAAGAGTATGCAAAATGAATTTGAAATGAGTTTAATGGGAGAACTCAAATATTTTCTTGGATTTCAAGTTTTTCAAAATAAAAATGGTATTATTTTAAATCAAAATAAATATACAAAGGATATTTTAAAACATTTTGGTTTAGATAGTGTTAAGAAAAGTGATACACCTATGAGTACTAGTTGTAAGTTGGATGCTGATGAAACTATAAAACCAGTGGATCAATCCAACTACAGAGGTATGATAGGGAGTCTGCTCTATCTTACTTCTAGTCGACCAGATATTATGTTTAGTGTGTGTATGTGTGCAAGATTTCGAGCTAATTCAAAAGAGTCACACTTTCTTATTGTTAAAATAATTTTTAAATATCTTAAACATACTACTAAATTAGGATTATTTTATACAAAAGGACAATCATTCGATTTAATAAGTTATTCAGATGCTGACTTTGCTGGTTTCAATTTAGATAGAAAGAGAACTTATGGAACATGTCATATTCTAGGTAAGTCCCTGATATCTTGGTGTAGTAAAAAGTATAACTTTATTGCATTGTCTACTACTGAAGCAGAATATATTATTGTTGGTAGTTGTTGTGCACAAATTTTGTGGATGAAACATATATTATTGGACTACGGATATTAGTTTAGACATGTATCTATAAACTGTGATAACGCTACTACGATTAACATTTCCAATAATCATGTGTCTCACTCTAGGACTAAGCACATTGATCTAGGGCACCACTTTTTGAGATATCATTACCAAAAAGTTGATATTACTCTTGAATTTATAGGTACTGAACATCAAGTGGATGACATTTTCACAAAGCCTTTAAGTTCAGATAGGTTAAGTTAAATTAGACATGAGTTATGAATGATAGACTTTGTTTAGCCAAATCCTCACCGTCAGCCAAATCCTCACCGTTAACCAAATCCTCATTGTTAGCCAAATACTCATCGTTAGTATGACAACCCTGCTTTTTATTACAACTTAAACATGCTTTATTACATAAAACTTCACTTGATCCAACAATGAAGATCGAGAGGTTTAGTGTCTTTGGGGCTTAGGATCATTACATAAAAACTTTAAACTTTAAATACAACATCTTTATTGAAAACTTCCTTTACATGACCACTACATTCCTTCGTACTTAGCATTGCATGGGATAACCTGAGGACATGCATAAGAAAAGGGTGAGCTATAAAGCCCAGTAAGGCAGTACACAATGAATAACATGAGGAGTACAACACATGTTAGGAAATATGCATATCAATAGATCATAAGAGAGACATGAACATAAAGGAATGATAGAGTATGATAATCATAACATGGAAATGTGGCAACAACACTTAACATTGAATTAGCATGAGCCAAGGCTCATTGCACATGGAGCATGAGTAAACCCTCATTGCACTTGAAGCATGAGTAAACCCTCGTTGCACTTGAATTAGAATGAGTCAACACTCATTGCACATGACGTATCATGATACTATACCTTACCCAATGCATTGGAGCGCTATAAAGGGCGCACCCTTCTTAAACATTTCATTTCATGCATAAGTGTGCCACATGGATCATAAAAACATGGATTCATAAAACATAATCATTTCTTCCACGATAAAGGAAAGTGGAATTAATACATGAAACTTTATAATCAATATGTAAATGTTCATAAAGGTGAATACCCTTGATGGAGAAATGGGCATGGTATTCACTACACAAAGACATTGGCTTAGAAAATCGGTGCGATTTCCGCAGCGTAACGGCGTGACATAAGAATTCATAAAAAGGGTTTATGAGAGAGAAGGGGGTTCCTCATCATATTTACATGTAATGGACAGTAAGGAGATCATATATATACATGTCCCAACAATATAAATGGAATTTAGATTCATGATACAAAAGTATTTCTTGAATGTAAAAGAAGAGAGAGAAGTTCCTTTCGGAATTTCGGCATAGTAACGGGTGTACATGTGGGGAATTTAATGAGAGAGAAAGGGTTATCCCATCATTCAAACAATAAGAGGGCAGTATGGGGGAGGTGAGAAACCATTCCCCAACATTCATAATTTAAATAAAAAGGGCAATACAACTTAAAGAAAATAGAAAAAAAAATGAGAAAGGAAGAAAAAAACCCTTACTTGGAAGTGTGCTTCCAAAGGCTAGAGAGAGGCTTGTGAGAGGCTTCTTGGGAGCTTGGGGCACCTTGAGAGGATTCTAGGGAGAGTAGGGCAGAGGTTGGACGAACTTCAAGGGCTTTGAGTGAGGAGGAAGTGGGAGCTTGGGTGGGTTTATATAGGAAAGGTGAGAGAATTCTTTATTATTTAGGTTTGGGACCCCTTATATTAAAATAATCCAAACCACAAACCATCCCATGGTATTTTCCCATGGTTTCTGGAAAAGGAAAGAGGAAAACAATATTTTACAAGGCTAAGGTCCGAACTTATTAAAAAATTAGGGTTGCTTATGTGGAGGTGAGTCACACTCCCATGGAAATTAATTTAAAAAGGCAAAGTGTTGAATAAGTCTTGAGGGCTCCATTAATGCTTTGAAAAGTAAGTCAAACAAACCCAAAACCTCATTATTTTAATGATAAAACACATATTGGCCGAACATAAGGATTATGGTATTTTATTACATCACCATTGGGTCATTATGATGTCATAAAACACATTATATATTTAAATGGTATTTAATTTTTACCCAAAAATTTGACTGTCTCAGAAAATTATGAAAAATTCACCGTTGGATAATTTCGACGTCCTGATTCCAAAAATAATATTTATTTTATCTAAATAATTTTCTAAATATGTGAATTTTTACTTTTAAAATAAAAACCGACATTTATAAAAAATTCACGGGTTTTGACAGAAATGGCCTTCAAACCTTAAAAAATTTTAATTGCATTCATAAAATTATAAGATCATTTATATTTAATAAAAATAAATTTAATATTAATAATAATACTTTATTAAAATATTATTTAATTCAAAAATCCTTTAATTCAACAAAATATAATTCTTAATTAAATAATAACTAAAAACACTGTTTGTACTTTAAAAACTAATTACAATGTATCAAAAATGACTAGAAATTATATTCATTATTATATACAAAAATAATGTACATGAACATGGTGCTACTTATTTGTTACATAACCTCTTAAAATAGCCGCATAAGACCTAAGGGTAAGGTGTGCGATGGTGACAGACTCTTGGGGTTGCTCGGATAACATTGCTCGAGTGGTAATCTCTATCAACTTCCATTTTTCCCGTAGACGATCACGTTCGAGCTTGACTTGATGAAGCTCAGCTTGGGCTTGGTCAAGGGCAAAGCCCAAAGATGCCACCTCCTTTCCGAGCTCCGACAAATGGGATTCGTAAGGGGCAATTCTACTGGATGAGGCCATCGCTTCCTTTGTCTGAGTAGAAAATTGGTTCGTTAAATCCTTATATTTAAACTACCCAGATGATCACTGTTCAACGGCTATAAAAGTAACGATCACAAATCTTAACGTTAAACTAAAGAAGTTGACATCTTATAAAAACATTTTTCATAAAGAAACATTTAACTGGATCAAGAGGGATTTTCCATTAATGAAATTTTGGGTCGTTACAACATTCCCCCCTTAAGAAATTTCGCCCTCGAAATTTTCCTTTTCCCACACTAAAACAAATGTGGGTAACTTAGCTTCATCATATCCTCCGACTCCCAAGTTGCTTCTTCAAACTTGTGGTTTCTCCACAACACCTTGACGAGGGGCATTGTCTTATTTCATAGAACTTTTTCTCTACGATCCAAGATCTTCACTGGTTGCTCCTCATAAGAAAGATCGTCTTCTAATTGTACCACCTCAGAAGAGAGTACATGTGAAGGGTCTGGTATGTACTTCCTTAAGAGGGATACATGGAAGACATCATGAACCTTGGCCATAGTAGGTGGAAGTGCTAGTCGATAGTCCACAGCCCCAACACGATCAAGAATCTCGAAGGGGGCGATGTACCTTGGACTTAACTTCCCTTTCTTTCCAAACCTCATGACCTTCTTCCACGGAGATATGCGTAAAAACACCATGTCTCCGACTTTAAACTCAAGGTCTCGTCGACGATTATCTGCATAACTCTTCTGCCGACTCTGGGCTGCCTTGATATGCTGCTGAATGGTTTTCACCTTCTCCACCATTTCTTCGACCATTTCGGGTCCAAGCAGCTTACGTTCACCGACCTCATCCCAACATGCCGGTGTTCTACACCTTTTCCCATACAGGGCTTCATATGGTGCCATTTGGATGCTCGAGTGGAAACTATTATTATAAGAGAACTCAACTAGAGGAAGATTTTGATCCCATCCTCCTTTAAAGTCCATTGAGCACGCTCTCAACATATCCTCAAGTGTTTGGATAGTCCGCTCGGATTGGCCATCAGTTTGAGGATGATAGGCCGTACTGAAGTTCAGTTCAGTATTCAGAGCATGTTGAAGACTCTTCCAAAACTTAGAGGTAAATCTTGGATCTTGGTCAGACACAATAGATAGTGGTACTCCATGCAACCGTACCACTTCCCTGATATATATCTGTGCCAGTTGATCCAAAGAGAAATCCTCTCGAATAGTAATGAAGTGTGCAGTCTTTGTAAGACGATCCACAATAACCCAGATTGCATTGTTGCTTTTGGATGTCCTTGGAAGTCCAGTGACGAAGTCCATGGTGATGTTCTCCCATTTCCATTCTGGTATGGGCAATGGTTGCATCATCCCCTTAGACTTCTGCCTCTCTGCCTTCACTTGCTGACACACCAGGCACTTTGATGTATATTCGGCGATCTCCTTCTTCATATTATCTCACCAAAAGTTTTCTCGGAGATCTCGATACATCTTTTTGCTCCCTGGGTGAATAGAGAAATTTGAACTATGTGCATCATCCAAAAGTTCCTTCTTCAGCTCCGAACTTGATGGGACACATAGTCTTTTCCCAAACCGCACAATTCCTTCTTCATTAACATTAAACTCTGAGGATTTTCCCTTTTTGATAGCTTCCACTTTTTCTTGGATTCTCGCATCATCCTTTTGAGCATCCTTTAACCTTTCCAAAAGAGATGGTTGAGCAATCATTTGTGAAAGGATTGATGATGTTCCCTTCTTTATGATTCCCACGTCCATCTTCATCAAGTCTAAGAAGATTGGATCCTTCTCAATTCTCATCATTGATAGAATTGCTGGATCCTTTCTACTTAGGGCATCCGCCACCTTGTTCGCCTTCCCAGGGTGGTAATGTATTGAACAGTCATAATCCTTTATGAGCTCTATCCATCTTCTCTGGCGCATATTAAGCTCTTTCTGTGTGAATATATATTTAAGACTCTTGTGGTCAGTATATATCTCACATTTCTCTCCATAGAGATAATGCCGCCAGATTTTCAAGGCAAAGATTACCGCCGCCAACTCCAGATCATGCGTTGGATAGTTTCGCTCATGGATTTTCAACTGTCTTGAGGCATAGGATATCACATTATCATTCTGCATCAGTACACATCCTAAGCCCTTCTTCGAAGCATCACTGAATACCACAAAAAGCTCCCCACTTGTGGGTAAAGTGAGCACAGGTGCAGTGATAAGCCTCCTTTTCAACTCCTTGAAGCTTTCTTCGCATTCATCACTCCAAGCAAACTTTACTCCCTTTAGAGTTAGCTTGGTAAGAGGGTTGGACAATCGTGAGAAGTTTCTCACAAATCGTCGATAATATCCAGCTAACCCCAAGAAGCTACGGATATCAGTTACCGATGTTGGCCTCGGCCATCCCTCAATTGCATCTGTTTTGGAGGGGTCTACAGATATCCCATTGCTTGTGATTATATAGCCCAAGAATGAGACCTCCTTCAACCAGAACTCACACTTGCTGTACTTGGCATAGAGTTTCTCCTTGCGCAAAGTCTCCAGTATAGTTCTTAAATGCTCCTCATGGTCCTCCTTGGTTTTGGAGTATATTAGAATATCATCTATAAAGACTACCACAAATTTATCTAGGTAATCTATAAAGACTCTATTCATCAAGTCCATGAATATTTCTGGATCATTGGTGAGTCCAAAAGGAATTACTATGAATTCATAGTGCCCGTACCTTGTACGAAAAGCAGTCTTGGGGATATCTTCCTTCTTCACCCTTACTTGATAATATCCCGACCGCAAGTCGACCTTGGAGAAGTATTGTGCTCCACGCAGCTGATCAAACAAGTCATCGATTATTGGGAGAGGATACTTGTTCTTTATCGTGATTTTGTTAAGTTCACGATAATCGATGCAAAGCCGCATTGACCCATCCTTCTTCTTGACGAAGAGGACTGGTGCACCCCATGGTGATGCACTTGGGCGTATAAACCCTTTATCCAGATTCTCCTGTAGTTGTTTCTTCAGATCTTCAAGCTCAACAACAGCCATTCTATATGGAGTCTTGGATATTGGTAGCGCCCCAGGTATAAGTTCAATTGAGAACTCAACATCTCTTCTTGGAGGAAGACCAGGAAGTTCCTCGGGAAATACTTCAGCGAATTCCCTCACAATAGGCATTTCTTCAAGGGTGGTTTCTTCCTTGGACTCAATCATCTGAGCCAGATATGCATGCTCATAAGGCAGTAATATCCATGCTTGAGATGATGGAGCTAAAGGAGATTCATCTTCCTCCTGACACTTGTAAAGAATCGGGGGTCGATTTTCCATATGGAGTGTGATTTCCCTCTCCCGACAATTTATGTTGGCTCTATATAAGGAAATCCAATCCATGCCAAGAATTGCATCAAATTCCACCAAAGGGAGTATGACGAGGTTCACCGGGAAATTCAATCCACAAATTATAACAGGGGAGGACTTATACTCATGGGATGCAATGATTGCCTCATTTGCCGTACTCACCGACATCTTTACTTCCATGATTTGTGGTGCTGTAGGGATTGTTCTACTAAACTTTTGAGATATAAAAGAATGCGTAGAACCTGAATCAAAAAGTACGTTCGCTATTCTTGAATGAATAACTAGCATACCTGTCACCACTTCGTTGTCGGGGTTCACTTCGGCAGAAGTGATGGCAAAAGCTCTTCCTTGCTGTCTTGGAGGTTGTTGATTGCCTCCGATAACCCTTGGATTAGGGCACTGATTCGCAAAATGACCCGGTTCTTTGCATTTGAAGCATTGAACAACGCGTTGAGGTTCGAACGGAGCGTTCCTCCCTTCCGTCGCAGCCGCGGGTCCTTCTTGCTGACAGTTAACAGCTAGGTGCCCTTCTCTTCCACACTTGAAGCATTTTCTTGTCCCCCTAAGGCAATTTCCAGGGTGCTTCTTTCCACACTTTTGGAAAGTGGGGTGCTGGAATTTCTTAGCACCGTTGGATTTATCCATCGGACCACCAGCATTGAAGTCCACCTTCCGCTTCTTGTCCCCATGATACCCATGTGATTCTCCGATCTCCATTTCAACCTTGAGGGCACATCGGACAATTTCCTCATAGCTATCGAAGTCACAGATCTCTAATGCTTTCCGCAAGCTAGGCTTCAGCCCACCAAAGAAGCGGTCAACCTTGCATTCGGGGGTAACGACAAAGCCGGAAGCGTATCGTGCAAGCCTTGTGAAGTTTACCTCGTACGCTCCCACAGATTCCTCATCTTTCTGCTTGAGGGAAAGGAAGTCCCTTTCCATCTTAAGACGGAGGGTGCGTGGAAAATATTTATCGAAAAACATCTTCCGGAATACCTTCCATTCCAAAGCCTCGATCTCCTCCTCAGGCTTCGTATTTTTGATCAACGTCCACCATTGATCAGCTTCACCCTCCATATGATAAGCCGCCAGGAGAACCTTCTCTTTTTCAGAGCATTGGAGGATGGAGAATATCTTTTCAATGGAGTTGATCCATTGTTCAGCAATCGTGGGATCGTATGATCCACTAAAAGTAGGAGGCCTTTGTCTCATGAAGCTTTCAATAGCGACTTGTTCTTTCTTAGGGGGGGTTGAACGTTCCTCTTGACCAGTGTTTCTATTCAAAACTTGAGTTAGCTGAGAGAGAAGCGTGACAAAGTTCGCGATTCCCGCTCCCATTGGATTGGGCATCTCATAAGTACAATCATCACACTGATCTTCACAACGGTTGTTAGCCCGAGTTCTCCTATTACCGGCCATTGGCTGGAATAAAAGGAAAGTTAGGGGTAACACATAAAGGGTAATCCAAAGACAAAAGTTGATGACTTATAAATAAACTTTAATCTCTTTAACTCATGAGTCTATAGGATTCAATCCAGGCTTTTCATGATCTTCCTTCTAACATATATCCTTAGGGGCATTTTTCCCTTAATAAGGGTTTATACTAAGATTGTGAATTTATCAAAACATATACCCCGGGAGTGTCGTAACCAAGAGTGCAGCAAGGCCCGTTGTCGTGCACCAGTTCCCGTTCGAGTTTAGCTCAAAGCGGTGTTTTCGGGTTTTACCCCTAGGATATATCTGTGCCAGAGCCGCCTCTACCTGCTCGTATCCAGACAGGGATGTATTTGTTTGATAAACCACTTACTTAGTATTTACCAAAACTTAGGGATGTTTTTATTATGCTTAGTCTTGTATCTAAGGCTCTACTAGGGTTTCCTAATCCCAAAAATAACTAAACCTACCCTTTGATACCAACTATGACAACCCTGCTTTTTATTACAACTTAAACATGCTTTATTACATAAAACTTCACTTGATCCAACAAAGAAGATCGAGAGGTTTAGTGTCTTTGGGGCTTAGGATCATTACATAAAAACTTTAAACTTGAAATACAACATCTTTATTGAAAACTTACTTTACATGACCACTACATTCCTTCGTACTTAGCATTGCATGGGATAACCTGAGGACATGCATAAGAAAAGGGTGAGCTATAAAGCCCAGTAAGGGAGTACACAATGAATAACATGAGGAGTACAACACATGTTAGGAAATAGGCATATCAATAGAGAATAAGAGAGACATGAACATAAAGGCATGATAGAGCATGATAATCATAACATGGAAATGTGGCAACAACACTTAACATTGAATTAGCATGAGCCAAGGCTCATTGCACATGGAGCATGAGTAAACCCTCATTGCACTTAAAGCACGAGTAAACCCTCATTGCACTTGAATTAGCATGAGTCAACACTCATTGCACATGATGTATCATGATACTATACCTTACCCAATGCATTGGAGCGCTATAAAGGGTGCACCCTTCTTAAACATTTCATTTCATGCATAAGTGTGCCACATGGATCATAAAAACATGGATTCATAAAACATAATCATTTCTTCCATGATAAAGGAAAGTGGAATTCATACATGAAACTTTATAATCAATATGTAAATGTGCATAAAGGTTAATACCCTTGATGGAGAAATGGGCATGGTATTCACTACACAAAGACATTGGCTTAGAAAATCGGTGCGATTTCGGCAGCGTAACGGCGTGACATAAGAATTCATAAAAAGGGTTGATGAGAGATAAGGGGGTTCCTCATCATATTTACATGTAATGGACAGTAAGGAGATCATATATATACATGTCCCAACAATATAAATGGAATTTAGATTCATGATACAAAAGTATTTCTTGAATGTAAAAGAAGAGAGAGAAGTTCCTTTCGGAATTTCGGCATAGTAACGGGTGTACATGGGGGGCATTTAATGAGAGAGAAAGGGTTATCCCATCATTCAAAAAATAAGAGGGCAGTATGGGGGAGGTGAGAAACCATTCCCCAACATTCATAATTTAAATAAAAAGGGTAATACAACTTAAAGAAAATTGACAAAAAATGAGAAAGGAAGAAAAAAACCCTTACTTGGAAGTGTGCTTCCAAAGGCTAGAGAGAGGCTTGTGAGAGGCTTCTTGGGAGCTTGGGGCACCTTGAGAGGATTCTAGAGAGAGTAGGGCAGAGGTTGGACGAACTTCAAGGGCTTTGAGTGAGGAGGAAGTGGGAGCTTGGGTGGGTTTATATAGGAAAGGTGAGAGAATTCTTTATTATTTAGGTTTGGGACCCCTTATATTAAAATAATCCAAACCACAAACCATCCCATGGTATTTGCCCATGGTTTCTGGAAAAGGAAAGAGGAAAACAATATTTTACAAGGCCAAGGTCCGAAATTATTAAAAAATTAGGGTTGCTTATGTGGAGGTGAGTCACACTCCCATGGAAATTAATTTAAAAAGGCAAAGTGTTGAATAAGTCTTGAGGGCTCCATTAATGCTTTGAAAAGTAAGTCAAACAAACCCAAAACCTCATTATTTTAATGATAAAACACATATTGGCCGAACATAAGGATTATGGTATTTTATTACATCACCATTGGGTCATTATGATGTCATAAAACACATTATATATTTAAATGGTATTTAATTTTTACCCAAAAATTTGACTGTCTCAGAAAATTATGAAAAATTCACCATTGGATAATTTCGACGTCCGGATTCCAAAAATAATATTTATTTTATCTAAATAATTTTCTAAATATGTGAATTTTAACTTTTAAAATAAAAACCGACATTTATAAAAAATTCACGGGTTTTGACAGAAATGGCCTTCAAACCTTAAAAAATTTTAATTGCATTCATAAAATTATAAGATCATTTATATTTAATAAAAATAAATTTAATATTAATAATAATATTTTATTAAAATATTATTTAATTCAAAAATCCTTTAATTCAACAAAATATAATTCTTAATTAAATAATAACTAAAAACACCGTTTGTACTTTAAAAACTAATTACAATGTATCAAAAATGACTAGAAATTATATTCATTATTATATACAAAAATAATGTACATGAACATGGTGCTACTTATTTGTTACATAACCCCTTAAAATAGCCGCATAAGACCTAAGGGTAAGGTGTGCGATGGTGACAGACTCTTGGGGTTGCTCGGATAACATTGCTCGAGTGGTAATCTCTATCAACTTCCATTTTTCCCGTAGACGATCACGTTTGAGCTTGACTTGATGTAGCTCAGCTTGGGCTTGGTCAAGGGCAAATCCCAAAGACGCCACCTCCTTTCCGAGCTCCGACAAATGGGCTTCGTAAGGGTAAATTCTACTGGATGAGGCCATCGCTTCCTTTGTCTGAGTAGAAAATTGGTTCGTTAAAGCCTTATATTTAAACTACCCAGATGATCACTGTTCAACGGCTATAAAAGTAACGATCACAAATCTTAACGTTAAACTAAAGAAGTTGACATCTTATAAAAACATTTTTCATAAAGAAACATTTAACTGGATCAAGAGGGATTTTCCATTAATGAAATTTTGGGTCGTTATAGTTAGCCAAATCCTCACAATTATCCAAATCCTCACTGCTAGCCATATCCTCACTAGTATGAACCTCACTGCTATACCTCATTGTTAGTGGACCTCACCGATAAAAATACATCACCGTTAGGAATCCTCACTGGTATGTATTACAGTTAGGATTGCGCTGTTTTTAAAATCTTGTATCTCTAGCCTCCAAAATCCGTATCGTATGTATTTTACTTATTATGTTTTATTTATTTATTTTGTTATTCCTAAATGATAAAACATAAGTCTTGACCTCATCTCAATCCACCTCAAACCCTTTACCTTCAACCCTTAGCTCCCAAAACTTTGTTTATCTCAAACCCTAAGACTCACAATTCATAGAATGGAAAGAGTGAAGAGACAATCAGTCAGTGAAAAGGATGATGAACTGAATGCCAAGATACTCAAAGGAGAGTCTAGTGGTGGAAGTGAAGTAAAGAAACCTACAACTCTGCATATCAATTAAAGGGAAATAGTAGGTGAGAAAAAGTTATGCACGGAATGGTTGATGACTAGTAAGTATTTAGTTCTAGAAGTGTTGGAAGATCATAAATGGGTAGAGTTCTTCTCGAATAACAATGGTCCTTATTATCCCAAGCTGGTAAAAGAGTTCTATGTGTTTTTGCGCTTTGAGAAATCTGAAGAGGAGAATAGAATGGTTTCAGTTGTAAATGGAAAGGAAATAACTTTTTCCTCTTTTGAATGGGCTGAATGTTTGAAAGTCCCACGTGAAGAAGTTTTTGGGTATTTTTTGAAATAAGCACCTCCTTCCAGTGACATCTTTGAATATGAAGTTGCTTTGGAAGAACTAACTGGAAATGGGACACCAATAAAAGTAGTTGCTACAGAAATGGTTGGAGAGAATCGGTAACTGTTCAAGTTCATCCAACATGTACTAAGTCCAAGAAGAGGGGACTTTAAAAATCTGAAATACCAAGATATTTATTTGTTTCATTTTCTGAGGCATGGTGTCAATGTAAATTTGGGTAGGCTTCTGATGATTAAAATTGAAGATATGACCAGGCCGAAGTCAGAAGATAATGCTCTATTATTTGCGAAGATGATTTCTTTGATGATCAAGGTAAGAGGTGTGGCTAAGTCTCAGGATGAGACAGTTGTTATGAAAGACAAATTTTTTTTACTAAAACTATTTTTAAATACATGAAGATCAATTGGAATCCATGGAGAAGATAATGGGTCAGTGATGAAGGGAAGTTGTATGATAAGTTTAATCATGTGGATCATCCTTCTAGGCCTAAGGATGTGAGGGATCCAGGTCTAGGACCTGATGAAGAGTAACCTTAGTATAGTGATGATACTGATGAAGAGGATACCTCTGTAGCTAATGGAAGGGATCTGGACTTCCCTCCAAGTCCAGTTACTGAAGTTGTATCATCTGGAAAGGAAACAGTGTTGGGAGTATGCAATAAAAAATCCCTTACTAATGAGGAAGACTAGTCTACTCCAGAGAATGAGGAAGAAGTCCATGAAAGTGGAGAACATGTTTCTGATATCTCATATGAGGACACCTTGAGTTTTATTCCATTTATTGGAAGTACTTTTGTGCCTATAGGGGTTGTTCTAGTTGAGATGGCAGAGCCTTCACCCATTCTTGATGAGCCTCCTATTGAAGAAATGGAAATGGTTGTGGAGAATTCTTCTGAGGAAGACCGAGCTGCTGAGGGTGCTATTACTATACATGTACAGGAGAATGCACAAATTGAGGGGGAGAATCCAACCAGACTTGGCAATGTTTCAGTAGCTGTTGAGATTGAGGACTAGGCATAAGACCCTGGTTTTGTAGTTTGTGGGATGGACCATCCTGATTCTGAAGATGAGACACCCATAAACAGACCACAAGTTAACTATAATATCCTTTCTGAGTTTTTACCTGAGGATGTGGTAAGAAAATCTAATCTAGACCAGTTGAAGTCTGATCTTAAGACCTCATTTGTGGAATAGATAGGAAGAATGGAAACCTCTTTAATATCATCCATTCAATCTGTTATGAATGACTATGTGGCTAGTATTGTGTCAGAAAGAGAACCTGTAGTTTTGCCTAAAAATCTGGTTACTAATGCTGATCTTGAATCTTTAAAGGATGAGTTTAAGGAGACTTGGACTACATCTATTGCATACTTAAAGAGCTATTTTGTTGAAGAGCTAAAAAAAATGGAAAAATCATTTGAACTCTCTCTTGGATGTACTTTTTCAACCACTATGACAGAGATGGTGAATGAAGTCAAAGTGTGTCTCACTCAGATTAAAACTTGGACAGAAGCTATTATCGCTTTGAAGCAATATGTTGATTCATTTCATACCTTGGCTAGTTCCCAAACCAAAGTTTTTGCTGACATAAATTATATCAAGAGTGTATTAAGGTAGTTTGTGGATGTGTTTGAAGCCTTTAAAAATAATGTCAAAGAAAATGTCAGTACATAGGATTTGGTTGTCAAGAAAGTAATAAGTAGTTTGACCCAATATTTCAAGGAAACTATTGCATTAATTGTCAAACATCTCGGATCATCCAGTGCTTCAGTAGATTTTGAGCAATTTAGAGGTGTGCTGAAATAGGAGCTTGGTCAGGCTAGTACCAGTAGCTCAGCTGATTCTCAGGTACTATCTACCTTAAGAGATATCAGAAAAAAAATCAGGAGCATATGAGGGATGTTATTGCTACCCAAAAATAAATCATAGATAATATTGATCTCTACTTTCATAAAGTTTATACCAATCATCAGCTCAACAACCATTTCAAGCTTATGTAAGAAAACTTGAAACTACCTCCAGTCACTCAAGATTTTAGAGAACAACTGAGTAAGCTCAGGGAGTTGACTCCTGCTCTACATAAGTTTATGGAGAACAAGGATGACTTTATCTCTGCTATGGAGAGATGAGGAGGAATCATTATGGACTTTAGGAGTCTTTTACTGCCATTTTTTCATGTAGACAGTACTCCTATCATTGCACCTCCAGCTCTACCTGCCTCTGCTTAGTCTGCCTCCATTCCTCATATGACATCAGCTCAAGCTATCTGAAGCTTGACACCATTGATTACTATGAGGAGTACCTACTACAGGCCAGGAACAGTCTCTATTGCTCAACCTCCCATAGTGCTTTTTGGAATTCCCAAGACTTCTACTGAAGCTACCCAGCCTGAGTCTACCTCCGAACCCAAAGCTAAATCCAAAGTGGACATTCAGGAGGTGAATTGATTAGTGGCTAGGACACTTTGATAGGGATCACTTGTATTATTTTTGGTTCAATTCTATATTTCTATGTTTTTTTGCCTCAAGTAATATATAAATTATTTCATTCTCTCTTACTTTCTATTAATTTTCTCTCCTTTGTTTCCTCCTTTTTTCTAATCACAAAGGGGGAGAAATAATATATATGGGGGAGAAATAATATATACGGGAGAGAAATAATATATACGGGGGATAAATAAATGCACGTAATATAGCTTAATTTATATAAGGGGGAGAAATATGAGAAATATGATAAATATGAGGATAATATAATTTTACCATAATATAATTCTACCTCTGGTACATTTTTTTTATCTCTGATACAATTGTTTCATACCTCTGATACATTTTCATATAATACTCTATTCTCTGAAAAATTTGAAAATGTCATTACTCACACTGAGAAATGAGACCCAATGTGTTTTATATTGATATCTTAATGATTATTTTGGATTATAATATCATAATTTGTGATTATCAAAAGGGGGGAGATTGTTGACCTCACCTATTTTGATAATCTCAATTATTTTTTAATATGTTTTTATAATCCTATCTATATGTTAAATTATTATTGCAAGAATATCAAAATAATCATTGGAATATGTTAATAAATGTTTATCTATGTTTATACATGCCTTTAAATAATTATAACTCAATATGGATATGATTTTCATAGAACAGATAATTGTTAAGCTTGTGATTCACTGATACAGACCTATCAATAGAGTAAGTCACCGATATACAGAAAGGTCCACTGATACAAACAGCTACCGATAAGTCTAAGTACGCCTATACAGAAGTCTACCAGTATGCACAAGTCAACTGATACAAACCTACTGGTACACAGTCTACTGATAAGTAAAGGTCACTGATAGACCAATCTTCTTATGACACAAGGTCACTGGTACACACCTACTGATAGAGTAAGTCTACTGGTATACACATAGTCATCGATATGAATTCTACCGATACAGATAGGCAAAGTCCACTGATATATAAAAATACCGACAGATAGCTACCGATACAAGTCTACTGATACAGACAGATGGCTACCGCTACAAAGTCTACTGATATAAGAATGCCACCAGTATAAAAGAGCTACCGATAAAAGGAGCTATCGATAAAAGGATCTACCGATGGAAAGAGATACTGATACATAGATATATTGTTATAAAGAGTAATAGCTACCGAAACAAGACATACTGACTCAAGCCCACTGTTACAAGCTCACTGATGGAGAGAGCTACCGATGGAAACCAGTCGTCGTTTCACTAAACCCTACTTATATTTTTTTATTTAGAAACGATCATATTTGATGTTTTTAATACACCTACTAATAATTAATAATAGTTTTTTCCATTTCAGGAATCGTACCACGTACCTATAAAAAGGTAATCATTCCCATTGTCGGAGCTAAATCTATATAAGGGAACATCTAACTACTAAAGACACATTGGTCGGGTGGTCAGTCTTCACCTAAAAATACAACATAATCTTCTAGAGATACAAAAGGAATTACATGCATAGAAGAAGAAATAAGAATACATACTTAATCTGTAGAACCTGAACATTCAAGAAGAAAAGAGATTCAATGATTTCACCTTCATTCAAGCTGATCTGGCTGACCAACTTGGACCTAGAAATCAAATACAAAAATGACACTCTGTTTTTCTTGACAAAAACCAGAGGACTCAAAGCTTCATCTGCACAATCCAAGGAGTCCAGAGCTTCACTCAAAACACTTAGAGCATTTTTAAGCTCATCTCTATTTGTTTAGCTCTATTGTGTTTCATTTATTTACATTTTGAGTAGTGTGTATTCTGTATTTACACACTGTCTCCTGTGCTGAACTAGAGGATATCTAATATCCTCACTCAATCTTTCTAAGTATTTTGATTCCCACTGTGGATAGTGGTAGAGGTCAAGTGTGACCTGGATAGCCTGTGTGCTATTGTTTTATTTTTCCCATGTAGAACTGTGGTAGAGGTCTCAGTGCCTAGATAGCCTTTGTACTGTTGTTTACCCCAATCCAGGGTGTGGATCAAAGTTTATATAAACTGTTTGAGAGGACTAAGTCTCAGCTTGAGATAGAACCTCTTGGTTAAACTTTTTGTACATCCCATTTCATTTTAAACTATATATCTTATTCCATTTCTAAGTACTTTGAAATTCAAATATGTTTTAAAGTAAATCTGATAGTTAAACTAGCATGTGTTTATAATTTTTGTTAGTCAGTAAGTTAGTTTCAAAAGTTAATTAATCCTCTGATTGAGTTAACTGAGAAATAATCAATCTCTTGAGAAACTAATTGAAAACTTACAATCTCTATAAATTCACTACAGTTTATCTTGTTATTTAAATTGGGGGATTTAAATATAAATCTTTTTAATAAAAATTTTTAATTGGAACTCAATTCACCCCCCTCTTGAGTATCCACTCCGACCAACATTCTTTGTGTGTTTTACTTTTCAAATGGTTTGAAAATATTTTGTGAACTTTTTTTAAAGAAAGAAATAGAAAGCATGGATTTAAATTATTTTCAAACTATTTTTATAAATTAGTTTGATAATGTATTATCTTATTATAAAATTAGGAAATAGTTTATTTTGAAACTAAAAGTGTATGTGAGTTTTGAAATGGGTATTTGTAACAGAGGTGTTTATGAAATTATTTTAAAGTGACACTTTAAAACAGTGTTTTGGCTAAGTGGTTTAGGCCATGTAAAATTGATTTACAATATATTTTTATCATTTAATAAAAATTTTGGAAAATGGGTTTTAACTCACATGTGATGTTTTGTTGTTTATTTTTAAATATTTATGGAAAATTATTGTTTTTATAATATATTTTATAGTGGTATTCTTAAGATGTGATATTAAAGTGACTGCTTTGTTTTGGTTGGTTGTGGCGGCCTACTATGTGTTTTTGTGCTCATTCCTCTATTATTATTTCATTTGTGGGTTATTAGATCTCCTACAAATAAATTATTAATTTATTAGGACCTACTTTTACATTTCATAGAACACCTGAGGTGTGGCCCTTTACTTGTTTTACTTTTTACAATTAATATTTCATTGATATCCACAAACATAGGGTAATAATAACTATTGGTGGCCAAAGAAAAGTAATTTAGTGGGTGCATTTTCTTTACTAACAAGGGAGACTGAGGAGTGTGAGTGAGTTTTTTGGTGTTTGTGTTATTTATTTATTTCTTATTATATTATTTATTTATTATTTCTTACCTTTTTCGGCATGGATGTATGATATGTGGATGGATCATGCTAGATTTTTTTATATTAATATTGTTTTATTTACTCAAATTATTAGGATAAACCATTCCCAAGTGTGTTTATGTGATACCCAGACACTATTTGTCAATGTGTGGGGATCGGAATGCCCTTTGAGTATGTGTTTTACTAAGTCGATCATATGTTGGATGGATGGCTCAAGCCGATTAATTATAAATTATATAAGATATTATGTTTTTATTTTATATATAATCCTAATCCTTTTTAGCAGACTTTTTTATTTGGGGTGTTGGTAGTTTTGAGATAAGGTTGTTGCAACTCGAGAGGTGGGTGTGGGGTGATTGTCGCAAACTCTTTTTCTCTCTAATCCTAGAGCTTCCATGGGAAGTTAGGATTTTTAATTTGAAATTGTTTTTCTATTTGATGAAATTATTTGATTATGATTTGATGCTTATGGTAGAATTTTTTTATCCTCATTGCTAAGGCTTGAGTTTCCTTAAGGGTTGTATGTGATGTTTTCGGATTTTGATGAATAAGGAAGTTAATTAATAAGTCTGGTTTATAGATCCTAAAAAACCATGCGATGAATGAATGTTTGATCTTGGTCATGCTCAAGGAACCATTGCATGATTGGCATGTGTTCATCAATCATGTGGCCTAGTCGATAAAGGTTCCTCATTTTGGTTTATTTTTTTATTTAGACCTCTTGACTCTCGTATTTCCAGTGTGTTTAGTCAATGGGAAAAGAGTCGTGGTCGGTATTATAATATTTTGGAATATTTGGATGGTGTTCTTGGTTAAGGCTTATTTTATGCCTTTTTTTATGTTATTGTGCATGATATGTGAAATTCATTTTGTGTCAGTGAAAAATGTATTTCACAAGAAAAATGTTTTTTATTTTAAATAAAGTCCATAGGGATTGTTTATGAAATGATCCTGATTTAATAAAATGTTTTGAAATAGTTGATTTTATTTGAAATTTCGAAAATTATTTGAATATGATTGATTTTTCTAATCAAGTGAACACAGTTTTTTAAAATATGGGTTTCTTATTTTAAGGAAAACTGATGATTTCCAAATTGATTTATATATAATTTTTGGGAGTTTTTCATTGGTGAGTATATTTTAAAAGGGTGAGGGACTTAAAAACTATTTAAAAATGGAAAGTGTTTTATTTAATTTGAAACCCAAAATGGTGTCTTGGTTTTTAAAAAAATGGTGTTTGTTTTCTTTTTTTAAAAAGTTTTTAAAATTAACCTAGTCAAGTAAGGGCTTGGGGTTTTAATTATAAAATGGTTTTTACTTGTTTTTAAATGAATGGAGGGCCAAATTTTAGTGCTTCAATAATTTTAGAAATTTTATTTTGTAAAATCCTTGATTTCTTTACCAAAGCTTGTGTTTTTGTCCCTTATGTGTTTAGGGATAGCTTGGTGTCATTTTAAGTACATAACCATATAAGGTACTATACCTCATGTTGCTTTATTTGAGCCCCCCCCCTGCACTTCACCTCCCAAAAAGGTCTAGTGTGAAATTAGAATGTTCATCTTAGGGTTTCTTCCTCCTAGTTAACACTACCCAGGCTCTGAATGGGGAAGCATGTGTGGTTTACTTTTTTGAGTGATGTTTTTTGGTTTTATATGAGGAAACATTTCTTTATTAGTTACTTTAGAGATTATTAAGTGCATTGGTTTAGACCTGTGATCTTTTTTTTGATGGTTGGATCAATGAGGGTCAATTTTCTTGGAGACTCTTATGTGACCTTAGGTTGATAATGTTTCCTTGGTTGATCTGGTAAGCGTTTGAGGTTTGATGGATGAGTGGCCATCATTTGGTGTAACCTATGCCTTGTTGTTTATGTCTTTTCTAAATGATGATCTATTTTTGGATTTATGATCATTGATTTCATAGAATCATTGGCTTGAGGAAATCATGATCCAATTATTTTTAGGTTCTTATTCGGTTTCCTATTACAGGCGGTGTTCCCTTGGGGGTTTTTTGGTGCCTCATTACATGAAGATTATTGTACCCCTATGTGGTGTAGACCATGGAAAGTTCTATTCATATTTATTTGGAAATGGGTATATCTTATGATGGATTCTTAGATAATTTAGGTTTCGTTTATCTATGATTAGGTTATGGATATCTTTGAGTTGAATTATTCATTGGAGTTTTTGGGGATAGTAATCTTGGGAGTTCAATCTAAACACCCTCATATTCCAGTTGTTCCCCTTAGGTTAAAGCCACATCATTTATTAATGAGGAACATATTTTGTTATTGAGATAATTCTTTGGATTCCATGTTTTAGGTTATCTAGATTTTCAATCCTTTGGTATTCCATTTGAATGTGGTTAGTTTTGGACGATGGTGTTTTGGGGATCCCCTTGGCAGATTTTGAGGATGTTGTTTCTCAGTGATGTTCTTGTGATATGTGGTAATATATTTTTGGTTTTTTCACCATTTTAGTTCATTTATAAATGGTGTAGAGACTGATTCTTGGTATTCATCTCTTTGGAGTTTTTATTTGAGGTTTTTTGGGTTAGTTGTGATTAGTTCTATTTGAGGATTTACTTAATTGTTTGATGATTTATCCATCTCTTTAAACTTGCCTTAGAATTATTTTTCCTTTGACCTAAAACTTAACCTAAGACTTTATGGGGGGAAAGTGATATGGTGGGGAGTTTTTGACACCCACTATATAACTGTAGTTTTTATTTTTCATAATTTTTAATGATTTTGAATCTTGTTTTTAAGATTTCATAGAGTTCCAGCCTAAAAATCTAATATTTTGTGGTTTTACTTCTGTGTGAGGTCAAGGTGAACATTTTGAAGGAAAACTATGTGGAAACCCTTACATGCGCTCTAATTTTAACTCACTTATTTGGGGTTTTATGGGATATTCATGATTAATCCCAAATTGTGTGAGTCCAAGGAATAATCTTCTGAGGTCTTTGGTGAGTCTGGGGTGTGACACACAACTTTCCCATGGTTAAAAAACCATATAAAAAGCATAAAAACTGGCTCTATAATGTGATATTTCCTTTTGTCTAGTAAGCTCCTTTCACATAGTTGGAACATAGCTATACAAATTGTGTGGCCTAACCATGAGGTTTTCCCATGAATTTAAAAATATTTATTTTCATTTCTTTTTTTTTGTTTTATTTAATTAAAAAACCACCCTAAAATAAAAACTCACCTCACCCCTCCTCTCCCCATAGCATGACACACCATGGACACCCTCAACCTAATGTGACGCTTCCCCTCTTTTTTACCCTCTTCCTTCACTGATTCCAAATATTTTTCTCCTTCAAACTTCAAGTATTAAACTTTCCTTCCCTCCTCTCATTACTTCTACATCCCTCTCTTACTTGATTGTTCTCATTCCATGAACCCTAATCACTACTGGGTCTAGTCTAGGGTTATGGATGGTTCCAAAACTCCATTTTTTGGGTTTTGGGTTTCTGGGGATGTATTCTTTCTTTTGGTAGTCTTTTTATTTTAAGGAAACATTTTTCATCTTGCTATAACTTAATTTTATCTTGATAGTCATTGGTCTAAGGTAATTATTATTTTTCCTATATTTTTATTACATTCCTATAATGTTTTTAAGTTTGAAAATTATTATTTTTTAATTATTCTTATATATGTTACCCATGAGAGGCCTAACTAATTTAAAAGTGGTTTTAAACCTTTCAATGGAATTAAAATCCATTTCAAGAGTTTTTGAAAATGCCCGGTTGGATTTTAAAGAATTATTTTGATTTTAAAAAATGGTTTCAAGTACTAGATTGATGTTTGTAAAATTATTCTTAATTTAAATTGGTTTTTAAACCAATTTTTTGGGGTTTTTTGTTTCAATGAGATTTGATAACCTTTTTTGAGATTTTTAAAGCTTTCAAGATTTCCAAATGAGTTGGTTGATTTCAAAAGGGTTTGTTTCCCCTTGGAGGATGAATTTTTAAATTCATTATGGCTTTGAATTTTTGAAAAGGTTTTTTTTTAAAGTTGAGAGTGAGTTTTCATTTGAGTTTCAAAGGTGATTTTTTGGAATGTCTTGGCATTCTAGGCATGTTTTTAAAGTGAAGACATGTTTTACGCTATAGAAATGAATTTTTATAAATGACTCGATACTCTTTTGAGCCCCTTATAAACCTTGTTACCTATTGTGGGTTATGATCACTTGGGGGAATGTTTATTATTGTTACATTGCATATGTTGTTTTTGTTTCTTATGAATGGTGATTCTTTTGTGAGGGTATTAGGTGGTGCATGAGTATTTTTTGAATGATTATTACTTGAATAAGAAATGTTTGATTGTGAACACCTCATTTTGACTTGTCATGGTGAAGTATGAGAAATATGGTAGGTGACTAAGAAAGTTGAGGACCTGGATTTCTTTAGTGATTAAGAGTGTTTCCCCTCATAGATGAGAGAACTCATAGTGGGAATGTTCCCCATTGATACTGAGGGTGATCATGGGTCATTAGGGATTGAGAGAACTCTATTGGGGGATATGAGATCCTAGGGATAACCATGTGAGCCTCCACCTATTTTTAGTCATGTTATATACAAGGGTTTATCCTAAAGTTATTCTGAGTCACTCTAGCACTTTTTATAACCTTGAGGTTAGTACCATAACACTAGAATTGTTCTTTGTAACATTGAATTTAATTTTTTTATCAATTATATCCCCTATTTATTATATTATTTCTTGACACAAATATTCTTTTCAATGTTTTATCTTATTGTATGACTTAATATAGTGGTGCTTGATTGTGTTATTTCTTCCTTATTTGTGTGGTTTAATTTTAAAATGGTTTGAAAATAGTTTTTAAAAGGGTTTTTTAAAAAGGAAATGGAAATCATGAATTTAAATTATTTTCAAATTATTTTTAGAAATGTGTTTGAAAACATGTTCTCTTGTGAGAAAAGTGTAAATGGTTTATTTTGAAACTCCACTTGTGTGTGAGTTTTGAAATGTGTATTTCTAAAATAAGTGTTTCTGAAATGGTTTTAAAGTGGGACTTTAAAATGGTGCTTTGGTCATGTGGTTTAGTTCATGAAAAAAATAGTTCTAATTGATTGTTTTCATTTAATAAAAATCTAAGAAAATGACTTCTAACTCCCAAGTGATTTTTTTTTGTTTCTTTTTAAAGCCTTACAGAAATGGTCATTTTTCTATTATATTTTACACTAGCATGATTAGGATGTAATATAAAATTTATTGTTTAGTTTTATTTGGTTTTTGTGGATTACTGAGTGATTTTGTGCTCACAGCTATATTATTATCTCAGTTGTAGTTTCATGGTTATCCTCCAAACATCTCTTTGAGCATTGATTTATCTACGTATTTGAGGTTGATTATTTATTCTATCTCATTCCACCTTTGTTTTATATTAAATTATTTAGTAAGGCCTAGTTTTAATTTTCATAGAATGCTTGGTGTGTGACCCTTTTCTTAGTTTACTTTCACAAATTAGGATTTTATTTCTTTCTTTCAACGCACAGTATTAATAACTACTGGTGGATGAAGAAAATACATTGGGTGGGCATCTTTTCCTTCCAGTATAGGGAGACTAAGGGTTTGATGGAGGTTTTTTATACTCTTGTTGATTAATACTTTCTTATTCTATTTATTATTTATTATTTCAATCATTTTTGTTTCAACATGGACGTACGATATATGGATGGTCCATGAAAATATTTTGTTATATTACTATTATTGATTTTACTTTGATTTTTATGAAAACCCATTACCAAGTCTATTTCTATGATTATCGGGAACTGGTTCTTACTTTAAAATGGAATTCCCATGTGTGGCCTTTTTGAACCCTCCACACATGGTCATCCCCTTCCCTATGAAGAGGTCACTGACTGGAGGTAGAGACCCATCCGTGGAAGGATCTGTTTCTAGTAGAGATGGCATAGAATCCTAGAGGGTAACGTCCTAGTCGTCGATGGTTTTTTAGGAACTAGTTGATAGCCCATAGTGATTGGTAATTTCTTTCAGGCTAGTAGCAGGTTGGGCTGGATGTCTGTTGGATGGATGGCTCAATTAGATTCATTACATGGATACAATGAGTTTGTAGTGATACCATTCTAACTCATAAATGCTCCAAAAAAATTCATGGACCTAATGAATATAGTTTTTAAAGATTACCTCAAAAAATACATGGTAGTCTTTATATATTATATTATTATATACTCTAAATGAAAAGAGGAAAATGAGTATTATTTGACTATTTTACTAAAAACTTTTAAAAATTATAATTTATATTCAAATAAAATAAAATTTTATTTTTGTATTTAGAAACTAAAATTATATGGGCTTGTTATAAAAAGTAAAGGGATATTTTTGGATATTTCAAATACAAAGGTGATTGAGGAATGTCTCGGAACAATATCTGTAAAAAAATATCCATAGTTTCCTCCAGTTATCTAGGTACTATCAATGATTGGTAAAGAAATTATATTTATTTTAAAATCCACAAAACAAGATCACTCATAAGGGAGTAATTTTTTTCTAGGAAGATGAATGTTAAGAGATATTTAAGGAGTTGAAGAATTGATTAATCCCTACAATTTTACTCACACTACCTACATATGGGGAAGGATTTGTGATCTACAATGATGATTATAATAAGGCATTATGTTATGTCATCATGTAAAATTATAAAGTCTCTTATTCCTCAAGACAGTTAATGATTTGGTAGAAAACTATCAAAAATATGATCTGAAGTAAATTGAATTATCCTTTACATTAAAGATTTAGAGTAATTATATCTTTAGATGGAGGTTTTTCAAATAAATATTAGTCATGAGATCTTGAATTATATATTTACACATAAGAAACTCAACATGTACCAATAAATATGGTTAGTTCTGATCAAGGACTATGATTCCTCAATCCATTACCATCCCAAAAAGGTGAATAAATTGACAGATTATATGTATATAAATGATCTTATAACCTTATCCATGATGTGAATAGAGACGGGTAAAATATTCTACAACATACAAAAGATGTACATGGGAATAATAAAGTAAGGAACAACATCAAACCTTTCTAAAATGATCATTCAACTATCCATTTTGGAAAAAAAAATGAAAACTCAAAGGGATGATGTGGAAACTCAAAAGAAGGTTGTGAAATTTGGGACCTGACTATAGGTACCATCAGATTCTGAGATAAAGGGTCTATTAATTGATGATAATATATCAACTTTCCCTATCTACCAAGGAATCAAAAATATGTATAGAGATATCCGAGAGCACTACTGGTGGGACAATACGAAGAAGAAGATTTATGAATATACATTGAAGTCCTTGGTATGCCAAAATTGAAATAAAAAAGGAAAAAGTACAAGTGGATGATTAAAATATTACCCAGAGTTATATGGAAGTGATATAAAATTTCCATATATTTTTTCATGATACTTCTAAATACATCCAAATAAAATAATTCCAGATGGTTTATAGTGAACCGTATAATAAATACTTCTCACTTCATTGTTATTCTAGAGGACTTATCACTCAATAAACTTGAATATAGATACATTATATAAGTTGTTAAGTGATATAGAACACCATTATTGATTGTATCTGATCAAGACTTGAGGTTCACCTCAAAATTCTAGAAAATTATTCAATATTCCATGAACACAAATTTGAAATTCATTATGTCTTATAACCTCTATAATGATGGAAAATATTAATAGACCATCTATACACTTGAGGATATTTTGATAAATTTATCTATAGACTTTAAAGTAGGTTGTGAGATGAATCTTCCTTGGTTCAAGTTCTTATACAATAATATCTTTCACTCAAGCATTATGATTCCACATTTTGAATCCCTTTATAGAAAAAAGTACAGAAAAACATGTTGGGTTAAATTTCGGGAGAGTAAGTTATTGAGATATGAACTAGTCAATGGAATGATAGAGAAGGTAAAATATATTCAAAAACACATTATACAAGCACAAAGTTGATAAAATATCTATACCGATAACCTTTTATTAGACTTGGAGTTTGAAGTTGGAGATAAATTATTCCTTTATATATCCCCATGGATCATATTCAAGAGGTTTGAGAAGAATGGGAAGTTAAGTCCTAGATACATTGGCCCCTTTGATATTCATGATTGCATTATAGTTTTAGCCTATCTACTAACACTCCAACCAAACCTATCTCAAGTGCATGATTTGTTTCATGTATCCCTATTTAGGAAGTACACACTTGATCCCTCGCATGTACTAAATCTAGAGGTGGTATAGCTGGAGCATGATCTATATTTTGAGGAGAAAACTATAAAGATCTTAGATTAAAGTGATAAAGTACTACAACACAAGACTGCTTGTCTGGTCAAAGTTCAGTGGTGAAATCATAAGTCTGAGGAAGTTACATGCGGACATGAAGATATAATGAGACAAAAAAACCTTCACTTGTTTTTATCTAGTTAATGGAATTCTAAGAATGAAATTATTTTTAAGGATGGTATAACATAACAACCTATGATTTTAGTATATATTTCTATTAAAATATTTCTTTGTGATTGGTATTTTATTATACATGAAACACTGAACTCCAACTAACCATGATATATTAATGAAATAAAATTATAATTATTAAATATGAATGTTGTAACATAGCCATTGAATTTACCATTATAAATACAAGAAACTACATTATAAAATATATACAGAAAGGATAATCAATTACATCATGTATTGAGAGCCTTCCATACGAGGTTCATTTTTCTAATTTTGGAAAGGAGGTACAATCACTAGGGTTTTCTTTAGATCAAGTCCAAGAGAAACTTTAATAAGTACAACTTGAGAAAAATATTCAATGGGAGAAGTTCAAGCTCATAGAAGTCACTATGAGTTCCATTATTGTTTAATCCCCACCCGTGACTACCACAATTAATTATCTTAAACTTAGATATTACACAAAATTATTGAGGTGGTTTTTAAGTGGAAGTTATAATGATATGTAATATTAATGTAATATATTTTTTATATTTTATCATTATTTTATTTGGATTTTTAACAAAATTTAATTTTAAAATAAATTTAAAAGTTTTACTATAATTAAAATTTATTGAATAATACTTAGTAAATATTTAATTAATTTTAAAAAGTAAGAATAAAATAATTTAATGTTAAAAAGACATAGTTTTCTGTAATTTTTATTTTCCTATATATTATGCATTTTTATCTTAATAAACTAAATTGATCTCTATTTAATAATTACTTTAATGAAACTTATTTAATATATATATATATATATAATAACATTCATTTAATGAATTTTACTTGGAATGGAATAAGAAAAAATATATTTTTATGCTTAAAAACACACGTTCTGTAGCTATGAATTTTGTAGGCAGTGAAGTTTTCTTCCCAAATATGTATGCAACCATTAATATCACCAAAAATAACACCCAATGTTACATCCAAGTCCTCAATATTTAAGTAATACTTGGGGCCTTTAGTGACCAAAAAATGGGATTTTCATCAACCTGTGCATTTTATGTATCACTAGTGTCACTTATGGGGTGTGCCAAAACTCATTTTTCTTACTAGTTCTTTTCATGGGTCATAAATAATTATACCATCATCATATTTACCAATGTTCAAAAAAATCATCATGAATCTAGGGTTCAGCCATGATTTGAACTAGATCCAAGGAAGAATATTTGTCCAATTTTAGGCTGGTAATGAATGTGAAGAATCAGGGAAAAAAGACATAATCAGCAAAGTTAATTCATCAGTGTTCACGGAAAAACCAAACATTGATCATAGTCATGGAAGACATGAAAACACAAGGTATTATAGCATAAAAGATTAAACCTAGTCAAATATAAAAAAAAATTGTAGGGCCATGTGAAGAACAAGAATAATCAGGGGAAAATAGATATATAAGTTATGGTTAGATCAAAGATCACTAGGGTGAAAATTGATAAATAATAAATCTATGCATGATGATTGGATCGATCACTAATGAAGAATAATTCCACATATATATCATTAACAAGATCCAAGAACTCTAGATTCTAATACTCGATCCTCCTTTGATTATATATCAAATTTTATTTCCCAACAGTGGCTCTCCTTCTATTATAAAATCTCTGTAGTTCATGTGGATAACCCTGAGTATTTTCAAAAACATGGTTTAAATAGTGGAATAATGAGGTCGAGACATTTATTTAACAAATTAAATGAATTAAATTATTTTATTTATTTTATTTATTTAATCGGTTAGTGACAGTGTATCATTATGAAACCTCATTTGTACAAAACATATGTCATGCAAAGGGTAAACCCAATGTTTTAATTCTAATAGAAGTCTAAAATTACCCATTCGAGAATCTAATAAATGAAAATTCTATTTATTACAAAAATATGAGCACAGATGGTTTAATATATTTAATATTTTTAATATTATTACTGAAATTCCCTATGACACTCACAATACCATGGAAAATCTGAAAGAAAACCCATAATAATATATAGAAATATTCAAAGGGTCCAAACACAAAAATAGAATTTGTTAAATTATCCCCACCTACAAGTCTTTTCACTCTAAAAATAAAAAACCTACTAAAAATCCCACATAAATATTTCATGATCCCATGAGCTCCCCTAGAGGATCCTAAGAAACCAAAGAACTCACACCAGCAGAAAGTTTCACACATTAAGGGTCTTATCTTGTCGATACTTGATCACCACCGAGTACTCTAAAAAGGTGGATCTATCCTCAACTTCCAAATCACCCCAATCAATTACATGTGATGGGTGGGGAATGTGTCTTCTCAGTTGTGACACATATAATTCATCAGGTACTCAATCCATTTATGTGGGTAAATCCAAGTGGTAAGCAATCTTTTCAACCATGTTCCAAATCTAGAATATCCTGATTAACCTTTGGTATATCATTATACCCTGACTAAACCTCAAAAAAACTCATCAAGGATATAATATTAGGAACATATGGTCTCCCTAATAAAACTCTAAGGTACTATGATGTAGATATATGTAATATTTTCATCGAATCGGAGCAGTCTCTATCCACTAATGGATCACTTGAACTTTCTATATCATCGTATGCACCAGCTCTAAACCAATAATCATTCCATTCAATATATGGTTTACCTATAGGGTATCCCATATGGAGCATCAAATGGTAACACACCATTATTGGGGTGATAATTGTTATTTAAAATGAACTTCACTAAAGGTATTTGATCCTCCCGACTCCAAATGAAGTCCAATATATAAGATCTCATCATATCCTCTAAAACCTAGATGGTTTATTCAGTCTTTCCATATTTCTAGGGGTGGAACATCATGATTATCCATAATTGGGTCCCTAAATCCTCCTAAAACCCTCTAAAACCATAATGTGAATCAAGAATCATTATTGGATTCTATATTTGATGGAAACCCATGAAACTGGATGATCTCATGGATGTACATGAACCCCAAAATCTTAACTAAACTCTGTTCTCATATGGATAATAAGTGCATTAACTTGGTGATTCAATATAAAATAAACCAAATAGTTTTATGGACTCTCACTTTACATTGAATACCCATTATAAAATCCATTGATATTACATAACACTTCCACTCAAGAATCATAAGAAGTTGAGTCAAACCTACTAGTACATGATGTTCTTCCTTCACTTGTTGATAGGTTGGGCATCAAAAAATAAAATCATTAATAATATACCTCATACCTACTCACCAAATCTATCATTGAAAATCATGGTATATCTTTTCCACTCCAAGATACACTGATAAGAGGGTTATGAAACTCCCTTAGCACCTCCTTACACAACTTAACTGGAACCATTGTCTATCCTTGGAAAAGGATGACATACTCCCCACCATGAAAAAATCTATCACGTGCATCTCATAAGGATATATAGTCACACCAAACTTCACAATCAATGTCTTATAATAGGGAATATCTCACATGTTATATAAGTATTGGATTCAATGTTATTCACTATATATAGGTTTCGCTTTTCCCCTCTACCAAGGTTAGTCATAATGAGACGAACTGCTCTGAAGCATCCTCTGCCAAATGGGACTGTGATTTCCTACCAAAGGAATATTCTACCACATTTCCCTTCCCTTTATTATAGACTATATAAAATTCATAATCCTATAGTAACTCCATCAAATTCATCTATCTCAAGTTATTATTTCACTGTGAAAATACATACCTAAGGCTCTGGGGGTTTGGGTAGATGATAAACCCCTAGCCGAGAAGATAATTTAATTTTATATTTAAATTGAATACCACCAATTTCAGTTCCAAATCAAGGGTTTCATAGTTCTATTCATTGGGTATTATTTTACTAGACCCATAAGAAACCATAACCTACATCTGCATCAATACACTTTTGATATGAACTCTAGGGGCATCATAGAACACCATATACTCTACACCCTCCTTTGGAGATCTTAAAATAGGAGCACTAGTCAACCTCTGTATCAACTCCTCAAATGTATCTACTATTTTTTAGTCCAGCTTAATGTCCATCCCTTTCAAATCAATGTTTTAAAAAGGGCCTACATTTGGAAAAATTCTTCCATAAATATCTGATAGTTCCCATATAAACTAAGAAAACTCTACACCTCAGATATGTTCATGGTTGGGTCCCAATCTAGCACTAACTCTGTCATTTTTGGTTCTATATATACATCGTATTCAGAGATTAAAATCCAAAAAAATTTAACCTCTCTAATTTATAATTAGTACTCTGAGATATTTCTATATAATTGGTGATCCCTCACTAAGTTTATAAATATATTTAAGTGTTATGTGTGTTTCTTCTCTAACACAGAGTAAATGAGAATATCATTGATGGATAATACCGAGAACTAATCCATGAATGGTTAGAAGATTAATTTCATGAGTACCATAAACACATCAGTGGAATTTTTCACACTAAAGAGAATCACCAGGAACTTATAAATCTTATAATGACATTATAATGTTTTCATCAGGATATCCTCCTCAAAAACTAGAAATTGGTCATAGTCATACCTAAGGTAAATATTAGAGAACCATATCTCACATTTTAGATAGTTTAATATGTCATTAGTGCTCATCAAGGGGTAATTATTCTTAATTTTCACCACATTTAGACAATAATAGTCCACACAAGACCTCAAGATCCTATCCACCTTTTTAGAAAAAAAATTAGAGTTACCTAAGGGGACACATTGGGTCTGATGAAACTTTTGTCTTATAGATCCTCTAATTGCACCCTCTGATCTCAAAAATTAATAGGATGATGTTTTTGATGATCTCAAAGAATTATCATCGACGATGAGCCCTGCAGAATCTGATCATCAATCCATGTATTTCCCCTCATTTTATTTATTAAAAATTTATATTGTGGTGGATATCCCTCTCTTTATGGTGATTATCTTGGGGTTATACTACTAACCCAGATAATTTTTCAAAATGAGGCCCCATATGGATCAGTGATAAGCCAATTATGACACACTAGACCTACCTCCAATGGTACAAGGACCGATGATTAGTGTCGAGTACGCATGTCACACAAATGGGAGGCCTTAGCTTATTGAACCTATACACATGTACACCTCCAATTATATCATAAACATATAGTCTAAAATAAATTATACAAATAAAGAGGAAAAAATCATGTAATAACCTCTAATAATATCCAGAGTACAATAATAAAAATACATCCAAAGTGTAAAGGGGGGAAAATACATGGCCCACCAGACACAAAGAAAGTCCCAACCAAATAAATGATGAGGAGGAAGTTACTAATCATGAACTTTAATATCGACCACCTCCTATGATAAATGTAACTGATTACTACTAAGCTCCATAAATACCATGCCTACCAAGGTCATCGTCTAACTATATCATTTCTGCATAAGACATGGCATGTGTAAGAAAATATCGTGCATGGTTGAGTATATACATACTTAGTAGAATGCCCTTAAATCTAAAATAGAAGTAATAAAAATAAATAGTTAGTTAAAACCACAATATAAGAGGGGAAAAGAAACCCAATAATGGATATTCTCATAGAAGAAACCAAACAAAGAGAGAGGGGGAGAGAAATCTCTCGATCTTTACAAACAGATAAGGATGATGAGTCTATCCATGACTCCAAGCGATATTATTGTCCTGATTTTAATAGTCCAACTTAAACCTCACCAAAATATAATGGATGAATAATGACTCACTATAAAATGCCTTAATCAAGGGATTACCAACTCTAGTGTAGGACCCACTTCCCATCATAACATAATGATGGGTGAGCACCAACTCCGTAGATATAAGACTCATGCCTAGATGTATGTATAGAGTACTGAACCTACCTGTGTAAAGTATATGGGAGAACCATACCCTAAGAGAAATTTCCTCCATTAGGGGAATACCAATACTAGAATCAACTCCAATGATCATGATCAGAATTTTACATCGACTAACTGTCATTGAGGTTATGGGAACTTACTCACACCATCAGTTGTTATATCTATAATATTGCAATAAAGGACACCATCGCTTCTAATGAAAAAAAATATAATTATGATGGACTACTCATGGATCTAATTCTGAGTTTTAAAGAATGATATATGGTAGGAATATCATTTAAATAAAGCTACATGACATGTCCCCTGGAGTACTTGTGGTGTAGTCCAAAGTCCAAGCCTAGTCGTGTATCACTGTTCTACTCAACATGTGAAAAATCATATACATGGAATGTGAAACCACTTAAGGTCCAAGGTGTGTATCTCTTAAACACAGTGTGGCTATCTGAGTAGTTTAACATGGATGTTAATTCAAGGACACGGTGTGTAAGACCACTTGGTGTCCTAAGAATTTAATCCTTGTATATATATTGACTTCTCAGGTAAGGCCAGATGGTATGTTGGACTGACCACACATCATGTGATACTTAACTTGGCCATGAAACCTTATCCATCATAGAATCGGACTAAATGATGTGTGTTCTTCCAAAACACATGGTGCATAGTCAGTAATTTCATAAGAAATAAAGTCTTCTTCTTGGATCTTCACACATAGACTAATCTGACTAAAAATATTACATAGTGTTTCATCCAAGGCCTTGATCTCAAATAAATCCTCTATGTTCAATGATTTTCATACATTTTTTGCTAGAAAATGGGATTTTCTTCAATATGTACATTTTCTTTTAGGAATTTTATGCCACTAGGGTGTCCATGGCCTCTTTCATCTTCTGCAATCTCATCATTGATATTCAATACTTCCAAAATCATTATCTTTTCCAGAGTTAAAAAAATAATCTTGAATTTAGGGTTCAGTCATGATTCAAACTAGATATATGGTCAAATAATTGGACTATAATAGGCTAATAATAAATGTAAAGAATAAAGGAAAAGAGGTATAATCAATAAAGTAAATTCATAGATATTTATGGTGAAATAAAACATTAATCACAATTATGAAAAACATGAAATCACAACATATTCTAGTGCAATAGATCAAACTAGGTCCAATAAGAAAAATTAAATTTACAAGGCCATATGAAGATTGAGAATAATCTAGTGAAAACAAACAAATATAAAATTCATGATTGAATCCAAGATTGATATGGTATAAATAAATAAATAAAATCCCTACCTAATAACTGGATCAATCACTAATGAATAAAAATTCTACATCGTTGTCATTGGTGAGATCCAAGAAATCTAGTTTTTGATACTTAATCCTCCTTTGATTAGACATATAATGTTCTTTAACCATAGTGAATCTCTCTTTATTGGAGAATATCTCTGGGTTATGTAGCTGACCCTGGAAATTTATCATAATAGATTTTATAAGGGGAATAATTAGGTCACAACATTTATTTAATGAATTAAACAAATTAAATTTTTTTAATTTAATTTATCTATTTAATATATTGGTGATTGTGCATCATCCCAAAACCTGATGCATACAAAACTTATGTCATACCTATGGTAAACCACACATTATGACTCCAACAATGGTCTCAAATTTCTCATCTAAGAATCTCAACATAAATTTCATTTATTCTAAAAATATGTGCATGTGTAGTTTAATATGTTTAATATCAATAATATATTGATTTTTGGGCCCTTCAACACTCGTAATACTGCACTAAATCCAAGTAAACCCCTAATATATAGAAATATTCAAAGGGTATATGCATGAAAATCATATTCATTATCCATCCTTAGGTATCCCAGCTTCAAATCTAAACTCCTCCTTCTCTGATGATGTTAGCTCTGGTTTTCTTCCACTTGAAAAATCATCCATTTGTAGACAATGATTTATTTCTCCATCTCACAATCATATCTAAACAAACCAATCAGTCAATATTTAACACCACTATTGGGATCGATAACTATTTTTCCACACCATAATTTATTTATTTAGGTTTTTAATACTTTTTAATGGTTTTTTTCAATAAAACAATTAGATCTCACATTATAGTGTTATTTTTATTATATAATATTTGCTATAGTTTATAGTATTTGTAAAAGAGAAAATATACCATGATCTATATTTTAATATATAATTATTTATCTTAATTTGTTAATTTTTTAAATAACAATTAAATAAACTATATTCTATTTTTTTGTTTATGAGTATGAATTTTTTCAAACTGTTTAAAATATTATGTGTCTAGGTGTGATTATACAATGATTCAATCTATTTATTAACTCTCACATATACTTTTTTATTTTCCTATGGAAGTTAAATATAAAAAAATATTTTACAATATATTATGACTTTATATTTATATTATTATTTTAAAAGGGTGTTATATTAATCATATGTTATATTTTAAACAATATTTCATATCAAAAATATGTTGTATGTTATTTTTATAGTTATTTTTAAATAGTACATAAATGGATAAAATTTAGATTAAAATAACTTGAATATCAATATCTTAAGGTACTTGATACATTTTTAGAATTTTCAATTGAAAATAAATCTATCGATAGAAGAATTAAATGTCCATGTCCTACTTGCAATTTCAAATGATGGTTGAGAAAACATGAAGGTTATGAACACTTGATATTGAAACAATTTCATATTATATATATGCGATGAATTTGACATGGTTAATTGAAAATTACAAAAATTTCAAGAATTTAAAACATCATAATCATCAAGATACAATCATGATATTATAGTGTGAAATTCAAACATAATTATTGTTTCTTTGGTAACAAAAACATAAGAATATGAATATCATAATATTTTAATAGATTCTCATGTCAATTCTAAAGATATTAATATAGGGGAAAACTTGAATAATAAATAAATTTAGTTTCATGAACTTTTAGAAAATATCAATCAAGATTTGTGTGAGGTGTGTGAAAAATATTCAAATTTTTCCTTTCTACTTAAATTGTACAATATCAAGTGTTTATATGGAATTAAAAATAAAATAATGTTTATGACATTAGATTTGTTAATTGATTCTTTTGGTAAAGATAAGATCTATGAATCATTTTATGAGATGAAGAAAGTTATTAAAAATTTATGATGAAATTATATGAAGATACATGCATATCACAATGATTCTCGATTATATTTGGGAGAAAATCCAGGCTGATGATGTGGCATGTTCTGGAAAATAGTAGTGGTGGGATTACACATCATCTAAGAGATTCGACAGTATAGAAAAAATTTGATTATTTATATCTAAATATATCTACAGACCCTAGGGATATTAATTTGGTATTGGATTATAATGTATTTAATCCATTCAGGACTTTAAGTACTAGTTATATCACATGGCCAATTATTTTTATCTCTTACAATCATCCTCCATAGATGTGTATGAAACAAACTTATTTTATTATTTTTATGATTATAATAGGAAACTAAATACCAATAAATGATATTGATGTATAATTTCAGCCTCTTATACAATAATTGAAATATTTATGGGATAATGGTGTAGATACATATGATTTATCAACTAAAAAACGTTTAAAATGCATGTTTCTCTCATGTAGACCATCTGTGACTTTCTAAAACATGATAATTTTTCTAGTTTGAATACTCACACTAGTATGACATGTCCATCTTGTAACTTTTATTTTGAATCTAAAATAATTCATTATAGTAAAAATAGTTTGCATTATCATTGATTCCTAGATGCATCTCATGAATTTTGATTTCACAGGTCATAATTTAATGGACAAAATATTTTGAGGCCCCCTCCAAAATTGTTATATATGTCATAAATTTTGACATAAGTATCAAATATTGCTACATAATTTAGGAAATATTATTATTTGATCGATGGTGGTAAAATATTTTACACCACATTTGATGGAATTATGGCACTATAATGGAAGAAAAAAAGTATATTTTTCAAACTTCTTTATTATAAATTTCTGATGTTACGCAATAATCTTAACATTATGCACATTGAGAAGAATGTGTGTGTTAATGTGATTTTTACAATACTTAATAAGTATGTAAAATGAAAGATCATCTTAATTTCTATAAAACTTATAATAAATGAATATAAAGTTTTATTTATGGAGAAATAATAATGGGAAGTGTCATATATTAATTTGTTCATTTAAATCCCATAAAAAATATGTGTTCCTTCAAAGACTTAAAAATTTAACATTACCTAATTGATATTCTAGTAACATTTCATGATGTTTTTATTTAAAATATCATAAGGTACATGGATTAAAAATACATGGCTCACATTTTTTGATAAATAATTTTTTACTATTCGCATTGCATAACTTTTTACCTGATAAAATAATAGTAATCGTAATTGAGTTTTTAAATTTATTTAGATAACTCTGTGATGAAAATTTAAACCCCAAAAAGCTTAAAAATTATAGAAATAATTTTAGGGACACTTTTTCACCTAAAGATTATATTTACCCTCACCATTTTTCACTATTATTATTCATTTGATACTACATTTAGCTGAGTAAAATAAAGTTGTAGGACTCATACACTTCAATGGATGCACCCCATAGAGTGTTAGTTTATTTTTAAATTTTCTTTACTATTGAATTATAATTTTCCAACTCATAACATATGAGTTTTATTATTTTTTGATTCATTAGGTACCTTAGAAATTTGAAGTCATATGTGAAGAATAAAGCTTGTCCATGAGGCTCTATTGTTGAAGGTTAATTGGTCAAATAGAGTCTTACATTCTGTTTAAGGTATTTTGATGAGATTGAGACAAGATTAAATTATGTTGGATGTGTTTACGATAAGTCAAATCATATTCATTCCTTTATTAAATAAATAATATCTACAACATCGGTTCATTTAGTTGGAAATATATCCTCATTTTCACTAACTCATATGAAGTTTATACAGGCACAAATATTTATGTTTCTAAATAGTGATATCATATAACCTTTCACATTTATAATTTGTTAATAATTATACTTTATAAATATTAATATTTTTTATCCATTTACATTAATATTGATAATCGAATTGATATGTATGATGATTTGAAATATTTATCTTGGGGTCTTTGAAATAATATAGGAGATTCAATGCTAATAATATTAATGGTTTTAAATTTCATACAGTTTATCAAATAGATGGTTTGAAAAAAAAATAGTGGCATAATTACAAAATATATAGTTTTGGGATATTATGTAAATTTTATTGACATCAATGGATAAAATTATCATGGATACTTTTCTATTGTGTTATTAAAATGAAAGTGGATTAATATTCACATTGGTATAAAGAAATATTTGTTATAATTTACTTATGTAAACTTAAATTGTTTGATTGATACTAGTGATCATGAAGAACATAGTCTATATATTTTGGATTAAAAATCTAAAATGGTATATTATATTGATGATGGATTCAATGAAGGTGGATTATTATAGATCATGTGAAATCAAGAGACTTTTATGATATGGTCGATGATGTTAAACAATGGTTTACTAATAGTGAACCCTATCAATGGAAATCAATTGATCTCTTTATTCGTGATGGAATTGAAACCGTCAGTCTTGAAAGAGATGGTGAAGAATATGAAATCATTTTAATAGTGGATGATGATAATCAATTTTGAATGAAACCATTTTACACTCAACCCTATTTTAAATTAGTAAATAATATTTTGTTTATTGTTACGGAAGAGTAATTCATTATTTGATAGAGTTTATATCATAGACATTGTTTTCACTTTAATTTCAAAAATATGTATATTCATGTTTACAGTGAAACAATTTTTATTCTTGTAAAAATCACTCATCTAACATTGACTATGAATTCTATTAGGGTAAAATAATTTCCTTTATTCCTTTAAAGATTATAAATTAATGGTATTAGGGTAAAATAAAAATCCCTATATTGTTGATTATATATAATAATTTTGAAAGTTTGATAAAATGAATCAGTAGTTTTGAGAATCAAATTTGTTTTTTAAAAACCTATGAATGATTGGAAATTTTTGTATCGTTAAGTTTAAATTTTATTATGGTATTGTATCGTTTTAATATGTTTTAATAGCTTTTTATTGTTTATATTTTATGAATAATTCCATTAGATATGTGTTAAGAATATTGCAGTTAGTCTACAAAATCAGATGACATTATATTATCAATGATAATCCCAACTCCATTAGGTATTCCTCCCACTACTATAGGTATGCTTCCAATTGATACAGGGTTGTGGATGCAAGTGTTAGGACATCAGGCTAGCTAGTATATTAGAATGACTCAACTACACATATTTTTTCACCCACACTATCACAAGGGTATTGGCATATGACTATTATTGGTATATATATCATTATTAAAATATTATTTATTTCATATTTATACTAACTATTGAATATTACTTTTTAACATATATAAATAATAAAATAAAACAAACAAACATAGAATAAAAATATATTTGTAGGTTTAAATTTTTAAATATTTTTGTATTGTTTGACTATTTTATGGTGCCTAAAAGTGATATAGGAGGAATTTATGGGTATTTTTTAGGTAATATAGAATTTTATCCAATGAACCTCCCTATTACATATCATGATTGCAGGCATGTTCCAATAAAATGGCAGAATTATATATTTGATAATCAAACAAAGGTAAATGAAAATATGTATTGACAAAATATTTATTAAGTTGGTATTACTATACAGATAATTATTTTAATATTTTTTATATTTATTATTTATAGGAATATTTATTTTTTTAGGTGGATGGTTACATTGTACTTCAATGGTTCTATAATAAATGATAACAGTTAATCTTGTGGGAGTACTCCTTGCATTGGAATACATTTACTGACTACACTCCCTACAGAGTTTTGAGTTTTATAACTTTATAGAAGTGCTCAATTTCAAGCATACAATTCCATGATAACAAAAGATATAAAATAATTTAAAGATATCATTTCAAATAAATAAGATATTAAAGTCGAAGCTACTAAAATCATACCTCACAATGCAGATGGCATAACACTCTACTCCTTAGGTGTAGGATGTACTAAATGTAAGTAGCATGATCCACATCTGTAAGCTACAACCTGGACTCCCTAAGCAGGTCCACTCTGTTGGTGCTTCATATCATAAGTCTAGATTATTTGACCTTTTCCACCTCCTAGGTCTATATAGCCAGTGGTACTCCAGCTCCCTGCCTAGTGTTGACGTACTAATTCTATTCCAGAATACAGATCTAGTAAGGATACTCTCCCACTGGGAACAGGTTCAAAGGTCCAACAAACTTTTATAATATGTCATACTATGACATATGCATGAAACTAAACTTATACTATATCACATTGAGTCTTTTTGTAACATGATTCCCACACAAATGGAATATCACATAACTACCCAAACATATATCATGATATTCACTTCCCTTATGGGAAGTGTCAAAGTGACACTTTCGGGTGCTGGATAAACCACTTCCCTATCTCGATGTTGAACCACCATGCCTTGTACCTTTATATTACCAAAATTTATGATCAAATATAATGTCTTAGTTTACAATCTGAAAGATAGTATCTATTTGGAGTATGTTTACTTGAGATCAGATGGCATACCTGATCCCACCCTCAAAGAATCTCTCCCCAGACAGCTTATCACCAGTAAAAGTATGTGCAAAGAAATGGAGATCTATGAACAAACATAGTACCCCAAAATATCTGTATAAATTTCCTATATTGATCATTTCTCTATGTTTCTAGGTATAATTAATCATAGAATTTGGTCTAGAAGTCCCTCCAGACCATGTCACGGTGCGGATCTACCTAATTTTGAATATCCCACCAACGCTTAGAAGATCCATTAAGCATGTAAACCATGATCTTGAACCTCCTTTATAAATGTATCTTTATATTCTCAAATATATATAGAATTTCCTCTAATAATTACTCAATATCTTATGGGCCACCACCCCCTGATATAGTATATGTATGTTGCTATTGGAACTCTCCCGCCATCTATGACATAGTCGGTGCATGTCAAGGAGCTACTCTATAACACACCAAGTATTTATAATATTTTCATTTCTAAATAAATTTAAATTTTTATATTTATTTATTTTTAAACAACTAAATGTTAAGGTTATGATACAAACAACAATGAGTTGGTTTGTGTTACACGCAAGGCCTCGTTTTACTGAACAACAATATATTAACATTATTATTTAATATATTATATCACCTAGACATTAAATTAGTGATTATGAATAGTATTAACCATGTTTTTAAATTTTATATATTCCATATAATTTTAACATTCATATTATGTATTTTCTAGACATGATATAATGAAAAAATTCAATTTTTCAGATAAAAGAGGTATTTTAAAAAAAATAGTTTTGCTATCTTTTAAATGATATAAAATTCATAAAAATATAAGGTTATAAAACATAACTATTATAATGTTACATATGTCATAAAATATCCAAATTCGGTTATTTTTTCATTTTATAGTAACTATATTAACCCTATATTATAAAAAAACAAGTAAATACGGTAAGAGTTCAACAGTTTAACTAAGGGTTAAATCCACAAGATAAGGTTAATTTTGTGACCTAAACTTGTATAAAAATCATTGGTTGAGATTATTTAGACCCTTACTCATATTATCCTTGAAATAACTCACTTTTTATCTATTTTAAACCTAAAATGAACTTATAAAAAATTAATAGTTTTAAAGTTTCCAAAAGTGCCCCTTCCCTCTCTTATAAAATGGAACCCTTGCTTATCTTTTATTCACGCCTCTAAATCCATTTATTTTGGCCAAACCCTGACCACTTATCCTCCAAAATTCCCTTAATTAATAATACAGGCCATACTATGGTCATAAATCTATCCTAAAGAGTCCTCTTGTAAAAATCCAAAGGAGACGCTCAAAGAAGAGGTAATTGTTTTATCAATTCCATTCAATTTCTTTTCTTATTCTACTTCTTTCGCCTATATTTCTTACATAATAAAGTAATAAATCCATTATCATATACATAATTATATGTTATTATGATTATTATACAACTATATTATTCCTTTTATTCTTCCTATGAATAACAATATCACCATGTGTGCATATGTACGGCTTACTGTATCCACGCCATAGTGTAATTTGTTATTCAACGCTAGTTTATTTAGATGGGTATAATGATGAGTATAATTAATATAAATAATTAATATAAGATTATTATTATTCTTTATCATTAATATATCATCCAATTATATAACATTTAACCATCAAGGTAATGATAAAGTCGCTCGTGCGTAAGTACGGCCTACTGTCTCCATGATGCGATAAGATTCATTCTCCACATTAACCATTCAAGATTGATAATAAAATTTATATAATGAGTAAAAATAAAAATAATTAAATTAATATCATTATGTATATGAATAAAAAATATACTATACATAAAAAACATGACTTACAAGACAAAACAGTAATGGGGAAACGAAGCAGTTAACACCCGAAATAATGGTAATGCTGAAATACTATTAACAAAATGATATAATAGAATCATATAAGATATCATAATTATATATATGGTACTAGTATAATTTAATAAAATGATTTAATCATAATATCTGATTTTTACTCACCCTCTACTAAAGGAATTTACAAGGTAAGAGTTAATTTCACAATCTCATTATTATCTGAGGTTATTTATATGTAAGTATCTACTTGGACATCTTTATCATCCATGTACTTATTTCTTAAAATATATTTCAAAATATTATAAAGAATTATTTAAAGTAATTTTTACCCATTTTTGAATTTTTATTTAATTTTTTGAAATTAATCTTTCTGTCGTTTTCCAAATGAGGTACTTTATGACCTTTTCTACAAATTAAGGAAAGAATGTTTTTTTAACTTATATGACACGAGCAGTTATTTTACGCTGTTATTAATCCTTAAAATTTTGAAGATTACCTTAAAATATTACAAGTTTATTTTCATAAGAAATGTTTTCTTTTATTATTGTTCATTTTCAAAATATTTCCAAGTAAAAAGGGACATTTCTCTCAAAGAGTTTTAATGATTTTGTGAGATTATGTTCATCTATGTCAACATCCTTTATTATATTTAATTCTTAAATGAGGTTGATTCATTAAAGGTTTTATGATATGTTTAACTATGGATGTTCTATTTTGATACCATTAATTGTTAATGGTTAAAGTAATAACATTTTTTATGTTATATTTAATATGAATGTTCATGTTATGTTTCACCTTCTTTATATGAGGAATGTATTGGAATTAGTAAGTTATGGGAGAGGCCTTCTATAGCCCCTCGATTCATTGTTAGGATTCATGAAACAAAATATATATGGTTTTATCCAATTCCTTGCCCATTTATTATATTCTTATAATGAATCCTTGAATATATTATATTCTTGGTATGAATACGTGAAATATTAGATTCTTGGAATGAAGCTTTGATGGTAAGTTTCAAATGTCTAGTATGTTGAATTTCCTCATTATGAGATTATTTATTGATATTTCATGTGATTATTGGACTAGTATAATATCCATGTGAATGTTTAAATGGTATTATTTGATTTATTCTTTCCATATTATGATGAATTTTATGCTTAAAAGGCTTGTGTTTCTATTTTATACGTTGTCTTAAAATTTTATGCGTATTTATGATAGATTTATCTATATTGTTGATCCTTAATGATCATCTGATATCAGCCATTTATTGTGTTTCATTTTTTCCCAGGATGCAAATAAGTATATATATGATTGACCTATAGGGATAGTCTAAGGGATATGATAGTTTTAAAAGGGGATAATATGTTGTTTTTCATTTCAATATGTAATGTAAGACTTATATTTGTATCTAGTATTTCCAAGCCTACTAAACTAATTGTTCCATCATGATTTGATTTATTATGATCATGCCAATGTAATAAAATAATGAACTGACTTTGTAAAACTAAGTTCCAGGCATTACAGTTGGTATCAGATAAATTTTAGTATAAACCATGGAAACTAGATTTAGAAAAGTCTTTAATTAGGATACATTATCCTAAGATAGAATTTGAGGATAAGTATAAAAGAACATCCTAGAATTTTGGAAATTTAGAGATTATGTGATTATTCCTAGAAAATAAATACTTTTATATATACTACCAGTGGAAATGGTTCTGGCACAGATGTACCTAGGAGTAAAAACTCTGACAAGGTGTTTTGGGCTTGACTTGGGGTAACTCAGTCCATGACAACAGGCCTTACTGCGCACCTAGTTTGACACTCCTGGAGGATATGCTTAGGATAATTAACATTTTATTTGAGAACCATTATGAAGTATTTAAAAGTAAATATGTCCCCAAATAAACCGTTTTTATGATTATGATATTATATATGCATAAATTTTTCAATTTATGTTACATATTTTGAAATTACGCATTATGATTCATAACCTAATCTAGTGAATGTTGTTGTCTAGAAATAGAAACTAGTGGAAGAAATGGAAATCGTACCAATACACATATTCCTTGTAGTGATTCCCCTACTATGAAATATAATGATGTTGGAGAAGGAGCTAAAATTGGTGCTGAATAACTTATAACTATACTGGGATAGGTGACTCAAGCTATGAATAATAACCTTACCTATATGGATCATCCAGACCCACAATGTGTAGGATCAATGTTAGACCGCTTCATGAGAAAAAAACCTCCAATATTCAATGGGACTACAAATCCATTTGTAGCTAATAAATGGATAAGTTCCTTAGATAATATATTTCTTTCTTTGGGAAGTAACAAAAGGTAGAAATTTTTCATGGTAGTCTATCATCTCTCAAGAGATGCGGATCAATGGTGGTCATTGATTAAAAACAAAAAGGAGGAAGAAGAGGTATAAAATATTTAATGGAAGGAATTTAAAGAACTCTTCTTTGAAAAATATTCTCCTTGTGAATAGAAACTAGATATGGAAAGTCAATTTCTGAGTCTGAGACAAAATGAGGATGAGAATATTTCGAAGTGTGAAGCTAATTTTACAAGGTTAGTGAGGCATGCTACAGACTATATACATAACCCAAGGAGCAATATTGATCGTTTATTTGATGTTCTAAAGTCATTTCTCCAAAAGGAATTGGTCTACCAAATGTTCTCATCATACGAAGATATATTCGCATGTGCTATCAAGATAGAGAAATAATTTTCTAATACTTATGACTTTAAGGGAAAGAAATAGAATAAGAGAATGGTGGAGTAAGATACAAATAATGGGAATAAAGGAAAGAAGTATTTTTTCACATGTGACAATTGTGGAAGGAAACACTCTAGTTCCCACATAAAAGGAAAAAAGATTTTTTTCAAGTGTGGAGAAAAAGGCCACCATGATCATGATTGTAAGAAAAATAAATAATTTACCAATGTGTAATATTTCCACTATAAATATATAGGGCACTATACAAATGAATGTTCTAAGATTCAAGGAAATATAGCTCATAAAAAAGAAAATAGATCAAGGTAAATTTTATGTTGTTACTATAGTCGAAGTGGAATAATTAATGTATTTATGTTTTTGGATTCAAGAATTATGTTATTATATTTTGGTTATAAGAATAATTTAATATATAAGGATTGTACTACAATATTTATTACTTAAGGATTTTGAAGCATAAGAGTTTTCATTAAGGATTTAAAGGTAATAAAATATTTGGTATGTGAAAATAAGAGCTACATCATGCTGTTTGGGGAATCAGATGTTAAGATTGATTTTGTAAATTTAGAGACCTTTTTTATAGTAAATTTTAATGGAAGTATTTTGGTAGAGTCTTAAGGTTGGAATGGATTAACTTTAACATTGGATGTTATTTTTTGAGGATAAAACATTTATTTAATGTTGAGAATATGATTGTTATTTCTACAATGTTATAATAATATAGTTTTATAAATAGAACAACTCATAGGTCGGGTGAAAACCCAAGGCGTTGGACAAGGATATGGGAATCAAACCCACAACTGAAGTGTAAAAAGAATTTATCACCTACCACTAGCCTACGTAAATTCCCTGGTTAGTATAACAAAGTTTTATTTATTTAAACGGTATAAGTTAAATTTTGGAACCATATACGATTAAGATAAATAGAATGTTTTTTTACTTTTATTACCTTTTGAAGATAAAGATGATTTTGTGGTAGGAATTAGTTAAAAGGTGAAAGTCTACATGTCAAGTAAGTATGATTACTTGTGTTCTAAGTCTATGAATTAAATTAATTATTAAACTCTATGGAAATAATCTTGAAACCAAAAATGATATCTTAGTACTTTATCTGATGAATAAAATGGTCCCTTATATAATTGCATATTTAGAGCTTTTTGATTGTTAACTTTCTCATAATCATGTTCTCTATCACTCTCAATCAGAACATCATGGTTAGATTTTTCTTTCATGTCTATGTTTTTCTATATGGAACCCTTATATGTGTTATCTCTGGTGACCTTTATACTTCCCTTTATTTATTTCAAACTGGATTTCTCATTAATCATTTTCTGATGTATCATTTAAATAAATATATTTTGAAATTTCAAACCCCTAGTTTTCAATCCCCAGTTTAAATTACGAGTACGCAATTTATTGAAGGAGGGGAGAATATAACACCCCGAGTCTTTATAATATTTTTATTTCAAAGTAAATTTAATTTTTTTTATTGATTTCATTTTATGTAACACCATGTTAAACTATTACTACACACAACAATGAGTTGGGTCGTGTTACACACAAGACCCGGTTTTACCGAACAACAATATATTAATATTATTATTTAATATATTATATTACCCAGCCGTTAAATTAGCGGTTATGAATAGTATTAACCAAATTTTTTAATTTTATATATTAAATATAATTTTAACATTAATCTTATGTATTTTCTAAACATTATATAATAAAAAATTTAATTTTTCAGATAAAAGAGTTATTTTTCATAAAATACATTTTTATTACCTTTTAATAGAGAATCCATTTTAAATACAATATTTGACACTTTTATATATTAAATTTAAAAAAATAAACTTATTATTTTAACTTTTAATATAAAAATTTACTTTGGTTTATTTTTTGGTATTTTTCTGATAAGTTTCATGTTTTGATGAATAGTAAAAAAATACTAAATTTTAATTGAAAACAACTTTTTTCATCAAAAAAATTTATAGTGTTAAATTATAAATTTTCTTGGTTTTAAAGTATAAATATATTATATTTTTATCATTTAATCCAATTTTGGTCATTAAAAGTAATTTCACATTAAAATTAGATATAAACACATGTCAATCTTTTGATGGTTTTTACTTTTAAAAAACTTGTTTTCTCATTTTTTTCAACAGGGATTAATTTTAAATTAATTAATAAAACTTATATGATTCAAATTATGAAAAATGGATTCCATATTTTTAATCATTGGGTTAATTATTTAAATATTTTACTTTTATTTTTTAGATATTATGTATAGTAACTTTAGTGATTTTTTTATTACCATAGTTAAGAGTAAATCAGGTAATTAAAGGTAAAAATAATATTATAAAATTAGCATAACAACTATAAAAATCCTATTACATGACTAAATTATACTCTTATCACATATTTTTAGAAATTTAATCATTTAATGGACCATTTTCCATGAATATGACATGAATATTATTAAAATTAATGAATGTGACAAAATGCCACACTCTCATTTCTTATAAGTCTAATAATTTTAATATTGAGATATTTGGGAGATAACATCAATTATAAATAGTTTATGGAAATATAAAATAATTAAATACCTCTTATAAATTTATTTATAATTTTTAGATATTAAATAATTACCATTAATGATGGCACAATAGTAAAGTAGAAATTATTTTATTAATAGAAATATCAAATAAATGATATTAAAAATATTAAAATAAATATAATTTGACTTAATTAATGACATGAAATAATTTTATAAATACATTAAACATTTTATTTATATATTTTAAGTATTTTATCGAATTTATCATTCTATTTTTATGTTTTTAAAAATACAAATATGGAATAGTACTAAAATTAACATAAATGATAAGTTAAAATAAATACTATTTTATTAAAGGATATAAAAGTCATAAAAATATAAGTTTCATCAAAATAACTATTATAATGTTAAATATTTCATAAATGGTCCAATTTGGGTTATTTTTTAATTTTATAGTAACTATACTAACCCTATATTATAAAAATACAAGTAAACACGGTAAGAGTTAAACTGTTTAACTAAGGGTTAAATCCAAAAGATAAGGTTAATTTTGTAACATAAACTTGTATAGAAATCATTTGTTAAGATGATTTCTACCCATAATCATATTATCCTATAAAAACTCACTTTTTATCTATTTTAAATCGAAAATGAATTTATAATAGATTAATAGTTTCGGAGTTTCCAAAAGTGCCCCTCCCCTCACTTATAAAAGGGCACCCTTAGTTATATTTTATTCACTCCTATAAAGCCATTTATTTCGGCCCACCCCTACCTAATTATCCTCAAAATTTTCCTCACTTCATACTACAGGCCATAATTTGGTCATAAATCTATTCTAAGGAGTCATTTTGTGCAAATCAAAAGGAGACGCTCAAAGAAGACGTAATTGTTTTACCAATTCCATACAATTTCTTTTTTTATTATACTTCCTCATCCTATTTTGATTCTATAATAAAGAAATAAATTCAGTATAATATAAATTCTTATATTTTATTATGATTATGGTACAACCATATTCTTTATTTTATATATCTTGTGAATTACAATATCACCATGGGTGTGTATATACGGCTTACCGTCTCCACACTATGGTGTAATTTGTTATTAAATACTACTTCATTTGGATGGGATAATTGATATAAATAATTAATATAACATTATAGTTATTATTTATAATTAATATATCATCAAATTACATATCATTTATCCATCAAGGGAATGATATCGTCACTTGTGCGTACACACGGTCTATAATCTTCACAACACGGTGAGATTAATTCTCCATGTTAACCATTAAATAAAGATAATAAATTTTATATTATGAGTAAAAATAACAATAATTAAGTTAATATCATTCTGGATATGAATAAAACACATCCTATTCATAGAAAACGTGACTTACATGACAAAACAGAAATAGGGAAACGATGTAGTTAACACCCGAAATAATGATAATACTGAAATAATATTAAAAATGATATAAAAGAATAATATATGATATCATAAATATTTATATGGTCCTAGTATAATTTAATAACATGATTTAACCATTATAAATGTGTTTAAATCAGCCTCTACTAAAGGAAAGTACAAGGTAAGGGTTAATTTTACAATCTCATTTTTATCTGAGGTTGTTTATATGTTAGTATCTACTGCGACATATTTATCATCCATTTCCATTATTCTTAAAATATATTTAAAAATATTATAAAAAAAATTAAAGTCATTTTTACCCATTTTTGAATTTTTATTAAACATTTTCAAAGGAATATTTCTGGCATTTTCCAAATGAGTTACTTTATGACATTTTTGATAAATTAAGGAAAGAATGTTTTTTAACTTAAATAACGCGAGTAGATGTTTTCTACTATTATTAAGCCTTAAAATTTTGAATCTTACCTTAAAATATTATAAGTTTATTTTCATAAGAAATGTTTTCTTTTATAATTGTGCAGATTTTAAAAGATTTCCAATTAAAAATGGATATTTCTCTCAAAGAGTTTTATTTATTTTGTCAGATTATTTTCATCTATGTCAAAGTCATTTGTTATATTTTATAATTAAATAAGGTGTATTCATTGAAGTATTTATGATATTTTTGACTTTGTATGTCCTATTTAGATTCCATTCATGGTTTATGGTTAAATTAATAACATTTTGTATGTTATTTTTAATACAAATGTTTATGTTATGTTTCACCCTTTTCATATGAGGAATGCATTGGAATTAGTAAGTGATGGGAGAGGCCCGCTATATCTCCTCAATGAATCATTAGGTTTCATGAAACAAAATAGATATAGTTTTGGCTGAGGCCTTACCCATTTATTATATTCTTGGCATGAGGCCTTGAATGTATTAGATTCTTGGCATAAAGCCTTGAAAATATTAGATTCTCGGAATGAAGCCTCGATGGTAAGTTTAAAATGTCCAACATTATACATTCCCTCATTATGAGATTAGTTATTGATATTTCATATGATTATTATACTAGTATAATATCTATATGAATGTTTAAATTGCATTATTTGATTTATTATTTCCATATTATGCTAAAGATTATGTCTAAAAGGCTTGTGTTTCTATTTTATACCTTTCCTTAAAAGTTTATACTTATTTAAGATAGTTTCCACTATATTTTTTATCCTTAATAAGCATTTGATATCTCCCCTTTATTGTGTTTCATTTTTCCCCTAGATATAAAGAATTAAATTATTATTGACCTGTAGGGATAGTCTAAGGGATATGAGAGTTTTCAAAGGGGGTAATATGTTGTTTTCCATTTTAATATGTAATATAAAACTTATGTTTTTATATAGTATTTCCAAGGATACTAAATTGATCAGTCCTTTGGGATTTGATTTATTGTGATCATACCAATGTAATAAAATAATGCACCAACTCAAGAAAATTTGGGTCAGAGTGTTACATACTCTCACATCAACTCTGACATAGTCAGTTCCTATCATGGAGCTCCCTCCATTGACTGCACTAGCCAAAGAAAACTCTCTATAAGCTAGGAGTTAGTTCTCGGTCTAGGTATAAGAGGAATTACTATAAGAGGTGCCTTTTTTGGCACTATAGGCAGGCCATATACCACCACTTCAAGTGTGCTGTCATCACCACCTTCCTAGAACATGGACCGAGGCCATTATAGAGTCATATATCTAAATTATCAAGAATATACCATAAAATGATAATTAAATAAAGAGATTTACTCATAATAACCTGATAGTTATAAAGGCTCAATACCTAAGATGTAGTAACTTAAATACCCAAATCTAAGGTTAGGGTATTGGTAAGTTTCCAAGTTTCAACCACAAATTTTCTATTATACGGAGTGTAAATTATAAGTTATAGAGGAAAAGACCAATTAAGTTATAATTAGAATCCCCATTTAATAGAAAAAATTAATTTATGAGTCAAAATTTATCAAATTTTATAATTATACAATGGTTTAGTTAGATGAATTACCATTCTTAAGTTATAAATTCATAACTTTATAAGTTACAATTGGAACATCATGTAACTGTAACTAGACCTTTACATCTAGTTTCAGGATGTAACAATCCCTTATACAATTATTTGATTATATTGATTTCCATTACCAATTTATAAAGGCATAAACTTTATTAATTACAATTAGAATCCATTTAATCATATCCAACTAACATTTTGTCCTATGTAACCAAGATTTTATGGCTCAAACATATCATAAATAATTAATTAATATTGTGATCACATAAATAAATAGACTAATATGAAAATATGGAATTTAAATAAATGGATTGTGCATGAATGTTTTTTCAAAAAATGGTTAATCACTTAAGTAATATACACTTAATATTAAAAAGACAAATAAAGTCTATAACAATAACACTTTACTCATAATGAAACTAAATCCCTCAAGTTAATATTAATTCATTAAGAATTACATCATATGAATTATGATGGACTTATATTTGAAATATTGTTCAGAATATGTTGGGTGTGATATTAATTATTGATAAGTCTTAACTAAGAAGGTGGGTTGATTTAACTGAATCTGTATTGGGTTTAACAGCCTATGTTTAATTAAAAATTTTAGGAAAGTATTGAGGAAATCCCAGTTAGGATTTCTGGATTGGGGAGTTCAGTCAAAGGATAAAGTAACTATAATACCTCAGTTGGAAATATCTCTTACCAAAATACTTTATTGTAAGTTTCATGTCATGTATTTGGATTATAATAAAATAAATATGGATCCTTTCCACTAGAAAGTCTACAGTGATGGGAAATTCTAAGTTAAATGGTGAGGGTTTTTGAGACATGATAAAATAATGAAAGGATTAATAAAATTAAATTTATTATGTCTCACATAAATTGTAATAAATTAAATCATTAATAATCTATTCTTTTATAATTGTATAATAATGGTAAGTTCACCATCCACATTATCCCTATGATCAATATTGGAGAAAGACCATCTCCTTACTCTAAGTAACTATCAGGAATGGTTCATATGCCTATGGGTTTTGTTTCACCATGAATGGAGATCTTACATACTAGAATCCTCACTACCTAATCCTCTTATAAAGGAGGAAATTAATAAATATTTTATTGTCTGTGATAAACACTTAAGTGATGTGTTTTATGTTCAATGTTCAATGCTTTCAAATATGTCTAGTAAACTCATGAAGTCTTATGAAGACATGGATACTTATATAATTCTCTAACTTTTCATTGTATTTACCAAGATAGAGATTGATAATAATAGTTTGATATATCCAAAGAAATATCTCATAGCAAAAATGGAGAAGGTGCGCCATCTGGGACTCTCTTAGTAAAACTCATTAGATACATTGATAACCTAGAGGTTATAGGTTTGAAACTACCTAAATAACTAACCACTGGTCTCATTCCTACATCACTTCCTCAGATCTTATTTATCATTGTTATTAATTACAATATGAAAAACATAGATAAGTATCTTCCAAATCTTCTCACAATGCTTCTCCAGGTTGATAAGGAAATGAAGTGCAAAAAAATTACTTATAGTGAAAAAAAATAAAGGTCAAACTAAGATATCTAAGTCTATATCTTAATTGAAAATACCTTCCAAAAAATTAAGGATCAAGGTACAAGTAAGGTAATATGATTATTTCTATTTATCATGTGGAAATCAGGGCCACTGGAAGAAAACTACATCCAAGAAAATAATTAAGGGGAAGCTTCAGGTGTGTTTGTTATTGAGTGAAATTTATTTATTTCAACAAATTGGGTATTTGATACAGCATGTGGAACACATATTTTATTCAAATATATAAATATTGATCATGGGGAGGTATATCTACGAGAATAAAATAAAGCTATACTTGTTATTGTAGCTATCATAGACTACAACCTCATGTTTCCGATGAGAATGATCTTGGTTTTAAAAGAGTCTTATTATGTTCTATTTGTTACCAACAACATTATTTTTGTGTCTAGACTTAATATGGATGGATTTATTTTCAAATTTAGAAATAATTGTTTCTTATTTGATAAGTATAGAATTTTTTATGGTAAGTAACCTTTAAATAAAGTTCTTTACATGTTTTATTACACAAACTAAGTAATGGAAATCGATAAAGAAACTAGTTCACATAACCCATACCACAACTAACAATGGATTCATCAATTAGGTTATGTTAATGAAATTTTTTGCACTAAATTACACCCAAATGGATATTTATATTTTTTTTAAACTAAAACCACTTAGTTAATGTCATACATGTTTACAAGGAAAAATGACCAAAGCCCTAATTAGTGGAAAAGGTAAAAGTTCCAAAGAGCTTCTTGAATTAGTTCATACTGATGTGCGTGGACAATGTTTAGTTGAAGTAAGAGGTGGGTACTCATACTTCATAACTGTTATTGACGATTTTAGTAAATATGGATATGACTACTTAATGAGGTATAATTTAGATGCCTTTGATAGATTCAAGGAATACAATAATGAATTTGAGAACCATATTGGTAAAAATATTAAAAAAAATTCACTCAAATTGTGGTAGAGAATATCTTAATCAATACTTCATTGATTATTTATGGGAGTTTGGGATTCTATCCCAACTCACTCCTCTCAATACACCATATTGGAATTCTATAAGTGAAAGGAGTAAGAACACGTTGTTAGACATGATGTGATTAGTGATGAGTCATGTGAGTCTTCTATTATCCTTTTGTGGATATGTATTACAAATAGCATCATACATACTAAATCGAGTACCAACTAAATCTCCATATGGTACTCCATACCAATTTTGAAGTATAAATAAACATGTGTTGTCATATTTACATGTGTGTAGATATAAATAATTTTTTAAGGCCTCTTTAGGTAACATACTTTAACCACAAGGCATAAAGTGTATCTTTATATGATACACTAAGGATATAATGTGATACTACCTATAAAACCCTTCATATAAAAATTTTGTGGTTGAAAAATATCCCACATTCCTTGAGAAGGATTATATATATATAATAGATAGATGAATTGAGGTAAACCTTGATGAATTCCAAGCTCAAGATACATAAGATATTTTAAAGGAACAGGTTCTAAAAGACTCATGGAAGAAGTTATGAAAACACAAGTAATGAGTATGATTACAAGATAGGTTAGAGAATTATAAAATTGTGGTTTTATATTCATAGATGATGGAAACTCATTATTATTTGATAATTATGATCATGTAACCTATAAAGAAGCAGTAATTGTCATGGATGTTTCTGAGTTGAAATAATATATATATTCTGAAATGGATTCCATGTACTGAAACCATTTTTGGATTTTGGCAGGTACTCTAGTGGATGTAATGCAAGTTAGTTGTAAATGGGTATTTAAGAAGAAACTAGATATGGATGAACAAGTCAGTACTTATAAATAATGAATGGTTTTAAAAGGGTTGAAACAAAGTCAATTCATTGACTATTAAGAAAATTTTTCACCAGAATATATATTAAAATCCATCATAATTATAATTTTCATAGTAGATTTCCATGAATTAGATATTTGATAAATTGATTTCAAAACAACCTTCCTTAATGGAACCTTCATGAAGATGTCTATATTATGAAACCTGAAAGTTCTGTGACTCTAAAGGATGTCAGTAAGGTATACAAGTTTCAAAGATCCATTTATGGATTTAAGAAATAAAATCGATCATAGAACATTCAGTTTGATGAAGCCATGACAGAATTTGGTTTCATAAATAATTAATGTGTTACTTGTGTCTATAAATAGTTTATTGGAAGTGCAGTAATTTTATTAATAGTTTATGTCGGTGACATATTACTTATTGGGAAAAAATACCAGTCAAACAATTTATTAAATCATGGATGACTATATGATTCTCTATAAATGAATTAGGTAACTTGGCATAAATTCTTGTGATCAAGATCCATCATTATAGATCCAAGAGTCTACTTAGCCTAAATTAATGTATAAATATTGATAAGATATGTAAGATATTTTTTATGGAATAATCCAAGAGGTTATTATTTACAATGTCATATGGCATTCATATTTATAGGAAAATATGTCCTCGAACACATGAGGAAATACAATTAATGGAAAGGATTCCCTATGAATCAGTGATTGGGTCATTCATTTATGATATTCTATATACTAGGATATATTTTTTTCATACCTTGAGTGTGATAGGAAGATATCAAGTCAACCCAGGCGACCTCCATTAGATTATAGTCGAGACTAAACTTAAGTATCTGATGCATACTAAGGATATATTTCTTATCTATATAGGAGGTAAGAAACTAGTAATTAAAGGATATAAAATTTATATTTTCCAAACAGATCAAGGTGATATGAAATTACAAGAGGGATACATCTTTACTCCAAATAGAGTTTCAATAATCTAGAAGAGCACAAAGCAATATATGGTCACAGATTCTAAAATAGAGTCTGAGTATATTATAGCCTCTGAGGCAACTAAGATGTAGCGACCCCAACCCCAGTAGCTTAGATCTATTGCCTACATTATTATATTGTAATAATATATAAGAAATCACATATTGAAGGTTTAATGGTTTAGTAGTATTGGTAAATTATATACATACATGAGTCTCACATTACATTTCAATACACAAATTACAACATAATTTCTTTTTGAGAATAACTTCATTCCATCTTTTGTATCCTTACATATCATTCATAGTAAGGTTAATGGAATTATAGGGAAAGGAAACAAAATGAGGGTGGGCTCAAATTCTCAGTAAGGGTTAATTATAGTGGAATAAATCATGAATAACTAAAGCGATATCAATAAGGAGTGAATGATATGGAAAGGTAAATATATAAACACACATTCCATTTAAACAATTGACTAAATAAATAAATGGAAAGGTAAATAATTTAAAAAACATTCTAGTTAATAAAAAACTAATAATGAAATGTATTTAGAGATAATATCATTGTGAAAATATCACGGATAGTAATGACTGAACAGTAAATGAAGGAAACTCTTAATTATCAGACATGTTTCCCAGGCACTTGGTACGTTTACCATCAAGATCTATCCTTAATATAGTTTAAAACCTCTTGGTACCAACCTATATGGTTTTTCTAACTATATCACTATTTTCAATGTCTATCCTCGAGACAATTTAAAACATCTAGTTACAAATGTAGAGGGTTTGGCCAGCTGATTTTGTCTCATTAGACTATTGATACATCAACTGGATTAAATTAACTAATCCCCAAACTGTGTCATACATGTCCAAATAATTACTCATATATAGAATAATCGATTTAATTCATGAAAAATTTCTCTTATCATTAAATATACATATTTATTAGAAAGGATGGATCCCTACTCCCCTAGTGCAGCATCTTCCCAGGATATGGTTTTCTTCACACCGTTGTGGTATAGATCTTCGATCAACTTCGATGAAGAATTTTTTTTGTTGCTACACCCATTTAGATCCTCATTTTATCTAGTGGGTTCTGCTTAATCAATTATTCTTTCAGTAATTCTTCTATTTCTAGCACTTCTCGGCCTTGATTTTTGTTGATATTAGGCTATCTCATTCGATTCGACTTCCTCAACTTCCATCATCCCTAGATATATGTATATCTTGGCTCCCTGGCGTGGATTAGAAGTTTTGGTGGCTGTTAATTGCTAATATTTTTATAAATCCTGATGTGATTCGATGCTCTTTTGGACCACTCCCTATTCACTCAAATCACACATAGGTTGTTTGACAGATGGTGTCTCCGCAGCATTGCTCTTGGATGGTGGAGTGTGACGGATAGGAGGTGGTATGGATCTATCAGTGGTGGTATTGATGGCACCAGAGAGGGATTATTTTGGCATCTTCTTGATTTCATTCTCATCCTTGATCATTGTTTCCATTTTATCTCTCTATGATTCATCTTTATCATCTATCCTCATCCAAAGATCTAGGATCTCATGGCGCGGATCGGTGTTTTTGATGGTGGTTCATTGCAAGGTTAATGGTTATTCATCAGTTAGTATCTCCCCAATTTTTCTCTTAGATAGAGGTGTGTGATGGCCAAGCGGTGGTCCGATAGTTGGTGGTGGTCAAGTGGTAGTGTTTCATCAATGATCTTGATGACGTTGGTGAGGGGCTTGGGTGGTGGCTAGTACATGGTATTTGGATGTCGGTGGTCTCTTGGTTGACTTGTGTGGTGTTATGATGGTTTGTATATTTCATATCTACTCAATAGTGATTACTAGTTTTTTTATCCTATTTTGAATTGGTCTTTTTGGTTTTTTATGTTCTTGGGGAGCAGATTTCTTTGTGGTTATTGGTTTTCCTTATTGCAATTGGATGTGGTGAAACTTTTTGCTGATGATGTTGGGTGGGAGGCCTCAAAAGAGGGATGGGTGTGATGAAACCCATCATCTTCCATGAATCATCTATTTTATGGATGGATAGGTACCTTTCAATGACATTTACTTGGTTTTTTTAGTCATTTTTGGCATTGCATTAGGTTGACATTGCTAAGATCTAATCTAATCGTGTAGATTTTTATTAAGGAAGAAGAAATACAACTAGAAATGAACAACCATAGCTAGATGTCATGAAGGGCCTATGGTGGACCATAATGGTGGGGACCTAGGTAATCCCCTCTAACCAAGTTGAAACCCTCAGGTTTCAAGGTGTGCACATTGTGAAGGCATAATGGATTAGAACCCAAAACATCTAGAGAAGAAAGGTAGTCTACGACTTGATTCCCCACGCTCCATGAGTGAACCACCTTGATGTTGTTACTAATCATTCCCCTAAAAAAATTTATGATGTAGTTAATAGAACATGGAGAGGGATAGAGGCTATTCAGGACATTGTGAATAATATTTGAGTTATTTTCTACCTCTACAACGATGATTCTCTTTTGATGAAACAATCTTAAACCCAGAAGTAGTGCTTTAGCCTCAGCCTGAAGAGAGGATTGATGTCCCAAGCAAGATGATATTGCCAAAATAATCAAGAAATGGGAGTCACGAACAACCCCTCCACCCCATAAATATCCATGCTACAAGACCAATCCATATTTAGTTTAAGGCCTCTTGATGGGGGATTCCAGCGAACCCATTTTCCTTTGATGTTGTTGTTATCAGGTTGGTCGACATGAGAGTTATCCTGAAGGTAGCAAAAACAGGGGGCCTCCTCTAGTTGTTGAGGAGAATATCCATATCGAGGAGTATGTTATTAGTCCTAATGATGATGGATTTGTCATATGATTAAACCACATCATGCCTTTCCTTGTTTCTCGCCTGCTAAATGCACCAACACCTAGCATGCAGGATCATGGTGCGGGCCAACTTCTTTGGGCCCCTGTCTCCTAATACATGATACCAACCATCTAGGAATGAGAGTTCTTACATGTTAAATTCCAAGAGGCCTATGAACTCCCCTAAGCATATCCACACATCACACACCCATTCACCCCAAAAAGAAAAGTTTGTCCGCACTCTCCTCACAAATTTTGTAGAATTGGGATCGAGACACCAGAAAGATCCTGCAGCATTTGATGTCTTCATCCATGGGGAGATCCTTGTTCCTTATTCTCCATGAAATAAAGTTATATTTTTAGGGAATTTCTTTGTCCCATAGGTTTTTTTCTATTTGTCTCTAGGGTCCTGAATATCTCAGGTGCGACGGAAGTCCTGAGAGGTGAAGTCCCCCGAGGAAGATGGTGTGAAAACACATATATCATACTCTAAGGTCAGTTTAATGAGGTTGAAATTGTCCTATTTATCCTATTCCAACACAGCCTTGATGAATTTTGGATACGTTCTAGCTTCCCTAAAAGAGATATAAGGGTTGGGGCAACCCAATAACTCAATAACCACCCCGGCCTAGTTGTGATGCCAAAACGAGATCTCTCCCCTCCCGACAATCCAACGTGCATGCATTTGGAGCTCAAAGATAATAGGGGATATTATGGAACTAGATGGAGATCCATGACCCTCCACCAAGTTCAGGTTTACATACTGAGAGTTATGCATGTCCCTACCCCATAGCGTCTATTGTTCCAATACTTCCCAGACAAACTTTGAATGCATGCAGAGTAGGGTACTCTCAAGGATGCGTACATTTATTACACCTTTTCTAGCCAGACTTTCCAATATTTTACAAGTTTCCCAATATAATTTTACCTTCAATAGAGGGTCCTAGATAAAACCATCTAGGAGATTTTAAATTTTACTGATGACACCCTTCATGAATTTAATGGAGGATAAATCGTGGACGAGGTAGCAAGAAGGATGTTGTTGATGAGCGCAATGTGGCCTCCAAAGGAAATATATCTGTTCATCCAATTGAGGATATGGTTTTTGATTTTTCTGGTGGGAAAATTGAAGTCATGGATATGGGATCTACCTGGGAAGATGTCAGACCTATGATACTCCATGGGGAATCCCCCTCTTTTCATGGAAAGGTTATTGTGAACTGCAGAGATCTGGATGGGAATGTGCCTATTAGAAATGTATAAAAGGCTCTTGTATTTTTTAATCACATGATCACTTTAGAAAAAATATTCCTTCATCACCTTATCTAGTCCTCTGATCAATATTCTACCCACATTCATTAAAATGATAGTATTTTCTACGAAAATTAAGTGGGATATAGACTAAGATCTCATGCTCCTTCGATAGGCCTGAAGCTCTCCACTAATAGTGATCCTATGAATGAGATGGCTTAGAACATCCTGGGAGATGATGAATATGATCTGATAGATTGGGTTGCCTTTCCTTAATCCGCAAGTGGCCTTGAATAAACCATAGGACTTCCCTATAAACATAACCACCATCCATTAAGAGGAGAAGAATCTGAAAATGAGATCAATATTCCAGGGAGAGAAACCCAAACCTTCTAACACCCTATTGATGTATCCTCACTCCACACTGTTATATTTTTTGTTCATATCCAACTTAATATCCATATTAGAGCCATGAGTTTTGGATTTAATGTCTCTGATCATGTCTTGTGAAACAGCAATGCCACTTTGTATTGATTGACCCTTCATGAACCCATGTTTCTCCATGGAAACCCACCGAGAAGATGAATAGAAATTCTGGAATTAGTGATAACATCTAAGATTTTATATGGTAAGTTACACATAATCACTGGTCTATAGTTCATGATAGAGGATGGGTCCCTAATTTTAGGAATGAGCACTATAGTAGTGGCACAAGCAACCCACAGTAAGATCACTCACCGGAAGAAGTCTTAAATGGCCAAGACAATTCCCTATTTCACTATATCACATTAGGCCCTATGGAACCAACCTAGAAACCATTCGGACATAAGGAATTTTTTGGTTCCAAGCTCATCATAGCATCCTAGATCTCCGTTTTCTATGGAATGGGACTCATCCCCACATTTTCCTAGTTCGAAAGGCAGTTAGGAATCACCTCAAAGAGGTTAGTGTCTCTTCCTAGGTGCCCATTGGGAATATGGGGATTAGGACCAGCAAGAAGATCCCTAAAATAGGTGTGTTCTAACCCTCCCACCACATCTATATCATCCATGTAGGTACCATATTCCTAGAGGATGTTAGGTTTAATTTGATGCTTTATTTGATGTACGCATAAAAAAACACAGTGTTCTTTTCACCCTCCTTGATCCATTTGATTCTTGATTTTTTCCTCCCCAATTGTTCCTATTTCAGAATCATTTCTACCAAAAAATCTTTCTTTCTAGAAAGATCCTCAAAGATATGGTCATCCCATACCTCCTTCTATCTCTTCTCAATATGTTCTACATCTTGCATAGCGCCCTCAATGTCATCGTCAATGGGTGGAGTTTCTTCCACCCCTGACTAAAGTCAGGTCTTGATATGACTTAGCTTATTATGAATGGAAACCCACATGTTCCCCTAGGAAGGTTCATTACAGAGGGTGTTAACCAAGATATGATACTCCATCTTTTTGACCCACTACTGATATAAGTTAACTCTCTCATGGTGGTCCTACCCTGAATCTAAAGAGACCAAGAGCAGAGAATGGTCAGATAGACCCCAAACCAAGTTACTCTCCATTGTATTGGAGAATAAGGTGGTGGATTGTATGTTTTTCAAGCATCTATCCAACTGAATCCATGAGTGATGTGATCCCATTTGGTTATCACACTAGGTAAAACAATCACCTGAGTATTTGAGATCAATAAGTCATTTCCCTACTATAAGCTGAACAAAGTCCAAATTGGATTTCCTATAAAAGGGTCCCTTACCCTTTCTTTCCTCTAGGTTAAAAAAACATTAAAGTCACCCCTGAAAACCCATGATTTGATTCCAGGATGAAAATCATTGAGGTTACTCCAAATCATTTCCCTTTGCTGAGGATCACAACTCCCATAAAAAAAATTCATGATGAGACATATGTTACCTTTGGTCACCTTGGTAGTGATATATTAGTATCCTTATTGAACCAAAACAAAAGAGTAACTCTTTTGACATAAAATATAGATGTGGAATTTGGAAGGGGCGGCATGCATGGAGCCATGAATTTTGATTTTCTAGGAAAAATATCTGATTTTGGTAGGATTCTTCTTGTGCTCAAGGATGCTAACAATAGAGGCCTTGTGTTTGTTATCTTATGTGGTGGTAAAATCCACCTTGACCCAAGCACTGATACCACGGCCTTTCCATATAAGGATTAGAATCATTGATAGGATAACACTCTGGTACTATCCCATGAGTTTAAAGCCTTCTTGAAGAGGGGGATGAGCGCTCCTTTAGGTTCCTTGATTTTGAACGTGTGCACACTCCCACTCTATTATTCAACATCATGTAAGTGGTAGAAAGATCATTAGTAGTGTAAGATTTGGTATGGAACCCATCCTTAGAGGTAGGTGGAGGGGTACGCTCTGGACCCTTTAGGACCACCCTTGAATCCAGGTGAGATACATGGATGGGAGAGGCCAAGAATCCATCAAATGGAGTACCCTGAGAGGGAAAGGCCCCTTCATATAAAATTAATGAATCTTCATAAGGGTTGTAGGGTGGTACAGAGGGTGGGGGAGGTAGGTCTAGGAGGGCCGATGGACCGAGAAAGGAATTTAATAGGGATGCCTCCAAACATAATCCCTTGGGCAGTATGGTAAAAAAGGGGTAGGGGCATCCAACCTATACTAGAAGGAATGTCATCCCCTTAGGATGAAGGGAAATAAGGCCATGTTGACTGGAGGGCCTCCTTCAAGTGGGATGGGGAGAAGCTCGGGGACTAGGTTAGGAGATACATGGGGAACCACCATCGGGACTCTGTCCAGTGTAGGGGTTAGCTAGAAAACATCCCTAGGGGAAGAAAAGGAAAAGGATGCAAGACTGTACTTGGGACCTTAGACTTTGGGAGAACGGCTCTAGTCCCCTTGGCATCATTTTCTACACAATTGGATATAATGACCCTATAGATTGCAATGGGAACAAAAGCTATAGTAGATAGAGTATAAGATATCCTGGCTTCAGTTAAAGGTTTCCTACACCCTAAGGGGGAGATTATCTGGTAAGGGAAGAGATAGTTCCATCTCCACACATAATAGAGACACAAATGTATCATCATAGAAATTGGTCCTGACATTCAAGCGTAGAAATCCACCTAAGTAATCACCAAGCTCCCTTAGGAAGCTTCCATTCTAAAATGGGAGCAAAATCCCGGAAAGATGGATCTAGAACATGGAAAAGGGGATCTCCTTGACCCTATGAGAATTCATTGACCACCGAGAAAGTCTGAATCTCCAACGGCTGAAGAAATGGGGAGATCTACACCCTTCATGGATGAAATCTTCTTTAGAGGCTAGGATGATGCATAAAGGGTTCTTGTAAACCTGTGAGACCTAATCCAGAGAATGGAGATCCCAAGAGATAATGAAGCACTGGAAGACTGATAGGGGGTTTAGTAGACCCAAAGTAGGATATTAGGGTACACTTTAAACACACCTCTATCTCTAAAAAGTCTAATCATGGAACATCCATGAAGATACAGGAACCATCTCTCAAAGCTTTCGGGAGAGACACATTTACATCTGATAAGAAAGTCAGGGTGAAGTGTGGATCAATTCTAAAAGTTTGTCTCTAAAAGAATCATGGTGAAGGACCATAAAGGAGGACTTGGCTGCAACCTGAGGAGCCACCTGGATAGTAGAAACTGGGTCTTCACCAGAGGTTGGGTCTAGAGAATCAGAAACCATTGAGGGTCGAGCATCAGAATGAATGGAGTATAAAGGTTCTTCCTAGGTCGTAGCAGAAAATCCAGAGATGAACCCAGGATCAAAGTCTATCTAAGTGGGAGAAGCATCTGGAGACCAGGAAGACGAGAGTGCAATGGTCCAAAAAATTTAAGTTTTCAACTATGTGTGAGGCACGTTATCACAGGTAGAAATCAGATCCATTCTATAACCTCATTTACTAAGATCATTTCATGCTTTGTCAGGTGGGTGACTTGAAAGAGATAAGGTTGTGTTGGTACCTTTCATCTTTCTCTCCTTCACATTTCTATTTTAGTTTGAGAGGTGTTATACCACATCGTGCCACCAGCATGGTGAAAATTCTTAGTAGAGGGAGTGACGCACTTTTTGGATGATCTCACTATTACGCTTTCTGGAAAGGGAGTGATGAGGCTTTCTGGTTTCTACTTGGATTTTGTTTCTTTTGGATTTGCAGGATCTTTTAAACCCATGTAATTTTTTTAAGGCATTTTTTCCTTCTTGTAATGGGTTCCCTCTTTCCTAGTGCTAATAGAGGATTTATCTTTTCTATATTTAATAAAGGGAGCTTGACCCTCAACCATTTCTAAAAAATATAAATATCTATATTGATTAAAGGATATTGATTTATCAATATTTTCTCATTTAATCAAATGACTATCAAATTAAATACCGTATGTAAAAATGGTATACATTTTAGGCATTAAACATATCCATGATAAATAATATTTACATTTAAGGGAAATTTAATGTCCATAGGAAAGTGAATAATTTAAAGAAAATTTAATGACTACAAAAATGAATCAGGGAAGTTAATTTCAATACTTTCCTTGGTCAAAATGATCATAAAACATACAAATGAATATTAAGTATGGTGTTAGTAAAATATATACCCATTGAAGTAATAATAAAGGTTTTTTTCATTGATGAATATAAATTACATAAAAATATCTTCGAAAACATTCTTTAGTAAAATATCCTTTTCATATTAAAAAACATTTTTAAATTCCTTTTCATTTAAAATCACTTTTAAAAAAATATTTAAAAATATACTCATAAACTTGAAAAGGAATATTCAAAGAAATTATAGTCATGAAGGTGGGTAATTTTATACATGCAGTAAAAGTTAAAAATAAGATTCCTTTTTCATTGTAAAAAATGTTAGGAAAGTTCCTTATTTAGAAAGTGAAAAGAAGGTTCCCTTCACATTTTTAGTAAAATCCAAAAAGGAATTGTTTTGAAAATGGAATAATATTCGTTTGAAAACATTTTATATAGAGTAAAAATGGGTAAAAATATATTTAATAAATCATTTTCAAAATGTTAAAAACGTTTTTGAAATTTTTTTTAGAGAATATAGTTTTGGAAGAAAACAGATTTCCGACTGAAGAGAAAAATGAAGTCAAATTTTATTAAAAAAATATCAAGGATTTTAAGTAAAAAAGAGTATTAAATGGTGCTATTACTTTAAAATATCATGAATAACCAAAGTAGAATAAAATGGAATGGTTTATTAAAAAGTAATCAAATAATTTCCTTCAATTAAAATTCAAGAATAAACAATCTTGATTAAAATTAGATTGTGAAGAAAATCCTTGAAAAGATTATAACATTGAAGTGAGAATCAACCATGTGACATCTCCATCCTAGATGACACATAATAGGTGCCCCAAGACTAGTGGTCCACTTGGCCTCAAATTTATTTCCCCAAATGAAAGAGGCTATCGAATAGTTGCGAGAGAATAGGGTGTATCTGTGGGGAGACTATACCCTGATTACCAAAGTGTAGCATAGTGTATAAATATAAATAGAGGTAAATAGAAAAAGCAATAAAAGTAAATATAATGCATAGTGGAAAATAGAGACAATAGTTATAATAACTGAAATAACTGTATTAATTGATGATTATATGTCATGTCGCTAGAAAACTGGAAAACATGGATATAATATAACATGCATAAAATGTTCCACAAAAGTATAAATAAAATCAAAAGAATATCCCAAGAATCTCGAGCTCTGGATCGGTCATCTGGTTTCCAACTCCATCCTAACATAGAAAGAAATCAAGTGTTCTAAGTCATATGCTTCTATTTATCAACACCTGCAATCATGTAATCGGTTATGGGTACCAAATGGTGCCCAGAGAGGGTGTGAGATAAATCTTAGTGAGCCACCACCAATAGTGTTTATAACATTAGGCTTGTGTAATAGAAATATAACAGTGTGAAAGCATGCATATATAAAGTATAGTAGTATAATGTAACTAAATACCCAAGTACCTGATTTATCCCTCGGCTGGTGTCTGAACATATAACCAATTCATTATTTGATTATTACCATTTTATAAATAAGCCACTTGTAAGAAATATTGAAGATTCCAAGATGTAACGTGGAAACCTGTAATGATATTTAATAATGAAGTTCCAAGGTAATAACCAAGGCAACGTAGACCTCAAGGGTCGCCAACTCGGTAATAACACTAGTCTGGCTAAGGGTAAGAGTGTAATCCAAGGATCATATTCCAAGGCATTACACAATAAGATGGCTACCGAGTTCAAGGTGACCATTCAAGGTAAAACAGGGATAAGTAGTGGTTGGGCCCTATGGAATATAACCATGGAACCTACTTTTTAATGATGGATCCAAGGAGTATATCCAAGTAATCCCTTAATAATATGTGATATATCCTATGGTGTTATACTGGGTATCCAAGAATAGGCAAGGATTAGGATCTAGTTGGGTTTCAACCTAAGCAAGTTGCATCCCTAAATCAGAATGGGTTTCCCAAGTGCTCAAGTCATTCCTCGATAAGAATTTAATTCGAGCTTAAGTTATGCCACTCCTATTTTATAATTAAGTCATATAATATTTCATTTGCTTCAAGCCTTGCCTTTTAATATGTGATAAGTCCAAGTAGCATGAAACCCTTTAATCAATCCATTTAAGGCATATTCAATAATTAAGGTTCACTCTGCTACCTTACATTAACATGGTAAGGGGTACTATGGACATGAAACCAATTATTCATTTACATTTAATTCATTCAAGACATATAATTACTTTTCAGTTTCCCTTTCACATTTAATTATTAAATTTAAATACCTTTCCTTAATAGGGTTAAGTGAAAATGACATGGTACTTTTCATTCACCACTTCATGATATAATAAGAATTTATTATAAGGGGGCCTACCATTAGTGTGGTCAAGCTCGAGAACATCCAAACGATGGATCAAAAGTGTTAAAACATTAAAAACTCTACCATGGAAAATCATCCTACATAGGATGTTGGTCATTGTGGGAATAACCACTAAAAATTAATCACATATTTGGAAATATCATAACCATACAGTTCTAATGATTATAATAATGACATATAAATTCTGTAAACAGCACCCGATGAAATCATTGGTCCCTACACACCAATTATGAAATCAATGAACTTAAGGGATGAGTTATATACCACCCACCTTAAGGTTGTACGACCCTCCACCTCCAATATCAGCCTCTAATTTAGTTTATAATGGAGTAGATCTGAGAAAAAGGAAAAAATTCCCACACTTTGATAACTAGGTCGAGAGAAAGAGAGGAGAATAATGGCTAAAAAGGACTCGAGTACTCACCGTTGGGCATATAATGTGATGAAAAAAATTTCAATTGGATATCAGATGAAGGATATCTTTCAATCCCTACATTAGGCCTTCAAAGAGATCCAAAATGAGAGTAAAATAGGTTATTCCCATAAGAATTTGGATTATGAGGAAGGAGGAGGCTTAGTTAGATCATTAAGGGAAAAGTAGTAAAATTACCCAAAATTTAGCATGTGCATGGTTTCACAAACCATGCACAAACCATGCATAGGTACCTGGGGAAGGGGGAACTAGAATGGTTAGGCCGCATGGTTAGGAAAATTGTGCACCGAATGTGTAGTAAGGATCTATCCAAAAAGTAACTACCCGCATGGTTTACTATAAATCTTGCACCAGGCCTAGTTTTCCCAAAAAGCTATGTTCTGGATCCAAACAAGCCTCAGATACATTTGGAACCTTCACTAACTCATTAGAAATCCATATTAGGTCCAGAATAAATAATTAGACCAAAATTTAAAGGATCCATACCTGAGTGAAAAACCAGGTTCTTATAGTATTCCCCCCTAAAAAGAACTTGTCCCCAAGTTCACCTTCCAAGGGTGAAGAAAATCATTTGAGAACAGCTCTAGTGAATGGGCACATACATCAGTCTCTCTCACCCAAGTCTCATCTTTCACGTGGCCCTGCTACCATAGAACCCATACTAGAGGGACAGACTGACCTCATAGAACCTTCGTGCTCTAGTCAACGATTTATACTAGATACTCCTTAAAGGTAGCATCATCATCTAACTCAACTTCCTCAAGATCAAAGGTATTAGATGGGTTGGCATGATACTAGAAAAGATGTGAAACATGGAATATTCCATGCATGTCATGGTACCTCTAAGGTAATAACAACTAATAGGATACTGGAATGACTCTCTCTAGGATCTCAAATGGACCTACATAATGAGGAAATAGCTTCCCTTTCTTCTGTAACTATTTATTCCCTAGACTGGGGGATACCCGAAGGAAAACAAAATCCCCAACTTCAAACTATATAGGTAATCAACATCAATCGTAATAATATTTCTGTATAGACTAAGTAGTAGTCATATGCTTTCTGAATAGTTGAACCTACTCTGAAGTCTTCTGAATGAGACGAGGACCTAGTAGGGCTACCTCACCTACCTCCATCTAGTATAGAGGTGAACGGCATAGCCTACCATATAAGGCCACAAATGGATCCATCTAAATCATCTCCTGAAATCTATTATTATAGGACAAATCAATAAGAGGGATATGCTTCACCCAAGAACTGATAAAATCAAGGACACATACTCAGAGCATTTCCTCTAGAGCCTGTATCATCTGTTCTGATTGTTTGTCGATCTGAGGGTTGAAAGTTGTGCTTAGAAACACCTATTTTCCCATATCCTTCTGAAATACCTACTAGAACCATGATGTGAAATGATAATCCCTATCTAAAATGATAGTATGAGGTACCCTGTGGAGTCATATAATCTCACGTACATATAATCTTCCCATCTCGTCAACTAATAAAGTCTCCCAAAGAGGAAAGAAGTGGTATGATTTCAATCAATAACTACCCATATATCATCATTACCGTAATATGACTAAAAAATACATATCAACATATTCTTGTTTCCATTCCAAGTCTAGAAGGGGTTTTAATAAGCCTATATCTCTCTGGTGCTCCACCTTGACCTATTGAAAGGTGAAACAGCTAGTGGTAAATCCTAAAATCTAACATTTCATCCCAGGCCACCAATACTGGCATCGCATATCTCGATACATCTTGGAGATAACTGGATTAAATTCCCATTGAGAATCTTGGGACTCTTGTATTAACTCTTATTTGATATATGTGGGAACCCAGACACATCCATGAATACATAGGATGTTGTCTCTATCCACAAACCAATCCATAGGTGGGTTATCTCCTTATATACTGTCACGAAGAACCAAGCATTCAGGATCTTAAAACTATATACTCTTCATCTTATCAAGGAGGGAAGAGGTAACTTCCAAATATGAGAGATAAGACTACTCGTGACTATAATGAAACTTCAGATGTAGCTTAGATAAGATGGTCATTAACTTTCATTCATCACTGACTTCTCGTACTTCTTGTTCCTGATTTTTCTGACTCAATGCATATTCAACCACATTACTCTTCTCAGGCATATAGAAAATCTCAAAATCAAAGGATTGTAAATATTTGACTCATATATACTATCTAAGGTTAAATTCATGCTTAGTAAAGATATATTTGAGGATCTTGTGGTCCGTGTACACCACAAATCACTCACCTAACAGATAGAGTCTCCAGTAACATAAGGCGTGGACAACTGCTACTAGCTCAAGGATAAGAATTGGGTAATTTATTTCATGAGGCCTCAACTGTCAAGATCCATACACAACAACTTTTTCCTCCTGCATTATCAATTCTCCTAAGCTATTGCCTGATGCATCACAGAAGATGGTATAACATACACCTAACTCTAGAAGAATTAGAATAGGTACTGAGACAAGCCTCCCTTTCAGCTTCTAAAAGGATTTATCACTTGATTCTGACCAAAGGAAATTGACTCCCTTATTTTTAAGTCCAGTGAGAGGTGAATCAAGGCATGATAAATCCTGTATGAAATTTCTGTAATATCTATCCATCCCCAAGAAGCTTTGTATATCAAATACGTTCTTGGGCTGCTCCTAGGAGACTACAACACTAAACTTTTTAGGGTCAAAAAATACTCTTGATTTTGAAATTATATGACCTAATAAGTGAACCTTTTTGATCTAGAAGTGGAACTTATCAACTTGGTATAAATCAGATGCTCTCTCAGTGTACTCATAACAATATCAAGATGTTTATAAAGTTTGTTAGGAGTATGATAATACACCAATATGTATTTCACAAAGACCATGAAAAAAGAGTCGATATAGGGATGGAAAAATCCATTCTTTAGATCCATGAAAATGGTGGGTTCATTCATAAGATATAACATCATAACAAGGTACTCATACAGGCCATACCTACTACAAAAATTTGTCCGAGGTATGTCTGATGGCCTTAGTTTCACCTGATGATAACCCAATCTCAGGTCGATCTTATATAATACCCTATCTCCTCAGAGTTGGTCAAAGAGATCATATATTCGAGGTAGTGGATACCAGTTCTTAACTGTAAGTTGGTTCAACCCTCTATAATCCACACATAGATGTAAGGTTCCACCCTCCTTCTTGGTGAAAAGAATGGGTGAACCCCAAGATTGTGTATTGGGTCATATAAAACCTTTGGCCTCTAAATCCTATAACTATCACTTAAGCTCATGAAGCTCTGTAGGTTCCATCCTATATGTAGGAATGGACACTTAATATACTCTTAGAAAAAGCTCAATTGTAAACTCTACCTCTCTCTCTGGAGGTAAGCCAAAAAAAATTGTTGGGAAAGACATCCCTGAAATGATCCACTAATGGAGGGAAATCAGATTGATGTAAACCCTAATCCTCTATGAAGAGATTTTAAATCTAGTCGGCCACTCAACCTATCCCATGATTTTATAGTCCCGATATACCATCCTAGACATCCCACTCACCCTTATGTAGATAACTATTTCCCTATTGTGATGTAAAGAATACCCTACAGCGATAGTAGTCTATAAAATCGTGATATTGAACCAATCAATCCATCTTGAGAATGAAATCAAATCCTATTATCTTGATAATGAAAAGGTTCCATAAGAAAGGGTAACTACCTGCCTCCAGGGGATAGTCCCTAAATGGGCATATTCCCTATGTTTGTACCCATAACAGTGAATCTAGGGTCATTACACCATAGTAATACTATATCTCTAGTCCAATATTTTACATGATAGATATATAGATAAAAGAGTTTAAAACACATATATCAAATAAAGAAGATACTGTAGTAGATTCCACTATAATAGTACTTCATACTGTAGATGGCCATGTATCCTGATCCTTGGGTATCAGCTATAATGCATACAATTGACCTAATCCATGTCCATATGAAACAGATGGAATACCACAATCATAACTACTCTATTGGTGTTGCTGGTGATTAGGGGTCTGGCTACCATGACCATGACCTCTTCCTTGTCCAGTCCTACCATTGCTACTCTAACTCCTCGCCTAAAGTGGCACAAAATAACCCTCTCCGGAAGGTGGAGCTGGCGTGGATCCTTTTCCACTCAAGGTTGTTGAAAAGGTCATGCAGAAATGTTGAATATTCCCCATAATAATGCAATCCCAACACTCCATTGGGTCTCTATCACAATGAGGATTCAGTTTCCCACATCATCCATACTAATAACACACTATGGAGCTATCAAAATGTAAACTCTGGTTGTCAATGCCCTGATAAGAAACCTTGAGGGAATTTTTCCTTCCATCAGAAGAACCACTAGCCTATCATAGCACTGATCCTCTATTCCTGGTAATATTTTTGTCCCTCGGGTTACACTCAGTGATAAGATCCTGATTGAATATCTCAGAAAAAAGTAGGTAGGAGAAAGACATTCACCTACATACTAATGGTGTACATAAGCCCATCCTCGAAGAATCTAGCACACGAAATATCATCACCAACTAGAAGAGGTTCAAAACACTACAACTCCATGAAACGTGCTGAATATTTCATAACTAACATAGAAACCTATTAGAGAAGCATGAACTCTATACATCTATCATCTCTTAGCATCTGAGAAAAGAACTGATCATTTAAGGTAGTCTGGAAATCAACCCATAACATTCCATGATGACGACCATCCTGGGTAATCAAATCCCACCAATGCTTGGCTGAATCATGTAACATGTCAGTATAAAGTTTGAACCTTCACTCTGGAGGTTTCTCTAGATGCTCAAAGATAGAAAAGGTTGACTCTATCCAAGACTTAGTAGCCAGTGAACCATCATCCCCTAAAAAGGTAGGAGGATGCTACTGTTGGAACTCACAAGTTGGATTAGTCATAACAGGTGCAACTCATGGAGTTCCATGCATGGACTGCATCATATGTAGGAAACTATCACGAACTTGGGCATTAGTGCCCATATTAGGTATATTAGGCAGTGCCTCAAGTGTCACTCTTGGAGGTAAGACTAGTGGATCAGGTCCCATCGTGTTTGGAGAATGATCATCGCCACCCACCCGGCATACAATATGAGGATGTAATGGTGGCATACTACCCCAACTACCCACTTAGATGGCCATGTATCGATAAGTTATCAAGTATAATTTCATTTCATTTTATATTTAATTACTAGGTTTACTCCTTTACCTTTCATAAAAATGAAAAGTAAGGATAATAATGTTCAACCAATTCATTTTATAAGTCATGTTTCACTTTTTATTGGATATCCATTCCCATTGAATCAGTTCCTATGCACCTCATCAATGAAAATGAAACCCATTTATTTAAATCATAATGGATCAACTCTGTAAATTACTCCTCTCAACCCATGAGGGCCCATACACCTCTAGAATTGAGATAGGCAATCACTCAATCACAAATAAGATTAATACAAGAATAAGCTAACTATCACATCATCACCCAACAATCATAGGCATATCAAGTAATACAAAGAAGTGAAAGGCACCTATATGGCATGGTAATATGCATGACATGCGAATCCTAGGAACCTATAATGATCAATGTAAAAATGATCATTTCCATCATGTCATCAAGCAAAGGTTAAAATAAAATCTCTATTAGAATAATAATAAAAAACTCCACACAACATGTGTGTCACCCAATGGTGAAATAATGTCAATTTTAATAAGAAAAAGTATAACAACAATTATAATTTAGGCAACTCGGATTTTACCCCGAAAATGGGTTTGCAACACCCAAGAATGGATTATGACCAAGTATCAAGAATTCCTAATCCCAAATCTATCATCTCCAAAGAGTAAAGCAAGAAAATAAACTCTCTCTCATACCACTTTGTGATGTCCTAATCTTGGATGCCACTTAATTGGTGCCCTGATCCCAATGGTCCACATGGCCTCAAGCACATCTCCCCAAATTCCAGAGGTTGCCGACTAAAATCAAGGTACTAGGGTGTATCTCTAGGGAGACTTTTCCTTTATTACTAGAGTATAGAACAATAGATAAATCTAAACAGAGGTAAATAGCGGAAGCAATATAATTAAACAAATGGAACAACAAAAAATAGATACAACGGTAATAATAACTGAAATAACTGGAATAATTGATGATGATATGTCATGTCACTAGAAAAATGAAAAACATGGATACAATACAACAGGCATAAAATTTTCTACAAAATTATAAAGAAAATCAAAATATTGTCCTAATCATCCTGAGCTCTGGCTCGGTTATCTGCTTTCCAACTTCATCCTAACATATCAACCAATAAAGTGTTCAAATCTGTATGCTTCCCTTTATCAATACTTTCAATAATGTAATCTTCTCTAGGTACCAAATGGTGCCTAGAGAGGGTTTGAGATAAATCTCAGTGGGACACCACCAACGGTGTCTATAACATCTGACCCGTGTAATAGAAATGTAATAGTGTGCAAGCATGCATATATAAAGTAAAGTAGTACAATGTAACTGAATACCCAAGTACCAACTTCAACCCTCGCCTAGTGTCTGAACATATAAAAAATTCATTATTTTATTATTACCAGTTTATAAATAAGCCACTTGTAAGAAATAGTGAAGGTTCCAAGATGTAACGAGGCAACCTGTAATGATATTTAATAATTAAGTTCCAAGGTAATGACCAAGGCAACATAGACCTCAAGGGTCACCAACTCAGTAATAACTTTATCGTTTCTAAGGGTAAGAGTGTAATTCAAGGAGTATATTCTAAGAAACTCCACAATAAGATGCCTATCGAGTCCAAGGTGATCATCAAAGGTAAAATGGGGATAATCAATGATTGGGCCCTATGGGTTGTAACCATGGAACCTACTTTTCAATGTTGAATCTAAGGAGTGTATCCAAGGCATCCTTTAATAATATGTCATGGATCATACGATGTCATACCAAGCAACCAATAATAGGCAAGGATCAGGATCTAGCTGGGTTTCAACCTAAGAAAGCCACATCCTTGAATCAGAATGGGGTTTCCAAGTGCTCAAGGTATTCCTAGATAAGAATCCAAGGTGAGATCGATTCATCTAACTCCTATTTGATAATGAAGTAATATAATATTTCATTTATTTTAATCCTTTCCTTTCATTAGTGTGATAAGACCAAGTAGCATGTAACCCTTTAATCAATTCATTTAAGGTATATTCAATAATTAGGTTTTACTATGCTATCTTCCATCAACATGGTAAGGGGTAATATAGACATGCAACCTGTTATTCGTTAACATTTAATTTGGTCAAGTCATATACTTAGTATACATTCCAATTTACATTTGACATTTAATTATCAAATTTAAATCACTTGTCTTAGGTGGGTCAAGTGAAATTTATATGGTACTTTCCATTAACCATTTCATGATACAATAATAATTTATTATAAGGGGGCCTACCATTAGTGTGGTCAAGCTCAAGAACATCTAAATGATGGATCAAATGTGTTAAAACACTAAAAAATCAGCTATGGGATATCATCTTACATAGAATGTTGGGCGTTGTGGGTGTAACCACCAAAAGGTAATCACATACTTTGAAAGAAAATAACTATATATTTCTAATGATTATAAATTCTATAAATGGAACCCGATGAAATCAGTGGTCCCCACACGACAATTCCAAAATCAATGAACTTATAGAATGAGTTATATACCACCCACCTAAGGGTTGTACAACTCTCCTCCTCTGATATAGGCCTATGATTCATCTTAGGATAGATTATATCTAAGAAAAATGGGAAATTCTCAAACCTCGATAACTAGGACAAGAGAAAGAGAGGAGAAGAACGGCTAAAAAGGACTCAAGTATATACCCTTGTGCATCCAACGTGATGAACAGAAGATCAATTGGATCCCTTAAAATGATATCTTTCAATACCTACCTTAGGCCTTCAAAGAGATCCAAAATTAGAGAAAAAAATAAGTTAATCCCGTAGGAATACATATTAGGAGGGAGGAGGAGGCTTAATTAGATCATTAATGGAAAATTATTAAAATTACCCAAAATTTAGCATGTGCATGGTTTTCCACATGATTTGACAAACCATGTGAAAACCCTACATGGGTACCTAGGGAAGGAGGGCACTATAATGTTTAGTACACACGGTTAGGGAAACCATGCACCAACCATGTGGTAAGGCTTTATCCAAAAAGGCACTACCCGCACGGTTTGATCTAACTGTGTAGCCTTCCCACACGGTTTACTACAAACTATGCATCGGGCCTAGTTTTCCCAAAAAGTTGTGTTTCATCTTTGAACAATCCCTATACACCTTCGGAACCTTCACTAACTCATTGGTCATCAATATTAGGTCCAAAATAAATAATTATACCGAAATTTAAAGGATCCATACCTAAGTAAAAAAACAGGTTCTTACAAACCAATGAATCAATTATGTGTTTCAAATTTAAAACCACATAAAAAAGTGAAAATAAAAAATAATATAATCATAATTCATTACACACATAATCTAGTAATATTAATGACAATAAAGAAGTAATATAACCCAATGAAAATAAATTTAGTTATGAAATTCTTTACCACTTGGTAACTTTTAATTAAAATCCCCTTAGATGAAATAATTCAAATAGAAACTTAAAATAACATTAATAATTAATTATTCATGATAATACATTTCAAATGGTTAGTATATTCACCATATAAATAAATTAGTTTTATAACATTACAATATTACTTAATGGAATGTAATTGATACAAAATATCTTGCTTTATGCTCTATTTTGGTTAAACATACTTTAACCTCCTTTATAGTGGTTTTAAAAATGTTATTAAATTATTATATAACCATATTAATATTCATAATATCATATATTAACATTTTATAACATATTATTACCCGTTCATTAATAATATTTCATTATTTTCATTGTTTCAGGTGTTAATTGTCTTGTTTTCTCATGTGTGTTTCGTCATGAAATATCCAGTTATTGAAAATATTATATAGTTATATCATTAAAAAATAATATTCATGACATAATTATAATATTTTTACATAAATTTTACTTTTAAATCCAATCATTACTGATGGTTATGAAAAATGAAGTATGTTACGATCATGGAGACGGTAGGTCATATGTATGCATGAGTAATGTTTCTATTTTTAAATGATCATTATGGAAAGGAGGTAAGTAATATTTTATAATTAAATAATTATCATAATATCATAAATTTAATATTATTTATTTAAATATACTTATATATATCATTCATGTGTTGTGGTGATTAAAAGAGAGTCACATCGCTTCGTGAAGGCAGTAGTCCACACATTCACGAACGTTGTTATCATCTTTAAGTGTAAAAAATAAAATGATATATTATATTTTTAAATTAGGAATATTTCATGAAAATTATAATTATATCATTTATATCAAATATAATCATTAACATTATTCCTTATCACCTTCTATGTAAAGCGTTAGTGAAAGATGAATCGCATCGCTTCACAAGGCGATAGTTTGTTGTACACGCGAGTGATGTTATCATGTCTCCTATAGAATGGAAAGTAAAAAAAATTTATATATTATATAATTACTCTATAGCTACAATTATGTTATATATATTATATAAAATTTATATCCATCATAATACTCAACGTTGGGAGGTGGAAATGGAAAAACGGATGTTAACAGTTCATGAGGCGGTGGTCCGTCGTGCACATGAACGATGATTTTGTAACCCATTTGATGGAAGTGGAGATGGTTTTAGGTCATAAAAATATTATAAAAACATAATAGTATATAGAAGATAATTATGTTATTATATCATCATGGTTTGATAAAAATTTAAGTAGGTGGATAAATAAGTAAAATAAAGATGCTTGTTGAAGAACATTACCTCTTCTTCAGGTATCCTCCTCAAGTTTATGCTAAAGCCTTACTAGGTTTGATTTATTCCAAATATAAGGATTATAGGATAAGTTTAGGTAATTTTGGAAGTTTTTTATCAGTTTTTTGTCGATCCAAGTGGCTTGAGAGGTGTGAAGAAGTGATGGGAGTGAGTTCCCTTTTATAGTTGAGGTGAAGTGGCATTTTTGTAAATACCTAAAAGTATTCACTATTGGGAGGTCAATCTTATATCATGTGCCTTAAAATTTTATTAATAAATTATGGGATGGTTTATTTGGTTTATAAAAACATCAAAAAAAAAACACATTTTATCATTTTATTCCTTAGTCTTTAGGTTTACTCAATTTTACCCTTTTAGTTTTTTTACCATGGTAACTTCCATCTTTTTATTTACCTAGATAATTTATCCTTTAAGACTATAATTAAAATTATTTTTATTATATAATATATCCCTAATGATTCTAAATATGAAATCCAATCTATTAAATAAAAATATAATGTGTGTGTAAAATTAATTTTAATACAAATGCATGTAATGTGCAAGACGTTGTTTTAACCTTAATCGCGATAATTAATTTTAACTGTTTTCACTAATCGTTATGGTAAAAAATTAATTTGACCATATTATATAATATAAATTATTCTTATTCCAAATATGGAATTCATTTTTCTAAATTCAACTCACATAAGTGGAATAATATAATTTAAAATTAACCCCGCAGACACGATGAGAAAGTAGGTTTTTTAAGTGAAAATATTCAAAACTTTACAATGTTTTTATATCAAAATTCAACATAAAAAATATTAAAATAACCTAAACTGGATTAATTTATATAAAATTGAACTAATTTTACTATAAAAATAATTCAAAATATTATTTAACATTATAAATTATTTAAACGAAAAGGAATTTTTCAATTAACATTTAGTATTATTCACTATTCATCAAAAAAATGAAACTTTTTTAGAAAAAACCCAAAAGATTAAACTTAATAATTTTTATATCCCATTTTCAAAAATTATTTTTATTTTTTTAAATTAATTTTCTAAAATTGGTAAAATTTTATTTTAAAATAAGTGTGCAAAGCATGACTAACTCGTCTTTTAGAAAAAATACCATTTTTTAGAAAACGTTTTTTTCTTTTAAATGATAATTATTTAATTAATAATAAATATATAATTAATAAAAATGTGTAAACTATATATTTTCATAATTTATTTAATTTTATTCATAACCTCCATTCTAATGGATAGGCGATAATTATCATATTAAATATTATTATTATTAATAGTATATTATTATTCGGTAAAACTCAGTCTTGCGTATAATGCAAGCTATTGAAGAAACTCATTATTGCATGAAACACAAACTAAAATTGGTGTTTTTTGTTAATTAAAAATATTTAAGAGATTTAATTTATTTGAAAATAAATATATTATAAGGCGTCAGTGTGTTATATTCCCTTCTAATCGTGGTGTTGTTTGTCAAATACGCTATTGAATAAAATGTTATTATTTTAGAATTTTGGGGTGTTAAATTCTCTTCGTTTTAAATAAATTTCATCCTTTAAATTTAAACTTTATCTTGTAAATAAAGGTTTTGACATTTTGAAATTATTTTAACAAAAATCCACATTGAATAATGGTTAATAAATTATCTTCTTAATAATGGGAAGTACAAAGGTCGTTTGGAATAACACATGACTAGGTTTCTAAGTAGGAGAACATTTGTGGAAAGTGAAGATATAAACATGGAATAAAATCATAAATAATTATAGAGAGTGATTTTGGTCATTGATCACAATCAAGTGAATGATCAATGGAAAGTTAAGGGCCTCAAAACCATAAATATCTGATGGTTTAAATGGACATCTGATTCATCGAATATGAATGTGATAGGATAACATTTTTTGTTTCAATATCCTAATAGTTGAAAAATTATTTTATGTTCTAAGAATATAAGGACATATACTTACTTGATACATTTCTATTTCATAACTACAATTTCATCCTTTGGTTTTGCTTCGATCAATTTCCAATTCATCCCTCAATCCAAGAAATAAATATCCAAAAATGAATTTTTTAGGCCCGAAGGACTAAAATTTACTTTTAACATATCATAAGATTCATAAAAGAGTGAAAATTATTTCTATCTGTCTCTAACTATTTTTCAAAACCAAGATTATTAGAATAAGTTATCCAATATAATAAATTAGTTTCTAAACCCCAAAAGTAACACTAATGGTTCATCGTTAATATTTATTTTTCAAAATTATTTAACATATGACATATTAACCAAGACAACATGTAGGTTACTGGTAAGAATGAAAACCTTGCCATCCTTTGGTCATGGGTTCAATCCCCACCACCTTACCATATGCAACGGGTTATCATCCAGCATACAGGTTACCATTTTACTAAAACTATATTAATATAATTCCTAATATATTCCCAAAAAATATGATGGAGATCCTTGAAATAAAATCAATCATTAAATAAAAAAATTATTATGGTTTTCAATACAAATTATTTTCTTAAAAAGTTTAATAATCTTATTTAACTATTATTACAATGTCATTAATGAACATATTAACCCAAAATATTATCAATACTTTTAAACTTATGTCTATAAAATGAAAATTCATTATTCCTAAAATAAATTTTTAACTAGAACATATTATTTCCATAAATTTCTCCCAAAATATTCTAAATATTGGTATGATATTATCACATAAAACCTAAAAAGGGTGTTTAATATTTTGAAATAATGATAAAACTTAAACTCATTACCCATGATGGTATCCATAAATATTAATTTAATGAATACACATGTGATTCTAAAATTTAACACAATACTTAGATGATTCGTGATTCTTATAACCAAAATACCATCAGTAAAAATAATTCCACATTTTAATTCATGAGTGGAAATATACAAATACTTCATCTATTTTATTTCAGTACAGGTATTTCCTTAGTTTATAGTTAACCCTAGGTCATTAATTTTCATTATCTATTCAAATCATTCATAATGGTTTGAAAAGCAAATATAAGTTACCATATACATATCCCCTAGGATTGTCAAACCAAGTACGTAATAAGGCTCATTATTGTGCACTAGGTAATGATCAGGTCAAACCTAATGTGCCATTTTCAGAGTATTTCCCCTAGGTACATTTATTCCAAAACAATGCCCACTTGTAGTATCCATACATGGATGTATTATAAAGAAAACCACATAATATCTACCTTAAAAAAACTTTAAAAGGTTATTATATACATATACTCTAATTTTATCATAGGTTTATATTCCCTAATATTTGTTTTCCTAAATCTAATTTCCAAGGTTTCTACTAAACTGCCTCTGATATCAACTATAGTAACCCTAACCCTAGTAGCCTGAAGTCAGTGCCTAATTTATTACATTGGAATAAGATACAAGGAATCAGATCCCAAAGGACCAAATAGTTTAGTAGTCTTGGTAAACTAGATACATACATGAGTCTCACATTACATTAGAATACAAAAAATTATAACATAATTTTTTTGAGAATAAATTTATTCCATATAGAATATAATTTCATATTAGTCATATTAAACATCATGGAATATTGGGGAAAGGAAACAAAACAATGGTGAGCTCAAACTCTTAGTAAGGGTTAATCGTAGTGTAATCAATCATGAATAAATGAATCATCATTAATAAGGAATGAAAAATAGGTCAAGGTAAATATCTAAACTCGCATTCTATCAAAAAATTTGACTATAAAAATCAATGGCAAGGTAAATAACTGAAAACAAACATCATTTAATCAATAACTAATAATGAAATGGATTAAGAGAAAATATCATTTCAAAAATATTGTGGATAATAAAAACTTAACTCAAAATGAAGTCAATGATTAATTATATAATTTTATGTTTCCCAGGAACATGATAGCTTTTCCATCAAGATCTATCCTTGATACAGTTTAAAAAACCTGGGTGAAAACTGATATAGTTTGTCTAACTATATCTCTAATATAATGATCTATACTCAAGATAGTTTACAACATTAGGTTACAAACTCATAGGGTTTATCCAACTTATTTTGTTTAATGAGACTACTGATGCATCGAGGGGCTTTCGTTAACTTATCATCAACACATTTCCCGCATGTCCAAAACATTTTTCATACATAAAATAATTGATTTAATTCATGAACAATGTTCCTTATCATTAAATATACATATTGAGTAAAGGATATGAATTTATCAATATTTCCCTGGTTAATTAAATAATTTTCGAAGTAAAAACAGTATGTAAAAATGTTATATAGTTTCAGAAATAAAAATATACATGATAAATAATATTTAAATTTAGGGGAAATTTAATTTCCATAGAAAATTGAATAATTCAAGAAAAAGTTAATGACTACAAAAATGAATCAATGAAGTTAATTTCAATACTTTCCTAGGTCAAAATGATCATAAACCATCTATAGGAAGATTAAGAATGGTATCAATAAAATATATATCCATTTAAGTAATAATAAAGGGTTTTCATCATCAATGAATATAAATACCATAAAAATATCTTTAAAACCATTCTTGAGGAAAATATCCTTTTCATTTTTAAAAACATTTAGAAAATTATTTTCTTTGAAAATAAATTTTAACAACATTTTCTTTAAAAAGATCTTCATAAAATTGAAAAGGAATATTCAAATAAATGATAGTCATGATGGTGGGTAATTTATTACATGCCATAAAATTTAAAAATAACATTCCTTTTACACTATAAAAATGGTTAGGAAAGTACCTTGTTTAGAAAATGATAAGAATATACCCTTCACATTTTTGGTAAAAACCAAATGGAAATTGTTTTGAAAATGACATAAAATTCCTTTTAAAACATTTTATAAAGAGTAAAAAAAGGGTAAAATTTTCTTTAAAAAATAATTTTAAAAATTTTAAAAAACATTTTTGAAGACATTTTTTGAAAATATGGTTTTGGAAGAAAACAGATTTCCGACCGAAGAGAGAAATGAAGTAGGATTTTATTAAAAACATTTTATCAAGTATTTTAAGTGCTAAATATTGGGAAAATGTTACCATTACTAGAAAATATCATGAATAACTAAAGTATAATAAAATTAAATGGTTTATTAAACATTAATAAAATAATTCCCTTCAATTTAAATTCAAGAATAAACAATCTTGATTAAAATGAGATTATGAAGTAAACCCTTACAAAGATCATAATGTTGAAGTGAGATTAAACCAATGAATTGATTGTGTGTATAAACTATATATCCACATAAAACAATTTAAAATACAATATAATAAAATCAAAATTTAATATATACATAATCTTATAATATCAATGAAAGCAAAGAAGTAATATAACCTAATGAAAAGAAATTGAGTTATAAAATTATTTACCACTTGGTAAATTTTAATTCAAATCCCATTAGATGAAATAATTCAATTTAAAACTTAAAATTACATTAAAATGAATTATTCATGATATTACATGTAAAAGGGGAATTATATACACCATATAAAATAAATTAGGTCCATAACATTAAAATATGACTCAATGAAATGAAATTAAGACGAAATCCCTTACATTATGATCCCTTTTGTTTGAATGTGCTTTTACCTAATTTATAGTGGATTTAAACATGTTATTAAATTATTATAAAACCATACTAATATTAATAATATCATATATGATCATTTTATAACATCTTATTACTTGTTCATTAATAATTATTTATTATTTTCATTGTTTGAGGTGTTAATTAACTTGTTTTCTCATGTGTGTTTCATCAAGAAAGATTTTTTTTATGCACATATTATATAGATATATCATATTCAGAATAATAATATTAACATAATTATCATATTTTTACATCAATCTTACTTTTAAAACAAATCATGAATAATGTTTATGAAAAATTAAGTACGTTGTGATCATGGAGACGGTAGGTCATAGGTACGCATGACTAACACTTCCATTTTTTAGTAATCATTATAGAAAGGAGAAATGTAATATTTTATATTTAAATAATGTTAATAATATCATAAATATAATATTATTTAATTAAATATACTTATATATATCATCCATGTGGTGTGGTTATGAAAACGAGTCATATCACATCGTGAAGGCAGTAGTCCACACGTTCATGAACGATGTTATCATCATTAAGTGTAAAAAATAAAATTGAATATTATATTTTAAGAATTATGAATACATTTTTAATATAATTATTATTTCATTTATATCACATATAATTATTAAAATTATTATTTATCACCTTCCCTGTAAAGCGTTATTGAAATACAAATCACATCGCTTCGCGAGGCAGTAGTCTGTCGTACATACAAACGACATTATCATGACTCCTATAAAATGTAAAGTAATAATTTATATATTATATAATGACACAAAAAGTGTAAATATGTTATATATATTATATATACTTTATATATATATCATAATACCCAACCTTGAGAGGTGGAAATGTAAAAACAAATGACATCGGTTCGCAAGGAGATAGTTCATTGTACAAACGAAAGATGATTTCATAACCTAATTGATGTAAGTGGAGATGGTTTTAGGTCATGAAATTATTATAAAAATATCTCATTATATATAATATATTTTGGTTACTATATCAGCATGGTTTAATAAAAATTTAAGGTGGTGGAGAAAGAAGTAAAATAAATATGCTTGTTGAAGAACATTACCTCTTCTTCAGGTATTCTCATTAGGTTTGCACTAATGGCTTCCTAGGTTGGATTTATTCAAAAAAATAGGGCTTATATGATGAGGGGGGAAATTTAGAAACTGATTTTGTTTGTTTTTGGTCGATCCAAATGGCTTGATAGGTGTGAACAAGTTAGGGGAGTGAGTTCCCTTTTATAGTTAAGGTGGAGTGACATTTTTGTAAATACCTAAAAGTATTCACTATTGGGAGGTCAATATTTCTTCATGTGCCTCCAAAATTGATTAATAATGAATGTAATGGTTGGTTTTGTTGACACAAACCTCAACCACACAAAAATAAACACATTATTATCATGTTATTTCTTAGTATTTAAGTTTACTCAATTTTACCATTTTAGTTTTTTTACCATGGTAACTTATATCTTTTTATTTACCTAGGTAATTTATACTTTAAGACTAAAATTGAAATTATTTTTATTAGATAATATATACCTACTTATTCTAAATATTAAATCAAATTTATTAAATAAAAATCCAATGTTTTTGTAAAATTAATTTTAATACAAACACATGTAATGCGCAAAACCATGTTTTAACCTTAATCATAGTAATTAATGTTAACTATTTTCACTAATAATTATTGTAGAAAATTAAGTTAAACTTATTAGATAATATAAATTATAATTATTTAAAATATGTAATTTATTTTTTCAAATTCAACTCACATTAGTGGCAGGATTTTATTTAAAATTAACCCCACAGACCTGATGAGAAAGCAAGTTTTTAAAGTGAAAATGTTCAAAAGTTTAAAATGTTTTTATATCAAAATTATATATGAAAATTATTCCAATTAACTTAATTTGGTTTTTCATATGGTTAGGTTCTTATTCCAAGTAATTCAAGACTATAATAGTGGGTTCCCTAGGCCCAAATTTAAGAGTACTTTTCAAATTTCATATCATGTGTACAGTTAGTTATGTATGATAAAAACTTACCATAATAGTGTTTATATTTTCAGTCCAATATTGATATTTTAATTCCCATTTATTACATTTCATATCAAAAGGTTTTAAAATTTCCCAAGATATAGTGATAACCTAGAGATACCATGATAGTAATCCTAAACTTATGTCTTATGGTTCAAAAACACTATGATGATTGGACACATATGATGTGTGACTATTAGGTGTTGGGGGCTCATAAGCATTGAGGATTATTCTCATAAATTTTTCACTTTGTGATCTTAATTAAATGATATCATAAGGACTGAACCACCAATAGTAACACCACATGTTTTAGATGTTATTGGTAGTTCTTATTTGTGATCATGTGCAATAGTCTCTCACCTTGGTATTATTATCAATGTATTATATTTGATTACATACTTTGATAAAAGATGAAAAACATGAAATTTATGACATGGTGAGGTATTTTTCATTGGGTGATCCATTGGTGGTATGGAATTTATTGACTAATAAAGACATAATTTTTCACTTTTAGAAGGAAGTGATGTCTCGGGACTAGTTGATCATGATGGAAATACCTTCACTAAATTCATGACCATGGTAGAAGAATGTAATTACATCTAGTTAAGTCAATGAATAATAAATCAAGAAAGGATGATGACATGAAGTATGTATCTTTCTTTATGAGATATCTCAAGACAAAGATATTATATTACACGGCTTGTATTCCTAATAAAGGTTGTTGTTTCTATGACTTTTCCTTATCTCCTTAGGGGTTTTATGGTCTCTTAGACTCCACTCCTCAATTAATAATAGTATTAACTGATATCAAGATAAGGTCTAAGAGTTTCACACACTTAGATTATTCAATACTTTGGAATATTCTGATGAATACAAGTATAAGACATTATGGTCCCCACCACAAGGTCTGAGAGATGTTTGAGAATATATGATCACCAAGTAATAAATAAATTCATATTATTCAAGAATATAATAATTAGTATTGAATTTATTTATTAAAATAATTCATGAGATATTAATCAAATACATGGGAAAACATTATATGAATGGATATTATTTTAATGTTAAAGGTTCATTTATTATTTGCAGGAATGATGAGTTGAGTTGACGACTCAATTTTATCGCATAATATATTTTTTATATTACAAGTAAGTGATAAAAATATAAATGATATTTATAGCTTATTTAATGAGTCATAAGATGTCATTTTTAGTTTATTTAGTGGGTAATGTATATTTGGGGGTCGAGGAGCCTTTTATGGTTATTTTGTAACCCACTATAAAAAGAGGAGGAGGCTTTCATTTGGGTTACTATTCACTACATAGTTTTGAGAGATCCTCTCTCCTCTCTCTTATATCCTAGTGTGAGAATCCAGTTAGGTCAGATAGGGTAAAATAATATAGTCTAGAGGGGGTGAATAGACCAAATTAAAAAAATAATCAAATAAATTGATTGATTAAATTGATTAGTAAAGTTAATTATTATAGTTAATTAGAAGTAGAAATAAAATAAAGAACATGGGAATTGTTATACTAGTTTAGTCTAAAGTTGACCTAGTATAGTCTTATATCTCTCTACTCAGTGATAGATACATGTGCACTACCAGATTTTTAATGGGTAATCATAACCTGTTACAAAATCATTTTCTATTAGAGGGATAACCATGACATTGACTTTTGTATACAGAATCGCAACCCTTACAACACTGAATTTAGATACAGGGAGTCACAACCCTCAGATCTTGACTTTATAATCTAGGAGTCATAACCCGAGTAAGAGAAGAATAAATGATTTTGAATGTAAAAAACATAAATAAAAAAATAGAGAGTGCATGTAATATATGGGAAATGATGTTACAGACTCAGAAACCAAATGAAATATAAGATAGACAATGAAATCATAGGTACTGGTTCTTGAGAAATGTGCATTTATCATTAATGAATTAGAAGTATTATATGATTTCGTTCAACTTGAGAGATTTCTCAGCAGGTAAAACAGATTATTGTATAGGGATTCGGCTTGTATATCATTTGATAAGTTTACAGTTTTTTCTTGTGTAAAAATAAAGAGTCAAAGATGTTAACCATTGTGTTTGATTCCTTTCAAGGTTGTTTGAAACCCTTTTAAATATATATCTGCAAATACTAATAAACACCTTCCATGAGTAAAAAAAATTCAAATTTAAATAACAATTATCAAGAAGAGAGAATAATAATGTTCATAATAATCGTAAAAAAATTATTTGAATTAAAAACTTAAAGACTAATTAAAAATGATTAAATAATTTTTTAAATGATAATAATAGGTCAAAGGTAATCCTATAAAAATGGTAAGTTAATTTTAATGTTTAAATTAAAATATTAAATACATTTTAATTTAATACAACATGTAAATTAAAATTTAATTATAGTGATTTAAATACTATAAAGTTTGTTTAAATAAATTCAATGTGGTTAAATATAATTTATAAAAGAAAAGGTTAAATAAATTAACTCAAAATATTAAAACATAAATTTTCCAAAAATATGTTGTTAGTGCATACATGAATAAGGAGTAAATTAATAAAATTTTATTTAAAACAAAAATATATATAACATACTTATATTTTCTTAAATATAATATATATTAATTTTTAAAATCATTATAATACTTAAAACAATTAATATAAGTATACAGTTCATCAAAATATAAAAAATGATGAAAAAAATAGTACTGAAAATTTTTCAAAACATTGGAAATTTAACTAACAGAAGTAAGCATCTAAAAACATTGAAATAAAAAAATGGATCCACCATTGAAATAAAAAATTAATTGACCTTTATAGGAAAAAAAATTAATTCATAATTACCTTTAAAAAATTAATTCACCGTTAAAAAAATTAATTCACTATTAGAAATAAAAAATTAATTCATCATTTGAAATAATTAATTCACTGTTAAAAATAAATAATTAATTCACTATTAGAAATAAAAAATTAATTAACCATTATAAATAAAAATTAATTCAATGTTCTAAATAAAAAATTAATTAACCTTTGGGAATAAAAAATTTATTCATCGTTGGAAATAAAAAAAATTAATTAACCATTGTAAATAAAAAAGTAATTCACCATTGGAAAAAATAATTAATTCACTGTTGGAAATAAAAAATTAATTCCCCATTACTAATAAAAAAGTAATTTATAGTTTACAAAAAAATGACGGTTTTAAAAAAAATAATTAATGAATAGTGCATTATTTCATGTACAAGTTGAACACACAAACTTTGGTGAATTTTTAAGCCATCTAAAAAATTGAATTAGAAGTTGTTTTAGAATACTTAAATGTATTTTATTTATAAATATTTCCAAGGAATCAAGAATATATTAATTCTGATAAATATTAAATGAGATGTGATCAAAATACTATGAAAACATGAAATAGAAACTACAAAAAAAACTCTAACATTAGGCCATTTTTTAAGGAATTTAAAATACATTTTTAAAGTTTCATTTAGTTTAATTAAATTAATAAAAAACTTATTATCTTTCTAACAGAACAAACTCTAAGAAATTCCAATTAGAAAACAATGAGATATGAAAGAATCAAAAAAGATTTTTAATTTTGGAAAATTCAGAATTTCATATTTGTTGCATGATATTTAGATAAATGGAACACCCCTTAAATAATAAAATCATACCCTAATTTATTATAATTAAATTAAGGTAAATGAGTTTGATTTCAAATAAGAAAAGGTTTGAAGGAATATAATATGTATAGTGTAAGTCATAATTAAAAAACATAAAAAAAAAATTAAATCAGTTTATACTGAAAATATCACTTGAGAAAAAAAACATGAATCGTGTTTGGGCTTAAATGAGAACATTATAGAGAATGAATTTGAGTTCATTGTAGTTTAATAAAAGTTATATTAACTTTTTATCTTTCTAATTAAATAATAATTATAGAATTTTGATCACTACAACTCATGTTATATTAAAAATATAGAGAGGTTTTGAAAATAGTTTTTCACATAAAATAAAAAAAATTGGATATTTAAAAACATAAAATAATATGTAATAAAAAAAATGAAATAAATAGATTCACATGAACAAACATATCTATCCTTTCAAGAAAACTATTAAAGATCATCCTCATATATTGATGTAATGGTGCAGCAGCAATCGTTAGGACGTCAAAGGCATCATCAGGTCTGCATACTAGCGCATGAATTTTAATGATCGATGCTCGCACAAACTTTCAAAACATGTGTGGATGATATAGAGAGATTTGGATTTGGTTACTTTAAGAAACAGTCACTAATGATGATCCATTTTTGAACACATCTTCAAATTTAATGAGGTATTTTTTGGTTTCATTTTTGTGTTAAAAATCATTAAGTGGGATCATTGGGCCTTCATCCAGGCTACACATGATTGGAGTTGACGTAGTTACATCGATTGATGATGAAAAATTAAAAAACACATGACACATCTAATTTCATTGCACACTCTTTTTTCTTTAATTGGTATTATATGGGTTGCATGATGATTTAAGATTAAGGAAAATTAAATCTACCTTAACTTTATGAAGAGGGTGTTGTTAGGATCTCATTGCCACACATGGTGATCCAATCTGATGTTGGGTAGCAGATATATGGTCATCCAAAGATCAAAAATTGGATTTTCACCATTTTTTTCAGTTATAATTATGTAGAACATATATATATATATATGCTATATTTTACCTAAATTAATTAGTTGAAATTTTTTTGATCAACTGCAGAATTTTAGCCATTTTCAGTGGTCGAAACAATATTGTCTGATAGTAAATTATTCCACAATTTATGGAAATAAAAAAATAAATAATCCAAATCCCCATAGCTAATAGTATTGAAAAAAATAAACAAAAAAAATTAAAAAAGAAAGTTTGGGGTGGTTTGTTGTCTATTATAGGAGAAAACTTTAACAAAAGAAATAAAATAAAAAACTAAAGGGGTGGGGAATCCGCTGGACAACTAGGATGATAAAAAAAAATTTGGGTTGAGACACTTTCAAGCACATAATTATATATATATAACCCATTTTCTCTTTTTAGGGCAGAACCATTTGGATTCCCATCTCTTTTGTCCTTCCTCTTGTTGCGTTGGCCCCCTAATATTGCCTACCTAATGTCGGAAACCCCCCAAGCCACTTCTCCAGCTCTACCACATGCCACATCCCCTCAGCTAAACTGGCAACCTCCCTCTTGCACCGACCCACCCCTAGCTAGACTCCTTATACACTTGACACCTCTCGTATTCTCACCCCGCTTGGCAGCGCTATGCACTATTCATGTCCTGCCATACTCAGACCCACTTTCAGAAGATCCGATGGGCACTGCCCCGCTAGTCGACCCATGGCAATGTTGGGTCGGTCCAAACCGAGTCGTGGTGGGTCGGGCCCTTTCGAACCTACCTGACCCATTTCGAGTCTAGAATATGCCTCAAACCCCTTTTAGGATTTTTTTGGGCTACTCGAGGCCTGAGAAAAATCTAAAATATGTTTTTGAAATTAAATGGGATCGAACGATATAAATTATTTGAATTAAAATTAAAATAAATTCATTTAATTCATTTAATACCCTCAATATATATTTATCACATATTTTATTTTATTTCAAACTTAATATTTATTACACATTTAATTTGGGCATAGACTGATCATGAGTGATGACCATCCAATGTATGTATGAGTATTATAATTAATTAATTATTTCATGTGCTTGATAATTTTTTTAATTGATTAATTAAATAGATGGTATATGCATCGTCTATCTTTGTAATTATATGTAAAATGGGATGCACACCTAAATAAAATTTATTTTTCTATATTACACACTCTTGATACCCCCTGGCCCTCATGCGATTATTTTTGTATTATGAAGAAGATGAAAAAATATTTGGACCTCACTGAGATGGTGCGGTACTCTAAACGAGATTTGAATACATTAAACCAGGGTGCGATCTTCAATACGAATCAAACACGACTCAGGTATTATACCCCTAGAGTCATTGTTGATCCACTAAGAATAAATGGATCAATCAATACTAGATACTCAAGATTATTTTTATTTTTTATTTAATTTAAGCATCATTTATTATTATTATTTTTGAATATGCAAGTTTGTGTAAACACATAAAAATAAACGAAAATTCAAATATTAAATAAAATTAATATGTGATGTTTTTTTGAATTTACTACATGGTAGAGTTATGATTCTGATAACATAGTACGTGCATAAAAGAATAAAAATGGATTCATTCATCAAGAAATAATAAAATTAATCAAATATATATTAAGTCGTGATGCCTTATATCATTTGAATTTGAACCAAATTAGGTGTTCGGGGTGATCTTCAGCCCTAGTTGATGGTGGATACTACTATTAGGGAGTTTTTGTGAAAGTGATGAGTCAACTTAACTAAAGATGATAGAAAATAAGTAGTCATATCTATTTTGTTTCATATTTAGAGGCAAAGTTTTGAGCAAATCAAGTTAAAATTTTCTAGACGATGGGACTTCACCCAACGGTTCAAGGAGCCATGAGTTAATACAATTGAATAGTCGAACGCCTACCTTGAAACTCTTTGAGTAGTGGTGTACCATAGTTTAGAATATGAGTAGTGGATTTAGGGATCCTTGTCATTATAATACTCTAGAAACTAGGTATTATGAATATAATAGTGAGGGATACTATTTTTTGATAAAATAGTGGGAGACATTAATGATTTAATTGGTGATTTCTAATTGGTAATCATCATAAAATACTTATCTTTTAATATTTTATTTGATAGATTAATGTAAATTAATTCTAAATATACACTAAGATTACTATTGGATAAAAAATAGGTCCTCACCAGTATAATTTCCAAGTGTAATATAGATGCTTGTGCAAATAAATGTTATATAATAAAATTATATGTGTTGGAGTCCCCATTACCTATTGAGCCACCGTGGAAGAGAGAAAGAAAAATAATTCTTATAGGAGACTCATGTATAATGAATTTTATGTTTATATCATCATGCCATCATCAATTTCTAATGAGTTGTGGAAAAAATCAGGACATGAATGATTTTACATGTTGTCTCATCTCTAAGAAGCTTATGAGGAGAAAGTGAAGTGACATATAAATGGGCTGATGATTACACTAAATATGTGTAAATTGAAATATGGGACATGATATTTTCATACATACCTTTCTTATATCATTTTCACCCAATTACTTCAATTTATTATAAGATTAAAAGATGAAAATCAATGATAAAATGCTTCATTTCCTTTTGGAAAAGGTCTTCCAAGTTGATAAAAACTAAAAGAAATATTAAAATTTAGTTATTATGATAAACAATTTGAAAAAAAAGAAGAAAATACCAATGGAAAGTGGGATTCCAAAGTCACATTTGCAAAATCCTCTAAATAAAAGAGGTTAATAATTATACATGAGTTTATTTTCTTTACATTTTGTGTGATAAGACTACGAATGGAGAATCAATGTTAAGATTCATATGCAATGCAGATACTTCCATTGTTTTTTAAGACATTATTTGAAAATAGTGGTATTATCGCATGAATATATTCCAACTACAATGAAAAATGGATATAAAATTGTCTATAGTATAATATAAATCCATCATTTCATAATAAAATATGTTTGGATGTAAAGTGTTTGTTAAGGATATAAACAATATTTCATTAAGTAAAACACAATGTTCGTCTAAAGTAATTATCCTAAAGGTTTATAAATAATATTTTATAAATAAATATGATAGAAAAGTTATAGTCAAGTAACAGGCTATATTTTTAAAAAAGGATCCACATATCTATTAAGAGATAGTGGGAGAAAAATTACATTGATTTAGTCAATGCATAGATACCCAAGAGGTTGGAATAGGAACAAGTTCCACAAGAACTTTGGAAAAATGAATGTTTTAGAGACATGTATTACATTAGAAGGATAAAACTATAGTAATAGTTTTATATTCACTGCATCAAGTGATAGATTATTCATTGAGAATAATGGATCCTATAAGGAAGAAATATGTGTAAATTTTCTATGATTGATTGGTTTAATTAAAATTAAATAATGGATTCTATGTACCAAAGTATGGGTTCTTAGTATTTTGAATGTTTCAAATCTTGATATTGTTGTGGTATTCAAGATAACCATTACATGGATAGTATGAGAGTGGTACGAATAAGTCTTGATTGGTTATACAAAGTCATCATTCCTAAATCCATTAGAATTTTCTACTTAACATTAATACTTTCTATTATCTTTATATTGGTAAATGGATGTTAATATCATATTTCTTAGAATGTGTTTATATGATACAACCAAAAAATTTAGTGGTACCAAAGAATTCCAATAAGGGATGCAAGTTACTGAAATGAAGTTTTGAATTTAAATAAGTAACAAGATAATATAATATTAATTTATAATGAATTTTTTCCATATTTATACAAGAAGTTAATGGGAGAATCACTATTTTCCAAGGAAAATATGTTTGATAACATATAGAAAAAAATTATAGGTCTTATAATTAGTTAAGACCAGAATGAAATTAACTCTCCATATATTGACTTAAAGTAGAAACCTATGTTCTAGGGAACAATATCTACTAAGGTATATCTAATGGGTAGCTTAAACCAAGTCAAAAGTACATATACTAACAATGTATTAAAAATTAAAAGTTGGAACAATTTGAGGGAGAATTGCTACCATTTTTATATGGCATAAATCTCTCCAAGAAGACATGTATGAGACATAGGTATAGATCAATGTGACAAGTATAATTCAATTTTATCTTGTGATGGATCAATCACATATGTCATGCTATGTACTAAATGTGATATTCCTAACATATAATTTATTGTAAGAAAATATACAATATATCCATGATAACAACATGGAAATTAGTAAAAACTATCCAAATGTACCTGAGAAAGTATAAGGGACATGTTCCTGATACTTGGAGAGAAAGGGACACTAGTTTAAGGGGATACAAATTAGTCTTCCTTTGGATCAATATGATCTAACATAATAGTAAAGATAATGTAATGAGTAATATAATATCATTTAATCCAGTGGTATCCATATCTATAAATACCAAGTATGTTGCGGCTTATGATGTAGTTGGAGAAGCAGTGTAAAATATGAAACGATTTGTTCTAGTTCTTGTAATCATGCCTAGTAAGTAAAGTTTTATCATAATATAAATTATGATAATCCTACTACTGGTACTAGCCAAGATTTAAGGTTTTAATAGTGGAAAAAAAGGGATATACACTATAATATCATCTCTTGAGTAGTCTTACTCAAGGAGGTAAAGTCACAGATAACAAAGCAGTCATGTAGTGCAGATGTAGAAGACCCAATGACTAAATCCATAAATTAGCAGAAGCATGATCTTATCATGTGAGAGATAACACATATAGTTATAAAGTTGTATCTATTTCAAGTTGGAGTGTTGTAACAGTGGGTTTTATAGGCCCAACTTCAATAGTAATTTTAAATTTCCATATCATGTATACAATGAGTCATGCATGATGTACACTTACCATAAAAGTGTTGATATTTCTACATCTACTATTTATATTTTAATTTCCTTAGATTACATGTTATATCAAAATGTAATAGTAGTTCCCAAACTATAATGATAACCTAGAGATACCATGAAATTAATCATAAAATTATGTCATATGTTCTAGAAACATCATGTTGACTTGACATAGATGATGTATGAATATCAAGTGTTGGGGGATTATAAGCATTGGGAATTCTTCTCATGAATTTCTCACTTTTTTATTTTGAGTAGATGAGATCATGAGGAATAACCCACCAATAGAAACACCACATGTTTCAAGTTTCATTTTCATTTCATATCTGAGAACACATATAATGGTCTCTTGACTAGAGATTATTATCAATGTGATTGCACCCATCATGAGGCTCGACAAATTAATTCCCCTCTAAACCAACTAACTAGGTAGCTAGTGGAATTTGGGTTCAATCCCATAGGGAAGAAGCAGAAAACCAATGGTAGACACAAGTCAGTGAGGTTCAGTCTATTATCTAGAAAAATTAAACAAAACAAATAAGGGATGAAAAACATGAAACGGTTTGTGAAAAACAATTAAAAACAAAATAAGAAAAAGATTAATATCGAAATATATATGTTGGGGTTTCAACTTGATTAGGGTTTATTGAAACAGTTTTTATTTAGTATTAAAATTATTAATGACAATGATTCACTATGGGGATTCAATTATATTATTGTTTCCTAGTCTGATAATAGATAATTGTGTATTTTAAACATCAATACCTTGGTTTTATAATTGATTACTAAAAAAATAGTATAGAAATACCCCTAAAATAGTGGAAACAGGCTTACCCAATGTTCATGGGTTTACCTATTATAGATCTTTTATTTTTCATCATTGGTGTCTCTCTTGGTCTGATACGACACGATTTGAGAATTTGGAATTCATTCATTAAAGGTTTTATAAAATGAAGATCACAATGAAAGTAAAACACTATAATTTCTATTGCAACACCCATATACTTGTTACAAACCAAACAAGAGAAACTCACCCTCTTATGAACATGGTCATGATGTGGAGATTGAGTGGAAACTCAATCCCTACCATGAGTACAAGATGTAATTAGGTAGATTAATAAAATGTACTAAAATATGAATGAAAATAGAAGAAAACCTACTTGGATTCGGTGGAAGATTGATTCGGAAAAGTAGTAGAATATAAACCTAGAATGTCCAACCCAAAATCTGGTGTACTAACTCTCTATTTATAGAAAAATGAATTTCAAGATATGTACATAGAAGTACACATCATGTACTGGGGTCAACCCTTGTTTCCTTTGTTTTCTCTACCGATAGGTGACCAGCCGCCCCACCCATTGAATTTTAAGCATCGGTGGTCATTTGGTGTAAGTAAACGGCATGTAGTGCCTCTATACATGGCATGTATCCTCTATATCAGCCACCAACTACTTTTGGAAATATTTACATGGTTTTTAGCATTAATACACAGCATTTGGTTTCTGAATGTGTTTATAAAGTACATTTTGTGTATTCTTTATTTATTTATTTTTTGATTTTTCCCAATATGTTATTTATACTATAATCTTCTAAAAAATCATCATCAATACTGAAATAAATCATTTAATCCATAAAATAATAAATATTTAGTGTAAATGGGTTTTATCTAAATAAAATGTAAGAAAAGGTATGTATATAACGGTTGCATAAAACTCCCTCAAACTTAGTAATTTACTTTCCCACGAGAAAAATCTCAACATTGAATTAAAAGAATCCACACTATAAAAAGAGAAGCATTTAATCAATTATACTTATAAATATTCAGTCATAGTAGAGGATTTTAAAAGGCACGAAACATATTTTTACTTCGAATATATTTTAATCATGATTCATATGTAATTTAATTAAATATTTTAATCCACTTCTAGTTTAATTATTAAGTTTTTCATAAATAATCATGCCACTTGATGATTTACCTCACCAAAGAAAATGAAACACTCATCACTAAAGATAATTTAATCAGAGATATTCTCAATATTAAGTATACTCACTCTATCCATAATCTTGAAAGTAATCTAAATATCAACTTAAAAATTAAATCATAAAACTCATGAGGTATTTCAAGAAGGTTCTGATGATTCTGGGGCTAAGGGTCGGTAGGTAATGATGTGAAAATAATCTTAGAGGTTTGAAAAATGAGGATAAATTCTTAAATAATAAAGCATGATATTCAATTAAAACTTTTAATTAAAATGCATCCCAATAAAAATATATCAAATTTCACCATTATCTTCCCCTTCCAAGATAGGTTCATAAACCATCTATGAATGTAATGAGTGAATTTATTCCTCTTTTGAATTACCAATCAGAGTTTTTTTTGAAAAAAAAAACAATGAACCACTTATGAATAAAAATAATTGTGGGTTTAGAACCCTTTTCCCTAGATGAAAAAAGTGATACATTCCCCCACACTTAATTTCATGGTTGCTTACAAAAAATATACCATGAATCTCCAAACTTCCTCTTTAAATATCAAATGAATAATCTTGCAGTATAATTAAAGAATTTGGGTAGGAAGGATAGATAGTCTTGTAATGTGGCATCCTATCAAGGTAGTTCATGGTTTCTATGGGTTTTATAGAGGTAAAATTTAGGGTGGGTCTCAAAGTCAAAAGGGGATGAAAATATCAATCAAATGACTCATTCATTTTAATGTGATTCAAAATATTCATGTTTTGGAAATAAAAAATTTCAAGTTATAGTATTTATTCATATCCCAATAATATCTCTAGAAAGAGGGTGTCAGGAATATTATGAAGAAGTTTTTATAATACCTCCCAAGAATGAGGATAAAAATGGTACAATCAGGTCATGACATGAATATAAATTATCAGTCTAATAAATGTAAATGGATAAGAATAAATATAAAAAATAAAACTATGTCAGCAATCATTTTAAAATGATTTAAAATTAAAATAATAATGTAACTTTTAAAATGAACACTTGTGCATTTATTATTTATAGTTATAATTAATTAAAAAATCCACATCTTAAAATATTTCATCATATTAATGATTTTTCCTAGATTAGTTAAAGGTAAAATAATAGTATAGTTAAGATAATCTCCCACACACTTAATATTGCATGTGGTCCTCCAAATGCAACACTAAGTAGGAGAATAGGATGTGTAAGGACACAATAAGACCATCTCAATGGAGTAATAAAATAATTAATATAAAAGAAAATACAGAAACAAAAAACAAAAACTATAATCCCCTGGGTGTAAACTCAAAAATATGGATGAATTTGAATGTAAAATTACCATAACGCTCCATATAACATGTGAATATCAATGAAATGAAAGGGTTTTGTTAAAATAGTCAAACCATCACATTAAAACCAAAATAAAATAGATATATATAATGAACAACTGTGTGGAAGAAAGAGTCACTCAATAGCCTTATAAGAGAAAATATCAGGGATTATGGGATCTTGTAGGGAGGGGTTAGTTATAGTGGAATCCATTAGTGTGGGGGCCTCATCCCAATAAGCTAGTCTGGTAGAAAGATCTTTATCCCCATCAGTGGTAGTGTTCGTCGAACCATAAAAACATAAAATCACAGAGTCATTGGTTGAGACTGAAAATGTGTCCTGGGTGGTCGATGGCTGAGGATCTAGACATAGAGTAGGGGTCGATAGAAAGATAAGGCTCGGGTGATAAATAAGAACCCCCAGTATTCCCTCTATCTAATTGAGGTGTTGATCAATGGCATTGAGACGGGCGTGAAATGAATCATTTTCCAAGGGTGTGGGTGGAGGTGGGGTTGTGGAAGGTCTGGTAGTGGTAATGGTGGTAGATGAAGGTTTAATATAATAGATGTGAATGGAGAAAGAGGAAGGGACCACTAGTGGAGGTGGTGGTGGTGGGATTAGAAAAGCAACACCCTTATGGGAAGGGGTCCTCTCTCTTCACAGCTCGTGTTGGGTAATCCTGCATGAGCACATAGGTGATCCCCTACTTTTCAACCATATTTATGCAAATAATCATGAGATAGTCCATCATATGAGGGAAACCAAATGATTATGAATGATATAGGTCTCAAAAAACCCCAAGTAATAGGGAAATCGATTGGCATAGAAACTTCTAGTCAGGTCACCCTAATGTCCAATAAACATGGATTAGAATTAGTAGGTGTAAAGGAATAAGAATTTAGGATAGTCATGTCATATGATATAGGTCAGTAGCTCCATGTCACATACAGACACAATACCCCCAACCTCGTGGTGTGGGAAGAGAATGTAATTGAAGGTGGATGAAATAGAGGGATGGAGAGATGATTAATGTGCTCTTCAATTTCATGGGGGCATATCATGCATTAGGTTGAGAAATATCCTACCAAACAGAGGGAAGGTTTGAGTGGTCATGGTGGGTAATGATAGAAATAGGGTGTCGGGTTGTTGGATGTGGGTAAAAGTTACACCCTCAACTAAACTTAATCATGGTCAGAGAAAAGGATTTCCCTCCATGTATAAATTACACTGGCATCTCCATGTCGCTCAGTATATCAAATTATATGGTCCCTTCAAAATCAAAGGTCACAAAAAAACTCTATAAATAAATATCAACATATAGAAGTACTGGCCAGAATTATGATAAGATGGTTGTGGCCCAAAAAATCCTCAAGCTCCAAAGTCCCGTACACTCTAGGATGGTGATGTTCAAGACCCTACTACTCAGATGGATCATCCAATGTGAGAGTCATCGTAGCCGCTCACTGGTAGGTTGACACTCATAAAAGATGAGGCAAGGGTGTGGTTTAGGTCAATTGTCTATAGGTTTCAGCTGAGGTGGTACACCAGCCATTAGAATAGAAGGCTATGATGTTGTGGAAACCATTGAGGGTGTCATGGAGGCTATCAATGGTGTTGTGGTGTCCACTGGAGTGGGTGTCTTAGAAGGTTTAGATCCTGAGCTAGATGTCATAGTAGCTATGGGACTAAGGGATGCTATGAAATATGAGATATCTAGTACCAGTGATGATAAAAGTTCCAAGGTTGGTAGTTGGGAAAATGGAATGTCCATTGTAGAAGACTCTCCTAATGTCTCCATGCGTACTCGACATAGAGTATATTTCTCATCATCATGATATATCATGGGCCTCTTCCCCCGTGATTGGTCTCCATCAACCATGATCTAGAATAAAAAAGAATAAAACAAAAGTAAAATGAAAATAATAAGAATAAAAATAGATAAAATCAACATTATAATAGTACACAACATTTATTTCCATAGTTATCATTTTGTAGTTTGTTTGGGATGATAACTTGTGTTCTAAGAACACACACCAAAAAGATCAATGTGCTAGAAGTAAAGGAGTGCATGGAGTGTACCGAACAAACATGTCGTGTGTTGAAAAATGGTAATTGAGGCTATGTATGTGCACTTACATGATTTGTGAAAATAGTTAAATATACACGACATGTAGTATATAGACACGTTGTATAGTCGAACATGATGAGCATGGTCATGTGTATGCGTGTGTGGACACAGGGCAGACTGGTTGTGTGTGTGTACATGGGTATCCAGTTTTTGTGCACCCCAAGACATGGCCTATTGCAAACGGTTGTAATACATGGTGTGTATTTAATGCACATGCCATGTGTTAGAACATGTCTATTTCTAGTCGTGCAAGATCAATGGAATAACTCATGAAGGCATAGTATTGTGTACATGGTATGTTCCAAACATAAATTCTGTGTGTTTTCAAATGTGCAGGATAAGGGAATTTATCTGTTTATAAGGAGTACACAATGTATGTTCTTCATGTGTACTCATGTACCTATAGGGTTTCATCGAAATGCCAAATAGATCCCTAAATCACCTAAAAATAAATAAAACTAATGAAATTTTGGGCATAGAAACAAATAACTGGATTGAGAAGGATAATGGAGATGAGATTTGAGTATAAAACTCCCTGAACTAAAAGATTGGAGATCGGCCAGATGTGGCTTCCATGGAAAGACACGAGAAGAGTAGGGGCTCGACACGGGTACTACCCAAGTTCAGACCCCTAGATTTTAAATCCCTAACACATAGTGTGTAATTGCTTGAATCATGTCGTGTATATGTTTTTTATAAATAAATATAAATATTTAAAATATATGGTTATTGTTATAAATTATTTATTAATATTTATTTATAATTATAAATATATATACATATACCAAAAATAAACCTATACACGTATTATATCAGAAAAAATACACATCATGTGTTCTAAAAATTGAAAAATAGAATTAGAAACTTCATTCCAATTCTTGGGGCAGGATTCGATCTGGTGACTAGTTCAATCTGATTGCATGCCCCCAAACACTAGAGATAAGATAAGTTTTTAGTAATGATTGTTTTATTATCCTTAAATATTTTATAAATAGTTTAAAATAATACTCTATGGAAGGAAGAACACATGGAATGTGGTTTTGATTATTGAAGATTGGGATGATATATGGAAATTAGCTGAATTCGAACCTGGGTCTTTTAGACCCTGGGATGTGACTCTGTCAATCAACCCACGTCACCCTCAGGTGATTTCTTATTTTTTAAAAGAGTTTTAAATTATTAATGAAAATAATATATGCATGACAGATGATGTATTCTGAAATACATGACATGTGGTTTTATTTCAGTGAAAAGGGATGGAATTGATTTGTTTAGAAGAATTCAAACTTGGTTCTTTTGAAAGGTGGTCTATAACCATGTCAGCTGATTCAGCCCCACCATCGATTTTATTTTATTTTTAAATTGTTTTATTACTCTTGAAAATATCACACATGTCATTAAATAAAACATGGGGTCAAAAATAATGAATCATGTGCTAAAGGACGGTGTGGAGGGGTTTGAACTGATGATAGCTCAGATACCTTCCAATGACTTTTTCATCAGCATAGGATTCATTCCTTTTTATCGAATTAATCATTTTTATTTATACTCAAAGTACTATTATAATATACACTAAACCGAAATGTACATGTAATATATATTGATACACACACCATGAAAACTCATTTTTTTATGTTTAAATAATAGTATCTAAGAAAATAATAAAATGATGTTACATGGAATGTGAAGTACATGTTGTGTATTTATTAAAAAAAGTAAAGAGAGAGAGATAACGGAAAAATATAGGTTTTCTACTAGAAAACGCCTTTGTTTTAGGTCTTTGGCTCAACTTGAGTTAAAACACATACCTATAATTTGGAGGAGGATGTGGTTTATATGGTGATAACCACCACATATGCTTGATTCCATCCTCTTTTAGAAATTTTCTTTGACATTCAGATGGTCTGGTTGACAGATTATATAAACCTTGCTTCATGTCTAGTAAATGCTAAAGGTGGACTAGTGTCTTGGTGTGATCATGTATTTCCTACACCTCCTTGGGTTCTGGATTTGATATACTAAAAACATAAAAATGATCACAATAATCCTCTGGAGTAGGTAAAAATCAATTGAGGGTTCATAAACAAATAATTCATCAAACTCACAATTAACATGATATGATGAATTCCCATATTAAAATTTCGTGTTTTAAAAATCATGTTCATAAATTTTTAATGCACAACAATTAGGTCTCACATCATAACATGCTTACTCATTTAAAAAATAATAAGAACACCCAGCTTCATATTCAACTAAATTATCCATATTATAAATTATCTTAGAAAGTTTCTCTACCATATTTCCAAGTTGTCCCAACCTTTTGGTTTAGTCCAAATGGAATGTGGTAAAGTTTCATAGCATCAATAATAATTTTTTTGTATTACTCAATAATGATTCTTTAATAAAAGAAGAAATGGGTGGGGTGAAGGATGTGCATGGGTAGTCCTCGTACTAAATCCCATTATCCATGTACATATAATATTCTTCTGGATAAGATTATGGAATTACTAGATCATATGGATATAAATCCTCTCTAATTTAAGTATACCAACCTCCAATTGAATAAATATCCATGTGGATGTGAGTTATAGGTTCCAAAGAAAATAATTTAGAAATTAAAAATAAAAATCTAGGTAAACCAACCTATACATAGAACTCGCGTTGTTGATTTCTATCACTATTCCCTAGTAATGGTGCCAGAATTTGACTACACACTTCATGAGGTAAAGAAATTTAATTCAATTATAAATCAATTAAATGGGTAACAAGTGGAATCTAGCATCAATCCCATAGTGGGGGAATGGAAAATAAATGGCAGACGTAATTTTTCAAGGTTCATCCGATTATCCTAACAAATGAAAAAAATTAAGAAGGGATGAAAAAATTGAAATGATTTGTGAAAAATAGTTTAAAATATAAGAATAGAAAGAACAATGGGGAAATAGATTTTTTGGGTTTACAACTTTATTAAGGTTTATTTCAACATGTATTCTTAGTATTAAAATCATTAATGGAAATGTTTCACCATGGGGATTCAATTCTATTATTGTTTCTTGTTCTGATAAAATACAATTGTGTATTTTCAACATCAATCCCTTGGTTCAATGATTTATTTCTCAAAATCATGTTATATCAATAACCTGAAAATAGTGGGAATAGTATCACACAATGGTCATGGGTTTTCCTATTATAACTTCTTTAGTTTTTACTATTGGTGTCACTCTTGGTTAAAAATAGTAGAATTTATATTACAACACCCATATCCTTATTACAACCCTAGCAAGGTAAACTTTCCCTCTTATAACCTTGGTCATGATGTGTGGATTTATTTCAACCTCAATACCTACCATTGGTACAAGATTTAAGTGAGGATAAGAATAAAACACACTAAAACAGAAAATAAAATTAAATTAATCTGATATGTCTTAGGGAAAAGATAATTCGGCAGAGCGGAAGTACCTATACATTGAATGGTCAACCCAAAATCTAGAGTTATACCTCTATATTCATATAAAAATTAATTACATTTCATGTAATTATAAGTACACGACATATACTCAGTTCAATCCTTATTGCCTTTATTTTTTTCGTTGATAGGTGACCAGTCATTCCACCCATTGAATTTTAAGCATTGACATCCAGTCGGTGGAACTAAACAATGTGTAGCACTACCGTACATGGTATGTATCCTATCTATCATCAACCAACTGCTTATATAAGGATTTACATGGTGTGTATCATTAATACATGTTGTGTGGTTTCTAATCGGCAACATGGTCATGCACTCAGGCTGGTCGAGCCATACATCTTACAACAGTACACGGAGATTGTTTATAAAGTACACGCCATGTATTCTTGATTTTTTGTTCTAATTTATCTCAATATGTACTTTCCACTAGAAACTATTGAAAAATTATCATGTGCATTGAAATAAATCATTTGATCTATAAAATTATAAATTTCCAATGTAAATGAGTTTTGAACTTAATAAAGTGTATGAAAATTTATTCACATAATGGGAACATCACAATTTATTACATTTTATTAATTACTTTTATGTAAGATAAAAACCACGAAATTTATTTCATGGAGAGGTAATTTGTTTTGGGTGAACCATTTGTGGCATGATATTGATTAAATAATCAAGAAATAATTTTTCTCTTCCAAAAGGAATTGATGTATTAGGCCTAATTGATCAAGATGGTAGTACCTTCAATAAATCCATGGCCATGGTAGAAGAAGGTAATTTAGTCTAGTTAGGTCAGTGAACAATAAATAAGTATGATGACAAAATGTGTGTGTCATACATTATGAGATATCACTAGAAAAAAGAGATTATAGTACATGGCATGTGTTCGTAGGAAAGGTTTTCATTGCTATGACTTTTCCTTATCTCTTTATGGGCTTTGATGTGTTTCTAGACTCCACTTATAGTCTATGAATAGTATTTACTATTATCTAGAAAAGTTCCTAGAGGTTCATGCACTTAGAATATTCAAAAGACGTGCATATTCTGATGAATAGAAGTATAGGACATGGTGGGCCCCACCATGGGGTCCAAGATATGTCTGAGAATATATGATCATCTAGTAATAAATAAATTAATATTATTCAAGTTTAGAATAATTTTTATTTAATTTATCTATTAAAATTATTCATAAGATATTAAGTGAATACAAGGAAAAACATTATGCTATTTTAATATTCAATGTTCATTTAATATTTCCATGAATGATGAGTTGAGTTGATAACTTTATTTTATCATGTAATATATTGATTATATTTTAAGTAAGTGATAAAAATATAAATGAAATTTATGGATCATTTAATCATTCATAAGATGTCGTTTATAGCCTATTTAGTGGGTAATGAATATTCGGGGGTCAGGATCCTTTTTTAGGTATTTTATAACTCACTATAAAAGGAGGATGAGGCTCTCATTTGGGTTACTATTCATTGTGTGATTTTGAGAGATCCTTTTGGGGGTATTTTATAACTCGATATAAAAGGAGGATGAGGCTCTCATTCTAAGAAAAGGTTTAAAGATCTTCTTCATGGATCGATAGAACGGTGTAGTAGTAATCTTCAGGACGTCAAATGCATCATTGGATCTCCACACTATCACACAAATTTTGATAAATGACACTTCTATAGAATTTTGATGTGTGTGTGGAGGGTCTAGAGGTATTTTTATTCATTTCCTTCAATCAACAGTCACTGGTGATGAGCAGTTGTTAAACACATCTTCAAATCGAATGAATTATTTTTCGATTTAATTTTCATGCTTAAAACCTTCAAGTGGGATCCTTGTCCCTTTGTACTGGGTTGCATATTTTTTGAGTCAACATGGTTACATTGATCGATAATGAAAAATTTCAAACACATGGCCCATATTCTTCCACTACGCTCCCCAATACCTTTAAATACATAAGGTAAGGGAACTTCTAAACCACCCTCTTTTCCATTGGGTTATGTATTCTTTCAATCTCTACCTCACTTTATCTCTCTAATATTATCATTTATTTATTATATATCCTATATATGTGTGTGTTTTACATGTATATCTTGTTTATTTCCCATATTTTTTGTGGTTATACAAGTTTTTTCAACTTCCCTTCATAGTCCTTTTCTAAAAGAAACATTTAATTTCTTCTTATATTGGGAATCATTATAATACATCCTTTGATTATGTTTTGAGATAAGATTATATAACTCATTCCTTTTTTATGGTATTTTCTTATGATTGTTCCTTATGTACAAATTATTTATGTGTCACATATATATATATACATATTATGATGTGATGGGTGTTCTCTAAATTATATATCCCCCCAATGCATTGGTTAATGTTTTCATATCATGAGATACCATGTATAGTGTTCAGGAAATAAGATTAGTATACTATGCTATGTTATCTTGGAAATAATCCATGAATGTTCTTATTATGTCATTTTTTTCTACATTCCTATGATTCTATAATACTATGATATATTCTATTTTATGCCATGATTCCATGCAATTATTTTATTTTATGATATCGTGTTATGCCTCTTGGATCTTATTTTATATTTAATTATCATGTTTGTTCCCTTACTGGGCTTTATATCTCACCCTTTTCTTTAGGCATGTACCCAAGTTGACCTTTGTAGTAATAAAATAACAAAGGTACTTATAAGAACCTTTTGAATAAAAAATAAATTTAAATTAGTTTATTTCTATATTGATTTATGATGTATCTAATCTCCCAAAGAAATTATACCTCTAGATTTATGGATTGTGTTTTATGGAAGTTTATGTTAAAAATCAAGTAATAATATGTGTATGTGATGTTGGTTTCAATATTTGGTATTAGGTAAAGATATATTTATTTTTGGGGATTATGTGAAATAGGCCATAAATAACCTATATTAAAACCTAAAAACTCTTGATAAAATATATACATGACACTTATGAGTTATTTTTCTTTTATTTTTTTAAAGTTAATATTTTTTCCTTTTATATGCTTATAAATTTGATTATTCTCATCCTTAACTTTCTATATTTTAGTGAATGGATGGAAATTGAAGGAATCATGCCAACAACCTTTGTGATGGAAAATTTAATGATTTCTTAAATGATATGTCTAATATGATAGGAGATATAGTTAAAAACATCTTGATAGTACTTTCATAACTGACTCAGGTTATCAATAATAACTTGAATCATGTATAACACCTTCATTCCACCAAGATAGAAAAATCTAAAATTGAGTTGTTTTTGTGAATATGGACTCCCAGTTTTACTATATCTTATTATCCGCTAATTTTTGAATAATTTATTAATTCCATTGAGAATATATTATCTATTCTACAATGATTTTATCAAGAGAAAGTTATATTATACATTTATCATTTAGAGGGAGAATTCAGTTAGTGGTGGACCTGGTCAAGAATACAAAACCTAAGGAACACATAAAATAAATTGAGGGAGATCCATTCAATAAAATATTTTTTAATAAATATTTTTTTCACTCTCCATCATAAATTAAAGAGGTAGTTTCTTATAATTAAGAAAATTGAGGATGAATCTATCAGGTCTTGTGAGGAAAACTTCACAATCATTATAAGGTATGCCTCTAGATTTTTCATTAACCCTGAAAGTAATGTTAGCCACATCTTTAGTGTACTAAAGATGAGTATTAAATTAGCTTTATTAAATAGAGACTTTAATAGCTATGAGGATATAGTATGATGTGTCCTTAAAGTTTATATATAGATTAGTGATTCTCAAGGGTTTTGTGGGGCTGGAGATAAAAAGTGGAGAATAGAATTAAATTCTAGAAAATTAATGGATAAATCTCATAGAGGGAAGAAAATACAATTACTCGCATATCATTATTGTGGGTAGAATCATCCAAGAAACTACCTCAATGGAACAAGGATATGTTATAAGTGTGGAAATGATGGGAATAAATTTAATGAATATTGGAAGAAGTAAAATAATCTAAGTAATATTAAGGAATAAAGGAAGGATCCAATCAAACCTCCACCTATAGTCTAATGTTTCAACTAAAATGAATATTTAAAAAATTAAATTTGGTTTATTAATCCAAATATTTTCAAGGATAACCAATGAAAATAACCTCCAAGACTAAGATATCAAGTACGAGATTATACTATAACTACTCCAGAGATGGATCATGAAAAAAAATTGGTGATGGGTACACTTGTTATTCATTCAAGAATATATAATGTTTTATTTTATTCTAATTCTATGCATTCTTTCATATCTTTTAATTTAATAGAAATATTAAAAACCACTTCAATACATGGAGGTTGAGTTATCGGTGGAAAAAATGAGTGGTAAAATTATTTAATCTCAAGTATAAAACAATTTCCATGTTAATATTTGTGGGATTAATCTTCTATTAAACCTTGTTATAATACTTATAGTGGAATACTATGTTATACTAGGAATAGACTAGTCATATTTATATAGATCCAAAATCAATTTTTGGAAAAATTAATTCACTTTCTATATCCCAAATCATCCTTAAACTCTATAAAAGTACAAGGTTGGTGATTATTATTATATAGTATGAGGCTAAATATACCTTTATTTTACATAATTTCCAAAATTTAAACATTACATCTCACAAAAATCTCACACATATTGGAGAATCTTTTGGTTTTGTGTCTTTGAGGACTAGTTACATAAGTAAATTATTTTACAAAACTTATGAACACTTCTATATGATTGAACTATTCTATACCCCCTTATAGAATTCTCATAAGCTGCACTTATCTTCAAAACCTAGGTAAGGGAAACATAAGAAATGGGTGATCTCAAATACTCAATAAGGAAAAAACTTATCAAAATTTCATCAAAGGTTAGATCATAAGAATATAAGAAAACATGAGTATGGATAAATTTATTATTAAAAATAACATGAGGAAATAACATATTTCCATAAATCAAGAAATAAGGACATGTAATATTAAAAGATAAAACATGTACTATGAAATAATAATGTGATATAATCATGGAAACATGGAATAAAGAAATGAAATCATAAGGTTAAGGAATCATAAATATGTGGAAACAACATAAAACATAACATCATAAGCATAAGTCAAGGATCTATTCCAAGACCATCATTACATAGTGTAAAAGGTCTCATAGTGGATTAGTTTCACTCCCTAATCTCATACATAACATCTCATGAGATATGAAACTTTACCTAATGCATTGGAGGGCTATATAATTTTGGTCTCACCCGTCACATAACATTATACGGTTAGGATAACCACCCATGCATTATACATGGTATCTCATGAGATTAAAAAACTACACAATTCATCAAAGGGATATATAATTCTGATCCCACCTATCATATAATGAAAATCATAATATGTACATTAATATGTGTGCCACATGAGGAAACAAAACCATACATAAGCATGATAAAACCAATGATAAAGAAGTGGGTTTCAAAATCTTGTCTTAAGGAATAACCGAAGGATATATCATAAGGATTACCAAGAGAATAAGGAATTAAAACATTTTGGATATTCATATTTTAATAAAAAAACATAGGTATTGAACATTTATTTCAAATTTAGGAAATTTCAATAGAAGGGTCAAGGATAAGTAATAATGAAAATGAATCACATACGTGATGCCTTCTGGAATGATCATAGGATATTTTCAGTAAATAAATAGCTTATTATTTTCCTTTAGACTTTTATTGAACTGATATGGTTTTATAAAAAAAATAATGATTGTTTTCATAATCTATTCATGGTGAAAAATATTTTATGGAGGTGAAAATTTCTATGAAATAAGAATCCAGAAAGTTCCCTTAAGTTGGGTTTAATTAAAAGTGGAAATTTTAAAAGGAAATAAAAACATGTATTAACCCAAAAAAATGTATATTAAACTAGTTATATATGTAAGGAACATATATACAAAATATGTAAGAAATACATTTTAATATGACAGAGAAAAAGGGAGGAAAAAAAAGAGAATGTGTAACCCAAAAGCAATGAGGGTGGTTTTGGAAGATCCCTTTTTATATCTAAAATTCCATTTTGAAATACCATATCATTAAAAAGGATAATAAAACTTTATTTTGAAAATAATATAATGTAAATATGAAGTTCACATGAGATAAAATTGTTGTACCTCTCTCTCTCATGGTGTTTTCAAAATAAAAAACACTCACATATCTTTCTAACACTTTCATTTAAGTGAGTTTTAGTATTTTTATTAAATTAAAAGAAATGAATTACATATAATATTTGAGTTTATTTAAAGACCTTATAAAGGATTATAAATGTCACTTTATATTATTAAAAGCCTTGTATTTACCTTCTAATAACCATAAAATATTTTGGAGTGAAGTAGAGGTCGCTCTAGTTGAAGATGATGTTGTGCAGGTAGCATCGACTACCCAGTGTAAGGAATCAACTACCTAGTTCCATGGTGGTAGATGTATAGGTGTCTAAAAAACCATTGGATACCTAGTAGATTAGCACTAGTCAGACGATGGCTTCAATAGTGAAGAAAATCCTTTCCCAATGGTCATTGTCCAGCCACTAGCTGGTAGCATCTAGCTGGTGGATGGTTTGTAGCAGCCCCCAGCTATAGGAATCCCACCAGCAACTAGAGGTTAGTACCATGAAACTAGAATCTTTTTTTGGATTCTAGTACCATGAAACTATAACTATAATCAAATAGAACATTATATATACTATTTTGTATCGATTATATCCCCATAGGTTATTATCATGACACTATAATCCTTCTCTAGATCATTTAGTAGATTTACATTGTGTGTCGATTGTATCTTCTGTTGTATATACTATTACTTGGAACATATGTTCTTATCAATGTTTTATCTTATTGTATGACTTGACATAGTGGTGTTAGATTCTATTATTTATTAATTATTTGTGTATTTTACTTTTCAAATGGTTTCAAAATGTTTTATGAACGGTTTTTAAGGAAGTAAATGGAAAGTATGAACTTAAATTTTTTTTGAAACTATTTTTAGAAATGAGATTGAAAAAGTATTATCTTGTGAGAAAAGTGTAAAACAGTTTATTTTGAAACTCTAAGTGTGTGTGAGTTTTGAAATGTGTATTTCTAAAAGAGGTGTTTATTAAATGGTTTTAAAGTGGGACTTTAAAATATTTTTTTATCCAAATGGTTTAGGTTAGGGAAAATTTATTTCCAAGTGATTGTTTTAATTTAATAAAAATCTTGGGAAATGAGTTTTAACTCGCATATGGTGTGTTTTTGTTTATTTTTAAATCCTTATGGAAATGGTTATTTTTATATTTTATTTCACACTAGCATGCTTAGGATATAATATGAAAGTTTCTGATTAGTATTGGAAGGTTGTGGTGGCCAATTGAGTGATTTTGTGCTCACGAATATATTATTATCTTAGTTGCAGGTTCTTGGCTCTCCTCCATACCACATTTTGAGCATTATTTGTCTGGGTACTTTATTTGAGTTATTTATTTTATAACATTCAACATGTGGTTCCTATTACATGATTTAGTAGGACCTTATTTTACTTTTTATAGAATTATTGATGTGTATCCCTTTACTTGGTTTACTTTATCTGATTAGGATTTTATTTATTTATATATATGTAGGTTAGTAATAACTATTGGCGGCTAAATTAAAGGAATTTGGTGGGCATTTTTTCCTTTCAAGAGAGGGAGATCAAGGGTGTGAGGGAGTTTTTTAGTGATCATGTTGTTTACTGCTTTCTTATTCTATTTTTTATTTATTCTTTCCTACTTTTTGTTTTAGTGTGGATTTATGATATACAAATTGGTCATGAAAATTTTTGTTATATTACTGCTATTTTATTTACTCTGATTATTGGGTGAAACAATTCCCAAGTGTGTTCCTATGATTCTAAGGAACTATTTGTCATCTCATGGGGATCAGGAACACTATTTGGGCCAATGGAGGGCTGGGCTAGATATATGTTAAATAGACAACTTGGTTTGGTCTATTACATGGAAATTATGAGTTCATAGTGATTCCCTTCATACTCACAAATGCTCTACAAAATTTTGAACCTGATGAATAGAGTTTTTAAATATTATCTCAAAAATCAATAGTAGTCTTTAAAGATGATATTATTATATACTTAAAAATAAAGGATGAAAATGAGGAGAATTTGAGTATTATTATAAATGCATTGAGAAAGGAGAAGTTATATACAAAGCACAATAAATTTGATGTTTGGATTTTGGAAGTAACATTATTGGGGATTGCTATAAAAAGTAAATGGATATATGTAGAACATTCAAAGAAAAATGAAATTGAGGAATGAACCAAACCAACGTCTGTAAAAAAAATATCCATAGTTTACATAGGTCAGTTGGGTACTATCAATAATTTTTAAATAAATCATCTTTATTGTAAAACCCATAAGGAAGTAAAGTTTTTCTAAATGGATGAATACGAATATAGATTTAAGGATTTGAAGAATAGTCTAATCATTGCACTTGTACTCACACTACCCACATATAGGGAATTATTTGTGATATATAGTGATGATTCAAAAATGTATTAGGTTGTTTCATCATATAAAATGATAAAGTCATCTATGACTCAAGATAATGATGATTCATGAGAAAAACTATCCAAACATGATTTGATGTTAGCTGAAGTATTATTTTCATTAAAGATTTAGAGTAATTTCCTCTATGGATATAATTTTATCATATATATATATATATATATATTATAAGATCTTGAAGTATATATTTTCATAGAAGAAGCTCAACATAAACTAAAAAGATTGTTAGTTTTTTTTAAGGACTATGATTGCTCAATCCATTATCATCCTAGGAGGGAAAATGAAGTTACAAATGCTCTATATTGAAATGATCCAACAACCCCATCCATGATGAGAATTTACAAGGATCAAATATTCTTTGACATGAAAAGGATGTACATGGTAATCATAAAGTGAGGAATAATATCCTACCTTGGTCAAATGATCACTCAACTATACATTCTAAAAAAAGTTATGAAATCTAAAAGGGATGATGTGGAGATGCACAATAAGGTTGATTCTATAAGAAATGGTAAATACTTAGAGCTCAAAATTTATGAAGGAGTTGTGAAATTTGGGACACGACTATAGGTATCATCAGATCCTGAGATAAAGGAGTTATTAAATGATGCTCATAGATGATCTTTCTCTATCCACTAAGGAATCATAAAGATGTATAGAGGTATTTGATATCACTACTAGTGGGATAATATAGAGAAGGTTATTATTTAATATAATTTTTTGGGATTGGTATGCCAATAAGTGAAAACAAAAAGGCAAAAGTAAAATGGAATGATTAAACCATTACCTATAATTATATGGAAGTGAGATAACATTACCATGTATTTTGTCATGAGACTTTGGAATACATACAAAGAAAATAATTCAATATGGGTTGTATCGAACCATCTTATAAATAATTCTCACTTCATAATTATTCAATAAGACTTCTCACTCAATAAACTTGCAGATATATGCATTAGAGAAGTGGTGATGCTATATGGAACACCATTATTGACTATATCTGATCTAGGATCGAGGTTCGCCTCAAAGTTATGGAAAATTATTCAACATGCCTTAAACAAAGATTTGAACTATGGATTATCAACTATAAACTTATGGACGATCTTAATGAACTATCCAGACACTTGAGAATATTTTGAGAAATTTCTATATGAACTTTAAAAGAGGCTGGGATAAACATCTTCCTCTAGTTAAGTTCTCATACAATAATATCTTCCACTCAAGAATTCATATTCCACCTTTTAAACCCCTCTATGGAAAAAATTAAAATACAACATGTTGGGTTAAATTTGGAGAAAGTAAGTTATTGAGAGCTAAACTAGTAGATGGAATGAAAAAGAAGGTTAAATCCATTCAAAAACACATTATAGAAGCACAAAGTTAACAAAATATCTATATTGATAACCTTTGATGAGACTTAGAGTTTGAAGTTAGAGATAGAGTGTTCCTTTATATATTACCATGCATTAGAGTCATGAGGTTTGTGAATAAGGTAAAGCTAAGTCTTAGATACATTATCCCCTTTGAGATTCATAATTGCATCAGATTTTTATCTTATAAACTAATACTCCCACCAAATATATATCAAGTGCATTATGTGTTCTATATATCCCTATTGTTGAAGTACATACTTGATACCTCACATGTACTAAATCTAGAGGTGTTATAGTTATATCATGATCTATCTTCTAAGTAGAAACACGTAGATATCTTGGATTGAAGAGATAAAGTACTTTAGAACAAGACCACCCATCTAGTAAAAGTTCAGTGATGAAATCATAAGTTGAAGAATCTATATGGGAACATAAATATGTAATGAGATAAAAGTACCCTCACTTTTTATCTAATTAATGGAATTTTGGGGTGAAATTATTTTCAAGGAGGGTATAATATAACAACCTTTTATTTTAGTATATATTTTTCTTTAAATAATTTTTTTGTGATTGATAACTTATTTCATGTGAAACACTGAACTAAAACTCACCAAGATATATTAATGAAATAATATTAAAAGTATTAAATGTGACTATTGTAACATAGTTGTTAAATTTACTAGTATAAATACGAGAAACTTCATTATGAAATTTATATATAATGGAGAATAAATTACATCATGCGATGATATTATTCCTTATGAGGATCGTTTTTCTAATATTGGAGAGTAGGTATCATCTCCAGGGTTTTCCATAGACTAATCCCAAACTGAACTTCAACAAGTACAGCTTGAGAAAAATCATTTGTGGGAGAATTTCGAGCTCATGGAAGTCACCATGAGGTCTATTCTTTCTAAATACCCACTTTTGACTACTACTATTAATTATATTACTCTTATATCTTACATAAATGTCTTGAGGGGTTTTTTAAGTAGAAGATAGAATGATATGTAAATTTAATGCAATAAGTTTTGTATATGTTCTCATTGTTTTATTTGGATTTTTTATAAAATTTAGTTTTAAAATAAATTTAAAATTTTTACTTTAAAAAATTTGTTTATTAATACTTAGGAAATATTTAATAGATTTTAAGAAGTGGGTATAAAATCATTTAATGTTAAAAAGGCATATTTTTTTAAGATTTGTATTTTTCTATATATTATGTATTTTTATGTAAATAAACTAAATTGAGTGCTATTTAATGATTACGTTAAGAAAATGTATTAATAATGTATATATAAAAACTAAAATTCATTTAATTAATTTTACTTGTGATGGAATAAGAATAATTTTTTTTATGCATAAAACTGCATTGTGTGTAGTTGGGAATTTCGCAAGTAGTGAATTCTTCTTCCCAGATCTTCATGAATCTGTCGATCACACCAAAAATATCACCCAATGTTAAATCCAAGGCCATGATCCCAAATTAATCCTATATGGTCAATAATTTATGGCCTTCGATGGCCATAAAATGGGATTTTCATCAACCTGCACATTGTCTTTCATGCCTGTCGCACCTTGGGGTGCACCCAACCTCATTTGTCTTCCTCGATATTTTTATTGATCATCAATTCTTCTTACATCATCATATTTTTAAATGTTCAAATAAATCATCATGAATCTAGGGTTTTTCCATGATTTAGACTGGATCCAAGGTTGAATCATCGGCCTACCATAAATTGATGACGAATGCAAATAATAGGGGAATAAAGTCATAATCAAAAAAGTTAATTCATTAGTGTTCAAGGCAAAATCGAACATCGATCGCAGTTATATAAAACATGAAAATACTGTGGATCCTATAATAACAGATCAAAATAGGTCCAATAGAAAAAAAATAAGGGCCATGTGATGAATGATAATAATCTGGGGAAAATGGATATAAAAATTTATGTTCAAATTCAAGATCACTAGGGTGAAAATTGATAAATAAAAAAGCCATTTCTAATGATTCGATCAATCCCTAATGAATAATTATTACACATTGATTTCATTGGTGATATCCAATTTAACATATTGAGATTTTTAAAGAATACTATGTTCGATAGGGTACACAATACGCACCATCGAGTCTAAATGGACTGCAATATACAATTAAAATATTATTATTTAATGTAACAGTTATCTCCTGACCATTGAATTGAAGGGAATGAATAGTATTAAATGAATTATAAAATATATATAAAGGACATACTCAATACAAATTCATTTATCAATTATTAGTAAATAAGTACACAATTTTCAGTAAGTTTATTTTATGCTTTAGAAATATATTTTCTTTAAAAAAAATTATTTATTTTGTGAGAAAATATTGTAATTAATTTATGAATATTATATAAATTTTATTTTATAAAAATAACATCATTTTTAAAATAATCATATCAAAATTATCTTATAGTGAATTTTTTTATATTTTTCTAAAAAGATAAATTTTCTAGTGAATGGTAAAAAATACCATTTTTTATTGAAAACTGTATTTTGTTTCAAATATTTTAAATTTTAAATTTTTTTTAGAATGATTTAAAACTAAAATTTTGTTATCTAATATTATTAATAATCTAATTAGGCTCATTATAATCAATTTTATGATTTAATTTTGTATAAAAATGTTTTTATATATAAAAAGGAATTTTTCTGAAAAACTATTTTTCATCGCGTTTTGCACATTTATTTTAATTTTAATTTATGGAAATTATATAAATTTAATTTGAAAAAATATATTCCATGTTCATATTTATGAGGTTCAAATTTGGTAAATAGGTCCCTTTTATTTTTTTCATTATAAATAATAAATGAGGTAAAATTTATCACCCCAGTAAAGGGAAATCGAGTTAATCTTGGTTAAAACTAAGTGATATGGTCATAATATTTAATATTAATTATTATTGGATAAATTTAATTTTTCCATTGTTAATTAGTATTGAAATTAATATGTTTAATGGACACTTTTCGATGAAAATGACCAATATAATATTTAAATCAAATAAAGTTACAAAATTTCACTCCCTTAGTTTTAAATATCCATTATGTGTCTAGGGACAAAAACAAGTTATGAATGAATATAAATTTAAATATTGTGAATAATAAAATTATATTCATTATTATAATTTAATTTAAATTTTTAGTGATTATATAATTACCTTAAATTCTTTCGCAACCCTAATACCATATTTATTCAATTAATAGAAAAATAAAATAATTGATATTAAAAGTATTAGAAGTAATATAATTTGAGTGATTTATAGTGTTCCAAAAATTTTATAGAAGAATATGAAATATTAGTTCTGTTTAAATGAATTATATTTTAAATCAAACTTTTTATTGATGTATTTGAAGTCAAATTAAATGAATAGTTTCAAAATTGACATTAATGATAGTTTATCAAAATAATATTTTATTAAATTATTTAGAAATCATTAAAATATTTAAATAGGAAAATGGGTAATATATGGTCTAATATGTCACCCCTTGTCTATTTATGAGTCAATAGTTACCTTATATGTAAAATTATAATCCTTTAAGAGTGAAAAATATGTCACCGCGATTAATGTTAAAATAGGTTAATTAAGGGGTTAAACCAAAAGATAATGTTTAAAAAGACACAAAAACATGTCCAAATTTTATTTTTTTATTATATTTCAACAATAAAATACCCTAGGATTGAATACCTTTACATTTGGATTTTTTTATTGATAATTACATTATTATAATTTAATATTTTAAGAAATTCCAAAAGTTACCCTCACCTCGATTATAAAAGGAAACCACATCCCTCACTTATTCACACCACATTGAGCCTTCTAGATATACCAAACCCAAAAAAAAATCCCTTATAAAATTCCTTAACCACATTATATATGTGTTGGTGATCTGAAAAGACCAACCCTGTGATCCTTAAGAGAATATGCAAAGGAGTTCTTCCAAAGAAGTGGTGATCGCCTTAACCGATCACTTTCTTTTTACTTATTACTTTACCTCTGATAAATCTATCGTATTTATCATAAAATGGTAAAAACAGTTGTCCTAAATATACTTAAATATTATCATGATAATTAAACAACCATTATCCACCCTCTTTCTCATCAAATGTGAAGTGAAATTATCGCTCGTGCGTGTGTACGGCTTACCGTCTCCACGTAGTGATGAAATTCATTTTTCATTACCATATTTTTTGGATGGGAATTATGATTTTTTTAATGATTATATATTATATTTATAACATAATTATACATATGTAATGATAATATCATTTTTTTTCGACGCTTTCGCTTGGTCGCGCACGTCCGTCTTGTTTGGGGGACGGCGGCGCTGTTTGTTGCCCCGCATTTCTACTTTCCAAAGGTGGGCGGCATCCATTCCTTATTCAGGGATGTATGATCCTTGATCAAAATGGGATGATGGGATGTTGGTTCTTCCTTACATGGATTCCTCCTTGAAACTCTTCACCTAGTCCGGGTCTCCCTTATAGATTTAAGATGTTGTTCATGAAACTCTTCCCAGCACCATATCTTCATGGATGCCAGTTAATTACACTGCTTTTTTCGGGACATTCCAAAGGGTCCAGTCAGGGCAGCAACCTTCAGTCATGGTAGTAGTCATGTTAGACATCACTGGCGTGTTTGGACGCTAGAACACTAGCATGTCTGGGTTTCTTCCCCTTATTATAGGGCTTCTCGAGGGCGCAGAATCCCGAGGCATCCCACATCGAATATGGGGAATCATATGCCATAGGCATGTATCTGATGTTTTCCTCAACTTACTATGTTTAACACAAGGTATGCCACAAGTTTAACGTCTGGAGGAGACAGATCAGACTGATCAGAACACTGATTAGAGTGGATTATATGGGCGCAACCTCTAGAGGAAACACTGATGTTGGGGCCAACGTGTTGTTAGATTCCCAATTGTTGTTAATATGAATGGGGAATGAGGTGGCATGATCCCACTGGGATGTGGTGGCCCAGGTAATAATCAAGATGGATGATGGATGGCTAAGTGAAGTGAGTAGAGAATGAGATGGATTCGACTCGAGGATGATGGTGATGTTGGTCTTGAGTCTCAATGAGACTTCCTACGTATCTCCATGGCAGGGAATCAAAGTCTACGTAGTTCGGTAGGATGGTTGGGACACCTGAGGAGGTGACTCATGAGAATGGATATGTGGATGGGATCTGAAGGAAATAGAACCTCTAGTTTGGTTCATAACCTTCCCAAAACACATGGGATCGAGGGAGAGATTAGGATGAGACATGAGTGATGGGATTGAACCTCAGGGAGGCTTCCTACGTATCCCTGTGGTAGGTAATCAAAGTCCACGTAGTTCATCTAAATACGGCTTACCATCGATTGGGGACTTCAATGGATTACCGCTGGATGGGGTCACAACGGCTTACCGTTGGATGGGGTCAAACCTCAGGGAGGCTTCCCACGTACCTTATCTAAAAGACAAGGATCAAACCCACATAGTTCCTGTGGGATGGGGGTCGATGGACCAATGTGGAGGAGGACCTAGGATCCAATGATTATTGGTCTTGAACCTCAGGGAGGTGTCCTACGTACCTTTCCTTGACAAGGATCAAAGTCTACATAGTTCAGGAGGGTGAAACAGCTTACCGCTGATTGGGGGAACAATAGCTTACCACTGATTGAGGTCCACATTTTAACGTCATGTAGGATGGGGGTGAACTGACGTGAAGGAGGACCTGGGGTCCAGATAGGTGGTGGTTTTGAACCTCGTGGAGGATTTCTACATTCTCTACCTTGGTAGGGATCAAAGTTCACGTAGTTCAGGTGGAGTGGACGAACCGATGTAAATATGGTCGGAACCAATGGATGGTGGGCATGAACCTCAATGAGGCTTCCTACGTACCTTTCCTTGGCAAGGATCAAAGACCATGTAGTTCATAATGGGTTTGGTGAACTGACGTGAAGATGGTCGGGACCAATGGGTGGTGGGCTTGAACCTTAAGGAGGCTTCCTACGTACCCTTCCTTGGCAGGGATTGAAGACCTCGTAGTTAAAGTTGGGTGTGGTGCTTATACTCTAGGATTCCCAAAAGGATTTCATGGTCGATGCTTTCTCTAATCCCATGTGAGTCATGCTCGGTGTGAGAAACAAGAGGCAACAAAGATATGACGATCACATCGTGAAAGGTGCATCCGCGGAAAGTAGAGTGGGGATTACACATGGTTAGTAGCCCAGGGAGATTAGGACTTACTCCAGGATGGAGGCCCAGTGGTAGCAAAGCCCAGTGGGAGAGGGATTTAGCACCGAAGAAAGTAGGGTAAGGGATGTTGTATCCTATTAGAAAGGCTAGGGGCTTATACCAGGGTGGTTTCCCTTTCCCCGTGGACAAACGATGTTTCAATAAAGAGGATTTCATTCCGTGTGAGGAATGATCTCACTCCCTTGGAGACTAGTAGACGTAGAGAATGTCTTAGATGGGGTACCCCATGTGTGAGGAACAGGGTGAGGTCATAGTTTAACGTCATGTTCTGAGGACGATGGCACTTGGCAGTTTAATCTTCTGCATCTTGGATGAAGTGGGTGTGCTCTGCACCCCTAGGACTTACATAATCGGCAAACTCCGTGTATGGGGGGTGTCGAGAGGTGATCCCATTGGGGGCCCATGTTTGTGTGGCTATGCGAAGAAGCATGAGGTGAAGCGACGTAATGTGAAACACCTCCCAAGGGACTTTAAAGTTACTCTGTACAAGCCTAAAAGGTTGTACGGAAAAACAGTGTGTGTCGTAGATGTTTTGGAGGTGGGAGGCACCTGAAAATGATGTCTGGAAGAGAGACATCGAACATGTGTGAACAAGGAGGGATGATTTTGTGCAAAATAGAACAGTTTCATAAAAAATGTCGGGACGGCATGCAATTAAGTCACTTGCATGGAAAATACTGGGTCGGTGAGCAATTGGAGAGGTTTGGAACGCAAAGAGTTTTCGATTTTACACACATTTGGAAGAGATTGTGTGCAAGGAATAATGGAGGCACACAATTGGAAGGTATTGTGTTCAATTGGAAGGTATTTCATGCAGGGGATGGGACTCAAAGGGATTTGGGAGAGGGTTAAGCCTGAGTGGTCTCGCGTGCGGGCAGACCTTTGGGAGGCCTGTCACGAAAAATCCCATACCTGAAGGCCATATTTTTCATGCAAGGTAGGTGGATTTCGCGTAGAGGAGATGTTTTAGATTCTTCAGCCATCCAGAATTTGAAGGGGAAGCCTTCTATTTATAGGTGCTCTGGGTCATCGGATCTATGCGGAAACTGGTCCAAGATTGTCCCAAGGTCAGCAGCACGAACGTTCTACCGCAAGGGGTTGGCCACGCGTAAATTTCCATGCTCATAGTCGAAGGTGCGAAATTTTCCATGCCTATGTGGAAAAGTTCCTCGGATCTCATGGTTTTCCACGCGGGAGATATTTTTTTCACATGCCCCTGAGTTTTTTTGCACTTCCCTCTCGGGCCCCCCGAAATGGATCCCCGGGTCCAAATATGTCTTCGCTTTGTCGCACTAAAAACTCTTTCAGACTTTGAGAGCATTTTTGGCATCTACAAATGCCCCCCTCAAAATCAAATTGGTGAAGGGACACAAAGGTCAGATTTCGAGGGAAATGTCGAGACGCATAACTTCCAGGAGTCTGCGCACACCAGAACCTGTAGATGCACATAAAACTACAGAGTGGCGCAAAAAATAAATTTTGTGCACGTGCAAAAACCTTGCTCTGCACCTATAAAAATCCTCGTGGGTCCCTCAGTTCATATGGATTTTTCTCACGCGATAATTCTTGAGCTCTTACACTCAAAAAACTTCCCCTGTCTTGTACGAAAAAAACTACTTCAGTTACGCGTGATTCCCCAAGCTCAGCAAATTTTTTTCATGCAAACCCAAGGTTTTCGCACCACTACCTCTATTTTTCACACCAAATCCTAATTTTTTGCGCCACATCTTCATTTTTCATCCGGTATCAGTCTTTTCACACCGAATCCTTGAGACCTCACCGGAAGAAGATGAACCCTAATAGGGCTGATGCTGAGAGAGAAGTTGTGTTCGCCACTCGAAGGGTTGAGATGTTTTCCAACCATGAAGTTTATGGTGCCCAAAAGATCATATCTAGCAACCATACTCTCTTTAACATGTTAACCCTATCCCATAAGGAGTATTCATTGTTCGATAACTTGCCGATATGGAATTTTGATATTTTGGAGGAGGTACCCTTGTTGCGATTTGAATTTGACACACCATGGTCATGGGTGACCCGCGAGGATGACCTACCTCAATATAATATCACCAGAAATGGACATTATACCATAGAAACTAGGAATATGGATGTTTACATTCTAAAACCCAGGATCATGACTATTTCTGGAAGTGACCCAGTCGCAAAGGATTCTCCAGCCCATTACGCAAGTTCCTTCTGACAGAGTGTTACCAACGAAACTAAAGGTTGGATGCAGGATTGGGATCTGTAGTCTGGAAGAAACTTTACCAGTGAATGGGCCTAGGCATATTGGGTATGCCATATGTGTGACCAGTTTGGGGCTAAACTACGGCACATCGGTTTATTTGAGGCGGTGTGGACGTCGCAGTTTCACTTCTGTCGTCAGCATGATCTCGGGCCAGAGTTGTTTACCTGATGGTCCCTCGATACCAATACCTTCCATATTCACCATGGGGAAGTTTGTATCAGCCTTTAGGACATTCATTTCATCAGGGGTATCCCTTTGGATGGGAATCAGTATGATGAATTCCTTCCAATGAGAAATATCTGGGGTGATAGATCACGAACTCTTATCCTAACATGGAATCTGTTGGAGATGGCTAAGTAGAGGTTAGGGGTCAAGGACTTTTTAAAGGAAATAGCCTAAAAAAATGGTATAGATTATTTATGTAAAAATATTTGGAAGTCAAGATACTAGGGTGAGGAAGACTGTGTCCGACCACATCATAGAGGAGTAAGAGCGGATTGTACTGGAGGATCCTGGAGGCGGGGAAATATCAATCATGGGGCTTCAGTATAAATGAGTTTCGATACCCAAATGTCTGGTACGCCAGATTTATTGCAACCTCCCTGAGTGGGTGGATCCTACTAGTGAGAACACAAGGATGGGAGTTCATCCAACAACCATGGTGATGGTTGGCATCATGGCCGCTAATCAGAGGTTCAATTTGGGATTCCCTATGTTAGCCCACTTGTATGCCATTTTGGGACGCATTTCAAGAGGGGTTTAACTGAGGAGGATATGTGACCCCTTCCAAATCCTTCATGGCTAGATCATGGATTATTACGGCAGGTATTCCATCCCAAATGCCATTCAGCCTTCAGGTAACGACCTGCAACCTTCCTTGCTGAATATTGTCGGGGTCATGCTGCTGATGCTCAACGAGGAGGGGGTAAGGATCAGAATCGTTAATCATTCCAATTTCACTTTTATTCTATTCCCCACTCTGACTAAACAAATGATAGACAATGGGAAAGTATCACTGGAGCAAAGGTAATACTTTCAGAGCATTAGAGGTGGGGTGCTTATGGCCCGGGTTGACAGGAAGATCCTTTGTGAGCCCTACGTGCTGTCAAGATTTTACAGGCAGTTTGGATGCCTCCAGCAGATGCCGAAGAAAGTGTATACAGATGTCCAGGAAGATAGGCATCCCTATATTATTCACCAAATGTGGTTGATGTTAACATCCCATGGATCTGGCGACGTCATCACCTTCCCCCCCATGAGATTTGATGTTGGATTGTCGACAGAATATGCCGAACATTGGGCCATAGCATACCCTGAGGGACTTTTGCTGAAGCGGTTTTTGTGTCTTAAGGTATCTAGTGTAGAACTTGGGTGGTGAGAGAGCAGACAGGGTACTGTTGGGGAGGAAAGGTCAGAAGAAAGTTGTGAAATTGGGCCCGCACAGGTCGGGACGACAACAGCAGGAACGTCACATGGTGTGGCCTTTCCCTCATCGACTAGGGGAAGAGGGGATCACGAAGCAGCCAAGGAGCTTCCTGGGAAGCAGATAAGGTACCGGATCGAACCTTCCGATGATTCAATCTTCCTGGAATTGTGGTCGACCTAGTTGACCCTATGGTAGTATATGGGCACTGAAGCCCTCTAGAAAAAGATAGTATGAGATGGAATCTAGCTACCAGAGGTCGGACTCATTCGGATTGTTGACAGGATGAACTTCCATCGATGGCACGAATACCTGATGGCCATGGATGCATATTCATGCCAACAGGGTCGGAGTGAGGAACCACCTTTCTTGGTAAAGGTAATGCTCGGCCAGGATCATGATCTAGACAAGATGTTGTCTGAGGATGACGATAGCGATGAGGAGCCGGAGGGCAACGAGATGGAAGAAGAGGAGTCAGAAGGATAAGGTGAAGGAGAAGAGGAGATTGAAGGTGGAGGGTCTTAGGGGATGTCCCACCAAGGGAGACTTTAGGAGAGTGGATAGATCATTGGATCTGATGTAGACATAACTGAGCTACTTGAGGTATGTCTCATCCCTTATCTATCCTTCCCCCCTTCGTTTTTTTCTTTCTTTGTAACCCTCAATCAAATCTCCTTATTTTTATTAGGTTCATATTAGCTCTGACTAAGAGGCTCCATACGAGGGGGGGCGGTGCTGATAGAACAAGGTGGGGAGCCAACACCCATAATGGAGCTAATGAGTGTTGAAGGATCCTCTATAATGACATCTCCTGTAGCATCTAGAACACCATAGGCTGATGCTTTGGGCTCTTTTAAGTTCATTACTTCAACACCAATATTTACCATTGGAAAGCTCATTTGATTAGGGTGTTTATTGTTTTTGCAGTAATCACACCCTTGGAGGCTTGTTGGGCTACTGAATCTAGGTCATCCACGATTGATTCAATGGAAAATGTGTCATCCCATTTAGAGCATGCTTCCCAAACCGAGCCGGCCCAGGCACTTGGTGAGAAAAGAGATATGGATATCAGTGGTATTAGTGTTGGGTTGGGGCCTAAAGTTGTCTAAAAATCTTCCAAGACTGAGGCGATAGAGGAAGGTCACCCAGACATTGAAGATCCCAACACTTCAGGAGGAATACTGGAAAAAGACCATGTCGCTAATCTCTTGGATGATTTCTCAAACTATCGGCCTACAGATCTTGAGGAGATAGATGATTATGATTTAGAGGTGGTTGATGAGAGCTGTATGATGTGGCACAAGAGGTGGAAGTGTATCAAGCGCTTTCTAGGTCAACCTCAGATAGAATGTCTAAAACAGATGGGATCTCTCCACACATGGCTATGCTTTCTCTATACTGGAGGGGTGGATGCTCACCATCTTCATTTGATAGTCTGTGATTGCACGGTTGAGAAGCTACGTGAGAGAATCCGATGATCCGATGTTTCCCGATGTTAGAAAGAATCAGGGAATACCCAAGCATTCCTGAAGGCGGAGTAGTAAGTCCGACGCCTTGAAGATCAAATGAAATAAAGGGAGGTATTCATTGCAAACTGTTCTAAGCTTTTTGAGAAATTGAGGGAGCATTTGGAAGACACCCAAGAGAAGCTGGTGGAAGTGGGTCACCAAATGACATCACTTCAAACTGAATAGGCACAATCACAGACTAGGGTCAGTGAACTGCGCTCTATGGCCGCTGATGAAGAGAGGGTTCTCAGGGAGTGGGAGGCAATCCTAGAGGTTACAAGACAAAAGGTAGTGGCGCTAGATCAATATATCCAAGATGTTGATCCTTAAGGGCCTTGTCTTGGTTGAACTCCTAAACTTATTTCTCTTTTCTGCCTCTTGTTCTAAACTGCATGTATGAATAGATTTATTTACTTGTTTGTTTGGTTTAATTCATTCCAACCACAATCCTAAAATGAATATAAATCCATTCCTAAGCTCATGTGGGTCATACCCAATGTGAGAAACAAGATATGATTGCACTGTTACTTCATTTGAATGTAGGAGTTCCAACCAAGCTTTGGGCACCCGAGGTTCAAATAACCAATCTGGATTCCCATAAAGAGAAGGGAGAGGCCTGATTAGAGGATGAGGACCTCAGAACAATCAACGTGTCATCCTCCCAATGTGCTCTAGTGCATGAGCAGGGTAACCAGGGGCGTTTGAAATCAACCCGAATATAAGGGAGTGGAAAGTGTGAATCACAATACCCCAAATTCGGAATACTGTGGGGGTGGCATGACAATAGAGGATAACTGTTTACTATGTTCAAAACACAGTATCCATATTGCATTAGCCTGAAATAGGGATGAAAAACGAGGGTCGGCCGCTGACCATGCCTGAAACACGGGGCCTGACTCAGAATGTCATCCATTAGTCTACCAGAACGTTGACCCAGGACAATAAGCGATCCATAGGCCGAGCATCCATACTGTTAGGGGGTTCTTTTAGATGTGAAAGAGGAAGAGGGTCTGAATAGAGGGTACAAGATTACATATTCTTAGGGCTAGACTCGGAGACAGGATGTTTGGGCATTCCTACGTATCCCATGAATATGGGAATCAATCCATATGTAGTTCTGTTAAAATTTCGTGTAGTTTAACATCTTGTGTAAAGGACGAAGGTGATCTTAGTTTAGGGTCATAGAGCTCAGACCGTAGATGGTAGGGAACATGGGAGACACATGGTGAGGTAATCATAAAACCCGACGTGAATGAGGACCTGGCGTCTGGATCATCATGTGTTTCTTGGGAAGGTTTTAGGTCTAGGAACCGAAAATGTCCGGATCATCATGTGTTTCTTGGGAAGTTTTTAGGTCGAGGGACCAAAAACGTAAGTTTGGATGGCCCCAAGGCAAAGTGCACGAGCATTCCTACGTATCCCATAATGTAATAATCAAGCTACACGTAGTTCTAAAAGGTGGAATGATAAGGCACCAGTGCTGAAGACAATAAGGTCATGCGGGTCTAACCCTGCACCGAAAGAACTGTTATTTGATAGATCTTGTTTGTCCTTTTAGGATGAAAGAGTGTTTTTTTTTTGGTGTAGCGATGGACCTAGGATAGAAATTCTAGGCATCGCTATAAGGATCAAGGCGTGTGCGGGGGTTGAAAAATGGTATGGTGTATGACTGATACCAAACATGATGCCCCCTCGAGTGAGGATATCACAGTGTAGTTCCATTTTTCACCGTGTGGCTAGGATGATAATGTCACATTTTAGGTTCATGATAGGACCAACCATTAATTTTAACATCGTGCAGGATAGAAACAAAATTTTAAATTCATATGGGACTAAGAATCATAGTTTAAGGTCATATGGCTCGGACGTATACAAGAGTGATGAGGTTCCATAGGGAATACACACAGCACGATAAAGAATACCTGACATGAATGAAGATGAGGTCTACACCATACTGTGTGCAATTCCAAGGAGGAAACCTCAGGCCAAGGGGCCAAGAAAGATTAGAGGATAAAGGGGCAGGAGAAACTAGCCCCCAATTGAGATGGACCCAAAGATGAGATGTCCTGGTGTTTCTACGTATCCCATAAGGATGGTAATCAATCTATATGTAATTTTAAAAGAGATCTTAGTTTACGGTATTAGATCTAGAACCACAGAGGATCAGAATCCTTTCAAGTAAATGCGGACCCCAATCTGATCCCTAAGCCCATGTGAGTCAAACTCGGTGTGGTAAACAAGGGTGGAATAGGTTTTTGCAATACCTAGAAAGTACGCCAAAGGGAATTCAGTGTGGAGCCCTGAATGATGCCTTTATCATGGATTTTGTACTCCTAACATGTGAATGTGAACTGAGGGATAGTTACATGGGTGTTGAAATTCCATTTGGACATAATGGGGTGGAAAATAATGTGAATCGTGTAACCAACATTCAAGGCTTTAAGGGGCTAGTGTGATGGTGGAGGATAATTGTTGATCGTGTTCTAAACACATCATCCATATCATGTTAGCTTGAAATGGGGACAAAAAAATGAGCATCGACTGCTGACCATATTTGCAACGCAGGACTTGTATCGATTTTTTGTCTGAAACCCTCAAGGATGTTAGCCCATAACAGTAGGACATCCCTTAGGCCTAGCATTCATGCCATTTGGGGGACCCTCTAAGTGTGAAAGATTATGGAAGTCCAAATTAAGGGGAACATAAATCCTGAAAAATGGGTGAAAGTATGTCCACATAGAATTTGAAACTCCGGGTGCTGAACTAGAGCACTCTGGGGCACATTGGTGAACCACTATAGAGGGTCGAGGGGCTCAACTTGAGAGCAGCCAATTTTAAAGGATGAGTATAGAACAAAGAGACAGAGAATCCTCAGGAGAAAGAGGTACATGGCATGGTTGTTACAAAACCCAACGGGAATGAGGACATAATCTCTTACCACACCATATATCTATTTAATGTAATAATGAAAGCTAAGGGGCCTAGATAATAGGGAGATCTCTAAGAGATGGGACTGGGCCAATAGACAAAATGTTTGGGCGGTCCTACGTATCCCATGAGGATGGGAATCAAGCCATATGTAGTTCTGAAAATTTCATGCAGTTTAACGTCTTGCAGTAAGGACATGGGAGAACTAGAAGAATGAGAAGGGAGAACGTGGTGTGACCCTCATACTCCTAACATGAGTGGAGCTAAAGAATCTTGCACTACACCATGGTCCTCCAGGAGGTCTACCCTCAGGGGGGATAGTTAAATAAGAGAGTTTGGGGGATGGAATCAAGAAGAAATGTTTGAGTGTTCCTATGTATCCCATGTGGATGGGAATAAAGCCACATGTAGTTATTAAAGGTGTAGTTTTACATATTGCAGGATAATATACAGTTTAATGTCATGTGGGACATTTTATAGTTTAAAGTCATGCAGGACCAGGCAGTTTAGGGTCTTGTGGGACTAAACAGTTTTGGGTCATACAGGACCAGGCAGTTTAGGGTCTTGTAGGAACAAACAGTTTAGGGTCATGCAGGACCAGGCAGTTTAGGGTCTTGTAGGACCAAATAGTTTAGGGTCATGTAGGACTAGAAGTTTCAAGAAAAGTATTGCTTGAGGAACTTGGTATTGGTGGGAGGAGTTATGTGCTCACCATCCATGGTTACTAGCGAGTACACACCATTGGGGTAAACCTTGTGAACAACAAAAGGTCCTTCCAATTTGGGCTCCAAATTGGGTGGTTTCCTACCAGGTATCAATGGTGTCCTAAGGGCCAATACCAGATCACCTTTCAAGAAAGAACGGAGGTGAACCTTCTTATTGAAGTCTCTAGCTATCTTATTTTGATGCCTTTCCAGATTTTGCAGGGCACGAATCATATTCTCGTTAAGTGCTTCCAATCTAGCAAGATGAATTTCAGCTACCATATATGGTGTCTGCTGGTCATAGACTGCTATACGTAGTGAAGTAAACTGAATCTCGATGGGCAGGACGGCCTCAGTTCCGTACACTAGGGAATATGGGTTCACCTGGGTGGAATTACAAGTCGTTGTATGATAATCCCAGAAGGTATTGGGGAGATTGTCGGGCCAACTCTTCTTATTTTGACCAACCATTTTCTGCAAAATATTAGAGAGGGTCTTTTTGAATGCCTCGATCTGTCCATTTTCTTGTGCATGATAGTGGGAGGTATGGTTAGAGAGGATATTGTACTTAGCGTACAATTTCTTCAGCTCAGCTGCCTGTAATTTCATGTCGTTATCGGTGAGGATGGCATGAGGGACTCCAAATCGGTAGATGATATTGGAGCTCACAAAGTCAATGATAGAACGGGCCTTGACCTCCTTGAGATGGACTGCCTCTACCCACTTAGAAAAGAAATCTGTAACCATCAGGATGAATCTGCACTGGCGAGCTGTCGCTGGTGGATTTGGTCCCATGACATTGAGTCCCCACACCGCAAATTTCCAAGAGTACTTGGTGGAGTGGGGAGGCTATAACAACTGGGCACCACCCACCAGTTTCCCCACAAACACGTGGTCCCCACCCAGGGTCCACCCACATGCCTGAACGGGTCATCTGACTAATAACAGTCCTCACAGGCCAACACATGTCCTTTACAGTGTGCTTTGTCCTTACTCACACACACCCTGGGAAACTTCCCAGAAGATCACCCATCTTGATCACTACTCCAGGCCAAGCATGGTTAACTATGGAGTTCTAATCAAAAAGTCTCCTGAAAAGGAAGGTGCACCTTGTTGAAATGAGTCATATCATTTAGTCATTTAACCCTTCATCATTCTAGGGAGTTACAATCACCCCCCCCCCCCTTTAGAGCACAACTTCCTCGTTGTGGACCCTAAATCTCAACCCAGACAAAGCACCACACTTAAGGCTAGGTTCCTCCTCTGATACCAAATGTAACAATTGGGCCCCACCCACCAGTTACCCCAAAAACACGTGGTCCCCACCCAGGGTCCACCCACATGCCTGAACGGGTCATCTGACTAATGACAGTCCCCACAGGCCAACACATGTCCTTTCCAGTGTGTTTTGTCCTCACTCACACACACCCTGTGGAGTTCTAATCAGACAGGCTCTTGAAAAGGATGGTTCACCTTGTTAACATGAGTCATATCATTTATTCATTTAACCCTTCATCATTTTGGGGTGTTACAATCACCCCCCTTTAGAGCACAACGTCCTCATTTTGGGCCCTAAATCTAAACCCAGTCAGAGCACCGCACTTAAGGCTAGGTTCCTCCTCTGATACCAAATGTAACAACTGGGCCCCACCCACCAGTTGCCCCGCAAACATGTGGTCCCCACCCAGGGTCCACCCATATACCTGAACGGGTCATCTGACTAATGACAGTCCCCATAGGCCAACACATGTCCTTTCCAGTGTGTTTTTTCCTCACTCACACACACCCTGGGAAACTTTCCAGAATGTCACCCATCCTGATCACTACTCCAGGCCAAGCACGCTTAACTGTGGAGTTCTAATCAAACAGGCTCCTGAAAAGGAAGGTGCACCTTGTTGACATGAGTCATATCATTTAGTCATTTAACCCTTCATCATTCTGGAGTGTTACAATCACCCCCCCCCCCCCCCTTTAGAGCACAACGTCCTTGTTGTGGGCCCTAAATCTCAACCCAGGCAGTGCACCGCACTTAAGGCTAGTTTCCTCCTCTGATACCAAATGTAACAACTGGGCCCCGCCCACCAGTTGCCCCATAAACACGTGGTCCCCACCCAGGGTCCACCCACATGCCTGAACGGGTCATCTGACTAATGACAGTCCCCACAGGCCCACACATGTCCTTTACAGTGTGTTTTGTCCTCACTCACACACACCTTGGAAAACTTCTTAGAAGGTCACCCATCCTGATCACTACTCCAGGCCAAACACGCTTAAATGTGGAGTTCTAATCAGGCAAGCTCCTGAAAAGGAAGGTGCACCTTGTTGACATGAGTCATATCATTTAGTCATTTAACTCTTCATCATTCGGGGGTGTTACAGAGGCTCTGGCGGTTGATGCATAGAGTTATCATGAATTTGGAACGCATGGCATATCTTGGTGAACTCGATGCAATCAAGGATCATGGAGGGCCAAAAGTACCCAAGTCTCTAGATCTAGTGAGATAGATTTGTCCTAGTCTGGTGGGCGCTGCAGGAACCGGCATGAACCTCCTGTATGACCTAAGAAATCTCGACTCCTTGGATGCAACGAAGAATAATACCATAAAACTCGTGCTTGTAGGGGATCCGATCACGACTGGGACCGTCCTGGAGAGTAAACTGTAACGCGCGGCATCGGATTCTCTCATGTTCAGCCTGATCAGCTGGCAGGTAACCATTTTGGAGATACTCGACAAAGGGTGCCCTCCAGTCAGGAGTCACTTCAACCACTGCATCTGGGGGTCCTGACATGGAGGCTCTAGTGGTAAGATGGCTCACCTGCAGGCCATCATTGTCACTTAGGGAGACATGAGAAATGACTCTCTGATGTGCCATGTGGATAATCAGGTCCTCCTTTTCAGTCTCTACAAGTGATGTAGCCATGCCTTCTATGGCATCAGCTCGACCGTTCTGAGATCGAGGGACATGAGTAACTTCCGGTTGAGACCGAAACTGGGCCATTAGCTAGAGAGTGTGCTCCAAAAATGATACGAGCTCTGGATTTCTGATGACATAGTCACCATTGATCTGCTTTATGACTAGTTCAGAATCCCCTTTCACATGAAAATGGGGCACATCAATCTTGAGGGCCAGCTCGAGGCCAGTGATAAGATCCTGATACTCTGCCTCATTGTTGCTTCAGACTTCTAACAACAAGAATGAGTACAACAGGATGGCTTATATCGGGGTAATAAATACGATACCCAAGCCTACCCTATTGAGCCTAGGATCATTGAGCCTTTTGCCGATGGGGCTTTGGGAAGCACCATCGATGTGCATCTACCAACACGGCCTGGCTTGGTCTACCGAGAGGATTTCCTCATTGGGGAAATCTAGATCCAAGGACTAGTATGTGGGAGTTGGATGGGCAGTAAGTAAATCTTACAATTTTTTCCCTTTAACGTCCTTATGAGGGACAAATTTGATGTCGAACTACTGGAGGATTATCTCCCACTGTTCTAGGCGGCCTGTCAGCATGGGCTGGTTTAGAATGTACTTCAGCGGGTCTACTCAGGACACCATTTGTACCTCGTGGTGCTGCATGTAATGTCGCAACTTCTGTACTGTGAATATGAGCGCAAGGTAGATTTTCTCAATGGGGGAGTATCTGGTCTCTATATCGAGGAGCATGCGGTTGAGGTAATATTGGCTTTTTTCAGTTCCCTCATTGTTCTTTTGGGTGAGAAGGTCACTAAGAGATCATTCCAGGGCAATCACATAAAGGATCAGTGGTTTTCCAGAGACGAGTGGAATCAAGACCAGAGGTTGGAGCAGATACTACTTTATTTCATCGAACGTGGTCTAGCACTCTTCGTCCCATTCATAGGCAGTGCCTTTCTTCATGAGCTGAGAAAAGGGATTACACTTACAAGAAATATTCGCAATGAATCGGCGTATATAGGCCAAGTGGCCTTGGAAACCTTAAATTTCATGAATTTTACTCATGGGAGACATCTGGTTGATGGCATTGATCTTCTCAGGGTCAATCTCGATACTCCGGTATCTGATAACAAAGTTGAGTAACTTCCCAGAGGTGACCCTGAAGGAACATTTCAATGGGTTCATCTTCAGGTGGAGAGAACGAAGGAAGTTGAATACTTTCTCAAGGTCTTTGAGATGGTCCTGGCACTGGCGAGATTTGACCACCAGATCGTCCACAGAGCATTCCACCAATGTCCTAAGAATTGGCTTGAATATGTGATGCATGGCCCTCTGATAGGTGGCACCTGCATTCTTTATGCTGAAGGGTGTGACTTGGTAACAAAATGTACCTTCTAGTGCCCATAAATTTGTGGACTCCTCATCCTCGGGGGCCATTCGGATCTAGTTATACCCGAAGTACCCATCCATGAAGAAGAGGGATTGGAATCCAGCTGTAGCATTAATCAACAACTCTGTCATAGGAAGGGGAAAATCATACTTCAGGCAGTGGTGGTTGAGATTTTGGAAGTTGATGCAGACTCTGATATGTTTGTTCTTCTTCCTGACTGGCGAAATGTTGGCTAGCCATTTGGGATACTAGACTTCCTTAATGAAATTGGCTCTGATGAGCTTATCAACTTTTACCTCTACCATGGCACCGTGAGAAGGGTGCATCTTCTTGGGAGGTTGCTTGAACTCGCGATGATTTGCAGGGAAACCAAGGTGGTGGAAAGATACCTGAGGATCTAGTCCTAGTATCTCATCATAACTTTAGGCGAACACATCACGGTGTTGTTTCAGGAAGTCTATGTACTATTGTTTCTCCTCGAAGGGCATGGCTGCACTGATCAATGTGGTTCTTGGGTCTACCTTGCCACCAAGGTTTACCTATACCAACTTGTCGACTATGGAAGAGACGCCCTCTTCAAAGTTGGGGGCATCCTATAAATCTTCTTCTTCACTTGTGAAGGGGGAATTCTTAGTGGGAGGAGTCACTTCTGAGTCGGTAGATCCTGACAGGAAAATGGTACCCACCTGAGTGGCAATGGACACTGTATTGGAAGACTCTTGTGCTACCGCAACCATAGCGATGAAGGCTGTCGATCTGATCCCATTAGGCCTTTGGTCCAAGGGGCTATGCTTGATGATATCAAAGCAATAATGGCGCGTTGTCTTGATCCAGTTAATTCCAACCCGAAAGAATAAGAACGTATGACGTATTATCATTTCCATGGGGCGGACATCCCGATACCTTATAGGGGTAGGAGGCTCAGGGATCACCTGATCCCGATTTGTATAGGAGTATGAGTTAATTTTTCTCCATTTCTTAGACCTAGGAATGTGTTCCCCCCATGTCCCAGACAAAATGAATCATTGTCCCATGTTCAGGGTTGTAGTCTTCAATCGGTGGATTAGAAAGACGTAGGAATCATCTAGATCTATCCACGATTAGGTCACAATCATGGCATGCTAGACCACGTTGATCTGAATCTACTTTTCCTTGCTCTTGTAGTAGTCGGCATCTAGGTAGAAGGCTTCACAAGATGAAAAAGGAGACGCATCACCTTGGAGCATACCCACTCGACCATTTAGAGAGTTCTTGAGGCACTGGTGATACGATGAGGGAACTGTCACATGTAGGTGGATTCATGGTCTTCCCATAAATTCATTGTATGCGGTGTCTTGGAGACAACCATAAACTTGGTGCTAGAAAATAGGCCACCGAAATGGGTCTTCAAATGGATCTTTCCAACCATGGTCTACTATGTCATGTCATATCCCTGGATTCTTAGGTCAGAGGGACTCATATCATCTTTGGATAACCCCAGATTCCACAGTGTCTGTTTAAGGAAAAGGTTAATCCTAGAGCTAGTGTCAACAAGACAGTGGAAAACCTCCACAATATTAAATTGACTAGTGATGTACAGAGGGAGAATGTGCCCCTGTGTGGGGGAGCCTTTATCTTCTCCAGAGAATGAGATAATGTCCTGGAATTCAACATTCTTGACCGCTTTAGCATGAAAGGCCTCTACAGCTACTACCTCTGTCTCAAACTAGAGGGGGATTCTTAAAGCCTCAGCGAGGGCCTCACACATATCTGAAAACAGTTCAAGGGCCTCAATGATTGAGATCCTTGCTGGAATACTAGAAATATTCTTAATAACATCGTACTTCTGCACCAGGCATGAACTTCTGCTTGCAGGAGGCCGTTCTGTGACAGGAGGCATGGTGAGCCCTACTGGCTGGACCAGCGGCTGACTGGTGTTGGGCATATCTTGCTGCTCACTAGTGGAAGCTTGAATATTGGTTACTGGATGAGGGTTTGATGACTGAGACCAGCCTGTAGCATGGTGTGGCTGGTCGCAGCATGGTCGAGGTGGCTCTGCCTGATCCAGTAGCATAAACGGTGGTAGCAGTGGGCCTAATGACATCGGATGAGGAGGTTGCGCGTGCTAAGATCTACTCTAGGCCTGCTGTCTAGTCTTAGTGGAATGCACGGCCTGGCTGGAAGTTTCAACTCATGTGCCTCAATGGCCCATATGGTCGTAGCTCCACCGACATTGGCGTCGGATGGGGATGTTGGGGAGATCCGCATGGCATTCCCCGTCATCGGGAGTCATGTAGGGGTTTACCAACTCCACAGTGTTGACCAAAGCGTACCCTTGACTATCACTCTAAGAGTCATCCACTACTGTGTGGATTCATGGAGGAATCACCATCTCAGGGGGCATGAAGTCACTGAGAGTACGAGATGACGATGGCATCGGCGGGGGACTTTGCTTTCCCTTGCATCATCGGTGTTTTCTCTTCTAGGAAGAGGTCAGCTGAGATGACAATGCAGAAGTGGTGGTCTCAGCTCCTGAAGTCTTTTTCTAATTTAGGCGTGCCCAGATGACACCATGGGCATGGGAAAATATTTTGCGAGCCATCCAATTGTCATACTTCTGAGATCCATGACTAGAAACCTGATGCCACTCGCCCTCACTGTCGCTGCTACTATTCGGCCTCACAAATATGCATGCTACCTACATCAGGGTTGGGCCTAGCCTGACTATGCTGTTATCGACTTGGTCATGAAGCCAGTATTTGAACACATATCACTGCTTGAGGGTGTGCCCCAGGATCCGATGATAATGGTAGTAGTTGGGGTGATCAGTGAGGTTCACCTATTCTAGCCTTCTGCACTAAGGTAAATGCACAATCTGTTCCAAGGCACTTCGGAAATAGCTGGGAACCTGATTCTCATTGAATGAGTAAGTCTGGTCTCTTCTGTCTAGAAAGGGGGGCCTTGGAGCTTGGCCCTGATGAGGAACTGGAGGAGCCTATCGAGGAGGCGGGACCAGATTGTCCTACCTATGCAGTGGCGGCATGTTACGTGGGGGTGCCTGATGATTTTGAGGCAGATGCTGCTGGGCCAGAGGTTGTGCCTATGGTGGTGGGCCTCTACGAGGATGCGGAGGCAGCTCCACTGGTAATAATTCCAATTGCCTAGGGGGTCTATTGGGGACACTTTGGTGGGCTCTATTATAACAACCCTCCTCATGGGAATTGCAAGGGGAAACGAACGTTCTTGGATGGCCTTTTGTAGGGCTTCTTCCAGGCGCTGGGCCTTATCAAAGAAGTCTCAGAATCCTCCATGGTAGTTCTGGGTGATTATAGAGGGAACCAATTCCGTCTTAACATGTCCCACACACTTTTTCAGTAATTGCTCCTAAGTCAGTGGCATGTCAAGGGAGTATGTGAGTCCTTTCCACCGGGTGACAAAGTCGGCGACACGCTCATCAAGCCTCTGTTTGCACATGAAGAGGTCTACGATACTCGTTTTTCACATCATGGAACTAAACTGGTAAAGGAATTGCCTATAAAGGTCCTCATAGCTGGTTACTGATATGATGGGGAGCTATCTGTACCAGAAAAATACAGGCCCCTCCAATGTCTGCACAAAAAATTGGAGCTTGGCGGTCTATTACTACGCTGGAGTCCTTAACATGGGCCCACACCTTGAGGTGAAGTGGTTCAGATGTTGTGGTGGGTCCCTTGTCCCATTGAATGGGAAAAAGGTGGGATTCCAGAAACCTGGAGGTGCCGGTATATCATCTACCCATGCTGGATATGGATTTCCATCAGGTGGAATTTCCACCTGTCGTGTTTACAACGCCTCAAGGTAGGCAATGAGTGCTGTCATTGGATCATCTGGATGAGGGTCTCTATCTTGACGGGGATCCCTAACCACGAGTGCATTGGTAGGTTCTTCAACATGGTAAGCAGGCCCAGCGGCTCATTGAGCAGCTGGCGGCACAACCCTTGAGGTAGCTGGGGGAACACGAGCTGGGTCCCTTGGATTGTCACGCTGTTTCAGAGTGTTTTGCAAGATATACCGCGCCCTCTTTCCATAAGTTCCAGCTTCAACCCTATCTGCGGGGTCAGGATGGTCAGGGTCGCCTAGAGGCAGCTCTCCGAGGAGAATTTGTTCCTGCCCCTGCTGTCCTGGACTAGGATTACTATAGTCTAGTCATTGCTCTGCAGCCCGTTCAACTAGGAGGTCATCGAACAACTTCTTCTGTTCGGCAATTTGCTGACGCAACGCGGCCTTTTCGGGGTCTTCCTCTATCTTCTGCACTGAGCTGGATGGGTCTAAGGGTTTGGTGGCTCTGAGATGCTCTTTACACTTACCATGATTTCGGCTAAGGGCCAATGCCTTGATGGGCACAGGGACACCCAACAGGCTTCTCTATTGATGAGTAACCCTCCCTGAGGGGTCCAGTAGTTGTGGAATGCCTTTCAGGGGAAGTTCCCCATCCAAGAGCTCTATCTCGTTTTCCTCTTCTGATAGGGTGGCCATGTTGACCACGACTCTACCTGGGGGAATGTCCTCATTGTATCCTAGCGATTTGGGTTGTCATCGAATAGGATTGAAGAGGAGGTAAGCATATTGTCCCCAGCCATGAATCTGTAGGTGGGGGGAAGACTCCTTGATAATCTTGCAGAGTACCTTGAAACTCTGAACGCATTGTTGTTGGAGGGCCCTATGGCATCCTAGCGACTCAGGGCACTAGGCCACAGGGAGTGTGGTCAAATCAACTTGACAGAATTTCTCTCCAATATCCTCAAAATTCACTTAGATCCTATGATAAACCACTCATGGATGAAGAAGACAAAAGTGCGTCTCCTAGAGGTTTTGGCGAAAACACTCAACTTCCTCTAGGGTAAGGGATTCCGACGTGCAGAAATTCGGTGTTTTCACGGGCCAAAATATCTCATGGAAGTGGTCCACTACGAGGATATTCCATAAGCTCCTTGGCTCAGATTCAGGGTCTCACCCTTCATTACCCCACTCATCAACCGGAGGCAGGTGAGGAACCGGTAGCGATACTAAAATAGACCGATGGGATGGTAGGCTTGTCGGTGGAGAGTATGGTGAGAGATCTGACAAATCGCCACATCTCGGGATATCTTCCAGAGTGTGTAGCGACTTAGCCACCACATCGCGATAGGATGGGATGACGGCCGCAGTTTCTGGTACAGGTTCTGGGGCTATGGGTGATGGGTCGTGCTACTGCTCGCCTGTCGTTGTGTAAGAACCCGGGTTTTTGGAACGGGTCAAAATCCCGACCCTGTTTGAATTTTTGACTGGTTTCTGAGGGAACTGGAGAAAATGGAAAGTTTCTGGAAATTTCCAGACTACACGCCATGTACCTTTAAGTACACTTCATTTATATGTTAGGCTAGTTTCAGTTGTGTGTTCACCGAGTACATGTCGTGTGATGACCGTGTAGAAATTTCTTACTACACGGCGTGTAGTTCTAAACATGTCGTGTACCCCCAACCATATAGAGGCCATACATGGTGTGTAGGCCTGTTGGCTGGGTAGAATCAGGTACACTCTGTGTTCCCCTTGGACATGCCATGTATTCTATCTGTGTATGAGGGATATACATGGCGTTTGGGTAAGTCGGTGAGGGAGAGAAGAGAAACCAAGTACACACTATGTACCCACAGGTACACGTTGTGTACTCATGTCGGCAGGTCTGGAAAGTAAGGAGGTGGAATTCAGCCATATTATGAAAAGTTAAATGATATATACATGGCATGTAGTCATGAAGTACACATCGTGTACTTTTTTTCTTTAAAATGGGCAGTAGCCTCGTTTTGAGGTTCTGGACAGAACCTCCACACCTAAGGTGTTCGAATCTTCAATCACTCCTCAGTTCTTCATATGAAGTCAGATTCGAACTCCGAATGATGCGTTGGAACCCCCTTGGTAAGGCCTCAATTCCTCTTGGGCCGTTTTGTTTGATTTTTGTTCTAGAACGAGTTATGGTAGTTTGAGCGGTTTTGAATCTTTTGTAGATGAGTCTCAGGTAGGTGGTGCATACCTCATTTTGTGTTTTCTTGGTTGTTTGGGTGACGCAGCCTTCGGCACATTTTTGGGTATTTTGAGCGGGACCCATTTTATCTGTTGTTTGTTATTGAATTTCTTGTTGGACCTATGGGATGCCTTTGGGTATGCCTTGTTACCAGTTTGCATGAGCGGGGCCGGGTGAGGGGTCATTGCTCATCGGGACATTTTGGCCAGGGAACGCCACAATGGTTTTAATTGAAATTTAATGTGTTAAATTGTTGAGTTGAATTTATTAAAGCCTGATATAAATTTCTAGAGGCATTAAAGACCTCAGTGCTGGTATGGGACAGCACCTTGCATAGTGCAATTCAACTATTTAGTTTGTTTTTCCTGTTTATGTTTTCTGTTTGAATATGTTATATATACAATTGTTGAAATTGCATCTGCTGGACCCTTTGGGTGGTGTTGAGCATGGCTCGGATACTCTTGAGTGATGCGGATCACGGTTTGGGCTTGGATCGGGTTACTTTAGGGGGTTTTGACCATGGTATTGGGCGTTATGGATGTCAGCTTGAGGCATTACAACTGTCAGGTTGGGCATGGCTCAGGTTACTAGGATGGCGATGCCATCGGACTTGAGCGGCATGGTCGCAGGGACACGAGGTGTCAAATATGTTGGTGTCTTAGGTGTTATTTGCTGATTACCGCTCACCCGGTACTTTGAGTAGTGTGCACACAGAGATACTCTGTGATGAGGTGGTTTTGACCACTTGTGTGGGTAGAGGCCCCCGTAGTTGCGGTTAGGTATTTTGGTTGGGGTTGCTTGCCATAGAAAGATGTTTGGGAGGTGAGGTTTCTTCAGGGGATAGCGTTGAGACTATCAGGTTGGGGGCTGAGGCTCGCTGTGATTGGAGGACAGACATCATTGTTCCTCCGGGTTATTCTTGGTCGTGCCTTCGGGATGTCGGTACTTGAGGCCCGAGGTGTCAAGAGGCACAAGGTTCCGGGTTACTATTCTTGGGTGTGCCTTGAGGACATTCGTACTTGAGACACATGGTGTGAGGTGGCACGTGGTGTCGGGTTACAGACAGAGATTCCGGCATTGGCCGAAGCAGGTGACACTCTATGGTGGCTGCTGAGAACCAGTGGAGTTAGTGTTTATTTGTGTATTGTATTATTGGCTGATTTCCTTATAAATGCATGACTGTTTAAACACTCATATTAGGTACGCACCGTTGGGTGGTATCCTACTGAGATTTGTCTCACAATCTGCACGGGCCCTCCGAGATGTGTGCAGACTTTATGGATTCGCGTGCAGGAAAGAGGCTAGCTTCAGGAGCTGGGTTGCGTTAGTTATTACATGGAGATGGTATGGACCTTGCAGTAATACTTAGCCAAGGTTACTTGGTTTTGTTTTCCTTTCTTTCTCAGCATGCTTACTTGTTTGTAGCTACTGTTGGTTAGCCATTGGTGCCCCTTTGTTTGGTGACTTGCTATGGATGCATGTTTGTTTGTTTACAATCGTAGTTTCTTGTGGTATTCAGCATGTTGTTATGTTTAATTTCTGCTATTATTGTTCATAATTATTTCTTCCTCTGTTTATTTAATATTTGATATGCTTCCGTTCTATGAGTCTAGTTCGAGTCTGGTGAGTTTTCTTTCTGCTGCATATTTATTTTTATACACGGACCAGTACCCTTATTATGATCCTCCGAGAGGGTATAGCCTCCCCACTATACCTAACAGACCCTCGCTGCTAGTCGGCAGCCTTTTTCATTCGAGGAGGTGTGCCTAAGGTAGTAACACCCGACCCGTTTGGCACTATTTGGATGGCTGGCTGGGACCGGGTCATTACAAAGTGGTATCAAAGGAGTTCTTGACAAAGATTTAGTGGTTTTGTTTTGCTGGCTACTAATGAGATTGAGACTTCTCTTTTCTTTCTACTGGTTTTACTATTTGGGATATGGTAGACTGGAGATAGGGTGTTACTGGAACTGGGTTTCTAGCTTGTTCTTGGGTGCCTTCATCCTCAGGTACGGGGGATCGACCAAGTTACCATGGGTGGGAATTGTTGTTTGATTTTCGCTCAGATTACGATTTATATGATTTCCACCTCAGTGGATCACTTGATGTTTGTTGTTGTTGATTGTAATATGTGACCCTTGACCCGGTGCAGTAAGGGAGAATTGGACCTTGGCCCGGTATGTCAAGTCTTGGTTTCTTGGATTTTGATAGGAACATTTTAGGGTGTTTCATTTCATAATTGCATGTATACTTTGTGAAGTGATAATGCCATGTGAATGAATTATCAATTTCCATGCTTTATAGGCTTTGAAATGTAAATGGTAAAATTCCTGATATAATTTCTTGTATGTTGCAATGTGTTATTCCATGCTTTTTATATATTATAAATTGCATGTGGCAGGGTATTTGGGTCTGGCTCTTATGAGAGCGGGCAGGTACTATGGCTGAGGCAGTGTAACTATCAGGATTGGGCGACTCAGTCATCGGGTTAGAGGCAGCGTTGGTTGTCAGGACGAGCATGGCTCGAGGTACCATTAATACTTGGCTCTGTTGAGGGTGGGTAAGGAGTTCGTGAAGTCGGGATGCCGAGGGCGCGGGTTGCGATAGGGGAGAGTAAGGGTAGTTGTTAAAAACTGCCTCTTTACTTCTTTCCTTATCTGCATAGAATATATTGTTATACATATATATGGTATGTATGACCATTTATGGTATTTAGTGGGTTACTCCTTCATGACTTTATGGAGCGTCAGGAAGGAGATGATACAGTGCCGTGGGATCAGGCTCAGAATTCGGTATAGGTAGAGCATGAACTGCAGGTACAGTCTCAGGGACAGGATCAGGTTCAGGATCCAGTGCAGGCAGGACAGCATCCGGGTTTGGCAATGTTTGGACCATGGCTTAACGAGTAGCTCTGATCTAGCCTAGTACATGTCTTGTAGGGGATTGACAGAGGCGTGTAGGGTACAGAGCCTTCTATGGCGTATCTGACGTGAGAGTTCCAATCGCAGCACCCGACGCTTTTTCAGGGTTAAGGTGGTCCACAGGTGGCCTATAATTGGATAGAAAGCATGTAGATGATCTTAGAGCAACTTGAGATGCCTCCAGGGCGGAGGGTCAAGCTGGAAACGTACATGTTGAGAGGACCAGTGAAGCGTTGGTGGGATGTACAGGTACAGGCTCGTAGGCACGAGGGACTGGCTTGGAAGGACTTTTAGGATAGATTCTTTGAGCACTTCTATCCAGAGACACTGAGGGTAGAGAGAGCTCGGGAGTTCTTGAGTCTTTAGCAGGGAGATATGTCTGTCATGGACTACGCAGATACCTTCACAGAGTTGTCTGGATTTGCACCTGGTATGGTAAGCGATGACACAGCTAGGGTGAGGCGCTTCGAGTATGGCTTACGACACGCCATTCGGGTCCAGGTGAACATATTTAGGTTGGGTTCCTTCTCTGAGGCGGTGAATCAGGCACTCATAGCCGAGGGCAACGAGAGAGAGAGAAATCTTGTTTGGGCAGGGTGACAGCTTCAGGTGATGGTTCAGACATCATGAAGCGAGGACGGGATGAGTTCCAGTAGGGCAGTCAGGCTAGGGATTCAGTTATACCACCTCATGGTAGTTCTTCGGTGATTTTATTTCAGTGTGGACAGCCGGGACATGTTTGGGATCAGTGCGATAGGTCTTCGAAGGAGTGTCGGGCATGTGGACAGGACGGGCATCTGCAGAGGTTTTGCAGGCAGCCTTCTCAGATAGCCAGTAGGCAGGGACCAGGACAGACTATAGTGTCTGGAGTTGGTTCAAGTTCAGTACCCAGAGAGGGTGGTCGAGGTTCAGTTGTGCGCGGAGGTCATGACAGAGATGGTGGAACCTAGTTGAGGGGTCAGTGGTCGGTGACTGGAGCAGCATCGTAGGGAGGTCAGGCATCAGGCAGTCGTGTTTCAGGCCAAGTGCACGCCGTGGAGCTGCCAGAGGCTGAGCAGGATGTTGAGCCGATGATAGTTAGAGGTACACCGTGGTGTGGCCATGATCTACATGTTTCCTTTTTGGTATGACTTGTAGAGGCATGTCTGTTTTGAGTGCACATAGTGCACAGGATCTATGTGGACTGACTAGATGCTAGTCAGTGGGTTTGGCACCATATCGAGTGCGTGATATATTATATATATGTATATATGAGATGCTTAGCATCAGGGCATCAAGGATGCGGGTTACTTGAGGTAGCTTGGGCATCGGGGCATCGAGGATGCAGGTTACTTGAGGTGTCGTGGGTATCGGGGCATCGGGGATGCGGGTTACCTGAGGTGCTAGGCACCAGGACCTCGTAGAGGTGAACACCAATGTGGTGCGGGCTACGTTGGGTGTCAAGAGTGACACGTGAGTGCCAATAAGGTGCAGGGGTGACGATACATCACAGAAGGACCTTGCTTTCGGAAAACAGGTTAGTAAACCCTTGTCTGTTTAAGTTTTATTGGGTTGAGACCGGGTTAGGCGATTCCTAAGGTGGGGAGCCCCTTTGAGGAATTTAGCCGGGACCTCTAAGACCGGGGAAGTCCGGGTTACGTTGAACTTGGTGGTATGTTTGGTGTCATCTTCGGGTTCCGTTTGATAGCTCGGGGATGAGCTATGTTAAGGTGGGGAGTTTGTAAGAACCCTGGTTTTTGGAACGGGTCAAAATCCCGACCCTGTTTGAATTTTTGACTGGTTTTTTAGGGAACTGGAGAAAATGGGAAGTTTCTGGAAATTTCCATAATACATGTCGTGTACCTTTAAGTACACACCATGTATATCTTAAGTGAGTGTCGGCCATGTGCTCGCCAAGTACATGTCGTGTGATGACCGTGTAGAAATTTCTTACTACACGGCGTGTAGTTCTAAACATGTCATGTACCCCCGACCATGTAGAGGCCATACATCGCGTGTAGGCCTATTGGCTAGGTAGAATCAGATACACATCGTGTTCCCCTTGGACATGCCATGTAGTATAGCCATGTATGAGGGATATACATGGAGTGTGGGTAAGTTGGTGAGGGAGAGAAGAGAAACCAAGTACACGCCGCGTACCCACAGGTACACGCCATGTACTTATGTCGGTAGGTCTGGAAAGTAAGGAGGAGGAATTCAGATGTCTTATGAATAGTTAAATGATATATACACGGCATGTAGTCATGAATTACATGTCGTGTACGTTTTTTCATTAAAATGGGTAGTAGCCTCATTTTGAGGTTCTGGACATAACCTCTGCACCTAAGGCATCCAGATTTTCAATCGCTCCCTGGTTCTTCATCCGAAGTTGGATTCAAACTCCGAATGATGTTTTGGAACCCCCTCAGTAAGGCCTCGATTCCTCTTGGGACGTTTTGTTTGATTTTCGATCTAGAACAAGTTATAGGAGTTTGTGAGGTTTTGAATATTTTGTAGATTTACTGCGTTTTAGATTGAATTGGGAGTTGTTACCGGGGGAGTATCATCGTATGAGTCTCAGGTAGGTGGTGCATACCTCATTTTGTGTTTTCGTGGTTGTTTTGGTAACGCAGCCTTCGGCTTGTTTTTGGGTATTTTGAACGGGACCCGTTTTATCTACTGTTTATTATTGAATTGCTTGTTAGACCTATGGGATGCCTTTGGGTATGCCTTGTTACCAGGTTGCGTGAGCGGGGCCGGGTGAGGGGTCGTTGCTCATCGGTTCATTTTGGCTGGGGAACTCTAAAATGGTTTTAATTGAAATATTAATGTGTTAAACTGTTGAGTTGAATTTATTAAAGCCTGATATAAATTTCTAGAGGCATTAAAGACCTCAGTGCTGGTATGGGACAACACCTTGCATAGTGAAATTCAACTGTTTAGTTTGTTTTGCCTGTTTATGTTTTCTGTTTAAATATGTTATATATGCAATTTTTGAAATTGCATCTGCTGGACCCTTTGGGTGGTGTTGGGCATGGCCCGGATACTCTTGAGTGATGCAGATCACAGGTTGGGATTGGCCCGAGTTACTTTGGTTGGTTTTGACCATGGGATTGGGCGTCATGGACATCGGCTTGAGGCAGTACAACTATCAGGTTGGGCATGGCCCGGGTTACTAGGATGATGATGCCATCAGACTTGAGCGGCATGGTCGTAGGGACACAAGGTGTCAGATGTGTTGGTGGCTTAGTTGTTATTTAGTGATTACCTCTCACCCGGGACTTTGAGTAGTGTGCACACAAAGATACTCCATGATGAGGTGGTTTTGACCACTCGTGTGGGTAGAGTCCCCCGTAGTTGCAGTTAGGTATTTTGGTTGGGGGTGCTTGCCATAGAAAGCCACATGGGAGGTGAGGAGCCTTCAGGGGATAGCGTTGAGACTATCAGGTTGGGGGTTGAGGCTCGCTATGATTGGAGGGCAGACATTTCTGTTCCTCTGGGTTATTCTTGGGCGTGCCTTCGGGACGTCGGTACTTGAGGCATGAGGTTTCAGGAGGCACAAGGTGTCGAGTTACTATTCTTGGGTGTGCCTTTGGGATGTTGGTACTTGAGACACATGGTGTCAGGTGGAACGTGGTTCCAGGTTATAGACAGAGATTCCGGCGTTGGCCGAAGCAGGTGACACTCTGTGGTTGCTGCTGAGAACCAGTGGAGTTAGTGTTTATTTGTGTATTCTATTGTTGGTTGATGTCCTTATAAATGCATGACTGCTTAAACACTCAAATTAGGTATGCACCATTGGGTGTTATCCTACTAAGATTTGTTTCACACCCTTCACGGGCCCTTTGGGACGCGTGCAGACTTTATGGATTTATGTGCAGAAAAGAGGCCAGATTTAGGAGCTGAGCTGCGTTAGTTGTTGCATGGAGATGGTATGGACCTTGCGGTCATACTTAGCTGGGGTTACTTGGTTTTGTTTTCCTTTCTTTCTCGGCATGCTTACTTGTTTGTAGCTACTGTTGGTTAGCCATTGGCACCCCTTTGTTTGGTGACTTGCTATGGATCCATGTTTGTTTGTTTACATCAATAGTTTCTTGTGGTATTTAGCATGTTGTTCTGTTTACTTTCCGCTGCTGTTGGTCATAATTATTGATTCATCTGTTTATTTAATATTTGATGTTCTTTCACTCTGTGGGTTTGGTTCGAGTCTGCTGAGTTTTCTTTCCACTGCATCTTTATTTTTATACACAGACCAGTACCCTTATTATGATCCTCCGAGAGGGTATAGCCTCCCCACTATACCTAACAGACCCTTGCTGCTAGTTGGCAGCCTTTGGCGTTCGGGGAGGTGCGCCTAAGGTAGTAACACCCGACCCGTTTGGCACTGTTTGGGTGGCTGGCCAAGACCGGGTCGTTACACGTTGGTCCCCAGAACGGCTCTCTGTGATCTCTAGTTGAGGTAGAGAGTGCTTCTGGTGACGACAGTGGTGATTTCACGACCGTAACCTACGGGATTGACAAATTTTCTTCCTCCTAGATATACCTGTGGAAGGAGGCGGGAATCCGATGGACCTCGAATTCTGGGAGTACTAGGCTAATGTGTCTCGTTCCTGCCCCAACCCTTGACTCGGAGGAGCAAGGGGAGGGTTCCTATGCTGATTCATACTCTGCTTCAGAGTCTGAGAAGTGGACTGGTTTGATCTCTGTCCGGACCTTCCCAGAATTCTTCTTACGGCGGTGACGACCCGGCTTCCTGCCCCTGGATGGCTTTTCGAGACAGGGTAGATTCCTAACACGGGGAGGTCCTTCGATCATACTGGTGCTGGGGTAGAGAGGGTTTCCACCTGAGTAAGTCGGGGTGCGAGGAGCACCAGGATAGATATCAAAGGGGACATGGGGAGGACCTCCGTGGGAAGTGATGGAGCAGGCAGGACCTCTGTTGGAACCAGTAGAAGCATGGGGAGGACCTCTATGCTTGTTTCCCCATGTGACATCAGTGTGAGGAAGGTCCTCATACTGGTCGAGCTGAACATGGGTAGAACCTCTTTGTTGGGCACTGGTGAAGTGAATCCAGCCCTCGATCCTCTGATTTCTGGGGCGAGGAGGACCTTCGCCAACTAATATGAGGACACAGGGAGGGTCCTCACATTAGAGAGCGACCATATGTGCAACATTCCCATACCAACGGTCTATGCCAGGAGGAATGACTCCATATCTGGTGTAGTGGGCACAGGAGAGACTTCTGTACTAAGCATCACCATCACGGGCAGGGCCCTCATTTGGATTGAAGGTGCCACAGGGCGGACCTCCATGCCGAGCTTGGAAACGGGGAAGATCTGTGTTATCCATGGTAGTGGTATGGGGAGGACCTTTGTACTGGGTTTTGTAGCCACGGGTTAGTTCGTGGTGGCCACTGCCTGTGCCGAAGACCAAGAGAGTCGACATATCCTGCCCATGGGGAGTTTGGGGCTTCGATCCAAGTCGGGCATATAAATTCCCCTGTTTAGCGTATACAGGGATCTGGTGATATGCGTCGGCGGTGTCTTGGGCCATAGTAGCCACTGACGTTGACGCCCTTTGGTGGGCATCCTCTTCAGCTTGCACCCAACACTGGCATCGGGTTTGACTGACCGAAGTTGGTGGTGCAGATACGTGGCTTACCTACTCCTCATCTAGTAAGACCGGGTAGCGGCGCTAACGCAGCCGATTGGGGGCCATCGTTGGGATCCCCTAGAATAGGATCCTGACCGGGCTGGCCCAGATATCCCCTACCTCATTGGAATAGGGTAGGGAATCGTCAAAACATTCCAGGGAAAGACTCCTGAAATGATTATATGTTGGAGTAGGGAGCATTGTCTCCCTATGCGGCCCTCAGGGGCGGCGTTGACAATGAGACGCAGACGCCTCTAAATCCAAGCGGGCCATATCTTGAGTTAGGATAATACCCTCCTCTTCGTACCAGTGTACGAGGTCATTGATCACCCTCCATTGAACAACCTCGAATGGGGAGATGGGGTGTAGACACCCCATGGCTATGGGTGTAGAGTCTGTTGTAGAAGAGGCGGAGCCGTGCGGGACTATCGTGTTGGCACTGCCCCTGACCCTGCATCGGTGTGCAGGCATTGATCGAGTTTCGGGTGAAGCAACTTGATTCTTGAAGAGTGGGGAGATTAACTCATTGGTACTGAAAGAAAAAGGAATCGACGCGCAGTGCCCCAGCGCCATCTTGTCTTCCATGAACGGTAAGAGGGTTCCATGATGACAATGTCACGGATCGGGATGTCCAACACTCTACTACCCCAACTTCTGGTGAGTTTCACACTAGGCCCTCTATTTGCTTGGCGGGACCCAGCGCCAGATAGCTGGATCCGATGACATACTAATCCACTAATGTCTCAAATACTACTAATCTCTATATTGAGGAGAATAGATTCATGTCAGGTCCACCATTTCTGTTTTCGATGCTTTCTCCGGGGCGTGTGAGTCCATCTTGTTTGGGGGACGGTGACATTGTTTGTTTCCCCGCATTCTCGCTTTCCAAAGGCGGGCAGCATCTATTCCTTGTTCAAGGATGTCTGCTCCTTGATCAGGGATTATGGGATGTCGGTTCTTCCTTATGTAGATTCCTCCTCAAAACTTGTCACCTAGTCCGAGTCTCCCTTATAGATTTAAGACGTTGTTCATGAAACTCTTCCCAACACCATATCTTCATGGACGCTGGTTAATTACACTGCTTCTGTCGGGACATTCTAAAGGGTCCAGTCCGGGCAGTAACCTTCAGTCGAAGGTACTAGTCATGTTGGACATCACTGGCCTATCTGGATGTTGGAACACTGGCGTGTCTGGATTTCTTACCCTTATTATAGGTCTTCTCAAGGGTGCAGAAGCCCGAGGCATCCCACGTCAAATGTGGGGAATCATGTGCCATAGGCATGTATCTGAGGTTTTCCTCAGCTTCCCATGTTTAACACAGGGTATGTCGCGAGTTTAATGTCTGACGAAGATGGATTGAACTGATCAGAACACTTATTAGAGTGGATCATATGGGTGAAAACCCTAGATGAAACACTGATGTTGGGGCCAATGTGTGGTTAGCTTCCCGGTTTTTGTTAAGGGGAATGGGGAATGAGGTGGCATGATCCCACCTGGATGTGGCGGCCCGGGTAAGAATCTGGATGGATGATGGATGGTTAAGTGAAGTGAGTGGAGAATGAGATGGAGTCGACTCGAGGACGATGGTGATGTTGGGCTTGAGTCTCGAGGATACTTCCTACGTATCTCTATGGCAGGGAATCAAAGTCTGCATAGTTCGGTAGGGCGTTTGGGACACCTGAGGAGGTGACCCATGAGAATGGATATGTGGATGGGATCTGGAGGAAATATAACCTCTAGGTTAGGTCATGACCTTCCCAAAACACATGGACTCATGGGAGAGATCAGAGTGAGACATGAGTGATGGGATTGAACCCCAGTAAGGCTTCCTACATATCCCCATGGCAGGGAATCAAATTCCACATAGTTCATCTGAATATGGCTTACCATCGATTGGGGACTTCGATGGCTTACCGTTGGATAGGGTCACAATGACTTACCACTGGACGGGGTCGAACCTCAGGGAGGCTTCCCATGTACCTTATCTAGGATACAAGGATCAAACCTAGGTTGTTCCTATGGGATGGGGGTCGGTGGACTGATGTGGAGGAGGGTCTGGGGTCCAATGGTTGTTGGGATTAAACCTCAGGGAGGTGTCCTACGTACCTTTCCTTGATAAGGATCAAATTCCGCGTAGTTCGGGAGGGTGCAACAGCTTACCACTGATTGGGGGAACAACGGAATACCACTGATTGAGGTCCACAGTTTAACGTCATGCAGGACGGGGGTGAACCAACATGAAGGAGGACCTGGGGCCCAGATAGGTGGTGGGTTTGAACCTCGTGGAGGCTTCCTACGTACCCTACCTTGGAAGGGATCGAAGTTCACGTAGTTCTGGTGGAGTGTACAAACCGATGTGAAGATGCTAGGAACCAATGGATGGTGGGATTGAACCTCAGGGAGGCTTCCTATGTACCTTGCCTTGGCAAGGATCAAAGACCACGTAGTTCAGAATGGGTCTGGTGAACTGATGTGAAGATGGTCGGGACAAATGGGTGGTGGGCTTGAACCTCAGGGAGGCTTTCTACATACCCTGCCTTGGCAGGGATCGAAGACCTTGAAGTTCAGGTTGGGTGTGGGGATTACACTCTAGGCTACCCGAAAGGATGTCATGGTCGATACTTTCTCTAAGCCCATGTGATTTATGCTTGGTGTGAGAAACAAGAGGAAAAAAGACCTGATGATCATGTCGTGAAAGGTGCGTCCGCAAAAAGTAGAGCGGGGATTACACGTGGTTATAAGCCCAGGGAGATTGGGACTTACTCCAAGATGGAGGCCCGGTGGTGAAAAATCCCAGAAAGAGAGGGATTTGGCACTGAAGAAAGGTGGGGCAGGGATGCTTCCTCCTACCAGAAAAGCTAGGGGGACTATACTATGGCAGTTTCCCTTTCCCTGCGGACTAACGTTGTTCCAATAAAGAGGATTTCATTCTGTGTGAGGAATGATATCACTCACGTGGAGACCAATGGGCATAGAGAATGTCTGAGACAGGGAATCCCATGTGCGAGGCACAGGGTGAGGTCACAGTTTAACTTCATGTCCTGTGGATGATGGCACTTGGCAGTTTAACATCCTGCAGCTCGGACGAAGGGGGTTCACTCTGCACCCCTAGGACTTACATAACCGGCACTTTCTACACCTTGGTGATGAGAAGGGATAGGAAACGCCATGGATGGGGGGTGTCGAGAGGTGATCCCATTGTGGGTCCATGTTAGCGTGTCTATGCGAAGAATAAATAATTGCTAGCATGCCTATGTGAAGAAGCATGAGGTGAAGTGACGCAATGTGAAACACTACCAAAGGGACTTTAGAGTTACTTCATATGATCCTAGAAGGTCGTACGGAAAAACGGTGTGTGTCGTAGATGTTTTGGGTGTGGGAGGTACTTGAAAATGATGTCCGGAAGAGAGACATCGAACACGTGTGCACAAGGAGAGAGGATTGCATGAAAAACAAAATAGTTGCGCAAATAACGACGGACCGGCGTTTAATTGATTCACTTGCATAGAAAAGACCAGGTCAACATGCAATTGGAGAGGTTTGGAATGCAAAGGGTTTGCAGTTTTTCACCCAATTGGAAGAGATTGTACGCAAGGAATAAGGTCAGTGTGAAATTGGAAGGGATTGCACGCAATTGGAAGGTATTTCACGCAAGGGATAAGACTCAAATGGATTTGGTAAAGGGTTAAGCCCTAGTGGTCTCGTGCGCGGGTGGACCCCTAGGCGTCCTATCATGAAAAATCCCATACCTGAAGGCCATATTTTGCGTGCAAGGGAGGTGGATTTTGCGTAGAGGAGACGGTTCAATTCTTCAGTCGTCTGGAAGTTGAAGGGGCGGCCTTCTATTTATAGGTTCCCAGGGTCATCGAACCTGTGCGTAAACCAGTCTGTGCGAAAGATAGTGCGCCAATGTCGGCAGCGTGAATGTTATACTGTGCGGGGGCAGCCACACATAAATTTCCACACCTTTGGTCGAAGGCTCATAAGTTTCCATGCCTGTGCGGAAAATTTCCTCAGATCCTGTGGTTTTCCGCATAGGAGAGATTTTTTTCGCGTGCCCCTGAGTTTTTTTCGCGTGGCCCTTTTGAGACCCCTAGAATGGATCCTCGAGTCCAAATATGTATTTTCTTTGTCGTACCAAACCCTCCTTCAGCCCTTGAGCATTTTTCGGCATCTACATATCATATCTACCTTCTTACCTTCCAAACCATTGGGAAATGATAACATCGCTCATGCATACGTATGGAGTATCAACTCCACAAAGCGATGTGATTCATTTTTCATTTCTATTTTACTTAAATGATAATAATGATGGGTTTGAAAAATATATATAATTTATATTATTTAATTATAATTCTGGATAGGTGAATTATTATTTACATTTCCATCCGTTAAAAAATGGAAACAATGTTCATGCGTACATACAGCCTACCGTCTCCATAAATGGTGTAATTCATTTCTTTATCTAAAAATTTTATAGATTACTATAAATACATATATAGTGAATATATATATATATATGATATTTTTATAATTACTAACATTGTTTATTTGATTTAACCATCACTACTATAATTCTTATCATTTGTGCATGCTAGAGCGGAGGAGTATTAGTGACTGCCAAATGGCGGTCGCTAATACTAAAATGAAAACTAGAAGTATTTTCCCCGCTTTCTACTTATCTTCTTCATCACACCTCTACAACACAACCCTGCCACCCCCCTCTGCCCCCATTCCCACCCTTGTCACCTATGTTTAACCCAAACACACCACGACCACCTATAGCACACTTCTTATAGCCCTCCGGTCACCCCCCCCCCCCCCCAAACATCACCACACCACACCCTAATTTCCCCTAACCTACCTAAACACCTCCCAACTATCATGAATCTTCTATGTATGGTGAATCAAGAATTTAGAAAACCTCACATGTCATCTTCATGTCACCCTCATTGCCCAATATAGCCAAGACTAAAAATATCAAGTTTTTGGGGTTTCTCTTTAGTGACCGCCAAATAGAGGACGCTAAAGGCTTTAGCAACAAGCCAAAAGTGTCCGCCAAATGCGGATGCTAAAGGGATTTAGCGACGGCTTTAAGAAATTACTAAAGACTTTTTTTCTTGTAGTTAATGATCAATGTACAAGGACTGAAACTACCAAACAAAAGTATACATGAAAAATGAAGCAGTTATTACCCAGAATAATGATTTTAACAAAGAATTGTTAATAAATTGGTGATAAAACATTTTAAGTAAATCGTATATGGGTTCAAAAATATGTGTATTTTTATTTAATAGATTAATAATAAATATATATTTATTATATAGTATGTTTAGACACATACGAGTGAAGTTGAACCTAAGTCAAGGGTTTATTTCACAATATCATCGTTATTTGGGATTGTTTACATTTAAGTCCCTGTTAGAAGAATATTTTTATTATATATCTATATTTTCTTAAAAAACTTTTAAATAATATTTCTATTAATCTCTAATTATTATTTAATTAAATTTTTACCAATTTTTTACTTTTTTACAAAATATTTTGAAAGGAATCTTCTTGTAATTTTCTAAATGAGGTACTTTTTAACCTTTTTACAATAGTGTGAAAGGAATTTTTTTAACATATAAAATATGAATGTATTTTCCCACCAACAATAATAATATTTGATTTTAATCTTCCTTTACAATTTTAAAAGGTTCTTTTCAAAGAAAGTGGTTTCCTTCATATTTATGAAGTTTTTAAATAAATGATTTCAAAGTGAAAAGTGTATTTTCCTCAAGAGTTTTACAATGATATTTTTAAGGTATTTTTATCTATGTTAACATAATTTATTTAATATTATTATTTAATGAGTTTATTGTCTTATGATACCATCCACTATATTTTTATGGATGGTTTTTTATCAGTTTAACTGGGGAAAGTATTGATATTCTTTATGTTATTTCTTTCGATATGGATAGTTGTTGATTTTTAAGGTAATTGATTGTGTTATGTTATCTATTTATATAAGGAATGAATTATAATTATTAAGTGATAGGTGGGGCTCAGAATTATATATCCCCTCAATGCATCAGTAGGTATCATGAGAAAAACTAGCTTGGGTAGTTGGTCGAGGCCTTGCACATTTATATAAGATGTCTTGTCAAGAGACCTTGACAATATAGATGTCTTGGAACAAGGACTTGATGGTATAGATGTGTTGGAATGAGGCCTCAATGGTATGTTTTAGATTCCTAAAACTATTCATTCCCTCATTATTAACTCATTTATTAATTTTTATGTGATTATTTGGATATTTTTTATATCTATGGATAATTTGTATCTCATATGATTATTTATATGGAATTATTTGATTATCATTTATTTCATACCATATTATTCATGCCTTATTTATATTCCTCTATACACATACCCTTACTGAGCATATGATATAACCCCTTTCTTATGTTTCTTTTCCCAATGATACTAGGAAGTATTTTATGATTAATGTGTAGGTATATGCTAAAGGGTATAGTGGTGTTCTCAAAGAAAATACTATGATATATTTTAAGTTTTCAAATGTAAATATGAAATTCAAGTATATATCTTGTTCACTAAGATTAATAAACTATTAGTTACTTTTTAATGTGTATTATTGTGTCTATTTCCAATGTAATAAAATAACCACCAACTCTGGGTTACTAGGGTCAAGGATTTTCCATCCAAGAACTCCAATTTTCGATCCTCAATCCTCCTTCAATTAGATTTCAAATGTTCTTTCCCTGTGGTGTATATCCCTCTATTAGAAAATATCTTTGGGTTATGTGAATAACCCTGAGGATTTTCCATAATAGGGTTTAAATAGGGGAATAATTAGGTCACAACATTTATTTAACCAATTAAATAAATTAAATTATTTAATTTAATTTAACTATTTAATCTGTTGGAGACTGTTCATTTTTCTAAAACTCAGTGCATATAAAACTTATATCGTGTATAGGGTAAACCCAATGTTATAAGTCAAATGGAAGTCTCAAATTTCACATTCAAAACTTTGATCAACAAAAAATTAATTTATTGTGAATAGATGTGCACACAAAGTTTAATATTTTTAATATATCAATTTGGGGCCCCTATGACACTTGTAATACTACATCAACTCCAAAAAAATCCATAATAATATATATATAAATATTCAAAGGGTCAAAAATGAAAATAGGAGTTGTTACATTCTCCCCACCTTAAATTATTTTTACCCTAAAAATAAAATCCCTACTAAAAAATATAGTATCTATCTCTCACGATCCCACGAGCCCTCCTAGAGGTTCCCAACCTACCAAAGAACTCGCACCAACAAAAAGGTCCACACGTTAAGGATCCTCTCTTATTGATCCTTAATCTCCACCGAGTACTATGAAAAATTGGATTTATCCTCAATTTCCAACTCACTCTAGTCAATTACATGTGATGGTTCATGCATGCATATCCTCAGTTGTGACACATGTAATATTTCATGCATTAGATCTATTTATGAGGGTAAATACAAGTGGTAAGAAACCTTATCAACCTTGAATCAGTTTTATAATATCCTGATGAACCTCAAATATATCTTGTTACCCTAATCAAACCACCACAAACCTTATCAAGTAAAGACCATTAGGAACATATGGTCTCTCTTATCAAACTCCAAGGTACTATGATGTCAATCTGTATAATATTTCTATCAAACCTGAGAGGTCTTCATCCAATAATAGATCACTTGAACTTTATATATCACTGTCTCCACCATATCTGACCCAATAAGTGATGACTCGCCTATTTACATCCAACACAAGGGTAACCTATAGGATCTCTCATATAGAGCCTCAAATGGTGTCATACCAATAGTGGGGTGATATATGTTATTAAAAATAATATCCACCAATGGTAGGTGATCCTCTTAAATTTGACTGAAGACCAACATACAGGCTCTCATAATATCCTCCAAAACCTGGATGGTTCATTCAGTTTGGACATCTTTCTAGGGGTATAAGATCATTCTCATCTGTAATTAGGCCTAAAAAGCCTCTAAAAACCCTCTATATAACCATGATTTGAACTAATCATCACTATTGGATCCAACCATTGAGAGTACCCCATGAATCTAAATGATCTCTTACACATACAAGCACCCAAAACTCTCAACTAAAATCTTCTCTTAGAAGTAAAATAAGTGCACTGACTTAGTGATTTAGTCAATAATTGCCCAAATAATTTTATAGCCTTTCACTATCCATATAATCCCTACCATAAATTCCATTTATATTTCACCCCACTTCCACTCAATAACCTCAAGAAGTTGAGTCAAACCTTCTTGGACCCAAATCTCTACTTTCACCAGTTGATAAGTGAGGTGTTTAAAAAAAACTCAGTAATAATACTCCTCATACCTACCCACCAAAACTATCCTCAAAGATTTTGGTATATCTTTACTACTATATAATGAACCGCTAAGAGGGGTATGAAACTCCCTCAGTACCTCCTTATGCAACATGACTGGAACCATTGTCCATCCATGGAAAAGGATGATGTTCTCCCCACCTTTAAAAAATTCACTAGGTGCATCTCCTAAGGATATATAGTTATGCATAACTTCACAATTGATGTCTCCAAACTAGACATCTCTCACATGTTATAGAAGAAATGGAGAAACCACCATCGATTATAGATAGGCTACTCATTTCTCCTCCACCAAGATCATCCATAATGATACCAACTACTCTGAAGCCTCCTCCAGCAAATGGGACTGTGATTTCCTACTGACGGAATATTTTACCACATTTCCCTTCCCTATAATGTAAACTATCTCAAATTCATTGTCCTATAGAAAATTTTTACAATACCTCTACCTCAAGTTAATATTTCATTGAAAAAATATATACATGAGACTCTAGTGGTTTGAATAGATGGTAAACTTCTCACATAGAAGATAATTTATTCACATCTTTAAAGTGAATACCACTGCTACCGGCTCCAAATCATGGGTCGTATATTTATACTCATGGGGTATCAATTTCCTAGACTCATAAGGAATCACTATCTTCTACTATGTCAACAAACATCCAATATCAGATATAGAGGCATATTATAACACCACATACTCCACACCCTCCTCTGGAAGTCTCAAAATAGGATCACTAGTCAACCTCTATCTCAACTCCTCAAAGATTATCTAATATCGTTTGGTCCAAATAAACAATCATCCCTTCCAAGTCAAAGTAGTCAAAAGGGCCTAAATTTAAGAAAATCTTTCCAAAAAACTCTAATGGTACCCATATAAATCCAAAAAAACTCTACACCTCATATACGCTCTTGGTTGGGTCTCAAGCTAGAACTGCCTCTATCTTTGTTAGGTCCATGGATACACCATGTTTGCAGATGACATTCCCTATAAATCAAACCTATCTAATCTAGAATTGTCACTTTGATATCTTTCTATATAAATGGTACTCCCTAACTAAGTCTAGGACCATCTTCAATGGTTATTTGTGTTCCTCCTATGACACAGAGTAAATGATAATGTCATTGATGAAGACGGCCAAGAACTAGTCTAAGAAGGGGTGGAATATTTGGTTTATGAGTCCCATAAACACATCAATGGAATTTTTCACACCAAAGTTCATCACTGAAAATTTATAAATCTCATAGTGACAACATAATGATGCCTTTTAGATATCCTCCTCATAAACTCCCAGATAATGGTAACCGGACCTGAGGTCAATGTTAGAGAACCATATTACACATTTTATATAGTTTAATAGTTCATCAATCCTTAGAAAGGGGTAATTATTCTTGATTTAACCTCATTCAAACAATGTTAGTCCACACATGTCCTCAAGAACTCATCTGCCTTTTTAGTGAACAACACTGGATTCTCCCAAGGGGAAAAATTGGGTCTGATAAAACCCCTCTCCTAAAGGTCCTCTAACTTCACTCTCATCTCTTAGAACTTATAAGGATCCATATGTGATGATGTTGTTGGAAATTTATAAGAATTATATCATTTATTATGTTTCATGTGGAATCTAATCATCAATCCGTGGATTTACCATTATGTTCTTCATTGAAGATTTATCTTATGGTTGATCTCCCTATATCATTGGAGATTCTATTAGGGTTATGTGTATAACCCAAGGAATTTTTTATAAAGAGGTCCCATTTGAATTATAAATAATCCACATATGACACCCCATGCCTGCCTCCAATGGTCTAGGGGTTGGTGACCAGTGTTGAGTAGTAATATCACACAAATGGGAGGCCTTAGCTTAATGAACTTGTACACATGTACACCTCCAAGTATATCATAACCATACAGGATAAAATAAATTGTACAACTCAAGAGTAAATAATACATGTAATAAACACTAAGAATAACCATATTATAATAATAAAAATATATTCAAAGTGTAAAGGTGGAAAAATACATGGCCAACCATACACAAAGGGAGTCCCAACCTAAAAACTGATGAGGAGGAAGGTTCTACTCATGAGCTTAAATATCTACCACCTTCTATGATCATTATCACTAAATACTACTAAACTCCACTAATACGAGGCCTGCCAAGGTCACTGTATAACTATATGATGTCTACATAAGACACAACATGTGTAAGAAAATCCCGTGAAAGGGTGAGTATATATATACTCAGTAGTATTACCTAAAATACAAAAGGGGATAAATAAAAATAAATAATTAGTTCAACCCACAAGATAAGAGTGGAAAATAAACCCAAAAACTGATATGCTCATAGAAGAAACTAGATAGAGAGAGAGAGAGAGGAATCTCTTAATCCTCACAGCCTCATAATGATGATGAGTATGTTCATGATTCCAATATCCAATGTTTTCCTGATCTTAATAGCCCAATGTAAACCTCACTATAATATAATGGAGGACCTAAGCCTGACTAGAATATGCCTCAATACGGGTAATACCAAATCCAATAGAGGAACCACTTCCCATTGGACCTTAATTATTGGTGAGTACAAACTGTGTAGATAGAGTACTCATGCCTAGATGTGTGTGTGGGTTACTGACCCTACCTATATAAATGATATGGGATACCTATACCCTAATAGAAAATTCATCCACTGGGGGAGTACCAATCCCAGCATCAACTCTGATGATCATGCTCATTCTTTGACATCGACTAACCATAATTGAGGTAATAGAAACTACCTCATCCCATTAGTCATCATATCTTTAATATCAAAAAAAACACCATCACTTCAAATGTAGAAATATAATCGTTAAGGACTACTCATGGGTCCAATTATTATTTTCAAATAAGAAGATATGGGAGGTAGATCATTTAATTGAAAGTATATGGTGTGTCCCCTGGAGTACATGGGGTGTAGTCCTAAGTCCAAGCATGTTTTTGTCCCATTTTTTCATCTATTTTATGAAAAATCATATACATGGTGTGTGGAACCACTCGGGGTCCTTGGCATGTACCTCTTTAACACAACACAACTGGCCAAGTAGTTTATCATGGAATGTCCATTTGGGGACACGATGTGAAAAACCACTTGGGGTACTAGGAATATAATCCTTGTACATAGATCGACTACCTGGGTAGGGCCACTTGGTATGTTGGACTGACCACAGGATGTTTGATACTTAACTTGGCTAGGAAAACCTATCCTCTACAGAAGTTAACTACACGACATTTGTTCTTCTGAAACACACGGTGTGTAGTCGAGAATTATATAGGAAATTAAGTCTTCTTCTTAGATATTCACACATCAACTAATATTACTGAAAATCTCACCCAATGTTTCATCCAAGTCCCTGATCTTGAAGTAATTCTCTCTATTCAATGATTTTCAGACTTTGATTGCTGGAAAATGTGATTTCCATCAATCCATTCATTTTCTGTCATGCTTCTCCCACCTCTAGGATGCACCTAATCTCATTAATCTTCCACAATATCATCATTGATCATCAATACTTCCAATATCATTATATTTTCCAAAGTTAAAAAATCATCATGAATTTGAGGATTGGTCATGATTCAAACTTGATTTAAGGTCAAATCATTGTCCTACCATAGGCCAATGATAAACGTGAAGAATAAGGGAAAATAGGTACAATCAAAAAATTAAATTCATAAATGTTTGTGGTGAAGTTAAACATCAATCACAATCATGGAAAACATGAAAACTCAAGGGATTCAAGTGAAATAGATCAAATTAGGTCCAATATAAAAAAAATTACAGGTCCAAGTGAAGAATGAGAATAATCTAGGGAGAAAATGGATATAAAATTCATGCTTGAATCCCAGATTAATATGATAGAAATAAATAAATAAATAATCCCTATCTAAATACTAGATAAATCACTAATGAAGAAAAATTCCACATCCTTTTCATTGGTGAGATCCAAGAACTCTAGTTTCTAATCCTTGATCCTCCTTAAATTATACATTTAATGCTCTTTCCCCACAGTGGCTCTCCAACCATTGGTGAATCTCCCTAGGTTATAGAGGTAACCCTAGGTATTTTTCAAAATAGATTTTAAATAGGGGAATGATTATGTCCCAAAAACTATTTAATGAATTAATAAAATTCAATTACTTAATTTAATTTATCTATTTAATTTGTTGTTGATTATGCATCATTATGAAACGTGATGCATATAAAAATTACTTTGAACCAACGGTAAACCCCACATTTTGTGTACCACGGTGGTCTCATATTTCCTATCTGAGACTACAATAAATATAAATTCCATTTATTAAGAAAATATGTTCCCACATGGTTTACTTATTTAATATTTTAAATATATTAATTTTGGGGCCCGGTGACAGCCATAATATTATACCAACTCCAAAAAAATCCCAAAATAATATATATAAATTTTCAAAGGGTTCAGACATGAAAATAATATCCATGACACATCCTCAGGTATTCTAGCTCCAAATTCGAACTCCTCCTTATCTAATGATATCTGTTATAGTTTTCCTCCAGTCGTAAACATCCTCCAGTTGTAGAAAATGATTTGTTGCTCCCTCTATTATTCTTCTCTCAATAAACCAATCAGTCAACACCCACCACCATTACAATGATCGGTAATGATTTTTCTACTCCCTATTTTATTTATTTAGGTTTTTAATGTTTTTTAATGTTTTTTTGTTTTTAAGTAATATAATTGGATCTAAATTTGTATTTTTTATTTTTATTATATAATATTTGACATAGTACATTGTCTTTGTGAAAGAGAACATATACAATGATTAATATTTTATCATAGAGTTAGTTAGCTTAATTTTTTAGTTTTCTAAAATAATAACCAAATTAACTATATTATATATTTTTTTATTTATGAGTATGAACTTTTTCAGAGTGTTTAAAATATTAGGTGCGTGGGTGTGATTGTGCAATGATTCAATTTATTTATTCACTCTAATATACATTTTTTTAGTTTCCTAAGGGTGTTAAATATCAAAAAAATAGTTCACAATATATTATGATTTTATATTTTTATTATTATTTTTAAATGGTGTTATATTATTTATATTTTATATTTTAAACATGATTTCATTTCACTAATATGTTGTATGTTATTTTTACAGTTATTTTTCAATAGTGCATAAATGGATAAAAGTTATATTACTTTACCTTGAATCTCAATATCTCAATGGATTATATAAATTTTTAGAATTTTAAATTGAAAATGAATCTATCTAAAGAATAATTAAATTTCCATGTCCTACTTGTAATTTCAAATTGTGGTTGAGAAAACATGAATTTTATGAACACTTTATATTGAAATAGTTTATTATTGGAAATGTGCAATGGATTTGGTATGGTGTATTGAAAATTACATAAATTTAAAGATTTTTAAAACATAATAATCATCAAGATACTACCTCGGTATTAGATAATGAAATTTATAACTTAATTATTGATTATTTGGTCATAATAATGCAACAAGATGAAGATAATAACATTTCAGTAGATTCTTATGTTGATTACATAGATATTGATATAGGGTAAAACCTGAATGATAAATCATTGATTTCTAGGAACTTGTAGAACAATAAGGTAAACAATTTTATGAGGGGTGTGTAAAAAATTCAAAGTTTTCCTTTCTACTGAAATTTTACAATATCAAGTTTTTATATGAAATTACAAATAAAACAATGTTTATGACATTAAAGTTGTTTCATGATTATTTTGGTAAAATTAAGATCTGTGAATTATTTTATGAGATGAAGAATGTTATTAACAAGTTAGGTCTAAATTATATAATGATACATGCATATCCCAATGATTGTATGTTATATTGGGGAGAAGATTCAAGCAGATGATGTGGCATGTTATGAAATATAGTAGTTGTGGGTTTATGTGTCATCCAAGAGATTCAACATCATAGAAATATATCAATTCTTTACATATAAATTTATTTATAGACCCTAGGGATGTGTGTTTGGTATTTTATTCTGATATATTTAATCTATTCAAGACGTTAAGTACTAGTTATATCACATGGACAGTTATTTTTGTCTTTTATAATCTGTCTCCATGGATGTGTATACAAAAAACTTATTTTATTAATTTGATGATTATACTAGGAAAAAAATTCCTATTAATGATATTGATTTATAAATTTATCCACTTATATAATAATTAAAATAATTTTGGGATAATAGTGTGTATATATATGATTCATCAATTAAAAAATGTTTAAAATTTATGTTTATTTCATGAAAACCAATGGTGGCTTTCCAGAACTTGGGAATTTTTTTATTTAGAATACTCACACTAGTCTGGATTTTCCATCTTGTAACTTTGAGTTTGATTCTAAAAGGATTACTTATAGTAGAAAATATTGTTTTATATTTCATCATTTATTCCTATATACATCTCATAAATTTAGATTTAACAAGTCACAATTTAATGGAAAAACTAGTTTGAGGACCCCTCTAAAATTATTATCTAGATCCTAAATTTTGACATAATTATAAAATGTTATTGTAGAAATTGGTAATGACTATCATTTGATCAATGGTGGAAAAAGATTTTGTACCAAATAATATGGAACTAGGACACTACAATAAAAGGAAAAAATGTATATTTTTCAAACTTCATTATTAATAACTACTAATGTTATGCCATAATATTAACATTATTCACATTGAGAAGAATGTGTGTGGTAATGTGATTTTTAAAATACTTAATAAGAAAAGAAAAATGAAGGATCATATTAATTTCTTTAAAACATATAATAAATGAATATAAAGTGTGATTTATGTGGAAATTATAATGGGAAGTATCCTATAATAATTGTTTCATTCAAAACCCATAAAAATATGTGTACCTTCGAAGACTTAAAAATATGAAAGTACTTAATGGATATTCTAGTAACATTTTTTTTATTTTTTTTATTTAAAACATCATAAGGTACATGGAATGAAAATAGATAACTCATATATTTTGATGAATTAGTTTCAATCGTTGAAATTTCATAACTTATTACCTAAGAAAATAATAGTAATCATAGTTGATTTTTTAATTTTCTTCAAACAGCATTGTGAGAAAAAATTAAACCCCCAAAATCTTAAAAATTTACAAAAATAATTATAGGGACACTTTTTCACCTGGATATAATATTTACCTCCTCATTTTTCACTATTATGATTCATTTAATAGTGCATTTAGTTGAGGAAGATAAAGTTATAGGACCCATACACTATCAATGGATGTACCCCATAGAGACGTATTATATTTTAAAATTTTCTTTGCTATTGAATTATAATTTTCCCTCTCATAACATATGAAGTTTATTATATTTTGATTCATTAGGTACCATGGTCATTTGAAGTTATATGTGAAGAAAAAATCTCATCCATACGGCTCTATTGTTTATGGTTACTTAGTTGAAGAGAGACTTTCATTCTATTTAAGGTATTTGGATATGATTGAGACATGATTTAATCAAGTTGGATGTCATAATGGTAACTGAAATCATATTTAGTCCTTTATAAAATCAATAATATTTATAATGCTACGTCATTTGGTTGGAAACATATACACATTTTCAGTAACTCGTATGGATTTCATACAATCACAGATATTTATTCTACAAAATAGTGATATTGTATAACCTTTCATATTTATAATATGTTGATAATTATACTTTATAAATATTAATATTTTGTATGCATTTTCATTAATATTGATAATCGAATTGAACTATATGATGATTTGAAATCTTTTCTTTTGGTGGACTTTGAAACTATCTAGGAGATTTAATTCCCACAATATTAATGGTTTTAAGTTTCATACAGTTTATCATAGATAAGGTATGAAAAAAAACAGTGTCATCTTTAAAAAATTTACAGCGTTGGGATATTATGGAAAATTTATTGACATAATTGAATTAAATTACCATGGTTACCTTTCTATTGTGTTATTTAAATTCAAATGGGTCGATATTCATAGTGGTATAAAAAATATTTGTTATAATTTAATTATGTAAACTTAAATTGTTTGATTGATACTAGTGAGCATAAAGAACATGATCTATATATTTTGGATTCAAAAGCTAAAATAGTATATTATTTTGATGATAGAGTCAATGAAGGGTGGATTATTATAGTTCATGTAAAACTGAGAGAATTTTTTTATATGGGTGATGATGGTAAATAATGGTTTACTAAAATTGAACCTCGTCAATTAGAAGTAATTGATCTATTTGTTCATGACGACATTGAAACTATCAGTCTTGAAAGAGAGGGTGAAGAATATAAGATCATTTTTTGGTGGATGATGAAAATCAATTATGAATGAAACCATTATTCACTCAACCCTCCTTTAAATTAGTAAATCATATTTTTTACTCTTAAAAAAGAGTAATTCATTCTTTAATAGATTTTATATTATAGATTTTGTTTTAACTTTAATTTAAAAAATATATATATTCAAGTTTAAATTGCACAATTTTTATGTTTTTAAAAAACACCCAGCCAACATTGACTATGAATGGTATGAGGGTATAGTAATTTACTTTATTCCTTTAATGAGTATAAATTACTCGTATAAGGGAAAAATAAAAAGGTCTAGATTTTTTATTATATATAACAATATTGGAATTTTGATAAAATAAATCAGTAGTTTTGAGCATAAAATTTACTATTTAAATACCTGCATATGATTGGAAATTATTATATTGGTAATTTTAAATTTCATTATGGTATTGTTTCATTTTCAAATGTTTTAATAGATTTCATTGTTGTTTATATTTTATGAATAATTCCAAGGACTAAACATTATGCAGAGCATAGTTAGTCTACATGGTCAGATGAAATTACACTATTAGTGATGATCTCACCTCCATCAGGTATTCCTCCCACTATAAGTACACTTACCACTAATATAGGTCTAGTGGATGTGAGTGTTGGGACATTAGGTTATCCAGTATACAGGCATGACTCACCTACATATATTTTATCACTCATACCATCAAAAGGGTACCAGAGGGTGATTGTTATTAGTATATATGTCATTATGAACACATTATTTATTTCATATTTATAGTAACTATTAAATATTATTGTTTAACATATATATATAATAAAATAAAAGAAACAAACATGGAAGTAAAATATGTTTTAAGGTTGAATAATTTAAAGATTTTTGTGTTGCTTGACTATTTTGGGGTGCCTATGAGTGATGCAGGAGGCATGTGTGAGCAGTTTTTAGGTCATCTGTCATTTGATCAGATGACCCTCCCCATCACATATCATGATTAGAGTTATATTTCAATCAAATATAAGAATGATATATTTTATAATAAAGTAAAGTTAAATGAAAATAAATATTGTTAAATTATTTATTAAGTTTATATCACTATAAAGATTAATATTTTAATAATTTTTACATTTCTTATTTATAGGTGGCTTTACATTTTGAGGTGGATAACACCATTTTGGATTAGCAGACTTCGAAAATTTTGGAAAAATGGGAATATTTCAAGTATAGATTATGGTGTGAATTTAGTGACAACTCATTAATAATTCGATGGATGTATGATAAGGTGCCATAAGGGATGCCTAGAGCTTAATGTAATTATTTTGTGGATAGATTTTCTACTGATTCATACATGGTATTTTACAATTTTATATTATCTTACTATGAATTTTTTAATCATATGGTATTTCATTGTAATATGTCTTCATTTTTTTGTAAATTTCTAAGAAAAATGTAGAAAGTAGAGAGACAGATAATCCACACACAGAAAGGTAAAATATTTTCAAATTGAGAAGATCGAGAAAGTTAATGTTTTAATTATTACAACATCTATATGTGTTCAATTTTAAGTTATTAATATTTTTTAATTGTGAATTTTATAATTTAATGATATAGGTTTTAGATATTGGTCATCTGGTTGGTTAGACCAAGATGTGATCTGATGTGCATAAAAATAAAAATGATAATTATGTGAATGAACCTACTCAGAGAATATGGGTAAAATGATTTAATTATTACTTAATTTTACTAATTCACTTGATTATGTTTCATTATTTAATGTGTAGGATAAAATTAATGAGGAATGGGATGTGAATCCCTCATAATAATCATCAATTTATGAGAGCTATTTTATTTCCCAGGTTATGGGAAATGAGTATCTAGATCTTGTGTAAATGATGGGTTCTCAACCATCCACATCACAAGTATTTGGGAAGTCCCCGGTATAATTCATTGAAAAAAAATATCCTACCCTTGATCCTAGTAGTGTTCATTGTAATTACCATCATATTTTAGGTGTTTACTATTTAATTTCATCCTAAACACGTGTATTTTACTCCTTTTTGGTTGTCCGAGGTTTTAGGATATATTAGGAGCAGGTTCGGGAAGAATGGGATGGGCCTGTATCTGAGAGGCAGTTACAGGCATCCATTAATGATGTGAAGGCATTCTTTATGCCATGAATTATTGGGATAGAACTTAGATAGGGTTCTGAATGCAGTAGTTCATGGTGTGGACCATTGTTCATGTTGTGAAACCTTCTTGGGTAGTTTTTTAAAGGGGTAGTTAGGTAACTCTCCCCTAAAACCCCCTTAAACTTTCCCCTCAATTCTCTAGACTCTATTAAGGTATTTTAGTGTGTAGTAGGATTTTCTTGGAAGATTTGGCTCTCCCTTCCTCCTCTCTTTATCAGTTTTAATTTCATCTATACTAATGGATCTCTTTTGGTAAATCTAACATCTTTCTAAGCATTAAATTTTGGTTTCCCTTAGTTTATTCATGTTTCCCCTTTCCTACAACCCTAATGACTAATTTTGGGGATTTTTAGGGATTTGGAATGTCGGTCTTGTTTTGAGTGGTGAATCTTGGTGATTTGGAATTTTCATGCCAGCTGTAGGAAGTTTCTTAGAAAACATTTATATAAGTTATATGTATTATTTTTTATATGGTGTGTATGTGTATCCCTACAATACTTCTTCATGTGGTATTAAAGTGATCGGGTATGTCTGTGTAGATGGGGTATAACCTTTTGAGGGGTAGTGACAATTTGAAGATTGGTTAAAAGGGGTATTTTGCATGAAATTGTAGGTGATGTAGGTGTTTTCTACCCAGAAAATTAGGGGGTGAGGGATCTATTTAGGATTGGTTGATATTAGAGAGACCAGGATAAATGATATAGGGGTTTAGGTGATGAGTTCCCTAGCTTGGGATACTTTTAGTGATTATTTGTTGGTTGTTTCTAATGCGTTTTTGTGACCTCAATGAAAACAATATGGATAAATCAAAGTGATTATGTAAAGTATCTATAATTCATAGATATGGGTCAAATTGTTGATTTGACCTCCCAAGTATCTATGGTGATGGGTCAGAGTGTTGAAGTGACCTCATTAGAGTTCACAGGGATGGTTTAGGGTACTTGATAAGCTTATGACCTATGTATAAGGTGTGGGTCATGTGTGGTAATTTTCTTTCAAGGTTCTAGAAGACCTTACTACCATCATGGAGTTAGATTAGGTAAGGTTAGGGTTCATGGTGGACTAGTTAGCGCATGATGGATTAATTTATTGCGTGTTTATTTATGCATTTATTTTATTTTAATTCATCCACCTTTATAAACTTGTTACAAATTATGTTAAGGGACCATTGGTGGTATATTTATGAGTTTATTCTCACACCCTATATGGGAACCTTGATTCATGTGCAGACTTTATGATTAGGTATTAGGACAAGGGAAATGGCCCTATGATAGATTGTTGAGTTGGTGCCGGTGGACAGGGATATAGGTGATATCAGGATAGATTTTAGGATCTTTTACAATTGTGCATCTTTTTTTATTTTGTTCTTGTGTTTCCTTTTGTACATTAGTCTGCTACATGTGGGGATCCCTTTTAACTACTTGTATGATTCTCAATATTTTATGTCAATATGTTATTGCATGTTATGATAATTTTATTTCTTCCACTATATTGTTTTTTTTCTTACCTTTATTATTGTTTCCACTTGGTTTATTACTTGTATGGTATCTATTACTCTGATATTCACCTAATATTAAGGGAATAGTCTATTAATATATCATTTATTCCCTTAATTATAGTTGGAAGCCTCTTGAGTATGGGTAGATGCATATAAGGTCATGTATCACCCCATCCCAGATTGAGTGATTCATACCAGGGTGTTACATTAATGATTTAACATTGCAATAAAAAATTTCAATATTAGAGACTAAAATACAGGAGTAAGAGTCATGATTTAGAGCTTAGGTTGAGTAGTTTGTTTCACTAGGGTATTTTTATGTTACTTTTTTGGGATATTAAAGAGAGTGATCCTAAGGGAATTACATCTATAATATGATAGTCTCGGTAGGTACAAATGATTATTCCATATATTTTGTTTATATGATTGTTTTATATAATCTAATTTATATTTTTAAACTATTTAATTAAAGAAATTTAAGTTTTTAATTCATCAATAAAATGAGAAGCATCTATTATCTTGAGGAATCCATAGTGACATAGATGAAATCCCTAACGATCTTTGATACATTACATGATTTTATGTCTATGAACCCTCTATTTTTAGGAATTTTTTTTGTAATTATGGATCACATTCATGTCCATATGACTGATTTTATGTATGTTTATAAAAAAAAATTTAGTTTGAGCTATTTTTGTAATGATAATTATCCAAACTGAAATAACAATCATATGAAATGTCAATACTTTTCCCCTATAAAAATGATCATGAATCATGAAAATAAATATGTTACATGGTATAATTAGATTATATACTCAACATAATATTAAAAAAATAATTTTTACATAAATAAAAATACTGTAAAAAGGTTTATAAGAAAATTTCATTAGGAAAATATTCTTTCTACTTTGAAAATCACTTTTTAAAATCTAAAAACTGTGAACCTAATAAAGAAATAACTTTATTTGAACAGAAACCTGTAAAATTTTAAAGGAAACTTCAAATAATTGATGTTTCATGATGTTTTTAAACTTTTTTCATGTCATATAAGTTAAGAAATATTCATTTCACACTTTTGTAAGAAAAGTCAAAAAGTACCTAGTTCGAAAAATGACAGAAAGATCACTTTTAAAACATTTTTTAAAATCACAAAAAATGGTAAAAATAAATTTAAAAAATAATTTGAGAATAATAAAAAAAATTGAATTTTTTTTATAAAATATGTCCATGGAATATAAATATTCCTCAACTGAGACTTAAAAATAAAAAATCCTGGATAATGATGAAGTTGTGAAATAAATTGTTACCTCAGGTTCAATTTCCTTTGTACATGTTTGAACCTCCTGTATAAAAAATATATTTTTATTATACATATATTCTAGAATTATAATCATATATATCATACCATATATGATTTACTTATAATATTTTATAAACCTTTTATTATCAATTCATTGTTAAAAATCATTGGTTTGGGTGGTAACTGCTTCCTTTTTCATGAATGGTTTGGATTGATAATTTCAGTACTTACACTTATATAAAGGTTTCATAATATTCATAATTTTAATAATTATATAAATATCATATATATTAATTATATACTTATTTGTATAAATCCATAAAATATAGAGATAGAAAATGAATTACATGGTTTATGGAGACGGTAAGTTGTACGTACGCATGAACGTTGTTTTCACTTTTAAATGGATGGAATGAAAAAAAGTTAAATAATATTTCACCTTTAAATAATCATTATTATATCTTATATATTCATTAAATATATCCTTGTTATTATCTAGGTAAAATAGAAATGAAAAATGAATCACATCGCTTTGTGGAGGTGGTAGTCCACATATACGCACGAGCGACATTATCATTTCCCAATAGATGGAAAGGTAAGAAGGTAGGTATTATATTATGATTAAATAGGTATAATTATATATTAATTATCATTTATACTCATTATTTAAATATTTATAACTTTTTAAGTAAGAGGTTATGAAAAATGAATTACACCGCTACGTGGAGACATTAAGTCATATGTACACATGAACGATGTTTTTGGTTTTTATAGGATGGAAAATAGATAGAATATGGTTTTTTTATAATCATAATAACATATAATTATGTTTATTATATTTTATTTATAATTTTAGGATGGGTACAACACATTAATAGGAAGAATAAGAAGAAATAAACTTTAAAGATTCAGTAAGGTTGATTACCTTTTCTTTGGATAACTCTCTTTAAATCTCTTATTAAGGGACCTAAGGTTGGTATTTTGGAAGGTAAAGAACCTAAATAAATTGTATAAGGATTTTTATAAGATTAGTGGGTTAGTTTTGGTCAATATATATGGATAAAAGTGGTGTAAATAAGTAATGGAGGAGGTTTTCTTTTATAATTGAGGTGAGGGGCACTTAGAGAATTTCTTAAAATATTAAATTAATAAAAATTATTTATTATTTACAAATAGATAAAAATTGATATAATTTTAATATAAGGTATAAATAATTCTAAATAGTTTTATACAATAAAATTTGGACAAGTTTTGGATATTTTTTCACCCTTATCTTTAGTCTTAACCCCTCATTGACCTTTTTGATGATTATCGTACTATTAAACTTTTCTAACATCTAAGGGTTAATAATGTTACTATAAAATGAAAAAATACCCATAAATGGACCATGGTATATTTTATTAGCTATATAACATTTATTTGGATTAATAAAATATTTTTATTGATTTTAAATCATTTAATAATATATTTCTTCATAAAATATTAATAATGTCAATTTTAGAACTATTCATTTAGTTTGATTTTGATAACATAAATACAAAATATAATTCAAATAAAATGAATAAAAACATATAAAATATGTCACTTTTATCCATAAAAATCATTTTTAAAATTAAATATTTCAAATTATGCCACTTTTAATGATTTTAATATCATTTATTTTATTATTTTCATTAATTAAGTAATTATTGTGTCAGTGTTGTGTAAGCATTTAAGGTAATTATTTATTCATAAAAATTTAAAAATAAATTATAATTATGAATATAAATAATTTATATTTCAAAATAATATTTATAACTGAACATATCCTCTAGTTATCCCTATGTTAAAAATATTGTAGTTATTAAAAACAAGAGTGTGACATTTTTTACTTTTCTTTACATAAAATGCTATAAAGGTCATAATCTCATCCAAATGGAAATAAAACATTATATAACCGAATATTAGATTATTATGGATTAAATTTACTCATAAAAGTAAATTAAATCAATTTTTAGGGTCATTTTATAATCCTTATCAAATTATTTTTAAGCATTAATTACTCGATTTACCCTTTACCATGGTAACAAAAATTACTAAAGATACTATTCATATTGACCACAAATAAAAGGGAATTTCTTTAAAAAATTTGGACCTCCTGATTAAAAATATGTCATCCATTATTTAATATTCAATTTAAATAAGTTTCAAAAATTAATTTAAGATTAAAACACAAAACATAATGAAAATCAGTTTTTCAGACAAATGTATTTTAAGTATAAAAATATTTTTATACCAAATTCAACAATAAAATTGATTCTGATGAACTTAATTAGATTATTAAAAATATAATAGAACTAATTTTACTTTTAAACTATTTAAAAAAAAATTACTTTTAAAATTCTTGAAATAAAAATACAGCTTTCAACAAAAAACAATATTTTTCACTATTCACTAGAAAAACAATCTTTTCAAAAAAATCACAAAAATTCATACTAAGAAAATTTAGATATGATTATTTAAAAAATGAATTTAATTTTATCAATTAAATTTTCTAAATGTGTAAAAATTAATTATATTATTGTAATGCCCCAACTCTAATAACCCAGAGTCGGTGTATTATTACATAACATTGGCATGATCACAAGAGATCAAGTCTCAAAAGACCAATTAGTTTAGTATCCTTGGAAGTACTATATACATATATAATTTTTTCATTACATAATGGAATGGAAAAACAACAACATTGTATCCCCTTTGAACACACTCATATCCCTAAGCCTATTCATGCAGGTTAATCGTAATATACTGCTTCGCATCCTAGGAAAAATAAAACATAGAAATGGGTGAACTCAGATGCTCAGTAAGGATAAAAATATAGTGGAGACTATAATAAATAAGCATAAACATCTAAGTCAATGTATAAGACTAAAACACAAGCATTTTAAACGTAAACTTCAGCATATTATGGAAAAGATAAATCAAATAATGTCATTTACTTATTCATATGGATATTTTACTATTCGAATAATCACATGTAATATCCATAGCTAATTTCATAATAATGGAATGCATAATGTCAGACATCATAACCACATAGTCAAGTCCTCATGACAAGAATACAAATAATATTTTGTCAATGCCTTGTTCCAATACACTAGTTTGTCTCATGATACCTACTGATGCATCGAGGAGCTATAGAGGGCTCCACCCATCACTTAATAATTCCAATTCATTCCTCATATGAACGGGTTATAACATAATCTAAACATTTGTATTAAAACTAGCATACAAAAAGTCAATATTTTTACCCCAAACCATGAATGGTATAAAAATAGCACATCCATAGTCAAACATAACTCATTCAATACAATATGGAAGATTGTATTATAATAAATCAACCTCAATAAATAATAATTAAGGATATTGATATAGATGAAAATAATCAGTAAAAATATTTGAGAGAAATATCCTTTTTTTATGAAAACATTTAAAAGTCTCATTGTTTATCAGGAATCCGTTTAAAATATATTTTTGAATCAAAGTTTCATGTACCACTTTGAAACTTTTAAAAGAAATTTTAATTTTAAAACATTCATGTCCATATAAAAAATCCTTAAAACTATTTTTAAAACATGGACATTAATGAGAAAGATTTAGAAGAATAAATCCTTAAAAATTTTAAAATGATATTTTAGTTAGAGTTATTAACCAAATGAGAGACGCTTGAATGAAAATAATTGAGGTAATAAAAACCTTATAATATAATGAGAATAAAGGGATTCATGATATACTATGTCAAATTACATTATATACACCATATAAAAGTGAATTGGTGCATAATAACAAAGAAGTATCAATGGAATGTAAATTGAGATGAAATCCCATATAAATACCATATACTTAGGTTAAGGATAAATCAATGACATAATTATGTGTGACAAATATAAATACACTCAATATTATTGGATATTTAGTGTAAATAAATCATAGTACATTCACACATATTCTTGTAAAAATAACACCAATGACTTGGATGTTTAACTCAATGAATGGAAATTGAGTTAAGATTACTCTTATAAAGTTAATATAGATGACTTGAGAATTTATAAATGGAGTGATTATGTGTATCAAAAGTATATACACACAAATGGGAGTGTAAATTACTACATAAATAAATAAATAGTGATTTCACACATAATATTGGAGTAAAATAATCAAATAAGTTTGCATAAAACCCAATGAGTGGAAATTGAAATTAGAAATTCCCTTACCGATTTGGTAACTTATGAAACATAAACCCCATGAAATAAGGATCATACATTGAAGTTATAATTACCCATAAATTAAATAATATTACACAAATAATACAATCATGGACAGTACATACATCACACAAAAGGAAATAGTGGAAAATATAGCATGAATCTCACGAGAATAAAAAGTGAGAGGAAAACCCCTTACCTTGTAATTTTTCCTTATTAGAGGGTAGTTTAACCTCCTTTATAATGGTGAAATAATTTTTATTAAATTATAAAATAACCACATACATAAATATGATATCATATATGATCTTATAATATTGCTTTATTAATGATATTTCAGTAGTATCATTGTTTTGGGTGTTAACTGATTTGTTTTCCTTTATATGTTTTGTTATGTAAGTCATGTTTGTTATGTATAGGATGTATTTGATTCATATCTATAATTATATTAAGTTATTAAACATTATTTTTATTCATAAAATAAAAAATTATTCTTGAATGGTTACGATGGGGAATTAATCTCATCGCGTTCATGGAGACGGTAATCTGTACGTACACACGAGCGAAAATATAATTATATTGATGGTCAAATCATATGTAATTGTATGGTATATAATATATAAATAATAATTAACATGTTATATTTATTATTTACATCAATTATACTCATTATTATACCCATCCAAATAATGAAGTGTTCGATAACAAACTACATCATGACGTTGAGATGGTAAGCCGTACATACGTATGTATGGTGACTTTGTCATTCATAGGATGGATAGAATAATGAATATGGTTGTACCGTATTTATAATAACATCACAGTATGTATAAGGTACTGTAATTATTATTCTGTTATGGAAATAACAAATAAAGAGGAAGTGGAAGAAGAAAAGAACTTTGAAAGAGGTGATGAAATAATTACCTCTTCTTTAGGTGCTTCCTTTTCATTTAATCAAAAGGGCTCCTTAGGTTGGATTTATAATCAAATTAATGCCTCTATTTTGAATTTAGGGTAGTTGGGAGGACATTTTATTAGGTTTTTGATGAGCCAAATGGCTTTGGAGGTGTAATTTTGAGACAAGGGGAATTACCCTTTTATAAGAGAGGTGAGGGTCACTTTAGGAAAAGATTGAAATATTATTTTATTATACAATAATTTTCGGTTTCTAATGGCTCCAAAAGGATTTATTTAGATAATAAGGTGGGTATGGGTCGAAAACATCTCAAAAAATAGGTTTTAGATAGGTTTAGTTCACTATATTGACCTTATTGTTTAGATTTAACTCTTAGTTAAATAGTTTAACTTTTACCATGTATTCTTGTATTATTATAATAAATTGTTAATAAACTTAATATAAAAAGACAAGAGAACCCAAAGTGGTTCATTAATTACATATCTATCATTATATGATTCCTTTTTCCAAACCTTAGATTTTTAGGAATATCATAACATTTAATAATATAGTATTTTTTTTAAAACACATTTATGTCAATTTTGAAACTATTTAGTATTTGGTTTTTTTGAAAGTCAAAAAAACTTGATTAATTAGAACCAAATCAATTAAATATATCCCAAAATTTTATATTAACCTATAAAATTATTTTAATTCATCAAAAGTCTCAATTTACATTTATTTGGATATTTATAATATCAATTATTTTAATCTTTTATTAATAAGGTAATTACTGCATCATCATTGTGTCATAAATAAATGTAACTATTTAATGTATAAAAATTATAAATAAAATACCATTATGTAGGAAATATTTTTATATTTCTAATTAATATTTATATTTGAATTTATCTTATGTATAACCCTGTATTAAAAATGGTTTAGTTATTAAACTTTGAATTTAATACTTTTAACTCTTCTTTAAATAAAATAATAATAAATTTCATAATCTAATCCAAGTGTATCAAAAGGATCATATTTTATTCCTAAGGTCTATTTTGGTCGAAATACACTTATCTAATAGAATTAGTACATGTGTTAGGGTAATTATAATATCATTTTTACCTTTAATTACCCTATTTACTTTTAACCGTGGTAAATAAAATTGAAAAGTTAATATTCACAAAAAAAATATTTCCATCCAATTGAACCAAATTTTACTTAATGATTTCAATATTTTCTCTCATATTTTTTAAATTCAATTCACATAAGAGTTAAAATTATGTTTTATGCAAATTTGAAAATGTGCCTAGAAGGGGTAAAAGACGTTAAAAAGTTCAATACAATTTTATACATCTAATTTTATTATAAAATGACTTCAATGAATTAAATTGAACATATATTGTTATTATGTATCTATTTTTACTTAAAATAAATTTAAATAAAATAAATTATTATTTAAATAAAAAGTAGGTTTTAAACAATAACACAGTGTTTTCACTATTCATCAAAATTTGAAAGTTTTCAGAAAAAATACCAAAACTTCACCCAAAGATAATTTTGATATTCCAAATTAAAAAATGATGTTTATTTTACCAAATTCAAAAAATATAAGTTTTATTAATTAATTTAAAAAAATATTCTCGTTGCCAAAACCAGAAAGTGGGTTTTTGAGGAGTAAAAACTATCAAAAGATTGATATGTGTTTATGTCCAATTTAAATATAAAATTACTTCCAATGACCAAAATTGGATTAAATTATAAAAATATAATCTAATTATACTTCAAAACCATTCAAATGTATAGTTTAATGATCTAAATTATTTTGATTAAAAAAATTGTTTTCAATTAAAATTTAATATTTTTCATTATTCATCAAAATATGAAAGTTATCATAAAAGCACTAAAAATTTATCCAAACTAAATTTTTATGTCCTGATTCTAAATAAGAAGTTTATTTTTTCAAATTGAATACATAAAAGTATCAAATATTTGATTTAAAAAGGGTTCTCCATTAAAAGGCGGTAAAATTTCATTTTTTGAAAAATACTTATTTTATCTGAAGAATTGAATTTGTTCTAATATTATATCTAAGAAACACATAATATGGATGTAAAAATTATAAGGAGTATTTAAAATTCAAAATGCAGTTAATATTATTCATAGTCGTTTTTTGAACGGTTGGTTTGGTATGTCGTGGTGCGCTCGAACTTGGTGTTACGTGTAGCACATGCTGTTGAATTACTTTAAAGAAAATAACTTACTATGAAATCTTGGGGTGTTACATTCTTTCCCCTTTTTGGAAATTTTATCCTCTCAATTTTAAAATTGGGCTTGGGAACTTCATTGAATGTCCCGCATCATAAAAATAGTCAATAGAAATATCATTTTAAAAGAAATAAAGAGAAGTACAAATATCACCCAAGATAACCCATACTAGGATTCCATGTAGGAAAACATGGATATGGAAGATAAACTAAGTGTCAAGTTCTGATAGAGAGTGATAGAAAACATTATGAGGATAAAGTTAACAACAAGAAAACCACAAAATTTTAATGGGTTAAACAGTCATTAGTTTCCCAGTAGGAAAAGTAAATGGGCAACATTTGTTTGTTTTAAGTTCCATTTCATAAAGTTGAGGAATGATATTGACTAAGAACATAAAGAGATATACTTAATTTTTAAGTAGAGTTTCATCCTTTAATAAATTTATACAACTAACTCATCTTTTCTCCAAACGATGAATATTCAAGGTGACTTGGTCACACCTGAAGCACTAAAATCAACTTCTAGAGAATCACATAATCCACAAAGGATGAACCATATATTTCCCTTGTCTTTAGAGATTAACCAAAACCAAATGGTTAGTACAAGATCAGATGATCCTCGAAATGGATAATCCTTTATAGAAAGAAATATTAATCTTAATTTCAAAAATTAAACAAACAATACCCAAAGTTCAATTTGGGAGGTGTGTTTTGGTATCCAACAGTGTTACCGAGGAGCATAATTCGACGAGGGTTTTGGTTTTTTGATTTGTAATCAAGACTTTGGTAAAGGTTTATTTTATTCTTCTCGACAGTAGATCAGTTGGAAGATTTTTCAATGGTGTTTTATTTTGTGGTTCTGCTTTGGCTTCGTTCTTGATTGGGTATGGTGGTGGTTGTCTGGTTTGGATTTATTCATGATTGGGGGTCTCATTATTTCTGGTTCGATGGGGGTTCATAATACAGTGATGTATAATGGCGGTTTTGAGGGGCTTCGACGGTCTCTGGTGCTGGTGGTGCACGTCAGTGAATGGACAACGGTGTTTCATTCTGCAGTGGTGGGCATGGGTGTCGAGATGATAGTGATGGTGATGACGTGTTTTTAGGACGTGTGAATCTCTCCTTGGGTGGATAGCATTATTTGCGAGATATGTTGTGACAGGGTCTTTGTCTTCTGAAACAGGCGGTGTGTTGATGGTTTTTGGCACAGTGATGCTGGAACTATTTTAATATTTTTGAATTTTGAATATTGTCAAAGTGTAAGGTGTTTGTATGACTTTCTTCTAGTTTGGATGTTTTGTTGTAGGTTCCCACTTTCCCTCAAAGTGGTTTTTCAATAATATAAAAAAATGGATTGGAGTAATACCCAAAGTTCAATAAAGACCATTCAATAAACAATTGTCCTTAAAATACTTCAATATAATCCAAACTAAGATTGAATCCCAAAACTCAGAAGAATTTAATCACATAGTATTTCATATTAAATCTTAAAATTTATCTCTAAATAACATCAACTACTCTTAAAGTCTCATATAGAAGTGTAATTAACCAAATCACATATTCTCTATGACAGGTTAATCATTTCCATTAATAACCTGAATCTCTATAAAAATATAGATTCTTACAAAATAAAAATAAACCATCATTAATCCTCAAATGAAATACAATATTATTCTATTTTTCTTAGGCACATAGTGTTCCCCATAGAGCAAACGTCTTCTAAAATAACATTTATCACTTAATCACCAAATCATTTTCCTATACTAAGGATATTCATTTGATAAAACATAAGATCCCAAATCAACTTATTATTTATCAATAAAATCATTTAACTAAAAGGAATTAGTCACACTAACTAGGGACTTCACCTATTCCAGTGTTAGGTGATAAATCTCAGTCGCACTTTGGTTGGGGTTTCGATTCCCGCAGCTTTGTTTGACGCGACGGGTTGTCACACGGTCTACGTGTTGTCCTTTTTCAAAAACTATATTTTATAACATTCCCAAAATGAGATAAATTCCTAAAAATTACCATAACATAATTTAACCAAAAATGTTATCTCATACCTCTCATTTTCATCCCAAAAATTAATAACCTATAATTGCCTCAAATTCAAGGATCATATAAACCCAAATGGTCCTTTATAACTATATCCACAAAATAAAAGATAATTCTTCCTCAAATAGAATTTTCACATAACAAACTATAGGGTTACACATACAAGAGAAAAGTCTTCCAAAAAAATCCCATCAAAAAAGAGCATTAATACTTTTAAACATTTCTCCATCCATTTATTTACACATAAGTTCTTCCTTGAACTAGTGGTTATCCTATAGAATAGGGCATTGACTCAGGTAATGCACAGGTCCCCTACATTTATAGAAAATTACTTTAAATGGGTTCTTGTGATTATTTTTATTTCCTTCCATAGTACTCTTCATTTTCCCTTGGAAATTATTTACTTTATATCCTTATTTCCCATACATAAAGCATTTCTTTGATCTATTGAGACACTTTCCTGGGTGTCTCCTTCCACATTTCTGGCATGATGTAAATTGAGCTTTATTTTCTCCATGGTCTCCACCTCTAGAGCTCTTATCATTCTCCACCTTTCTCTTCTTTTTTGAGTTTGGGATTTGGTTAATGTATATATTGATGATCATATTTTTGAAAACCTGCTTCAGCATGAACACGATATCTTTTACATCTATCAACATTCCATTTAGTTGCTCATCTCCACCATCATGACCACCTTTTACATCATGTTCATTATTACTATGAATTCCTTGGAATCCAGCCATTGACTAAAACCAAAAATCATAGTGTGAGTAATAATAGTCATAAAATCATTTAGAGAATATCATGACACCTTATTTTCAATCTAAAACACCTTAAGATTAACCAAGGTTATTTATTCTCATTTTATATTAAAATCATTCAAATTGGTTTGTATGGAAAATTCGAATTATCCTAATCATATCCCCAGGGAGTGTCATAACTAAGAGTGCAGCAAGGACCATTGCTATGCACCAATTCCCATTCGAGTCTAGCTCAAAGCGGTGTTTTTGGGTTTTACCCCTAGGTACATTTGTTCCAGATCCACCTATACCTACTTGTATCCATACAGGGATGTATTTCTTGTAAAACCCACATAATATTTACATTACCAAAATTTTTTGATGTTCTTATATACTAATCCTCAAAGTATATCTTAGGGTAGTGTTTTCTAATTAGAGTTTTTCTAAATCTATCTTCTAAGGTTTGTACTAAACTTATTATGATACCAATTGTAACGCCCTGACCCTAGTAACCCAGAGTCGGTGCATTATTACATAATATTGGCATGATCACAAGAGATCAAGTCTCGAAATACTGATTAGTTTAGTATCCTTGTAAGTACTAGATACATACATAAGTTTTTCATTACATCATGAAATGTAAAAACAACAACATTGTGTCCCCTTTGAACACACTCATATCCCTTAGCCTATTCCTTCAGGTTAATCATAATATACTTATTTGAATCCTGGGAAAAATAAAACATATAAAGGGGTGATCTCAAATGCTTAGTAAGGATAACAATATAGTGAAGACTATCATAAATAAGCATAAACATTTAAGGCAATGTATAATATTAAAACACAAGCCTTTTAAACATAAACTTCCGCATATTATGGAAAATATAAATCAAATAATCTCATTTACTTATTCACATGGATATTATACTAGTATAATAATCACATTTAATATCAATATCTAATTTCATAATGATGAAATGCATAATATTGGACATCATAACCACATAGTCAAGGCCTCGTACTAAGACTACAAATAAGATTTTGTCAAGGCCTTGTGCCAAGACACTAGTTTGTCTCATGAGACCTACCGATGCATCGAGGAGCTATATTGGGATCCACCCATAACTTACTAAGTCTAATTCATTCCTCATATGAAAAGTTTTGAACATAATCTAAACATTCGTATTAAAACTAGCATACGAAATGTCAATATTTTAACCACAAACCATGAATGATATAAAAATAGCACATCCACAGTCAAATATAACTCAATAAATACAATATAGAAGATTTTATTATAATAAATCAACCTCAATCAAGAATAATGAAGGATATTGACATAGATGAAAATAATCAGTAAAACTATTTGAGATAAATATCCCTTTTTTCTTGAAAACATTTAAAATTCTCATTATTTATCAAGAAGTCATTTAAAAGAGATTTTTTGAATCAAAGTGTACCATACCACTTTGAAACTTTTAAAAGAAATTTTAATTTTAAAATATTCATGCCCATATAAATAAATCCTTAAAACCATTTTTAAAAAATTGACATTAATGAGAAATATTTATAAGAATAAATCTTTAAAACATTTAAAATTATATTTTAGTTGGAGTTCTTAAACAAATGAGAGACACTTGAATACAAATAATTGAGGTAATAAAAACCTTATAATATAATGATAATAAATGGATTCATGATATACTATGTCATATTATAGTATATACACCATATAAAAGTGAATTGGTGCATAACAACAAATAATTATCAATGGAATGTAAATTGAGATAAAATCCCATATAAAGACTATATCCTTAGGTTAAGGAAAAATCAATGAAATAATTATGTGTAAAAAATATAAATACACTCAATATTATTGGATATTAAGTGTAAATAAATCATAGTACATTCACACATATTATTGTAAAAACAACACCAATGACTTGGATGTTTAACTCAATTAATGGAAATTAAGTTAAAATTACTCTTATCAAGTACATATCGATGACTTGATAATTTATAAATGGAGTGATTATGTGTATAAAAATTATATCCACACAAAGGGGAGTGTAAATTACTACATAAATAAATAAATAGTGATTTCACACATAATATTGGAGTAAAATAATCATTGAAGTTTGCGTAAAACCCAATGAGTGGAAATTGAAATTAGAAATTCCCTTACCGATTTAGTAACTTACGAAACATACACCCCATGAAATAAGTATAATACAATGAAGTTTTAAATAACCATAAATTAAAGTATATTATACAAAATAATACAATCATGGATAGTACATACACCACAAAAAAAGAAATAGTGGCAAATATAGCATGAATCTCACGGGAATAAAAAGTGAGATGAAAACCCATTACCTTGTAATTTTTCCTTAGTAGAGGGTAGGTTAACCTCCTCTATAATTATGAAATAATTGTTATTAAATTATAAAATAAACACATAAATAAATATGATATCATATATGATCGTCTAATATTTATTGGTTAATGATATTTCAATAGTATCACTATTTTGGGTGTTAACTGATTCATTTTCCTTTATATGTTTTGTTACATAAGTATTGTTTGTTATGGATAGTATGTATTTGATCCATATTCATAATTATATTAATTTATTAAACATTTTTTTTATTCATAAAATGAAAATTATTCTTGAATGGTTACGATGGGGAATGAATCTCATCATGTTAGTGGAGACGGTAATCCGTACGTAAGCACGAGCGACAATATCATTCTATTGATTGTGAAATAGTATGTAATTGGATGGTATATCATATATACAGAATAATTAACATGTTATATTTATTATTTACATCAATTATACTCCTTATTATACCCATAAAAATAATGAAGTGTTGAATAATAAACTACACCACGACTTGGAGACGGTAAGTCATACGTACGCGCGTATGGTGACTTTGTCATTAATTGGATGGATAGAATAATTAATATGTCTGTACCATATTTATAACAACATAAAAGTATGTATAAGGTACTGGATTTATTATTGTGGTATAGAAATAACAAATAAAGAGGAAGTGGAAGAAGAAAAGATCTTTAAAAGAGGTGATGAAATAATTACCTCTTCTTTAGGTGCTTCCTTTTGATTTGATCAAAAGGGGTCATTAGGTTGGATTTATGATCAAATTAAGGCCTCTAGGTTGAATTGAGGGTAGTTTGGAGGATATTTTATCAGGGTTTGTCCTAGAAAAATGGATTTGGAGGTGTGATTTTGATATAAAGGTAAGTACCCTTTTATAAGAGAGGTGAGGGTCACTTTAGGAAAAGCTTGAAATATTATTTTATTATACAATAATTTTCACTTTCTAATGGATCCAAAGGGATTTATTTATAGGATAAGGTGTAAATGGGTTGAAAAACTCTAAAAAAAATAGGTTTTATATAGTTTTATGTCACCATATTAGCCTTATTGTTTAGATTTAACTCTTAGTTAAATAGTTTAACTTTTACCATGTATTATTGTATTATTATAATAAATGGTTAATAAACTTAATATAAAAATCCAAGAGAACCCCAAGTGGTTCATTAATGACATATATATAATTATATGAGTCCTTTTGTCAAGAATTGTATTTTTAGGAATATCATAACATTGAATAATATAGTATTTGTTTAAAAAACTCATTTATGTAAATTTTGACACTATTTAGTATTTGGTTTTTGTGAAAGTAAAAAAAACTTGATTAATTTTAAAAAATAAATTAAATAAATCCTAACATGTCATATTAACCTATAAAATTATTTTAATGCATCAAAAGTCTCAATTTAAATTTATTTGGATATTTATAATATCAATTATTTTAATCTTTCATTAATAAGTTAATTACTGCATCATCATTGTGTCATAAATAAATTTGATTATTTCACGTCTAAAAATTATAAATAAAATAACATTATGTATGAATTATTTTTATATTTATAATGAATATTTATATTCTAATTTATCTTATGTATTACCCTATATTAAAAATGGTTTAGTTATTAAACTTTGAATTTATCACTTTTAACTCTTCTTTAAACAAAATAATAATAAATGTCCTAATCTATTCCAAGTTGATAAAAAGGATCATATTTTATTCCTAAGGTTGATTTTGGTCGAAATACACTTATAAAATAGAATTAGGACATGTTTTAGGGTAATTATAATATCATTTTTACCTTTAATTACCCTATTTACTTTTAACTGTGGTAAATAAAATTGAAAAGTTGCTATTAAAAAAATATTTTCATCCTATTGAACCACATTTTACTTACTGATATCAACTGTGTCTCTTGAATTTTTGAAATTAAATTCACATAAGAGACAAAATTATGTTTTATGTAAATTTGTAAATGTGCCTAGAAGGTGGGTAAAAGATGTTAAAAAGTTCAATAAAATTTTATACATCTAATTTTATTATAAAATGACTCCAATGAATTAAATTGAACTTGTATTGGTATTATTTATCTATTTTTACTTAAAATAAATTTAAATAAAAAATAATTATTTAAATAAAAAAGTAGGTTTTAAACAATAAAGTAGTGTTTTTCACTATTCATCAAAAATTGAAAGTTTTCAGAAAAATACCAAAAATTCACCCAAATATAATTTTGATATTCCAAATTCAAAAATTATTTCTATTTTACCAAATTCAAAACATATATGTTGTATTAATTAATTTAAAAAAATATTCTCTTTGTCAAAACTAGAAAGCGGGTTTTTGAGGAGTAAAAACTATCAAAAAATTGATTTGTGTTTATGTCCAATTTAAATGTAAAATTATTTCCAATGACCAATATTGGATTAAATGATACAAATATAATATAATTATACTTCAAAACCATTCAAATTTATAATTCAACACTCTAAATTATTTTGATTAAAAAATTTATTTTCAATTAAAATTTAGTATTTTTTACTATTCATCAAAATATGAAAGTTATCAAAAAAGAACCAAAAATTTATCCAAACTAAATTTTTATGTCCCTCTTCTAAAGAATATTTTTATTTTGTCAAATTAAATATATAAAAGTTTCAAATATTGGATTTAAAAAGGGTTCTCTATTAAAAGGCGGTAAAATTGCATTTTTTGAAAAATACTTCTTTTATTTGAAAAATTGAATTTGTTCTTATATTATGTCTAAGAAACACATAATATGGATGTTAAAATTATATGGAGTATATAAAATTCAGATGCAGTTAATACTATTCATAACTATTTTTTGAACGGCTAGTTTGGTAAGTCGTGGTGCGCTCTAACTCGGTGTTGTGTGTAGCACAAGCTATTGAATTACTTTAAAGAAAATAAATTACTATGAAATATTTTGTGTTACAATTATTTTCTCATAAAAATTAATAAAAAATAATTTTTGAATAAAATGTATAAAATGAATTTACGAAAATTTGATTGTTTATTTCATAAGAATTAATCAATATATTTATATTGATTAATACATTTATATATATTTCATAATATAGGTTATAACGGTTATGTTAAAACTAATAATATTTTAATATTGTATCTGTTTAATCTCAGTGGTGTGTGTTGTATACGATATCAAACATATAATTTTTTAAATTATCTAGGTTATGTGCACCATAAGATATTGAATAAATTAAATTTATTTAAAAATAAACATATTGTAAAATCTTGGGGTGTTACATTCATCCCTCCTTCAAAAATTTCATCCTCAAACTTTCCATAATGTCACCCCATTAATAGATTTGGGTAGTTCTTTATCATAATTTTTTCTAGTTCCCATGTCACCTCTTCTATATAATGATTTCTCCAAAACAATTTTACCAAATCGAGTCATCCAATTCCTCAAAACTTATTCTCTAATCTCTAGAATCTATATAGGCTCTTCACAGTATGATAGATCAGGTTCCAGTTCTATTTCTTTGGAAGTGATCACATGTGTTAGGTTTGACATGTACTTACTTAACAAAGATATATGGAAGACATCATTTAATTCAGAAATGCTAGGTGGAAATGCCAATCGGTAATCCATAGCTTCGATTATTTCCAAAATTTCAAAAGTTTAGATGTACCTGGGGCTCATTTTTCCTTATCGAATCTTATAAAACCCTTCTATGAAGATACCTTTAAGAAAACATGTTCTCCCACTTGAAATTACAAATATTTCCTTTGTTTTTCATCATTTATCTTTTTCCTCCTTTTAACTTCTTTAATATGGGTTTGAATAGTCTTTACCTTTTCTATTGTACCCTATACAAGTTTTGGGCCTACAATATTCTTTTCCCCAACTTCAACCCAACAAGTTTTAGTGTGAAATATCTTTCCATATAATTCTTTATATGATTCCATTTGAATACTTGAATTTAAGTTACTGTTATAGGTTAATTCTAAAAAAGGTAAATATTGATCCTACATACCTTGAAAGTCAAGTGATAATGACCTCATCATGTCTTATAAGGTTTGTATTGTCCTTTCTAAATCCAGAAATCACACTTTCTAAATTTCTCATATAAATCTTTTCTTATAAGAGTCTCAAGAATGATTCATAATTCATTTTCATGGCCCTTATATCTCTTATAGTTCACCAAAATATCATCAATAAATGCCACATAAAAGTCATCAATATACTCCTTGAATACTCTATTCATTTTTGGTCTATAAAAATATAGGGTGAATTAGTCAATCCAAATGGAATTATTATAAACTCATAATGTTCATACCTCATTCTAAATGATTTCTTTAGAATATCCTTCTTCTTTACTCACAATTTATGATATCAAAAATAAAGATAAATCTTTGAAAAATAACAAGATATGTTAAGTTGATTAAATAAGTCATCAATGCGAGGAAGAGGATACTAGTTCATTATCGTAATAACATTGATTTTATTATAATTAATGCATAGCCTCATAGATCCATCTTTCTTCTTAATGAAAATATCAGGGGATCCCCAAGGTGAAACACTAGGGTGTATAAATCTCATATTACACAACTCCTCTAATTGTTTCTTCAATTCCACTAATCCCATAGTGTCGATTCTATAGGGATTCTTTGATATAGGTCTTGAATCAAGGATTAAATCAATGAAAAACTCAACCACACACTCTGGTGTATGTTTAGGTAATTCCTCAATAAATGAATCAATGTGTTCCTAAATAATAGGTACATACTCAATTTAAATATTACCTTTTCTATTCATAGGTTTCGTCTGATCATCTTCCTGAAGAATCTCATTTAGAAAACCTGATGAGGTAGATCTAAACATGAATTAGATGATGAAGTTTACCCTCTAAAGATAAGGAATTCCACATCTTCACCATGACTCATAATTTCCTTCTCCTTGCAATAAATTTTTTCATCGTATTTTGAAATTCAATTCATATACCAAGGATTATATCAAAATAAACAATTGGTATGATTATAAATTTATAAAATTGGGCATGTTTGTGTGTCGTAATGGGAACTAACTGACACATCCTTATTATGGTGATAATTTCAATAAGAGTATTGTCTGATAACTATTTTCTTAATGTTCAAGGGAAATATATAATTTTCATAGCAAACATTAAAGATATAAAATAGTGTAAAGATCCAAAATCAAATAAATCACTAGCTAAGTTTGATGATATGAATAAAGTACCTTTCACCACATCATTAGGAACTTCAAACTTAGCTATTGTGTTTGCAAAATCATACTACTTCTCCCTTGGCCATTTCTGGTGTAAATTTCCTTAACATCTTGGAAAATAATTTTCATAGTGCCCTATCTCCTTACAGTTTAAGCATTGAACATTGGTAGTTTCTTTCTTTCCCTTACAATCATGATCCCAGTGGCCCTTCTCTCCACACTTTAAAAAAATGGTTTCTCCTTTTAAACAAGTTCTAGGGTGTTTCCTTCCACAAGTATCACATGTTATAAAATTTACATTTCTATTATTTCCCATAAACATTTTTTTTTTGATTTATCATTCTCTTATTCTCTTACTTCCCTTTAGATTCATAAGACTTAGATAATTCTTTCTCTATCTTGATAGCACATTAGACTATGTCCTTGTATGATGAGAAGGTTTGGGAGAATAGTGTCCTTCAAATAAATTGATTTAACCCATTAAATAAATGGCCAATATTACTATTTGGATTATTTATATAGTCCATATAATTTCTTTCTAGACTTGTAAAGTTGGATTCATAATTAGAAACATTTTCCTCTTCCTTTTATCTTAGACTCAAGAATTGTCTCTCTATATTCTCTAATTATTCATGAGGGAAATATTTTTCCAAGAAGATTACCTTAAAATCATTTCATTCTAGGATCTTTCTTTCTTCCTAATCCTTAGTGTTTTGAATTAATGACCACATTGGTTTTTATCCCTTGAGAGATGATAAACTTCCATGACAAACTTCTCCCTTTCATTACATCCTGAAGTGAAAAATATCTTATCTAAGGAAATTATCCATTACTCAGCTATAAATGGAGTTGTAGTCCCATTGAATGATGGTGGTTGTTAATGCATGAAGTGGTATAACATTATTACACCACATTTTGGATTAGTAGGTTTCTCCATATGGTCAATGTTATTGGTCATAACTTGAGTCAGTTTCCCCAATATGGTTATAATTTGTTCAAATTTAGCTGCATCTCTAGCTCCAACTTTATTATCATACCGAGGAAAATCCCTACATGGATTATGTGCATTGATACGGTTTCTATTACTTCCACTAGGCACCATTTATAAACAATGGAATATACTAAATTAGATCATAAAATTATGAAACATAATGTATAATTTCAAAAAAAATGAAACACGTAACGTAACTTGAAAATTTATGTATAACTAATCTAGAAATCATAATCTTGGTTTCTTTAGGAATATTCTCAAAGTTCATTATAGGGTTACGTGTACACTACTAAAAATAAGGGTATTAGCGACCGCCATTGGCGGTCGCATCTGCTCCGTCGGTGTAGGACAATAGCGACCGCCAATGGCGGTCGCTATAGGTGTCCGAAGTGTTGGCCTATAGCGACCGCCAGGTGGTCGCTAATGCTGCCCGGCAGGCAGCCTATAGCGACCGCCCTTGGCGGTCGCTACACTGGAAAAAAAATTTAAAAAAATTCATATCAAAATAAATATATATTTTTTTTTATTAAATAAAAAATATATATATATATATATATTAAAGAATATATTTATATATATAATATTAAATAAAATATTTTAATATATATATATATATATTAAATAAATATATATATATAATATTAAATAAACTATTTTTCATTTTTATATATATTTATTAAATAATATATATATATATATATTAAATAAAATATTTTAATATATATATATATATATTATTAAATAAAATATTTTTCATTTTTTTAATGAAATGTACGAATTTTGTTTTTTTTCTTCACGGTGCAAAATCAAAGATAAAACAAGATAACAATCATAAAAAATGGAAAACAATTTCAAAAATCATAAACATAAAGATCATCATAAACGATAAACACGCTTCAACGATCCGAGCAGGTCCATCTATTTCAATCTTCTGCTTCAATAAACCTACAATAAGACAAAAAAACAACAAAACAAAACAAACGTAAATTAAAAATAATTATTCAGTTATTATATACATATAATAAAATTAAATCTGACATCAAATCATCGTGCTATAATAATTTAAAACCCCCAATTTAAGAAATGCTATCATTTCAGGTCATTCGGACGTTTTTGGTGTTTTATGACACCGGAAACGCGTTTCCGGTCACCGCGGTCAAACGGAACCTCCGATTGACATGTCTTCTGCCCGAACATTTCACAAATCACACAATGGCTATTGTCGTACGGTTTCATGGCATTCTGAGGTCGTTTGGGTGGTTTTGACCCCCCAACGCGCCGTTTTAGCGCGCGCCGAGCTGCTGAAAACGACACACTCGGATGTAACGCGCACACCGTACCTCCGATGGGCGTGTCGACTCCTCCTACACGTCACGAATAATATTCCTAATGTTTTCGTGTGGTTTCAGGTCATTCGGAGCACGTTTTCTCCGAATTCGACCGTCTCGCGCCGTTTTTGGTGTTTTATGACACCCGAAATGCGTTTCTGGTCATCGTGGTCAAACGGAACATCCTATTGATGTGTCGTCTGCCCGACCATTTCAAAAATCACACAACATCTGTTGTCGTACGGTTTCATGGCATTCTGAGGTCGTTCGGGTGGTTTTGACCCCCCAACGCGTTGTTTTAGCGCGCGCCAAGCTGATGAAAACGACACACTCGGACATAACGCGCGCACCGCACCTCCAATGGGCGCACCGTCTCCTCCTACACGTCACAAATAATATTCCTAATGTTTTCGTGTGGTTTCAGGTCATTCAGAGCACGTTTGCTCCCAATTCGACCGTCTCGCGCCGTTTTTGGTGTTTTATGACACCGGAAACGCATTTCTAGTCACCGCGGTCAAACGGCACCTCCGATTGACGTTCTGTCTACCCGACCATTTCAAAAATCATACAATGGCTGTTGTCGTACGGTTTCATGGTATTCTAAAGTCGTTCGGGTGATTTTGACCCCCCAACGCGCCGTTTTAGCGCGCGTCGAGCTGCTGAAAACGACAAACTCGGATGTAACGCACGCACCGCACCTCCGATGGGCGCGCCGTCTCCTCCTACACGTCAAGAATAATATTCCTAATGTCTTCGTGTGGTTTCAGGTCATTCAAAGCACGTTTGCTCCCAATTCGACCGTCTCGCGCCGTTTTTTGTGTTTTATGACACCGGAAACGTGTTTTCGGTCACCACGGTCAAACGACACCTCCGATTGACGTGACTTCTTCCCGACCATTTCACAAATCGCACAATGGCTGTTGTTGTACGGTTTCATGGCATTCCGACGTCGTTCATGTGGTTTTGACCCCCCAACGCGTCGTTTTAGCGCGCATAGAGCTGCTGAAAATGACACACTCGGACGTAACGCGCGCACCGCACCTCTGAAGGGTGAACCATCTCCTCCTACATGTCACGAATAATATTAATAATGTTTTTGTGTGGTTTCAGGTCATTTGGAGCGCGTTTGCTCCCAATTCGACCGTCTCGCCCCGTTTTTGGTGTTTTATGACACCGGAAATGCGTTTCCGGTCACCGCGGTCAAATAGCACCTTAGATTGATGTGTCGTCTACCCGAACATTTCAAAAATCGCACAACGGCTGTTTTCGTACGGTTTCATGACATTCTGAGGTCGTTCAGGTGGTTTTGACCCCCGAACGCGCCGTTTTAGCGCGCGCCGAGCTGCTGAAAACGACACACTCGGACTTAATGCGTGCACCGCACCTCCGATGGGCAGGTCGTCTCCTCCTACATGTCACGAATAATATTCCTAATGTTTTCGTGTGGTTTCAGGTCATTTGGAGCACGTTTGCTCCGAATTCGACCGTCTCACGCCGTTTTTGGTGTTTTATGACACCGAAAACGCGTTTCCAGTCACCGCGGTCAAACGGCACCTCCGATTGACGTGCCGTCTGCCCGACCATTTCACAAATCGCACAATGGCTATTTTCGTACGGTTTCATGGCATTCCGAGGTCATTCGGGTGGTTTTGACCCCCCAACGCGCCGTTTTAGCGCGCGCCGAGCTGCTGAAAACGACACACTCGGACGTAACGCGCGCACCACACCTTTGATGGGTGCTCCGTCTCCTCCTACACCTCAAGAATAATATTCCTAATGTTTTCGTGTGGTTTCAGGTCATTCGGAGCACGTTTTCTCTGAATTCGACCGTCTCGTGCCGTTTTTGGTGTTTTATGACACCGGAAACGCGTTTATGGTCACCGCGGTCAAAAGGCACCTCCTATTGACGTGTCGTCTGCTCGACCATTTCAAAAATCGCACAACGTCTGTTTTTGTACGGTTTCATGGCATTCTGAGGTCGTTCGGGTGGTTTTGACCCCCCAACGTGCCGTTTTAGCGCGCGCCGAGCTGCTGAAAACGACACACTCGGACGTAACGCGCGCACCGCACCTTCTATGGGCACTCTGTCTCCTCCTACACGTCACGAATAATATTCCTAATGTTTTTGTGTGGTTTCAAGTCATTCGGAGCACGTTTTCTACCAATTCGACCGTCTCACGCCGTTTTTGGTGTTTTATGACACTGGAAACGCGTTTCCGGTCACCGCGGTCAAACGGCACGTCTGATTGACGTGTCGTCTGCCCGACCATTTCACAAATCGCACAACGGCTGTTTTCGTATGGCTTCATGGCATTCAGAGGTCGTTCGGGTGGTTTTGACCCCCCAACGCGCCGTTTTAGTGCACGCCGAGCTGATGAAAATGACACACTCGGACGTAATGCGCGCACCACACCTCTGATGGGCACGTCATCTCCTCATACACGTCACGAATAATATTCCTAATGTTTTTGTGTGGTTTCAGGTCATTCTGAGCACGTTTTCTCCCAATTCGACCGTCTCGCGCCGTTTTTGGTGTTTTATGACACTGGAAACTCATTTCTAGTCACTGCGGTCAAACGGCACCTCCGATTGACGTTCTGTCTGCCCGACCATTTAAAAAATCATACAACGGCTTTTGTCGTACGGTTTCATGGCATTCTGAGGTCGTTCGGGTGATTTTGACCCCCCAACGCGCCGTTTTAGCGCACGCCGAGCTGCTGAAAACGACACACTTGAAAGTAATGCATGCACTGCACCTCCGATGGGTGCGTCGTCTCCTCATACACGTCACGAATAATATTCCTAATGTTTTCCTGTGGTTTCAGGTCATTCGGAGCACGTTTTCTCCCAATTCGACCGTCTCGCGCCGTTTTTTGTGTTTTATGACACCAGAAACGCGTTTCTGGTCACCACGGTCAAACGACACCTCCGATTGATGTGTCGTCTTCCCGACCATTTCAAAAATCGCACAACAGCTGTTTTCGTATGGTTTCATGGCATTCTGACGTCGTTCATGTGGTTTTGACCCCCCAACGCGCCGTTTTAGCACCCACAGAGCTGCTGAAAACGACACACTTGGAAGTAACACGCGCACCGCAACTCCGATGGGCGCTCCGTCTCCTCCTACATGTCACGAATAATATTTCTAATGTTTTCGTGTGGTTTCAGGTCATTTGGAGCATGTTTGCCCTGAATTCGGCCGTCTCGCGCCGTTTTTGGTGTTTTATGACACCGAAAACGCGTTTCCGGTCACCGTGGTCGAACAGCACCTCCAATTGATGTTTCGTCTACCCGACCATTTTACAAATCGCAAAACAGCTGTTGTCGTACGGTTTCATGGCATTCCGAGTTCGTTTGGGTGGTTTTGATCCCCCAACGTGCTGTTTTAGCGCGCACCGAGCTGCTGAAAACGACACACTCGGACATAACGCACGAACCACACCTCCGATGGGTGTACCGTCTCCTCCTACACGTCACGAATAATATTCCTAATGTTTTCGTGTGGTTTCAGGTCATTCGGAGCACGTTTGCTCTGAATTCGACCGTCTCGCGCCGTTTTTGGTGTTTTATGACACTGGAAACGCGTTTCCAGTCACCGCGGTCAAACGACACCTTCGATTGACATGTCATCTACCCGAACATTTCAAAACTCGCACAACGGCTATTTTTGTACGGTTTCATGGCATTCTGAGGTCGTTCGGGTGGTTTTGACCCCCCAACGCGCCGTTTTAGCGCGCGCCGAGCTGCTGAAAACGACACACTCGGACGTAACACGCGCACCGCACCTCCGATGGGTGCGTCGTCTCCTCCTACACGTCAGGAATAATATTACTAGTGTTTTCGTGTGGTTTCAGGTCATTCGGAGCACGTTTTCTCCCAATTAGACCGTCTCGCGCTGTTTTTGGTGTTTTATGACTCCGAAAATGTGTTTCCGGTCACCGCGGTCAAACAGAACCTCCGATTGACGTGCCGTCTGCCCAACCATTTCAAAAATCACACAACGGCTGTTTTTGTACGATTTCATGGCATTCCGAGGTTGTTCAGGTGGTTTTGACCCCCCAACGCGCCGTTTTAGCGCGCGCCGAGCTGCTGAAAACGACACACTCGGACGTAACGCGCGCACCGCAACTCCGATGGGCGCGTTGTCTCCTCCTACACGTCACGAATAATATTCCTAATGTTTTAGTGTGGTTTCAGGTCATTCGGAGCACGTTTTCTCCCAATTCGACCGTCTCGCGCCATTTTTGGTGTTTTATGACACCGGAAACGCGTTTCTGGTCACTGCGGTCAAACGGCACCTCTAATTGACGTTCCGTATGCCCGAACATTTCACAAATCGCTCAAAGGCTATTGTCGTATGGTTTCATGGAATTACGAGGTCGTTCGGTTAGTTTTGACCCCACAACGCGTCGTTTTAGCGCGCGTCGAGCTGCTGAAAATGACACAATCGAACGTAACGCGCGCACCACACCTCTAATGGGTGCGATGTCTCCTCCTACATGTCAAGAATAATATTCCTAATTTTTTTCGTGTGGTTTCAGGTCATTCGGAGCACGTTTTCTCCAAATTCGACCGTCTCGCGCCGTTTTTGGTGTTTTATGACACCAGAAACGCGTTTCTGGTCACCGCGGTCAAACAGCACCTCCGATTGACTTGCCGTCTGCTCAACCATTTCACAAATCACACAATGGCTGTTGTCGTATGGTTTAATGGCATTCTGAGGTCGTTCGGGTGGTTTTGACCCCCCAACGCGCTGTTTTAGCGCACACCGAGCTGCTGAAAACGACACACTCGGACGTAACGCGCGCACTGCACCTCCTATGGGCGCTTCGTCTCCTCCTACATGTCACGAATAATATTCCTAATGTTTTCGTGTGGTTTTAGGTCATTCGGAGCACATTTTCTCCGAATTCGACCGTCTCGCGCCGTTTTTGGTGTTTTATGACACTGGAAACGCGTTTCCGGTCACCGCTGTCAAACGGCACCTCCGATTGACGTGTCGTCTCCCCGACCATTTCACAAATCGCACAACGGCTGTTGTCGTACGGTTTCATGGAATTCTGAGGTCGTTCGGGTGGTTTTGACCCCCCAACGCGCCGTTTTAGCGCGCGCCGAGCTGCTGAAAATGACACACTCAGACGTAACGCGTGCACCGCACCTCCGATGGGCACGCTGTCTCCTCCTACACGTCACGAATAATATTCATAATGTTTTTTTGTGGTTTCAGGTCATTCGGAGCACGTTTTCTCTGAATTCGACCGTCTCGCGCCGTTTTTGGTGTTTTATGACACTAGAAACACGTTTCCAGTCACCGCGGTCAAACGACACCTCCGATTAACGTGTCTTCTGCCCGAACATTTCAAAAATCTCACAACGGCTATTGTCGTACGGTTTCATGGCATTACGAGGTCATTCAGGTGGTTTTGACCCCCCAACGCGCCGTTTTAGCGCGCGCCGAGCTGCTGAAAACGACACAATCGGACGTAACACGCGCACCGCAACTCCGATGGGCGCACCGTCTCCTCCTACACGTCACGAATAATATTCCTAATGTTTTCATGTGGTTTCAGGTCATTCAGAGCACGTTTTCTCCCAATTCAACCGTCTCACGCCGTTTTTGGTGTTTTATGACACCGGAAACGCGTTTCCGGTCACCACGGTCAAACGGAACCTCCGATTGACGTGTCGTATGCCCGAACATTTCACAAATTGAACAACGGCTGTTATCGTATGGTTTCACGGAATTATGAGGTCGTTCGGGTGGTTTTGACCCCCCAACTCGTCGTTTTAGCGCGCGTCGAGCTGCTAAAAACGACACACTCGGACGTAACGCGCGCAACGCACCTCCGATGGGCACGTCGTCTCCTCCTACATGTCACAAATAATATTTCTAATGTTTTCATGTGGTTTTAGGTCATTTGGAGGACGTTTGCTCCGAATTCGACCGTCTCGCGCCGTTTTGGTGTTTTATGACACCGGAAACGCGTTTCCAGTCACCGCGGTCAAACGGCACCTCCGATTGATGTGGCGTCCACCCCGACCATTTCAAAAATCGCACAAAGGCTGTTGTCGTACGGTTTCATGGCATTCTGAGGTCGTTCGGGTGGTTTTGACCCCCCAACGCGCCGTTTTAGCGCACGCCGAGCTGCTGAAAACGACACACTCGGACGTAACGCGCGCACCGCACCTCTGATGGGCGTGTTGTCTCCTCCTACACGTCAAGAATAATATTCCTAATGTTTTCGTGTGGTTTCAGGTCATCCGGAGCATGTTCGCTCTGAATTCGACCGTCTCGCGCCGTTTTGGTGTTTTATGACACCGGAAATGTGTTTCCAGTCACCGCGGTCAAACGGTACCTCCGATTGACATGCCGTCTACCCGACCATTTCACAAATCGCACAACGGCTGTTTTCGTACGGTTTCATGGCATTTCGAGGTTTTTCGGGTGGTTTTGACCCCCCAACGTGCCATTTTAGTGCGCGCCGAGCAGCTGAAAACGACACACTCGGACGTAACATGCACACCGCACCTCCCGATGGGAACTCCGTCTCCTCCTACACGTCACAAATAATATTCCTAATGTTTTCGTGTGGGGGCTTTTCCGGGGTGCGGGGGGGCTATCCGTGGTGCGGGGAGGGTTGTCCGGGGTGGGGGGGCTTGTCCGGAGTGCGGGGAGGGCTGTCTGGAGTGCGGGGAAGGCTGCCCGGGGTGCGGGAGGGGTGTCCGGGGTGCGGGAGGGTTGTCCGCGGTGCGGGGAGGGATGTCCGGGGTGGGGGAGGGCTGTCCGGGGTACGGGGAGGGCTGTCCGCGGTGCGGGGAGGGCTGTCCGCGGTGCGGGGGGGATGTCCGGGGTGGGGGGGCTTGTCCGGGGTGTGGGGAGGGCTGTCCAGAGTGCGGGGAGGGCTGTCCGGGGTGCGGGGAGGGCTGTCCAGGGTGGGGGGGCTTTTCCGGGGTGCGGGGGGGCTATCCGTGGTGCGGGGAGGGCTGTCTGGGGTGGGGGGCTTGTCCGGGTTGCGGGAGGGTTGTCCGTGGTGCGGGGAGGGCTGTCCGGAGTGCGGGGGGGCTGTCCAGGGTGGGGGGGCTTGTCCGGGGTGCGGGGGGGCTATCCGGAGTGCGGGGCGGGCTGTCCGGGGTAGGCCGGGGACTAAAAATAGTGAACTCAACTCATTCATTAAAAACAAGTTTAATGATTTATATTAGGAATCATGTATTTTTTTCAAAAATATTACAGAACATGCAATTTTAAACATTGAAAATTAAATGAACAAAAATATCCAAATCAATAATCAGTTTCATGGTTACTTCAATTTGTGCACACAAACATTGCATGAGGCTAAAACACACATGATACCTCCAAATCACAAAAAAACTCCATAGAAACCCAGCATAAATATCAATAACAACCCCATCATTAAAAGCAGAAACACACCTCGTGAATATGATGCGTCATGCATGTTCATCACTGACCTCCATCGGGTGGGCCAGGGGCCTACAACAAATAAACATTATGAATATTTTCATAACAAAAATAATTTAAATTAAATAAATAAATACAGTATAAACCTGCATCGTGTGATCCCCTACACCACCTGGATGCACATATTCCCACATTGCTCTAACCTCAGCAGCCAATTGCACATTTGCCTCCTCGGAAGCCCGCAGTCGTGCCTCGAACTCTGACAACTGTTGTGTCATCTGAGCAACAGCAGGACCAACAACCGCAGCGCGTGACACTACAGAACGAGGAATCCATGTTCCATAGGTCAAACTATATCCATGCCCGTCCCGACCAATGATGCGATGAAAGATCTCATCCCTTCACATGGGAAGCTGTCGCTGGTCCTCTTGCAGATGTTCTAATTCAACTTCAAATTGAGCCTGTGAAATATTTAAATATATATATGTATATTAATATACAGATTTTATGTAAGTATTGGTAATGATTACAAGAACTTACTATCAATACTGCAGCCTCTGGATCATTGCGATCACGAGTCCTCATCCACACCGAAATTTTATCAGTTGGTGCACCTTTCTCCCGCAACTATATATGAATAGAATATAAACACAAAACCGTATTAATTAAAAAAATTAAAAAATAAATAATAAATACCACATGTCGGATCTGAGACATGTGACGAGTCCTGATCCTGTGAGGTGGTCCCTGCAACACTCGATTCTCAGAATGGCGTGTAGACACCTCCTACATTCAATTCATTCAAATATCAAACAAATCACACATTCTTGAAAATATATATACCAAAATAAATATACAAACCGCAACACCCTCAGTTGACCAATATGCAACTAAATCACGCCACTGAGCCAGAAGGACACCTCTCGGGACTTTTTCTAGAATGTCTGGGGCACCCACATTTGGTACCAAATGGTCCCTCTTGACTTTGCCTTTATAGTCTTTCCACATCTTTCGGCATTTTCTCATACACACTGGCCGAAACTCATCGGGACATACTATCAAATTTTGCTTTTAATGAAAAAATCACATATGTTATTGTTGTTTATAGATAGGGAATAAAGTAAAATGATCTTCTTACCTGAACCTCCCTCCAAAGACGATCTAATGTGTCCTGAGGGATAGAAGCCCAGTCACGCGTGGTCAATGTAAATCGATGTGGATCACATATGATATGACCCAACTGAAGAATAAATGCAGGGGAATTCCGTCCCACAGGATGAAATACATCATCAAATGAAACATCAAAAGTCTTTTCGGAATTCCATGATAATATGCCACGACCAGGGCCTCTCCTACGAGAGGAAGAAGTAGTCGAGTCTGATCCTGTTGAAAACAATTTTATATACAAAATGACAGATGTTATATATATATATATATATATATATATATATATATATATATATTAATAACATAAAAAAAAGAGACAATGACATTCCAACATACCTCGACTCTGAGACGTAGATGCCTCAGATAGATGATGTGGATCTTCTGCCTCTTCCCCTGACATGCCTGCAGTCATGGAAAACATTAGTAAGGGGACTATCCAAAGTACCCAAATGATAAATTGAATTGTTTTTTAAAAAAATCAAACTTGTATAGTTGTTAATCAAACAAAAAGGGATTGAATAATTAGTTATGAATGAATTTTAAAAAATCAGAGAGTTCACAAAACAGATTTACAAATTATGTACAAAACCAATCAATGCATAGCCAAATTTCAAATTGAATTAATAAAAATTCAAACAGCACATGAATCAAATGAAGAATACCTCAATGAGAAGATACACCGACAATAACATCAATATAACATGAGTTAAATCACCCTAAATATTTATAACTGAATAAACTACCAAAAGTGAGGATTAAAACTTACAAGGATTTATAAAATGTTTAGATAATTTATGATATCTTAGGCTGAATAGTGGGAAAACAATTATACCTTTCATTAAGCATGCAAATTGACCGTTTCTCCTTCAACAGCCGCTCTGAACCAATAAATATCTTCTTCACGTTGAACTGCGGTATGTTGATAAAGCTGTTGGGAAACAAAAGGAACAGTCTTGGATTCATCTTGTTCAAATACAAACACTCCTCACCGAGACATTTTGACAACAACTTGCCAACTTGTATTCGAAGGAAAAGTAATGAAGAATACTTGTTCCGCTTGTGATGTCAAAATGAAAGGTTCATTATCAACTCATTCATTTCTGTATAACATATAGTTAAAATTCACCAATGAAAACTGATATTGATCGACTTTACATCCACGCACTGGATCAACCCAATTACACTTTAACAATATGTACTTCAACCCATGTGTGTATACAACTTCAATGATGTCTATCAATTGACCATAGTAATAACCAGAATCGACAAATGGACAACTGATGCCACTGTTTTGTGTTGCTCGTTTGTCGTCAACATCTTTAATGCGAAATCGAAAACCATTAGCATCTATAGATTTATAACGACGAGCCGTTATAGATGGACCCTCAGCCAGTTGGATAAATTCTTCAGTTAGCGTGGGGTCCCCTAACTCCCTCAGCTTATAAACCTACATAATTCATAGAATTAAATAATGATATATGATAAAATAAATTAGTATAATACTTCACTCATAATGAAAATCAATTTATACGTACATAATCCTTGAACCAATCATGAAATGACGCATAATGAGACTGTTGAATTTTCAAATCAGTTGCACGATGCATCTCTTCTTTTATCTCATTAATGTGTTTTCTGCAAATGATAACGTAATGTTTAAATGATCAACTTATGCAAACAAAACATGTAAAAGTTAAACAATAAAAGTGATAAGATACTTACTGCATTAATGGTGCAATTGATGGAGTATTGAACAAGATATATCGATGCGCTTGTATCTACTCGATGTTGTCCATATCATATGTGGTTCCTTCTCCAACTGGACCATCCTGAATCCAAGAGGGCTTATCTGATTTTGTTTCAACATCCGTAAGATATTCTGCACAAAAATTAGTACACTCATCCATCAAATAACCATTGGCTATTGATGCCTCCGGACGAGCTCTGTTGCGTACAAATCGTTTTAATGTACTCAAATACCACTCAATAGGATACATCCACCTGAATTGCACTGGACTAGTAGCCATTACTTCATCAGTTAGGTGCACTGTCAAATGGACCATAACATCAAAAAATGAGGGGGGAAATAGTTTCTCAAAGTGACAAAGCGTAAGTACAATTCGGTCCTGTAGACTTTTTAAATCACTCATTCGTTGATTTCTTAAACAAAGTTGTCTAAAAAAATTACTCATCTCAATCAACGGATGAACAACATTGGGGGATAAACAATCACAAATTGCGATTGGAATCAACTACTGAAGTAGTATGTGATTGTCATGACTTTTCAACCCTTGCAATGTCTTGATTTTCAGATTCACACACTTTGAAATATTAGAAGAGTAACCATCAGGCACCTTGAGCATCTTCAAAATGGAAATAAATGTCTCTTTCTCCTTTGTAGTCATCGTATACTGTGCAACAGGCATATATGCCTTGTTTCCCTCAGCTAACTGTAAATGCAACTGTTTCCTTAAACCCATTTCTTCCAAATCACGGCGTGCATTAACATGGTCCTTTGATTTCCCACTGACACCTAAAATGGTACACAATATGTTATCACAAACATTATTTTCAATGTGCATGACATCCAAATTATGCCTCGGCATGTTAGTTTTCCAATACGGAAGACTATAAAAAATACTTTTCTTTTTCCAATTGTGACTGCGCTGCCTACCCGCAGCTCGAATATTACGTACCGGAGGAGCCACCAAATCTTGAATTTCATATACCGTGTGGATGTTTTCTTCCTCAATCTGCGATAACATTTCGACTCCTGTCATGATCTTTGGTGCTGGGTTGAACTCTCTAGAACCATCAAATGTCACTTTGTCCTTTCTGAACCTGTGCTGAGGGGGGAGAAAATGTTTGTGACCCATGTATGCCCATTTTTTGGAATGCTTAAGCCATACAGATTTTTTACTTTTGTTGCAATAAGGGCAAGAAAATTCCCCTTTCGTACTCCAGCCTGATAAATTTGCATAAGCTGGGAAGTCATTGATTGTCCATAATAAAGTAGCCTGTAATTTGAACATTTCATTCGTTTCACAGTCATAAGTCATCACACCATCGCCCCAAAATTCATTCAACTCATCAATAAATGGATGAAGGTAAACATCAATCTTATCCCCTGGACTTTTAGGTCCATCAATAAGAGTGGAAAGTAATATAAATTGTTTCTTCATATAAAGCCATGAAGGAAGATTATACGGAACCAACACCACGGGCCATGTGCTATGAGTTGCACCAATCATAGACTGGAATGGATTGAAACCATCTGCTGCCAATCCCAATCAGACATTACGAACATCTTTGGAAAAGTCGGGATGTCTCTTATCAAAATCCTTCCATGCATGAGAGTCTGTCGGGTGGGTTAACATATCACTTTCATGAACTCTTTCTACATTCCATCTCATTAAATTAGAAACTTTAGATGACATAAAAAATCTTTTCAACCTTGGTTTAAGGGGAAAGTAACGCATTTTCTTTACGGCAATCGGTTTCCCCTGTATCACAATCTGACTTTGATGAGTCTGATTTCCCCTATTCTCTTTCCACCTGGAAGCACTACAAACCGTACAAATATCCAAATGGGCAGTTTCCTTTCTAAACAACATACAGTTGTTTGCACATGCATCTATGGTCTCATATGTAAAACCTAAGTTCTCTGTCAGCTTATGAGCATGGTAATACGACTCAGGAATCTTAGCGTCGACAGGAAGAACCTTTTTCAATAACACCAACAGCATGTCGAATGATGTGTCTGAACAATGATTCAAAGTCTTCAAATGCAACAACTCCATGATAAACAACAATTTATTGAAAGAAGTACATCCAGGATATAATTCTGTTTTTTCATCATCAATTGCTTCATAAAACCTCCTCGAATCACGATCTACACTAGAGCGAAGATTTATCTCACCGGTCTCAAGATTCTGGATGTCAATGCCTTCAGGATCCAACCCACGTACCATTTCAGTAAGCATTTCATGCATTGGATCATTCATCCTTGCATCAACATCCATCTGAACAGTATCCGTATTTTCACAACGAACATATTCTTCTCCATGACGATTCCAACTCTTATAATTTCTTAGAAATCCATTAAAGAATAGGTGCTCCCTCACAGTATCTCGTGTGAATTGATATCTGTTAGCAAATTTTCTACATGGAAAACTAATATAGTCACTTTCAAATCCTCTGGTGAAGTCAATAAACTGCATAATGCCATTGAAATACTCTCTAGATGTTCGATTTGGAAGATCAATCCAACTCTTATCCATAATAAGATCCCTATAACAAACATTTACACAAGACTTATTACATTTTCATTTTTCATATCAAATATATTTAAAATAAATACTAATTAATTGTTTGTGAACCATTTATAAAATAATAATGTAAGTGAAATCCCACGTCATACCTGATTGCGCTACAAACCTGGAAGGGAGGGGAGCCGAAGGCGGTGCTGCGAGAGGAGAGTCAGCGGTGGGGAGCCGGAGCCGGAGCTGGTGCGGTAAGGGAGGGGACGAAGAGGAAGGGGACGGGGGTTGGAGGGGTGCAGGGAGGGGGGTGTTCGGGGTGCTGGGGGGGAGGGACGAGGGGGCGGAGGGCCGAGGGCGGAGGTCGGAGGCCGGAGTGGATGGAGGCCAAAGGCCAGAGGGCGGCCGGAGGACTGTCGGAGGGCTGCCCTAGGGCTGCCAGGCTGCCGGAGTCAGGTGGCGGGAGGCCCGAGGGTAGAGGGAGGCCGCAGCCGGAGGTCGTAGGGCGGCCAAAGGGTGGCCGGAGGAGGGCGGGGCCGGCGGAGGGCGGCCGGAGGGTAGCCGGAGGGCGGCCGGAGTCTAGAGGGCGGTCGGAGGGTGGCTGGAGGCCGGAGGGCGGCCTGAGGGTGGACGGAGGGTGGAGGGTGGCCGGAGGGCGGACGGAGGGTGGCCGATGGAGGGTAGGGCCGGCGGAGGGCGGGGCCGGTGGAGGGCAGTGGAGGGCGGGGCGGCGGAGGGCGGGGCGGCGGAGGGCGGGGCGGCGGAGGGCGGGGCGGCGGAGGGCGGGGTGGCGGGGAGGGCGGGGCGGCGGGGAGGGCGCGTGGCGTCGGGGAGGGCGCGGGCGACGGGAGGGGGGAATTCGGGGGGGGGGGGGGGGGGGCGCTTCGCGAGAGGAGGGGGCGCGGAAGCCCCCTTTTTTAAGGAAATGTAGCGACCGCCATTGGCGGTCTCTATAGGTTAAGGGGCTCAAAAGCCCATATTTCTAGTGGTGGTACCTAATATATGTTTTCCTAAATCTAATTTATCAAGTTTTCTATTAAACTTTCTATCATAAAAACTATAAAGATCCCAATTCTAGTATCCCAAAATCAGTGGTTACTTTATTATCTTTCCATAAGATACACTAAATCACATCCCAAAGGATAAAATAGTTTAGTAATATTGGAAAACTAGATACATACTGGAATTACACATTATATTTTAAAAATTAAAATAAAACATAGTATTTTCTTTTAGAACACCATTATTTGCTTAAATATATCCCTCCATATTAATCATAAAATACTTCCTAGAATCTATAGGAAAAGAAACATAAAAAAGGGGTGATCTCATATGCTCGATAAGGGTATGTATATAGGATAAGCTAATAAGGAATGAATAATATGGAAAGAATAAAAGATGGTCAAGTAATTACATATAAATAATAACATGGTCTAGAAACTTTTATATAGATATCAAATCAAATAATCACATGGACTAAAATAATTTAATTCTTATTTTTGGAATACATAATGTCAAACATTTAAAACATATCGTCAAGGCCTTAGCCAAGACATCTGAAAATAAATAGGTAAGGCCTCGACCAAAACCCAATCTAGTTTGTATCATGAGACTAATCGATGCATTGAGGGGCCATATTGGGCCCTGCATATCACTTACAAAGTATAATGCATTACTCATATGAATAAATAATATAATTGAATCAAAGTGCTTTAACAATCAATAATTTTCTATATTGGAAGAACTATCATATGGAATTTCAATACTTTCCCCCAGTCAAAATGATCATAAAACATCTAAAGAAATATGGTGGATGGTGTAATTAAATCATATAATCAACATAATATTCAAAAAAATATGTTTATATAGATTAATATAATTTAAAATTTTCATACAAAAATTTCTTGAAGAAGATACCCTTTTTACTTTGAAAATCACTTTTTAAAATTTAAAAACTATGCATATAATAGAGAAATCATTTTATTTAAAAATAACCATGGAAACTTGTAAAGGAATATTCAAATAATTGAGAATTTATGATGGTGTTAAATTCCATTCATGTTTTATAATTCAAAAAACATTTCTTTCACACTTTTGTAAAAAAAGTCAAAAAGTACCTTGTTCGGAAAATAACAGGAACATTCTTTTTAAAACATTTTTTAAAAAGTAAAAGAAGGGTAAAAATGTGTTTAAAAATCATTGGATAATAGTAAAAAGAAATTTTTTTTAAAAAATAGAAAACATGGATATGGAATAGAAATATTCCTCAACTGAAACTAAAAATTAAACAATCTTGATTAATAATGAGATTGTAAAATAAACCATTGCCTAAGGTTTGATTTCATTTGTACGTGTTTAAAATTCATGTATAATAAATATATATTTATAATAAATCTATTATAGAACCATAATCATATATATAATACCATATATGATTTAATTATAATATTCTATCACCTTTTTATTATCGATTCATTGTTAAAAATCATTGTTTCAGGTGGTAATTGCTTCATTCTTCATGTATGATTTGGATTGATAGTTTCGTTCCTTGTAATTTGATCAAGGTTACATCATATAAATAATTTTAATAATGATATAAATATCATATATATTCATTATATACATATTTATAGTAATCCATAAAATATAGAGATAGAAAATAAATTGCACCGTTCATGGAGACGGTAGGTCGTACGTACACATGAACATTGTTTTCACTTTTAAATGGATGGAACAAGAGAAAGTTAAATAATATTTAAATTTTTTAAAAAAAATATTATATCATATATATAAATTAAATATATCCTTATTATCATCCAATTAAAATATAAATGAAAAATGAATCACATCGCGTCATGGAGGTGGTAGTCCACACATACACACAAGTGAAGATATTGTTTCCCAAAGGATTGGAAGGTAAGAAGGTAGATTTGATATTATTATTATAGAGGTATAATAATGTCAGAATTATCATATGTACTTATTATTTTCATATTTATAACCATCCAAGTGAATTGGTGATGAAAAATAAATTACACCACTATGTAGAGATGTTAAGTTGTACGTATGCACAAGCGATGTTTTCATTTTTCATATGATGGAAAAGAGATAGAATATGGTTGAAACATAATAATAATAACATATTGGTATATTTATAATACTGGATTTATTATTTTAGGATGGGCACAACACATGAATAGTAAGTAAAAGAAGAAATAAACTTGAAATAGATAGTAAAGTTGATTACCACTTCTTTGGTGAACTCCCTTTAGACCTATTCTTAAGGGATCAAGGGTTGCTATTTTGGAAGGTAAAGAACCACAATAACTTAGATAAGAATTTTTAGAAGAGTAATTTTCAAGGTTTAGTCGATATATATGGCTCAAAGTGGTGAAAAGAAGTAATGGAGGAGGTTCCCTTTTATAATTGAGGTGAGGGATACTTTTGGAATTTCTTAAAATATTAAATTAATATAAATTATTTATTATGTTAAAATAGATAAAAATTGATATAATTAGGATATAAGGTATATATAAGTCTAAATAATTTCATAAAATAAAATATGAAAAAAAAAATTGATATGTTTTCACCCTTATATTTTAGTTTTAACCTCTCATTAACCCTTTTGACGATTATTATACTATTAAAATTTTATGCCCTCTAAGGGTAAACAATGTTACTATAAAATAAAAATTGTCCCATAAATGGACCATGGTATATTTTTTTTAACCATAAACCATTAATGTTTTTCAAATATATAATTTTTATGAATTTTAAATCATTTAATAAAATATTTTTTTCATAAAATATTGATAATGTCAATTTTAGAACTATTCATTTAGTTTGACTTTAATAATATAAATAAAACAAATTAATTCGAATAAAATGCATAAAAACATCTATAAAATTTCATTTTTATCTATAAAATTCATTGTTCACATTAATTATTTCAAATTATACCACTTTTAATGATTTTAATATCGTTTATTTTATTTTTTTTATTGATTAAATAATTACTACATCAATGTTATGTAAGCATTTAAGGTAATTATTTATTCAAAAAAAATTAAAAATAAATTATTATGGTGAATATAAATAATTTAGGTTTAAAATTTTATTTATAACTAAACATATCCTATGGTTATACATATGTTAAAAATATTATAGTAATTAAAAACAAGAGTGTGACGTTTTTTATTTTTCTTTGCTTAAAATAATATAAAGGTCATAACTTCATCCAAATGGAAATAAAAAGAAATATAACATAATATTGAATGATTATAAATAAAATTCAAACATACAATAAAATTAAGGTAAGTTTAGGGTCATTTTATAATATGTATCATGTTATATTTAACCATTAATTACATGATTTATCATTTATCATGGTAACAAAAATTACTAAAGCTACTATTAATATTGAACAAAAATAGGAGGGACCCATTTAATAAATTTGGAATTTATGGTTAAAATTTTATTATCCATTCTTTAATATTCAATTTCAATAATTTGTATATATTAATTTAAGATTAAAATTAAAAACGCAATGAAAAGCAGTTTTTCAAAAAAAAATCATTCTAAGTATTAAAATAATTTTAGAAAAAATTCAACCATAAAATTGATTATAATTAAATTAATTAGAATTTTAATAATATAATATAACTAATTTTAATTTTAAATTATTTTAAAACAAAATTCTACTTTTAAAATTCTTGAAATAAAAAATATAATTTTCAATAAAAACTAGATTTTTTACTATTCACTGAAAAATTAATCTTTTTAGAAAAATCACAAAAATTTACACTAAGAAAATTTTGATATTATTATTTAAAATATTAATTTAATTTCATCAAATATATTTTCCAAAAATGAAAAAATTAATTATATTATTTTCTCATAAAAAGTAATAAAAACATTTTTAAAGAAAAAAAATAAAATGACTTTGTTAAAATGTAAGTGTTTATTTCCAAATAATTAATAAATAAATTTTTATTTATTAATAAATTTATATATATATCATAACATGGTTAATAATATTCATACCATCTAATTTAATGTCTATGTTATAATAGTCGTGTTAAAATGATAATATTTTAATAGCGTGTCCATTTAAGCTTGGTGGTGTGTGTTGTATCTATAAAACATAGAATTATTTTAAAATCCCAGGGTTTCATGCACCGTAAGCTATTGAATAAATTAAATTTATTTAAAAATAAACATACCATAAAATCTTGGGGTGTTATATTCTTCCCACCTTCAAAAAAAAATTTCCTTAAAATTTACAAAATGTCACCTCATGAATAGATTTGGGTAGTTCTTTATCATAATTTATTCAGGTTCTCATGTTTACTCTTCTATCTTATGATTTATCCAATGTAACTTTACCATCCATGTGATCTGATTCCTCAAAATTTGTTCTCTAATTTCTATAATCGTGATAGACTCTTTACTGTATGATAGATCAGGTTCCAATTCTATTTCTTTAGAAGTGGTCACATGAATCAAGTCTGGCATGTAATTACATAATAAAGGGATATATAAGACATCATGTAATTTAGAAAGGCTAGGTGAAAATTCCAATTGGTAAGACACATCTCCAATTCTTTCTAGGATTTCAAAAAAATTGATGTACCTAGGGCTCATTTTTTCTTTCTTATCGAATCTTATAACACCCTTCTATGGAGATACCTTCTAGAAAACATGTTCTTCGGCATGAAATTCAAAATATTTACTTTGGTTGTAAACATGGATCTTTTTCCTACTTTGGGCTACTTTGATATGGGTTTGAATAGTCTTTAACTTTTCCATTATTTCCTCCATAATTTATGGTCCTACAAGCTTTCTTTCCCCAACTTCATCCCAACAAGTTAGAGTATGACATCTCTTGACATATAATGCTTTATACAGTGTCATTTGAATACTTGAATGGAAGATATTGTTATAGGTAAATTATACCAAAGGAAAATACTAATCTCATATACTTTGAAAGTCAAGTTATAATGACCTCAAAATGTCTTATAATGTTTGGATATTCCTTTCTAACTTCTCATCAATTTGAGGACGATAAGTGGTTCTCAAATGAATATTTGGATCAAGAGCATTTTTAAGAATTTTTTAGAATTCTAATGTAAATCACGGATCATGATTTGACACAATTGAAATTGGTTCACCATTAAGTCTTAATAATTCATTAATATAGAGCCACACAAGGCACTCTAGAGGTAAATCTTCTCTTATAGAGAGGAAATGTGAAAATTTGGTAAGAAAGTAAACAATAAACCATATTACATCATTATTTCTTGGAGTATTTGGTAATCTAGTGAAAATTTTCATAGTAATTTCATCTTGTTTACATGTATAATGAGAAGAGGTTGCATGAATCCTCTAGTATGTTGTCTCTCAACCTTTATCTCTTTACAAACCAAATATCTTAACACATAATCAGCAATTTCCGCTTCATATTATCCCACCAAAAATGTTCCTTCAAATATCTATAAATCTTGGTGCTACCAGGGTGTATAGACAAATTAAAGTTGTGAGAATCATCCAACAATTCTATCTTCATCTCAGTTTTAGATGGAGCACATAGTCTCTTTCCAAATTTCATAACATTATCTTCATATATGAAGTATTCCAATTTACCACCACTTACAGCTTTAATTTTCTTTTTCAAATTCTCATCATAAAATTGAGAACATTTTATCTTTTATAATAAATATGGTTTGGAAATAATTTGAAAAAGGAGTGATGTTTGCCCTTCCTTAATAATTTCCATACCCATATTTACTAAATCTATGAACATATGATCCTTTTCGATCCTTATTTTGGCCAGAACTCCATGATCTTTCTTTCTCAATGCATCTGATACCTTATTTTCCTTCCATGTGTGGTATTATATTGAACAATCATAATCCTTGAGTATCTCAAGTCATCCCCTCTACCTCATGTTTATCACTTTCTATGAGAATATATATTTCAAACTCTTATTATTTGTATATATATCACATCTTTTTCTATATATCTTCAAATCAAATATTATGGATGATAACTCAATATCATGGGTAGGATAATTCTTTTCATGATTATTTAACTATCTAGATACATAATCAATAACTTTATCATTCTTCATAAGGACACAAACAAGTCCCTTCTTTGATACATCACTATATATCACAAATCCACCATTTCCTAATGGTGGATTCATGATAGGATCATTCACCAATATCATATTAAATTCTTAAAATAATTCTTTACATTCCTTTGTCTAAATGAACTTAACCCCTTTATGAGTAATCTTGGTTAACGGGTTAGCTAATTGGGAAAAATTTTGACCAAATTGTTGATAATAACCTACAAAACCAATAAAACTACATACCTAAATTATGTTTGCTAGTATAGGCCATTCTTGTACTACCTTTTTCTTTATAGGATAAATTGATATTCCATCCTTAGAGACAATATGTCCAAGAAAAAAAACTTTCTGAAACTAGAATACATACTTGTTAAATTTCCTATATAACTCTTTTCTTTTAAAAGTATTGAGAATGATTCTTAATTGTTTTTCATGGTACTCATAAATCTTAGATTACATAAACATATCATCAATAAATACCACAACAAAATCATCAATATACTCCTTGAATACTATATTCATTAGGTCTATAAAAAATAGAGGGTTTTGTTAGTTAATCCAAATATCATTAATGTAAACTCGTAATTTCCATACCTTATTTTAAATGATATATTTGAAATATCCTCCTTCTTTACTTATAATTGATGATATGAATAATGAAGATAAATCTTTAAAAAATAATGAATTCCATGAATTTGATCAAATAAGTCATCAATGTGAGGCAGAGGATACTCGTTCTTTATCGTAATAGCATTGATTTTCCTATAATTAATGGATAGATTCATAGATCAATATTTCTTATTAACAAAAAGAATAGGTTCTCCCAAAGGTGATATACTAGGGTGTATAAATCCCTTATTTCATAACTCCTATTATTTTTTATTCAATTCCACTAATCCTGTAATGGACATTCTATAGGGATTGTTTTATATAGGTCTTACATCAAGGATTAAATCAATGAAAAACTTGACCTCACACTCTGGTGGATGTTCAAGTAATTACTCATGAAATACATCAATGTATTCTTGCACAATAGGTACATCATCAAATTGAAGATTACCTTTTCATCCGTAGGTTGTGTCTGCTCGTCTTTCCCAAGAATTTCATTTAGAAAAACTGCTAGGGGTGGATCTAAAAATGAATCAAATGATGAAGTTTCCCCTCTGAAGATAAGGAATTCAACATCTCCGTTATGAATCATAATTTCCTTATCCTTGCAATAAATTTTTTTTCATTATATTTTGAAATTAAGTCCATAATAATGATTTTTATATCAAAATCAACCATTGGTATGATTATAAATTTGGAGAATATTTTATGTTTGTGTGTCATAATGGGAACTGATAGACACATCCTTGTTATGGTGAGAATTCCATTAGGAGTTTTTATTGATAACAATTTTATTAAGGTACTAGGGAAATATCTAATATTTTAGAAAATTTGGAATATATAAATTAGTGTAAAGATCCATAATCAAAGAAATTATTAGATAAGTTTGAGGATATGATTAAATTATATTCCACCACATCATTATAAACTTCAAATATAGATGTTGTGATCTCAAAAGATTGGCCTTTCTCCCTTGTCCTTTTTTGGGGGAAATTCCCTTGACACCTGGGATAATTATTTTCATAGTTCATCATCTCCTTATAGGTGAAGCATTAAACATTGGTAGCTTCTTTTTTCCCTTGAAATTATAAGCCTGGTGTCCCTTCTCTCCACGCTTTAAATAAACTCCTTTACCTTTTAAGTAAGTACTAGGGTTTTTCCTTCCATAAGTATGACATGTTGGAAAATTTCCCTTTATCTTCTTACCCTTATCAATTTTTTCTCTATAATACTCTTCTTCTCCCACTTCCTTTTAGAGCCATAATACTTAGAGAATTATTTCTATCTCTTAATGTCACATGATAGTATGTTCTCTTATGATGAGAAGGTTTAGGAGACTAGTGTTATTTGAAGGAATGGATTTAACTCATCAAATAAATAGTCAATATTTATCTTTGGATTATGTATATAGTCCATAGAATGTCTTTATAACCTTGTAAAATTGGATTCATACTTAACAACATTTTCCTCTTCTTTTTGTCTCAGACTCAAGAATTGTATCTCCATTCATGAGGAAAATATTTTTCCAAGAAGAGTTACTTAAAATCCTTCTATTCTAGGATATTTATTTCTTAATAATACTTAGTGCTTTGAATCAATGACCACCATCGTTATGAATCCCCTAAGAGATGATATATTGTCATGAAAAACTTCTCCCTTTCATTACTTCCCAAAGTGAAAAATATATTCTCTAAGGAACTTATCCATCGCTCGGCTACAAATAGATTTTTATTCCCATTTAATTATGGTAATTTTTGATGCATGAAGTGGTCTAACATTGTTACACCACATTGTATATTAGTAGGTTTCTCCATAAGAGAAATTTTATTGGTTATAACCTAATCCATCTACCTCAATATATTTATAATTTTTTTAGCTCCAGCTATAGCTCTTGATCCAGCTTCATTATTATCCCTATGAGGTAAATCCCTACATGGATTACATGTATTAATACAATTTTCATTACTTTCACTAGAAATCATTTCTAAACAATGGAATATACTAAATTAGATCACAAAATTATGAAACATAATTTATAATTTCAAAACAAGTGAAACACTTAACAAAAATTGAAAATTTATGTACAACTAATCTCAAAATAATAATATTGGTTTCTTTGGGAATATTCTCAAAGTCCGTTATAGGGTTATGTTTTCCTAATATATATTTTTTAAAATCTAGTTCTCCAAGGTTTATAATAAACTTATTATAATACCAACTATAAGGTCCCTTATTCTAGTATCCCAAAATCAGTGGTTACTTTATTATATTGGCATAAGATACAAGCAATCACATCCCAAAGGACTGAATAGTTTAGTAGTATTGGAAAACTAGATACATACTATAATTACACATTTTATTTGAAAGCTTAAAATAAAACATAGTATTTTATTCTATAAAACCATTATTCTATTTAGAATATCCCTACATATCAATAACAAAACACTACATGGAATATAGAGAAAAATAAACATAATAAAGGGGTAAGTGAAAATGCTCGGTAAGGGTATGCGTATAGGAAAAGCTAACAAGGCATGAATAATATGGAAAGAATAAATTATGATCAAGTAATTCTATATAAATAATCAAATGATCTATAAAATCACCCATGTATAGAAAATTAAATAATCACATGGACATCAATAACTAAATTCATAATGATGGAATACATAAGGTCAGACATCTGAAACATATCGTTGAGGCCTTGGCCAAGACATTTGAAAATAAATAGGTAAGGCCTCAGAAAAAATTCAATCTATTTTGTATCATGAGACCTATTTATGAATCAAGGGGATATAGTGGGACCCATATATCACTTAATAAGTCCAATTCATTATTCGTGTGAATAAATAATACAAATGAATCAGCATTCCTTAGATCGAACTTTTATTTTTATTCAAAAAGTAAGATCCTACCATAGACAAAAATTCATGGTGGTATAAAATGATGAATCCCTAAGGCATTCCCAAGAACAAAACCAATACATTCCTGAGGAAGTGATCCCACTCTAGAGAAAACCAACAAGGGCTCATCATGACTACTCCCCTGAGAAAGAGCATTTGTGGTGAAGTTGGCCTCCCTAGGAATATGTCAAACCACACATCCATTATAAATATCTAAGGTGCAACCAAGAACGAGGTAAGTTAAGCACCAAGGTACCTTAAATTTCCCTTGTAGGGCCTGAATCAACACCTCATAGTCTGATTCCACTTCCAAAACTACCAACTATAACCTTTTTCAAAGCATAACACCCATGTGCAACGCCCATACCTCTATACTCAATGAACTTCTCGGTCCATGAAAGTTTCTAAAATCCACTAACACTGAGCCACTTCTATCCTGCACAATCCATCCCCCATGGATTATCCCATTCATAAATGAACCATCCACGTTAAGTTTAAGGCCATTATCCGATGGTTTCTATCTCACCCAGCCTCCCTATACCCTCAGTCAAGCCATTAATCTATTAAGAGAGTTACAGAGCACAATAGAGTCCCCCCCCCTTCAATAAAGACCATAACTCATGCAATATCCCCTTTATTTTCACTTGGAGAAGAGACCCTGAAAACCAACCCTCCCATATTAATTTATTCTGGACCTCCCACAGAGTCCAGAAAATCGAAGTAACAGTGATGATGATAACCTTGTTTTCCATCCCATTCTTCTCCACTCCCAAGAACCAACCCACAAAAAACTCTTGTAATGAATTTCATGAAGTACCATACTTACCCCATCTATCCATAGTAGTCCAAAGACAATGCACTCATTCACTCCTGATGAACAAGTGAACTTTCGACTCCGCCTAAGGATTAGCATAGCACTAACACTAAGATGCCATATATATGCCCTTCTTCTAAATATTTTCCTTTGTAGGCAGGTCCTGGTTCCACACTCTCCATATAAGAAAACTCATCTTCAAGGGAACCTCCTTACACCAAATATGAGTAACCCATTCATCACTACTCCCTTCCTGCTGGATAAGGCCGTGATAGTTGTGGTTATTGAAGATTCCCGAACCATCCTCAGTAAATCATAAGTGATCTTCTTCCTTAGAGAAAAACATTTCTTTGAATAATTAATTATACTCTGAGATGATAATGGAATCCATGAACCTGGGATGTTGGCAGGCCTCTCTCACTAACATATCCAAACCTGGACAACCCAAGAAGAACAACTTCTCTCCAAACTGATTATCTCTCCAAAGATTCATATCCCCACGGCCAACCACCCAACAAGAGGAATCCTGAAGGATACCTAGTTGAGACACCATTGTTTTCCCCAATCTATAAATTTTTCTTCTGTCCCATTAGTCCCAATTCTTTCCATATTTTATTATCAGTGTTTTGGCCCACATCAATTTCCCCACAAGAAAAACCCAAGTTAACCAAGTCTTCATGGATTGCATGGATACTATTAAATCCCTATGGCCAATACATCTTTCTTCAACCAGTTTCACCAAATGATACCAAAAATCCCAATGATCCCTTCCTGTGTCATTGGAATCCCAAATAAATCTGTTCATAAGCATCTCGATAGTGAAAATAATCCCCTTAGGAGGAGTGATTATAGACAAGACATGTATCAGGATCGAAGAAATCACACTATTGATAAATGCCACCTGGCCCCCAAAAGATAGAAACCAATTTTTCTAGTTATAAATTCTCCCAAACATTATGTTAATGAGATCCTCTAAGAATAATTTTTTCAACCGGGCATTGGAAATGGGTGCCCAAGATACATTATAGGAAGTTGTTTCTATTAGAAACCTATAATTTTATAAATTCTATAGTCCCTTCTCCTTGAACATTTATTAGATATAAATACATTTTTTTCCTGGTGTGAATATGTTGTCCACTTAGACCACCATAGATCCCCATGAGCCGCATGAAATAAACCAAGTACGACCTCCTTCCATTCAGAAAAATAAGAATGTCATCAGAAAACATAAGATGGGAATAGGATCCATCTAAAGCCTGTGAGATATAACGAAGTATCTTTCATTCCATCAATCCTCTGTGTAAGTTTTGTGATAGAGCCTCCTGATCAATGAGAAACTTTATAGGGGAAAGAGGGTCCCCTTGCCTCACACCCCACACATTCTTGAAAAACCCAAACCCCTTCCCCAGAAGAGAAATAGTGATCCACAATGAAGAGAAGCAGTGAAAACATAAATCACAAACCCATTCAAGAAACCTAAGCTTCCTCATTACCAAAATTATAAAACTCCATTCAATATTATCGTGTGCCTTATCCAAATCCACCTAGATAACAACATTGGACCCCACCACCTTCTTGTTCACATCCTCTAAAAACTCTTGATCCACTCCCATCACCCCCTAGATACCTCTACCTTAGAAAAATCCATGTTGTTCTTGGGAAATAATACTCATAATTATCTTATTCAGCCTCCTTTCCAATAAACTTACCAAAATCTTATAGGAAACATTGCATAAACAGATTGGACTATACTGGCCGATTGAAGTTGCATCTTTAACTTTTGGTAAAAGAACCACCCTAGAAGCACGCGTACCCCTATTTAGGGAACCCCCCTAAATAAATCCTATACTTCCTCAATAATTTAAGGCCCCCAAAAATCCCCATGTTGTCACGTAGAAGGCCCCCAAAAAACCATCAAGCCTTGGATCACTCTCTAGAGACAAACTTCGAGCCACCTCCCATACGTTCTCACCCGACGGTAGAGTCTTCAACATCTCATTATTCCCCCTATCAAGCCTCCTAGAAATATTCTAGAAGAAATTTTCCTGGTCACTATTCAATCTATCCTCCCACAAATCCGCTGCCCGACCACCTTCTAGAAACATTTCAAAGTGCTCCAACACCATCCTACCAGCGACATTTACATCAGATGAGAATGAATCATCTTCCAGCCTAATATTCACCTTAGAATTTTGATTATCCTTCAAGCAAGAATGGAAGAACCCACTATTCATATCACCTTCCTTGAGCCACCTCACCCTAGATCTCTATCTGAGGCCCCTCTCTACCTCCAAAAATCTTAGTACTAAAAAGGCATGCTTGTCACATAATCAAAAGAAGGTTTCCTCATCCCAGTTTTGTTGAAGCAAATCCTCCAACCGATTAATCTTCTCCTGAAGATCTCCACTAAACAATCTGTTGAAGTAATATTCATGGACTATCTGTTAATATCATACTTGATCCACTTCAATCATCTATAAATCCCCACCCAAGATCTTCCCTCAATATCCTGCTCCCAGGAGTCCTTCATCATTTGCATGAACCCATCCCTACTATGCCAATTCAATGAGTACATGAATGCCTTACTGACCACACTTCCTACCTTTAGTTCCATGATCATAGGAGAATGATCCAAAAGTGCTCGAGATAGATGTGAGACTGAGGATCTGGAAAAGGATTCAAGGCCCTGAATGTTGGCCAGGCATCTATCCAATATATACCATATCCGACTATCGCCTCTTCGATTATTACACCATGTATATTTTCTCCCATGAAAGCCTAGATCCAAGAGCCCCTTACTAGTAATGAGGTTACTGAATTCCATCATACTGTGATTATATACCATTGAACCACCCTTATTTTCTAAGATGTCAGCAATGACATTGAAGTCCCCACCTACAAACCAAGACAACCCATCCACCTCAAAGGAACCAAGGCACTCCCACAAGCTACACCTTTCCATAATATCACTACTAGCATAAACAAAGGAGAACAAAACTTACAAACCTATGCACCCTATATTCACGGTAATACACTGCTTAGAAACATGAACAAGCTCCACTTATAGATACTTCTTCCAAAAAACCCATATATGTTTGTTAACTGGATTCCCATGCAAGTGACACCCAAACCCTAACCTCTTCATAAAAACATTTATCTTTCTAGGATATTATTTGGGTTCAAGAACAACCGCCATAGAAGAACCATATCTCCTTTATTTAGAAGCCATAAAAACACATTTATCATTTCCCCCCAGACTCTGATCATTATAGATAATCACAAATAACATTAATAAAGGAGACTCTTCGCCCTTCAGGCACTGTTACCTGGTCTCGGGACGAACAAATCCTTGAAACAAACCTCCTTGGACATTAACCACATCATTGGATGATAAGACCCCTCAGAGGAGTATCCCCTTTTTAGAACGATAACCTTATTCTTCATTTGGGGCTTTTTTCTTCCTCCAAAAGAGAGAAAAAACTCCCTATCCTTACGGGAGATGTTGAAGGAGGCTCCTCCTCCTGAATCAAAGAAACCAGTAACAGCCTCGGCGACGAATTGGGGGCCAAAACTATTTATTTCTCTACCCCCTCTAGAAATCCTCTATTCAAAGGAACCGAATGAAAATCATCATTTCAATCCATCGTTTCCAACAGCGATATCTTCAATGATTCCATAGAATACATCAAAGATATTCGCACCTCTGTCATGGGTGGAGATAACCTTAAAGGAATTATTGGGAGAATATCTATGACCACCTTTTATTTCGCTTTATAAGGATGAAAGGTTTCTGGCAAAGAATTCACCCCAAATGAACCCATATTCACTTCTACCGAAGCAACCTCCCCAGACCCCAATAGAAAAAAATAGGTGTTGTGATGCCCTCTAACACCAAGCTGACCGCCTGCCCCTTTTTAGAAAAAGAATCCTTTTTTTCCGACCCAGATCCGACATTATTTGAATTTCCCTCTGCATTTGTCAAATTGATGTTCCTGACCCCCTCTGATGAAGACTAATATGGGCTAAACTTCGAAGAATTCACTGCATTCTGCCAGACTTGCAACCCCCTCGGACCCCCCCCCCCCCCCCCCCCGAGTTAACCACAGGTCCAGAAATTGAAGCAGACGGATGAGACCTCTGGGAAGCTAAGACTCCCCAGATCTGTGAGTTCCCCTTCACTTTCCTATAGAACTCCACTACATGACCTTGGAAACCACATGCCGAACAGAACCTCAGAGGTGTCTGAAACACCAACCGCTACCACCACACAAACCCCTACAGAGATCGGATCAGAATATGAGGAGGAAACTTCACCGTGAGGTTCATCTCAGCACATATCCTTAGATTACTCGAGTCTAGTAACCTCTCCGTCTTCTCATCCAAACAAAGGAAACTTCCCAACGCATTCCCCACTGCCATTAGAATCGATGGGTTATGAAGTAGTAGTGGAAGCCCCGGAAGCTTTATCCACACTACACCCATATAGGATTCTTTGTCGTAGTGGCACTCCCAAGCCCACCTTGAAAGAGTAAAGAAGTGAGAACCACATTACCTCCCCTCCCTCGACCATGAATGCACAAAATCGTCCCTAGAAGAAAGATGGATGTTGAACGTGAACCTCGATAATGTGAAAACTGCCACTTGGTGATGAACACCCTAGGAACCCACAAACTCCCTAAACATTTCCAGTGAAGACTTCGCAGGACTAAACCTCGCAACCAGCATTATCTTATTAAACTTTGTCGTACAATCCAACTCTTTCCTAGAGACCACCACCACCGATGCCACATCCAGAAACTTAGGCCTTAGTTGTTCCATCAAAATCATAGGGATACAACTCATTCCATGAGAACCTCCATAGCACCCCCTTAGACCGCCTCCTTGAAAGATTTCACCTTGGGACTCCACTTCGAACCACCACCATCCGTAACTTTCACCATAGTAGACGGTTCGCCGATGGTCGTAGGGAACCCACCTAAAGACCCCCTATAAGATTCAACATAATATTCAACAAATAATATTGACATAGATGAAAATACTTTAAAATTTTCATAGGAAAATTTCTTGAGTAAAATACCCTTTCTACTTTGAAAATCACTTTCTAAAATCTAAAAACTGAGCATGTAATAAAGAATCATTTTTATTTAAAAATAACCTTGTAAAATAAATAATTAATATTCAGATAATTGAGAATTCATGATGGTAATAAATTATTTTCTTGTTGTATAAGTTAAAAAAACATTCCTTTCACACATTTGTAAGAAAAGTCCAAAAGTACATTCTTTAGAAAATAATAGAAATGTTCCTTTTAAAACACTTTTTAAAAATTAATACAACGGTAAAAATGAATTTAAACAATAATTAGAGAATATTAAAAATAGTTTTTAATTTTTTTTAGAAAACATGGACATGGAATAAAAATATTTCTTAGTTAAGACTTAAAAATAAACAATCCTGAATAATAATGAAATTGTGAAATAAACATTTACCTCAGGTTTGATTTAATTTGTATGTGTTAGAACCTCTTGTATAATAAATATAGATTTATTATACATCTATTAAACAACCATAATTATATATACCATACCATATAATATTTACTTATAATATTTTATCACCCATTTATTATCAATTCATTGTTAAAAATCATTGTTTCAGGTGGTAACTGCTTTGTTTTTCGTGTATGATTTGGTTCGATAATTTCATTTTTTGTACTTTGATCAAGGTTAAATCATATCCAGAATGTTAATAATGATATAAATATCATATATATTCATTATATACATATTTATATTAATATATAAAATATATAAATAGAAAATGAATTACACTGTTCATGGAGATGGTAGGTCGTGCGTACACAGGAACATTGTTTTCACTTTTCAATGGATAAAAATAAATAAATTTAAATAATATCTAACCTTTAAAAAATCATTATTATTTCATATATATTCATTAAATCTATCCTTATTCCCATATAAGTAAAATATAAATTAAAAACAAATCACATCGCTTTATGGAGGTGGTAGTCCACATATACGCACGAGCGGCATTATCATTTCCCAATGGATTGGAAGGTAAGAAGGTAGACATGAAGTTATCGTTAAATAGGTGTAATAATTTAATAATTATAATATATAATCATTAGTTATATATTTATAACCATCCAAGTAAATTGGTGATAAAAATGAATTATAGCGTTACATGGAGCCGGTAAGTCATAAATACACACGAGCAATGTTTTCACTTTTCATAGGATAGAAAAGAGTTGGGTTATAGTTGTACCATAATAATAATAAATCTAATTATATTGATGATACTATATTTATTATTTTATGATGTTTAAAATACATTAATATAAATTATAATAATAAATAAACTTGAAAGAGTCGGTAAAGTCGATTACCTCTTCTTTGGTGAACTCCCTTTAGATCTCTTCTTAAGGGACCTAGGGTTTCTATTTTTGGAAATTAAAGAAACTCAAAAACTTGTATAATGATGTTTATAATAGATATTTGTAGGGTTTTTTCAATCTATATGTCTAAAATTGGTGTAAATAAGTAATGGAGGAGGTTCCCATTTATAATTGAGGTGAGGGGTCCTTTTTGAATTTCACAAACATATTAAATTAATATAAATTATTTAACATGTTAAAATGGATAAAAATGATATAATTAGAATATAATGTCTATATTAGTCTAAATAATTTCATCTAATAAAATTTGGACAAGTTTTGAATATTTTTTCATCCTTTTCATTTAGTCTTAACCCCTCATTCATCCTTTTTATGATTACCATACTATTAAAATTTTCTACACTCTAAGGGTCAATAATGTTACTATAAAATGAAAAAAAAATCATAAATGGGACATGGTAGATTTTATTAACTATATACCACTAATTTTTTAGAATATAATATTTTATGAATTTTAAATCATTTAATAAAATATTATTTTCATAAAATATTGATGATGTCAATTTTAGAACTATTCATTTAGTTTGACTTTAATAACATCAAGAAAGTAAATTAATTAAATTAAAATTCATCCAAACCTTTATAATATGTAATTTTTATTCATAAAATTTATGTATCACATTAATTATTTCAAATTATACCACTTTTAATGATTTTAATATCATTTATTTTATTTTTTAATTAATTAAATAATTATTGCATCAACATTTTGTAAGCATTTAAGGAAATTATTTATTCACTAAATTTTTTAAAAAAATTATCATGATAAATATAAATAATTTATGTTTAAAAATAGTATTTATAACTCAATATATCCTTTTGTTATACCTATATTAAAAATATTATAGTTGTTAAAAACAAGAGTATGATGTTTTTTACTTTTCTTTACATAAAATGATATAAAGGTCATAATATCATCCAAATGAAAAAAAAAGGATATATAACCGAATATTGGATTATTATGGATGAAATGGATTCATAAAATAAAATTAAGTTAAGTGTTAGGGTCATTTTATAATCCTTATCATATTATTTTTAACCATTAATTACCCAATTTAGATTTATTATGGTAACAAAAATTATTAAAGTCGTTATTCATATTGACCAAAAATAAAAGATACTGATTTAATAAATTTGGATATAATAATTCAAAATATATGATCCATTATTTAATATTCAATTTAAATAATTGGTAGAAATTAATTTAAGATTAAAACGCAAAATGTGACAGAAAGCATCTTTTTAAAAAAATGCCTTTTAAGTATAAAAATATTTTTATACCAAATTAAACCATAAAATTGATTAAAATGAGCTTAATTGGATTATTGATAATATAATAGAACTAATTTTAACTTTAAATTATTTTAAAACAAAATTTTACTTTAAAATGATTGAAATAAAAACACAATTTTTAATAAAAAGTAGTATTTTTCACTATTCACTAAAAAATTAATATTTTTAGAAAAATCACAAAAATTAACACTAATGAAATTTTTATATGATTATTTCAAAAATTAAGTTCATTTTATCAAATATATTTTCTAAAAGTGAAAAAATAAATCATATTATTTTTTTCATAAAAAGTAATAAAAATTACTTTTAAATAAAAAGGTATAAAATGACTACTAAAGTTTGAGTATTTATTTCCTAAGAATTAATCAATAAATTTGTATTGATTAAGAAATTTATATATATTTCATGATATTTTTAATCTTATTCACACCCACCAATTTAATGTTTAGGTTATAATGGTCGTGTTAAAATAATAATATTTTTAATAGTGTATCGCGGTTCATTTAAGCTCGGTGTTGCGTGTTATATAAACTATCAAATATAGAATTATTTTAAAATCTCAGGGTTTTTTTCACCACAAGATATTAAATAAATTAAATTTATTTAAAATGAAACATATCATAAAATCTTTGGGTGTAACACATACTGGTCTCTAAATGCAACGGTATGTCAAGTCAGCTATGATGAGATTTAAGCACCCTATTTTTAAATAGGGAAATATATGGATTAAAAGAGATACCATGACTTTGATTTGAAGAAGATTTCATATTTCAAATATAGAAATATTTCTCTCCTATAAACTTAATGAATAAAGTGTTTATGAATATAAATAAAAGAATAAGAGATCATGGGGACTCTCTCATCACATAAAAGGAAGAGAAATATTATTTTTATTAGAAAAAAGGAATAAAGAGAGGAGATACAAATTGGGGATTCGGTTTTTAGAACTGAAAGAGGATAATTCTAGACTCATGTTGAAAATAATAATAATAAACATTCCAAGCTATCACTAGAAATTTTGATAAGAAGAAGGGGGTATTCTATGAGGTTATCTCATTGGAAGTTTGAGAAAGTTGTGTTGATTACTACACCATTCCTGATGTAATTCCCATTTAATATTCATGGAGGAAGAAAATAGTTACAAGTGGATTATTTCATTCCATATTATAATAAGAGCAGTGTGTTATTCATTTATTTTGGTAAAGGTTTTAATCCTATAGGGACAGTGATGCAACTCCTTATTTTAAAGAATAAGTAGTGAGATTTGTGTTTCAGGTGCATTGGCACAATGCCATTGCATGCTCCTTGGATTAACCTAATTGTGGTGAAATAAGTAAAATATCATGTTTCTAATTACTATTTTATTGTTTAATATTGACTATGAGTAATAGATAGGTTTTTCAAATAGTTATTAAAGAAAATCATTAGTATAGGTCAGTTAAAATTAGCATGCCTCGAGTCACCCCCCTCTCAGGGTATTAACCTTGTTTGGAACTAACAAGTGGCATCATAGCTAATGGTTATTAGTGATTTTTTCTCTCTCGGAACACTATGGTAGTAGTTTTGAACCATAAATGAATTACTCTTTTCAAAGGAAACAATTTTTTGTTATGGAAAAACGGAATGAAGAACTACTTACAGTCATTAGGAATGGACATCTACATGACTTCCATGCATGGGATAATGACCATCATGGAGATTAGAGATTTATTTGAAAAGGGCATAACAAATTTTGATTATGACGTTAAAGGATTCAATGAATTGGGAGAAGTATTCTACAGTGCTATCTACACAAAGGTCGTATCATGAAATACCATTCCCACCATGTGGGAGAAACTTCTCATTCTCTATAGAGGTGACACCAAGGTATGTGAATCCAAATTATAGGTACTCTAGAACAAGTACGAGGATATTAAGAAACACTAGAATGAGTTTATTAACATATTATTTGATCAGGTGAATATCATTGTGGGGTACATGCATGGGATTGGAGAATACCTCGATGATATTAAAATAATGAAGAGGATTGTGAGAACATTAACACCATGTTTCGTTGTAAAGGTATTGATCCTTTAAGACAAATACCCAAAGGAGGTGACACTGGATAGTCTTCATAGCACTCTTATTGCATATGACATGATAAACAATGATAATGAAGCTACTACAAAGGATAATTCTCAAAAATTAGAATTCAAATCAATGAATAAGCATATAGTAGAGTATGACCTAGAGGATAGGGATGTTAATGCAGTGATGTCGTTTCTACTCTCAAATCTCAAAAGTGGAAAGGGGGGATTTAAAGGAAAACTTCCACTTTCTCTCTTTTAAAGTGGGAAAGTAGGTCATTTCACTGTAATATATCCAAATAAATTATGCGATGATGATGAATAAAAATATCTCATGAATAAGTCGTTTAAGGCTGATAAGAACAATATAATAACACAACAAAAATTCTTTAAAAAGAAAAACTTTCTCTCACATAATTTTTTTAGCTCTGATGAAATGGAATCAGAATAAGTAGAGGACTGTAAAGACCCCATTGAGGAGGTCTTTTTTTCTTTCTCTATCTTTGTATTTTTTTAATGTTCACTAAAATTATATTATTTAGGTGCATGCATCTTCCTATACAGTTTTATCAATTATGATCCATTATGAATGGTTTAAATCACTTTATATTCATTGAATGGATTCAATGAATAAATGAAAATGGTAATAAATGTATGATGATAGATTTAATATGTAAAATATGCTTCATTAAATTAACTGTGTCGAGGATAGATATATAATAGAATAAGATCCTTCCTGTAGTGCAACACTGATTTTATGCAAGCCTCCTAATACTCTCTTACTCCAAAAACACAGTTTATAACTATATGAAGGTGCTAACAACCATTCTATGTTTTGGTATCCTCAAGAAACATTATGGGATCCTTTGTTCAGTGTAATATCTCAGAGGTAGGAAGCTTTAATTTTTTTGTTTCATGATCTTCATCAAACATGTGTCAAAAAGTAAAGTTGGATTCATCACTTTAGGTACACATGCTATGTTCTTCATTCATTTATACATATTGAATTTTTTAGGATAGGGTAGGCACAATATGGGTTTAATTATGCTACCATTGATAATATGATGATCCTAAAAAACCCATCATTGGTATCAAAGGTATCTTCCTTATCGAATCAATTATTTCTTAAATTATCAAATAAAGAACACATTTTATGAAATCATAATTAGTTTTCCCCCTCTCAAAATCGCATTATATGATAACATAATGTTGGTATAACCACTTAACATTACATTAAATTGTTAACATAATATGGAGTAGAAGATGTGCCATACATTAAGCGGTTAATGTAATCTATGTTGCTACTATGGGAAAACAGAGCATCAGGGTTTTGGGTTACTTAATGATACATTCGGTGTCAATGTATTATGAGGTTCCTACATGATATTATAATGAGTGTTGATGTAATATAAAGTTCAATACTCAACTGCGACAATACATTGTGAGACAATGTAAGGTCAAGTGTCCATACAAAATGAAAATTAATTAAATTTAATATTTAGTTAATTTAGATTACAATTTATAATTTTTTTATAAATTATAATTGTTAGGATTTGTAAAAATGAATTTTTCAAATATAAATTGTTATGAAAAGTTTCATATTTGTTTCTCTTGTTTTTTATTAATAAATAATTTTTTTATTTATTAATAAAATTCAATTAAAATTTGAATTAGATTATTTATAAATTATTTATAAATAATGGAAAATATATTTTGTAATATTTATAAAATGTATAAAAGTGTTTTATAAATTAACTATAAAATTTTTATGGTTAGTTGATTAAATTTTTTTGAAAAATTTATTATAAATATTATATTGATATTAAAGACTTAATATTAATATTATCTTTTTCAAATTTATATGGTTTATAAAAAAAATTATAAATCATAGTAAAAGGTATTTTGGGTATATTTTAATTTATAAAGAGTTTATAAATTAATTAATTATAAATATTTTATAATTAATTTATAATTTTTTATGAAATTTTTTTAATAAAATATTTCAAATATTAAATGTTAATATTTAAAATAACTTATACCAAATTATATAGCATGTCTTTTGATATTAAACTAAAATGTTTCTTTAGAGATCATAAGAGAAATTTATATAGTTTATAAATTACATAAATAAGACCTAAATATAAAGTAGTTTATATTTATATCTATTAATTTTTCATAATTAATTAATTTGAATTATTTTAATTAAAAAGGAATTTATTTAGGGTGTTATTTAGACCACTTCAAAAAAAATTGATGAAAAATTTGTTCAGGATCTAAATAATGTTTAAATATGTGGTATTTAAATTATATAAATAGTTTACATAATAGAAAATGGATTATAAAATGTTTATAATTTATAATAATATCATATATTTAAAGTGAAATTTTGTATAATTTATAATATGAATTTATTCATATTCAAAGTGGATATTAAGTGTTTATATCTAAGATAATAAAAATTTCATAAGATGTAATGGGTTTAATATGCATGTGATACATGTTATACTAGAAATAATTTTATTAAAAAAACTTATAGTTTATAAATATGTTATAAATGATATGTTTTGGGCTTTAATAAAAATATTTTTTTATAATCCAATGTTAAATATGAAGTTTTTATATATTTATATTATAGTTTATAATTTATTTATAAATGATAAGTATGAGCTTAGTTAAAGATGTGTATAATATGCATAAAATTAAATATGGAAATTCATATTTATAATTAATGATTAAAATAAAATGTTTATTTAATTATTTATTATTTTATGTTATTTATGTTATTTATGTTTATAAAGGGTTTATATAAAATGAATCACATGAATGATGTTAATTATTAGTCTTTATAAAATTTGTTTTATAATCTTAAGTTAAATATAATAATTCTTACTAGTTTCTCATGATAAATAAAGTATTTATTTAGTAATCATGAATGTGATTTATAAAGAATCTTTAAATTACTTTGATAAGGCTAAATTATAAAGTAGTTTATACTTATATTTATGAATTGTTCATAATCAATTGAATTTGATTTGATTAAATTAAAATAGTACTTTATAGATATTATTTAGACCATATCAAAAGTGTTTTTGATAATTGTTTTAAATAAAGCTTTAAATAATGTATAGTAAATGATATTAAGATTATGTAAAAAGGTTTTAAATTATATAAATTTAATTATAAAAGGTTTGTAATTCATAAAATATCATTTTTTTGAATTGTAATTCCATATAATGAAAAACATAAAAATGATTCCTAATGAAATTAGATATAAAAGTTTTTATATTTAAGATTATGTATTTTCTGTAATGTTTAGCTTAATTATAAAATTCTTATAGTAAGATTTTAATTTATAAAAAAATAATAAATTTTTCTCATGTTTAAGTCTATGAAATTTTAATTTATTTAAGTTATCCCCTAATTTATTCATTTATGTAAAAAAAATATTTTGTGAATACTATGTATAAAAATTTTATATGATAAATTTCTTTTAGGAGATAGATCATTTCATAACATGCTAGGTACAACTCCATAAAATTTAGTTTTTCATGTTCCTTGATCTCGGTTTTTAATTGAATTTATTAGCTTGAATTTAGTTTTTGGGCATAGTTTGTTCATATTAGGGTTTTAAATTATCATGAATTGGATTCTCTATCGAGTAAAGTCTTCTTAGGGAGAGGGATTTGGGGTTGTACTATCTACTATCCTGGAGGCTTATGCCTTGTTCTAAAAAGGTAAGTGTTTGTCTATCTATTGATCTAAGATTACTCATGTGGGGATTATCAATTTTATATAGTTATAAACCTTTATAATAAGAGTTCATATAACTTATGCATATGATACATTTGTATATGTATGAATATGTCTGGCTTCTATTTTTGGGTGAGTAACAAAAAATTGTTGGTTGTGTAAAAGTTACGAATTAATGTGGTGTGAACACATTAATTTGGTTGATATAATAGGTATTCAAACACTAAAATTATTAGAATAATTCATACATAAAAGGAATAAAACATGAGAATATAAAAATTACATGAGAAGTAATAGTTATGAATTTATTATGCATTTGATTCATATTGCATAGGTGATATTTTTATAAATAAATAAAAACCCTCAAATATTAAGTGTGAGATTCCTTATAAAGTTGCACATATCAAGACCTTGATCATCCAATCAGGTAGTTTCATGTCATAGTAGGGTGCTATTGGATTATCTTGTTTAAGGAAAGCAAGTAATGAGTGACACTGGATTATTTAATTCGGTAGTTTCATGCAATAGCAAGGCTACCATGGATTGTCTTATGTTATCTCATTTTTTATGTTTGCTTTTAGTTATACTTATATTAGAAAATATAAGGGTTGGGATTATAGAGGAATATATTTAATTACCATCTATATGATGGATACAGACAAAGAGTTTTCTACTCAACTATCTAAGAATCAAAAACTATTTTGATTGTCTTTATAGACTACCTAAACAACTAAAGTTCTTAGTTTCACACCATAGTGGGGTCATTTCTTAATGAAATATGGATCTTTACTCACTAAATGGATATAGTGTATGGGGTGATCATTTTTAGTGGGAGAAATATCATTAAAATTACTCAATGAAAATATATTAAACATGATACTCATCTATTGAAAACTTTTGTTGTAGATGAATATCATCATCATCATCAAAATTTACTTTGAAATTAATCCTTGGAAGGAGATGCTTAATGTAAGCAACTCCTAAGGCTGGTATCTTAAGAAAAGATGTTAAGGAAAATTTTATGCATTATGGAAATTTATTATATTGTTTTTAATGGTATATGATACCAAATATATACTTTATAAGTATTTTAAATTTACTAGTGTTAAAAAATAAAGGGGATAATTAATAGAGCTTGTAGTTTGAATTCAATTAATAGATATTTTAGTTTACATTCAAGTGATGGGATTATAGATCATATGAATATAAGTAAATTATATGTATATTTATCTCATTTTTCTTATAATATAATAGTTATTTTTATCTAACAAATAGTTTATTGTTAAAAATTAATTTTTATAAATAACTTGAGATGATTAATTTTATACGCATGGTTTATGATTCATCATATTGTATAACATGTTTTGAAAAGGAGACAAGGTTAAAAGTGTTTTGTCCATGATAAAATATTTATCTAAATACTTGTTAAAATATGAGGGAAGTTGTTACCACCACTCATCAGTGACATATTTTAAAGAATAATATTCTTTCAAGAAATTTATATAAACACATAGAATACCAAATAAGATATGTAAATATTATTTTATTTGTTAAATGTTCCTATAAAAGGAAATAAGTGTAATTTCATAACACAAAGAAGTTTTGTAGAATCTTAGAAATATATTCGGAGAAGGAATTTAATTCCTATAAGGTTTTATGGTCTGTACCCCGTGATATTTATGTCATACTCTACAATCTTACAATATAAAAAAAATTATAGGCAGGGCCTAGATCATGATCTTGTAGAAACTCCCAAAAGGATTTTTGATTCACTCTAAACCCAAATAATGTACTCTAAAACATAAAATATGGTGTACCTTTTATCCAAGATGTTACAATTTCCCCACCATTGGAATTTTCTTCCATAGGAAGTCATGTAGAAGAAGGGTAATCCAGAAATAGGTGAGTCCATTTCTCCCTCATCGACGATACGTGCTCCCAAGTCTCATGAGAATCTGAATTGTGTCACTATAGCACTATGACCAACATGATAGATTTCCCAAAAAATACATTCACATGAGTATCAATGATCTCTACTAGTTTCTCCGCAATGAATACATATGTCTCCAACTCAATCTCTTCCCAACTTAAAATGTGATATGGATTGAGATGGAAATTTATAAGTATAGATATGTGAAAAACATCATGTATACATATCAACTGAACTAAAAACTCCATTTGATAAGCAGACTGCCCAAGATGCTTAGTGACCTCAAATGGTTTAACATATCTTGGAGCTATTTTCCCCTGTTTCCTAAGCTAATAGTGACCCAACCGATGAGTAAATTTCAAGAAAACCCAATCACCTATGGAAAACTCCAAAGGACAGCATTGATGGTTTGTATACGATTTCTTCTAACTCTACACTATAACCAAACGTTGATGTGTATCCTGAATCCTTGTTGATGTCTCCTAAATGAGACTTGATCCCATAATAGAGGCATCACCCACCTCTTTCCAACAAAATTTGATCTACATGGGTGACCATACAAAGCCTCAAATGGGTGCTATTCTAATTGATGAATGGTAGATATTATTATAATAAAAATAAACATGTACCATATGTTTTGTAACATTCTAGGTAAATAAAGAACATGAAAATTTACATATTTATTAATATTTGTGAATTAAATATTAATTCTAATTTAAAGGGGATGCTATGTTCGATGGCGTACCTAATAAGCAACAATGGGTTTCTTTGAAATCTTACGTTGCACACTAATAATATAATATTATTATTTTAAATGGTAGTTAACGCCTAACCGTTGTATTGGAAGGAATGAATAGAACTGACTATAATATAATTATAAATATTTTTTGAATATTTTTTTTACATTTATCTAATAAAAGTTAGAGGCTCAAAATAATTAAAGAATTCAATTTTAAGCATAAATACTCGAATATTCACTAAAAGGTCGATTTACTGCCTTTTAATGGCGAACCCTCTTTAAATATAGTTTTTGTCACTTTTATATGTTCTATTTAAAAAAATAAAATTCTTATTTAGAATCGAGACACTAAAATTTACTTTGGATGAAATTTTGGTATTTTTCTGATAATGTTCATTTTTTAATGAATAGTGAAAAATACTATATTTTAATTCAAAAGTGTCTTTCAATCTAATTTATTTATATGGTTATATTATCTTTTTAATTGGTTTTAAAGTTCAATTAGAATATATTTTTACCATTTAATCTAATTTTGGTCATTTAAAGTAATTTAATTTTGAAATTGGACATAAACAAGTGTCAATCTTTTGATAATTATTATTTCTTAAAAACACGCTATTTGTTTTAACAGGGGGAATTGAATTTAAATTAACTTCTTCCAATTCTATGTTTTGAATTTGGAAAAATGGATTCTATATTTGGAATCAGTAGGTCCAAATTTTTTAAATAGGTAACTTTTATTTTTAGACATTTTAAATATTTACTTCAGTAAATATTTTATTTACCATGATTAAAGAGTAAATATAGTAAATAAGGGTAAAATATAATATTATAATAATATTAATTACCCTAACATGTGTCCTAATCCTATTTTCTGATACATATCCAACCATAGAAATCCTTGAGTCAAATTTGGGACCCCATGGGGCCACATGGGAGTAATAATGAAACTTTATATTAATTAATTTAATGTAAAGACAAAAATGACATAAACAAATATCTTTTAGTAAATAAATTTTTACATGGGGTTATATAAGTTATATTGTTAACTATAAATATTCTTTGTAAATATAAAAATATTTCCTACATCATGGTATTTTTTTATAATTTTTTAACATAAAATAAATTAAATTATTTATGACATAATAATGATGCAATATTTACCTCATTAATAAATGATTTAAATAAATATGATTATAAATATTAAAACAATATCCAAAACCTGTCCAATTATTATTGGATTATTTTATTTCAACCATGAGTCATATTAACTTTGATTTTAATGAATATTTGACCTTTTGAAACCGAAGATGAGGTTATAATAAAATAATTGTTTCAAACTTTCCTAAAGAGCCCCTCCTCTCCCTTATAAAAAGCTCTCACTTCTAACTCATTCCTCACACTTCTCAAGCCTTTGGCTCGTACAAACTCTAGTAAAATAATCTCCCAATATCCCTCTCTTCATCCTAGAATCCTTAACTTAGGCACAAAGTACTTCAAGAAACCCTTTTGGTTCAAACCAAAGGGAGTTACTCGGTTTAAAGGTAACGTCTTCTCTTAAGTTCTTTTGTTTTTTTTACTTCTCCAACCCCCTAAACTCTTTTTATTACAATATTTTATAACAAAAAAAGTATCCTCAATATAATATGATGTTGTTATGAGAAGGATTCAAACTACACTTACACACACCTCCATCTAATGGGGAAAGAACATACTGTTTCTGTGGATGGAAAACTAACGCCTCACGAAACGATGATTGTTCAATTATCTCCTACCGCCTCTTATGGTGGCCATTAAGATGGAACTGTGTTTATATATGATATATATTATGTTTATGTTTCCTTTATTCTTCTGTATTTTTCATTTATATCATACCTTTATAGTTTCCATTATGGGTAAACGCGATAATTTCATTTGAGAAAGTGTGGACTACCGCCCCCTCAAAGTGATATGACTCATTCATACCATACATGGTACGTGTAAAGGATAGATTTAATGATATTTTATATGATACTATACTGGAATTATAATATAACTATGTATCATTATTTTTTAATTCCATTAAAATATGAAATAGAAATGAAAGTAGCATTCATGCGTACGTACGGCTTACCGTCTCCATGAACGGTGCATTTCATTTCATACCTCTAAATGTTACGTACTATTATAAATACATGTATATACTAGATATATATGATATATATGATATCTAAATCATGAATATCATTCTGGATATAATGAACCATTTACCACATGAACAACACGTAATTATAAGAAGTCTATTTTTGACTCAAGTACCACATATTGACAGAACGACCGTTATTAACTTAAATGATTAAATAATGTTTATAACATGGTAATAAGTGATATAAAAGGAATAATTAACTTAAAAAATTTCTTAAGCAAGTATAAATTAACTTTATTTTATTATTCAGGAAATTAAAGAACGAACGAGTCAAGTCAGACACAAGGTAAGGGAACTTCTTAACCTAATTTACATTCTTTGGGTTGATCTTATATTTCTTATTTATGTCATTATTTAATTTATACACGACATTATTTTATATGGTGTATAAACCCTTTTGACTTTTATTCAAAAGGAATCTTTTCTATGAATCATTTTACTAAACGACAAAAAATACGTTTCTTTTTAACGTACGCGATGACAACGACCTTTCCGCCGCTGTGAGTATTATTTGATCTTTGGCTTCCTTAAACAAGCCATAATGTTTTTAAAAGGTGAATAAATACCAAATACTATTTTACATATTTTTTTATTAAAAATGTTTTTTGAAATGGATTGATTATTTCAATGTCTTGAAATGATTTCTTGTGATTGCAAATGAAATTTTATTAGTGAAATGTTTGTATTTGCAATACTTTATGTGTTATGATTTTATTTGATGGGTGGTTACGTGATAAACCAAATGACGGGTGGTGCCGTGATAAACTAGGACAGGTGGTTACATTATAACCTTCAATGTATTGGGTATGGAAGTCAGCCATATGGCTATTCCATTTAGTGATATGTGTGGAAGTTGACTGTATGGTTATTCCATTTAAGTATGTTTATGTCCCAAGTTACCTTTATATGTTATGTGTTCTTTGTATGAGTTTTATGGTGATATTTTGGTTACAAAAGGGTATGAAATGATCTTTTATTCATTGAAGATTATTTACTACTTAATAAAAGTGAAAAGTATTACTTATGATAAAGTATTCATGGTTTACTTGTTGTTTTGAAAAACTAACAGTTTTCCTTCATTGTGTATCCCTTACTGAAATTTTTGTGCTCATCCCAAGTTTTTGAAATGTTTTTCACAGAAAATAAAGTGGAATAGGGTTAAGGATGGGATCATGGAAAATTCATGTTGTCTGAAACATGGAACTATACATGAATCTTTTTTTCAAAGAGCTTATATTTTGTGGGAAAAAATGGAAACTGAGTAGAATTGTCTACTTTTTCATCTTTTGAGATGTAACAGTTATTTCCTAATTATCTAAAACTCTAAAACTGAAAAGATACTCAATGTTAATTATTCATTTAATTCAATATTGTGTAATGTTTTAAGTCTGGGTCCTTACAGTTGGTATCAGAGGGAGGTTTAGACAACTTTAGGGATTATGAGTTTTCGTTAAACACATGGTTAGTCCCTATGTCTATTATTTCAGTTAAATCCTTGTTTTATAACTTTTTTCATATCAATTAAAGTATATTACAAATGGAAAGAGGAAGATATCAAACGACATTCCTATCTCTTCCTGATGACTTGCTTGCAATAATTATTACAAAGTCGTGTTCGGATGATTGTGAAACTTTTTCTAACATACAACTCACTTGTAAGAAATTGTTTGACATATCAAACACTTCCCCTATACCCCGATATCATCGTGGATCATGGGTTATATTTAATCAAATCCTATTTTCACAATATTTTTATATTTTCAATAAAGGTAAATGTTTTTAAGGAATTTTCAAATATTTTACCTTATCACAAGATTTTGAAGCATATTATAATTTTAAAAAAGGTGTTGAATAAGGAGACCCATGCGCAACCTATTTATATTTGATTTTACAATGTATTCTCTCATCACATACTTATGGTATTTTAAAAGGACCGTTAATTGAAATTTTCCACTCAAATTAGGTCTGAATATTTTATAGAAATCATGTTTTATCAGATATTTTGAAATTATATGTCATACATGATTATTTTCCAAAACTATTTTTCTGTGAACACCCATATGACCCAAGTTGTACAAGGTGTATTTGGATGAAGGAAGCAAATGATTTTGAAGGATCTCTAAATAATTGTTGCAATGCATAGACATTCTACCTACGTGAACAAGATAATAATGAAACCAAGTGGACACCATGATTAAGGTATGATGTTCTTTATTCTGGGGATTGTTTCATTTTATCATATGGTGGTGAAATTAAAAAAATGACAATATATATAAGACATCAAGAATTAATATGTGGAGATCATAATGATTTGGGATGAAAATGAGAGGTATAAGGAAACTATGGAGGTTAAAACATGTTAGGGTTATTTTTGAATTTTATAAAAAGGACAACACGCAGACCGTGTGAAAACCTGTCACGTCGGACAAAGCTGCGGGAATCAAACCCACAACCAAAGTGCGATTGGGATTTATCACCTACCACTAGACTACGTGAAGTCCCTGGTTAGTATGACTTATTATTTTTAGTTAAATGATTTTATTGATCAAGAATAAGTTGATTTGGGATCTTATGTTTTATCAAATGGATATCCTTAGTATAATAAAATTATTTGGTGATTAAGTGATAAAATTGATTCTGGAAGACGTTCTCTCTTTTGGGGAACAATATATACCTATGGAAAATGGAATACTATGGGATTCAAATTGTAGGGTAATGGTTGAAATATTATTTTTGGAAGAATTTATGTTTTATTTTTGAAATATGGATATTTGGGTTATTTATAGAAATGACTAACCTATCATAGAGAATATGTGATTAGGTTAATTACACTTCAGTATGATACTTTAAGAGTAATCGATGCTATTTGGAGATAAATGTTGAGATTGACTGTGGAAGACTATGGGATTAAATCCTTCTGAGTTTTGGTTGTCAATCTTAGTTTAGATTATTTTGAAACAATTTAAGTACAAATTTTTATTGAATGGTATTTCTTGAACTTTGGATACTTTTGTTTAATTTTAGAGATTAAGAGTAGTAAATTTTTTTATAAAGGATTATACTTTTTGAGGATTATATGATCTCGTACTAACCATTTTGGTTTTAGTTGAAGTCTAAAGACAAGGGAAATATATAGTTCTTCTTTTGTGCATTATATGATTCTTTAGAATATGATTCTTCTGCTTTTGATGTGAACAAGTCTTTTTGAATACTTATTGTTTGGAGAAAAGATTAGTTTTTGGTAGAAACTTATTAAATGGTGAAACTCTACTTGAAGGTAAGTATATTTCATTATGTTCTTATTCTATGTAGTAAATGAATGCCTCAAAATTATGAAAAGTAACGTAAAACAAAAATGTTGTTGGTTTACGTTTCCTACTGGGAAATCAAATACCATTTAACACATTATAATTTTGTGACTTTCTGGTGGTTAACTTTCTCCTAATCATGTTTTCTACCACCCTCCATCGGAACTTGACCGTTTGTTCTCTCTTCCATATCCATGTTTTCCTACATGGAATCTGAGTATGGGTTATCTAGGGTGACCTTTGTACTTATCTTTCATTCTATTAAAGTGATAGTTTTACTGACTCTTTTCCGATGTGGGAATTTTAATGAAGTTTCCAATCCCAGTTTTAAAATTGTGAGGACGCAATTCCCAAAAATGGTGGAAGGATGTAATATCCCAGGTAAATAAAGAACATGAAAATTTTTATATTTATTAATATTTGGGAATTAAATATTAATTATAATTTAAAGGGGGCTCTATGGTTGATGTCATACCTAATGTGCAATAATGGGTTTCTTTGAAATCTTACATTGCACACTAATAATATAATATTATTATTTTAAATGGTAGTTAACGCCTAACCATTGTATTGGCGGGAATGAATAGAACTAACTACAATATGATTATACATGTTTTTTGAATATTTTTTTTACATTTATTCAATAAAATTTATAGGCTTAAAATAAGTAAAGAATTCGATTTTAAGAATAAATACTCTAATATTTACTAAAAGGACGATTTACCGCTTTTTAATGGAGAACCCTCTTTAAATCTAGTTTTTGTCACTTGTATATGTTCTATTTGACAAAATAAAATTCTTCTTTATAATCGGGACACCAAAATTTACTTTGGATGAAATTTTCATATTTTTCTGATAATGATCATTTTTTAATGAATAGTGAAAAATATTGTATTTTAATTCAAAAGTCTTTTTTAATCTAATTTATTTATATGGTTATATTATCTTTTTAATTGGTTTTAAAGTCTAATTGGAATATATTTTTACCATTTAATCTAATGTTGTTCATTTTAAGTAATTTAATTTTTAAATTGGACATAAACAAGTGTCAATCTTTTGATAGTTATTATTTCTTAAAAACACGCTATTTGTTTTAACAGCGGGAATTGATTTTAAATTAATTTCTGCCACTTCTGTGCTTTGAATTTCGAAAAATAGATTCCATATTTGGAATAAATAGGTCCAAATTTTGTAAATAGATAACTTTTATTTTTATACATTTTAAATATTAACTTCAGTAAATATTTTATTTACCATGATTAAAGGGTAAATATAGTAAATAAGGGTAAAATATAATATTATAATAATATTAAATTATCCTAACATGTGCCCTAATTCTATTGGATGATACATATCTGACCATGTGCATCCTTCGGTCAAATTTGGGACCCCATGGGGCCACATGAGAATAATAATGACACTTTATATTAATTAATTTAAAGTAAAGACAAAAATGACATAAAAAATATCTTTTAGAAAATAAATTTTTACATGGAGTTATGTAAGTTATCTTTTAGACTATAAATATTCTTTGGAAATCCAAAAATATTTCCTACATCACAGTATTTTTTTTATAATTTTTGGACATCAAATAAATTAAATTGTTTATGACACAATAATGATGCAATATTTACCTCATTAATAAATGATTTAAATAAATAAGATTATAAATATTTAAAAAATATCCAAAACCTGTCCAATTCTTATTGGATTATTTTATTTCTACCATGAGTCATCTTAACTTTTATTTTAACAAATATTTGACCTTTTGAAACTGAATATGAGGCTATAATAAAATAATTGTTTCAAACTTTCCTAAAGAGACCCTCCTCTCCCTTATAAAAAGATCTCACTTCTAACTCATTTATCACACTTATAAAGACTTTGTCTCATAAAACCTCTAATAAAATAATCTCCTAATATCCCTCTATTAATCCTAGAAGCCTTACCTTAGGCAGAAAGTACTTCAAGAAACCCTTTTAGTTTAAACCAAAGGGAGTTACCTGATTTAAAGGTAACGTCTTCTCTTAAGTTCTTTTGTTTTATTTTACTTCTCCAACACCCTAAACTCTTTTTATTCCTTTATTTTATAACAACACCAATATAATAAATATACTAGTATTTTTTTATGAGAATTATTCGAACTAAACTTACACACACCTCCATCTAATGGGTAAAGAACATACTGTTTCTGTGGATGACAAACTAACGCGTCATGAAACGATGATTGTTCAATTATCTCATACCACCTCTCATGGTAGCCATTAAGATGGTAATATGTTTATATATTATATATATTATTTTTATGTTTCCTTTATGCTTCTGTATTTTCCATTTATATCATACCTTTATGGTTTCCATTATGGGTAAACGCGATAATTTCATTTGAAGAAGTGCGGACTACCACCCCCTCAAAGTGATATGACTCTTTCATACCATACGTGGTACGTATAAAGGATATATTTAATGATATTATATATGATAATATACTGTAATTATAATTTAACTATGTATCATTATGTTTTAATTATCTTAAAATATGAAATAGAAATGAAAGTAGCGTTCATGCGTACGTACGGATTACCGTCTCCATGAACGGTGCATTTAATTTCTTACCTCCAAATGTTATGTACTATTATAAATACATGTATATAATGTATATATATGATATATATGATATCTAAATCATGAATATCATTCTATATATAATGAACTTTTGACCTCATGAACAACATGTATTTATAAGAAGTCTATTTTTGACTCAAGTACCAAATATTGACAGAACGACCGTTATTAACTTAAATAATTACATAATGTTTATAACATGGTAATAAGTGATATAAAAGGAATAATTAAATTGAAAAATGTTCTTAATCAAGTATAAATTAACTTTAGTTTATTATTCATGAAATTAAAGAATGAACGGGTCAAGTCAGACACAAGGTAATGGAACTTCTTAACCCAATTCATATTCTTTGGGTTGATCTTATCTTTCTTATTTATTTCATTATTTAATTTATACATAAAATTATTTTATATGGTATATAAACCCTTTTTACTTTTATTCAAAATTAATCTCTTCTATGAAGCGTTTTACTAAATGACAAAAAATACGTTTCTTTTTAACGTACGCGATGACAACGACCTTTCTACCGCCGTGAGTATTATTTGATATTTGGCTTCCTTAAACAAGCCGTAATGTTTTTAAAAGGTAAATAAATACCAAATACTATTTTACATATTTTGGTATTGAAAATGGATTTTGAAATGTATTGATTATTTCAATGTATTGAAATGATTTCTTGTGATTGAAAATGAAATGTTTTTAGTTAAATATTTGTATTTGCAATACTTTATGTGTTATGATTTTATTTGACGGGCGGTTATGTGATAAACCAAAAGACGGGTGGTTCTGTGATAAACCAGGATGGGTGGTTACGTTATAACCTCCAATGCATTGGGTATGGAAATCATCTGTATGGCTATTTCATTTAGTGATGTGTGTGGAAGTTGACCGTATGGTTATTCCATTTAAGTATGTTTATGTCTCAAGTTACCTTTATATGTTATGTGTTCTTTGTATGGTTTTTATGGTCATCTTTTGATTAAAAAAGGGTAAGAAATTATATTTTATTTATTGAAGAGTATTTACTACTTCATAATGGTGAAAATTATTACTTATGATAAAGTATTCATGGTTTACTTGTTTTGAAAAACTAACAGTTTTCCTTCATTGTGTATCCCTTACTGAGATTTTTGTGCTCATCCCAAGTTTTTGAAATGTTTTTCACAGGACATAAAGTGGAATAGGTTCAAGGATGGTATCATGGAAAATTCATGCTATCTGAAACATGGAACTAGACATGACTCTTTTTTTCAAAGAGTTTATATTTTGTGGAAAAAAATGAAAACTGAGTAGAAGTATCTACTTTTTCATCTTTTGAGATGTAATAATTATGTCCTAATTCTCTAAAACTCTAAACTTGAAAAGATCCTCAATGTAAAGTATTCATTTAATTCAATATTATGTAATGTTTTAAGGCTGTGTCCTTACATTTTTATCCCATAATCCACCAAAAGACAAGACACAGACACAGAGCATATCCTCCAAAATCTAAATAGCATGCTCCATCTAACCACCTATCTATGAATGGTGAACTATACTTAACCTGACCTAAGTCCACATCACCCCTTATATACTCTTAAAAAACTAAGAGGTAAAATTGGTATCCCTATCCAAAACAATTAAATATGGAACCTCATGTAACCTCATAATCTCCCACACATACAACTTACCTAGATCTTAAACCTTAGTGGTGTCCTTGATCAGAATGAAATGATATGATTTCATCGGTCGATTATCCACTAACCAAATAGAATTCTACCCTAGGGGATTCTGTGGAAATCCAACAACAAATTCTATTGAAACCTCATCCCATTTTCAAACCAACACCAAAATAGACTTGAGAAAACTATAAGGTTTCATATGCTCTATCATTATTTTTTGAAAGGTGTAATAGTGGGACACATAATCAGCAATGTCACGCTTCATACCTAGCCACCAAAAGCATTGTCTCATATCATAATACATCTTCATAGTACCTATATGGATGACCCATGAAGAAATATGAGATTCAAATAAAAATGATCTTCTCATAGGTGCTAGGATGACAACTCAATCCCCAAAATGAAGAATACCATTAGAAGGGGGAGCCCAACCAAAAATAATCTCCCCACTATAAATGGTATCTATTATTCATATAAACTCATCATCGTACTACTAAATCTACAGAATAGACTCAATGATATATGGTGATAGAAAAAAACTGTTCAGAACTATACTCGAAATATCCTTCTGAGTATTCAGATGTAACTAAGAGAAGAGTCTCATAAGGTTCCACTCTTCCTTTAATTCTAAGATATTTTGTGATGGTACTATCCTAATGAGATCATATGCAATGAAATTACCCTTCCTTAGGGTATAGGTGATTTCAAAATCAAATGTCTAATGGTACTCCACCCACTTACTCTATCTGATATTCAATTATTTATGAGAAAATATATAACTTAGACTCTTATGGTTAGAAAAGGCTATAAATATCACTTAAGTGAAAGCATAACTGTGGAAAGCTCCAAATCATGAGTGGGTTATTTTTATCAGGATTTTTAAGTTGATGATATCCACAGACCACCATATGGTCATCCTTCATAATCACGCAACCCAGACCAGCAATAGAAGCATCACAGTACACCACATACCCCTTACTAGGATCAGGTAAAATAAAAATAGCTGACAATTTCAGAAGTCATTTTAACTCATCCAAATGATTCTGACACCTAAAATCCCATATTAATTCTACCGATTTCCTAGTAGGAATAGTCAAGGATGATTCCAACCTCAAGAAATACTTGAAAATTTATCGATAGTATCCAGAAATACCAACAAATATTTATATCACAAAGATGTTTTTTGGATCCTCACATGAAAAGATAAGATCAAAAATCATGTGCCCCAAGAACTTCACTTTTTTAATCTAGAAACTTTATTTTGAAAGCTTTACATATAGATAATACTTTAAATTCTTAAGTGTATGAAAACTATAGAAATATCCAAATCATGAATGGGGTATTTTTTCTCTTATGTCTAAAGCTAAAGATAGTTATAGACCACCACATGGTCATGCTATATAAGAATAAAACATAGACTAGCACCAAAAGCATCATAGTATGCCATATACTCCTTATCGGGATCAGGTAAAATCAAAATAGGTATCGATATTAGAAGTATTTTTAGATCATCAAAATAAGTCTAACACTTAGTATCCCATAAGAGAAGTCAAGTGTGATGAAAACCTTGAGAAATCCTTGATAAACCACCAATAGTATCTAGAAAGACCAAGAAATCTCCATATCTCAAAGAAATTTTTTAGATCCTCCCATAACAAGAAAACATCCACCTTCTCGGGATCAATAAATAAGCCACGCTCAGAAATCACATGCCCTGAGAACTTAACTTCTTGAATCTAGGAACTAAATTTTTAAAGTCTTCCATACAGATGGTGACTCCTTAATATTTCCAAAAATAGTTTCAAATGGTGCTCATTATCATTCTCAAATATTTAATAAACCAAAATATCATCTATGAACACTATGGAAAAGTTTTTGAGATACCGATGGAATATCTAGTTCATTAAAGACATAAAAATGTAGGATAACTAGTCAGTTCAAAATTCATCACAATATATTCATAATGGACATACCTTCTCCTGAAAGTCATATTTAGTATATCAGAATCTTGAATCGTGAGCTGATGATATCCTGACTGAAGGTCAATCTTTGAAAACCACTTCACCCACTTTAACTAATCAAACAATTCATCCACTTTGGGAAAAGGATACTTATTCTTAACCATCACCCGATTCAAATTTTTATAGTCTACAAATAAATAGATTGAATCAGATGTCTTATTGGAAAATAGTATTGGGGATTCCTGCAGAGAAACACTAGGGTGAATAAATCCCTTCATCAGTAGATCATCCAACTAGATCTTGAGTTCTTTCAGCTCCACCAGTGCCATGCAATATGAGGCTTTTGAGATTAGATAAGTACCCAGCACCAGATAGATCATAAACTCCACCTCCCTCTATGAAGTAAGACTAGATTAGTCATATGGTAAAATGTCATAAAAGTCCCAAACAACCATGGAGAGATCGATAAGAGAAGAAACTGCATCATGATCAAATGAAATAGCAGACAAAAAACTCCTAATCTATAGGAAATAAGATCTTTCATGACCATACATCGGATCCCACTCTCCCTAAAACACCCTGGAGATCTCATTGGTAGAAAATAATGAAGCATGTCAATGATAATAATCAATCTCTTCATAGTTAGAAACTAGTCAATCCATCCCAATGATAAAATCAACTAGATCCAAACCAAGAATCAAGAAATCCCAGACCAACTTCATGTCAGCTATTAATAGAGAACAAGAACTCTAAACCCCCTAATATATCCTATTTTCAAGAGGTTTCTCTAACTCCATTATAAAGGACATGATATAAATTGTAATTTTGAACATATCAACAAATATGGTGGATATAAATAAGTGGGAGGCCCTATATCAAATAAATCAATCACTATAGAAGATTAAATAAAGATGGTACCACTCATTATCATCATAACCAAATCAACCTATATTGAAGACTCATCCACTACGTGAAGGTTATTCACTCCTGAGGTCTATGGCTATATCGTAGTGACCTTTGGAGATGAAATTTTCTGACCATATTAAGGCATAGAGATAGCCTGGAAGAATAATTTTAAACAGTTATAGTGGTCAAAACCATTGTATATCTTCACAGAAATATAACAAGAATGTTGGGTGTTCCCAAACTTACCACCCTGATAGCAAGTTAGGGGCACACTACTGGATGCAACTGATGGTGTAGAGGAGGCATGTTGCTGAGAACTTCCTTTACCTTCCTTGTGATGATCATTCCACTTCCTCTTCTTCCCATATGCACCACTAAATATTCCAATGGTTGAAAGGGAAGGGGGAGAATATCTAATCTTATCTTCCATGTCCATCTCTACCATCATTACCCTATCTCCTGTATTTGTATAGGTATAAATATTAAGCATAAATAATTGCAATCTGATATCTAGTCCAAAACTCTGGAGGTAATTCTAAGCTCTCAACTGATAATCCTTTACCACCTCTAGAGAAAAATTAACTATCTCTACAAACTTATTGGTGTACTTCAACACCGAACACTCTCTTTGCTAAAAAGAGAGGAACTCCATAGACTTTTTCATCATTATAAATATATAAATACTGAATAAAGAGTGTATTGAAACCCTTCCAATCCAAACCCGCATGTTTATCCACATGTACCATAGAATCCCATTATCGCTTATTGGGATCCTTGAGCTTGAATGTTGTGCACTTCACCTTGATATTCTCAGGTGTATCCAGGAATTCAAAGATCTAATCAATATTATCTAGATAGTATTCTACCTCTTGAAGTTCATTTGTCCCCTTAAAGGATGGATTTTTCTCATGTAATATCTTCTGAGATAAATCCCTTTCTCCTCCATCTCCTAGATATACCTCAAAAAACGTATTCTTAACTTGAAGTATATTTTGGTATATGACATGAACTGCTTGCACAATAGCCTCTGTAAGAGTCTGATCTAGAGGTAGATTCCCTTGAGGAGAACCCATTGCACCCTCCTTTGGAACCCATGGAAGATGCCACAAAGGCATACTACTACACACCGAAAATAGAAGAAAATGATTAGACAATAGAATAATATCATTTTAAATTAGAAAACCCATAAGAATAAACTGATACTAAGATCAAAACTCAACATAGGAGATACACATCCCAACATATCATGTTAACATGATGCTCGTTATGGTAAGAGTTTTCCAGACATCCACCACAACCTACCTCTCAAGTCCCAATAATCATATCCCCCATCTAACAAATTTCCCAAGACTGGGCATAACCATTTTCTGATGCCAAATTATGAAAAAATTTCCTAGGATACCCTCACTAAATAGAACCCAACCCGATCCTCCACATACCTAAAGAGCGTTCTTGATCCCCACGAGCTGGAAACTGAAACCTGGGTATCAAACATAAGACCATAGGGAATGATTTTTCCCAACCTAAAAAAGATACATGGAATATATACATAGTAGAAAGAAATGGTGGAAGAGAATATAGAAGAAATATATGACATAACTAAAAGAAAACAATGGTAGAGATATAACTCAAAAACCAGATAAAATAAAAAAGGGTGTAAGTCCAACAAAGCTAAAAGACAACCCAAAATGGAAGAAAACTACTATTTTTATATGAAGGTAATCTCTCACCATCTCCCCACCAGCTACCCAAAACCCAATTGACAAAAACATCACCACCTCACTATGGTGTCTTACCTTTCCCTACATCAAAATACATAACTATGTTTACACATCGCTAAAGGGGTGTGCAGGGTGTGATCTAAAAAATCTCAGTAGGATCCCACCCAGGTGTTCCATATCAAGTATTTGTATAAATAATCACATTATTATCATTTAAATAAAAACATGGCATGATAAGAAGTAAAGCATATTTATATCAAAATCATGGTAATATTTCCCTTTTTCCAAAATTCTACAGCAAGGCATGTAAAACAGATTCAAATAACATTTCAAATAACCAATTCATCAATCAAAGAATGTATATCAAACCCAAAATAGTACAAATCCAAGAACAATGGTAAATAGGACAAGGAACATAACAGTTCAGGTTGGAAGACTGATTATATCATAATCAAATACTAGTGCACACTTAAGTCCTTAGAACACAGACCTAAGGAGCAGAGGAACACCCCATGAGTAACCCCCCACCCCAACAATTTCAATATAAATTACTTATAACAATAGTCCTAGGGAGCAGTGGAACACCCCATGAGTGAACCTCCCAATAGTAAAATGGACTATGTACCTAAGTTACACCTTCCACCCAAATACCCAAGGCTTCCCATGTGTTGCATTTCTCAAATCATTTCAAAGGGTTTCACATTTCACAAACAAAACAACCCTTTATTCCATTAAAACATGGTTTGCAAACCATTTCTCAATCTATTTAATAATTATTTGAAAACACCCTTTTTCCTTTACTCAAAACCAAGGTAAACCCATATTTATTTTCAAATCCATTTACGCACACAAAACAATCATGCCAATTTATTTAATAAAAACAGTTCATAAAAGTTAGAGGAATGTGGTTCATATAATGTATGATGGAGAAGGAACCACCTACTTCAAACTCAAGTTGAGCACTACTCACAACATGATCCACCAACACTAAAAGGAATGTAGAGACAACAACATAGAACCTTTATAAACACACCCATCACAACACAACCAACTTGATGGCCGACCATCAAGAGAATATCACAAAACATACCAGAGAGAAGTGATGAAACTTCCATAGAGATTGATTATTGAATGAAGTTATTCAAAATAAGAGGAGGCATAAAAAATCACCTTAGAAGATAGTTCGGGTTCGATACTTACAACTTCAGAACAAAAGAGGAGGAGTTACATGTGAGAGATAGATAAAACCTACTGGGATGAAGGGATTTCTGTTCTAAACCATGGATTTATGGTGTAAGATCCACATAATTCACATAAACTGAAAAATATGTCACATTGGGTTTATTTATCCTAGGTTAACATATTTTTGACATAAAAATTATTTACACCATAAAATAATTTTATGGAAAAAGGGTTTTACGGTCTATACCTTGTGACATTTACACCATAAGCTATAATCTTACGATGTTAAAACGTCCTATAAGCAGTGCCTAGCCTATAATCCTGTAGAGACTCCCAAAAATATTATTGATTCCTTATAAACCTAAAGAATACACTCTCAAACCTAAAATAGGGTGTACCTTTTACCCAGTATGTTACAATCTCCCCACCATTGAACTTTTTGTCCTTGGTAAGTCATGTAGAAAAAGGGTGCTCTGAAAGGAGGTCAGGTAATTTCTCCCTCACTGAAGATTCATGTTTCCAAGTCTCATGAGAATATGATATGTGTCATTATAACACACTGAATAATGTGATAAACTTCCCACGCAACACATTCACACAATAATTAATGATCTCCACTATTTTATCTACAATGGAAACATTTTTCTTTAACTTGATCTCTTCCCAAATAAAAACATGAGAAGGAACGAGATGGTACTTCCTATGATAAGATGTATAGAAAAAATCATGTATACCAATCAACTGATCGATAATGCTAATTGATAAGCATCCCGCTCAAGCCACTCAGTGACCTCAAATAGTCTAACATATCTCGGAGCTAGTTTCCCTTATTTCCCAAGCTAACGGTGACCCAACTGGGGAGAAATATTCAAGAAACCCTAGTCACCTATGAAAAAATCTAAAGGAAAACATCAATAATCAACATATGATTTTTTATGACTCTGTGTTGTAACCATACACTGGAATATATCCTAAATCCACATCGACATCTCCTAAATGAGACTCAATCCCATAAGAGAGGTCTCTCCCACCTCTTCCCAACAAAGAGGTGATCTGCATGGGTGACCATACAATTCCTCAAAGGGTGTTATTATACTCAAAAATTGGTAGCTATTATTATAATTAAACTTAACCAGTCTCAGGTGGCTATCCCATGATCCACCAAAATTCAAGAGATATGCATGAACCATATCCTCCAAAATCTGAATAGAATGCTTTGTATAACCATCTTTCTATGGACGGTATACTATACTCAACCTAACTTGAGTCTTCATCACATCTTATAGACTCTTCCAAAACTAGGAGGTAAACTTGGTATCACTGTTTGAAATAATGGCATGGGAAACCACATGTAACCTCACGCTCTCCTCTATATACAAATTACCCAGATCTTTAACCTTATTGGTGTCCCTGATTAGAATGAAATGATTTTATTTTTTCAATCAATAAACCACCACCTAGATAGAATTATTCCCTTGGGGAGTTCATGGAAATCCAACAACAAAGTCTATGGACACCTCATCTCATTTCCAAATTTTCATCAGAAGAGGCTGGAGTAAACTAGAAGGTTTCAGATACTCAACATTTATCTGTTGTTAGGTGTAACATCGGGACACATAATTATCAATGTAATGTATCATACCCAGACACCAAAATAATCATCTCATATCATAATACATCTTCAAAGTGCCCAGATAGACGTCCCATGAAGAACTATGATAGTCAAATAAAACTAATATCTTCACAGGTGTTAGGATGACAACCCAATCCCAAAAATGGAGAATACCATCAGAAGGGAGAGACCAACCAGAAATGGTCTCCCAACCATAAAGGGTTTATATGATTCCTATGAACTCATAATCCTACTACTGACTCTATATAATAGACTCAAGGAGAGATGATGATAGCTAAAAACTGGTCAAAACAATACCGGAAATATCCTCTTGAGCGTTCAAATGCATTTTTGAAAAGATCCCCATAAGGTTCCACTCTTCCTTTGATTCCATGACATCCCACGATGGTACTTTCCTTCTGAGGGAATCTATGATGGAATTCCCCTTCCCTAAGGTGTAGGTAATATCAAAATTTAATTTTTGAATGTACTCCACCTGCTACCTTTGTCTAATATTCAATTATTTCTAAGAAAATATATAACTAATACTATTATGGTAAAAAAATACTATGAATCTATCCCTAAAAAGATAATTCCACTAACACCTAAGTGCATACATAACTGTGGAAAGCTCGAAATCATGAGTGGGGTAATTTTTCTCATGCACCCAAAGCTGACTAGAGTCATATGCCACCACATGGCTATTCTGCATAAGTACGCAACCCAGACCAATGCTAGAAGAATCATTGTACACCACATACCCCTTACTAAGATCAGATAAAATAAAAATAGGTAATGATATAAAAATTATTTTCAGTTCATCAAAATAAGTATAACACTTAGAATCCCATATAAATTCCACTCCTTTCTTGGTAAGAGTGTTCAAGGGTGATTCCAACCTCAATAAATATTTTAAAAAATAATGATGGTATCCAATACTACCAAGAAAGAACTATATCTCAAAGACATTTCATGGATCCTCTCATGACAAGAAAACATTCACTATCATAAGATCGATTGATAATTCATGCTTAGAAGTCACTTTCCCTAAGAACTTTACTTCTTGAATCCAAAAACTGCATTTTAAAAGCTTTCCATACAGGCAGTGGATCCTCAGGATTTACAAAACCAATTTCAAATGATGATCATGCTCATGATTGAATCTAAAATAAACCAAAATATCATCCATGAACACTAAAATAAAGGTGTCAAGATACTAATGGAATATATGGTTCATTAAATCCATAAAAACTATAGGATATTTAGTTAGAAAAAAAGGTATCACAAGATATTCATAATGGATATACATTCTCCTAAAATATGTCTTTATTATATCAAACTTTTGAACTCTGAGTTGATGATATCCCAACCGAAATTTAATCTTATAAAACCACTTATTCCCCATTAACTTATTAAAAATCATCCACTTGGGGAAAAATATATTTATTCTTAAACATAACCTGATTTAAATTTTTATATTATACACACAAATGAAGTGAACCATTAGCCTTCTTAGAAAAGATCACTAGGGATGCCCACAAAGAAACACTAGGGTGAACAAATCTCTTCACCATCAGATCATCCAACTAGATCTTGATCTATTTTAGCTCCTTTGGTGTTATATGATAAGACGGTATTGATATCGGATGTGTACTCAACATTAAATTGATCATAAACTCTACCTCACTCTCTGGAGGGAGGCTAGAGAAGTTATCTGGGAAAACATTATAAAATTCCCAAAAAACTATTGGAAGATCAAAAGGAGAAGAAACCACATTAGGATCAAATAAAACAGAAGAAAAAAACTCCCAAACTCTAGGCAAGAAGGTCCTATGCATCCAGAACCCAAATACCACTCTCCTTAAAACATCTAATAGATACCATCAGTAACAAAGAATAAAAAAAACTAATGATAATAATCAATATCAACATGGTGATAAACTAACCAATACATCCCAATGATAATCTAGAATAGATCCAAATCAAGAATAAAGAAATCACAGACCAACTCTATGTGAGTTATCGATAGTGAACAAGAAATACATCAAAACCCATGCTCTTTCCTCTTTCTAAGAGGTGTCTCTAACTCCATGACAAAGGACCCGAACTCTATTGGAAGTTTCAAAATATAAACAAAGAAGGTAGATATAAATGAGTAGTAAACACCTATATGAAATAAAGTGATTGTTGTAGAATATATAATAAAGATGGTACCTCTCAATATCATAAGACTTGCACCAACATCTGTTGGAGACTCATCCACTATGTGAAGGTGCTTCACTCCTGAGGCCTGTGGCTGAATCCCTATAGACATTGAAGCTTCAGACTATGCTATAGTGGTAATTGGAGATAAAAATACCTGATTGTAATAAGGCGTAGACATATCTAGAAATACTCCTTTTAGATGACCATAGTGGCCACAACCATTGCACATCTTTACAAGCACATAATAAGAACACCAGGTGTGACTAAACTTTCTATACTAATAGCAAGTCGGGGGCATACTACTGGCTGTAATTGATGGTGTAGAGGAGGCCTGTTATTAATAACCACCTCCACCAACCCTGTGATGATCATGAAACTTCCTATTCTTCCCATGGGCACCACTAAAGATACCACTAGGTGGAAGGGAAAGGGAATAATATTCAATATTTTATATCATGTACATATTTTCAATCATTTATCTATATACTATCTCTCTATAGGTGTAAATATTTAGCATAAATAACTACAATCCGATATCTGGTCACAAAACCTATAGATATTTTTGAGCTCTCAACTGATCATGCTTTACCACCTTCAGAGAAAAATGAACCAGTTCTATAATCCAATTAGTTTACTCTAATATTGAATGATCTCTCTACTGAAAAAAAGAGAAAATTTAGAGACTTTTCCATCATCAGAGGCTCTAGGTAGAACTATCAAACAAATAATATCTTGAAACCCTTCCATTCCAAACCCACGTTCCTATCTTCCTGAACCATAGAATCTCATAATCACCATCTAGGACCCTCAAGTTTGAATGCTATGAACTTTACATTGATATTATCAGGTGTATCCAAGAATTCAAAGATTTTATCAATCTTATCCATCCAATCCTCTGCCTCTTGAGGTTTATTTTTACCCTTAAAGGATGGTGGTTTCTCTCATAAGAACTCCTGAGATCAATCCCTTTCTCCTATAGATATCGGTTGTACCTCAACAACTATATTTTGGACTTGTGGTACATTTTAGTCTGCAACACAAACTGCTCACATGATGGCCTCTATAAAATTCTGATCTAGAGCCATATTCCCTTGAGGAGCACCTATCACACCCTCCTATGGAACCCATGGAAGATATCTTATGGGTATACTAATACACACCAAAAATAGAAGAAAAATATTATACAACGGAATAATCTCGGTTTAAACTAAAAAATCCATTAGTATAAACTGAGGCTAAGATCAAAACTCAACATGGGATACACACATCCCAACATCCCATGGTAACTTGAGGCTCGTTATGACAAGAGCTGGCCAGACACTCACTGTAACATACCTATCAAGTCCTGAAAATCCTATCTATTATCTAAAAACTTTTCCAAGACTGAGCATAACCATGTTATGATACCAAATTGTAACAAACCAACCCAGGACACCCTCACAAACTGACACCTGACCTGATCCACCACATATCTAAAGGGTGTTCTCGATCCCCACGGGTTGGAAACTAGCACCTAGACATCAAACATAAAACCAGAGGGAACTATTTCACACAACTTTAACAAGATACGTGGCATATATATACATAAAAAGGAAACCGAATTAGAGAAACCAGAAGAATGTATGTCGTAACTATAAGAAAATAGTGGTAGCAATACAACTCAAAAACCAAATAAAAGAAAAAAGGGTATAGGTACAAAAAATATAAAGGACAAACCAAAAAAAATACAACTAAACCTATGATATTATGGAAATCTACCACCATCTCACCACCATCTACCCAAAACCCAGCTAAGTGAAACCTCACCACCACGCTAGGTCACCTTGCCTTTCCCTGCATTAAAAGATAAAACCAGGTCAACACACTACCAAAGGGGTGTGTAGGGTGTGATCTAAATAGGCTCAATATGATCCCATCTAGGTGTTTCATATAAAGTATCTATACAAATAATCCTAGAATGATCGTTTGAAGAAAAACATGGCATCATAATTAGTAAATGAGTTTTATATCAAATGTGTGGTAATGTTTCCTTTTTTCCAAAATTATAAAGAAAGTCAGGTAAAACGGTTTCAAATGACATTTAAAATAACTAGTTTATCAATCAAATCATGTATATCAAACCCAAAATAGTAAAAATACAAGTATAATGGTAAATAGACTAAGGAACATAAAAGGTTAGGTTTTCAAACCACTTGTACCACAATCAAATACTAGTGTGCACCCAGATCCTTAGAACATAGGCCCAATGAGCATAGGAACACCCCATGAGTGAACCCCCCAACAATGTCAATAGTAATTCTTAAGAACAGTAGACCTAGGGGGCATAGGAACACCCCTTGTGTGAACCTCCCAACAATAAAATAGATGATGGACCTAAGCTACACCTTCCACCTAAGTACCCATGGATTCACATGTGCTTCATTTCTCAAATCATTTCAAAGGGATTCACATTTCACAAACCAAACAACCCTTTATTCCATTAAAACGTGCTTTGAAAACCATTTCTCAATCCATTTCATAATCTTTTAAAAACACATGTTTTCTTTTACTCAAAACCAAGGGGAAAACCGTATTTATTCGCAAATCCATTTATGCACACAAAACAATGGTGATAATTTATTTAATAAAAACAATTCATATAAGCCAGAGCAATGTGGTTCATCCAATATAGGCTAGAGATGGAACCACTTACCTCAAACTTGAGTTGAAAGCTACCCAAAATGGGATCCACCAACACTAGAAGTAAAGAAAATACAACAACATAAGCCCTTAATAAACACACATGTCATAACACAACCAACTCAAGGGTCATCCTTCAGGAGAATATCGCACAACAGATTAGAGGGAAGTGACGTAGCCTCCATAGAGATTAAGCATTGAATGAAGTAATTCAGAAGGATAGGAGATACCCAAAATCACCCTATAAGATAAGTAGGTTTCAAGACCTACGGCTGCAAAACAAGAGAGGAGGAGTTGTATGCGAGTGAAATATAAAACCTACTCAGCCGAAGATATTTACGTCATAAACCAGGGATTTACAGCATAAGATCCCTATAATCCATATACATCTAAGAATACATTGTCTTGGGTTTATATATAATAGTTAAACATATTTACAACATAAAATTTATATTTACACCATCAAATAATTTTACGGCCTAAAGTTTTTTATAGTTTGTGCCATGTGACATTTACATAGTAAGATACAATATTACGACATAAAAATGTCATGCAGGTAGTGCCCAGAATAGGATCCTAAAAAAACTCCCAAAATTATTCTTGATGCCCTCCTAACATGAAGAACACACTCTTAAACGTAAAAGAGGGTGTACTTTTTATCTAGGATGTTACAGTTGTGAAATCTCAAATATTCCAATGAGTAATTATTATAAGCTAGATTATGATGAATCTAAAAAACTTGTTTATAATAATATGTTTAGAGAAATGATTGTTAGATTACTTTATTTGAGAATATATAGACCATATTTGGTGTTTTTAGTGTGTATAGGTGATATATTCCAATTTAATCCTAAATAAAGTCATTTAGGCATTTAAAAGAGTAAGTATGTATGTTAAAGGATCTGTGAAGCTAGAATTATTTTATCTTATACATATTTCATTTGAACTAACTAGTTTTTCATATTATGGTTTTTTTATTAAAAAATATATAGAAAAATCATAGTGGGTATTTTTCATTTTCTTGGTAAATGTTTAATTTCATGGAGTTCTAAGAAAAAAAATCAATGGATTTATCAACTATTGGATGTGAATATGTTGTTGCTATATATTTTTTTTCATGTTATTTATTGATTAAAAACTATTTATGATTTTGTTTTTAATTTTGAAAAGATATTGATTTATTGTGATAATACTTATGCTATTTCTATCTCTAAAATTCCTTTTAAGCATTCTAGTACTAAGAAAATTTATGTCTAATATCACTTTCTTAGAGAAAGTTTTCAAAAAGGGAATATAATTTTGAAATCTATTTCAACATAAAATAAACTAGTTGACATATTTACTAAGACCCTTTATTTAGGTAAGTTTGATATAATCAAAATTGAACTTGGTGTGATGGAAATTTATAATCTGGTTAGGGGAAGTAAAAATATATTTTTGAACTGATTATTTACATCTATTTACTTCTAGAACAATGCATGTTGAACTATTCTCTAACATATGCATTATTAGTTGGTTGATACTTAATTTATTAAACATAATTATGTGTTATTCCTTGAATATCATGGTGTGTTTTCATGGATCCTTGAGGATTGTACAATATTCTAGACTATTGATTATGAGCATGAAGTTTTTGGGAGCCTAGTTATGTGTTCGATGTTAACATTAGAATGGTTGGATTCTTTCCCAGTAATCATTTATGGGCATCTTGAATATGAAATCTATTTTTGAATTAACAATTTTGATTTCTGTATAAACCTGCTCATTTTCGATGTTTCTTTTAGAAAAGTTAGTTTTATTTCCTAGTATTAATTTTCAATTTAGGGAGAATATATCACTTTCTTCAATAATTTAATAGAAATTAAATTTGTTTTCTATTGAAGATAATTTCAAAAGGGGGGATATGGTTTTTTAAATTATACTTGGTTTTTTAATTATCAAAAATGAGGAGAATGTTGAAGTGGATCCTTGAAACACTTTGTTTATTTAGGTTTTGATAATTACAATACATTTTTTCTTATTTATTATGAACTAATTTCAGTGAATGATTCGTCATGATATGGGTTGGTATTTTATATGTCATTAATCTATTATTAGTTTGTTCTTGAAAATTTGGAAAAGTCTAGAACCAACCATGAGTGAAAATTTGGAAAAGTATTCAACCTACCATTAGAAGAAAAATGAACTTTAAATAAGAAGAAACATGAACCTACCACAAGAAGAAAAATGAACCTGCTGTAAGAAGAAAAATAAACCTACTTCAAGAAGAAAAATCAGCCTACCTTATGAATTAGAAATTTAGCAAAGTGTTGAACCTACCTTATGACCTACCATAAGTAAAATTTTGGTAGTGTTAAACCTACGTTATGACCTACCTTGAGTGAAAAATTGTAAAATTCTTGAACCTACCTTATGAAATATGACCACTTGATGACTTTTTCATATTTTAGTTCAAGACATGCTATATTTTATTTATTCTCTTATATTTCGAATTATTTCATGTTTATTTCATGTGTTTCTCTTAATTTAATTATTCCTTAAATACTCAATAATTATTTTGATCATATGGAAATTTTTTCAGAGATATTTTATTATTTATTTAAATTTCATTAAATATGATCATACATTTATTTATATTCACACATTTTTCATGGAACTTAAAATGTTTAAATTTTAATTATTTGAAATGTGAAAAGTTTGTATCGTATGTATTATGGGAAGTTTACAAGAACATTTATATTGGTTTTTATGAGCTCGTTTACTTCTATATTAATTATTATTAACGAGTTCCACTATATGGATTATTTTAGTTTTATAGATTGTTAAAGTAGACCCATGTGGAATGCACATTCAATAAAGGAATCACATATTACTTTGGGAAGGATGAAATGAAATGGGCTTCATGATTTGAATCTAATTTACCTAAAATAACTTTATATATTGAGTTTGATTAAACCAAAACAAGTCAACGCAATTGAGGATATTCTTAAAATGTATTGTGTAATGCACCTTGACAATCAATTATTGCTCTTAGCTGAACTTCAATCATTTGATCCATTGTTGTTAGAGAGTACCCCTCTGCCTCGATACTCATGTTTGATTTTTTCATCTTGTTTTTGTAGTTCTTACTTCTTTTTATTATTATTTTTACTTAATTTTTTCAGGTTATACAACCCATAAAAGGTAGGAGTTGGGTTATACTACCTCATACAAAAGGTATGGGTTCTGGCATAACAATTAAAATTATAGGGGGTTAGTTGTGTATTGGTCTGGGTCAAAGGTAGGGTTTATTTTTACCTTAAATTAAAAAGGTATCTTTTGGGTTGTGCCTCATGATGTGAAAAAGGCAGGGTGATTGGGTTAATCTACCAAGCATGTAAAAAATCTTGTCTTGGATTGTGCCTCCAAGGTTTAAAAGGGCAGTTGTGTAGGTTTGTGACTCCCTTCAATGGTCGGAGATTCCATAGTTAGTGAGTGTCATATCTACCTATGTTTGGGATGGGTGGAGAGTATAGTAGGATCATTTAGATCTAAACTATTATAAAAAATTATTATGTCCATTTCTCTTTATATTTTTGTTTCACTAATTATTAACTTTGATCATAACTCATTAAATATATTTAGAAAGATAAATTCATCTTCATCTTGACCATTTGACCATTCTCACATTAATACCTAACATGAATCACCTGGATTCATTGGGTGTGATGTGTAAACTCATTTCTCATTGTTTCTAGTTATCTATTTTATGTTATCTATTCTATATCAATCTCAGTGTAGGATTTAACCCAAATCATGATCACTTCATAGTCACCCATATTAAAGTGTGCAATAATTAATTGTTTGATATGAAACTATTATGGGTAGAATCATAGGCTCTAAAAGCCTACACACTATAAAAAATGTATTTTTAGGGGGTTATTCTTGTCATTAGCGGTGGTTTTAACCTTCTCTAAATGCATTAGCAACTATTATGGAAAATTGACACAAACATAGTCATCGGATAATATTAGCGGTGGTTTTTCAAAAGTGTTGGTAAGGTAAAAATTTAGTGGTGGTTATAATTACTTATAAATGATTTGAAAATATATATATAGTTTTTCTTCACATGAATAATATCAGTGGTTCTCAAAACCATCAATAATGTTTTTTTAAATGATTGTTCCCACTTGGTTTTTCAGCTTCCTACCTCTCCCTCACCCCTGGTTTCCCGCCTCCCATGGCCACCCTTGGTTCCCAACTTCCCACCTCCCACCTTCACCTCTCCAGCGATGCTCACCTCACCAACGACCCCTGCCCCTAGTTTCCTAAGCCCTCAGGCCCTTGATTTCCCATGTCGCAAAAATCTCTTTCCCCCTTGATTTTTCTTTCTCATAGAGTCGATCCCATGACTTTGAGGAAAGAAAGCTTTGGCGTGTTTTAACTCACCTAAGCACACAGTTGGCATATTAATATAAAAGATATGCATATGTATATAAATATATAAATATATTTCACACACACACTCATAGATATGTGTGTGTGTGTCTATATTTATACATACATACATACATGTATACATACATACATGTATACATATATACATGTATACATACATATATAGATTCACACACACGTATATTTATAAATACAGTTATATTATTTATAAAATTATTCTCATATTTTTATATTTATAAATATATTTATTTAAAATATTTATATATTTAAATAAATTTTTTTAAAGGTTGGGGATGAAGCCTCATTTTATTATTAAAGAAAAGCAAAGACCTATTTTAACTGGGTAGAGGGAGACCCATTACATAGCCCGAAGGCCCAGTGGGCATGTATCCCATTACATAGCCTGCAGGCCCAAATTTTTGGCTCAAGACCCATTATGTGAATAGTAAAATGGCTGCTACAGTACCCGCCACTACTACAGTACCCTGCCACCGCTACAATACCCACCGATCAATAGTACCACCGCTGCTACAGTACCGCTACAGTGCTGTTACAGTACCTGCGCCCAATGGGTTTTGAACCCCCATTTTTCATGTAGGATTATGGGGTGCTTACCACTAAGCCAAAACCCAACTACGTATATTTAAATACATGTTTATTAATATAGTGTGTGTGGTTGTTTACATATAATATAATATAATGTAATGTAATATTTATATTTATATATAAATATATTTTGTTTATATGTAAATAAACATTTGTACATGTATTTATGAATACAATTATATTATGTGTGTGTATATATATATAGTATCCAAAGCCACGGTTGAGTGGTACTCAACCATGGTACCACATTTGGCAGCTATGGGGATTAAATCTTGGCTTTCTCTCAATTGTCTTGATTTGCAGGTGTATGTGGAGTTATTCTCAGGTAGGTATAGTTGAGTCCACTCTATGTGCAGTTATCATTGATTCTTCAGATGGAAACAACAGCCTTATGCTCTGAATTCATTGAAGACCATTGCTAGAAAAATGACTTATAGCCATGGATTTATAGCCACAGTTTAATGGGTCCATGGAAATAGGTTAATAAATTTCCATATTTATTTAAAAATCATGGCTTTAGATGAGATATATCCATGAAGATCATCCCATGTGGCAACAATTACCCCTCATTTTTCATCCTCCCTCATGTCATTCCTCTCTCGCTCTCCCACTCACCCTCGAAACCCTTTTCATCTTCCTCGTGGCTTTTTTTTGTTCATCGCCTGACCGAATTCTCTCTTGTCTGATCTTCACTATTTTCTCCTTTGTAGTTCCTCCATCCCTCACCATCTTCTCCATTCATGGTTCCTCCATTCACAGTTCCTCTATTCATGGTGCAGCTTCTCTATTCAAGGACTCTCCATTCGCAGATCCTCCTTCCCTCACCGTCTTCTCCATTCATGGTTCCCCCATCCCTCAAACATTCATCCCTTCTTCCATACCCTTCTTCAGTAATTCCTCCTCCATTCGGTGTGTTAGCCGAAGCATTCCTCCCCTTCTATATACCCCTCTCTGGGCGTTCTTCCTCCATTCATTATGTTGTAAGAACCATTTTAATTCTTTGAATATTGTTAACCTATTTTGTGGCTCCTAGTTTGTGTTTATTTTCACATATGAGGGGTTTGTAGTATTCATTCTATCAATTGTTATCTATTATGATTGTAATATGATTTTATATGTTATTCACTAGAATTATTATGTTTATAATGTTTTGTATTGAATTTTTTTTATAAGTGTTGTTCAAGGGAAAAAGTACTAGTCTCATATGTAATAGACTTTTTATTTCTAAAATTTATAGAATTCAGAAGTTGGATATTTCAGACATAAATTCCAAAAGTTAGTATTTTCACAATGTAAAGAACCTTACTTATCCATTTCTTACCTTTTTATATCAAACATATTCATAGAATACCCTTGTATATTAAGTTATCAATTCTATATATCAAGTATTGAATCTTACACATTGATGGTTTATTGTTATGTATGATGTGAGAAGAGAAGTTTACCTTTATGTAATAAGAAATTACCTTTAAATATTAAAGCAAATTACTTTTACGTATTCGATTTTTTACTCTGATGTACTACATGGATTTTGTATATTATTTTTATATATTAACTCTTTCTAATGAAACTAATCTTATTTAATTATTGGAAGTTATGATTTGAAGATAATAGAAGATATGAAAAAATGCATGTCATGATATTAAAATAGTGAATATTTAAGCTAGGTCATGAAAATAATTTTCTAGGCTATTTGGAAACATAAATCAGTTCATGTTGTGATTATACACACCTTGAAGAGATATAGAAAAGAGTTATTTCATGAGAATATCATCAATCCATGGAGAATTTTTTATCGGTGCAAGGAATATTATTTATCATTATTTATGATTTTTTATCTATCATATGTTATGATTGAAAAAAAATTAAAATATTAAAAATTAACATGTTTAGTTTTTTTGAAGGCTTTGTTTCACATGATTACATAAATCAGTCAAGGTTTTTAAATTTTGATAATTATAGAAGACTTTAATGATGATCTAGTTGATAATTATTATAGAGATTTTCATTCATGTCCAAATGATGATTTTTTGGAAATATTTATCAGATTTTTGAAAGATTTATAGAGAACCATATTATTATATTATTATTCCAAAACTTTCATATATAAATTAACACACATTCCTTTCTTAAGACAAAAGTAATGCTAAAGTTTGAAAGCCTTTGTTTACCCATTGCTCTTGCAGTAATTCCCAAGATAAATTGTTCTATACCTACTATGTGAAGGGAAAAATATACTTATTCTACACTAGTAATAATCATCAACAACTTTAATTGGTTTAAATGTTTTCTATATTCATTATGATGGATTTCTTTTTTACTGTAAAGTTTTTATCGATTTGTAATCACTCAAATCACACTCTCCATTAAAAGGTATTGTAGTGGTTATGATAACCTAGGAAAAAATTAGTTTATAGGTTCTAACTTATCCCTAAAAAATATAAATGTTTGGGTTGTTCCTTCAAGTGTGAAAAATGTAGGCTGGTTTGTTTTGGTGGTTGGGTATGATAAAATAAGATTATAAAGAGTTGTTAATCTCCTTCAAAAGCGAGGGTTATTTAGTGTGTGCCATTCTTTAGAGGAGTTGAGATGTGTGAAGTGTAGACATGGTATCTTTTTTATTATAACTACTATAAAAATCCTTGTATACTCTTATTTGTTATTTTTTTAATACACTCTTCACACTAAAATTTCATTTACTATTTATATTTAAATTTCTAATTCTTATTATCCTTCAAATTATTTATTTTGTTTTAAATTTTTATTTGAGTCTATTCACCCAGTCCCTAGACTCTTGATAATATCTATATTGATATCAACAATTAATATCAAATTTTATCCCTTTAATAGTTTTACTTCATTGATTATTTTCCTAAAACCATTCTTGGTATCATTTACATTGCTACTTTAATCATTTAATCAGTTAATGTGTTATTTCTATTGATGATATCCACAAGACACTGAAATCACTTAATTCATTGGTAGAATTTATTTTATATAAATGGTATTATAGATCATCCAGATAGGAGAATAGATAATTGAAAATTTTAGAGGTATATCTCTAGTTGGGAATAGTTTCTAGTATCTAAACTATGAAAAGATTATCCCCCTTTATATAGAACACATACATAAAATTTATATGCTTGTTAGAATTCATAATGCTTCAAATGTTACATAATATCCAAACACATTGGATCACACTTCATTGATTAAACCAAACTTCAAAAAAAATTGATTTTATTTAACACATTACAAATTTATGTGTTGAAAATTGAAGAACACAAGATGATCATATTAGAAAAATTGATCAAATGGTATCCAATATCATTCCCATTTTCACCATGATGTGGTGTTATACTCCATGATTAAAAATCAACAATGGAATGGTGTCCTTCAACACACTATGGTATATTGGAGTCCTTCAATATGTTATGGTATATGATATGGTTTATATTTTAGAAATGTCTCTAAATTTCAATAAATCTTTGTAGAATTAATACAAAACATCAAAACTCATTGTGAATCCATCCAAAAAATTTTGGGAATTGATTATTATTATCTATTAGACTTCATATAAACTCTTTTTACTATAATAAATCCTTATTCTTGGAACTTATGTGTGACTATTCATGATTTTTTATAATTTAAAACATTTATCAATTCCTTAAACCATAATTTTAAGATATTTGATATGTTTTTTTATGAACATGTTATTGATGATTACTTATTATCTTATGAAACAATACATATCATGTTAATTCATTTTATAGATTATTTATTTAATGTATGTTTATATTATTATAATGGATAGATACTGGATGTGCAATGCTGATCGGATCACTGATGAGTTTCAGGAATTATGATATTTTTTGGACTTTGCATTCACTAATGATTTCGATAGAGGATTGATTTGATGCACATGTTTTGATTGTGTTGGAAGACCATGGTTAACTCATGAGGAAGTGATTTACTATATCACTAAATATAGTTTCCAAAAAAAATTATCATGTGTGGTATAATAATGGAGAAAAAGCTAAAGTGGAGAATGACATCAATTCAACAGAAAGGATTGGTATGAAAAAACTAATTTCTGATCGGTTTACTTTTGTTTCTGAAGCTAGTTATTTATGTAGACTGGTGAAATAGGAAATGAATATTGGAACATAGTTTTCATCTATTAATCGGGATGGTGATATTGAGAGTGTTAGAAACATGATGGAAGATGTGAATATCCCAGTATATTAGGCATGTGAAAAAATGAGAAAACTTGAGTTTTTAATGTGATTATATCATGGGAAAACAATGTATGGATTTAATAATATTGCAGTCAACTATCTCCTTAAATTAATTAAGAATTTACTGACTGATAATTCATGTATTCCAGAAAATGATTACATGGCATCAAATTTGGTTAAAATTTTGTATTTTCATCTATTAAGATTCATTCTTTCCCCAAATATTTTTGTCTATTCTGGAAGGAAAATACAGAGTTGAGTCAATGAAAATAGTGTGACACGTCAATGTGGGAGAATAATAAAGACATAACTCAATCTCTCATACCAGAGAAAGTGATGTGGCACTTCCCTTTAATTACCAGGATTCAAAAACTTTTTATGTCAGTACAAATTCCAAGGAATATGAGATGGCATAAAGATGAAATAAATAAGGATAATGATGAAATAGTCTATCCTGCAAATGGGTTGGCTTGGAAGAAATGTGATAGGTTATATCCTGATTTTGTAGCTGACCCACGAAATGTTAGATTGGTATTATCCTATGATGGTTTCAACCCATTTCTCTAAATGCATACTGCACACAGTACTTGGTCTGTTTTCATTCACATTTATAACTTTCCTTCATGGATATGTATAAGGAATTCATTTACTATCATGAGTATATTGATATTTGGACCCAGTGATCCTCGAAATGATATTGATATATACTTGCATCCATTAATATATGAGTTAAAGGAAATTTGGATTGTTGGTTCATAAGCTTATGATGCATTTATAAAGGAGTAATTTATGTTTTGTGAAACTTTATTATGGATGATAAATGATTTCCCTGCTAACGAAATGATGTCTAGTTGGAGTACTAAATAGAAATCATCCTGCCCTATTTGTATGAAAAATACATGTTCCCTAAGATTAAAATTTCAATGAACTTTCAGCTTCATATGGCATTGACTATTTCTACCGATGGATCATCCATACAGGAAAAATCAGAGATAGTTTGATAATGTCGTTGAGATAGATGAGACACCTCAACGAATATCGGGGAATGATATTGTTAAATAACTTGATGATTTGAATTATGTTCTTTCAAAATTCAATCAAATATCAGAAATAGAAAGAATGTTAATTCAAATTCTAATAGCAATTGGAGAAAGAAAAGTATATTATTTGATTTGTCGTATTGGTCATCGAATTTATTACATCATTGTTTGGATTTAGTGCATATCAAAAAAATATTTTTGAGATATTACTTACTATTATTTTAAATGTCAAAGGCAAAAAAAAAGACAATTTTTGTTCACATCATGATTTGATGGATTGTGGTATGATAACAAGACTTCATCCTGAGTTAATTGGTCAAAATAAGTGGAAAGTACCTTTTGCCTATTATTCAATAAAAAATGAGAAGAAGAAAAAATGTCTTCAAGTCTTGGAAAGTTTGAAGGTTTCAGATAGTTATTCAAGTAATATTTCAAAAATGGTGAATGCACAAGATGTGAAACTAAAATCTCTTAAAACTATGTCTTGTTACATGAGTTGATTCCCATTTCCATTCGATATTTACTTTCATATAATGATAAATTTTTTGTGATTGATTTATGTCATTTTTATCAATACCTTTTTTCCAAAAGACTAAGTAGAAGTGTTGTTCAAAAATTATAGAGAGATGCATCAATTATTCTTTGTAACTTGGAGAAAATTTTTCCACCGTCATTTTTCATGTGTATGTTACATCTGATTGTACATCTTCCCACATAAGTTCTTTTTGGTTGTCCTATTTTGATTTTGTGGATGTATCCTACAGAAATAATGATGTTTACATTGAAATATTATGCGAGAAATAAATATCAACCTAAAGGCTCTATTGTGAAATGCTATTTAGCACAAGAATGCATGGATTTCTGTTCATCGTACTTGGATAACATCACTACGAGGTCTAATTGACAAATGAGAACTGAATATGAGCAATATGATCTCATTTATCCTGTATTTTTTCACTACCCCAAATAGGGGGGATATCTGGATCATAATCGTTGCCTACTTTAAGCAGGGAAGAGTGGGAAATGGCTTATCTTATAGTATTATTCAACTATGGTGTGCTTGATGATTATATCAAGTAAGTAAACTGATAAATATGAATTTTTTATTATGTTATTTCTTCATATCTTTTTATATTTTAAATCTTTCATATTTGTAGAGAACATTTATAAATTATAAAAAATAGACATTGCTCTCTATCTATTAAGAGGAAGGAACTGTTACATAGAAAATAATTTTCTTCTTGGTTAAAGTCAAAGGTAATAGGTTTATTTTTTTTCTTCTCATAACATAATTACATGTCTCTATTTAATATTCAATGTTGGTATCTTTTAGGTTTTAACTCTACCAATGAATAAAGTATCATATGAAATAAGAGTGTTGTCTTTTAGTCCAAACGATGTGGTACGTGATTGTAAGGAAATGGTTTTAAATGGATTTAAATTCATTATAAATAGGTGTGCAAAAAAAATTAAAACACAACATAACGGTGTCACAATAAGTGACACAACATATTATTATGCAAGTGGATTAAATAGACAACCTCAATCAGAAAATATATCATATTACGGTGTTGTTGAAAGAATCATTTTATTAGATTACTATACATATAGTCATGTTGCAATGATGAAATGAAAGTCGTTTGATTCAATGACACAAAAAGGAATGCATATTGATAAATATAGATTTAGATTGATTGATATGAACCACCAACTTCATACCAATGAACCTTATATTCTTGTATCATAAGATAGAACAGGTGTTTTATGTAACTGACCCATTACAAAAACAATTTGGTTTTGTTTTTGATGTTATTACTAGATATATTTGTGATGAAAACATGTATGAAAATGATGTTTTAGATGAACCTGTTGGTATTTATTCTAATGTTGAATTTGATGACATAGATGATTCAATTGTTAGAACAGATTGTGAACTGAAAATTGTCATAGAGCACACATAGTGTTGACACATTTGTAAGTATTTACCTGATATTATTAAAATATTGTATATGTTTTTTTACTTTCATACATGATATCAAATTAAATAGTATATTTTATACCATTTTAGAATATAAAACTATTAATATCCTGACCAACTTATGTTTAAGCACATATCATGTAATTATTAAACATAGAAAAGTCTTGATATTTTATCAATATAAATATCACACATGAAAATGTATATCATTGTTTTATAATGCAATTTTATTATTTAAAATTTTTTATTATTTCTATTTATCTGAGGATATTATTTTAAATTTCTAGGTCAAAATGTCTGATTATGATGATACTAGAAGAAGTAGAAGAATAAAGATAAATAAACAATGTATGTCTCCTCTGGGAACCACTGTAAGTACAATTTATGATTGAATATTATGGTATTTAAAATTATTTATCTTGTTATCATTTGTTTTATTTTATCATCTATGTTATTTTAGGCTACATCGTCGAGGAGATGGTTGGATTATGTCATTGAGGCTGATAGTATGGTGGGGGGTACTACTATGACTGATTCTACAGTTTAGCCTACCACTATGCTGCTTGAGTCACCAGGAGGTCATCATCCCATTATTCCACCTCCATATTATCCATACCCACCTTTTGAATATCCCTTTCCACCCGCACCCACATCAAATGGTAGTTCTCAGACTCCCATCCCCCCTTATTTTCCATTCCCACCATCCACTGTTCAGGGAACTGCGCCCCCATATATCCCATTTCCATATCTATATCCATATCCACCTTCATCTATATAGGGTTATCCATCAGGTTTTCTCCCACCATCAGTACACTTATCATCATCTACTATACAGAGTACTCCTATTGTAGATATCTAACCTACCACAAAGGTTACTCCCCCTCCTCTAGACACAACACTTCAGGGGTCAGCAGATCCCCCATCTACTGGTATGTGTTTAAACATTATTGTTAGTGATTAATGATAAATTCATATATGTTATTTTCCTTTATTATTATTTTCATGATTATCTCCAGCCTCTAACAAATGACAAGGCTGCACAAAAATGAGAGAGGTCTGGAATCAACACACACAAATGATGGTTGGATACAATGAGGACAGTTCTATAATTGAAAAAAATGGTAAGGAATGTAAAAGCTTCATGGGAACACTTACTAAACACATAAATATCATTTTGGTTTAACCAATAAGTTAGAGAAGTTGTAGAAAAAATAAATAACAATTTATGGGTGTATATTTGGGTAAGTAATGTTAATCACCTTTATATATATTAATTTATAATATTTTCTTAACAAATATTTTTTCCACTGTAGCTCTGATATAATTTTCCTAATGGAAAAAATGTCAAAGTTGTAAGGTTAATGGAATTTGGTGAAATGTGGAGAGTGTAAAAGTATAAATCATATGTTGGTTAGAAAAATAGAGTTGGTACGGATCTTGAAGAAATGCTGGTGATTCATGATTGCCCAATATCACAATATAAAGAGATTATTGGCTATTGGAAGAGTATATGGTTTAAGGTATTTGTTAAATTTATTTATATATTCATTTATTTATTTGAAAAAAAATAAAGTATAAATTACTTGTTTTATTTATGTTAATGAAATTATATAATTATTTGTTTATAAGAGAAATCATACAAAAATAAAATAAATAAGAGTGGAATGAAACATGTTTATACTCTTAGACACACCTCATGCCTAGATCATGATCAAGCACAGGTAATTTAACATTTAAAATAATTATCTTGGTTTGGTGTTTTTTTTTACTTCCAATTTTGATTTATTTATTTGTTTTTTCAAAAAAAGGCATTGAATATCGAGGTTTGTGTTCCTTGCTCTACTTTTTTTTGTACAAGCAGAAAAAAGAATGATGCTATTGTGACAAATACCGACACCGAGAAGATGATTGTAAGTATATTTAAATTTATTTTATTTTTATTGAATTTAATTACTTATATTATTTTATCATTTTAATGTATGTTATATATCAATCAGCAGAATTCTTTGGAAGAATTGGTAGAAAAAGAACCTAACAATTTGGGCCTGAACGATCATCTACATTAGGTATTAGGAGATGAGCATCAGGGTAGAGTGCATTTTTGGCCTAGAAATAATATTGTACCATCTCAATACTAGTATTATGACAATTTATCTCCAAGTATCGGTTCTGGTTTGGTCATAGTGAAATAAATGAATGTTTCAATCAAAGAAGCAGCTCAAAAATCCGAAATGGTGATAACTGAAAATATGATGAAAGATATGTCTACCATTTCTTCTATACTTCCACCAGAATTAGTTGCAGTGGTTGATGACTTTTTGATGTCGATGCGTTTTGGTTATGTAGATTCTTCTGTTGGAGCTAGAGTTGGAGCTAGTGTCGGTGTCGGTGCCGATACTGATGTTGATGATGTTGGTGGTGGTGTTTGAGGTGGTGATGGTGTTTCTATAGGAGGTGTGGATGAGGGTTATCATGGTTATGATGATACTAATATTGAGACTCGGTATTGATTTAAATTGTATTTTTGGGTTGTTAATATGTGGAATTTTATTATGCAGTTAAGTTTGATTATTGTAATATTGAATCGTATTGTGGTGTTTTTGTATGTTTATATATATATTGAATTATTGTAATATGATGTATGTTTGTTTTTTTAGTAGTTAAGTTTTATTATTATTATTATATTGAATTGTATCCTCCTCCAACGCAACGATCGTACCTCCTTGTCGATGTTGCTTCAAGGTGATCCCTTACCTCCTATGGCGCACCTCTGACGGTATGTAGTCAAATTTTTCATTTGTTATTGATTCTTTTCTCTTTATACTATTAGTTTCTCCCCCTCATTTTTTCATATTCTTAATTTATTATATAGGTGAACCCATTCCAATGGATTACAGAGAACATGAACCTCAATTCATTGATCTATAACCACAACTCAATGTAAGACCCAGCATTTCATATCATTTTATTTTCATTATATAATTTTAAATGGTGTATGTGGTTACTGTTGTTAGATTTTTTCATGGTATATTTATATTTTGGTTCTGCATTTTATGTCATTTCATGAATTGATATTAGGTTATTTATTATTATGGACTTGATTTTTGTATTATTTATCATTTCTTTGTAATCTTGAGAGAAATTCCTCCCATATGTGTGTGTTTTATACCCTCAGTGCTAGTTTTCAACCCATGACCTATTGGAGGTGGTATTTGATGGTCACTCTTATCTTTACTGCTGACCTAGGAGGGGTGACAATAGGGGTGGTTTTTGAAAAAGTGGTATCAGAGCTTTGGGTTAAGGGATGAGATGGATCTTGGGGATAGACACCAGTGAAGATTGTATGGGTTGGTAGAGAAATAGTATCAGTTGAACTAGTATATAATATAATTAGGGGAGATTGACTAGGACACATATGATTTGGGCCCCCAGTGATCTAACACAAAGACCTTCAGTATACTGAATGTACTAGGAGAAGTGTTACTGTTTGTATGGTAGAGACTTAGGTAAGGACCATGCATCATTATTTATTTCTCATGTGATTGAATTGGGTGGATGATAGGAATTGGGATGAATCTTAATTAATTAATCTTGAGTATTCAATATTTTGAGTTTCAAAAGTACATAATATTTTCACTTTTTGAGGTATGGATCTAGGATAACATCACTATCAGGCTCATGCCAGCGAAGTTCAATAGGAAACGCCAACATATAGCTATAAATTTAAAGTCACTGAAGATGATTCTTGGAGGAGTATGCTTCATGAGTTCTAGTGTAAAGTCCTGTAGAAGTACAAGGGATTTTTTTATTGAGAGACTAAGTAATTGTTAGATAAGATGGATATTTCTTTAAAATTTATTTATTTTAGGAAGGAGAATTATATTCTACTAGCTATTAGTATATTGAAAAGATCTAGTCATCAATGGTAGATTTTATTCCTTGGAGATTTTTTAGAGTCAAAATTTTTAGGGCATAAGTTTTGTGATTAGTTTTAGGCCAAATTCCTTTCTTCAACCATGAAAGAAACTCATCATTTGGAGATGTTTTCTCTTTTAAAAGGGATTTATAGCCCATGGTAGTTTGATATTCAGTTAAATAATATCCTATGTTATGCTTCAAAACATTTTTATAGATGAAACAAATAGGGTGAGGCATTTCTAGGAGGTGTTACATCTAGAGATCCAACACCAAGTCACCCCATTTAGGTTGCTGGAATTCCTTAAGTTTTTAGAAAAACCATTGTTTATTGAGAGGTTGTTGGCTCAAACCATATTTTCATGAGCATGAATTCATTAGGAATACTTGAGGGTTAGATCTATGAGAATAGGTTCTTATTTTCTTGTTTATTAAAATTTTTATACATTAGGGATTTGACTTTAGCTGCCTTCATCCTGTTTCACCAGAGATGGCAGTTCTCGAGACCCTACCAGGAGATCAATTTTTTTTCTTTTAATATGGAGTTCAAGGACATCAGAATCATGAGTTTCCGACCTTACTTGGTATTCTTCATAGATATATTATCCTTCTCTGGGTTTAACCATTACATTAATATCCTATAAGGCATAAAAATATTAGAAAGCCACTCTAGGATTTGATAAGCAAAGAGGAGATGAGGTAAGGAGAAGATAACTCCATGACGTCCCTCGTTTTCATGGACATAAAGAAGATCATGACCATGAGTTGATTAGTATTAAGTCTAGAGTGGTTGTGAATCAAAAATCTATTAGATGTATGCCTTAGAGTTACCAGTGTTTGGTAAGTTGGATGTCTTGCATGGTACAATCTATCTATATTCTACTTGGGTGTATTCTTTGTTCGATTAAAAATTTATATTAGCCTTCATTTCACCCACCTTATTCTAGAATCTAGGACTTTATTCCACCCCAAATTAACTTTTAAGAATGTATGATTAATATATAATGGATACACCATAGTTTTAAGTGTTTGGGGTTGAGAATTTTGGATTTTGGGAACTTTTTCTAGGTTGCGCAGTTGTCACGTAGTTTTGTAAAGAATTGTGCAAGTTTTGATAGATTTGTGTACATTATTGATTTCATGGTTTTTTCACAATTTTCTAAACCATGTGGGTAAACCATGGAACATGATTAGTAAGGATTGTTTGGTTTTTTTGGGTGATTTTAATTGGGAAAATAATATTTCCTTCTTTATTTCAAACAGGACATTTGAGGGGGATCTTGGGTGATCTCCTCCACCTTCTTCATAGTCTTGGGGTGTATTTCTTCATGATTATTCAAGGTAAATCTCCTTTTCTATTTTATTCTTACACTCCTCTTCTCTCTCCTTATATTTCTTCTTCTTTATCTTCTTATTCCATGCTCTAATAACCATTTTAGTTGAACCTAATGTATAGGGTTCATCTAAAGATGGGGGTTTTTATATATAGGCCATGAAAAGATTGTCTTGAGTACTAACTGAGCATTGTTCATGAAAGGTGACTTTATTCCATAAGATTTAGATAAGTATTTTTATGAAATACAGTTTATTTTTCATTCCATGGGTGTTTGGGATTTTCAAATTCAAGTTTAAATTAAAAACTAATTATAAATTATTATGTTGATGAAGTTCTCTTTATTTTCCTTATTTTATTATTTTTTAATCATGACATATAATGGGATTTCCAATGGTTCTAGGGATTTATACACTTAAAATGGATTTGAATACATGCTATTTGTTTAACAAAATTTCTAAGAGATAATTTTTAAAATAATTAGTAATTAAAATGAGGTTTTATACTTTTATATTGTTTCAATATAATTTATTATGTGATATTTCATGTGTTTAAGGAATTTTTACAAGGCTTAAGTGGTTTTTTGGGTGAAATTATAATTTTTATTGAGTTTATTTCTTTTCTTCGATATGTTACTTTGTCATGTGCATATTGACTTATGTTCATATTATTTTTATATATCCGAATTTATATTTAATTGTAATTAAGATATTTTGGCCATGTTAATTTGATGTTCATGCTCTCCTTTGAGTTAATTATGATTTATAAATAATGATTGGTTTCAAATTTATTTTCAAAGGTAGTTTATAAGTTTTACAAGGTTGAATTAAGACTAAAGGACTATTCGATGCCTTATATTAAAGGATTTGTTGAAAAAATCTACACCCATTTATTGAGCCCCATTTCATTATGCTTTATATGACTTTGTCTATATTTTGAGGTGAAATTGAATCTGTTTTTGTGATTATGTAGAGAAAAATGGCTGCTTATTAAAATGTTCCCTCACATTCATTATAAATACCCCCTTGTGATTATGTTTCACCCATGTGGTGCGCATAGAGAGGGAGGGAACATAAAAAATAGTACATGATAAATAGTCAAGGGAGGTGGCCACGCCTTAATAATTCAATAGAAAATTGCAGGGAATCACCTATAAAATATCTATGTAGAAACAAGAACAATTGGTGGAGGTGTGCTTGGGTAATCTAGGCCATGGTCTTCCTAAAAAAGAGAGGGGGTGGGGGATCACTTGAGTAAGGGTAAAAATACTAGAGAATATTTAAGTAATTTTTTTTTAAAAATAGAGACACTATGAATTTTTTCCTACACAGTTTACCAAACCATTCACTAACCATGCACCCTTAACTGGGAACACAATAAACATATAATGGTTCCACTGCATGTTTTGGTAAACCATAAAACATATATAAAATATGAATTTTCTAAATTATAGATGTATTCACATGGTTTTTCATTGTTTCTAATAATCATTCAATTACCATGCTCTTATGATGAGATAAAAATTTATATTAAAAATGTAATTATATCAGACATAAATTCATGGAAAATAATAAATATAATAAAATAAACAAAATATTAAGGAAAAATATTTTTGAGGTGTGAAAAACTCCAAAAAAATGACACTTTATACCCCTATAAATCCATAACTAGTTCATTTGATCAAAAGTATTGACAATATTTTACCTCCTTAAACATAACTCAATTCTCCCGAACCATGGAACACCATGAAAAATGATGATACATGACCCATAATGAGATCTCAAACATACCAAACATAAATCCTGAATAAAATTTTTCTCATAAGGAACCTATAAACACATGACCCACTATCTGATGCTCCCTCACTGAGATGAGAATCCATAGGGGACTCCCAAATATATCCCTAAAGGTGTAAATATCTAATGATGGTGGTGGACTTACAACCCTATTATAATTACTCAAATACATACATCCTCAATTATTTTGAAGGATAAATTCCAAAACAAATAAAAACAAATCTCCATGTCCATCAATATATGTAAAACCTGAATCACACTCAAAACCAAATCATGAATAAAAAAACCATAGGGGAAAACAAAAGAGAACTATAATTCATACCCAGTATCCACACTATAATTATTTTAGTAGTATTAAAAATAAGTAGATACATAAAAACCCCGAGGGAAACACAACAAATGAAAAAATGGATCTTAATGATTGTGGCTCAACCGAAACACTCAATCATGGACACATCAATAATGTACATTGGATCAGTCATCTAAGTCCAAAAAAACAATGTTTAAGAGTATCCCAAATACAAAATATAGATCATAAATAGAGAATCAGAGGAGTAATGGTAGAGGTAATTTCTCCAAATAGACTCACTTAGAATATTTCCTTACCTAAAACATGACAAACCCAAAACAAAAAGCTCTAGAGAAAACTCAATTGTCTGCAATGAAAGTATAATTTCCAATCTTAGAAGAGGGACTCAGGAAACTCAATCCCAACACTTTTTTCATGTAATTTATCTATGTCTATCAGGATAAATCACCTTAACCAAGAACACAAGAGGGAGTGGGATAGTGTAGGGGGTAGGGGCTAATGCAGGGGTGGGGGTGGTGTAGGGGGGCTGGTGTAGGAGGGTGTGGGGGATGGTGTGAGGGGGTGTAGGGGGGAGGGGAAATAGTAGCTATAAAAAAGTCTTGTAGGATAGGCGGTATAAAAATAGGGAACTTTAGTTAATGCAACTTATGGATCACCCAATTGCGGTTTCCCTGAGACACTGTTTATTTTCAATAACAATTATAGATGAGATTTTTCTCAATTTGGTCATATAATATATTCCTGAGACAATATATCATGTCTTGATACATTACACCAATTATAATTAGAGGATTCCACACATATATATGTGAAACTGTACGGTTATCAAGTGTAAAATGTTCTTTGGTTTTTCTTCTCATTTCTCTATTTTTTCAAAATTGAAAATTAGACAATCATTGGAAGATTTTTAGGGCACTGGCATATATTCATACTATCCTGGGAGTTTCCCATAGAGATGTAAAGCCTCAAAATATTTTGGTATGTTGGAAGAGAGTGATTTTTTCTAGTTAGTGGACCTGACCTCTGGCTCTGAACATGTTTTTAATATTGTGCAGTTTGATCCTCTAACACACCAAGTGAAGCTTTGTGATTTTTGAAGTTCAAAATTTTTGGTATATATTTGTTCCTTTGATTTGTTTTGAAGGATTATTTTAATGGTTCTTGGAATTGTATTATAATTTTATACTCATTGAGTCCTTATTAGGGTATCATAACACTATTACTAAGCTTTCATACTATTTGGAAATTTACAAAATAATATGAAAAATGATATAGAGTGCATGTATTTCATAGACATAATAATGCATTGAAATTTATATTATTTATATTATTATTGAGTGATAGATTTTTTTCCTTGAGTAAGCATTTGATATTATATTTAATTAAAAAGCCCGGATTTTTCTCCCTTCAGGTTGAGAAAGAAGTAAACATCTCATACATATGATCCCATTATTACCGAGCCCCTGAGCTTATATTTGGCACAACAGAATATATAGCCTCAAATGGTATTTGGTCAGTTGGCTTTGTTTTTACATTTGACTTTAAATTATCATATGAAAAATGTTTGTTCCTTATGCACAATGCATTTATTCGTCTCAAGAGATCATTCAAATGGCAGGAAATGCCAACTTCAGTTATGGAGGGGAATGATCCAGTAATTGTCCATATTGATTCTATAACCATAGGAGGTAGAAATGGAGAACTGAAATACCCCCCCCCCTCTATATCACTTATATTCAGTTTTCTCTCGTCAAATGAAGCTTGAATCACTTTTAAGTCTTTTTAACTGATACTGTGAAAATCATAAATTTCTAGTTCTAACTGCATTTGTTTTATAACGAAAAGAAACACCTTAATTTAATGTTGACTAGCTTAATGGTCCTGAGATTCATCCATCATTCCTCTCACTGATTTAGTTGGGTGGTGTTTAGTTTTAGGGATGATTTTTTATATTTCCTACAGACTATTAGTTACATGGAAGAGCGTGTTGTGGGTAAAGGGTCATTTAGAATCATTTTCCTATTTAGGACACTGTTATTATTAATATTTTTAGTAGAAAACTTCATATTTGATTATAGACTCTCATCATTCATGCATTTTTGTGTCTATTTTTCTTTGTCATGGGAAAAATTCTTGGATATTGGGTGGAGTACCATGTTTTTGGAATTTTTTTTATATTTTCTATAAGATATAGCCATGGTTTTGAATCATGACTATTATTATAAAGCCACAGTTTTGAACTGTGGATATAGTTTTTGGCTCTATTTCCATGCCAATATGATCCACGATTTAGAAAACCATGGCTATTACCTATAGCCACAGTTATAAACCGTGGTTATAGCTTAAATTTCTAGTAGTGAACAACCTTAGGAGGCGATCCTTGTCAGCTTTTCAAGATGCTTCCTGAGTTTAGTTGTCAGCCATGATGGTGCAGGTCTTTAGGGAAGGCTCATGCAGTGGATAACCACCTTGGGTGTGAACAAGGAATTGGTTGATCGAGCGTTAGGGAGCACAATGATGAACAAGGGAGGCTCTCATGGTGGTCGCACTGGTCGAAACCCCACCTCGATAGTGGGGGTGGGTTATGAATGAGGGCGTGCATTCTATGTGATTAGAGATAGGTGCCCCACCTTGATGGTGGGGACTGGTGATGATAGGGGGTTTCACTCTTTATGTGGCTCGACGGTAGGGGTCACCGCCCCGATGGCGAGGGCTGGTGATAACAGAGGGGTTATGCCTAACGCGACCAATGACATGGAGACCTGCCTCAATGGTAAGGATAGTGATGAAGGATGTCACGAGTGTTGATGATGAAAACTAGGGGACTGGTAATGAAGGGGTCACGCCTTACATGATCGATGATGGGAGCCCCGCTCGACAGCAAGGGTGGAAACAGAAAGGGCTCGCACCTTGCACAATCGATGACAGGGCCCCTTCCTCGACAGCGGGATTGGCGATGAAAAGGATCGTGCCTTACGCAACTTGCGACAGGGGCCCCACCCGACGACAAGGCTGACGATGGATAGGGTTGTACCTTTGAATGACCAATGATTGGGGCCCCACCCAATAGTGGGGATGGTGGCAAAGGGGGGCCATGTGTGTGGTCGATGATATGGGTGGCCTATAGGATATCAGTATATATGTATGTAATGTACACTAAATAAAATAGTGTAATAAATTTAGTATATCCCTAGGGGATATGGACTGGGTTATACCATTGGGTGTGTGTGTTTGGTTTTAATTGTACCTCCAATATCTAATATATATATATATATAGAGAGAGAGAGAGTATTAATTTAAAAACTTATATGTATAGTAATATAAATTTATATATACATGTGTGTAAATGTATGTAAATATATATATGTATGTTATCATGTATAAATTAATATGTGTGTGTGCACAAATATATAATATTAAATTTATATATATATATATATATAATTATTTTCATGTGCACACACACACATATATATATAATGTATTTAATATCTATAATTTATATATTTAATATCCATGATAATATAATGTAATATAATACATTAATTTATGTAGTTATTTTTATATACATGAATGTATGTATATATATATAAAAGGTTGTTTTATGTACAACACATGCAAGGAAAGAAACACGCACGTCTGGGGACTTGACCACGTGATGCACGACCCAAACCCCAACCCCCGTGCCACCCCAGCCGTTTGGGGGCATCTATATGTATATATATATAATGTGTTTATATATTTGTTATATATAATGAATTTATATATTTTTTATATATAATGAATTTATATATTTATATATAATATATAGTGTCGTCCCACAATGGGCTTGGGAAACATGAGCGATCGGGGAAACACGAGCCCCACTCCCCCCCCCCACCACCACCACCAAAATTTCCTCTGTTGCAGCTATCAGTGTTGTGTGTGCACTCTCGTTCATGTCTCGCTTCTCCTCACCTCGCTGAATATTCGATTCTCCAGGCTCCCACGTGCTCTTCCTCATCTCACCTGACACCCCCACTCTCTCTCTGCTCTATTGTAGCCTCACCCGACTGCCCCCATCAACCTGCGTTGCCCTACTCTCCTCCCTCCCCCTCTCACCGTCAGTTCAGTGGAGGAGGTTTTTTTTTCGGTTGTGTTGCATGCGCCAGACCTCACCTGTGGCCTGCCGACCAAGGAAGTAGACCCCCTCCCCTCCTTGCTTCTTGCTTTCCTGTTGGACGCCCTATCCCCAGGTGAAGGTTTATGGTTTTTTTTATAACCATTCATTAATTGTATTTTTTATTTTTTATTTTTATTAAATGTTTAGTTTAATTTTTACAAATTATCTGAATTGTTGATTCACCATTGTATTGCCGACATCAATTTCGATTTCGATTTATTGATACAAAATTAGGGTTTTTTTATAATCAGTTTTCAATTATCATTTTTATATTTTTAATTTTTTTTAATTGTTTTGTTTAAGTTTCAGAAATTATCTGAATGTGTCTTGCACTTCTCAATTGCAGTTTTCCCATTTTTATTGTAATTTTTGATTTGTCCATAGGTAATTAGGGTTTTTTTATAATCAATTTTTAATTATAGTTTTTATATTTTAAAATTTATTAATTATTCTATTTTATTTTCAGAAATTATCTAAATTGTGGATTCACCAGCGTATTTCCTGTCTTAATTGCAATTTGCCCGTCTCGATTGCAATTTATGATTTGTCCATAGGTAATTTGTAACGACCCAATGTTTTATCAATGAAATTTTGTTTCTTATATATATTTCATAATCACATGAAATCACAACATAATGAACTACTAAGTTCTATGTGACCTCTAAACATAAGTTTGTCACTTCTGTGTTTTGAATTTCGAAAATCTGACATACACAATTGCGATCTGTAAGTTATTTGGAGACCAATAAAAAAACTTAATTTTTTGGTGAATGGTAACCTACCTTTATGAATATCAACATACCCTTATGAATAGTGATATACCCTAATTAATAGTAACCTTAGCTATGATAGTATATAAATGATATTCAAGTAAAAGTACGATATACCTATATCTTGGAATAAGAAAATGAATGTTTTAAAATTGTTATTTTTTGAGTAAATTGTGATTTTAATTAAATATTAAATTAATCACATTTAGAAAATTATTTTTAAAAAATGGAATTAATTTTTGGTTTCTACGCATTGAAAAATGTTTAGGGTGAATTTTTGGGATTTTTATAAAATACTTGAATTTTTATGAATAGTAAAATATGATAATTTACGATAAATGCTAAATAAATGAAGTATGATGTCATCAACTGATGTATGGCTGATTTAAGGCCATTATCTCAAACTCACATACACGCATTACTATTTTTGGTCATGTAATCATTACTATTTCTGGTCTTGAGGGAAATTAATAAACTAATGATTAAAAAATTGTGAAAACCCTCCTCTCCTTCACTATAACCCCCCCCCCCCACTCCCTCTTCTCTTCACTCCTATAAAGCCATGTGACTTGCCAATATTTTGTTCAAATATCCTCCCAAGATCCTTCCACATGTCCAACATCCCCTAGTCTCTTCAAAATTCCAAAGACTCACCTCTTAAGAGGCTCTCAAAAGAGTTAAAATCGAGAGGTAAATTCCTCTTTACAATTATTTTATTTCTTTTAAGTTATTTTCTTTTCTTGTTTCTTTCCTCACCTACCTTCACCAAAATAGTATGATAACTCTAGTAAAATATATGTACTGAAATTATATTATGCTAATGGGATAATTCATTATCTTCTCTCCTTTCCCCATCTTTTATTGGAAAGAAATGGAAACACCGTTTGAGATGTGTTAATTTAGCACAATCAAGGACGACGGGTTATCCATTTCCATTACCACCTTCAATTCTGATCATAAAACCATTTTCATGGTTGAAACAGACTATAATATATGTATTATGACTCATCTATGGTTTTTGAATTATTTTGTAAACATGGTTTTGGTTTATAAAACAAAATGTGTTCTTTGTGGTCAAAAACCGCCAATTAACCCAAAAGGATGTCACTAAAGTTTTATATAATGATTCAACTTCACCTCAAGTAACCAAATTATGATTTCAACCATATAAAATTCTGGATGTTCAATAATAAAATATAACTTCAATTTTGGACAACCACCTTCATCATACATGTTTATCTGAACTTGAACCGATCATTAAAACTAAGGAAGAAAATGGACCCGAACAATGAAATTGAACCTTATAACCAATCAAAAAGGTATTGAATGAAATTAAAAAGGTTATAATAAATATTTTAAATATATAAGAGGTTATTTACTTATTAATTAATAAACCTAATTTTTTTATTCATACCATTAATAACAAGTGGAGAACACCACCAGAATTAAGGTAAGGGATCCTCTCCATTTCACTTTTATTTAAGATTGTTCTCTATGGTATGACCTTTTATGTGTAATTCCTAGTGATGGGGTAGGATTACGCACCTCCCCCATACTGTCCTCATGATGTATAAAATATGATAAATCCCTTTCACTCTCATTAATTTGTAATTTTCTGAAATTTATATTCCAAAAAAATATATGGAATTATTTTGAGATTGTGAAATTTGACGACACGCGATTTTGAGGCCCAGAGTGCCCGGAATGATTCATTGAAAAATGTTAAGCTTTAAATAGCACGCATGGGAAATTTTCTTGAAAAAGTGTAATAACTCCTAAATGGGTCCTTGGATCAGAAATTTGAGGGCACCGTTACATTCAGGATGGTGGGTTTACCCTAGGTGTGACTTAAGTTTAGTCGGTACAGGCCTCCAGTGAGAAAACCCAAATATGGAATAACTGTAAATAAAATTATTAAATAAAATTATTTTATTTTTCAAATTCTTATAACTCACGAATGGTGGCTTGGATTAAAAATCTAAGACCACCATTGAACTCATGAGGGTATTCTTTCCTTATGCAGACCCTAATATCAGCTGGCGCAGGCCAATAGTGGAAGTTAGTTCTTGACCGTGAATAAAATAATTAAGTAACAATTATTTTATTTTCAAATCCTTATAACTCCTAAACAATAACTCAGATTGAAAATCTGAGAGTATCGTTGAACTCGTGGTGGCATGTTCCCCATAGGCGGAGCCTAACCTCGACCAGTGCAGGTCGAGGGTGAAAGTTGATTTTTTTGAACTTTTTTTGAAGGTACGTTCAGTAAACGTGCGAGTGAAATTTTCTATCTTTTGAACCAGTGATTGGATTAAAAATATGAGGGCATCGTTGAATTCAGAATGCTGGTATTATCTTAGAAATGACTTAACTTCGGCTGGCAAGGGCTGAGCAGAAAATTTATTTTTCATACTTTTTGAGAAAAATAATAAAACAATTTAAAAGAATTATTTTAATTTTCTTTCTCATAGTTGAGTGGCATATGGAGAAGTTGTGGGGCAGCGATGGGGCAGTGAAAATGTGTATTAATGAGGCTCATTAATGTCTCATTAACTCACAGCATAACTACGCCTTAATGACGCATAATAATGACGTTGTTTCTTAAATAAAACAACATAGTGACACGATGTCGCATCATAATGAAAATGCTATGACGTACTCCTATTTATAGTTCAATGCGTTGGGGAAATAAGGATTAAAAATTTGGAGGATTCTATAGCGAGCCTATGATGGACTTCCACCCCAGTGAAGAATGACGAAAGCCAGTAGAACTTCATCATATTTGATGCCTTTTGAAGATCAGATTCAGGAAGCGACGTCGACATCTTGATCCCTCGAGGACAAACGTCGCGGCATCAGATGCTATAAGAGGTAGGGGTTTTTTATTTGATGTTCTTCCCCGTCCTTTTTTAAAAATAACAAACACAGATCAACCCACAAACAAGTTAATCCATGATTCATGCATTATGTAGGAGGATGTTTTATTATTGGGGTTATTTTTATTCGGGGTCTAAATCTTGGCATGGAATGATTGAACAGAAACTCCCTCAAACCTCCCCCAACTTTAAACCTCTAACGCGAAGGCCCGGCTCGACACGAACAAGGTTCGATCACCTCTGCATGTGCTTTCTTGGTGGTTGTACCCTCAAAATAATGTCAAGGAAGGTTTGGGATCCTCCTGGTGAAGAGGATGCTCCCTGGAGGCCACAGATGCAGATGGCTCAAAGAACGGACCACCAGAGCACGTTTAGTGGACCGTTAAATGCCCTGCCAGAGCACCAGTGCTGGCGGCAGTAGTGGCAGCGGCTGAACTACACCAGCAAGCTGCATTGACCAGAAATTCATGGATCATCAGCTGCAGCGGTGTGCGGGAGGACGTGGCGCCTCACCTGGCGTCGCGTTGAGGGATGGCTGGCGAAGCCGCAGTCCATCGACCGCAGCTAGTGGAAGGGCCCTGAGCTCACGGGACTAGGAGGAGTCGGATGCGATAGCTAGGTCGCATCTCAGCTGGTCGGCACCACCGACCGTACCGTGCGGCTGGTCCCCAACTGGAGGGTTGAGCCTTCAATGGGCCAGGCCAATCCCACTGCCCAGCGGGCTAGACCCACACCCCCTTCGGGTTGGACCAGACTAGACCTGGTTGCCAGATGACCCGGTAGGCTAGACCCTCGGCCAACTAGGTCGGGTCCAGCGAGGCCTATTGGGCCTAGCCCACTATCCAGGCCAGACCATACTGACCTTGACCCACACCAAGTCGGTTTGAGTCTTTCTAAATGAACCGGGGTATGTGGGACCCTCAAGTTGGGTTGGTCGGGTCGGTCTAACTAGGTTGGACCAGGCCCCATCGTAACCAACCTCCTTGTTACTAAAACACATGTATCTTGCAAACCCCATGACCGATTAACAAGACGTTTATAGAGTTAAGACCCTATTAATGAGGTAGATATTTTAGAATTCTCTATGGTGACTTTCATAGAAGTTAAGATGCAATGAAGGGCTTGAGGAGTAGTTCTTCCAAGCGCACTACGTACAGAACCCTACGACCGGTTGAGACCTGAAGACTGCTGACTTTTGGCCCAGTGGGAAGCACCTCTCTGTGACTTTGCAGGACCATGATGGAAAGAACCTCTCTGTGACTTTGCAGGCCCACGGTACGTGATTAGGAGGAGTACCTCAGTTGGACATGACTGGTGGGAAGCACCTCTCTGTGACTTTATAGGCCCATGGAACACGATGGGGAGGAGTACCTAAGTAGTCCAAGGTTAGTGGTAAGCACCTCTTCGTGACTTGGCAGGCCCACTGTACTCACTAGAGGATTAGTTCTTTAGCATCTGAGGTGTTTGACGATGTGACCGATGATGCTACTATTACTACCCTAGAATATACCTAGTGTGAGTTGTCTTGTGTTTCCTACTTTACCTTGAGGAATTTTTGTGTGGTATTTAATTTTTGTTTTTGGGTCCCTATTGAGTACTGTGTTACTCACTTCTAGATGAGATTTTCCTACATGTTTTGTGTCTGGTACAGACGACCGACGTTTTGACAGAGGTGCTCAGGGAGACGGGACTGACGGATTCTGCGACGATGGATTTGGTGGCCCAGGACCAGGTAGGGCCCAGTAGGACTGGGTGGACAAGACATACTACTTCAGATTCCAGTAGCTTCAACACTCTCATGATCAGGTGGGGTTTTATATGAATGGTCATCATATTCCCTTTTGTGTTTTTCTGTTTGTAGTTATTTTTTGGGTTTTTATTATGGACCACTTACTTTCAAATATACTTGCGCTCAGCTTTGTTTTAGTGGTTTTTTTTCCTTTCAGTGTGTTGGGATGTGGTTGGGCATGTGTGTGTGTGTGTATATAGGTACTTAGAAAAATTCCTCTCACTTTCAGGTTGACACCTTCAACGCTAGTCACCAGGACCTCGCCTTTGGGAGGCGGGCTTAGGGTAGTCGCGGCACAGGCCCTGAGGGACAGGTCATGACAAAGTGGTATCAAAGGTCGGTCGGTCCTACCATAAAGGTCAGGAGTCTATTGTTTTTGTTTTGGGGCAACAATGTTAAGTGTTTCAAGTTTGACTTTTAGATTTGAGGAGTCCAGTGTTGGTGCGACGGCTGACGTATCCATACACCAGGACCTTAAATTCTATTTTCGGCTTAATACATGAAAACACTGGTTGCATAAGTGTCTTCTTATTTTGAATAAGAGTCATATCACCAAGTATAACCTTCTAACTGTGGTACATCTTGATCTATCTCAGGATGCCTCTATGTGGACGACCATCCAGGATCCTGATACAAGGTCGTGAGGACAGTCTGCCTAGCGATGAGGCATCTGTTCAGGGACTAGTGCTAGAGATGGCCCCACTGGGTGGTATACCGGTGTTACCACCACCTGTTGATCAGCTAGAAGGCCCACCTCCAGTGATTTAGATGGATATAGATTTCCAAACCAAGTCATGGATGACTCCTTTGGCACTTAGCGATGAGGCATAGGGTTCGAATGTGTGTCACGGGCATCTGAGGCAATGATCACCCGAGATGCAGGGTCAGCAAGTCCTATAGATTGTAGGTGTGCAAAGTAAGACGTGAAACCAGAGAGTTCATAAGAGGGAACATGCTAGTTTCTAGAAGGGTAGGTTTTTCTATTCTTGTCGTGAAAAGGGACATCTCATGCAATATTGTCCCACCATTCATGTTTTAGGTTAACAGAGAAGACAGTTGTAGACTATCGAGGCTTATGACCCCAAGACTCCAGGGATGAATCAATATATGATAAATGTATTTATAATTTAGCTACAGTATTTATAGACACTTGTACTAGTGATTTCCATTTCCTTCCACTTCTTCTTGTTTGATACCTAGAGGTTCCGGTTAAGACCATTGACTTGAGCCTCACGTTTAGAGACTCCTACTAGAGGAGACCCAATGACCACACACTGGTGTCGATAGTGTGACTTGACTCTTGGAGGAGAGAGTATTGGTTGGGATCTCTTGGTAGTAGCATCGAGGCTTTAAGACATCATTCTTGGTATATACTAATGTCATTCATGCCAGTATTGACTATATTAGGCAAAGTATGTGGTTTATCCATGGAGATGGAACCATATTTCCCTTTATTGGTAGAGGAGAAATTCATGCAGCTCTTGATGGACTCAGTAAGAGGAGGGTATAGCCAAATCCTATTTAGTTTTCTAGTTCAACCCTCAGTGTAGTGAATGTAATGATTCCTCAAGTTTCTTAGTGTCGGTAGAGTATAAGGACATCTCCCTTGAAAATGTTCCATGATTACCTCTTCGTTGTGAGTTGAACTTCTTCCTTGATCCATACCCTGAGACGACACTGATATCCACACCGGCATATCGAATATCTCCCATAGAGATTCATGGATTGAGGGTATAATTGGAGAATAGGGGAAGGTATTAGCTACATGTGGTCAAGGAGTATGACCCAAGGGCTCCATGAATTATTCAAGGTATGGTATTTGTCTACTGTTGGCTACAGTATTAATAGACACGAGTACTAATTATTCCTTCTTGTCATGAATCTTGTTCAAGACCTAGAGTTTTCGGTTAAACCATTGATTTGATCCTTACATATGGAGATATCTATGGTAGGATACTCGATAATCACACTTACGATGATGGTGTGATCTGAACCTTGAGGTGATAGTTTTGGTTGGAACCTCTTGGTGGCAGCATCGAGGCCTTGCGATGTTAGTTTGGGTATGGATTGTTCATCTACTTTTCATGATTAGATTGACTATTTTAGGCAAAAAGGATGTGGTATATCTACAGAATTGGAATGGGTTTTTCCTTGGTTGTAAAAAAAAAAAAGAAACTCAGGCAGCACAGGATAAACTCATGCATAGGAGGGTACAGTCGATCACTCTTGAGTCAGCCAACCTAACCCTCATGGAAATAGATGTTTTGAGATTTTAGTTCCCAATAGTAGAGGTGGAGTGTGGTAATTTCCCTTCAAAATATGTTTCTAGGGTTACCTCCCCATAGGGGGAGGGAATTCTATATCATTATACACCCTAATATGGCACTGATATCAGTATCAGTATATCAGAGGGCTTTCGTAGAGCTTTGCAAGCAGGGGCATAGGTGGAGGACTTGTAGAGGAAGGGATTAGTAAGACCCAATGTTCGAGGCTAATTGTGGATTAATATTACTTTAATAAAGTGGTAGTGGAGAACATTTACCCACTACTAAAGGTTCAGTGGGCACATCAATTAGTTAAAAGGGGTAGCCTTTCACATGGATGGAAAGGTGCCTGTAGGATTTTCAGTAGTTGAGACAGCGGTGATGGTTAGATTTCATTCAGGACTATGACTTTGAAATAGTCTATACTCCTAGGAAGGAGAATGTTGTGGAATACATGATCAGTTGGAAGTCTGGTTTACAGCTTCTGAGTGAGGCAACGGAGCAGCTAGCCGCGATGTGGATATCCTTTGTGGATGATGATGGAGCGGCTTACCTTCAGTCAATGATTTTCACTCTCACACTCTTGCAATGAGTCAAGGAGGCGGAGTTTATGTATGTTGACTACGAGACCTGATGTGATTATTTATCCTTGGTACAAGCTCCTGGTGAATTTTCGATAGGTGAAGAGCACATCATCCTTTTCAAAAGGTGCACCGCAATGCCGGTGACATTATGGGAGGAGGTGTTGAGGGAGTTCCATACTTACCCTATGGTGGTATGTCCTGGTGTGTAAAAGATGTACCAGGACCTCTGGTATCAGTACTGGTGGCCATAGATGAAGAAAGTAGTGGCCGAGTTTGTTTTACAATGCCTCACTTGTCAGCAAGTGAAGGTCGAGCACCAAGTTCCAGCAGGCTTGACTCATCCTCTCAAGATACCAGAGTGGAAATGGGATGGTATATTGATGGAATTCTTCATGGGGTTACCACATATGTCTAGAGGTCATGACTCTATATGGGTGATCGTTGAATAACTCACCAAGTCGTCCCACTTCCTACCCATCTTGGAGCAGGGATTGGTATAAGGTCTTGGGACGCCTCTACATCCAGGAGATGAAGACCCTTAGAGTTCGAGGAGGGTGATCATGTGTTCCTTTAGGTCTCACCTCGACAATGATTGTGGAGATTTGGCTGGGGTGGAAATCTATCTCCAAGGTTCATCATACCTTTTCAAGTCCTAAGCAGAGTTGGCAAGGTAGTGTACCGCCTAGCTCTTACCCCACAGATGCACCGGGTGCATGATGTTTTCCATGTGTCACAGTTGAGGAGGTACGTGCATGATCCATTGAACTTCATCAACTGGGGCGAGATGGACATTGGTGAAGGGGAGATGTTTGCGGAGTTCCCCGTGGTGATAGAGGATCGACAGGATCGGGTCTTATGGGGACGGTTGATTCCTCTAGTGCGCATTTAGTGGAAGCATGAGAATCTCCAGGAGAGCACATGGGAGCAGGAGGCCCATATTCATGCTCAATACCCTCTTTGTTTGATTTTCCTTTATTTTGGATTTTGGGGATATAAATCCATAAGGTGGGGAGAATGTAATGTCCCAAAATTTATGTTCCAAAAAAATATATGAAATTATTTCGAGACCGCAAAATTCAACGTCATGTGATTCCAAGGCTCGGAGTGCCAAGAATGATCCGTCAAAAAATGTTAAGCTTTAAATAGAACATGTGGGTGGTTTTCTTGAAAAAGTGTAATAACTCCTAAATGGGTGCCCAAATCAGAAATATGAGGGCACCATTGCGTTCAGGATGGAGGTTTTACCCTAGGCGCGACTTAAGTTTAGTCAACGCAGGCCTCTAGTGAGAAAACCCAAATATGGCATAACCGTAAATAAAATAATTAAATAAAATTATTTCATTTTTAAAATGCTTATAACTCATGAACGGTGACTCGGATTAAAAATATGAGACCACTGCTGAACTCATGAGGGTATGCTTTCCTTAGGCAGACCCTAATATCGGCTGGCGCGGGTCAATAGTAGAAGTTAGTTTTTGACCATGAATAAAACAATTAAGTACAATTATTTTATATTCAAATCCTTATAACTCCTAAACGGTAACTCAGATTGAAAATCTGAGAGTACCATTGAACTCTTGGGGTTATGTTCCCCTTAGGTGGAGCCTAACCTCGACTGTCATGGGTCAAGGGTGAAAGTTAAGTTTTTGAAATTTTTTTAAGATATGTTTAGTAAACGTGTGAGCGATATTTTCTATCTTTTGAACCAGTGCTTGGATTAAAAATATGAGGGCACCGTTGAATTCAAAATGCTGAGATTTTCCTATAAATTACTTAACTTCAGCTGTCAAGGGCTGAGCAGAAAAGTTATTTTTCTGACTTTTCAAGAAAAATAATAAAAGAATTTAAAAGAATTGTTTTATTTTTTTTCTCACAGTTGAGTGGCGAACGACAACGTTGCGGGAAAGCGACGGGGCAGCGACGATACGCATTAATGAGGATCATTAATGGCTTATTAACTTGAAGCATAATGAAGCTTTAATGACGTGTAACATTGACGTTGTTTCTTAAATAAAACAGTCTAGTGACGCGACGACACATCATAATGGAAACGCTGTGACGTGCTCCTATTTATAGTTCGACGTGATGGGGAAATACAGATTAAAAATTTGGAGGATTATTTAGAGAACCTCTGAAGGACTTCCACCCCAGTGAAGAATTGAGAATGTCGGTGGAACTTCATCATCTTCGACGCCTTTCAAAGATCGGAGTTGGTAAGCGATGTCGACATCTTAATCCCTCAAGGATGAACGCCACAACATCAGATTTCATAAGAGGTAGGGGTTTTTGATTTGATGTTCTTCTCCGTCCTTTTCTAAAAATGATGAACACTGATCAACCCATGAATAGGTTGATCTATGATTCGTGTGTTATATGGGAGGGTGTTTTATTCTTGGGGTTATTTTTATTTGGGGTCCAAATCTTGGCATGGAATGATTGAATGGAAACTCCTCTGAACCTCCCCCGACTTTAAACCTCTAATGCAGAGGCCCCAAGCCGACACGAACAAGGAATGAGCACCTTCGCATGTGTTTTCTTCATGGTATTACTATAGAAATGAAGGCAAGGTGGTTTTGGGATCCTCTCAGTGAAGAGGGCGCTCCCCGGAGGCCACAGGTGCAGATGGCTCGAAGAACAGAGCACCAGAGCATGTCTAGTGGCCCGCTAAACGCCATACCGGCGCGTAGGAGCCTGTGGCGTGGAGGAGGCGGCCTGCACCAATGGGTCACATTGACTGAAAAGTCGCGGCAGTGTGCTGGAGGAAACGACGCCAGGCGGGGTGTCGCATGGAGGGACGACCCATGTTCGGGCCATCCAGACGGCTGGCGAAGCCGTGGTTCGTCGACCGTGGCTGGTGGAAGGGCCTCGCGCCCGTGAGGCCAAGGGGTAGCCGGATGCGTCCCAACTGGTCGGAACCACTGGCCTCACTACTCGGCCAGTCCCCAGCTGGCGGGCTGAGCCCCTAGTGGGCCGGACCCATGCCGGCGGGTCGGGCAGAACTAGACCTAGTCATCGGGCGACCCGGTGGTCTGGACCCTCGGCCAACCGAGTCGGGTCCAACGAGGCCTATTGGGCTTGGCCCACTGGCTAGGCCGGACCAAACTGACTTTGACCCGTACTAGGTCGAGTCAAGTCTGTCTAAATAAACCAGGGTATGTGGGACCCTCGGGTCGGGTTGGTCGGGTCGGTTTGACCAGGTCAGACCAAGCCTCGTCGTAACTGATCCCCTAGTTACTAAAATACTCGTATCTTTCAAACCGAGTGTCCGGTTGACGAGTCGTTTATAGCGTTGGGACCCTCTCGACGAGGAGAATCTTTTGAAACGCTCTATAGTGACTTTTGTGGAAGTTAATATGTGATTAAGAGCTTGAGAAATAGTTCTACCAAACGCACTACGTACAGAACCCTGTGAATGGATGAGACCTGAAGACTGCTGACTTTTGGCCCAGTGGGAAGCACCTCTCTATGACTTTGTAGGCCCATGGTGGGAATCACCTCTCTGTGAATTTGCAGTCCCACGGTTCTCAATTAGTAGGAGTACCTCAGTTAATCATGAGTAGTGGGAAACACCTCTCTTTGACTTTGTAGGCCCATGGTACGTGATGAGGAAGAGTACCTAAGAAGTCTAAGGTTAGCAGGAAGCACCTATTCGTGACTTGGAAGGCCCACTGTACTCACTAGAGGAGGATTTATCAAGTACCTGAGGTATTCGATAACGTGAATGATGATGCTGACGTTACTAACCTAGAATATATCTAGTGTGAGTTGTCTTGTGTTTCGTGCTTGATCTTGAGGAATTGTTGTGTGGTATTTCCTTTTTGTTTTGGGGTCCCTACTGAGTATTGTGTTACTCACCCCTGCACGGGTTTTGAGCGCACGTACTGTGTCTAGTGTATATGAATAATGTTTCGACATAGTTGCTCATGGAGACAGGACTGACGGACGCTACAATGGTGGACTTGGTGGACCCGGACCAGACATGTCCCAGTAGGACTGGGCGGACTGGACATACTACTTCGGCTTCCAATAGCTTCACTAATCTCACGATCTGGTGGGGTTTTCTGTGGATAGACATCAGAGTTCCCTTTTTTCTATTTTTAGTTATTTGTTGGATTTTCATTCTGGCCCACTTACTTTCAGATTTACTTGCACTCAACTTTGTTTTAGTGGTTTGATTTCCCCCCTTTCGGTGTGTTGGGATATGGTTGGGCATGTGTGTGCATACAGGTAATCAGGAAAATGCCTCCCACTTGCAGGTTGATGTCTTTGGAACTAGTCTCCAACCCCTAGACTTCGATAGGTGGGCTTGGGGTAGTCACGGAATGGGCCTCGAGGGAGGGTTCATGACATAATCCTTCTTAAGTACACCTGATATCATGTTGATAATATTTAAGGAATTCTACCCAAATTGCCTTTATTCCTTAGGGTTGCTCTATATTTCTTTTTACCAAAATGAAGTTGTATTTTATTTTTATGTACAACTTCTATATGCTGTTTATATGCTACAAACTCATGTTTCAAGATCCATCCCTCATTCTCTTTTGGGAATATACATTCTTTTAATCGATTCCCTCCTCAATACTTCCCAATAAGAAAACTCGTTTTAAGGGAACTTACCAAATTTTTACTCAATTTCAAGTACACTCTATCCTCTGTTTTAAGACACCATTTTCTTTATAAAATCATTCTTTTTATTATGAAAACCTTCTTGGTTCACTTCTGGTTTTATATAAAATATTGTTCCATTTTCTATTTTAAAATTTCTTTAGTGTTTTCCTTAAAACCGCACTAAAATGTTTTAATGCTAAGAATTTCCTAAATAATCTTCTTACATGTTGTCACTTCTGTTTTACATCACTTACCATGATATATGACTATTTTACCTTATTAATGACCATGTATGTTTTAATTCCTTTCTCTCATGGACACTTTTATGATACACCCATTCATTATGCTTTATGTCATGAATGTGATACCCATTTCTCTCCATGAGTTCCCTTAAGTTTATGTATGATTGATTATGTATGATTATTTATGTGGTAAGCATATTCATGAACATGTTAATATGGGTGTTCCCAAATAGCGCTCCAATGCATTGGGTAAAGTTAAGTCTCGTGAGATGTTATGTGTGACGGTCTTGGTGATTAGCCTTGGCTTGTGCTACTATGGGAAACAATCTTTGAGGTTAGACTTGACTCGTATTAAAGTCGTGTTTTAAGTTGCTGCCACATTTCTATGATTCCATGTTTATATGACTCTATGTTTATATTTTATGATCTCTTAGGTTACATGCCTTTTTATTTCTTTATGTCATGTTCCTAACCCATGTGTTATGGATTTATTCTTATTCGCTTTCCCTTATTGGGCTTTTAGCTCTTCCTTTTGTTCATGTTATCCCCAGGTTATCCTATGAAGATATATAAGCATAATGGAAGTTTGGGTCTCTTTATAAAGATTAAATAAATAAATTTTTTATTTAGTTCCATGTTTTTCAATTTTATGTGTCTGGTCTTCCAAGACACTAGACTTCACGATCCTTGGCTTGTACTCTAATATATAATTATGCTTAAAATCATGTAATGTTTTATGTAAATGGATAGGGTTTCTATAGTTGGTATCAGATCATGATCTAGTTATTTTTGGATATTAGGAATAGAGAAGCTTAGTGAGAACCTTAAGGATGAGACAAAGTATAAGAAAACACCCCTAAGTTTTGGTAAGTATAGAGTAAGTGGTTTATCAAGAAAATATTTCCTTGTCTGGATACAAACAAGTAGAGGAGGCTCTGGAACCAATATACCTAGGAGTGAAAACTTAGACAAGGAGTTTTGGGATTGACCCAGGGTATCCTGGTACATGACAACAAGCCTTGTTTCACTCTTGGTATTGACACTCCCGGGGGATATGATTTGGAAAATTCATGAGCTTAGTACAAACCATTATTAAGGGAATAAAAAAATACCATAAGAATATAAGTTAAGAAATAGATTGAAGATAACATAGATTTAAACCTAAGGAATCAAAATTTAGGATATACTTATCCTTTACAAGTTTATCATTTTTTGTTCAAAAGTTTCCTTTTTTATGTTCAATAACTAAGTATTCAAGCCCTCTAATTGAACATTATTTTTCTTAGTTAATGATGGGAAATAGAAGAACACGTTCCAACAACCAATGTGATAGGCAATGTGATGATTTCCCTAATGATATGCCTGATATTATGGGAACAAGTGCTCAAAACTTCATGACAGTACTTGCTCAACTGGCTCAAGTTATGAATAATAACTTGAATCATTTGGAATGCCCTCCTCCTCCAAGGAAAGAGAAAGTTGTCTTAGAATACTTCATGCGAAAAATGCCTCTCATGTTTAGCAGACCTTATGATCCCCTCCTCATAGAATAGTGGATTAAATCCATTGAAAAGATATTCTCTATCCTCTAATGCTTGAAAGAAGATAAAGTTGTACTGGCGGTCAATCATTTTGATGGGGAAGTTGATCAGTGGTGGACATTGATCAAGAATACAAAGTCCCAAGATAAAATTAATTCCATGGATTGGGAGGAATTCAAGAGAATGTTTTTTAACAAATATTTTCCTTGAACCCTGGTTGCACCCAAATTTACCCTACTGGTAAAAGTGGTCGATGTAGTACATGTAGGGGTCGAATCCATAGGGACCGAAGAAGTAACCTTGAGACGCTATGATTTGGTGAAGGATGGGATATGAAGTAGCCAACTTTGGTTTTAATTTTGGATGGTATAAAGAACACTAAGAAATCTAAGTGAATTCAATTCAAAGAAAATGGGTTGATCTTAGGATTATGCTTGGGGTGGATTGAATGAATTTTACTTCTTTAGACAATTTTGGTTTTATTAATTCTTGATGAATCCATTCTTCAAAAGTAACACTACCTTCATCATTTTCTGGTTTGGTGCTTACTAAACACAATTAATAATCCCCTATACACTTAGAGAACCAAATTCATGATCTCTATGAGGTATATGGTCATTTAGTAATTGAATTTAGTTTGATCAAACACAGTAAAGATGAAGAGTAGAAATAAATGAAGAATGGATGTCTTAAATTAATTATCCAATTAACACCAATTCGTTCATAAAATAACATTCAATCCAGCATTTGCATCCTCCTAAGATCAACCCATTAAAGGTTTAGCCCTCCATTGATGGTATACTCTCAATGGTGGGCGTAATATGGCTAACAAGAATTGGATTGAAGAAATTAAAACCGCAGAAATAACAAGCACTCCTCCATGTGTGTGAATGAAATTCACACCTATGTGTGAACTAATTCACAACAACATAGAGATATCACTGTGCTTTGTGATAATAAAGTTTTAATAAATGAAATGGAAAATATAGAAGATAAATAAGTTTATTAAGAACATAAATATACAAAAAATAAACTTACATGGAAATGGAAAACATTACAAAGGAAATTTAGAAGCATAACCTTACAATGAAACAAGCAACAAAAGATGATAAGAAAAATATCCACACCTATTACCTTCACCACTATCTCCTTATATAGGAATATTAGGAGCCTTAGGTCTATACCCCAACAATTAATTCACCCCCAAACAATTAATAGAGTCAAAAGGAGGGTGAATAATCAAAAGGAAATTGACGTTTTGAATTTGACCCGGAAAACTGTCCAGATTCATCCACCATATTGACGTGTGAAATTATAATTGAATAAGGCCGAATCTAGAGGGGTTGTAGAAGAGAAATATCTTATTCCATATGTGCTATATGATCTGTAAAAATTTCAGGAAATTTTCCTCATCCTTTTGGATGTTATGGTCGAAATGGTGGGACGGATTTCTGTGCATTAATGTCAGGTCCACCATTTAAATCTCAACTTCAGATCCCTTTATCATCATGAAAACATCAGAATTAGCTTCAGCCACAGTTGAATAAAATGATCCTCATATTTTTATATTTCTACTGTATTAATTTTAGCTTCATTGGGCTTGGTTTGTGGGTCCCACATTTGTTTGATGGGCCTTAGGCCCATTATGCTTTTTCCAGTAAGTTTCTGCCTTCAGGTGCAAAAATATCCATCTTAACTTGTGATTCATCCATCAGACCTAAAAGAAAAAATGTTCCAAATAAAGTGATCAATCATATAATAAAATATAAAATTAAAATGATGAATATTGAAATTTACACAAGCAAATTATTGAGTGTGCCCAAATTGACACTTTAAGCATGAATTGCACAATGATGGGAAATGAAGTTCAATTTATGAATTGGACTAAAATTGATGTTTATGAACTTTTAAAAACATTAATATTAAGATATTAACAATGAATATTAGCCACTTTTAGTGACTAATCACACCCCCCAACTTGAGTTTTTCTAGTCCCGAGCAAAATATATTACAAATATGAAATTAAAATCCCCTTTTCCAAAAAAAATTAATACACATTGCTCACCCAAATATCTCATAACAAAAAAAATATGAAACCCATCAAATTAATTTAAAACAAGATAGTTCCATAAGAATATCCCAAGCCCAAGCCCATTCCTTTGTTCAAATTTATCGTCACATTTCATCCAATTTCAATTAAGCATGATAAAGTGTTGTGCATCACAAAAGATATGGGGCCCATTTTATTGTTCAATGGGAAAAATGGAAGCGCTAGGTGGGAATCACATTAAACCTTAATATGAGTATCCTTTTTTTTTGATTTTTTTTTACCACAATAGATACGAAAAGACTAACTCTGGGCAAGACAACTATGGAGTCATGATCCCCAAGTGTTGGACGCCACACATATTGTCAATTTCATGCTCTACAATAGAGATATAAAGCCTAACTCTGTGCAAGACAACTATAGAGTCACGATCCCCAAGTGTCGGACGCCACACATTTGGACAAAACATTTCTCTATGTGGTCAATTTTTTTATACTCAAATTAAACTAAAAGTGACCCTAGAACCCTATGCTATAATGAAAGGGACCCAAGAACTCAAATTTACACCCACGATCCAGTAGACGTGCATTGTGGCATTTTTATTAAGAGGATGAAAATGTAAACATTGAAAAATCACATCAGACAACCGCACTTTCCAAAAACTATGCTCATGAACCTAAAATTGCATTAAAATCAAAATCAAGGCATGCAAAATTTATTTGATATCCAATTTTATAGTTTGCAATGTGTGTTATCATGTTTATGGTTAATGGAATTTTTATTTTAATGCATGTTTTTATTCACAAAAAAAATAATTTTTTATCTCCCCCCAACTTAGAATAACATTGTCCCAAGTGTTTAAAGAAAAGAAAAGTTAGAAGGGGGTAGTATAGGAGTTAAAAGATGAAATTGAGAATGATAAACATGGAACAAATTCACCTGGTTTTTGAAGTTGAAGTTCATGATGCTCCAGATTACTCCTTTGATCTCTTGGGGGATGTAGGAACCTCCTTGATTGAACATGTATCACCTAAAATAGTTCATGAACCATAAAAAGAAGGACAAAGCAGACAAAACAAACAACACATTGATTTATTTAATTCCAAGTATCATCATTTTTATGGGTTTTCATGTTTTTTTTTAAATCAAACTAATGATACATTGTCTTCTTTTAAATTTTTGGGTAAGTTATTACTCAGGGATCACACTGCGTGACACGGATGAATACGGTGCTCCCCTTTCATACCCATCCATACTCATAAAAGAAGAACAGGTCAAGAGTATAATTTTTTTTTAACCTACAAAAACATAAATAAAATAAACTGATGATACATTGTCTTCTTTATATTTTCTGGGTAAGGTATTAATTAGGGATCACACCACGTGACACAGATGAATACGGTGCTCCCTTTTCATACCCATCCTTACTCATAAAAGAGGAACAGGTCAACAGTCTATATAAAAAAATAACAAAATGAAGCAGAAGGGAAAAAAAAGATGATTCACAGTGATTGGAAACATGAAAACCATGGGTTGCCTCCCGTGCAGCACTTTTGTTTAAAGTCGTTAGCCTGACTTGTACCCTAAATCTATCAATTTTTATCTAGTTCATATGTTGGATCAGTTAACTCCTCCTTGGTTTCTTGTTTATTGAATGATTCAATGAATGGTTTTAACCTATGACCATTGACTTTGAAGACATGACCACTTGTGGGATCCTGAATCTTTGTTTCCCAATGAGGGTACACATGATGCACTAGGTATGGACCAGACCATCTGGACCTTAGCTTTCCTGGGTGTAGATGAAGTTTTGAACTATACAAGAGAAAAAAAATTCTCAGTTCAAAGTGTTTGACTTTGAGATTCCTAGATTGGTAGGCTTGAACTTTAGATTTATTGATCCTTGAATTTTCATAAGCCTCCATCCTAAGTTCCTCGAGTTCATTAAGATCTAATTTCCTTTTTATTTCAGCCAAAGAAATGTCAAAGTTCATTTTTTTTATTGCCAAAAAGGCATTATGCTCAATTTCAACAGGTAAATGACATGATTTTCCATAAACCAATCTATACGGTGACATGCCTAGGATAGTTTTGAAAGCAGTTTGATATTCCCAAAGGGCATCTAAGAGTTTCTCGGACCAATATTTCCTAGAGGGATTGGCAGTTTTTTCAAGAATTTTCTTATTTTCTCTATTTTCCAACTTAGCTTGACCATTGGTTTGAGGATGGTATGCAGTGGAAACTTTATGAGTAATACTAGACTTAGACATGAGTGAAGAGAATGGGCGGTTGCAGAAATGGGTTCCACGATCACTGATTATAGCCCTAGGAATTCCAAATCGAGAAAATATATTCTCTTTTAGAAATCGGATCACAACATGGTGGTCATTGGACTTGGTGGGAATGGCTTCAACCCATTTTGAGACATAATCAATAGCTAAGAGGATGTAGAGGTATCCCTTAGAGTTTGGAAAGGGTCTCATGAAATCAATTCCCCAACAATCAAAGATTTCAACGACCAGAATGGGAGTGAGGGGTATTTGATTCCTTTTGGTAATGGATCCTAATTGCTGACACTGAGGACAACTTTTGAAGAATTGGAAGGAATCCTTAGTGAGGTTTGGCCAGTATAAGCCACTTTGAAGGAACTTTTCAGTGGTTTTCTTTGTAGAAAAGTGGTCTCCACATGCCTCTCCATGACAAAATTTTAGAATGGACTCTTGCTCAGACTCGGGAATACATCTCCTGATGATTTGATTAGGATAGAACTTGAAGAGGTAAGGATCATCAAACGCATAGTGTTTGACATCAGAAAGGAATTTCCTCTTAGCTTGGGTCCCCAAGAATTTTGGAATGTCACCCATCACCAAATGGTTTGCTATGTCAGCATACCAAGGGCAATCACTCACTGAATAGAGGTGCTCATCGGGAAATGAATCAGACACAGAGAGGTGGTGTGATTTGTCTTTGAATTCCATCCTAGAGAGGTGATCAGCTACAATATTTTCAACACCCTTTTTATCCTTAATGGTTAAATCAAACTCTTGAAGAAGAAGTACCCACCTAATCAATCTAGCCTTAGCATCTTGTTTTTAGAAAAGGTATTTTAGGGTTGAATGGTCAGTGAAGACAATGATGGGTGATCCTAAGAGATAAGACCTGAATTTCTCTAAGGCAAAGACAACAACAAGCAACTCTTTCTCAGTTGTGGTGTAGTTTAACTGTGCATCATTTAAATATTTGCTTGAATAAGCAATGACACATGGAGTTTTCTCACACCGTTGTCCTAAGACTGCTCCTACAAGGAATTCACTTGCATCACACATGAGCTCGAAAGGAAGTTTCAAATTTGGATATTGAATGATATGTGGAGATATTAGAGTTGACTTGAGTGTAGAGAATGATTCCTCATAGCTTTCTGTCCATAAAAATGGAGAATCTTTTACCAATAGAGCACAAAGTGGTCGAGAAATAGAGCTGAAATTCCTAATAAACCTTCTATAAAAACTAGCATGTCCTACGAAGGACCTCACTTTCTTAACAGTTTTAGGAGAGGGAAGGTGACGAATGATTTCAACCTTAGCTTTATCACCTTCAATCCCTCTACCAGATACCAGATGACCTAGAACAAGTCCTTCCCTTACCATAAAATGGCATTTTTCCTAATTCAGTATGAGATTCTTATCCTCGCACCTTGACAAAACCTTTTCAACATTTATAAGGCATCCCTCAAAAGTATCCCCAAAGATGGAGAATTCATCCATGAAGACCTCTAAAAAATCACCCACCATATCCAAGAATATTCCCATCATGCACTGCTGGAAGGTATCAGGGGCATTACATAACCCAAAGGGCATGCGCTTGAAGGCAAAAGTGCTGAATGGACAAGTGAAGGTTGTTTTTCCTTGATCCTATAAAGAGAATTCGATTTGATTATACCCTGAGAATCCATCTAGGAAGTAATAGAATTGATGACCCGCCACTCGCTCGAGGACTTGATCAATAAAGGGTAAGGGGAAATGGTCTTTCTAGGTATAAGAGTTGATCTTCCTATAGTCAATACAAACTCTCCATCCACTACTGACCCTTTTTGGAAGCATCTCTCCATCCTTGTTGGTTATTACTATGATTCCAGCCTTCTTTGGAACCACATGGATTGGGATAACCGACTCACTCTCAGCTATAGGATAGATGATACCCACTTTTAACAATTTCAAAAGTTCTTTTCTCACTACTTCTATGAGATTAGGATTGAGTCACATCTGAGGTTAACGACATGGCTTTTACTCGGATTCAAGAATAATTCTATGAGTCCTAATAAGTGGTCTAATCCCAGGAATATCAGATAGGGTCCATCCAATGACTTTCTTGTGTCTCCTAAGGACATCTAGAAGCATCCTCTCATGATCGTCTTTAATAGAGGAAGAAATGACAACAGGAAAGGATTTATTATCCCCTAAGAATGCATACTTTAGTGATGAAGGTAAGAATTTAAATTCAAGATCAGATTGGTCATGACTTTCCAAGAAAGGATGAGACTTTTTATTGAACTTAGTTTCTTTGTTCATATTTCTTGACAAAATTTGTTCCTTGTGAACATAATTTTCATCCACTAAATTTTCCAAAGTAGTGTCATGAATGGCTATAGACTCAATGTTATTGATTTTAACCATGGTATCATTGATTGGTGATTCTAGAAATTCATCAATAGATCTGTCTGAAAGAGATTCAATCCAAGGAGAAAAATTCCCCTCATGTGAATAAATAAAATCAATCTCTTCTTAACTTAACCATCCTTCGGTAATTCCTTGATGTTCATTGAGTTCATTATCAACACTACCAATCCAATTAACCTCATGGATCTCTTCATCATCCCCAATTTGAGAGTTTTCATTGTATATGTTCAAGTCTAGACTCATGTTTCCAAAGGTGATGGTCATGTTCCCATTTTGGACTCGGATAATAGATTTGATTGTTGCAAGGAAGGGACGACCGAGGATGATTGGGGTTTGCTCCCTAGGACCTAAGATTGGGTGATTTTCTAGAACAATGAAGTCAGCTAGGTAAATGAAATTTTCAACTTTCATCAAAACATCTTTTAAGATCCCCTTTGGAACTTGAACACTACAATCAGCAAGTTGAAGAGTGACAGATGTGGGTTGGAGTTCTTCGAGCCCTAACTGACAATACATGGAATAAGGAATGAGGTTCACGCTGGCACCTAGATCACACAAGGCTTTGACAACTTTGTTCTCTCCTAGTTCAACATTTATGTAAGGGCATCCTGGGTCTTTCAACTTAGGAGGAATGGTCCCTTGAATGGTGGTACTCACATTAGCAGCCAAAAGGACTTGGTTTTTATGTGAAAATTTTCTTTTAAAAGTGCACAAGTCCTTAAGGTACTTTGAGTAGGAAGGTATGGTTTTGATGGCATCGATAAGGGGAATGTTCAACTTGAATTGTGAGAATATTTCCCTCAATGTATCACTCAATTCAGGCTTGGTTTTCCCCCTCATGCGTTGAGGAAATGGTGCAAGTTGTTAAGTTGTTTGTTGAAGTGTTGTTTCTTTCACATTGTTATCAGTTTCTTCAGTTTGATCTTGTGGTTCATTTGAATTTTCATTAGATTTTGAAGCTTCACATGGTTTCTGACTTATTTGTTCAGGTTTTTCAATTTATTTCCCACTTCTTAAAACTATCACAGCCTTTAGTTGTTCGTGAGTTGTTTGAGTGAAACTTGTCTCTCCCCTTTATGTTTGTTGTGGAATGGCCTGTGTGGGCATGAGTGCCTTTCCAGTTTTGATGGTTTTAAGTTCTTGTTTAATGGATGAGAATTCTGAGTTCATTTTGTCCATTTGTTTGCACAGTTGTTCTAGTAGGCTTTGTAGAACAATTTGGGTTGGTGATTGAGCTTGTGGGTTTATCCCTAGAGGATACTTTGGTTGTTGGATAGGTTGTTGAATGGGTTGTTGATATTGTACATGAGGATGTTAGAATTGGACTGGTTTTGGTTGGAACTGATTATGAGGTTGAAAGTTTTGTTGAGGGTATGGGTTGATACATTGTTGTTGTGTTGGTTGTTGATTGTCCTTCCAACGAAAGCATGGATGGTCATTATACCTTGGATTGAAGGTGTTCGTGAATTGTGGATTTTAAAAGTTCATTGAATTAACTTCTTCTGGTGGTCCTCCTAAAAGAACATCCTTGATGGAAGGAATGGTTGGGCAATTATCAGTCTTGTGGTCATTCTTGTCACAAATTGTACAAACAAGCTCAACAGTTTGGGTTTTGTGGACCTTCCTAAGATCAATCTCCTCAACTTTCCTCGTGAGTGCAGCAAGTTTTTCTCTAAGGTTTTCTTCTTCTCCATTATTGTACATTCCACCAGATTTGGGTGTCTTCTCATAGTATAATGATGTTCCCCATGTTTGGTTTTGTTCAGCAAGATTTTCTAGATACTCGTAAGCATCATTTGGGGCTTTGTTTTTGAAGGTTCCATTACACATCCTATCAATGAATTGTTTGTTTCCGGGACCCAACCCTTCATAGAAAATTCTCACTTATTCCAGGATTAAGAAAGCATGGTGCGGTACCATGTTTAATGTGTCCTTGAACCTTTCCCATGTTTCATAGAATGTTTCTCCCTCTCTTTCAAAAACGTTTTGTATGCTCTTTTTAAGTGCAATTGTTTTGTGATGGGGGAAGTATTTTTTATAAAATTCTCGTTGAAGTTGGACCCAAGAGTGAATGGATGCTGGTCTCAAATTGTTTGACCAATTTTTTGCTTGGTCCTTAAGAGAAAAAGTAAAAAGTCTCATTTTAGCAGATTCAATTTGATTTGGTGGGCACATGGTTTCGACAATGTCATTAAATTCTTTAACATGAAGGTAAGGCATCTCAGACTCCATCCCATGAAAGGTTGGAAGGTGGTTCAGGACATGGGGTTTGAAAACATATTGGGCATATCCTATGTTATCATTCCTAATGCATGAGGGTTCATTGGTCCAGGTTGGTGTGAGGTAGTCATTCATGGGCGGGTCTGCAATAATTCCCAAGTTAGGGTCTTGCCTGTTATTTTGGTTCCCTCCCCGGTTTATGATTTGGTTTTGTGGGAGATTCTCCATTGTATCAAACTCAACGTCTGAATTTGGAGTATTAGGAAGATTTGGATCTAAATTAAAAAGACCTCTTTTAGTGCTTGACTCCCCAGCCCTAGGAGTATTCACCTTATCTAATCTGTTTGAGTTGTCGCGGGTGTAGGCGGACATACGCCAAAAGAAAAAAAAGAGAGAAAGGGAAAAGATAAGAGAATGGGATGATAATAGAAGAATGGGGATAAGAAAAGAAGGTTTTTGATCTAAGGAACTTACTTGGTCCCCGGCAACGGCACCAAAATTTGGTTGATGGGCCTTAGGCCCATTATGCTTTTTCCAGTAAGTTTCTGCCTTCAGGTGCAAAAATCTCCATCTTCACTTGTGATTCATCCATCAGACATAAAAGAAAAAATGTTCCAAATAAAGTGATGAATCATATAACAAAATATCAAATTAAAATGATGAATATTGTAATTTCCACAAGTAAATTATTGAGTGGTGCCAAATTGACACTTTAAGCATTAATTGCACAATGATGGGAAATGAAGTTCAATTTATGAATTGGACTAAAATTTATGTTTATGAACTTTTAAACACATTAATATTAAGATCTTAACAATGAATATTAGCCACTTTTAGTGACTAATCAAACCCTTCATCTCAAGATGGAAAAAGAGTTCCTCAGTCTCAAGCAGAAGGAAGATGAGTCCATCGGGGCGTATGAAGCAAATTTTACAAGGCTTTCAAGGTATGCCTCTAGCTTCATCATGAACACTGAAATCAAGGTATATTTCTTCTTTATAGGGATAAAGTCAAGTCTATGGAAGGTGTTGGTGATCTGAGACTTCAATAGTTATGAGGAGATTGTTTGTTGTGCCCTCAAGGTGGAAATAGAGATTGGAGATTCTCAGTGGTCTTGTGGGCCCGGTGACAAGGAGTGAAAAATGTAGAACAACATGGGTGGTTCAATAAACAAATCCCATGATGTAAATAAGCATGAATATCCCACTTATAAAAATTTTAGGAAGAAGCATCATGGGAACTATCTAAAGGGAACCAGGAATTGCTTCAAATGTGGAAAGTTAGGACATCTGGCAAAGAATTCTCAAAGGGATATGAAAAATCCCACTAATGTGGAAGAAGAAAGGAAGGTTTGGATCAATACTCAGCCAGTGGTGTAGTGTTACAACTTCAAGTAGTATGAGAATTATGAGAACAACTGCCCTAAGTTGAGGGTTATCGGAGATAATCAACAATAACCTCCAAGGAAACAATTAAGGGCTTATGTTATCACTACTACTGAGGTGGATCCAGAAAACAATGTGATGATAGGCGAGAATATACTATTTGATTCAGGTTCTACGCATTCTTTCATATATTGAAAGTTTAGTAGAACTATTCAAACACCATCTCAAGATTTGGAGGACAAGTTATCTGTGAGAACAGCAAATGGGGAAATTATTGAATTTGTCGTTTATAACTCCTCCCTGGTTAACGTTTGTGGACTGAACCTCCCATAAAATCTTGTCATACTTCCTTTAGTGGAGTTTGAAGCTATATTGGGCATGGATTATCTATCTTTATACAAATCCAACATCAACTTTTAGGAAAGGGAGATCACTCTTCACATCCCGAAGCATCCACTGATTCTTTACAAGTGTAAGGAGGAAGATGAATTTCTTTTAGAATAATCGTCTCAAGTATGGATATTGTTGCCTTATGAGAAAACATATATAGCTCAAATGATTGATACAAATGATATAATCATGCTTGAATACATGCCTATTGTGAGGGATTATAATAATGCATTCCCTAAAGAGTTTTCTGGTCTTCCTCCTGATCGAGAGGTTGAGTTATCAATTGAACTTATTCCTGGATCTCTGACTATATCAAAGACACCTTATAGAATGGACACTATAGAGCTGGAATAGATGAAGAAGCAGTTACAGGAGATTCTGGAGAAGGGTTTTATACGCTCGAGTGCTTTACTATGGGGTGCGTCAGTCCTCTTCGTCGAGAAGAACGATGGATCAATGCGACTCTGCATTGATTATCATGAGATAAATAAAATCATGATAAAGAACAAGTATCCCCTACCATGGATATATGACTTGTCTGATCATCTTCATGGGGCTAGTTATTTCTCTAAGGTGGACCTTTGGTCGTGATATCACCAATTAAAGGTGAGAAAGGAGGATATTCCCAAGATTGTCTTTCGAACGAGGTATGGACACTATGAGTTCACAGTGATGACCTTAGGACTCACTAATGCTCTATAAATTTTCATGGATTTAATGAATAGAGTCTTTAGAGATTACCTCGACAAATTTTTGGTAGTATTTATTGATGATATTCTGATATACTACAAGATAAAGGAGGAACATGATGATCATTTGAATACTGTGTTAAAGACTTTGTGAAGGGATAATTTGTATGCAAAGTACAGTAAATGTGAGTTTTGGATGGAGGAAATATCATTCTTGGGGCATGTTATCACCATCAAAGGGATATTTGTGGACCCTTCTAAGACAAAGGCAATTGAAGAGTGGCCTAGGCCAACATCTGTAATGGAGATCCACAACTTTCTGGGTCTAGCTGGGTATTATAGACAATTTGTGAGGAACTTTTTACGATTTTAGAACCCAATAACCAAGCTGACATGGAAGGGAGTAAAGTTTTTCTAGACTTGAGAATGTGAAGACTGTTTCAAGGAGTTGAAAAAGAGTCTTATCACTACTTCATTACTCACACTCCCAACAAGTGAATAAATCTTTGTGGTATACAGTGATGCTTTAAAGAAGGTCTTAGGCTGTGTACAAATGAAAAATGATAAAGTGATAGCTTACGCCTCAAGGCAGTTGAAAATCCAAGAGCAAAACTATCCCACGCATGATCTGGAGTTGTAGTTGTGATCTTTGCATTGAAAATCTGGTAGCATTATCTTTATGGGGAGAAGTGTGGATATATACTAACCATAGGAGTCTCAAATATATATTCACACAAAAAGAGATTAATATGTGCCAATGAAGATAGATAGATATCATCAAGGATTAAGACTGATCAATCCACTACCATCTCGGTAAGGAAAATAAGGTGGTAGATGCTCTAAGTAGAAAGGATCCTGCATCTTTATCAATGATGAGAATTGAAAAGGATTTGATCTTCTTAGATTTGTTGATGATGGACATGGGAAAAATTAAGGGAGGAACATCATCAATCCTTTCTCAAATGATTTCTCAACCATTGAAGTCCTCTCAAATGATTTGTTGATGATGGACTTGTGGATCGTCTTACGAAAACAACTCACTTTATCAAAATTCGAGAGGACTTCTCATTGGATCAAATTGCATGGATTTGCATCAAAGAAGTGGTAAGGATGCATAGAGTACCACTATATATTGTATTTGATCTTGATCTGAGATTCACCTTGAAGTTCTGGAAAAGTATCCAACGTGCTCTAAGCACTGAACTGAACTTCAGTACGGCCTATTATCCTCAAACTGATGGCCAATCTGAGCGGACTATTCAGACACTTAAAGACATGGTGAGAGTGTGTTCTATGTAATTAAAAGGAGGATGCGACCAACATCTTCCACTGGTTGAATTCTCCTATAACAATAGTTTCCACTTGAGCATCTGAATGGAACCATATGAATCCCTTTATGGGAAAAGGTGCATAACACTGGTGTATTGAGATGAAGTTTGTGAGTGTAAGCTGCTAGGACCTAAAATGGTTGAAGAAATGGTGGAGAAGGTGAAAACCATTTAGCAACATATCAAGGTAGCCCAAATTTGACATAAGAGTTATGCAGATAATCATCGATGAGACCTTGAGTTCAAAGTTAGAGACATGGTGTTTTTAAGTATATCTCCATGGAAGAAGGTCATGATGTTTGGAAAGATAGGGAATTTAAGTCCCAGGTACATCGTCCCCTTTGAGATCCTTGATCGAGTCGGAGTTGTGGCCTATCAACTGGTACTTCTACTTACCATGTCCAAAGTACATGATTTCTTTCATGTATCCCTATTAAGGAAGTGCATACCATATCCTTCACATGTACTCTCTTTAGAGGTGGTTCAGTTGGAGTATGATCCTTCTTATGAGGAGCAGTCAGTGAAGGTATTGGATCATAGAGAAAAAAATTTATGTAACAAGAATACTCACCTGGTCAAGGTATTATGAAGGAACCATAAGTATGAAGAGACAACATGGGAACTAGATGAGGCAATAAAGAAAAAGTACATGCACCTGTTTTTGGCCTACAATGTAAAATGAAATTTTGAGGGTGAAATTTATTAAGGGGGGAAGAATGTAACGACCTAATATTTTATCAATGGAAATTACTTTCTTATATATATTTCATAATCACATGAAATCACAAAATAATGAACTATTAAGTGCTATATGACCTCTAAACATAATTTTGTCACTTCTGTGTTTTGAATTTCGAAAATCTGACATACACGGTTGCGATCAGTAAGTTATTTGGAGACCAATAAGAAAGACTTAATTTTTTGTGAATAGTAACTTACCCTTATGAATAGTAACATACCCTAATGAATAGTAATACACCCTAATGAATAGTAAACTTACTTATGATAGTATATTCAAGTAAAAGTATGATATACATATATCTAGGCATAAAAAATGTTTTAAAATTGTTATTTTTTGAGTAAATTGTGATTTTAATTAAATATTAAATTAATCATATTTAGAAAATTATTTTTGAAAAATGGACTTCATTTTTGGTTTCTACATGTCAAAAAATGGTTGGGATTAATTTTTGGGATTTTTATAAAATACTTGATTTTTTTTAATGGTAAAATGCGACAATTTGCAGTAAATGCTAAATACATGAATTATGATGTCATCAGCTGATGTATGGATGATGTAAGGCCATTATCTCAAACTCACATGCACACATTACTGTTTTTGGTCATGAAATCATCACTATTTCTATTCTTGAGAGAAATTAATAAACTAATGATTAAAAATTTATGAAAACCCTCCTCTCCTTCACTGTAAAACCCCCCTCACTCTCTCTTCTCTTCACTCCTCTCAAGCCTCGTGCCTTGCCAATATTCTTTCCAAATCTCCTCCCAAGATCCTTCCCCACATCCAACACCTCCTAGTCTCTTAAAAATACTAAATTCTCTCCTATTAAGAGGCTTTCAAAGAAGTTAAACTCAAGAGGTAAATTCCTCTTTCCAATTTTTTTATTTCTTTTAAGTTCTTTTCTTTTATTGTTTCTTTCCTCACCTACCTTCACCCAAATGGTATGATAACTCCAGTAACATACATATAATGGAATTATATTATTCTAATGGGATAATTCATTATCCTCTCTCCTTCCCCCGTCTTTTATTTGAAATAAATGGAAACATCGTTTGAGATGTGTTAATTTAGCACAATCAAGGACGACGGGTTATCAATTTCCATTACCATCTTCAATTCTGGTCATGAAACCCTTTTCATGGTTGAACAAGACCATAATATATGTATTAATCCTATTATATGGTTCTGTAATCCTTTTGTAAACATGGTTTTGGTTTATAAAACAAAACGTGTTCTTTCTGGTCAAAAACCGTAAATTAACCCAAAAGGATGTCACTAAAGTTTTATATAATGGTTCAACTTCACCTAAAGTAAAAAAATTATATTTTAAACCATATAACCTTCTTTATGTTCAATAATAAAATATAACTTCAATTCTATACAACCACCTTCATCATACATGTTTATCTAAACTTGAACCAATCATTAAAACTAAGGAAGCAAACGGACCCAAACAATGAAATTAAACCTTATAACCAATCAAAAAGGTCTTGAATGAACTTAAAAATGTTATAATAAATATTTTAAATATAGAAGAGGTTCTATAATTATTAATTAATAAACCTAATTTTTTTATTCAGGTCATTAATAACAAGTGGAGAACACCACCAGACTTAAGGTAAGGGATCCTCTCTGTTTCACTTTTATTCAAGATTGTCCTCTATGTTATGCCATTTTATGTGTAATTCCTAGTGATGTGGTATGATTAAGCACCACCCCCATACTATACTCATGATGTATAAAAGATGATAAATCTCTTTATCTCTCATTAATCCATCTTAAGTACACCTGATATCATGCCGATAATCGGTAAAAAATTCTACTCGAACCGCCTTTATTCCTTCAGGTTGCTCTATCTTTTTTTTAACCAAATAAAGTTATCTTTTATTTTTATGTACAACTTATGCATGTTGTTTATATGCTCCAAACTCATGTTTCAAGATCCATCCCTCATTCTCTTTCAGGGATATACATGCTTTTAAGTGATTCCCTCCTCGATACTTCCCAGTAAGCAAACTCATTTTAAGGGAACTTCCCAAATTTTTACCCAATTTCAAGTGCAATATATCCTATATTTTAAGTCACCATTGTATTTATAAAATCAGTCTTTTATTATAAAAACCTTCTTGGTTCACTTCTGGTTTTATATAAAATATTGTTCCCATTTCTATTTTAAAATATCTTTAGTGTTTTCCTTAAAACCACACTAAATTGTTTTAATGCTAAGAATTTCCTAAATACTCTTCTTAATTGTTGTCACTTCTATTTTACATCACTTAACATGCTATATGAATATTTTACCTTATTAATTTCCATGTATGTTTTAATTCCTTTCTCTCATGGACACTTTTATGATACGCCCATTCATTATGCTTTATGTCATGAATGTGATACTCATTTCTTTCCATGGGTTCTCTTAAGTTTATGTATGATTATTTATGTGGCAAGCATATTCGTGAACATGTTAAGAAGGGTGTGCCAAGATAGCACTCTAATGCATTGGGTAAATATAAGTCTCATGAGATGTTATGTGTGACAGTCTTGGCAGTTAGCCTTGTCTTGTGCTACTATGGGAAATGATCTTGGCATTTAGCCTTGACTCAAACTAAAGTCATGTTTTAAGTTTCTGCCACATTTCTATTATTCCATGTTTATATGAATCCATGTTTATATGTTATGATCCCTTATGTTACATGCCTTTTTATTTCTATATGTCATGTTCCTAACCCATGTGCTATGGATTTATTCTTATTCTTTTTCCCTTACTGGGATTTTAGCTCATCCCTTTGTTCATGTTATCCCCAGGTTATCCTATGAAGATGTATGAGCATAATGAAAGTTAGGGGCTCTTTATGAAGACTAAATAAAGAAATGTTTTATTTAGTTCCATGTTTTCAGTTTTATGTGTCTAATATTACAAGACACTAGACTTCACGATCCTTCACTTATACTCTGATGTATAATTATGCTTAAAATCATGTGATGTTATATGTAAAAGGCTAGAGTCACTATAGTTGGTATCAGAGCATGGTCTAGTTATTTTTGTAGATTATGAATAGAGAACCTTAGTGAGAACCTTAAGGATGGGACAAATTATAATAAAACACCCCTAAGTTTTGGTAAGTGTACAGTAAATGGTTTATCAAGAAAATACATCTCTGTATGGATACAAATAGGTAGAGGTAGATCTAGAACAGATGTAACTAGGAGTGAAAACTCAGACAAGGAGTTTTTGGCTTGACCCGGGGTATCCTGGTACACGACAACGGGCCTTGCTACACTCTTGGTAATGACACTCCTGGGGGATATAATTTGGTAAATTCGTGAGATTAGTACAAACCATTATTAAGGGAATAAAAAAACCCATAAGAATATAAGTTAAGAAATATATTAAGGATAACCTAGATTTTAAACCTAAGGAATCACAAGTTAAGATGTACTTCTCCTTTATAAGTTTATACTTTTATGTTCAAAAGTTTCCTTTTTATTTTCAATAACTAAGTATTCAATCCCTCTAATTGTACGTTATTTTTCTTAGTTAATGGCAGGAAATAGAAGAAAACGTTCCAACAACCAATGTGATAGGAAATGTGAAGATTTCCCTAATGATATGTCTGATATGAAGGGAACAGGTACTAAAAACTTCATGACAGTACTTGGTCAACTGGATCAAGTTATGAATAATAACTTGAATCATGTGGAACACCCTCCTCCTCCAAGGAAAGAGCAAGTTGTTGTATAATCCTTCATGCAGCAAAGGCCTCCCATGTTTAGTGGATCTTCTGATCCCCTCCTCATGGAACAATGGATTAACTCCATTAAAAATATATTTTCCATCCTCCAGTGCTCGGAAGAAGAGAAATTTGTACTGGCGTTCTATCATTTTGATGGGCAAGCTAATCAGTGGTGGACACTGATCAAGAATACAAATTCCCAAGAGGAAATTGATTCAATGGATTGGGAGGAATTTAAGAGGATATTTTTCAACAAATATTTTCCTCAAACCCTTTATCTCAATATGGAAAGAGAGTTCTTTGGTCACAAGCAGAAGGATGATGAGTCCATCAGGGCATATGAAGAAAACTTTACAAGGCTTACAAGGTATGCCTCTGGCTTTGTCATGAACACAAAAAGCAAGGTGGATCGCTTCTTTAGCAGGCTAAGGCTGAGTCTTTGAAATGTGTTGGTGATCCGAGACTTCGATAGTTATGAGGAGATTGTTCGTTGTGCCCTCAAGGTGGAAATAGAGATTGGAGAATCTAAGTGGTCTCGTGGGCCTGGTGACCAGAATAAAAAAATGGATAATAACATGGGTGGTTAAACAAACAAATCCCATAATGGAAAGAAGCACTAATATCCCACTTGTAAAAGTTGCGGGAAGAAGCATCCTTGGAACTATCTAAAGGGAACCAGGAATTGCTTCAAATATAGAAATCTAGGACATATGGAAAAGAACTGTTGAAGGGATATAAAAAATCACACTAATGTGGAAGGAGAAAGGAAGCTTCAGATCAACACTCAGCTAGTGGTGCAGTGTTACAACTGCAAGGAGCATGGGTATTATGCGAACAATTTCCCTAAGATGAGGGTTGTTAGAGACAATCAACAACAACCTTCAAGGAAACAAGGAAGAGATTATGTTATCACTACTTTTGAGGTGGAGTTGGACAATGATGTGGTGATAGGTATGCTATTTATTCATTCAAGAATAGAGAGCGTACTATTTGATTCTGGTTCTATGCATTCTTTCATATCTTGAAAGTTTAGTAGAACTATTCAAACACCACCTCAAGATTTAGAGGAAAAGTTATCTATGAGAATAGTGAATGGGGCAATTATTGAGTTCATGGTTTATAACTCTTCCCTGGTTAATGTTTATGGACTGAACCTCCTAGAAAATCTTGTTATACTTTATTTAGTGGAGTTTGACACTATCTTGGGCATGGATTGACTATCTTTATAAAAATCCAACATCAACTATTGGGAAAGGGAGATCACTCTTCACATCCCAAAGCATCCTATGATTCTTTACAAGTGTAAGGAGGAAGATGAATATCTTTTAGAATCATCGTCTCAAGTGTGGATATTGCTGCCTTATGAGCAAGAATATCTAGATCAAATGATCGATACAAAGGAGAGAATCATTCTTGAAGACATGCCTATTGTGAGGGATTACACTGATGTATTCCCTAAAGATTTGTTTGTCTTCCTCCTGGTTAAGAGGTTGAGTTCTCAATTGAATTTATTCCTGTATCTCTGACTATATCAAAGAAACCTTATAGAATGGCCACTGTAGAGCTTGAAGAGTTGAAGAAGTAGTTATAGTAGAATCTGGAGAAGGGCTTTATACGCCCGAGTGCTTCATTGTGGGGTGCCCCAGTCCTCTTCATTGAGAAGAAGTATGGATCAATGTGCCTCTAAATTAATTATCATGAGCTAAATAAAATCACGATAAAGAACAAGTATCATCTACCACAGATAGATGACTTATTTGATTAGCTTCGTGGGGCCAATTATTTCTCTAAGATGGACCTTCAGTCGGGATATAACCAATTAAAGGTGAGAAAGGAGGATATTCCCAAGATTGTATTTCGAATGAGGTACGGACACTATGAGTTCATAGTCATGCCCTTCAGACTCACTAATTATCTAGTAATTTTCATGGATTTAATGAATAAATTCTTTAGAGATTACCTAGACAAATTTATGGTAGCCTTTATTGATTATATTCTTATATGCTCCAAGAGCAAGGAGGAACATGATAAGCATTTGAATACTGTGTTAAAGACTTTGCAAAGGGATAAGTTGTATGTAAAGTATAGTAAATGTGAGTTCTGGATGAAGTATCATTCTTGGGGCATGTTGTCACCAACAAAGGGATATCTGGGGACCCTTACAAGACAAAGGAAATTAAAGAGTGGCCTAGGCCAATATCTGTAATGGAGATCCGCAGCTTTTTGGGTCTAGCTGGGTATTATCGACGATTTGTCAGGAACTTTTCGCGATTGTCTAACCCAGTGACCAAGCTGACATGGAAGGGAGTAAAGTTTGTCTGGGCTTAGGAATGTGGAGATTGTTTTAAGGAGTTGAAAAAGAGGTTTATCACTGCACCAGTACTCACACTCCCAACAAGTGTATACCTCTTTATGGTGTATAGTGATGGTTCAAAGAAGGGATTAGGCTGTGTGATGATGAAAAATGATAAAGTGATAACTTATGCCTCAAGGTAGTTGAAAATCCATGAGAAAAACTATCCCACGCATGATCTGAAGTTGGCGGTTGTGATCTTTGCATTGAAAATCTAGCAGCATTATCTCTATGGGGAGAAGTGTGAGATATATATTGACCATAAGAGTCTCAAATATATATTCACACAAAAAGAGATTAACATGTGCTAGTGAAGATAGACAGAGCTCATCAAGGATTATGAATGCTCAATCCACTACCATCTTGGTAAGAAAAATAAGGTGGCAGATGCTCTAAGTAGAAAGGAACTTACATTTTTATCAATGATGATAATTGAAAAGGATCTGATCTTCTTAGATTTGATGAGGATGGACATGAGAATCATTAAGGGGGGAATATCATCAATCCTTTATCAAATGATTGATCAACCATCTCTCATAGAGAAAATAAAGGATGCTCAAAGAAAATATGTGGAAATTCTGAAAAGGGTGGAAGTTATCAGAAATGGGAAATCCTCAGAGTTCAAGATTGATGAGGAGGGAGTTGTAAGATTTGGATCATGATTAGGCATACCATATAATCTAGAGATAAAGGAGGATATTTTGAATGACGCACATAACTCGACCTTTTCTATTCACCCATGGAGCACAAAGATGTATCGAGATCTTCGAGAAAACTTTTGGTGGGACAATATGAAAAGGGATATTACAGAATATACATCAAAGTGTCTAGTATGTCAGTAAGCGAAGGATGAGAGGCAAAAGTATAAGGGGATGATACAACCACTACTCATACTATTATGGAAGTGGGAGAACATTACCATGGACTTTTTTCACTGGACTTCCAAGGACATCACTACTAAAAATTCGTCCATTAGAGACTACCAATAGCGGTCACAGTAGGCCTACAGCGAACTCCATTGGAGGTTGCTGAAGAAGGCCAAAAATCCGGCCTATAGAGACCGCCAGGCAGTCGCTGAACTATTGCTCGGTCGAGCAACAGCGACCACCACTGGCGGTCGCTGTACTAATCCTCGTCCAAGCTACAGTGACCGCCACTGGCGGTCGCTGTTATGATGCTCGGCCGAGCTATAGCGACCGCCAATGGCGGTCGCTATCCCTGAGAAATTTTTTTAAAAAAAAATCCCAGTTCCCAATCAATAAAAACAGGGTAAAAATCATAAAAAAAACAAATTCAAAACATTATAAACATCAAGATCATCATAAACAATAAATGACAGACGTGCTTCAATGATCCAAATCCATTTCAATCTTCTACTTCAATAAACCTACAATAAGATACAAAAAAAACTAAACAAAACAAACGTAAATTAAACATATTTATTCAGTTAATATATATATAATAAAATTAAATCTGACATCAAATTATGGGTGCTATAATAATTTAAAACCCTCAATTTAAGAAATTTTATCATTTATGGATTTTTTTCTTGTTTTGGAGTCTTTGATTTGGCTTATGGAAGTGTTTTGTGGTCTAAAAAGGAACGCTCTTCGCACACACCGCGTGAAACTGTTCAAAACAGCATATTTGGTCGTACCATGCACACCGCACATCCGATTGAAATGTCATCTCCTCCTATATGTCACGAATACTATTCCTATTGTTTTCATGTGATTTCAAGTCATTCTGAGCATGTTTTCTCTGAATTCGACCGTTACACGTCATTTTGGCATTTTATGATTCCAAAAATGTGTTTTCGATCACCGTAGTAAAATGAAACCTTTGATTGACGTTTCTTCTTCTTGACCATTTCAAAATTCACACCACAGTTATTGTCATATGATTTCATGGCATTTTGAGGTCATTCGGCTAGTTTTGACCACCCAACGTGTCCTTTTAGAGCGCGCTGAACTGTTCAAAACAGCATATTCAGTCGTACCGCACACACTGCACTTATGATTGACGTTTTGTCTCCTCTTACATGTCACGAATACTATTCCTATTTTTTTCGTGTGATTTCAAGTCATTTTGAGCACGTTTTATCTGAATTCGACCGTTACATGTCGTTTTGGCATTTTATGATTCCGGAAATGCATTTCTGGTCACCGCGGTCAAACGACGCCTCCGATTGGTGTGTCATCTACTTGAACATTTCACAATTCATACCATGGTTGTTATCGTATGAATTCATGGCATTCTGAGGTCATTCGGCTGGTTTTGACCACCCAACACGCCCTTTTAGAGCACGTCGAACTGTTCAAAACAGCATATTTGGTCGTACCGCACACACCACACCTCCAATTGATGTGTCGTCTCCTCCTACATGTCACAAATTTTATTCATATTGTTTTCATGTAATTTCAAGTCATTCTGAGCACGTTTTCTCTGAATTCGACCGATACATGCCTTTTTGGCATTTTATGACCCCGAAAATGTGTTTCCGGTCACCGCGGTCAAACAACACCTCTGATTGACATGCCATCTACCCAAAAAATTTACAATTCACACCAAGGTTGTTTTTGTATGATTTAATAACATTCTGAGGTTGTTCATCTGGTTTTGACCACCCAACGCGCCCTTTTAGAGCGCGTCGAACTGTTCAAAAAGCATATTCAGTCGTACCATGCACACCGCACATCTGATTGATGTTTCGTATCCTCTTACATGTCACAAATAATATTATTATTGTTTTTGTGTGATTTCAAGTCATTCTGAGCATGTTTGCTCTTAATTCGACCGTTACACGCTGTTTTGGCGTTTTATGACTCCAGAAATGCGTTTTTGGTCACCGCGGTCAAACGACGCCTCCGATTGACATGTCGTCTACCTGAACATTTTACAATTCACACCACATTTGTTGTTGTATGATTTCATGGCATTATGAGGTCATTCGGCTGGTTTTGACCACCCAACGCGCCCTTTTAGACTGCGTCGAACTGTTCAAAACAGCATATTTGGTCGCACCGCGCACCCCGTATGTCATATTGAGGTATCGTCTCCTCCTACATGTCAATAATATTATTTCTATTGTTTTTGTGTGATTTCAAGTCATTCTGAGCACTTTTTCTCTAAATTCGACCGTTACATGCTGTTTTGGCGTTTTGTGACCCTGGAAATGTGTTTCCGATCACCGCGGTCAAAAAACACATCTGATTGACATGTTTTCTGGCTGACCATTTCACAATTCACACCACGGTTGTTGTTGTATGATTTAATGGCATTCCAAGGTCGTCCGGCTGGTTTTGACCACCCAACGCGCCCTTTTAGAGCGCGTCGAACTGTACAAAACAGCATATTCGGTCGTACCGCGCACGCAGCACGTCCGATTGATGTGACGTCTCTTCCTACATGTCATGAATAATATTCATATTTTTTTCGTGTGATTTCAAGTAATCATGATCACGTTTGCTCTGAATTTGACCGTTACACGCCGTTTTGGCGTTTTATGACTCTGGAAATACGTTTTCGGTCACCACGATCAAAAGATACCTCCAATTGACGTACCTTCTATCCTAACATTTCAAAATTCATATCACGGTTTTTGTCATATGATTTCATGGAATTCTGAGGTCGTTCAGCTGGTTTTGACCACCCAACACGCCCTTTTAGAGCGCGTCGAACTGTTCAAAACAGTATATTTGGTCGTACCGTGCACACCGCACGTTTGATTGATGTGTCATCTCCTCCTACATGTCACGAATAATATTCATATTTTTTTGTGTGATTTCAAGTCATTCTGAGCATGTTTACTTTGAATTCGACCGTTACACACCGTTTTGGCATTTTATGACTTCGGAAATGCGTTTCTGGTCACCGCGGTCAAATGAAACCTCTGATTGACATGTTGTCTGCCCAAACATTTTAAAATTCACACCACAGTTGTTTTTGTATGATTTCATGGAATTCCGAGGTCATTCGGCTAGTTTTGACCACCCAACACGCCCTTTTAGAGCGCGTCGAACTGTTCAAAACAGCATATTCGGTCGTATCACGCACACCGCACGTCCGATTGATGTGTCGTCTCCTCCTACATGTCACGAATAATATTCATATTGTTTTTGTGTGATTTCAAGTCATTCTGAGCATGTTTTCTCTGAATTCGACCGTTACACGTTTTATGACTTCGGAAATGCATTTCTGGTCACTATGGTCAAACGACACCTCCGATTGATGCTCCGTCTACCCGAACATTTCAAAATTTATACCACGGTTGTTGTAGTATGATTTCATGGCATTCTGGGGTTTTTCGGTTGGTTTTAACCACCCAACGCACCCTTTTAGAGCGCGCTGAACTATTCAAAACAGCATATTTGGTCGTACCGCGCACACCACACGTCTGATTGACGTTTCGTCTACTCCTACATGTCACGAATATTATTCCTATTGTTTTCATGTGATTTCAAGTCATTCTGAGCATGTTTTCTCTGAATTCGACCGTTACACGCCGTTTTGGCGTTTTATGACTCCATAAATGTTTTTCCGGTCACCGCGGTCAAACGACACCTCCGATTGATTTTTCATCTATCTAAACATTTTACAATTTACACCACGGTTGTTTACGTATGATTTCATGGCATTCTAAGGTCGTTCGGTTGGTTTTGACCACCCAACACGCCTTTTTAGAGCGCGTCGAACTGTTCAAAACAGCATATTCGGTCGTACTGGGCACACCGCACGTCCAATTGACATTTCATCTCCTCCTACATGTCACGAATAATATTATTATTGTTTTCTTGTGATTTCAAGTCATTCTGAGGACGTTTGCTCTGAATTCGACCGTTACATGTCGTTTTGGCGCGTTTGAAAAGCGTGTGTGGGGTGATCAAAATCGGACGAATGACCTCAGAATTCCATGAAATCAAACGAAAACAAAGGGTGGGTGAATTATGAAATGGTTAGGCAGACGACATGTCAATCGGAGGTGTCGTTTGATCGCGGTGACTGGAAGCGCACGCCGCATGTCGTAAATGGCCAAAACATGCGTTTAAAGGTCAAATGTATACCGAACGACATTGGCATGACTTGAAAACACAGGAAAACACCCTAATTATTATTTTTTAGGTGTACAAGGAGATTTTTTGTCATTCGGCTGTGCAGTTTGCGCGGTACGGCTGAATATGCATTTTTTAGGTGTTTGTCACGCTTGAAATGTGTGCATGGGGGGGCTGTCTAGTGGGGGCTATCCGGGGTTGGGGGGCCTCTGTCCGGGGTTGGGGGTGTTTGGGGTGGGGAGGCTGTCTGGTGGGGTGGGGCATGATGACTAATTGTCCTAATGGCCAATTGGCCTAATGGCGTAATGATCAATTATCTTAATGACCTAAAGGTTAATTTTCCTAATGACCCAATGTCAAATTATCCCATTTATCAATTCACCTGATGCCCTAATGGCATAGTGGCCTAACAAACAATTGGAATAATGGCCTATTGTCTAGTTATACAATTGGAATAATGGCATAATGGACTAATGGCCATTTGGCCTATATTCAATTGGACAATTGGCCAACTAGCCAATTTCCCTAATGGCCTAATAGTCTAATGAACAATTTCCCTAATGAACTAATGGTCAATTGTCCTAATGAATTATGGGGTGCGGGGGGGGGGATGTCCGGGGTGCGGGGGGGTTGTTCGGGGTGCGGGGGGGGGGGGGATGTCTGGGGTGCAGGGGAGGTTGTCCGGGGTGCAGGGGAGGTTGTTCGGGGTGGGGGGTTGTCCAGGGTGGGCCAGGGGCCTACAAATAGTGAAACTGAGCTCAGTCACCAAAAACAGGTTCCATGGTTTCTATTAGGAATGACATGGTTTTTTTAAAACTATTCACATAACAAGTAATTGAAAACATTAAAGAATAAAATTAACTAAAAATATCCAAATCATTAATCAGTTTCATGGTTACTTATCAATTCGTGCACACAAACATTGCATAAGGCCAAAACACACATGATACCCCTAAGTCTCAAAAAATCTCACTAGGAACCCAAACTAAACATCAATAACAACCCCACCAATAAAAAAAGAAACACACCTCGTGAATATGATGCGTCATGTGTGGTCATGACTCCTACCTCTATCCGGTGGGCCAGGGGCCTAAAACAAATAAAAATTATGAAGATTTTCATAACAAAAATAATAGAAATTAAATAAATAAATACATTATAAACCTGCGTCGTATGATCCCTTGAACCATCACCTAGACGCACATATTCACGCAGTGCTCTAACCTCAACAATCAATTGCGCGTTTACCTCCTCGGAAGCGCGCAACCGTGCCTCGAAATCTGACAACTGTTATTTCATCTGAGCAACAGAAGGACCGACAACCACAGCGCATGATACTACAGAATGAGGAATCCATGTTCCATAGGTCAAACTATATCCATGCCCGTCCCGACCAATAATGCGATGAAAGATCTCATCCCTTCGCATGGGAAGCTGTCGTTGGTCCTCTGGAAGCTGTTCTAACTCAGCTTCAAATTGATCATGTGAAATATTTAAATATATATACATATATATATGTTAATATATAGATTTATGTAAGTATTGGTACTGAGTACAAGAACTTACTATCATTGTTACAGCCTCTGGATCATTTCGATCACGAGTCATCATCCACACCGACATTTTATCAGTCGGTGCACCTTACCCTCATAAATGTATATGAATAGAATATAAACAAAAAACCATATTAATTAATAAATTAAAAAATGAATAATAAATACCTCATGTTGGGTCTGAGACACGTGACAAGTCCCGATCTTGTGAGGTGGTCCCTGCAATGCTCGATTCTTAGAATGGCGTGCTGACACCTCCTACATTCAATTAATTCAAATTTCAAACAAATCACACATTCTTGAAAATATATATACCAAAATAAATATACAAACTGAAACACCCTCAGTAGACTAATATGCAACTAAGTCGCGCCACTGAGCCGGGAGGACACCTCTCGGGACTTTTTCCAGAATGTATGGGGCACCCACATTTGGTACCCAATGGTTCCTCTTGACTTTGTCTTTATAATATTTCCACATATTATGGAATTTTCTCATACACACGGGCCAAAACTCATCGGGGCATACTTTCAAATTTTTCTATTAATGAAAAAATTCACATATGTTAGTATTGTTTATACATAGGGAAGAAAGTGAAATGGTCTTCTTACATGAACCTCCCTCTAAAGACGATCTAATGTGTCCTGAGGGATAGAAGCCCAGTCACGTGTGGTCAATGGAAATCGATGTGGGTCACATATGATATGACTCAGTTGATGAATAAATGCAGGGGAATTCAATCCCATAGGATAAAATATCTCATCAAAGGAAACATCAAACGTCGTGTCGGAATTCCATGATAAAATGTCATGACCAGGGCCTCTCTTGCGAGAGGAAGAACCAGTCAAGTATAATCCCGTTGAAAAAAAAATTATATATAATTTTACAGATTTTATAAATATATGTGTGTGTGTGTGTGTTTATCAATTACATAAAAAATAGACACAATTGCATTCAAACATACCTCGACCCTGAGACGTAGATGGCTTAGATGGATGATGTGGATCTGCTGCCTCTTCCCCTGACATGCCTGCAGTCATAGAAAACATTAGTAAGGGGACTATCCAAAGTGTCCAAAAGATAAATTGGATTGTTTTTTAAAAAATAAAACGTGTACATTTGTTAATCAAACAAAAAGGGATTGAATAATTAGTTGTAAATGGTTTTTAAAAAATCATAAAGTTAAAAAAACAGATATACAAATTATGTACAAAACCAATCAATACATAGCCAAATTTCGGATTGAATTAATAAAAATTCAAGAAATACATGAACCAAATAAATAATACCTCAATGGGAAGATACACCGACAATAACATGAAGATACCAAAAGAGAAATCACCCTAAATATTTATAAATGAATAAACTTCCAAAAGTGAGGATTAAAACTTACAAGGATTTATAAAATGGTTAGATAATTTATGATATCCTAGGACATTCAATATTGAATAGCGGGAAAACAATTATACCTTTCATTAAGCATGAAAATTGATCGTTTCTCCTTCAATAGCCACTCTGACCTAATAAATATCTTCTTCACGTTGAATTGTGGTATGTTGATCAAGCTGTTAGGAAACAAACGGAATAGTCTTGGGTTCATCTTGTTCAAATAAAAACACTCCTCACCGGGAAATTTTCACAACAACTTGCCAACTTGGATTCGAAGGCAAAGTAACGAAGAATACTTGTTCCGCTTGTGATGTCAAAATGAAAGGTTCATTATCAACTCGTTCATTTCTGTATAACATATAGTTAAAATTCACCAATGAAGACTGATATTGATCGACTTTACATCCATGCACTGGATCAACCCAATTACACTTTAACAATATGTACTTCAACCCATGTGCGTATACAACTTCAATGATGTCTATAAATTGACCATAGTAATAACCCGAATCGACGAATGGACAACTGATGCCACTGTTTTGTGTTGCTCATTTGTCTTCAACATCTTTAATGCGAAATCAAAAACCATTAGCATCTATAGCTTTATAACGATGAGCCATTATAGATGGACCCTCAGCCAGTTGGATAAATTCTTCAGTTAGCGTGGGGTCCCCTAACTTCCTCGTCTTATGAACCTTTATAGAATTCAATAATGATTTGTGTAGAAAGAAATTAGTATAATACTTCACTCATAATGAAAATCAATTTATACGTACATAATCCTTGAACCAATCATGAAATGAAGCATAATGAGATTGTTGAATTTGATACTCAGCTGCACGATACATCTCTTCTTTCATCTCATTAATGTGTTTCCTGCAAATGATAACGCAGTGTTTAAATGATCAACTTATTCAAACAAAACATATAAAATTTAAACAATAAAAGTGATAAGACACTTACTACATTAATGGTGCAACTAATGGAGTATTGAACAAGATATATCGATGTGCTTGTATCCACTCGATGTTATCCATATCAAATATAGTTCCTTCTCCAACTGAACCATCATGAATCCGAGAGGTCTTATCTAATTTTGTTTCAACATCTGTAATATATTCTGCACAAAAAGTAGTACACTCATCCATCAAATAACCATTGGCTATTGATACCTCCGGATGAGATCCGTCATGTACAAATCGTTTCAATGTACTCAAATACTGCTCAATAGGATACATCCACCTAAATTGCACCGGACCAAAAGCCATTACTTCATCAATTAGGTGCACTGCCAAGTGGACCATAACATCAAAAAATGAGGGGGGAAATAGTTTCTCAAAGTGACAAAGCGTAAGTATAATTCGGTCCTACAAACTTTTTAAATCACTCATTAGTTGATTTCTTAAACAAAGTTGTCTAAAAAATTACTCATCTCAATCAACGGCTGAAAAACATTGGGGGATAAACAATCACAAATTGCGATTGGAATCAACTGCTGAAGTAGTATGTGATTGTCATGACTTTTCAACCCTGGTAATGTCATGCTCGTCAGATTCACACACTTTGAAATATTAGAAGAGTAACTATAAGTAACCTTAATCATATTCAAAATGGAAAGAAATGTATCTTTCTCCTTTGTAGTCATCATATACTATGCAGCAGGTATATATGTCTTGCTTCCCTCAGCTAACTATAAATGAAACTATTTCCTTAAACCCATTTCTTCCAAATCACAATGTGCATTAACATGGTCCTTTGATTTTCCATTGACACCTAAAATGGTCCACAATATGTTATCACAAACATTTTTTTTCAATGTGCATGACATCCAAATTATGCCTTAACATTTTAGTTTTCCAATACGGAAGACTATAAAAAATACTTTTCTTTTTCCAATTGTGACTGCGCTGTCTACCCGTAGTACAAATATTACATAATGGATGAGCCACCAAATCCTGAATTTCATATACCATGCGGATGTTTTCTTCCTCAATCTGTGATAAAATTTCAACTCCTATCATGATCTTTGGTGCTGGGCTGAACTCTCTAAAACCATAAAATGCCACTCTGTCCTTTCTGAACCTGTGCTGAGGGGAGAGAAAACATTTGTGACCCATGTATTCCCGTTTTTTGGAATGTTTAAGCCATGTAGATTTTTTACTTTTATTGCAACATGGGCAAGAAAATTCCCCTTTCGTACTCCATCTTGATAAATTTGCATAAGTCGGGAAGTCATTGATTGTCCACAATAAAGCAGCCTGCATTTTGAACATTTCATTCATTTCACAGTCATAAGTCATCACACCATCGTCCCAAAATTCATTCAACTCATCAATCAATGGCTGAAGGTAAACATCAATCTTATCCCCCAGACTTCTAGGTCCATAAATAAGAGTGGAAAGTAATATAAATTGTTGCTTCATACAAATCCATGGAGAAATATTATACGGAACCAACACCATGGTCCATCTGCTATGAGTTTCACCAACCATAGACTTGAATGGATTGAAACCATCTGCTGCCAACCCCAATCGGACATTATGAACATCTTTAGAAAAATCGTGATGTCTCTTATCAAAATCCTTCCATGCATGAGAGTCTGCTGGGTGGGTTAACATATCACTTTCATGAATTCTTTCTACATGACATCTCATTAAATTAGAAACTTTAGATGACATAAAAAATCTTTTCAAACTCGGTTTAAGGGGAAAGTAACGCATTTGCTTTACGGTAATCGGTTTCCCCTATATTGCAATCTAACTTTGATGAGTCTGATTTCCCCTATTCTATTTCCACCTGGAAGCGCCAAAAACCGTACAAATATCCAAATGGCCAGTTTCCTTTCTAAACAACATATAATTTTTTGCACATGCATTTATGGTTTCATATGTAAAACCTAAGTTCTCTGTCAACTTACGAGCATGGTAATACGACTCGGAAATCTTAGCATCGACAGGAAGAACCTTTTTCAATAACACCAATAGCATGTTGAATGATGTGTCTGACCACTGATTCAAAGTCTTCAAATGCAAAAACTCCACGATAAACGACAATTTATTGTAAGAAGTACATCCAGGATATAATTATGTTTTTGCATCATCAAGTGCTTCATAAAACCTCCTCGAATCATGATCTGCACCAGAGCGAAGATTTATCTCACCGATCTCAAGATTTTGGATTTTAATGCCTTTAGGATCCAACCCATGTACCATTTTAGTAAGCATTCCATGCATTGAATCATTCATCCATGCATCAACATCCATCTGAACTGCATTCGTATTTTGACAACGAACATATTCTTCTCCATGACGATTCCAACTCTTATAATTGTTTAGAAATCCGTTAAAGAATAGGTGCTCTCTCACAGTATCTCGTTTTAATTAATATATGTTAGCACATTTTCTACATGGACAACTAATATAGTCACTTTAAAATCCTCTGGTGAAGTCAATAAACTACATAATGTCATTGAAATATTCTCTAGACGTTCAATTTGTAAGATCAATCCAACTCTTATCCATAATAATATCTGTATAACAAACATTTACACAAGACTTATTAGATGTATTTTCATATCAAATATATTTAAAATAAATACTTACTAATTGTTTGTGGACCATTGATAAAATAATCAAATTATATCTCTGAATAATAAACAAGAGAATAGATAATGGAAGTAAGTGAAAGCCCATGTCATGTCATACCTGATTGCGCTACAAACCTGGAAGGGAGGGGAGTCGACGGCGGTGCTTCAGGGGAGAGGAGAGGCAATAGTGGGGAGTTGGAGCCAGAGACGATGCGGCGAGGGAGGGGACGAGAGACGGCGGTGGCGGTGAGCTGGAGGAGAGGAGGTGGTGAGGTGGAAAAGGTGCAGCGAGGGTGGGACGGCGAGGGAGGGGACAGAGGATAGCGGGGAGCCGGAGTGGACGGGCAGCAGCGGCGAGGGGATGAGCAGCGGCCGTGCGGTGAGGGAGGGGACCGGGCAGCAGCGGTGTCATACAGGAGGGGATGGTGAGGGAGGGGATGTGCAGCAATGGTGCGGCGAGGGAGGGGGACGAAGAGGGAGGGGATAGGGGATGGTGGAGAGCCGGAGCGGAGGGCGGCGAAGGGACGAGGGACGGGCAACGAAGGGGCGGAGGGACGAGGGAGGAGGGCGGAGGGCGTAGGGCGTAGGGCGTAGGGCTGAGGGAGGAGGGCTGAGGGCCGAGGGCCGAGAGACAAGGGGGCGGTGGGAAGAGGGGACGGAGGCCGGGGGGTAGAGGGGGCGGAGGCCAGAGGGGGCGGGGTGGAGGGAGGAGGAACGAGGGCTGAGGGGGTGGAGGGCAGAGGGGGCGGAGGTCGGAGGCCGGAGGGTAGAGGTGGCGGAGGCTGGAGGGGGCGGGGGGCGGAGGGCGGTGGGCGGAGGCCGGAGGGGGCGGAGGGCGGAGGGGGCGGAGGGCGGAGGGGGCGGAGGGCGGGGGGTGGAGAGCGGAGGGCGGCGAGGGGTGGAGGGCGGTGAGGGGATGGGAGGTGAGGGTGGAGGATGGAGGGCGGCGAGGGGACGGGCGGTGAGGGCGTGGGTAGGGTTTCATGAGGGGAGGGGGCGGGGGGCACCAAAGCTTTTTTTAAAGCCCAGGGACCACCAAAGGCGGTCGCCCGTGTCAGGGGGATCCAAATCCCATTTCTCTAGTAGTGAATCTAGAGGAAACAATGTTATATGGGTTGTTATGGATCATCTTACAAAGACAGATCACTTTATCACAATTCGAGAGGACTTCTCATTGGATAAAATTGCATGGATTTACATCAAAGAAGTGGTAAGGATGTATGGAGTATCATTATCTATTGTATCTGATTGTGATCTGAGATTCACCTCAAAATTCTAGAAAAGTCTCCAACATGCTCTAAGCATTGAACTGAACTTCATTACGGCCTATCATCCTCAAACTGATGTCTAATCTGGGTGGACTATTCAGACATTGGAAGACATGTTGAGAGCATGTTCTATGGAATTCAAAGGTGGATGGGACCAACATCTTCCGCTGGTTGAATTCTCCTACAATAACAGTTTTCACTCGAGCATCTGAATGACACCATATGAAGCCCTTTATGGGAAAAGGTGCAGAACACCGACGTGTTGGGATGAAGTCAGTGAGTGTAAGCTGCTAGAACCTAAAATGGTCAAAGAAATGGTGGAGAAGGTGAAAACCATTCTGCAACATATCAAGGCAGCCCAAAGTCGATAGAAGAGTTATGCAGATAATCATCGACGAGACCTTGAGTTCAAAGTTGGAGAAATGGTATTTCTATGCATATCTCTGTGGAAGAAGGTCATAAGGTTTGGAAAGAAATAGAAGTTAAGTCCCAGGTACATCGGCCCCTTCGAGATCCTTGATCGAGTCGGAGCTGTGGCCTATCGACTCATACTTACACCTACCATGTCCAAAGTATACAATGTATTTCATGTATCCCTGTTATGGATGTACATACCAGATCCTTCACATGTACTCTCTTCATAGGTGGTTTAGTTGGAGGATGATATTTCTTATGAGGAGAAGCCAGTGAATATCATAGATCGTAGAGATAAAGTTCTACGTAACAAGACTACTCACCTGGTCAAGGTACTATGGAAGAACCATAAGTACGAAGAGGCAACATGAGAACTGAAGAAGTCAATGAAGGAAAAGTACCCGCACCTGTTTTTTGCCTAAAATGTAAAATGAAATTTTGAGGGTGAAATTTCTTAAGGGGGGAAGAATGTAATGACCCAATGTTTCATCAATGAAAATTCATTTCTTATATATTTTTCATAATCTTGTTAAGATCACAATATAATGAACTACTAAGTGTTATGTGACCTCTAAACGTAAGTTTGTCACTTCTGTGTTTTGAATTTCAAAAATCTGACATACACAATTGCGATCAGTAGGTTATTTGGAGACCAATAAGAAAAACTTAATTTTTTGGTGAATAGTAACTTACCCTTATGAATAGTGGTATATCCTAATGAATAGTAATCTTAGCTATGATAGTATATAAATGATATTCAAGTAAAAGTATGATATACCTATATCTTGGAATAAGAAAATAAATGTTTTAAAATAGTTATTTTTCGAGTAAATTGTGATTTTAATTAAATATTAAATTAATCATATTTAGAAAATTATTTTTGAAAAATGGACTTCATTTTTTGTTTCTACATGTTGAAAAATTGTTAGGATGAATTTTTGGGATTTTTATAAAATACTTGAATTTTTATGAATAGTAAAATACGATAATTTACGATAAATGCTAAATACATGAATTATGATGTCATCGACTATTTTATGGCTGATGTAAGGCAATTATCTCAAACTTACATACACACATTACTTTTTTTGGTCATGGAATCATCACTATTGTTGGTCTTTAGGGAAATTAATTAACTAATGATTAAAAAATTATGAAAACCCTCCTCTCCTTTGCTATAACCCCCCCCCCCCCACTCCATCTTCTTTTCACTCCTCTCAAGACATGTATCTTGTCAATATTCTACCCAAATATCCTCCCAAGATCCTTACACACGTCCAACAGCCCCTAGTATATTCAAAATACCAAAGCCTCTCCTCTTAAGAGGCTCTCAAAGGAGTTAAACTCAAGAGGTAAATTCCTCTTTCCAATTCTTTTATTTCTTTTGAGTTCTTTTCTTTTCTTGTTTCTTTCCTCACCTCCCTTCACCCAAATGGTATGATAACTCCAGTAACATACATGTACTGTAATGCTATTATACTAATGGGATAATTCATTATCCTCTCTCCTTTCCCCATATTTTATTTGAAAGAAATAGAAACATCGTTTGAGATGTGTTAATCTAGCACAATCAAGGGCGACGAGTTATCAATTTTCATTACCGTCTTCAATTATGGTTATGAAATTATTTTCATGGTTGAACCAGATCATGATATATGTATTATTCCTTATATATGGTTCTGGAATCCTTTCGTAAACATGGTTTTGGTTTATAAAACAAAATGTGTTCTTTGTGTTCAAAAACAGCCAATTAACCCAAAAGGATGTCACTAAAGTTTTATATAATGATTCAACTTCACCTCAAGTAACCAAATTATATTTTCAACCATATAACCTTCTGGATTTTCAATAATAAAATATAACTTCAATTCTAGACAACCACCTTCATCATACATGTTTATCCAAACTTGAACCAATCATTAAAACCAAGGAAGCAAACTGACCCGAATAATGAAATTGAACCTTATAACCAATCAAAAAGGTCTTGAATGAACATAAAAATGTTATAATAAATATTTTAAATATAGAATAGGTTCTGGACTTATTAATTAATAAACCTAATTTTTTTATTCATGTCGTTAATAACAAGTGGAGAACACCACCGGACTTAAGGTAAGAGATCCTCTCCATTTCACTTTTATTCAAGATTGTTCTATATGTTATGCCCTTTTATGTGTAATTCCTAGTGATGGGGTATGATTATGAACCTCCCTCTTACTTTCCTCATGATTTATAAAATATGATAAATCTATTTCTCTCTCATTAATTCCTCTTAAGTACCCTCGATATCATGCGGATAATCCGTAAGGAATTATACCCGAACCGCCTTTACTCCTTCGGGTTGCTCTATCTTTCTTTTTACCCAAATGAAGTTGTTTTTTATTTTTATATACAACTTCTACATGCTGTTTATATGCTCCAAACTCATGTTTCAATATCTATCTCTCATTCTCTTTTTGGGATATACATGCTTTTAAGTGATTCCCTCCTCGACACTTCCCAGTAAGCAAACTCGTTTTAAGGGAACTTCCCAAAATTTTACCCAATTTCAAGTGCGCTATATCCTCTGTTTTAAGCCACCATTGTCTTTATAAAATCAGTCTTTTTATTATGAAATCCTTATTGGTTCACTTTTGGTTTTATATAAAAGATTGTTCCATTTTCTATTTTAAAAGCTCTTTAGTGTTTTCCTTAAAACCGCACTAAAATGTTTTAATGCTAAGAATTTTCTAAATACTCTTCTAACATGTTGTCACTTTTGTTTTACATCACTTATCATGTTATATGACTATTTTACCTTATTAATTTCCATGTATGTTTTAATTCCTTTCTCTCATGAACACTTTTATGATACACTCGTTCATTATGCTTTATGTCATGAATGTGATACTCATTTCTCTCTATGAGTTCCCTTACGTTTATGTATGATTGATTATGTATGGTTATTTATGTGGCAAGCATATTCATGAACATGTTAAGATCAGTGTGCCCAGATAGCGCTCCAATGCATTGGGTAAAGTTAAGTCTCATGAGATGTTATGTGCGGCGGTCTTGGCAGTTAGCCTTAGCTTGTGCTACTATGGGAAACGATCTTGGCGGTTAGCCTTGACTCGTACTAAAGTCACGTTTTAAGTTGCTGCCATGTTTCTATGATTCCATGTTTATATGACTCCATGTTTATATGTTATGATCCCTTATGTTACATGCCTTTTTATTTATTTATGTCATGTTCATAACCCATGTGTTATGGATTTATTCTTATTATTTTTTCCTTACCGGGCTTTTAGTTCATCCTTGTGTTCATGTTATCACTAGGTTATCCTATGAAGATGTATGAGCACAATGGAAGTTAGAGGATCTTTATGAAAACTAAATAAAGAAATGTTTTATTTAGTTCCATGTTTTTAGTTTTATATGTCTAGTCTTCCAAGACACTGGACCTCACAATCCTTGACTTGTACTCTAATGTATAATTATGCTTAAAATCATGTAATGTTATATGTAAAAGGATGAGGTCGCTATATAATTAATATTTTTTATAATTATTTTTTAATTATCATATATATATATATATATTTAAATTTTATTAATTGCTTTGTTTAGTTTTTAGAAATTATTTGAATAATGTATTCACTGTTGTCTTGCCCGTCTCATTTGCAATTTGTGATTTGTTGATAGTTGAGCAGTTTCTCATTTATATTTCATTTATTTTATGATTGAATAATTTGAAGATTATATTATTTGATTAGTTTATCAGTTTTATAAAAAAACAATTTTGATTTACACACTATTTTATCTTCCTAATCATCTATACAATGTTCATATTATGTCAAACCTCACGTCAACCAAAACATATTAGATTATATAAATCTAAAAATATTTTTTAGGAAATGAAAATGCCAATGATATACTATTAAAATAAAAGAAAACTAAAATGTATTTGGTTTTTGAGAATATTTTTTTCTTTCATTTTTTTAAAACATGTTAAAAAATATGTTAGTTTACATTTTTCATTACATTTTGATAACTAAAAAAATGAAAACAAGAATCATTTTTCAAAATCAACTCCGACTTTACAATTTTTTTTAATGTTCAGTTTTTTTTACTTTAAAATATCTGCATTTAAATTTTTTGATATAGTTAATAGCAATTTTAGTTTATATTTTTATAATTTTATTTATGAAAAAGTATTAATTGATTTATATTTGTTGTTTTATTTTGTTAGAGAAATATTCACAACAATTGTTAAATGTTAAGTTAAAAAATAATTAGTTGAAATATATGATTCTATTTTTGAGAGATGATTACTTTAAATATGTTATAATTCCAGATGTATTGTAATTATTTGAATTATAATTTATAACTTTTAGGTACTACTAGGAAAAGAATTCAAAATTCTGGATCTCAAAAGAGGAAAATCAAGTAAAGAAAGAGTGAAATGGAAAAATTACCAATGGGTTTGATTTCTAAATTATTTGTTGTAAGAAATGAAAACGAGATTTTTCGTGTGTTATTTTAAAATTCATGTGTGTGATGCCAATTTTGACTTTATTGAGTTTCAATGTTGATTACACTTTCATATTATTTTCTATTTGGTATCTAGATATATTAAGGCATTGGGTCTTACAATCTCATGTTAACCTTGGTTAAGTGGATTCTTTTTTGTGTTAAAAACAGTTTTTTTCAATCCCACAGTTTTATTCGTACGTGTTATTTAAAGGCTTGTTTGACACCCTTTTTTAATAGTTTTTCCAACAATAAGGTTTCAGTTTTAAACATATATATATATTTTTTATTTTTTTTATTTTTAATATTATGCGGGCCAACATGTGTATTGGTTCTCATGTGGACTGAATTTGTTTTTTGAAACTGCGTGTAATGTGGGTTTAAATAGATTTATAATTTTAGGTATGCAAAGTGTAGACTTTGATATGATCCGCTCTAGTTTAATCCTTTAAATACTTATATTTAAAGGGCAACATTTTTATAATTTGTCTCGGACAACAAGACTGTTTGGGCTATTCCTGATAGCGCGCACACACACACACAATGTATTTATGTAATTTGTAATATGGTTTGTACCCTAGCACATGAGCCTCAACCCAATTGGTGAGGACTCGGCAAGTACATCCAAGAGACCTGAGATCAAATCCGGGTGAAGACATATTTTCGGGGTTACTGTAGTAGTACTGTAGCAATCACTGTAGCAGAGACTGTTCGGTACTGTAGCAGCTGAAACTATTCATCCATTTGGGTCTTTGGGCCACCGGTTTGGTCCTTGGGTGGTGCAAAGCCTTCAGACCATCCAAGGCCTTTAGGCCAGTTGTCTCTCAAGGCCTTTAGGCCATCTCAAGGCCCTCAAGCCACCCCAAGACCTTCGGGGCACATGTAATTTGCAAATGTACCAATCAAATTACAAGGGACAATACTCCAAATGAGGATTCAGAGCAGACGTATTCATCAGAGCAGAGTTAATCGGAATTGAAAGATTGAGAGGGTATGACATTGCCAACGATACCAGGCCTGTGCAACTCTGCACAAGACAATTAGCCGAGCAACCTTGTGAAGGTGGAGTGGTGATATCATGACATTTGTTGGGGAGAACAATTCCAAGTTGTTTTGTCCGGGTGATTCCCTTAAGACCTACGAGTCATGTAATTGTCTATTAAGCTTTCAGACTTTGTAAGGATTTCACCCCATCCCTTGAAAGTTGAATTATCAAAAATAATAAAAATTGAAGGATTTCGGACCATTTAGGCTTGTATCCTAGCCATAGTTCATAATTATTATTAGTAAACCTATTTTTTAAATTATAAAAGACATATGAGATTTTATATATATTATATATTTATTTATATACTTAGGAAGGGAATCCTCGCTCTCTCTCTCTCTTTTTTTTTTTGAAACAAAAACACCCTCTCGGCATTGTAGACTAAACCCCAATATTCAGGCCCGTCGCGCTTTTGCCTACACCACCGCCGCAACCCGGCCCACCTGCAGCCGGAGGGCGCCTCGTCCAGCCCCTCCCGCCGACGCTGCAACCAAAGGCCGCATCCCCCTGCGCCTTTTGCCGTCCCGCCGTAGCGCCCCACGGTCGCCCGCTATCCCGATGCGCACACCGCCGTCGCGCCGTCCCGTCTCCGTCTGACCCCACGCCATCGCAGCGCCTCCTGGCTCTGCCTGACCCATACCGCCGTCCAGCCGGCCCGCCTCCGCAGGCCACCACAGCGCCCCGCGCTCACCCGTAACATTTACTTCTCTCGTTTATAACCAACCGTTCAGAATTGAAAGTTTTCCCTACCATACAAGACAGCTTTTTGAGAATGGATGTGAAGGAAGATTTGTTTGAAAACTATGACCCTGAAGATGTGAGTTGGCTCTGTTCCTTGTCCGAATCCGAGCTTGTAAGTATTGTTAAATCGAACAACATCAATTATACCCGGAGAACGTATTTAGTCAACAATCGGATATTTGTTCAGGATTTGCTAATCGGATTGAAGAAGCTTGCCATGCACCGTGCAAAAGTCATTGGTCATGAGGGTTTAGCCAAGAAATTTGATTTGAAGATTCTTCTGGCACTTGGTATGTTCATTTCTGCATGTTTAGCAGAAAGTTTGTTTCTTTTATCTTCCTCATAAGTTTCTCTGAATTTCTGTCTATAGTACGATGTTTAGTCCATTTATTGATTTAGCTTTAGGAATATGTATAAACCCATGACCTGAAGCCCGACCTGATCAGTTTATTTTATTTTAAAAAACCTAATGCCGGCCTGTTTGAAGTTTTCTTACCTGAAGTTTGTGTCGGGCTTGGTGCAGGGCGCAGGCTGATGGAATATGTTAGTGGGGAAATGAAGGAGGTGCCCCAACTGGGAGAATTGGGGGATTTGAAGGGTGTGTTTTTGGGTTCCAATTTGTTGAAAGTTGGGCGTGGGGATTGTGGAATGAGCATGGAGGAGGTGAAGGAGCGCATTAGCATCAAGTCCAGGAGGAAGGGGCGTGGATTGTAGCAGTTTTACTTCTCCCGTTATAACGTTAGATGTTTTATTTCACCTTTTTAACATCCAAACATGTAAAACATTTCATTTGATATGCCTGTTTTTTTAAATATCTTTACAGTCCAGCTTCAATGCATGCTTTATTATATTTACCTATTTTTAATTAATTTCCTTTTAATCCTACTATAACACATACTTTTATAAACTTTTTTCAGTACATAATGAATATATATACTGATCTTTAAGGAATTATCTTCCACGTGTCCATTCTCCTTCCATGTTTTCACTCCAAACCCTGCTCCATTATTTCCCATCAGGTTCATCTCATCATATTTTTTTTCATTTCATCGCGCCTTACCTTCACACATCCGCTTTCTTAAGCTTCGCCTCTCCCCATTTCTGAAGCGCAACGCCTCTTCAAGACTAGACCATGACTCATCCTCTGTGACAATTTTGATCCCATTCTTGCAACCCTATAACATTTCTCTTCTTTGTCCCTTGATTTTCGACAATGAATCATTCATTTCCTTGTTTTTTGTTTTCTCCTATTCAGTTTTCCATGTTATCAGCACCTTGATTTTCTGAAACCCTAAGTGTATTTCCCTCCCTTCACACAGTTTCGTTAACAACGCACTTTGGCAGCCATTGGTGTGCTACTCTTCTTTCACGACATCCGTTCCCTTGATCGGGAAACCCTAAATTTATTTTCCCCTCACTCCCAACTATTTCCACACATGACCACTCCAATGTTCATCGGTGTAGTTCTTTTCTGTGTTCCACGATAACCGATTCCCAATTCTGAAATGGTAATCCTATTTCCTGTCCACAAATTCCTGCAACATATTACCCCTCTAGCTACAAATGCGTTTTTGTTTATTAATTTACTGCTTACAAACATCCATCCTGCATTTTATGTTTCCAAAACTATTATGGCCTATTGTATGAACATTTATATATTATCAACTTTGTTTATTGGAATCTCATGTGATGCTCTTCACAACCTTGTTTATTGTAGTTGGGGTGGTAGCCGAGTGGTTAGCACATCTCGCAATCCTGCATGAAACCCATGATAAAATCCCGACAGGGGGAAATCCCCAAAATTAGTGTACTAGTACTGTAGCACCAAAACTATTTACCCGATTTGAACTTTCGAGCCACTGATTTGAGCCTACGAGCCACAGGGCATTTGGGCTATCCAAGGCCTTTGGGCCACAGAGCCTCTGGTCTACAGAGGGGCCTTTGGGTCAGCACCCGTGGGCAGAAGGTGGAGTGATAGAGACCGGACAAACGGATCAGTGCAACAGGAAGACAATGTGGGCTGACACTGTCGGTATCATCCAACTTTTCGTCCCCATGGAACCGATGTGGGATGGAGGGGTGCCCTACCACGTGACCATCCGCAATCGGGACCGATATGAGGATGCAGAGCAATAGACAGACGATGCAAGCGAGGGCCACGCAACCATCATTGGGTGGGCGGCTCGAAAGAGAGATAGGTGTGCTGACACCTATCATCCAGCCCTCCTCCCACATCGTGGAAGGAGGGTTGCTCTGCCACGATGCGTCAGCTTGCATGATGCAATGGTTCATGGAGGGGGGGTGGGGTGGGGTGGGGGCGCTGCAACTTTTAGGCTGGGATCAAGGTGCGATGATTATTTGCAAGGGGGGCGACGTGCCATATGATTGACGACATAACATGATGCAGTCTGCTCACTCAGGGCCTTAATGGGCCATGTACAGCCTTCGGGCCGCTGGGCCATCAAAAATTGTAATGGGTTTCGAGCCACTGGGACTTCGGGTCATGTAAAGGGTTACCTTTCAACTCAGTTGAAAAAGAGAGCTTTCTTTCCTCAATAAAAAAGGGGCGTTGCCCCCTACCTTTAAAAAGAAATATCTATGTTCTATGTTTTAATTATATTTTATATGTTGTCATTTATTATTTTCATAGTCGTGACATTAGCTTTCTCATTATCCGCAATTGATGACACATATTGCCTTTCATTCCATGTTCTCTATATTTGAAATATCATTTAAATAAATTGAATAATAATATGACATAATTTTTAAAAAAATAAATAGCCATTAAAAGGATCCATTGCTTTGCTCAAACTGTGCTTGAATACATGCCATTATTTGAAAATTGTACATTATTTGATGCTGCTCACTAGAGCCTTAAAGGGTCATGTATAGGCCTTCGGGCCGTTGGGCCATCAAATATTTTAATGGGGTTCGAGCCATCGGGCCTTCGGTTCATGTAAAGGATTATCTCTCAACCTAGTTGAAAAAGAAAGTTTTCTTTCCTTTATAAAAAAGGGGGCGTTTCCCCCTACCTATTAAAAAAAAATACCAATGTTCTATGTTTTAATTATATGTTACTTGTTGTCATTTATTATTTTTATAGTCGTGACGTTAATTTTCTCATTATCTGCAATTGATAACCCAGATTGCCTTTCATTCCATGTTCTCTATATTTGAAATATCACTTAAATAAATTGAATAATGATATGACATAATTATTAAAATGATAAATATCTATTAAAAGGATCCATTGTCTTGCTCAAACTTTTAAACGAATGTGCTTGAATACATGCCATTATTTGAAAACTGTACATAATCTAATCTAGAATACATTATACTTTGTAATATAAGAATATGGTTCTGGTGAAGGCTCATTGGTGTATTAATGCTAACTTTTAATTATTCATTATGCTTTCCTAATCTGCCTTTATTTCATTTTTGATGTTCTGTTTTTAATATTTGCACAAGTATACATCAAAAAAACAACCGCATTGCTTATCACTTTCTCTTCTATACCATCTTCTCCTTGTCAATATGCATGCCGATTTATGTTAATGCTTTGTGCGTTCTCTTTTGTAATGTTCACATTCATTGAAATATATTCAATGTCGATAACATGCTTTTGTATTTTTTTTCAATAAATAAGATCATACATTATGTCATATGATAATATAAAACAATATTTTCATAATACATACAATCATACAATTGATTGCATTCAAACGTTTTATGCTTTTTTGCATTCTAGAAAGGGTTTTTTGGTTGTAATGCCCCCTCTTCATGCAGATGCATGTAAATGGTTTGTTTAGTTTGATATTATGTTCTAAAGTTTCATTTTTTATACTCTTATAAAATTCATATTTTTATTAACTCTAACAATGTTTCACTCGATTGCCACAAATTTGATGTTAAGTGGTTCGTTTAATTTTCTCACCTTCTGATTTGTCTCTATTTCTCTAGTTTCCAATCCCCAATTTCCCTGCATTGCCCCTATCAATTCTCCTTGCCGGTTGGGATACTCAGTAAGGTACCTTCTCCTTCCATTTTATATATATGCTCGGATATATGTATATATATCTGTGTGTGTGCGAGCGCGCGCGTGTTTTGTGTGTGTATATATATATTCCAATACACATATACACAAATATTTATGCATATACATACACACACATATAATGATATATGCATGTATTTTGAAATATACATATGTATGTATATATATATTATGCGAAAACAGTTTTTAACTTTTCATTGGGAGATACCTACTTATACATTTTTCCTGTTATCTCCCCCCTCATCATTCATTAATCATTATCCATTGATTCCGAATTTCAATATCTGACATCCAATTTTTTTTTTATGATTCCATATTTTAATATTTTATATTAAATAAAACTGACTGCGTGCGAAACCACGAGACCAATTGTGAAGACTCTTTTGTATACATGTCACCATTTTCTCCCTCTATTAGGCCCTTTTAAAGAAAAGCTGAAATAAGTCACAATGCACTTGAAAAGTTTGAGGACATTACAATCTCTCCTCTAAGCATTTCTCATACTCGAGAAGTGTCTCTAGAGGTTCTATTCAAATAACTTGTCTGATTTTCGATCCCAAGTTTCTTCCTGAATACATCAGTGCTGCCATAAAACTTGAACGAGAGGCATTGTCTTCCCTCGTGACACCTTTTTGCTCCAATGAACAATCCACACCGGATGTTCTTCAAAACAAAGCATCGACCTCCAACTCAACGTCCTCACTATCAATCACATGTGAAGGATCCAACTCGTACATTATATACTGAGACACATGGATGCCTCAATTCATGGAGGAAGATTTAATCGGTAAGCCACTATCCTGATTTGTTCCAACATCTCGAACGACCCCACAAACCACGATGCCAATTTCCCTTGCCTTCGCAATCGCCAGTGCCCCAATCAAGGTGACACCCACAAGAAAACTGGGTCACTCATGAACTCCAAAGGTCGCCATCGTCAGTGTGCATAAGAACACTCCCTGCTCCGAGTGGTAACCAACCACTTCCTGATTAACCACACCTACTTGGAAGTTTCTTGCACTAAACTCGGCCCGATAACTGCTGACTCACCAACTTCATGCTAACATAACGAAGAATAACTGGGTCGACCATAAAGAGCCTCAAAAGGAACCATCTGAATTGAAGACTAAAAACTGTTATTATATGAAAACTTTGCGAAAGCCAGATGGTCATCCCATGCTCTGCCAAAGTCTAACATACACGTCCTGAACATATCCTCTAAAATATGGATCGTCCGCTCGGACTGTCCGTCCATCTGTTGGTGATATGCCGTACTCAACATCAGTTGTGACCCCATCACCTTCTGAAGGCCTTGCCAAAACTGTGATGTAAAACGAGCATCTCGATTTGACACTATACTTATAGGCACTCCACGAAGCTGCACTATCTCCTGAATGTACAACCTATCCAACTTATCGATGGATTGAGTTTCTTGAATGAGAATGAAATGTGCAACCTTTGTAAGCCGATCAACAACAACCCACACTGTATCCATACCTCTTGGGGTCCTGGGAAACCCGTGACAAAGTCAATTTCCACCTCACCCTACTTCCACGCAGGTATAAGAAGTGGCTGAAGTAAACCACCGAGACATTGATGTTCCGCATTGATCCTCTGGAAAGTGAGGCAACGAATGACGAACCATGCTATGTCCTTTCTCATGACTGGCCACCAAAAACGACGTCAGATATCTTGATGCATCTTAGTCGATCCTGGATGCACGACACATTTTGAGGTGTGTTAGATCCTTCACCAATTCTTCTCTTATAGAAGTAGAAACTACCAATCTACCATGGACCTGGAGCACATCATTCTTGTCTAAGGACTACCTGGAACAATGTCGTTTCTTGTCATCACTGGAAAATCCTGACCAGTCTCTTGACCGACCTTGACCCGATCAACCAAGGCAAAAGTGATGAACAAGGGTGCATAAGTTATCGCCTCTTGCTCCATAGATACACCTACCTGCCAATTCGCGAGCAGACTTATCAACTTACACTCTTCTTCCAATGTTTGAGATCCTAACTCTTACATCTTCTTACTAAAATCATCTAAAACAACATTACCTTTTCTAGGGGTATACACCATCTGAAAATCGGCCATATGCATATACTTGACCCAATGTCTCTATCGTAGATTTTGGTCTTGTTGGGAGAAAATACATCGTAATCTCTTATAGTTTGTAGAGACAACAAATCTATTGATGAAGAGATAATGATGTCAACATTTCATGGCATGAACCACAACAACTAGCTCCAGGTTTTGAGCAGGGTAGTTTCGCTCATGGGGTCGTAGCTGGCGAGACCCATAAACAACTACTCAGCCATTCTGCACTAAAACAACCCCCAAACCAACTCCAGTGGAATTGCAGTACACTATATAACCAATCTGAGGTTCTTTAAGAATCAGAATCAGAGCAGATTTTAACCTTCTTTTCAAATCTCAGAAGGCCTCCTCACATAGGTTGGTTCACATGAACTTTACCCCCTTTATGATAAGTTCAGTCATAGGTGATGTCAAATGGGAGAAGTCCTGGATGAACCGCCTTAGTAGCCGACTAACTAATACAAGGAAACTATCTCAAAAACATTCCTAGGCCGTACCCATGATGTTACTGCCTACACCTTCTTCGGATCAATAGACACCTGTGCATAAAGCTGACGTGCTCGAAGCATATTCAACCCGATCTCCAAATGTTCAACATGCAATTCTGAGGTCCGTGAATATACCAAGATGTCGTCAACAAACACCACAATGAAGGATTCCAAGTATGGGTGAAAAATTCTTTTAATGAGGGCTATGAATACCGTTAGAGCATTCGTCAACCCAAACGACATCACAAGGTACTCGTAAAACCCATATATGCTCTTGAACGTCATCTATGGTGTATCCTCTTTTCTAACCTGAAGTTGGTGATAACCCAATCATAGATCAATTTTGGGGAACCATTGGGCTCCCTTCAGTTGATTAAATAAATCGTCGATCCTAGGCAATGGACACCGATTCTCCATTATGACCTGATTCAATTTTCAGCAATCCATGCATAGTCTTAGGCTACCACCCGTCTTCTTGGAAAAAAGAACTATAGCACCCCAAGGGGAAGTGCTTGGCGGAATAAAACCCTTTCGCCTCAAAATCTTCAAGCTGTACTTTTAACTCCTCCATCTCGGCCGATGCTATCTGATATGGAGGGATCGATATAGGTTGCACACCTGACACGAGTTCAATCTTGAACTCGATTCCTCTTTGGGGAGGGAGTCTTGAGAAATCGTTTGCAAAGACGTCTGGGTAAAGGACCACCACTGGAGGAAAAGTGGTTGGAGCCATTACCCAATCTACCACAAGAACCATATTTGCCAACTGAGTCGTAATGGTCCCGATCTTATTGAGGTTTGGTCGCACTCTACCTCCTCTTAAATCCCATTCTCCGGTGATGACATGCTTCACGCCTTCCTGGGAGGTAAAGGTCACCCATCTCTGATAACTATTGATACGAGTTCTGTAACGAGTCAACTAGTCTATACCAAAGATCACATAGAAACTGGTAATCTCCAAAACCAGGAAATCCCACAGATGTCCGTAGCCTACAACCACTACAGGACATTCCAGATATCTCTGATTATGCTCCATCTATCCTCTTTCTGAGAGGAGCATCAAGAGACAAAAATTCAGGGGAAAGATTTATAGTCAAACCTAACCCGACAACTACTTGAGTAGATATAAAGGAATGAGAAACTCATGTATCAAATAAGGCAGTAGAGAGCGTAGATTTAATCAAAACCATACCTTAAACTATCTAAGGCCCCTCTCCACCATAGACTACCCACATTGGATCCACGACCTCTTGTCCCCGCGATCCCTAATTCACCCAATTCACCGAACCTTGTGGAGTCTGTAATTGCTGCTGAGACCCCCTGCCTGCTCCATGGTCCGATCCTCTTGTAGTCGCTCAACTCCTTGTCTGAGATTCTCCTAGCCACGCCCTTGGAGCCTCTGTCTGCCAGACATTCCCACTCGAACTCGACCACGACTCTCAAACAAAAACGATGGAGATGTCCCATCTTACCACAACAATGACACTTTGAGTGTTTGGACAAAATTTGCAGTAGTATCCAAACTGCCCACAATTAAAGCACCGGTAAACACCCCCTCCCATAGCGGGAGTTGATGAAGCGTTTCTCTTCTCCGGCTAGCTATTGCCACCCTGGTGCATCTCCTCATCCTTCCTCTTTGTTGTCGGCTGGGGCACCCATAACCCCACTCAAGCACCCAGCCGCTGGTCCACTAAGGACAATAAGAATACCCACTGCTTTATCCTCCTCTAAACCCTTCTCAATTGTAAGGGCCTTGCGAAGCACTTTTGAGTATGTGGGTAGGTCGAAGTTCCTCACTTGGAGTCTCAACTCAAGTCGCAAGCCAATCTCGAACTTTCGAGTTTTCTGTGCCTCATTCTCGACCAAAAGAGGAGCAAAACGCAGAAACTTCGTAAAACGAGCAGAATACCGCGTCACTGTCATCATTCCCTATTGGAGTTCAGTGAACTCCTGAGCTCTATCCAACATCAGTGTATCTGGGAAGATTTCCTCGAAAAAGAGATTCTTGAAGGTCTCTTAAGTCAGACCCTCATGCCTCTTAACTTGGTTCAACACGCTCCACCATCTCTTAGCAGGTCCCTGAAGCATATATGTTGCCAATTTCACTTGCTGCTCGCCATGGGTCTCTACCAAATCGAAAATCCCTTCGATGATCTGAATCCAATCCTCGACATCCTGGGGGGCCTCCAATGCCCTGAAATGATGAGGGATACTGTAATTGGAAATCTTGGGCAAAATCGACCATAGTCGGCCCACCCTTGTGGGCTCTTTCGCCCTAAACAGGTACCAGCTGAAAGACTCCAGCCTGAAGCGGTTCTACTACCTGGACTGCTGGAACGACTATAGTAGCATGCTCAACTGTATTCTCCTGCGCGTCTGGAAGTGCTGCTGGATCATTTCCCATGACGGGAGCATCTTGACCTGCTTCCCTAAGTGCCCCCCTAAGACGATGTCGAGGCGGAATTATTTGAAATGCCATAACGAACACATAGAAAAGCTTTTAATAGATTAAATAACAATACTACCTAAGCATTTAACAGGAATACACATAAGAACCACTCCAGAAAGACTCATCTGAAGAGGCTACCAAGGACTATAACGTATAACCCCTTACATTACCCAAGGCCGAGCCTAAGTCTCTAGTACCTGCACGTTAGTCACTGATATGTATCAAGGTGTGAGAGAGAGAAACAATAGAGGAATTCTATTATATTTGTTGGAGTCTGCATCCCACATCGGACTTGAGGTCCGGTGTGGTCTTTACTGTTTGTTATAAAAGCACTCCAAGGGCTCCTTTAGAAAGAACAACTTGGGGGTTCAGGTTCCTCTCATTTTATTCTCCTACATGGTATCAGAGGGGGTTTTCGAAACCCGATCCCTCCCTCCCTAATTTTTTTTTCTCCCTTCGGGCTTTAGGGTTTTCCCCGTCCGGGGGGGCGGTGACTCCAATCCAAATAGTTGCCCCCCCTCGCTGCTCCTTCCGGTCGCGCAGGTCCTCCCTCACCGGCGGATCTCCCCCCTGTCGGCGTCTCTTTCCGTTGCGGGTCCCTGCCCTCCGGCGATTCTCCCCTCCAGCGCTGCTCCTCCCCGAAGGCCTCCCTCCCGGCGCATCCCGTCGCGCCGCCCGCCGCTCGATCCTGCGACGCTTCTCACCCTCGACCGCGCCTCCCGATCCCGACGGAATCCCGTCGCGGCGCCTCCTGTCTCCCGTAGCGGCTCCCGGCGGACCAACCTCCCATCGCAGCGCCTCCTGTCTCCCGCTACGTACGAACCGCCCTCCCCAGGCGGTCCTCCTGTGCGCGCAACACCTCCGGCGGCTCCGTCCCGGACGACTCCCAGCGCCGGCGGCCTCCTTTCACCAGCCGACCTCCATCCCTGCCGGCTCATGCAGAAGTCGGCCCTTTGCCTTCAATGCGGCATCGTACCGGACCGCTGCTCCTCTCGTGCGAGACTTCCGACGGACCAGGTTCCCCGTCCGCTGCTCTCCCTCCTTGCTAGCCTCCTCCTGCAAGGCAACCCTCCCTCTGACTGGATTCATCTGGTCCCTTTTGGCACCTCCTGCGGAATCCCCGCCTCACCGGCATCTCTCGGCATCTTTTTGGCAGCCAAATCTCTGTCCGCCGGCACGCCCATGCGCTGGCGCAGCAGCTCGACCACCTTGGATTCGGGCCATGTGGCGCCGCCAGACCTCGCAACAATTCTGCCGAATCCCCGCCTCCCGTCGCCGGCCCCGCAAGTGCGGTTTTTCCGGCGCTAGTTTGGATTTCTCGGCGTTTCATCGACCGGCCCCACTAGTGCGGCATTCCTGGCGTTCCGTCAACCGACCCGGTCTCTGTGTGGTTCTTCTGCTGCGCCCGCAACATCATCTATCCATCATTTTGAGGGGGAGCTGCGATCGTGAGGGGCAACATCAGTCTTGCAGCTTTTTATTTTATTTTATTTCATCTTGTTTTGTCATCAAGCTGGGTATGTCCAGTTTGAGGGGGAGTGTTTGCAGTCTGTTGATTGCTTTGTCTTCATTTGTTTGACTTGTTTTTTCTTTATGTGTCCAAGCTAGGTTCACCTAGCTTGAGGGGGAGTGTTGGAGTCTGCATCCCACATCGGACTTGAGGTCTGGTGTGGTTTTTACTATTTGTTATAAAAACACCCAAGGGCTCCTTTAGAAAGAACACCTCGGGGGTTCGGGTTCCTCTCATTTTATTCTCCTACAATATTCAACCAAGAAAGTGTACATGAATTACAAGAATCAGCACTAGATGTAGAAGATAGGGGAAGAAGAAGAAAAGAAATAGAAGAAGAAAGGAAGAAGAAGACTCCTCCGGAGGCGCTGCGCCTGGAGGTTGTGGCCTGATCACAGTGATCGCTTCCGCGGGAATTAATGCCAAAACTAATCCCCCCCATCCTCCTCCCAACCCACTTTTAAAGGAAAGATTTTCTTTCCTTGTAACAGTTGAAAACTTTCAGAAAGCTACCCTTTGAAAACTTCCAGAAAGCTACCCTTTGACAGCTGGAACCACCTAACTCCTGGACAACTGACTAACCACTTGACAACCAGCTCCTACTACATCTGCTAGCCCACTCTCAATGAATATACAACACTGGCCCTAGTAGATACCAACTAGCCCTCTACGTAGGGGCACCTCAGCCCGATTCCTATCATTTCCCCTTTCTTGAAAAACCACCTTGTCCTCAAGGTGAAAAATCCATCCTACTTCTTTTCCAGCTTAGCAGCACCTAGAGCTCTTCTGACTATAATAGTTTCCAAGTTTAAAATTTCAAGGTAACAACTCCCTCTAACCCCTCTCAAAGGGAAACCATGAGAGGCCTCTCCTTTTAACTATAATTGCTTCCACTTTTTCGTCACCCAAACTGTCATTTTCAAGCAAATTAGCAGCCCCACTAGCCTTCTCCATTTGCATATCATCCTTGCAAATGCAAGAATGTGGGTACCGGTGCGCTCGTGCACAAGCAGTTTCTTCCTTGGGTTTAGCAGTCGTCACCTCTTCTACAGCGTTTCCATCTAGAATAATCTTGGCAGTGCAATTCCCACTAGTATCATTGAGCAACAGCCCTGCAGATCTACTGCAGTGGCCTTTATTGAACAAACTCAACATTTCAATGAGCGTTACAACGGATTTTGACATAACACCAACTGTTAATGTTTCCAGTTTTAAATCTATCTTTGCAGGAGCCCGACTCCTCCCTTAGCAATAGTATTAGGAATACGACAATACTCCTTCCAGTGCGGAGGTTCCTTTCCCTCTTTGTCTTCCCTTCAGCCCCCAGTCTCAGTAGCCTCTTCTAGCAGCTGTTTAAAACTTTTTACTGCAGTTGTATCCCTCACACCTCCAGAGGAAATTAGCAAAGTTTTCATGTCCAAAGCAGCAGCTACGGATGATTCCCAAGAGAAACAAAGGAACAAAGGATTTCCTGTAGTAATATTTTCCAAGTACAAGGCATGCTATGAACTCCACTGGAAACAGGCCCATGGCGGTGGCTCTAACGGCAGTTTTGGCAACAATGCACCCCTCGAACAGCTTGTGTCCTCTGGATTCTTTTTTGTTTCCACAAGAAATTTCTCCCAACTGAAAACTATGTCCAGAATTTGCTACAGAAGCAGGTGACAAGAGAACTTTGTCGTTCTAGGTTGTTTAATGTTGTTTAGCAACTTCAAGGGATCAGTCGCAGCTGCAGCACCACTTTGAGTAAGATGTTCGATCTTCAATTCAGCCCAAGACAGTTGAGAATGGCAGCACTGGAAGTCCTCCCAGAGGTTGGTAATACCTATACTTTCAGCTGCTGTAAATTGAGAATCTGGAACAGAAGGTAAAGTCGTACCGTATCGAACATAAAAGTCTTCTTGAGCCCAGATTTGCGTCTCATTTGTTTGCTTCCGTCTGCTGTTCTAAGAAATTTGTCGCAGCCAGATCATCATTTTCTACCGCACTTCCATATTTTTAGAGTATCTTCTCCTTGAGTTGTGGCTATGTGAGCTTCGATGTTGACGCTTCCAACGACATAAACCAAACTCCAAAAGTACCTGACATACTCAGTCGTGCCGCCCAAATCTTTAAGTTTTCCCGTGTTTGGCGGTATGTAAAATAGTACTCAGCTTTGGTGATCCAAGACTCGAGATCTTCTCTGGTAAAAATTGGCATCATGACTGGCTTGGGAGTCCAATGCTGCTCCTCCATGCTCTTAGCCAGTTTGGCCATTGACGCCTCTAGTTCTGTTGTGATTCCTCTGCAGAAAAGAATTGGAGAAAACAACAGAAGTAGAAGATCTCCTGTGAGAAAGATTTAAGCTACTACGAGTCGCGCTCCACCGTCGCGGGAACTCCAACTGCTATGATTGCCTCAGCCGCATTCTGTAAAGACTAGAAGCCCCCGTGCGTATGCAGATGTGTAGGTTTTTTTTCCTTCTTTTCCACCGCTACACTGCTTGTACTTCACTCGGTCCAAGAACAAAAAATTCCGCTGCGACACAGCTTGTCTTCCTTGTCCTCAGTTGTGCTTGTCCTCAAGAATTCTCACTCTCAGTTTGCTGTCGGTCGTACTCTTCTATTGCTGGTCCTATTCCACTGTAGCATCAAGAGCCGCTCCGAATCGAGCTTGACACCGCACAAACTATAATCTGCTTCACTCGATCCAAAAATTCTGCTGCGTTAACTTCAAAACTATCGATGTAGATCCAACCGATCAAGAACCTTTTTCATTAAGCTTTTTCTCTCAAGAAACTCTTTCAATGAAAGCACCAATTGATATGTATCAAGGCGTGAGAGAGAGAAACAATAGAGGAATTCTATTATATTCAGCCAAGACAACGTACAAGAATTACAGGAATCAACACTAAATGTAAAAGATCAGGGAAGAAAAAGGAATAGAAGACGAAAGGAAGAAGAAGATTCCTTCAGAGGCATTGCGCTTGGAGGTCGTGGCCTAACCCACCGTGATAGCTTCCATGGGAAGCCATGCCAAAACTAATCTGCCTTCCCTGCTCTCCTCCCCCCAACTCACTTTTAAAAGAAAATTTCCCTATCCTTGTAACAGTTGGAACCTTCCAGAAAACTACCTTTTAACAGCTGGAACCACCTAACTAGTGAGCTATAATGGGGATAGTTTGTTAACTACCAGCTGTCAGTTTGTTACAGCTAGCTCTCAGTTTGTTACTGCCAGCTGTGAGTTTGTTACAGTCAGCTGTTTAGTGGGGGCAGCTTTGTAATATCTTATAGCAAGTGGTTGGGGGTTTGTTTGCTGGAAGCTAGGAGAATAAATAGGGGGATAGTTTGTTAAATATGTGTAATTGATTTGAGTGGGTTGCTGCCCGTGTAGTGGAGGAGGAACAGCAGTGGATGGAAAGTCTGTTAAGGGGCGTGGGGGTTGCCCAGGTGTGAGCTATAATGGGGATAGTTTGTTAACTACCAGCTGTCAGTTTGTTACAGCCAGCTCTCAGTTTGTTACAGCCAGCTGTGAGTTTGTTACAGTCAGCTGTTTAGTGGGGGCAGCTTTGTAATATCTTATAGCAAGTGGTTGGGGGTTTGTTTGCTGGCAGCTAGGAGAATAAATAGGGGGCCAACGGGAGAAAGAGGACACAAAAATCATTTTAGCAATTGCTTGGCAGCAGGTTCGCCGGTAGTCTCGGCTGGGCTCTCAGGAGGGTGGTCTTCTCCTGCGGGTTACTTCTTCTTTTTTCTCTTCCTCTCCTTCCCCTACCACCCTACTGTATTTTCCTATTTTTCTGCTCTGTTTTCTGCTGTAATTCTGCTAGAGGGAGAAAAGAGGAGCAAACTGTGTATATAGAATATAGCAGCAAATCACAGAGCAGAAAAATAGGAAAATACAGTAGGGTGGTAGGGGAAGGAGAGGAAGAGAAAAAAGAAGAAGTAACCCGCAAGAGAAGACCACCCTCCTGAGAGCCCAGCCGAGACCACCGGCGAACCTGCTGCCAAGCAATTGCTAAAATGATTTTTGTGTCCTCTTTCTCCCGTTGGCCCCCTATTTATTCTCCTAGCTGCCAGCAAACAAACCCCCAACCACTTGCTATAAGATATTACAAAGCTGCCCCCACTAAACAGCTGACTGTAACAAACTCACAGCTGGCTGTAACAAACTGAGAGCTGGCTGTAACAAACTGACAGCTGGTAGTTAACAAACTATCCCCATTATAGCTCACACCTGGGCAGCCCCCACGCCCCTTAACAGACTTTCCAGCCACTGCTGTTCCTCCTCCACTACACGGGCAACAACCCACTCAAATCAATTACACATATTCCTAACATTCGCCCCTCCTTAAAAACCACCTTGTCCCCAAGGTGGACCACCAAAAACACAGCTCGGCCTCTTCAACATTGGTTCTATAAGCCCCCTCTGAAGTCGGCAGCACATCTGATCCAGCACTTGCGAGTAGAAGGGCTGCTGATGAATTTTGCAAGTAGAAGGGGTATCATATCTGGTAGAAACAGCTGCGGTTTCTACCAACAGAATTGCTGCATGTGGAGGTGTGAAACCAAGGTCAAAAACCAAAACACAGGTTGCCCCACGACCCTTAGAGGTTACTGCGGTTTCTACCAACGGAATTGCTGCATGTGGAGGTGTGAAACCAAGGTCAAAAACCAAAACACAGGTTGCCCCACGACCCTTAGAGGTTATTGCTAGTTGTGGCTGCAGCAGTGGCTCTGGAACATGATGAAATCCCTGCCGTTGTGGAGATTCTTGTTCCTCTTTATCTTCCACTTGGTCCCAAACAACAAGCCCAGCGAGCTTCCGCTGTGCTGCAGCACAACAAGTCTCCTGCCCAGCACAAATTCCAGCCAACCCATCGTCTTTAATTTCCATTTCTCGAAGCTGCTTTGGATGCCCAACAGTTAAAGCATCCTGCCAAACACAAAAACCAGCATGTATTGCAAGCATCTGGCAAAGTAAGACAGCCCTTATAGCATCCCATGTGTTTGCAGATTTGAGTTCCCGATTTTGAATGTTATCTCGTCCAACCGCTTACATTCCTCCAAATGTCTTCTATCCCCTTCAGTTGCTAGCTCTTCAAATGGGTGTTCTTGTTCCCCACAAGAATTTACCCAAAAACAAACCAAGTTGCATCTTGACCAGAATAATGTTGCCAAGACATCTTCACAAACAGTAGGAAGTGCCCCAAACATCTCCAAGCTCCACATTTGCGAAAAATTCTGTCCAAAAGCATGTGTAGAAACTGTACTTCCAAGAAAGGAAATAAGTTGGCCAAAACCTCGTATGCCCTTAGCTACAATGCACTTAGGGGTATACCTCCCAGCTAGTCTATTTGATCCTAACCGTGCCCAAACCTGCTCCATTTTCCAGCAGCCATGAATCCTAGCAACATTCGGCATAACAAATTCTGGTTCAGCCAATATTTGTCTAGCTGGATTAGTGTAGAGTCCGGGAACAGAAATATGACTCTGGGAATCTCCTGCCTGCCTTTTTGCGGCCATTACCTCCAGCAAAGAAGCTGCATTCGGAGGCGTGAAACCTGAATCATAGATCAAAATCAAGGTAGTTCTCCGTCCTTTGGAGACTATAGCCAAGTATGTGCACTGCGTCTTAAGTGGAGGCCACAACATCAAATTTGCAATTCCTTTGGAAGTTTCTATGGCACCCTTGATGCCATCCAACTCACCCTTCAAAGTCTGGGAGACATCCTGTTTTCCCCCTGCTGTATTTTTCTCGATTTCCTCTTTTTCTGACTTCACTTCATTTTCACATAGCAGAGTCTTTACCTTGATTGACTTCTGATTTGTTCCCTTCAAAACTGTTGTGTGGTCCCCAGCTCTTTCAGCTACAGCCCAAGCCTTCTGTTTAGCACCTTTCAAAATGTGAGACGTGGCCTGCTGAAATGCAATCGCTGCTAGCTTCTCAACCTTGAGTTCTGCAAAGGCCGGCTCCTCGTTATACATTATGGCAGAAACATACTCTTGCTGATCAACTTCAGACTGAGCCAACATTATAAGCATTTGATCTTTCTCTTTCCAATTGGCTTCATCATTTTTTGGTACTTCACCCGAATCGCCGTTCTCATGATCAACAATGCCCATAAACGTATCACCGGAATCGTCCTGTGGAGAGTGCCCACGCGTCACTCGAGCAGGTTTTGGGTACCCTGCCACCATGCCCAGTTCCGAATGGTACACAGAAGCTCTGCTGAACTCACCTTGTCCATTGTCGTCTTTTTTTTCTTCATTTCCAACTTTGCTAAAAAAAAATGTGGCTGCTCCAACAATACCAGAACCAGTAACCTGCTCCTCAATATAATTGTCTCGTCTTTCCACACTAGCACTCAGGTTATCAATTACTTTTCTCTGCTGTTCCGGAGTGGAAACAAACTGCTCCTCCAAAGCAATAGGTTGCTAAAACGGTTTCCTCTCCATCCGCGACCCATACTTTTTCAATAGAGCTGGTTTAAACATTTCCCATGACGGGTTTGGCGTAGCTCTATGCCAGGACAAAAACCAGTGCAAAACAGTGTACTCCATGCTTAACTGCGAATAATGCAATTTCATGTCTTCTTTCGTTCCAAAATACTGGAAGTATGATTCTGCCTTAATGATCCAGCTCAATGGATCCTCTCCTGAAAAATAAGGAAGCTCGACTTTCTTGGTCTCTCTCAATTTTCCAGAATCCGAACCACAATCCACAAGCAACTCATTCCCCTTGAGATTCTCTGTCATCGGTTCAATGTTCTCCTTTCGAACCGGTAATCCAGCAGAAGTTTCCATCTGATTCAACAAAATCACTAACTCTCGTTGCCATCTATCAATCATAGCTTGTCTCCTAGCAAAAGCTTCAAAAAATGTTTCAGTCCCCTGCATCTTGCCTTCTCAAACTCGCAGCTTCTTTGTTCTCAACTGCTTCCCCCTGGCGACGATCAACTTCAATCAGCAGAGCAGCTGCGTTTCTCCGGTGACGATCGACCCACTGCTGCAATCGTCTTTCTCCAGCCGCAATCGTTTCTCTAGTTCGCATAACAGCAGTACGCATCGGTAGTGATCGTTTCTACTGCAACAAACTCCAGCCTCTGTGTCGCGTCTCCTCCAGTGAGCTTCCACTACACTCACGCGGCTTCGGAAAAAGGTTCGACCAACTCCTGCGACGCCTTTCCTCCAGCAGAAGCGTCTCCCACAGCAGATCACACAACGATCGTCCACAGTGCGCTCGTCTCTGCGGCGATCTTCTTCTTCTTCTTCTTCCTTTTTCTTTTTTTTTTCTTCTTCTTCTTCTTGCTGCTAAGATTTTCCAGCAGCGATGCTCCTCTCCCCAATCGTGCGATCAGTCCTCTCACACGGCAGTTCCCCAGCGGAGTCGCCAAATTGTTATGTAAAATAATTGAGAGGGAGAAAAGAGGAGCAAACTGTGTATATAGAATATAGCAGCAAATCACAGTAGTAGAATTACAGCAGAAAACAGAGCAGAAAAATAGGAAAATACAGTAGGGTGGTAGGGGAAGGAGAGGAAGAGAAAAAAGAAGAAGTAACCCGCAGGAGAAGACCACCCTCCTGAGAGCCCAACCGAGACCACCGGCGAACCTGCTGCCAAACAATTGCTAAAATGATTTTTGTGTTCTCTTTCTCCCGTTGGCCCCCTATTTATTCTCCTAGCTGCCAGCAAACAAACCCCCAACCACTTGCTATAAGATATTACAAAGCTGCCCCCACTAAACAGTTGACTGTAACAAACTCACAGCTGGCTGTAACAAACTGAGAGCTGGCTGTAACAAACTGACAGCTGGTAGTTAACAAACTATCCCCATTATAGCTCACACCTGGGCAGCCCCCACGCCCCTTAACAGACTTTCCAGCCACTGCTGTTCCTCCTCCACTACACGGGCAGCAACCCACTCAAATCAATTACACATATTCCTAACAATTTCCCTATCCTTGTAACAGTTGGAACCTTCCAGAAAACTACCTTTTAACAGCTGGAACCACCTAACTAGTGAACTGGTTAACCACTTGACAACCAGCTCCTACTACATCTACTAGCCCACTCTCAATGAATATACAACACTACCCCTAGTAGATACCAACTAGCCCTCTATGCAGGGGCACCTCAGCCCGGTTCCTATCAGTCACAGTCATGTACATATAACAATACATAGCATGCTCATGAATAAATAATTAAAGCAGCTGGAGTGTTGGCCGAATGGTAAGGCAAACCCGTCAGACTGCATACGGTCAGGGGTTCAACCCTCAATGACCCCTAATTTGGGTGGGGGGGGGATTCTGCAGGCGCACGGGACGACGACGGGAGGCGACACCGGTGCTGCTGCGATTGGGTGGTAGGGGCGACGCAGGTTTCCGGTGGTGCAGGCGCATGCCCACAGGTTAGAGGCTATGTGCCGTATTGTAATGAGATTTAATGTCCACTGGGGTTTCAGGCTATGTAATGAGTTTCCCTCTACCCAGAATGAAAATGAGGTCTTTCCTTTATTTAATAAAAAAAGAGGTTTCGACCCCAATTTTATAAAAAAAAAAAATTAAATGTCACCAAAGGTACATCAGAAGGGCATAGAACATAGATGATAACCGCCACTTAATTTACTAAACCTCTATCAATAGAAAGCAAATAGGTGCATGACATGTGAACTTACGTGCCTGCTCATGATGCATGAACTCACCCTAATCCCGTAAACTATAATTGTATAACTATACTCAGGATCAACACGAAATTGTAATGCCTCAATCAATAATAGAAATCCCACTTTCTCTGGTAACTCGGAGGTCCATTACACACGAGCTGACCAAGCACATGCGCAACTCTCCTAACCGAGTCCCAACTGTTCTATCTCTTTTCTACAAAACTCCCAAATCATATTCAAGGAAAATGGACGGCTTTGATACAATTTTGTAATACCCCAACCTGAATCACTGGGTCCGAGTTTGAGTGTCTCATGATCTCATGCGCGCCTCCCTATACGCAAGAGGCTGCCGACTAGCGGCGAGAGTCTAAATCGGATGATGAGGAGACTATGCCCCCGATATAGATATCCAACAAACACATACACGAGGAAGAGATAATAAAATAAAAGAATCACACAATAGAAGTAAACGACATAAACCATGGTGTATCAATATGTCATACAAGACAACCACACAACCATCCAACTGTAGGTCAAGTACTAAAGAAAACAAAAAGACAACAAGAGACTCCATAACAAGCAACCCGAAGTCCACCGTAACTCCACTCGTCCGCCCCACTCCTTCGGCTCAACCGCCCGACTTAGGGCCCTTGCCCTTTACTTGATCCGTGACCATAAAGTCTGCACACACACTGAGAAGCCTGTTCAGGGTATGAGTATAAACCCAGTAGGACACCACCAATGCGTCTTTAACATGAGTGCAACATGTATATAAAAGTGTATGCAATGATGGAAAACAAAAGAACAAGTAAAGAACCGCATGTCGGGCCATCATGCACTAACCGGGCTGCCACGTACCCTGACCTTACCTGCTCGGCTCTATGCCGGAAGAGAAGTTGCGTTTGGTTGCCACAAATCTTAGAACGGGCCACAAGACCAACGTAAGTCTTAGAACAAGCCACAAGGCTTTCATGCCTTGGGTCAGGTCACAAGACCATCATGACCCACCAACTATCTCATGTCAGGCCACAAGTTCATCATGCGTCGCTGCCATTCTCAGGTCAGGCCACAAGGCCATCATGCCACTCTATCTTTTGTTCAAGACCCTGCCTTAATCATTACACATCACATTGCGCATGCTTCACCTCTAAGAGATTAACCAAGCGATGAAGGGTCCACTTGTCACTTTGATACCAGATTGCATAAGTCTACAACCATACACATATATACATACACAATCCATAACAATGAAAGTCTTGAGCTACACACACACAAGCATGTCACATCAAGAGAGGTCTCATGGGCCACACATGCAAAAACACACAAGTAATATCAAGAGAGGTCTCACGGGCTACACACGCATGGACACAAGCATGCCACATAGTATACAATTTTATATAATTGTTGTAACATGGTAAGGGATTTCCCACGTTAAGCGCATCGAAGCTTAGCGTCAAGGTTCGCCACCCAAATCAAGTTCTCACACTTACGATTCCTAGAATCAACCCCAAATCACCACGTGAGGATTCATAAGCGAAAATCCAAGAAGAAGAACATGTCAAGAGCTAGAATCAGTTTAGACTTACCCAACGAGATCCAACGTAACGAGCAGATCTAGATGGATTCGAGAACGATCAAGACAAAACTGGATTTCCGCCTTTTTCTTCAAATCTAGAAGGAATCACATTAGATCATGTTGGAATTCCTAGATCCGACCATGACCGTTCGAATCTAGGGTCTTCACCAAGGAGAAGATCTAGCAAGAACAAGAATTACGGTGGACAAAAGATCACTTACCTTGAAATCCCTAGGACCGGCGTCTCTAGATCCAACAGAATTGCTCTTTGAAGGGAGGGAATTCGCCAAGAACTGCCACCAGAGTCCCTAGGTTTGAGAGCCTTAGCTGTAGGAGGATGAGGGTTTTTGAGGAGTTTTCGGATTAAAATAAGAATTTTTGGATTAATTAATTTTGCGTGCATGGTTTGGCTATATGGTTTACTAAACCGTGTACCAATTGTGAAAAACTTACTGCCTCTATAGGTTACTCGCATGGTTTGTCCATAGGGTTTGGTAAACTGTTTTGTTAAGCCGTGCGCCAAATGTGCTTTTGCTCATGTTCTGAGTTACACAGTTATCTGGGTAATGTCACACCGTTAGTTCTAACCGTGCACCAACTGCCACCCACTGCTCCTCTCCAACAAGCCACATGGTTAACCGGGGGAAACCGAATGGTTTCTCCTAACTGTGTTCAAACCATGCTTCCCTTAAAGGCATCTAAAACCCTCCAAAACCATCTATAAGCCACCCTAGACTTCACCCAAACAAAGCATAACTCAAAATACTTTAATGAAAGATTGAAACAAGGAATAACACACTTGAAAAGTCTGAGGTCGTTACACATGTGGTGGGGGGAGGTTTTTTATAAGATGTAGGGGGTGTGAGGTAAGTAGGAAATGAGTCTATCGGAGCACTTAAGCCAGCTGAGGTTTGGGAGAGAGTGATAGGGGCCCTCTTGAGTTTCTATTCTACTATTCTTCTTTTCTCCTCCATCCATCTTCTATCCACCTATAATTCTTTTCTTATATTTCTCAATATAAAAAGAAGCCTGTTGGGGCTGGGTCTTATCATATTACCATGCGTACTTCTTCAATGCATTAAAGAGCCTCCATCATTTCTTTTAATAGAGCATCCCTTCCTATTGAGCACAACTTCCAAGTCTGAATCACAAAGTACACTCATACTTACAAGATTGTGTCTTAATCCATCAATAAAAAGAACTTCAATATTGTTAGGAATATAGGGGACTGCCAGGTGTGGGCTGTACTTCGGATATTGTGCTGCCAGCTGTTGGCAGCTGTTATTGGCTGGGTTGTTTGTTAGTGGGTTAAGGGCTGGTGACAGCTGTAAATAGGCTGTTAGAGTTTGTTAGTTGGTTAGAGGGCAATATTGTATTTTGTAATTACATTGCCAGCTGTGGCAGTGGGCTAGAGGGGTATTAAAGTGGCAGCAGGGGGTTGGGATAAAAGAAGAACTGATATCCGGGAGTTTTCCACAGCAGGCTGCTGTGTGGGCTAGTGCGTTGGGACGTTCCAGTAAGGAATCGGTGGAGTGGTCTTTCACAGGTTCCTCACTCTTCTCTCCTATTTTCTCCTTCACTCCTATATTCTTCTCTCCCATCCTGCTGTATTTCTGTTGCATATATACTGTGGATTTTAGCAATATAATTCTGTTTCACTTCCCGTTCTCTCCCTCTCTCATTTTTTTACATAACAATTTGGCGACTCCGCTGGGGAGTGCCGTGCGAGAGGGAAGATCGTGTTCGCTGGAGGAGGATCGCAGTAGGGGAGGGTCGTGCGAATTTATTTTGCTGTTCGTTGCTGGATAAGAACCGGAAGCCGGTGCTGGGGAGAACCGCGATCGTAGCTGGGAGGCTCGGACGCTGCTGGAGAACTGTGGCTCGGACTGAACCAGTTAGCCGTGGCTGTTGAGAAAGAGTCGATCGTTGTTTCAGTAGGGAGGGAGACGCGAACCGCTGAAGAGTCGGACTCGAGCCACGAACGCAGCCGAGCGTCGCAGGAGTTGGTTGAACTTTTTGCTGGAGCTGTGTGAGTGCAGTGGAAGCCGCGCACGCTGCTGGTCGAAACCAAATGCAACAGGAGTTCGCTGCTGGGGGAAAGTACAACTGTTTTGGAGGAGAGGCGCAAACGCTGGGAAGTTGCGATTGCGGCTGAGAATTCTGAGGTGAGGATGGAAAACAAATTAGCTTCCATCGAAACAGCTATGAAGAGTTTATATTGGGAGATGTCCACTATGAATGAAAGTTTGGAAAAATTGGTTCAAGAGCAGTCTGAATACCAACAAACGCATTTTCAAGTGCGTGATATGGAAGAGCGGGTGATGAAGAAGCTCGAGGGGAATGAGTTGCAGGAGGAACACGGTATAGGTTCTGGAAAACAGAGTATGGCAGATGCAATAATTTCGTGTGGAGCTAGAAGCCGAAATATGGTAGACAACAACAAACAATATGGAAGCCTGTATCCGAAAGATATTGGTCTAGCTGTAGGTAAGAGGACTAAAACGAAGAGAGTGGAATTACCTGTGTTTGCAGGAGAGAATCCCCTAGGCTGGATCAGGGAAGCAGAAACCTATTTCCTGTTCAATCAAACGACCGAGGAAATGAAACTACATTTGGCACAAATAAGCCTGGAATACTCAGTACTAATTTGGTTCCTTGCCTTGGCTGAGCAAAAATCCGGGTTCTGAATGGGAGCAGCTGAAGCCGCGCTATTAGAGAAGTACGGGTCCGACAAGGAGCAGAAGGAGTTTTTACGACGACAGTGTGACAAGCAGCAATCCACGCAGACTCTGGGAGACATAGAGGAGGACATGCCGACTCTTCAATGCTTAGGACAAGAGAAGGTTGATTTAATTCGGATACACCAAAGCATGGACTGGTCCGGAACTGGAACAAGAGAAAAAGAAGAAGTCGATCACTTCGTAAAGGAAGAAATAATAGCAGATTTGGGGGAATTACAGACTGAACAGGAAGGGGACATTTGTAGTAATCTAGTGGAGAAAATAGTCTCCAGTTTGGCTTGGACGGAAGGAAAAAAAGAGGAGTGCCAAAATTAGTTCCTCCTGTTGGCATCACAAGGGATCAGGTACCAGCATCACCACTCTAGATGGAGCTATTTCATTTACTAGATTTTATAGCAAGTGAGAAAGTTCAAGTTGCTGGGGTGACTCATCCTATTAGAGATAAATTTGATTTTTGGGTCTTGAAGTATGGCCTCCAAATAAGAAGTAGACACTCACCCATCCCACTTGCTACTACGGCAGGATTTGGTAGGAGAAATTCTGTTATAAAGATGAAACGACCAGCAAGGGGAGCAATAGTGGCCGGGCTGAATGAACTTGTTGAAGGTGTCTTAGTTACGTTTGAAAATTGTGCTGTAGTAATCTAGTGGAGAAAATAGTCTCCAGTTTGGCTTGGACGGAAGGAAAAAAAGAGGTGGTGCCAAAATTAGTTCCTCCTGTTGGCATCATAAGGGATCAGGTACCAACACCACCACTCCAGATGGAGCTATTTCATTTACTAGATTTTATAGCAAGTGAGAAAGTTCAAGTTGCTGGGGTGACTCATCCTATTAGAGATAAATTTGATTTTTGGGTCTTGAAGTATGGCCTCCAAATAAGTAGGCACTCACCCATCCCACTTGCTACTACGGCAGGATTTGGTAGGAGAAATTCTGTTATAAAGATGAAACGACCAGCAAGGGGAGCAATAGTGGCCGGGCTGAATGAACTTGTTGGAGGTGTCTTAGTTACGTTTGAAAATTGTGTTGTAGTTCTAAAGGGAGGCTGGACAAGTAGGAGCCGAGTATGGTGTTGGTTGACATACGTACAGATTGGTCCTGAGTTGGATGAACTCCTCCATAGTGATGCCGTTGCTACTCCCAGGATGCAGTTTTTCCAGCTGGCTATGGTTTTGAAAGGACGGTTAATAACATGTTCATTTGCACCGGTTGTTGCTGACCACCTACGCCTAAAGAAGTTTCACTGTATTCCAACTGCTGATGTTATAAAGGAATTTGGATTTTCTCTTGCCATTTTCCCTACAATGGATGGTTTAAGAGCTGGAAATACCATTTTTGGGTACTTTGGAATTCTCTATTGGGACATTAGTAATGTTGACAAAATTCTGCTTACTGGAAGGTCCGTTTTTATTCCAGAAATCTGGTGTTTAGCCCAATTAAAATTGGCCAAAAAGGTGGCCTCAACTTTGTACAGGGAATTGTGGTTTGTGGAAGGACTATACACTTCTAGTCCGTTGTTTGGAGCAGCTGTTGGGACTAAGTATGGGGAGTTGAAGTCAGAATTTATTAATACAGTCACTTTAAGAAATTTTGTAATTGTTACCCAGCAGCCACCATATTCTCACTACGCGAAGACCGTGAGAGAAGGCACTTTGAAAGATTTTTCTTGCAGCAGCGATGACGCTTTAAATGATAAGCATTCCATTGATCAAACAGTGGGGCTTTTGTTGCAGGGACTCTTATATTTTGAAGACACACTTTTGGATGGGAACGATTTGGAAACAAGATTCACTTGGGCAGCAAGACTGAAGTTTACCTTACCAACAAGGGGCTTCCAATCCACTTGCACTGGGCGTCTTAATTTGCTCGAGTGTGTTGCTGATTTCCAATGAAGATGCAATGATGCCGATGCCTCCACCGAAGCTGCCACCGGGTGCTGCTGTCCCAATGCACAACCGAGCAAAGATTGAGTTGTTCCACCTTGAGGACAAGGTGGTTTTTAAGTGGGAGGGAATTGTTAGGAATATAGGGGACTGCCAGGTGTGGGCTGTACTTCGGATATTGTGCTGCCAGCTGTTGGCAGCTGTTATTGGCTGGGTTGTTTGTTAGTGGGTTAAGGGCCGGTGACAGCTGTAAATAGGCTGTTAGAGTTTGTTAGTTGGTTAGAGGGCAATATTGTATTTTGTAATTACATTGCCAGCTGTGGCAGTGGGCTAGAGGGGTATTAAAGTGGCAGCAGGGGGTTGGGATAAAAGAAGAACTGATATCTGGGAGTTTTCCACAGTAGGCTGCTGTGTGGGCTGGTGCGTTGGGACGTTCCAGTAAAGAATCAGTGGAGTGGTCTTCCACAGGTTCCTCACTCTTGTCTCCTATTTTCTCCTTCCTCCACTCCTATATTCTTCTCTCCCATCCTGCTGTATTTCTGCTGTATTTCTGCTGTATTTCTGCTGCATATATACTGTGGATTTTAGCAATATAATTCTGTTTCACTTCCCGTTTTCTCCCTCTCATTTTTTTACATAACAAATATTCTTATAACTCATTTCCAGCAGTGAGCTGTTTTCTTTTGCTAATTTATGTATCTTCTATGTCCAGATTCCGGGTGGCATTATTGCTTTTCTTGATGAGGCTTGGTATGCATAGAAGTTGAACATCACTGCAACTACATATTTTTTTACTCAATTAATAGTTCTATTATTATCCTGGATTGTTGTACAATATGTTTCCTTGATCAACTCTTGAAACATTTGCACAGAAGTTATAGCAAACATTTAAGAGCCATAAATGGTTTAGCAAACCCAAGTTGTCACCTACTGATTTTACCATTTTTCACCACGCATGCGACGTGAGTTCATTTTTCTCTTTCATTTTGCATTGTATCCTAAAATTTCAATATCACAGCTTCTTTGTAAGTGAAAAATAACATACATGATGTTTATTTCTATGTAAACACTTCTTGTAGGTTGAGAAATGAGAGAGACCGAACCCCCAAGGTGTGCTCTCTAAAGGAGCCCTTGGGGTGCTTTTATAACAAATAGTAAAGACCACACCGGAACTCAAGTCCGATGTGGGATGCAGACTCCAACACTCCCCCTCAAGTTAGGTGAATCTAGCTTGGACACATAAAGAAAAAACAAGCCAAACAAACGAAGACAAAACAACAACAGACTGCAAACACTCCCCCTCAAGCTGGACAAACCCAGCTTGATGACAAAACAAGACGAAATAAAATAAAGGAAAAACTGCAAGACTGATGCTCCCCCTCACGATCGCAGCCCCCCCTCACGATGATGGATGGATGATGTCGCGGGCGCAGCAGAAGAAACCACTCAGACCGACCGGTTGACGGAGCGCCAGGAATGCCGCACTAGTGGGGCCGGTCGATGAAACGCCGGGAAATCCACACTAGCACCGGGAAATCCGCACTTGCGGGGCCGGCGACAGGAGGCGGGGATTCCACAGAATTGTTGCGGGAGATGGCGGCACCAAAGGGCCCGGTTCTCAGGCGGTCGAAGTGCTGCGCCACGGTGGAGGAAGTGCCAAGGTGTGCCGGCGGACAGGGAGGCGGCTGCCGGGAGACGGCAGGAGATGCCGACGGCAGGAGATGCCGACGGCAGGAGATGCCAACGACAGGAGGCGGGGGCTCCGTAGGAGGGGCCGGTGAGGAGGCAACGCTGTCACAGGAGGCCGACGCAAGGGAGCAGCTTCGCAGAGGCGGCTCGGGAGGCCGACAGGGGTGGAGGTCGGATGCTGGAGGAGCCAACAGGGATGGAGGCCGGCTGCTGGAGGAGCCGACAGGGCTGGATGCCGGAGGGCCACTGGGGAAGGCAGCAGGGGCTGCTCGAGGAGGCCGGCGTGGATGGATGTTGCCGGGTGGAGTAGGGCGCCGAGAACTGTAGGCGGGAGTCCGGGATGGGCGTCGTAGGCGAGAGCGCCGCTGGAGAGGGCCGCGATGGGAGTTGTAATCGGGGAGGGGCTGTGTGGGCAGAGGCCGAGAGCCACGTCGGAAGCGGGACGGGACGCGTCTTGGAGGTCGGTCGGGAACCCGCAGAGGAGGCGGGGCCGGATCGGGAAGCCGCTGGGGGCCGACGCGCGCCCGGGTCGGGAGCAGAGGAACGCCGACCGTTGCGTAGGAGCCGCGCCGGATCTGGGAAGGCGCACCGGGGAAGGCTCGGGTGCAGGAGGAGCGCGCGTCGGAGAGGCGCGGGCGAGCGCGACGGCAGAGGCGCCGGAGGGAGCCGGGATCTGGACGCCGGAGGGGCCGCGGGCGGAAGTGTCGCGTGAGGGAAGAGGAGATCACCGGGAGGGAGAGGCCGTCGGGATCGCGACGGGATGAAGGGGTCGGCGCGCGCGCAACGGGAAGGGGTGCCGGGGAAGCAGGCTCCGACAGGTGATCACCGGGAGGGAGAGGTTTTTCCGCGATGGGATCTGGAGGCGCGGACTAGGGCGAGGCCGTCGCGCGCAGCGGGCGGGGAGATGCCGGCAGGGGGAAGATCCACTGGAGGGGCAGGGTCCGGGCAGGGAGGGATCCGCCGGAGGCCGTCTGGGAATCGAGCTCGAAGGGGCAGCGACAAAAGGAAAAAAAAAACGTAGCCCTACATTAGGGGCCGCCGCCCCCCACGGGGGAAAAATTAATGAGAAACCCTAGATAGTGGGAGAAATAAAATGGGAGGAGGAGGGTTCGGGATTAATTTCCCTCTGATACCATGTAGGTTGAGAAATGAGAGAGACCGAACCCCCAAGGTGTGCTCTCTAAAGGAGCCCTTGGGTTGCTTTTATAACAAATAGTAAAGACCACACCGGACCTCAAGTCCGATGTGGGATGCAGACTCCAACACTTCTGATTTCAGGTTACTTATCAAACCAAGCTATTTGTGGATAAGAACAAAGATTGTACTGAGCATCAAGCTCTCCTAAGTGCTTCCAAGTGTTCCTTTTTCATGCCTGTTCCCTCGTCCAGCAGAAGAGTCTTCAAAAACATCAAAGTTCCCTTCCATAGGTTCACAGAAGGTCAATTTATTTTGTCAAATATTTTTTCCGTGCTAAATGTTCTTCCCTTCACACTTTTTTAATTTCTGTCCTCTCTTGTTGTATAGCAGCAACTGCAAGCATTTCTCGAAACATTGAGTTCCACTGAGCCACATTACATACGGTGTATAAAACAAAACATTTTTTTAAAGACAGCACTCATTGAGAATAATAATGTTCTCCAACAACTCCACTGCAGTGTATGTTTAACATTTTTTATTTCTTGATCATGGGTGTTATTAACGGATTTGCTTTCTTTGCTTAAACGTGATTGGTCAATGTCATGCAGGGTGCTTTGGAGGTAATTAGGATCAGCTGTGCTGGATATCCCACCCATAGTTATTAATGGCGCGTGCCATGGCGCGCCATCACGCCATGGCGTGCGCCAGGAAGCCGAGTGCCACGCAATGGGTTCGCAATGGCTCATCTGAAAAGGCGCTCAGTGGCGCGCGCTATTGTGCGCAATGGCACGCAGTGGCGTGGCGCGCGCAACTGCGCCAACTTGTTTGCGATTAAAAAATACCTCAAAAAAACCTCAAACGACGACCTCCACCGTCGCGCAACACTATCTTCCCGCGACAGCCGCAACCCAGCCCGTGCCAGACCAAGTCGAGCGGTGCGACCTAGTCATCTCCCTCGATAGCTACTTCCATACCGACTGACGACGACGACCTGACCCTCCTCATCCAGGGTAGGCGTACGCACGCACCCCTTGTGTGCGAACCGAACCCTAAGTAGTAATTTTTATCATTCAATTTTATTTATGTTTTCACTTTTTTTTTCCAGTTAATGTTGTCCGCCTCTTTGCCGGTCGAGGGACACTTTACTTTTTTTTTTCTACGTTTTTTTTTGTTTATTGTTTTTTTTGAGATATATGGTTTAAAATATTTAATTGTTTGTTTTAAATATTTTAGGAATTTGTTTTTTTTGTTTATTGTTTTTTTCTGCTACGTTTTTTTATTCTTTCTATGCGCCGCAAGTTAATATTGCCACGCGCCTTGCGCCGCGCAGTGCGCTTTTGCGTCGGGGGCCCCTGTTGCCGTTGTGCGCTGTAAATAACTATGATCCCACCAGACAGGCTTTTGATGAATTCATAGGTCGCTTTGGAATCCTTGCTCCTCGTATTTTGAATGGGGTAAATTTTTTGATGTTACCTATCTTGATTTATGACACCTAATTCCATGGGTTGTTTCTCATTGCATTCGATATGTTTTTTTTGTCTGATTTAACTTCTCTTGCTCATATTTTGATAGTTGTGATGAGGTTGCTACTTCAAAGAGGCTTCTAGAGAAGGTGAACCTTGAAGGGTATCAGGTACATGATATTATAATATTGTTGACATAAATTTGTCGCATGATATTTGCTAGATTTTTAAGTGAGTATTTATTTTTAATAGAACTCTAATTATTGCATGATCTAAATTCAGCAGGACTTCAGGATCTTGAAAGATTTACTGGTCCACCCTTCTCCACATCTGAATTCAGCAGGACTTCAGGATCTTGCATCTTGACAGAGCCCTCAGTCAAACCCTCCTCCAATGCATCCCTTGCCCCCTCCATGCTTTGTAAATCTGCCTCAGACTCACCAGCAGGTGACAAAATGTTCTTCCTTCTCCATAGATAGAGACCACATCTCCAGATTCCAGCTTTAGTCCAAAGAGCATGAGTAATTGCACATTTTTTCGAACACATCACTGGATCATCGGACCTGGATGATTTCTTTCATTCAACCAGGAGGGAATGTCCTTGTAACCTGCAGCGGGAACAGAATCCACATTTCGAATCATATTCAATGGTCCGCTAAATACCCTCATGAGTGCCGATGACAATTCTCAACTCCTCAGGAAACGGTCTTGGCAGATCCATCTCCACACAAATCTTCGATGCTATGGGATGTTTTGGTTTCAGTGTACAATCTTCGCGTGTAGGAACCTACCTAGTTGGATCCCGATTGCTTCGAGGATGGCAGGGTTTTGGAATGGAAGCCTCAGTCCCGGCTGCCACAACCGCATCGCTGCAAACTCGGAATCATGGGATTTATCCAGATCTTTAGTCCACCGAAGAAGGCAGAACCTATGGCTTTCAAAAACCCTGTCTTTTCGACCAAGCCAATGTGAAATCATCTTTCATTTGTAAATGCACACAAATTCGCCGTGGATCCTACAGAACAACAATCGTTGGGCAAGATAATCCTCGAGAAGAATTAAAATGCCGCTCAAACAGATCCACCAGAGGCCGAGATCCAGCTTGTGTGCTTGTTTAATGATGATGGAGAGTTGGTCGATCCTCCCTCAGCCTTCTAATTCTTTTCTCCCAGTCCAGTCATGTGTGTATATCCTCTACAGCGGTGCACCTCTCACACAAATTTTCTTCATCTATTATTCAGGACTTCACTGTTTTGGGATGGTAGCCTCGCATGGGGTATTAACGTGGGAAAAAAGATTTTATTTGTCTTTAAATCTTTCTATGACTTCACACCCTCTTCATCTCCCCATTTAATTCATCAGGTCATCCACTATAGCTGTCTCCACGTTCTTTAGCTTTTGTGGCGCAATAGGGATCACTACGATGTCGGAAACTCTAAAAATGGTGGTGCCTCCTGAATTCTTCTAAGTTTACCTCGCAACATGAAGCTTCTTCTTCTCTGATTCAATTTCCCCTCTTGCGGCGCAACTAGTGATTTCTCTGATTTCTTTAAAGTATAAAATTCCATGTGTGGGGAAAATATCCTACACAACTCCATATGTAATGTAATTGATACGTATGAAAATGTCATTTGAAAAATTCTGGTTTGCATGGTATGTATGAAATTCACTCCATACGTAACATATTCTCCACCACCACTTGATACATAACATTTTTTCTTTTTGAAAATATATTACGTATTCTAAAATTCTTCGTACGTAACAGTTTTTTCTTTCATTCCAGCTGATACATGACATTTTTTCACTCGGGAGATTCTAGCTCAAAAATATGTTACGTATGGGCTTTACCTTGAAAAATATGTTACGTACCAGCCATAATATGTAATGCATTGCCCTTTGCTCTTCATAAGTATGTTACGCATGATTCTTATTCAAATTTGCCAAAGGAGAAAATGATATGCATGAATTTAGCCATGGTATCAACATCCCTCTCCAAATAATATGTTACGTATTCTCTTATATTCAAAATTATATTATGCATTAATTTTCCTAGGGGAAAATATGATACTTATCATTAGACTTCTTGAAAATTATGACACGTATCATCTTTGGGAAAAGCATATTACGTATTGCCGAAAGAATATTACGCATGGCATTGCTACCAGGGATGTAGCCTAGTAGTTATGCTTTTGAGGGGTTTTGAGGGTGGTCTTAGGATCAAGTCTCCTCAATTATTTGTAGACGCAATAGTTTATTTGTTTATTTGTACTTCCCCCCCCTTTAACTGTTGTAATGTTACATATGACACTTCTATATATTACATATTATATTTCTTCTTGAAAAATATGACACATATGCTTCCCTTTGCCATTTTTCAATCACCCCAAGCACATAATGCTATGTGTTAAAGCTCAACAACTATACATTCATGAATTAGCAAAAATATTACCTATTTCAAGTTCAAAATGACTTTTCCAAGAATTAATATAAACACAATTAACAACATGGCTTGTTCAAACAATTCCATAGATGATTAAAAACAACTTAAAAACTATAAACGAGACAATTTTTCACAATAATTGCCGACATGTTCCAAAATTCTAGAAATAGTTCAATTTCTCTTAAAATGACATAATGTTGGGTGATAAATCATTGAAATTCGAAGTGATGAAAATATGAGTACTATCAATCTACCCACACTTAAGGCTTGTACTCCTAGACAGTCAAGCATTAAAAGTATTATCAAAGTAAATTCAAAACCCAAGCACACATGCCTAATCTTATAACCTTTATTCCAAATTATCCATTAGGTTCATTCATTTCATTACTTATTTTATCCTCCCATGCATGCAAAAACTTAACCCATAACCACACAAATTTGAATTTTTAACAATGCTTTTCTCATATGAGCATATGCAAGGGTTACCATAGCCTTGATGAACGCATAAATCTCTACATAATTGAGTGAAAAACTTGTCTTAAACATAATGAATTTTCATGATTGTTCATTGATTGAGGGTCGGTAGGTTTCAAATGTTAAAAATTTTGAGTCGGAATTAGGAGGATTGACTTTTTAAAGAAAAATGCATGCTTCCAATTTTGCACACAAGACCGGTCTTCTCCTTATTCTTCTAGAAATGATCCAGCTCCCAACATCTTGAAAATTCTGATGGACACCTCACATTTTCAACATTTCAGCATAAAAAATTTATCCACTTAATTGCCTTCAACAGATTTGAACTTCTATTTTTATTCTGATTTTTTTCACAGAATTGTAGATTTTTAAGGCAGAGCGGGTTTCATTGAACTTCAAAAAATGATATGAACTTATCAACTCAATTCTTGAATAATAAATCTTCTTTCAAAATTTTACTCTAAACATCAATCAATGTAGCTTCAAAACAAATTCTTATTGGTGTTTTCTGTAACACCTTGTTTTCTATAACACCCCGAACCTTCCAGTCCATTACTTTGTGGGAATTATGACAGTGGTGGTGTCTGGGGGAGGTCCTGAGGATTTAGAAAGTGGAGGAGAGGTTGCAGCTGGAAAATCCAAATGAGTAGGAGTTTGCGGTGTGGAGCGTGAGGTTACGCTGTAGAGGTGGCTGCAACGGTGTGAGAGGGTCGACTGTGGTGTAGTGGGCAATTGGAGGTGTTTTTGGAGCTACTTTCATTTTAGGGATAGCTGCACCGTGGAGCTTGGCTGTGGTGTAGCCCCCCTCTTCGCAGGCGATGGCTGCGACGTGGAGATCCCAGTTGCGATGTGGAGTCCCAAGGGTTGTTTTTTGGTGGTTATGCTATTTTGAGGGTACTGCGTTGTGGAGATAGGCTGCGGCGTAGCCCTCCTCCATGATTTTTGGGTCTTGCGGCATAGCGGTCCTAGTTGAGCCGTGATGTTCTCCCTAGTTTTTTCAGATATACGGTGTGGTAGTAGCCACAAAACTCGAACACAACTTTGATTGGCCAGGTTGCGGTGTGGTCTCTTGCGCCGCGCCGTGGTTTAGTGTTTTTTTAGCTATACTACTATGTGGTGATATAGGTTGCGCTGTGGTCCTGTGTTTTTCAGGTTGGGTATAAATTCTTGAAGCCCCTCGAACCCTAACTTTTGCCCGATTTTTCTCTTGTTTCTTGAGCAACCAAAGTGCATCCTAAGGAGCCCTTTCAGCCCCTTGCAGTGGCTTTCAACCCCGGTCTTGGGAGATCGATTCGTCCCTGTTTTCTTCCAGTTCCTCGTATGGGAATGATGTTGCCAAGGTGAACTAGTGGTTTTAATGTTGCTTTGGCATGAAGTTGATGTGATTGTTGTGTTCTAGGCTGGTAGAGGTGTTCTCTTTCGCCAAGGTGCTTAGCAGTTGTCACCCTCTCAATCCAACCTCACGCAGTAGATAAAAAATCTTTGTTTGATGTAGGGGATCCTTCATTTCTCATTTAATTGCATCATGCAGGAGAGGTTATACTCATGTTCTCTTTTGGGCAGATAGTTTGCATCCGGCTTAATGAAGAAAATCAGCTGGTTTAATTGAAATTGAAGGGGAAAGGGAATGAAGTCGCATGCTTTTACCGCTTTGATATTATTATTGACGTTGAATTGTACGGGCTTGATGCCCTGTTGAAAATCGTGACCATTGGGGGCTTTGTTTGTGCACTAGTTGATAAGTTGTGGAACCATGTTGTGTGATTGTTTGTTATGACCTTAATTAAAATGACTAATTACTTATATCCAGCTACTGAAATGGTTACCCCTATAAATATGGTTTGTGTGAGAATGCTTCTAAAATAAAGAAGTGGAAGCAATGAAAAGCCCCTTGTTAAATTTGAAAATTGACGTGTGAATGTGATGTGAAAGTGTTATGGTGTGTGGTTGTGATGTGAGATATATGTGTTGTGATGTGGTTATGGTATGGGGCAGTGATGTGTGGTTGTGATGTGAGGTGGTGATGTGGTGAGAAGTGGATGTGGTATGTGGCAGTTGTAATGTGGAAAGTGGGTGTGGGTGTGAAAGAGAGGTGATGTGACTTGATAGGTTGTAATGTGGAAAGTGGTTGTGGTTGTGAAAGGGAGGCGATCCTGTGTTTTTCTCATCCAAACATATGCAAGGGTCACCATAAGCTTGATGAGCACATAAATCTCTACATAATTGAGTGAAGAACTTGTCTTAATCATAAGGAATTTTCACGACCGTTCAATGATTGAGGGTTGATAGGTTTCAAATGTTAAAAATTTTGAGGCAGAATTATGAGGATTGACTCCTTAAAGAAAAATGCATGATTCCAATTTTACACACAAAAATGGTCTTCTCCTTACTCGTCTAGAAATGATCCAACTTCCAACATCTTGAAAATTCTGATGAACACCTCACACTTTCATCATTCCATCAACAAAAATTTATCCACTCAACTGCCTTCAAGAGATTTGAACTTCTATTTTTATTCTGATTTTTTTCACAGAGTTGTAGATTTTGAAGGCAGATGGGGTTTCATTGAACTTCAAACAATGATATGAACTTATCATCCCAATTGTTGAATAATAAATCTTTCCAACTTTACCAAACATGATGTTTCTTTGTTTTTAATGATCTTTTCACACAACATCCCCTTGACAAATTTTTAGGTTTCAAAATTCTACTCTAAACATCATCAATCAATGTAGCTTCAAAACATGTTCTTATTGATGTTTTCTATAACTGCTCGGACCTTCCGGCTCATTACTTTGCGGGAATTATGGCAGTGGTGGTGTTTGGGGGAGGTCCTGAGGAGTTGGAGAGTGGAGGTTGCAGTTGGAAAATCCAGTCGAGGAGGAGTTCGCGACGTGGAACGTGAGGTTGCGCCATAAGGGTGACAACAATGATGTAGGAGGGCCAGTTGCGGCGTAGCGGGTGATTGGAGGTGTTTTTGGAGTTACTGTCGTTTTGGGGGTATCTGCGCCGTGGAGCTTGGCTGCGGCGTAGCCCCCCTCTTGGCAGGTGATGGCTGTAGTGTGGTGATTCCGACTGCGATGTGGAGTTCTGAGGGTTATTTTTCGGTGGTTCTTCCGTTTTGAGGGTAGTTGCGCTGTGGAGATGGGTTGCGGTATAGCGGTCCTGGCTGCGTTGTGGTGCTCTCCCTAGTTTTTTGGATCCGCGACGTGGGAGTAGCCGCAAAACTTAGACGCAGCTTTGATTGGCTAGGATGCAGCGCAATGCTGGAGGTTGTGTTGTGGTCCTGTGTTTTTTAGGTTGGGTATAAATTCTTAAAGACCCTCAAACCCCACCTTTTATTTGGGTTTCTCTCCTTTCTTGAGCGACTGAAGTGTGTCCCAAGGAGCTCTTTCAACCCCCTACAATGGCTTTCAACCCCAGTCTTGGGAGACCGATCCGTCCCTATTTTCTTCCAGTTTCTCATCTGGGAATGATGTTTCCAAGGTAAACCAGTGGTTTTAATGTTTCTTTGGAATGAGGTTGATGTGATTGTTGTGTTCTAGGTTGGTAGAGGTGCTCTCCTTCGTCAAGGTGCTTGGTGGTTGTCTCCTTCTCGATCCAACCTTATGCAACATATCAATTTTTTTTGTGTGAGGTAGGGGATCCTTCATTTCTCATTTAGTTGCATTATGCGGGAGAGTTTATACTCATGTTCTCTTTTGGGAAGATAGTTTGCATCCGACTTAATGAAGAAAACTATCTGGTTTAATTTAAATTGAAGGGGAAAGAGAATGAAGTTGCATGCTTTTACCGCTTTGATATTATTATCGATGTACGGGTTTGATGTTCTACTGAAAATCATGGCCATTGAGGGCTTTGTTTGTGCACTAGTTGATAAGTTGTGGAACCATGTTGTGTGATTGTTTGTTATCACATTGGTTAAAATGATGATTAATGTGAAATAAATGGGTTTGGATGATGAAAAATGGTTGGTAATGTGAAATCTGGAGAATGACTTAATTTGAGAAAGATGATGAAGTGTGAAATGTGGGTTGTGACTTATTATGTGATGTTGTGCATTTTGTGGTGGTAGAAAAAGTGGTCGTGTTGTGAGGTTGGGTGGTGATGTTGTGAGTTGGTTGTTTCTCTTGTTGTGAACCCATAGGCTAGGCTTGCGTGAGGACACACACACACGCGCGCACACACACACACGCGCGCACAGACACACGCACACACGCACACACGCACAGACCCACAGACCCATAAACACAGACCCATAGACACACAAACACATAGTCACACACACAAACACACGCATATGAACACACGAACACACGCACACACGCAAAGACCCACAGACCCTCCCCCCACACCCACACCCACGCACCCACGCACCCACGCACCCACGCACCCACGCACCCACACACCCACACTCCCACACACAGACCCACAGGCACACAAACACAAACACACAAGCAGACACACAGACACACAGACACACACACACCTTGTATGTTCTTTGTGATTTCTATACGCACTCCACCCATGTCGACGACATCGTGCCAACAACCAAATGTTTTGGGGGTGTTTTTCCCAACATCTCGGTAGTGAGGATGAATGATTGGCTACCCGCTCTTCCCCGCCCTCTCTTATAGGCGACGTTGACAGACACAAACTGTGATAACCAAAAGTCAAAAGTGCACTGTGGTGATGTTTGATGAGATGGTGAGATGACTTATGATTGGGGTCGTGCATGGTAGAAGGAGGGCACAAGGTTGATGTCGTTCATGTTCACAATACCTTACTGTTCTGGTTATGGGTGTGGGTGTGATGCGGTGTGATGACCTAGATGTCTGTAGACAAAATGTGATGCGATGTGATGTGATGACCCAGGTGTCTGTGGGCGTGATGTGATGTATAGTGATGTGATGGTCTAGGTGTTTGCAGACGAGATGTGATGTGATGTTACACAGAAGAGATGAAAGCGCCAAGATGTATGACATTGGGGTGTGAGAGTGGAAAATCAGCGGAAAAGTGGTGTAGAGTACCCTTCTTCGATATGCTTCATATTATGTCACTATACTTGGATGTGTTATTTGGTGAGCGAGCCATAATGAGAATGAGTTTGGTTATCTGTTTAGGTGTTATTGGTTTTGTTGTTTGCTCTCTGTGGACGTATGGATTATTCCCGAACCATGTAAATCTTTGTGTCCTGAGTGTTTCTTTTTTTCCCTTTTACTCTTCTTTGAATTGTTGTTTTGTCGTTGTGACTCCCGACGTTTCTGCATCAGGAAACGATGTCAGTTGATCATGGTATGCAACGTAGGCTAAGGAGGATCGATTAAGACATGATATTTTAGGCCCCCTCGTTATTCGATGCAAGGACTCTAAGCCCATCGAACGACCAAGTGAGGTGACACCGCTTGCAGGGTACGAACCTAGGAGAGGTACATGCAACCTTGTGTTCTTGTTTGAATTGGGTGGTTTTAGGGAAATTAAAATGAATTAAACGAATCTTAATGAAATTCCATACCACGGGGCTTAGAAAATCCTTATTTCCCTTTCAATTATGGCTCTTGGTCATTGTCCGTGTGTGGTTTAGGCAGTGAAGGTTCAACAGGCCGGCCCGGTCGATCGTTGAAGGATCAACCTAGTTGAGGAGGATGATCTGTGGCAGATATAACACCCTGTTACCTTTATGTTAGGTATGTTCTGATCTTTGTCTTTGGTTTCCTTTTTTCCATTGGGCGAGTGTTTTTGGCCATGAATTGGGAGGATACCCATAACAGTGAAGTCGCAAATTTGTTGGATTTTTAGCTTTTCCCTGGGCCTTTTCTACCATTCGTTGGGCAGTTAAACGATATGTAGTAGGGTTTCACTGTAACGCCCCGACCCCAGTTACCTAGAGTCGGTGCATTATTACATAACATTGGCATGAACACAAGAAAGATCAAGTCTCGAAAGACCGATTAGTTTAGTAGCCTTGGAATAACTAGATACATTAATAAAGTTTACATTACATCATAAAATGAAAACTAAAACAATATAGTCTCCATAGTCCACACTCTTATCCCCACATACTATCCCTGCAGGTCATTCATAAATTACTTCTTCACATCCTGGGAAAAATAAAACATAGAAAATGGGTGAGCTCAAATGCCCAGTAAGGATAACAATATAGCGGAAACTTTCATAAATAAGAATAAACATTTAAGGTAATGTATAACTAAAACAAAAGCCTTTTAAACTTGAATTTCAATATAGCATGAAAAAAATAAAATGAAATAATTGCCATTTACTTATTCACATGGATATTCTACTAATCAAATAATCACATGCAATATTAATAACCACTTTCATAATGATGGAATGCATAATGCCAGACTATCATAACCACATAGCCAAGGCCTTGTGCCAAGACTACAAATAATATTTTGTCAAGGCCTTGTGCCAAGACACTAGTTTGTCTCATTAGACCTACCGATGCATCGAGGAGCTATAGCGGGCTCCACCCGTCACATATTAAGTCCAATGCATTCCTCATATGAACAAGTTTAAAAATAACATAAACATTCGTATTAAAACTAGCATACAAAATGTCAATACTTTCTCCATAAACCATGAATGGTATAAAAATAACACATCCACAGTCAAACAAATCACAAAACTTTCAATAAAATATGGAAGTTTTGTATCATAATAAATCAACTTCAAATAAGCTTAAAATCTATCAAAGGATGTTGACATAGATGAAATCAACTCTTTTTAGAGAAATATCTCTTCCTATTTTGAAATCATTCAAGAGTCACATAATTATAAAATAAAACATTTACTTTGAATTTTTTTTTATAAGCTTGTAAGGGAAGCTTCGAAGATTTTATAACGGCAAAAAATAGCCGCACCCGTCGTATAAGTTAAAAAAAACATTCTTACCTTAATTCTGTCGAAAAGGTTAAAAAACACCTTGTTTGGAAAACGACGAAAAGATTCCTTTATAAAACTCTTATAAAAAGTCAAACAAGGGTATAAATGACTTTAACCCATATTCTTGTAAATAGTAAAAATGTTTTGAAATACATTTTTAAGAAACATGGATGTGGATGATAAAGAAATCCCAGTATATTATTACGTATAAACAACATCGGATAATGAAGAGATTGCAAAATAAACCCTTACCTTGTACTTTTCTTTGGTTGGGGGTAGGTTAACCTCCTGTATAATGGTGAAATAATTGTTATTAAATTATAAAATAATCATATATATTAATATGATATCATATATGATCTTTTAACATTGATTTGTTAATAATATCTTAGTATTATCGTTGTTTCGGGTGTTAACTTACTCATTTTCTTTTATATGTTTTGTTACGTAAGCCGTGTTTGTCATGGATAGGTTGTATCTTAATCATATCCAGAATGATATCAAGTCCTTAGATACTATTATTAATCATCAAATGAGAATTAGACTTGAATGGATACGATGAAGAATGAATCTCATCGCGTTCGTGGAGACGGTAGTCCGTACGTACGCACGAGCGACAATATCATTCTTTTGATATTAAAATAATATATAATTGGATGGTATATCATATATACAGAATCATTATCATGTTATATTTATCATTTACATGAATTACACATCATTATTATACCCATCCAAATAATAATTTATTGAATAACAATTACACCACAACGTGGAGACGGTAAGCCGTACGTACGCACGTATGGTGACATGTTATTCAAAGGGTGAATAGAATGCTGAATATGGTTGTATCATATTTATAATAACATCACAGTATATATAAGATACTATAGTTATTATTTTAGAATGGTAATAACAAAGAAAGAAGAAGTGGAAGAAGAAAGGAACTTGAAAAAGGGTGGTGAAATTATTACATCTTCTTCGGGTTCTTCCTTTTGATTTGATCAAAAGGGCTCCTTAGGTTGGCTTTCTGACTAAAGGAAGACCTCTAGGATGAAGTGAGGGAAGTTGAGAGAGTATTTGGGTAGATGTTGGCCGAACCAAAAGGCTTTTAAGGTGTGAATTAATGAGAATGGGGAGTGACCTTTTATAAGAGGGGTGAGGGGCACCTTTGGAAAAGCTAGAAATATTATTTTATAATAAATTCATATTCAGTTTCTAATGGCTCCAAAGTGGATTATTTAAAGGTTAAGGTGAGTATGGGTCGAAAACCAGTCAACCAATAGAATTTAGACAGGTTTGGGTCATTATATTAACCTTATCTTTTAGTTTTAACTCTTAGTTAATTATTTTGACACTTACTATGTCACTTTGTATTTTTATATTATATAGTTAATAAACTTACTATATACCTCAAAGCGACCCCAAGTGGTCCATTAATGATACACTTATCATGATATAAGTCTCTTGGCCGGACCTTATATTTTTAGGAATTTAATATCAATTAATAATATAATATTTGTTTTAAAAACTCTTTTATGTCAATTTTGACACTATTCAATAATTTATTTTTCTAAAAATCATAATAGAATGATTACTTCGAAAAAAGTTAATTAAATAAATCCTAACATGTCATATTAACCTAGAAAATTATTTATATTTATAAAAAGTCTCAAATTACATTTATTTGGGTATTTATAATATCAATTATTCTAATTTTTCATTAATTAGGTAATTACTGCATCACCATTGTGTCATAAATAAATTAAATTATTTAATGTATAAAAATTATAAATAAAATACCATTATGTAGGAAATCTTTTTAGATTTATAATGAATATTTATAGTTAAAAATACAACATATATAACCTAATGTAATTTTTTTTTCTAAAAGATATATGCTTATGTCATTTTCGTATTTATTTTAACTTAATTAAAATAAAGTGTCCCTATAACCTACATGTGGCTCCATGGGGTCCCAAAATAGACCCAAAGATGCCCATGGTCGGACATGTATCCACCAATAAGGTTAAGACACGTTTTAGGGTAATTTAGTATTATTATAATATTATTTTTTTAACCCTTGTTTACCGGATTTACCCTTTAACCATGATAAATAAAATATTTACCGAAGTAATTATTCAAAATGTCTAAAAATAAAAGTTAACTATTTACATAATTTGGACATCCTGATTCCAAATATGGAATCCATTTTTCCAAATTCAAAACACAGAAGTGGCAGAAATTAATTTAAAATTAATTCCCGCTGTCAAAACAAAAAGCGTGTTTTTAAGATATAATAACTATCAAAAGATTGATACTTGTTTATGTCCGGTTTAATTGTGAAATTATTTACAATGACCAACATTGTATTAAATGGTAAAAATATATTCTAAATATACTTTAAAACCACTCAAATTCATAATTTATCACTATTGATTATTTTGATTAAAAAAGTTGTTTTTAATTAAAATTTAGTAATTTTCACTATTCATCAAAATATAAAAGTGATGCGAAAAGTACCAAAATTTCACCTTAGGCTAAATTCGATACTCCAAATCCAAAAATGAAGTCCATTTTGAGAGATAAAATTTATAAAATTTTAAAAAGTAGGTATTACTATTCATAACGGCTAGTTTGATTGGTTGTGGTGTGTGTTAAACTCGAAGTTGCATACAACACACGCTACTGTATTATTCAAAGAGAAGCGTACCGAGGAATCTTGGGATGTTACATTGTAAATTTTTGATGTCCCCATTCTAAAGAATAAATTTATTTAGACAAATTGAATATATAAAAGTTTTAAAATATTCGATTTAAAAAGGGTTCACCATTAAAAGTCGGTAAAAGTGCATTTTTGAAAAATACTTCTTTTATCTAAAAAAAATGAATTTGTTCTTACATCATGTCTAAGAAACTCATAATATGGATTCTAAAATTATAAGGATTATATAAAGTTCAAAATTCAGTTAATACTATTCATAACCTCTTTTGAACGGCTAGTTTGGTAAGTCATGGTGCGCTTGAACTCGGTGTTGTGTGTACTGAAATTTATTGAATTATTTTGAAGAAATAACACACTATGAAATCTTGGGGTGTTACATTCACAATGTGTAATGCCGGATGGAATCATCCCGTGAGTGGAATTCATGTGAGTTTTTACACGTCATGTAAGGGTTACACGTTGTGTAAAGTGAAAATCTGGTTTTTAATTAAAAGGCAACACGTTTTTCAGGATAACTCAAAATGAAAGGGATTCACGACGTGTAAAAAACTACATACCATGTAATTCCTCGAGTTCCAGTTTTTAGGGTGTTGTGCGGGTGTTTGAGGGTTCATTTGTTTTAGCAGCCTCCTCCACTCGGCCAGAGCTCTTTCCCTAGGCGTTTTTGGGTGTCTTCCTTCCTTCTAGATCGATTCGTTCAGTGATTGATCATCAAGGTTAGGCGCTTCGTATTTTCGGGTAAGCTTTCCTCTCGATTTCTCTCTCATTGGTGGTTGCACCACCTTTTGTTGTAGGGATTGGTAATTGGATTGTGTTTTCTATCAATCATTTTTAATCTTTGATCGCGACTTGTCTTCTCGAGACAAATCTTGTGGTTTCCAATCCCCGTTGTCAAAGGTGGTTAGGTATTCTATGCTCTTGAGGTAGGTGGATTTGTTCAATTGTTCTAATTTCTTGAATTTCTTATAGTTATTATTGATTTCCTTGATATTTGAAATGGAATTGCATGTGTTGAAATTGAAAGGGGCATGGGTTCATGTTTTAAAGGGGTTTTTCCTTGAAAACAAAATTTCATTGATTTGAAATGAAAAATGGGTTTTCAAACCCTAAAGCAGATTGACTTGGCTTTGAAATTGTTTTATAAAAAATGTGATCATGGTTTTTACAACAGAAATTGACAAACATTGCACAACAGGAACCTTGAGTACGTCGAGATAGAGACACATGTAGCTTTAATGTGTGTGACACCACTAGGAGGTAACCTCTTATATGTCGATGGTCTATGGAAAACCTTGATGTTAGTTCAGATCCAACTTTATTCCTGATTTGGCTTGTGAGTGTTTAGTACGTATTGTCCCATAGGCTAGATCCCGACTGGTAGGTGCATTGTTGCTTCTGGTTGTTCATTACACGATAGTTTATTTCATGGATGTTGGTTCACATGTATATTTATTTATCGGTATTTTTACCTGCTTTGTTTCTAGCTTTGGCAGATATAGCATGCAATTTGTGAAAAACTCAAGGATTGATTGAAAAAGGATTTCAAATTGATTTGTTTGTATAAATGCTTATAAAAATGCTTTGTTTTAAAGCTTGAACTTGTTTATTCTTGTTATTAGAACTTTATAGATCTTTTGGTGGTATCTTGCTGAGATCTTTTGCTCACACCGTACTTTTGCCCGCGGGCGGCTGTAGGCTTTGTTTTGCAGGATTCAGGTAAAGGAAAGTGCATTCAGTAGTGATGTAGGTTTTCTCTTCATGTCACTATTTCGTTTCGGGATAGTTTGGAGGTGATGTGGGCACACAGAGACTTGTTGTCTCATATTGTCTTTTTTTTCTTCTAGTTTAGCCAATTTGGCTTAGTTGTATCTTTCGTTTGTTTCCACATAATACTCTGGTTGTATGTATTATTTTTCTTATATTCAAGGCTTGTTTTGTTATCTCTATTTTACCCCACCCTGTAAAGGGATGGCTCAAGTGACTGGTCTGGTTGACATGGGTTGGTCTGTTATAATTTGTTATTAGATCCTTACTCAACATGAAGTGTGTCAACACTGCCTGAGTTGTTTCAGTGTATTGGGTAGACAAGAGTAGGATCGTCGAAATTCGGATAGTAGGTGCGGAAAAAGGGCCTGGACAGTTCACTCCCATTACTGAATCTGAGTTTCCATGGGTGGTCGGAAAATCTTCACTAAGTCCAAGACCGAGTGTTTAGGCTCACTTGAATAAATTGTATGGGAAGTTTATTTAGTTCAGCCTATCTATAATGTTTGAGGACTTGGTGCGTGTAAGGTTGTTTGAATAAACTAAGTGGGGGAGTTTATTTAGATGGACCCATTTAAAAAAAGGGTGTTTCCTTTTTTTTTTGTGATAGGATTCATAACTGCTTTAAATTCTTATTGTTTTAAAGCATGATTTTGGATTCTTGTTTTTAGTTCGATGGTTTTGGAATTTTCTCGTGGCTGATTGGTTATTATCTTGTGTTTAACAAACAATTCTGCCTAGAAGAGATCTTCCAAATACAAGAGGGGAAGCTGTGAATCAGGTTCCTCAGGCGAATCCTCCAATGGACCCGTCTTTGGTTGAAGCAGTGATACATACCATTCATACTCTGGGGTCAGTGGGCACAGTGAACCTGGGACGAGCAATGGATCATGGTTTGAAATTTACTAAGAAACATCCACCTGTCTTTCGTGGTGACCAAGGACCACAAGAGTTAGAGGAGTGAATTGAACAGATAGAAATGATCTTAAACTTTTTAAAAAATCATAAGGATTATCAGGTGGGTTTTGCCACGTATATGCTCGAGGGACCAAGATGAAGATGGTGGGATTCTATAGTGCAAGCTAAGTTGCATGAAGGTCTTACCTAAGTCTCTTTCAAGAAAATCTTCAATCAACAGTTTTATCCCGTGACTTTACGTGCGGTAAAGACTTAGGAGTTTCTGACGTTGGATCAAGGGGAGCATACCACTATGCAGTACTCCACTTGCTTTACAAAGTTGGTGCATCTAGCACCGGAGCTTTTCACCAATGATTACCTGAAGGTTCAGAGGTTCAAGATGGGGTTAAGGGTCGATGTTCGGTCGATGCTTGTTCTTTTGCGCCTTTCGACATTTTTGGAAGTAGTGGATAAAATGACTTTGGATGAGGCATACATAGCTATGAGGATAGGCTTGGGCAGAGCTTTAGTGGTTGCAACAGTTATCCATGGTGCTTTTTCTAGTTAGAAAAGAAAGTGCAAGAGTGGTCAGTTTTCTACAGGACCAGTTTCAAGGGTTTCTACAGGGCAACGACAACTTATTTTCTACCAGTATGGGAGGCATGGTAATACCAGACCTTAGTGTATGGAGGCTCCTAGAACTTGTAATATTTGTGGGCGATCTGACCATCTGAAGCGTTTATGTGATAAGATGTCCCAAGGTAGTAAGGCAGGACCCACTTTTTCACCAAGGGATTGCAGGTTCGGGTTGATGCTTTTAAGGGTGGTGGGTCTCATTCTCGGTCCAAGGGGGTGTCCACGTGGCTAAATCTGGACAACTTTATGCAGCCGAGTGTGCGCCAGAGGAATCTGAAGTAGGGCCAGCTACTGTTAGAGGTATGGTGTTTATTTCGTTTTCTATGGTGCTAGCTTTGTTTGATACAGGCGCTACTCATTATTTTATATCATCAAAGTTGATTGACGTTTTGGGGTTGCGTTTGGAGCTTATTCCATTCTTGTTGGATCTTTCCATGCCTTTAGGAAAGAGGTCCAAACAAGGTTTTAAATGTAGCACGTGTCAGGTGGTGATAGGTGACTTTGAGGTGGTTTGAGACTTCTTAGTGCTTGATCTTGACATCTTCGACTTGATTATCAGCATGGATTGGATGATTAGTGTAAAATCACAGATAGACTATTATCACCATCGAGAACAGTTCTTATGTACCGATGGGGTCACTCATGTTTTTCAGGGTGAGTGAGACTCTAGATCAGGAAGGGCAGAGTTGGTTGTTCCTTATGTCGGCTTAATCTCGTTCCAGTTGTCAGAAATGTTTCTTGATGTAGTTGACCCATGCTTGGGTGGTTAATTGCCTGTTGTTGTGTGTACGTACCCTGAGGTCTTTTCGGATGATTTTTCTAGATTACCGCCACAGAGAGAGGTCGAGTTTACTATTGAAATGTTACCTAGAACGATGCCCATTTCTATGCCATCCTATTGAATGACACCTGCAAAGTTGGTGTAACTTAAAGTCCAGCTTGAGGACCTGGAGGTGAAAGGATTTATTCGTTCTAGCATGTCATAGTGGGCTTTGCTTATACTCTTTTCTAAGAAGTCAGACAAAAGTCTTAGACTTTGTATTGACTATCAGAAGTTGAATCAATTGACCATTAATAACAAGTATTCTTTACCCAGGATTGATGATATCTTTGATCATCTAAGGGGGGCTCATTGGTTTTCTAATATTGACCCACGGTTGGGGTATTACCAGTTGAGAGTTTAAGAAGAGGATATACCCAATACAATATTTTAGAGTCGATATGGGTATTTTTAGTTTCTTATTATTCCATTCGAACTCACTAACGCCCCTCGCGTATCCATGGATTTAATGAACCAAATCTTTCATCTCTTCTTGGAATCTTTTGTTGTTGTGTTTGTAAATGATATCTTGGTGTACACTAAGTTAGAGGAGGAGCACATAAACCATTTGGATATCATTCTTTGAACATTGAGGGAATATCGTATGTATGGTAAGATTTCCAAGTGTGAGTTTTGGATCAGATAGGTAAAGTTTCTAGGTTATGTGATATATGAGAGGGGCGTCTTAGTTGATCCTAAAAAGGTGTAGACAGTTATGTATTGGGAGCAGCCCAGAAACGTGTTTGAGTTTTGAAGCTTCCTGGGATTGGTAGGTTACTATAGACGATTTGTTCATGACTTCTCCAAGATCGCATCTTTGATGACATCTTTAAACTGTAAGGGTGTAAAGTTTGAATGGAATGATAAATGTCAGAGATCTTTTGAGGAGTTGAAGATGAGGTTGCTTTCATCACCAGTTTTGATTCTTTCAGAACCAAGTTCGGGTTATGATGTTATCTACGATGCTTCTGGTACAGTTTTGAGATGTATCTTAATACAGGGGAAACATGTTGTGGCATATGGATCACGCCAATTACGCCCTCATGAGAAGAACTACCCTACCCATGATCTTGAGTTGGCAGCTGTTATGCATGCGCTCAAACCGCAGTGTCACTATCTCTTTGGAGAGCGATTTATGGTATATTCTGATCACAAAAGCATGAAGTGCATTTTCACTCAGATTTATATGAACTTGCGACAAATATGCTGGGTTGAGTACCTTCAGACCTTTGATTTTGATATTGTATATACCTACGGGAAAGAGAATGTGGTGGCTGATGCGTTGAGCAGAAAATTGCCGACACAAGCCGTGAAGGAATCAGTTGAGCAATGGTCTCCGATGACTTTGTTTGCTGAGATGAGCTTGGATGCAGAGGAGGTTGATGGACAGGTGTTCTTGGATTCGATAAAAGTTGTCTCATCTTTTGATGAGCGAGTTCTATTTGAAAATATGTCAGACACTGAAAGCCGACACTTCGGAGAAATCCTAAATGGTGGTGAGACCTCGTGCGAGTTGTCTGAGTCTCCCAGTGGAGCTTTGTTCTTCTTTGACAGGTTGGTTGTTCCATTTTCCTTAAGAGGAAGGAATTTTTAGACAATGGACACCATTGTTGGTATGTGCACCCTATGGCTATAAAGATGTACCATGATCTGAGATGTCGATATTGGTTGCCGGGGATGAGGCAGTCAGTTGCAAATTTTGTATCGCAGTGTCTCACTTGTCAAAGAGTTAAGCTGGAACACCAGACACCTGCAGGTTTGTCGCAACCTTTACCCGTTCCAGTATGGAAGTGAGATGTTATTTCCAAATATTTTGTCATTGGTTTACTAGGAACTCATAGTGGGAAGGATGCGATTTGGGCGATTGTTGACAAACTCATTAAATCAGTGCATTTCTTACTAATAAAGGAAATGATGAAAATGGAACAGCTTGGGGACTTGTATGTCTAAGAGAATGTGAAGCTTCATGGGGTTCCCTCTATAGTTGTTTTTGATAGAGTCTTGAGGTTCACATCCAGGTTTTGGAAAGTTCTGCAGGAGGCAATGAGTTTCCAGTTGAAATTGAGCACGCCTTATCATCCAAAAACAGATGGACAAACCGCGAGGGCTATCCAGGTTTTTTTGGATATGCTTCGGGCTTGTGTTCTTGATTTTGGAGGATCTTGGGACATACATTTACCTCTAGTTGAGTTTTCCTATAACAATAGTTATCAGACTTCGATCATAATGACACCCTTGGAGCCTTTGTATGAGAAGCCATGTCGATCTCCCTTGTGCTGGTCAGAGTTGGGAGAGTGATCCTTGGTTGGGCCGAGTGTTGTTCAAGAGATGACAGAGGTAGTGCAGTTGATCCAGATGTGTTTGATCATGGAAAATATTTGTCATAAATCTTATGTGGACTGTCGGCATTGGCCGTTGGAGTTTGAGGTTGGTGATTGGGTCTTCCTCAGAGTTTCACCTCGCTTGGGACATCGTCAGCTGGGTAAACATGGTATTTTGGCACTGATGTTTGTTTCCCCCGTTGAGATCGTTGAGAGACTGGGGAGGGTGGCCTATCAGTTGCTGTTACTGTATGACTTGACTTCTATACACGATGTGTTTCATGTTTCCCAGTTGAGGATATATATATCAGATCATTCCCATGTGATTAGATGAGAGGATATTGTTCTTGAGCCTGATACCACTTTGGTTGTGAAGCCAATTCAGATTATGGATTGACAGGATAAGGTACTATGTGATAAAATGATTCCCCTAGTCCGGGTATCGTGGAAATGCAGATAGGATCACCACGAGATGTGGGAGCGTGAGTCATTGATGAGGCAACAATGTCTTACTCTTTTTGCAGATCCAAGATCTTGAGCTCTTTCTGGGGACATAAAGATTTTATGGTGGGGAGATTGTAACACCCCGTTACCTTTCTGTCAAGTATGTTTTGATCACTATCTTTGGTTTCCCTTTTTTCATCGGACAAGAATTTTCAGCCCTGAATTGGGAGGATACCTATAATGGTGAAGTCACAGATTTGTTGGATTTTCATCTTTTCCATCGGCTTTTTCTTCTATTCGCTGGGCAGTTACATGATGTGTGGTAGGGCTTCATGATGTGTAATGCTGGTTGGACTCATACCATGAGTGGAATTCACAGTGCGAGTTTTCACACGTCGTGTAAGGGTCACACGTCGTGTAAAGTGAAAATCCAGTTTTTAATTAAAAGGTGACACATTTTTCGGCGTGGCTGAAAATGAAAGGGATTCATGACGTGTAAAAGATTACACACTGTGTAATTTCCTAAGTTCTAGTTTTTAGGGTGTCATGTGAGTGCTTTAGGGTTCATTTGTTTTTTCATCCTCCTCCACTCGACTAGATCTCTTTCCCTAGGCGTTTTTGGGTGTCTTCCTTCCGTCCGGATCGATTCATTCAAGGATTGATCAGTAGGGTTAGGCGCTTCGTCTTTTCGGGTAAGCTTTACTCTCAGTTTCTTTCTCATTGGTGGTTGCAACACCTTTTGTTTTAGGGATTGATAATTGGATTGTGTTTTATATCAATCCTTTTTAGTCTTTGATCGTGACTTGTTTTCCATAGATAGATCTTGTGGATTCTAATCCCCGTTGTCAAAGGCAGTTAGGTTTTTTACGTTTTTGAGGTAGGTGGATTTGTTCAATTGTTCTAATTTCTTAAATTTCTTATTGTTCTTATTGATTTCCTTGAGATTTGAAATGGAATTTCATGTGTTGAAATTGAAAGGGGCATGGGTTCATGTTTTAAAGGGGTTTTTCCCTAAAAAATAAATTTCCTTGATTTGAAATGAAAAATGGATTTTCAAACCCTGAAGCAGATTGTCTTGGATTTAATATTGTTTTATAAAAATGTGAGCATGATTTTTAAAATAAAAATCAACAAACATTTCATAGCGAGAACCTTGTGTACGTCGAGATAGAGACACATGTAGCCTTAGTGTGTGTGATACCATTAGGAGGTAACCTCTTATATGCCGATAGTTTATAACAGACCTCGATTTTAGTTCAGATCCAACTTTATGCCTTGTTTGGCTTGTGAGTGTCTAGTACGTATTGTCCCATAGACTAGAGCCCGACTGGTAGGTTCATTGTTGTTTCTGATTGTTCATTACATGATAGTTTATTTCATGAATGTTGGCTCACATGTATATTTACTTATCGGTGTCTTTACCTGCTTTGTTTCTAGCTTTGGTAGATATAGAATGCAATTTGTGAAAAACTCAAGGATTTTTTGAAAATGGATCCCAAATTGATTTTTTATATAATTTTTTGCAAAACTATTTTGTTTTAAAGCTTGAACTTGTGCGTTCTTATTATTAGAACTTGTATAGATATTTTGGTGGTATCATGTTGGGCTCTGTTACTCACACCATACTCCTGCCTATGGGCGGCTATAGACTTTGTTTTGTAGGATTTAGGTAAAGGAAAGTGAATTCAGTTGTGATGCAGGTTTTCTCTTTACGTCGCCATTTTGTTTTGGAATATTTTGGAGGTGACGTGGTCACACAGAGACTTGTTGTCTAGACTAGTCTTTTTTTTTTCTTCAGCTTTAGTCGGTTTGGATCTGTTGTTTCTCTCGTATATTTCCGCCTAGTACTCTGGTTGTATATCTCGCTTTGATTATATTAAAGACTTGTTTTGTTATCTCTGTTTTACCCCACCCAGTAATGGGCTGGCTCAGGTGATTGATCTGGTTGGCCCGGGTTGATCTGTTACAGTAGAGAAGTTGCACGCCTTCCAGCGGTAGACTTTGGCGAAGTATGAGGGCATCATCTCTGATGTGGAGACAAAGTGCTGGTTAGAGGAGTTTGAGATCACTTTTGGTTTGATACGGGCCTGGGCAAAGTACTGGGTCCCACTATCAGTTAGTCAGATGCGGGGAGCTGCGTCCCCATCCCCATCCTATCTCGTACTCCAGTCCATCGTACTCCCACACCTGTATCCCCCTCATGTATGCCCAAGCACACACAATCCTATATCCTGCATATCCCCCTCCTGTACGCCTAAGCACACATGGGAAAGGAGAATTACGCCTCCACTAAAAGTGGATCCCTGCACCTCTAGGGTCACAACAAAGTAGCAGACCAACTCATCTATTCCAATATTTAAATAAATAATTGTATCATGTTATATATATATATATAAATAAATTTCAGTATTTAAAAATTAATATATTATATATATATTTATATTTTAATATATATGTTTATATTATATTATATATATACGTGTTTATATTTTACATATATGTTTATATTTTATATTATATACATATATGTTTATATTTTATGTTTATATATATATATAATATATTTATATTTTATGTTAATTTTTATGTTTATATTATATATATAGGTTTATATTATGTATATGTATGTTTATATTATATATATATGTGTGTGTTTATAATATATATATATATATGTTTATATAATTATATATATATAATTATAATTATAATTATATATATATATATAATTAGCCATGTTTTAAAACTGGTAAAAAATATCACTAAAATAGTAATCTTTTATTAAAAACGTGATTAAATTTAAAAGATTTAATTGTATTATGTTATATTCATATTCATATATATATATATATATATTTGTATTTAAAAATTAATATTATATATACATGTCTATATTTTATATTAATATGCACATATAAATATATATAAAAAAATATATGTATGTGTGTGTGTTTATATTTTATATTTTATGTTTATATATATATATATGTTTACATTTTATTTTATATATGTATATATATGTTTATTATATATATATATATTTGTTTATATTTTATGTATATATATATATATGTTTATATATTTATATTATATATATATATATATTTATATTATATATATACATGTTTATATATATATATATGTATATATTATATATATATTATATGTTTATATATATATATATGTATGTTTATATATATATGTATGTTCATATATATATATATATGTTTATAAATATGTGTATGTGTGTGTGTAAATGTATATGTGTATGTATACATATATATAATTGACCACGTTTTAAAACACTGATAAAAATGTCACTAAAATAGACATGTTTTCTTAAAAACGTGAGTAAATTTAAAATATATATGTGTTTTTATATATAAATATATATATATGTATGTGTGTTTATATATATAAATAAATAAATAAATATATATATATATATTCATATATATGTTTATATATATGTGTGTGTTTATATATATTTATGTATATATATCTAAATATATATTTATATTGATGCGAGAAAATGGGTTATATAAATATATATATTTTTAACGACATTTTCTGAAAAACATCATTAATTTAGCGACATTTCCTGAAAACATCGCTAATTTAGCCATGTTTTTTAGGAAACGTCGCTTATTTAGCCATGTTTTTTAGGAAACGTCACTAATTTATCAATATTTTTTAGGAAATGTCGCCCATTTAACGATGTTTTTGAGAAAACGTCGCTAAATTTAAAATTAGCAATGTTTTTAAAAAAAATCACTAAAAAATGGTGCAAAATTCTAGTTTTTTGTAGCGTGGATGTTGTTTCTTAGTGAGTGGATGAAGAAAGATGTGTTTTGGTTAGACTTCCAGAAAGAGTTCTGAGCAGAGTTCCTTTTATCAACCATGAAGGTAATGAATAAGTAGAAGCTGCTCTCTCTTCAGCAGGGGAGTGTGTCTGTATGGGAGGTGAGAATCAAGTTCAAGGATCTATTGTGTTTTTCCTTGGACCTTTTTCTGGATGAGGAGTCCCAAGCATGATGTCTTGAGGAGACACTCCATCCTTATATCCATTATGCGGCCACTCCTTTTACATTGCCGACGTATCTGGAGGTTCAAAAGAAGGTGGAGGTGATAGAGCATATGCACTCGCGAGGAGGTTTATCATGAGAGGGGAACAAATAGGGTTCCTCAAGGATCATAGTTGTCAGTGATAGGTCTCAGGTGCCAACGCCTTCGAGGTTTTGACTAGTAGGGAGTCGACCTTAGCAGTTTCCCTTCCGGCCTTCTGGGGCTAGTGATTTCCATGTTTTTCCTAGGGGCTTTGGGCCAGTGTACTTTGTCTGTGGGGTTCATGGCCATAGTTAGAATCAATTCCAATTGGTTCTTCGAGATCAGTATGGTGGAGGTGGACAGATTCAGCGTTAGCCTCATCAGCAGCTACCAGTGAGACCATTTCAGTAGTAGGGGTAGCGGATTTATGCTCCGCCGAGAGGGGATGGAGCAGGTAAAGGCTGACCTAAGAATGTTTCTCATGTTCATGGACCTCATCCTGAGCGTGGCGGTGGAGGTGGACGTTAGTAGGAGAGGCAAAGGAGCTGAGCGTGGTTAGTTGCACGCAATGGAAGCAACAACACCAATGGGGCCAAACATCAAAAGGAATAGCCATTACGTAAGCATGCACTATAGTGGCATGACCTATAATCGAACTCTTGAGGAGGCCACTCACAAACACTAAGCTTCTATTATTGCTACTTATAATTTAAAATATATTATAAAAGACATACTAATATAGTGGGGGTTTATAAAAATTAAAGTGATATATAAATATAAAATGAAAATGAAAACAAAAATGGAAAAAATCTATGAAGTTAGCGAAGAGATCAGAATGGACTCCAAACCTCCAAAACCAAATGAAAACAAAAAAACCAACAACATCCCCTCTCACCCATTCCTTAAAGTAATTAACCAACTAAGGGAGAGCTAAAAAAACCTTGAGTATGATGAGTATGAAGTTACCTTTATCCAATAACCAATCTTACAAAAAATGAGTAGAGGGGAATGAAACAAATCAAAACACCATCCTACACACCAACTCAGGAAACCACAAAAATTTAAACAACATAAGATAATAAAGGGAAAACCAACTCTTTAATCTTCTTCATCACCTAAGGATCCCACATAAGGAGGAAACTTATCATCCACCATAATCACCAAGACATTATGCAGTTTTATATACTTATTAATTTAATCATTATCATACTTGAACTTCTTGTAATAACCTCAAAGAACATCATTCACGACATCCACCACTGTATCCAAAAAACCATTTTCCAAAATAATAAACTTTTCATTTCTTATACTGGCATTATTCCTTCATATCTGATGGAATTTTTGAAGGAATTAATAGGGTGAGGATGCTTGGAATATAATATGAAGAATAATAATTATAGGATTATGAGTCACCTTTATCCTGATTATCCTCTTGTAAGGATTCCTCATGGGAATCAATGGGCCCTATCTTAGAAGTTGATGGAATTATATTCAACCTCAATTATCTATTTATATGGGTTGCGATGTGGCTATCGATATCCTCTTCCCCTGACATGATCATCTCCTTATCAAGGTCCGCAATCAGCTACATTTTGGGAGCATCAACTTGAACAACCATTAGGCTGTCCTCAATAGCCTTTATGGTTTGATCACACCTTATCTCTCATCCTTTTTTACTGGAGAATCTTTTCCAATGGAAAAATTATAAACTAATTTTTTTGATGGATCAACCACAATGGAAATGGTTTATACAGGTGCAACTAGAGACTATTGTAACACCCTGAAAAATTTCAGGTCGTAAGGTTAAATTTGAATTTTGGTTTGGTGAGGGGATTGTTTTGGGCATCCCCCAAGACAGCGGTAGAGGTGTGTAGTTTCATTGGTCTTGCAGCCTATTACAGGATGTTTTAAGCTGATTTCTCTCAAGTTGCGACTCCTTTGACAAACTTGACCAGAAAGGATCAGACGTTCTTGTGGAATGACCAATGTTAAGTAGATTTCGAGTACTTGAAGGAGAAGTTGGTACACACTCCAGTCCTTTGTTTTCCTATAGAAGGAGTTAAGTTTGAGGTTTTCTGTGACTCTTTGCATCATGGCTTGGGATGTGTTTTGATGCATCATGGATCGGTTTTTTCTTATGGGTCTCGACAGTTGCGTCCCCATGAGCGTAACTAAGCCATTGATGATCTTGAGTTGGCTACTGTTGCATTTTCTTTGAAGTTGTGGTGACATTACCTCATCAAAAAGTGTTTTTTTGGTTTTTACCAACCATAAGATCCCGGGGTATGTATTATCCCAGCATGAATTGAACTTACGTTGGAATCAGTGGATGGAATTCTTGTAGGATTACGAATTGATATTTTATATACGCTAGGAAAGAGAAAAGTTATGGATGATACGCTGAGCAGGAAGTTACGTAGTGATGTCATGTGTGAATATGGAGATTCCTGGAGAGTAATGGAAGAAATATCAGCAATGCATCTAGATATGAGAGAAGTTGGAGGTAGATGATATTTTTTTCAAATGACAGTGTAGTAATCTTTGGTGTAGTAGGTGGAGGAGTCCAAACTAGTGGATTCTGAGGTGGATGTATGGAGAGACCAAGTTGTTTTTGGTGATGCCCTTGGTTGGTATGAGGATGGACAACACCAGGTGTTGTTTTGAGAAGGATTTTCGTTCCTTCAGTGATGTGTGAGATGGTTCTTCTTGAGTTCCATAGTTTGACTTTGGTGGTATATCCTGGCGTGACAAAGATGTATCAATCTTTGAGAGTTCAGTTTTGGTAGCTTAGGTTAAAGTGTGCAATTGTAGAGTTTGTTTCTCTATGTTTGGTCTGTCAGAAGGTGAATGCTGAGCACTGTGTTCTCGATAGTTTTCTCCAACCGTTAGATGTTCCCCAACGGAAGTGGGAGGACATCTTGATGGAATTAGTTACTAGTTTACCTTGATCTCATGGATATTCTATGATGATATATGGGTGATAGTGGATCATTTGATGAAATCAACCCACTTTATAGTGATCAAGGAGTCGAGCTCAATGACAGTTTTTTGAGGCAATATTTGGAGGAGGTTGTGTGGCTCCACAGAGTCCTGAGGATGATTATCTATGAATAGGATCCTCGTTTTACCTCTATGGTGTTGAGAGGTATCCAATATGTTTTTGAATATTAATTATGCTTTAGCACCACTTTTCATCCGTAGACAAACAATCAGATGGAGAATACCATCCAGACCGTTGAAGACATGCTGTGCTCTTGTGTCTTGGATTTTGGAGGGTTGTGGATGAGACACATTCCCTTGGTCAAGTTTTATTACAATAATAGTTTTTAATACACTATTGGTATGGTGTTGTTTGAAGCTTTGTACGCTTGACCTTTTCGTTCTCTATCGTGATGGACTAAGGTCAGAGAGGTAGTAATTCTTGGACTGAAACTGGTACAAAACATGATAGAGATGGTACATGTAATTCACGAGAGGATGAAGGCAACAAAAGATCATCATAAATCCTATACTGATCATAGGAGGATGCCTATGGAGTTCGATGTTGGAGATCACACATTCTCGAAGGTGACTCCTCATCATGGGTAGAGAAGGTTTGGTCGTGGGAGTAAACTCTCTTCCCAGTTTGTTGGACCTTTCGAGCTGTTGGCTTGTGTTGGAGCCATGGAATATCATATAGCATTTCCCCCATAGATGAGTAGAATACACAATGTTTTTCACATGTCGCAGCTCCATCGTTATCTTCATGATGACTCTCATGTCATCGATTGGGGCAAGATTGATGTTGATGATGATACAAACTTCGAGGAGCATCCTATAGAGATCCAGGACCACTAGGAGAATGTGTTGTGTGGGCATGTTATTCCCTTGGTTCATGTCTTGTGGCAGCACAATGGTGCAGAGGAGAGTACCTGGGAATGTGAGTCACATATTCTCACTCAGTACCCTGAGCTATTTGATGTTTAACTCTTCTCTTGTAACATTTTTCTTTTGTGGATGTTGACCTTTCTAGTATATGAGATGATTTTATTTTGTTTCTTAATGTGTATTTACTCTTTTTTGAGAGGTATCTTCCCCAGGAGAGTGTTTAAGAATGAGTTGTTGTGCGTGGTTTCACGGTGTTCCTATGATGAAGTGGTTGAGCTCCTATGATGACATGATTTTTGAGAGGTATCTCATGGGGTAAATATTAGAACAAATCCCTTTTCATTTTCTCTTTGGGTTTGGTTTTGTATTTTCAAGGATGAGAATGTTTTGAGAGGTATCTAATGTAAGAGACCAGATCTGTCTAGTTCAACCCTTTGCATGTTTCCGAAGCTCATGGTACTTATAGGAGGCCTAGAGAAAGCCTGGAGGTGTTTGGCTACTAAAATCTGGAAGCATGGAGAATTCATTATGTGTAAGGGTTTCACATCGTGAATATGAGGTTCACGGCTTGTGTAAGGATGGTTCATAGGGTGCTTCACTACATGAAATAAATCGGGGTTAAATGGTTTATGGCGACGTGTTTTTTGATGAAACATAAAATTCTATAGTTTCATGATGTGAAAATGCTTCACATCATTAAAATCATCTATGAAACTCACCTTTATAAGCTACAATTCCTTGGGTTTTCTCAAACCCTACACCCCTCTCTCGATTTTTAGGCGCTTCACGATACTCTCTCCAAGCGTTTTGGAATCCCTTTGATGGGGATTGATTCTCAGCTTTCCATCTTCGATTCATGGTGATATGATGTACGTTCTACCTCTTATCTTGTGGTTCTTCTATCTAGACCCTTCCATCTCTTCTTTCTATGCGATGCCAGCTTCTCTGTCATTCTAATAGATTTTTTCTTGGTTGTTTATTGGTGCAGTTGTGATCATGTGAAGAACGTTGACACCTTCGAGGCATGAGATTCATTTCTTATCCTATTTATTTATGTTTAATCATAAAGCTAGCATGGTTTAACCATTTGGATGAAAATGGAATTAAATTAATAATTATTTAACTATATTAATAAAGAATTGGTTGTAGCGATCACATATTGTTTCTTTCTACCATGATAACAGTTTTCCTCTTGATTTTCTAGATAGTGTGCTATCTACATTATGATTGTTAGCATGTCTTGTGATACTATGGATTAACATGTTGTTCTTGATGGAAAATGGTAAAGAATGTTTTGCCACTATAAATTTTTTATCTGATGGGTTGTATAGGTAATATCCCCTTGTTTCCTTGAGATATCCTATAAAGGTACACTTTGTGCCTTGGGGTGAAAGTTTGTTACCTGAAGAGGCCTTAACAAACGCATCACTTCCCCACACATGTAAATTTGATAATATGAATTTATTTCCACTCTAGAACTCGTATGGAATACCATTTATCGATTTATTTGGTACTTGGTTTAGTATGTGCACTGTTGTTTGTAACGCATATCCCCAAAAGGATAATGGAAGACTCATATGACTCATCGTTGATCTTACCATGTCCAACAGGGTGTGGTTCCTCCTTTCGCTCACACCATTCCACTAGGGCGTGTATGGAGGAGTGAGTTGGGATAGGATCCCAAACTTCCATAAGTAATCAATGAAGTCTTGATTAAGATATTCTACACCTCGGTCTGAGTGGAGTTTCTTAATATTCTTACCAAGCTGGTTCTCAACTTCATTCTTGTATTATTTGAACTTATCAAAAGAATATGACTTATACCTCATTAAGTAGATATATAGATATCTACTAAAATCATTAGTAAAAGATATGAAGTATGAGTACCTTCCCCTAGATTCAACTTGAAATGGTCCACACACATCAATATGAACCAATTCAAGAAGTTTTTTAGCCCTTTCACCTTTTCCACTAAATGGGGCTTTGGTCATTTTGCCTTGTAAACATGCATGACATATGCCAAGTGGTTTTAGTTTGAAAGAATCTAAATATCCATCTTGATGTAACTTTTTCAAGCGTTTCTCATTTACATGACTTAGCCGGTGATGCCAAAGTTGGGTGTGGTATGAGTCATGTGAAGTCTCTTTGTTATCGATCTCCATTACTTGGTTTTTGTAATCCAACATGTAAAGACCATTGTATGAAGGTGCCCTACCAAAAAAAATGCTATCTTTGTAAAAGAAGCAACATTCATTTATAAATTTGAAAAAAAATCCATCTGTATCTAACCTGGATATAGATGTAATGTTTTTAGTAACAGACAAAACATAATAAAAACCCTTTAACACCAAGATCATCCCAGTTGGAAACGTGATGTGGTAGTTCCTGATTGCTACAACAACAAGTCTGGCTCCGTTGACTGCTCGTAAATCTACCTCCCCTCAGTCAATCTTCCTGAATCTACTTGGTTCCTATATTTGGATACATATGTGAGCACCACAAGCTGTATCTAATACCCAATTTGTAAAAATAGATAGATTACATTCGATAACAAACACACCTGAATCTTCCCTTTGCTTCTTAGGATGGGTGAAATTCTTCTTCCAGTGGCCCTTCTTGCCACATGCGAAAAAAACATCCTCAAGTTCCCTTCCCTCCCCTTTGATATTCCTTTTCTTGGAAGGCCGTGAAGAAGCTTTGGGCTTAAATATCTTCTCCTCCCCTTTCCTCTTATTCACCATAAGGACAAAAGGATTTTCATGCTTCATATCTTTGTCCACTTGGAGAATGAGGATAAGAAGATCATATAGAGACCTATCAATGTTGTTCATATTAAAATTGACAACAAAGTTAGAGAATCTCTGAGGGAGTGATGCGAGAATGAGATCGGTGCCTAGTTCTTCAGGGAGTTTAAATCCCAGAACCTCTAGGTGCTCAATGTAGCCAATGAGCTTGAATACATGAGGCCCAACTGGGGAACCTTCTCTAAGATTACTCTAAAAGAGTGACTTAGACATCTCAAACCTTTCCTATATTTCTCTCTCTGGGTAAAGACCACAGAGGTGCTCGAGCATGCTATAAGCATCCATGTTTTCATGAGACTTCATGAGCTCACTAGACATCTATGGTAAGATCAAACATTGAACGCCGACCACATCTTTTATATGTTTCTCATAGACCAGGAAATCCTCATCACTCGACTCTTTGGAAGGAAAATCAGGTAATGCTGACTCCAACATATAAGACTTCCGTTCATGGCATAGGATAACCCAAAGGAATCTAAACCATTCCTGGAAGTTACCATCGATGAGGATGTTGTCTTTATCCATAATTGATCGCAGGGATAGTGTGGTTGATGAGCTTTCCATTTCTATTCTACAATTAAAATAGTAGATCATTAGTACTTTCTTGATTACATTTTATGAGAAATAATAAATTTAATTAAGTCTCACACTATTTTATCAAGTCCCAATGACCCTCACCATTGAACTCGAAATGTCCAGTTGCTATGAAATTCTAGTTGCAAGGATCCATATTCCCCTTCGCATAACCCCAACAAGGGTTGGTCAAGCTATTAGAAGGTATTTAGGAAGGCGGGTCTTTGCCAATTATGGGTTTTCAGCTCATTGATCTGTTGAGTGGACTCCCCAATCCTGAAATCATGACTTTGGATTTCCTCAACTCTTGCCTCCAATATTACACCAATTCTAGTAAGGTCTAATCCTCTTGATGTAACATGGTTAAGTCAACCCAAAACCTTTCATAAGAGATTCCTGTATAAAATTAAGTGTCCCAACAAGGGTTATTCAAACATATAGTTTTATTGAGTTTTTCCCTTAATCAAGTAATGGAAGACTTTGTCTGACTTAATATTTTATTTGAGGGATTTTTATATCTTATGAATGAATTTCTTATTATCATCATCACATACTTGTTAATATTAAGTGATTAACCATGTATTGATAATATTTACGCATAAGTCTTTTTTATTTTAGTTCCATCTTGCATGCTTGTTTAATTCATTAATTATGTGATGGTGACAACACATCCATAATGACAAACCATGCAACTGACAGAAATAAAATAAAGGGCATGATCATGAGATTTTCTAATGGTTAGTTTATCTAGTGGTTGATAAAATAACCCTGACCTAGGGGAGAAACATCTTGAACCTTTTGGGTTCGTGTTTACAGATTTCCACCTGTCCAACTCTGTATCTCCTGGGATTGGTTTCATCTCAGCTCCAAATTAAAACTCCTCCACTAGCTTGGGAGATCCATCCATTACGTATGCATTTTTTAACTCACATGAAAGTGAGAGGTAAAAATGGGTTTTATATAAAAGAAACCTTGGGCACGAATACCCTACATATTAATGAGAAGGCTCGTAGACCAACAAATTTAATTTAAATAAATAAATTAAAATAAACCATCCACATACAATGGTCTCAATCTAGATCATGATCATCCATACATGAAACAATATTTACACATAAATAAAACTAGAATTCAATTATTTAATCATTCTTTTTTAAGATAAATCACACTCAAATCAATTAATTATAATATTTAATTAATCAATCCTTTTATTTTAAACCCTTTTTTGAATTTACTTGATATTCTCATCCATCATAATTTTAAACAAAAAAATTCATTTAAAATTATCTTTGTACTTAACTTGTACCTTGGAGGCAACCTGGTGAATTTCTATTCATAACTACTTAACGAGTAGAAATGAACATTACACAGATGTTAAATTAAACACATATATATAAAACACCTTTCACGTGTTCTGCCTCATATTTATGCCCACATAATGGTACACGTATCAAGGGTTTGTATAATATAATAATAAATTTTAATAAATCTGCGTAATTTGGATGAGTACACGGCGTGTAGTTCCAACTACACGGCGTGTATTATTTTTCACCGTCCATCTGAAGTACATGCCCGAGGAAACGGTGTGTGAGTGTACTTCGGAAATCTTCGGAGTACACGACATGTACAGTGGGACACACGCTGTGTAGTTCCTCATTACATGGTCTCCAGCTGGGCAAGACATGTACGAGGTACACGGTCCAACCCTAACCTGAAGGGACTACATGTCGTGTCCAGTTGGCCACACATCATGTAATTTGGAAACCGCGTACCACCTGTTCTTGATCAACAAATAGATTCATTAAGACTTAGACAAACTCCAATGACACGACTTGGTTTGGCGGACCAGACCCGGTGCATTAAACCTTGGCTACACAACGTGTACTGCCGAATACACATCGTGTGTTCTGGTGTTGTATGGCCAGGAACCTTTGGCACCTATGGATGAGATGATCTATTTTATTTTAATCAAAATTAAAAGAAAAGATCATTTCTGTAAGGTGAATGAGAAACGAAAGAGGAGAAACAGATCTCAAGATTTAGATTTTCAGAATGATTAACTTGAATTGAAACAACTAAATTATTAAATGCGTAAATCATCAAAAAAATATTTAAATAATTATAAACTATGATGTAACCTATTTTTGATACCACTTATAGGTTTCGGGCGTAGTAGAAGCGTGGTTGGTATGAAACCCAACTTTTATTTTTACCATGATCAATGATTATTCCGGGATCAATACGACGATGAATGACAGTCTCCATGAAATAGAATCAAATATTTAGATAAAGAAGGAAGAGGCGTGAAACCTTTAGAGAGGATCTTGCACATCATGTTTATAATTAATTTAATTAATTTCATGAAGAAAATAATACCTCGATCTTCGGTATTTTCTTCGTTGATGATGTTTATCATCTGGAATGACCCTTCCAGATTATCTTGTTGTGCTTGCAAGGATCCAAACTAGAATCCTTCTAGCGGTGATCCACACGTGCTCCGATGGCCTCTGATCAACACCGCTCGTTCTTCGGGTGGTAGCACGGTGAAGCAAGTGTCTTGTGTCAGTCGTTCTTGATCTCTTGTTATTTGGCCTTGAATAACGTCTCTCGTTCTTGAGAGGGGCAAGAAGAGGATTCGAGAGAGAAATTTTTTAGCTCAACAATTCTCAATTCACTGAGTGTACGGTTCGGTACTTGGCACAATAGATGTATGTGTCTATTTATTGACATGGAGCTTCAATTACAATATTTAATTGCGTAACAACAATTAAATATATTCATAACCTTAGAGAAAACTCATGCTATTAATAATAATACCACGTAATTATTTATGGTGCGCCAAATTGCACAAAACGAAATTATAAATAAAATTCCGTGTCACAAAATAATAACAATGTTATTTTAATTTGTGCCAACTAGATAAATAATTATTTATCATCTTGCAAATAATTATTTCACTACCAGACCGGCCTTGGTCCTCTCGAAATACACTTCCATTTATTGAACACCCGAATAAATAAATAAATAATTTATTCTCTTAAATAAATATTTTATTTACAAACTAGTAAATAAATATTTATCAAATTTTCAATAAAATAAATAAATATATTTTACCCACAATCTGGTGAATAAATATTTATTTAATTTATGAAATCATTCTAACTTGAATAAAATTATTCCATTATCTTGAGAATAATATTTATTAATTAAATTCAAATAGAATTTAACTGAGACCACCAGAAACACTTAGTGTGTGACCATATAGGATTCTTTTCTCATTGGCATTAGGCGGTCTTGCCTAAAGTCCAAGAGTACTATCTAGAAATGGGTCAAGGCACCCAAGATAAAGAACATAAAGTCACAACAACGACATCCACACACGAATAATCACTGTGTAATATAATCCCTTTGTCTCAATATCTCATTAAGCAGGTTTCATGATAATTTCATCAACTTTTATGCTTGATACGTCGTTCTTTGACTACCTGAAATGAACTATTCGTTACACCATGGACATGGAATTTCACGCGACAGTTCTATTTCAATCAAATGGCCTACATATCAACTTCTATAAATGGAAGAGACAAATCCTTTCTCGACTTATCCATTAATAATATGCCACTCGTGATGCACCCAACATACCCTACTTCCCGCCAACTGTCTGCGTAACAGTTTTTGTCAGTAAATCAAAGTGCGTGATTTGTGAAACGTATTAATGATAATATTAAAATCTAAGGATCATTAAACACTCTCATATATAGAAATATCCGATGACACCAAAACATGTAGAATTCCTACTGGTGGGTCTATTCTCATAATCTCCTGTCTTGGAGATTACCAAGTGCGAACTTCATTAGATGAAGTCTCATCTGCTTATGAGTACTCACACCTGATGGTCTACATGCTATGTGTCCCATCATATCATCTCATCCAATCATAGAACTATATTTAAGAATATTATTATAGAATTTCAAGGTTCTCATCATAGCCGGGAACTTCCATGACCTTATCAATGCAACAAATACTCTAGGACATTATTATATCATAGTCATGGAGAAAAATGAACAATATGTAATAATATGTTTAATATTTAAATAAATTAAATATCCATGTAATCAAAGTACAACCAATTGGTTCTAGGACACCAACTCTTACAAAATCCAACTTGGACTAGAGCTAACTGCCTACGACTTTCAGTCCACTAGACCTCACATGGTGATCATGTTTCTGCTGAGTCAAGGCTTTAGTCAAGGGGTCTTCCATGTTGTCTTCTATGGAAATACTCATCATTGCAACTTCACCTCTTTGAGAAAAATTTCTCAAGAGATGATACTTCCGAAGTATGTGCTTCGTTCGCTGATGTGACCTTGGCTCTTTTGCGAGAGCCACCACTGCAGTATTATCACAGTACAATGTGATGGGATCTTTACTGCTAGGTATCACATCAAGATCCTGGATGATGATTTGCATCTAAACTGCTTCTTTAACTACCTTAGAAGCTGCAATATACTCAGACTCTACTGTAGAATCTGCGACCACACTCTGCTTTGAGCTCTTCCAGCTCACTACACCTCCATTCAAAGTGAATATGTATCCCGTTTGCAACTTCATGTCATCTTGATCAGTATGGAAACTATAATTTTCATATCCTATGATGACTAGTTCCTCATCTCCTCCATAAACTAGGAACACACCCTTAGTACACCTCAAATACTTTAGGATAGTCTTGACTGCCATCCAATGATGGTCACCTGGGTCATCTTGATATCTGCCTACCGCACTCAATGCATAGGTGACATCCAGCCTAGTACATAGCATGACATACATGACTAACCTAATTTCTGATGCGTATGGAGTCCTTTCCATTATCTTTCTTTACTCATGTGTTTTAGGACACATTTTCTTGGAAAGATGAATTCCACGTGATGCTGGAAACAATACCCTCTTGGATTGTTCCATACGGAACCTCTTCAGTATCTTATCAATGTATGTAATTTGAATTAGGCCCAAAAATCTCTTGGATATATCACGATGGATCTTGATCCCAAGAATATATGCTACCTCTCCCAAGTCCTTCATGTAGAAGCATTGATTAAACCATGCCTTAACAGACTGTAAGACTGGTATCTCGTTTCCAATAAGTAATATGTCATTAATATATACTATTAGGAAAATAACTGCACTCCCACTAAACCATTTGTATACACAAGGCTCACATTCATTATTGATAAAACCAAATTTTATTATTGCTTCATCAGAATGAATGCTCCATAACCTGAATGATTTCTTTAATCCATAAATGGATTTCTGAAACTTGCATACCTTATTGGCATCCTTTGGAGTCATAAACCCTTCAGGTTGTGTCATATAGACATCTTCCTAAAGGTTCCCATTAAGGAAGGCTGTTTTGATATCTATTCGCCAAATCTCATAGTCATGGAAAGTGATAATGGCCAATATAATTCTGATGGATTTCAACATTTCAACTAGTGAAAAGGTTTCGTCGTAGTCAATGCCTTGACGCTGTTTGAACCCTTTTGCAACCAGTCATGCCTTATAGGTACTGACTTGTACTTCTATGTATAGTTTCTTCTTGAATACCCATTTGGAACCAACAGACTTTACATCAACTGGAGGATCTACCAAAATCCAGACTTGGTTTTGGTATATGGAATCCATTTCAAAATTCATGGCTTCTTTCCACTTGGAAACATCTATGACACTTACTAATTCCTTATAGGTTATAGGATCATCATTATCAGCTAATAATGATTCACCATTTTTGGTAACTAGAAAACCATATTGTTCCAGTTCTCTAACCTCTCTTGTACTCCTACACAACTCTTGTGTCTCTGGAACAGTTCTTTCTTTCATAGGGCTTTGTGGAATCTGTTCCTATACCAACTCTTGTATACCATGATCCTCGAATTCATTGAAGTCTATCTTGCTCCCACTATCTCTTTTGGAGATGTTCTCCCTATCAAGGAATATGGCATGTCTTTCCACTATAACCTTTTTTGTTCGAGGGGTTGTATAGGTGATATCCCCTTGTTTCCTTGAGGTATCCTATAAAGGTACACTTTGTGCCTTGGGTTTCAAGTTTGTTACCTGAAGAATCCTTAACAAACACATCACTTCCCCACACTTGTAAATTTGATAATATGACTTTCTTTCCACTCCAGAACTCATATGGAATACCATTTATCGATTTAGTTGGTACTTGGTTTAGTATGTGCACCACTGTTTGTAATTCATATCCCCAAAAGGATAATGGAAGACTCATATGACTCATCATTGATCTCACCATGTACAACATGGTGGGGTTCCTCCTTTCGTTCACACCATTCCACTAGGGCGTGTATGGAGGAGTGACTTGGGATAGGATCCCAAACTCCCGTAAGTAATCAATGAAGTCTTGATTAAGATATTCTCCACCTTGGTATGAGTGGAGTTTCTTAATCATCTTACCAAGCTGGTTCTCAACGTCATTCTTGTATTCTTTGAACTTATCAAAAGAATCCGACTTGCACCTCATTAAGTAGATATATCCATATCTACTAAAATCATCAGTAAAAGTTGTGAAGTATGAGTACCCTCCCCGTACTTCAATTGGAAATGGTCCACACACATCGGTACGAACCAATTCAAGAAGTTCTTTAGCCCTTTCACCTTTCCCACTAAATGGGTCTTTGGTTATTTTGCCTTGTAAACATGCATGACATATGCCAAGTGGTTTTAGTTCAAAATAATCTAAATATCCATCTTGATGTAACTTTGTCAAGCATTTCTCGTTTACATAACCTAGCCAGTGATGCCAAAGTTGGGTGTGGTTTGAGTCATGTGAAGTATCTTTGTTATCGATTTCCATTAATTAGTTTGTGTAATCCAACATGTAAAGACCATTGTATAAATGTGACCTACCAAAACAAATGACATATTTGTAAAAGAAGAAACATTCATTTCCAAATTTGAAAATAAATACATCTATATCTAATCTGGATACAGAAATAATATTTTTAGTAATAGATGACACATAATAACAACCCTTTAACACCAAGATCATCCCAGTTGGCGACGTGAGGTGGTAGTCCCCGACAACTATAACAGTAATTTTGGCTCCGTTGGATGCTCGTAGATCTACCTCCCCTCGAACAATCTTCCTAAATATATTTAGTTCCTATATCTGGATACATATGTGAGCACCACAAGCTGTATCTAATAACCAATTTGTATAAACAGATAGATTACATTCGATAACAAATGCACCTGAAGCTTCCCCTTGCTTCTTAGGTTGGGTGCAGTTCTTCTTCCAGTGGCCCTTTTTGCCACATGCGAAACAAACAACCTCATGTTCCCTTGCCTCCCCTTTGATCTTCATTTTCTTGGAAGGTCGTGAAGAAGCTTTGGGCTTAAAGATCTTCGCCTTCCCTTTCCTCTTATTCACCATAAGGACAAAAGGCTTTTCATGCTAAATATCTTTTTCCACTTGGAAAATGAGGATAAGAAGATCAGATATAGACTTCTCAATTTTGTTCATATTGAAATTGACAACAAAGTTAGAGAAGCTCTGAGGGAGTGATGTGAGAATGATATCAGTGCCCAGTTCTTCAGGAAGTTTAAAACCTAGAACTTCCAGGCCCTCAATGTAACCAATGAGCTTGACTACATGAGGTCCAGCTGAGGCACCTTCTCCAAGCTTACTCTGAATGAGTGCCTTATAGATCTCAAACCTTTCCTATATTTTTCTCTCCTGGTAAAGACCACTGAGGTGCTCGAACATGATATAAGCATCCATGTTTTCATGAGACTTCATGAGCTCATTAGACATTGATGATAACATCAAACGTTGAACGTCGACTGTGTCATTTATATATTTCTCATAGACCAGGAAATCCCCATCACTCACCTATTTGGAAGGAAAATTAGGTAATGCTGACTCCAGCATGTAAGAATTCCATTCATGGCGTAGTATAACCTGAAGGCGTCTAAACCATTCTTGGAAGTTACTGCCGATGATGATGTTTTCTTTATCCAGAATTGATCCTAGGGATCGTGTGGTTGATGAGCTTGTCATTTTTATTATACAGTTAAAAGATCAAATCATTATTACTTTATTGATTACATTTTATGATAAATAATAAATTTTATTAAGTCTCCCACTATTTTATCAAGTTCCAATGACCCTCACCATTGAACTCGAAATGTCCAGTTGCTATGAAATTCTAGTTGAAAGGATCCATATTCCCCTTCACATAACCCCAACAAGGGTTGGTCAAGCTATTAGAAGGTATTTAGGTAGGAAGGTCTTTTCCAAATGAGTGTTTGTAGCTCCTTGATCTATTGAGTGGACTCCCCAATCCTGAAATCATGAATTTGGATTTCCTCAACTCTTGCCTCCAATATTACACCAAGTCTAGAAATGACTAATCCACTTGATGTAATATGGTTAAGTAAACCTGAAACCTTTCATAAGGGATTCCTATACAAAAGTAAGTGTCCCAACAAGGGTTGGTCAAACACATAGTTTTATTGAGTTTTTCCCTTAATCAAGTAACAGAAGGATTCGTCTAACTTAATATTTTATTTGAGGGATTTTTATCTCTTATGTGTGAATTGATTATTGTCATTATCACATGCTTTTTAATATTAACTGGAACTTACTTAAGTTATTAACCATGTCTTGATAATATTTACACATAAGTCTGGTTTATTTTAGTTCCATCTTGCATGCTCGTTTAATTCATTAATCATGTGGTCATGATAACAAATTTATAATGATAAACCATGTAACTTACAGAAATAAAATAAAGGGAATGATCATAAGTTTTTCTAATGGTTAGTTTATCTAGCAGTTGATAAACTAACCTTGACCTAGGGTAGAAACATCTTGAACCTTTTGGGTTCATGTTTACAGCTTTCCACCTATCCACCTCTGTATCTCCTGGGATTGGTTTCATCTCGACTCCTTCTTGAACCATATCCACTAGCTTGGGAGTTCCATAAATTACATATGCCTTTTTTAACTCACATTCATGTGAGGGGTAAAAAGGGGTTTTATATAAAAAACCTTAGGCATGCATGCCCTACATATTAATGAGGAGAAGACTCATAGGACAAAAAATTTAATTTAAATAAATAAATTTAAAGAAACCATCCACATACAAAGGTCTCGGTCTAGCTCATGATCATCCATACATGCAATGATATTTACGCATAAATAAAACTAGCATTAAATTATTTAATCGTTATTGTTTAAGATAAATAACACTCAAATCAATTAATTATTATCTTTAATTAATCAATCCTTTTATCATAAAACCTTTTCTGATTTTTTTTGAGATTCTCATCCATCATAATTTTAAAAAAATAAATTCATTTAAAATTATCTTTGTACTTAACTTGTACCTTGGAGGCAACCTGGTGAATTCCTATTCATAACTACCCAATGAGTATAAATGAACATTACGAAAATGTTAAATTAAACACACATATATAAAACACCTATCACATGTTGTGCTTCATCTTTACGCCCTCACGATGGTACACATCTCAAGGGTTTGTATAATATAATAATAAATTTTAATAAATCTGCGTAATTTGGATGAGTACATGGTGTGTAGTTCTAACTACACAACGTGTACTATTTTTCACCATACATTCTAAGTACATGCCCTGGGAAACAGTGTGTGAGTGTACTTCATAAATCTTTGGAGTACACAGTGTGTCTAGTGGGCCACACACCATGTAGTTTCTCGTTATACGGTCTCTAGTCGGGAAATCCATGTACGGGGTAGACGGTCCAACCCTAACCTGAAGGGACTACACATCGTGTCTAGTTGGCCACATGGTGTGTAATTTGGAAATCGCGTGCCACCTTTTCCTGTTCAACACACAGATTCATTAAGACTTAGACAAACTCCAATGACATGGCTTGGTTTGGCGGACCAGACCCGGTGCATTGAACCTTGGCTACATGGCGTGTACTGCCGAATACACATCATGTGTTCTAGTGTTGTACGACCAAGAACCTTTGGCACCTCTGGATGAGGTCCTCTGTTTTATTTTAATAAAAATTAGAATAAAAGATCATTTATGTAAGGTGAACGAGAAACGAAATAGGAGGAACAGATCTCGAGATTCATATTTGTAGAACGATTAAATTGAATTGAAACAAATAAATTATTAAATCCGTAAACCATCAAAGAAATATTTAAATAATTATAAACTATGATGCAACCTAGCTTTGATACTACTTGTAGATTCTGGGCGCAGTGGAAGCGTGGTTGGTCTGGCACCCAACTTTGATTTTTACCATGATCAATGATTATTCCGAGATCAATACGATGATGAAAGCCAGTCTCCATAGAATAGAATCAAAGATTTTGATAAAGACTGAAGATCCCCAAAACCTTTAGAGAGTATCTTGCGCATCATGTTTATAATTAATTTAATTAATTTCAAAAAGAAAACAATACCTGAATTTTCGGTATTTTCTTCCTTGATGATGTTGATCGACCAAATTGACCCTTTTAGATTATCTTGTTGCACTTATAAGGATCCAAACTAAAATCCCTCTAGCGGTGATCCACACATGCTCTGATGGCCTCCGATCAACACCGCTCGTTCTCCGGGTGCTAGCATGATGAAGCGAGTGTCTTGTGTCGGTCGTTCTTGATTTCTTGTTCTTCGACCTTGAAGAACGTATCTCATTATTGAGAGGGGTGATAAGAGGATTCTAGAGAGAAATTGTTTAGCTCAACAATTCTCAATTCACTAGGTGTGTTGTTCGTTACTTGAAACAATAGACGTATGTGTCTATTTATTGGCACGGGGCTTCAGTTACAATATTTAATTGCATAAAAACAATTAAATATATTCATAACCTTAGAAAAAACTCATGCTATTAGTAATAACACCGCATCATTATTTATGGTACACCAAATTTCACAAAATGGAATTATAAATAAAATTCTGCGTCACAAAATAATAACATCATTATTTTAATTTGTGCCAACTAGTTAAATAATTATTTATCATCTTGCAAATAATTATTTCACTACCAGACTGGCCTTGGTCCTCTCGAACTTCACTTCCATTTATTGAACACCCGAATAAATAAATAAATAAATTATTCTCTTAAATAAATATTTTATTTACAAACTATTAAATAAATATTTATCAAATCTTCAATAAAATAGATAAATATATTTTACCCACAATCTGATGAATAAATATTTATTTAATTTATGCAATCATTTTAACTTGAATAAAATTACTCCATTTCCTTGAGAATAATATTTATTAATTAAATTCAAATAGAATTTAACCGAGACCACCAGAAACACTTAGTGTGTGACCTTCTAGGATTCTTTCTTTTTGGCATTAGGCGGACTTTCCTAAAGTCCAAGAGTACTGTCTTGAAACGGGTCAAGGAACCCAAGAGAAAGAACATAAGGTCACAAAAATGACATCCTCATATGAACGCTCACTGTGTAATATAATACCTTTGTCGCAATATCTCATCAAGTAGGTTTCATGATAGTGTCATCAACTTTTATGCTTGATACATCGTTCTTTTAATACCTGAAATGAACTCGTCGTTACACCATGGCCATGGAATTTTGCGCAACGGTTCTATTTCAATCAAAGGGCCAAGATATCAACATCTATAAATGGAAGGGAAAAATCATTCCTCGACTTATCCATTAATAATATACCACTCGTGACACACCCAACGTACCCTACTTCCCGCCAACTGTCTGCGTGACGATTTTTGTCAATAAATCAAAGTGCGTGAGTCATGACACATATTAATGATAATATTAAAGTCTAAGGATTATTACACATGCTCGTAGATAGAAATATCTGATGACACCAAAACATGCAGAATTCCTATTAGCGGGTCTGTTCTCATAATCTCTTGTCTTAGAGATCACCAAGTGTGAAATTCATGAGAGGAAGTCTCATATGCTTATGAGTACTAACACCTGACGGTCTGCATGCTATGTGTCCCATCATAGTATGTCATCCAACCATAGAACTATATTTAAGAATATTTTTATATCATTTCAAGGTTCTCATCATAGATGGGAACTTCCATGACATTATCAGTGAAACAAATACTCTAGGACATTATTACATCATATTCATGCAGAACAATGAACAATATGTAATAAGATGTTTAATATTTAAATAAATTAAATATCCATGTAATCAAAGTACAACCAGTTGGTTCTAGGACACCAAATCTTACATAGAGTACCCCGAGCTATTTGATGTTTAACTCTTCTCTTGTAACGTTTTTCTTTTGTGTATGTTGACCTTTATAGTATATGAGTTATTTAATTTTGTTTCTTATTGTGTATTTACTCTTTTTTGAGAGGTATCTTCCCTAGGAGAGTGTTTAAGAGTGAGTTGTTATTGTGCGTGGTTTCACGCTGTTCCTGTTATGAAGCGGTTGAGCTCCTATGATGACGTGATTTTTGAGAGGTATCTCATGGGGTGACTGTTCAAACGAACCCATTTTAATTTTCTCTTGGGGTTTGGTTTTGGATTTTCAAGGATGAGAATGTTTTGAGAGGTATCTAATGTAAGAGACCAGATCTGTCTTGTTCGACCCTTTGCATGTTTTTGAAGCTCATGGTTCTCATAAGAGGCCTAGAGCAGGCCTGAAGGTGTTTGGATGCTAAAATATAGAATCAAGGAGAATTCATGATGTGTAAGGGCTTCACATTATGAATGTGAGGTTCACGGCTTGTGTAAGGCTGGTTCACAGGGTGCTTCACTATGTGAAATAAATCGGGGTTAAATGGTTCATGGAGATGTGTTTTTTGGTGAAACTTAAAATTCAATACTTTCATGATGTGAAAAGGTTTCACACCATTGAAATCCTCCGTGAAACTCACCTTTATAAGCTACAATTCATTTGGTTTTCTCAAACCCTACACCCTCTCTCTCGATTTCCAGGCGCTTCACGACACCCTCTCCAAGAGTTTTGGAATCCCTTCGATGGGGATTGATTCTCGGATTTCCATCTTAGATTCATGGTGATTCTATGTACGTTATATATCTTTTCTCATGGTTCTTCTATCTAAAACCTTCCATCTCTTCTTTCCATGTGATGGTGACTTCTCTGTCATTCTAATAGATTTTTTCTTGGTTGTTTATTGGTGCGGTTGTGGTCGTGTGAAGAACATTGACACCTTTGAGGTATGAAATTCATTTCTACTCCTATTTATTTATGTTTAATCATAAAGTTAGCATGGTTTAACCCTTTGGATGACAATGGAATTAAATTAATAATTATTGAACCATATTAATAAAGAATTGGTTGTAGCGATAGCATATTGTTGCTTTATACCACGATAATAGTTTGCCTCTTGATTTTCTAGATAGCGTGCTATCTACAATATGATTATTATCATGTCTTGTGATGATATAGATTAACATGTTGTTCTTGATGGAAAATAGTAAATAATTTTAAGCTGTAATTAATAGATAATTAATTGGTTGTAAAATAAAGACATGTTTAGTGAATCTGGTGTTTATTGTAATTTGATAATGGTCAAATTGATGTTGACCACATGTTTAATTAAATATTTAATTTCATGTGTTGATGGAATTTAATGAATAATGGCATGAATGTTAATTATTATTTATGGAAAGAAATAAAGGCATGCTAATAAATTAGAATCCCAAAAGTTTGTTGAAACTGGAATGTATGCTGAGAAGCATGTTTAAATTAATTGTTTAATTAATTTAGTATATTGTTACATCTTGATGCCTTAGGTTTCCCCTAGTTAGAACCTATGAATAATGATTTGGTTAATTCAAGATAGAATACAAACCAGTTGTTTGATAAAGATAATTTCTAGGGTATGAGTTTCCTATCTACTTGACCTTGAGTTTGGAGCCATGAGAGCTCATTTGTGTGTGAAGGTCAGATGACTTTCTTTAGGGACTAGATTTACCTGTTAGAAAATATTGTTTTTTTCCTATTACTTTTTGTGATGTGTTCCAAATTTGAGATTCTCTATGCAATATGATATGGGGCAGGGAGGCCTTGATGTGATATGATCCTGATATGACTGATGTTATGTGGGCGGGGTGGATCGAATGACGTGGCAGTAGTTGACGCCTGCGATGACGATATTAATTAGGATATGCCTGTGGGTGTTTTGGATGACATCAAAGATGTTAGAATGGGTTGAAGATGAGATTACCCATTGATATGATAAAGTTGGATGCTTGCTTAAAATGAATATGTTTAATGACCAATGGTCGAGTTTCTTATATTATCTGTATTCCTTTCCCCATTGCTTGAGGTAGTTGAATGTGATTGGGTGCATGTTTCTTCTTGGTGGTATCTTAGGATGGTTATCCTAGAGTATATGTATTATGTAATGATGTTAATAATTAATAAATAATTATTAACCCACTGGGTTGGTGTTGATGGAATGTAAATACTGAAAAGATGTTAAACTTGAGAAACCATGTACTCGGTTTGGATTATGCATGAAGGGCATGGAATTTACTCTCATGATTAATGTAATGTAATGTGGACTAATGTTAATGGTTAATTTAATGTCTAATGAATTAATTAATGGAATAAAATGATAAAAAGGAAATAAGTAATTAATGTAGCTCTTTTAAATGCTTGTGTTCTTATAGAATATTTGGTCTTAGTAGCGACAACTGAGATTCTGAGCAACATTAGTTGTAGTTGAGTCCAAGACTAGGTTATTCTCATAGTGTGGTTGTGACCTATATTATATCCTATATATTATATGATTTCATACACTACCCACCCATGTCGTTTAGGGTGACAGACATCCATTAGATTCTGGGAGAGTGTTTTCCCCAATATCCTGATGGGAGGATGGATAGGTGACTAACCCTTCTGGCCCCGTTCTCTTCTCTTGGTAGTTACTTGTGCTAGTATGCATGGTGGTTAGTTTACCCATATATGTGTGTAGAGATCTGTGATGGATTGTGGTTATTTCACATACATGTATCTCCAGATATAGTATCCAAAGGATTATTATAGGTATGATGTGTATAGACTATGACAGCTTGAAGTACTTACTCAGGGTATGGGCTGTGATGACTTGAGGTATAGTACCCGATGTATGATACATGTCATATGGACTATGATGGATCCTAAAAACTACTCAGTTACTATATAAGGATATATGGATGGGATGATGTGATGATGTGATGCACACAGTGCATGTTGTGATGACTTGGACATGTTTCTGTCGGCTGGCTTATTTTGGAGAGAGATGGATCAGGATGTGAGACATTGGGGCAGAGTGCTAAACTAGTGGGGAAGCGTGAGCAGGGTACCTTTGATGTTTCATTACTATATTATATTCCATCTTGTATGTGATACTTGTTGAGAGTTAGCCATGGTGAGGCTGAGAACTTAGTATTCCTGTTTAGTTGATGAGTTAGTTTCATTGTTGTTCACTGTGATTTAGCATACTTTATTTATCTTTTACATGAGAGGCTTCAGAGAGGATCCTACTAAGTATATTTTTATGCTCACTCTATGTATATATAAATTATTTTTCAGGTCAACCAGAGCAGGTTGGAGATCAAATTGGATATTACTAGCTCGTGGTTTTACAGGAGCTTTTTGGGCATTGTGGTTGTTGCCGTATTTACTTTTTGGTACTTACAGTTTTCCTTTTAATTGTTATAGTACTATTTGGCATTGCATGTTTGCACTTGATATTTCTTTATATATATGTCTGAGAAGGCATTGATTGGTGTATCTATCTTATCTCTCTCTCTTCTGCATGTTCTCTTAGAAGTTAATGCCTCATATATGCATGTTTATTATACCCTCAGTGCTAGTTTCCAACCCGGGGCTTGATTGAGGCGGGACCCGAGCAGTCACCATCTCCCTTCTCTCATTGCTAGCCTAGGAGGGGTACACTTTGGGGGGAGGGGGTCATGAAAATAATTAGACAATTTCAATTTAATTCATGAGTCTGTAATATCTAAATAATTAAAATAAGTTTAAATAAAATTGCAATTAAATCAATAGGATTTCTATTTATCACACATTTATCCCAAATCATTAAGAAGAGTAATTAATACACACTTCATACCACATCTATAAATAGATTTACTTATTCTTTTTCTATCATAATTATCACAAGACATCACCCTTACAAAAAAAATTAAATTTTATAATAATAATTTGTAGAAAATTATATATTAAATGGTAAAATCTTGAAGCCAATACCTAATATGAAATGGTAAAATCTTGAAGTCAATTTCCCACTAGCCTAGATTACAAAACAATCCATTCAATAAAAATTTGAGTCAGCGATGGTGGTGAGGTAGTCAGGAAGGGAGAGGGGGAAGGCTTGCTGCATCAGTCGGTTGAGGGAGTGAAAGATGGGGAAAGGGTGGCCACCAGAGGGATGCTTCGTGATGGTGGGTGGTCGGACCGGGCTAAAGACAATGATGGTGGGGCGACCGTAGATAGAAATAAATAAATAAAGGACACAAAAAATATAACGTGGTTTGGACCAGGTATGCCTGAGAGAGGTGATCAACAACATTGATAAACGAGGGGGGGGGAGAGAAATAATAACATACCTTAGATTTGAGAGATTTGATTCATCCGAGAGAAGGTCAAGGGGGAGTGGTGGAAAATATGAACTTCCATGAGAGATTGAACGGTGCGAGGAAAATCAGTTCGATTAGGGTCTATTTAAAAGAACAGGAAGATTTTTATCAACATTTTCAAAAAAGCACCGACTCAGATCGTTTTTATTAGTGCTAAAATAATAAGCACTAATAAAAGATATCTTTATCAATGCTAAAGTTTTAGTGCTGAAAAAGACCTATATAATTAATTTTAATAACACAATTAATGTAAATAAAATTTTTAATTCATATAATAATAAATAAATAAATATAAATGTATATAATTATAAATATATTAAAATAATTGTAAATATGTATTTATAAATATAATTATAGATAAATATTTATATTTATAATTACAAATAAATATATTTATATAATTATATATATTTAATAAATATAAATATAGTAAATATATTCATTATTTAAATATATAATTAATTAATTATAATTATATAAATACTTAAAAAATATATATATTTAATTATAAGTATAAATATAAAATTTTATAAATATAGTAAATATACATTTATAAATATATTTATTTCTAAATATTTATTTACAAATATATTTTTAACATTATTAATGAATATATAATATTAAATGCATAGATGTTAAATATGAGTGAAATTGAATAATTAAAAATGAACAGAATTTAAAAATATTGAAAAATGGATAAGTTTTATTAATTATACAAATTATTAGAAAAATAAAATGTGGATATATATCGAAATGAAGATGAATACATATTTCCAAGTATCTTGTACCCGAGTGGTAGAGTCTCCTGCTTGGCATCCAAAAGACCCAGGATTAAATCCGGATATGGGTGAATTTTAGGGTTAATGTAGTAGTATTGTAGTAGATACTATGCAGTACTGTAGTAGATGGAACTATTCATCTGATTTGGACCTTTGGTCCATCAGTTTAGGCATATGAGCCTTAGGGCCTTCGGGCCACCAAGACCTTTAGGCCACTAAAGGCCTTCAGGCCATCATAGGCCTTCGGGCCACCGGGCCTCTGGGTCACAAAGGACCAAGAAGCTGCCCGAACATACCATACAGGAGCATGCCCCAGAAGTGGATTCAAAGAAAGTAGCATCCACCATATTATATCTAACCAGATTGGAAAAACAAGAGGGTATGACAATTTTCATCGGTACCAGGAACCATGCAGCTCTATATGAGACAATATTAGTCAATCAGCCATGCGAGGTGGGGAGTTAGGCACCTTCAAATATACAGATGCTGAGGATGGGTAGTTCCAAAGTTTAGTCAGGTGTTGGGTCTTAAAATATCATGTCTTGGGCCTTGTGTCTTTGGGCCTTTGAGTAATGTACATGCCTTATGCCTCTAGGCCTACAAGACATGTAAGGGTTCCCCCTCAACCCTTAAAAGGGGGGATTATCCAAAAATAAATAAAAATATAAGGCCTTCAAGATTTCAGATTAATATGAATATATATTGAAAATATTAAAACACAATAAATAAATATGTATAAATAAATATTAGAAGATGATTAAATTCCAAAAAAATAAAAAAAATACTAAAAATGAATAAATAATACTACCTTAAATAATATTAAAAATAAATAAATAAAATTTACCGATTAAAACATAATATGTTAGATATATTATGTTACTAAATAAAATTTTAAAATGAATATTAAAATTTGAATAAATTACATAAATATTAGGTGTGTGTGTTTCTATATAAGATTTCATTAATTACGTAAATACTTGTGTGTGAAATTAATGTGTGTATACATATATATACAAGTTTGATATATGTTAAATTTAACAATGACATTATATAATATGTAACGTCTATTAATGAAATAAATAATAATAAGAATGAATAAATTTAAAAAATGAATAATTGCTATTAATTATATAGATGATTTTAAAAAATTAAAAATGAATATTTATATATGTTAAAATTAAAATGAATACATATTAATAATATAAATTACAACCATATTAAAAACATTAAATATTAATGAATAACTATGTATAAATAAATATTAGAAAATGGATAAAATTATAAAAATATTGAACACTGAAAAATGGAAAATGAATAAATTACAAAAAATATTAAATACATTAATAAATAATTATGTATAAAAAACAATAAAAATGAATAAATTACAAAAATATTAAATGAATAGATATTTAGAATCAATAAATTATAAAAAAAGTAAGGACACACTTAACATTATTAATAAATAATTTATATTAAATGAATTCATGTTAAAAATGAGTGAAATTTAATTATATACATATATAATTAAATAATTAATATACTGTTTATAATTAATAAAAATGAAGAAATTTATTAAATACTTAATATAATAAATTAACAGTATATTAATTATTTAATTAGTATATTAAGTATTTAATAATTTTATTCATTTTTATTAATTATAAATAATATATTAATTATTTAATTATATATATAATTAATATACTATTTATTAATATATATATATATATATATTAAATTTAATAAATTCAATTATAAAAAATTTTGGGGTTAGCCCAGTCCAGCCTGTGAACCCGCATGAATATATATTTAAATAAAAATAAAAATATATTAATTATATAAATTAAAACTATATTGAAAACATTAAATGTTAAAAATTTTTATTAAAAAATTTATCAATGAAATGCTTATTAATAAAAATGAATAAATTTAATACACACACACACACACATAGTAATAAATAGTTTATTAATTATTTAATTAATATTTACTAAATTTATTCTTTTTTATTAATTATAAATAGTGTATTAATTATTTAATTATATATATATATATTTGTAATTTATTAATTTTGAATTAAATAATTAATATACCATTTATTATCATATATGTAATGCCCTGACCCCAAAATCCCGGAGCTGGTGCATTATTTTATTTTGGAATGATTACAAGGAATCAAATCCTGAAGGATTGATCAGTTTATCAGTCTTAGAAGACCAAATTACATTCATGATACCTATAATACATAGAGAAAAGAAAATAAAACATGATACAATATGAAATAAACTGCATCCTTGAAAGCTTTTTTAAAGTTTTCTTCTTCAAAAACCAGGGAAAGGAAACATAAGAATGGGGTGAGCTCAGATGGTCAATAAGGGTAAGTAATATAGTGGAATACATCATAAACATAAACATTAGACATTGTGAATAACTAAAAACACATGTCTTTAAAAATAAATTTGAACACATTATGACAAGAATAAGAGTTGAGTAAATAATGACATAATAGAGAATAATCATAGGTATTCTGCTAGTTTAATAACCACATGAACTTTCAATTACTAGTTTCATAATGATGGAATTCATAATATTGGACATCATAACTATACCATCAAGGCCTCGTGCAAAGACCATAAATAACCATTTTGTTAAGGCCTTGTGACAAGATCGTAGTTTGTCTCATGAGACCTACCGATGCATTGAGGGGATATAGAGGTCCCCGCCTGTCACTTACTAAGTCCAATGCATTCCTTATATAAATAGGGATAAACATAAACAAAATATACATTCATATTGAAACTAACATATGAAATGTAAATAACTTTTCCTGAACATTAAGCATAAATACTAACCATCCAGAGTAAATTGGTGAATGGTTTTAAGATAGAACATCCATAGTAAAACTAATCATAAACCATTAAATTAAATATGGTATATGATATCATAAAAAATTAATCCCAATAATACATAATAACTAACAAGAGTGTTGGAATAGATGAAGATACTCTTATAAAATCATCGAGCAATTCTTGTGATAAATACTCTTTTTTTACTTTGAAAAGAAGAGTTATTTTGGAAAAGTATTTGTATAAAACTAGAAGTGAAGTACGATAATATTTTCATAATAAAATTATTTATTTTAGAAAGATAATTTTTGATAAAAATAGATTATGGAGTGATCTTGAAAATAGGTAAGAATTTGAGAAATTACCTTGAATCAGGCTTGTATTTCAGGAAGAATTTTTGAAAGATCCTTTTAAAACATATATCTCCCCATAAATGAAAGTTGGATTATGGTAGATACATATATATATAAAATTCAAACAGAATTTATGAGGAGTACATATGAATAAATAATAATTTAATTGAGGTAAGTAGAGAATAAGAGTAACCCGAATGAAAATGGAGGTTCGGGTAGAAAACCCTTACCTTAATCCTGATGGTGTTCTTCACTTGATCTTAGTGTCATGGATAACCAAATTAAATTCATTAATTAATATTTAAATAACCTTTTCTGTATGTAATTGATTTAGTATAGCCTTATTAAGTTCATTCATGGCCTTATTGATGGGTTTAAGAGGTTCAATTTTATTGTTTGGGACTATTTTCTTCCTTGGTATTTATGATCGGTTTACTTATATACATGTAAGGACAATCATGTAAGATGAGAATGGTTTTCTAGAATAGAATTTGTATTTTATTTGTTAACAAACATAATATTACATGGTTATAGGATTCATTAGGTTATTGGGAGTGAAGATGAATCATTATATAAAACTTTAATGATAATTGTTTAGGTTAATTGGCAGTTTTTGATCACAATGAACTCATTTTGATTTATAAATTATTATCACATGTAAAATAAGATTATAGAACCTTAAATAAGTTATAATACATATATTATAGTTTTTTTCAACCATAAAAATTGTTTCATGACCATAATTGAATATGGTAATAGAAATTGAAAACCTGTCATCCTTGAATGTGATAAATTAACACATCTTGGATGGTGTTTTCATTTATAGTATAAAAGAAGGAGAAAGGAGAGATGATAATGAATTATTCCATTATCATAAAAAAATTAAAGTACATATAAGGTACTGAAGTTATCATAAAATTTGGATGAAAGGAGGCGAGGAAAGAAAAAGAAAAGAAAGGAACTCGAAATAAAATAAATGAAAAGAGGAATTTACCTCTTAAAGTTATCTTCCTTGAGAGCCTCTTTAGGGGAGATGTTTTGGTCTTTTTATGAGACCAAGGGATACTGGACGTTGGGGAGGATCTTGGGAGGAGATTTGAGCATAATTTAGACAAGGCACAAGGCTTGAGAGGAGTGAAAATAAGAGGGAGTGAGGGGGGGGGGGGTTATAGTGGAGGAGAGGAGTGATTTTTGAATATCTTATTCATTAATTTATTATTTTTCTCAAGACAAGCAATGGTATTGATTCTTGTGACCAAGAATAATAATATGTGCATGTGAGTTCACACTAATAGTTTCTTACATCATCCATGATGCAAGTACTAATGTATTTAACCTATAATGTATATATACGGTAAATTACCGCATTTCAATATTCACTAAAAATTCAAATATTTTAAAAAAATACCAAAAATTTACTATAGCCATTTTTCAATGCGTAGAATCCAAAAATGGACTCCATTTTATCAAAATAATTTTTTAAATATGAGAAATTTAATTTTTAATTAAAATAACTATTTACTTGAAAAAATACAGTTTTAAAACCAAAACTGATTTTATAATACCATAAAAAATTAACTAAGGTATTATTAAATTATTATAAAATCATAGGAAAAAAAAATACTGATTTATGAATACATTTTATGAAAAATGAATTATATTTTAATTAATTATAAATTTTTAAATAAATATTTATTGCTCACAAAAATACCAACACTTAATTATTAATGTTTAAAACATTCACTTTCATTTATAATTTGCCTAAATTTTATTTATAATTTGCCTAAATTTTATTTATAATTACATGAGTGAGGTTACTATTTATAAGGGTGCATTACTATTCATAAGGGTCAAGTTACTATTCATAAGGGCATGTCACTATTCATAAGGGTAAGTTACTATTCACAAAAAATTAAGTTGATTCTATCAGACTCTAAATATCTTACTGAACGCAACCGTGTATATCCATTTTTCAAAATTCAAAACAAAAAAGTAGAAAAATTATGTTTAACATCTAAGTTATAACTACAACAAAGTATTGTTTCGTAGAGACTCAGTGTTGTGTGCATATAAGCCATCTAATGAATTGAAATTATTTATGAGAAAATATACCGTAAAATCTTGGGGTGTCATAATAATAGCAAATATATTCATAACATAATTTAGTATTTATCAAAATAATTATAATAGTCAATATATATATAATAATCTATTGATAAAAATGAATTTTTTAATAATCAAATACACATATTCATATTAAGATATTCTTTTACACAAAATAACACTATAAAGTAGTATTTGTTTTTAAAATTAATTTGAAAGCTATAAATTTTAAATATAATAATTATTAATTAAAACACTTAATTTTAAATTATTATTTTTCATAAATTAATGTATTTAAAATTATAAAATAAATTACTGGGGTGTTACAATATATATATATATATATATATATATCAAATTTAATAAATTATATATATATATAATTAAATAGTCAATATACTATTTATTAATATATGTCAATATAAATATATATTTTTATACATGAAATAATAATTTAATTATAAAAAAATGAATAAATATAAATAAATATTAAAAACAAATAAATTTTAAAAAATATTAAAAAAATAAAAATTAAAAACAAACAAATTTAATATATATATATATATATATATTAATATTTAATATATTCATATATGTCAATATATATTTCTATATATTAAATAAGAATTTAATTATAAAAAAATTGAGTAACTCAGCTAGCCCTAAACATGGAGGGCCAACCATTTAGGCATCCTAACAGGGAAGGCCTATTGAGGGAGTGGACCACGACAAACAGAGGGTGGAACAAGGCCTATAGTGAGCCATGCGTGTATACACAAGACCATTTAGGTGTGTGGAGAGTGTATATGGGAGCCCATCCCTGCAAGAGGCTTTTGATGTCGTGATGCTGCAGAATCATATAAAAAGAAGCATCAGAACATCCTCAAGTTCGATATCGGACTCACACACGTGATAACTTTAGTTTTATTAGTTATTTAACTAGCGCTGATAAGGAAGACCTTTATTAGCACCATAAAAGGCACTGATGAAGGGTACCCTTTACGAGCACTATAAAAAAATCACTAATAAAGGTGTTATTGTATTAGCATTTTTTAGCACCCATAAAAATCTCTTTTCACTAGAATTGATAAAAGTTAGCATTGAATAAAACTAAATCTATTGTAGTGATAGTACCATGCACCAGGTGCATAAATTTCCTAGCCCAACCAGCTCTCAGTGTTTCTGGGTATAAGTAATCATATAAGGTGGTTTGAAGCCCCTACAGACCATGTTTCGGTGCTAATATTCCTGTTTAGAACATCTCACCAATTCTTGGTGGATCTATGAAGCATGTAAACCATCATCTTGACCCTCCTTTCTAGAGGCATCTCCTGATACTTGAATATAGATATAATGACCTCTAACCATGACTCAACAGCTTGGGAGCCAATATCCCCTAAGAAAGTAAGTGGATGCTACTACTGGAACTCTCATGCTTGCTCTGATGTTAAGGAGCTCCCTTAATCGACTGCACTAGCTGAAGAAAACAATATCTGAGTTGGGTGTCAGTACCCAACCCATGTATAAGAGGTGATACTATATGAGGCACTTCTAGTGGAACTATAAACGGGTCAGATCCCACCAATTTAGGAGCATGGTCATCACCACATTCTTGGCACACTGCCCAAGGCCTTCGTGGATGCATATATCTATAATGCCAAGCACACACCTCAAAACATGATAAATAACTGAAGATATTTACTCATGATAACATGATAGGAATAAGGTCTCAATACCCAAGATGTACTAACACAACTAAAAAAATCTAAGGGAAGGGTTTTAGTAATTTTCCAAGTTTCAATCAGAGAGGTCCAGTTATATGGAGTGTCAATTGAAAGTTATAGAGGAAAACACCCTTAAAGGTGTAATTTAAATCCCCATTTAATATAAAACCATTCATTCATGAGTCATAATTTATCAACTTTTATAATTATAGAATAGTTCTATTAGATGAATTACCATTCCCAAGTTATAAATTCATAACTTTATAATTTACAATTGGCCTTCATGTAACTACAACTAGATGTTTACATCTGGTCTCAGGATCTAACAAGATCATATATGATGATTTGATTATATGGATCATAATTCCCAATTTATAGAGGCACAAAATTTATAAATTACAATTAAAATCCATTTAATCCTATTCAACTAACATTTTAGCCCATGTAACGAAGGTTCCATGGATCAAACCTATCACAATTGGTTAGTTAAGACTGCAATCATATAAATAAATAGACTAATATGCAATGATAGAATTTAAATAAATGGATTATTCATAATTTTTTTTATCAAAACATGGTTTATCACTTTATTAAAATACACTTAATATTACCAAGACATGTAAAGGATAAAACAAGAAAACATTATGCACAATGAAACAAAATCCCTCAAGTTAATATTAAGTCATCAAGCCTTCCTTTGTCTTAATTAAGATGAACCCATAGTTAAAGTGTCAGTTTGGCCTATGTTGGGGGAAATATTAATTATAAATAAGTCTTAACTAAGATAGTGGGTCGAATTAACTGTATCCGTATTGGGTTTAATGATCTATGTCCGTCTAATACAAATTTGGAGGCAAGTGTTGAAGAAATCTCAGTTAGGATTTATGGATTGGGGAGTCCACTCAATGGATCAAGGAACTACTGGCATATAATTGGAAAGACTACTTACCTAAATAATTTTTTTAAATTTTTATGACTTATGTTTGGATTATAAGAAAATAAGTATGGATCCTTTCCACTAGAATGTCTATAGTGATGGGAAATACCGAGTTCAACGGTGAGGGCCATTGAGACTTGATAAAATAGTGAGAGGCTTAATAAAAATAAAATTCATTATGTCTCACATAAATTATAATAAAGTTAAGTATTAATAATCCAATCTTTTATAATTATAGAATAATGGAAAGTTCATTATCCACATTATCCCTATGATCAATATTGGAGAAAGACCATCTTATTACTGGAAGCAACTTTAAGGAATAGTTTAGATGCTTATGGGTTGTCTTGCACTGTGAACAAAAATTTTACATTCTAGAATACTCATTGCATGATCTTCCTGAAAAGGAGGTGAATGATGAATATTTTTCTATCTATAATAAAAACTTGAGTGACATAGTTGAAATTCAATGTTTAATGCTTTCATCTATGTCTAGTGAACTGATTAAGTCTCATGAAGACATGGATGCTTATAAAATATCCCAACATCTTCATGGTCTTTAGTAAGAGAGATCTAGACAGGAAAAATTTGAGATGTACAAGGAACTATTTCAGAGTAAACTTGGAGAAGGTGTTCCATTTAGGCCTCATGTAGTCAAACTCATTGGCTACATTGAGCACCTAGAGGTTCTAGGGTTGAAACTACCTGAAGAACTGCACACCGTTCTAATTCTTGCATCACTTCCTTAGAGCTTATCCAGATTTTTTATTAATTAAAATATAAAAAACATAGTTAAGTCTCTTTTAGATATTCTCACACTACTTCAAAAATTTGGTAAAGAAACTAAGTGTGAAAATAATTTCGTTCTTATGGTGAATAAAAGGAAATTTCATATGAAGAGGTCTAATTCTAAAGATTCTTCGCAATTCCCTTCCAAGAAGATAAGGATCAAGGGGATATTAAGGGAACATGATGATGCCTGTTTCACATGTGGTAATAAGGGGCATTGGAAGAAAAACATCATCCAGGAAAAAAATCAAGGGTAAGATTCCGATGCATTTTTTATCAAGTGCGATATATCTATTTCTGCAAATTGGATATTAAATACAACATGTGGTGCTCAGATATGTATTAAAATATAGGAAGATTGACTATGGGGAGGTAGATATACAAGCATACAACAAGGCCAGACTTACTACCATAATTATCTAAGACCACCTCCTCATGCTGCTGGTGAGAACGATCTTGGTTTTAAAAGGTTGTTATTATGTTCCACCCGTTACTAAAAACATTATTTATGTATTCAGACTTAATACAGATGGATTTATTTTCAAATTTGGGAATAATTTTTTCCTTATTTTATAAGGACAACATTTTTTTATCATAATAAACATTTAAATAATGGTCTTTACATGTTAGATTATGCAAACCAAGTAATGAAAATTGATAAAGAAACCCGTTCACATGACTCATACCACACCCAACTTTGACATCACCGGGTAGGATATGTTAATGAAAATTTCTTGACTAAATTACACCAAGATGGATATTTATATTATTTTTAACTATAAACACTTGACATCTGTCATGAATATTTACAAGTCAAAATGACCCAAACCCCATTTAGTTGAAAATATGAAAGGGCCAAAGTGATTCTTGAATTAATTCATACCGATGTATGTGAACCATTTATAGTTGAATAAAGTGTTGGGTACTCATAATTAATAAATTTTATTGATTATTTCAGTAGATATGGATATATATACTTTATGAGGTATAAGTTAGATTCCTTTGACAGATTCAAGGATTACAAGAATGAACCTGAGAACCAACTTGGTAAGAAGACTAAGAAACTTCACTCAGACAGTGGTGGAGAATATCTTAATAATGACTTTATTGATTATCTACGTGAGTTTGGGATTCTATCCCAACAAAATCATTGTAACATCACACCCCTTATCATTGGTTTGAGAAGGAAGTGGAATATTACTTGGCCTTAAGTGACATCCCCAAAGTACCAAAGACTGGAAATAAATTCCAAGGGATTCAATGAAATTGGGGCACAATTTTCCATCTGAAAAATAAAAAACCCAACTAAAAATGCCATAACCAAAACCAATACATGATGCATGATAATTATTTCAAATAAATCAAAGTAATTCCATTTATATCAAAACCAAACTACAATAGATTACCACATCAGAAGACAAATAACATCAAATAACACAGTGGAAGACAAAACAAAAAAAAGCCCAAAGACTCCAAAGAAAAAAACTCAAAGCTCCCAAATTTTTCCATACTCTAACTATAAAATAAATCCAAATTATCATGATAAACCACTAAATAATTATGATAATTTACCTTTTTCAGTGTCCCAATGAACAAAATCTACAAAAGAACCAAAGTTCCAAAGCAGGGGTGAGTAATAAAACTCAGTATGTTTTCCACAAATGAATTCCCTACTCATGCCACTAGGATAGAACATGTTAAAACATTTAAATAAAACAATTTCTATAAAAAATTAAAAATATTTTATATCAAATCCAAGAATTTTAATACCAAAACAATTTTTTATACTAATACAGTTTCCAAAAAAAGTAACCGAACAATACTTTATTTTTTTTCAATTTTTTTTAGAATAATCAATTTTATTCCATATATCCATAAATAAAACCATGAATGTTACCCTAGAACTCCCTATACCCACAAGTGGCGAGTCATCCTTTCACCAACCCGTCACTTGTTGAACCATTTTGACGGGGGAAAGTTCATACCCTTATTCATCCCACAAATAATGGTGGAAACTTTATACCCTTATCCATCATGAATGAACATGAACACACACCAACCCTTTGTGCTAAAAACCAATGAAGAAACAAACATTTAAACCATTTCCATACAATAATTATTTTATTGAAAACCTTTATAACAAACTATTTACATATATCCAACAAATCTATATTTTAAAATCACATTTTAAAATAAAGGAAACAAAGCACTTGCATAATAAATTTATACAAATCAAAAAACCATCACTAAAGAGGGTTTCTACCATTCTTTTCACATCGATTCCATAATCAAATTAAATCAAATAAAACAATTTGAAATCTAGCCTTAAATTTATAGAAAGAGGAGTCAAGAGTGAATCCATCTACATCAGAAATTATGATGAAAATGAAGAATGACACTAAAAAACCAACAAAACTCGGTTGAATCTCCAAAAAACCACCTTAGATATCTTTACCTAGTAAAAAAACAACCATATCTCATCATTATTTTCATAAAAAACCTTATATCTATCCACATCAGACTAGATCTAAGAAACTGAGAGAGGGAAGAAAGTAGATCTAAGAAAAACTAAGAAAAAATGCCACAAAAGGAGACTTACCAAGGGAATCAGGCATCAACACACCAAGAAACAACTCTAGATCAATTCTGATTCAACGGGGAAAGATTACACAACCTTTTGTCGGAATAAATATTGATTTAGGGATGGAATGGAAGAAAAACGAGGGGATAAAAGTTAATATCGACCTAGATCCACTTTTTAGGATCTAGTTTTTAAACCGTGCATGATTAGTCACACTGTTAGGAAAACCGTGCACTAACCGTGTGCTAGACCCAACCTCAAGGAGAACCTTTCATGGTTGGACCACACAGTTAGACAACCATGCACCAACCTTTAAAAATATATTTGTCCCACTTTTCACGATTTTTCCTGGGTGGCCGTAAGGTTTAGAAAAGCCATGCATCTAACTGTGTGCCTACCCAGAAGCCCCTATTCCACCTTTCATGGTTTATTGTATAAGTTTTATGGTTTCCAAAAACCATGAACCAACCATGAAACTTTATAAAGGCCCAAAAAATATTCCAAAAGTCTTACAAACCCTCCCAAACTTCACCCAAACACTTTAAATACTTAAAATACATAAAGACAGGGTTACTTACTTGAAAATGGGGGTGCTAAATTCTCCCCACCATTGGGATTTACATCCTCCAAAAGTAGAAAACCATCATTTCCATGCAATATTTCAGTCCATTGATCAACCATTTCCTTCTCCCGTTCCCAAGTTTGTTCCTAAATCTGACCATTTTCCCACAAAACCCGCACTAGACTGATGATTTTTCCATGTAAGAATTTATCTTGCCTATCTACAATCTATACCACAATATGAACCAACAAATCATCTAAATTTAGATTAATGTGATCCCATAGAATCGCATAGTTAGGATCAAGATGATAATTTTTCAACTGAGATACATGAAACACATTATTCATAGCTCTAAAATATAGCGGCAATGCCAATAAATATGCCACATATCCAACTCATTCAAGTATCTCAAAAGGGACAATGTATCTAGGTCATAACTTGAACTGCTTCCCAAAAGGACAATTTCCAAGCCTTAGAGAGATCCTAAAGAATTCATGATCACTCACCTCAAATGACAATATCCATTGATGATAACCCATATACAATTTATGACAAATCTGAGTTGTCTCCATCCATTTCCTAATCAACTAAATCTTCTCTGTTGTTTATTGGATAAGGCTCATCCCAACTAGTGAAACCTCACCTATTTCAACCCAACAAAGTGGAGAATGAAAAGGAATACCATATAATACTTTAAAAGGATCCATATGTATCAAGTCGTGCTAGCTGTTGTTATAAGAGAACTCCACTAACAGTACGTTCTCTTCCAATGAACCACCAAAATCTAAGCCTACAACATGTATTACAAAATTTGTATCTCCTTTAGGATTTCCTATCCATATGAGGATGATACGCCATACTCATGGTCAACTGAGTCCCAAGGTATTTCTATAAGGATTTATAAAAATGAGACATAAACCTCAGATCTCTGTCTGACACTATCGAAACTGGTACTCCATGCCTCTACCACTTCTTGGATATAGTTTTTTGATAAGTCATACACCATATGATATTCATGAATATGGATGAAATTTTCTAAATTTGTGAGATGATCCACTATCACCCATATAGTATCGTGTTTCTAAACCATTCTTGGGGGAAAAGTTACAAAATCTATAGCTATCTGTTCCCATTTCCACACATGAATAGGTAAAGTTTAAAACATACTTCATGGTCACTGATGTTCTAATTTAACCTATTGAAAATTTAAACATCTCTAAAAAAACTCATCCCCCTTCCTTTTCATACCAACTCACCAAAACTATGCTTTGAAAACATTATACTTATTTTATATTCCCAGATGAACAACCCATCTTGAATGGTGGTAAGCATGACGAATTTTTTCCTGACAAACCATAGGTACAACCATCTAATTTCTAAACCATAATACTGAATTCTCATCCAACTTTCATCCCTCAATGGTCTCCCCACCATTGAGTTTTAAACTTATTGCAACACATTTTGAATCATACATCCATGCCTATTTAACTATTGCAACCAAATCAGGAAAAAAAGAAACTGGAAAGAAAACTGTAACATGATCCCATTATTTACATTCCAAGTTCATATCTACTATCACTAAAATTAACTTCCACTGATTTGAAGACTCTTTTTCCAACTGATCATATGAATTTATACTTAATGAATATTCCAATTAATTGCCTTTACCCAATTTATACATCAAGTCAAATTCAAACATTTTAAGATAATATATCCATCTTCTTTATCTCATATTGAATTCCCTTTGTGAGAAAATATGTTTCAATATCTTATGATTCGTAAACACTGTAAATTTCTTACAAAAGAGGTAATGACGCCAAGTATTCAAATCATGGACTATGACAGCTAACTCCAAATCGTGTGTTGGGTAATTCTTCTCATGAAACTGTAACTATATTAATCCATAATCAACAACATGATATCCTTGCATGAGAACACATCCCAACCCAGATCCCAAACCATCAAAATACACTACATACCCCTATCTTGATTCCAGAAATATCAAGATAAGTGCTAATGTAAGGTGAACTTAAAGATCTTGAAAAGAATTCTAACATTAATAATTCCATTGGAATGAAACATTCTCCCTTTTATAATTTTTCATTGATGAATATAGTCATGATAAATCATAAAAAAAATGTTGGTAGTAACCAACCAATCCAAGGAAACTACGTATCTCGAAGAAATTATTTAGTGGTTTCTAAGAGATAACAAACTCTATCTTTTATAGATCTATAAAACACTGTTTTCAGAGTTTACATGGCCAAGGAAACATACATCTTGTATCCAAAAATCAAACATTAATAATTTTTCAAACATATGATGATCTCATAATATTCCCAAAACTATCATCAAGTGTTTCTCATGCTCAACCATTGTCCTTGAATACACCAATATGTCATCCAAAAGCACCACTATAAAAGAATCTAGATACCTCTAAAATATACAATTCATTAATTCCCTAAATACCTATGGTGAATTTGTAAGGCTGAAAGGAATTACTACATATTCATAATGTACATATCTACTCCAGAAATCTATCTTCAAAATAACCTCCTTCCAAACCCATAATTGGTGATATCCTGATCGCAAGTCAATTTTAGAGAAGCAATGAGATCCCCTCAATTTTTCGAATAGATCATCAATTCTTGGAAGTGGATACTAATTCTTTATCATAACTTGGTTAAGATTATGATAATATACACACAACCAAAGAGTTCCATCCACCTTCTTGATAAACAAGATCGATGTTTCCCATAGAGACATACTCGGTTGAATGAACCCTTTGCTTTCTAGCTCTTCCAGCTATACTTTAAACTCCATTAATTTTATTGGTTATATCCTATAATATGGAAGGGAAATAGGTCTAGTCCCTAGAAGGAGATAAATCATAAACCCCACTTCTCCTGTGGGTGGAAACCCTAATAATGTTTTGGTGAAACATTTGGATATTGTTCAAAAACTGCTGGAAAACTGCTATTATCAATATCTTCCATAGATACCAAAGTTAAGGTTGCTAATTGGTATGAGATCATTCTAACTACTGGTGCCAAAAATCCTGTTACACTTGCCTTTATATTTCAGTCTCCTCTAAATAGATGCTTGATTCCATCATCAGTCGCAAAACTAACCCATTGAGTATAATAGTTGATGTGAGCCTATAACATTGTCAACCAATCTATACCCATGATTATATCATAGAACTAAATCTCAATAATAGAGAAATACCATATCAACTCAGATCCTTAATAGTTATTAAACATGCTTTAAACATAAAGGCTCAACATTCTCTTTGACCAAGAGGAGTTTGAAGTTTCAACACAGAAGGCATCATATCAACATTTAAACCCATCAAATCAATAAAACGAGAAGCAATAAAATAATGGGATGCACCCATATCAAATAAATATTGCATAAGGGTAGAATTAAAAATAACCATACCTCTCATAGTAGATGGTTCAGAATGATCATACACGATAAATTTATCTGCTCCATATAAATGCCTACTCTTTGCACTTTGTTCTTTATTTCTTTGTTAAGATTGACCTTATTAAGGAGTCATGGTATTACTTGAATCACCATGGATAGATATATTCTATTGATGAAAATTTTTCCACTTCCCTTATCCCTTCGAAGCATACGATTCTTATGACACATGATAAGTGTCTTGAACACCCAACCTCAGAGCACTATAACAATAATAATGAAGATTTCTCATATAATCGCAATTGTGGAATGCTCTAGGTGGTTCCATACACTATCAATTAATGTGGTAAAAAAAACCACATTGAAAACATCCAGGATGGATCTTTGGTTTTGGAGGAAGATTCACCGATCCATCCATTTGATTCTGAGCCAATCCACTACCTTGGAAATAAGTTTTCCTCTTCTGCTTGCTCCCATCATTATATTTCCCACCATTTCTTATAGATATAAACATGATTCCTCTATCCGTAGCTCCTATGATGTTCCTTTATATAAATGTCACTATATTAACCATATCCATATAATCTTTTATACAAATCACAATAATATTTAAGTGAATCTCCTACCTCAGCACTGATTAAAAAATGCGTGCCTTAATGGACACACTAGCATCAACTTTGATTATAAAGAAGAATAAATTCATAAATTTATCCACATACTCTATCACTATGAGAATATTCTATTTCAAGTTGAATAAGTCTTCAATTATTTCAATTTTGAATGTATGAGGATAGAATTTTTTATTGAACAATTCTTCAAAATCCTCCCAACCATTGCCTTGGTCTAATTTAGCATGAAAAACTAAATCCCACCACTGGAATGGAATATTCTTCAACATATACATCTCTAACTTGACTTTTAGCTCTAATAGTGTGCCTAGGAAATATAATATTCGATTCATCTTATTCAGCCACACCTCTTCCTTTTCTGGTTCTGAATCACCCTGAAAAATGTGTGAATTCCGCTTCTAGAATTGAACAGAATATCCCACTTTCCATGGTTCATTCCATTGGTTCCCTCTATCCGCAACTTGAAAATCTTGGAATATAATATGAACCAACTACCAGTTCACCTGTGGATTAGGTGAAACCACATTCTCAATAGCCTCTTTTGGTTGGTTTCTATGACACTGACTGAGTTCCATTTCTATAAACACAAAAAATGACATAAGTCTCACTCTATAGTAACTAAAGGCTTAAAATTTTAAATGCTACCACATCATCTATCATGAAATTACTTTCCAAAATTCAACATTTCCATGTTCAACCATTTTTTAAAATTTTATCATGCTTTTGAAAATCAACCCATTTTCAAAATACTCATATCATGACTTTTCCAAAATCTCACATTTGAAAACAATTTCAACATTTTTTAACAATTAATTTTTTTGAACCAAATCATATATAATTACTCAAAATGAAATATAAACTTCTAGTGGGAAGTCATTTCTAAAATTCATTTCATGTTGTTCTCATTGGATAAACCCATGACAATGAGGTAATAGTATTATAAGTGTCTCTAAAACACTCATGTTCCCAACTCCCTGGTAACATGAATTTTAAAATAAAAAGTTTATCTATGTATTTTCATGCTCTACATTTCAAGTCTTTATAATCCTACTCCTTTTTACCATCCCAACACAAGGAATAAACCAGAATGTATTTCAACTTTAAGATTGAGAAAAATGATTACCAAGTCAAAGACCAACCAAGACTAATACCACTTAAAAGTCGAGGACCGAACAAGATGATACCACTTGTAACATCTCACCTCTACTCATTTTCTTTAGAAGGTGGTGGGACATGAATTGGCCTTAAGTGGTATCCCCAAGGTGCTAAAGGCAGACAATAAATGCTAAGGGCTTCAATGCAATCGGGGGATGATTTTCCCTTTGGTAAATAAAAAACCCAAACAAACATTACATAACCAAAACCACTACATGATACACAATAACGATGTCAAATAATTCAAATGAATCCCATTGATATCAAAACCAAACTACAATAGAGTACTACAGTGAAATATGACTAACATCAAAGTACACGACGGAAGACAAAACCCACAAAACCCAAAGACTCTAAAGAAAAAAAATCGAAAGCTACCAACATGATCCATGATCCAACTCCAAAATATAGCCCAAATATCATGATGCACCACTAAAGAAGTTTGATACTTCCTTTTCCTATGCTTAGATGAACAAAATCTTCAAAATAATGAAAGTTCCAAAGCAGGAGTGAGTAATGAAACTCAGTAGGTTTTCCCCAAATGAATTCCCCGCTCACTCCACTAGGATAGAACATGTTATCACATTTAAATAAAAAAAATTATATAAATAATTAAAAATATTTTATATCAAATACAAGTTGTTTAATACCAAAATAATTTTCCATGCTAAAATAATTTCCAAAAAATGAAACCAAACAATACTTTAAAACCATTTCACAAATTCCATTTTTTTGGAATAATCCATTTCATTCCATATATCCACAAATCCAACCATGCATGAAACCCTGGAACTCCCTATAATCATGATTGGTGAGTCATCCTTTCACCAAGCCATCACTTAGTGAACCATTTTGATGGGGGAAGGTTCATACCCTTATCCATCCCACAAATAATGGGGGAAACTTTATACCCTTATCCATCCTGAATGAACATGAACACACACCAACCTTTTATGCCAAAAACCAATGCCAAAACAACTATTTTTACTATTTCAATAGAACCATTATTTTATTTAAAACATTTCTAAAAAACCATTTCCATAAATCCAACAAATCTATATTTTTAAATCACATTTTAAAATCAAAAAAATAATGAAATTGCACAACCAATTTCAACAAATCCATAAACCATCACTAAAGAGGGTTCCTACCATTATTTTCACATCAATTACACAATAAAATTCAAGTAATTAAATTTTTTTGAAATTTAGCCTTTAAGTTCTAGAATAAGGAGTTAATATTGAAGCCACCTAACTCATAAATTATGATGAAAATTAATAACGACACTAAAACGCAAATGAAAATGGGTTGAATCTCTAAAAATCCACCTTAGATCTCTTCCCCTAGCAACAAAACAGACATATATCATCATGATTGGCATAAAAAACCTTATATATATTCAAATTAGACTAGATATAATAAACCAAGTGAGGGAAGAAAGTATATCTATGAGAAATTAAGAAAAACTACCACAAAAGGATACTTACCAAGGGAATTGGGCTTCAACGCACTAAGAAATTACTTTGGATCACTTCTGATTCAATGGGGAAAGGTTCTAAAACCTTTGGGAGGAAACTGTAACACCCCGACCCCAGCTACCCAGAGTCGGTGCATTACTTCGTAACATTGGAATGATCACAAAATATCAAGTCTCGAAAGACCGATTAGTTTAGTATCCTTTGAACACTAGATACATTCATAAGTTTTACATTACATCATAAAGTAATACAAAACTACAAAAACATCTTTTCTTCATATCCCCTCATACTATCCCTGCAGGTCATTCATAATATAATTCTTCACATCCTGGAAAAATTAAAACATTGGAAGGGGTGAGCTCAGATGCTCAGTAAGGATAACAATATAGCAGAAGCTTTCGAAAATAAACATTAACATCTAAGGCAATGTATAACTAATACAAAATCCTTTTTAAACTTTAACTTCAGCATAATATGGAAAAAATAAAATTAAATAATGCTATTTACTTACTCACATGGATATTCTACTAGTCGAATAATCACATGCAATATCAATAACCACTTTCATAATGATGGAATGCATAATGCCAGACTATCATAACCACGTAGACAAGGCCTCGTGCCAAGACCAAAAATAAGATTTTGTCAAGGCCTCGTGCCAAGACACTAGTTTGTCTCATGAGACCTACTGATGCATTGGGGAGCTATAGCGGGCTCCACCCGTCACTTATTAAGTCCAATGCATTCCTCATATGAATAGGTTTAAACATATCATAAACCATAACATAATCGTATCACATAAAACATGCATAAAGGAAACATAAAATTTCCACATTTCAATCACAAGATATCAATACAACACATTGATATAATAAAAACACTTTCAAAACCATTTTCAATACCAAAATAAAAGAAAGTTAAAACTTTGTATTTATTTTTCATTAAAAAAAGTGATGGCTTGTAGAGGAAGCCGAAACTCAAATAATGGTCACGGTGGCGGAGAAGTTGTTGTCGCCGCATATGTACGGAAAGAAAAACATTCACTTTTTTTCGTTTAGTAAAACACTTCGTATAAAAAAGATTCCTTTTGAATAAACGTAAAAGTCAAAGGGGTTTATATACCGTATAAAAGAAAGTTGTGTATAAAACCAAATATGCCTCAATGAAAGGAGATTGAGATGAAGTCCTTAAAAAGATAATTTTTAAAATAACATAGATCTATTATGTGTATTCACTATATGTACACATAAAGAAAGTATAAATACAAGATAGGACATCATGACATAATTTGAAAGTAGGAGATTAACCCAAAGAATGCAAATTGGGTTAAGAAGTTCCCTTACCTTGCGTCCTGTCTTGACTCGACCGTTCTTTAACCTCATGAATAATAAACTAGAGTTAATTTATAATTTCTTAAGAACCTTTTTCAAGTTTTTTATTCCTTTTATATCACTTATTACCATGTTATGAATATTATGTAATTATTTAAGTTAATAACGGTCGTTTTGTCGATCTTTGGTACTTGAGTCAAAAATAAACTTCTTATAATTACAAGTTGTTCATGTGGTGAAATATCCATTATATCTAGAATTATATTCATGATGTAGATATCATATATATCATATATATCCAGTATATACATTCATTTATAATATTACATAACATTTAGAGGTAAGAAATGAAAAGCACCGTTCATGGAGACGGTAAGCCGTACGTACGCATAAACGCTACTTTCGTTTCTATTTCGTATTTAATGGAATGAAATCATAATGATATAAATGTATAATATAATTCCAGTATAATATAGTGTATAATACCATTTACTCCATCCTTTATACATCCCACATATGGCATTAACGATTCAAATCACTTTGAGGGGGCGGTAGTCCGCACTTCCTAAAATAAAATTATCGCGTTTACCCATAATGGAAATCATAAATTATGCCACAAATGAGAAATAAAGAAGCATAAGGAAAACATAAACATAATATATATATATATCATATATGAAAATAGTGTCATCAAAATGTCCACCATTAGAGGTGTTATATGAGTTGAACAATCATCGTTTCGTGAGGCAGAAATTCGCCATCCACAGAAACAGTATGTTCTTTAACCATTAGATGTAGGTATGTGTAAGTGTAGATCGAATAATTATTATAACAACATCCTAGTATATTTAGTATACTGGTTTTGTTACAAATGAAATTAATAAAAAGAGTTTAGGGGGTTGGATAAGCAAAATAAAACAAAACAACATTAGAGAAGACATTACCTTAAAATCGGGTAACTCTTTTTGATTTGAGCCAAAGGCTTCCTTGGGAAGAATTCTGCCCAAGGTGAGGCTTCTAGGAGTAAGTGAGGGAAGTTGGGAGAGTATTTGGGCAGAGTTTTTCTGAGCCAAAAGGCTTTGAAAGTGTGAGTAAGGTGGTAGAGGTGGGGGCCTTTTATAAGTGGAGAGGAGGGGCACTCTTGGAAAGTAATGAAATGTTACTTTATTATACAATGATTTTCGGATTCTAAAGGTCCCACACTTATATAATTCGAGGATAAGGTGATAAGGGTTCTAAATATACTCATCCAATAGGCTTTGGACAAGTGTAATGCTTAGATTTTACATTATCCTTCCATTTTATTAAAATCGTTAATTAATGAGGTAATCGCTGCATCATCATGGTGTCATAAATAATTTAATTTATTTAATGTCTAAAAAATATAAAAAAATTATCATGATGTAGGAAAGATTTTTATATTTCTAATGAATATTTATAGTCAAAAATATGACTTGTATAACCCCGTTTAAATTTTTTTTTAGTAAAACAACTTATGTTTTTGACATTTTTATTTTAACTTTAAATAAAAGTTATTTATGTCATTTTCCTAGAAAAGTGGCTCCATGGGGTCCCCAAGTTGACCCATGGATTTTATTGGTCGGCCATGACACATCCAATAGGGGTAGGACAAGTGTAAAGGTATTTTCATATTTTTATAATATCATTTTTACCTTAAATTTCACTAATTACCTTTAATCACGATTAATTAAACTTAAAAGTTACTATTCACCAAAAATTATTTTCATCCCATTGAACCACATTTTACTTCCTAATGACAACCATGTATGTCGGATTTTTGAAAATCAAATCACAGAAGTGATAATGCTTCATTTAAACGAAAAATCAGTTTTTTAACTACCACTTAGTGGTTTCACTATTCATCAAAAATTGAAGTTTTTCAGAACAATGCCAAAATTTCACCCTAAGCTATAATTGATATTCAGAATCCAAAAATGATGTATATTTTAAAAAATTCAAAACATATAAGTTTCATTAATTAATTTTATAATTAATTTCCGCTGTCACAACAAATAGCGTGTTTTTAAGAAACAATATATATCAAAAGATTGACAATTGTTTATGTCCAATTTCAAAGTGAAATTAATTCTAATGATCACCATTGGATAAAATAGTAAAAATATATTCTAATTATACTTTAAAACCACTCAATAGTATAATTTATCACTATAAAATACTTTGATTAAAAAAGTTGTTTTTAAGTATTTTTCACTATTCATAAAAATTGGAAGTTGTCAGAAAATTACAAAAAATTCAACTTTGGATAATTTCGATATTACGAATACAAAAAATGAAGTCCATTTTGAAATATAAAATTTCTATAATTTTAAAAAGTGGTTATTACTATTCATAACAGCTACTTTGATTAGTTGTGGTGTGTGTTAGAACTCGAAGTTGCGTACAACACACGCTACTGTATTATTCAAAGAGAAGTGTTCCGTGGAAGCTTGGGGTGTTACAGAAACAATATCGAGTTAGGGCCAAAATGAAGGAAAAAGGGGGGTTAAAATTTAATCTTGATCTAGATATATTTTTTTGGAATCTAGTTTTTATACTATGCATGGTTAGTTGCACGGTTAGGAAAACTATGTGCTAACCATGATCTAGCCCCTGCCTCAAGGAGCACCTCACATGGTTGGCCCATAAAGTTAGACAACCATGCACCGACCATGAAAAATCTCTCTATCCCACTTTGCATGATTTCTCCTGGGTGGTTTCACGGTTTAGAAAAACTATGCGTCTAACCATACACCTACCCAGAAGCCCCTATTCCAACTTTCACGGTTTCCTATAGGAGTTTGAAGGTTTCCACAAACCATTTACCAATCATTCAACTTTATAAAGGCCCCCAAAACATTATAAAAGTCTTATAAAACCCCCGAAACTCCACCCAAAAATTCTAAATACTTAAAATACATAAAGAATGAGTTACTTTATTAAAACCAGGGGTGCTACAATACTCTTTATACACCAAAGTGGAATGGTGAAAGTGAAATGTTGAACCACACATTGTTAGACATTGTGAGACCAAGGATGTGTTATTAGAGTATTATATTATCCTTTTTTGGATACGTGTCACAAAAAATAGCATATATACTAAAATAGGTGGAAAATAATGTGAAAAATGTCATTATATTCCAATTGTGGAGTGGAAACAAATAAGTGTTTTCACATTTACATGTTTGGGGATATGAATCATTTGTTAATGCCTCTTCTGATAATAAATTTTCACCATGAGGTACACAATATATCTTTATAGGATATCCTAAGGAAACAATGAGATACCACCCATACAACCCTTCAGATAAAAAGGTTGTGGCTGAAAGACATCCCACATTCCTTTAGAAGGATCGTATTTCTAAAAGAGATAGTGGAATCAAGATAAACTTTGTTGAAGTCCAGGATCTAGATACACAAGAGTTGGAACACAAACAGATTCCAAAAATCTATTTGGAAGAAGAATTTATAAAGATAAAAGTAATACATAGGATTAAAAGAGAGGTTAGAGAATTAAAAAATTATAGTTTTCTAGTCCCTAAGGAAATTTACTCATTATTAGTTGATAATAATGATCCTATAACCTAAAAAGAAGCATTACGTAACACAGATGTTTCCAAGTGGAAAAAATATATGAATTTTGAAATTGATTCCATGTTCCAAAACAAATTATGGATTTTGGGGGATCATTAAATGGATGTAAATCCTATTTATTATAAATGAGTATTCAAGAAGAAACTATACATGAATAGATAAGTTAGTACTTATAAAGTATGACTAGTTGAAAAAGGGTTCAAGAAACATCAATTCATTGCCTATGATGAAACATTTTCACCAGTTTCTATACATAAATCCTACATAATTATAATTTCTATAAAAACTTTCCATGAATATGCTATTTGAAAAATGGATGTCAAAAAAACCTTCCTTAATAAGAACCTTTAGGAAGATGTCTATATGAAATAAACCAAAGGGTTTGTGAATCCAAAGGTTTCCATCAAAGTATAAAAGTTGAAAAGATCCATCTACAGATTAAAGAAAGAATCTAGGTCATGGAACATTCAGTTTGATGAATCCATAATAGAAGTTGGATTCATAAATAATGAATGTGATCCTTGTGTCTATAAATAGTTTAGTGGGAGTCAATTATTTTATTAATAGTTTAAGATGATGATAAATTACTTATTGGAAAAAAATACCAGTATTACAATCTATTAAATCCTAATTGGATATATTATTTTCCATGAAGGACTTAGGTGACATGAAATACATTCTTGGGATCAGGATCCATCGTTATAGATCTAATAGACTACTCAACCTAAGTCAATGTACATATATTGATAAGATACTAAAGATATTTAGTATGGAATAACCCAGGAGGATATTGTTACCAATGTCACATGACATTCATATTTCCAGGAAAATGTGTCCCCAGAAACATGTGAAAATAAAAATATTGGAAAGGATGCTACATGAATCAGTGATTGGGTTAGTCATGTATGTTATGCTATATACTAGACTAGATGCTTCCTGCACCTTGAGCATGATAAAAATATATCAAGCTGACCCAAGTGGCCACCATTGGATGAAAATCAAGACCATACTTAATTATTTAAGGCATACTAAAGATATGTTCATGGTCTTTGGAGGAGACAATGAACTAATCATTAGAGGATATATAGATTCTAGTTTTCAAAAAAATCAAGATGATTTGAAATCACATACAAGATACATCTTCACTCTAAATAGAGGTACAATGAGTTGTAAGATCTCAAAGAAAGATGTGGTTGTAGATTATATAGTAGAGTCGAAGTATATTGTGACTTTTGAGGTAGATAAAGAAGTAGTTTGGATATGAAACTTCATCCAAGAACTTGTTGTGGTACATATAATTAAATATCCTAACAAACTCTATTATGATAATATTGTAGTAATATCCCTTGATAAGAAGACAAAGCCACATCAGTGAACATAGAACATATTTCAGAAGTATCATCTCTTGAGATATTTTTCTCAAATATTTTAAGTCACAATGAGAAGAATATCCTCAAAATAAAATGTTCCATACCCCTTGAATAAATCCTTAACTCAACAGAAACATGATCATCATGTGAGGTCTATTATATTGAAAGTCGTAGGTAGTTGGATCTAGTCTAAGTGGGAGTCTGTTGAAGTTGGTGTTCTAGAACTGATTGTTTGTACTTTGGATTACATGTATATTAAAATTTTGAATATTAATTAAACATCATATTATATATTGTTTATTTTTCTACATGGATTTAATATAATAATGTACTAGATTATTTTTCACATTAATAAGGTTATAGTTATTCCCCACTATGATGAGAACCATGACATGCCATAAAGATATTATTAAATATAGTTATATGATCAAATAAAATTCTATGATAAGACACATAGAATGTTTACCATCAGGTGTGAGTACTCTTAAGAATATGAGAATTATTCTCATGAAGTTCATAGTTGGTAATTTATAAGGTGAGAGATTATGAGAACAAATTTTCCAGTAGAAATTCTACATGTTTATGTTTCATCAGATATTTATATATTCAAGCATGTGTCATGGTACTTATACTTCAAGATTATTATTAATTCATATCATGAATCGCATAGTTAGATGTATTACCATAAACTGCGACGATAATAGTTCATGGAGAAGTTGGGTATGTTGCTTGTGTCAGGAATGACATTATATTAATAGATAAGTTGAGGAAGGATTTGTACCTTACATATTTATGAAATTTGATATCTCATCCGTTTGATTAAAATGGAACCATCACATTAAATTCCATGTTCATGGTGTAATGACATGTTTATTTTAGAAAAATCAAAGAAAGATGTATCAAACACATAGGTTGATGGCACGTGTGTGCAACCTGCTTGATGAGATATTATTACAAATGGATTATATTACATAGTAAGCTTTCACATGTGGTTTTTGATGTTGTGACATTAACTTCCTTCTCTTAGGTGACTTGACCTATTTTTAGATAGTAATATTAGACTTTAGGAAAGCCTATACAATGCCAGTGAGAAAAAATCCTAGATAGTCACACACTAAGTGTTTCCATTGATCTCAATTAAATTCTATTTGAATTTAATTATCAGAATAAATATTATTCTCAAGACTGAGAAATTATTCTATTTAGATTTTATTGATTGAAAATATTTAATAAATATTCTTTTCAAGATTGTGAATAATATATTTATTTTAGTTATTGAATATTTAATAAATATTTATTTTTTATACTGTGAATATAATATTTATCTATGAATATATATTTAATTAAATATTTTTTTGGGTATTCAATAAATGTTAAGGTAGACGAATGAACCAAGATTATGTCCGATGATAAATATTAATTTTTAATATGGTAAATAAATATTTATCATTGAGCTAGTTTTCGTATACCATTTAAATAATAATAATAATACAATTTTATGGCATGGGGTTCAGTTAGGTTTATTATATTATTTAAGGGTTGTGGTGGAATTAAATAATATTTTAACATAATCTCTAACAATATAAATATATGGTTATGTTTATTGTGTAGGGTTAATCAATAATTGAGAATTGTTGGGCACAACAGACTTCTCTATTTCTTCTTCCTTCTCTCTTCTTCTCAAGAATGAGAAGAAATCTTTCAATATTGAAGGATGAGCGATCAAGATGAACAACACAAGATGATCAATCTTCCACACTAGCAATTGAAAATCCATTGGTGTTATTTGGAAATAAAAGGACCACATGTGGATAACCACTAGAGGGGCTCTACTTTGAATCCACTATATGCAATGAAGGTAATCCTAAAAGGGTTTCAGAAGATAAAAAATATCATCTAATAAAGATCATAAGACAATGTATTATTTTATTCGATCTAATTTAAATTAATTATAAATTTAAAATGGAAATATTGTAATAGACCTTGAATTCCTGACCTAATACTTTTACAATTTGGATAGTTGGAGGCGTTTGAAGGAGGCTTGAGGTGGTTCTGTGGCGGTTGGAGCTACAAGAGTGCTAAAATAGGTGGTTCACAATATGAAACTTATTCACACCATGAGTTGGTGATTCGTGGAATGTGAGGATGGAAGATTTACAGCTTGTGTTTAGCTGGGGTGTGAAGCGTGAAACAAATTCACATTGTGAAAGGGTAATTCATGATGTGATAATTAATTCAACCAAGATGACTTAATTTTTAATGGAAACTAAAGATATTTAGGTTTCACACCTTGTATTATATTCATGACTTGTAATCTACAACCCTCATTGAATTCATGATGTGAATATGTAATTCATGATGTGAAAGGGGTGGACTCTAGGTTGTAAATAGGTTTTGTTTGGATGATTCTCTAGCTATTCATCTGTTGTCACTTCCTCTCATTTTTTAGAGAACCCTAGGTGATTTTGAGAGACTTTCCATTCCAAATTCCCTCACCTTGATCCTTGTGTTCTGGTGTTGTTGTTTTGGAGTTTCGTAGTGAGTTCTTATCCCCTATTCCATTTTCCATTGTTATTCTCTTAGGGATCTAATGTGATGACATTATTTTTATTCAGGGTGTGTATGGGATGTGTTTTGATGACCCCTTTATGTTTCTTAGGCCGATAAAAAGTTTTCTTGTGTGATTATGGTTTGCGGGATGTTTCTTCTTCGCCTTGCAGTGCATAGTGAGATTGGTAAGCTTCTTTGAGGTAGGGGATCCTCATTCTCACTCCTTTTATATGATATGTGTGAGATTTTTATACCTTTTTCTTTTTCTTTTGATGGATATTAAGGGTTGGAATAATAAAGATAATTATTTTTCATAATTGAAATTGATGGGTATGGGGAGATATCACATGTTTTGAATGATTTGATACTGTTGCTGATTATATTATTCCATATTTTTGCCTTGTGGAAAATAAAATCTATTGGGAGCCTTGCTTGTGTAGTAGATGACATGCCTTTATACACTTGTTGTGTTTTTGTGCGATGACACCCTGAGTAAAAGGATAATGAATGTATATTTTGATAATAAAATGATTTCCCAGGAAACATGGTTTGTGTGATAACACCCATGATAAATAAAGAATTGATGTGATAAAATCCTTTGAATAAAATGGGGAAGCTAGGATGTGTTTCTATTGTGTATACATGTGATTTTTGTATTGAACTATGTGGTTTAGGAAGTTGTGTGATGTGTTTCATAGTGGTGGAGATGTGCGGTAGTGATGATGCGTTGTGGTGTTGTTTCGTATGATGGAGTTGTGTGATGAGGTTGTGGGAATTTATATAATGTGGTGCATAATGGTGAAGATGCGAAGTAGTGATGATGCGTGGTGTTATTGTGCCATGTGATGAAATTGTGAAATGAGGTTGTGGTGTGCGATGTGGTATGGTGATTGTGGTTATGAAGTGGTGGTGATGTGTGGAAGTTGTGTTGTGAGATGTGGTTTTTGTGACGATATGGCTTGTTTGATGTGGCATAACGAAGATGGTGGATGTGAGGTGTTGTGGTGACAATTGATGTGTGTTGGTCCAGTTTTTTGGCATGGTTGTGTTAGTTTCCTAGTTAACCATGGAATAGTTATTAAAGGGTTGGAATTGATATTTGGAAATTGGATAAATGAATTGAATAAATAAACAACCTGTGTAAATTTGAATGAAGTGTATTAGTAAATGAAATATAGTGGGAATTGTTATATATGAATAAAAGGGTAAGAGTGTGAAATTGAATGTGGTTAATGTTCTATGGTTATGTGTGGTGGTGTGATGTGTTTCATATAGTGGTAGCAGCGGTTGTGATGGTTTATTTGTGGTATGTTATTGGTTATGTGGTGTGTGATAGTGTAGTTTTTGTGAACCCATTGGATGGGTAATGTGTGTTATTTACATATCATGTATGTTTATGCTATTTCTATATGCTCCAACTTGAGTTGGATAACCTTACCAACACCCAGAAGTTCTGGGTTCTAGGTGTCTTCCCCAACATCTAGGATTGTGGTGATATGGATGGATGAATACCCCCTCTCCCCCACTCCTCCTTCAACTTTTATGGCCTAGGTGTCTTCGGATGAGATGTATAATTATGATCTAGGTGTCTTCAGGCGATATGTGATGTGTTGGCCCAGGTGTATTTAGGTGAGATCTGATGTGATGATTCTTGATGCCAACACCAAATGCTAGACCTTGTGAGGGTGGGGTAGGCATGGATACATCCCAAACCACATCAGAGATGGCTAGTATGTGATGCGATGTGATGAGGTGTGATGTGATGTGATATGTATGAAAGGGATGTGAGCACATGACATTTGACATTGGGGTGTGAGAACAAAAAATCAGTGGGGAAGTGGTAGTAGGGAACCTAGTTTTGTTATGATCTCGATGATAAATTATTATATTGGATGCGTGATTTGGTTCTACTATTTTTTCACTGGCGCATTAGCATGCACTTTTTACATGTGCACTTGAGAACTTGGTTATGTCCCTACAAAGTATACCTGTTATTACTCACCCTATGTATATAAACTATTTTTGTTGATAGATAAGATGTAGTTTAGAGTTAGGCACTGTGAGTTTTGCATGGGTTTTTAGGGAAACGATGCTAATTGATCTTGGTACATGACATAGTCCAAGTATATCATCTAGGAAATGAGATTTTAGGGCCCCTCATGATCCAGTGTATGGACTCTGAGCTTATTAAATAACCAAGTGAGGTGGATCTATTTGTAGGGTAGAGACCTAGGAGAGGTACATGAATCACGATTAGTTGTTTTCATGTCTGAATTGGGTTATTGTCAGAAAATAAAATGAATAAAATGAATAAGTCTATATAAAACTCCATTATATCGGTCTTAGGATGATCTCCTTTAATTTTTGTAATGGATCCTATTCTTCATATATGAGTGGTTTATATTCAGGATCAGCAGGCTAATCCAGTTGATCATTGGAGTATTGAACTGATAGAGGAGGATGAGGTTTAGTAGCAATATTTTCATGCCTTTAAATGTAGAGTTTTGGAAATTATGATGGGATAATCTCAGATCTGGAGACATAGCACTGGTTGGAGGAAATTGAGATCGCTTTTAGTCTAATTTGAGTATGACTTAAGTTATGGGTGCCGTTAGTAGTTAGTCAGATGTGGGGAGTTGCACATTAGTGGTGTATGATGTTTCTTGGTGACTATAAGGAGGAAGATGTGTTGTTTACAAACCTTCAAAGGGAGTTTTGGGTGAAGTTCCTTTCATAGATGATGAGGGAATCCAAGAGGTAGGAGCCAATCCCCCTTCAGTAGGGGAGATTGAGTGTGCAGGAGTTGGGGATCAGGTTCAAGGAGCCTTTTCACTTTTATCTAAATTTTTTCCCAGATGAGGAGTCCGTAGAGAGATGTTTGGATAAGGATTTTTGCCCAATGATTAGGTATGTGGTCACACCATTTATGCTCCCAATATATCTTAAGGTGTAGAAATAGGACGAGTTTATCATCTAGATGATTTTTAAGGAGTTTAACCTCAAGTGAGTGGAAAACAAGGAGTCTCAAGGATCAAGGATTCAAGAAGTAGTCCATGGGTATTTAGGAAGTCAGGGTTCTGATCAGTGGGGAGTTGTCCATGATAGATCCATTTTTTTTCTAAGGAAGGTGGTTTCTAAGAATATACAAGGGGATTTCCATTTTCATGATTTGTTTTTGGGGGATAGGGATACCTCTGGGCACATTGTATAACCACTTAGGGAATATAATACTAGGTGAGTGTTTATGCCTCTTTTTTATAGCAACAACAATTGCCTCTAGGGTAGTTTCAACAATAGGGACCACTAGCATTTTTTCAGCAGCTGAGAGTAGGTGGAGTTGGCCGAGGGAAACCTCATGATGGTCCCCATCCATAAGGACCTAGGCCAGATCATGTTCATGGAGGCAGATAATAGGAAGGCATATGATTCAAGTGTGGCCATATGCACTTGTAAAAGGTGGTAGTGATCACATATCTATGAGTTATTTGAGCCACATTTAGCTTATCATCTACCATTGTGTGCGATTTGTTTGATTCAAGAGCCTCACACTCAATTTTTTATCCTAAGTTGGTTCATGATTTTGGAATGGACGTAGAGAGGCTTACAGTACCCCTGGTGTTATTCACACTATTTGGAGGTCCTAATTCCTAGTTTGATGTGTTCTAGGGATGTAGATTGGTGATAGGGAAACACTAGTTCATGGGAGATTCCTTATTATCATAGATACAACCATATGTTGTTATCCTTGGCATAGATTTTCTATGTTTCATGTGTTTAGTCATAGAATCCTTCTATAGGAGAGTTTTCTTTCCAACATGGAGGTTCATCAAGTGGCATTTGTTAGCAAGTGTGGTTGCTGGATGGGTGGAAAGAAAGTTGAGCCTCTTTTGTCATAGTTGGCAGAGCTATCAGTGGATGATCGGGATGAGGGTGTTACCAAGGTTGTGGAGGATTTTCTAGATGTTTTATTAGAATATGTTAGGACACTACCTTCTCGATGAAACATCGAGTTCAAGATAGAGTTTCATTTGGGAATGTCTCATATTTCAATGGATCACTTTTGGATAGTGCCTATGGAGTTACACGAGTTAAGGTCATAGGTTCATTATCTGATGTAGAGGAATTTCATCTGACCTAGTGTGTCACCATGTGGTTCTCTAGTGTTGTTCACGAAGAATATGAGAAATAGTTTGAGGTTATGTATAAACTACCATAGGTTGAATCATGTGACAATTAAGAACTGTTACCCTCTTATGAGGATAAAAAATCTTTCCAAATAGCTGATAGGAGATACTTGGTTTTCAAAGATTGATCTTTTATCTATATATCACCATTTGAGGGTGAAGGAGGAGAATATTTTTAAGTCAGCCTTCAGGTGTAGTTATGGGTGCTTCAAGTTTTTAGTCATGTTGTTTGGTGTTACAAATGCACCATCCATGTTCATAGGGCTCATGAACTCCATGTTCCATGAGTTCCTAGTCTGGTTCATCATCATATTCATCAATGATATATTGATCTACTTGAGGTAAAAGAAGGAGCATGCTGAGTATCTCAAAGCTATTTTGCAGGTCCTTTAACACCATCATCTCTATATAAAGTTCTCCAAGTGTGAGTTTTAGACAACATTTCATTGAATATGCGGTGTCTTAGAAAGGTGTGGTAGTGAACCCATCTAAGATCGAGGTAGTTGTTTCTTGGGCATCACCCAATAATGTGGCATATGTTTACGGTTTCCTTGGTATTTCATGCTATTGTCAAATATTTTTACCTGATTTCTCTTGAGTTAGATCCCTACTAATAGAGTTGACCAGGAAGGACTAATATTTTGCGTGGAGTGATCAGTATCAAATAGTATTATTTATCTATATGAGAATTTGGTTAGTGATCCAGTGCTTCAGTTTCCTAAGTAGGGTTTTTTGTTTGAGGTTTTTTTGTGACATGTCCTGTATAGGTTTAGGATTTGTTTTGATGTAATAGAGAGTGATGATCTATTATGGGTCTTGGAATTTATGTTCCCTTATCATAACTATGCCACTCGTGATCTGGAGTTGGTGGCAGTTGTGTTTATGCTAAATTTATGGCGACACAATCTCATCGGTGAGGGCTTTGTGGATTTGATAGACTATAAGAGCCTGAAATATTTTTTCTCTCTACAGGATTTTAATCTACACTAGTGGAGGTGGATGAAGTTTCTTCAAGATTATTATTTTGAGATATCTTACACCCTAGGAAAGGGGAATGTTTTTTTCTAATTTATTGAGTTAAAAGTCTCGAGGATATGTGGTTTGGGAGTCTATGGATATTTGGAAAGGGATAGAAGATCTTGTAGTGATACATCTTGTAATTGGAGAGAGAAGTGACTAGGGTTGTCTTTATTAGATGTTTGTGAAGTTTTCTTTGATAAAATAGGTTGAGGATTCTCAATGGGGAGACTTAGAGGCATAGGTGATGTGTGACCATGTTGGCTATAATGATGATCTGAAGGGATAGTTAGAGGATATTCATAATTGGATATTGATTCTGGAGATATTGTTCATTCTATAGGTGGTGCATGAGAGAGTTATTTTTGAGTTTCATAGATCACCTTTAATAATACATCTCGGTGTGATAATGATGTATTATGGCTTGGGGAGACATTATTGGCGGCTAGGGGTGAAATGGTCAGTGGAAGAGTTTATGGAAAAGTGTCTTGTTTTTCAGCAGGTGAAAGCAGAACACCGTGTTCCTTGTGGTTTGTGGATTTACTTGGATGTTCTCGAGTTGAAATGGGAAAAAATATTGATGGATTTTTTTACCATAATACCCTGATCTTAGGGAGGTTGTGATGTAATTTTTGTGGTAGTGGATTTTCTAATGAAATCATCTCACTTTATGGTGATCCGTGAGTTGAGTACCATGGATTTTATGGAGAGAAGATATGTGGATGTGGTAGTTAGGAATCAAGGGGTATCAAGGAACATCATATCTAACTTGGATCCTTATTTTAGATTTTTTGTTTGGAGGGGATTTCAAAATTATTTTGTCTCTCAGTTGTTCCCTAGCACTACTCTCCACCCTTAGAAAGATGGATATACAAAGTGAACTATCCAGATACTGGTGGATATATTGCAAGATTGTGTCTTGGATTTTAGTGGATCGGGGGTAATACAATTTCCTTTGGTTTATTTTTCATAAAAAAATAGATATCACTCATATATTAGTATGGTTCCATTTGAGGCATCATATGAGTGGCTGTTTCATTATCTGTTGTACTGGGAGGAGGTTGGAGATTCAGAAGTTCTTGGTCCTAATGTGGTATATAGAAAGAATGATAAGATACAATTGATTTGAGAGAGGACGAGGGAGGAACATGCCCAATATAACTTCTATGTTGATCATAGGTGGAGGCCCCTATAGTTCAAGGTTGGAGACCATATTTTCTTAAGATTCTCCTATCAGTAAGGTAAAATAAGTTTTGGAAGAAGGAGTAATCTTTATCCCTAGTTTGTTGGAAATTTTGAGGTTTTGTGGTGTTTTTGTGAGGTGGAATATTATTTTTCATTACCACCATGGTTGGATAGGATCCATGATGTCTTTTATGTATCCCAATTACATTGGTATCTTCACAATAACTCCTACACTATTGACTGGGGATGGTTGGATATCAAGGAAGACTTGATGTTTGTGGAGTGAACATTAGAGACCTAGGATAATTAGGATAAGATTCTATGTGGATGAACCATTACCTTGGTTCATGTGTTGTAGAGATATGGTGTTCTAGAGGAGAGTACTTGGGAGTGAGAGATGCATATGTGCACCCATTACCCGAAGTTGTTTTGAGTTTTTTCCTTTCTTTATTTTGTTTTGATGATTTTATGTTTGGATCTTTTTGTTTTATAAGATACGTTGTTTCATTTTTATGACATGTGATAAATATTTTTACATATGAAAAGGGGAGGACCTAAGTCCTAATCAGAATGCATTATATTTTGTTATGATTAAAACCATTCAGCCGAGTCATTGCTACCCAAAATAGATAATATCTTGACATGGAAGATTAAATTCTATGATTTATGTGTTTAGAGAAGTATTATCAGTTGGCTATGATAGTGGTCATCTTTTACCATGTGGAAGTTGAGATGGTTGTGCGGACTGTATAGTGATGTGGTGATTATGCATGTTGATATTTGGTTGGTTGTGTATAAATGTGGTTGTGTGGAAAATGAGGTAGTTTGTGGATGGTACCAGATGAGTAGTGTTGTACCCACTGAGAGGTTGTGATGTGGCTGTTTAGTGTGTTTTGTGAGTGTTTTTGGTTTGGTGTGTTTGGCTGGTGGTAGCATTTGGGGTGTGACGAGATCATTGAGAGGTATCTCACATGGTGTTATTCAAACCCATTTCCCCAGGTTTGGTTTTGATTCTTGAGGTTGAGAATCATTTGATAGGTATCTAATAAAATTCTCCATGCCTTCCCTAACTATTACTTTTTCATTTTGGGAAGTTATAGGTGTTCGGAGGAGGCCTGAGGAGGTTATGTGGAGGATGGAGTGTTGGATCGAATATGTATATATGTATGTCTATTAGATGGAACAATACAAGAGGGGGGGGGTGAATTGTAGGTTTAAAAACCTTTGAGGTTTAGCGCTTAAGAGATTAGTTTAAATGATCTTAAACTAATACAAATACAAACACCCACAATTTTATTGAATATAAAAGATATGATGTAATGTAATACTAATGAAATGTAAAACAATTGTATTCAAGATGAACACAATAATCAGAGTAATATGAAGATGAATGATTCTACCTTAAAGCGTATAGGATCAATCAATACAATATGTAATAGAATGATTGTAACTAAAACAATTACAATATAATATGTAAAGAAGAAAGGAAACAATACAAATTCCTCTCTAATACAAGTAACAATGGAAATGTAAAAGTATTACAATTCTTTTGACCCAAAGAGAAGGGTTATCCTTTCACCTAGGATAAAAGGTCTGTCTCACCAACACCTAAGTGAGCCCTCGATACGATGATCGGCACGTCTGTCTGCCTATCCCCAGCAGCCCTCGATATGATGATCGACACATCTGTCTGCCTATCCCCGGAAGCCCTCGATTTTGTAGGTAATCGGCACCTCTGTCTTTCAATTACTTAAAAGCCCTCGATACGATGATCAGACACACAAAGCACAAGGCATGAGAGAAGTCACAACATCTCTCTCTAGAACAAAGTATCACAGTTGTATCACACTTGTTCTCAGTTGTCAAATCCTTTCTCTCAGCTTCAAATGACCTCCTATTTATAGGCCTCAGGTTCCAATGATCACATCTCCTCCAACGGTCATATTTCTCTGAAAAACTCGGAGGGACTTGGACACCTGGCATCATAATGGTCATATTGAAACAGAAAGGATGACATCGTTTTTATTAGTTCGTAACTAACTCAACGACATCGTTTTGGTTAGAACAAGATATATGAATAAGATAAACACGAGTACGATTTAAAATGAAGCATGTGTTTTTGACAAAGTACCAACACAAGTATGTAATGAAAGATATGAGAGGCAGAGTCAAAGCAATTTCTATATTCAGTACGATCAGCTTGTTCAGTACGATCAGCATGGTCAGTACGATCAACATGTTTAGTACGATCAGCATGATCAGTACGATCAGCATGTTCAGTACGATCAGTATGTTCAGTACGATCAGCATGTTCAGTACGATCAACATGATCAGTATGATCAGCATTTTCAGTACGATCAGCATGATCAGTATGATCAGCATGTTCAGTACGATACGATAGAAAAGGTTAGTACGATTAATAAGATATTTGTGATTTCCAAAACAAAACATAGAATTCAAAAGAGGACTTTTGACTCAACAGTCTCCCCCTTTTTGGAAATCACAATACACAAAGTAAATATAACAAGAAATACTTATCTCCCCCTGAGTTATTGGAAACTCTTCTGAATAAGATATTTGAATACAACTAACTCCCCCTTAGGTGTACTTCCCTAAGGATTGTATTCGTAAAATTCCCTTAAGTGTTGTAAAGCATTTTTCCCTTTTATAAAACATTATCCCCCTTTGTAAACATTCTCCCCCTTTGTAAACATTCTCCCCTTTGTGATTTACAAAAAGAAAGGGGTAATATTGAATAGTCTGAAAGAGTTAGAAAATAAACACAAGACAATGGATAAAAGATATTTCATTTCAGTAACAAACAAGACCAAACTTGAAAACAAATACAAGTCACTTGTTTTCTCTTTCTTTCTCCTTTTTGATCAACTCATGAAGAACTGCCTTCATCTTTTTTATCTCCTTCTTGTCTTTAGAAATAGAATCACCTTGAGACCTGAGAAGGTCTTGTTGATCGACAAAGAGTTGATCCTGATTTCTGATTGTCTCTTCCTGAACTTTGATTACTTATTCAAGAGAACCAATTCTGTCTTGCAGATTTTTGTTATCTTTGGATAACACAGAATTTTGTTTCTTCAATAAAACCATTTCATCCTTGAAAGATGAAACCTTTGAGAATTCATATTGAAAATCATTCATTCTCTCTTGCAAGTTTTTTACTGAAGGAACATCGGTTCGTTGGGAAGACAAAAGATTTAATCTTTCAACCATTTCTCTGTCAAGATTATTGAAAGAAATTGCAAGATAATTTGAAAACCTTCTTATATCTTCAATTGATATCTCATGATCATTGATTGAGCTCTCTGTTTTGTACGACCACTTGGCCATCTTGTTGCAGGCCTTCTTATGAGAAACCGAACTTTCTGAAAGAACTTTTAAATCGGCTTAGACTGACAAAACTTTCTTTCTCAATTATTTTACAGAGCCAAACTTCTTCTTCTGATTATCAGTAATAAAATCAATCTTCCCTTATAGCTTCGGTAAATAAGGAATGGTCTTCTCAACCCTTCTCAAAACATGGACAATGTAATCACTCTTCTTGAGAGAGATTGTATGTTCTGAATCAGTATCTTCATCGTATGAGGCCAGTTCATTCGATCGGCTTGAATATACAACTGGCTGTTTTCCTTTTGCTTTTTCTTTCTGCTTTCTTTCTTCTTCCACTTTATCACTAATGACAATAAACTTATCAGTGTGAGAGGATTCCGCACCTTGCTTTTCTTGGGACGAAACTCTATCTGGAGTTCGTTCTTGATCGGCATGAGGGACTTGTTGAACACCTTCACTCAACTTTTGAACCGATTCCTCCCTACTTTTCTTCAAACTTTGAAGGAATTCTAAAAGAAAATATCCTTCTTCCTCTTCCACTTCTTCTGTATCTTCCATCATTTGTTTTCCTTTTTCTTTCTCAGGAAGACTCTGTACGATGGGCTCTTGATGCACTTCTTCCGTCAGTTGAGCACTGGCATCCTCAACCATTTTCAAGACTTTCGAGATATCAAAGTCTTGAGGCTTTCTTTTCAACACAGTTTTATTTTTCTTTTCAGCTTTAAGGGTTTCTTCAACCCTTATTCTTTCTACAAAAGCCTCAGCCGGGTCAAGACTGAACTTTGGATCACCTTCCTTTCTCTGTTCCTTATCCTTTCTCCATTTGGCTACAACCTCCTTATCCTTCCTTTCTCTGTTCCTTTCTCCTTTCTCCATTTGGCTACAACCCTTATTCTTTCTACAAAAAGTTTTGAATTCTGATCAAAACAAACATTCAACTTCTTCATAGTACTTTTACTAATCCAGGAGGGTTTAAGATCTATCAGGGTTCCTTTGAAAGGGATGTTTCAAAACTTCATACTCTCGAGAATAAACTTTGTAAGAATGGATGGATACATAATCAAATGAGATTTGATTACCCCTGACTTCACATTCTTAATGGTTTCGAAAACATACCCCATGAGATTCACTTTTCTCATGTTGACAAGATAGTCCAACATGAAGATATCAGATACTTTCAGAGTTTCTCTATCCCCTCTTATTAGGATAATAAAACCTTGCATCCATAGAGTTACAAACCGATTGTCCGGAGAAAGATGATCCACTTTTCTCTTTTCTTCATTTATAACAAACAAAGACTTTTCAGCGCTTTCTCTATTAAACGTACCAACTTCCTCTGGTAGTTTATGAGAAGGATAGAAAGAATCCCCCTCTGTTGGGACATTCAGAAAATGAGCCACTTGTTTCACATACATAGATAACTTTCTATCATACACAGCAAAATTGATAGTCATATTCTTGTCAAAAGATACGATTTTATAGAACTGACAGACTTCATCAAAGATAACCAGGTCTTGAGAAATAGGCTTTTCAACACACAAATGCTCCCATCCTTGAAACAAGATAATCCTCTTGATAGTAGAATCGTATGAATCATAGAAGTCGTGGGAGACTAACCTTTCCCTTAAAAGATCTTTTTCCGAGAAAGCCTTTGAATACATATCGGCAGGGGTGTTGGCAGAAGACTGAGACATAAGGATGCTACCGATGAAAGATCATACGATGACTTAAAACAATGGAGCAGAGCTTCACCTCAGAACCTAAAAAAAAACGATGTGGGTTTGGGGAGGGGGGGGGGCTATTTATAGGCGATAAAGGGGTGACCATTGATCTTCTACGGTTAGGATTAGAGGAAAACAGATCAATGGTTAGGATTAAAAATGAAAGAAAAAAAATAAAAGAATGGAAAGTAACTGCCGGAGAATGTAAGGTAGTTTTTGGTTTTAGTAGAGCTAAAAACGAATACACAACCGTACGAAATAAAATAAAACTACATACTGATGGAAAACAAAGTCGTTACCATTAACTGACAAGCCGATGGACAACAATATCGTTACCATGAACTGACAATACGATGGAAAACAATCTCGTTACCATGAACTGACAATACGATGGAAAACAATCTCGTTAACATGAACTGACAATACGATGGAAAACAATCTCATTACCATGAACTGACAGTACGATGGAAAACAATCTCATTACCATGAACTGACAGTACGATGGAAAACAATCTCATTACCATGAACTGACAGTACTATGGAAAAGAAATTCATTACCATCATCGGTCGATACGATGGAAAAAATAATAATTACCATCATCGGTCGATACGATGGAAAAGAAAATCATTACCATCATCGGTCAATACGATGGAAAAGAAAATCATTACCATCATCGGTCGATACGATGGAAAATAAAATAATTACCATCATCGGTCAATACGATGGAAAAGAAAATCATTACCATCATCAGTCGATATGATGGAAAATAAAATCATTACCATCATCGGTCGACACGATGGAAAATAAAATCATTACCATCATCGGTCGATACGATGGAAAAGAAATTCATTACCATCATCAGTCGATACGATGGAAAATAAATTCATTACCATCATCGGTTGATATGATAAAACTGTCAATACGATAAACAGAAAAGTAAAAACACATACCAGGAGAGTAAAATATTATAAGATAAAAAGAAACAAACAAAACATAGTAAGAGATGTCCTAAGACCTTTAACAAACAAAACATAGTAAGAGATGTCCTAAGACCTTTAACAAACAAAACATTTGAAATAAGAACATTTCCAAGAAAAACGATATTACCTATAACAACAATCTTTCCTTGAGCATTATCTCCGAAGGTAACTTTTCCACCTTTTGTTTTGATAACCTTTTCAAAGAGATATTTGTTTCCAGTCATGTGTCGAGAACAACCACTATCCATGTACCAAATGTTCTTATTGGTACACTTCTCATTTTCCTAAAAAAGAAACAATTAGTTTTTCAGAATCCAAACTTGTTTGGATCTAGAAGGGTTTGATAAAAGAATTTTAGGAATCCACATTTGTTTTGCAAAATGAGATTTATGAAATCCTAAAGATTGAGTTCTATTAAGAGAATAATCTCTTCTCCAGTGTCCACCACATTGACACTTAGAACAAAAAGTGGTTTTTTGAGGAACAAAATAGTTATTTCTAAAAACAGGTTTGGAATAAGTATAACCAAGACCAGAACGATTTCTCAAAGGTCTAATTTGAGAATACATCCTGTTAAAGTTTTCATTTCCATGAGTAAAGTTTGGCAAACATTTTTTCAAGGAAGAAATTTCTGACTTTAGTTTTAAAACCAAATTCTTATCTTCCAAAACATTTGAATTTGAACTAGAGTTAGGCTCTAAAATATTTTTCTTTGAAATTACATTTTCAAGATCCTTAGAAAGTTTATCCTTATAAGATTTGACTTTCTCAAGGGTTTTTAAAATACTTTCAAAATACGAAGTTTTCACATCAAGATCCTTAGAAAAATCTGATACTTCTTTAGTCAAGATTGAAATTCTAGAATTTGCTTTCTCAATCCTTTTCTTGAGTTTAGAATTTTCATTTTCAAGTAATTTAGAAAATCTAGAGACTTCTTCAAAAGAAGGTAATGTATCATCTTCTGATGATGAAGATTCATCATTTGAAGATTCATAATATCTATTATCAGTATAATTTGCATTTAAAGAGACATTTGTAATGGCTTCAGCATTATGTACCTTAGCCATGAGACAATGATCTTCAATTGGTAATCTGGCTAGAAGTCCAATATTCCTCTGTCCTGAGGACTCATACTCTGAAGAATCATCTGAAGAATCACTACCACTTGCACTCCATGTATCATTTTCCTTCAAGACTTTATTTGTCTTATAAAACCTTTTCTTGTTTCTTTCAGAGTGTTTCTCCTTTCTGTCTTTTCTTTTCAGTAAAGGACAATCAAGCCTTATATGTCCTGCTTTCTTACATTCATAACAAGTTACCTATGAATCTTTCTTATCCTTCCTATCTTTCTTTTTGAATATATATTGAAAGTCTTTCTTTCCCACAATCTTCTTCATTCTTCGAGCAAGATTGGCTAACTCATTATCCGAAAGATTACAATCACTTGAATCAGATATAACAACTTTCTTGGATTTGGATCTTGTAAGCCTTTCAGGAATTTTATCTTTAGATGCAAAGGCTACACTTCCATTCCCATTCTTCTTCTTGTTGAAATCAACATCTCTCTTCATTCTTGTCTCGTGATGTAGAAGAGTTCCAAAGAGTTCATCTAGAGAAATCTGGGAAACCTTTCTATTTTCATCAATAGCTCCTTTTTGACTCCCATTAATTTGGCATTATATCCATAATATTATCAACTAGAGCTTCATCATCAAGACCTTTTTCTCCCATAGATTATAAGCTGTTGACAATTGTCATAAACCTTTATTGCACTTTACATACTGGCTCTCCATAAGGAAAAAAAACCCATGATATTCTGCTCGAAGCATTGCTCTCCTTGTTTCTATAACTTTGGATGTTCCAAAGTGAGTGACTTCCAATTTCTTCCAAATAAATTTGGCTACTTCACATGATGATATTTGAATATATATATTCCTGGTCATAGAGCATAATAAAGTATTGCGTACCTTGTAATTCAGTTGATATTCTTGCTTCTCTTGGTTAGTGAAAGTACTAACTTCTTTGTCAGGAATTTTGTAACCTCCAGTAAGCATAATAAAATTGTCTACGCGAGTATTGATAAAAAATGTCTTCATATGATCTCTCCAGTACTCATAATCATTACCATCAAAGATAGGTGGTCTAGAAGGATTCAGATTGTCTATTGACCCAATATTCATTCCTGCCGTCTAAAAAACTTTTCCACTCCACACGTTAGTGTAGTAAGTAGTTAAGCTAGTAATATGAAAGAAATAATGCTAGTAATACAATTCAGTGGAAAACCTCCTCTGATACCAATTGTTGGATCGAATATGTATATATTTATGTCTATTAGATGGAACAATACAAGAGGGGGGGGGGGTGAATTGTAGGTTTAAAATCCTTTGAGTTTTAGCGCTTAAGAGATTAGTTTAAATTATCTTAAACTAATACAAATACAAACACCCACAATTGTATTGAATATAAAAGATATGATGTAATGTAATACTAATGAAATGTAAAACAATTATATTCGAGATGAACACAATAATCAGAGTAATATGAAGATGAATGATTCTACCTTAAAGCGTATAGAATCAATCAATAAAATATGTAATAGAATGATTATAATTAAAACAATTACAATAGAATATGTAAAGAAGAAAGGAAACAGTACAAATTCCTTTCTAATACAAGTAACAACGGAAATGTAAAAGTATTACAATTCTTTTGACCCAAAGAGAAGGGTTATCCTTTCACCTAGGATAAAAGGCCTGTCTCACCAACACCTAAGTGAGCCCTCGAAACGATGATCGGCATGTCTGTCTACCTATCCCCGGTAGCCCTCGATACGATGATCGGCACGTCTGTCTGCCTATCCCCAGTAGCCCTCGATTTTGTAGGTAATCGGCACCTCTGTCTTTCAATTACATGAAAGCCCTCGATACGATGATCAGACGCACAAAGCACAAGGCATGAGAGAAGTCACAACATCTCTCTCTAGAAAAAAGTATCACAGTTGTATCACGCTTGTTATCTGTTGTCAAATCCTTGCTCTCAGCTTCAAATGACCTCCTATTTATAGGCCTCAGGTTCCAACGGTCACATCTCCTCCAACGGTCATATTTCTCCGAAAAACTCGGAGGGACTTGGACACCTGGCATCATAATGGTCATATTGAAACAGAAAGGATGACATCGTTTTGATTAGTTCGTAACTAACTCAACGACATCGTTTTGGTTAGAACAAGATATATGAATAAGATAAATATGAGTATGATTTAAAATGAAGCATGTGTTTTTGACAAAGTACCAAAACAAGTATGTAATGAAAGATATGAGAAGCAGAGTCAAAGAAATTTTCATATTTAGTACAATCAGCTTGTTCAGTACGATCAGCATGGTCAGTACGATAAGCATGTTCAGTACGATCAGCATGATCAGTATGATCAACATGTTCAGTACGATCAGTATGTTCAGTACGATCAGCATGTTCAGTACGATCAGCATGATCAGTACGATCAGAATTTTCAGTACGATCAACATGATCAGTATGATCAGCATGTTTAGCACGATACAATAGAAAAGGTTAGTACGATTAATAAGACATTTGTGATTTCCAAAACAAAACATAAAAGTCAAAAGAGGACTTTTGACTCAACATGGAGCTGAAAAAGTACTGCAACAGGTGGTTCAAGACACAAACCTTATTCACATTGTGAGTTGGTGATTCACAACATGTGAGGATGGAAGATTCATGTATTGTGCTCGGATGGGGTGTGAAATGTAAAACAAATTCATGTCATGAAAAGATAATTCATGACGTGTAATTAATTTGATCAGATATGAATTATTTTTTAGTGGAAACTGAAGATATGGAGGTTGTAAGCCTTATACTAGATTCATGGATTGCAATCTATGACCCCCATGGAATTCATGATGTGAATCTATAACTCAATATGTGAAAGGGGTGGATTCCAGGTTTTAAATAGGTTTTGTTCAGCCTATTATCTATCCATTCGTCCATCGCCTCTACCTCTCATTTTGTGGTGAACCCTAAGAGATTTTGGGAGAATTTCCAGCCCATTTTACCTTACCTCAATCCTTAGGTTCCAGTGGTGGTGTTTTGGTGATTTTTAGTGAGTCCTTATCCTATAGCCCTTTATTTCCTTCATTCTTTTCTATGGGATCCACTTTGGTGATGTTGGTTTTGTTTGGGATGTGTGTGGGATAGGTTTTGATGATCCCTTGATGTGGTATATTTTGATCAAGGGTTTTATTATATTTTCTCAGTTTGTGGTCTATTTCTTCTTCACCTTGCGATGCAAAGAGATATAAAAAAGATTCTTTGAGGTAATAGATCCTCATTATCACTCCTTTTATGTGCTATGTGTGAGATCTTAATGTTTTTTTCTTTCCTTTGGGTGGACAGTAAGGGTCAAAAATATATATAATTAATTGGATTGATTAAAATTTATGGGTATGGGGAGATATCATATTTTTCAATTGTTTTTATATTGTTTCTAATCATATTATTCCATGTTGTTTCCTTTCTTATAATAATTGATGTTAATATCCTTTCTAGTATAGTAGATGATATGATTTGTGACCCTTGTTGTGTTGTTGCATGATCACACCCTGAATAAAAGTCTAATAAACTTATATTTTTCTAATAAATTGATTTCCCATGGAACATGGTTTGTGTAATAATACCCATGATAAATAAATAAGTTATGTTATAAAAACTCTTAAATAAAATGTGGAAGTTGAGATGTGTTGATGATGTGTATGATTGTGCTTGTTGTGTTTCCCTACATAGTTTGGGAAGTTTCATGATGTGGTGCGTAGTGGTGGAGATGTGAGATAGTGGTAATTCATGGTGGTATTTTCACACCCATGACTTATTTTAAAGGTATTTTTCATTTAATTTACATACTTGATTTGTTTTGGGGGTTTCCTTAGGTTTTAGGGAGGAATAGATGAGTATTCATGAATTGGGCCAAACCGTGAGCCCAATTTCAGATTAAAAAATAAATTTTGTATCTTTTATAACTTTTTCATTTTTCAAAATTTTTCACCCATTAAACTTCCTAAATGACCTCCCCTGACCTATTAACACCACCATTGAAATTTTAAGCTTTTATAAATCCATAACCATGGTTTATTTGGGTTTTTATCTAAGGGGTTGGGTCTGCCCGAAAGCCCAATTCCTGTTTTAAAAATAAATTTTGATTATGTTATAACTTATTCAATTTTTGGGATTTTTCGGTGATTCCAAGTCTCCCCCAAGACCAATTAACTCAGACGGGCTTCTGAGCTCTCTACTCCCTCTTTGGAGCTCTGGTTAATCTCTAGTTGTTGCCGAACTTCATAGGCTTCCTCAAATCACCCAGATTTGAAGAGGTAAAGTATTTCTTTCATAACTCTCTCAATTTTTACTCTTTTTCCACCATTCAAATTCCTAAATGATCTCCTTATCCTTTTTCGAACCTCCCTTGAATGTTTGGGTATTTTTAAAATCAGATACTGGTATTTTTTTGGGCGATTTATACAAGATATTTTAAGTAAGTTTTTCTCCTTCTTTCTTCTTTCAATTTGTTTAGGGTTACATCCAATATACTTAGGGTTTATTCCCTTATCTTCGAGGTTACTAATGTCCATAAAGTAGGATTTAAAAATTAGGGTTTTATATTGTGTTTCATGGTCTGAAATTCTGGTTTTAGGTCTGGTTTACCTTCCTTGAGGTGCGCGGTGGTGCGTTTGAGTTTTCGCACAAAGGATTCAAGGGTTTCCTTGGTTTTGGTAGGTGATTCTATTGTGTATGAAATCTTTGTGAATTGGATACTGTTTTTATGGTATCTTCATGCTTATTTAATTTTATTATTGCTGAAAAAATAGTTTTAGTGGTGTTTGTATTTAGAATGATCCTAAGTGCCAATTTCATGTGAAATTGGGGGTTTCTTCAAGGAAATGTTTTATTAGTTTAATTAGGGATACCCTATAAGTAATTATTTGATTTTATTTAACTATAATAGGGATAAAAATACCGTTTTTAATGATTATCCCTTGTGTTTGTTGCTGCAGAATCTGGTTTTAATGGTGTTTGTGAACCACATGAAATTCTAAGAGTTGTGTTGTGTAAAAATGGAGATTTTGAAATGATGTCGTTTCTTGAACCATATAGGGCTGCCCTAAAAATGATTTTGTGTTTTCACTGAAATGTATTAGGCTGCCCTTTCTGTTTTGGAAACTTAAAAATGTGCACATAGTATGCAAGTGAGGTTTATAAGGAGTTTTGTGTCCGAAACACTACGGGATTTTGAGGAATTGTTTTATGAAAAATCTAAGTGTTTTGTTGCGTGTTTTAAGTGGTATAAAATGTGATAGATAATGTATTGGTTGTGTTTGACCAGTAATGGTGTTTTATATGAAAATTGATTTATGTTTCATTCTGAAATTGATTGAGCACAAAAGGGGAAGCCCTGGTACCTAGGTGGGGCAGATTTGTACTAGTACGGCTAGTGGACCGAATGGGTTTTGTCCCTGTTTCACTTAGAATTTGGATAAAGACAACTCTAACTAAACTATGTGGACGATTATTTGGGACAACTAGGTTATGAGTATGTTTCCTACTAGTGGCTTGTGCACGAGAATGAATTTTTCTATGGTTACTTTACACCGAGGTACGAGGTACATAGGGCCCAAGACAACCTAGTGCCTAGGGGTGTTCCCAATGTTGTTGCTCATTGGGTTTGTAGTGTTTACCCATGTATTAGGGTGTGTTTGGAAGTAAATTATAGTATCTAACATTTCTATTTTAATGTGTTAATATTCTGAAAATTTTGGATTGAAATCTATTTTCAATTGGAGGTTTCATTTCTTGAAATTTTAATACTACTTTTCCATGTGTTTGAAAACTGATTGCCTTTTCACATTGTATTTATTACTCCTTGGAATAATTGGGTGGTATCCTATTGGTATTAGGCTCACAACCTACTTACACCCCTTGGGTGTAAGTAGACTAGGTTATGTTTGATTCAGGTAAAGGAAAGGCTACAGGTGATGGCGGTTCAGGGTGTTAGTTCCCATCCTTGGTGCGGAGTTGTGGAGACAGCTTGGGGGCGATGACCCCTAGTTGTGTGGAGTCCTTGGGGATGTATTGATGCTATAATTATTTTTATTTGGACCACTTGTATTACCTTTAAACCAATGTATTTAGTTATGGTTTTTACTTAAGTCTTGTTTAGATCAAAAATTTCAGATTTATATTATGGATTGTTTTTAATGTTTTATGCTTTCATACTCGGGTGAATCGTTCCCAAACCTAAATTAATGACACCCGGGCACTTGTGACAGCCTGTGGGGATAGGGAATGCCCTTCGGGTCATGTCATGGGCTGGGTTTGGTGCCAGTTTTGGCGGCAACCAGATTCGGTTCGTGACAAAATGGTATCAGAGGCAGGTTCGCTCCTTGGGTCATGTTATTTGGGGAAGAGTCAGGATAGTCTGGAGCTAATATTGTAGGGACTTGAAATTTCATTCATGGGTAGTGTTCCTGTCCAGCACACCTCATGATGGGATTTGAGTCACCGGGGGAAGTATGGGTTTATCTGAGTCCTTTGGTTTTCTTGGTTTAATGATGACTATGGGAAATGAAAAGAGAGTTGGGCGAATAATCTCAGTGAGCTCGCATGGCCTGGAAAGCCATGTGGAGCCGTGGATATTTCCCTAGAATACTCTCCGTGACGGTGAAGTTATTGGAATATGGCTGCCAACCATATGTCCAAGTCACCCACCGAAACTAGTTTCCTCTCACATTGTCTTGTGTCTCTTTGTTTTGGAATCCTGGAAACTTGGATTTTTTTTTAGCAAAAAAAAAAAGACTTCACTTTAAGGAGTGTGAATTTTTGTGAAGTTATTTTCTAGTAAAGTTAAAATGGTATTATTTTTTTTATTTCCTATAAATGGAATTTCTGAATTATTTCAAAAGGGTAAATTATGTGTTTACACCTCTTTTGAAAGTATGAACTATGTTAATTGGGGTTTTGAAAATATGTTTCTAGTGGAATTTTTTTTAAACCGTGGAAAAGTGTTTTGGGATTGAATTAAGTGTTCTAGAATTTTTGTGTGGGGGTTGAAGATGGATTTTGGGTTTGGTGTCTACTGAACAAAAAAAAAATTATGAACTTTTAGAACCTTGTCTTGAAATGAGAAGAGTTGAGTTCTTAATTAAATGGAGAATTATGAAATGGTGTTTTTCATGAAATTAGAAGTGTTTTGAAATGGGTTGAAATGTTTTGAAATGATTGTGAAAGGCATGAATATGTGCTTTTATTGAATTATGGATTCTTTTCTAAATTGGTTTGTGAGATGAAAAAATGGGTTTTGATATTATGGTTATTGTTTTTGAGAAAGTGAAAGTGTGGTTAAAAGTTTTGATTTTAAAAAGAGTAAAGGTTTGATTTTTGGTAATTGGTTCTCTCATGGGTGACCACATGCATAGGTTTATTTGGGAATATGGATGGATATGTGGTGGGTTCCCAGTGTGGAATGTAAACATGCATGTGTGAGGCTCATGAGATACTATTGTTAAATGCGCAACCCAGCAACACTGTTTTTTTAAATAATGTTTTTTAAGTAAAGTGTTGTGTTTTGATAATGTATGGTTAGGAGGTATGGATTATGTGTTTTCGGGATTATTATTGTGGGATGTTTCGAGTTCAATAACCCCTCTTGTTTGAACGATGTTTTGGTTTGGTGTTTCATTGATAAGTTGGAATGAAGTGTTGGTCAGTGGTCTCTTTTGAGGAAAAGTTTGGGAGGCCAATGTGGTGGCTCTCCTCATGTGTTCAGTTCAGGTTTCTAGTATGCTGTGACCAAATGACCAGATTGGTTGGGTCCTTGGGTTTTCTTGTAGTCTAGGGTACTCCCCCATAAAGTGTTAATGTATGATTGATGTTTGGACTATGGTGATTCACCGTTGGATGATCCTCCAGTTGATCAACATAAGGACTTTATTCTTGAGGTTTGGAGATTGTGTTTACCCCTATTCTTTTTCAATTAAGTGGATCCCCCTATAGTGGGAGAGTGTTTGTGGGAGGTTGAAATAGAACTTAGTTTCTTATGTTTCCTAAGTTTCCTAAGGTCAATGAAGTTCAGGGTTGTCAGTGTAGAATGATGTCTTAAAGGGCCTCTGGGTCTTTCGTCAGTCTCATTGAAGCAAGAGTTCATGTTAGGCCACCAGTGTGCAAGATCTGGCCAAGAGTGGCTATTATGGACACTTGCTAGAATCATGTGCTATTTGGGACTCAGTACAAGGTCCCTCTCCTTGTGTTTTCTTTTATCCACAATGGTTATGTTTGGTGATTCCTTGCGATGTCATGTGTTCACTTGACTATAAGGGTGGAGATTGTGAAATCTTATGAGAGTCACTATTTTGTTGGATGTGTGTCTCCCTATAGGAAATTCTAAATCCTATGTTCTAGAGGAATGTGATTCTATATGTCATTTCATTCTGCTGTTTAGAATCCGAAGAAAAAAAGGGGCGATGTGTGTGCATCCTCTAAGTTCTTGTTTTGGTAAAATGATGGGTTGGGGAAAAGAGGGTTTGAAGTGTGTCATGTCTCAATGAGACCATCTGAGATTACAGTATAATTGTTTTTGGAACTGGAAGAATATGTTCAGTTTAGGGGTTTCCAAATCCTAACTGCGAGGTCGAAGATGCTTCAATCCATTGAGCTCCAGCCATAGGCCCCGAAGAGAAGCTGGCGCGTAGTTAGGGGAAATCCTAGAGTCGTTCAAACTTTTGGTCAAGGTCATATCCTCAATATGAAAGATAGGAATAGTTTAAACCTCTGGTGTCGTCTTATTGTTCCAATTTCTCACATTTGGTGGAAAGAGGTGTGAGTACCTTGTTCCCATGTCATACCCTGAGTTGATTTTTTCCCCTTTGGGGTCCCTTGTGTTTTTGGAGAAAAGTTTAAAATTTGGGTTAGGTAGGTTGAAGTGCATAGTTTGTGCGTGGTTAGCAGTAACCATGTTCCAACCCAGGGGACCGTGTGATAAGAGATAGTAGCTACCTCATGGTCTACACACATCTATGATCCTTTTCCAAGGAAACTATGTGAAGTTTCCTCTTTGGAAAGAATGATCCGCACAGTTAACTCACGGTTTCCCAAACCGTGTGAACCAACCATGCGGCCATGCCAACTCCTTAAAATTCTGTTGTTTTGTTGTTGTTATCCCATACTAGTTAGTTAATATGGTAGGGTTTTGTTTTGGGTATACCCACAATGGGTCTCATGTAAGTTTCATTGGATGAATTCTGATATTAATCTACCCCTAATGTTGGGAAGTCTGTTCGAGGCCCCCTGTTAGTGTCTTGATTTTGTCTTAAGGAAAGTTGTGTTTGTTATTATGGTGGGGATACCCTTCATGGGTATCATGTATGTTCTCTTGGAAAAGTAATAATGTTACTTTAACCCTTATTATGGGGAGACCGTTCGTTCCTTCCCCAATTGTTATCCTTATTCTGTCTTAGAAATTGAGTTGTCCCTGGTGGTGGGATGTCTAGATTGGGTCACCCCGTACTAGTGACTCAGTTTTCTCCATGGTGTATTCTAGGTAGGAGGTAGTATAGTTTAAGTATATATATCCACAAATTTGTTACTTGGGTAAATTTGGGGTTGGATAACACCCAATGGTTTTGTTTACGTAATGTTGTGGTAGCGTTATTCGAGTTCGTTGTTCGTTTCAAGTGGATTGCTTGAGCGTCATCTTGTAGTGTTTGAGGTGTTTTGTTTTGAGATGTGTTTTGAATGTGTTTAATAATTTTAAGTAAGTGGGGTTATTGTTTTTGTTGGTGAGAGTATTATCTTCCTTTGTTTGATCAACTGGAGATGTTCGTCCTTTTTGAAGTGGGTGAAAACGTGGCAAAGAAGACTGTCTTGGTCTATCGTTTGGGCTTTGCTTTTGCATCTGGTGTTGTTGTGGAATTCTGGGGGCGGAATGCTTTATGGTGGGGATAATTTTCACACACATGACTTATTTTAAATGTATTTTTCATTTAATTTACATCCTTGCTTTGTTTTGGGGGTTTCCCTAGGTTTTAGGGAGGAATAGATGAGTATTCATGAATTGGGCCAAACCGTGAGCCCAATTTCAGATTAAAAAATAAATTTTGTATCTTTTATAACTTTTTCATTTTTCAACATTTTTCACCCATTCAACTTCCTAAACGACCTCCCCTGACCTATTAACACCACCATTGAAATTTTAAGTTTTTAGAAACCCATAACCAGGGTTTATTTGGGTTTTTATCTAAGGGGTTGGGCCTTCCCGAAAGCCCAATTCCTATTTTAAAAATAAATTTTGATTATGTTATAACTTATTAAATTTTTGGGATTTTTCGGTTATTCTAAGTCTCACCCAAGCCCAATTAACCCAGACGCGCGTCTGAGCTCTCTCCTTCCTCTTTGGAGCTCTGGTTAATCGTGAGTTGTTGCAGAACTTCATAGGCTTCCTCAAATCACCCAGATTTGAAGAGGTAAAGTATTTCTTTCATAACTCTCTCAATTTTTACTCTTTTTCCCCCATTAAAATTCCTAAATGATCTCCTTATCCTTTTTCTAACCTCCCTTGAAGTTTTGGGTATTTTTGAAATCAGATACTGGTATTTTTTGGGGCGATTTATACAAGATATTTTAAGTAAGTTTTTCTCCTTCTTTCTTCTTTCAATTTGTTTAGGGTTACATCCAATGTACTTAGGGTTTCTTCCCTTATATTTGAGGTTCCTAATTTCTAGAAAGTATGGTTTAAAAATTAGGGTTTTATATTTTGTTTCATGGTATGAAATTCTGGTTTTAGGTCTGGTTTACCTTCCTTGAGGTGCGACGATGGTGCGCTTGAGTTTTCGCACAAAGGATTCAAGGGTTTCCTTGGTTTTGGTAGGTGATTCCATTGTGTATGAAATCTTTGTGAATTGGATACTGTTTTTATGTTAACTTCATGCTTATTTAATTTTATTATTTCTGAAAAAAATAGTTTTAGTGGTGTTTGTATTTAGAATGAATCCTAAGTGCCAATTTCATGTGAAATTGGGGGTTTCTTCAAGGAAATGTTTTATTAGTTTAATTAGGGACACCCTATAAGTAATTAGTTGATTTTATTTAACTATAATAGGGATAAAAATAATGTTTTTAATGATTATCCCTTGTGTTTGTTGCTGCAAAATCTGGTTTTAATGGTGTTTGTGAACCACATGAAATTTTAAGAGTTGTGTTGTGTAAAAATGGAGATTTTGCAATGATGTCATTTCTTGAACCATATGGGGCTGACCTAAAAATGATTTTGTGTTTTCACTGAAATGTAGTAGGCTGCCCTTTCTGTTTTGGAAACTTAAAAATGTGCACATAGTATGCAAGTGAGGTTTATAAGGAGTTTTGTGTCCGAAACACTACGGGATTTTGAGGAATTGTTTTATGAAAAATCTAAGTGTTTTGTTGCGTGTTTTAAGTGGTATAAAATGTGATAGATACTGTATTGGTTGTGTTTGAACAGTAATGGTGTTTTATATGAAAATTTATTTATGTTTCATTCTGAAATTTATTGAGCACAAAAGGGGAAGCCCTAGTACCTAGGTGGGGCGGATTTGTACTATTACGGCTAGTGGACCAGATGAGTTTTGTCCCTGTTTCACTTATTATTTGGATAACGACAACTCTAACTAAACTATGTGGATGATTATTCGGGACCACTAGGTTATGGGTATGTTCCCTACTAGTGGCTCGTGCACGAGAATGAATTTTGCGATGGTTACTTTACACCGAGGTACGAGGTACATAGGGCCCAAGACAACCTAGTGCCAAGGGGTGTTCCCAATGTTGTTGCTCATTGGATTTGTAGTGTTTACCCATGTATTAGGGTGTGTTTGGAAGTAAATTACAGTATCTAACATTTCTATTTTAATGTGTTAATATTCTGAAAATTTTGGATTGAAATCTATTTTCAATTGGAGGTTTCATTTCTTGAAATTTTAACACTACTTTTCCATGTGTTTGAAAACTGCTTGCTTTTTCACATTGTATTTCTTACTCCTTGGAATCATTGGGTGGTATCTTATTGGGATTAGGATCACACCATACTTACACCCCTTGGGTGTAAGTATAATAGGTTATGTTTGATTCAGGTAAAGGAAAGACTACGGGTGATGGCGGTTCAGGGTGTTAGTTCCCATCCTTGGTGTGGAGTTATGGAGACAGCTTGGGGGCGATGACCCCTAGTCGTGTGGAGTCCTTGGGGCTGTCTTGATGCTATAATTATTTTTATTTTGACCACTTGTATTACCTTTAAACCAATGTATTTAGTTCTGGTTTTTACTTAAGTCTTGTTTAGCTCAAAAATTTCAGATTTATATTATGGATTGTTTTTAATGTTTTATGCTTTCATACTCGGGTAAATCGTTCCCAAACCTAAATTAATGACACCCGGGCACTTGTTCCAGCCCATGGGGATAGGGAATTCCCTTCGGGTCATGTAACGGGCTGGGTTTGGTGCCGGTTTTGTTGGCGACCAGATTCGGTTCATGACAGGTATTGTGCTCTGTGATTGCATTGTGTGATTTGGTTGTGGGTAGTTTTGTGATGTGGTGTATAATGGTGGAGATGTGCGATAATGATGATGCATGGTGGTGTTGTGAAATATGATGGTGTTGTGCGATGAGGTTGTGGTATGTGATGTGGTGTGATGCTTATAGTTTTAGTGTGTTATGTGATGTGGTATTGTGTTGTGTGATGGTGGGAATACTCCATTCATTCATATTGAGTATGTTAAAACAAATATTCCTTTCACATTTTTGATAAAAATTAAAAAGTACCTTGTTTGAAAAGAGACAAGAAGATTCCTTTTAAACCATTTTTTAAAAATTAAAACATGGTTCAAAATTTATGTAATAAATCATTGGAGAATATTAAAACTATTATTTATAACATTTTAAGTAAAATAAACATACGGAATAAAAATAATTTTCAACCGAAAAGAGAAATAATGTTAGATTTTCTTAAAAACATTTTATCAATCATTTTAAGTACCTAAGAGAGGAAAATGGTATTATTACTTAAAAATTTCATGAATAACCAGAGGATAAGAAAATGAAAATGGTTTTATTATACAATGATCAAGTAATTTCCTTCAATGGAAATTAAAGTATAAATGATCCCAGTTAAAATGATATTGAAGTATAAACCCTTACCGCTTTGGTAAATTTTGACTCATAACCCCCATGAAAGAAATTAATTCAATTGAAACATTAAATACCATGAATAAAAATATTTTCATGATATAACATATTAAAGTGGTAGTATATACATATCATTGAAAAAAATATGTGTACAATACCAAATATGTCTCAATGGAGTGAAAATTGAGATGAAATATCTTACATAGATCATACCATTGAAGGGAGGATTAATTAGTGAATTAATTATGTGTATCAAATTTAAATCCACACAAAACAAGTAAAAAACATAATATAATCAAAATAAATTACACACATAATCTTATAATATCAATGATAATGAAAAAGTAATATAACCCAATGAAAAGAAATTGAGTTATGAAATTCCTTACCACTTGATAAATTTCAATTCAAATATTTTTGGATGAAATAATTCAAATTAGAACTTAAAATACCATGAATTATAAAGTATTAATGATATTACATTTAAAAGGGGTAGTATATACACCACATAAAATAAATTGGCGCATAATATTAAAATATTCCTCAATGAAAGAAAATTGATATGAAGACCCTTACAGTTTAATAAACATCTTAATAAAAACTACTTGAAAGAGAGAGTTTTAATTTGAAGTTAAAATACCATGAATAAAAATAATACGTGATGTTAAATATTCAATTGTTAGTATATACACCATTTTGAAAAAATTAGTGCATAAAAGAACACCCGTCTTAAAGAAATAAGTTTTGAGACAAAAACTCTCACGTCATATTTCCCTTTAGTTGAACGTGATTTAATCTTATGTATAGTGGTTTTAAAAATGTTATTAATTTATAATATAACCATATTCATATTTATAATATCACATATAATATTATTATAACATCTTATCACCCATTCATTAATAATATTTCATTACTAGCATTGTTTCGGGTGTTAACTGCTTTGTTTTCTCATGCATGTTTTGTCATGGAAGTTCTAGTTATTATGAATATGATATAGTTACATCATATAAATAATTATATTATAATTATAAATTTATTATTTATTCATTATATATATGTTTATAATCATTATTGAAATTTGAACATTGAGAATGAATGACATCGCTTCGTAGAGATGGTAGGTCGTACGTATGCATGAGTGACGTTATCATTTTTTAATGGGTGAAAGGGTAATGGAGTGATGATATAATAATTTTTTAGAATCAATATTATATCATAAGTATCATATTTATTCATTATTTTTACCAATATGACTATCCATGTGATCTGGTGATGGGAATAAATTACATCAGTTTGAGAGGCAATAGTCCACTGTACACAAGAGCGATGGTTTTGTTTCTCATTCGATGGAGGAGAAGATGGAAAAATATTATAGCATAAAAATAATAACATCTCAGTATATATGATATAATGGTATTATTATATTGGAATTTTTAATACATAATTGAAGGTAGAAATAGAATAAGTAAAAAGGAGCTTGATGAAGATGATTACCTTACTTAGAAGAACCTCATTTAGATTTCTTATTAAAGACCACAGGGTTAGTATCTTGGGAAGAAAAAAAGATCTATAATGTAGATAATGATGTTGGGGAGATATTTTTTTCAGGTTTTGATTGATCCAAATGGTTTGATAGGTGCGAATAAGTGAGGGGAGTGGGTACCCTTTTATAATTGATAAGGAGTGACATTTTTGTAAATACCTAAAACTATTTAATAATGAGAAGTAAATATCAACCTGAGTGCTTCCAAAATTGATAAATAAAGTAGTGGAGGAAATATAAGGTTGATACATACCTAAAAAAACTTGTTTTAAACATTTTATTCCCATTACCTTCATGGTTACTCACTTTGACCCTTTTTAGTTTTTTCACCACAATAATTGTTTTTTTAACCTAGGTAATTTATACTTTAAGAGTAAAAAATGAGACTTACTAGATAATTTGGACCAACTGATTCTTAATTTAAAATCCAATTTATCAAATAAAAATTCCATGCATGTGGAAAAATTAATTTGAACACAAGCACATGTAACGCACAAAACCCCGTTTTAACCTTAACCATAGTAATTAAATTTTTTCTATTTTCACTATTCCTTATAAAAAAAATTAAGTTGAACTTATTACATATTATTAATTATTCTGATTCAAAATTTGGAATCCATTTTATCAAATTAATTCATAGAAGTGGAAACATTTAATTTAAAAAACAACTCACAAAATGTGTCAAAAAAGGGTTTTTAAGAAATGCATTTTTCAAGAATAAGATGATATTATATTAAATCTATGAATAGTGATCATCATTATATGAATTTAAATTCATATATATAGATATATAATATATAAATTTCATTTAACTAGATTCTAAGATCTCACACACTCAAAATACCCTACTGAATAGAGAGAAGCTCCTGCCTCTTGGTTGCCCTCATCATCGACGATAAGAATTCCTCTTGAAAATCCCTATGAAAGCATAGCCATAAAAAAAATTCTTCCTTAAGTCCATTAAGAAATAGTTTCCACCACTAGTTCATAGATCCCCACAACTAACTCACTTCCAATGACACATATAAATCAGCCCATGCTTTAACCAGACCGAAAGTGATATTGAGATCTTCCGACCAACACTTCATCTTTAAATCCGAGACACTCCCATAATACTTTACCAAAATATACTATTTAAATGCATGAATAGCCCTATGCCAAATGTAACAACTAGGCCTCACTGATAGCATAAACACCCCACCTTAATGGGGATATTGGGTTCTGGCCCACTGGGTACCACAAGTTTCCCCACAGACACGTGGTCCCCTCCCTAAGGCCTACCCACATGCCCGAATGGGTCATCTGACTAATGAATATCTCCATAGGACAACACATGTTATTTTTAGTGTGATTTTTCCTCACTCACACACACCCTAATAAACTTCTCAGAAGATCACCCATCCTGATCACTACTCCAAGATAAGCATGATCAACTATGGAGTTCTAATCAGGTAGGGTCTTGAAAATAAAGGTTCACCTTGTTGATATGAGTCATATCATTTAGTCATTTAACCCTTTATAATTATGGGGTGTTACATTCACCCTTTTTAGATCACAATATCTACATTGTGGACCCTATATCTCAATCTAGGAAGTTTCACCACACTTAAGGCTGAGTTCCTGCTCTGATACCAATGTAACAACTGGGCCCCGCTGATAGTACAAACACCCTTTCTTAACAAAAACCATTGTGGGTCCTAGACTACCAGGTACCACCAGTTGCCTCACAGACACATGGTCCCATCCATGGGTCCCACACACATGCCTGAATGGGTCATCTGACTAATGACTATCCCCATAGGCCAATACATGTTCTTTTCAGTGTGATTTTTCCTCACTCACACACACCCTAATAAACTTCTTAGAAGACCACCCATCATGATCACTACTTCAGGGAAAACACGCTTAACTATGGAGTTCTAATCAGGTAGGTTCCCAAAAATAAAGTCTCACCTTGTTGACATGATTCATATCATTTAGTCATTTAATCCTTTATCATTCTAGTATGTTATATCAAACCTCATTCTCCTCTATTAGGTCAACCCTCCGGTGATCAATCAGATTAGCCTGCTAAGCCTCAATTTCCTAAACCACTCATGGATGATGAACAAGAGTTATTACTAAAAAGTAAGAAAATACTAATCTTGGCAGCATGGAATTTTATCAATATTATTTATTTAATTCATTTTATTTTCCCAAATCAACCCAATTCAGAAACAAACACAATAAATCATGATGCATGTACCTCTCCTAGTAATCTACCCTATAAACATGTCCACCTCACTTGGTCGTTCAATAAACTTAGAGTCCATGCACTAGATCATGGGGGCACTTAAAATCCCATGTTATAGCTGGTCTCCCCAGCCTATGTCATGAACCAAGATCAACTAACACCATTTAACTACCAACCCATGAAAACCTCACAGTTTCTAACTCTAAAATACATCATATCACTCAACCAAACCTCTGATATGACTCTATCATGACCCCCTCCCTCCAAAGATACTACAATGAAGGAAGAGAGATGATGACCATGAGTCCCACCTCCAGAAAGACCTGGGTTGGAGACTAGCACTAAGGGTATAAAAATATCATAGTATGGGAGACATCACTATATATAAAGGATACATGATCGGGATATAGGATAATCAAACACAAAAAACTCTAGCAGATAATATAAAATAAACCCAAAACCACCTCTCAATGCATGTATAAAGTAAACCAATACAAATAAAAGTCTCCAAATATACCAAAAGACAAGTCTACTAAAAAAACTCAAAAACAGATCCTATCCCAAGCAAACAATTCCCAGCTCGGTTCCCAAATTCATCCTGGAAACCTGAAAAATAGTTTATATATGTAGGGTGAGAATAACATATATACTCAGTAGGGACATAACCAAGGTCTCAAGTGCACATGTGAAAAGAGAATGATAATGCGCCAGTGAACAAACAATAGAACCAATAAGCATCTAGACAGGTCAACTAACCATCCTAGCCTCACCATAGTTCACTCACCAAATCATGCATCCAATATAGTAGTATAACATCGAGATCATAACAAATCAATGTTCCCCACTACCATTTCCCCATTGATTTTCTGTTCTCACACCCCAATTTTGAACATCCTATGCTCCCATCCCTTCCATACACATCACATCACATCACATCACATAACATAACATAACATAACATAACATAACATAACACAACATAACACAACATAACATAACATAACATAACATAACATAACATAACATAACATAACATAACATAACATAACATAACATAACATAACATAACATAACATAACATAACATAACATAACATAACATAACATAACATATCATAACATAACATAACATAACATAACATAACATAACATAACATAACATAACATAACATAACATAACATAACATAACATAACATAACATAACATAACATAACATAACATAACATAACATAACATAACATAACATAACATAACATAACATAACATAACATAACATAACATAACATAACATAACATAACATAACATAACATAACATAACATAACATAACATAACATAACATAACATAACATAACATAACATAACATAACATAACATAACATAACATAACATAACATAACATAACATAACATAACATAACATAACATAACATAACATAACATAACATAACATAACATAACATAACATAACATAACATAACATAACATAACATAACATAACATAACATAACATAACATAACATAACATAACATAACATAACATAACATAACATAACATAACATAACATAACATAACATAACATAACATAACATAACATAACATAACATAACATAACATAACATAACATAACATAACATAACATAACATAACATAACATAACATAACATAACATAACATAACATAACATAACATAACATAACATAACATAACATAACATAACATAACATAACATAACATAACATAACATAACATAACATAACATAACATAACATAACATAACATAACATAACATAACATAACATAACATAACATAACATAACATACCATAACATAACATAACATAACATAACATAACATAACATAACATAACATAACATAACATAACATAACATAACATAACATAACATAACATAACATCACATCACATGACATAACATCACATCAAATCGCATCACATCGCATCGCATCGCATCACATCACAACACATCACAACACATCACATCACATCACATCACATCACATCACATCACATCACATCACATCACATCACATCACATCACATCACATCACATCACATCACATCACATCACATCACATCACATCACATCACATCACATCACATCACATCACATCACATCACATCACATCACATCACATCACATCACATCACATCACATCACATCACATCACATCGCATCGCATCACATCGCATCATGTCTTAGCCGAAGAAACTCGGGCCATCTATAATGTGGGTCAGGATGAATCTCTACCTACCCCACCCATGCATGGTCTAGAATCCTATACTAGAATCATGAATCACCACACCATGTATTGTCTGATGATACCTATTCCATTACATCTCATCTCACCTGAAGACACTTAGGCTGTCACACCATATTTCATCACATAACCAGAGAAATAGGGTATCATGAATGTGAAGAAAATAAACCTCATGCTCTAATCCTACCACACATGACCCCCACTACATATCACATCACATCACTATCTCATCACATCTCATACCACCTAAAAAAACTTGGGCTATCACACCACATCTCTCCCAAATAAACCTGTACAATCACTACTAAAAGAAGAGTGGGTCACCAACCATCCATATTACCATCATCTCAGATGTTGGGGAAAACACCCGAAACCTAGAACCTTTGTGTGTTGGTAAGGTTATCCAACTTGGGTGGGGTACATATAGAAATAAAATAAAATACATGACATATAGATAGCACAAAATACCCAACCCATGGGTTCACACCAACTACACTAGTACACACCTTGTCACCACCACCATACCACACATCAACCATGATAACTGCTTCCACCACTATACGCAAGACACCACACCACCACAATAAAAGCCACACAATATTTTCTAATTTCATTTATAAGTTCATCACTTTCTAGATATAACAAGTTCCAATAAATTTACTTTCTAATTCATTTAATTCACATTTACATAGCCAATTAATTTAACGTTAAATTTATTTAATCCATTTACCACATCTATTTCCATCCCGCCTCATTTATTTACCATCATATTTTTTTTCTTTTTATCATCTCAATTTATTCCATGTCCAACCGGGAAATTAACACAACCGCTGCACAATAACTCACCCATCTCACAACAACCATTTCAAAAACACCACAACTGCCATCATTGCCACACCACATAAACCAAGACATCTTTCCACAACAACCACACATCACAACCGCTTCAAAACCACAATGACCGTGCACCAATACCATTATGAACCACATCACATACCACAAACACAAATTTTCCCACATATCATTCATGACAACCAACCACCACATCACATCACAAGCCCACAAATCACATAGACCATCCATTCACATCCATCACTACACAACAGCTCTTCCAAACTACATAGTGTAACACAATAAGTACAAGCACACACAATAAAAACACACACCAACTTAAAAAATTATACAAGGTATTTTATCACATTACCTCTTTATTTTTCATGGATATTATCACAAAAACTAGGTTTCCATGGGAAACTAATTTATTATACATATATATGTTATTTAGAATTTTATTCAAGGTGTGATCACCCAACAAAACAACAAGGGTGTCAACATATATCATATACAGTGCAAACAAGGCTTCCAATAACTATTATTTTTAGTATTGGAAACAAACATGCATAATATCATCAATAACATATATCAAAGTAGTAAAGAATGTGATATATCCCCATAACCATAAATTTATTTTATTCCAATTAATTATATTTATTATGAAAACCCTTATTATCCACCTAAAGGAAAGAAAAAGCATGAAAATCACACACATGGAATGTAAATAGGTAAGAACGAGGATCACTAACCTCAAAGAATATTTTTGATCTCAGTCGCACCATAGGGAAAAGAAAAAACTACATAAAATCTATAAATTCACATGAAAAACTTGGATAAACCTAAATTATACCAAAGGGTTGTAAAAAATGTATCCCAACACACAACCAAAACACAACACTACCACCACAACAAATCCATAGAAGAATAATGTAAGGGAAACAATCGAAAAGATAAAAGAACTTACCATAGATTGCCAATGAGCAACAACCAAAACCCAAGGATCAAGGTGAGGGAAGAAGATCTAGGAAGCCTCCCAAAATTTCCCAGGGTTCACCATAAACTGAAAGACATAGTGATGACAGAATGATAAAAGAATTTCCCAAACAAGGGTTATAGAAAACCTATAAATTTCCCAATTTATGGCATAAACCACAATTTTATGTCATAAAATCCTTGGGTTTGAAAAACTTATGCTATAAAACCAAACTTTAGCTCGAAAACCTCTTTTCCACTAGAAAACATGGCACCTTATGCTGGAATTAACTTATTCCATAATTTATCTTCTTATAGCATAACCCATTTCATGGCCACTACTCTTCCATATATAAGTCATTAACCATCCATCCTTACAAGCTGTAAAACACAAAATTAAAGCATAAACCACTATTTTACACCGTAAACCTCTCTACTGCTGCAAAAATACAACTCAAACTCCACAGAACCCTCCGAGACCTCTTCCAAGCTCTTTCCAATCACAAAACCAGAAAATTAATGGGTTGGGAAGACACAAATAATTACAAATGGAATCACCTTATAGGCATAGGGATACCAGGCCTCGATCCTCTCTAAGAATCTTTATAAGTAACTACTCACTAGAAGGTTAAGATATGATAATAAAAAGGATAAAAAGATGACACTAACTAGGTATATGCATATGAAAATACCCCCTTGAGGTTAAACTTACCAAACTTCGAGTCACTACCTTGGTGGTCGGAGGGTTTCTACCTTGCTTTCTGTCTGTTGGGAGTGTGGGAGGCAGTTTGTTGTTGTCTCCACAGGTGGTTCTGATGGTGGCGATGGGATATGTAGATCCGGCTTGTGGCGTGGATTTTGTGGAGGCCATTAGTCTTTGCAGCACATGATGAGTCATGATGTGTTGATATTTGTTGGTTTGAAGGATTTTTGAATTTTTGACATCATCAGAGCACCTCAGCTCCCCCTCGCTAGCTTCCAGTGTTGGTTGGTGGCGGAGTGCTACGTCTGGTGATTGGGTTCTGTTTTGGTGGTGAAGCATTGTTGTTTAGGATTGCGGTGGAGGATTTTATGATTTTTTAGAATGGTCATTGGTGGTTTAACATGGGAGGAAAAGGTGATTTTGGTGATGGAAGTCTTGTACTGTGTTGATTGTCTTGATTGTGTTTGTGTTGGTGTTAGTTATTTAGAGTTGGGGTTTGTTTGTGGTATTGCGTTCTGAGGTTTTTGGACAAATCAATCAATTCACCTTCAAGAGTTTTATCTAGAAGAGGTCATAGAAAGAAGTTTCAACCAGATCATCTCTATCTATAATTGGACTTTTGAGTGGGTATGATGATTTCCATCGGTACCAGGCTCGTGCACTCCAGCACGAGATAGTTTTCCAAGCAGCGTTGAGATGGTGGAAGATGATCCTATGTTTTAGATGCTGGGGAGGGGCTTCTCTTGATATTTAAATTTGGTTGTTTTTGGTCTTTGGATTTTGGTCTGTGGTGAAGGATTATTGTCTAAGTCCTTGATGTTTTTAATGTTATCCATCATCCCTTAAAAGGGGTCTTTAATAAAAAAAGTAATTGTCAGTCAACATTAAAATTATTCCTTACATGAGGGTTTTAAATGATCAATACCTCTAAAAGTTTTTATTCTATCCATTTAATTTATTTTTAAGCTCTCACAACAGGATCAGTTAAAGAAAATTCCAATTCCAATCTATAGAGGAAAAAAATATTGAGGGTGTAACTGGAATTTTAATTAACTAAATCCTCATAACTCTAAATCTCAAAAAGAATAAAAAAGGTCTTTCTTCATTTAATGAGGATTAGTTAAGTATGATTCCACCATACACTTATATGTAACACTATATAAGTGGTTTTAGAAACTTTAAATAACCATCCCATTTATCTCAAGTATACCCCAAGGGGTTAAGTACTAAGCACATAAGAATAAAGATGACCTATGAGGGTCCCATCATACCAACCTAGGTTTAGTTATATGGGAAACCATTCCCAATTTATGGAGTCATTGATCTATAATTATGATCAGAATCCCATTTCAGTGCAACCCATTAATAGTCAAATTTATTATAAATTTAACACACCCTCAGCAGGGTTATATTATAAGAATATGATGCTAAAAATAAACTACATGGGCCTAGTTAAGCATATAATAGGATTCATTTATATGGGTCATCCATCCAAATTTATAAATCCACTATCCTTCAAAAGTTACAATTAACACACCATTTAACAGAAATCCATAAGCAATGACTTGAAATTATTAAAAAAACCAATTCCTTTCCATTTTAAGATTTAATTTCAAAATAATGGATTTAGTTAATTAATCAGGTTAGATAGATAGAGTGGCATCATCAAGATATGTGGGAAAATTCCTTTTAGGCTGATGCAAACACTTTATTTAACCAACCTTACATCATAATCATAACTAAGAAGGCCATAACATTAGAAAAAATTATAAGTACACATGGTAATAATTACAGAATCATGATATACATGTAAGAATTATAGATAATTATATAACATGGTGTATAAATAAGCATGATAAATAATCACACAAGCATTCTTTATAGATAAACATGATACATAATCACATAATCATGGTATAATGATAAGAATGCTAATGACATATGAATCCCATGTGCCTTAAATTATGCATGAACAAAACTATTCTATTCCCATACTGATCCAAGAAGTAAATACTATAAATCAGTAACAATTATAAATACAATATAATTCACTCAAGGTGAAATGATAATCAACTGCAATAATGAACAACATGAGAAATAGTCCTATCCCTAAAAACTTGATCTTTCCCCTGTGCATGGGTTGGACATTCCCATACATTTTATATTTACTAAGTTCTAATAAATTTCTAATCTTTTATATAATAGCCTAAAATAGTAAAACAAGGAAAAATAAAAAGGTATCTGATACCAATTTTTCACATCCTGAATCAATTCACTTTATAAGCAGTGATTGGACTGGTTGGAGATAATGCCTCAAGTGTGACACCCTATACACCTGAGGCTACCAAATAGCAGCGAGGGTCAAATGATGGTATGGTGGGAAAATTTTACCCTATTTTATTAGAGTGGAGCACAATGGTGAAACATATATAAATAAAATAGTGGAAGAAGTATAATTAAGAAAAATGAAACTAAATCATCTAGATGACAATAACTAGATATAAAAAATAAAAATTATCATATAAAAATGATTTCATGTCTATAGAGAAATTTAACTGATGTACATAGTAGAAAGAATACATACGATACCTGTATAATAGAAGAACAAGAACCAAAACTATCCCATGGGAATTCCGAGCACTGACTTTGTTATCTTCTACCAATCTCCCACCCTAACAGAAATCAATCATCCATAGTTGGATTCTTTTCCTAATCCATACCTACATATAAGTAATCTACCTCAGTACCAAACAACATTCCAAATAGGGTGTGAGTAAAAATTAGTTGGCCACCACCAATGATGTCTAATACTCTCTAGTATGTGAATATAAAATGAAGTAGTGTGTAGGTATATAAAAAGTAAAGTAGTGAATAAATAAATTTAATTATGTCAGGCTCATGATCATCATGGGATGCCTATCTGACTCCACCTGCTTCGGTCTAATCCATACATCTTTGTAGATAAGAATAGTAAAGTAGAAAATAGGACCCATTTCTATAATCCCAGAAATCCATGTGTAACACTAGTAACATGGGATCCAAGGAGAAACCAAGGAATACATATATAATGATGATCATGTAAGCTTATATATTTAAATAAGTGGAATCAATCCATGCATCCAAATCAAATTAATGTGGAGTTTCATGTCTAGAAATTTCAAGTCAATGATAAGGAACACCATATCCAATAATAAGGAACTCCCTATCTGATGATTTCTGATAAATGATATGGAACACCATGTCTAATAATGAGGAACACCATGTCGAATAATTTCAATAAAGGATAATGAACAACATTTCCAATAATGAGGAACACCTCTAATAATATCAATAAAAGGTAAGGAACACTATGTACAATAATGTGAAACTCCATGTCCAAGAATATCTATTAAATCATGAGGAATTCCATATCCAACAATTTTAATCAAAGTTTCCTTATGATCCCATGCAAGTCATTCCGTATCAGAATAAATGTATTGCTCAAGGAATACTATAATCATAGGTATGTTACAAATTAATAATTAAACATAGACCATGGTAAACATCCATGCCAAATTATAATCTTCATGATTCACTATATATACCATTTCATTTAAAAACAAACAATAAGTTCTTGAGAAACATCCATTCCATTTCACATTTCATCATGATTTATCCCTTTAATCAATTTCAATTCAATTCAATTAAATATATTAGGTTGGTCCTTTATAATTTTCAAGCATAAATTAAGTGATCAAGGACTAATTAGGTTATCCAAATTGTTTAGTAAGTCATTATATTCCATCTATCAAATCACTCACAAGAGATAAAAAGGGCCATGAAATTATACATGCCAAATTTTAATTCATCATGATTAATTTTGGTCACTCCTTTAATAATAAACAACCCAAACACAGACATTGGGTATTTTGGATTTAAGAAATCACCAAGTGTGTAACTATATCACATTCCTATCATTTCATTCATTAAGCAATTCCACTAGAAAGTGGAAATCTCAACACACCCAATGGGTGGTCCGGTAGAATATGAAAACAAAAACCATTATAATCATTTAATTTAACTCACCATACATAGTGGTTTAGGTTGATGTATTATACCACCAACCATGTTACAGGGTCTAAGAAACATCAAGATTATGGTTTAAGTATTTAATTTAAGTAATTTCACATTTTAGGAGAAACTTAGGGGAAGTTTAGCATGCGACACAATGATGAATTTTATAAACAATGAAACTTGAAGGGAAAATAATTAATACCACCTAAAATATACCAATTAATCATCACTAATTCATTATCATCCTTTGATTCGAACTAAAACGAGAGAAATAAAAATAATATAAAAACACCCTAAAAATAGGATATTCAAACTTGCATGGAAATAAAATCCAAAATGGTGAAGGAAATTGAAAAAAGAAGAAAGTGTTAACATATAATAATCAAGAGGGATCCAACGCAATGAATGACATTCAAATCAGAGCTTGGATGGAGGAGAATCATTAAAGTATAAGAGGAGAGGGAGGATTTTAAGCATTCTATTATGCGTGAGAAATGAGGGAGAAAGTGGGAGGAAATAAACAAAAACGTTGGATGGGGAAAATGGTAAAATGAACCATTTTAAAGGGGTTCACGGTTTGGCTACATTATTTTTCTAAATGTGCACCAACAATATGGCTCACACTATCTAAGAGCCACACCCTTCACAATTTTCATGATCAGTTAAGAAAACCGTACACCAACCATGATTTTGGAACTATTCAAATATACCCCTCACACAATTTGTGGGAGCAGTTTGAGAAACCATGCACACACCATGCAGTTCACCTCTACAAATTTGCTCCAGTTTCTCACACATCCATGTGACTTGCCATGCATGGTTAAACTAATCGTGATTAATCCTCTTTGGGATACATGGTTGAGCCACAAGTTTACTACTAACCGTGCTCTAACCATCCGCCTCAGCCTGAACTTCCAAAAACTAGAACTCCAAGTCCCAAACCAAGTCCAAATACTCTAAAAACTCAACCAAGAACCCAAGGCACCTCTTAGGGCCTTAAAAATATCCAAAAATAACACTTTAAATTGTTCTAACTCTCTAAATTACATTTCAAAGTTTGGTTTATGATTTATTCCATCCACTAAATGAAAAAAATCAAATTCCTTTATAATTTCTCAACTAGTTCAAAAAAAAATGATCTTACAGGGACATACAAGAGAATCCAAAGGGAATAAATAAAAATAAATAAGTAAAAAAGAATAAGGAATAAAAATAAAAATAAAATAAAAGGGTCTTGGGCTTGGTGTCTGCTATGGGTTTATGCCTCACCAAGGAAAAATGCCCCATTCTAGACTCAACTTCAGAGACACAATCTTAATCTGACACTCTATTTAAAATATATCATGAAACTAACACACATGAATAAATTAGTATTTATTTAATTAAATATTAAATAATAAATATTCTTTTAAAGTTCAAACAACTTATATTTCCATAAAAATCTATTCTAAGGGTAAGCATCCTATTTCAGTGCCAATAGAGTGGTTAGAAAAATTATCTGATATCTTATGATAGGATAAATTACTATTTCCCCCTAAAAACTATTAATAACAAAAGGTTCAAATTTCTCTTGATTTTTATACAACCCGTGATGACATGGGTTTTCATAAGAATAACCATTATCTACCTTTCACCCATCTATTCTATAATGAAAGTGTTTTCTATATCATGGTCAGTTTATCGCCTCTATGAAAGATGTATTTTATTTTTCATCACCACCATACTTGAATGGTAAAAAATTATTTAATGAATAAATATAATATTTATGACATTATTAATATTCTAGAAAGATAAATTGGTCATTATATTAATGATATTAATAATAAATGATCCAAGTAATTTTAACTTCCCAAAACAAGCATACTGAGTCATCTTTTCAATCTATTTTGGATAATATATTGAGCTATATAACTTTTTTATTATATAATTATAAAATATTTATTCCTATAAAATTCTAAATATTATGAAATTATTTGATAACACCTTTGACCATGCTCAGAATACTGAAACAATTTTAGATAAATTGATCGAACAACCTTAAGTGATCGATGAGTGTGAAAACTATATAATAAATGAATGACATATGATGATAATTGGAGATTAAAAATGAAATATACATGAATTTTTTTTATAAATAAAGTATTCAATAAACTTAATTAGGTTATTCAAGAGGTTAGATGCATGTGCTAAGAAAGTTAAGACTATAATAGTGGGTTCCCTAGACCCAAATTTAATAGTACTTTTCAATTACAATATCTTGTATATAATGAGTTATGCAGGATGTAAACTTACCATAATAGTGTTGATATTTTTGTATCCACTATTTATATGGTAATTTCATTAGATTACATGTTGTATCAAAAGTTTATATCACTTATTAGGCTGTAATGAGAACATAGAGATACCATGATAGTTATATTAAACTTGATTCCTATGGTTCAGAAAAATCATGCTGACTGGACAAAAATGTTGCATGAATATCAAGTTCTAGGGGATAATAAGAATTGATAATTATTCTAATTAAGTTTTTTACTTTATGATCCTAAGTATATGAGATCATGAGGATTGAACCACCAATAGAAACACCACATGTTTTAGGTGTCATTGGTATTTCCTATCCATGAAACTGTGTAATGGTCTATCGACTTGAGATTATTACCAATGTATACCATTTGATTATATACTTTGATGCACGATGAAAACCATGAAAATTATATTGTAGTGAGGTAGCTTGCATTGTGTGTACCATTGATGGTATGACATTGATTGAATAATCTAGACATAATATTTTGCTTCTGAAAATAAGTGATATATTAGGCCTAGTTGATCAAGATGGTAGTACCTTCACTAAATCCATGACCATGGTAGAAGAAGGTACATCAATGTAGTTATTTCAACGACCAATAAATCAAGAAAGTATTATTACAAAAAGTGTGCATCCTTTTTTATGAGATATCACGAGAAAAATATATTATATTACACATCATGTGTTTGTTGGAAATGTTGTTATTACTATGAATTTTACTTATCTACTTAGGGGACTTGATGAGTTTCTAGATTTCACTTTTGGTTTGTGAATAACATTAACTGTTATCGAGATAATTTCCTAGAGGGACACACACTTATCATATTCAAAAGTCTGGTTTATTCTAATGAATGAGAGTATAATACATGGTGGGCCCCATCACGGGGTCTGGGAAATGTTCAAGAATATATTACCGCCAAGTAATAAATAAATTTATATTATTAGAGTTTATAATAATTGGTATTTAATTTATTTATTAAAATTATTCACAAGATATTAAGTGAATATATGAAAAAACATTATATGGATGATTATTATTTTATTTTTCAAGGTTCATTTAATATTTACAGTAATGACAAGTCAAGTTGATGACTCACTTTTATCAGGTAATATATTTATTTTATTATAAGTAAGTTATAAAAATATAAATTATATTTATGACTCATTTAATCAATCATAAGATTTTGTTTATATATTATTTAGTGGTTAATTAATATTCTGGGGCCAAGGATCTTTTTTTGGTATTTTTTAACTCACTATAAAAGGAGGAGGCTCTCATTTGGGTTACTATTAACTATGTGATTTTGAGATCTCTCTCTACTCTCTCCCACATCATAAAGAGAGAATCTATCATTTTAAAAAAATGATTGAAGATATAATTTTTGGATCAATGGAATGGCATAATGATGATCATTGGGATGTCAAAAGCATTGTAATATCTCTACGTTAACACTCAAATTTTGATGATCGATGCTCCTGTAGACTTTCGAAGCATGTTTGGATGATCTAGAGGGATCCAACTTCGATTCCTTCAAGAAATTATCATCAACAATGAGTGTTTATCGAACACATATTCAAATAAAATGATTTATTTTTCAATCTAATCCTCATGATTAAAATATTTAAGTGAGATCCTTGGGAATTTGTACTAGGTTATGTATTGCTGGGGTCAATGTAGCTACATCGGTCATTGATGAAAAATTTTAAACACTCGACCCATCTACTTCTGCTACGCACCCCGATACCTTAAATTATTATCAAAGGTATAAAATGAAGATTTAATCCAAAATTAAATTAAATTTTCAATATTTTTATGATGATGGTGTTGTTACGGTCCCATTACTGCTGGTGATGATCCAATCCAATATCAGATGATTGAGATATGGCCATCTGTAGATCAAAAATTGGATTGTAACCATTTTTTAGATGGTATAATTATGAACATAATATATTTATATATATGTTATATTTTACCATAAGGTGTTGTAATAGGTGGTTTCCAGTCAATTTTAGAATTCCAACAATTTTTGGTGGTCAGAACAGTATTCTCCGACATGCAATTATTCCGCCATTTGTGGAAATAAATAAGCAATAAAAGAATTTCAAAGCCCTATAACTAATAGGATTGAAAAAAATAAAAAAACCAAAATTTTAAAAGGAAAGTTGGGGGAGTGGGGAGGTTGTTCGTGATAGGAGAAAACTTTAACAAAAAAATTAAATAAAAGTTTAAATGGGTGGGGCATTCGCTGGAAAACCAGGTTGACAAAAACGGGTGGGGGGGTCTGATGTGCAGTCAAGAGAATAATATATATACATATATATATCTCTGTGTGTGTGTATAAATCCCTTTTCTCTTTTGGGGGAAGCATTTCTCAACCTCCCATCCCTTCTAGACTTCCCCTCGCTGCACCGACCCCTTGACGCTGCCTTCCTGACTCTGGAGACCCCCTTGGAAACTTCTCTATCTCCTCCGCACACTGCATCCCCTTGGATGGACCTAAAACCTCCCTCTCACATTAGCCTTCCACCAGCATACCACCCACTGCACTTGGAACCTCCCGCGACCGCACCTCACTCAGCAGCACCACGCGTCGCTCCTACCCCACCTTACTTGTACCTCTGTCGGAAGATCTATCGCGCATTGCTCTTCTAGCTGAATCACAACCAAGTTGTGTCAGCCTAACCTAGGCCAGGGTGGGCTGGGCCCTGCTAGACCTGCTCAACCCATTTCAGGTCCAACTTAGTCCTAAAACCCTTTTTAGGGGTTTTCTAGGCTAACCAAGGCCCAATATTTTTTTTTTTTTTTATAATTAAATGATACCAAGCGATATAAAGTAATTTAAATTTAAATTAAAATGAATTAATTTAATTAAATCGACATAAATTATTCACATATTTAATTTTATTTAAAATTTAATTTTTATTATACATTTAATTTTAATGTTGACCGATGATGAGTGGTGATCGGCCAATGTATGTATGGGTATTATTTATTAATTAATTATTTCATTCACTTAATAATTGTTGTAATTAATTAATTAAATAGATGTTCTGTGCCTTTTCTATCTTCATCATTATATGTAAAAAGGCCTATGTACCCAAATAAAACTTATTTATTTGTATTATGGACTCTCAAGACCCCCTCACCTGAATGCATATATATTTTTTATTATGATGAAGATGAATGAAGATGTGGACCATGCCAAGACGAGATAGTATTCCAGACAAAACATGGATATATTGGACCAGGTTGCGAGCTATGATATGAGTCAGACATGACTCAAATATTATATCCCTTAGGTTATGGTTGATCCATTAACTATAAATGGATCAATCAATACCAGACACTCATGATCATTTTCATTTTTTATTTTCTTTATGCATGTTTTTTTTGTGAATATGTATGTTTACACAAACACATAAAATAATAAATTAAAATTCATAGATTAAATGAAATTAAGATATGATGAATGTTTTACATTTACTATATGGTAGAGTTGTGAGAGAAATCACATATTACATGCATATCATATTTAAAATGAATTCATTAATCGATAAATAATAAAACCCCTCAAAGATATATTAATTCACGATGCCTTCCATAATTTGAATTTGAACAAAACCAAGTGTACGAGGTTCTCATCATCCATAGTTGAGGGAACCTCCTACTAAAAGGGATTTATTATGTAAGATATGAGTAAACTTAACTAAATATGGAAACAAAAAGTATCTATAGATATATTATTTCATCTTTTTATGAAAAATGTTGATTAAATCAAGTTTATAATTTATAGAAATTGGGAATTCACTCTATTGTTCAAGAATATGTGATTTAATGTAGTTGAATAGTTAAATGCGTACCTTGAAACTATCTGAGTAGTAGATTAGCCATATCTTGGACTATAAGGAGAGGTTTCGGGGATCATTGTCACTAGAATAATCTATCGATTAAGTATTATGAATCTAGTAGTGAGGGATACTAGGGTTCGATAAAATAGTGAGATACATTTAATTATTTAATCGATAATCAAGATAAAGAAATTATCTATTAATATTTTATTTGATAGAATAATTAAAAGTAATACGATATATGCACTATGATTACTATTGTATAAAAAACATGTCCTCATTGACTCTAATTTCCAAGTGCAGTACAAATGCTTGAGTAAAGAACTATGATATAGGAAATTTTATTTGTTGGAGTCCCCATTACCTGTTGATCCACCTTAGGAAGAAAGGGTGTAAAATAATGATTACAAGAGACTCATATATGAAACATATGATGTTTATATCATCATTCCATCATAAATTTCCAATGATTTGTGGAAACAACATCAAGACATGAATGATTTTATATATTGTCTCATCTATGAGAAGCTTTTGAAGAGAAAGTTAAGTGAGATATGAATGCAGCGATGATTACACTAAATATGTGTAAATTGAAATATGGGACACAATCTTTCAATACATCCCTTTCTTATATCATTTTCACCCAATTAATTAATTTTTGTTTAAGATTAAAAAATGAATAGTATGGAGAAAACTCATCATTACCTTTTGCATAAGGTTTTACAAGTTGATAATAACTCAAGGAAATATTAATATTTAGTTATTATAGTGAACAAGTTGAAAGACAAGGGGGAAAATCTAGTGGAAAGTGTGATTCCAAAGGCACCTTCACAATTTCCTTCAAAGAAAAGAGACTGATAATTATACAAGAGGTTATTTTGTTTTCATGTCATGATATAATGTTGAAATGAAAATCGATGTTAAAATTCATATGCATTGAAGATACTTCAATTATTTTTCAAGGCATGTTTTTTAAATAACGGTATTATCACATAACCATATACCAACTATAATGAAAATTGAATATCACATGAGTTATAGTATGATATAAATACATCATGTCATAATAACATGTGTTTATATGGAAAGTGTTTGTTAAGGATATAAACATACTTGCATTAGTTTTGATAGGATATTATATAAATCCCGATGATAGAAAATTTATAGTCAATTAATATAATATATCTTTATAAAAGGGTCCAAATCTCTATTTAAGATAATGAGATAAAGATTAACTTAGATTTAGTTAATGCTGGAGATGCACAAGAGGTTGGCATAGGAATAAGTTCCATAAGATCTTTTGGAAAAAGAATATTCTAAAGACGCATACTTCATAAGAAGGATAAAACCATAGTAATGGTTTTTCATTCACTGTAGTTGGTGATACATTATTCATTGAGAATAATGGATCCTACAAGGAAACAATATATGGAAATTGATTATGATTGATAAGTTTTTTTTTTAAATTCAATAATGGATTCCATGTATCAATATATAAGTGATTAGTATTTTGAATGTTTCAAATCTTGATGCTACAATGTTATTCAAGATAAATATTACATGGATAACATGAGAGTGGTACTAATAAGGTTTGATTGGTTATATCAATTCATCATGTCAAAATCCATTATAATTTTTTACTTGTCATAGCTACTTTCTATGATCATTATATTGGGAATTAGTTTTCAATACCAAATTTCTTAGAATGTGTCTATACGATACAACCAAAAAAATCTAGTGACACCAACGAATGCCAAAACGGGGTAAAAGTTACTAAAACTTAGTTTTGGATTGAAGTAAGAAACAAGATCATAGAATATTCATTTAGAATAATTTTTTTCGTATGTCTATAAGAGGTTAGTGGAAGCATCATTGTTTTCCAAGGAAAAATATGTTTGATAACATATAGAAAAAGATTATGGGTATTACAATTAGTAAGACCAGAATGAAAGTAACTCTCCAGATATTGACTTAAGGTAGGGAATAAGATCTATTGATGTAGATCTAATGGGTCACTTAAACCAAGTTAAAAGTACATATACTGATAAGGTATTGAAAAAATACAAGTTGAAACAATTTGAGAGAGAATTATTTCCTTATCACATGATATAAATCTCCCCAATAAGGCATGTATGAGACATAGGAGGAGATTAATGTGATGATTATAATTCTATACGATTATGTGATGGATCAATAACATATGGCATGCTATGTACTGAATATGATATTTCCAAAATATAATTTATGGTAGGAAAATATCAGTTATAAATAGGAGAACTACATGAGAAGCAGCCATAACTATCCAAATATACCTGAGAAAGTATAAGGGATATGTTCTTGGTAATTGGATTGGAAAGAAAACCAGTTCAAATGGGACACAAACTAGTCTTTCTTTAGACTAGTATGATATAAGATCACATTCAAGAAAAGTTAATGATCCAGAGAAAACCATTAAAGCTAATGGTAGCCATATCTATAAATAATGAGTTCATCATGACTTCTAATGCAGCTGAAGAAGTAGTATAAAATATGCAATGAATTGTTCCAGTTTTTTGAATCACACCTAGTAAGTATAGTTTTATCATAATATAAATTATTATAATACTACTATTGGTACTATCTAAGATGTCAAGTTTTGACAATGAAAAAAAATGAATATACTTGGGAATATCATATATTGAGGTGTCTTACTCAAGGAGATTAATTTTCATATAGCAAAGAAGTCATGTAGTGGAGGCATGACATACCCAATAACTAAAGACCTAACTTATCATAAGAATGATCTTTTCATGTGAGAGCTAATAAGGAAAGTTATAATGTTTAATCTAGTGAAAGTGGGAGTCTTGTAATAGTGGGTTCCCAATACCCAACTTTAATAGTACTTTTAAATCACCATATTATGTATACAATGAGTTATACATGATGTAAAATTACCATAATAGTGTTGATATTTCTATATCCACTATCTATATGGTAATGTCCTTATATTACATGTCATATCAAAAGATTATATCAGTTCTCTAGCTATAATGGGAACATATAGATACCATGATAGTAATCTTGAAATTATTTCCTATGGTCCATAAAGATCATACTGATTGGAAATAGATGATGTGTGACTATTGGGTACTAGGAGATCATAATAATGAGGGATTCTTCTCATGAAGTTCACACTTAGTGATCTTGAGTAGATGAGAACATGAGGACTGACCCGCTAATAGAAACACCATGTGTTTCATGTGTCATTGGTAGTTCCTATCTGTGAACATGTGTAATGGTATCTCGACTTTAGATTATTATAAATTAATTCCATTTGATTATATACTTTTATGTTAGACAAAAACCATGACATTTATCTCATGATGAGGTAACTTGCGTTGGGTGAACCATCAGTGGAATGATATTGATTGAATAATCAAGATAGAATTTTTTTCTTCCTAAAAGAAGTGATATCTCAAACCTAGTTAATAAGGATGGTAGTACCTTCATTAAATACATGGCCATGGTATAAGAAGTTAAGTATCTCTAGTTATGTTAGTGAATAATAAAGAAATAAAGGATGATGATGTGAAGTGTGTATCTTACTTTATGAGATATCATGTGCCAAAGAGATTATATCACACGATGCGTGTTTATAGGAAAGGTTTTCATTGCTATGACTTTTACTTATATTCTTAGAGTCCGTGATGTGTTACTATAATCCACTCATAGTATGTGAATAATATTCATCACTATCAATATAAGGTTCTAGAGGGTCACACACTTAGTGTATTCAAAATTATTCCCTATTCCAATGAATAGGAGTATTAGACATGGTGGGCCCCACCATGGGGCCCAAAAGATGTCTAAGAATATACGATCACCAAGTAATAAAGAAATTCATATTATTCGAGTTTAGAATAATTGGTACTGAATTTATTTATTAAAATCATTCACAATATATTAAGTGAATACTTGGAAAAACATTATATGAACGAATGTTATTCAATGTTTGTTTAATATTTACGGGATCAATGAGTCGAGTTGAAAACTTTATTTTATCATGTAATATATTTATTATATTACAAGTAATTGATAAAAATATAAATGATATTTATAACTCATTTAATCAGTCATAAGATGTTGTTTATAGCTTATTTAGTGGGTAATGAATATTCAGGGGCCAGGAGCCTTTTTATGGTATTTTGTAGCTCAATATAAAAGGAGAAGGAGGATATAATTTGGGTTACTATTAACTATTTGATTTTGAGAGCTCCTATATTTTCTATCCCGCATACTAGAGTGAGAAAATTTCATTCCAATAAAAAGATCGAAGATATTCTTTATAGATCAATGCAATGAAGCAACAACAGTTGTTAGGACATCGAAGGCATCATCAGATATCTACACTATCACATAGATTTTGATGATCAATTCTCCCATAGAATTTTTAATCACGTGTGGATGATCTAGAGGGATCCAAATCTGTTTCCTTCGAGTAACGGTCACCGGTGATGAGAGGTTGTCGAACACATCTTCAAATCAAATGAGGTATTTTTTTGGATTTAATTTTCATTCTTAAAAGCATCAAGTAGGATCCGTGGGCCTTTGTATCGAGTTGCATATCACCAGAGTTAACATAGTTATGTTGATAAGAAATGAAAACTTTTAAACACCTGACCCATCTGCTTCCACTTTGTTCCTTAGTACATTCAAAGACCCAAGGTAATATAACTTCAGAATCACCCTCTTTTCTTTTGGGTTACATATTATCTCCCTTTATCTAACTTGTTCTATCTAATATTCTTATGTATTTCTTATATATATTATATATATATATATACGTGTTTTCACTATATATCTAGTTTATTTTCCCTCACTTTTATGTGGTTATACTTGTTTTTTCAAGTTCCCTTCTTAGTCCTTTTCTAAAACAAACCTATTTAAAAAATACTTCTCTATTCATTATTTCCTTTCACGTGTCAATCTTTTAAAGTTTGTTCCCTTGACTAATTTCCAAAAATAATAAATATTTTATAGAAAACCATTTTGGTATATTATTTATTTTAAAAAAAATCATCTTATAACCTTATTCATAGGTTATTTACTTATTCCTTTAAAATTTTATCAATAGGTTAAGTTATTTATTTACTTCTCTACTTTTTTCTAGTGAATTTTCTTCATTTGAACTTCATATTTAAGTTATATTCCTATTTTTCAAACATGAACATCAAAAAACATTTAATTTATTATTATATTTATGATTATTAAAATACATCCTTTGATTATGTTTTGAGATAAGATCATATAACTCATTCCTTTTTAAGGTATTTTCTTATGCTTATGCCTTATGTATGAATTCTTTATGTGGAACATAGATTCATATGCATATTATGACATGATGGGTGTGCCTAAAATTTTATACCCCCTAAAATAAATTTAATAATGTTTTTATATCATGAAATACCATGTACAGTGCATAGAAAATAATCCTATCTCACTATGATACATTATCTTGGTAGTGAGTCATGACTTATGATTATGACGTCGTGTTTTATGTTATTTCTGCATTACTATGGTTCAATGATCCTATGATATATACTTTTTTATGACAATATTCCATGTGATTATTCTCTTTTATGATATAATGTTATGCTTCTTGGATCTTATGTTATATTTCCTTTTCATGTTTGTTCCCTTACTGGTCTTTATAACTCACCCTCTTCTTTAGGTTTGTCCCTGAAGGTATCCTTTTTAGTAAAAAAATAACAAATGGAATTAGGAGAACCTTATGAAGAGAAAAATAAATTTTAAGTAGTTTATTTCTATATTGATGTATTATGTATATAATTTCCAAAATACATTAAACCTTAAGATTTATGGACTGTGTTTTATGGAAGTTTATGTAAAAAAAATGTAATAATATGCGTATATGACATAGTTTTTGATATTTTCTTTTAAGGAAAGGTATATTTATTTTTTTGTATTATTCTAGAGAATCTAATAGGAAATAATACATGAATAATCTAGATTTAATCTTATAAACTCTTAATAAAATATATACATGACACTTATGAGTTATTTTACTTTTATTTTTCTTAAAGTTCATAGTTTTCCCTTTTATATTTTTAGTAATTTGAGTATTATCATCCCTAAATTTATATATTTTAATGAATGAATGAAAATTATAGGAATTATTCAAATAGAATCAAGATTTAAAAACTTCATGAAAGTAATTTCATAACTAACTTAGGTTATCAATAATAACTTGAATCATGTAGAACACCCTCCTTCTTCCAAGAGAGAATAAGATGTAGTTGATTTTTTTATGTGCCAAAGGCATCAAAGTTTTACTAGATCTTATGATCACCTGATTTTATAATAATAGATTAACTCCATAAAGAAGACATTCTCTATCTTTCAATGATTCAACCAAGAGAAATTTATATTATACATTTATCATTTAGAGGTAGAAGCCAATTACTGGAAGACACTGATCAAGAATAAAAAACCAAATGGATACATTAAATCAATGGAGTGAGATAAATTCAATAAAATATTTTTCAATACATATTTTCATTACATTATACATCTTAAAATTAATAGGTAGTTTTTTAGAATTAAGAAAATGGAGGATGAATTAATTGGGTCTTATGAGGAAAACTTCATAAGCATTATATGGCACACCTCTGGATTTTTCATTAAACATGAAAGTAATATTGGATGATTCTTTAGTAGAATAAATCTGAGTTTTTAGTAAGCTTTAGTAAATTGATAATTTGGCAGCTATGAGGGTATAGAAAGATTAATATATATATTAGTTATTCTCAAGAGTTTTGTGGGGATGGAGATAAATACTAGTGACTGAAGTTCAATTCTGGAGGATTAATGGATAAATCCCATGGAGGGAAGGAAATCCAATTACCTATATGTTATTAATGTGGGTAGAAGAATCCAAGAAACTACCTTAAGGGAATAAGGAGTTGTTATGAGTGTGGAAATGAGAGGAATTAAGATAATTAATATTAGAAGAAGTTAAATAAGACAACTAATATGATGAAGTAAAGGAAGGATACAATAAATCCTCTACCTATAGTATAATGTTTCAACTACAAGGGATATGAAAACAATTAAAATCAGTGTATTAATCCATATATTTTCAAGTATTAACATTTATAACAACCTCTATGGATAAGAGAGAAAGGATTATCTTATTATATCACTAGTCTAAAGGTGGATTATGAAAAAAAGTGGTAATATGAAAAATTATGATTCATTCAATAATGAAGAATGTCCTATTTGATTTTGGTTTTATTCATTATTTCATATATTATAATTTAATATAAATATTAAAACACTAATCCAATACATGGAGGTTGAGTTATCAGTGAAAAAACTAAGTGGTGAAATTATTACATCTCAAGTATATAACTCTTTCCATGTTAACATTTGTGGGATGAATCTTCTAGAAAAACTTGTTATAATACTTATAGTGGAATTATATGTTACACTTGGAATGGAATGGTCATATTTATATAGATCCAAAATCAACTGTTGGGAGAAGTAATTCAATTTCTATATCCTAAATCATCATTAAATTTTATAAAAGTGAAAGGTTGATGATGATTATTATACAATCCCCGGACAAAAACACCTTTATTTTACATAATTATCAAAATTTAAATATTAAACCTCAAAAAAATTTCACATAGATCAAGGAATATTTTTTTAGTTTCTTTGAGCACTAGTTACATAGGTAACATATTTTAAAAAACTTTTGAAAACTTCTCTATTATCAAACTCTCCTAGAGCCCCTTCTAGACATATCATAAGTTACACTTATCTTCATATCTTGGGGAAGAGAAACATATGAATGGGGTGGGATCAAATGATCAATTAAGAAAAAACGAATCAATATTTAATCAAAGGTTAGATAATAAGCATATGAGAAAACACGACCAAGGAGGAATTTCTTATTAAAAAGAACACAGGGAAATAATATTTGTGAATAAGTTAATAAGGACATGTAATATCAAAAGAAAAAACATGTACCATGACATAATAGTGCAAGATTATCAATAAAAAATGGTATATGAAAGTAATATCATAATCTCAAGGAATCATAAATATGTTTAAACAACATAAAACATAACATTATAAGTATAAGTCAAGGCTCACCCCAAGACCATCATCAAATAGTGAAAAAATTCCCATAGTGGATTAGGTTTATTCTATAATCCCATACATAACATCCCATGAGATATGAAGATTTACCCAATGCATCAAAGGGTTATTTAATTATGGGTTTACCCATCACATAACACAACGTGATAAGGCTAACCACCTATGCACCATACATGGTATCTCATGAGATGAAAAAATTATCCAATGCATTGGAGGGATATATTATTTCAATATTTGATAAGAAAAATTTTTATATACATTTTCTATCATTTATTTATAGTTTTTAATTAATTTAATTGATAATGCATGTGGTATGTATCCAATTTCATATGAATAAAAGCTTCATAGGATTCCATGGAAGATAGATAGAAAAAGTGAAAAAATGGACTAGTACACATAATGATTCGTTAGTACACATTGTGTACTTGTAGTTTATAGACAGTCTCAAGTCATGAAGCCAAAACATGACCAAGCCATGAAGACAACAAGGAAAAAGATGTTACACTTCATGTACACCCCAGACACAACGTTATTCCAGTCAAAATAGATAGTGAGAAAATCGCAAGGAATCCACTCAAAAACATAGCTGGATGCAGGGTACACATCGTGAACACTCGATACACGATGTGTATCAGATCAAACTTCATAAATCCATGATAGGTACATGCAAAACACTAGAGATCCCAAAATCCACGGATCGAAGGTACACGTCATGTACCTCAGGTATACGTTATGTACCTTAGGTACACTTCATGAAAAAATATTCCTATATATATAGTGGAGTGGTAGAGCATTTGACAACACTTTAGGATGAGCTTCTCCCCTCCTTTCAACCCCTTGAGAGCTCTCTCTCCCTTCCCCACCTCTAAACTCTAAATTTATTCGTGTCACATTTTTTATCAATACAAGAGTCGTTGATATTTAATTCTTCAATTATTTTCAATTCCCATTTGTGCATTTAGATTTATTTCCATTTCCTTTTTTCAAGTAAGTATTTTAATTCCAGTCATGATTTACCTTGTGTATGTTTTTATTTATTTCACCAACCCCGAACCCTTGCATGATTTCAATTAAAGTAATTTCAATCAATATGTCAAGCATGCCTTATTTTATGTATTTTATTGAATCCTATCTCCATATGGATAGCTACATTCCTTAGTGGTAGGGATAAAGTTCAATTTAGTTGCATGCTTAATTAAAACTTAAATTATAAACTTGGTAAACCTAAGTATATTAGTAATTAGGATAAAACCAAACAGTTTACCCATTTGTGTGAACTTCCCTGTCCACGGGACATCCAAGCAAACAACCCTATCCTGTTTGAAGTAGACAAGGATATGATCATTATTTTAGGGCACTTTATGCCCTAAGAAGTCAAATTTAATGCACCTAGGATGTTATTATCTCTTGATCATAGAATAGTCACTTCCTAGGTAGAACTACGTGACTTGACCAAAGTCAACTAGTAACCTTTGTTTTCTTCATAGACTAAGACTTAGGACCCTTCCAAGGTTAGAATTAGAGACCATCCTTTGCCTAGATACTTGAATTTGACCCAGACTCCTCATTAATTATTTTTAATCACTCCCAATTAGAAATTAAGTCAAACTACCACACATAAATATTTCTCAAAAGTACTCCTCTCAGGGTCTGAAAACTAGAAATTCCCTTTAAAACAACATTCTCCTCAAGGGTTTAACCCTACACTTCCAATACACTATGAATTTGTAGTTAGAGAAGTTTAGGAAATATAAATTCTAATATGACTCATGCCTAGAGGGATTAACAAAACCATAAGGGCCATAATAAAATTATAGCACCATTATCAGGGAGGCAACATTGTTTCTTGAAAGAACTATGTTTTTTAAGACTTAGGATTACCTTTCCCTCACCCTTTTTATTTATTTAATTTCTAAACTCCCTTGTGTATTCATCTTCATTTATAGTGCATGTACCAAGTTCTCTTGACCCGTTCAAGGAAACATGAAACACAAAAAAATTTGGCCTTCAATCCTAATATATAAAGGCATTTATTTAAACTTCACTGGTCATCAATGGATGAGAAGCACAACCATGCAGGAAACAACTCGCCAAACCATTAGATTATTCCAAGAGAACACCTGATGCACCCTGAAAAGACTATCACGGATTATGGCCTACCATCGATCCATGGTGTGATAAAAAACATCGTTCTCCGTCCAATACATTCCCAAATATTTTAAATCAATCCCAAAATCATTCATATGATCCAGAACATGGGACAATTCAATGGTCTTCAGAGAGAAGACCCGCATGAACATATTTCCAATTTCCTAGAAGTTTGTGATGCCTTTAAAAACTTGGAAGTTTATTATGATGCTATAAGTCTTTGCACCTTATCATTTTTATTAAGAGATTGAGCAAAGTATTGGCTCAAAATCCAAGCTCCCAAGTCGATCACGACTTGGGACGATCTCAGAAAAAAATTTCAAGATAAATATTTCCCACCAATATGGACCTGGAAGCTCCACAATGACATCCAAAACTCTGGTCAAGTAGCTGGAGAATCTATATGGGAAGCATGGTATAGATTTAAGGAACTTATGAGGAAGAGTCCACATCATGGAATCGACAACTGGAGTCAGTTGCAGAAATTTTATCAAGGACTCTAGCAAGTGACACAAACAATTGTAGATACTGCCACTAATGGATGTTTAATGTTTAAAACACATGAAGCTGAAAGAGTGATTTTATATGAATTCTCTCAAATTGATAGTATATGGAAAATTGATCATGGACCGCCATGATGTGGCATCCACCAAGTTGATGAGAACACCTGGTTGAAAGTGCAAGTTGAGGAATTAATAAAGAAACTCAAATCCTTTCAAATACTAGCAACAAAACCCCCTTCCCCATTCATGGAAGTTCAATCACGTAAAATGTGTGGTGGCCCACACTCATATCAATATTGCAATGAAGGATATAAAGAACATCAAGATTTTAATTATGTTAATTATAATAAAAAAACTATCTGTCTCCGCAACAACAACAATATTATCAACAGAGGCCTTCTTGGCAGTAAACTTAAAATAATAAAGGCTATTTTAAACCACGAAGTGGTTAGGCTCAATTTCACAATCAAGGACCACTAGGGTTTCCACTGATGAACCCTATTTCATGACAAAAAAAACAAGTTTATTAGCTAGTGAAACCAAAACCTTTTCAACCATGACCTCAACAATAACAATTTCAACCCTCCCAACAAAGGATGTAGCAACAACCAACACCACCTCAAAGTAACCTAGAGAATCTCCTAACTACATTATTACAAAAGTCATATCAAAGGAGGAAAACCTAGTATATGAAGATGAAAAATTAAAGAGTCTCTTTGAGAAACTTCGAGATTAAAATTGGTAAAATCTAAAAGACCTTATCCGATAGATTACTAGGTACTCTACTTGGAAACACTGAGACATACCCAAGAGAGGAAGGCAAGGAGGTAGTGCTGAGAAGAGGGGAATTTTTATACTTTCAACAGAAAAAAGAATAAAGGCTATAGGAGGAGCTTAAGAAACAATAATAATAAGGAGAAGAAGTTTATGAAGCCGTTCCTACCCTACCATAAGAGGAAGTACTATCTAAGAAGAATCATACCCCTATAAAGCAAAAGGAACCTATTCATATTGAACCTCCCCCATACAATCCACCTCTTACCTTCCCAGAGAGAGTGAGATAAGGTAAGAAGGAGGCACAATATAATAAGTTCCTGGAAATGTTCAAACAATTACATATCAACCTACCATTTTCTGAAGCTATTTCTCAGATGCCCATTTATGCCAAATTTATCAAGGATCTACTATCAAATAAGAGGAAGATATAAGATATGGGATTCATCTCTTTGAATTAAGAATGCTACACTATTGTGCAGTAGAAAATTCCCCCAAAAATGATATATCCTAGAAGTTTCTCAATTCCTTGTGCGATAGGGGAGTGAAAATTTGGAAGATCACTATGTGATCTTAGAGATAACATTAACCTGATTTTGACAAGTTTTTTTCACAAGCTCAGGCTCCAAGAACTCAAGACAACAAGAGTATAATTATAACTAGATGACTATTCAATAAAATACCCCTGAGGTATTCTTGAAGATGTTTTGGTCAAGGTAGGAAAGTTTAATTTTACATTAGACTTTCTCATACTAGACATAGAAGAAGAAGGAGACATACCTATCATACTTGTTAGACCATTACTAGAAATATTAAAGGATATTATTAATGTTAATCAAGGATGTATTATATTCAAAGTTGGAGAAGAGCAATTAGTGTTCAACCTAATCAAACTTTCCCAACACTCTAATGATACGGTGGATTTTAACACCATCTCTATCGCTCAGAAATAAGATGAGTACGTGTCCATTGAGGAAGATAGTGAATATTTATTCTTAGAAAAAGAAGATAAATACGATTATGAAGAAGTAACCTTTATCGAACGAATCAAAAAAGATTCCATTCCACCTTTCATTCCCTACATCATTCATCCACCCCAATTAGAAATGAAACCTCTTCCCAGTACACTGAAGTACTCTTACTTAGGAGAGCCATCTTATCTTCCAATCATCATCAACTTAGAACTATCCCAAGCATAGGAGGAAAAGTTGTTTGATGTTCTAAGAAGACACAAACAATCGATTTCCTAGGTAGTGGAAAACATCAAGGGAATCAATCCTATAGAGTGCACCCATAGAATTTTACTCAAAGAAAATTCAAAGCCAAAAAGACAACCTCAGAGGCAGCTCAGGCCACTGATGAAAGATGCCGTTAAGAAGGAAGTGCTAAAGCTAATGGATGAAGAAATAATCTTTCCAATTTTAGATAGTGAATGGGTGTTCACCCTCTAAGTTGTTCAAAATAAATTAGGACTCATGGTAGAAAGAAAAAATTACAATGAACTAATTCCAATACACACCATCACTGGATGAAGAGTTTGTGTGGACTATAGATGATTAAACTCAACAATAAGAAAAGATCATTTTTCCTTACCTTTAATGGATAATATTCTAGAAAGAATTATAGGGAATGATTTCTATTGTTTCATGGATTGATATTCAGGATACAACAAAATTATATTCGACCTCGCTGACTACCCAAAGACTACCGTCACATGCCCATTCAATACCTTTTCTTATAGACATATTTTATTTGGAATGTGTAATGATCCAACAACTTTTGAGAGATTCATGACACACATCTTTCATGATATGGTTGAATAATTCATTGAAATATTCATGGATGAATTCACAATCTATGGGAGATCATTCGATGTCAGTCTAAGAAACCTGGAGTTAGTTCTCCAACATTATGAAGAGAAAATCCTGGTATTAAATTGGGATAAATGAAACTTCATGGTATAAAGATGAATAGTACTTGACCCCAAGATCTCCAATGAAGTCATTTAAGTTGATCCAAAAAAGTTAAAAGTCATCAAAGATCTGCCTAAACCCTCAACTGTTAAAGGAATTAGAATTTTTCTTGGGCATGCTGGATTTTATAGGCGTTTCATGAAATATTTTTCTAAAGTATCACATCTATTGACACACCTATTGTCAAAATAAATTCATTTAAAATTCAAAGTGTACTTCCAATAAGACTTTCAAATGATAAAGAAAAGTCTTATTGCATCACCAGTTATCATTGCACCAAACTGAGAAAAATAATTTGAACTAATGTGTGATGCCAATGACCTAGATGAGGGATCTATGCTAGATAACTCATTGAAAACACCTTCTATCAAATTTTTATGTAAGTCACAAACTAAATGAATCTCAGGTCAATTACATGACTATGGAGAAAGATATCCTAGACATAATATATACTTTCGAGAAGTTCTATTCTTATCTTTTCCTATCCAAAGTCATTGTTCATACTGATCAGACTACCCTACAATACCTGATAAACAAGAAAGATTCCAAACCAAGGTCCATATTTTGGATTCTTCTACTACAAGAATTTGATATCATGATCAAAGATACAAAGGTAATAGAAAATGTAATTATAGATCATATCTCTAGATTACCTATTTCCATCATCAAAGAAGAAAATGAGATTGATATCGAAGTAGATTTTCTCGACGAGACCTTATTCAACATCAAGGCCCAAGCCTAGTTTTCATATATGGCCAATTATATTGCAATAGGATTTCTACATCAAAACCTCTTGTATTTGAAATAAAAGAAATTTCTGTCAGATGCTAATCACTACTATTGGGATGAGACTTTTGCTTTTTAAATGCTGTGCTGATGGTCTAATGAGACGCTACATTACAGAATAAGAAAGGCAGAATGTAATTGAAATATTTCACACGTCAAAAACTGGAGGACATCATGGACTTGAGTGTAAAGTGGCGAAAATCTTACAAATAATATTTTTATGGACTACACTGCATCAATACACAAGGGGATTTTTCTAGTGATGTGAAAGATATCAGAGAATGGGAAATATTAGTAAAAAGAATGAGATGCCACAGAACCCCATTATGAAAGTTGAAGTTTTTGACGTCTGGGGAATCTACTTCATGGGACCGTTCCCGATGTCGCATGGAATAAATTACATTCTAGATGTAGTGGATTATTTCTCAAAGTGGGTTGAAGCCGAAGCTACGAATCATGAAACAACAAATTTAGTCATGAAATTTCTCAGAAAAAATGCGTTCTCACGCTTTGGATTTCCAAGGTTACTCATCAGTGATTGTAGAAAACACTTCACCAACCACCCTATGTGGAAAATGATGGAAATGTATGGCATTTGATACAACACTAGAACTCCCTACCATCCACAAACAAGTAGGCAGGTTGAGTTTTCAAACAAGATGGTGAAGACAATTTTAGATAAAACTCTAAACACCAGTAGGAACTATTGGAGACTAAATTTGGATGATGCACTATGGGTGTACCAGAATTATTATAAGACACACATAGGCACCACCCCATTTTTATTAGTTTATGGAAAAACCTTTCATATTCCAGTGGAGCTGGAGTATCATTCATTTTGAGTGATCAAGAAGATGAACCTGAATTCAGAAAAGTCCAGAGAAGCAAGGTTAGTGCAGTTGACTTAATTGGAATAGATAAGGAGTGATGAATATGAAAATTAAATAATTTATAAATAAAAGACAATGAAATGGAATGATCAACACATCACAAGGTTCAACTTCATCTCTGGGAATAAATTCCTACTATTTAATTCAAGATTGAAATTATTACCGGGTAAGCTGAAATCAAGATGTTTGGGTCCATTTGAGGTTGTTAAAGTCTTTATATACGGAACAATAGAAATTCAAATAGAAGGAGGAACACCTTTTAAATTAAATGGTCAAAGGATAAATATTTTTTAGGAACCATTCCATGAAGGCTATGTCATCAACCTCAAATTCACTTGAAATTTAATAGATTCAAGTTCCCAACTATAAAAGAAGCACTGAATAAGAGGCAAACCAGGGTAAGATATCTTAGACTAGGTTAGAATAGTATTGTCTTAGAAGATTCTAATATAGGAAAGAGCTATAGGCAATGAAGGAACACAAAAAGGAGCAAAAATTGTTCCGTACAAATCGTGTACCAAGGGTTCATGTCATGTACCTTTTAACCTAAAATTTCTCTTTTTTCTACCCATACAAAGTGTGATCTAGTCGTAAAAATCATGTACAGGGTTAGACCTATTTTTAAAAACTCATTTCATGACCCACAGTTCATGACCCACCACACACCACACCCCCATGACCCTTCCTCTCCCGCTCAACTGGAACCCACACCCACCCCCTCCTCTCCCATGCATGTTGCACCCAACTGGTACACAATCCCCTTACTTACATGGCTCACACCAAACAACCCTAGCCATATACTTCACCATACTCCTCCTACAACATCTCCTCCTTAGGATCTGACCAGCAAAAACTAGCTTCAAAGCACCCCCACATTGCAACTGATTCTTAGGATGAAACAACATCCACATCCAACAATGAAAACTTGCACCTGCACCATGTTATTTGTTTCAAAAACCCACAGGATCAGGTTAATCTTCTATAACTGTAGGAAAATCCCATTTTCACCAACAAGACATTGTACATGAGTGTGATTTCCAAGTTGAACATTGACGATGCTGTCCTGAACCTTCTATAGACTTTGTATATCGATAGCATCATTGATGCCTAGGAGGAGACCTTCCGGGAATTATTACTAGAGTTCTTGGACACCTTCAAGATCTCCATCGACTGCCTACACTTTAGACTAGATGGAAGACCCCACAAGATTATTTTTTTCTTCTGAATTTTGAGTCAGGCTAGGCATCTATACAGAGGATTTCATCATCTCAGACATTTATCCAACACTACAGCTCCATCCACCTTGAGAGGATACCCCAGATTTGTGGCCACTAATCACTCGTGACCCCCAGTCACACCATCACCCTCTCCTTGCAAATTAAACTCAGCTGCGGGGTCTGACCTTTCATATCTTGCATAGATCCATGACGCATGGATGGTTTTCATGAGGCGATACTCATGGAAGTGTCATCCAGATCAATGTTTTGTGGCTACCATGGGTGGTCCACCCATCAACATGGCTGCCCAATTCGCTCAGTATTTCAAGATTTAGGCATATAGAAAGTGAGGAACACTGGTGGGAGGATCCTTTATCACCAACCTGGCTAGATACCTCATCATTTTTAATTCCCCAAATCCCCTTACATCCCTAAGATCCATAAAATTGATAGATCTTGTGATGATTCATAAGATAAAGATGTTGGTGAAGGAGGATGATACATATTTTTGGGTGCCAGGAGTGTAGGAGGATGCATCGCTAGAGTTAGAAACAACAGTAGAAGGCCCACCTATCCAACCACATTCCACCAACACACATAATCCATCTGTTCCTACCACCACCTCAGACACCACCACATATACCATCCATACATCCTCCCATCCCACCCTTTTTAATATCTGGATGAACCAGCTTTGCATCCTCACAAACTTGTGTCAGTTATTCACTCATCTACACCTCCCCTTCATAGAGCCCACATATTTCACCGAACCACCACCACCCACCTATGTTGGCCCCTCATCCTATACCATCCCCACATCACCCATTGCCTATACAGACCTCCCCACAAACCTTACTGACTCCACTGCCCAGTGGGAGTTCTTAACAGAGTAGGCCCGATGAGGCAAGGGGATAACCACCAACTTTACCATTGTGGTACCATTTGTGGATCCAGCTACTAGACACATGGCCTTTATATAGATTAGTACCTCTACACCACACACCCCATCCTAGTTTCCTACTCCCACCACCCCTCCATCCACTACAGCCACCGCTCCACTGAATACTGTTTCTGCTGTAGAATCTAATCCCACTGGACATCTAGTCTCACCACATGATGGCGGGATGACGCTGGAAGAGATTTTTGGATCAAACCCCTGATCTGTTTACCTTTTTGGGACGTTTTTTTATTAGGAAGACTGTTTATTTTTGTCATTGTTTCTTCCCATATATGTACTCATCGTTTATATCTATATACTTGGGATTTTATTTTCACATATTTTTTATATTGATTATCATATCTTTTATTTTTTCTCATAGAAATGTATAACTTATCAGAATCATCCTCTATTCTCAACGGTCCAGTTCCCCCAGATGTTTTGGAAAAGCGATTACTCCAAAAAGTCATTGATGTTATAGAACTACTTCACAACCTTTCCCTATAGATTGACTAGCAGTATTCACCGTGGACCATGATTCCTTTCTTACCTCACCTTATTCATGCTCACGTGGCTACACCAGAAGTGATAAAACTGCCAAAAAGACCATGAGACTTTGAAGATACAACCTATAACAGTTGTAAGTGACAAAGGAGCAACTGGGTCGGTGGACCCACTGAATGAAAATTCAAACCACCCATCTAGATGATGACTTCTAATTAGCAATTTATAGGAGGAAACCCATAGTTTATCTTATGTTTAGTTTGAGTCATCGTTTTTGCACCAATTTTATTTTTATTTTGTGTATATCATGGAACTTCATTGTAAAATTTTCATGAATTCAATAAAAATGATTCTCTCTATTTCTTACTCTCCATACATGCCTTTTAACTTAGATATTAAAATGTTTTTACCTATAGACTAATGTTTTCTATCTAGTGTAGGATTTATTCTCTAAACCATTTTGTAGGTGCATTGAACTTAGCATTACGACAAGTCAAAAACCCCAATGGCATACCACTTTTTCTAGGGAGCTCTTGATTCCCTCTTTTTAAATTCTATCAAATATGCCATTTAAATTTATTTTAAAATTTCAATGCTATACCACTCCCATATTCATTTCATGGAAAGTGGGGACACTATCTCTTTCTAAGTGTGGGGGGGGGGGTTCCTCACGATTTCACTTGTGATACACTTAATTTTTTTATTCTCACTTTTATAGGATAATTTTTTCAAAATGATAAGCATGATTTAAAATTGAAAATTATTATGCCCATTTGAATTAAAGGGAAAGTTAAGTGGAAAATTGTTAAGGACCATGTTACATTTCTATTTTTGGAATGATTTATACATTTAGAAAATTAATTCAAATTTAAGGACATTGAAATTGTAATTAATTAACCCATTACTTAGGATCTATACCCATTTTGATTGCCGGATTTATTTTATTCTCTCTACCAAGAGGTCTCTAAGCCTTCAATTTCATATTCTTGTCTGAGCATATTTCTTGGGAGATACCTGGGGCATGTTAACCTACCAAAACGTTCACTGAGATATTATCTAAGTGATGAATAAACAAGTATAAATTTAAAATGATTGAGGCACTCTTTGATATCCATTTTTCCCTGGACCCACCTTGTATTTGTCCTTTATTTAGCCCATAGTTTCCATGAATGACCTTTTAGGATGAGGCTATTATAAGACTATTTCCCTTTGTACCCTTGTCCTTGTATAATGCATAAGGATACCTTTGATCAAGTGTGGGGGAGGCATTCAGATAGCATGGGATGCTTCCATTTTTAGAGATGTATGGTGTGCTTACCATACTAATTGGTTGTAATCCATATCTATTTTGTCTATTTCATTATTATTCCATTCCTTTGTAAAATACAAAAGAAAAGAAAATTTTTTATGGGTCATGTACTAGGAAGATAAAAAATCACTATTTTATAGACCAATGAATCCATTAAAGGATCATATGTGGTTAGGTGATGGATGTGAGATCTATCCTAGGCATGAATTTTGAAAAATAAAAAAGAAAAAGAAAAATTAAAGGAACAAAATCATCATTGTATACATACTTGATACACATATGGATCCAACTATAGATGATGGGGTATGGACTTGACTAGCCAGAAGGAGGTACTTTTATCACACTTTTCCTTACACTTATGCATTGTACTTCATATCTTACCCTCCTTTTGAGCCTGATTTTCACTTTTTACCTACCTACCCACAACCTCAGAGTCATTAGAACACTATTTCTAAAGCCCTCATGATTAAATTTTATACTTGTATTTATACAATGGAGATAATAGAACCAGTGCAGGCCTATGGTTCAGAACATATACTCAGGGTATAAGCATACCTCTACCTTAATTTTACCCTGCACAATGAAAAAAAATCATGGTGAGGTAAATTAAAATTGGGTATATACTTAAGGAACAATTTTTTTTGAAAAGCTAGACTAGGAGGCATGAATAACTTTATATGCAGGGATAATTCTGGAAGATAACCTTTTTCTTCTCACCTAATTTTAATTACATGGATATAATTAATATTACTTATTTTAAAAATTTCTTATCCTTTATTTAAATCATTGTTGAGATTTTCTTTCTTGAGAAAAATCAATTGTTCAAGTGTGAGGGGGATTTGATAAGACAAATTTTTATATACATTTTTCTGTCATTTATTTATAGTTTTTCATTAATTTACTTGATAATGCACATGGTATGTATCCAATTTAGTAGGAATAAAATATTCACAATATTCCAAGGAATATATGAAAAAAGTGAAAAAATGGCCCAGTACATGTCGTGATTCATCTGCACATGTCGTGTACTTGTAGTTCACAACCTGTCCCAAGTCATGAAGCCAAGTCGCGACCAATCCATAAATCTAGCAAGGAAAAAACCACTAAACGTCATGTACAACCTAGAAATGACATGATTCTAGTCAAAATAGATAGTGAGAAAGCTATGACGAATCCACTAAAAAAGACAACTGGATGTGGGATACACATCGTGACACCTAGTACATGAGGTGTACCCGGTCAAATTTTATAAATCCATGAGATATATGAATCCCACACTAGAGAACCCAAAACCATGTAAATCTATGCATATCAAAGTTACACATCGTGTACCTTAGGTACACATCATTGAAAAATATTCCTATATATACAACAGAGTGGCAGAGCATTTGACAAAACTTCAGGATGAGATTCTCCCCTCCTTTAGACTACTTATTATCTCCCTCAACCTTTTTCCCCTCTAAAAATTAAATTTCTTCATGTTTCACATTTTTTATCAATCCAAGATCCATGGATCTTTAATTCTTCAATGCTTTTCAATTCCTATCTTTGAATTTAGATTTATTTCCATTTCATTTTCTCATGTAAGTATTTTAATTCTAGTCATGATTTACCTTGTGTATGCTTTCATTTCTTTCACTAACCCCAACCCCTTGTATGATTTCAATTAAAGTAATTTAAATCAACATGTTAAGGAATCCTTATTTTATGTATTTAATTACATCCTCTCCCCACATGGATAAATTAATTTATTAGGGGTAGGGATCAAGTTCAATGTAACTGCATGCTTAGTTAAAACTATAATTCTAAACTTGGAAAACCTAAGTAGATTAGTAATCAGGATAAAACCATATATTCTACCCCATTTGTGAGAACGTCCCTGACCACAAAACATACAAGAAAATGACCCTATCTTGATTGAAGTAGACTAGGATATGATCACTAGTCTAAGAAACTTTATTCCCTAAGAAGCCAAACTTAATTCACCTAGGCTGTTACTATCTCCCAATCGCGGAATAGTCACTTCCTAGGTATAACTAGGTGACTTGACCAAAGTCAACTAGAAACCTCCATTTTCTTCACAAACTAACCCTTAAGACCTTTCCAAGGTTAGAATCAGATACCATCTTTTACCCAGATACTCTAATTTGATCCCAACTCCTCATTAATTATTTGAAATAACTCCCAATAAGAAATTAAGTCAAACTACCAAACATCAATATTTCTTGAAAGGACTCCTCTCAGGGTCTGAAAACCAGAACTTCCCTTTGAAATAACACTCTCCTCGTGGGTTCGACCCCACACTTTCACTACACTATGAATTTGTAATTAGTGAAGTTTGTGAAATATAAATTCTAATTTGACTCATGATCAGAGGGATTAACGACACTGTCAGGGCCACAATAAATATCACCCATCATATAATGAAAATTGTAATATGTACATGCATATATGTTACACATGAGTAAAATAAACCATACATAAGCATGATAAAACCCATGATAAATAAGTGGGTTTCACAATATTGTCTTAAAGAATAACTGAAGGCTATATCATAGGGATTCTCAAAATAATAAGGAATTAAATCATTTTGGGTTTCATATTTTAATAAATAAACATTGTTCTTGAACATTGAGTTCTAATGTAGGAAAATTCAAGAGAAAGATCATGGAGAAGTAAGAATAATAATGAATCACACAGGTTATGAATTTCAAAATGAGCATATGATATTTTAAGAAAGAAAATAGATTATTATTTATATTTATAATATAATTGAAATAACATGGCTGTATAAAAAATAATTATGGTTTTTAAAATCTATTCATGGGAAAACGTTTTATGGAGGTGACACTTTCCATGAAATATGAAGTCAGAAAATTCCCTTAAGTTGGGTTTACTTAAAAGTAAGAATTTTCAAGGGAACTAAAAGAATTTATTAACCCAAAAAAAGTTATATTAAAATAGGTAAATATGTATGGAACATTTATAAAAAAATATGTAATAAATAAATGATAATCGATAGATAAAAATGGATAAAAAAAATAGAATGCATAACCCAAAAGCAACGAGGGTGGTTTTGGAAGATCCATTTTTATATTTTAAACAATTTTTTTGAAATACCATATCATAAAAAGGATACTAAAAATTTATTTTAAAAACAGGATAAGGTAAATATGAAGGTAATATGAGATAAAATTATTGTACATCTCTTTTTCATGGCGTTCTCACGATAAAAAACACTCACCTATTTTTCTAACACTTTCATTTAAGTGAGTTTTTGTATTTTTGTTGAATTAAAAGCATTGAATTACATGGAATCTTTGATTTTATTTAAATTATTGATCAAGTATTTGATATATATCTATCAATACTTCAAATATTTTGAATTAACTTTGAAGAAACATAAAATACTTTAGAGTGAAGTGGTGGTGGATCCTGTTGAAGATGATACTGTGTAGGCACCACCGACTACTCAGTGTAGGGAACCGACTGCCCAATTCCATAGTGTAATCTTACTTGGTGTCCAAAAGGATTACTAACTACTTGATATAGAATAAACAACCAAATTTTGGCTTGATCAATGAAGCAGATCCTTTTCCTAAGTCCATCAGCTAGCCACTATCCAATAATAGCTAGTCAGTGGAGGATTTGAAGTAGCCCCAACTACAAGAATCCCATCAGATACCTGGTGGAGGATATCAGGTATTTAGTGGAATCGAGTAGTGTCTAGTATGGATGCATTTATTATAGTAAAAAATTTCATAATTATGTCCCATTCTAGGTTCATTTCACCCAATGAATTCCAGAAGATTATTGTGCTTTTTAGAGCCTATAAAAGGACCCCCTTGGATTATTGAAGACTCACCTTATGATCTTTTCTTCGATCAAAATTCTCAAAGATAAATCAATGATGAATATATAATATTCTTAATTTCTCTCAAGATCCTTTAAGTTCTAAATTACCTCAAGGATCTCCATCCTTACTCATAATATATCACCCTCCATTGTGTATCCTTCCATCAAAGATATTTGTGAGTGGTGTGTAAAGGGTTTTCCTAAAGAAAATCCATATTTCCTTAATCTACTTTCACTAATGGTTAATAATCAGAAAAAGTGTGGGATGGGTCACTTGGATACTAGTGAAGCTCAAGAGGTCACTCACAAGCCACAATTGTGAGGGATGAGTTCTTGGTCACCATAGAGACCAAGGGATTTATACAATAGACCTCTTGAGTCGAGGGGTGGAGATGTAGGGGATCACATAGAGATTTAGTAGGACTTCTTAACAATTGTGTTTTTCTTTTATTTAATTTTACACACTGAATCATTTAACATCAAATTTTATACTTTCATAAATTTAATTTGATCATTCCTACGCTTAAATTACTTTGATATTATCACGAATCAAATTTATCAACTATGATTCTTTTGATTTCAAAATTATTTTTTTGCACTTTAATTTTTTTAAAAGGGAAATTCACCCCATATTTCCATAATCTCTGAAAAAAATTACTATCAAAGGAGTTATTTTCATATTTTTCAAAAATTTATTATTTTAAATATTATCTTTAAATTTTTTTTTCAAATTTTTAATTGATTTCAAAGTTAGATTTTATTATGGAATCTAATTCCAATTCACATGCTCTAATTATTTATGACACTGATTACTCATATTATAAGAATCAGATGTCAAATTTTCTTGGTAGTATTTATTATTATATTTAGAAAATGGTAATTCATGATTATATTCCCACCAAATAATCTTAAGAAAAAAAACTCCTGAAGTTATTAATAAATTTGACTTGAATAAAAAATGTATGAATGTATTAAATTGTGGTCTTCCTAGAAATGAGTTTAATAATGTTTTTAAATGAAAAAGTACTTATCAAATTTGAAAATTATTATAAGTATTACATAAATTTACACATAAGGTTTTGGATACAAGATTTGATATGTTTCACCAAGATTTGGAAAGTTTTATTATGAATTCTGATGAATCTATTACAAGAATGTTTATAAGATTCTCTAAAATATGTAGTGGTATAAAGTCCCTCAAAGATTAATTATCTACATAAATTATCATAAAGAAAATACTATGGGTTTTATCTAGATTCTAAGCTCCTAAATTGATAGCTATCAATTAATCCAAATTCATAAAAAATATGGCGGTCGAGGAACTCATCAGATCCTTAATGACATAAAAAATCACAACAAAAAACCAAGTGAGGAAAGAGGCCAATGAAACCAAAAAAGTCAAGAAATAATTTACCTTTAAAGAAACTGATGATGAACAACCTAGAGGCAAGGTAATAGGTTATTCTCTTCTTACTAGGAATATGTTCAGTCACTTACAAAAGAAGAAATTCAAGAAGTGATCCAAAAAGCTAAATCAAAAGGAAAAAATAGAAGTAACGTGCTATGAATGCAAAAAAAGGTCACCTCAAGCCATAGTGACACATCTATAAGAATAAAATTATAAGAAAATAGATCTTCATTTTAGGTATGGATCTTTACTTTGGGTTTTTTTAGGAAAAAAGAAGAAATGAGAAATTTTCTAAGTACATGCCATGTACTTATGAGTACACACCATGTACCCGGGTATTGCATACTGGCCATGTAACGGCCGAGTACATGGCTGTGTGGTGACCTGGAAGACTGCTTAAGGCAAGGGATGATTAAGGCTACTACACGACTTGTACATTAAATAAAATCTCTGTGCAGTTTTCTTTTTTATTTGATAAATTAGAGAGGGGTCACGTATTATCTTTGGAAACATCTTCTTCTTCCCTTGGTTCGTATAGGAGAGTGACGAACGATTAAAGAACTTAAAAACACTCCCGATTCTTTGTCCAAACTCTGATTGAGATGTCATCGAATGTGTTAAAATCTCACCGGTGAGTTCTCAATTCCCCTAGATCCCTTCTTCCTGATTCCTCTTCTCTCGCGAGTTATTCAAGGTTGAACATTTTTCACCCTTTTATAGATCTATGCCATTTTAGGCCAATTCAAGGGACTATGTTCAAGAGTGTTGATCGTATGACATCGAGGTAGGTGGTTTGTTCCTTTGGTTGATTGTATTTGGATTATATATTCTTAAAGTGTGGCATACCCAAGTTTGGGGTATTGTTTGATTTGGAATTTAACCCTGTTTAATATCAGTTATGATTTGATTGATTAAAAAAGGGGTTGTTGCTTATGCGTAAGGTTAGGTAACTTATTTTCCATTCCTTGGTTGATTAGGATGGATTTGATTAATTATATGAAATTCATGTGATATTCTTGTGAATGTTTATCCATGTAATTGTTATGGATTGAATGACCTGTTTGATATTATGTGTGCACTATTTTTCCAACAGACCATTAGAGACTTGGACTAAGAATACTGCTGGGACATACATATTATTTACACAGGACTATTAGAGACTTGGTATAGAGGTTGACACAGAGGGTATTGACCTTGAGAGCTACCCAATAAGTCATTATAATTTATTGATGCTATGTTGACCAAGGGGTATTGACTGTGAGATCTACCCAAGAGGTCATTTGTAATTGATTAGTGCTATGATAGATCAAAGGGGTTAGGCTGTGAGAGATTTTATAGAGGGTTTTTATTTAATGAATTGATGATATGTGGGACCAAAGGGGTTAGACCGTGAGAGTTTTCCCAAGGGGTCATGATTGAATAATTGAATGATTATGATGAGTCTTCCAAGATGAAGCATAATCTTGGACTCGGTCTTACTTGATTGTTTAGATGGTATTATAAGACATCTATTTTGTTACTACTACAAGAGGGGATGCAGAGCTTAGGCTATATCCTAGGGTTACATTATTCAATGGATTGAATAATAAATAAAAATCAATGTAATTGAAAACTATAGGACTGTTTAATTTTGATTACTTCCTAGTTTATTGCTTCATTTATTCATATTACCTGCTATATATATTCACTGATAGTTAGGAACAAATATTTTGGTGGTTTCCTACTGGGATTCATCTCACACCCTGTTTGGGTCAAGCTTTTGGACCCAAACAGATTATATGGTTGTAAGTATAGATAATGGAAAACACCCTTCTTCATTAGGTACTTGATTGCTATTGAAGCTGGAGAGTATGGGACCAAGATAAGGATTGCGATGCTGTTGGAGTTTACTATTTTTCTATACTTTGGTTTTAGAATTTTATTTCTAGCATTGTGAGTTGTTTGGATGCTTTTCTAGACACATTTTTCATGCATTATTTTTATATTTTCTAGTTTTTATATTATTATCAGTCTTCCACTATTTAATTTTGTTGTATGATATTACTGCTCCCACTATTGTTTACTATTTTCTTTTTGATGTGTATACTCTGCCAATGAGAGAATATTTTACCCATTATCACACCATGGACCTCACTACTAGTCAGTATCCTCTGGAATTTTGGGAAATGCACTTGAGGTCATGTGACCAATTGAGTTCAGGGAAGCTTTGGGTGGCACCTGGAACCGGGACATTACAAAGTGGTATTAGAGGAGGTTCTTTTCGGATTTTCATTACTATTTAGAGCCTTTATACTAGGATATTAAGGAATAAGTAGTTGTTAATAAGATATTACTAGGATTAGCTAACCTGTGTACATGGAAAATCTATGTTACCTCAAATATTGCAATTGTGTTTTTCTAGTTTTTCAATTTTTACGGTTGATTTTATTACACTGTTGGGTGATTCACTTGTTTTGTGCTGTTATAATTGATATAATTTTGGTTCTATTTCTATTGCAACCCAATGAGATTAAATTATTCCATCTCATGCATCATATAAGAACTTTCTAGAGATCACAGATCATGCATTCTTGTCATTCCATTTAAGATGCATTACTGAATGCATGTTGTTGTGATAGATTTTGTGCAAGATATACATGTTGTGATAGATTCCATGATTGAATACCTACTATTTTTGATAGGGTATTGGTATATGTAAAGTTTAATTTGTATGGATGCCAATCTTTGGTTCGTGAGGTGTTATGGGCCATCTTGGGTCATAATTTGGTGGATCATGTTCGAACTTTAATTGAATTCTGTTATGTTATAACATGAATAAGGATTCCAAACTTTGATTCGTGAGGAGTATGGGATCTCACAGATTGGAAATTGGAATTAGTTGGTAAAATTTTAACTTTTTAAGGGTTCTAGAGAAGTTTCAGAGGCTTACTGTTCGAAAAACCAGACAACACAGCGTGTGATGTTATGAACACATGCCATTTGTTCTTCTGTTCTAGAAGAAACTACTTTTATTAAGTACACGCTGTGTACTGTATGTACATGCTGTGTAGTTGTTATCCGTGTCAATAACTGTGTGAGAAGAGACCCAGGGTAGATAAAAGATTGGTAGAACATGCCATGTATTGGGAGTACATGCCATGCTGGAAGAGACCATGTATCCGACTGTGTGACTAACGACATAGGTGGATGAAATTTGGGTGGTACAAATTATGTCTAGATTGTACATTCCATGTGGTAGATGACTGTGTGTCCGAATATGTGAATAATGACATGGGTGGATGGAACTTAGGTAATACACACCGTGTCTAGGGAGAACATGTCGTGTAGTGTTACACCGAGAGGAAACCATGTAGTTTTAGCTGTGTAGAAGAACCTGGGTAGGAGGGAAAATTCAAGTACATGCCGTGTTGTAGGATGAACATGCATGTGTATGGTGTGTTACACAACCATGTTGGCAGAGGTACATGTCCATGTTTAATCTTAAGGGAACATGCTGTGTAGTGGTTTTACACATCATGTAACCCTATTTTGTAAAACTTGAATTCTTTCTTCCTCTTATTCCATTATTGAAATTCTAAGTTGTTTTCCTTGTTAATATTGTACTGAGGTGTGAAATTGACCTTGTAGATTCATGGCACCATGAAATCCTCTAGTTTTATTCCAGGTAAAGGGTGATGATCAGACACTAGAAATGGTAGATCAGGGACTACTAGTATATCCTCCTGTCATGATCATCTTGGAACTAACTATTATACCAGACGTAGGTGCTGATGCATAGTTTTGTGAAGGATTTTTGAGGATGATGTATACTTTTCTAGGAGCATCACATCCTTCCCTGACTATGGAAGAGTTGACACGAGTGTTCCAACAGTATCATCCTACCACTTTTTCTAGGGATGGAGGAACTCAAAATATAAAGTAATGGTTGGAGGCCATGATTTCTATCTTCGATCATCTAGAGACACCTCCTGAGAGGAGGGTGAATCTCGTGACGTACATGCTACATGACTCCGCCAAGAGATAGTGGGAAGTTATATCATAGGCGGTATTCCATTAGGATATAGATTAGGAATATTTTCAAAGGACCTTCGATGATTACTTCTACCCCGAGATGTTGAAAGCCAACCAAGATCGGGAGTTCATACATTTGGAGTAGGGAGCTCTTTTGGTGATGGATTATTCCTCTCAATTTACAGAGCTTCAGTGCTTTTCACCTGTTTTGGGAGGTGACGAGTTATCTTTGGCTAGGAAATTTGAGGATAGTCTCAGGTACAACATCTGATCATAAGTGAATGTTTTTAGGTTGACTTTAGTGACTGCTATAGTAAATTAGGTGCTAATTACCGAGTGAAATCTGAGGGAAGGGAGATGAAATCTAGGGCGGTTCAACATCCAGGGCTGGTAATCTTTTATTTGATAGCAGGAAGTGCCACAGGGAGCCTTTGTGTGGTGATCCCAGTAGTAGGGATGTATCTTTTGGTATCCAAGTGAGGTGTTACTAGTGCGAGAAGAGTGGAAACATGAGATATCAGTGCCCGAGAGACCCAGTTGAGTGCCGATATTGTGTAAAGATGGGTCATATTCAACATTTTTGCTGGTTTTTCTCACTATAAGTGAGTGATATGGGTTCTATTATGACTTCACATTCAGGAGAAGGCCCACTAGTTTCTCCTCAGATAGGGAAATAGAGTTCGTCAGGCCTTTTAGGTCAAGGAGGTAGTTGTGGACATGGTGGTGAAGCTACAGGTTTTCAGCGATAGTAGGGTGGATCATCTCAGGGTAGTTAGGCAGGATCGTAGGGACGTGGTATAGGTTATACTTTTTCAATGGAGTAGACCCAACAGGATAAATATCCCAAACCCTCTACAGTTAGAGGTATGATTCTAGTTGCTTCAGTTTTAGCTTCTGCTCTTTTTTATACCGATTCTTCCCATAGTTTTATATCTATTTCCATTACGGAGAGACTTAGGATCTGTATCTTTAATTCTGTTGATGTTATGATGCTAGACACTTTGTTGGGGATTATGACTACTAGTGTATGTCGGTTCAAGGAGTTCCCTCTTGAGTTTGGTGGGTGTCACTTCTTATGGGACCTCTATGTATTAGAGATGATAGGATTCGATGTCATTCTTGGAATGGACTGGTTAATATCTTTTTAGGCCTTTGTTGACTGCTATTTACATAGGGTGAGTTTCACATCACCAGAGGGAAGATCCTTTCTAAACAAGGGTGAATGGTATGTCTAGGCGAGCAGAGTTAGAACCGAGCATCATGGGTTGGGAGGAATTACAACCCAAATTTCTAGTTTATATCCGGATGACCAAGGTACTTAACCAATGGAATTCCCACCAGTGGTGGATTATTTCAGGTATGTCTTTCCAGATGAATTTTTAGGTTTACCTCTAGAGAGAGAGGTGTATTTATCTATTGAGATTGTGCCAGGAGTGGCACTAGTGTCCATTATTCCATATAGGATGGCTACACCCGAGTTACAAAAGATCAAGAAGTAGTTAGAGGAGTTGCAGGCAAAGGGTTTCATCTGACCCAATACTTCTCCTTGGGTTTTGACTGTCCTTTTTGGATGAAGGCAGATGATACCCTCATACTTTGTGTGGATTATTAGAATCTGAACTATTTGACAATCAAGAACCTATATCCCTTGATGAGGATTTATGTTCTCTTTGATTAGCTTCAAGGAGACCAGGTGTTCTGAAAGATTGAGTTGAGATTCGGTTATCATCAGTTGCACATTAGACCATCAGATATACCTATTAAAGCCTTCCAGAGAAGGTATAATCTATACGAGTATTTGGTTATGCTGTTCAGTCTCAAAAATACACTAGAAGTTTTCATGGAACTAATGAACCGAGTGTTACATCCTTGTATTCTTTTTTGGTAGTCTTTGTGGATGATATCTTAGTGTACTATCACACTCGACATGACCATGCCACCCATCTTGAGATCATTTTTAGTACACTGAGAGAGCATCAATTATATTCTAAGATCTCAAAGTGCCACTTTTGGATGGACTAGATTCATTTCTTGATTCATGTTATCTCAGAGACAATAGTATCAGTAGAGCCAAAAAAAGTGACATCAATAGTTTCCTAGGAGCATCCAAAGAAGAAATTTGAGGTATGGAATTTTCTAGGGCTAGATGGTTACTACAGACATTTTATACAGGAATTTTCATGCTTAGTAACACCATTGAAGGGCCTGACTAAGAAGGGTGCAAAGTACTTATGGACAAATTTCTGTGATTCAACCTTTCAGAAGATGAAGGGGAGGCTGAATTCAGCACCAATACTGATTTTTCCAGATCTAGGAAAAAGTTACCCCATTTACTATGATGCATCAGGTAACAGACTAGGAGTAGTGCTTATGCAGAGGGAAAGAGTCATTGTGTACGGGTCTTGGCAGCTGAGGCCACATGAGAGGAATTACCCAATGCACGGTCTCGAGTTAGATGTAGTTGTTTATGCTTTACGCAGTTGGAGACATTATATTTTGGGAGATCATTTGGTGGTGTACACTAACCACAAAAGTTTCAAGTATATGTTTAATCAGAGAGATCTGAATTTGATATAGTTAAGGTGGGTTAAATACCTTCAGTATTTTTACTTTGATCTTGCTTATATGATTGGGAAAGGAAAAATAGTGGATGATGCATTGAGCAGGAGGACTCAGATACAGACAGTTCAGGATTCCAATAGTGAGTGGCCGCTTATGGCTATGTTCTATGAGATGCATTTGGAGGTGCACGACAGATAGGGGTAGACATTTCTTTCTTCTATAGCTGTTACCTCTACTCTTCTGGACCAAGTGAGAATGAGGCAGCTATCAGATTCCTAAGGCCTTGTCCTATGGGAGAGTGTGTCAGGCGAGGACCCTACTATTGGGTGGACCATAGATAACGATGAGGTTTTTCATTTTCATGGACACATATAGGTGTCAATAGAAATATGTGAGGAGTTGATGCGATATTTTAAATCCTTAGTTTGGGCAGTTCATCCTGGTGTGACCAAGATGTATTGAGATCTACACTATCAGTATTGGTGGCAAGGTATGAAGAGGGATGTAGCCGGTTTTTTATGGGATGAGCAGGTGAAGGTGGAGCATCAGTGACCAGTAGAGATTTTCCAGTAGTTACCCATTCTAGATTGGAAGTGGAATGATGTCTTAATGGATTTCTTGAGAGGTTTACCGAGGTCACCTTGAGGGAATGATGTAATTTGGGTTGTTATCGACATATTCACAAAGGTTTCACATTTTCTAATGATTAAGGAAACCTTCAGAGTTGATGATCTTAAAAGGATATACATCCAATATATTATAAGTTTTAATGGGGTTATACACTATATCATTTTTGAAAGGGATGATCGATTTACTTCTCGTGTTTGGAAGGGACTACGGAGGGCTTTGGGTACATAGGTACTTCTGAGTAAATTTTACCATTCCCAGATATATGGCCTGTTTGAGTGCACAATTCAGGTTTTGGAATACATGCTTCGAGCATGATTCCTATATTTTGGGGGATCTTGGGAGATACATATACCCCTAGTGGAGTTTTCCTACAATAACAGGTTTCATGAAATGATTCAGATGGACCCTTATGATGATTTGTACTGTAGGCCATGTTGATCACCCCTATGTTGGCTGAAGTTAGGAGAGACAACTATGATGTGACCTCATCTTGTCTAGGAGACCACTGAGTAGGTAGAGTTTATTCAAAAAAGGATGAATACTACAAAGTCTTGGTAGAAATATTATGCTGATCAATGGAGATGACCTATGGAGTTTGAGGTCAGAGATCAGGTTTTCTTACGTGTCACGCCGATGTTGGGACACAAGAGGATTATGAGATATGGGAAGCTTTCATCGAAATATGTCAGGCCATTTGAGGTTTTAGAAAGAGTTGGTCTGGTTTCCTATCAATTGTAGCTACCTCAGAGGTACCGAGATATGCACAACGTATTTCATGTTTCTCAGTTAGGACGTTACTTTCAGAACCGTCTTATGTTTTTCAACCTGAAGAGGTTGAGTTAGATGTGGATGCATCCTTCGAGGAGCACCCTATATAGATTGTGGATCATAGCATAAAGGTTCTATGTGGACAGTATATTCCTTTGGTATGGGTGCTATGGTAGTACGAGAGAGTACATGACGAGACTTGGGTGAGGTAGGCCGACGTACAACCACAATGCCAAAGTTGTTTGAAGCTTCTTCTTCACCACCCTTGGAAGGGAAATTCAGGGACAAATTGCTTTAAGGGGGGAAGTTTTTAAGAACCTGAATCTTCATTTCAGGTATGGATCTTGAATTCGGGTTGTTTTTGAGGAAAAATGAAGAAATGATAAATTTTCTAAGTACACGCCGTGTACCTGGGTACCGCATACAGTCGCGTACTGGCCGTGTAATGGCCGAGTACATGGCCATGTGGTGACCTGGCAGACTGCTTAAGGAGAGGGATGGTTAAGGCTACTATATGGTGCATACATTAAATAAACACATCATGTAGTTTTATTTTTATTTGATAAATTGGATTGGGGTTGTGTCTCATATTTGGGAACATCTTTTTCTTCCCTTGGTTCATACAGGAGAGCGACGAATGGCTGAAGAACTTCAAATCCCTCCCGATTCTTCATCCATACTCTGATTGAGATGTTGTTGGGTGCATTGTAATCCCACCAATGAGTTCTCAATTCTTCTAGATCCCTTCTTCCTGATTCCCCCTATCTCATGAGTTATTCAAGGTTGAATGTTTTTCACCCTTTTTTAGATCTATTCCGTTTTAGGCCAATTCAAGGGCCTATGTTCAAGAGTGTTGATCGTACGACATCGAGTTAGGTGTTTTGTGAATTTTGTTGATTTTATTTGGATTTATATATGCTTAAAGTGATGCATACCCATGTTTGGGGTATTATTTGATTTTAAATTAAACCTAATTTAATACCTGTTATGGTTTGATTGATTAAAAAGGGGTTTTTTTCTTATGCACAAGGTTCGATAACTTGTTTTCTATGATTTGGTTGATTAGGATGGAGTTTATTGATTATATAAAATACATGTGATGTGCTTGTGAATGTTTATCCGTGTAGTAGTTATAGATTTCATGAGATATTTGATATTATGTGTTCACTGTTTTTCCAATGGACCATGAGAGCCTTGGACTAGGAAGATTGTGGGGACTTTAATATTATTTACATAGGACCATGAGAACCTTGGTGTAGATGTTGACCCAGAGAGTATTGACCATGAGAGATACCCAAGAGGTTGTTATATTTTATTGATCCTATTTTGACCAAGGGGTATTGACTGTGAGAGCTACCCAGGATGTCGTTTGTAATTGATTAGTGCTATGTTAGACCAAAGGGGTTAGAACGTGAGAGATTTTACAAGGGTCATTATTTAATTAATTGATTCTATGTGGTACCAAAGGGGTTAGACCGTGAGAGCTTTACCAAGGGGTTGTGATTGAATAATTGAATGATTGTGATGAGTCTGCCAAGCCAAAGCACAAGCTTGGATCCAGTCTTACTTGATTGTTTAGACGGTCTTCTGAGAAATCTATTTTTTACTACTACATGAGGGGATTCGGAGCTTAGGCTAGATCCCAGTGTTACATTATTCAATGGATTGAATAATAACATAAAATGAACATAATTAAAAACTGTAGGATTGTTTACTTTTGAGTACTTATTAGTTTATTAATTCATTTTTGAATATTACCTACTATATATATTCACTTATAGTTAGTCACATATCTTTTTGTGGTTGCCTATTGGGATTCATCTCACACCCTATTTGGGTCATGCTTTTGGTCCCAAACAGATTATATGGTTTTAGGTATAGATAAGGCCAGACTCCCATCTTCATCAGGTACTTGATTTCTCTTGGAGCTGGAGAGCATGAGACCAAGATGAGGCTGGCGATGCTATTGGAGTTTATTTTTTTTTTCTATAATTTGGTTTTAGTATTTTATTTCCAACATTTTGACTTGTTTGGTTGCTTTCCTAGACACATGTGTAAGATTTATAACTTTTCTAAAGTCATCTCAGATGTGTTTTTAGGTACTTTTTTTGTGGGTTTTAAGTACCTTTGTTTTGGAGTAGTGTCTTGGGGCGAGTTTGGGCGAAATTTTAGAAAAAATAACAGACAGTGGGCTGCACAAGATTTTTGCATGGTTTGAAAAATAGTGCGGCTGAACCATTCCAACCATGAAAAACTAGATAGAGAGGTATTCATGGTTTGCACACAATTTTCCCTAACCATGAACCTTTTCCCAAGAAACCATGCACACAGTATTAATTATTTGAAAATAATTTTTAAACCACCCGAATCCCCTGAGACTCCCATATTTAGACCTTGGATCGGGCTTGAAAAATTCTAGGTGTTCCCAGAGCCATACATAGGTATTCCAAGGTGATTCTAACACCGTTCTTCAAGATCGAAAGCCCGAATTGAAGATCCGCTCTCCCCATGGTAAGTATATTTCATCCCATTGCTTCTCCTGTTCATTACTATATCTTTCCTTGATCTTTTCCAGGAATATTTCCACCATTTCCAGGGATCTAAACCTATGAGTTGAGATCTAGATCTATAATTTTGGATCTAAATCAAGATTATTAAGATCTTGATGCCTTTGATCTTAATTTTTGGTTTAGGGATTTATATTTTAAGCTTGATCGAAAATGCTATGCCTCTAAGATTTCAGGGATTTCCATTGGGAAAACATCCATCAATAAACCAAGGTAGGTGGTCTAAATAGAACTCCCATAGTTGTGCATTATACATGTGAATGTTATTTTATAAAATTGCTAGCTTCCCTTGATAATTGATTTCCTAAATTAGAGCAATTAGGAATTATGAATTTTGACTTGTGATTGCGTTGGTGATTAATCGATAATTTAATCATGGAACAAATGAATGGGGGTTAACCAAATAGATATTTTAATTGAGATATTGAATTGATTATGATAATATAATTAATTAGGGGAATTTAATTATGAAGTGATGTTGGATATGAAAGATAATTAATTTTGATAATTAATTATGTGCCATAATGTTGATCAAAGATAATTAATTGTGAGAATTAATTATGAAAATTTGATATTTGATATGGATAATTAATTGTAAATAATTAATCATGGAATGAGAATTATGTTGATTGATTAATTAATTGATGAATTAATTAATGGGTTATGTGCTTAGTTAATTGTTGAGTTAAATAATGGACTTTGAAATGTTTAAATAATCAATGGATTAGTAACAGAATGATGTGGCTAATTCTTGTGAATTAATTAATGATTAAATAGATGAGATTTTTTTAGTGCTAGACATGGCGTTCCAGACTGATTATAATTTGAGACTTGAACATGGAGTTCCTCCCCAATAGTTATCCAATCTTGATATTTTGGGGTGATAGGAATGAATACCTACACCGAATGAGATATGGAGTGTTAGGCATGGAAAGATACACTTAATGAGATTTGGGGTTCTTGACTTGGAGTTCAACATAAAATGAATGATAATAATGAATGATGATTCAAATGGAAAACATAAATTGAAACTGGTCCCAATGTGATGATTAAAGATTAAACGACAATGTGATAACTGTTTAATTATGCATTGTATTTATTTCTTCATAAAACTGCATGCACTATCATTTGACTGGAATTGTTTTAGACATCATTGATGGTGGCCTACTAAGTAATACTCACTCCTTATTCGGGCCGCCTGATCGGTGCCTGAGTAGACTTTGTTGTTGCATGATAGGATGGTCATGGATTTGAGATAGGTTTTTGTTTGGGATTGGACAATGGGAGAGGGAACCAAATGTGGTTCAGGACCCACTTAAGAGTCATTGTGTCTTTGATTTTAGTTTTACTACAGACACTTGACACTTTCTTTGTCTTAGAATGTTTCACATTTCAATTGAGTATTGTATTTTCTGGTTTTTGACTATCATATGACATGGTATTGTTCTGGTTATTTATACACTTCTACATTTGGTTGTTTTTGTTTTCTTCCATTAGTGTTTTAATCTAATAAAAGAGGGTATAGTCTCCCAAATACTGACTTACCAGACCCTCTCTTCTAGTCGGTACCCTCTGGAAAATGGGGATGCATGCTTGAGGGCATGTGGATAACTGAATCAAGCCTCCATTTAGTGGCACCCAGGTAAGGTTGTCACAAAGTGGAATCAGAGGAGTTTTATTTTCTTTCTTCTTCTTTTGTCTTTCTATTTTGGGAAATGTAAACAAGAGACTAGGAAGAGCTGAGGATTGGTAATGAGATCGTGCATAGGAGTTGAAAACTCATGTACGGAGGAAAATCCAAGTACTCAGTGTGGAATTGTTGTGATTTCTATTTGTTGTTATAGTTGAATATTATTTCACCTTGTGTGATGCACTTGTGCCATGATGTGATATTTGTTTTGAAAATTTTTGAATTTTTATTCGTAACCTAAAGAGGAATGATAGTTGAGTCTTCATGCATAATTCTAAGCACTCAGGGTTGTTGTGACATGTATAATTCTTGGCACTCATAAGAGAATGGGTTATGGGGAAGTTGTTGAACTTGAACTGTTTTTCCTTGTAGTGAGATTGAAATAACGATGAAAAATGAGAATAAAAGGGTGTCTAATGAGAACCTTGATTAATGAAATGAGTATGATTAATTAATTAATTGTTAAATTAATTAATTTGAGATAATTTGATTAATTAATGGTTTAATTAATTAATGATAAGGTATGTACCCTTTTTAACCAAGACCTAAGAGTAGGATGGTTAAGGGTAGTGATAAGGCCTCAGTGTTGACCGTGTGGTGAGAAAAAGGGGAAAAGGATATTTTGAAACTTGTTGTGTTAGTTTCTACTCTTACATAAATGTTATAAGGTTATGTTATGAGACCAAATACGTGCGTTTGGACTTGTAGATATATGTCTCCATGATGCTTATTGAGGGAGAGACCGAGGGGTGTGGCCTTGAAAAAACTTCTAGACAGGGAACTTGGGGAACCATTGGTACAAGCTGAGGAGTAAAGGGGATAGTTCGGAGAGAAATTTTCTCATTTCATGCAGTTTATTTAGAGAGACCCTGAGTGGGTTTTGAAAATCATGTATGAGTTAACAAGGGAGTTTTAGCTACAAAACCCTCTTACTTTTACTGTAGAGGGTGGACCTGAGGGAGATGAATTTTTGATTGAATCCATAGAGACGATACTTGAAAGTTTGGAGACTTTGACTGAGAGGAGGGTCAAGTTGGCTACTTATATGCTATGGGGGTTAGTGAAGTGCTAGTGGGATATTCATATATGATCTGGACAGACTGATGATATGTTATGGAAGGACTTCTTGGAGAAGTTATTGGGCACTTCTATCTAGAGAAGCTGAGACAAGAGAAGGATTCAGAGTTTATGCATATAACCCAAGGAAGCATGTCTGTAATGAATTATGATGAACATTTCATGGATTTATAGTGTTTTTCTCCATCTTTTCCAGCATATAAGGCTTCTTCAAAAAAAAAAATATTTTAGGACATACTTAGGTGTGAAATTAAGTCCAGGGTAAATATCTTTAGGCTGAAGAAATTATCATAAGTGGTTAATCAGTCTCTCATTTCAGAGGGGAACCTGAAGGAGGCTTCCAGTACTAGATAGGTAACTATCACTAGAAAAACATGAAGTATACCATCCGAGGGAAAGAATAACTATCACGGGAACCTTAGTTGGGATAGTGGAAAGCAAGGTGGATAGTCAAGAGGAACATTTTCACTAAATCTTACTCATGTGCTTTTCCACCAGTGTGGTAGGTAGGGACACTATCATACGTATTGTCCTTGACCACCAGTGGAGTTCCGGTTTTGTGGCAAGATGGGGAACCAACAAAAATTATACAGGAGGAAGCAGTAGGTTGGTGCTGATGGAGAAGCTTCTCAGAGTCAGAGTGTGGGAAGGGGGTCTTCTACACCATATTGGTATTGTAGCAGGAGTTCTACTGGAAGAGGAAGTATAGGTAGTGGCCATGGTGATTTAGGGTATGAGAACCCATATCTTCAGAGTGGTGCTACTCAAGGGAGTCATATGACACCACATGGAAGAGGGATAAGACAATTACATGCAGTGCAGCCTACACTTGTGGAGAGAAAGGCTAGTCCATCAATAGTGAGAGGTACTGTTATAGTTGCTTTTACTTTAGCTACTGCCTTGTTTGATACCGGTGCCTCTCATTCCTTTATATCTACAAATATTTTTAATGTTTTGAGCTTGGAGGTTGAGTCCGTAAGCGAGGTGATGAATATCAATACATTGTTGAGAACACTGTATAGAGATATCTGCTTATGCAAGGAATGTTCACTAGAGACCAGAGAGTATCATTTTATTTGGGATATCTATGTCCTTGATATTCAACCTGATTATGGGTATAGACTTGATAGTCGCATACCAAGCCCACATAGATTGTTACCATAGGAGAGTGAACTTTGTATCTCTTAAGGGTGATCGATATGTTCATCATGGGGAATGGGATATCCATACAAGTCGAGCTGGGCCAATTAATCAGCAATTAGGAGAGCTCACAACCCAAGTTTCTAGTATTTTGTTGGATGATCGGAGTGGTAGGAATGACATCCTTCCACTAGTAGTAGAACTATTTCATGATGTATTTCTTGAAGAATTTTCAGGGTTTTCACCTGAGGGAGATGTGGAATTCACTATTGATCTCATGCCGAGGGCTGATCCAGTATCTATTCCACCTTACAGAATGACACCAACTGAGCTTCAAGAGCTCAAAATGAAGTTGGAGGATAAAGGGTTTATTCATCCATGTACAATTCCATGGGGATCACATTTTTTGTTTGCAAAGAAGGCCGGTGGTAGTTTACGCTTGTGTGTCAACTACCAAAAGTTGAATAAAATGACTATAAAGAAACGATATCCTCTTCCACGTATCGATGATCTGTTTGACCAGCTGAAGGGGGATTGTGTGTTCTCAAAGATCGATCTGAGATCAGGGTATCATCAAGTGAGAGTTCAGACTTCTAATATACCAAGAACTACATTCAAAAGTAGGTATAATCTTTATGAGTTTTTTGTAATTCCGTTTAGGTTGAAAAATACTCTAGTAGTGTATATGGCCTTGATGAACACGATCTTTCATCCATAATTAGATCAGTTTGTGGTAGTGTTAGTGGATTACATCTTGGTGTACACTAAGGCTCATGATGATCATGACCAATATCTTAACATTGTTCTGAGTACACTGAGAGAACATCAACTATGTGCCAAGCTGTCTAAATTTCAGTTTTGGATTAACATGGTACACTTTTTGGGGAACATCATCTCAGAAGAAGGTATGGAAGTGGACCCAAAAAAAGTTAAGGTAGTGGTTTCTTGAGAGTATCCCAAGAATGTTTTTGATATATGAATATTTTTTGTATTTTCTAGTTATTACAGGAGGTTCATCCAGAACTTTTCCCAATTGGAAGCACCACTTTCAGGTTTGAAAAAGAAAGGGATAAAGTTTGACTGGATAGAAGCATGCAAGAATTATTTCTAGGAGTTAAACAAGCACTTGACATCAGTACTAATTTTGATCTTACCTAAGTTGGGTGAAGAGTACACGGTGTATTGTGATTCTTCTAGGATCAGACTCAGAGCTGTGTTAATGTAAGGGGAGCGAGTTGTTGCTTATGGGTCTCGACAGCTGAGGCCACATGAATGGAATTACCCTACACATGAACTATAGTTGGAAGTAGTGTTTTATGATCATAAGTGTTAGAGACACTATCTTTTGGGTGAAAAGTTTATAGTTTTTACAGATCAAAAAATCTTGATGTATATCTTTTAACAGCGTGACTTGAATCTTTGGTAGCGAATATGGGTAGAGTATATGTAGTCCTTTGATTTTGAATTGGAATATACACCTAGAAAGGGTAATAGTGTTCTAAATGCCTTGTTCAAGAAAACTCAGACTCATTTGGTACATGAGTCAAGTGGAGAGTGGAAGATAATGAATTTTTAGGAGAAAATGCATGTGGTAGTTCAGGAGAGTCAGGAGAGGATGACTCTAGTTTCTATAACAATGGAGTATACACTCTTGAGATGGATCAGGGACAGGTAGTATGGGGATCCAAAGTGTTTATCCTTAAGGGAAATCCTTGAAGGTGGGGAGACACATTCATATTGGATAATAGATTAGTATTAGATCATCTATGTGAAAAACCGGGTTGTTGTGCCTATGAGTATGTGAAAGTAACTCATGCGAGAATTTCATGCCTCAAAGTGGGCATATAACAACCCTTCTCTTTATTACATACTTAAACATGATTTATTACATAAAACCTTCACTTGATACAACATAGAAGATAGAGATATATAGTGTATTTGGAACTTAAGAACATTACATAACAACTTAAATCATAGAACACAAGATCTTATTGAAAAATTCCTTTACATAACCACTACATTCCCTCATACTTAGCATTGCATAGGATAACCTGAGGACATGCATAAAAAAAGGGTGAGCTATAAAGCCTAGTAAGGGAATAAGCATGGAATAACATGAGGAATACAATACATGTTAGACAATATGCATATAAATGGAGAACAATAGAAACATTAACATAAATGCATGATAAATCATGATAATCATAACATGGAAATGTGGAAACAACACTTAACATGGAATTAACATGAGCCAAGGCTCATTGCACATGAAGAATGAGTAAACCCCCATTGAACATGAATCATGATTAAACCCTCAATGAACTTTAATTATCCCGAGTCAACACCCATTGCACATGATGTATTATGATATTATACTTTACCCAATACATTGGAGTTCTATCAGGGCACACCCCTCTTAAACAATTCATTTCATGCATAAGTGTGCCACATGGATCATAAAACATGGATTAATCATAATTTATTACATGATAAAGGAATTTGGAATTCATAATTGAAACTCCATAATCAATAAGTAAATGTGTATAAAGGTGAATACCCTTTATAGAGAAATGGGCATGGTATTCACTACACAATGTCTTGTCTTGAAAAAATGTGGTGCAATTTTGGCAGCATAACAGTGTGACATAAGAATTAATAAAAATGGTTGATGAGAGAGAAAGGGGTGTATAATCATATGTGTAACGACCCAAAGTTTCATTAATGGAAAATCCCTCTTGATCCAGTTAAATGTTTCTTTATGAAAAATGTTTTTTTATAAGATGTCAACTTCTTTAGTTTTACGTTAAGATTTGTGACCGTTACTTTTATAGTCGTTGAACAGTGATCATCTGGGTAGTTTAAATATAAGGATTTAACGAACCAATTTTCTACTCAGACAAAGGAAGCGATGACCTCATCCAGTAGAATTGCCCCTTACAAAGCCCATTTGTCGGAGCTCGGAAAAGAGGTGGCGTCTTTGGGCTTTGCCCTTGACCAAGCCCAAGCCGAGCTTCATCAAGTCAAGCTTGAACGTGATCGTCTACGGGAAAAATGGAAGTTGATAGAGATTACCACTCGAGCGATGTTATCTGAGCAACCCCAAGAGTCTGTCACCATCGCACACCTTACCCTTAGGTCTTATGCGGCTATTTTAAGGGGTTATGTAACAAATAAGTAGCACCATGTTCATGTACATTATTTTTTTGTATATAATAATGAATATAATTTTTTTGATACATTGTAATTAGTTTTTAAAGTACAAATGGTGTTTTTAGTTATTATTTAATTAAGAATTATATTTTATTAAATTAAAGGATTTTTGAATTTAATAATATTTTTATTAATATTAAATTAATTTTTGTTAAATATAAATGATCTTATAATTTTATGAATGCAATTAAAATTTTTATTAAGGATTGAAAGCCATTTCTGTCAAAACCTGTGAATTTTTTTATAAATGTCGGTTTTTATTTTAAAAGTGAAAATTCACATATTTAGAAAATTATTTAGATAAAATAAATATTATTTTTGGAATCAGGATGTCAAAATTATCCAACGGTGAATTTTTCATAATTTTCTGAGACAGTCAAATTTTTGGGTAAAAATTAAATACCATTTAAATATATAATGTGTTTTATGACATCATAATGACCCAATGGTGATGTAATAAAATACAATAATCCTTATGTTCGTCCAATATGTGTTTTATCATTAAAATAATGAGGTTTTGGGTTTGTTTGACTCACTTTTCAAATCATTAATGGAGCCCTCAAGACTTATTCAACACTTTGCCTTTTTAAATTAATTTCCATGGGAGTGTGACTCACCTCCACATAAGCAACCCTAATTTTTTAATAAGTTCGGACCTTGGACTTGTAAAATATTGTTTTCCTCTTTCCTTTTCCAGAAACCATGGGCAAATACCATGGGATGGTTTGTGGTTTGGATTATTTTAATATAAGGGGTCCCAAACCTAAATAATAAAGAATTCTCTCACCTTTCCTATATAAACCCACCCAAGCTCCCACTTCCTCCTCACTCAAAGCCCTTGAAGTTCGTCCAACCTCTGACCTACTCTCTCTATAATCCTCTCAAGGTGCCCCAAGCTCCCAAGAAGCCTCTCACAAGCCTCTCTCTAGCCTTTGGAAGCACACTTCCAAGTAAGGGGTTTTCTTCCTTTCTCATTTTTTTGTCAATTTTCTTTAAGTTGTATTTCCCTTTTTATTTCAATTATGAATGTTGGGGTATGGTTTCTCACCTCCCCCATACTGCCCTCTTATTGTTTGAATGATGGGAGAACCCTTTCTCTCTCATTAAATGCCTCCCATGTACACCCGTTACTATGCCGAAATTCCGAAAGGAACTTCTCTCTCTTCTTTTACATTCAAGAAATAATTTTGTATCATGAATATAAATTCCATTTCTATTGTTGGGACATGTATATATATGATCTACTTACTGTCCATTACATGTAAATATGACGAGGAACCCCTTTCTCTCTCATCAACCTTTTTTATGAATTCTTATGTCACGCCGTTACGCTGCCGAAATCGCACCAATTTTCTAAGCCAATGTCTTTGTGTAGTGAATACCATGCCCATTTCTCCATCAAGGGTATTCACCTTTATGCACATATACATATTGATTGTAAAGTTTCATGTATGAATTCCACTTTCCTTTATCGTGGAACAAATGATTATGTTTTATGAATCCATGTTTTATGATCCATGTGGCACACTTATGCATGAAATGAAATATTTAAGAAGGGTGCGCCCTTTATAGCGCTCCAATGCATTGGGTAAAGTATAGTATCATGATACGTCATGTGCAATGAGTGTTTACTCATGCTAATTCAAGTGCAACGAGGGTTTACTCGTGCTTCAAGTGCAATGAGGGTTTACTCATGCTCCATGTGCAATGAGCCTTGGCTCATACTAATTCAATGTTAAGTGTTGTTGCCACATTTCCATGTTATGATTATCATGCTTTATCATGCCTTTATGTTCATGTTTCTATTATGCTCTATTGATATGCCTACTGCCTAACATGTATTTCACTCCTCATGTTATTCATTGTTTACTCCCTTACTGGGCTTTATAGCTCACCCTTTTCTTATGCATGTCCTCAGGTTATCCCATGCAATGCTAAGTACGAAGGAATGTAGTGGTTATGTAAAGGAAGTTTTCAATAAAGATGTTGTATTTCAAGTTTAAAGTTTTTATGTAATGATCCTAATCCCCAAATACACTAAACCTCTCGATCTTCTTTGTTGGATCAAGTGAAGTTTTATGTAATAAAGCATGTTTAAGTTGTAATAAAAAGTAGGGTTGTCATAGTTGGTATCAGAGGATAGGTTTAGTTATTTTTGGGATTAGGAAACCCTAGTAAATCCTTAGATACAAGACTAAGAATAATAAAAACATCCCTAAGTTTTGGTAAATACTAAGTAAGTGGTTTATCAAAAAAATACATCCCTGTCTGGATACGAGCAGGTAGAGGCGGCTCTGGCACAGATGTATCCTAGGGGTAAAACCCGAAAACACCGCTTTGAGCTAGACTCGAACGGGAACTGGTGCACGACAACGGGCCTTGCTGCACTCTTGGTTACGACACTCCCGGGGGATATGTTTTGATAAATTCACAATCTTAGTATGAACCCTTATTAAGGTAAAAAAATGCCCCTAAGAATATATGTTAGAAGGAAGATCATGAAAAGCCTGGATTGAATCCTATAGACTCATGAGTTAAAGAGATTAAAGTTTATTTATAAGTCATCAACTTTTGTCTTTGGATTACCCTTTATGTGTTACCCCTAACTTTCTTTTATTCCAGACAATGGCCGGTAATAGGAGAACTCGGGCTAACAACCGTTGTGAAGATCAGTGTGATGATTGTACTTATGAGATACCCAATCCAATGGGAGCGGGAATCGCGAACTTTGCCACGCTTCTCTCTCAGCTAACTCAAGTTTTGAATAGAAACACTGGTCAAGAGGAACGTTCAACCCCCCCTAAGAAAGAACAAGTCGCTATTGAAAGCTTCATGAGACAAAGGCCTCCTACTTTTAGTGGATCATCCGATCCCACGATTGCTGAACAATGGATCAACTCCATTGAAAAGATATTCTCCATCCTCCAATGCTCTGAAAAAGAGAAGGTTCTCCTGGCGGCTTATCGTATGGAGGGTGAAGCTGATCAATGGTGGACATTGATCAAAAATACGAAGCCTGAGGAGGAGATCGAGGCTTTGGAATGGAAGGTATTCCTGAAGATGTTTTTCGATAAATATTTTCCACGCACCCTCCGTCTTAAGATGGAAAGGGACTTCCTTTCCCTCAAGAAGAAAGATGAGGAATCTGTGGGAGCGTACGAGGAAAACTTCACAAGGCTTGCACGATACGCTTCCGACTTTGTCGTTACCCCCGAATGCAAGGTTGACCGCTTCTTTGGTGGGCTGAAGCCTAGATTGTGGAAAGCATTAGCGATCCGTGACTTCGACAGCTATGAGGAAATTGTCCGATGTGCCCTCAAGGTTGAAATGGAGATCGGAGAATCACAGGGGTATCATGGGGACAAGAAGCGTAAGGTGGACTTCAATGCTGGTGGTCCGATGGATAAATCCAACGGTGCTAAGAAATTCCAGCACCCCACTTGCCAAAAGTGTGGAAAGAAGCACCCTGGAAATTGCCTTAGGGGGACAAGAAAATTCTTCAAGTGTGGAAGAGAAGGGCACCTAGCTGTTAACTGTCAGCAAGAAGGACCCGCGGCTGCGACATAGGAGAGGAACGCTCCGTTCGAACCTCAACGCGTTGTTCAATGCTTCAAATGCAAAGAACCGGGTCATTTTGCGAATCAGTGCCCTAATCCAAGGGTTATCGGAGGCAATCAACAACCTCCAAGACAGCAAGGAAGAGCTTTTGCCATCAATTCTGCCGAAGTGAACCCCGACAATGAAGTGGTGACAGGTACGCTAGTTATTCATTCAAGAATAGCGAACGTACTTTTTGATTCAGGTTCTACGCATTCTTTTATATCTCAAAAGTTTAGTAGAACAATCCCTGCACCACCACAAATCATGGAAGTAAAGATGTCGGTGAGTACGACAAATGGGAAAATCATTGCATCCCATGAGTATAAGTCATCCCCTGTTATATTATGTGGATTGAATTTCCCAGAGAACCTCATCATACTCCCTTTGGTGGAATTTGATGCAATTCTTGGCATGGATTGGCTTTCCTTATATAGAGCCAACATAAATTGTCGGGAGAGGGAAATCACACTCCATATGGAGAATCGACCCCCGATTCTTTACAAGTGTCAGGAGGAAGATGAATCTCCTTTAGCTCCATCATCTCAAGCATGGATATTACTGCCTTATGAGCACGCATATCTGGCTCAGATGATTGAGTCCAAGGAAGAAACCACCCTTGAAGAAATGCCTATTGTGAGGGAATTTGCTGAAGTATTTCCCGAGGAACTTCCTGGTCTTCCTCCAAGAAGAGATATTGAGTTCTCAGTTGAACTTATACCTGGGGCGCTACCAATATCTAAGACTCCATATAGAATGGCTGTGGTTGAGCTTGAAGAACTGAAGAAACAACTACAGGAGAATCTGGATAAAGGGTTTATACGCCCAAGTGCATCACCATGGGGTGCACCAGTCCTCTTCGTCAAGAAGAAGGATGGGTCAATGCGGCTTTGCATCGATTATCGTGAACTTAACAAAATCACGATAAATAACAAGTATCCTCTCCCAAGAATCGATGACTTGTTTGATCAGCTGCGTGGAGCACAATACTTCTCCAAGGTCGACTTGCGGTCGGGATATTATCAAGTAAGGGTGAAGAATGAAGATATCCCCAAGACTGCTTTTCGTACAAGGTACGGGCACTATGAATTCATAGTAATGCCTTTTGGACTCACCAATGCTCCAGCAATATTCATGGACTTGATAAATAGAGTCTTTAGAGATTACCTAGATAAATTTGTGGTAGTCTTTATAGATGATATTCTAATATACTCCAAAACCAAGGAGGACCATGAGGAGCATTTAAGAACTGTACTGGAGACTTTGCGCAAGGAGAAGCTCTATGCCAAGTACAACAAGTGTGAGTTCTGGTTGAAGGACGTCTCATTCTTGGGCCATATCATCACAAGCAATGGGATATCTGTGGACCCCTCCAAAACAGATGCAATTGAGGGATGGCCGAGGCCAACATCAGTAACTGATATCCGTAGCTTCTTGGGGTTAGCTGGATATTATCGACGATTTGTGAGAAACTTCTCATGATTGTCCAACCCTCTTACCAAGCTAACTCGAAAGGGAGTAAAGTTTTCTTGGAGTGATGAATGCGAAGAAATCTTCAAGGAGTTGGAAAGGAGGCTTATCACTGCACCTGTGCTCACTTTACCCACAAGTGGGGAGCTTTTTGTGGTATTCAGTGATGCTTCGAAGAATGGATTAGGATGTGTGCTGATGCAGAATGATAAAGTGATATCCTATGCCTCAAGGAAGTTGAAAATCCATGAGCGAAACTATCCAACGCATGATCTGGAGTTGGCGGCGGTGATCTTTGCCTTGAAAATCTGGCGGCATTATCTCTATGGAGAGAAATGTGAGATATATATTGACCACAAGAGTCTTAAATATATATTCACACAGAAAGAGCTTAATATGCGCCAGAGAAGATGGATAGATCTCATCAAGGATTATGACTGTTCAATACATTACCACCCTGGGAAGGCGAACAAGGTGGCGGATGCCCTAAGTAGAAAGGATCCAGCAATTCTATCAATGATGAGAATTGAGAAGGATCCAATATTCTTAGACTTGATGAAGATGGACGTGGGAATCATAAAGAAGGGAACATCATCAATCCTTTCACAAATGATTGCTCAACCATCTCTTTTGGAAAGGTTAAAGGATGCTCAAAAGGATGATGCGGGAATCCAAGAAAAACTGGAAGCTATCAAAAAGGGGAAATCCTCAGAGTTTAATTTTAATGAAGAAGGAATTGTGCGGTTTGGGAAAAGACTATGTGTTTCATCAAGTTCGGAGCTGAAGAAGGAACTTTTGGATGATGCACATAGTTCAAATTTCTCTATTCACCCAGGGAGCACAAAGATGTATCGGGATCTCCGAGAAAACTTTTGGTGGGGTAATATGAAGAAGGAGATCGCTGAATATACATCAAAGTGCCTGGTGTGTCAGCAAGTGAAGGCAGAGAGGCAGAAGTCTAAGGGGATGATGCAACCACTGCCCATACCTGAATGAAAATGGGAGAACATCACCATGGACTTCGTCACTGGACTTCCAAGGACATCCAAAGGCAACAATGCAATCTGGGTTATTGTGGATCGTCTTACAAAGACTGCACACTTCATTGCTATTCGAGAGGATTTATCTTTGGATCAACTAGCATGGATATATATCAGGGAAGTGGTATGGTTGCATGGAGTACCACTATCTATTGTGTCTGACCGAGATCCAAGATTTACCTCTAAGTTTTGGAAGAGTCTTCAACATGCTCTGAATACTGAACTGAACTTCAGTACGGCCTATCATCCTCAAACTGATGGCCAATCCGAGCGGACTATCCAAACACTTGAGGATATGTTGAGAGCGTGCTCAATGGACTTTAAAGGAGGATGGGATCAACATCTTCCTCTAGTTGAGTTCTCTTATAATAATAGTTTCCACTCGAGCATCCAAATGGCACCATATGAATCCCTGTATGGGAAAAGGTGTAGAACACCGACATGTTGGGATGAGGTCGGTGAACGTAAGCTGCTTGGACCAGAAATGGTCGAAGAAATGGTGGAGAAGGTGAAAACCATTCAGCAGCATATCAAGGCAGCCCAAAGTCGACAGAAGAGTTATGCAGATAATCATCGACGAGACCTTGAGTTTAAAGTCAGAGACATGGTGTTTTTACGCATATCTCCGTGGAAGAAGGTCATGAGGTTTGGAAAGAAAGGGAAGTTAAGTCCAAGGTACATCGGCCCATTCGAGATTCTTGATCGTGTTGGGGCTGTGGCCTATCGACTAGCACTTCCACCTACTATGGCCAAGGTGCATGATGTCTTCCATGTATCCCTCTTAAGTAAGTACATACCAGACCCTTCACATGTACTCTCTTCCGATGTGGTACAATTAGAAGACGATCTTTCTTATGAGGAGCAACCAGTGAAGATCTTAGATCGTAGAGAAAAAGTTCTACGAAATAAGACAATGCCCCTCGTCAAGGTGTTGTGGAGAAACCACAAGTTTGAAGAAGCAACTTGGGAGTCGGAGGATATGATGAAGCTAAGTTACCCACATTTGTTTTAGTGTGGGAAAAGGAAAATTTCGAGGGCGAAATTTCTTAAGGGGGGAATGTTGTAACGACCCAAAGTTTCATTAATGGAAAATCCCTCTTGATCCAGTTAAATGTTTCTTTATGAAAAATGTTTTTTTTATAAGATGTCAACTTCTTTAGTTTTAAGTTAAGATTTGTGACCGTTACTTTTATAGCCGTTGAACAGTGATCATCTGGGTAGTTTAAATATAAGGCTTTAACGAACCAATTTTCTACTCAGACAAAGGAAGCGATGGCCTCATCCAGTAGAATTGCCCCTTACGAAGCCCATTTGTCGGAGCTCGGAAAAGAGGTGGCGTCTTTGGGCTTTGCCCTTGACCAAGACCAAGCTGAGCTTCATCAAGTCAAGCTCGAACGTGATCGTCTACGGGAAAAATGGAAGTTGATAGAGATTACCACTCGAGCGATGTTATCTGAGCAACCCCAAGAGTCTGTCACCATCGCACACCTTACCCTTAGGTCTTATGCGGCTATTTTAAGGGGTTATGTAACAAATAAGTAGCACCATGTTCATGTACATTATTTTTTGTATATAATAATGAATATAATTTTTTTGATACATTGTAATTAGTTTTTAAAGTACAAATGGTGTTTTTAGTTATTATTTAATTAAGAATTATATTTTATTAAATTAAAGGATTTTTGAATTAAATAATATTTTTATTAATATTAAATTAATTTTTGTTAAATATAAATGATCTTATAATTTTATGAATGCAATTAAATTTTTTATTAAGGATTGAAAGCCATTTCTGTCAAAACCCGTGAATTTTTTTATAAATGTCAGTTTTTATTTTAAAAGTGAAAATTCACATATTTAGAAAATTATTTAGATAAAATAAATATTATTTTTGGAATCAGGACGTCGAAATTATCCAACGGTGAATTTTTCATAATTTTCTGAGACAGTCAAATTTTTGGGTAAAAAATAAATACCATTTAAATATATAATGTGTTTTATGACATCATAATGACCCAATGGTGATGTAATAAAATACCATAATCCTTATGTTCGGAAAATGTGTGTTTTATCATTAAAATAATGAGGTTTTGGGTTTGTTTGACTCACTTTTCAAAGCATTAATGGAGCCCTCAAGACTTATTCAACACTTTGCCTTTTTAAATTAATTTCCATGGGAGTGTGACTCACCTCCACATAAGAAAACCTAATTTTTTAATAAGTTCAGACCTTGGAATTGTAAAATATTGTTTTCCTATTTCCTTTTCCAGAAACCATGGGCAAATACCATGGGATGGTTTGTGGTTTGGATTATTTTAATATAAGGGGTCCCAAACCTAAATAATAAAGAATTCTCTCACCTTTCCTATATAAACCCACCCAATCTCCCACTTCCTCCTCACTCAAAGCCCTTGAAGTTCGTCCAACCTCTGCCCTACTCTCTCTATAATCCTCTCAAGGTGCCCCAAGCTCCCAAGAAGCCTCTCACAAGCCTCTCTCTAGCCTTTGGAAGCACACTTCCAAGTAAGGGGTTTTCTTCCTTTCTCATTTTTTTTGTCAATTTTCTTTAAGTTGTATTTCCATTTTTATTTCAATTATGAATGTTGGGGTATGGTTTCGCACCTCCCCCATACTTCCCTCTTATTGTTTGAATTATGGGATAACCCTTTCTCTCTCATTAAATTCCTCCCATGTACACCCGTTACTATGCCGAAATTCCGAAAGGAACTTCTCTCTCTTCTTTTACATTCAAGCAATACTTTTGTATCATGAAGCTAAATTCCATTTATATTGTTGGGACATGTATATATATGAAGTCATTACTGTCCATTACATGTAAATATGATGAGGAACCCCTTTCTCTCTCATCAACCTTTTTTATGAATTCTTATGTCACGCCGTTACGCTGCCGAAATCGCACCGATTTTCTAAGCCAATGTCTTTGTGTAGTGAATACCATGCCCATTTCTCCATCAAGGGTATTCACCTTTATGCACATATACATATTGATTGTAAAGTTTCATGTATGAATTCCACTTTCCTTTATCGTGGAAGAAATGATTATGTTTTATGAATCCATGTTTTATGATCCATGTGGCACACTTATGCATGAAATGAAATGTTTAAGAAGGGTGCGCCCTTTATAGCGCTCCAATGCATTGGGTAAAGTATAGTATCATGATACGTCATGTGCAATGAGTGTTTACTCATGCTAATTCAAGTGCAACAAGGGTTTAATCGTGCTTCAAGTGCAATGAGGGTTTACTCATGCTCCATGTGCAATGAGCCTAGGCTCATGCTAATTCAATGTTTAGTGTTGTTGCCACATTTCCATGTTATGATTATCATGCTTTATCATGCCTTTATGTTCATGTTTCTATTATGCTCTATTGATATGCCTATTGCCTAACATGTATTTCACTCCTCATGTTATTCATTGTTTACTCCCTTACTGGGCTTTATAGCTCACCCTTTTCTTATGCATGTCCTCAGGTTATCCCATGCAATGCTAAGTACGAAGGAATTTAGTGGTCATGTAAAGGAAGCTTTCAATAAAGATGTTGTATTTCAAGTTTAAAGTTTTTATGTAATTATCCTAATCCCCAAAGACACTAAACCTCTCGATCTTCTTTGTTGGATCAAGTGAAGTTTTATGTAATAAAGCATGTTAAGTTGTAATAAAAAGTAGGGTTGTCATAATATGTACATGAAATGGACAGTAAGGAGGTAATATAGATACATGTCCCAAAAATTGTAATGGAATTTAGATTCATGATACAAAAGAATTACTTGAATGTAAATGAGGAGAGATAAATTCCTTACGGAATTTCGGTATGGTAACAAGTGTAAATGGGAGGCATTAATGAGAGATAAATGAGTATATAATCATTTAAAAATAAAGAGGGTGGTATGGGGGAGGTTCAAAATTATACCCCAACATTTATAATTGAAAATAAAAGGGCATAACAATATAAGGAAACTTGGACATAAATAAGGAAAGTGAGAATATCTTACTTGGAGGTGTGATCCCAAAGGCTTGGGAGGGGATTGAGAGAGGATTATTGGGAGATTGGGGTGCCTTGGGAGGATTATAGAGAGAAGAGGGAAGAAGTTGGAAGAAATCAAAAGGATTTTAGTAAAGATGAAGTGGGAGCTTGCGTGGGTTTATATAGGAAAGAAGAAGGAATTATTTATTATTTAGGTTTGGGACACCTCACATTAAACTAATCAAAAACACAAACCATCCCAAGGTTTTTGCCCATGGTTTTTGACAAAGGGTAGTGGAAAAAAATATTTTATAATTCCAATGACCTAACTTCTTAAAATAATAGGGTTACTTATGTTGAGGTGAGTCACACTCTCAAGGAAAACAATTTAAAAAGACAACATGTTTTATAAGTTTTGAAGGGTCCACTAAAGCTTTTTAAAATAAATCAAAAAAACAAAAAATCACATTATATTAATGTTAAAACATATATTGGCCGAAAAAATGTTTATAGTATTTTATTACCTCACTATTGGGTCATTATGATGTCATAAAACACATTATATATTTAAACGATATTTAATTTTTACCAAAAAAATTCGAATGTCTCAAAAAATTATAAAAAATTAACCTTTGGATAATTTTGACATCCTAATTCAAAAAATAATATTCATTTAACCGAAATAATTTTCTAAATATGTGAATTTTTACTTTTAAAATAAAAAACGTCATTTATCAAAAATTCATGGGTTTTGACAAAAACAGCTTTCAAACCTTAATAAAAATTACAATTATATTCATAAAATTATACGATAATTTATATTAAATAAAAAGTAATTTAATAATAATAATAATATTTTATTAAAATATTATTTAATTCATTAATTCATCCAAATATATTTCTTAGTTGAATATTAATTAAAAATACTATTTGTGATTTAAAAACTATTTACAAGGTAACAATAATAAAAAGAATGTATATTATCTATACAAGAATAATGTACATAATCGTAGTAATAGGGTCATGTTATATAATCCCTTAAAACACTCGCATAAGATCTTTGGGTAAGGTGTGCGATGGTGACAGACTCTTGGGGTGGCTCAGATAACATTGCTCGAGTGATAATCTCTATCAACTTCCACTTCTCTCGTAGGTGGTTTTGCTCAAGCTTAACATATTCAAGCTTGGATTGGTATTGGTTAAGATAGAAGCCCAATTATGAAACCTCCTCTCCAAGCTCCGACAAATGGGCTTTGTATGGGGAAATTCTACTGGATGAGGCCATCACTTCTTTTGTATGAGTAAATTGGATTTGTTAAAGACCCATATTTATACTAATCATGTGATCACTGTTCAATGACTATATTAGCAAGGGTCAAAATTCTTAATGGTATTTTAAAATCCAAAACATAGAACCAAATAAGTGAATATGTTTTACATAACCATAAGAAGACATTTAAATAGACCAAGAGGAATTTTCATTAATAAAATTTTGGTTCGTTACATTCTTTCCCCCTTAAGAAATTTCTCCCTTGGAATTTCCTTTTCCCACACTAAAACAGATGTGGGTAACTTTGCTTCATCACTTCCTCTGATTCCCACGCCGCTTCTTCAAACTTGTGGTTTCACTACAACACCTTGACAAGGGGCATTGTCTTATTTTGTAGAACTTTTTCTCTACGATCTAAGATCATCATTGGTTTCTCTTCATAAGAAAGATCATCCTCCAGCTGTACTACCTCTGAAGAGAGTACATGTGAAGGTTCCGGTATGGACTTCCTTAAGAGGGATACATGAAAGACATCATGTACTTTGGCCATGGTAGGTGGAAGTGCTAGTCGATAGGCCACGACCCCAACACGATCAAAAATCTCGAAGGGGCCGATGTACCTAGGACTTAACTTACCTTTATTTACAAACCTCATAACCTTCTTCCACAGAGATATGCATAGAAATACCATGTCTCCAAATTTAAAGTCGAGGTCTCATCGATGGTTATCTAAATAACTCTTCTATCGACTCTGGGCTACCTTGATATGCTACTGAATAGTTTTCACCTTCTCCACCATTTCTTTGACCATTTCTAGTCCTAGAAACTTACGCTCACTGAATTCATCCCAACATACCGGTGTTCTACATCTCTTCCCATATAGGGATTCATAAGGTACCATTAAGATGCTTGAGTGGAAACTGTTATTATAGAAGAATTCAACCAGAGGAATATGTTGATCCCAACCACATTTAAAGTCCATTTAACATGATCTTAAAATATCTTCTAGTTTCTGAATATTTCGCTCATATTGGCCATCAGTTTGATGATGATAGGTCGTACTGAAGTTCAGTTTAGTATCCATAGAATTTTGAAGACTCTTCTAAAACTTAGAGGTGAATCTTGGATCTTGATCAGATACAATAAATAGTGGTACTCCATGCAACCTTACCACTTCCCTGATGTATATATGTTCCATTTGATCCAATGATAAATACTCCCGAACTGCAATGAAGTATGCATACTTTGTAAGACGATCCATAACAACCTAGATTTTATTATTTCCTTTAGATGTATTCGAAAATTCAGTGAAAAAGTCCATGGTGATGTTCTCCAATTTCCATACTGGTATGGGAAAATGTTGCATCATCCTCTTAGACTTCTGCCTCTCTGCCTTCACTTTCTGAAACACCAGGAACTTTGATGTATACTCAACAATCTCTTTCTTCATATTATCCCACCAATAATGCTCTCAGATATCTCAATACATCTTTTTGTTTCCTGGGTGAATAGAAAAATTTGAACTATGTGCATCATCCAAAAGTTCCTTCTTTAGCTCTGGAATTGATGGAATGCATAGTATTTTCCCAAATCTCACAATTACTTATTCATTAACATTGAACTCTGAGGATTTCCCTTTTCTGATAGCTTCCACTTTCTTCTGAATTCCCACATCATCCTTTTGATCATCCTTTAACCTTTACAAAAGAGATGATTAAGAAATCATTTATGAAAGGATTGATGATGTCCCCTTATTTATGATTACCATGTCCATATTCATCAAATCTAAGAAGATTGGATCCTTTTAAATTCTCATCAATTATAGAATCGCTGGGTCCTTTATACTTAGATCATCCACCACCTTGTTCGATTTCCCAGGGTGGTAATGGATTGAGCAGTCATAGTCTTTGATTAGCTCTAACCATCTTCATTGGTGCATGTTTCACTCTTTATGTGTGAATATATACTTGATGCTTTTGTGGTCTGTATATATTTCACACTTCTCCCCAAAGAGATAATGCCACAAAATTTTTAAAGAGAATATCACCACAACCAACTCCAGATCATGTGTTGGATAATTATTCTCATGAACTTTCAATTGTCTTGAAGCATAGGCAATAAATTTTTCATTTTTCATAAACACATAGCCCATGCCCTTCTTCGAAGCATCACTGAATACCACAAAAAGTTCTCCACTAGTGGGTAAAGTGATCACGGGCGCAGTGATAAGCCTCCTTTTCAAATCCTTGAATCTTTCTTCACATTCACCACTCAAAGAAAAATTTAACCCCTTCCAAGTTATCTTGGTAAGATGGTTGGACAATCATGAGAAATTTCTCACAAATCATTGATAATATCCACCTAACCCCAAGAAGCTATGAATATTAGTTACCGATGTTGGCCTCATCCATCCCTATATTTCAGCTGTCTTGAAGGGATCCACAGATATCCCATTACTTGTGATGATATGTCCTAATAATGAGACCTCCTTCAACCAGAACTCACACTTTCTGTACTTTTCATAGAGCTTCTCCTTTCAAAAGGTCTCTAGTACAGTTCTTAGATGCTCCTCATAATCCTCCTTGGTTTTGAAGTATATTAGAATATCATCTGTAAAGACTACCACAAATTTGTCGAGGTAATCTATAAAGACTATATTCATCAAGTCCAGGAATATTTATAGAGCATTGGTGAGTCCAAAAGTAATTACTATGAATTCATAGTGCCCGTATCTTGTACGAAAAGCAGTCTTGGGGATATCTTCCTTCTTCACCCTTACTTGATAATATCCTGAACGCAAATCTACCTTGGAGAAGTATTGTGCTCCAAAAAGATGATTTAACAAGTCTTCAATTTGTGGGGGAGGATACTTGTTATTTATTGTGATTTTTTAAGCCCATGATAATCAATGAAAAGGCGCATTGACCCATCCTTCTTCTTGGTGAATAGGACTGGTGCACCCTATGGTGAATCACTTGGGTGTATAAACCCTTTATCCAGATTCTCCTATAGTTGTTTCTTCAGCTCCTTAAGCTCTACAATATCCATTATATACAGAGTCTTGGATATTGGAAATGACCCAGGTATAAGATCAATTGATAATTAAACATCTCTTCTAGGAGGAAGACCAAGAAATTCCTTGAGAAACACTTTAATGAATTCCCTCACAATAGGCATGTCTTCAAGGATGGTTTCCTCCTTAGACTCAATCATCTGAGCCAGATACACATGCTCATAGGGTGGTAATATACACGCTTGAGATGATGGAGCTAAATAATATTCATATTCCTCCTAGCACTTCTATAGAATCGGGGGTCGATTCTCCACATGGAGGGTGATTTCCATCTCATAGAAATTTATCTTGGATCTATATAGGGAAAGCTAATCCATGCTAAGAATTGCATAAAATTACACCAGAGAGAGTATGATGAGGTTAGCCAGGAAGTTCAATCCACCGATTATGACAGGGGAGGAGTTATATTCATGGGATGCAATGATTGGCCCATTTTCCGTACTCATCGACATCTTTACTTCCATTATTTGTGGTGGTGTTGGGATTATTCTACTAAACTTTCGGGATATAAAAGAATGAGTATTACTTGAATCAAAAAGTATATTCTCTATTCTTGAATGAATAACTAGAGTACCTCTCACCACTTTATTGTTAGATTTCACTTCAGCGGTAGTTATGGAAAAATCTCACCCTTGCTACCTTGGAGGTTGTTGGTTGCATCCAAAAACACTTGGCTTAGGAAACTGATTTGCAAGATGCCTAGGTTCTTTGTAGTTGAAGAAATGAACAATGCGTTGAGAGTCAAACGGAACATTCCTCTCCTCTATCACTGTAGTGGGTTTTTCTTACTGATTGTTAATAGCCAGGTGCCCTTATCTTCCACACCTAAAGCATTTCCTCACCCCTTTAGGCAATTTTCAGGGTGCTTCTTTACCCACCTTTGGCAAGTAGAGTGCTGGATTTTCATAGCACTGTTGGATTTATCCATCGGACTTCCATAATTGAAATCCACCTTACACTTCTTATCCCCATGATACCCCTGAGATTCTTTGATCTCCATTTAGACCTTGAGGTCACATCAGACAATTTTCTGATAGCTTTCGAAGTCATGGATCTCCAGGGCTTTCCATAGGCTAGGTTACAGCCCACCAAAGAAGCGGTCAACCTTACATTTGGGGGTATCGACAAATCCAAAGGCATATCATGCAAGAATTTTGAAGTTTTCCTCATACGCTTCAATGAATTTGTCGTCTTTTTTCTTGATATCAAGGAATTCCATTTCCATCTTAAGCCGACGGGTGCATGGAAAATATTTATCGAAAAACTTCTTCTGGAAATACTTCCATTCCAATTCCTCAATATCCTCCTCAGGCTTCATATTTTTAATCAATGTCCACCATTGATCAGCTTCACCCTTCATATGATAAGTATCCAGGAGAACCTTCTCTTATTTAGAACATTTAAGTATGGAGAAGATATTTTCAATGGAGTTGATCCATTGTTTGATGATTTAGTGATCATATGATCCATTAAAAGTAGGAGACCTTTGTCTCATGAATCTCTAAATAGCGACTTGTTATTTCTTGGTGGGGGGGGGGGGGGGTTGAACAGTCCTCTTGACCCATGTTTATATTCAAAGATTGAGTTAACTGGGAGAGAATCATGAAAAAGTTCACGATTCCTGCTCCCATCGGATTAGGCATCTCATTAGAACAATCATCACATTGATATTCACATAAGTTGTTAGCCCAAGTCCTCCTATTACTAGCCATTGGATGGAATAAAAGGAAATTTAGAGGTAATGCATAAAGGGTAATCCAAAGACAAAAACAGATGAATTATAAATTACTTTTATTTCCTTAACTTATGAATCTATAAGCTTCAATATATGTTATCCATGATCTACTTTCTAACATGTATTCTTAGAGGATTTTTTTTTAAATTCCCTTAATAATGGTTCATACTAAGCTTGTTAATTTACCAAAGCATATCCCCAGGGAGTTTCATAACCAAGAGTGCAACAAGACCCGTTGTTGTGTACCAGGATACCATAGGTCAAGCCCGAAACTCCTTGTCGGGGTTTTCACCCCAAGGTACATCTGTGCCAGAGCTGCCTCCACCTGCTCATATCCATACATGGATGTATTTTCTTGATAAACCACTTACTCAATAATCATCAAAACCTAGGGATGTTTTTATTATACTTAGTCTTGTCTTTAATTATTCACTGAAGTTTTCTAATCCTAATGCCAAAAATAACTAAACCTATCCTCTGATACCAACTATAACAACCCTGCTCTTTATTACATACATAAACATGATTTATTACATAAAAACTTCACTTGATACAACATAGAATATCTATAGGTCTAGTGTATTTGGGGATTAGGAACATTACATAACAACTTAAATTATAGAATGCACCATCTTATTGAAAACTTCCTTACATGACCACTAAATTCCCTCGTACTTAGCATTGCATAGGATAACCTGAGGACACACATAAAAAAGGGTGAGCTATAAAGACCAGTAAGGGAATAAGTATGGAATAACACAAGGAATACAATACATGTTAGAAAATAGGCATATCAATGGATAACAAGAGAAACATGAACATAAAGGCATGATAAATCATGATAATCATAACATGGAAATGTGGTAATAACACTTAACATGGAATTATCATGAGCCAAGGATCATCGCACATGGATGATGAGTAAATCCTAATTGCACATAAATCATGAGTAAAACTTCATTGCACTTGAATTATCATGATTTAACACACATTTCACATGATGTATCATGATACTATACTTTACCCAATGCATTGGAGCGCAATCAGGGCACATCCTTCTTAAAAATTTCATTTCATGCATAAGTGTGCCACATGGATCATAAAACATAGATTAATAATCATTTATTCCACGATAAAGGAATGTGGAATTCATACTTGAAACTCTATAATAAATAAGTAAATGTGCATAAAGGTGAATACCCTTGATATATAAATGGGCATGGTATTCACTACATAATGACTTGGCTTGGAAAAACGCAGTGCAATTTCGGCAACATAACGATGTGACATAAGAATTCATAAAAATGGTTGATGATAGAGAAAGGGGTATATCATCATATGTACATGAAATGGAAATTAAGTTGTTCATAGAGATACATATCCCAAAATTTTAATGGAATTTAGATTCATGATACAAAATAATTATTTGAATGTAAATGAGGAGAGATAAATTCCTTACGGAATTTCGGCAGGTAATGGGTGTAAATTAGAGGAATTAATGAGAGAGAAAGGGGTTTCTCATCATTCAAAAATAAAGAGGGAAGTATGGGAGAGTTTTGAAACCATACACCAACATTTATAATTAAAAATAAAAGGGCACAACAATATAAGGAAACTTGGACATAAATAAGGAAAGTGAGAATCCTTTACTTGGAAGTGTGATCCCAAAGGCTTGAGAGGGTATTGATAGAGGCTTTTTGGGAGATTGGGGCACATTGGGTGGATTATAGAGAGATTAGGGAAGATGTTGGATGAAATACAAAGGCTTTGAGTGAAGAGAATGTGGGAGCTTGGGTGAGTTTATATAGAAAAGAAGAAGGAATTATTTATTATTTAGGTTTGGGAAACCTCACATTAAACTAATAAAAACCACAAACCAGCCCATGGTTTTTGCCAAAGGGGAGTGGAAAACAATATTTTATAACTCCAATGGCCGAACTTCATAAAATAATAGGGTTTCTTATTCGGAGGCGAGTCACACTCTCAAGGAAAACCATTTAAAAAGACAAAATGTTTTATAAGTCTTGAAGGGTCCACTAAAGCTTTGTAAAATAAATAAAACAAACCCAATATCACATTATTTTATTGTTAAAACATATATTGGCTGAACATAATGTTTATATTATTTTATTACATCACTATTGGGTCATTATGATGTCATACAACACATTATATATCCAAACGATATTTATTTTTTACCCAAAAATTCTATTACCCTAGAAAATTATGAAAAATTCACCGTTGGATAATTTCAACATCCTGATTCCAAAAATAATATTCATTTTATCTGAATAATTTTCTAAATATATGAATTTTTACTTTTAAAAATAAAAAGTGACATTTATCAAAAATTCATGGGTTTTGACAAAAACAGCTTTCAAACCTTAATAAAAATTACAATTGCATTCATGAAATTATATGATCATTTATATTTAATAAAAAGTAATATAATAATAATAATAATATTTTATTAAAATATTATTTAATTCAAAAATCCATTAATTCATCAAAATATATTTATTAGTTGAATATTAACTAAAAATACTATTTGTGATTTAAAAAATATTTACAAGGTAACAATAATAAAAAGAATGTATATTATATATAAAAGAATAATGTACATAATCGTAGTACTAGGGTCTTGTTACATAACCATTTAAAACACCTGCATAATACTTTAGAGTAAGGTGCGCGATGGTGACAGACTCTTAGGGTGGCTCAGATAACATTGCTCGAGTTAAAATCTCTATCAACTTCTACTTCTCTCGTAGGTGGTTCCGCTTGAGATTAACGTATTCGAACTTGGATTGAGCTTGGTCAAGAGAGAAGACCAATGATTCCACCTACTTTCTGAGCTCCGACAAATGAGATTCATACGGGGAAAGTCTGCTGGAAGAGGCCATAACTTCATTTTTTGAGTAAATTGTATTTGTTAAAGACCTATATTTATACTAATCATGTAATAACTATTAAACGACTATATTAGCAGGGTTAACAATTATTAACAATATTTTAAAATCCAAAACATAGAACCAAATAAGTGCATACGTTTTAAATAACCATAAAAAGACATTTAAATAGACCAAGATGAATTTTCATTAATAAAATTTTGGTTCGTTACAGAGCAGTACATCTAGGGGTGACAAAAATGTACCATAACCTACGACAATAGTTTTTGTGGCTAGGAATGAAAAAGGAGATAATAGGGTTCGTAAAAAGATGTTTCACCTGTCAGCAGGTGAAGTTAGAGCATGAAAGACCTGGAGGCATATTGCAGCTGTTGCCTATTCCAAAATGGAAGTGGGATGACGTGACTATGGATTTCGTGGCAGGACTTCCAAAGACACTTAGGAAGAATGATGCTATTTGGGTAATTGTGGATCAAGTAATGAAGGTAGCACATTTATTTCCTATAAGGGAAACTGTAACGAACCAATGTTTTTCAGTGGAAATTACCTTATCATAATTATGTCATAAAATCACATGAAAATACATCATAATGAACTACTAAGTGATATGTGACCTTTAAACATAAGTTCGTCACTTCTGTGTTTGGAATTTTGAAAATCCGTTATACACAGTTGTAATCAGTAAGTTATTTGGAGTCCAATAAGGAAAACTTAATTTTTGGTTAATAGTAACCTACCCTAATGAATAGTAACATACCCTTATGAATATTGATATACCCTAATGAATAGTAACCTCACCTATGGTGGTATAAAAATATTATTCAAGTTGGAAGTACGATATACCTATATTTTAGAATAAGTTAATGAATGTTTTAAAACTGGTTTTGATAATAAATTATTATTTTAATATTAAAATAATCATATTTAGAAAATTATTTTTGAAAAATGGACTTCATTTTTGGATTATACACATCGAAAAATGGTTAGGGTGAAGTTTTGGGATTTTTCTGAAATAATTGAATTTTTGATGAATAATAGAATCTGATAATTCACAATAAATGCTAAATAATGGATTAATTGAGTCATCAATGATATTCTGCTGATTTAATCCCACTTGGTTTGGGATAAAATGATAAAATAAGTATTATTTTTCATGGAATACTTACTATTCCTTGTATTGGGAAGAAATAATAAATTAATTATTATAATATTATGAAATCCCTCCTCTCCTCCACTATAAAAACCCCCTTCACTCCCTCTTCTCTCAACTCCTCTCAAGCCTTGTGCCTTGCCATTATTCTGCCCAAATCTCTCCCCAAAGTCCTCCCCCACGTATAAAATCTCTCATCCTCCTCAAAATACCAAAACCTCTCCATTTAAGAGGTTCTCAAAGGAGGAAGTCTCAAGAGGTAAATTCCTCTTCCCAATTTCTTCTTTTCTTTTAAGTTATTTTCTTTTTTATTTCTTTCCTCACCTCCCTTAACCATAATAGCATGATAAATCCAGTAACATACATGTACTGGAATGTCTTCATGCTATTTTTATATTTCATTATCTTCTCTCCTTTCCCCACCCTTCTATTTGAAAGAAATGAAAGCACCGTTTGAGATGTGCTAATTTAGCACATTCAAGGACAACAATTTATCAATTTCTATTATTATCATTAATTCTAGTCATGAAACCATTTGTGTTATGGTTGAACCAGATTATTATACATGCAATATATCCTATTTTTTGTTCTGTAATCCTTTGGTACAAATGGAATTAAGTTATAAATCAAAACACATTCTTTGTAATCAAATCCACCGATTAACAAAAACGATTATCACTATGGTTATATATATATAATAATTTGACTTCACTCTAAGTAACCTAATTAAAATTAAAACCATGTAATATACTGGATATGAACTAAAGAATATAACTTCAATTATGGACAACCACTTTCATCTTTTATATAATCCAAACTTGAGTTTAAGTGAACCGATCTTTTGAAGCCAAGTAAACAAACGAGCCCGAACAATGAAATTGAACCTTGTAACTAATAAAAAAGGTTTTGAAAGAACTAAAAAGGGTTATAATAAATAAATTGAATATAGAATAGGTTCTTGACTTATTAATTAATAAGACTAATTTTTTTATTCAGGTCGTTAATAACAAGTGGAGAACACCAACGGATTTAAGGTAAGGGATCCTGCTCTTTTCACTCTTAATCAAGATTGTACTCTATGATATGCCTTTTTGTGTAATACCAAGTGATGGGGTATGTTTATACACCTTCCCCATACTGAAATAATGTTTTATAAGTTATTTTAAAACCCTTATCTCTTTCATCAAGCCCTATTAGTTACACCCGATACCATGCCGATAAACCATAATGGATTCTACTTGAACTTCCTTTATTCTTTCGGGTTGCTCTATCTTTCTTTTTACCAAAATATAGTTGTCCTTTATTTTTATGTATAACTTAAACATTATGTTTATATGCTCCAAAATAATGTTCTAATATCCATCTCTCATTCTCTTTCGGGTATATACATGATTTTAAGTGAATCTCTCCTTGATACTTCCCAATAAGCACACTCGTTTTAAAGGAACTTCCCAAACTTTTACCCAATTTCAAGTGCACTCTATCTTATGTTTTATGACACCATTGTCTTTGTAAATTAAGTATTTTTATTATGAAAACATTCTTGGTTAAATTCTTGTTTTATATAAAATAATGTCTTCTTTACTATTTTAAAAGATCTATAGTATTTTCCTTAAAACCGCACAAAAATGTTTTAATGCTAATGTCTCTCAAATACATTTATTATGCGATGTCACTTATATTTGTTACCACCTACCATGTTTTATGCCTAAATTACCTTATGAACGTCCATGTATGTTCTAATACCTTTCTTTCATGGACACTTTCATTATACACTCATTGGTTATACTTTATGTCATGATTGTGGTACCCAATTCTATCCATGGGTAACCTTATGTTTATGAACAATTGATTATGTATGATTACTCATGTGGAAAGAAGATTTATGTGGTAAGAAGATTTATGTGGTAAGAATATTTATGTGGTAAGAATATTCATGAAAATGTTGATATGGGTGCGCCTAGATAGTGCTCCAATGCATTGGGTAAGGATAAGTCTCATGAGATGCGATGTGAAACGGGATTAGCAGTTAGCCTTGACCTGTACTGAAATGGGAAACAGGATTGGTGGTTAGCCTTAACCCGTACTAAAGAAATGTTTTATGATTCTTCCACATTTATATTATTCCATGTTTATATGATCCCATGCTTATATTAAATGATTTTATAAGTTTCATGCTTTGGATATTATTATGTCATGCCTCCTAACTCATGTGCTTGAGATGTATCCTTATGTTCATTCCCTTACTATGATTTTTAGCTCATCCCTTTGTTCATGTGTTCCCTAGGGTAACCTATGAATATTTAAGGGCTCAAAGGAAGTTAGAATCTCTTTATGGAGATTAAATAAAGAAGTTTTTTTATCCCCATGTTTTAGGTTATATGTACCTAGTCTTCCAGGACACTAGACTTAACGATCATTGGCTTGTACTCTGATGATTAATTATACTTAAAATCATGAAATGTTTTATGTAAAAGTCTTGGGTCGCTATAGTTGGTATCAAATAATGGTCTAGTTATTTTTATAGATTAGGAATAGATCACCTTAGTGCGAACCTTAAGGATGAGACTAAGTATAAGAAAAAATTCCTAAATTTTTGTGAGTATAGAGTAAGTGGTTTATCAAGAAAATACATCCATTTCTGGATATTACCAGGTAGAGGTGGCTCTTCCATATATGTTTCTAGGGGTAAAACCTGAAAACACCGCTTTGAGCTAGACTCGAACGGGAACTAGTGAATGATAACGGGCCATGCTGCACTCTTGGTTACGACACTCCCAGGGGATATGCTTCGATAGATTCAAAAGCTTAGTAAAAACCATTATTAAGGGACAAAATAATCCCATAAGAATATAAGTTAAGAAATAGATCGAGGATAACCTAGATATAAACCTAAGGAATCACAAGTCAGGATATAATTCTTCTTTATAAGTTCATAATTTTATGTTCAAAGTTTCTTTTTATGATCAATAACTAAGTACTCAAGACCTATAATTATATGTTATTTTTATTAGTTAATGACAGGATATAGAAGAACACATTACAACAACCAATGTGATAGGCAATGTGATGATTGCCCTAATGACATGCCTGATGTGATGGAAGCGGGTGCTCAAAACTTCATGGAAGTACTTGCTTAGCTGGCTCGAGTTACGAATAATAACTTGAATCAGGTGGAACGTCCTCCTCCTACAAGGAAAGAGCAAGTTGTCATAGAATCCTTCATATGGAAAAGGCCTCCCATGTTAAGAGGGTCTTCTGATCCCCTCCTCGCAGAACAATGGATTAACTCCATTGAAAATATTTTCTCTGTCCTCCAGTGCTCAGAAGAAGAGAAAGTTATACTGGCAGTCTACCATTTTGATGAGTAAGCTAATCAGTGGTGGACACTGATCAAGAATACAAAGTCCCAAGAGAAAATTGATTCCATAGAATGGGATGAATTCAAGAGGATGTTTTTCAAAAAATATTTTCCTCGAACCCTCCATCTCAAGATAGAAATAGAGTTCCTTGGACTCAAGCAGAAGGAAGATGAGTCCATTAGGGCGTATGAAGAGAACTTTACAAGGCTTACAAGGTATGCCTCTGGCTTTGTCACGAAAACCAAAATCAAGGTGGATCGCTTCTTTAGTGGACTAAATCTGAGTCTACAAAAAGTGTTGGCGATTTGATACTTTGACAGTTATGAGGAGATTGTCTGTTGTGCCCTCAAGGTTGAAATGGAGATTGGAGACTCTCAGTGGTCTCATGGACCTAGTGAAAAGAATAGGAAAATGGAGAACAACATGGGTGGTTCATCAAACAAATCCCATGATGGAAAGAAGCCTCACTTTCCCCTTTTCAAAAATTTTGGGAAAAATAATCTTGGTGACTATCTCAAGGGAACCAATAATTGTTTCAAATGTGGAAAGTTTGTTCATCTGGCCAAGAACTTCCAAAGGGATATGAAAAATCCAACTAATGTTGAAGAAGAAAGGAAGGTTCAGATCAACACTCAGCCTGTAGTTCATTGTTATAACTGCAAGGATCTTGGGCATTATGCGAACAATTTCCCTAAGCCAAGGGTTGTCAAAGGAAATCAGCAACAACCTCCAAGGAAACAAGGAAGGGATTATGCTATCACTACTTCTGAGGTGGATCTGGAAAATGATGTGGTGACATGTACGCTTGTTATTCATTCAATAATAGAAAACATACTATTTGATTCTGGTTCTATGCATTCTTTCATATCTTTCAATTTTAGTAGAACTATTCAAACACCTCCTCAAAATTTGAAGGAAAAGTTATCAGTGAGAATAGAAAATGGGGAAATTATTGCATCCATGGTTTATAACTCCTCCCTGGTTAATGTTTATGGATTTAACCTCCCAAAAAATCTTGTCGTACTTCCTTTAGTGGAGTTCGACGCTATCTTGTGCATGGATTGGCTATCTTTGTACAAGGACAACATCAATTTTTAGAAAAGGGAGATCACTTTTCACATCTTGAAGAATCCTCCGATTATTTACAAGTGTAAGGAGGAAGACGAGTCTCCTTTAGAATCTTCATCTCAAGTTTGGATACTACTTCCTTTTGAGAAAGCATATCTAGATCAAATTATTGGGACAAAGGATAAAATCATTCTTGAAGACATACCAATTGTGAGGTATTACACTGATGTATTCCCCGAAGAGTTGCTTGGTCTTCCTCCTGACCAATAGGTTGAGTTCTCAATTTAACTTATCCATGGATCTCTACCAATCTCAAAGAAACCTTACAAAATGGCCACCGTAGAGCTAGAAGAGCTGAAGAAGCAGTTACAGAAGAATATGGATAAGGGTTTTATACGACTGAGTGCTTCACCATGGGGTTCTCTAGTCCTCTTCATCAAGAAGAAGTATGGATCAATGCACCTCTACATTTATTATCGTGAGCTCAATAAAATCACTATAAAGAACAAGTATCCCCTTCCACGGATAGATGACTTGTTCGATTAGCTTCATGGGGCCAGTTATTTCTCTAAGGTGGACCTTCGGTCGGGATATCACCAACTAAAGGTGAGGAAGGAAGATATTCTCAATACTGTCTTTCAAATGAGGTAGGGACACTATGAGTTCATAGTGATTCCCTTCAGACTCACTAATTCTCTATCAGTTTTCATGGATTTAATGAATAGAGTCTTTAGAGATTACCTCGACAAATTTTTGGTGGTCTTTATTGATGATATTATGATATACTCCAAGAGAAAGGAAGAACATGAGGAGTATTTAGAAATTGTGTTAGACTTTGCGAAGGGATAAGTTTTATGAAAAGTACAGTAAATGTGACTTCTGGATGGAGGAAGTATCATTCTTGGGGCATGTTATCACCAGGAAAGGGATATCTATGGAGCCTTCCAAGATTAAGGCAATTGAAGAGTGGCCGAGGCCAACTTCTGTAATGGAGATCCACAACTTTTTAGGTCTATCTGTGTATTATCGACAATTAGTGAAGAAATTTTCATGATTGTCAAACCCAATGACCAAGCTGACACGAAAGGGAGTAAAGTTTGTCTGGACATAGGAATTTGAAGACTGTTTCAAGGAGTTGAAAAAGAGGCTTATCACTATGCCGGTACTCACACTCCCTTCAAGTGGAGAACTCTTTGTGGTGTATAGTGATTCTTCTAAGAAAGGATTAGGATGTGTGCTAATTAAAAATGATAAAGTGATAGCCTATGCCTCAAGTCAGCTGAAAATACATGAGCAAAACTATCCCATGCATGATCTGAAGTTGGCGGCTGTGATCTTTGCGTTGAAAATCTGGAGGCATTATCTCTATGGAAAAAAATGTGAGATATATACTGAACCCAAAAGTCTCAAATATATATTCACATAGAAAGAACTTAATATGCACCAGTGAAGATGGATAGAGCTCATCAAGGATTATGACTGCTCAATCCACTACCATCCCAGTAAGGAAAACATGGTGGCAGATGCTCTAAGTAGAAAGGATCCTGATTCTTTATCAATGATGAGAATTGAAAAGGATCTGATCTTTTTAGATTTGAAAAGGATGGACATGGTAATCATTAAGGGAGGAACATCATCAATCCTTTCTCAAATTATTTCTCAACCATCCCTCTTGGAGAAAATAAAGGATTCTCAAAGAAAGGATGTGGAAATTAAGAAAAGGGTGGAAGCTGTTAAAAATGAGAAATCCTACGATTTCAAAATTGATGAGGAAGGAGTTGTAAGATTTGTGACACGATTATGTGTTCCATCTAATCCAGAGATAAAAAATGAGCTATTGAATGATTCACATAGCTCAACCTTCTCTATCCACCCAGGGAGCACAAAGATGTATCAAGATCTCTGAGAAAAAGTTTGGTGGGACCATATGAAAAGGGAGATTTCCAAATATACATCAAAGTGCCTTGTATGTCAGCAAGTGAAGGCTGAGAGACAAAAGTCTAAGGGGATGATGAAACCGCTACCCATACCAGCATGGAAGTGGGAGAACATTACCATGGACTTTGTCACTGGAATTCCAAAGAAATCTAGAGAAAACAATGCTATATGGGTTGTTGTGGATCGTCTTACGAAGACAACTCACTTTATCGCAGTTCGATAGGACTTCTCATTGGATCAACTTTCATGGATTTAAATCAAATAAGTGGTAAGGTTGCATAGAGTACCACTCTCTATTGTATCCGACCGTGATCCGAGATTCACCTCAAAGTTCTGGAAAAGTCTTCAGCATGCTCTGAGCACTGAACTGAACTTCAGTACGACCTATAATCCTCAAACTGATGGCCAATCTGAGTGAACTATTCATAAATTGGAAGATATGTTGAGAGCGTGTTCAATGGAATTAAAAGGAGTATGAGACCAATATATTTCACTAGTTGAATTCTCCTACAATAATAGTTTGCACTCGAGCATTCGAATGGTACCATATAAAACCCTTTATGGGAAAAGGTGCAGAACAACAACATGTTGGGATGAAGTCTGTGAGCATAAGCTGATAGGGCCTGAAATGGTCGAAGAAATGGTGGGGAAGGTGAAAACCATTCAACAGCATATCAAGGTAGCCTAAAGTAGACAGAAGAGTTATGCAGATAACCTTCGATGAGACCTTGAGTTCAAAGTTGGAGACATGGTATTTCTACTTATATCCCCATGGAAGAAGGTCATGAGGTTTGGGAAGAAAGGGAATTTAAGTCCCAGGTACATCAGCCCCTTTGAGATCCTTGATCTAGTCGGAGATGTGGCCTATTGACTGGAACTTCCACCTACCATGTTGAAATTACATAATGTGTTTCATGTATCCCTCTTAAGGAAGTACATACCAGACCCTTCACATGTACTCTCTTCAGAGGTGGTATAGTTGGAGGATGATCTCTCTTATGAGGAGCAACCAATGAAGATCTTGGATCGTAGAGAAAAAGTTCTACGCAACAAGACTACTCATCTAGTCAAGGTACTATGGATAAACCATAAGTACGAATAGGCAACATGGGAATTGGAGGAAGTAATGAAGGAAAAGTACCCACATTTGTTTTTGTCTTAAAATGTAAAACAAAATTTCGAGGGTGAAATTTCATAAGGGGGGAAGAATGTAACGACCCAATGTTTTTCAATGGAAATTACCTTCTCATAAGTATGTCATAAAATCACATGAAAACACATCATAATGAACTAATAAGTGCTAAGTGACCTTTAAACATAAGTTCGTCACTTCTGTGTTTGGAATTTCGAAAATCTGGCATACACGGTTGTAATCAGTAAGTTATTTGGAGTCTGATAAGGAAAACTTAATTTTTTGGTGAATAGTAACCTACCCTAATGAATAGTAACATAACCTTATGAATAGTGATATAACCTATGAATAGTAACCTCACCTATGGTTGTATAAAAATATTATTCAAGTTGGAAGTACAATATACCTATATTTTAGAATAAGTTAATGAATGTTTTAAAACTGGTTTCGATAATAAATTATTATTTTAATATTAAAATAATAATATTTAGAAAATTATTTTTGAAAAATGGACCTGATTCTACATGTCGAAAAATGGTTAGGGTGAATTTTTGGGATTTTTCTGAAATACTTGAATTTTTGATGAATAGTAGAATCTAATAATTCACAATAAATGCTAAATAATGGATTAATTGAGTCATCGATGATGTTCTGATGATGTAAGCCCACTTGTTTCAGGATCACATGATAAAATAACTATTATTTGTCATGGAATACTTACCATTCCTTATTTTGGGAAGAAATAATAAATTAATGATTATAATATTATGAAATCCCTCCTCTCCTCCACTATAAAACCCCCTTCACTCCCTCTTCTCTCCACTCCTCTCAAGCCTTGTGCCTTGCCATTATTCTGCCCAAATCTCTCCCCAAGGTCCTCCCCCACGTCTAAAATCTCCCAGCCTCCTCAAAATACCAAAACCTCTCCCTTTAAGAGGTTCTCAAAGGAGGAAGTCTCAAGAGGTAAATTCCTCTTCCCAATTTCTTCTTTTCTTTTATTTTCTTTTTTATTTCATTCCTCACCTCCCTTCACCATAATAGTATGATAAATCCAGTAACATACATTTACTAGAATTTCTTCATGCTATTGTTATATTTCATTATCTTCTCTCCTTTCCCCACCCTTCTATTTGAAAGAAATGAAAGCACCGTTTGAGATGTGCTAATTTAGCACATTCAAGGACAACGATTTATCAATTTCTATTATTATCATTAATTCTAGTCATGAAACAATTTGTGTTATGGTTGAACCAGATTATTATAAATGTAATATATCCTATTTTTGGTTCTGTAATCCTTTGGTACAAATGGACTTAAGTTATAAATCAAAACACATTCTTTGTAATCAAATCCACCGATTAACAAAAACGATTATCACTATGGTTATATATATAATAATTCGACTTCAATCTAAGTAACCTAATTAAAATTAAAACCATGTAATCTCCTGTATATGAACTAAATAATATAACTTCAATTCTGGACAACCAATTTCATCTTGCATATAATCCAAACTTGAATATAAGTGAACCGATCTTTTGGAAGCCAAGTAAACAAACGAGCCCGAACAATGAAATTGAACCTTGTAACTAATAAAAAAGGCTTTGAATGAACTAAAAAGGGTTATAATAAATAAATTTAATATAGAATAGGTTATGGAATTATTAATCAATAAGCCTAATTTGTTTATTCAGGTTGTTAATAACAAGTGGAGAACACCAACAGATTTAAGGTAAGGGATCCTCCTCTTTTCACTCTTAATTAAGATTTTTCTCTATGCTATGACTTTTTGTGTAATAACAAGTGATGGGGTATGTTTATACACCTTCCCCATACTTCCCTAATGTTTTATAAGTTATGAGAAACCCCTTATCTCTCTCATCAAGCCCTCTTAGTTACACCCGATACCATGCTGATAAACTATAATGGATTCTACCCCATCCATCTAATGGCCCGAAGGCCTTAAATTTTTATTATTTTAAAAGAAACCCCTTTTAATGGAAGAAGGGGAAAAACAAAAATACTTCATGAAATAAATCATTACTTAACCCGAAGATCATAGAAAACAAAACCAGACATACAATATAGAACTGCCCCTCCCCAGCAATTGAATCCTGAAGAAGCTCTCACCCGATGTAGGATTTTACAGCGAACAATTGTCCTATGACAAAGCACATGCCTGATCAGATGGCTGTCGCCATACCCTCTCAAACTCCCAAATCTGTAAAGCCTACATAGGATGAACTCATGCTCTGAAACCTCCTAGGGCCTGAACCATGTGGTCACGTCTGACTAAATCTCTGATCTTGAGTCCCAAATGCATTCCAGACAACAGAACATAGTCAACCATGAAAATGAGAAACACAATGATGGAATCTAAATCATAGAACCCCGCCACAACTGCAAGGCATCTCTGCCACCAAACCGATAAAACCAAAGAGGAAGACGATCCAAGGAATGTGAAGTCGGTTCTTCATCACCTAGGACTGGAATACCAAACTGCACATCGATGGAGCGTCACTATTGAGGGGATCCAAGTCGAGCTAAACCAACAGCGCCACCCTGGGCATGAGGTTGATGAGGTCGAGGCTGCAGAAGAACCCTCCCCAGGTTCCCCAAAGGCCGAACATCAAGAACCAAGCGAAGGGCCAGCGAGGGGGGAGCTCCGATGACAAGGACCCCGTAAGATCGCCATCATACATCCAAGAAAACCAAACAACAACCAATAAAAACCAGATAAGGGAACAAGAACCAGATCCTCCCCCCTTAAAGCTGCTCTGAAGCCGACGCCACGCCACCCACAGAAGACAGTTCGCACCAAAACCAGAATGGAGGAGCCAGCAACTGGAGCTGGAAACCAGAACCAGAACAGAGGAACCCGAATCGAGAAACCAGCAACCAGAAAACAAATAGCAACTGGAAACCAGAACCAATGCCGGTCCGTTTCCAGAACCAGAAACCAAAAACCGGATCTACCACCAGGAAACTGATGCTCACCGGATCCGACGCCGAGCTAATAAAGGAGGAACTCACCACACTGGAACCACGTTAGATCTGACGTCGATCCGAGATCGAGACACCCAACACCACACCGTGCCACTGAGCCAGAAACACGCCGTTCCAGGGTGTTGTCGAGCTGAGGACGAGGCTGCCGAGGCTGAGAAGAGAGAAACACCGGCGAACAAGCCCTACCGAAGGAGGTAAGGGGATGGAATCATAAGTAAACCCTAGAAGGGGAAGAAGGTGTTGATGTCGCCGCTCCGAGGCTCTGTTTCTTTCAATTCTTCATATCTCTCACATTTATGGATTCTACCCAAACTTCCTTTATTCTTTCGGGTTGCTCTATCTTTCTTTTTACCAAAATATAGTTGTCCTTTATTTTTATTTATAACTTCAAAATTCTGTTTATATGATCCAAACTCATGTTCTAAGATCCATCTCTTATTATCTTTCGGGGATATACATGCTTTTAAGTTAATCTCTCCTCGATACTTCCCAATAAGCACACTCGTTTTAAAGGAACTTCCTAAACTTTTACCCAATTTCAAGTGCACTATATCTTATGTTTTAAGACACCATTGTATTTTTAAATTCAGTATTTTTATTATAAAAACCTTCTTGGTTCAATTCTATTTTGATATAAAATAATTTCTTCTTTACTATTTTAAAAGTCTATAGTATTTTTCTTAAAACCGCAAAAAAATGTTTTAATGCTAATGTCTCTCAGATACATTTGTTATGTGATGTCACTTCTATTTGTTACCAACTACTATGTTTTATTCCTAAATTACCTTATGAACGTCCATGTATGTTCTAATACCTTTCTTTCATGGACACTTTCTTGATACACTCATTGGTATGCTTTATGTCATGATTGTGGTACCCAATTCTCTCCATGGGTAACCTTATGTTTATGAACAATTGATTATGTATGATTAATCATGTGGAAAGAAGATTTATCTGGTAAGAATATTTATGTGGCAAGAATATTCATGAAAATGTTGAAATGGGTGCGCCCAGATAGCACTCCAATGCATTGAGTAAGGATAAGTCTCATGAGATGCGATGTGAAACGGGATTGGCGGTTAGCCTTGACCCATACTGAAATGGGAAAGGGGATTGGCGGTTATCCTTGACCCGTACTAAAGAAATGTTTTATGATTCTGCCACATTTATATGATTCCATTTTTATTTGATACCATGCTTATATTAAATGATTTTATAAGTTTCATGCTTTGGATATCATTATGTCATGCCTCCTAACTCATGTGCTTGAGATGTATCCTTATGTTCATTCCCTTACTGGGATTTCTAGCTCATCCCTTTGTTCATGTGTTCCCCATGGCACCCTATGTAGATGTAAGGGCTCAAAGGAAGTTAGAAGATCTTTATGGAGATTAAATAAAGAAGTTTTTTTAGCCCCATGTTTTATGTTATATGTACCTAGTATTCCAAGACACTAGAATTAACGATCCTTGGCTTGTACTCTGATGATTAATTATGCTTAAAATCATGAAATGTTTTATGTAAAAGGATTGGGTCACTATAGAAACCTTTACAGTAGAATAGTTGGGAGAACATTATGTATAAGAGATAGTTCATTTTCATGGGGTGCCATAGACTATAGTTTTAGATCATGATTCATTCTTTACTTCACACGTTTGGAGGGGTTTATTGAAGGCACTTGGTAAAAAAGTTTTATTAAGCACGAAGTTCCACCCACAGACTGATGAGAAGTCAGAGTATACCATACAGGTGTTAGAGGATATGTTGAGAGCATGTGTGCTTGACTTTGGTGGTTCTTGGGAGAAGCACTTGGCTTTAGTGGAGTTCACCTATAACAATAGTTATTAGGAAACTATACAGATGGAACCATATGAGAAACTTTATGGTATACCTTGTAGATAACCACTATGTTGTTTATAGGTTGGTGAGTCTAAGTTTTTGGGATCGGGTCTCATTCATGAGGCATTAAAGTAGGTGTAGTTGATTCGAAAATGTATGGATACAGCTCAGAGTAGGTAGAAGTCATATTCTGATAGATAGAGATGACCCTTAGATCTTATATAGGGTGATCATGTATTCATTTGTGTGTCACCTTGATTGGGTCACTATAGGATATGAATGTAGGGAAAGTTAGCGCTCTGGATTGTAGAACTGTTTGAAGTACTGGAGAGAATCAGGTTGGTGGAGTACTAATTAACACTTCCATGGAAATTAAGAACTATGCATGATGTTTTCCATGTTTCACAACTATGGTGGTATCACCCTAACCATTATGCTGTGATTGATGTGGAAGAGATTGATCTTGAGATAGATGCGCCCTTTGAGGAGTGTCCGATATATGTGGTGGGTCACATTGTGAAAGTGTTATGGGGAAAGACCGTGCAATTAGTTCATGTGTTATAAAAAAATAGAGGTGTTCAAGAGGAAACTTGGGAATGAGAAGAATACAAGAGGGATTAATGGTCCAATATTTTTGGCTTGAAATCTTAGAGAAGTTAGAGAGTACAGATCAAGGATGATCTGTTATAAGGTGGAGAGATTGTAAGATCTCGACCTTTTCTAGAGTCATCTTGGGCACGTTTGCAGGTAATTTTTGAGGTTTTTAAGTACCTTTTTTTTGAGTAGTGGCTTGGGGTGAATTTGGGTGAAATTAAAAAAAACTAATAGACAGTGGTCTATGCAAGATTTGAAAAACCATGTGGTTAAACCATGCCAACCATGAAAAACTAGATAGAGAGGTCCATACGGTTTGCACATAGTTTTCCCTAACCATGCACCTCTTCCCAAGAAACCATGCATGTGGGATTAATTATATGAAAATACTTTTTTAAACCACCCAAACCCCTAGAGACTCCCATATTTCGAGATTGAATCAGTCTTGAAAAATTCTAGGTGTTCCCAAAGCCTTCTAGAGGGATTCCAAGGTGATTCAAACACCGTTCTTCGAGATCGAAATCCTAGATTGAAGATCCACTCTCTCCCCAGTAAGTGGATTTCATCCTGTTGATTCTCCCATTCATTCCTCTATCTTTCCTTGATATTTTCATGGAATATATTCACTATTTCCAGGGATATAAACCTATGAGTTGAGATCTAGATCTAGTATTGTGGATCTAGATCTAGATTTTCAAGATCTTGATGCCTTTGATCCTAGTGTTTGGTTTATGGATTTAGATCCAAAGCTTGATCGACGGCGTTGTGATGCTCATATTTTGGGGATTTATGTTGGGATAACATCCATTAATAATCCAAGGTTGGTTGTATAAATAAAACTCTCAAAGTATTTGATTAGATATGTGAATGTGAGTTTATGAAATTTCTAGCTTCCTTTGATAATTGATTTCCTAAATTAGAGTAATTAGGAATGTGGAATTTTGAATTGTGGTTCCCTTGGTGATTAATTGATAATTGAATCATAGAACAAACAAAGGGGGGTTACCCAAATAGATATTGTAATTGAGATATTTAATTGGTTGTGATAAGATAATTAATTAGGAGAATTTAATTATGCAGTGATGTTGGCTATGGAAGATAATTAATTGTGAGAATTAATTATGTGCCATAATGCTGATCAAAGATAATTAATTGTGAGAATTAATTATGATAAGTTGATATTTGATATGGATAATTAATTTTTAAGAATTAATTATAGAATGAGAATTGTATTGATTGATTAATTAATTGATAAATTAATTAATGGTTCATGTGCTTAGTTAATTGTTGAGTTAACTAATGGTTTTGAAATATTTAACTAATCATTGGATTAGTAATGGAATGATGTGGCTAATTCTTGTGAATTAATGAATGATTAAATGGTTGAGATTTTTTTGGTGCTAGATATGGAGTTCTGGACCGATTAGAAGTTGGGACTTGGATATGGCGTTCTTCCCCAATAGTTATCCAAGATTTAGATTTTGGGGTGTTAGGCATGAAAACCTACACCAAATGAGATATGGAGTGTTAGACATGGCGAGCTACACTTAATGATATTTGGGGTGCTTGACATAGTGTTCAACATCAAATGAATGATGATTCAAATAGAAAAAATGAATTGAAACTGAGCCTAATGTGATGATTAAATATTAAATGGCAATGTGATAACTGTTTAATTATGCATTGTATTTATTTATTCATAAAACTGCATGCACTATCATTTGACTAGACTTGTTTTAGACACCGTTGGTGGTGTCCTACTGAGTCGTATGCACACCCTATATGGGCCTCCTGATCAGCACCCAAGTATACTTTTTTTGTTATAAGATAGGATAAGGTTAAGACCCTAGGATAAGTTTCTGTTTGGGATTGGATGATGGGAGAGGTAACTATACTTGTTTTGGGACCCTCTTGGGAGTTTTTGCGTATTTACTTTTAGTTACACTACAGACACTTGACACTTTCATTGTCTTATCATGTTTCACCTTTTAGTTGAGTATTGTATTTTCTAGTTTTTTACTATCATATGACAAGGTATTGTTTTGGTTATTTATACGCTTCTTCACTTGGTTGTTGTTGTTTTCTTCCATTGGTGTTTTATTCTGATAAAAAAGAGTATAGTCTCCCCAAGACTAACTTACCAAACACTTTATTCTAGTTGGAACCCTTTGGCGTACGAGGAGGCGTGCTTGAGGAAATTTGGCTAATTGGCTCGAGGCTCTGTTTAGTAGAACCTAGGTCGGGACGTCACAACATGTGACATGCATCATTTTTATATGCTCCAGTTGTTATATTATTATTAGTTTTATGATGTTTTCTTTTGTTGTATAGTATTACTACTTCCACTATTGTTTACTATTTTATTTACACCGTGTATACTCTATTAATGAGGGAATAGTTTTCCCACTATCACACCATGACCCTCGCTGCTAGTCGGCAGCCTCTGGAATTTGGGGAAATGCGCTTGAGGTCATGTGACCAATCGGGTTCAGGGAACCTTTGGGAGACACCCATAACCAGGATGTTACAAAAATCAAAGAAAAGAAGAAAGGTAAAAGGATTTTAAAGTCTCAACATGGAGTGCAAGTGATAACTCGATGAATTACTATTCCTAATCTACATTAAGTGACTCAAACTCGAAGTGCCTTATGGATCATGTTGACGAAGACGTTGAGGTTAGTACTCCCTTTTCCTACTCCTCTTGTCCTCATTATTTTATCCCATCCTCTTCTCATTGCTCCTCTATTCCCCAAAATTATGAAGATTCAAAATATTCTCAAAATTAACTTGAAAATGGTTATCATCAACTTGATTATCTCTACTTATAAATCAAGAAGAAATATAATCAAGTTGATAAATAAAAGTATATCCTCATCAAAGAAAAATAATACATAATCTTGAAAATCAAAAAATTAACCGAATGTTAGTAATCTTGAATCCACCATTAAAGACCTAAAAAATTATCTTCTCAAATTCACCTAAGGTGAAGAATATTTAAAGAGAATTTTGGGATCTCAAAAACTTGTAAATGAATATGTAGGTTTTTATTACTCCAATCATGTGACCTCTTGAAAAAATATAATTAAAATAAATTTTGGTAATGGTTTTTCTCAAAATAATTTTTTTAATTATCAAAAAAAGACTGGTCATTTAATATTTGAATGAGATTGAAAAAAATTCATGATACGAAAGACCAAATTCAGTCCATATTTTTTTCCAATATATCAAAAAGAAAAACTACTAAGAAAATTTGGATTCCAAAATCATTATTAGCTAATATAAGTAGACCCAAGTTTGTGTGGGTGCCAAAATATTCAAACTTTTAATTTTGTAGGGAAATGTTTCTCCCAATAAAAACCTTAGAAACACTATGGTACCTTGATAATGGTTTCTCAAGACACATGTGTGTTGAACTCTGTTAATTAAATAAAATCAATAAACTTGAAGGAGGTTATTTCACATTCAGTGATAAATCTAGGGGTAAGATAACCAGTGAAGTTACTATTGGTTTTTATAACTCATATTTTATAAAACATGTTTTATTCATAAAATTATTGAAGAAAAATTGACTAATTATTATTCAATTGTGTGATAGTGGTTTTAAAATATCTTTTAAAAATTATTTTTGTAAAGTTTTTAACTCTAAAATAAAACTTTTATTTACCACTTAAATATTTCAAAATTATTATAAAATTAATTTAAAATCAATTTCTAGCCATAACATCAAATTTTTGAGTGTGAAAGTGAGTAATTAATTGATTCAGTATAGACCCATTGGTCATTATAACACTCACTCTCTTATAAAACTCAACCGATACCAACTAGTTTAATATATTATAAAATTTCATTTCAAAGATGAAATAGTTTGTGAAGAATTATAATATGGTAAGAAATAAAAATCTTCTTTTAAATATAAAAATTGCATCCTATCTTCAAAATATCTAAAATTAATCCTTATTGAACTTTTAGGTCATAATAAAATTGAGAGTATAGGAGGATGAAACTCAACTCTATTAATTTTTGATGACTTTACAAGATTAACTTGGGATTATTTCTTAACTCATTAAAGTAAAGATTACAAAGTCTTTATAAAGTTTTCAAAAAGTGTTTAAAATAAAAAGATTTTAAAATTATTTCAATTCATAGTGATCATGGTGGAGAATTTAATAATAAGGAATTTAATCATTTGTGTTCTTCTGAAGTTTGTAATTAATCTTTTTCTTCTCCTAAAACCCTCAACAAAATGCGGTAGTAGAGAGAAAAAATTGAACAATACATGAAATTTCTAAAACTCTTTTAAGTGAATTTAATCTTATAAAATATTTTTGGTTTAAGACCATGGATATTGAATTATATATAATTAATCATATTTTCATTAGTATTTTTTTAGAAAACTTCTTATGAACTATGGTTTGATAAAAAATCCAAAGTTATCCTTTTCAAAGTTTTTGGTTGAAAAAGTTTTATTTTAAGAACCAAAAAAATCTTGGTAAATTTGATTCTAAATTCATTTAGGGTATCTTTAATGAAAAATCCAACTCAAGAAAATATTTTAGTGTCTTTAAAAAAGTTACTAAATAATCAATCCTTGTTTTTTTGATGAAAATTTTCTGAAACCTCTTTCTCAGTTTTTTTGAAAATTAAATTTTAAATAAACATTATCAAACCAAATAAGATGAATAATAATAATAATATCCTTAAAATTATTTTCCAAAAGTTTTCAAAAAATATAAAAACCATCCTTCTTAAAATTTCATTGAGGATTTACCTACGAGAAATCACAGTCGTATATTGATTAAAGAGGTTGAACACATAATCTTTGTCTCTCATGTTGAAACTATAAACCTAAACAATGATCTTAATGATTTAAATTGGGTAATTTATATTAAATAGGATCTTAATTAATTCATTAAAAATGATTTATGAAATCAATTGGAAATACCTAATAATCATCAAGTTATAGGGTTTAAAAGGGGTTTTCAAAATAAACTAGAGGAATATAGTAATGTAAAAAGAAACAAAAATAATTTAGTTTTCAATGGTTATAACCAAGAATAAGTAACCGAATACATTGAAACTATTGCACCTATCACTTAGTTAGAACCATAATAATCATTCTGGCATTCACATCTCATCTTAATTTCAAACTATTTCAAATGGATATCAAAAGTTATTTTGTAAATGTTTTTATTTCTGATTTTTTTGGAAAAACCACCTGGTTTTGAAAATCCACTTTTTCAATGTTTTTTCAAACCCAACAAATCTCTTTATGTCTTAAAAAAATATTATCTTTTAAATTATATTCTTTAAAATGGTTTTAAAATGGGAAAATATGAGTCAAATCACTTTTTAAAACATATCTCTAATGATTTAGTACTTGTAAATATTTACATTTATGATGTGATTTTCACCTCTACCAATGAAAAACATTATTTATAATTTTATGATTTAATTAAAAAATTTTGATATGAGCTTTATGAGTGAACTCAAATTATTTCCCACTTTTCAAATTTGTCAACATTTCGATGGAATATCTTTAAACCAAAGAAAATATACTAATTTCTAGTACTGGGGCATACAATAGAAGTTGGTATTCTAGGGATTTAATTTTTTTTCCATCACCAGAGTGATGTAACTATGTCATCTCCATAAATATAATCCCCAGTAGAGGTCTGAGTATATTGTGTGAATTTAATAAGCACAAAAATAAATAAACAAGTACCTTGTTCGATTTAGCGGTGCATTCGACTACAACTAGTATCTGAAATCATTTCTCAAATAATATAAAGATGAACCCATCTAGACTATCCACACATTCTCTATAAATCCATGTAGGCACTGATCATTGTATTCTAAGTGATAGCATGGGGTTCCATTGATTCGTTTGACATCATGATGATCACCTCGATCTTGTCCTTTTAATATGTTGAATTCATTCTTGGATAAATCACTTGAATAGAGAATTTATCTCTCTACCAAGTGGGAGGATAGATAGTATCTCATTCTGTTGGCATGAATAATCTATCAAATAGAGCTACTCCTGTGTTTATATATTGGATGTATAAAATACCTAGTAAGGGTTCTCCAACCCCGTATATTCAACATTGACTAAATAAATAATAAATGACATGTTATGATGAACTAACTATGTCATTAACATAATTTATATTTTATCACTGACACTTAATATATAATAAATATATTACATGATAAAGCTGAGTCATCAATTCAACTCATAATTCATGCAATATTAAATGAACCTTGAATATTAAAATAATATTTATTCATATAAGATTTGTCTATATTCACGTAAATACCTTGTGAATAATTTTAATAAATATATTTAACCCAATTTTTCTATACTTTAATAATAACAATTTTTTTTTTATTTTTTGGTGATTGATTACTTGGACAACTCTCAGGCCCTGTGGTGGGGTCCACCATGCCTAATATTCTTATTCACTGAAATAGGGTATAATATTGAATGTGATACTATGTGTGACCTCTAGGACCTTATCTAAATATCATTGAATACCATTCACAGACCAAGAGAGGAGTCTAGTAACCCAACAAGGCCTCTAAAGTGATTAAAAAAAGTCATAACAACGATACCCATTATATGAACAAGAACTATGTAATATAATATCTTGGTCTCACGATATATCATAAAGTAGGGCACACACTTATGTAATTATCCATGATTTATTATTTTTTGATCCAACTATACAAACTTACCTTTGACTACCTTGGACAAGGATTTATGAAGGTGAAACTATCTTTATCAACTAGGCCCAAGATATCACTTCCTCAAATCAGAAGTGAATAATTATATCCTAATCATTAAACTAATGTCATAACACTAATTATACACCCAACACAAGATACCTAAACATAAATTCAATGTAATAGTTTTTTTATTTTCATAAAATCATGCAATCAAATGACATACATTTGTAATGATCTCAAGTTAGGGGACCAATACACATGCTTATAGATTGGAATAACCAATGACACCTAAAACATGTAGTGTTCCTACTGGTGGGTCTATCATCATGATCTCACCTACGAGAGATCACTAAGTATGAACTTTATGAGAAGAATTATCAATTATTATGATCCCCCAACACCTAATAGTCAAACATCAACAATTTCCAATCAGTATAATGTATCTAGATCATATGACATATGTTTAATATTAATGTCATAGTATCTCAAGGTTCTCATTATATCCTAGTAGTTACTAAAACATTTTTATATGATAATTAATATAAGGAAATTACCATTTACATAGCGGATATGGGAATATCAACACTATAATGGTAAGTGCACATCATGTATAAATCACTGTATACATGGTAAGGTAATCAAAAATTACTTTTTAGTTGGATATAGGGATCCCAATATTACAACACTCCCAATTACACTAGATCCAACTTGATAATTATTCTAGTTATCACTCACATGATAAGATCATGTTTCTACTAAGTTATGAATTTATTCATGGGCCTACAATGTTTCCACTATGTGTCTATCTTGCTATAAATTACCACACATCCTTTGAGTAATACTCCTCAAGAGATGTAAAACCCGAGTATATCCCTTTCCGTAAACTATAAAAACTTGACATCTTGGATAGTAATTGGCCTAAAGTGGAATTTTTCAATAAAATAAAAAAATGGATTGCTGGTAGATATGGCTACCACTGGCTTTAATGAGATTGTATTACTTATTACATTTTCTTAACTACGATATTAAATCATATTTATCAAAAGAAATACTAGATCATTTTCACTTATCACTAGTATACCTTCCTCTCCATATACTAGGTATATACCTTTTGTACACATTCAATTATAATTGGATAGTTCTAATTACTTCCCTTGCAGTTCTCCAAGATATAACTAATATTTTCCAACTATAAAGTATATGTTAAAAATATCAACTCTTGTATATATCATAAAATATGTGATATATACATCATATAAATTTATATAATTCAACTCACTAAATTAATATCTTCCTATTATCTATACATGTCTTCTTGAAGTGATATATGCCATGTGAAACTAGTAACAATTATCTCTTAAATTGTTCCAAATTTTATTTTTTCAATACCTTGTTAATATATATACTGTTAAACAGGTATAATAAACCATTATATCTACCTCATTAGATCCTGTTCCCTAGAATTTAGGTTGCTACTTTAAGTCAATATCTATATAATTTCTTTCATTTTGGTCCTAACTAACTGTAAGAACAATAACTGTTTCCCATATGTTATCAAACATATTTTAAATAGAAAATAGTGGTACCCCCACTAACCTCTTGAAAACACATAGAAAAAAATCCTTCTAAATAAATATTCTATGATCTATTCACTTAATTTAATCCTAAATTGGATTTCAGTAACATGCACCCCTTATTGGAATTTTATGATGTCACCATCCATTTTGGGTTGTGTTATAGATACCCCTTCCATGATTGGTGGTCTTGACATTCAATGATTAATATAATGATCATATAAAGTATATATGCAAGTACAATTATAATTTATATAGGAATAATTAATTAGTGTTACCAATTGAGCCTTATTAGTACCACACTTGTACCATAAATGTATAGTCTCACTTGAATACCCAACACAATATTAAAATTAATAATCCCCTTCAATTTGATACATGGAATTGATTATTAATTTTTTATTGATATTTTTAATATTAGATGATTTCTATATACAACTTAATTTTAGGAATTATTATTCTAAATGAATAATGTATCAGTATCCATGGTGAATATAAAACCATTACCATGGTTTTATCCTTCTTACGTAGTATATGTCACTGGAACATTCTCTTTCCATATGCTCTTGTGTAACTTGTTCACATAACAACCATTTTTACATATTTAGAATTGAATAAATCCAATTAAATATTTCTCTCACTATATTGAATAGATATGTGAACCCTTTTATATAAATATAGTCTATAACTTGACTATCTTTTTTCTATCTTATGGATTTAAGTAACATCCTTAGAAAACTTTAGGAAAACTAATATAGATTCACATTATGTTTCTATTGATGCAAGTTTGTTTATATCCATAGTAATGACTTTGAATCCAAACACAATTTATTTATGATATAATGGATTTATATCATACTATAACTCATATGATATCCATTTCTCATTATATTTGGCATATATTTATTGGATAATGCCACAATTTTTGAAGAATGTCATGAAAATAATGTTTTTTTACAATGGATAAAGGTATCAATATTGATGCTCCTTTTATTTTCCTCATGAATCTGATGTGTATAAGGAAATTTTCATTTAGGAATTAATCCATGATACATTATATTGATCAATATTAACATGTAATACTCATCATTGATACTCCTTATTAGCATCATATCTTTGATGTGGATAAGGTTATGTACGTTTAATAATTACTCCACAAAACATTGTATTCATCGATGAATTCTTAGTCAATATTTTCTTTGGAATGTGAGGACAAAGTAACCCATATATTCTGACCATTCATATACCATACTCTAATTTTAAATTCTTTAATAAACACTTAATGGAATCTAATGATGTATATTTACCACTAGTTTACCCTTGGAATATTTCATTATCTCTAGATGAACTAATTCTAAAATCTTTATTGCATAACTTTATTAAAAAATGTTTATTTTTCCAAAACTAAGCGCATATGTGTGTTTATAGTACCTAAGTAATTTAAATATAAAGATTCGAAATCCATACTTGGTATATCCTTGAAAACTAATTCGTTTTTCTTAACAAAGTATTATTTTTCCACAACTAGGTATATAAGTATTACAATTTATATTTATCATGTATTACCCATGATTCATGTATTAATTAACTATTTTTTTGTGTATGAAATACCATAAACAAAGTTCCATCATAAATGTTTTGGTAGTATTCAACACACAATTATAGTATTATAAGAACCATTCACTTGGAAATTAAATCATGTGGTTCTCACCATTGATGTAGGTATCACCCCTAGATTTTTGGAGAACATACCTTGAATTATAATAATGATTATTTTCTTCCTTGGTTCTTGTATTTTGAAACAAGTATGTAAGGACATATTGTATCTAATACACAAGGATCATAAATTAAATATTACATTTAATGATGAATATACCTGAAGTAGAAGCTCATGCTTTCTTCTCCTTAAATTTATTTCAGTTCCTCTTCCTATGACCTATCTTTCCACATGCAAATAAAACAACCTCCTATTTAATGATCTCCCTCTATAACTTTAGTTTCTTAGAAAGATATTATGAAGATAACTTTGTTATTATACTTGTAGTTGGCCTTTTCACCAAATATTTATATTTTTTCACCTCAATAATTAAATATTTATCTTTATTTAAACCCTCATATTATTAGAGAACCTATCCCAAAAGATATTGAAGGGTTTTTTCTAAAATATTTGTTTGGTAATTCTCAATGAAACTAAAAAGAATAAGTGTTAAGGATGAGAGAATAAGATGATATTAAAGTTATTGAGTTTACTTAAAACCCAATTCTTGTAGTCGTTTAATGTACTTTATCATCTTGAGTACATGAGTACTATATTGAGTTCCATATTTAAATCAATATGTGATTATTTTGATCATTATCTCATTGATTTATCACTTCACTTTCTCCTCGCAAATTTCTCGGAGACAAGGAAACATGGTATATACATTCCTGTCCTTATGTTTCTCCTGAAACTCTTTGAACATTGGTTTTAGAATTATCATTTAAATGTAAAATGCATCATCCATGGTTATTATGTAAGAATATTTCTCATCCACACTAGCACCCTATAAAGGCTGATTAGGTTTTAGGTATTCCATCACATATAATTTCGTTTCGTATTGTTGTACTATGCACAAGTGACTGTACCACTCTTAGAAATTTGTACTAGTGAGGAAATGATATTTTTCCGTTATGGATCATAGAGTAACTTTGGTTTTACATTTCATTTCCTACAAAAATAAAATCTATAAAATTAGTACTTTTATCTTGATTACCTATTACACATTACTAATTATTTAAATCAATAAATGTATCCCACTATTTTATCAAATGCTATCAACCCTCTTCACTAGAATTATAATACTATGTTACTTGAGTGTTACAGTGGAAAGGATACTTAAAACCTCTCCTTATAGTCTACAAGATATGGCTACAACACTACTTAGAGAGTTCAAGGTAGGTGTTTGACTGACCAACCACATTAACTTGTGCCCCCTTTATCTATTGAGTGAAGTCCCAACTAATAAAATTATAAACTTGATTTACTCAATGATTGCCTCTAAAGTTAGAACAAGATACCTTTGGATACTTATTTATTCCTAAATCTAGTCAATTCAACCCATCACTCTCACAATAACTCTTTGATAGTAGAACTAATCCTTAACCTTGGATGATGAAAATCCCTTACATCCAGTTTTATTCAAATTTAAATATTGAAAGGTGTTTGTGACTTAATATTTCTTTGATATATTTTTAATATTCTTGATGAATATAATAAATTTATATTAAATATGTTCATACTAAATTTTCATGATCATAAATGAATATACATTAATAGAAAAAAATCCATCACATATTTATGTATTTTCTATTTATTATTTTATGTGTTTCCCACAAACATGAAAATGAATAAAATAATGAACAATGCATAAAAGAAATAAAATTACTTGATTGGTCTTGAGAATTTGATATTGGTTAATCCATTTAAACTCAATAGATGAACCATGAACTAGGGGAATCATACTTGAGACCATCTTGACTCATAATGTAACTTGTCCCATATCTAGTGTATCCCCTTCTAGTCTAGATTTTTTCTTAGGCTTGTTGTGGTCCAGAAATTACAACATCATCATCAATAGTACATAAATACTCTCATGCGGGTGAGCAAGTATTGGGAAGAGCAATGTATATTAAAAATAATGATGGATGTGTAGGCTGTTATAAACATTAAATAAAATAGGATGATTCACATACCATCATAAAAATTAACTAATTATTAGAAACATCACACATAGTTTTAATAAAAAAATAAATAAATAAAACAGACATACATGGTTGGTCGATGCTCCAGACTAGTCTACAATTAAATTAAAAGAGAAATAAAATTAAAATATAATAAATGTAAGTATGAGGGTATTTAATAAATTAAATCAATTACTTAAATTAAAATAATTTAATTTTAGTTTGGTCCATTTATTAATTCAATTTTCAATTAAAAAATTAAATTAATTAAACAATATAATTTTAGACCAAAATTAAATTAATTATTCAGAATATTAAAGTAATTATTATTTTTATTTTAACTTGAAAACACTACCCAGACCCATTTCCAGTCAGGCCGAACCTGTACAAACCCATTTCAGAATGGGAAGAACCTATGCAGAGGTGTTCTATGCTAGGTAGACCCCTCTTGACTCATTTTGGGTAGGGACATGCCACACAAGCCCATTGTGTGTGTGTGTGCGGGGGGGGGGGGGGTGAGTAAGATAATACGCATGGAAATCGTATGGGTTAGCTAAATTGGTAGGGGTTCTTCGGGAGGGGGTCTGTACGCAGCTGGGGTGATGTCCAGTGATAGAATCTCGAAGGTTGTGACATGGATCTAGATGCCAGGGGAGAACTGAGCATAAATTATGGTCAGGCCTATGTTCATTGCAATGGGGTTCATTGGTAGCTGTGACCATGTAAGAATGGAACCTAGTGGCTAGTTCTAGTACACATGGGTATCAAAGTGGTGTGGATGCGAGTGAGTGAAACTGGTCGGGGTTGTTGTGCATAACTGGTAGCTTAGTTAAGAAGAGGTGATAGGGGAGGGGGCCATGGAATCTAACTAGAGGTGAAGACCTAACATAGCAGGGAATGGAGGAGCTTGATAGCATGGCTCATATGTGGTGACCGACTTCGGTCGAACGGGAGGCGACAACAGTTGGCATGGGATCGGAAGGTGGCCCGGGGTTGGTCTACGATGGAGGTTGTGACTAACATTTCAATGGTGGTAGTGTCTATCTGGTGATAGGGTGATGGATGCGATTAGTGCAGCGACCTACTATAAGAGGAGGAAGGGGCTCGGTCAGTGGATTCCTCAAGAATCCAATGTATTCTATTCTATTTTTGTTTTTTAAAAAATTGTTTTGTTTGAACATGGAACCCGACATCATTGGATTGTCCTTTTTATTTTTTATACCAATCCTACTTATAGGTTTTTTACAAACTAAAAGAATTTTTTATTTTGTTTGTCAAGTGTTGCATGTCATGCCTCAGCTCGGTGATTGCCCTATTTATTTTTAAATTTTATTCTATTACAATTTTTATTCACCTAAAATTTTTATTATTATTATGACTTTTATAATAAACTTATTTCCATAATATTTTGGAACTGATGACCTTGCTGGATAACCCTGTTTTGACCATCAGATTCTGGTCGAAATAGGGCCAAAAACGTTTGTTCACTAGAAATGTCAATAGAATACACCTCTAGGACTGCTTCAGGGTATTATAAACATATATAAAAATATGTTTTTTTTTCAAATCTTATACCATGTGTCAATCCAAATAATGTTTTCGGATGGTCATATCTTGGCCATCCGAAATTAGGTTGATGTAATGTCTATTCTTTTGAGACCAAATTAAAACCATATACTTAATTTAATGAAAATTAATTTTTTTTCTTTGATTAGAAAATTATCTTGATCCCTATAATCACAATTTATAGTACTGGGGCATGAATTGTAATCTAGCGGGCTAGAGATTTAATTTTTTTACATAAATAGAGTGACATGAATACATCATCTCTGGCGATCCGAGCCCTAGTAGAGTTTCGAGGATCTCATGCAAATTTAATAAACATAAAAATAAATAAATGAGTACCTCATTTTATTTAGAGGAAAGTTTGAATGAATCTAGTTTTTGTTTATTATTTCTCAAAGGATATGAAGATGAAACCTTCTATCATTATATTCTAGGTGCTATCACAGAGTTCCAATGATTCCTTCGATATCACGATGATCACATTGATCCCGTCCCTTTGATCTGTTGAAGGAGTTCTTGGATCAGTCACTCAGAGAGATTCTTTCTCTCTTTAGGATGTGGGGGGAGAGATAATATATCATTCTGTTGGCATGAAAAATTTCTGGAATAGTTCTCCTCCTCTTTTTATATAGTGGATGTCCAAAATACCTGATAAGGGTTCCCCAACCCCCGTATATCCTATTTCCACTAAATAAAAAATAAATGAAACATTATGATGAACTAATTTCATCATTAAAATCATTTATATTTTATCACCTACTTGTAATATATAATAAATATATTACATGATAAACCCTTGTAATTAACTCGACTCATAATCCCCGCAATATTAAACGAACCATGAATATTAAAATAATATTCATTCATATAATATTTTTCCTGTATTCACATAAATACCTTATGAATACTTTAAATAATTAAATTAAACACAATTATTCTATACTCAGATAATAATGAATTTATTTATTTTTTGGTTATCAATTACTTGGACAACTCTCAGACCCCGTGGTAAGGCACATAATTTCCAATATTCATATTCACCAGAATAGGGTAAAATGTTGAATTCACTATTGTGTGTGACCCTCTAGAAAATTATCTCAATATAATTAAATACCATTCATAGACAAAGAGTAGAGTTTATAAACTCATCAAGGCCCCTAAAGAGACAAGGAAACATTATAGTAATGATAACAATCCTATGAACACACATTGTGTAATATAATATCTTTATCTCATGATATCTCATAAAGTGGGACAAACATTTTTTCATCATCCTTACTTGATTTATTATTTTCTTATCTAACTAGATAGACTTACCTTCGACTACCTTGAACAAGGATTTATGAAGGTACTATGTAACACCCCGAGATTTTATGAAAAATATTCTTTTAATTTCATTAATGTCTTGTGTTGTATACTACACCAAAAGGAGCTTGCACAACACACATCCTTGACTTTCCTTGCATTACACGCAATCACGACCTTCCTCGATAGCTTGCGTCGTACGCAATACCGAGTTTCACTAAACAACAATATGCTATTAAAATATTATTAAAACTAGCCGTTATTAATAGTAATAACCACTTTTTGAAATTTTATGAATTTTATTTTTCAAAATGGACTTCATTTTTGGATTCGGAATATCGAAATTAGCGTAGGGTGAAATTTTGGTACTTTTCGGATAACTTTCATTTTCTGATGAATAGTGAAAATTACTAAATTTTAATTAAAAACAACCTTTTTAATCGAAATAATTAATAGTGATAAATTATTAATTTGAGTGGTTTTAAAGTATATTTAGAATATATTTTTACAATTTAATACAATGTTGGTCATTGGATGTAATTTCACATTTAAACCAGACATAAACACGTGTCAATCTTTTGATAGTTATTATCTCTTAAGAACACGCTATTTGTTTTGACGACGGGAATTAATTTTTAAATTATTTAATGCAACTGATATGTTTTGAATTTGGAAAAATAGACATCATTTTTGAGTTCATAATATCAAATATATTTTAGGCCTAATTTTTGGTATTTTTCTGGAAACTTTCATTTTTTGATGAATAGTGAAACCACTAAGTTGTAGTTAAAAAAAAATGAATTTTTCATAAAACATAATTTTACCGCTTATGTGAGTAGAATTTCGAAAATCCAAGAGACACGGTTAATATCAAGGACTAAAATGTGGTTCAATGAGATGAAAATAATTTTTGGTGAATAGTATCTTTTTACTTTTTTTTACCACGGTTAAAAGTAAATAGGGTAGTTAAAGGTAAAAATGATATTATTATTACCCTAACACATGTCCTAATTCTATTGGATAAGTGTAATTCGACCGAAAACAACCTTAGGAATAAAATATGACCATTTAGGCCCACTTGGATTAGATTAGGACATTTGTTATCAATTTATTTAAAGAAGGGTTAAAATAGTTAAAATCAAAGTTTAATAACTAAAGCATATATAATATAGGGTTATACATAAGATAAATTAGACTATAAATATCCATTAGAAAGATAAAAATATTTCCTACATAATGATATTTTATTTGTAATTTTTAGACTTTAAATAAGTTAATTTATTTATGACACAAAGATGATGCAATAATTATCTTATTAATGAAATATTGACATAATTGATGTTATAAATACCCAAATAAATGTAATTTGAGACATTTTATGAATTAAACTAATTTTATATGTTAATATGACATGTTAGTATTAATTTAAGTAACTTTTTTAGAACTAATCATTCTGTTATGATTTTCACAAAAATCAATTACTAAATAGTGTCAAAATTGACATAAAATAGTTTTTAAAACATATATTATATTATTAATTGTTATTTTATTCCTAAAAATCTAAGGTTCGGAAAAATGACTTAGATAAGTTTATATATATTAATAATAAACAACTTGGGGTTCGTTTGTCTTGTTATAGGATGTTTATTAACCTATAGTGTAAGAACACAAAAAGACACGGTAAAAGTAAAATTATCTAACTTAAAGTTAAATATAAATGACAAGGTTAAAATAGGAACCTAAACTTGTCTAAATTCTATTGGATGAGAGGATTTAGACCCATACCCACTTTAGCTTCAAAATAAATCAATTTGTAGCTATTTAAAACCAAATATGCCTTTATAATAAAATAATATTTTTAGTTTTTCCAAAGGTGCCCCTCTCCTCCCTTATAAAAGGGCACCTCCTCCCTCTCTTCCTCACACCACATTGAGCCTTCAAGCTCGGCCAAACCCTGAAATATTCTCTTCTACACTTCCCTAGAAACATCCTAGAGATCCTGGTCTTCTTCAAAGACCAATTTTAGTGCCCTAAGAGGAGGACTCAAAGAGGCGCTTCAAAGAAGAGGTAATGTCTGTTACCGATTCTTTCAACTTTATTTCTTCTTCCACTTCTTCTTATTAGGTTGTTTCATTATTAATTAATAACATCAGTATAACTCATATACTTATATGTTATTATAAGTATGAAACAACCCTATTTCACCATCTATCCATCCTACGGAAAATGAAATCACCACGTGTGCGTACATACGGAATACCGTCTCCACGCCGTGGTGTAATCTATTTTTCACCACCACCTTACTTGGATGGGTATAATGGTGTATATAATAACTATATATGATTATTGTAAAGTGATATTGATTCTGAAATATTATACATACACTCCAATACAATTCCACAATCATGAGCATGATATCATCGCTCGTGCGTACGTACGGACTACCGTCTCCACGACGCGATGAGATTCATTCTCCACGTTAACCATTCATGAATGATTATAAAGTATATATAATAAGTAATAATGAAATATATGACATAATAATGATACTGGATATATGTGTATATATATTTATGTCATCTACTTAATTCCATTCAACTCAATAAGGAAACGAAAACAACATTCATGCATACGTACGGCCTACCGTCTCCATGAACGGTGTATTTATTTCCATTTACTGATTTATTATATATATGTATATTCTGAATATATATTATATATAAATCATGTTTTATATTATGTAATTAAGTAATCATTATCTAAGTAATCATATGAATAATTACAAGTCAAAACACGGACGACAAATGAAACAATTTTACCCAAAACGCTCTTTAACATGGAATTTACAAAAGAATGGGTAATATAAAGTCATAAGTGAACCATATATGATATCATAACAATGAGTATGATTCTGGAATAAGTCAATGACATTATATAAATCATTATACATGAGGTTCGGACACTTACGAAGCAAATCGGACCTAAGGTAAGGGAAATATCACAATCTCATTTTTATCCGAGATTGTTTATACTTTGGTATTTACTAGGGTGTATTTTATCATACAAATACATGTTTCCTCAATATGTAATATTATTTCCATCCACCTACAATTGTTTAAATCCAATTTTACCCTTCGGTGAGTTTTTAGTAAAAGATATGAAAGGAATCTTTTGTCGTTTTTCGTATGAGGTACTTTTTGACTTTTCCGACAAAAGTACGGAAAGAATGTTTTTTTAACTTATACGGCATGAATAGATTTTTAAAACATTATTTTCATGAAGATTCCTTTACAAGTTTTCAAGTTTATTTTTAATCAACTTCTTTTAGTTTAAAATTTTATGACATGTTAAGAAAGGAAAATGTTTTTAAAGTAGAAAGGATATTTTCCTCAAGAATGGAGTTCAAGTGTTTTATCAAAATTATTTTCCATCTAAGATAATATAGGGTTCTGTTTCTATCCCTATTATTACATTGATTTGATTATGTTGTGATGGAATTATTTTTATTAATTCCTTTATCTTATATGAATTTTTTTATGATGTCATGTTGTTTAAGAATCCCATTTTTATTACATGGGTTATCCAATGATGTATGATTTATGATTTTGTGGCACAAATAAGAATGGTATCATTATGAGATGGGTGGGAACTATATCTCCCTCCAATGCATTGGGTAAAGATTTTATATCTCATTAGATAGACATGGCTGGAACGGCAGGTTATACCGGTTCAGTGAAACAGGACTGAAACGAGGAGTGAACTCGGTTCAGAAATGGACTTTGTCCACTAAGATAGTCTTGGAAATGAGTCTTGACTAATAATAAATGATTCTCTATGATTATGTGTGTATTCCACAAAGTTTCATGTTTTAAGTTATGATTGTTGGGATTTCATTTCACTTCTATGATTTATCCCATGTTATGAAATTATGCTCTCTTTTGCAGGTTATGATTTCCAAAATGTTATGTTCTTATGAATATGATGTGATTGATATTTCTTTTGTTTACCCTTACTGATCATTTGATCTCACCCTTTTATTCTTTCTTTTCCCAGGATATAAAGAAAGGTTTTAGGTAAAAAAGGAAGATCTTTATGGGAGATGTTGAAGGTATTTCACCATGATTAGAAGATTATATTCCGAGTTTCCAAAGACACTAAACTATTACGGTCCTTGTGTGTGTGTTTTTGTTATGTACTAAGTATTCCGCAAAAGTAATGAAATGTCCATGTACGTTGAGCTTAGGGTCTCTACAGTTGGTATCAGAGGAAAGGTTTAGTCAACCTTTGGAAACAAGGATGCGAAAATGTTAGTGAGATCCCTAGAGATATTTCTTAGGTATGTCTAGGGATGTCCCTAAGGATAAGTATACATTTAGGATATAGTCCTAGAACTATGGTAAAGATCTTAGAATTTAACCTAAGATGTTATATATTGAGGGTACTCCACCTTTACTATGTTGTTTTCCCAAGAATGATTTTTGCCTTTCACAAAATTCTTTTTATGTTTTAGTCAATGGAGGGAACCAGAAGGAATTCGGTTAACATTGAATCCAATGGAAAAATTGGTGACTATGAGCAACAAAATTACGTAATGCCTAGAGAGAAAGATATTGTGATTATGACGAATCAGTCATCGCGATATATGATTAACAAGGTGAAATTTAGTGGTATTCCTAATTCATCAAATAAGAGGAAGATGGAATTTTATACATGTTCGCATAGTGAGGAGCATAGAGAAAGGAAGATTGAGATTTCTAAAGAAGGGAAGAAGAACCTTGAGGAATACCTCAAATGGAGGGACAAATGTTATCTGTGTGGAGAAAAGGGACATAGAGTGACCGACTGTTATGGAGTTCAATGTCTTATTTGTGGAGAACATGGTCATTACCCAACTCAATGCCCTGACCTAAAAAGTTACTTCTAAATCAAGGAAGGAATTATTCCAGGACAATCATTAAAGAGGATGTATTGAAGTGTTTATGTATTGGTTTTCAAGAATAATGTTGTTGAGGTACTTTTATGGTGTATTAGAATATTTTTGTATTAGTCTATTGTGGATTTCAATAATTTTATGGTACCGGTAACCATGAAAAGTGATTCAGATATTTTTGGAATGTAGATGATATGCACATAATTAAGGGATAAGAAGAAAATTAAATGTTTGATAGTATTCATGAGCTCATGACTGATATAAGGAGAAGGTTATACCATGGTTTGAGTATATAGAATTTTTGGATTTTGGTATGTGGAAAGAGTTAACTTTTGACAGCATTCATGTTTTCACTAAGGTTTAATGGGTATTCATTTTTCAAGAGAATACATGATTAAGGTATTCACATGACTGGAAATTGAACAACAAGATATATGGGGGATAAATGACGGTATTCACATGCTTGGTTGATGACATTTCAAGTAATTGTTTTCTTTATACTATGAGCTTGGACCGAAGTATTTTAGATAAGCCTAAAGATTAGAATGGATTATGTTGGACATAAGTTAGTATTGTTTAAGGATATAAGTTTTTTCGATATTATTTATGGGATGTTATAGTAATGTAGTTTTAGAAAAAGGACAACCTGCAGGATGGGCGACAACCCATCGCGTCGGACAAGGCTGTGGGAATCGAACCCACAACTAAAGTGTGACTGGCCTTTATCGCCTACCACTGGCCTACAGGAAGTCCCTGTTTAGTAGAAACTAGTTTTATTATATTAAGAAATATGATATAAGAAGTATAAGTCCATTCTAGGAACCATATATGATTAATCTCACTATAGATGGACTTATGTATTTTTTGATAACTTTTCTAACCTTTTGTTTGAGACAGATGGAATGACCCATCATTCTATCACATGACCTGCTAACACATCATGAATGGAAAATTCAACTTCATTTCTTTAAGAGATGAAGTGGAAATTGTTCAAGGCACGAACAACGGTGAGATTATACAAAAATCAAGTAAGTATTTCTTTTGATTCGAAAATTCTTCAACACTAGAGAAATGATCATGAAAACCAAAAATGTTGTCCTAGTATCAGAAGGTACCTTAGATCGTCACAAATTTATGGCTTTGTTATTTCTGGCTTTTCCATAGCCATGTTCTCTACCACTCTCCATCAGAACATGATGGTTAGATTTCTCTTCCATATCCATATTTTCACCTATGTGGAAACCCAGTGATTAGTTTATTTGGGTAACCGTTACGTTTAATACTTTTGTTTTTAAAGATTGGTTTTGGTATTCCTTTTTACGATGTGGGTTTCTATTAAACAAACTTTCGAGTAGTAAACCATTTATAACCCCGACGAATTTCGAGGGAAAAATTCATTTTAAGGGGGGTAGAATGTAACACCCCGAGATTTTATGAAAAATATTCTTTTAATTTCATTAACGTCTTGTGTTGTATGCTACACCAAAAAGAGCTTGCACAACACGAATCCTTGACTTGCCTTGCATTACACGCAATCGCGAACTTCCTCGATAGCTTGCGTCGTACGCAATACCGAGTTTCACTAAACAACAATATGCTATTAAAATATTATTAAAACTAGCCGTTATGAATAGTAATAACCACTTTTTGAAATTTTATGAATTTTATTTTTCAAAATTGAATTCATTTTTGGATTTGGAATATCAAAATTAGCGTAGGGTAAAATTTTGGTACTTTTCGGATAACTTTCATTTTCTGATGAATAGTGAAAATTACTAAATTTTAATTAAAAACAACCTTTTTAATCGAAATAATTAATAGTGATAAATTATTAATTTGAGTGGTTTTAAAGTATATTTAGAATATATTTTTACAATTTAATACAATGTTGGTCATTGGATGTAATTTCACATTTAAACCAGACATAAACAAGTGTCAATCTTTTTATAGTTATTATCTCTTAAGAACACGCTATTTGTTTTGACGAAGGGAATTAATTTTTAAATTATTTAATGCAACTGATATGTTTTGAATTTGGTAAAATAGACATCATTTTTGAGTTCATAATATCAAATATACCTTAGGCCTAATTTTTGGTATTTTTCTGGAAACTTTCATTTTTTGATGAATAGTGAAACCACTAAGTGGTAGTTAAAAAAAATGAATTTTTCATAAAACTTAATTTTACCGCTTCTGTGAGTAGAATTTAGAAAATACGAGAGATACGGTTAATATCAAGGACTAAAATGTGGTTCAATGAGATGAAAATATTTTTTGGTGAATAGTAACTTTTTACTTTTTTTTACCACGGTTAAAAGTAAATAGGGTAGTTAAAGGTAAAAATGATATTATTATTACCTTAACACATGTCCTAATTCTATTGGATAAGTGTAATTCAACCAAAAACAACCTTATGAATAAAATATGACCATTTAGGCTCACTTGGATTAGATTAGGACAATTGTTATCAATTTATTTAAAGAAGTGTTAAAATAGTTAAAATCAAAGTTTAATAACTAAAGCATTTATAATATAGGGTTATACATAAGATAAATTCGACTATAAATATCCATTAGAAAGATAAAAAGATTTCCTACATAATGATATTTTATTTGTAATTTTTAGACTTTAAATAAGTTAATTTATTTATGACAAAAAGATGATGCAGTAATTATCTTATTAATGAAATATTGACATAATTGATGTTATAAATACCACGCGTGCATACGTACGGAATACCGTCTTCACACCATGGTGTAATCTATTTTCCACCACCACCTTAATTGGATGGGTATAATGGTGTACATAATAACTATATATTATTATTGTAAAGTGATATTGATTCTGAAATAAGATACATACACTCCAATACAATTCCACGATCATGAGAATGATATCATCGCTCCTACGTACGTACGGACTACTGTCTCCACGATGCGATGAGATTCATTCTCCATGTTAACCATTCATGAACGATTATAAAGTATATATAATAATTAATCATGAAATATATGACATAATAATGATACTGGATATATGTGTATATATATGTATGTCATCTACTTAATTCCATTCAACTCAATAAGGAAACGAAAACAACGTTCATGCGTACGTATGACCTACCGTCTCCATGAACGGTGTATTTATTTCCATTTACTGATTTATTATATATATGTATATTCTGAATATATATTATATATAAATCATGTTTTATATTCTGGAATTAAGTAATCATGATCTAAGTAATCATATGAATAATTACAAGTCAAAACACAGACGACAAATGAAACAATTTTACCCAAAACGCTCTTTAACATGGAATTTACAAAAGAACGGGTAATATAAAGTCATAAGTGAACCATATATGATATTATAACAATGATTATGATTCTGGAATAAGTCAATGACATTATCTAAATCATTATACAGGAGGTTCGGACACTTACGAAGCAAATCAGAACTAAGGTAAGGGAAATATCACAATCTCATTTTTATCCGAGATTGTTTATACTTTGGTATTTACTGGGGTGTATTTTATCATCCACATCCATGTTTCCTCAATATGTAATATTATTTCCATCCACCTACAATTGTTTAAATCCAATTTTACCCTTCGGTGAGTTTTTAGTAAAAGATATGAAAGGAATCTTTTGTCGTTTTTCGTACGAGGTACTTTTTGACTTTTCCGACAAAAGTACAGAAAGAATGTTTTTTTAACTTATACAAAATGAATAGATTTTTAAAACATTATTTTCAAGAAGCTTCCTTTAAAAGTTTTCAAGTTTATTTTTAACCAACTTCTTTTAGTTTAAAATTGTATGACATGTTAAGAAAGGAAAATGTTTTTGAAGTAGAAAGGATATTTTCCTCAAGAATGGAGTTCATGTGTTTTATCAAAATTATTTTCCATCTAAGATAATATTGGGTTCTGTTTCTATCCCTATTATTACATTGATTTGATTATGTTGTGATGGAATTATTTTTATGAATTCCTTTATCTTATATGAATTGTTTTATGATGTCATGTTGTTTAAGAATCCCATTTTTATTACATGGGTTATGCAATGATGTATGATATATGATTTTGTGGAACACATAAGAATGGTATCATTATGATATGGGTGGGAACTATATCTCCCTCCAATGTATTGGGTAAAGATTTTATATCTCATGAGATAGACATGGCTGGAACGGCAGGTTATACCGGTTCAGTGAAACAGGATTGAAACGTGGAGTGAACTCGGTTCAGAAATGGACTTTGTCCACTAAGATAGTCTTGGCAATGAGTCTTGACTAATAAGAAATGATTCTCTATGATTATGTGTGTATGACACAAAGTTTCATGTTTTAAGTTATGATTATTGTGATTTCATTTCACTACTATGATTTATCCCATGTTATGAAATTATTCTCTCTTTTGCAGGTTATGGTTTCCAAAATGTTATGTTCTTATGAATATGATGTGATTGATATTTCTTTTGTTTACCATTACTGAGAATTTGAGCTCACCCTTTTATTCTTTCTTTTCCCAGGATATAAAGAAAGGTTTTAGGTAAAAAAAAGAATATCTTTATGGGAGATGTTGAAGATCTTTCACCACGATTAGAAGATTATATTCCGAGTTTCCAAAGACACTAAACTATTACGGTCCTTGTGTGTGTGTTTTTGTTATGTACTAAGTATTCCGCAAAAGTAATGAAATTTCCATGTATGTTATGCTTCGGGTCTCTACATACTAACATCCTAATAAGCTAGGCATGAGATATAACTTCCTCAACTCAAAAGAGAAAAATTATATCTTGATCATTCAACTAATGTCATACCAACAATAATGAACCCAACACAAGATACCTCACCATGAATTCAATGTCATAGTATTTTCCTTTCATCAAAGTATGCGATAAAATGTAATACATTGGTAATGATCTCAATCCAGGGGACCAATACACATGTTTGTAGATACAAACAACTGATGACATCTAAAACATGGGATGTTCTTATTTGTAGGTCTTACCTCGTGATCTCACCTAATAGAGATCACTAAGTGAAAACTTCATGAGAAAAATCCTCAATGCATATGAGTCCCTAACACTTAATAGTTAGAAATCGATTATGTCCAGTTAGTATGATGGCTATAGACCATAGAACATATGTTTAAGATTAATTTCATAGTATCTTGAGGTTCTTATTACATACTGGGAAACACTATAACCTTTTGATACAATAATTAATCTATACAAATTATTATTCACATAGTGTATGTAGAAACATAAAAACTATAATGGTAATTGTACTTCATGTATAACTCACTATATACATTGTAATGTAATCGATATGTAATTTTTTGTTGGGTCTAGGGCACCCACCATTACAACACTAATGAATTTATAAAATTATTTATAATGGATCAAGCTAAGGAAATTAAAACTCCCATGAATACGACTTTAAAATTTACATTGGATGAATCCAATTAAACATTCAATAAAATAATTTTGAGAAGTATGATTTGTAGTCTACTTTAACTTATAATGACTCAACCTGATATCATGTTTAGTGTTTGTTTTTGTGCTCATTTTCAATCAAATATAATGGAATCTCATTTTAGAATTTTCAAAATAAATTTTCATTATTTAAAAAGATAAAAAAATCTTGGTTTATTTTATTCAAAAGGAAAATATTTTTTTTCAATGCTGGTTTTAGTGTATTTTAAATAGATATAAAATATACTATTTTAACTTTCCATATACTAGGAAAATACCTCATCTAATAGAGTAGTAACAATTAGAATTCAGTTGCTCTTTCTATTGATGAAATAAAGTACATAGCCACTGGGAGTTGTTGCTCCCAAATCTTATGGGTGCAACACTATATCATAGACTTTGGGCTAACATTTGACCATATCCTTATTAATTGAGATAATACTAGTGTAATAAATATCTCTAAAAATCCTATCGAACACTCTCACACCAAACACATTGATCATCGACATAATTTCATAAGAGGTAATTTCCAAAATGGTGATATTTTATTAGACTTTTTCCCAACAAAATATCAAATTTCTGATATTTTCACCAATAATTTAGCCCTTGATCATTTAAAAATCATTAAAGGTGAATTAGGAATGGTTCTATTATGAAATTATTTCATTTTATCTATGACTATCTTGAGGAAACTTTTAAAAATATGTTTTAATCTTATTTTAAAGGTTGTTATTAATCTTGATTTTATTTCTCTATTTACTTGTTAATGGATATGATCTCTTTATCTCACCAATTTTATTATTTGAGAGGGAGACTTATATTTATTTAATTCTGAAATTTTTCTTATGTGAGATCCTTTGTTTTCAAAATTAGTTAAATATTACTTTTCAAATTATTTTATCTTATCTTATTTTAAAAATTTCAAATTTATATTTTAAAATTAATTTTTCATCGTATTATTTAAAAACTATCTTTGATTCCTAGGATTTTTATTTGAAATATTTTTTTTCAACTCTTTTTTAAAAATTAATTTTTAAAACTCATATATGTATTTATTATTTTAATCAAAAATCAATTTTTATCTCTCTTAAAGAATATTAATTATGAGAAAAAATAGTTCATATAAACTTGTCTTTAACTTTTCTCTTGAGTTGTCCTTGAAGAAATGACAAAATAGAGACATATTTTCAAATAATAGTTAAAATTTAAAATATTAACCTCTATATTAATTTTAAAAGAATAAATTAATCAATTAGTGTGAATCTATTCCTTGAATAAAAGTGTTCCATGGAAAAAATTTGTACTTGTTTTATTTTTATGCATTTATTTTCTTTTTTCCTTTTCCTTTATTCTTTTATTTCTCTTCTTTATATTATATATTTTCATTTGACACCTTAATTATTAACTATTTATTTTTTCCTCTCTTAATATATAATAATAATATTTTTTGGGAAGTTTGGGAGTCAAGAAAGTGTTTCTCTCTTTTCTTATTTTTACTTTCCACATTCCCTTTATAATGATCCTATTATTTGAGAACTTTTTGAATTTAAGAAGAATTTTGATTTTTTCTTTATTATTTTTTTTCTTTTTTATCTTTTCCTTTACTTTCTTCTCTGTCTCTATAATATATATTGTTTTTGGAGTTATGGAAAATTAAATGAATTTTCAAAACCTTTTTCTCTTAATATTTCTTTTTTAAAGAAGTTTTTTCTCTTTCAAAATTATCCCTAGAGTCTTTCTTCAATGTATCTCTCTTTCTTCTCTATATTTTTTCTCTTTTTGATGTTTATATTATTTTTTATAATAAAAAATGGGTATAAATTTCCTAAAAATATTATTTTTACAAAGGAGTAAAAGTTATTTTTCTTTATTATTTTATTATTTTTATTTATTTACTTGGTGAATTATTCTTTCTTATTTATCCCTCTCTTGTACTTAAATTTATTTATAAAGTGGGAGATTTTAAAATATCTTTAAACTTTTCTTTATATTTATTAAAATCACACTTTATAAGTTTTCTTCTTGATCTCATTGAATAGGTTTTTAATCACATGAATTTACACCCCATATCTTTTATTCTTGATCTATGATTAATTTATCATTTTAAGTTAAGTAGTTTTGATCTTAAAAATGAGGATATTATTACACCCATATATATTATAGTTTTTTAATGATCACAAACACCCAACCATATTTCTAATGTTTTCATATAAGAATTTTTAAATATTTTTATTGAATTAAAATTTAGGAATTACATTGAATATTTGAGTTTATTTAAATATTTTATGAAGGATTAAAAATGTATATATCAATTCTTAAAAGACCTAGAATCACATTTTAATAACCATAGAATACTTTAAAGTGAATTGAAGGTGGATATAGTTGAATATGATTCTTTGTAGGCAATACTGGATACCCAGTATAGGGCACCGACTACCCAGTGACATGGTGGAAAATTTCCAAGTGTCTAGAAGGACTAAAAGATACTTGGTGGAGGAGAAAATGCTATTTGATGGCTCCACTAGTGAAGATTTTCCCTACCTGAAGGCCACCATCCAACTGCTATCCAATAGCATCTCATGGGTGGAGGATCTCCAGTAGCCCTTGACTATAGATATTCCACTAGATAACTAATAGAAGATACTAAATATTCAATGAAATCAAGTAATTACAAATGGGGGTGCATTTATTATGGTCAAAAGACCATAATTTCGGTCCCTCCTAAGTTTATTGCACCCAATGAATTCCAAAAGGTTCCTGATTCTTTTAGCTCCTATAAGGGGACCACATTGAATCCTTGAAGATCCACCTTGTGATATTTTCTTTTATAGACTTTTTTCTCAAATATCAATCAATAACAAAGCTCTTATATTCTAAATTTATCTCAATATACATAAAGTTATAAATTGCCTCAAGTCTCTCCATTCTCTCTCACATCATCTTATCCTCTATTGTATATACATACATCAAAGAGATTTGTGAGTGGCGTGAAAAGGGTTTACCTAAAGTAAACCCTCTATTTTCTCAACCAACATTCACCAATGGTTCACAATCTAAAATAGTGTTGGACGAGTCATTTGGATACTAATGAATCTCAATAGGGTGCTCAAAATCCACAACTGTAAGAAATTAATGTTTGTTCACTATTGAGAATAAGTGATTTATACAATATACCTATTATGTCAAGGGATGGAGTTGTAGGGTATCACATCAAGCATTTGATGAAATCCTTATTCAGTGTGTTTATAAAATATTTAATTTTACACACTACATAATTTAACATCAACATACATACTTTCATAAATTTGGTTCAATTGTTTCCATGATTAAATTTATTTGATATTATCACAAATAAAATTTATCAACTATTGTGATTTAGATTTATTAATTATTTTCTTTGTGATTTAATTTTCTAAAAAGGGAAATGAACCCCCCATATTTCCATAATCTCAAACTAACAAAAACATAATTAGGTTTCCAATTAAAAAGGAGAACATTGGAAGGAAGGGATATTATGGACAAGTAGGGAAACCATTATTTTAAAGTATGTAGATTATTCTTAATGTAATTTCATTTTCAATAAAGAATAAATCCCGTCAATAAGGAATATTTGAATAAAAATTGATATATGAAGATATAAATAGGGCATACCATATGAAATTAAATATAAAGCTTAAAGATAAGCACTATTACTCAAGAAAACAAACTGAGTTATGAAAGGCCCTTATATTTTAGAGAAGATATCATTCATAGAACACTACAAGGAATATAATGAATGGAAATGAAGTTTTAAAGTTAAAAAATAATTTATTATATTATAATTCAAGGGGGTAGTAGTTTTACAATACAAATGAATATTGGTTCATAATATCAAATAATTTCTCAATGAAGGATGATAGAGACACAAACTCTTAATTTTTATCTTTATTTCCTCAAACACTCTCTAAATTCATGTATAATAAACTTATCTATAATAATAATTTATTTTATAACCTTATTAATAAATATTACCACTTATACTCTTAATTTATAATCATTCTTCACACACACACACACACACACATATATATATATTAATTAGTTATTATTTTTTTTAATATTAGGTGTGAGTAATCTTGATCGTTTTGAACTAGTTTCCTGACCGCATTGTTAGTATCCGTTATTCTCCCAAATTTAATAATTATGAGATCATTTAAGGTACTAGAATCTATTCTTTATAATTATTTATAAATAAGAAATTTCATTCTATGGGAGTTTCTATTATGATCCTTAAAAATAAACTCAATGAATTTCATTTTTTGGTGATTTTTAACAAACAAGTAGTGGTATTTTAGATTAATTTTAGTATTATCATTAAATAACCAAAATAAAATATTTAATTTATTATTTATATAATATATTATCAGTAATTAATTTCTTATAATCATCCATGATATTATTTTACAATATTTTTTATATAGGTGGTTAGACTGATCAAACACGAATATACCATAATAAATGGATGATTATGATTATGTAAGTGGTTTATTTTGGGAATAATATCATTATTAAAAAAAATAATGATATGATTTATAAATTTTTATAGTTTTAAATAATATAAGATTCCTTAATAAATAATTAATAAACTAGATGAAAAAATGTGATACGCTACTTCATGGAGTTGGTAGTCCATACAATGCAGATTTAACATTTTCATTTCTCAAAGAATGAGAGGGAAAATGTGGATTTTAATTTTCCTATTAATAATAATAAATATATTAAATATTAAATATTAATTATTGAATTTCATATTTATAATCAATGAAGAGATGTGGTGGTGGAAAACGGAAGCCGTCACTTTATGAAGGCGGTAATCCGCACAACGCACAAATGATGGTTTCATTTTTCTTAATAGAAAAGGTGAAAGGTGATTAATAGTTATTAAATTTTCATAGTAACATAAATTATACAAAAAATAATGATTTAATTTTATAGTAATTAATCAATTAAATAAAAAAATTAAGATAAAAAGGAAAATAATTTAGGAAAAAAAGAGTACTCACTTTGAAATCATTATGTTTCCTTAGAGGATTTTTTATAAATCGAGGTATTAAGATAATGTTTTTTGAAATAAATCTCAAGGAAAAAGAATAAGATTATAGTTAAATAGAAAAGGGTAGATTTTTAATAGAAAAAATAATCCTTTGAGTGGTCTTGAAGGGGTGGTGAGAGGCCCCTTTTATAAGTGGTGAGAATGGAATATTTGTAATTATAATAACTTAATATAAAGTGATAACATGTTAAAATTATAAATTAGATAAAAAATGGAAAATAATGGAGTGGGAGATAATATAAGGTCAAAAATCCCTTAAAAATTTATTTTCAAACATTTTTAAACATATTTTTAAGTCTTTTAGTCTTAGAATTTTCACATTTACCATTTTGGGTTTTATTGTGGGAACTAATTGTTACATTTGTAATTTAATTTAAATTAATAAAAATAAATTATAAATTATTAAATAATTTGGAACTATAAATTAAAAATATAAAATAAATTTTATCATATAAAAATTATATGTGTAAAAAAATCAATTTTAACATTAGCGCATATAACACATGAAAACTCATTTATATAAAGTGTATTTTTGAGCTTAAAATTTTTGTGTAGGGTAAAATTATTGATGAATTTTATTTTAATGATATAAATTGGTTTATTATAAAACAAATAAATTTATATATATTTAAAATAAATCCAAAACCAAAATTTACCAAAATATTATTTAATTAAACGAAAAGACCAAAAATAATTTTTATTGGAAAATATTACTTAGGTTACTAAAATGTTTATCATAGGTTTTATAAATTCAAAAATAGTATATTATAAATGTATAGTTTTAATTCATAAATAAATATTTGACTAATTAAAAGGTTTTATATATTTCTTGGTATTTTTTATAAATTCGTAAAATTTATAGTTTTGGTAAAAAATATATGCTCCACTATTCACTTAAAAATTCAAAATTTTAAGAAAATCCAAAAAATTAATATTAAGCTAATATTATCATTATAAGTCCAAAAATTAATTTAATTTTTTAAAATTAACATTATATAATTCATAAATATAAATTTAAAAAAATAATCTTTTAGGCATATTAAGTGCTCTTCTAAAATTAGTTCTAAAAAAATATATTATATTTGAAAAATATCCATTTTAGAGAAAAAATTTAAGTATAAAAATATTTTATTTCTTCTTAGATGCACTAGTTGAATCATTTTTAAAAGGGGCCTTTATTTCATAATTTTGTTACAAATGTTTGTATATGCTTATTTAACGACTACCTTATAGTGGTCAATATCTATTTTATTAAAAAGTGCCATGGTCTATTAAGCTTTAGTGTTACATATAGAGTAAGACATAAAACACAATATTTATTTAATTGAGAAAATATTCTAAAATATTAGGGTGTTTATATTCTCCTTTAGAAAATCCTCTTCAAGAGTAGATATTATTTCCTTATGAGAAATCATATCTAGCTTAAATGATTGAGATAATGGAGAGGATCACCAATGAATATATGATTATTGTGAGGGAATATGTAGATGTATTCCTCAAAGAGTTGTATATTCTTCATCTTGATTGAGAGGCTAAGTTATTAGTTGATAATACGCATGGATCTCTACTTAAATTAAATATTACTTATAGAATAGACCTTATTGAACTGGAAAGACAAAATAATCTAATGTAATTGTAACTGGACAAGGGTTTTATATTCCTAGGTGATTCACCATGGTATGAACTGATTCTTTTTTTAAGATGTAGGATGTGTCAATGCATATCTACATCAATTATCATGAACTCAATAAGATCATGATAAAGAATAAGTATCCACGACCATAAATTAATGACTTATTTGATCAACTATGTGGATTTTGGTACTTATCTAAGGTGGAAATTTAATCAGGATATCATCAATTAAAGTTAAAGGAGTATATTCCCAAGATCATCTTCTATACATGGTATAAACTGTAATGAATCAGCCCAGTCCATTCATACTACAGATGCCCGAATCGTCCCACCACTAGCCTGATTTCCCCCCTTCCATGAACACCAATAACTACCAGATCACATATAGGGTTAGGTATAGTTCTAAAATTATGGTTTTGGGTGTTTAAGGTTTGGACATATGTGTTCTTGCATGTGGGATCCTTGTCCTTAGAATATTACATGTTCCAACTCACCACAACTTTCTTCCGGATCAATTTCCATCGGTTTTAGGTAGGTGCTTATTTTTTCCACTTTTTATTACATGCCTATAATTACTTAATATTTGAAATTTATTTATATTTTAAATTATACCTATATATATGACCCATAAGGATCATGGATAATTTAAAAGTGGTTTGAAACCTTGTCATGAGATGATAATTCTTTCCAATTGTTTGTAAAAATACCCGATTGTCTTTTAAAGAATAATTTTGATTTTACAAATTGGTGGTGATCATAGAATTGATGTTTTAAAAATTATTCTTGATTTAAATTGGGTTTCAAACTAAGTGTTTGGGGTTGTTTATTTCAAAGGGATGTTATAACCTTTGTTTTGATGTTTTTAAAGCTTTTGATATTTCTAAATGATTTGGTTGATTTTAAAAGGGTGCATTTCCCATTGGGGGTTGTATTTTGAAACTCATTGTGGATTTTACTATTTTCAAAGGTGTTTTTAAAAAGGAAAGTTTAAGTTCCCATTTTAGTTTCAAAGGTGATTTGGTGGAATGTATTTGCATTCCAAACGTGTTTTCAATGTGATGGTACATTTGGAATTTTATAGAAATGAGTTTTGATAAATGATGTGAGACCATCTTGAGCCCCTTATAAACCTTATTTACTATTGTGACTTGTTACCACTTGTGGTAATGTTTATTATTATTAACTTTGATATTCTATTTGTGTTTTTTTATGCATAAGGATACTTTTTGATGGTAATAGGTGGTGCATGAGTTGTTTTTGAATGCTGATTACTTGATTAAGGAATGTATGATTATTGACCCCTACTTTTGATTTTTCATGGTGAACCATGGTTAATTAGGTATGAAACAAAGGTGGTTGAGGCCCTGATCTAGTCTAGTTATTAAGAGTGTTACCCTTAGGATTGAGAGATCCCATAGTGGGAATGTTCTGTCATGATACCGTATGTTCTCAGGGGTAGTTGGGGACCGAGAGAACCCCACTGGGGACCTTGAGAGATCATGGAAGACCATGTGAGTCTCCATATATTTATATTCACATTATGTGATATATTTTATACTAGGTTAATTCTAAGTCATGCTATCACATGTTAGATCCTAGAGGTCAGTACCATGAAACCAGGATCCTTATCAGGATCATTTAGGGTACTTGTTTTGTGTATAAATTGTATCCCCTATTAATCATACTCTTGTGTGACACATATGTTACTCTTGATGATTTCTTCTATTATACGACTTGAAATAGTGGTTCCTACTTGTGTTCTTTATTCCTTATTTGTGTGTTTTAATTTTAAAATGTTTTAAAAATATTTTTTAAAAGGTTTTTAATGAAGGAAATGGAAATCATGAATTTAAATTATTTTCAAACTCTTTTTAGAAATGAGTTTTAAAAAGTGTTCTCTTATGAAAAAGTGGAAAATGGTTTATTTTGAAACTCAAATTTTGTGTGATTTTTGAAATGGGTATTTCTAAAATAGGTGATTATAAAATGGTTTTAAATTGATACTTTAAAATGTTATTTTTTCCAAGCAGTTTAATCTAGGGAAAAGTGTTTCCCAAGTGATTTTTCTAATTTAATAAAAATATTAGAGAATGTTTTTTAACTCACATGTGATTTATTCATTCTTTTTAAACCATATTAAAATTTTTTATTTTTATAATTTATTTCACACTAGAATTATTAATATTTAATATGATAGATACTACTTAGTTTTGGCATGTTGTTGTGGCCTAATGAGTGTTTTTGTGCTCACACCTATATTATTATCTTAGTTGCAGGTTATTGGTTTTCCTATGGACCACACTTTGAGCATTTATTTATCTAGGGACTTGAGGTGAGTTATGTATTTTATTAAATTATTCCTATGGTCTCTATTATTTTATTTAGTAGGGCCTTCTTTTACTTTTCATAGAATGCCTGATGTGTGGCCCTTTACTTGGTTTACTTTGGATAATTATGATTTTATTGCTTTCTATAGATGAAGGGTAGTAATAATTGCTGGTGGATGAAGTAAATAAATTTGGTGGGTGTATTTTCATTATGGGAGAGGGATATAGGGGGTGTGAGGGAGGTTTTTGGTGCTCGTTCTATTAATTGATTTCATATTCTATTGTTTATTTATTCTTTCCTACCATTTTGTTTCAGCATGGATGTATGATATATGGATGAGTAATGATAGATATTTGTTATATTAATGTTGTAATATTTAATCTAATTATTTGGTGAAAACATTCCTAATATGTTCCAATGATTCCCAAGCATTAGTTACCAGCCTGTGGGGATCTACAACACTCTTCGGGTTAGTGGCAGGTCAGGCTGAGCATCTGTCGGGTAGAAAACTAAATTTGGTTCGTTGTAAATTATATCATATATTAGGTTATTATTTTCCATATAAGAATAATCCTTTGTATGACCCTTTTTTATTTGGGGTGTTTTTAGTTTGAAGATAAGGTTGTTGAGACACGGTAGGTTGGTGCAGGGAGAGTGTTTGAAAATCTTTTCACCTCGAGCTCGAGTTCCCTTGGGTACTTGGATTTTTCCTTTTATGTTGGTTTGTTTTGTGATAGAATTGTTATATTATGGTTTTATTCCAATTGAAGTGGTGTTTTGATCCTCACTGGTATTTCTTGATTTTCCTTGGTGTTTATATGTGATGTTTTATGATGGTGAAAAAGAAGTAAGTTAAGATGTGAGGTTGGTTCGTAGGGCCTAAAAAACCATACAGTGATCGAAAACTTGATCCTAGACACGATCAAGGAATCATTGAATGATTGGCATGTGGATTTAAACCATGTGACCAAGTTGTGCATGACTTCACATACTAGTTGATTTTTCTATTTAGGCTGCTTGACCATTGAATTTTCCTGTGTGTTAGGGAAACAAGTTAAGAGTCATGGTCAGTCTAGTGATATGTTAGCATCTTTGAATAGTGTTCCTGGTTAAGGATTGTGTTATGTATTTTTTTATGATATTATGATGTGATGTAAAATTAATTTTTGTGGGTGAAAAATGGCTTTTACAAAGTAAGGCCTTAGAGTTTTTTTTGTAAAATGAGGTTGGTTTCAATTTTTTTTTGAAAGAGTTGATTTTAATTGAAATTTAGAAAATGATTTATGTGTTATTTATTTTTATAAACAAGTGAACATGGTGATTTAAAATATGGGTTTCCTATTTAAGGAAAACTGGTTATTTCCAAATTGATTTTTGTGGAATTTTTGTTCTTTTTTCCCTTGTTGAGTGTATTAAAAAAGTTTGAGTGATTTGAAAAATGCTTCAAACAGTAAAGTGATTGATTTATTTTGAGACATGGAATGGGGTTTTGGTTTAAAAAAATTTGTGTTTATTTTTAAATATATTTTGTAAACATTTTAAAATTAACCAATTAAAGTAAGGGTTTTTGGTTTGAATTTTATAATGGTTTCCATTTGGTTTTTAATGAAATAAGGACCAAATTTTAGGGGTGCCCTGGTTTTCAAAAAAGGATTTTGGAAAAGCATTTCATGTTTTATCAAAGATTGGTTTTTTGTACCTTGTGGGTGTTAGGATATCTTGAGGGGATTTTAGGTACATTACTATATAAGGTTATATGCCTCATGTTTCTTGATGTGATACCCCCTCCTAGAAAGGTTGAGTGTGAAAGTAGAGTGTTCATCTTAGGGGTTCTTCTCTTATTCAAAACTACCCAGGCTCTAAATGGGGCGACATGTGAGGTTTCCCTTTTCAAAGTGACATGATTTAGTTTTATCTAATGTAACATTTATTTATTGGTTCCTATGGATATTTTTGGGTTCAGTGGTTTAGAACTACGAGATTTGGCGTGATAGTGGGATCAGTGAGGATTAGCTTTCTTATTGACTCTTGTGTGAGCTTGGGTTGATAATTTTTCCTTGGTTGTTTTGGGGAGAGTTTGGGGTTTTATGGATGAGAGGAAATAATTTTGAGTAACCTTAGGCTTATTGGTGGTGTCTTTTTTTAGACAATGATCCATTTTGGGATTTATACTCATATAGTTTAAATTATATTTGGCTTGAGAAAGTTGTGCCCAATGATTCTTGGGTTCTTCTTTGGTTTAACATTATGACCGTTTTTCCCTTTAGGATTTTCTAATGCCTCATTTCTTGATGGATGTTATTCCCTTGTGTGTTGTAGACTATGTAAAGTTATGTTCTTGTTTATTTGGACATCGGTATAACCTAGGGCGAATGCTTACATAAGTGGTGTGTAGTTTATTTTTGGTTGGGTTTTAGATTCCACTAAGATATGTTATCCATCAAATTTATTGTGGGATGGTAATCCAGGGATTCAGATATGAACAACCTCGTATAATAGTGTGACCCTTTGGTTAGATCCCCATAGTTTCTTAACAAGGCATATCTTCTATTATTGTGTTACTTGTTTGGATTCCATGTTTTGGGGGATCAAGTTTTGTGATTATTTGGGATACCAGTTTCTTGATTTTAGTATTGACCAGTGGAGTTTTGTAGATCCCCTTTGAAGATTTTGGGGATATGGTAGCTCAATTAAATTATTGTGCTTTGTGGTAAGAGGATTCCAGTTGTTCAGCCATTTTAGTTCATTTGTAAATGGTGGGTAGACTAATAACCAATCTCTGTATATTTTTAGTTTTTATTTGAAATATTATTGGTCGGTTGATGATCAGTTTTGTTTGAGAATTTACTTGATTGTTTAAGGATTACACTATCTATTGAAAATTGCCTTAGAATTATTTTTACTTTGAATTATACATTAACACGATACTTTTTGGGGATATAAAGTGGTATGGTGGGGAGTTAGTGACACCACCATGTCACTGTATTTTTTATTTTTATATAGATTTATGATTTTGGGGCTTGTTTCAAGTTTCCATGATGTTTTGGCCTAACAATTTGATTTTTTTTGGTTTTCCTTCAGTGAATGGTTAAGGTTCACAGATTGAAGGAAAACTGCATGGGAACCCTTATGTTCAGTTCATTTTAAGTTCACATGGTTGAGGTTTTATGGGTTATTCATGGTTTTTCTATTTTTTGTGATGCCTAAGAGAAAATGTGTGGGGAAAGGTTTTCCAAGGTAGTGACTTGTGCATTTTGTCCCATAGTTAGGAAAACCATGTGGCCTAACCATGCGGTTTTCCTAGGTTTTAAAAAGTTATTTTTTTTGATTTTTCATTTATTTAATTAAACCCCCCTAAACTAAAAAATCACCTCATCCCTCATCTCCCAATCACGTGATAACCCCACATGCCACCTTCCTCCTCGTACGATGCCACTCCACTCATCGAACCTCTTTATCCATCGATTCCAAGCATTTCTATCTTGTGATATTAAAGTGGTAAGCTTTCCTTTCCTAATCTTCTTCTTATCCCACCCTTTATCACCTAATTTCCCCTCTTACATGAACCTTAATTACTATAAAGACATGGATAGGGTTAGAGATGATTTTAAAATTATGATTTTGGGTGTTTAGTGTTTGAAGGGATGTGTTCTTGTGTGTGGGAAACTTCACCTTTGAAGGATATATTTTCAGCTTACCACAACTTACTTTTATCCCAATAACCAATGGTATAAGGTAGGGATTTATTTTCTATCTCTTTATATCACATTCCTATAAACTTTTTATATTTGAAAATGATTTATCTTTTAAATTATTCTTATATATGTAACCCATGAGGGGTATAGATAATTTAAAAGTGGTTTGAAACCTTATAATGGGACGAAAATCCGTGAAAAGTGTTTTTGAAAATTATTGATTGGATTTTAAAGAATGATTTTGATTTTAAAAAGTAGTGGAAAACCCTAGATTGATGTTTTAAAAAATTATTATTGATTTAAATTGGTTTTCAAACAAAGTGTTTGGGGTTGTTTGTTTCAAAGGGATACGTTAAACTTTATTTTTAGGTGTTTAAAGATTTTGAGATTTCCAAATGAGTTGGTTGATTTCAAAAGGGTGTGTTTCCTATTTGAGGTTGAATTTTGAAACTCATTGTGTCTTTGAATGTTTTTAAAGGTGTTTTTAAAAAGTGAAGAGTGAGTTTCCATTTGAGTTGCAAAGGTGATTTGGTGAAATGACTTGTAATTCCAAGTATAATTTAAAATTAATGACCCATTTTAAATTTGATGGAAATGAGTATTCATAAATGACATGAGACCCTCTTGAGCCCCTTTTGAACATTGTTTCTAGTTTTGGCTTGTGACCCCTTATGGTAATGTTTATTATTATTACATTATATATTATATTTTTGTTTGTTATGCATGGGGATGATTTTTTGAGGGTTGGAGGTGGTGTGTGAGTTGTTTTTGAATGCCTATTCTTTGAGTAAGAAATTTTTTATTTCACATATATACTTTTTACTTTCCATGGTAAACCATGGGAAATTGGGTAGATGATTAAGGAGGTTGAGGTATTAACCTAGGCTAGTGATTAAGATAATTTCCCCCAAGACCAAGAGAGACCATGGTATGGGCATTCCCCCTTGATATTTAGTGTTCTCATGGGTGTTTGGGGACTGAGAATTCCCAAATGGGGACCATGAGATCCCAAGGAGGATCATGTGAGACTCCACCTGTTTTTAATCATGTTATGTAATACAATTTGTCCTAGGGCCATTCTAATTTATGCTAGCATATGTTAGATCCTATAGGTTAGTAAAATGAAACTATAATGCTTATTTTAATCATTTAGAGAATTTATTTTTTTTATCAATCGTATATCCTATTTATTATACTATTTATTGACAAATAGGTTCTTATCAATGTTTTCTTTTATTGTATGGCTTGAAATAGTGGTGTCTTCTTGTGTGATTTATTCCTCATTTTCTTTTTTTACTTTTCAAATGGTTTGAAAAGAGTATTTGAATGGTTTTTGAAGAAAAAAAATAGAAAATATGAATTTAAATTTTTATTATACTATTTTTATGAATGATTTTGAGAAAGATCTCTCGTGTGAGAAAAGGGAAAATGGTTTATTTTGAAACTCCAAGTGCATGTGAGTTAAAATGGGATTTCATAAAAGATGTGTTTATGAAATGATTTTAAAATGATAATTTAAAATAGTGTTTTGGAAAAGTGGTTTAGGATTTGTAAAAGTGATTTCCAAATTATTGTTTTAATTTAATAAAATTTTTTGAAAATGAGTTTTAAATCAGATGTGATGTGTTGTTGTTTCTTTTTAAATCCTCATGGAAATGGTTATTTTTCTATTTTATTTCTCAATAGAATGATTAGTATGTAATATGAAGGTGAATACTTAGTTTCATAAGGTTTTGGTGGTGTACTAAGTGCTTTTGTACCCACAAATATATTATCATCTTAGTTATAGGTTCTTGGATCTCATTTGAATTTCTCTTTGAGCATTGATTTATATAGGTTCTTGAGGTGAGTTATTTATTTTTTTACAATAAGACCATGGTTTATATTACATTATCTAGTAGGAATTCATTTTAATTTTCATAGAATGTCCATTTTCTGACCCTTTACTTGGTTTAGTTTGGAAAATTTGACTTTTATTTCTTTTTATGGACATATATTAATAATAACTACTGGTGACCAGAGTAAAGACATTTGGTGGGTGTATTTTCCTTGTAGAATATGGGGAATAAGGGTGCGAGGGAGGTTTTTGGTGCTTGTTCTATTTATCTCTTTCTCATTCTATTGTTTATTTATTATTTTTTTGTGTTTTTGTTTCAGCGTGGAAATCTGATATATGGGTGAGTCATGACTTTTTTTTGTTATATTACCATTATCATATTTACTATGATTATTAGGGGAAACCATTCACAAGTGTGTTCTTATGATACCCATGCACTAGTTTCTTGTATGTAGGGATTGGTAACGCCTTTCGGTCCAGTAGAGGGCTGGTCCAGATGCCCATCAGATAGATATATTGGGCCAATTTGTTACATGGATGCTATGAGTTTGTAGCGATACCATTTAGACTCTAAAATTCTTGATAATTTTTATAGTCCTAATGAATAGAGTTGTTAAATGTTACCTCGATAAATCCATGGTGGTATTTATAGATGATATTATCATATAATCTAAAATAAAGGAGGAACATGTGGAGAATTTTAGTACTGTGATAAAGACTTTAAGAAAGGATAAATTATATGCAAATCACAATCAATTTGAGTTTTGGATTTAGAAAGTAAAATTCTTGGGGAATGTTATCAAAATTAAATATATATCTATTGATCCTTCAAAGACAATGAAAATTTAGGAATGACCCATAACAATATCTGTAAAAAATATCCATATTTTCTTTCGGTTAGTTGGGTACTATCGATGATTTATAAAGAAATTATCTCTATTTCATAGTTCACAAATAAAGATAACGCATAACGGAGTAAAGTTTCTCTAGACATATGAATGTGAATAGAGCTTTAAGGAGTTGAATAAGAGGATAATAAATATAATTATACTCATAATTAATACATATGTGGAAGGATTTGTGATCTATATTGATTATTCAAAGAAGGGATTATGATGTTTCATCATGTAAAATAGTAAACTCCCATATGTCTCAAGACAGTTAAAGATTCATGAGAATAATTATCCAAAACATGATCTAAATTTAGCCGAAGTATTATTTTCATTAAATATTTATAGGAATCATCTCTATGGATATAATTGTGTCATATATATACATTAATCATAAGATCTTGAAGTATATATTTATATAAAAGAATCTCAACACACCAAAAAAGATGGTTAGTACTGATCAAGGACTAGGATTTCTTAATCCATTACCATCCCAAGATGGTGAATAAAGTGAAATATTCTCTATATAGAAAATATCCTACAACACTATCCATGATGAGAATAGAGAAGGATCAAATCTTATTTGACATGTAAAGGATGGACATGGGAATCATATGGTAATAATCAACATCCTACCTTTCTAAAATGACCGCTCAACTATCAAAACTGGAGAAAATTATGAAAGATAAAAGGGATGATGTTCAGATACAAAATAATGTTTATTATATGAGAAATAGAGAATCCTTATAGTTCAACATTGATGTAGAATGAGTTGTAAAATTTGGGTTATGATTAAGGTTACCATCAAATTTTAAGATAAATGAGTTATTAATTGATTCTTATAAATCAAATTTCTCTATCCACTAAGGAATAACAAATATGTACAGAGATCTATGAGATAACTACTAGTGGGAAAATATGAATAATGAGATTACAGGATATAAATTAAATTTATTAGTATTCCAACAATTGAAAAAAATAAAAATTACAAGAGGATGATTCAACCACTACCCATAATTTTATGGAAATTAGAGAAATTACAATGTACTTTCTCATGATAATTCCAAATACATGAAAATAAAAAAAATTCTATATTGGTTCTAGTGAAATTTATCATAAATAATTCTCTCTTAATAACTATTCAATAAGACTTCTCACTTAATAAACTTAAATATATATACATTAGAGATGTGTTGAGGCTACATAGAACACCATTATTGATTGTATCTGATCAATACTTGAGGTTCAACTCAAAGTTAGAGAAAATTATTCAACATGGATTTAACAAAGAGATGAACTTCAATATATATTATAGCCTTTACATTTATGGAAAATTTGAATAGACTATCCAGACACTTGAGGATATTTTGAGATATTTATTTATGGACTTTAAAGAAGTATGGGATAAAAAAATTCCTCTAGTTGAGTTATCATATAATAATAACTTCCACTCAAGAATTTAGATGCCACATTTTGAATCCCTCTATAGAAAAAAGTATAGAACAACATGCGAGGTTGAATTTGGAGAGGGTAAGTTATTGGGACTTGAAATGGTTGATGAAATGATAGATAAGGTTAAATCCATTCAACAAAGTTGATATAAGAGCTATGCTGGTGATAAAGTGTTCCTTTATATGACCCCATGGATTATATACATGAGGTTTGAGAAGAAGGGAAATCTAAGTACCTGGCCATTTGAGATTCTTGATTGAATTTGAGCTGTGGACTATCGACTAACACTCCCACCAAACCTATCTCAAGTGAATGAAGGTTTCTATATATCCCTATTGAGGAAATACATACTTGATCCATCACATGTACTAAATCCAAAGGTGATATATTTGAAGAATGATCTATATTCATAGGAGAAATCAATAAAGGTATTGTATTGAAGATATTAAGTACTACAGATAAAGACCTCCCATATGGTCAAAGTTTGGTAGTGAAATCATAAGTTTGAGGCATTTAAGTGGGAACATGAATATTTAGTGATACAAAAGTACCCTCACTTATTTTTATATAATTAATGTAATTTTAAGGGTGAAATTATTTTTAAGGAAGGTATAATGTAATAACCTATGATTTTAGTATATATTTCTCTTCAAATAGATTTTATATGATCAGTAACTTATTTAACACACTACACCGAACTAAAACTAACCATGATATATTAATGAAATAAAATTGTAAGTATTAAATGTGACTATTATAACATAGTCATTAAATTTACTAGTATAAATACAAGAAACCACATTATGAAATCTATATATAAAAGATAAGAAATGACATAATAAAATTATAGTCTTCCTTATGAGGCTCATTTTTCTGAGATTGGAAAGGAGGTACCATCCCCAAGGCTTTCTCTAGACCATGCCCAAGTTGAGTTTCAACAAGTACGACATGAGAAAAATCATCTACGAGAGAAGTTCAAACTCATAGAAGTCACAATGGGGTCCATTATTTCTGAATCCCCACCCTCTATTACCACCATTACTTATCATACCCTTAGATATTACATAGAGGTCTTAAGGTACTTTTTAAGTAGAAGTTAGAATGATATGTAAATATTAATGTAAGAAATTTTTTATACTTTCACATTATTTTATATGTTTTTTTATAAAATATAATTTTAAAATAAATTTAAAAGGTTACATTTAATTATAATGTTTTGATTAATACTTAAGAAATATTTAATTAAATTTAAAAAGCATAAATAAGAACATTTAATGTTAAAAAGTCATATTTTTATAAGTTTTTTATTTTTTAATATATTAGATATTTTTATCTTAATAAAATAAAATGATCACTATTGAATAATTAATTTAATTAAATATAATAATATATATATATATAAACTAACATTCATTTAATGAATTTTACTTGTCAATAATTTTTTTTATGCTTAAAAAAATATATATTTTTCTAAAAACTGTTTTCCAACGTTATGGGTTTTAATATTATAATTATTTTTTGTTACTTTTTGATGTAGAATAAAATAAATAAGATTTAATCTTTTGAATTACCATGTCAAAAATATTTAATAAGGTTAATTTCATTTTTATTCATAAAAATAAGTTACCAAGTTCAAAAAATGGTTCTTAGGAGAAAGGTTAAATTAAGGTAAAAGTATTTAATCTTGGGGTAAAAACCTAAAATATCATAAAAAATTATATTTAAATAATCAAGTGAGGGATTTATAAAACTACCCTAATAGTATCTTCATTATTTTTCAAATTTGGATCTACTTTCCTTGAAAATTAATGTTCTTTTTATTTTAAGTAATAAGTATTTACAAAAATGTCACTCCTCTCACTTATAAAAGGGCCCCTTCACCACCTCACTTCTCCTTACAACTTAAACATAATAACTAAATAAAGATCTAAAAAATTACATCCCAATAATCTTATCTAAATCCTTAAGGTTCTGGTTTCATCAAAATACCATCCTTCAAAGGCATAATCCAATTATCAAAGGACTTGTCCTAAGAATTAAGGTAAAAACTCTTTACTGTTCTCTCATTTATCATCCTTTAAAACTTTATTCTTTTAAATCCTATAAATCTATTCAAACCATCCTAATATAATGGAACCAATATCATTAATATATTTAAATATTATTATGTTAATATAATAACCATTATTTATCTTCAACCCATCTGTTCTATAATGAAATCATTTCTCATATCATGGTCGGTTAAAGACCTCCATAGAAAATGTATTTTATTTCTAACCATTTCATTACATGAATGGTTATAAAAAATTATTTAATAAATAAATATAACATTTATGAAAATGTTAATATTGTTTATAGATAAATTGGTCATTACATTAATGATATTAATAATAAATGATCATAGTAATTTTAATCACCCAAAATGACCGTACAAAGTCATATTTTATAATTTGAATATATTTTAGATAATATATTGATTTTTTAACATTTGTGATACTATAATTATAATGAATATATATCTCAAATTTTTTAGTGATTATAAAACTATTTTATAATAATTTTGACCATGTTTAAGAACCCTTTGGATTGGAGAAATTATTAAAGATTGTTGTTTGTTGTATTTATTATTAATAAAGTCATTAGTAAAGTCATTTGTATGTAAGAATGGATCATAAATATTTATAGGGATCATTATATATCTAATCATGATTCCATATTTAGTAAGGATGAATTATTATGTTCATAAGTATCATCCGGTGTAGTGTATTCATGAGTCTGATACGCATAACCATAAAATTTTCCTATGTGTAAGCATCAAACCAATATACATAAACATAAATTGCTTGTATGTTTAAGGATAAGTAGTTTTTTATGAATTATTGAAACTTATATAATCATCATTCCATTTGTGTAAGGATCAATACATAGATATTTTTTGATAAATTTTACTAAATGAAATTATAAATTACCAAAATTATTTTTTGAAGAGAAATGAATCAGTTGATACTAAAGATTATAATTAATGATCAAGACATCAAAATTAAATTTTGATTCAATTTTTATGAAGAATTAGTGATCCTCATCCCATGAATAACAACATCAAAAACAATATCAATCAAATAGGAATCACTTAAAATGGAACTAATATTATTTTCAATAATAATGCAGATATCTAATGGGCCGATGCTTTACTATGAATCTGATCCCAAATCACAGGATTATGAAGCTGTGATGCAAGATGAGTTATTTATGAAAATTGAGTTATATTTAAGCTATGTTTTTAAGAGAATTTGTGCCATGATATATTCTTCATGCCTCAAGTGTTATTTTACTAGGTACCTTTTCATGTATAAGTGAAAAATGATTTTTATTAAGTCTTTTAGTGTATGAATTATTTGAAAAAGTTAAAATATTATTATTTGAGAAGATAATCTAAAAAATATAAATTCTGGAAATTATCTTTGAAAATAAATCATGAGAGACCAACCCATGAGAATATCTTGGTGAAAATTATATGAAAAGTCATGAGTTATAAAAATGGATATTTGATAATTGTTCAATTTGGTAGTAGGATAGAGACATATTTTAATACAAAATTAGGTTATATAAAAATCACATTATAAGTTAATGTTCCAATTGTAAAAAAAAGTTGATTGATCAAAGAGAGAAAATATTGCTTCTTTGAAATATTAAGGCTATTGAAAATTTGAGATATGAGGAAGATTAAAAAATAAGCTCATTTTTATGCACTATTGGTGTGTGCATAAGACCAAGTGAAAGAGAAGTATAAGAATTGTCTAAATCCATGGTTGAGTAAAGTGATAAAATATAAATATATCAAATCTTTCAGTGTTTAGAAAAAGAATAATGAAAAATATAAGTTCTTTTAGCTAAGGTGGTAGTATTCTAAAGATTTATTTTTTCTTGAGTTTATAGAGCTTATTTTAAGAAGAAAAATTTGATCCATAAAAGGTTTTTTATACAATGAGTTGAGAAGATTGAGTTCTTCAATGTTTATTCACCTGGTAGATTCTGGAGTAGTTCTTCTTGAATAATGCAATCAGTGTATTTTAGATATTATCTTCCTGGACCAAAGAGATGGTTCTTTTATATTTTGTTGAAGCAATATTCACTAAAAATAAGACATGTCACGTCTGGTGCTATTTTATTTCATTATAACCATCAGGATACAATGGAACCCACAAGAGGTAGTTTATGTGCTATGAATAATGCTCTTAGGATAATTATGGAAACCCAATCCATAAAAAACTTTATTTTATAATTATTAACATAATTTTAAAATAAATAAACATTGAGGATTTGGAGATCTAGTGTGTTTAGAAGATTACAAATACAAATATATCAAATTAAACATAAAAACATCATATTTATTTAAAACTCCACATAGTTATCCTAATATCCATGGATCTTCTAAAGCTACATAGGATATCCTTGGAAAATTATATATGGAAAAGGGTGATCCCAAAATCCCAGTAAGGGAATAAACATGTTAATGAAGCTTAAAATCAGAGTCAAGTGACATAACATTATATCATAAAGAGGATTATCATAATCATGGAGACATGAAATATGAAAATGATATCATAATATCATAAACATTTGGAAAAAATATAACACATGATATCATAAACACAAGTCAAGGGTCATTCCCAAGATGATCATCATAAAGTGAAAAAATTACCATGGTGGATTTAGGTTCACTCCCCAATCCTTTACATAACATATCACGAGATATAAAAATTTACCAAATGCATTTGAGGGTAATATAATTCTGGTCCCACCTATAATAAAAATCAAAATCATATATATGTGTTCCACATGAGAAAAATAAACCATACATAAATCATAAGTATGATCAAACCCATGAGAAGGAAGTGGGTTTCGTAATTCCAATTCATGGAATAACTGAAGGATAATTCATAAGGATTTTAAAGATAATAAGGAATTAAATCATTTGGGATGTTAATATTTAAAAAATAAACATAAGTATTGAATATCAAGTTCCAATTTATGTAATTAATGAGAAGTTTCTTAGCGAATAATGAATAGAAATGTACCACATGGGTGAAGCTTTTATGAAATGACTAAAGGATCCTTTTAAAGAAAGAAAGAACTTATTATTTTACATAAAACCATACTTAAACCAATATGATTATCAATAAAATAATGATGGTTTTTAGAATATATTCATGATTTAAAATCATTTTATGGGGGTGATTCTCGATATGATTTTAGAAATCATAATGTTCCCCTAAACCATGTTTATATAAAAAATGGTAATTTTGATGGGAACTAAAAATATGTATAACCAAAACAATTAAATATATATTTTAATAGATATATATGTAAGGTAAATAAAATAAAATAAAATAGGTACATGAGAATAATATTTCATAAAAGGGAGAAAAATAAAGAGAACTTGTAATCAATAAGTCTCTAGGGAGGTATAGAAAATCCCTTATAATCTAGCAAACACATTAGTCGAAATCAATTTGAAGAAAAGAACATGATTTAAATTTATATATCCCCTGAATTATAATTAAATAAAGTATAAAACATTAATGGGATGATAAATCAAATTTACACCATAAAAATAGAATCATGGTGTATAAAACATATCATGTCTCAAAGAGAGGAATTTGAGATAAAAACCCTTATATATTTTGAAATGTTTGAGTCAAAACCCCATAAGATAAAAAACTTTTAATAGAATATTGAAATTAATGAAATATAATAGAATCATGATTTATAAAAATCAAGAGGAATTAGATACACCATTCCAAATAAATCATAGTGTATAATAATAAATATGTCTCAATGGGTGAAAATTGAGACAAGAAACCCTTCCAAATTAAGGAAAATTCAAATAAAACCCCCTTGAAAGAGAGAAATACTTAATTTGAAGTTAAAATACCATGAATAAAGATAAACCATGATATTATATATCCAATTGGTAATATATAAACCATTTAAAATAAATTAGGTGCATAAAAGAAAATGTTTCTCAAAGAACAAAATTTTGAGATAAAACAATTATGAATTTTGTAATTTTGAATCAATGGTTATTGGAATCTTGAAAATAATATGGTTATAAAAATACCATGCATTAAATCATGGAGTATGAAAAAATATATTCTTGGTAAGTATATATTTAAAACCATGAAACTTTGTTTCTCTAATAAAAGCATTATTTTCATTATTCTCTTATTTTTTAATTGAGTTTGGACATGTTTGGGTAAAGGCCTGAGGAATTTGTGAAGATTTTGGAAGCTTAAGTGTGTTTTTGGAAAAATTTATAAAAAATTAGGAAGTTCTATATTTCATCATATAGGATCACACCATAGAGAGTTTGGACACACCTTATCATAGGTGTTTGCATCATGGAGGTGTGGTAGAATGATGATTATGCTGCAGAGTCAAAGGTTATACCGTGGTGTTAAGGGTGTTGCAGGGTTATGTCATAACCTATATCATGGAGTGATGTTCATGGGGAAGGCTAAACTATGGAACCTTATACCACAACACATATATCCTCGATGTTAATTATAAAACCCTACTCCATGTCAGTTATAATAACCAGAAGAGCTATTCATCAAGCATTGGTCTTTAGGAGTCATGGATTTGAATAGTTCATTACGAATTGATTTAGGGAATCCATTTCATAATTGAAGTGAGGGTTTTTATGAGGATTTATGAGGGGTATCTCACATGGATTGAACCTTTTAAACCCCCTATAAAGATACCTTTCCCCTTATCCATTTTTACCAAGAAAGTCCAGGATCAGGTCAAGCCGGTCCCAAAAAATTTATTAAGCAAAAGAAAAATAAAGTCAGGCAACAAAAGGGGTATTACAAGACTGAGAATGCAAAACACCACACATATCTGCCTCCAATAATGAATAACAATACTCAGGGATCGTGAACGACCAAAACATACCCACCACCATGATTTCCTTCTTATATAGAACATCGACCACCTGATTGACCTCACAATAAGCATGCGAGACCATCAAGTTAATCTGACTAACCTACTTGAGACATTCAACCCACTTTGGAAGTATCCGCCAAGGAACATTCCGCGTTCTTGTTTGAAGGGATTGAACCACAAGTTGAGAATCTGATTCAATCCATATCATTTCCCAATTATATAAAACAACATTCATGATAGCATGAACAATCACCCAAAGTTCAGCTTCAAAAGCAACACCAACGCCAGTAAAGTGATAGAAACATCCTTTCACAAAGCCAAAATATGTACGAAAAACACCACCCCACCCAGATGGGCCTGGTGCACCAGAAGCAGCTCCATCCACATTCACTTTGAGCCATGGACTGATCGGAGGAATCCAGCGGATATACCTGGTCATTTTCGGCTTCTGAGGCTGCCTAGAAACCCCAAGTAATCACAAAATCTGCAAGTCTGAAATAGTGTTAGACATCACACCAAATTGGATCTTCGAAGCAGAAAAAACCTCTAGATGAAACTAAAAGGCTATAGAGAGGACTCCACCCCATATAACTCATCCTATATTACAGCTGGTTTGAGTTCTTGTGTAGATCCACACTATAGTCTTCCTACTTTAACCACATTGGTCACTTTTTCCAGTACTATTTATGCCGCATCACTCAGTATTATTCCATGGTGGTTTATTTCAATGCACCTCTGCACCATGGTGGCTAATCCTATTTTATGGTGGTGGTTTCTAGTACACCTCCACACCACAACATCCCGCTTGTGCTGTGGGACCTCACAATTTTTCATAACCTTAAGTTTTTTTCACGATGATCATCCTTGAGTAAGTTTTTGATATACGAATTTTACTTGTATATCCTAAACCTACTATAGAAACCATGTAATGTTGTATTTGAACCATTTCTCATAGTACTTGGTGTGTGATTGTGTTCCAGTTGGTGTGTGGACATTGTTCAAGTAACAATACCTTCGACAAACCTTAACGTGAACATCAACGACTTTAGGCGGAAAGTTCTTTACCCCTTGGGACTTTTTTACATATGTTTCTATATTATAATTTATTTATTGGAATAATCGATAACCATTATTGATGAAAAATATATAAATCTATGATTTTTTAGATTATGGAACTATTTAATAACACATTTGACCATGTTCAACATACCAAAGCAGTTTTGAAAAAATTGACCGAACAACCCCAAGTGGTTGATGAAATAAAAAAATATAAATAAATGAATGAAATATGAAAATAAATAGAACTTAAAAAATAAAATATACATGATTTTTTTTAAATAAAGTATTTAATTAACTTAGTTTGGATATTCAAGGGATTAGATGAACATAGTAAGCAAGTCGAGACCTGAGGTACGGGAAATTTTGAACAACCCTATTTTACATTAGGTTATGAATTCTCTCTCTATAACTTAATTTAACTATATAATATTCTCATGTATTTTTTATATATACAATATATAATTTTTATACATTTATACCTATTTTATTTTATCTTTATTTACAGTGCTTCTATATGAATTTTCAAGTTCCCATCTCAATCTTTCTCTAAAAAAATCCTGTTTAAAGTGAAATTTCTTATTAATTATTCCTTTTAATGTGTAAATATTTTAATGTTTCTACCCATCCACGATTTATAAAAATTAACTGTTTTATGGGAAACCATTCTACATTATTACTAGTTTTAATAAAAACACAATTTATCACCTTCTTCAGAGGTTATTGATACTTGTGATTCATACACATGTTTTTAATGTATTTATCTGTTATTAATGAAAATAATTGTATCTAATTAGGTGTTTTTTGTTGAATCCTTTGATGTTTTAGGTTATAAATGTTACTAATACCTTGGAGGAGAATTGAGGAAATTTCAGGTTATTTTAACCATGAAAGACCTAACCATAAAATGAATTGTTAGAGATTGGTTAAAAGATAAGGAACTTGAAAATTTGTGTTTCGATTAAGATCAAGAAATGTGGATAGATGAAAGATGTTAATTATTCTCACTATGACACATGGTTCATGGTGTTCCATGGAATTTGAAGGAAAATGGACAATTCTTTTGATCTTTGTAAGGGTCTCCCAAAAAATGGTTGAGTGTGTCACAATGTGAAAGACCCTTCATGGTGTGAACAAAGAAATTATAAGTGAAAATGAATCTAGCAATAGAAAAAATCCACAAGATATTAGACCAATAGAGTATCCAGTTTATTATTGACCATATATACTAGCCAGGTATTTTCAAGACAAGGGAAGTATTCACCCAATGTGGGTCGATGCTAAGTGAAGGTAAAGAGCACATGTGGGATGAAATGTGATCCATAAAGACAAGTCAGTACCTACGGGTTTTATTGAGTAATTGGTTCTATGATCTAGTATTTAAGAAAATTAATATATTCTATAATTTTATATTCAATATAGATCATCACTCTTATCATGTCGTGAACCAATTTATCATGATGCGATTTAATTGATAAGTCTAAAAGCTATGTGTTATTGTTCACACCATGACCGTATCCTTTACACCATATGAAATTTTGTAAATATTCAATGAATGATATATCAATTGATTTCTTAGAGAATTAATTCCATGATTTTTGGTAGTGATTAAATTCCAAATTGAGGAATATATGAGCTCCACTGTGAATCCTAGTGTCACATCATGAATAGTTCAAGGTAGAAATAAAGAAAAAGGATTCTAGTAATTCATGTTGTGATAAATCTGTTCATTCCATGAAGGGTGATTAAGTATAAAAATAAGATAATTCTAAGTGTTGGAGATTGGGGACACTTTTATTGGATTTTCAATTTTATTTTCTCTCTTTTTTATGTTCCTTAGGGTTTACTTTCATTCATAAACTTTTTTTATGGAATTATACTTGTATCCAAGTAAGTTTTTTGATTCCCCTATTATTTTTGAATTCAATTATACTTCTCTAAAACTCACCCTTAATGATGTTTCCCTCACTATTATACATGAATAATTTCTTGAGGGGTGATGGATTTAGAGTAGAAGGATGATTGAATCAATGAATCACTAATGTAATGCCATAAATATCAAAGTAGGAAAATTGTATTCGATAGCATGTATGATACACGACACTAAGCACTTAAGGGAATATAATGCCCAAATACTTTATAATATATTTAATATTTAAAATATATTCAATATATTCTATAAATTTTAATGTATAAAACACCGATTTAGTATATGTTACATGGAAGAGTGACCTTCTTTGATGGCTTGCATTAGACGCAAGATCAAGTTTTATAAAACAATAATTAAAATATAATAAGATATAAACTAACCATTAAATTAGTAGTTATTAATATTAATAAATAAATTATTAAAATTATGGTTTTAAATAAATATAAATTCATTAATTAAAAATTAATTATAAATGAATATAACAACCAATTGAATATAAAAGGAATATTTTTATAGAAAACAATTTTTATTCTCAAAAAGATGTTTTACCCAAATAAATTAAATTAATTACAATTATTGAGTGATATTAATATAATATATATATTATATATTCAATCAAATATTTTTGATATTCATCCATTAGATTTGATAAGCATAAGATAAGAACAAACCCAATATTATACATAAAAACTTTTTTTGTTAAGGTACTTTTACTACCATTTAATGGATAGCCCATTTTAAATACAATTTTAATTTTTTTTAAATTTAATATGTCAAAATAAACTTCATATTTTTATTAGAAACCAAAAAATTAGGTTAGGGTGAATTATTTGTATTTTTTTGTGATGTTTCACTTTTTAATAAAAAGTGAAAAATATTGAATTTTAATTCAAAAATGATTTTTCATATGATTTATTTATAATAATAAATTAAATTTTAAATTGTTTTTAAAGTTTAATTAGATAATATTTTTATAAATTAATCCAATTTAGGTAATTGGAATCAATTTCAATTTAAAATTGATAATAAAAATATAGCAAACTTTCAGACATTTTTACTTTAAAAACCCGCATTTTTATCCTGTTCGCGGGATTAAATTTAAATTAATTTCATCCACTTATGTTATTTGAATTTTTAAAAATGGTTTAAATATTTAGAATCATAATAATTTATAATTCATAGTAATTTCATCTTAGTTTTTTACCAATAATATTAGTGAAAATAATTTAAATTAATTATAATTATTAAGGCAAAATTAAGCTTAATAAAGAACTAAACCTTTAACTTAGGTTCCCAAATGAACTATCCACCTTTAAAAAACCAATTTTATGGACATAATTAGTCAATTAACCTTTAATTATTTAGTTTGGTTAGTTTTTTATGATTTTTTAGGTAAAAACATTGGTGCGCCTAACATGTTTTCAAAAATGCCAAGTGAGTCCTTTTCCTTCCCTATAAAAGGCCTCCTCTCCTAAAACTTCCTCACACCTCTCAAGACACTTTGGATTGAAAAATATATACCAAAATATATCCTAAAAATACCTCCCCTCATCCTATAATCCTCTCTTTGGAATAAATCAATCCAAGGAAGACCTTTGGTGAAAACCAAAAGGAGTTACCCGATTAAGAGGTAACATCTTTTTTTAAGCTTTTTAGTTTTATTTCCATTAAACAATGCCTAAAATATTCTTATTACATGTTGATATAAAAAATATTGTATCCTAAATATTCTTATTCCATTATGTCCCTGTTTAAGCTTTCGGCGACCGTTGTCAACCTGATCCACACACGCACATCCAACTTCTGGTGGGGGAAGAATGATGGAAGGAATAAAACCCACTGTATTGCCTAGGAGAAACTGTGCAAAACCAAGTCTGAGGGTGGTATGGGATTCCAGAATCTCTTTCAATTCAATGACGCACTACTGGATAAGAAAGGTTGGCTCCTGATTAACCGTCCATCATCTCTCTGTGCGTGCGTACTCTAAGATAAATACTTTCCCCACAAGGACTTCCACATCTCCTCTCTTGGACCCTGTCCAAGCTTCCTCTAGAGAAGAATTTGGGGGGGCCCAAAGTCTCCTATAAAAATGGCTGGGCTGGAGGATTGGGAATGTCCAAAATGTTAACATTTGGACCGATCCTTGGATGATTCATGAGGAAGGTGTACGAGCCTCATCCCCTGCCCAACCAGGGTTTGAAGATGCCACTGTCAGGTGCCTCTTTTCCAATCAGGGTCCTAGATGGTTTCTGGATAATATTCAAGCATGGTTCAATGAAAGAGACAAAATAATTATCCTGAGTACCCCTTGGGTTCCCGACGCAGGCCCCGACCATCTCTTCTGGATCAGCGACCTGTCGGGAGCCTACATAGTGAAGTCTGGATACCAGCTTTCCATTGGTAACCAATCAGTCAATTGGGATGGGGGACCCTAGAAGTCAATTTGGAAACTCAACGTCCCCCCCAAAATCTACCACTTTTGGTGGTAGGTGTGCACAGGTACCCTTCCTACCATGATCCTTCTCGCCTTCTGGCATATTTCCAGTGAAGATTCTTGCCCTTTCTGCCCGAACATCGCAGAATCTACTTTAAACGCCATCATCTAGTGACCAGGGGCTAAGAAAATTTGGAACAAATGGGGCTCTGATTCAGACACTTCACTGGCCATGGACTCTAAACTCCCATCCTTCCTGATGTGATGGTGCTATTCCTTATATTCGGATAAAGCGGGTTCACTTTGCACCCAGGCCTGGATCATTTGGGTCCGTCACAACGACGCAGTTTTCAACTAAGTTCACAGAACCCCCGAATTCTGGATTGAATGGGAATTTTCTTGGATTGAGGGATGGAAGCACCACAATGGTCAACATATTCCCTTAGGAACCCCTTATTTTCCCTCCCACTGGTGTCCTCTAAGTGAGAGGATTATTAAGATTAATTTGGATACGTCTCTCCCTAAGGATGGGACTTTCGCCCTTGGAATCCTAGCCCGGAATCACGAGGGGAAAGTCATTGCGGCCAAACATGAATCACACTTTGATTTTTGGGAACCTTTGGTGGCTGAGGATACTTCCATCCTTGTAGGTTTGATGCTCACCAAGGATCACGGATGGGATAAAATCAACCTTGAATCAAACCGTCTCACCATTATCAATGCTTTCAATTTCAACAACGGCATACTCCAGTCTTTTGGATCCCTCATCAGGAGAATCCTTTCACTCTGTCAAGGCTTCTCAATCTTCATATTCTCCTTTACTAAAAGGGAAGTAAACAATGCTTCCCATCATTTGGCGGCCTCAGGCCCCTATGATGTTAACCAGCTCTGGCTGGACCATTTCCCTTCTTGGCTTTGCGATTGTACGTTCACTGATCTTTGACATTAATGAATCTGTCTTTTAAAAAAAACCTACACTTACACACACTTCCATTTAATGGGTAATGAACAAACTATTTATGTGTACGGTGATCTAACTCCTCACAAAATGATAATTGTTCATTTTTTTACTTTACCACCTTTTATGGTGGATATTATGATGGAAAATATGTTTATATATGTTATATATGATATTTATTATATATTTTATATTATTTAATTATTTTATAACACATACCATTATAATTTCTAATTTTTGTAAATATGATAATATCATTTGTGGAAGCGTGGACTACCACCCCCTCAAAGCGATGCGATTCATTCAGACAATATATAGAATGTAGAAAGGATGGTTTTAATTAAAAATATGTGACATAAAAAACATATATATATGATATTAATTAAATAACTACCTTTATGGAAATATTATATATGCATATATACATATATACATATATATATCATTTTATTTATTACCCTTTCACACACACTTAAAAAGTGATAACATTTTTTTATCGATGTATGGACTACCACATCCTCTACATGATGTGATTCCTTTTATATCATAAGAATTTTATATATACAAGTAGATATTATTAAATAATATGATATTTATTATATAATTATCATTATTAAAATATATAGTGTTACTTACCTTTTTTTTCTATAACGATCATTGAAAAATGAGGATGTTAGTCATACATACGTATGAATTACCACCTCAATGATTCTAACTTTTGTTCATTTTTTATAACCATATTTAATTATTGATTTTAAAATTATAATATATGTATAAATATAATAATTATTTTATTATTTTTATTTTTTATATTTTAGATAATGATCACTTGGACTATAGTTGATCTACCAAAGTTTTTTTCGACACATAAACCAAATTTGGTCAAAACACCCGATGTAAACTTAATTGTTCAAGTAGTTGTATATGACACGATAATAAGTGAAATAAAATTTATGGTAAAAATGAAAAAGGTTATCAATAACGTAAATAATCAACATAAGTTTGTTATTTAAGAATATAAATACACACGAGACAAGTCAGAATCAAGGTAAGGGATTCTCATCTCACCTTTTACATCTGTGAGATAAATGTCATGTTCACCACTCACATATTTTGTGTTTTGTATATAATACCCATTTTTATATATTATATCATGAATTAATTTATTTTCATTGTATTTAAATCTTTAATTTAATATTATTACTTCATGAGATTTATGATTTAAAATGTTTTAAAGTGGTTTGAGACACTTTGGAATGTTTAAAGTTTATTTTCCTCAACAATAAATTTAATGATCTATCAATAGTATTTCTATTAGAGGAAATTATATTAAATTTTTTAAATATAACATCTAATTTTCTATCATATGGTTATTCATAAAAATTTTCATGTATTAGTACCATTTTCCCACTCTTTGGTACTCAAAATGTTTTTAATAAAACCTGAATTTATTTTTATCTTTATTCGGAGAACCTATTTTCTTCTAAAAACCATGTTTTATTAAAATATTTTCAATTTTTTTTAAAATGATTTTATAAATATATTTTTACCCAACTTGTATTTTACCAATGTTTTTAAAGGAATATTCTTGTCACTTTTCAAAAAAGTAATTTTTCTATCCTTTTATCATCTAAAAGGAATATTATTTTACCTCGAATGGCTTATATAGATTTACCCACCATTATTTCTTTTAAATATTCCTTTTATTTTTTAAAAGGTTAATTTTTAAAGATTTTTTAAAAATTATTTTCAAAGAAAAGGTTTTTTCACAAAAAAAGGATATTTTACTCAATATTTTTTTAAAAAAAGATATTTTTATCATATTTCTATTCATCAATAAAAACAACCATTTATTTCACTCTACTTGGGATATGTTGTATTAATACTATCTTATTTACTCCTCTAGATGGTTTATGATTGATTTGGACAAGGATAATATCCATATTCACTTACTTGATTTATTTCAATCCCCTTGAAATATTCAATTTTCTATGATCATTTGACTTTTAATTTCCCCTAAATATCCATATCATTTTTCATGGATATTATTATTGATTGAATAGTATACCATTTTTCATATGGTGTTTACTTTGAAAGTTATTTGATTATTTAGGGAAATATTGATAAACCCATATCCTTTATTCAATACAGATATTTTACAAGGAACTTTGTTTATTTAAATGATTTGGACATACACTATACGGGTTGAGGACCAGTTAATGAAATCCCTATGGGTTAGAGACCAGTTGATGTAAGCTCTATGACTTGGGGACTAGTTAATGAAATCCCCTCGACGCATCACTAGTATCATTAGATGAAATTAGTTGGTGGAAAACCCTTTGAGTTTTTTCCAACCAGTATAGGGAATCTACCCATAGTTTTAAACCATCTTGTGAAAGGTATTGATGGTATAGGTTTTCATGTGCTATAGACATGAAATCCAATAATTAAGAATTTTTCTAAATTAATTTCAGTTATTATTCATCCATGAGATTTTGCATCGATATATTTTTGGATACATTTCATTTTCAGTTCATTAATTAGATTACATGCATTTCAGTTTCTTACCTTTCCATATTTCCTTTTCCTTATCTAGTTATTTTAATTTAATGTGTTCCTATTTATTACCTTGCCATATTTTTTATGCACTTCCTTATCAGTTTGTTGATTACATGGTATATGTGTTTAGTTATTTACCATACCATAATTATTACACTCATTGATTCATTATTGATTCCACTATATTTTTCTATTAATAAGCATTTGAGATCACCCTTATTATGTTTATTTCCCTAGGAATCCAAGAAGTGTAATATGAAAGATATGAAAATATATACTAGATAGAATACAATTATCCTCAAATTTATTTATTTAGAAAAAATTAAAAAATTATATTGTAATTAGTGTATTCATTTTTAATACAATACTCATTTATGTATCTGGTTAAACAAGAATACTCAACTATTTGGTCCTTTAGGATTTGGTTCCTTATAATTATACCAATGTAACTGATAGAAGACCCCAAAATTGGGCTATCTGGGGTCGGGTTGCTACAGCTAATCTAAACCATGATAAGTTTATTTGATTAGGAAATGGCATTAGATCTCATTTAAATAATATTGCTCTATTAAAATATGAACAAGAGGAGGATAAAATAAGTAAATCCAAGCCAGTTGAGTGAATAGAGGATTGATAAATAATTTGTATCTTATAATTTAAGGTTGATCATAAAGGATCTATGTTGGTGAATATCTCGAGACCAATTTATTTTCAGTAACATAGTTAAAATTAAAAAAATTGGAAATAATAGGTCAATGATTCTTAAATGATATAGTAATCAATGCTTCAACCAATCCATGATTGAGAGGAGTGATAAGCTTTTATAAAAGTACTTTGAAATTGATCTTGATACCCTATTTCTAGAAATTGGATCTAGTCATACAAATAAATTTGTTTGTTTTCATAAGTAATTGATCTGAAAATTTGTTAATTAATTCAACATATAAACCAAAAATTTTCAAAGGCTCATAATTTCATCCTTTTATTAGTAAGATATCAGAATTCTTCTATCCACACTTCTGTAGTAAGTAGAAGATTGTAAAAAATATAAATCCTAAACTTTAGTATCCTATTATAAGTAATGGAATCACTGGGACCTATCAAGTTTTTGGATCCATTATCAATGAGTCATAGTGAAATTTGGATCAAATAAGTTGGGTTGATTGAATAATTCTATACTAAATTTGTTTTCTGTCATTGTAGGGACTCTAGTGTATGATTAAAATTCTAGAAACTCATTCAAGGAGATCAGATTCTCAAGATACAATCTAGTTTGAGCCTAGTATAGAGTGAGTCTTATCTATATAGAACTATTTATCCTTGAAATAGCATCAGAACCTTGATATTTCTGAAGGAATCAATGCTCAATTTTCCCAAAATGGAATAATAGAATGGGGGGAAACTGATTCCTCATAAGTGAACCATCCTGGATTATGGATTCATATCTATTTATTGGGATTACTCGAGAATTATTATAGCTATAATCTAGTATTATAACATAGAGATGAATCTTATTCAATTTATATTATCCAAAATAATAGGCAATTTTGTTTATTTTGATGTGAACATCTACAAAAAAATCCCTTAAATTTCTTGGAGATCTGTGAACCTTTTTGTTATAATGGTGTGTTGACATATGTTATTAGGATAAGGGTGTTTCTATTATCTTTATGAGACTAAAAAAATACTAGTTGAAGATACAACCCTTAGATTATTCACAACATGGGAAAATCTTGAAAAAAATTCCTAGGTAAGTACTTCTCACATTCACATACATGGATATTATAGAGAAGCATCTATAACTTTTCCCAAATTGATGATGAATCTACCTGAGAGGCATGAGATAAGTTAAAGGAGTTTCTAAGGAAATTTACACATCATGAAAATGATATTTTTCTTTAGATATAGACCTTTTATTATGGATTTTGGCCTCTTGTTTGAGCCATGGTTGATGCCTCAAGAGACAAAATACTTATGATGAAGACACCCAAGTTGATATGGATCTTTCCCATGAGAATATGAAAAATTATAGATTTTAGAGTATTATTAATGGAACCTTTAGGATAGGAAAGTAAAAAGTGGAATAAACTACTCATTTAGCTACCCAAATAGAATCTCTCACAATGAAGTTTAAGCCTTTTTAAATTCCACCCTAATAGGAACCACAACTAGAATAAAACATGGAAGTTTAGTCTTACAATATTTTTGGAGGTTCATATGCATATCAAGAGTGTCTAGTGAGATATGAAGATAATCATACCCTCAATTAAAATTATGTGAGTTATAGATGAGGTCTACAACAATTACAAAATAACTACTCTCAACCCATATAAGTTCATCTCCACAAAGTGAAAAAATAGGGTTGGGATCAACATCCTGGTGGAGAAAACTACCTAAGATATTAAAGACCACCTGGTTATCCACTTAATCCACAAACACTATGAACAACCTAGCTATTTTAACCCCTGAAATTTTAGTAATTCTAGCTGAAACTATAATTTTAACAACAATTTCATCCCCGATCACTATCCCTAATACAACCTTAACCATCCAACCTTGGGAATTTTCTCTCAATATTTATCATTAAGTAAGAAAAGTTAATTAATATAAAATATATCTAGATGAAAAATCAAATAACTACCCTCCATAAACTCAAGCTTCAAGTAGAGAAAATTTCCCAAATACTTTTGGACTAACTACAAAGTACCTTACTGAGTAACATAGAAGCTCATTCATGGGAGGTGTCCAAATCTATGATTTTTAGATACGTAAAAGAGTTATAAGCAAGAAATTCTTAAAAGTGAAAGAATATGGTTGAAATTAATCTACACAAATAGGTTAAAATTGATGAAACAAGTGATAAAGTGGAAGAAGAAAAAGTTGGAAACAAATATGGAAGTAAATAAAAACAATATTTTAAGAAGGAAGTGTACAAGGATAAGTATGGTGAATCTATACCACTGATTAATGTGGATAAATAAAAAGAATAAAAATAACCAAAACTATAAAAAACACCTTTCTCATTCCCAAAGAGGATGGGGAAGGGAAGTTGGACTCTCAATATAAAAAACTATTGGACATATTTAAACAGATCCACATCAATATTTCCTTTATAGAAGTTATTTATCAAATGTCAGTATACACATTGTTAATAAAATAATTATTGTAGAATGACAGATATATAAAGGATTTGGTATTTATACCACTCATTAAGAAATTATCTATGTTTTTATAAAGAGATATCTTTTTGAAGATGAGAGAGACCAATAATTTCTCTATTTTATGCGCCATCGGTTCATGTAATTTGGGGAAGGTTCCCTGTGATTTGAGAAACATTGTGAAATTGATGCTAATGAGTGTATTTAAAAGTTTAGGACTTGAAAATTTTATTCCAAAAATGTTATCATAATATATTGTGGATATATTATTAAAATACCCCTAAGTTATTTTAAAGGATGTTGTTGTTAAGGTTAGGAAATTTATTTTCCCACTTGACTTTATAATTCATGATATTGAAGAAGAAGAAGATATCTAAATCATCCTTGGGAGACCATTACTTTTATACAAGAAGGATATGATCAATTTGAACCATATGAATCATATTTACATTTTATGAAGATCAAGTGGTGTTTGACTTGGTGAAGGTAGGAAAGAATGAGACACATTTGGTTGGCTTCCAAGATGTTTTTTGTAGATGAAGAAAAAGTGGTTTTGGGGGAGATATCATTATAGGAGCTATAAAAATAAGAACAATAGAATATTATGAATCTAATAGATGATATGTTATATGAAAAGGCAGAGCCTACTCAATTATAAGAATATGATAATGATATCTATAAGACAATGTAATGGCTAAAACCATTAATCAGGGACTCCCACCCAAGGTTTATACCCTTAATTATCAATACACCAATACTGTAACTAAAGACACTATTTACTACCATGAGGTATTCCATTTTAGGATAAAAAGATAAATTTATATTAATCATTAAATCATATTTGATAGAGTATCAAGAGGAAAAACCGCTTATGATTTTATGAAAAAGGATACATTCTGTTACATAAGGAATAAATGATATGAAAGGAATTAGTCATAAAGTACACACTCATAAGGTTTTACTTTAATACATGATAAATAAAATCCTCCAACCATAAATTATACTCAACCCAACCATGTAATAATGCATTAAGGAGGAGGTTCTAAAATTTTTGGATACTAAAATTATTTTCTCTATTTTAGATAGTGAATAAGTGGGCCCTCTTTAAGTGGTGCCTAGAAAGGATGGTATGATAGTGGTAAAGAATTAATGGATCAATATAATCCCTCTAAGAACAAATATGGGATGAAATGCATGTTTTTATTAAATAAAAAAAAATCATCTACATTGAAAGATCTCTTCTTATTTCCATTTATAAATCAAATATTGAAAATGTTAGATGAACATGAAAACTATTATTTTCTTGATAGAGATTATTATTAAATAAAATACCAATGGACCAAGATGACTAATCAAATATTCCATTCACTAAACCATATGAAACATTTTCTAACCATAATATGTATTTTGGGATGTTTAATTCATTAACTACTTTCCAACAATGTATGAAACACATTTTTCATGATATGTAAGAGGAGTTATTAATGATATTAATGGATTATTTTTCCATCTATGGTATGTATATAAATGTTTTATTGAATAAATTGGATCTAGTGTTGAAGATATGTGAATAAAAATGTATTTAATTGGGAGAAGTTCCATTTTATGGTACAATGAGGCATTGTCATTGGGCATAATATTTCAAATAAAGTAATAGAATTTGACCTGATAATGATAAATATGATAAATTAACTACCTTAACTTACCAAATTATAAGGGATAATAATATTTCTTGGACATTCATAATTCTACCCCCATTTTGTAAATGTTTTCTCTATGATTTCTTGAATGCTTAAAAATATTTGGGTGAAGGGTGTACCATTCAATTTTGATGAGTCATTTCAAGAAACATTTTCTATGTTAAAAGAAAATTTGGTGGCAACTCTGATCATTATAGATTCTAATTGGAAAAATGATTTTTATCTAATGTGAAGAACAAGTGTGTTCACTACGGGATTTGTTTTAGGATAATTGGATGATCACATTTTTCAACCCATATATTATGATATACACACAATCAGCAATGCTCAAGTTAATTACAAAACCGCCTAGAAGTAGATTTTTGGGGTATTAATTTCTTTCAATAATTTTAGACAACATCTTATCTTATCTAAAATTATTGTTTTTAATTACCATCTACATTTGAGATATATATTAAATAAAAAGGATTTAGAACCGAGGTTAATATAATGGATTCTATTATTGAAAGAGTTTAACATCATTATCAAAGATAATATAGGCCACAAAAATGTTGTCACTGACCACTTATTAAGGATAAATCTATCAAATATTAAGGAAGAAGAAGAGTTATATATTATAAACGAGTTCCTAGATAAAACAATTTTTTATGTTGACTTTTAAGCCAGGACATGGTTCACTGATATAATGAATTACTTATCCACTGATACTTTGTACCGTCACTTCTATTAATAATAAAAGAGGTGTATTTTCGAAAATGTAACAAACTAATGCTGGGATGAGCCCCTTATTTTCAAACAGTGTTGAGGTTCTCGAATTAGATGATACTTATTTGAGGAGGAAGTTCCCAGTGTCCTGGAAATTTTTTATTCATCACTCACTAGGGGACACCATGGGGATAACCATAGAGTTGGATAAATACTTCAAAGTGGTTTATTTTAGTTGAAACTTCATCAGGATTCTTGATAGTTTGTGTAAATCTATGATTGTTGTAAAGTTATAGCTCATATTGGGAAGTGAAACATGATGCAAACAATTCCGTTTTTTGAGGTCAAGGTGTTCAACATGTGGGGAATTGATTTCATAGGCCCCTTTACAAACTCATTTGTAAACATATACATTATAGTATTCACTAATTATGTGTTAAAGTGGGTGGATATGAAGGAAAAATCCTTATACATTTCCTAGGTGGTGATGAAATTTTTGAATAAGAATATCTTTACCCTATTCATAATTCCCTAATTTCTCATCAGTGATCAGGTTACTCATTTTAATAAACACTTAATGTGGGTATTTCAGGAAAAATACGGTGTATCATACAACACTAACACCCTCTATCACCCCAAAACCAGTGGGAAAATGAATTTTTCCAAATGAGAGATAAAGAAAATTCTAGAAAAGATAGTTAATGGAATATGGAAGGACTGGACTAGGAAAATTGATAATGAACTTTGGGTATAAAAACTACTTATAAAAAATATATTGGTACGGCCCATTAAATTTTTTTCATGGGAATCCCTATCACCAACCGATAGATCTATAATATCATTCATTTTGGGATGTCAAGAAAATGAATATGGATTCACAGTGTACATGACAGCTGATATTTCTAAAACATAACGATTTTGAAGAGATGAGATAATATGATTACGATAATTTCAACATATATAAGGAGAAAACCAAAAGATTACATGACCAATGCATTAAATGTATAACCTTTATATTTAGAGATAAATTAATTTTTTGTAAATCACATTTGAAATTATTTCCAGGGACATTAAAGTCACTATGGTCAGGACCATTCATGGAAATTAAAGTATTTTCTCATGGAGCTGTGGAAATTCAAAGAGAGAATTAATCCACCTTAATGGATAATATATTATGACTAAATCTATTTACAGAACCCTTCCCTGATGTTAGTATTCTATAATTGAATTTTTAATGGATTGGTTGAAGCGAAGTATAACTCTCAACATTAAATGAATCACCGAATCAGAGGCAACCCAAATATGTTTTTTTATTTTTATATAATATTTTAGGATATAGTTGTGGTTTATAGAGTAGAAAATCTGAGAAACCATTCCTATATTTTTTAGTGGCTCCTTAAAAAAAATTATATTGGTTTGGAAAAGAATCAGAACAACCTGTTAAAATAATGATGCATAAGTAGTGATTCACATCATGAAACCTCTGAGTAAAAATTTATCCATTCTTCCTCAAAATAAATTTAACTATTCACACTATGAAGGATGAGACCCATGGTGTAAATTTTTCAATATCCGGGTCTATAATTTCTAAGGATTTAGAATTTCCAAGTCATGGTGCATATAAAGTTAATCAAAACACAACACTTCCTTAGTAAATTTCATCACTTCTATTAAAAAATCTAATCACCCATTTATTAGACACAACATTTGGACTATTTATTGAAATATAATATAGAAAACATCAAATTTTTGAGGATTTTGATTATTTCATTGTAGAAAAAACATTGAAATTTATAGAAATAATGTTTCAAGGGATTTATATTTCATAGAATAACCCTAAAATAAACCATTCCCCATATTATTATCCCTATCTAGAGCTCCCATAGTTCATGATCCCTCTATCCCATCCATGTTATCAACTCTTCTCGAAGGTCATAATCCCACCCCAATGAATCTACCGCGAGGTTTTCCTTCCCCTTTCATCTTCCCCCAATCAGTTCTCCTCCAAATCTTCTCTAACCCTTTCTTTTTCACATTTCTATCCCCAACTATCACACATTTTATCTATACCTTTACTATTCCATAAAAACTATATTATTGTCCTGCATCCCCCACCTACCCATTCTAAAGGATCTTGTCAAAAAAGACACACCCAAACCCCCAGCTAAAATTATTCCCACCAAGCATCTGTAAAAAACCCAAACCATACAAGAAATGAAAAACTAGAGCCTCTCCACCTTCACCTGACCCCTCAACTATCCCTTCATCTTCCTTAAACCCCTCATCCCACTATTATTTTGGAAAGGATACCCCATAATTATTCTATTATCATAGACTCTAATTCAATGAGTCAAAAAATAGGGACCTCTTCACTAAGTTATTGATAAAGATAATGTGAACCAATAAAACTATAGACTTAGTGATTATAAAGAATATTTAGATGGATGATGAATTCCTAAAATCTTTCCAGGTGATTCACCTAAATCATATTGTCTATGTTTGATAAGAAACATTAGGGATGCTATTTATTGAATTTATCTATGCATTAGAGGTTCCATTATTATAGATAAATTTTTATCTAGGATAACAACAATGAATCTTATTAATGATGGAATTTAGAGTTAGTTGGGGAATCTATAGTGTTGAGTGTTTTGAGACTTAATTGTATAAAAATTATATTTTGAGCCCAAAAAGGGAGGAACACAAAAACTATGGGCTAAAATGGAAGTTGATCTAATGGGAAAGCATGAATAAAAAACTACCCAAAGTATTCCACTACACAGTCCTCTACTATAGGTTTTCCAAAAGGCTTTATCCCATACGTGGTTGGTTTGGGGATATTCCCATGGCACAATGATATAGATAGATGTTTTTCTCAAATTCACTATGATACATGACTAGGACATCAAAATTATATGCTATTTTGTTCTCTACTATGAGAGACATGCTAAGAAGGATTGAGGCATGATGATGGGTAGAAATTTCATCACATATATAGAAAAGAACCTTGAGATTTTTTAGACTATCCCATCCCTATCATCCTTGGGTGATATGTAGATAATTTATTCAAATATTCTATTTCAGATAGTTATTATGAATAATATGGGAAATTAGTATGAGTGGTCTAATGAGTATGCCTTTTTTGAGAGCAAGGACCAGTCTTTGGATACTTATACCATTGGGACAACCCCTGCTCAAACCGGGATGGTGGTATATCCTACACTTTCCTAACCATATCTACCCACCCACACCATAGTGGTTTGGTTTAATTATCTTATTTACTCAGTCCAATTCGTCATTTATAACCTATGGGTACTATTTTAGGATATAGGGATACCCTTTCTAGATCCACTGGTTCATCTGTTTTATCCTCCTCACTAGTTATCCCATGTTCCACTGAAATCTTTATCCAGTGGCTATCTCTTACCACAAACTTTGAAATATATCTTAATCTAGCCCCTAAACCTATTTTTATCGACACTATTAATTTGGAAGGTCAATATTCAAGAACATTAATGATGATATCACTAACTAGACTACCCAACAAGTGTTTCTGATTGCCTATATCTAAAATGCCAGGGTCCCACTTCATAGAAAGCGAATGTGGTCATTTTTATTGACTCTATTTCCAAATCCATAACTTTGTTTAATATTTTAGGGTCCCCAAATGATAATACCTTGAAAAATATTATACTTTATATCCAAATTATACTAGAAACTGATGAGAAGACCACTCCTGATGTGCATCAGGTTAAAGCCTTGGATGCCCGTTTTAGAAATCAAAGTACTATTTAGGAAATTGATACTACTGGATAGATTGATAGGGAAAATCATGTGTAAGAGATCAAGGATAGGAACCTAGAGTCTTAAGATCCCCCAATACCCAATTATTTTTTGTTTTTAAACTAAAATAATAATGAAGATATATATATTTTCTCTTGAGCTTATTGTATTTCTGTTTCATATGCTTTAAATAGATATATAGCCCCATTTTTAAACTTTCCTTCCTTCATGTTAATTAATGTTAATCTTTATTGAACTCATCAATTTCATGTGAAGGAATTTTATTTCAGTTCACACATTCATTTTTTCATACCTGAGAAATAGTTTTTATCCCCACTATAACCAGTATATTATACACTATTTTTATCTGAGGGAGTTTTCTTATCATTTTTATTTTAATATTTATTTTATGGAGTTTTTTTCATTGAAATTATTACACCATGATATCAAATAGAGAGTAAAATATTTTAATTTTAAGTGTGTGGGTGGTGGGGTGAGGGAATTATGGAACTAACTGGGTGCACCTCTTCAAATTTGTATTGTCTTCATTGGTATATGAGAGATTTTACTTTGGAATCATGTTATTTTCTTGAGAATTTTACTACAACAATGAAATAGAATTGATTTTTTTTTTATGTAAATTCATTGAATATAAATTTAGTTTTTACTATTAGGTATAATTTAGTATGATTTATGAATTGATTTTTTGTAGTTTTTAATTCTAAAATTTTATGATGATTTACTCATTACTTGTTACAAATTTCTAGTGTGATTTCCATGATTTTTTACATTCTCAAGATATTTTTGGGCAAAAGTTTTGTATATTATTTTTCATTTTCTCTTTTTTGAGAAAACTTGAGACACATATCACTACCAGAACATTACCGTTAATATTACCTAAACACAATGATTCTAAACCACATTTAAATGATTGATTCCATTGATTGTTTTTTTGAGTACATGTGACATTGAGACCTACCCTACAACGGATTTTATTAAAATACATAAAAATACTAGAATACCTTGATAGTAAGCTGCATTGCAATCCCATATTTTCTTTATACCCTTATTCTTTAGTGTAATTTCAAGAATATTTCATTTGAGATTATAAATAGGGTGTGATTGTTTCTTGGTAATATTGAGTTAGGATTCCATATTTAAGTGTGGGGGAATTACCTTGGTTATTTAGGGAAGGTTTAATAACTTATTATTAGTTTATATGTGCAATCCTAGGCATTTTTGAAAAAAATAAAAAACAATAAAAACAATAAAAAAGAGGGAAAAGAAAAATTGAAAAAATGAGCATGTAGGATACATGGGATTGACCTATAGCTAGAAAAATACCCATATTCTTGTAATAACTATTATAATTAGTTCTTCTTTTAGATTTATAGTGGTAATTTAGGTGCTAGTGGTTTTTAGTTTCAAGGGTGTGGGACATTATCTTTCACATATTCTACTTTTAAAAAAAATTTAGAATGGAAAAATTTTGAGTTGAAAAGATTATTTTTATCATTATTTTACATGTTTTATTATGAACTTCATTTGAAAAAAGAAGTATAAAATGGGTAATGTTGTATTTTGAAGGGGATTTAAAGGAGGAATTCATTTCATTAAGATAACTTGAATATAATTCATTATGATTTAAGAATTAAACCATCCCTTCTCAACCTCTGATTTTAATTTTTTTTACATTACGACCCACAAAATGTTAACCTTTGAGGAATTAATCCTTAATGAAAAAGGCCTCATGATATGTGTGGTTTGATTTCTAAGTGAAGTTATAGGATGATTACAAGCCTAGGTATAGGTTGTGTACAATTTATATTGTGTATAACTATAGTTTCAAATGATCTTGAGTGTTGAGTGAAAATAATTTGGAAAGGTAGATCACATCATGGATATGGGTGCTAAGGAAAGGTTGGGAGACCAATTATGAAGGTAAGGAGGGATTAGAATGGAAGTCCAATTATAAATCATGAATATTTTCCTAGGGGAATGAGTTATTGGTATTTAATGTTCTTTTAGTTAATACATGGTCCCATTGGTGTGATTGGATTTGATTATATTAAGTTGGTGTGTACTATCCTATAGAATACTTGTTGATATACATTTTTCTCGAGGAAAAGAAATTGAATAAGTGTGGGGAAAATTTACACTAATGATTCATGCATATGTTTTTTAATGATTTTATATTATATTTTTAAAAATAATTCTATCTAATGAGGTAATGTTTTGTTGAAACCTTGTAATTTTGAGGTTCTTCTAGATTCTAAGGCCTTGGGGAAATAATTAAGGTAATTTTAGGTGATTAATATTGTGAAAGGATAGATTCAATATGAATGGTTATAAAAAAAATTAAAAATGACAAATGTTTATATTTATGTTATGATTGAGATCAAGAAAGTGTACCATATAGAAAATAATAAGTATTCACACTGAAACACATGGTTTCCATTGTGCCCTGGAATTTTAGGGAAAATGGATAAGTCCTATGATCTTGATAAGGGTCATCCCAGCAATAGTTGAGCTCTATGCATCACAACACATCCTTTGTGATGATATTGAAGAAATTAGTAGTAAAAATGATTCCATACACTATTGGAAGCTTTATGAGATCATTCTAGCTAAGAATTCAGTCGACCATTAACCATAGGTACTAGGAAAGTTTTTTCAAGATAAAAGAGGTATACACTCATCATGGGTTGAAATTGAGTAGAGGAGAATATAACGCGTAAGAAAACACATGACCCACCACAATAGGTCAGTACATAAGGGATTTATTAAGTGGTTGGTTTCACAATTTAGTATTTAAGAAATTTTTTTGATTTTGAAATTTTCAATGTGGGATAAAGAATAACTATTATCATTCCTCAAACCAATTTATCATTTCATTATTGGAGTGAAAATTCTAGTAATCTAAGAGTTGACATTCATATAGTGACCATGTACTTCATGCCATGAGTTTTTTTATCAATATTAAAAAGAGGAGATCTCATCTTATTTTACAAAGACTTCAAGCTATGATTTATAAGTGATATTGAAGTTTCAATTGAGGAGGATTTTAGCTATTCCATGAAATGATGTGTTTCAATATAAATAGTTTAAGTAAAAATTAAATAAAAAGGATCATGAAACATCATGCTGAAATTGATCCTTTCATGTTTTGAATGGTGTTTAAGTAGAAAATATAGTGACTACCAAGATTTGGGGAGTAGGGAAACTTTTATTATATTTTCACTTTCATTTCCCCCCTTTTTGGACAATCTATGGTGTTTAGTTTCATTTATCTACTTTGTTTTGGAATTATAACTGTATCCAAGTAAATTATTTTTCTTCATCTATACTTTGTTTTGTGAATTCAATTTTTATTCTCTAAAACTCACCCTTTAGGATGTTATCTCCATGAGTGGTGGTGTTACCCACTTTCATGTGTGTCTAGTATCTTGAGGGTGAGGGGTAGAGAGTATAAGGATGAGTGTATAAGTGAATCATTAATATTAATCATTACAACATAATTTGATAAGGAAATATATTTATTAATCATTTAAATCATATTACATAACAAAAATATTATCAATAGAAGTTTAAAGAGAGGACCACCAAGATAGTCGAGTGAATCGAGTTAGGATCGATAAATCATATTTGTCTTCTTATTTAAGATTTGAGCATAAAGAATCTAGGTTAGTAAATATCTCAAGACCAAGGGATTTTCAGTAGTCTAAGTATAATTATCCAAATTGGAGATAAGTTGTTAATGATTTATCAAGGAATTTGTGTCCAACACTTCAACTAGTCTATGAATGATAAGAGTGATATTATTTTCTAAAAATAATTTAAAATGGGTCTTGAACCTCTGTTTCCATAAATATTTTTTATTCATCAATAGAATTTAGTTTGTATTATTATATTTGTCTAAATAATTGGTAATTGAGTCAAAATTTGAACCAACAATCTCTAAAGGCCCAAAATTTAATATTATTCATGGGATGATCTCAGAATTATACTATCTATTATATTTTATTTAATATAGAATTAGAAAAAAATAAAAAACCTAATCTTTTTTATCCCATCATAATTAATAACACTATTGGGACCTATCAGTTCTTTAATCTTTCCTTAAAATATTGTTTATTAGGTTAAATTTTATACCTACTTCTCCACTCCTTTCTAGTGACTTTAACTTCATATCTAAGACCTCCACCACTTTATTAAAATATAAAAATCTAAAAAAAATTAATTTCTTATTATCTTGGTAATCATTATGATATATAATTTGGTTATGTTTAGATATTTTATTATGTAACCCATTCTGTTTTCATGGTGTTTATTTTTTTTAAGCCTAATATAAGAATTTTTTTTGTGGAACACATATGGATGTGCATATTATGAAATTATTGGTGGAACCAAAATTATGCATCCCCAAAATACATTGGGAAATGTTTTCATCTCTTGAGATATCATGCATGGTGCACGTGCAATAATCGTAGAACACTATTCTATGTTTTCTTTTCATTGAGCCATGAATTATGTTTTTAATGTCACCTTTTATTTTTTTTATAAAATCCCTTTGATTATATAATACTATTATATTTTCTCTTTTATGTCATGATTCCATGTGATTATTCCCTTTTATGATATCATGTCATACCTCTTAGATCTTATATTATATTTCATTATCATGTTTGTTACCTTATTGGGATTTATAGATCACCATTTTCTTTATGAATGCCCTAGGTTATCTTTTAAAGTAATAAAATAAGAAAGGGACTTAAGAGAACCTTATGAAGATCGAAATAAAGTTGAAGTATTTTATTTATATATTGATGTATTATGCATCTAATCTTCCAAAGAAACCAAGAACCTAGATTTATGGGGTTTTTATATAACATTGGTTAAAAATTATTTAATAACATGTTTATGATAAATGGGTTGCTATATTGGTTATAAAACAATGTCTTGTCATTTTTTGGGATTAGGTTAGAGAACCTAATGTGAATAGGTTATGAATAACCTAGATTAAAACCTATAAACTAGTAAGATTAGAATTAAATGAAACTTATGTGTTATTTTAAATTATTTTTTCTTAATGTTCATAGTTTTACTTATTATATGATTATTATTTTGAGTATTCTCATCCCTAAATTTCCTTATTTTAGTAAATTTATAGAAATATGAGGAATTGTGACAATAACCTATGTGATGGAAAATATAATTATTTCCAAATTGAGGTGCCTAATTTGATGGGAGTGGGAGTTGAAACCTTCATAAAGGTTATTAAACAATTGAATAAGGTTATGAATAATAAATTTAATCATGTGTAACTCCCCACTTCTCCCAAGATATAATAAGCTATAATTTATTAAATTATGTGAAAAATGCCTCCCACTTTTAGTGAATATTCTGATCCCTTGATTATGAAAAATGGATAAAATCCATTGAGAAGATATTACCTTTACTACAACACTCTAATCAAGATAAAGTTTTACTGGCCATTTATAATTTAGATGGATAAGACAATCAATTTTGGAAACTAGTCAAGAATATAAACCCTAAGTAACATATCAATGTAGTGGGATGCATTCATTAAAATATGTTTCAATGAATATTTTTCTTTCACTCTCCATTTTAAAATGGATAGGGAATTTCTTAGACCCAAGAAAAGTTAGGATGAATAAATTAGGTATTATGAGATAAAATTCACAAATATTGTAATGTATGCCTCTGGATTTATCATTGACTCCAAAACTAAGGTTGACAAATTCTTTAGTGGAAAAAAGTTGATTCTTAAAAAATATTTAGCAATTCAAGATTTTGAAATCAATAAGGAAATAATAATACGTGACCTTAAAGTTGAGTTGGGGATTAGTGATTCTCAAGGGTCTCTTGGGGATGGAGATAAAAAGTAGTGAATAAAGTTCAATTATAGAGGGTAAATGGATAAATCTAAAATAGGAAAGAAAATCCAAACTACCCACATGTCATAAATGTGGGTAGAAGCATATGAAAAACTACCTTAAGGGAATAAAGAGATGATATATGTGGAGAAAGTAGGGGAATCAAGATAATTAATATTTAAATGATTTAAATATGAAAATCAATATATGGAAGAAAGTAAGATCCAATAAATCCAGAACATATGGTTAAATGTTTCAATTTTAAGGAATATGGAAACTATAAAAGTTTGTGCACTAAGGAATTTTTTTTCAAATACAAACAATTAAAATAACTTCTAAGGCCAAGAGTGTATGGACACTCTTATGAAATTACTACTACTATAGTGGATAATAAAAAAAGTGGTGATAGGTATAATTGTTATTCATTCAAGAATAAAAAATATCCTATTTGATTCTAGTTCTATACATTATTCCATATTTTGAAAGTATAAATATTCAAACAACACCTCAAGACATATATATTATGTTAGAAGTGAAAACAAAAAGTGGTGAAGTTGTTGCATATCAAGTATATAAATTTTAACAATTTAACATTTTTGGGATTAATGTCCCAGTAAACCTTATTGTAATACCTATAGTTGAATTCAAGGTTACAATAGGCATGGATTTATTATTTTTATATATATTAAACATCAAATTTTTGGAGAGTGAATCCACTTTCATATCCAAAAATAAATCTCTAATTCTATAAAAGTTCAAGAAGGGTTATGATCCTTCTTTAGAAAATACTCTTTATGCATGGATATTGTTTCTATATGAGCAAGATCATCTGTCATAGACCAACCCAAGTCATCTATTAATTGTATGACCAAACTAGCCCATGACATACCCAAGAGGTGTCCCTAACCTCCCAGGCTAATGAAAAGTGTCAAAGGCATCCCAAGAATTCATTTGAGACAATTTTTTCTAGATAAATAAATTAAAATAACAATAGAAAAATAGGAATGACTACACCATACTTCATAGGTCCATGAATTAGTAGGAAATAATAAAAAAAACACAAAATTAGTAAAAAAATTTAAATAAGGAAATACCTCACTCACCCTCCAACTCCCTCACCTAAATTTAGTTTCAAGTCCTGCTATGACCACCAAAAATTTAGTGTGATCCATCAATAATCATAACTAAAAGTAGTAAAGGATTACTTGGACAGTGAAATAAAAAAATCTAAATAAACAAAACACTACCATACCTCCATGTAAATTTACTAGTCACCATACAGTACTAAAATCTTAACACTCCATGATTTGTAATAAAATAACTAAAACTAAAAATTGAAATTATAATACAGGTGTGGGTAATAAGCTCAAAAAATATAAAAAGTAAATCACAACCCATGCACCGTCTTTAAATAATAGATCTATTTCTTTTTAGTTTGAAATACATTATTAAAAATAGGGTTTTTATACAAAATCACATAAAAGACAATATCATTTTATAAACCATTTGATTTTATTATAATGAAAAAAAACACTTTTAAATCATTTTTTGGGAAAATACTTATTTATTTAAAGAAAATTTTTTAAAACTAACTTTTTTAAAACACTTTTTAAAGGATTATTTTCAATTCAAATAATAATACCATTATAATACCGGGAAATAAAACTAAGGAAATAATTAAAAGGCTATAAATCATGGGTGGTATAAAGAAAGGAGAGAATAATAAGAAGTCATATAGTTAATAATTCAAAATGAGAATCATGGGAGAAACACCCTAAAGTAACTAAGTCTAGGGAAAACTTAGAACTAATTTCACCAATTAGGGAGACTCTAAATTATTGGAAATATTTAGTAACACATCACTGGCTAGTTGAAAATAACATAATTTACTAGCTTATCTCATGGAAAGGGATCACATCCTAATCTAGGATCTCTTAACCAAGCACCTAGGGTTCCTAAATGTTTTTAATTGTAACAATAACCATAAATAAGATAATAAAAAAATAAATGGTCAACTAAAAGCATATAAAAATAGAACATACAATTTCTTTAAGAAAATCCCACACAACTTTCCATTGGAAATCAATCAAAGGCTTAAATATTTATTTTGAAGGTTCCAATAGGGTGTTATAATTTATTTTATAAATGTACTTAAAATACCATTTGGAAACTAAGTTTGAACATAAAATTTAAATTCCAAAAGCTTCATTTTATCAATATATTCATACATTCACACACAAAAATATATACATATGTCTCTCATTGAAAAAATTCACATATTTTCATGTGAATTTTGAAATATACATATACATACATATATATATGTATGTATGTATGTATTCATGAATGTATGTATGTATGTATACCCATGTATTTTATTATAACCATAAAATATGTCAAAATATTTTAACAAAACTTTCATTTTTATTAATTATTTTTGAAATATTATCACAACTATTAAAATTTCATGTTTTACTTGAAATAAAAATTAAAACATAGATAGATCAATGAGAATTTACTTTGAAAACAAAAACACATTTTAAAATTGAATAAATCATTTACAAAGGCCATTCAGGTTTTTTATCAAACATTAAGTGTGTGATATTAATTAAAAAAATTTACCAAGCTTCTAACATTGATAAATCCTTTAAATTTGAATGAAAATCAAGAAAAACTTGATTTTAATTTTAATAATCCTCTAAAATATTTTATATAATCATTTAAAATAAAATAAAGGAATTAAAAATGAAATAAAGTAAGGTTTATAGAATTTAAAGGCTAAATACAAGGGGAAACCTACCCTAAAATGAGAAAAACTAATATCATTTGGTGAACACTCCTAGAATTAACCTCATGACTGGTGAAAGATCCTAATTTTTTCTAGGTATGTCTCTCTTTGAGTTTTTAATTAACTTTTATTTTGGTTGTGTTTTATTCATGAATTTCTATCGTTTGAATAAATTCAATGTTAGGTTGTGAGAAAACTTGAGAAAACTGGAGAAGATCAATGTGGAGAGATTTATTTGGGAGAATGAACTAAAGTTCAGGGATGTATGATTTTAAGGTAATGGAGTCTGAGTATAAATGGGTTAAGTTTTAAAATAGGTTCTTGGTAAGTTGAGAATATTTAAAAGTGGTTCAGGCTGTTTAAAGGGAAAATGGGATGAAAAACCATATGCAGAACATTAAAACACCATGTAAAGGGATTACATGCCGTTTAATTTTTGGGTGTTTTTAATAAAATAAATCTGAGTTGATGGGGTTTTCATCATGTCCCATTAAAAAGAGTTACATGATATGCAACTACATTACACACCATGTAATTCTCCACCCTACTATTTTAAACAAACCATGAGGTTAAATTTTCATTTCACCATGCTATTGATCCTCTCCTCTCAACCCTAGGGAACCTTTCAGATGAATTTGGGGTGCCAACATTCCTTCCAAACATCCCGATAACACCTTTGATCCCTAGTAATTCTTTTTAGTTAGGTTTTTTACCTCTCTCCCTCTTATTCCAACCGTTATAGTGAAATCCTTTGACTAATTATGTTGTTGGTTTTGATCTTGATTAGTTTTGATCTGGGAACCTATTTTAAATCATTCACACATTTCTCCTTAAGGGTGTTTGTCATTTTAAGAAATTATAGATCATTAGTTAAAGTTATGGGGACTAAATATTAACCCTATGGTTTGATAATTTCCTAGTTTATGAAATATTGTGATTACACCAGTATAGAGTGCACCCAAATCAATTAAATAAATGAATGGGATTATTAATGAAGTCCTTTGGTTTCAATTGGATTATGAACTAGATTATGGTTACCCATGAGATGAGTGAACATGAATATAATTGAATTGGATAATAGCTTAAAGTGGGTTTACCATGACTTTTTACCTTAGGTGATTGCTTGATTTAGAATCCATAAGTTGTGACTTTTGATTATTGATATAAATATTAATCACTGTGATTTAAATTGAAGCGGTATATGAAATATAAATAGCAATTCACATAATTAACCATTTATAGTTTTGATGTGATATTGTGATATCCATTCTGTATGATTTGACTTCTGTTCCATGCTAAAATGATTATATATTGGCCTTGACCCTGGAAAATTCACACTTATATGTTGTAATGCTGATATTGAGAAGGACCGACCTAATCCCATGCTTTAATACGTATAGAGAGTGGGTTATACCCAATCCCATATTGTAATTATTATAGGGCTTTGAGCCATATGTTGTAATGCTTATAGGGATTTGAATCAGATTGTTGTGACTATACCATGGTTTTATAGTTGTGATTGGTATGGTTGTAATAAATACTCAGAGATATTATGGCATGGAACCAAAGGAGGTTATTTTACCTTGGTTTTATATGGTTGTGGTTAGAATGGTATTAAGACATGCTTAGAGATATTCCGACATGGAGACGAAGAATTTTGTTGTTGTATTTTATTAATTGTATAATTAATTAATACACCTATTTATTGTTTTATTGGATACACTTCTTATCAGACAGATTACTTTAGAAATGGTGGTGTCAAATTACTAAGTTATAATCATACCCTATTTAGGCTTCCATTAGGTACTTGAGCAAATTATGTGGATATAGGTTTGGATAAGGGGAAGGGTAATTTCCATTGATTACTTATTTGTTGAAAGGATGCAGTTTGGATGTGGGACTAATGTGGGGTTTGAGACTGGGGACTATTTGATTATTTATTTAATTCTTCTAGACTTTTACTCATATTGTTTCTAGAAAGACATTTAGTTACATTCTAGTATGTCATTACATTATTTCTTATTATTTATAGGATTATTTAGTTATATCTTATTCCTCTATGTCTATACTTTGATTTTATTTTGTTTATATAGTTTATTTTTTTTACTTCTATGACACTTCACACCAGGGGGTATAGTCTCTTCACTATACATTTCACACTTCCTCTACTAGTCAGAAACCTTTGGTGTATATAGAGGTGCGTTGGAGGTTTCATAACCAACTCTTTTTGGCCACATGAGAGAGTTCTAGATTGAGGGACATTAAAAAGTGGTATCATAGGATGATTTTATTTTCTTCTAATTTTTTATCTAGGAAAGGTATAAAGGAGACTAGGATGTGTTGGGGATTGGTAATGAATTTTCACATGGGATAGATAACCCATGTATAGGGGAAAATCTGAGTACCCAGGGACGAGATTGATGATTGTACTGTGTGCATATTATAGTTGATGTTATTTCACCTTGGGTGATTCACATGTTTTGTGAGGTTATTATTTTATTATGTTATCGTTTCTTGAGATTTTTACTCATAGCCTAGTATATAATGAGATGAGAATACATGCCTCATAATAGGCACATAGGGATATATTGACATGCATTGTTCGTGATAGGGGCATATCTATTTTTTTCATGTGACATATACATTCTAGTTGAACTATGATATGAAATATTTGTTTCATTAGACAATTTAAATGAATTGATGTTTCATGCTAAAATAAATTTAATCCATGCTTAAAGAGTCCATGAGTCATTTCTTCTCTATTGTAATCATTTGTTGAGGTTTAAGTTATAGTAATCCAGTTCTCTAAGATGTACATTTGTCTTTTATAGAAAATGATTCCTCATCCTCTTTGACTTGAGCATCAGGAGAGTGAAAATAAAAACACTCCTAACATAGCTGAACCAGGGAATCCTGTAGTTCCTAAGGATCATATGGATGTTCAGATTCATGAAATCTACCTAAGGGTCATGTGATCCATTGAAAGGGAGACTCTTCATACCATTCCATTGAAGTCTGAGTTGACAAAAGAGTTTCAGCTGCAACATATGCTAATGTTTATTGGGAATTGGGACCCTAGGTAGCTGAGTAATGGACCGATTCAGTCCAGATAATATTCAAGTATCCTAAAATACCTGAAAATATGAGGGTGAAGCTTGTTGAATATATGCTCAATATACCTACCAATAATTGGTGGGATATTCTAGAGGAATATGTGAAACAGGATGAGCTATATTGGGAGGAACTCAAGGTGAAGTACCTAATTCATTTCTACCCTGATACATTGAGGGATGAAAAAGATCACAAGTTCATGAATTTGATACAAGAGGGCATGTAAGTGCTAGACTATGTGGGATGTTTCACTGACTTGAAGTGCTTTTCGCCATCTTTGGAAGCTCATGAGATCACTAGGGAGAGACATTTTGTAATGCCCCGACCCTAGTTACCCTGATTCGGTGCATTATTACATAAAATTGGCATGATCACAAGGGATCAAATCCCAAAATACCAATCAGTTTAGTAGAATTAGAAGTACTAGATACATACATAAATTTTACATTACATTATAAAATGAAAAACAAAAACAACATTGTCTCCTTTGAAAAAATTTATATCCCTTAGAATATCCCTACGGGTCAGTCATAATATACTTCTTCGTATCCTAAGAAAAATAAAATATAGAAAGGGGTGAGTTCAGGTGATCAATAAGGATAAAAATATAATGGAAACTTTCATAAAAAATCATAAACATTTAAGGAAATTTATATGACTAAAAAGAGACTTTTAAACATAAAATTTACCACAATATGGAAAAGATAAATCAAATATTTCCATTTACTTATTCACCTAGAAATTCTACTAGTCTAACAATCACATATAATATCAATAGACAATTTTATAATGATGGAATGCATAATGCCGAACATTATAACCACATAGTCAAGGCCTCATGCCAAGACTACAAATAAGATTTTGTCAGGGCCTTGTGCTATAGCATCCTATCTTTTTATAACATAACTTTCATTCCATTACACGGAACTGAGGATCTTTAAGGTTTAGTGTCTTGGAAACAAGGAACATAAAACATGAAACAAAAAAAAAATTCTTCTTAAACACTTGAAAGGATTATCCTCATGTTCACCCTAGGCTCATTACTGCATCTCATAACCTGGGGACATATATCAAAAGGAAGGGTGAGCAGAAGTCCCAGCAAGGGAAACAAGTGAAACATTTTACATATAAACTTGAGATATATCAATAAAGTCATGAAAAGAACTTTAAGGCATGAAAATGAAATCATGAGGCATATAAAAAATAAAACTTTTTCATAAATTGAAGATGTGGCTACATCATTTAACATAGACAATCATGAACATATCACCAAGGTCCATCCCCAAGGTGTCATTTGAAAATTACCAAGGTTATTCACCAAGGTATCGTGAAAATTGTAATCTCTAGTGGTTACATCATTACCCAATGCATTGGAGCGCTATCAGGGCACACCCTTAAATTTGCCTTTATTATCATGTGATCCACATATATCATCATCAAACATTTCATAAATAACCCATATAGTATAAAATAAATGGGTTTCATTTCATAATCATAATCTTTTAAAAACTGCTTTAAAGACATGATCTTTACGTCACTTTAAAACCCACAGAAAAGGAAGGTGGGTCTCATGTATGTAAATCCAAGAATTTAAAATAGAACATTTTGGTATATATGTAAATACCCCTTTAGAAGAAAGATATTTGAGTATTAACTTAATAATATAAAATAACTTTAGAAAAAGAGAGAGACATTTTGAGACGGAAATTCTGCAGCATAACGGCTATGTTACGAGGTTTTAGAAGACATTAAAAAGAGAGGGAAAATGGGTCAAAAATTCATAAATGACCCATAAAACAGTAGATGGACAGAATAAGAAGGATAAATGATCATGGTAATGAAATTTCAAGGACATACCATTTGAAATTAAAAACATGGAAGGAATACAAAAATTAGATTTCTCTTATGAAAGTTCGGCGGCCTAACGACGTTACTTAAACTTCAACAAAAATGATTTGAAAAGATCAAATAGGGTCTCTCATCATGTGAACATAAGAGTTCAGTATGATATATATAGATATAATGACCCAACATAATTAAAAAGGAACTTGAAAGACTTGACATGAAATTAGAACTTTGAAAAGAATGAGAAGGGTGAAAGAATCCCCTAAAAATTCGGCAGCCTAACGGCGCCACTTAAAACTTCAAAATACTGAATTGAAGAGATCAAATGGGGTCTCTAATAATATGAACATAAGAGTCCAGTATGATAGATATAGATATCATAACCCAACATAACAAAAAATAACTTGAAAGAATTGACATGAAAGTAGAACTTCAAAATGAGAAGGGTGAAGAACCACTTAAAAATTCGGCAGCCTAACGACGCCACTTAAAACTTCAAAATACTGAATTGAAGAGATCAAATGGGGTATCTCATCATATGAACATAAGAGTCCAGTATGATATATATAGAGATCATACCCCAGCATAACAAAAAGTAACTTGAAAGAATTGACATGAAAGTATAACTTCAAAATGAGAAGGGTGAAGAACCACTTAAAAATTCGGCAGCCTAACGGCGCCACTTAAAAATTCAAAATACTGAATTGAAGAGATCAAATGGGGTCTCTCATAATATGAACATAAGAGTCCAGTATTATAGATATAGAGATCATACCCCAACATAACAAAAAGGAACTTGAAAGAATTGACATAAAAGTAGAACTTCAAAATGAGAAGGGTGAAGAACCACTTAAAAATTCGGCAGCCTAACGGCGCCACTTAAAACTTCAAAATACTGAATTGAAGAGATCAAATGGGGTCTCTCATCTTATGAAAATAAGAGTCCAGTATGATAGATATATAGATCATACCCCAACATAACAAAAAGGAACTTGAAATACTTTAAATGAAAATAGATCTTGAAAAATGAGAAGGGAGAAAGAATCCGTTACAAAAATTTCGGCAGCCTAACGGCGCCACTTAAAACTTCATAAAACGAAATAATGAGAGTAAGAGGGGATATTTAATTATATGAACATGAAAAGGGCAGTAAGAGGAGTATAAAAGAACATCCTCCAACATAAGAACATGGAGCATAAAAGGAATGTCATAAAAGAGATTACTTGAAATGAAAGAGAGAGGTCGGATCCCTTACCTTAAAACGTAACTCTTAAAACTCAAAGGTTTGGACCTTGAGGGCTTGGGGGCACCTTGGGAGGACTCCTTAGGAGGTAAGGAGACCAGAACTTCGTTGGGGGAGAGTGGGGAGTCGAATGGATGAGAGGATGTCTTGGTATTTATAGGGAAAGTGAGGGGACAAGGCATTAATGGCCAAGGGACACCTCATTAGTGGTTTTGGCAAAACCATGGGCTTGCCCATGGTATTTGCCCATGGTATTGGCCACTTGAGACACCTCATACCTTATCTTAATATTCATAAGTCGACCATATTGATTACATACTTAATACATCATTCAATGATGTCATTAAACACCTGTAACTTAAAAACTGTATTTTCACTATTCATCGAAAATTCAACTTTCTCAAAATAATCCCAAAATTTCACCTTAACCAAATATCAATGCTCTGATTTCAAAAATGAAATCCATTTTATAAAAATAATTTTCTAAATAATTTTAATTAAATTTTTAATTAAAAACACTATTCATCGAAAATTTATTTTTTTCAGAAAAATCCCCAAAAATTACCTTAACATAATATCGATGCTCTGAGTTCAAAAATGAAGTCCATTTTATAAAAATAATTTTCTAAATATTTTTAATTAAAATTTTAATTAAAAAAACACTATTCATCTGAAAAAACTAATACTTGAATAATAATTTATGAAACCGTTATTTAACCATTTTATTGAATCACATTACTTAATCAAAGTGCCTAGCTTATTTTAATACTTTCTTTAAGTGAGATTACTAATCCATTTGGACACATTATTAATCCTAATCATAAAATAACTATTCATAATTTACTATTCATCAAAAATCAAGTTGATCTTATTAGACTCTAAATTTCGTACTGAACATAATTGTAGAAGACCATTTTTTGAAAATCATTACAATTTTTTAATTATTTAGGGTTTACATAAACATATTTAAAATATCCTTTTTCTAAAATTCATAAAAAATATGCATACTATATTTATCCGGTCATTTGAAAATTCATAAAAGAAATCGAAATTTTTATTTAAAACAAAGGATTACACAAGACAGTTACGGTCTCCTTACATAGCCCCTTATCACACTAGCATAAGACCTAATTGTAAGGTGTGCTAAGGTGAGAGAATCCGAGGGAGGCTCGGCCAACATCGCACGAGTAGTAATTTCTATCAGTTTGAACTTCTCGCGAAGGCGATCTCGTTCTAGCTTTATACGATGAAGTTCAGCTTGGGTTTGGTCCAGAGCAAAGCCCAGTGGTGCTACCTCCTTCCCAAGTTCTGTTAGATGGGCTTCGATCGGTCCAAGACTACTGGGTGAGGCCATCGAATCTTCTTTATATATTAATTAACCAAGATTGCTTGTATTTAGAGACAATAGTCAAAACATTTAGTTTCCAGCGGTCATACTGACCAATGGTCAAATAACAGTCAAAACCCAACAGTCTCATTTTAATTATACTCATGTTATCAAATGAAACATTTTTGTTGAGTATAAAAATAAAATAAAATAACACATAAAATTAGGAAACAATATTTATTTAAAAAAATTCGGGTCGTTACATGTGCCAAGATACTAGTTTGTCTCATTGACCTACCGATGCATCGAGGGGCTATAGCGGGCTCCACCCTTTACTTACTAAGTCAAATGCATTCCTCATATGAATGGGTTGAAACATAACATAAACATTTTTATTAAAACTAGCATATGAAATGTTAATACTTTAACCATAAACCATGAATGATATAAAACTAAAACATCCACAGTCAAAAATATCAAAAAACCTTCAATACAATATGGATGATTATATCATAATAAATCAACTTCAAACAAGTGTAAAGTCCATCAAAGGATGTTGACATAGATGAAATCAAAACCATTTGAGAGAAATATCTCTTTATATTTTGAAATTATTTAATAGTCACATAATTATAAAATTAAACATTTATTTTGAAAATATTCTTATAATCTTGCAAGGGAAGATTCAAAGGTGTTATAATGGCAGAAAATAACCGCACTCACCATATAAGTGAAAAAACATTCTTTCCTTAATTTTGTCGAAAAGGTCGTAAATAACCTTTTTTGGAAAATGATGGAAATATTACTTTATAAAAATATTATAAAAAGTCAAAAAAGGGTATAAATAACTTTAACCCATAGTCTAGGAAGTAGTAAATATTTTTTGAAATACATTTTTAAGAATCATGGATGTGGATGATAAAGAGGTCCTAGTAGATACTCACATATAAACAACCTCGGATAATAAAGAGATTGTAGAATTAACCCTTACCTTGTAATTTTCCTTGATCTAGGGTACGTTAACCTCCTATATAATATTTAAATCATTGTTATTAAATTTTACAATAACCACATACATAAATATTATATCATATATGATCCTCTAATATTGCTTTGTTAATAATATTTCAGTAGTATCATCATTTCGGGTGTAAACTGATTCGTTTTCCTTTATATTATTGGTTATATAATCCATTTTTGTTATGTATAGGATGCATTTGATTCATATCCATAATGATATTAAGTTCTTAAACATTATTTTTAATCATAAAATGAAAATTATTCTTGAATGGTTTGGATGGGGAATGAATTTTATCGCGTTCGTGGAGACGATAATCCGTACGTACGCACGAGCGACAATATCATTCTATTGATGAAAAAATCATATGTAATTAGATGGTATATCATATATAAATAATCCTCAAAATGTTATATTTATTATTTACATCAGTTATACTCATTATTATACCCATCCAAATAATGAAGTGTTTGAATAACAAACTACACCACAATGTTGAGACGGTAAGCCATACGCACGCACGTATGGTGCCTTGTCATTCATAGGATGGATAGAATAATGAATATGGTTGTACCATATTTATAATAACATCAAAGTATTTATAAGGTACTGGAGTTATTATTTTGGTATGGAAACAATAAAGAAAGAAGAAGTGGATGAAGAAAAGAACTTTGAAAGAGGTGGTGAAATTATTACCTCTTCTTCGGGCGTTTCCTTTTGAGTTGATCAAAAGGGATCCTTAGGTTGGCTTCTTGATCAAATTAAGGCCTATAGGTAGAATTGAAGGTAGTTGTAAGGATATTTTATCATGGGTTGGCCAATCCAAATGGCTTTGGAGGTGTGATTTTGAGTGAAGGGGAAGTACCCTTTTATAAGAGAGGTGAGGGTTACTTTATGAAAAGATTGAAATATTATTTTATTATACAATCATATTCAATTTATAATGGTTCAAAAATGATTTATTTTGAGGTTAATGTGAGTATTTGTCGAAAAAATCTCAACAAATAGGTTTTGGATAGGTTTAGGTCACCTTATTAACCTTATCTTTTAGATTTAACTATTAGTTAAATAGTTTAACTTTAACCATTTATTCTTCTATTATTATAATAAATGGTTATTAAAATTACTATAAAAAGACAATAAAACCCCAAATGGTTAATTATTGATATATCTAAAATTATATAAGTACTTTTTATGAACCTTATATTTTTATAAATATTATATCAATTAATAATATAGTATTTTTTTTAAAACTCATTTATGTCAATTTTGACACTGTTTGGTATTTTATTTTTTGTGAAAGTCATAAAAACTTTATCACTTCGAACAAAACTTATTTAATTAATCCAAAATATCATATTAACCTAAAATATTAGTGTAATTCATCATAAGTCTCAGTTTAAATTTATTTGGATATTTATAATATCAATTATTTTAATCTTTCATTAATAAGGTAATTACTACATCATCATCGTGTCATAAATAAATTTAATTATTTAATGTCTAAAAATTACAAATAACATAACATCATGTAGTAAATTTTTTTATCTTTCTAATTAAAATTTATATTTGAATTTATCTTATGTATAACCCTATATTAAAAATGGTTTATTTATGAAACTTTGAATTTAACACTTTTAACTCTTCTTTAAATAAAATAATAATAAATGTCCTATTCTAATAAAAGTGGAACAAAAAGATCATATTTTATTCCTGAAGTTGATTTTGGTCAAAATAAACTTATCCAATAAAATTAGGACATCTGTTAGGGTAATTATAATATCATTTTTATCTTTAATTACCCTATTCACTTTTAACCATGGTAAATAAAAGTCAAAAGTTACAATTCACCAAACATTATTTTCATCTTATTGAACCACATTTTACTTACTGATGTCAACCATGTATCTCATATTTTTGAAATTTAATTCCCAGAAGTGGTAAAATTATGTTTTATGAAAATTTTCAAATGCGCCTAGAAGGTGGTTAAAAGACGGTAAAAAGTTCAATAAAGTTTTATATATCTAATATTATTATAAAATGACTCCAATGAATTACATTGAACATATATAGGTATTATGTATATATTTTTACCTAATATAAATTTAAATAAAATAACTAATTATTTAAATAAAAAGTTGGTTTTAAACAATAACACAATGTTTTTCACTATTCATAAAAAATTGAATGTTTTCAGAAAAATACAAAAAATTCACCCTAAGATAATTTTGATATTACAAATCCAAAAATGCAGTCCATTTTTAAAAATAAAATTTATAAAATTTCAAAAAGTGTGTATTACTATTCATAATAGCTAGTTTGATTGGTCGTGGTTTGTTAGAACTCAAAGTTGCGTACAACGCAGGCTATTGTATTATTCAGAGAGAAGCATACCATGGAAGCTTGGGGTGTTACATTCTTCCCTCATTCAAATAATTTCATTCTTGAAATTTATAGAATATTTCTACATAAAAAGATTTGGGTGGTTCTTCATCATAAGTTCCTCGGGTTCCCATGTTGCCTCTTCCATCTTATGATTTCTCCATATAACTTTCATCCGACGAGTCATCCAGTTTCTCAACACTTGTTCTCTAGTGTCAAGAATTATGATAGGATCTTTGTAATAAGATAGTTCAAGTTCCAGTTCTATTTCTTCATAGGTGAGTATATACGTTGGTTCAGGCATGCATTTTCTCAACAGTGATATGTGGAACACATCATGAACTTTAGAGAGACTTGGTGGCATTGCCAAACGATAAGATACAACTCTAATCCATTATAGAATTTTTAAAGTTCCGATGTACCTGGGAGTTAATTTTCCCTTCTTACCAAATCATATAACACTCTTCCATGGAGATGCCTTCAAGAAGATATGATCTCCTACTTGAAATTCCAAATCTTTCCTTTGGTTATTGGCATAGCTCTTTTGATTACTTTGAGCTTCTTTGATGTGGGTTTGGATAAACTTAAAATTTTACATTATTTCCTCAACAAGTTCTGGGCCTACGAGTTTTCTTTCACCAACATCATCCCAACAAGTTGGTGTGCGACATGTCTTTCCATACAACACTTCATATGGTGCCACCTGAATACTTGAATGTAAGCTATTGTTATAAGAAAATTCTACAAGAGGAAAATATTGATCCCACATACCTTGAAAGTCAAGTGAGAAAGATCTCAAAATTTCTTCTAATGTTTGAATAGTCCTCTCTGATTTTCCATCAGTTTGAGGGTGGTAGGAAGTGCTCAAATGAAGTTTAGTATCTAGAGACCTCTGAATACTTTTCCAGAATCTTGATGTAAAATGGGGATCATGATCAGAAACAATTGATCAGAGTACTCCATGAAGTCTTATAACTTCATTAATATATAGTATTGGTAAACGTTCAAGTATTCAATCTTCTCTTATAGAAAGAAAATGTGTTGACTTGGTAAGATGATCAACAATGAATCATATTTCATCATTACTTCTAGGAGTCTTTGGTAGTACCATGTCAAAGTCCATCGTAATATCATCCCATTTCCACTCAAGTATGAGAAGAGGTTGCATGACTCCTCTAGGATGTTGTATTCTAGCTTTCACTTGTTGAAAAACCATACATATTGACACATAATTAGAAATATTTCTCTTCATGTTGTCCCACCAAAAACTTTCCTTCAAATATCTATACATCTTAGTGCGACTGGGGTGTATAGAAAAATTGGATCTATAAGAATCATCCAATAATTCCCTTTTTAGATCAGGTATATCAGGAACACAAAGTCTTTTCCCAAATTTCAAAATTATATCTTCACATACTAATTCCATAAATCTCCCATCATTCACAGATTTAATTTTCTTTTGAAACTCTTCATAATCAATTTGAGAACTTTTTATCCTTTCTAGTAAAGTTGGATTGGAAACCATTTGAAAACGTATTGATGTTTCACCTTCCATGATTATTCCAATATCCGTCTTTACTAGATCTATAAACATAGGATCCCTTTCAACTCTCATCTTGTTCAAAACTCCATGATAATTTCTACTCAAGGCATTTTCCACCTTATTTACCTCCCCCGGATGGTAGTTTATAGTGAAATCATAATCTTTGAGTAGTTCAAGCCATCGTATTTGCCTCATGTTGAGTTCTTTCTGTGAGAAAATATACTTCAAACTCTTGTGATCAGTATATATCTCACATTTTTCACCATATAGATAATGTCTCTATATCTTCAAAGAAAATATTATAGATGCTAACTCAAGATCATGAGTAGGATAGTTTTGTTCATGAATTTTTATCTATCATTATTCATAGGCAATAACTCTATCATTATGCATAAGAACACAACCAAGCCCTTTCTTTGAAGCATCACTATAAATAAAAAACCCATCATTCCCCAGTGGTAGAGCCAAGATAGAAGAATTGAATAATATTCTATACAGTTCTTAAAAAAATTCTTCACAATCTTTTGTCCAAACAAATTTAACCCCTTTACGTGTGAGCTTGGTTAATGTGCTTGCGAATCAGGAAAAATTCTGGATGAAACACCAATAATAACCTGCTAAACCAATAAAACTGCATACCTCAGTTATACTCAGCAATGCTGTCCATTCTTGTATTGCTCTTGTCTTATAAGGATCAAAAAAGATTCCATCCTTAAAGACAATATGTCCAAGAAAAGAAATTTCCTAAATCCAGAATTCACACTTGTGATACTTCCCATATAATTCATTTCTTCTAAGGGTTTTCAGAATAGTGCGTAAGTGATTTTCATGATCTTTGTTTCTTTTTGAGTATACCAAGATATCATCAATAAATACTACTACAAAGTCTTCAAGATATTTCTCGAAAACTCTATTCATTAGATCATTGAAAAAAATGGTGCATTAGTCAGTCCAAAAGGAATTATTATAAACTTTTAATTCCCATACCTAGTATGAAATGCTATCTTCGAAATGTATTCCTTCTTCATACACAACTGATGATATCTAGATCCAAGGTCAATCTTTGAAAAATATTGAGCTCTATGAAGTTGATTGAATAAATCATCAATGTGAGGTAGGGGATACTTGTTCTTTATTGTTATAGAATTGATCTCCCTATAGTCAATGCACAACCTCATAGATCCATATTTCTTCTTAACAAAAAGAACAGGGGCTCCCCATGGAGAAAAACTAGGGCGAATAAATATTTTATTACTCAATTACTCTAGTTTCTTATTTAGTTACAATAATTCTAAAGTGGCCATTCTATAAGGGGTCTTTGATATGGGCCTTGAACTAAGAATTAAATCAATGGAAAACTAAATTCCTCATTCTGGAAGATGTCTAGGTAAATACTATAGAAACACATCAACATATTCTTTTACAATAGGTATGTCCTCTATTCGAACATTCTTTTCATCACCCATATTTATTTCATTCTTTTCCTCCGTAATAATTGAATTTAGTAGAGCTACAGGGGTTGGATCTAGATAAGAATCATATGGTGACATTTCTTCTCTAAAGATAAGGTAATTCTTATCATCATAAAAAATTGTAACCTCTTTCTTATTATAATAAATTTTCACATCATGGTCCAGAAGACAATATTTACCAAGGATAATATCAAATTCAATCATGGGTATTCCAATAAGATAAGTAGATAAAGAACATTTATATGCACTAATGGGAACTGATTCACAAAAATTTGTTACAATGATACATTCCTTAGAAGTTTTGACTGATAAATCCTTTGTTAAATCAAATTGAAAATATATAATTTTCTTAGCAGACTAGGAAGATATGAAACAATGCAATGATCCATAATCAAATAAAACACTGGCTAAACTTTAGGAAACCATTAAATTACCTACCACCACATCTTTTAGAGCTTCAACCTCAGAAGTAGTGATCACATAAGCTTGAAATTTCTCCTTTGGCATTTTATGAGGTAAGTTTTCTTGGTTCTTTGGATATTCATTTGCATAATTCCCTATTTCTCTAAAATTGTAGCATTCAACATTGACATCCTCTTTCTTTCCATTGAAATCACAAGTTTGGTGGAATTTTCCACCACACTTGTAATAGAATCCCATTACCTTCAAGAAATTACCAGGGTGTTTCTTCCCACATTTACCATAAGATAGAAATTCAACTTTTCCCTTCTTCCCATTATTTCCATTTCCAGAGTGTTCAACAGATCTCTTCTTCTCTTGCTTTGCTTTAAAGTTGTAAGACTTAGATAATTCATTTTATGTCTTGATTGAACGTGAGACAATATCTTCATACAATGAGAAGGATTGTGAGACTAATGCTCGATGGAGAAATGGTTTTATCCCATCAAAGAATTGATCTATATTACTCCTTGGGTTACATATATAATCTGATGCAAACCTTTCTAACCTTGTAAAGTTAGCCTCATACTTCACGACATTATTATCCTCCTTCTTCCTCAGACTTAGAAATTGTATTTCCATATCCGTTCGATGCTCACGAGGAAAGTATTATTCTAAGAAAAAATATTTAAACTCCCTACATTACATATTTGATACTTCTTCATCCTCCTTTTTGTTTTGAATTAATGACCACCATTGATCTGCATCTTCTGTGAGGTGATAAAATTCCATGACAACTTTCTCCCTTTTTCCACTCCCCAAAGAATAAAATATTTTCTCTAAAGAACTTATCCATTTCTCAGCTACAAATTGATTTTTAGTCCCATTGAATGTTGGTGGTTGTTTCCTCATGAAGTGCTCTAACACTGATCCTCCGCATTGTGGATCAGGGTGCTCCATGCGGGTAAGGTTATTGTTCATAACCTGAGTGAGTTGTCCTAATACGGTGATAAGACAATTAGCACCAGTTTCATCACCATATCCACTATAATTATCTTGAGTAAAAGGAAAATCCATACATGGATTACATGTATTGATACAGTTTCCATTCCTTTCACTAGGTTCCATTTCTAAACAATGGCATACACTAGATTAGTTTATGAATCACAATACATAATTCTAAACTTGTAAAACACTTAACATAAATTGAATAGTTTATGGATATAATCCATAATCATAAAAATGTTTCTTTGAGGAGGTATATACTCATAAATCCTTCACAATGGTTTGTAAAGAAAATGGGAATTATCCTAATAATATCCCCCAAGAGTGTCATAACCAAGAGTGCTGCAAGGCCCATTGTCATGTACCGGGATACCTTGGGTCAAGCCCGGAACTCCTTGTCAGAGTTTTCACTCCTAGTTACATCTGAACCAGAGCCACCTCTACATGCTCGTATCTAGACAGGGATGTATTTCTTAGAAAGCTCAGAAATCTCTACATTACCAAAATTATAGTAAGTTCTTCTATATTAATCCTCAAAGTCTATTTTAGGGTAATGTTCTCTAATCATATTTTTTCTAAATCCAACTTCCAAGTTTTGTACTAAACTTCCTTTGATACCAACTATAATGTGCCGACCCCAGTTACCCAGAGTTGGTGCATTATTACATAATATTGGCATGATCACAAGGGATCAAATCCCTAAAGACTGATCAATTTAGTATCCTTGAAAGTATTAGATACATACATAAGTTTTACATTACATTATAAAATAAAAAACAAAAAAAAAATGGAATCCTTTGAAAAAATTCATATCCCTTAGACTGTCCCTGTAGTTCAGTCATAATATACTTCTTCGCATCTTGGAAAAAATAAAACATATAAAGGGGTGAGCTCAGGTGCTCATTAAGGATAAAAATATAATAGAAACTTTCAAAAATAAGCATAAAAATTTAAGGCAATGTATAAGACTAAAAAAATCATTTTAAACATAAACTTCAGCATAATATGGAAAATATAAATCAAATAATTCCATTTAACTATTCAAATGGATATTCTAATAGTTGAATAATCACATGTAATATCAATAGACAATTTCATAATTATGGAATGCATAATTCCGGAAATTATAACAACATAGTCAAGGCCTCATTCCAAGACTACAAATAATATTTTGTCAAGGACTTGTGCCAAGACACTAGTTTGTCTCATGAGACCTACAGATGCATCAAGGAGCTATAATGAGCTCCACCCATCACTTACTAAGTCCAATGAATTCCTCATATGAAATGGTTGAAACATAACATAAAAATTTGTATTAAAACTAGCATATGAAATGATAATACTTTAACCATAAACAATAAATAGTATAAAAAACACATCCATAGTTAAACATATCACAAAGCCTTTAATACAGTATGGAAGATTTTATCATAATAAATCAACTTCAAACCAGTGTAAAATCCATCAAAGGATGTTGACATAGATGAAATCAAAACCATTTGAGAGTAATATATATTTCTATTTTGAAATCATTTAAAAGTTACATAACTATAAAATAAAACATTTATTTTGAAAATATTATTATAAGCTTGTAAGAGAAGCTTCTAAGGTGTTATAATGGCGAAAAAAGCAACAATCATCGTATAAGTTAAAAAAACATTGTTTCCTTAATTTTGTCGAAAAGGTCGTAAAGGACCTTGTTTGAAAAACGACAGAAAGATTCCTTTATAAAAATATTATAAAAATTCAAACAAGGGTATAAATGAATTTAAACCATAGTCTAGGAAGTAGTAAAAATGTTTTGAAATACATTTTTAAAAAACATAGATGTGGATGATAAAGAGGTCCCAATAGATACCCACGTATAAACAACCTTGGATAAAAAAGAGATTTTAGAATTAACCCTTACCTTGTACTTTTCCTTGATCGAGGGTATGTTAACCTCTTGTATAATAGTTAAATCATTGTTATTAAATTATATAAGAACTGAATACATAAATATGATATCATATATGATCCTATAATATTTCTTTGTTAATAATATTTCAGTAGTATCATCGTTTCAGGTGTTAACTGATTCATTTTCATTTATATGATTGGTTATGTAAGACATGTTTGTTATGGATAGGATGTATTTGATTCATATCTAGAATGATATTAAGTTCTTAAAAATTATTTTTAATCATAAAATGAAAATTATTCTTGAATGGTTATGATGGGGAATGAATTTCATCGCGTTCGTGGAGACCGTAATCCATACGTACACACGAGCGAAAATATCATTATATTGATGGTGAAATAGTATGTAATTGGATGTTATATCATATATACATAATACTTAAAATTTTATATTTATTATTTAAATCAGTTATACTCATTATTATACCCATCCAAATAATTAAGTGTTTGAATAATAAACTACACCACGACGTGGAGACGGTATGCTGTACGTACGCACGTATGGTGACTTGTCATTTACAGGATGGATACAATAATGAATATGGTTGTACCATATTTATAATAACATCATAGTATGTATAAGGTAATGGAGTCATTATTTTGGTATGGAAACAACAAATAAATAGGAAGTGGAATAAGAAAAGAACTTTAAAAGAGGTGGTGAAATTATTACCTCTTCTTCAGGTGTTTCCTTTTGAGTTGATCAAAATGGCTCCTTCGATTGGATTTTTGATAAAATTAATGAATCTAGGTTTAAGTGAGGGTAGTTGGGAGGATATTTGAGTAGGTATTGTCTTAGATAAATGGATTTTGAGGTGTGATTTTTAGTAAAAGGGAAATACCCTTTTATAGGAGAGGTGAGGGTTACTTTAGGAAAAGATTGAAATATTTTTTTTTATAAAATAATATTAGGTTTATAATGGCTCAAAAATGATTTATTTATAGGATAAGGTTGGTATGGGTCGAAAAACTCTCAAACAATAGGTTTTAGATAGGTTTAGGTCACTTTATTATCCTTATCTTTTAAATTTAACTCTTAGTTAAATAGTTTAATGTTTACGATGTATTCTTGTATTATTATAATAAATGGTTAATAAACTTACTATAAAAAAACAAGAGAACCCCAAGTAGTTAATTATTGATATATCTATCCTTATATATTTCCTTTGAACATACCTTAGATTTTTATGAATATTATATCAATTAATAATATAGTATTTGTTTTAAAAACTCATTTATATCAATTTTGACACTATTTGGTATTTTGTTTTTGTGAAAGTAATAAAAACTTTATCACATTGAAAAAAATATATTTAATAAACCCTAAAATATAATATTAACCTATAAAATTATTGGAATTCATCATATGTCTCAATTTACATTTATTTGGATATTTATAATATCAATTATTTTAATCTTTCATTGATATAGTAATTACTGCATCATCATTGTGTCATAAATAAATTTAATTATTTAATGTCTAAAAATTGAAACTAAAATACCATCATGTAGGAAATAATTTTATATTTATAATTAATATTTATATTTTAATTTATCTTATGTATAACCCTATATTAAAAATGGTTTAGTTATTAAACTTTAAATTTAACACTTTTAACTGTTCTTTAAATAAAATAATAATAAATGTACTAATCTAATCCAAGTGGACCAAAAGGATTATATTTTATTCCTAAGGTTTATTTTGGTCGAAATAATACTATAAAATATAATTATGACATGTTTTAGGGTAATTATAATATCATTTTTTACGTTTAATTACCCTATTTACTTTTAACTGTGGTAAATAAAAGTCAAAAGTTACTTTTCACCAAAAATTATTTTCATCTTATTGAACCAAATTTTACTTACTGATGTCATCCATGCCTCTAGGATTTTTGAAATTAAATTCATAGAAGAAGTAAAATTACATTTTATGCAAATTTGCAAATGCGCCTAGAAGGTGGGTAAAAGACGATAAAAAGTTCAATAAAATTTTATATATCTAATATTATTATAAAATGAATCCAATGAATTACATTGAAAATATATAGGTATTATGTATCTATTTTTACTGAATATAAATTAAAATAAAATAACTAATTATTTAAATAAAAATTTACTTTTAAACAATAACGTAATGTTTTTCACTATTCATCAAAAATTGAATGTTTTCAGAAAAATACCAAAAATTCACCCTAATATAATTTTGATATTTCGAATCCAAAAATAAAGTTCATTTTGAAAAATAAATTTTATAAAATTTTAAAAAGTTGGTATTACTATTCATATCAGCTAGTTTGATTGGTCATGGTGTGTTAGAACTTGAAGTTGCGTACAACGCAAGCCATTGTATTATTAAAATAGAAGCGTTTCATGGAAGCTTGGGGTGTTACAAATTTTTAAGAAGATCTTTACTATGTGATCAGGTTGTAGGTAAACATATTCTATTTAAGAAACCTTGAGGATGTGATGATCTATACATTCATCATGTAATGGAATCTCAGAGAGGCCTTGAGCAGCGACTATGTTATTTATATAGGGTGATCTGGTTGCTCTTCTTTGAGTGTGAAGAAGAAACGTGATGAAAATTTTCACCAAGGTAGTAGTGGGTTTTGAAGTGAGGGTAGTGGAAAGTCATCTTAAGACTGTGTTCCATTCCAGTGCCATCAGTGTGGACAGTTTGGTCACAAGCACCCAAAGTGTCCTTACCCATAGCTGAATGTCATATCTTTGGAAGAATGAGTCATCTAAAGATGTTATGTATAAAATTTTCATGGAAAACCAGTGAAAGAGGATCAAAATAGGCACCTGAGTCAGGAATGGGCTCAAGTACCCCTTAGCAGGATAGTAGTTGTATTTCCACTGGACGTTCAGGCTGAGGTAGGGGACGTGGTACACTGGCGCATGAACAGAAGTACCAGGTGAGGGAAATATATCAGGTTAATTAGACTGGAGTCTAGGGTATAGGGAAAAGTCAATTGCATGTTATAGAGGCTACTCCGATTATCATGGATTCATGACCATCAACCATCAGAGGTATGATTCTTGTATCATCTACCTTATCTTGTGGTTTATTTGATACAAGAGCATCACATTATTTTATATCTTCTATTTTTGTAAATGTTTTGGGCTTGGATATGTAAATCTTGGATGTTTTTTTAACGATAGACACACCATTGGGATTGTAGTCATAGAATATCAAACATTTCAAGGCTTGTTATCTATGGATTGGTGGTTACCATTTCTATTGGGAATTGTTTGTGCTATAAATGACATGCTTCAACTTGTTTCTTGGAATGTATAGGTTATTTCTATACTAATATCACAAAAAATTATACAGGAGGATAGTTACCTTTATATATCTTGAAAGAGGCATATATTTTCACCAGTGTGAGTGAGATCTTTAATCTAGTCATGCAGGAACAATTCAGTACATATTGGATTTTCTTATGGCTCAGATATATGATATTTCTCTAGATAATGGTGGAATGTAGTAGGATTTTTTTCCTCTAGTGGTAGACTATTTTAAGGACGAATATATTGATGAGTTATATGCCTTACCTTCTGAGCGAGAGATTTAGTTCACAGTCGAGTTAGTGCTGGGAGAAGATACAATTTCCATACCACCTTATAGAATGGTACCAGTAGTGTTTCAGGAGTTGAAAGTTTAGTTGGAAGATCTAGAATCTAAAGTATTCATAAAACCTAGTACTTCTCCTTGGGGTTCTCCAGCTCTGTTTTCCAAGAAGGATTATGGTTATTTTTTCTTATGTGTGTATTATCGTAGGTTGATCCATATAACAGTCAAGAACTGATATCCTCTTTCATGAATTGATGATCCTCTCGATCAGTTGAGAGGTGATAAGATCTTCTCTAAGATTGATTTGAGATCAAGCTACCGTAGGTTGATGGTGATACCATCATACATACCTCAGACTGATTTTAGGAGTAGGTATGGCTTGTATGAATTCATAGTGATGCCATTTGGGTAGACTAATACACCGACATTATTCACAGCCTTGATGAATGGGATCTTTCATCCTTTTCTGGACCATTTTTCTGGTGGTTTTTATTAATGATATATTAGTGCACTCCAAATTAGTATAAAATCATTCCAAACATATTAAAATTACCTTGATTACATTGAGATAATATTGGATTTATTCAAATCTAACCAAATGTAGTTTTTAGATTAATAAATTGCACTTCTTGGGACATGACATCTCATAGGTAGGAGTTTTAACAGACCTAGAGAAATTCACAACCGTAGTATATTGGTAACATCCCATGAATGTATTTGATATTCAGAGATTTCTAAGTTTATTAGGTTATTATTTTTGATTTATCTAGGATTTATACCATTTTATAGAACCGATGTTTGGGATGACCAAGAAAGAGTGGAATTTTTTTAGCATGATGCTTATGAGAAATCTTTTAAGGATCCAAAAGGAAGGTCGACCTTAAAACCTATCCTCACTTTTAATATTCCAGTTAAAGCATATACCATGTAATGTGATGTATCTATAGTTATACTCAGAGCAGTTATAATGGTGGAGGATTGAGTGGTTACTGATGAATCCAGATAGCTAATACCACATGAGAGGAATTACCCTACTCATGATCCGGAGTTAGCAGTAGTGGTACATTCCCTAATATGTTGGAGACCCTATCTTATGGGTGAGAGGTTTGTGGTATACACATACTATAAGAACCTAAAGTACATATTTTCTCAATAAAACCTAAACCTTCAATAGACAAGGTGGGTTTAGTATCTATAGTATTTTGAATTTGAATTGGATTACACACCTGGAAATAGCAACATCATTTCTGATGATTTGAGATAAAAGATACAGACAAAGGTACTATGGGAGTCTTGTGATGAGTGGTAGATAGTGGCCCTTTTTACAAACATGCATCTGGATGTTCAGAAGTCTTAGGGATGGGTTTCTAGGACTTCGACATCTGTTATACTCATACTTTTGGACATGATTAAGATCGAGAAGTTTTCTGATCCGAAGGGCTTAGTTATGAGAGAAAAATTATATGGTGGAGAGATACCATTGGGATGGTCTCTCGATAGTTTAAATTCTATTCTTTTCCATGGTTGAGTACAGATTTATACGGGCTTACGCTAGTAAATGATGAGGGAGTTTAATGATTCTATATGGGTGGTGCATCCTAGTTTGAAAAAGTTGTATCATGATCTCTATAGACAATAATGTTAGTCATGAATGAAAAAGGATGTACAAGATTTGTGGCTAAAGGATTCACTTGTTAGTAGGTGAAATTTGAGCATCAAAGTCAAGTTGGGATTTTTCATCCCTTTCCTATTCCTAAATTTAAATGGGATGACGTCATAATGGATTTTGTGATAGGATTACCTAGGAAAACACACAAGAATGACGTTTTATGGGTTCTTGTGGATTGACTAAATAAGGTATACCACTTTTTACCTATTAGGGAATCCTTAATAGTTGATGATCTAGGCAGTATTTATGTGCATGAGGTGATTCAATTTCATAGTGTTCTAAGGAGTATCTTTTCAGATAGTGATCCTTGTTTCACATCATGTTTCTGGTAGGTTCTTCAGAAGGTTCTAGGATCATGGGTTATTTTTAGCACAACCTATCATCCACAAACTAATGGTTGATCTAAATGGACTATTCAGGTTCTAGAGGATATGTTTCAAGCCTGCGTTTTGGATTTTGGTAGTTCATGGGAGACATATATGTCACTCATGGAGTTCTCATATAATAATAGCTTACAAGAATCAACATAAATGGAACCTTTTGAAGCCTTTTATGGTAGGATATTCCATTAAACTTTTTATTGGATGGAGGTAGGTGATTCAACACCTTTTGGGCCTAGTCTCATGCAAGAGACATCTCAATAGATTTAGTTAATCAGATAACAATTAGTAACTATGCATAGTAGACATAAATTGTATGCTAACCATCAGAGATAACCTATGGAATTTGAGGTTGGACATCATTTTTTCTATTGGGTGTCACCTAGGTTGGGGAAACACCGTATTAAGAAATAGGTAAAGCTAGCACTCGAGTTTTTTGTGCTATTTGAGATAGTGGCAAGGGTCAGACCATTGGAATATCATTGAACCCTTCCACAATACTATAGTTCTATGTACAATGTTTTTTATGTGTCGTAGCTACATATATGTAATCCATATCCTTCACAAGTGATAGATGTAGTAGACATTGAGCTTCAGGATGATGCATCCTTTGAGGATCATTAGATATGGGTTATGGATTGTAGTTAGAAATATATCCAAGGTAGGACTATACCATTGATTTGAGTTCATTGGTAGCATAATAGAGTTTAGGAGGAGACCTAAGAGAGGGAGACTAATATATGAACACAATGTACATACTCATTTTTTCAGACCTCACAATGATGCTTGGAGAATCTTGGGGATGAGTTGTTATAAGTTTGGGAGGTTGTAAGATCCCACATTTTCTAGTTATATCTCTCTTTGAGTTTTTTTGTTAACTTTTCTTTCAGTTTTGTTTCTTCATGGATGTTTGTAATTTGAATAAACATAGTCTTATGTTGCATGAAAACTTGAGAAAACCAGAGCGGATCCACATGAATATGTTTTTTGGGGAAAATTACTTAATGTTTAGGGATGTATTCTTTTTTTAGGTAATGGAGTATTGGTGTAAAAGGGTTAAGTATTAACATGGGTTCTTGGTTAGTTAAGAATATTTGAAAGGGGTTTGGGTTTTTTAAAGGAAAAAATGGCAGAAAAACCATCTGTAGAACATTTAAATTCCATGTAAAGGGATTACATGTCATGTAATGTTTAGGTTTTTTAATAAAATAAATCTAAGGTGATGGGTTTTTCGGCGTATCCCATTAAAAATATTTACACTAAGTATAACTACATTACACACCCTATAATTCCCTGAACCATTGTTTTAAACATGTTGTGCAACCAAATTTTTATTTTATCCCATTTTATCTCCTCTCCTCTCAAACCTAGGGAATATTCCAAAAAAATTTGGAGTACCAACCTTCCATATGGATTTCTTGATAACGACTTTGATCTCAGGTAATTATTTTCAATTAGCTTTCTTTCCTCTCTCCCTCTTCTTTCAACCATTATGGTGAAATCATTTGATTGATTGCATTGTTGGTTTTTATCTTGATAAATTTTGATCTAGAAACCTATTTGAGATCATATTCACCTTCTTCCTCATGGTAATTTTCCATTGGAAGCATTGTTGGATCTTTAGTTAAATGTAGGGTGTCTAAAGTTTAACCCTATGGTTTGATAATTTTCATGTTTATGAAATATTGTGATTGCGCCAATGTAGGATGCACCCAAATAAATTAAATAAATGAAAGATATTATTATTTTAAGTCCTTTGGTTTCAATTGGATTCTGAACTGGCTTATGGTTACCCTTGAGATTAGTTAACATGAATATAATTGAATTGGATAATGGATTAAAGTGGATTTAGCATGACTTGTAACATTAAGTGATTTCTTGATATAGAATCCCTAAGTTTCAATTTTTTATTATTAATATAACTATTAATCAACTGTGAATTAAATTGAAGTGGTATATAAAATATAAATGGTAATTTTCATAATTAATCATTTATAGTTTCGATGTGATATTGTGATATCCATGTTATATGATAGGACTTATGTTCCATTATGAATTGAATATATATCAATATCAAAGTTGGAACTTGCACAATTATATGTTATAATGGTGATATTGGTTAGGCTCGACCTAGTACCATGCTCTAATGATTATAGAGAGTGGTCTATGCCTAGTCCCATGGTGTAATTATTATAGAGATTTGAGCTGAATGCTGTAATGCTTATAGGGATTTGACCTGGAATGTAGTGACTATTCCACGGTTATATAGTTGTGGTTGGCATGGTTATAAGACATGATCAGTGATATTATATCATGTTGTTGAAGTAGGTTATTTTACCTTGGTTATATGGTTTTGGTTGGAATGGTCATAATACATACTCAGATATATTCCATCACAGAGCCGAAGCAGGTGGTTGTTGTATTTTATTAATTTTTTAATTAATTAATACACCTGTTTATTACTTTATTGCATAAAATTATTATCGAACTTTTTAGTTTAGATATGTAGGTGTTATCCTCATGATTTATACTCAAACCCTATTCACACCGCCATTTGGTACTCGAGTCGATTACGCGGAGGAAATTTTGGACAAGGAAAGGGAACTTACAGTTTATTGCTTGTTTCTTGATGGGAGGGAGTTTAGAGGTGGGATTGATGTGGGGTTTCAGATGAAGGACTTTTTGAATATTTCTTTGAGTCTACCAGTATGTTACTTGTATTGTTTATATCATTACATTTAATTACATTCCAGCATGTCATTACATTATTCCTTATCATTTATTGTATTATTCATTTGTATCTTATTATTGTCTTTCGTTATGTCTATAGTTTGATTTTATTTTTTTATATGGTTTATTTTCTAATACTATGACACTTAACACTAGGGGGTATAGTCTCCCAACTATACATTTCACACCCTCATTACTAGTCAGCAGTCTATGGTGTACGGGGAGGCACGCTTGAGGTCTAATAACAAACCATTTTTGGCAATGTGAGAGAGTGCCATATTGGGGGATATTACTACATGTGTCAAAAACCCTAATTATAAAAAATCCTAAAATAAAACACCTAAACTTGTTAGGTTTTGGAAAATAGGTGTGTGCATTAAGGGAAGAAGAGGAAACATGGAGGGAAAAAGGAATAAAGCTATAAGGAGGTCGTACGTTGAAGATCCAAACTTGAATTTCTAGTAAATAAGATTAAATCACCATGAGAGGATGAGGAATAAAGGGAGGATAAGAAAAACTATGGGATCTTGTATATTGGTCATGTGGACAAATGAGAGATAGGGGGAGGGGATTGAACTATGTTAAAAGATGGGGGACACTTTGGTACACTGTGCATGGTTTAACCACACATTTTTCCAAACCATGTGCTCCCTACAGGTAGACGTGGAGTATTCTACATGGGAAGAATACACAATTAGAGAAACCATGTTTTAACCACTTTTTTGGATTTTTCAAATAACAGATGTATTTTTATAGTTTATGCATTGTTTCTATTATCCATCTGTTAACCATGAGATTTTTCTAAAACTCTAAAATTTTATAATTCTAATTATCCTGAAACCAAAATTCAAGGTAAATTTCAAAAAAAATTAAATTAATAAAATAAAAATAAAATTCAAGGTTTGGGTGTGATGATTCTCCCTACCATATTTCTTTCTTCCCCCAAAAAGGATTGGATAAACTGGTTGTTTCACAAATAAATGTTTCCAACCCTTATAATAAATATATAACCTTAGAAGAATGTATATTGTCAATAATTACTACCAAATATTTATGAAATTATCCCCAAAATAGAAATAGGGCACACCAATTTTTTTGATTCCTTCATCACATGTAATCACTAAGGAGACTAATAGGATTCACCAAGGTCTAAGAACAAAAGGAAGACAACCCAATGATCACCCCAACTAAAAAGGGTCATAATGAAAAGAATCACACATACACATATCAAGGTATAAAATAATAATAAGGATAAACACTATTCATTTTGGTTTGGGAGGTTGAGAAAGAATCATAAAATGATTCCCTAACTAGACAACACAATTTAACCACAAAACAAGGAATACCACACACTTTCAAATGGACTAAAATTCTATAAAAAAGTGGTGTGTGGGGGGGGGGGGGAGGAACCTTGGTGGTCTCCCCACCATATTATAATTCTCCTAATTCAACACAAAATTATTAAAGACATTCACTCACTCTCAAGAGCTAGAAGATCGAGGCTACCATATAAAGATGAATGGTTTTATAGGTATACAATTAAAATATAGAAGTACCAAATAAGAAACCATTGTTAGGATCTCAAGATTAACCATAATCTTAAATAAAGAAAAACATAGTAGGTAAAATGGGAGGAGACAATAAATATGTAAAAAAACTCAAATAAATACATGCTTGAACAAGATTTAATGATACCAGAATTAGAATAAATATAGAAGAGGAAGAAACTTAGGGAATCACACATGGATCATCGAAACCCTAGTGATACCATCCAAATAATCAAGGCCCTAACTTTGGTATAACCTAAAATGGTGTAAAACACATCCTAGTTTCCCATGAATACACCCAAGACTTCCACTTTCCCAATATGTAATGAACCAACATGAGATACCCTTAATAACTACTACCCAAACCAGTGCACTACATACCCGAGGGGTATTCCCGATCCCTATAGCCAGATGTCTAGCACCTGGGCATCAATCAATAACCAGAGGTAATTATTTCTCCCAACTTTAAACTTGACAATGGATCATATAAATAGTGTAAATAAATGAAGTAAGGATGCTAAAAGAAATATCCCCTAAACTAGAGAGACAACAGTATTGATAAAAAATCAAAGAAAAAGGATCCAAAACACAAAGTAAAAGTCTAATAACAAAAAAGATAGATAAAATAAGAAAAAATACTCCATGTGAAATGAGATAAATATCACACCATCTCACCACCAGCTACCTGTACCCAGTTGAAAAAATGTTCACCCATCACTGTGGAACCTTGTTTTTTTCATTTATTAAAAGACTACACAAGGTCTATACACCACCAAAGGGGTGTGTAGGGTATGAGATAAATAGGCTTAGTAGGATCCCACCTAGGTATTTCATATCAATTTTCTATAAAAAATACCAATATACTTAATTTTGAATAAAAAAGGCATGATAAGAAGTTAAATAGTTTTATATCAAAATCATGGTAAATATTTCCCTTTTTCTATATTTCTAAAACAAAAGTAGGTAAAAAATATAATTCCAATAAATCAATTACATTTATCAAATAATTTTTATCAAATACAAATATTAAAAATCCCATAACAACAATAAACACACTTAGGATAACAAAGTTTTAGGTAGCTAAGACAATCATACTATGGTAGTAAATAATGAATAGTGTTCAATCAAGTTCCTAGGACACTAGGACCGAGGGATAGAGTAATTCCCCATGAATGAACCCCTTATAATGTCAAGATAAAGTCCCTAGGACACTTGTCCTAGGGAATATAGTAACACCCCATGAGTGAATCTCCCGATGGAAACAACGAAAGAGGCCTAAAATTAAGCCCTCCACCTAGGTATCTAAAGATCCCATGTGAAACGTATATCAAGTAAATTTTAAAAGGGATTAAAATTTCACATAAAATTAAAAAAACCTTTTTTCTTATTAAAACATGATTTGAAAACCCTATTTCATAAATCCATATCACAATTCTTTGAAAAAACACATTTCTATTAATAAAATTAGGGGAAAACCATTTTTTATCAAAAGCCTATTTACACACACAAATTAAACAATGAAAGGATCATGAAAATTAATTTACAAAATAATGTATAAAATCAAGAGAAATTATAGTTCAAATTCTATAGGCTAGAGATAGAACCAAAAGCCTTTTTATCATGAGATCAAACAATCTCCTGAATATAATGTAACACCCCAAGATTTCATAGTACATTATTTCTTCAAAGTAATTCAATAACTTACACTACATGCAAAATCGAGTTCAAACGCACCACGACTTACCAAACTAGCCCTTCAAAAGCGGTTATGAATAGTATTAACTGAATTTTGAACTATATATAATCCTTATAATTTCAGAATCCATATTATGAGTTTCTTAGACATAATGTAAGAAATAATTCATTTTTTCAGATAAAACAAGTATTTTTCAAAAAATATACTTTTACGGCATTTTAATGGTGAACCCTTTTTAAATATAATATTTGAAACTTTTATATATTTAATTTTACAAAATAAACTTCTTCTTTAGAATCGGGACAAAATAATTTAGTTTTAATAAATTTTTGGTGTTTCTCTGATAACTTTCATATTTGGGTGAATAGTGAAAAATACTATATTTTAATTGAAAACAACTTTTTTAATCAAAATAATTTATAGTGTTAAATTATACATTTTAATGGTTTGGAAGTATAAATATATTATATTTTTACCATTTAATCCAATGCTGGTCACTGTAAGTAATTTAAATTTGAAATTGGACATAAGCAAGTGTCAAACTTTTGATAGTTATTATTTCTTAAAAATACGCCTTTTGGTTTTGACAGTGGGAATTAAATTTAAATTAATAAACACAAATTCTATGTTTTTAATTTCGTAAAATAAACTTAATTATTTAATTCGTAATATCAAAATTATCTTAGGGTTATTTTTGGGTATTTTTCTGAAAACTTTTAATTTTTGATGAATAGTGAAAAACACAGAGTTATAGATTAAAACCGAATTTTTATTTAAATAATTATCTATTTTATTTAAATTTATATTAGGTCAAAATATATACATAATACCCATATAAGTTAAATTTAATTCATTGGAGTAAGTTTATAATAATTTTAGATATATAAAAATTTTATTGAACTTTTCACTGTCTTTTACCCATCTCCTAGGAGAATTTGAAAATTCATATAAAAATAAATTTTACCGCATCTGTGAGTGGAATTTTGAAAATACGAGAGACACAGTTAATATAAAGGATTAAAATTTTGTTCAATAAGATGAAAATATTTTATGGTGAATAGTAACTTTTTACTTTTATTTACCACGGTTAAAAGTAAATAGGGCAATTAAGGGTAAAAATGATGTCATTATTACCCTAACACATGTCTTAATTATATAGGTTAAGTTTAATTCGACCAAAAACAACCTTTGAATAAAATATGAACCTCTTGGGTCCACTTGAATTAGATTAGGACATTTATTATTATTTAATTCAAAGAAGAGTTAAAAGTGTTAAATTCAAAGAATAATAACTAAACCATTTTTAATATAGGGTTACACCTAAGATAAATTCAACTAAAGAATTAATTAGAAAGATAAAACGATTTCCTAGATAATAGTATTTTATTTATAATTTTTAGAGATTAGATAATTAAATTTATTAATGATACAATGATGATGCAGTAATTACCTTATTAATGAAAGAATCAAATAAATGGTATTATAAATATTAAAATAAATATAATTTCAAAGTTTTTATGAAATACAAGAATTATATAGGTGAACATGAAATTTTAGGTATGATTCAAGGGATCTTTTTAGAAGTAATCAACTTGGGATGACTTTCAAAAAATCAAAATACCAAATAGTGTCAAAATTGACATAAATTAATATTTAAAATAAATACAATATTACTGGATGATATAATATTCCTAAAAATGTAAGGTTTGTCCCAAGGGATTAAATAATAATATATATGTCATTAATGATCCACTTGAGGTCCTCTTGGAAGTTTATAGTATGTTTATTAACCATATAGAGTAAGAATACAAGAAGACACGGTAAAAGTTAAACTATTTAACTAAGAGTTAAATCTAAAATATAAGGTTAAAATGTTAAAATAAACTTGAATAAAACCTATTGGTTGATTATTTTTCGACCCATTTCCACATTAACCTTTAAATAATACATTTTGGAGCCATTAGAAACCGAAAATGATTTTATTATAAAATAATATTTTATGTTTTTTCTAAGGTTCCCCTCACCCCTCTTATAAAAGGGAACTTTTCCTTCACTATAATTCACAATTCCATAGCCATTTGGCTCGGAAAAACCCTGACAAAATATCCTCCCAAATTCACTCACTTCATCTTAGAGGCCTTATTTTGATCATAAATCCAACCTAAGTATCCCTTTTGATCAAATCAAAAGGAAGAACCCAAAGAAGAGGTAATGATTTCACCACCCTCTTTCAAGTTCCTTTCTTCTTCCACTTCATTTTTCTTTGTTGTTTTCATTATAAAATAATAACTCTAGTATATTATATATACTGTGATGTTATTATAATTATGGTACAACCAAATTAATTATTCTATCCATCCTTTTAATGACATGTCACCATATGTGCGTACGTACGACTTACCGTCTCCACGTCGTGGTGTAATTGTTATTCAATATATTATTATTTGTATGGGTATAATAATGATTTTTATTTGATGTAAATAATAAATATAACATGATAAGGATTCTGTATATATGATAAACCATCCAATTATATATTATTTTCATATCAAAATAATGATATTTTTGCTCGTGCGTACGTACGGATTACCGTCTCCACGACGCGATGAGATTCATTTCCAAGTTCACCATTCATCGACGATAATAAAAATATATATTACTAATAAGTATGTAATATATGACATGATAATGATACTAGATATATATATATATATATTTATATATATAAGTATTTATTTACTTACATATATAATATTCACTTACTTCCGTTCAATACTGTATGAAAACAAAAACAACGTTTATGCGTACTTTCGGACTACCATCTCCATAAACGGTGTTTTTCATTTCATATATACGTCTATTATAAATATTTATATTATAAATATATATGAGATATATATCATGTTTTATATTCTGGAAGTATTTAAATCATGATCTGAGTGATACAATCAAGAGTACCAAGTTAAAACACGTACAATAAAGAAAGCGATTATTACCCAAAATATTAATATAACATGGAAATTATTATTAAATGGGTAGTATAAAGTAATAAATGAATAATGTATGATATTATAAATATTAATATGGTTCTGGTATAATTTAATAACATACTGTAGTCTTCATACAGGAGGTTAAACGTATCCTCGACTAAAGGAAAGTGCAAGGTAAGGGGTTTTAATCTCAATCATTATTCCCATGAGATTCATGCCATATTTGCAATATTACCTTTTTTGTGGTGTATGTACTAGCCATAATTGTATTCTTTGTATAATACACTTTAATTTATGTTTATTTAAATATTAATTGTATGGTACCTCTTCCATGGGGTGTATGTTTCGTAAGTTACCAAATTGGTAAGGGTTAATTTCACAATCTCTTTATTATCCGATGTTGTTTTTACATAAGTATCTAATGGGCCATATTTATTATCCATGTCCATGTTTCATGAAAGAGATTTCAAATGGATTCTTTTAAGTCAATTTTTTACAAAAACATCATTTCAAATGTTTTAAATATTTATTCTTCTAAATCTTTCTGATTAATGTCCATGTCTTCAAAATGGTTTTTAAGGATTTATTTATATGGACATAAATGTTTTTAAAATGTCAATTCCTTTCAAAAGTTTCAAAGTGGTATGGGACACTTTGATTCAAAAATGTATTTAAATGTCTTCATTTCTAAATTGTGTGACTTTTAAATGTTTTCATGAAAAATGGATATTTCTCTCAAAGAGTTTTACAAATCATTTTCATCTATGTCAAAATAATTTAATGGATTTTAAACTTGTTTGAAGTTTATTTTTTTTATGATAAAAATATTAAATATTGTGTTATTTTTTTACCATTCTTGGTTTATGGGTAAATTATAGACATTTCGTATGCCAGTTTTAATACGAATGGTTATGTTATGTTTAAACCTTTTCATATGAGGAATGTATTGAACTTAGTAAGTGATGGGTGAAGCCCGCTATAACTCCTCGATGCATCGGTGGGTATCATGAGACAAACTAGTGTCTTGGCACAAGGACTTGAAAAAATCTTATTTTTAGTCTTGGCACAATGCCTTGAATATGTGGTTATAATAGTTTGGAATTATGAATTCTATCATTATGAAAGTGGTTAGTGATATTGCATGTGATTATTCGAATAGTAGAATATCCATGTGAATAAGTAAATGGCATTAATTCATTTTAATTTTTTCCATATTATGCTGAAGTTCAAGTTTAAAAGGATTTTGTTTTAGTTATACATTTCCTTAAATGTTTATGCTTATTTATGAAAGTTTCTGCAGTATTTTTATCCTTACTGAGCATCTGAGCTCACCCCTTTCTATGTTTTAATTTTCCCAGGATTCCAAGAAGTGTATTGTGATTGATATGCAGGGTTAAGCCAAGGGAATAATGGAATTCATAAAGATTTTTTATTTTGTTTTGTATGTTATAAATTGTAATGTAACATTCATGTATGTAATCTATTTTCCAAGTCTGTTAAACCGATTGGTCCTTCGAGACTTGATTCTTTGTAATCATGCCAATGTATTAGAATAATGCACCGACTCTGGGTAACTGGGGTCAGGGCGTTACAGTTGGTATCAGAGGAAGTTTAGCAATAAACTTGGAAACTAAATTTAGATAAACTCTGATTAGATCACATTACAGAAATATAGAGTTTGAAGATTATTATAGAAGAAAATCCAAGAATTTTGGTAATGTAAAGATTTTGTGAGTTTTCAAGAGAATACATCCATGTCTGGATACAAGCAGGTAGAGGTAGCTCTGATAGAGATGTACTTAGGGGTAAAACCTGAAAACACTACTTTGAGCTAGACTCGAATGGGAACTAGTGTACGACAACGGGACTTGCTTCACTCTTGGTTACAACACTCCCGAAGGATATACTTAGGATAATTCTCATTTTCTTTATAAACCACTACGAAGGGTTTATGAGTATATACCTCCTCAAAGAAAACATTTTTGTGATTATAGATTATATCCACAAACTATTCAATTTATGTTAGGTATTTTACATGTTTGGAATTATGAATTGTGATTCATAAACTGACATAGTGTATTCCATTGTATAGAAATGGCACCCAGTAGAAGGAATGTGAACTCCAGTAATACGTATGATCCAAAGAGTAAGAAGGATCATATCTTTCACGGTATTAAGACAACATTAATAAGGTAAATAGTCTCCCATGTATTCTCAACATATGAAGAAATAGTATCATGTGTTAATAAGATAAGAAAATATTTCTCTGATTCCTATGGCTTTGAAGGGAAGCAAGAGAAGAAAAGGATGGAAGAGAGAAAGATGGATAAAGGGAAGAGGGTAAAGAAGAATTTTACCATATGTGATAACTGTGGGAAGAAACACCCTAGAACTTTCCTGAAGAGAATGGGAGTTTGTTATAAGTGTGGAGAAAAAGGACACCAAGTATGTGACTACAAGGGAAAGAAAACAGTTTCAAATGTACAATTCTTCATCTGCAAGGAGTTGGGACACTACGCGAACCAATGTCCAAATCATAAGATTATATCACAAATGATGTTATTGGATTATAATCAAGTTATGATACTACCTTAGATGAAGAGGAATGACTAGTGTTCTTATGTTGTTATTTCATTTGAGTGTTATATCAACAATATACTAGTTACATGAATTATGGAGATAAATAAGGGTTGTACTGCAGTACTATTTTATTGAGGATTTGATATTATATGGTTCTAAGAAAAGTGACTTAATAGTAAGCTACACTTTTTGGAAAATAAATGGTTGAAGGAAAGGTAATCCTTAATATGGTATTGATAATGAGGTAATGTTTTTGGAATAAGAGATGGTTGATTTTGGTAATTCAGGATGTTGAGATGTTGTAAAAGAATACATGATGAAGGTGTTCACATGTTATTACCTAGAAAAAAGGATCCTCATTATGTTTAACTTCCTTATAAATTTTGGACTGAGAGTTTGGATATAAGTACTTAAGATAATTCTAAAGGCTAGAATGGATTAAGTTTGAAATTGGATACTATTGTTAAGGTTATTTTTGGATTTCCATAAAAAGGAAAACTCAGAGGTTGGGCAGCAAACCATCGTGTTCGACAAGGCCGCGAGAATTGAACTCACAACCGAAGGGTGACAAGGGTGTATCACCAACCACTGGCCCACGTGATGTCCTAGACTGAATAATGTAGTTTTTAAAGGGATTTGGTAGATGAATTATAAATTCATTTTTTTGGAACCCTATATGAATAGGATAAATAGAATATTTTTTTAAGTTCTATTATCTTTTAGAGTGAAAGATGAGTTTGTGGTAGAAATTAGTTAAAGGATGGAAATATACTTGACAAGTATACATTTTTTTGTCTCTTATTCTATAAAGAAATAAATTCTTAAACTTTAGTTAAGGAATCTTAAAACCAAAAATGTGTTATCCTAATACCTTACATTTTGTTGCACTGATGGTATTTTAAATCATCATTGATTGGTGGCTTTGAGGCCCACAATTCTACAATTTTTTGTGATTGATGACCTCAATCACTCCCTATAAATATTTACAATTTTCCTCCAATTATGTTTCTCTAATTTCCACCAATGTTCTACTAATCGATATCATAATTTGGTAGTGACTTTTTCATTCCTCTTTTCGTCTTATTAAGACTAAATTTTATTAACCCAATTTCCGATGTGGGTTTTCCAAAGGTATTTTCTATTTTCAAACTTTTATTTTCAAAAAATAATTTCAGATTGCGAGGAAACAATTTATTGAAGGAGGGAAGAATGTAACACCCCAAGATTTCATAGTACGTTATTTCTTCAAAGTAATTCAATAACTTATACTACACACAACATCAAGTTCAAGCGCACCATGACATACCAAACTAGCCGTTCAAAAGCGGTTATGAATAGTATTAACTGAATTTTGAACTATATATAATCCTTATAATTTTAGAATCCATATTATGATTTTCTTAGACATAATGTAAGAACTAATTCATTTTTTCAGATAAAAGAAGTATTTTTCCAAAAAATATACTTTTACCGCCTTTTAATGGTGAACCCTTTTTAAATCCAATATTTGAAACTTTAATATATTAAATTTTACGAAATAAACTTCTTCTTTAGAATCGGGACATAAGAATTTAGTTTCAATAAATTTTTGGTGTTTCTCTGATAACTTTCATATTTGGGTGAATAGTGAAAAATACTATATTTCAACTGAAAACAACTTTTTTAATCAAAATAATTTATAGTGTTAAATTATAAATTTTAAAGGTTTGGAAGTATAAATAGATTATATTTTTACCATTTAATCCAATGATGGTCATTTTAAGTAATTTAAATTTGAAATTGGATATAAGCAAGTGTCAAACTTTTGATAGTTATTATTTCTTAAAAATACGCCTTTTGGTTTTGACAGCGGGAATTAATTTTAAATTAATAAATGAAACTAATATGTTTTGAATTTGGTAAAATAAACTTCATTATTGAATTCGGAATATCAAAATTAGCTTACGGTGATTTTTTGGTATTTTTCTAAAAACTTTTAATTTTTGATGAATAGTGAAAAACACTGAGTTATAGTTTAAAACCGAATTTTTATTTAAATAATTATCTATTTTATTTAAAATTTTTTTAGGTCAAAATATATTCATAATACCTATATAAGTTCAATGTAATTAATTGGAGTCAGTTTATAATAATTTTAGATATATAAAAATTTTATTGAACTTTTCAGTGTCTTTTACCCATCACCTAGGAGAATTTGAAAATTCATATAAAATTTAATTTTACCACTTTTGTGAGTGAAATTTATAAAATCTGAGAGACACGTTTAATATCAAGGAGTAAAATGTGGTTCAATATGATGAAAATTATTTTTTGTGAATATTAACTTTTTACTTTTATTTACCACGGTTAAAAGTAAATAGGGTAATTAAGGGTAAAAATGATGTCATTATTACCCTAACACATGTATTAATTCTATTTTTTAAGTGTAATTCGACCAAAAACAACATTTTAATAAAATATGAACCTCTTTGGTCCACTTGAATTAGATTAGGACATTTATTTTTATTAAATTCAAAGAAGAGTTAAAAGTGTTAAATTCAAAGTTTAATAACTAAAACATTTTTAATATAGGGTTAAAAATAAGATAAATTCAACTATAAATATTAATTAGAAAGATAAAACAATTTCCTATATAATTGTATTTTATTTATAATTTTTAGAGATTAAATAATTAAATTTATTAATGATACAATGATGATGCAGTAATTACCTTATTAATGAAAGAATCAAATAAATGGTATTATAAATATTAAAATAAATATAATTTCAAAGTGTTTATGAAATCCAAGAATTTTCTAGGTGAATATGACATGTTAGGTATGATTAAATGTATCTTTTTAGAAGTAATAAACTTGGGATGACTTTCACAAAAACAAAATACCAAATAGTGTCAAAATTGACATAAATTAATATTTAAAACAAATACAATATTATTGGATGATATAAAATTCATAAAAATGTAAGGTTTGGACAAAGGTCTTAAAGGTCCTATTGGAAGTTTATAGTAAGTTTATTAACCATATAGAGTAAGAATACAAGAAGACACAGTAAAAGTTAAACTATTTAACAAAGAGTTAAATATAAAAGATAAGGTTAAAATGCTAACCTAAACTTATCTAAGACCTATTGGTTGAGTATTTGTCGACCAATCCCAACCTTAACATTTAAATAATACATTTTGAAGCAATTAGAAACCGAAAATTATTTTATTATAAAATAATATTTTAATTTTTTTCCTAAGGTTCCCCTCACCCCTCTTATAAAAGGGCACTCTTCCTTCACTCTAATTCACACTTCCATAGCCATTTGGCTCGGCCAAACACTACCCAAATATCCTCCAAACTTCCATCAATTCAACCTAGAGGCCTTAGTTTGATCATAAATCCAACCTAAGGAGCCCTTTTGATCAAATCAAAAGGAAGAACCTGAAGAAGAGGTAATGATTTCACCACCCTCTTTCAAGTTCCTTTCTTCTTCCACTTCCACTTCCTTTTTCTTTTTTGTTTTCATTATAAAATAATAAATCCAGTATATTTTATATAATGTGATGTTATTATAATTATGTTATAACCAAATTCATTATTCTATCCACCCTTTTAATGACATGTCACCATACGTGCATACGCACGGCTTACCGTCTCCACGTCGTGGTGTAATTGTTATTCAATACATTATTATTTTGATGGGTATAATAATGATGTATATTTTATGTAAATAATAAATATAACATGATAAGGATTCTTTATATATGATATACCATCCAATTATATATATTTTTAATATCAAAAGAATGATATTTTTTCTCGTGCGTACCTACGGATTACCGTCTCCACGACGGGATGATATTCATTTCCAAGTTCACCACTCATCAACAATTATAAAAATATATATTACTAATAAGTATGTAATATATGAAATAATAATTCTATTGGAGATATATATATTTATATATATAAGTATTTATGTATTTACATATATCTTATTCACTTACTTCCGTTCAATACTGTATGAAAACAAAAACAACGTTTATGCGTACGTTCGGACTACCGTCTCCATAAACAGTGTTTTCCATTTCATATATACGTCTATTATACATATTTATATTATAAATATATATTATATATATATCATGTTTTATATTCTGGAAGTATTTAAATCATGATCTGAGTGATACAATCAAGATTAACAAGTTAAAACACATACAATAAAGAAAGCGATTATTACCCAAAATATTAATATAACATGGAAATTATTATTAAATGGGTAGTATAAAGTCATAAATGAATAATGTATGATATTATAAATATTAATATGGTTCTGTTATAATTTAATAACATACTATAGTCTTCATACATGAGGTTAAACGTATCCTCGACTAAAGGAAAGTGCAAGGTAAGGGGTTTTCATCTCACTCTTTATTCCCGTGATATCCGTGCCATATTGCCACTATTACCTTTTGTGTAGTGTATGTACTGCCAATAATTGTATTCTTTGTGTAATACACTTTAATTTATGTGTATATACATATTCATTTTATGATACCTCTTTCTTGGGGTGTATGTTTCGTAAGTTACCAAATTGGTAGGGGTTAATTTCACAATCTCTTTATTATACGAGGTTGTTTTTATGTAAGTATCTAATGGGACATATTTATTATCCATGTCCATGTTTCATGAAAGATCTTTCAAAGGGATTATTTTAAGGCAATTTTTTACAAAAACATCATTTCAAATGTTTTAAATATTTATTCTTCTAAATCTTTCTCATTAATGTCCATGTCTTCAAAATGGGTTTTAAGGATTTATTTATATGGACATGAATGTTTTTAAAATGTTAATTCCATTCGAAAGTTTCAAAGTGGTATGGGAAACTTTGATTCAAAAATTTATTTAAATGTCTTCCTTTCTAAATTGTGTGGCTTTTAAATATTTTCATGAAAAAGGGATATTTCTCTCAAAGAGTTTTACAAATCATTTTCATCTATGTCAAAATCATTTAATAGATTTTAAACTTGTTTAAAGTTGATTTTTTATGATACAAATCTTCCATATTGTGTTATTTTTATACCATTCATGGTTTATGGGTAAAGTATTAACATTTTGTATGCCGGTTTTAATACGAATGTTTATGTTATGTTTAAACCTTTTCATATGAGGAATGCATTGGGATTAGTAAGTGACAGGTGGAGCCCGCTATAGCTCCTCGATGCATCAGTTGGTCTCATGAGACAAACTAGTGTCTTGGCATAAGGCCTTGACAAAATCTTATTTGTAGTCTTGGCACAAGGCCTTGACTATGTGATTATGATAGTCTGGCATTATGCATTCCATCATTATGAAAGTGGTTAGTGATATTGCATGTGATTATTTGACTAGAAGAATATCAATGTGAATAAGTAAATGGCATTACTTAATTTTAATTTTTTCTATATTATGCTGAAGTTCAAGTTTAAAAGGCTTTTGTTTTAGTTATACATTGCCTTAAATGTTTATTCTTATTTATGAAAGTTTCCACTGTATTGTTATCCTTACTGAGAATCTGAGCTCACCCATTTCTATGTTTTATTTTTCCTAGGATTCCAAGAAGTGTATTGTTATTGATATGCAGGGTTAAGCCAAGAGAATAATGGAATTCATAAAGGATTTTTTATGTTGTTTTGTATGTTATAAAGTGTAATGTAAAATTCATGAATGTAATCTATTTTCCAAGACCGCTAAACTGATCGCTCTTTCAGGACTTGATTCATTATAATCATGCCAATGTATTAAGATAATGCATCGACTCTGGGTAACTGGGGTTGGGGTGTTACATACAAAACCACCAATGGAGAGTCAAAGGTGAGTGAGATCAAAGAGAATTACCTATAATCACTATCCATAAAAACAAGGATCCAATCCATCAACAACATGTGGATTTATCACTCTCAAAGAGAGATAAAAAAGAATAAACAAGGATTCCACAATGAACATAGATGCACTTACCAAATAGGGATCAATCACATCTACTAGTACTTTGATGTTAGAAGAAGAGAGGTTGGATGTTCCAAAATCCTATCTTGAGAGCCTCTAAAATCCCAGGAATTAGACGGATTTGAGAGAGAGGAAATTGAAATAAAAATGGGATCAATACTTTTAAGTATTTAAAACATAGAACACACTAAAACCCCCCCTGAACATGACACAAAAATGATGAAAATGGGGTATAAAATGGCGTACTACAAGAGGATATATCACAACCACCCCTAATCCAAATTACTATAAGATCCATGGTGTAATTTGCACCCAGATCCTATTTATCTTGGTACTATCTATGGTGTAACCCACACACCATTAAAAAACCACCCTCAAATATGAATAAGAACCCTAAACACCCTCTACATCGAAACTCTCCTCCACAATAAGAAAATTAGAGGGACCGAAATGGTATTTCTTGAGATGAGATACATGGAGAACATCATGAATACCTATAAGTTGAGTCGATAATTCTAACTGATAGGAAATTTGACCAAGCTTCTTAGTGACTTAAAATGGTCCAAAATATCTCAGAGCCATCTTTACATGTTTCCCAAGATGAAGGTGACCCAAACAAGGAGAAACTTTTAAGAAAACCTGGTCACCAATGAAAAATTCTAAAGGATGGTGCCAATATTACAAATATGATTTCTACCAAATTTGAGCTATAACTAAGAATAATCATATATACTGTATCCTTGTCAATGTCTGATGAATTATAACTGGTCTCATAATAGAGGCCTCACCGACCTCTTCTCTACAAATAGGTGACCTACACGGGTGACCATACAAAGCCTCAAAGGGATCCTTTCTGAACGATGACTGTTAACTATTATTATAATAAAACTTGACCAGTCCTATATGGATATACCACAATCCACTAAAATTCAAGATACAGTCATAGATAATATCCTTTGGGAACTTAATAACATTCTCCATCTATCCATCTATTTGTGGATGGTAAGCTTTAATCAACCTGGCTTGAGACCCCATCACTTCTTGGAGACTCTTCCAGAATCTAGAAGTAAACTTAGGATTTATATCTAAGATAATAACAATGGGAACCCCATGAATCCTTAAAATCTATTTTATATATATATATATATATATATATATCTCCAAAATTTTCAACCTTGGTGGAATCCTTCATTGGAATAAAATGGGATTATTTTTTCAATTGATTAATTAGCACACATATATCATTATTCCCTTATGGAGTCTGAGATAATCCACCAAAAAAGTATATGGAAACCTCATCCTATTTCAAAACTATAACTAGAATGGGATAGAGTAGACTAGAAGATTTTAGGTTCTCTGCCTTTATCGATTGGAAAGAATAATAATGAGACACATTACCAGCAATGTAACACTTTATACTCGACCACTAGAGGTTCCATCTCATGTCATAATACATATTTTTAGTTCTTGAATGAAAGAAACACAATTAACTATGATAGCATTAAAAAAATAAATTCTCCATATATTATGGGATAAAAAACCAATCCTTGAAGTAAATAATTTCATTAGAAGGTAGAGACAAACTAGAAATGGTTACCCCACCATAGAGGGTTTCCCTGATTCCCCTGGACTCATCATCCTAATACTAGATCATTATAATAGAATCAAGAAGATATGAAGATAATTAAAACTATTTAAGATCATACCTAAATCATATATATGAAAATCCAAATTCAACTGAGCTAAGAGACCCATAAGGTCCCACTCTTCCTTTGATTCCAAAATAGCCTGTGGTGGGATTTTCCTATAGAAAGAAATAAAAACCACATTCCCCTTCCTTGGGTTGTTTTTGATTTCAGAGTCAAATTTATAGAGTTATTCCTCCCACCTCATATTCTTGAGATTAAATTGTTTCTATGAAAATATATATGTCAAAATATTATGATCATAAAAGACCATGAACCTCTCTCCAAAAATATAGTTCCGATAACACTTAAGTGCATGCATAACTACGAAAATATCCAAATCATTAGTGGGGTAATTTTTCTCATGTGGCCGAAGCTAATAATAGACATAGGACAAAACATGATCATATTACATAACCAAAAAACCCAAAACAACACCGAAAGCATAGTAGTATACCATATACCCCTTACTAAGACCAGGTAAGATCAAAATAGTTTTTGATATCAGAAGTAATTTTAACTCATTGAAAGAATACTATCATTTAGTATCTCTTGATAATTTCACATATTTCTTGGTAAAATACTTTAATGGGGATTCCAACTTCAAGAAATAATTGATGAACCACCAATAGTATCCTACAAGAATGAAGAATCTCTAAATTTTTAAGATGTTCCATGACTGCTACAATGACAAGAAAACTTTCACCTTCTTAGGATTGATTGAAAGTCCATGTTCAGAAATAATGTTCCCTAAGAACCTCACTTCTTGGATCCAAAAATTTAATTTCAAAATATTCCCATAAAGATGGTTAATCCCTATTATTTCTGAAACCAAGTTTATATTGTGCTAGTGCTCATGATCAGATCTCAAATAAACCAGGATATAATCAACAAACACAAAAAAAAAGGTGTCGAGATGCTAGTGGAATATTTAGTTAATCAAATCCATAACAACTATTGGATAATTGGTTAGAAACAAATAAATCACAATATATTCATAATGGTCATACCTACTCATAAAAGGGGTATTCAAAATATTATACTCCTAAACCCTAAGATAATAATACCTCGATCAAAGATTGATGTTCAAAAACCACTTCACCCCATTTAATTGATCAAAAAAATCACCTACATGGTGAAAATGTTACTTTTTATAGCTATCACTTAGTTTAACATTTGATAATACATAAAAAATCAAATTGAACCATTATGCTTCTTGAAAAAAATAATGGGGTCTTCCCATGGTGAAACACTAGGGAGAACAAAACCTTTCACCAATAGGTTATCTATTTGGATCATGATCTCTTTCAGCTCTCCTGATTTCCAGCGATAAGATTGTATCAAGATCAGCTACGTACCTTGAACCAGATTAATCATGAACTCTACCTCCTCTCTAAAGGAATACCCTATAAGTTATCTAGGATGGAATATGAAAAGTCCCTAATAATTAAGGAATATATTCAATAGAATAAATGAAATTAGGATCAACTAAAATGATGGAGAATAAATTACTGAGCTATGGGAGGGACGGTCCTGGATGGAAAAATCTTGGATCCAACTCTCCCTAAAATACACAAGATCTCCCATCAGTAGAAAAAAATAATAAATGATAATGATAAAAATAATTCTCAACATGATGAGTGAAAATACAATCTATGTGGATGATGTTGTCGATCATATTCATATTGAGAACCAAGAAATCCCAAACTAAATCTACATTAACTATCAGTAGAGAATAAGATAGAAATTTAAACCCATACTTTTTCCTCTTTCCAAGAGATGTCTCCAACTATATAAAAAAGTACATGATTTCCATTAGAAGTTTAATCACATCGAAAAATGGGAATAAATAAGTAATTTTAAGGAACATGTGTCAAATAGTGAATTTTATATAGAAGATGTAGTGAAAATCATACCTCTAACTATCACTAGGAGCACATCAATCTCCATCATAAAACCATCAAATATGTGAAGGTGCTTCACTCCTGAGGCGTATGGCTATAGCCTTGTAGACTTTTTATATTTATACTATGCTACTATGGCCTTTGGAGTTAGAGATCCCTAACTATAAAAGGGCATAGACATAGCTAGGAAAAAATTACAATTTGTTTTTATGGTCACAATCATTTCATATATTCATAGTGGTGGGGAAGTAACATTGGTTGTGCCCAACCTTTCCACCAGGGTAACAAGTAAGGGGAACATAGCTTGAAGCTGTTGATAGTGTAGATGGTTCTCACTACTGAGAACCCCCTCTACTAACCCTACATTGATTATTACACTTCCTCTTCATTCCTTGCACTCCCCTAAAACTACCACTGGGTGGAAGATAAGGGGATGGATATAAAATATTCCCTTCTATGTTCACTTCTGACATCATATCTCTATCAACTATGTTAGTGTAGGTGGTATTCTTCAACATATATACTTGCGATCAAATATCTGGTCAAAAACCCTATATGAACTTTTTATATTTTATTTGATCATTCCACACCACCTTCAAAGAAAAATGAATCATCTATGAAAAAAAAATTATACTCCAACACGGAACACTCTCCCTTCTACAAAAAGAGGAACTCCAGATAATTTTCTATTATCAAAGACTCTAAGAAAAACTACTAAAAGAAGAGGGTTATAAAAACCTTATAATCCTAGACCATGCACCTATCTACCTGTTACATATAATCCCAACATCTATTAATAGGACACTTGTTCAGTAACCTTACACATCATGTGGTACTACATGGACATCAATCTGTGTGTTGTAATGGATACGACCATGAAGAAAAATGGTACCACACGCTGTGTGAGTCCCTTACAAGTTGTATACTTCTTTAGAATCTTCTACCTCTCATATATCATTCCTTTTGACTTTTATTTTATCCTATGAGTATCCTATAATGAGTATTTTTTCACATAGAATGCGATGGTTCCCTCCATTGTGGATTTTGAGATATGATGTGGACTATTTTGGGTGAAAAATCTGGCTAGGCGAATTGATGATGAAAGTGATCACATAAGATCACCAAAGATTTTTTGAGTGGTACCCTACAATAGGGATGGGTAGTGGAGTTCTAAGATTCTTATTGAGTGGTACCCTCTAGCAAGGATATGAAATGGAGTTCCTCGATGACTATCAAGTGGTAACCTCTAGTAAGGATGGGCAATAGAGTTTCTTAATGCATTCTGAGTGGTACCCTCCAATAGATATGGGTAGTGGAGTTTCTCAATTAATATCGAGTGTTACCCTCTAACAGGGATGGGCAATGGAGATCCTCATTGACTAACGAGTTGACCCTCCATTAGATCTGCATAGTGGAGTCTACAGAGATTACTAGAGTGGGACCCCCCATCGACATTGGCATGATTCCTCTACTGATACCTTTCCAAGTGGTACCCTCTAGTAGAAATGAGAAGTGGAGTTCCTTAGTGACTATCAAATTAGAAAACTCCTATTGTAGTAGGGTATAAGTTACCTACCTAGATTTTGTGGCCCCTTGACTATGCATCATAATTATGAGGCATGGTTTAATTGGGAGGTTACTTCTGGACAAAGGTGTGAGATGCTGGGCATTATTGATGGACTTTTGGAACTGTTGGATAATCTTCTTCATGGGTGGATTTGTGAGATAGAGATCCACTTACTTTTTAATTTGGGTTTATTTTTATTGAGAATATATATATATATATATATATATTCTATGTCCATACCTTGGATTTTATTATTTTTCTTATAGGAGAGGAAAAGACCTATGGTGTATGCCCTGTGCTTTCCATGTTTAGCTTCTCATGGTTGGATGATTCTACTATCCTACTATAGGCGATTAAAAATTGACATGTAGTTCATATACTCACCGTTTCAATCTCTTTGTGGTTGGTTGAGGTTACTTCTACTCTTGGTTTGGGTTGAGCTGTTTTATTTCACTGTTTTCTACATGTTATTCTTTATACAGTCTTTCCTTTCTTATTTCATCTCTTACTGATCCACCTATCAGCTTTTGAGGTGTCCTACTAGGTATGTATATACTCAACCCTACATGGGATTTTCATGCACATGTTGTGTCTTATTCAGATGACAGACATGTCCACCGTGACTATAGTGGATCTTAGGGATACATGGTACTTTAGAGCACATATGGTGGTCACAACTTTGGATTTTGAAGTTGGGCTCTCTCAGCAGTTTACTTTTCTTGTTTTGATAGTTTGGAACATATTTCTAGTTAGGCATGTATTTTTCGCCTTTACTTTTCAGTTTTTACTGTCATACTCTAATTCAACCTAGTGGTTATGCATGCTTGGTTTACTTTCTAGTTGTGTTTCATATTTTATTCTTTCCCTCTACACATTTTCATCGAGATGGATATGTGTGCATACATGTACTAAAGAAAATGCCTCCCCAAGTTACTTATTCCTTAATAACTTGTTGGAACCCCTTTCTTATGGAGTTGGGATTGGGGTAGTTGCGGATCGAGCCTCGAATTGGGTAGGGTCATGATAGATCAGTATCAGAGCAAGTTCATTCCTTGGGGTGTTGTTTAGAATAGTCTTATTACTAGGATTTGGTTGGGATTTAGGGAAACCATGTCAAAGTGTCTCAACTTTGGATCTAATTATAGAGAATCCATGGATGGTATGGGAGGCTAACATATCTATTCACTAGGATACTAAATACTTTCTTGTCATCCCGATATACCGAGACATTGGTTATAGAGATCAATGGTACATGAATTATATATGATTGAGTCTTTGAATGTCCTTTTTGATTCAAATCCCCATTAATTATATCTATATATATAAGATCATATGACTGTGGCATGGATTTATGACTTTCAAGATGCCATTTTAATGATAGTCATCCAAGATACCAGTTCTGTATCATGACGATGATATTATGAGCTATGAGGCCTCAGTTTAGGGTCCATCTCGTGAGATCTTTTCCTATGGTAGGGAAAGTAGAATAAACCCCACCTATTGAGAAATAGTTTGTACCAACATAGTAGGATGAGGATATGAATATGCTTAGTACACCCTGTGAGTTCTAGTGATAGAAGCTGATAAGGTTCTGCGATGATCTAGTTTCGAAGGTAATGGAGGTTTGTCTTGATTTAGCGATCCTAGTTTTTAGACTTGTGAAGATCACGACTGATCAGATGGTTGCACTTATAGCCAGTGATCTTCCTAGATAAATAGTTAGTTCTAGTGGTACTAGTAGATTACACACCTATGATGAGCGTACATATAAGGTTTCAAATATAGGGATCACCCATGTTTCGTGTTGAGCCAAACTCCCTTATTAGGTGATTGAGGTCAAGCACGATCCTGTGGTTTGGATATTCTACTTAGTTTGGATACCTATCGATGGTGATACTCATGAAGAGACCTCTATAGGATGATTCTTGGTTTTAGTAGAGTCCTATTATAGAGATATTTTAATGTGGCATCAGACATGCAAGGAATATGGAAACTTCCAACACTGAGACACGTCTTTGTGACATGACTCAAAACCATGCGGGTGAGTCTGTTCCATCCCAAAGAGGATATTATTGAGGTGTTTTTGAGGAGTTCCTTTTAATTTCAAGTTCATGATGTGCAAGTGTGATGGGGTGTAGGAGAAGGCCTTATTCAAGGAGATCAGAAATGAAAGGTAAAGGATGAGATCTCGAAAGATGGGGGTTATGGTTGGGAGGCTCGAGTGTGGTTCGGGGTATGGCCTATATCACTAATGCTTTAGTTATAGTTGTTATCATAGTTTCCAAATCCATATGTCCCCATATATATCCCTTTTTTGAGACCTATAGATTCCATATAAGGCCCTTTTTCTCAACCCTTGTGTTGGAGGCCCTGTAGAGAGGATCGATGGTCACATGATCCTATTGATGGGATGAACTTACTCTGCAAGGAGAGAGAGCCTCACCCAAAATATTTTTGTAGAAATAGTGAGTCCCTAAAATCATTTCCTCATCATGTACTGGTCTTTTATCATCCATGATCAGATGATTACTACCAGTGAGTATGGTAGTGCTTCCAGGTAGTGGGATGGAGTTTTCCTCTTTGATGAAAAGTGATCCCCAAACAGATCCGAATGATCTCATTATTAGGATGTTATAATCAATTATACTATTGGATAATATTACCCTTGTAATGGTGGATGTTATGAGCTCTTATCTCCCTCTAACATTGGTCTGGTTGGAGGGTCTATAGAGGCAGGGCTTCATAAGAGCTAGTGTGTTCACCTGGAAAAACATATGTTGTTTTTTAAGAGGCAGATAAGATCTTGAGGTTAGTTGTGGGTTAGCATCGCCTAAGCCAGGTGAAAAAAAGGAAGAGAATCCATCCCCAACAATTGTTAAGTTCTTCGACTAGTGGTTTGGGGTGAATTGGATCTGAGAGTTTCACATCAGGGTGGGTTATCACCAGCTCTTAATTTGAGAGGGGGATGTACCAAGCATGGATTTTTAGAGCCACTATGGATTCATTGAATTCTTGGTGATACCCTTTGGCATGATTAATGCCACATCAGAGTTCATAAGACTTATGAGACAGATCCTTAACCTTTTTTGGGTTGTTTTGTAGAAGTCTTTTGTGATGGAACCCTCATTTCCTTGATGTTAGAGTTATAGCACACATGACAGTTTAGGATCGTGCTAGAAATTATACAAGAGTGATAGCCATATGGTATCTCTCATGGAGTCATTTCTAGATTCAAATATCCACTTCTTGGGATATATCTTCTCAGACATAGGAGTGAAAGTGTACCCTTCAAAGGTTAAATCGATAGGAGCTTGAGGGCCACCTGGGGTGTGGTTGTGGTATAATATGCTCAAAATTAGGTTATCTATCCAATGTTATTGAGAAAAGTGACTAACCAGCTGACCTCTTTGCACCTGAACCTTATGGGTGAGGATGGTGCAGCATATCCCCAATCAATAGTTTTTACCCCTCTAGTTCCTCAATGAGTTATGGAGGCAAAACTTGAGAATATCGACTGATAGATCCTACATGAACATATTTCCTTATGATTTTCACATGATTCTTTTTATGAATAATGTAATGAAATCACCATTTTTCAAGGATGGATATTGATTTTAGTCACGTTATGAGAGGTGATTATGAGGGAGTTTCACACTTCTCCTTTTTATGTACATCTCTATGTAGAAAAGATGTATATAAGAGGCATATATTGGCTTAGTATCCCCAAATTTTTCCTTAGTTTATTATTTTTAGGGACAAAAATATATGAAGAAGGGAATAATATAGAGATTTTGGTTTATCGTGTAAGAATTTCGAATATTCCTAAGAATAATTTCAGAGCTAGGAAGTGAAACGACATGCGCTTATGAGGCCTGGTGATCCCAAAATTAATTTTATAAAAATATTAAATATATTTTTATTGTTCACACACAGTTTTCATGAAAAAGTGGAATATATCATAAATAGAGTCTCATATCAAAAAACTGAGACCATGATTGAATTCAAAACATAAAGTTTACCCAAATCACAACCTAATGTTGGTTGGACCAAGGCATTTGGATGGGACAACCATTGGTGAGTACATTGGATAAATTGATTAATTTAAATTTATTTATTTAATAACCATAACCTATAAAACTTATAGAAGGAGAAGCATATGGGAAATCCGAGAACACCATTGAGTTTAAAATGTTGTGTTTACCCTAGTTATGAATTAAAGTTGGTCATTTCAAGACATTCAGATGAGGAATCCATTGGCGGGTACATTTAATTAAAAGAAACTAACAAATAATTTATTTGTTATTTTAAAAGAACTAATTAAATCATCTATAAATACCCTCTTATGAAAATTTTCCAAGGTTCAGACACATGACCCTTGCTGGATCTAAGAGGAGGAGGAGTGCATCCTTTATTGGTGGATTAATACTGGTCTATGACCAATTATCTGATTGAGGTGAATCAACAGGTGACAGGCGCAACAAATTACATTCATTGCTATAGGATGTGTTCTTCACTAATAATCAATCCATAATCGAGGTAGGACTCATCAATTGTGGGTTTCACCCATTTTGATTAAAATATTGAGCATGATCAAATTTTTTCCTTGATCTTCATTTAAATGAACCTTCGCATGATCCCACGTATTAAAATAAATTATTCTTTCAATTTATTTATTGTATATTCCATGTTTCTCACCCTAGTTTCCCCGCAATGAAATAATTGTCAAAGAGCGCTTGGAAAAAGATGTTTATCACCTTTATTATTGGGGATTCCCCCCACCATTCAACACATTATTCATCATTGGACCATGAGGTCATGATTTGACATTATCAAGGATGGTTTAAGTGAAATCAAATCCCATAGATTCATTTCAGTGGAACGAATGACATGCAGATCGATGATTTGGGGGAAAATTGATAAATGAGCATGATCATGTTTGGTGAATGAATCAGTTTGGTATCGTGGGTGTGAGATTTTTGATCTGAGGTGGCTTAGGATTAGATAGGTGATCCCTGTTTTCCTAGTTGGAATGTGGTGATGATATACGATGTGATGAGATCAGTTCCGAGGAAATGCCATGTGCAGTGTCTCAAGGCAGAGGCTACTTAGCGTGGACCTGACAATGACCATACTCGGATCTTCAATGAGATGGTCATATGTGGTAAACATGATGAGCATTAATAATAATAATAATAATAATAATAATAACGGTTACACAAAAATGTGTGTGTTGTTAATATAATTAAATGGATTTAATTTTATAGGTATTTTATTATTAATAATATTATTAATAATATTAATGACATGAGTAATTAATGAAATGTGAAATAAGGAGGGGAAGTTTAATAATAATAATAATATTGTTTTATTATAATAAAACAATGAAGTGTTACTAGATGTTTGATGGGGTTCTTAGAAGGGAGATCCACATGATGGGTTTGTGGTTGTGAAACGTGTTGTTAAGATTTTATTATTTTTATTTTTAATAGAATAATAATAATATCTAATTGGATAGCACATGGTCTGCATGATAAAAGTAAGAAGGTGTAATCTATAACAAGGGGAATGAGTCTCCTTGAAACAATGTTTCAAATAATAATAATAATAATAATAACAGATTATTATTATTATTATTTGTTATAAAACCAAAATCCATATGTAACTTTTTCCTACGATGTTATATTGATGAACCATACACGATAGAATAATCCTATAATTGAGATGGTCATTTCAAGAATAGTGATGGATACATTTTTTGGACTTGTTTCTTAGGCCCATCAAGCACTTTTCATGCGTTATGTGGTGAAATGTGAATTTTGCATCGGGTTTCTGATTTGGGAAAGTGAATATCCTATCCTGAGAAATTTTCCATGAGGATTAAAACTATGTGGTGTGTTTGACCATAAATGTCTAATTGGAGAGTCATATTAGTTGAATTATGTTTTTCCCATTTGGATTGATGATCAGCCTCATGCATTCATTAGGATTTTGGAAGATACATGTCATGTAGTAGCCTTACGCTCTATGTAGTACTATATAGCCATAAATCCGTGTGCTAGAAAGGAAACAACCAGGAATAAGAGTTGTGTCACATGTTGTGTGAGCCTTTTACATGCTGTGTACTTATTTAGAGTCTTATACATTTCGTATCTCATTCCTTTAGACTTGTATTTTGTTTCACACATATCCTATATTTAGTGTTTTTACATGGAGAATGAGAAGGTGCCTTATATTGTAGATTTTTGAGATATGATGTTGACTATTTCGGGTGAAATGCTTGGCTAGGAGATGATCAGTGATAGAAGTGATCATACATGATCACTAGAGACTTTTTGAGTGGTACCCCTTGAAAGGGATAAGTAGTTGAGTTCCTCAATGCTTATCGAGTGGAACCCTCTAGCAGGGATGGGAAGTGGAGTTCCTCGACAACTACCAAATGGTACCCTCTAGAAGGGATGGGTAGTTGAGTTCCCCGATGACTGTCGAGTGGTACCCTATAGTAGGGCTGGGCAGTGGAGTTCCTCAATGATTACTAAGTTGATCCTCCAATAGAGATAGGTAGTGGATTCCTCAAAGATTACTAGAGTGGGACCCCCTTCTACATGGGTGTGGGACCTCCACAGATACCTTCGTGAGTTGTACCCTCTAGTAGAGTTGGGAAGTGGATTTCCTTGACTTCTATTAAAGTAGAACCCTCCCATTGTACCAAGGAATGTGTTCCCTACCTAGAGTTTGTCGGACCTTGATTGTGCGTCATAGTGACGAGGTGTGCTTCAATTAGACAACTAATTTTGGATAGACACGTGAGACGATGGGCATTACTGAGTTGACCCACATGTTTTATGTCTTATAAAAATTATGGGAAGGTCGACTGTGACTACAGAGAAGCTTAGGGATACCTAGTATTTTAGACGACATACAATGGCCACATATTGGGATTCAAGAGGTGGGTTCTCTCAGTAGTTTACTTTAATTTTTTTGTTAGGTTAGTACGTATTTCTAGTTGGGTGTGTATTTTGTCCCTTTACTTTTGAGTTTGTACTATCGTACTGTTGTACACCCTAAAGGTTATGCATGCTTTGTTTACTTTATAGATGCATTTCATCTTTTAATATTATCCTCTACATATTTTCATCAAGATGGTTGTGTGTGTGTGAATACAATTACTTAGGAAAAGTCCTTCCCAAGTTAGTTATTCCTTCGGTGCTTGTCGCCATCCGTGGACTATGGAGGTGGGCTTGGGTTAGTGGAAGATCGAGCCTTGTCTTGAGTTAGGTCATGATAATCCTACCTAAACCCTCTTATGAAAATTGCGAAATAAGTATAAATAAGGTCCAGTGAATAAAAAAATGAAACCAACTTATCACTAAAAGGGAACTTCTAGTTTCGTATTCTCACCTTATCTCTCTCACCAAGTGACACATAGATGTAAACCATTCTATATAAAAACCACACACAGGTACACACACACACATACATATATAAAGTTACCTTATTTCTAATTATCCACTGGTTTTTCACTATCACACCCCAATTACACACATTCTATTCTCAACCCTTATATGAATCATCCTCCACCTTGTGCAATAGTATCATTATCATTACTACATCCTTTGTTTCCCAATATATCACATCATCATCATATCCATGTATTAACCATAAGTATTCCCAAAATCCACAAAAAACTATGTATGGGTGTTATACTTTAATACATCATAGACCATAAAGGCACAATTTTGGGAATCCTAAACCATGATGCCCATATACAAAATAAATATCAACCAACACTCGATCCCATATAAAACCATAAAAATTTTTATGAATTATATCGACAAGAAATCACCACTATGAACATGTCCCAACCAACATACATATTATTATCTATACTTCCATTATAGAAATTGACCATCACTATAACCCTAGATCCTAACACATTACTCATCAATAAAATCAATCATCAATCAACAGATAACTGATATACTAGAAAATTTTTCATCTAGGGTTCCCAAACAAAAAAAAGATATAAATAATCAAAATGTGGACAACCACCTCCACATAACAATATGATTTATTTTCATCATTATTATTAATGGTCAGTTATTATGGTATATTATTTATATATATTATATTTATGATATAATAATTATTCTCTAAATTATAATTATTATTTACCATTATTTCATTCCATCCATCAAAAAATGGAAACATTACTTGTGTGTATGTACAAACTATCCTATCTACGCTGTGATATAATAAATTTATCATCAATGATTTTTATTAATTGTTATATATATATATATAATGAATTAATATAAAATTAATATAAGTATTAAAATTTTTGAGAATAAGGAAACATGATAAAAGTGAAAGGACTATAACCGTTGACCAAAATATACATGGAAAAAGAGCATTTTATACTCAAAATGATGATGATAATGAATGATTATTAATCAATGGGTGATAATATGTTATAATTAAAACTTTTATTTTATTATAGGTATTAATAAAGTTCCTGTATATATTTATAATAATGTTATATTTATTATAATGGAGGTTAAATCTCTTAAAAATCAATATAGACATGAGGTAAGAGTTTTATGTTACAATCTCACATTTTACCATGATTGTTTACAATTAATATTTTGATGATGAAATTATATGATCTATCAGAACTAAATATTATTTATTTCTTTATTTTATAGCTATTTCAATATATTACACTTCTTCCATTAAATTTCCTATACTTATGTACTCAACAAACTGAAGAAAATTGTTTTTTTATGGAAAACCAACTAAGTTTCTCTCTTTAGTCAAGAACCGTGTCCTTAAAGTCCATATTTTCCTTAAAATTATTCCAAGATTGTTTTTACTATTATTAAAATATTTTTTAGTCATTTATACACATGTTTTACTTTCTATAACAAATTTTAAATTTCAACTTTTTTTAATTTTTCGAACAATGTACATTTTATTTTTAACCAAAAATGTGGAAGGAATATTTTTTTAACAAACTCCACATGAATGAATTTTCACATGGTAATGACTAATATTTGATTTTACAGTTTCATTTAAATTTTACTTTCATAATTTCAAAGAAAATATTTTCTTTAATATTTTAGAATTTTTTATATTTTAAATAAGTGATTTAAAAAAAGGTATTTTCCTCAAGAAATGTTCCAGTGATATTTTAAAGGTATTTAATGTATCTTATTATTTACTAGGGACACAATATAATGTTACCATATTCAATATTCTTTATATGGTTTATTATTATGATTATTAAATATTGATTTCACCTATTTTCTTCTCCACAATTTATGTTATGATGAAATGATAAATATTTCCATGATTTTGTGGCATACATATAGGTGGATTTATGGTTATATGAAACCTAGTTTGGTAATATCCCACTAATAAACTAAGTAATGATTAATGATTTATGATCTCAAAGGGTATACAAAGTATTATCCCAAGATCAAAAGTGGGTGTATATGAGGTCATCCCAAGCCCAAAATATTACACAATGGAGGTTATCCCCTGCCCAAAAAAGGGTTATTGGGAGGTTATCAAATTCACAAAGCATGTACATAGGTGGTTATCCTAATCCTAACATGTGATGAATGTATTAGTTGTTATCCTTTATATAATAGTTCTATTATAATGAATATTCTGCACTATATAAATTTATTTTAGGACATGATATTATTCTAATGTTATGCTCACTTGTCTCGTGTTCTTTGAATCCATCATTATTCATGTCTTATGAACTAAAATATTTATGCCATGAATAATGATTATATTAATTGTTGGTTATGAATATAAGATGTTAAGATCATGTTATCATACCCTTATACACATGTTATGCTTAAAAATTATACTTTATTAATATCTCCCATGTTTACCAATAAAGAGCTTCTAACGTCACCCTTTATTATGTTTCCTTTTCCATAGGATATGGAGAAAGGTTTTTTGTATGATATATCTAAGAAGGGAAATATTTGTAATGTAATAAGTGGGAGATCATGTAGATATTTTATATACTAGTTGTTTCCATATACATGTTTCTAAAGAAAATAATCCTTAATGTTTCTAGCATGGATTGTAATGATATGTAATTAATATTAATATAATAAGATATAATATTTTTATATAAAATTTATGGGTCGCTATAGCTGGTATCATAGCAATATTTAGTTACATATGGAAACTAGAATGAAAGAAAACAGTGAAATCCTATAGGATAAGCCTATATAAACAAGAATGTAATTATTTATGGAAAACAAAGGAGCATGGTTTCCAAGGTAATACATCCCTATTTGGATACTATCAAGTGGATGTGATTATGGAAAAGAGGCACCTAGGGGTCAAAAATAAAAATGGGATGGACTAGGTTTTAACTCGATATTTACTAGTTCATAATGAGTGGTCCTAAGATTGCACACCTAGATAGAAACTCTCGAGGAATATTCTTAGGACAATTCACATTTTCTTTAAGATCAATTAGGAAGGACCTGAATAGATAATTACTATAGGTAACCTAGGATAAACCTAAGGTGTCATAGATTGAAAAGAAAGTGTCAACATTTAGATTTCCTATGATTTATTTTCATTATTATATTATTTCCAACAATGAATATTGTTTCCCATACTATTATTTTTTAATTCATCCTTTGTATGGAACCAAATGGTACCATGTTAACAATGAATGTGAATAAAAATGAAATGATTTTCCTCTTGAGAAACATAATGTTATGGGAGCTATAATGATAAAAATAGTTATTTTTATTATGAATAATTATGAATCTAGGAATCATAATAGGCTTCCAAATGAGAAAATTAGGGAACCACATATTGTTCAGTCCTTTATAAGGCAACATACAACATCTTTTAGTGGGTAAATTGATGAATTAGTGGAAAATAAATACATCAGTTCCACTAACAAGATACTTTCCAATCTCCAGTGCTTAGAACATGAAAATTTTATCTTAGATGCTCATCATTTGTAAGGTGAAGTGGATAAATGGTGGGTTATTATTAAGAATACGGGTAAATATGGTGAAATTGACTCCATGAGATGGGATGAATTTAAGATATTATTTTTTAGTAATTTATTTCCATGTATTATTCATATGAAAATGAAAATATAATTATTTGAACAAAATTAGAAGGATGATGAATACATTAGTAAATATGATGAAAATTTTACTATAATAGAATAATATTCTTATGTTATTATCATTGAACACTAAAGTAATATCTATTGTTTCTTTATTGGTTTAAAACCATGTCTCTAAAGGGTGTTTCCTATAAGAGACATTGGTATCAATAAATAAATCCTTAAATGTGAAATCAATGTAGAGATATAGATTGGAGTCACCCATCAATATCATGGTTATTATAAGAAAATAAATATAGAATTAAAAGTAAATTATAATAAGAAAACCATGGATAGTAGAGTATGCGTCTTCCATTCTTACAGAAGTGTGGAATAAAACATAGAGGAAAATTTCTTAAGGTGACTAGAAAATTATTAGAGTGTTGAAATGAAGGTCCTTGAGAAACTAAATTCAAATTTAATTGGAAGAAGTAATAAAATAATATAAATGGATAAAAATATCTACAAAATTCCCCATATGAACCCCAATTATTCAAATGCAAGGTGTATGTGCATTATGTTAAATGAGGCTTGAATTTGAGGGTTAGTGATGATGATCGATGTCATCAACCACTCATGCCTAGAGATAAAGGGGAATATCATGTTATCACTATTTTCATTATGTGGTATGATAATGAAGTGGTGAATGGTACACTTATCATAAATCTAGAACTAATAACATCTTATTTGATTTTGGTTTTACCCACTCTTTTATATCTGATGAATTTAAAATTTTATCCCATTTCAACCACAACCATTAGATATTGAATCAGCAGTAAAAACACATAGTAGTACAAAGATCGCATATCAAGTCTTTGATTCATCTCCTATTAAATTATAACAACCCATAATTAACATACATAGACATTAAATATTTTTTATAGAATATAAATTACATTACATAAACACATGCATAAAGACCATATTAATTTAGTGCTATTGGAAACATAATCACTGGTCCATAATTGAACTAAAAAATATCCCACTACATTCTTCATAACAAGAAACCTTTTTAGAAACATCATTTATAATACATATCTTTATAACCTGGGAAAAGTAAACATAAGAAATGGTGATCATAGATGCCCAGTAATGGTAAAAAAGAAGATATATAAGAATAATCATTAGCATAAGGGTTTGAGAACATGAGTATACAATTTTAAAACCATACCCAGCATATCAAAGATTATATTCATGAGTCATGATATAAATAAAGGAAGTAAATATAGTGACCCTACCCTTTTACAAATATTATTACATGATTTTAGGTATAATTATCCATCAAATACATACCAAGGATCATAAAGTCTATTGTCCTTGGAAGACTAGGTATATAAAATTGAAAAAATGGAACTAGAATAAAACATATCTTTATTAAACTTCCATAACGAGTTTCTAACTTCCTTTAAGATCCTATATATATATAGGATAACTTGAGGAATATATATACAAAATGGATGAGCTAAAAATCCCAATAAATTAATAAGCATGGAAAATAAGAATATCACATGATTCAAAGGAATAACATGATAAAATAATAGGTATATAACATGAATAAAAATGTATAGGAATATCTCAAAAAAATAGAATTATATGATTATGTATATATATAAATGTGGAAGCAACACATAACATGACATAAATATGAGTTAAGGATAACTACCAAGATGGTATCACATAGTTGACAAAGTCTCATAATGGATTAAGTTTACTCCTTAATCCCATACATAAAGTCTCATGGGGAAAAACATTTCCCAATTCATTGGAGAACTATCTGAATACACCCATCATAACATGTTCATGCATATGTGTTTCACATAAAGAATACACATAAGGGTTACCCATGGAAAGAAATGGGCATCATAATCATGTCATAAAGCATAAACAATGGGTGTATAAAATTGGTATCCATGAAAGAAGAGATTTAAATAATGTATATACAAACATAAAGTAAAAATAATAATATAACATGAATAATGATGTCCAACTAAAGTGATTACATGAAAATATTTTTTAGGAAACTTTATAAATGAGCCACTTTAGTGCGGTTTAAGGGAAAAGATTAAAGATTATTTAAAGAGGAAAATAAAATAATTATTTGTATAAAACAAAGAATGAGATAAAATAGTTTTTGATGATAAAATTAGTGATTTTATAAAATATTGTTTACTTAAAATATTTTATGTAGTGTACCTGAAAATGGGTAAGAAACAGAGAGGTTCCCTTTAATTGAGCTTGCTTATTGTGAGGAATTGATAAGGGAACCTTTTAAAACATGTATTTACCCATAAAATAAAGATGAATTGATCTAGATAAATAATTATGGAACATATAAACCTAATTTATAATGATTATATATAAATAATTAATAAATATAGTAGGTTAAAGAGATATAAAGTGTAAACTAAAGGAAAAATGGTGGTTTAGAGAGATCCCTTATATTATGTTTGAATGTGTTCTGCAGTTACATTTAATGTCTAGAATAGTAAAATTAGATTCAATAATTAATTAATTCATAACCTATTATATATGTATTTTATTTATTACAATTTTATTAAGTTTATTTATGACTATTTTAATGATCTAAAGAGTTCAATTTCATTATTTCGGGAGTGTTTGTTTCATGGTTTCTTGGTCAGTTGGCTTGTTTAAAATTATGGAAGTTATTTTCAAATGGAAATAATTATATAGAAATAAAATAATATAGTATTAATTAACTTAAATAAGTTTAAATTACCCCATATATCATTTTTTGGTATGAGGATGATTCATTAGATAAAATGTTAATGATAAATGTTTAGTTTATTTTGGATATTTTTCGGTCATCATGAAATAGTTACATTTTATATAATATTATATATATATATATTAGTTACAAAACATGAAACAAGTAATAATATAAATATTAAAATCTATTTTAATCATAATAATGGTTTTATGACCAGTCTTGAAGGCGGTAATGAAAAATGAAAAATTATCATCCACAAAGTCAGTGAATCATCATATTAGAGACGATTTTTTCATTTTTATAGTAAAAGGAGAAGAGAATAGACTTGATAGAATATATTTAATTAAAATAATAACATTAAAGTATATATATATTATAATATAGTTACCATTCTAATTTTTAAAGGGTATGTGAGGAGAGGAAAAGAAAAGAAAATAAATAAAAGAGAAGGATTGGGGATTTTACCTCCTGAATGTTGTCTCCTTGAGAACCTCCTTAAGGAAATTAGGTTTGGTATTTTTTTGAGACCCAAAGATGTTTTAAATGGAGAAGATTATTGATAAGGTAATTTTTAATAATATTTATAACCTACATGGATAATAAGGTGTGAGGATAAGGGGTTGTATTTATAGGGGGAGGAGAGGGGTGTTTTTGATTATTATAGTTATTAGTGTAATATTTAGGCTTAAGAATATCAATAGTGTTGATTAATATGACTAAATAAAGTAAATAACTCGGTAAATTTTGAACCATTGTGTTCTTACATCATTATTACAACATCCATGACTCAAACATTCATGTATTTAGCTTTTAAAAAATTACAGTATTTTACTATTCACCAAAAATTCAACTATTTTAGAGAAATCCGAAAAATTAACCCTAAAAATTTATCGACATATATATTTCAAAAAATGGAATCTATTTTATGAAAATAATTTTCAAAATATTATAAATTTAATTTTTAAATAAAACCATCATTTATTCAAAAAATATCAATTTCAACATTATAAACGATTTTTAACCCTTTGGAAAATTGATTACGGTCACTTAAAATTATATTATAATTAAAATAAAAAATAATATTAATTTATGAATATATTTTATGAAAATAAATTTTATTTTAAATCATTATATTAATTATAAAATTTTAAATAGACATTTACATTTTACAAAAATACCAACACTTAATTTATCATTTTAAAACATTTATTTACTTATAACATGTTATAATATAAAATATTTTAATTTATAAGATGCCTAAATTTTATTTATACTTTCATAGGTGGGTTTACTATTCTAATGACTCAATTACAATTCTTAATGGTCAGATTACTATCCCAAAAGCCAAGTTACTATTCCAATGGTATAGGTTCCTTAATTTCTATAAATACTTATTATTTAATCAATTATTCACTAACTTCTATTGTATCTAAAGTTTATATATAAAATATCATATTTAAAATTAATACTATATTATTAAAATTATGTTTTATTTTTAATTTTTTTTGTGAGTGTGATCATTCTAGTGGACCAAGCAGATCTGATTTTTTCCATTATTATTATCTTATTTTATATTTATTTTCTCTCTGTAATATTTAAAATTATTATTAGTTGACTAATATATAATTCTTCAATTAAGAGAATAATTTTTTTGGTTTCTCTATGTTATTTGTATACCTATATAATTATAATAAGGTAAATTCTATTGATAAAATTTTAAGTCATTATATTATTCCCCCTTATGAAGTTTAGCCCTCAGAATTTCATTTTATATAATAAGGTGAAAATAGGTGAGGGTAATAATCCTTAATAATTTCCTCTGGTTCCCATGTCATTTATTCATATTTATGGTTCCTCCATAGTACTTTGACCTGGTGAGTAGACTTCTTTCATATAATTTTATCTTTATGGTCTAAGATCTTTACCGATTAATCTTCATATGAGAGATCATTTTCCAGATGTACCGCCTATAAATTCAGTACATGAGGGAGATATGGTATTTAATTCATCAAGAGGTATACAAGGAATACATAATATAATTGAGACATGGTTGGTGGAAGTTCTAGTCGATATTCCACAACTATGATGCGATCAAGAATCTCAAAGGGGCCGATATACATGGGGATTAACTTTATCTTCTATCCAAATATCATGAATCTATTCCATGAAGATATGTATAGTTATACAATGTATATAAATTCAAACTTTAAGTCCCATTTTTGATTATATGTATTGATCTGCTGTCTACTTTGGTCTTCCTTGATGTGTTGTTGAATGGTTTTCACATTTTCTACCATTTCATCGACTGTTTTTGGTCCCATCGGCTTATGATAACTAACTTCACCCCAGTATGTAGGTGTTCTACATATCCTCCCATAAAGTGATTCATATGGGGGCATTTAGATTATTGATTAGAAACTATTTTTGTAAGAGAAATAAACTAGTGGAATATGTTGGTCCTATCCTCCTTTTAAGTTCATAGAAAATGCACTAAACATTTCTTCTAGTGTCTTAATATCCTACTCAAATTGGAGATCATTTAAAGGATAATAATCTATAATAAATTTCATATCTGTGTTTAGATAATGTTGGATACTTTTGAAAAACTTGGAGGTAAATCTAGGATCACGATAAAATATGATCGATAATGGTAATCCATGTAGCCTTAACACTTCTATGATGTATACCCTTTCAAGTTAGTCAATTGAAAAGTCCTTCCAAATCAAAATAAAGTGATCAATATTTTTAAGATGATACATAATTACCCATATAACGTTATTTCATCTAGATATCTTTAGAAGTCCAGTGAAAAATTCAATGATGATTTTTTCCCATTTCCATGAATGTATGGGTAATGGTTGCATCATCCCCTTAGAAATTTTCCATTCAGCCTTCATTTTTTGACATACCATGTAGCTTGATGTATATTCAGTGATATCTTTATTCATATTTTCCCACTAATAGAATTCTCAAAGATCATGATACATCTTTGTGCTTCCTGGGTGGATCGAGAAGGTTGAGCCATATACATCATTCAAAACCTCCCTCTTTATCTTAGGGTTTGATGGTATACATAGTCATGACCCAAATATTATGACTCCTTCCTCATAAATTTTTAACTATAAGTATTTCTCTTTTATAATTGTAACATACCAGTTTCGGAAACCACCCAGAGATGCCTCGTACCCAGTTGGTCACATGGCCTCAAGCGCATTTCCCCGAATGCTAGAGGCTGCCGACTATCAGCAAGGGTCTTGGGTCTGATATTGGGGAAACTATGCCCTCATTGGCAGAGTAACATAGTGGAAGTAAAAACAAATAACAATAGAGGAATCAGTGATAATTTCATACAACAGTAACAATGGACGAATGAAGGAAATAAATAGTTGGAGAACATATATAATGATTCTTGATACATATGTATAGGAAAGAAGCCAAACATGTCAAAATGCTGAAATAAATTACTAAACCAAAGTATAAGGAAATAGTAAATAACTCCTCAGCATCACAAGCCTCAACTTGGTCCCATGCTCCCCATCTCTAAAGTAGTCAAGCACCTAAAGTATAAGGGCGCTTGCCCTTATCTATACCTGCAACAATATAATCTATTTGGGCCCAAAAGCATGAACCAAATAGGGTGTGAGACTAATACCAGTTGGAAAACACCAATAGATATATGGATAATCGTCAGTGAATATATATGGTAGGAAATAAGCAAGTAAAAAGTAGTAATCAAGAAAGTACTCAACAGTAACAATTCCTACAGTTTCGAAGCATTCAAACACCACATATGAAGTAAGCAGATAATCACAAATAGGTAACCCTCTGGGATGTACTCATAGCCTAATACCCTCTGGTATTACCTATAAAACACAATAAACCCTCTGGGAAGTACTCACAGTCTAACCCCTCTGGTTCAGTTTTAGTATAGACTCTATGAAAAAGCACTCACTATCAATTCCCCCTATATTCTCGCATCAGTAACTAAAAGGTACTCTAGGGAAGCACTAAAGTCTCATTCCCACTGTGGCCCGCGTCGAGGAACTACATAAACTCTAAGGAAGCACTTACATCAATTCCCCATGTGGTATCACATCATAACAAAAAAACACTCTGGAGAAGCCCTGTCGTCCATTCTTTCTATGGTCTACTACACCAGGTTTTCACGGCCCTGTGTAAGTCAAACGATCATAGAAATGCAAATCGGCCAAATTAAACCTCAATAACTACTTGGATAAACAGTATATAACTTAACAGCAAGACAGATAAAAAATCACTCCATCCTAACAATATTAGGCATGGAACGTAAACAGCAACCTAACAGGCAAAGCTAGACCAAACGGTCAAAACAAGCAAACATGGGAAAAACATCCATAGCTTAATAAGATTAACCCTATTCACAAACAATTAACCTCTACCCAAAAAACAAATTCATATAAAGAATAAAAATAGGGTTAAAACCATAAACACACAATACCCCGTTCAGGGGTATTGGGAACTTTTGCATATAAAACTCAAAGAATATATACGGAAAGACACAAACCACTTACCTTGGTGTTGTAGGATAGTTATACGTGAACCTCAAGCCTTGAATCTCCCAAGAACACCGTAAATCTACAAAAACATCCAAAATGTTCAACCCACGATAAATCCTGAAAGAGGATAAATCAGAATAAGGTGTTCAAGAATAAGAGAGAACTCACCGATGTGATTCTAATGAAACTGACAGAGTTCGATTCGAATAACGGACGTTCGATCGGGGGCTCGGTGAAGATCCGCTCCGTATGCACGCTCTCGGACGAACTAGGTATAGAAGAAGAGCATTTTTTCCATCAGACGTGACCTTGGTATGTTTAATGAAAAAAAGTACACGACATGTACTTTAGAAGTACACGACGTGTACTTACCTTTACCATCCCTCTCATTAGGCGGTCTCCAGGTCACCACAAACAGCCATGTGCATGGTCGTGACACGTCCAACACCTGACTACCTTCGGTAACCAAGTATATGGAGTGTACTTATAAAGTACATAGAATGTACTTAATAAATTTCCAGAAAACTCCTCTTTTTCCTAAAAAACACTAGAAAAAGGAAAACATACCTAAAATAAGATCATGGTTCTTATAGACTTTCCCCCTTAAAGAAATTCGTCCCTAAATTTCCCTAGCAAGGTGGCGTAGAAGAAGAATCCTAAAAAAACTCCGGCCACTACGATCGTACATTATTCTCCCTCTCCAAAGTCTCATCCTGTACTCGCCCCTGCTGCCATAGCACTCATACCAGAGGAACTACCATCCATGGAGAACCTTCATACTGTGATCAACAATCCAGATAGGATGCTCCTCAAAAGAGGCATCCACCTCCAACTCAACCTCTTCGGGTTGAAGAACATGAGACGAGTCTGAGAAGTAACATCGAAACTAAGAAACATGGAAGACGTCATGCATATCCCGATACCTTTGAGGTAACTACAGCCGATAGGCAACCAGCCCGACTCTCTCCAAAACCTCAAACGGCCCAACGCACCTCAGCTAATGATTACCCTGTATCCTAATACTCTTTTTCCCCAACCTCAGTGTGACACATAGGAAAACATGATCCCCAACCTCGAACTCCAGACAATACTAGAAAATAAGGTTATACCAACAGTTTAAAACTGTTGGTATAGGCTGGAGAATCGTTGGTATATCCTATACCAACGGTTTTCCAAACCGTTGGTTAGTAAGCCGTGAGGAAAGCCTTATACCAACGATTTGATCTAAACCATTCGTATATTGTTCTATTAAATTTCTCCCAATGTATACCAATGATTTATAACCGTTGGTAATGAATTTGATAATTGTTATACAAATGGTTGAAAACCGTTGGTAATGTGATTTTCCAGACACATATACCAACGGTTCTAAACCGTTGGTATTGTGTTTTTCCAGAACACATATACCAACGGTTCTAAACCGTTGGTATTGTGTTTTTCAATAATTCCCGAAAACATATACCAATGGTTATAAACTGTTGGTATATGTGTTTTTCCAGAATTCCAGAACACCTATACCAATGGTTCTAAACCGTTGGTATAGTGTTTTCCCAGAATTCCAGCACTCTTATACCAACGGTTTAGAACCGTTGGTATTGAGTTTTTCCAGAACTGCTACACAACAGACCCCTCTAGTAGCCCCTCCACTATACACCTACACCTGTATAAAAAATATCACAAAAAACACATACAAACTTAAAACAGTATAAAAAACACCTAAAATAGTACAAAAAACACACATAAAACCATCAATTTCTTCCAACCATGTCATGTACTACAATTCCCTATTTCAATCCTCATATGACAACACTCATCCAATAGTAATTCACCTCACCCCTGCACAACCCCCAAACCAGCACAGCCCCCCCACCTGCCCATCAAATTCTAATAGGTAGAATAGTATGAGAAATACCTATTACAGTTGAATAAGAGTTTGAAATTGGCTCATATCCCATTTTTTTTTCTGATCCTAGATTTGGGTAAATAATGATTTGTGATGAATTTTGCATTCAACTTGTATTGTTTATAATATATGGTGAAAAGGTATTTTCTTAGGAGTCTCTTCACTTATGACCCCATGAGTGAAACTACCCAACTCAAGAAAAAGAGTTTGAAACTATTGCTGATGAGTGTAAATTTCAGTTGTATTCACTTAAAATGATGTCCTTTTCAAACAAAAGAGAGAATTTGAGCAGTTCTGTCCACACCACGCCTCAGATTGAGGCGGGTTTGACTCATACAAGTCACATATGAGCCATGGATCGTTTTCCTAAAGTTTCAACAGAATCCGAATGCGTTTGGTCAGTTTTCCGTATGCCAGTTGTTGTTTTCACTTAAAATCCTGTCCATTTCAAATAAAAGTGAGACACTTCGAGTGGTACCGGCCACACCGTGCATCATATTGAGGCGGGGTTGACTCGTACATGTCAAAAATGACCCATGGATACTTTTCCTAAAGTATCAACTGAATCCGAATGCGTTTGGTCCGTTTTTCGTATGTCAGTTGTTGTTTTTACTTAAACTGTTGTCCATTTCAAAGAAAAGTGAGACACTTTGAGTGGTTCCGGCCACACCACGCCTCGGATTGGGGCGGGGTTGACTCTTACATGTCACAAATGACCCATGGATCGTTTTCCTAAAGTATCAACACAATCTGAATGCGTTTGGTCTGTTTTATGTATGTCGTTTATTTTACTTAAAAACACATCCATTTTATACAAAAGAAATACACTTTGAGAAGTTCCATCCACACTGCACCTCATATTGAGGCAGAGTTGACTCGTACATGTCACATATGACCCATGGATCGTTTTCCTAAAGTTTCAACCGAATCTGAATGCATTTGGTCGGTTTTTCGTATGTCGGTTGTTGTTTTCACTTAAAATCCTGTCCATTTCAAATAAAAGTGAGACACTTTGAGTGGTACCAGCCACACCATGCCTCATATTGAGGAGGGGTTGACTTTTACACATCAAAAATGACCCATGGATACTTTTCCTAAAGTATCAATAGAATCCGAATGCGTTTGGTCCGTTTTCCGTATGTCAGTTGTTGTTTTTACTTAAACTATTGTCCATTTCAAAGAAAAGCGAGACACTTTGAGTGGTGCCGGCCACACCGTGCCTCGGATTGAGGCAAGGTTGACTCGTACATGTCAAAAATGACCCATGTATCATTTTACTAAAGTATCAACACAATCCTAATGCGTTTGGTCTATTTTCTGTATGTCGTTTATTTTACTTATAAGCGCATCCATTTTAAACAAAAGAGAGACACTTTGAGCAGTTCCGTCCACACCGCGCCTCAGATTGAGGAGGGATTGACTCTTACACGTCACATATGACCCATGGATAGTTTTCCTAAAGGTTAAATATAATCCTAATGCGTTTGGTTTATTTTCCGTTTGTCGTTTATTTTACTTAAAAGCGTATCGATTTTAAACAAAAGAAAGACACTTCGAGTAGTTACGTCCACACCGTGCCTCATATTGAGGTGGGGTTGACTCTTAGACGTCACAAATGACCCATGAATCTTTTTTCTAAAGTTTCAACAGAATCCGAATGTGTTTGGTCGGTTTTCCGTATGCCGGTAGTTGTATTCACTTAAAATCCTGTCCATTTCAAATAAAAGTGAGACAATTTGAGTGGTACCAGCCACACCGTGCCTCATATTGAGGCGGGGTTGACTTGTACACATCACAAATGACGCATGGATACTTGTCCTAAAGTATGAACATAATACTAATGCATTTGGTCCGTTTTCCGTATGTCAGTTGTTGTTTTGACTTAAACTGTTGTCCATTTTAAAGAAAAGTGAGACACTTTGAGTGGTGTCGGCCACACCGTGCCTCGGATTGAGGCGGGGTTGACTCTTAAACGTCAAAAATGACCCATGGATCATTTTCCTAAAGTATCAACACAATCCGAATGAGTTTGGTCGGTTTCCCGTATGTCGTTTATTTTACTTAAAAGTGCATCCAATTTAAACAAAATAAAGACACATTGAGCGGTAACGGCCACACCAGACCTCGGATTGAGGCGAGGTTGACTCGTACACGTCATAAATGACCCATGAAAACTTTCCCTAAAGTATCAACAGAATCCGAATGTGCTTGGTCGGTTTTCCATATGTCGTTTGTGGTTTTCACTTAAAATCGTGTCCATTTCAAATAAAAGTGAGACAATTTGAGTGGTACTGACCACACCGTGCCTCAGATTGAGGCAGTGTTGACTAGTACATGTAAAAAATGACCCATGAATACTTGTACTAATGTATCAACAGAATCCAAATGCGTTTGTTGTTTTCCGTATGTTAGTTGTTGTTTTGAATTAAATTGTTGTCCATTTCAAAGAAAAGTGAGACACTTTGAGTGGTGCCGGCCACACCGCACCTCAGATTGAGGCAGGGTTGACTCATACATGTCGCAAATGACCGATGTATCGTTTTCCTAAAGTATCAACACAATCCGAATGCATTTGGTTGGTTTTCCGTATGTCGTTAATTTTACTTAAAAGCACATCCATTTTAAACAGAAGAAAGACACTTTGAGAGGTTCCGTCCACACCGCACCTCGTATTGAGGTGGGGTTGACTCGTACACATCACATATGACCTATGGATCGTTTTCCTAAAGTTTCAACAGAATAAGAATGTGTTTGGTTGGTTTTATGTATGCCGGTTGTTGTTTTCACTTAAAATCCCGTCCATTTCAAATAAAAGTGAGACACTTCAAGTGGTATCGGCCACACCGTGCCTTATATTGAAGCGGGGTTAACTCGTACATGTCACAAATGACCCAAGAAAACTTTTCCTAAAGTATCAACCGAATCCAAATGCGTTTGGTCCGTTTTCCGTATGTCAGTTTTTGTTTTGACTTAAACTGTTGTCCATTTCAATGAAAAGTGAGACACTTTGAGTGATGCCGGCCACACCGCGCCTCCGATTGAGGCAGAGTTGACTCGTACATGTCACTTCAAAAATAGCACGATTCACTTCAAAAACACAAAAATAAGAACATAATCAATAATGTACAATTAATACTTGCAAAATCACATTTATTTTCATGTGATTATTCCACGCATGTTACTATCAGGCATAAAACTATCATCCATAAATGACATAAAATGCAGTTCTATGGGAAAATGACATAAACATGAAATACATGGCTAACTAAGAAAGCTAAGTAATACAAAATAGGGAAATGGGTATCACAGTAGCAAGGAATACTAAAGGTCTAGGTAGTAGACTAATTATACAATAATAATCAAGTGAAAAAAAGAGATATGATAACAACATCCCTATGAAGCAGTGGAAAACCCTAGAGTGGAAAACCAGGTTAAAAAATATAGAGTTATACAGAATTCAAAAATGTAATGGATCAATCTGCCCCTGATCACCATCACCATCACCACTGTCATCATCAGTCTCATCCTCGCCTCCATCTCTAGCCTCGTCGTCTTCCTCATCATCATCCCCATGCTCATCGTCGCCCCCCTCCTCATCCTCGGCCCCATCCTCGCCCTCGGCCCCATCCTCGCCCTCGGCCCCATCCTCTCCCTCGTCCTCATCCTCATCCTTGCCCTCATCCTCTTCAGCATCCTCTTCATCACCCTGAACGTCATCATCTTGACCACCACTAGAGATGCTGCCTGGTGTATTGGATAATTCACCCATCGACAACATAAATGTTTGACAAGCCGCGCTAGCCTATGGTGGAAGTGATGAAGATAAATCTTTCATAAGTTTCATAAATTCTTTATCCCTCGTTGGAACATGTACTTCTAACTCTATGAACCTTTTATCAGACTGTCTTGCATGCTCCTTGACTTGTTCCAACTAGGTGGTACTAGAATGGATACCTGGAGAGGACTAATACCTTGTCGGGACTATATTCTTACCAGGTCGGTAGTGTACTCGACCAGAGTGCTCCTCTCCCAAAACCTGATATAAATGATCGTGTGGCCCAAAATTATCAGGCTCCTAGGAATCAAGAGCCTCTAAAGAATCCTGTTAAAAATATTAATAGATTAATAAATTTCAAAATAGATATTAAACTTTGAAATAAATAAATAAAAACTTATAATATTTTCTTGGGTTGATTCATTTACCGCAGTTCCATATTTTTTTCTTCTACTCGAGCAAAACAATTTTTCTCGAGGGATACGTCCATAAATATTCAACTTCTGCTTCTGTAATGACATTGAATCAATATAAAGTGCAAGTATAATCATATATTCAATGTTCAACAAATCACATAATTTTAGTAGGAAACAATAAAAAGGGAAAGTCCTAAAAAAAATTATAAATGACTATATAGTACCAGCTGCCTCTCATGATCTGACATAGTTGTGCGCCCCAAAGTGTGGAGGTATTGCTTTGAATCAATGTTTTTTGTTTTTTTCGGAAGATTCCTAAATAATGTTTAATAATAAATAATATTATATTAATGAAAAATATGAAAACTCTCATTTAAATACCTCATATGAGATTAATACCTTAAATTTGGCAGTCGCCCAATGGGTAATCATTTGGAGATATTGCTCTATCAGGAATTAATCCATGATAGGTAATGTCTTTAACTCCGTTCCCACTCTATCACACCAGCCAACATATAGGTCATGCTTATAAGCTCTCCAAAGCTCTCCTAACTCTTTTAAATGCGCTGGTCGTGCACCTTCGCCATTAGGGAAGTTAAACTGAAGCTGAAACCTAATAGATTAGTTCATATAAATACAAAAAAAATACTACATTAAATCCAATATATTTTTTACCCATTTTTATGCCCACACATTATCTTTGACTTCGTGTGGCAGATGTCTCCAAGAGAGAGGGCTGACCAGAATGATATCAGATTATTTTGCTAGCGTCACCAAAAAACCCCGACATTCCTGTCCAGATTTCTCAATCATTTGTCCATCAACATTGTATTAAACCATCAACTGTGTCTGGCGGTTCCATACCGCACGCAAGTGAGTACGCCCCCTCCCCCGCCTCCTATCTGTAGATGAATCTGTTATTAAAGAAAAATAATATCAGTACAAGTTATAATAAAATAAATTTTGGTATAAAAATTTGATAGAGTTATATAAATATACCTGTGGTAGTCAGATCAATGGGTATCACTGGATTTGTAGAAGCTGAAGGAATATCCTGTACAGGTGGAGTGTCCCTCAGTGTATGCTCCTCAGCCACATAATGTGTCGCAGTAGGAGTCGAAGAAGGCGGAATATAATAGCTCAGAGATAATGAACCAGAAGAAAAAGATGATGGCATAGACGTCTGAACAAATGGTAGTGTAATCATCGGAGGTCTAAATATCCCGTGTGTCTTTGAAGACACGCCAAGATCAAAATGGGGCGAAGAATATACGTCTATGGCAGTGGATCGTCTAACTCTCGCCCCACGAGCCCTCGTACCACCGACCTCAGAACCGACACCACTAGATGATCGTCCATCTCTGACACTACCCCCCTCCTATCACTAGCCTCTCTACTGGGAGCAATATCAGGCTCCTCGTCAGATATCTCTCGTCTAGGGGGTCGATCCTGAAAAAAAGTTTTACACAAAAGTAAACACATGATATTATAAGTTATTAAAATATTTATATTTGAAATAAAATACTCAAAATAAGGATGAGTGGAGGAACACCCATTTGTATCATGCGACGATTGTTATCTGTCATCTTTTTCCGTCGCCTCTCTTCAATGGGTGTCATTTCCTGCAATGAAAACAAATATGGAAGTAATTAGAAATAGATAACTAATGTGTAACCCAAAAATATATATAGAAAAACCATTCTGATAAAAAAACATAATGTAAAAGAACATTTATGGTGGTTTGAAGGTAAGTACTATGATACAGACTCTAAATGATGTAGGTGAAACATGTAGGTGAGAACACGACTGTATGATTCTATATATTTCCCACCACAACTTTGGGTTCACAATCAACTCTGAAAATTGAGCTATTGGCATCATCATAAGTAATAAATGGATTGATTACAATTGCAGTATGGATAGTGTCAACTTCATCATCACCATCATCAAAAATATTTCTGGGATTTACTTCAATAATTACACCGAATTTAGGATGACGATGATCTTTGACATAAAAAACTTGTTTCACAATTGATGCCAATACATATGGTTCATCAGTGGCAAGAGTGCGAGTCATGTCAATAACTCGAAATCCAAAATCATCAATAAAGGTTCCTTGCCTCATCATTGAATCAAACCATTGAAATTTCATCATTGTGACTCGACCATGTGAGTAATAATCCAAAATTATTATTTTCTCCACGACTCCATAATAAGAAACATTTTCAGAACGAGGTCTAGTATCCGATGAACTGGCATAATAGTCTATTGTGGCAGTTAGCATAACACCATTATGCTGTGTTCTCATGTTTCTTACTCGTTCAGTGATAATAAATTTGTATCCATTGATCACAAGTGATTTAAAAGCACAAACCATGGTATTAGAACCAAAATCCAAAGCTCTTATTTCCTCAGAAATAGAGTCTGCAGGCAAACTCGATACCTGAAATATAAACAAATAGTAAAGTTAATTAAATATTATTTTTATTTAGTTATTACATAAATATTTTTACCTTAAATTTCAACCAAGTAGAAAACCCTTTGCTATGAAAAGTCTCTTTCCTTCTCAAAGATAAAGAATGATTCTTTCTATATATCAATTATTTATGTTCCCTGTAGATAAAAATAATAATAGTTTAACAAATATTTAAAATTACAAGAGATAAGATAAGAGATACATGTATAATTTACTTACTTGATATAATCATCGAAAAAATCACAATTGAACAACACTGTGCGATGTGCCATTTCTCGCTCTTCAAGGCTTAATGTCGTCAATGTATATGATCCCAGAATTCCTCCTGTCTGAGGAAGTGATGGAAAACTGGGTTCAATTTTCCCATATTATTCTTCTTTATTTCTCATTGGTCTGTTTATTCTTGTAGTAAGATCAGACAAAAACATTGTGCAGAAATCCATACATTCTTGAGCCAAGTAACCATTCACAATAGAACTTTCGGGATAATTCTTGTTCCAAACATATGGTTTCAATGTGCACATGTTTCTTTCAGTTGGATACATCCAACAGAAAGCAATGGGTCCTCCAAGAAGTATTTCGGTCGGAAGATGGATAGTCAGATGCAACATGCATGTAAAAAATGATGGAGGGAATATTCTCTCTAACTCACACAAAATTAATGGTGTCTCTACCAACAGTTTTTACAAGAAGTATTTGGACAACCTCTTAGCACAAAGATCTCTAAACAAATATCACAACCAAATAACTGAGACTCTAACATTATTGGACAAGAGATGACGGATTTCTATTAGAATCAACTCATGCAAAAGGACATGATAATCATGAGTCTTCAAAGATTTCAGCTTCAACTCTCTTCTATTGACCCGTTTTGATATATTTCTTGAATATCCATCAACAACTTTAATAGTCTCTATCACTTCCAGAAATTTATTTTTTTCAGTAGGTGTCATCACATAAGAAGCACATGGAACTTTCCATTTATTTTCACTGATACAGACATGATGCAATTCTGGTCTGATCCCCCAATCTACCAAGTCATGTCGAGATCGTAAATCATCTTTTGTCTTCCCCTTGACATTTAGAAGAATCGAAAGCAACATTTCACATATATTCTTTTCAATGTACATTACGTCTAAGCAATAATGTAACATGTTGGTTGAACAATACGACAACTCAAATAATATACTCTTCTTCTTCCAATTGTAACAGGTATCATTGGAAACATTTTTCCTCTTTCTAGATTTCATTACACCCTTCCCAAATGAATAACAGAAATCTTTTAATTTATTAAGCACATCAGTTCCAGACATATGCTGAGGTGTATCTTCATTCTCCATGGTATTGTCAAATCTTCGATGATTGTTTCTATATGGATGGTTCATTGGCAAGAATCGTCGATGTCCCATAAAACTAAAACTACGACGATATTTTAGTATTCTCGATCGAGTATTCTTCATACAAATAGGACATGACAATTTTCCTTTTGTGCTCCATCCAGACATCATTGCATAAGCAGGAAAATCATTGATCTTCCACATAAGCGCAACACACATCTAAAATATATCTTTCGAACATGAATCGTATGTGGGAACACCCACATCCCAAAGAAGATTCAACTCTTTTATTAAAGGTTGCATGTATACATCTATATAATTTCCGGGATCAGAAGGGCCAGATATCAGTATACTCAAGAAAGTGTAAGGCTTTTTCATACACAACCAAGGGGGAAGGTTATAAATGTGTATGAAAACCGGCCATGTGATGTGCGAAGTAAGCATCTGCCCAAATGGATTAAAAATGTCAGATGAAAGACCAAGTCTCACATTACGCACGTCAGCTGAAAATTCAGGATATCGAGCATCAAATCTCTGCCATGTAAATCTATCTGCAGGGTGAACCAACTCTTCATTACTCTTTTTTTCTCTCAGTGTCATGCCATCGCATTTTTATGGATATTTCATCAGACATGAAAAGGTTCTGTAATCTGGGGATCAATGGAAAGTGACACATTACTTTTTGTGGCACATGAGATGGTGTTCCATCATCTGTTGGCTTCCATCGGGAGGTTCCACATTTGATACAATCATTTCTTTCAGCAGTTTCCTCCCAAAATAAGCTGCAATCATTCAGGAAAGCATGGATTTCTTTTTGAGAATCCAAGTTCATCAACTAACTTCAATGCCATATAGTGGTTTGAGGGAATATCTACATCATCTGGAAGTAAGTCCTTCAAGAAGGTAAGAATGTAATCAATTGCAGTATTTGAAATCCCATACATAGGTTTCCCATGAAACAATCAGATTAAGAATTCCAACTTTTTTATTTTACCACATTGCCGATATACTGGAGTCGTCGCAGAATCATTCAATTTTTTCACCCTATCAACATCATCATTTTCATTGGATGCATCATGTGTTCTTGTATCGAAATCTTGTTGGCTGGACATCCTTTCCTTCTTATAATGCCGAATAAATGGAAACCGATCATATATCAAACTCTACAATTCAGTCCTATCATTTGGATCATCAACATTTTGAGATTCCATTTTCTCTCCATTGTGATACCACACATAATAATTTGTTTGGAAACCAAATTTGGTTATATGATAGCTAACTGCTTCATGACTCAACCAAGGTCTTCTAACACAATTAAAACATGGGCAGTGTATGTGACCACTATCTGAAGCCTTGTCAAATGAAAAATCTAGAAAGCTGTTCAAATTATTTTGAAAATCGGTTGAAATCCGATCATTTTCGTACATCCAACTTCTGTCCATTCTATAAAAAATTTGAATAAGTAATTTCAAAGCAATTCAATAATATTGAATTTTAATCAAAAAAATATTTAGGTAAATGACAATTGTTTACCTTATATAAAAGCATAACTGACACATTACTCTAAATGAGAATCATATTAAGAAATACAAAAAAATACAGTGTATATAAGAAAATAAGATACAGAATTTATAATTCCTATATTCAAGGATTTCACAGTAAGATATTGGAAGTGGATCAAGGAATACATAATCCTTAATGATCTTGTTGGGAGTACATGAGTTTTATACTTTAACTTATTCAGGGAGATCAGAATGAGGAGTAGTATGAGGATCAGGGGAGTGGCGGGACTGTCCAAGGGGAGTACGGGGTGTCCAGGGGGGGTACAGGGTGTCTAGGGGGTGGTGGGGCCGTCTGGGGGGTCGGAGGTGTCCAGGGGGTGGGGGCTGTCTAGGGGGGTCGGGGTGTCCAGGTGGGCGGGCTGTCCGCGGGGGTGGTCAGGCTGTCCAAGGGGGTAGGGGGAGTCCAGGGGGTGGGCGGGCTGTCTAAGGAGGTGAGTGGGGTGTCTAGGGGGTGGGTGGGGCTGTCCGGGGGGTACGAGGTGTCCAGGGTGTGAGAGGGCTACCCATGGGGGTGGTGGGGCTGTCTAGGGGTCTGGGGTGTCCAGGGGGTTGGCGGGCTGTCCAGGGGGGTGGGCGGGCTGTCCACGGGGGGTGGTCGGGCTGTCCACGGGGGTGGTGGCGCTGTCCAGTGGGGTTGGGGGTGTCAAGGGGGTGGGGGGGTGGGGGGGGGGGGGCTTTCCAAGGGGTGGGGGTGTCCGGGGGGATGGGGGTGTCTGGGGGGTGGTGGGCGGGTGTTCGGGGGTGGGGGTGGGCGGGCTGTCAACAAGGGTGGGGGGCTGTCCAGGGGGTACGGGCTATCCAAGGGGAATTGCCAAACCTTTTATAGATGAGTTCTTTTTAAATAGCATAGATTCTCCTACTGGAAGGTCAGCATTAACCAAACATAATTTCCTACTACCACAGAACACTATGATAAATCTAGATAAATCAGGGAATTCAATCCGAATTATTGAATTCTTTTTAATTTTTTTTAAGTATCTTGATATTAAAAAATTATACTTAATTTATAGTAATGAAATGCATCAGAAGTATTATTACCTATGGGTCTATCACACACTCAAATCCTTAGAATATTTTTGGGGATCAATCACAACCTATAAACAGGTTTTATCATCATCATTGTCTGAATGAATAAGATTCCTAACTGATATCATCACGAGCTATAATAAATTTTTTAACCATATTCTATTGATTTTTTTAGTTATGATCCCTAAAATGAAAGGATTCACTAGTAAAAATTCTATAGAACATTCCCTATATTATAAGTGACTTGTTCTTAATTTACTAGGGAGGATAACTCATCCCAAGGCGCACACTCAACCCAATATTGAAGATGAGTTGTAGATGTAGCCAAAAAATACATTTACCAGGAACCAAAATGAATATAGAGGAGAATGAAACAAATTGAAATTATGTTAAAATAGATTTACACTAGATGTATGTGTGATGATCTCTCTAGTCACAGTCACACACTTCATTGTAAATAGTAATATTATCTAAAAAATAAATTAATTATTGGTGTTAAATGACATGGTCATTTTTAATGTAATCCCCCCTATACAAGAAAAACTATGTATTATCTGTACATTTAGGCCGTTATAAATTATAAATAACCCATGAATGTCATTTTACATCTCACATATAAAAAAATTCTACAAAAAAAATATAATTCATTTCAATAGTTTAACAACATGATAGGTGCCACATGAACAAATGTGTTCTAGCTCTATATTTCACTATCATAGTTTCACACCAATTAGTACATTCTATTGGATCATCATCCCTATGAATCCAAGTATATAATATCCCATACAAGTAATTTTCTCTAGAGTTTGATTAACTCTTATGAATATTAATCTAGCTAATGACTTATTGATTCATTGATCAATGATTAATAATAAGGTTCATGTAACCTTCTATGTTTTCAACCATTTTCTAGGAATGTATAACTCACAAAATCAATGAATTCCCTGAAGCTATAATCCTTATGTAGTTTCAATTTATAAAATGAGGACCCATAAATCATTGGTGTCATTTTAGAAAAAATAACTCCCACAAGGTATGAATGGTATCATAATGACACCTATATTTTGAAAATATTCATATAGAATTAGAAATAATTTTATGTTATTAGGTTGATAAATCTACCTATAGAATAATTTAATCTTACCTTAAATTAAGGTCAAAACAATGAATGCCACGTTATGGTTTTATTTTCTACATTATTCAAACTCAACATTTACTTATACACAACTCAAAGAAATTTGTTAAAAACATCAATTTCCAAATATTAGTCATTGATTCACTATCAAATATTGTGAATCTTAAAATTTTTGAAAATCCCTAAAATAGGAAAAAATGAAGTGATCTTTCGAGATATTGAAATAAATGTGGAAATCAGAGGAAGAGAGGTTATATTTGGGAAGAGATTTAAATAATATAACCTGGATGATGGAGTTGCAGCCGATCGGATGAAAGAAATCGAGTTAGGGTTCACTGGGCGCCGCAACTTCTGCAAATTGGGGAATGTTGTGTCGTGCGGGGGGCCTCTAGAATTGGATGTATTTGAGGAGAACTTTCCCAACGGTTTGTAAAAACTGTTGGGAAACATGAATTGTACCAACGGTTTGTAAAAACCGTTGGGAAAGCCTTCACAAAACCATTTTTTACTAACGGTTTGTTAAAATTGTTGGTAAAAAACACTTATACCAACGGTTCTGGAGAACCGTTGTTATATAAGTGTTGGGAAAAAACTACTTTCTAGTAGTGAGAGGTTGTCTCTACTGATCATCATAATACTTTTGTCGAGACTGTGCAGTATACATCCTCTTCCGAATCAACTCTATCTGCTCTATGGTCTCATGGAAAAGATGAGGTCCCAACATAGCTACCTCCCCTGTCTCCATCCAACATAAGGGTGATCGGCATGACCTACTGTACAAATCCTCATAAGGTTCCATCTGAATAGTTTATTGAAAACAATTATTGTAAGAAAAATCCACAAAAGGTATGTAATTCTCCCAAGAACCTCCAAAATCAAGGATGCATGCACGAAGCATGTCCTCAAGAACCTGAATCGTACACTAGGACTAGCCATCTATCTGAGGGTGGTAAGCTGTAGTCAAAAGTACCTATGTACCCAAATCCTTCTATATCCCCTACCATACCCAATAAGTAAAATAGGCGTCCCTTTTTGAAATAATGGAGTGTGGAACTCCATGTAAATGCACAATCTCACGGATGTACAACCGTCCCAACTCATCAACACTAAAGGTCTACTTGATCAGCAAGAAGTGAGAAACATTTGTGAGCATGTCAATGAAACCCCATACAACATCATTACCTCGAGGTGACCTCAGTAAAACTATCATGAAATCCATCACATCATCATTAAAATTCCACTCGGGAATGGGTAACTGATGCAAAAGCCCCGCTAGTTGTTGATGCTCTGCCTTCACTTACTGACAGGTGGAACACATCATGATGAGCCCAACAACATATTTAATTATACCTGGCCACCAATACTGACGGTGTAAATCACGATACATATTGGTGACACCAAGATGAACTGTCCAAACCGAGGAATGAAAGTCCCACATCAACTGCTCGCGTATGTCTACTGACACCCATATGCGCCCCTAGAAACACAGGATATAATCCTCACCTATAGTCCATCTAGGAATAGGGTCCTCTCCTGACCCACCTTCCTATAGTCCTATGCCTTTTGAATCTGATATCTACCTCATTCTCTCTTGATCAAGAAGAGTAGAGGTAACAACTACAGAAGAACCCTGTCTGTCGTGCACCTCCAAATGCATCTCAGAGAATAGATCCATAGGCTTCCACTCAATACTGGCCTCCTGAAATGCCTGTATCTAAGTCCTCCTGCTCAGTGCATCAGCCACAATGTTGCCTTTCCCAGACATTTAGGAAAGCTCAAAGTCAAAATACTGAAGGTATTACAACCACCTTCATTGTCTCAAATTCAGGTCACGCTGAGTGAAGATATACTTGAGACTTTTTTGTTCGGTGAAAACCAAAAAATTCTCTCCCAGAAGATAATGCCTCCAAAAACGTAAGGCATGAACAACTGCTGCGAACTCAAGATCGTTTTCCTGATAAATTCTCTCATGTGGCCTCAACTGCTGAGACCCATATGCAACGACTCCTTATACCTACATAAGCACTGATCCCAGCCCGATAACTGAAGCATCACAATAAACAGTGTAGATCTTTCTCAGCTCTAGAAATACTAGTATAGGTGCTGATGTTAACCTTCCTTTCAACTCTTGAAAGGATGAATCGTAAGAATCTATCCACAAGTACTTCACACCCTTCTTATTTAGGTCCGTCAATGGCGCTGCTAAGCGTGAAAAGTATTTTATGAAATGTCTATAGTATCCATCCAGCCTTAGAAAACTTCATACCTAAAAAACTTTCTTCAGCTACACCCAGGAAAATAAATCTCTCACTTTTTCTAGGTCTACTGATACTCCTGTCTCTGAGATAACATGACCCAAGAAGTGAATTTGGTCCATCCAAAAGTGGAATTTTGAGAGAATAGCATATAAATGATGCTCTCTTAGTGTACTCAAAATGATCTCAAGATGGGTGGCATGGTCATGTCAAGTGTGAGAGTAAACCAAGATATCATCCATGAAAACCACCACAAAAGAATCCAAGTATGGATGGAACACTCGGTTCATCACTGGCATTAAAATAATAGGTGCGTTCGTGTGACCGAACAACATAACCATATACTCGTATAGACCATACATGCTCTAGAAGGTTGTAAGAGGTATATCAGATGGTATAACACACAACTGATGATAACCAGATCTCAAGTCAATATTCGAGAACACCTAGGCTCCTTGAAGCTGATCAAAGAGATCATCAATCCTCGGTAAAGGATATTGGTTCTTGACCATCAACTGGTTCAACTTCCGATAATCCATGCAAAGTCGAAGGGTATCGTCCACCTTCTTCGCAAATAGGATAGGTGAACCCCAAGGAGAAGTACTGGGTCAGATGAAACCCTTTTCCTGCAACTCCTCCAACTACTTCTTGAGCTCTTGCAACTCTAGTGTAGCCATCCTATAAGGAGGAATGGGCATCGTTGCTAATCCTGGAATGAGCTCAATAGAAAAGTCTACATCTCGCTCTGGAGGAAAACCTAAAAACTCTTATAGAAAGACATATTTGAAATAATCAACCATTGGAGGAAAGTCCATCCATGATGTCCCCTGGTCATCTAGTTATAGACTAACAATATGGGCTGTAACTCCTACAAACCCATGATGCTCGGGTCCTACTCTACTCACCTGGAAATCCTATTCACCCTTATGAAGAAACAATCCGCCCTCTGGTGATGTGAAACTCACCCTATGATGATAGAAATCAACAACATCCTGGAATGGAACTAACCAATACATTCTGAGAATGACATCATATCCTATCATCTTTAGGACATAGAGATCCCATAAGAAGTGACACTCACCAACCTCAAGAGGGAACTCCTTACACTATCCGTTCTTATCCCCAACAGAGTGTTCAACGTCAAGATATCAATAGAACAAAAGATACAGAGACCAAGGCTCTCCACAATAGTAATAGATATAAAGCTATTGGAAGCCCCTGTATCGAAAAGAATAGAAGCTAAAACAGAGGCAACTAGGATTGTACCTTGAACGGTAGAGGGTCCGAGATCCTACTCTTTCTAGGTCTTCTCCACTGCAAAATTATTACCTACACTGCGACCCTGTGACCCTACCTGACCACCCTGAGATGATCCACCCTGTTTTTGTTGAAATCTTGACGACTCGCTACCACGACCACGACCTCCACCTCAGCCTAAATAGCCAGAAGAACTCCAGTTCCTAGACTGATGAGAAACTGGTGGAGCTGCTCCTAAATGAGGAGTCATAGAAGAACCCCTGTCACCAGCTGCTGGTGAGAAGAACTAACAGAAACACTAAAGATGTCCCATATTTTCGCAAGATCGGCACTCCACTAGGTCTCTCAAGAAATGTGGCCTCGTATGCCTGTTCTTCCTGCACTGATAGCACACCACCTGGATACCAGAGGAAGTGTCTTGTCTCCTTGGATCTCGATGTGAAGGCTCCCTACAGCGCTTCCTGCTGTCAGTAGGAGGGAAACTAACTCTATATATCATACCACCCTGGCTCACAACACTAGAATCCCTCAGATTATGCTATGTGATCAGTGCCTGATTGACAATATAAGTGATAGAAATCAACATGAAGATATTCACCTGAGATCGGATGTCATGCCTCAGACCATCCTCAAACTTCCTTGCCAGGAATAACTAATCACATCCTGGAATAGGCGTAAAGCACTGCAGCTCAGTGAAGCGAGAAGAATACTCCATAACTAAAAGAGTACCCTGCTCCAAAATCATAAACTCTTGAGCTCGATCGACCCTCAAAGACTTCAGATAGAAGTAGTCATAAAAGGCACACTAGAACTCATCCTAGGACATCAACTGCTGGTGTCCTGCCTGCGAGATCACATCCCATCATCTCTTGGTGAAATCTCGAAGCATGTAGGTAGAGAGATTCACCCTCCTCTCTGGAGGAGTCTCCAGATGTTCGAAGATCGAAATCCTGGATTCTAACCATGAATCTGCATCCTGAGTTCCTCTTTCCCCTGTGAAGGTGGGATGCTGCTGCTACTGGAAAACCCGCATCAGCTCTACCATAGACGGAGTAGGATGTGGTACTCCACAGAAGGTATGCATGATCCTCATAAATCCTTCTCAGGACTGTGCGTCAGCACCTGTGTCTGGAATGAAGGATGGTGCCAAGAATGGCATAACGGGAGAATCTGCTGGAAGTCACTAATCAGCCATGTCCAGTGTCTGATCACTTCCTTGCAACTGGCATACAACCGGAGGACGTCTCGGTGGTATGACTCTGCATGCTCAAACACACACCTTAGATCAATATTATCAAATACTAAAAACTTGAAGGGTAAGAAGGGAGCAGGATAAATAAAGCATTCAAGTCTTACAAAACTTGGATACACGACATGTATACTTAACTACATGGCCTGTTCCCTTAATCCTTTCACATGGGCATGCACTTCTGCCAAAACTGGTTGTGTAACACCCCAAACACACGACGTGTTGTCCTAACACACATCATGTACTTGAACCCTCTTCCCCTTCCTGATTCCCTCTACATGACTAAGCTACACGATTCTCCTAGAATAATAACTACACAATGTGTTTTGGGACAAACACGACTTGTACTATACGAGCTTCACCAACCCGTGTTGTTAGTGACATGGCCGGATACACGGATCATACTACACAGCGTGTTCTAGATGGACATGATGTGTAATAAAGGATTTCACTGACTCGTGTTGTAAGTTACACGACCATATTCCAAGGATTACACTACACGACATGTTCAAGATTGACACGGTGTGTATGCTTGAGTTTTTATCCATCTTTGCCGTTAGTCACACGTCCAGGCACATGGTCTAAACACACGACATGTACGTCTGGTACATGGCGTGTCCCACCAAAATTCTCCCAAACCCATGTTTCTTCTCACATGGTCAACGACATGGTTAGAGACTATATGTTGTGTATGTAGATTACATGGTGTGTAATTAAGAAAAATAGTTTCTTCTTGAACAGAAGAACATATGGCGTGTATTCAAAACAACATGACTTGTATTATGGGTTTTTCCAGACAATAAGCCTTAAAAACTACTTCAGAAGCCCAGAAAACACTGAAACAAACATTAAAGTGCCAAATTATGATATGTGAGGGGCCATAATCCCCAAGAATCAAAACTTGGAATCTATTACATTTCATATATAAGAAAAAAACAAGTTAATTATCCACCAAATTTCGATCCATGAGGGCCCATAACACCTCAAGAACCAAAGTTTGGCGTTCATTCAAACAAAACCTTACACAAATCAATACCCTATCAAACGGAAGGTACTTTATCAAGGAATATATCACAACAACATGTATATCTAGCACAACATCTATCACAACAACATGAAATCACTAATGCACCCTAAATGGCATGGCCAGAATGCCTGACATGTGATTTCTAGAAAGTTCCTATATGATGCATGAGACAACATAACCTTATCTCATCGGGTTGCAACAGAAATAGAACCTCAATAACATCAAAAATAATGGTACAAAACATGTGAATCACTCAAGGTGAAATCAAATCAACTATAATAATTGAAAAACTAGAAAATTTGCAATAATGAGGTAGATTGGATTTTCCCCTGTACACGGGTTAGCTACTCTCAGGGACAAATTATCGCCAAGTACCTATTCTATCCTATCTATGGATATAATATCTAAACAGTAATTCAAGAAGAAGATAATTCCATTGATACGACTTTGTAATGTCCCGGTTCCAGAAGCTACCTAGAGATGCCCCATACCCGGTTGGTCACATGGCCTCAAGCACATTTCCCCAAATGCCAGAGGCTACCGACTAGCAGTGAGGGCCTTGGGTGTGATAGTGGGAAAAATATGTCCTCAGTGGTAGAGTAACACAACGGAAGTGAAAAACAAAAAGTAGCAGTTGAAGTAGTGATAATTTCATACAACAATAATAGCGGAAGACTGAAGGAAATAAACAGCTGTAGAACATATATAATGATGCATGATACATATGTCTAGGAAAGTATCCAAACACGTCACAATTCTGAAATATACTACTATACCAAAGTAAAAGGAAATAGTAAACAACTCCTCAACATTGCAAGACTCAGCTTGGTCTCATGCTCTCCAGCTCCAAAGCAGTCAAGCACTTGAAGTAGAAGGGCGCTTGCCCCTATCTATACCTACAAAAATATAATCTGTTTGGGACCAAAAGCAGGGCCCAAACAGGGTGTGAGACTAATCCCAGTAGGCAACCACCAAGATATCTGTGCCTAAAAGTTAGTTAATATATATGGAAGGAAATAAGGAAGTAAAAAACAGTAAAAAATGAAGTGATCAACAGTAACCATTCCTACAGTTTCAAAGTATTCAAACACCACATATCAAGTAAGAAGATAATCACAAACAGGTAACCCTATAGGATTTACTCATAGCCTAATACCCTATGGTCCTACCTAGAAAACACAAGAAACCCTCTGGTAAGTACTTACAGTCTAACCCCTCTGGTTCATCTTTAGTATATACTCTCTGAGGAATCACTCACCATCAATTCCTCCTATAGTCGTGTATCGGTAACTAAAAAGGAGCTCTGGGGAAGCAGTTACGTCTCATTCCCCTTGTGACCCACATCAAGGAACTACAGACACTCTGAGGAAGAACTCACGTCAATTCCCCATGTGGTCTCGCATTGTAACAAAAAAACAGACACTCTGGAGAATCCCTTACGTCCATTCTCCCTATGGTCTACTACACCGGGTTCTCATGGCCCTGTGTAAGTCAAAAAAGCAAAGAAATGAAAAGTGGAAAAAGTAAACCTCAAGAACTACTTGAATAACAAGTCTACAACATAAAAAAAAGATAGATAAACAATCACTCTATCCTAAAAATACTAGGCATGGAAAGTAAAAAATAGCATAACAGGCAAAGCTAGACCAAACAGTCAAAACAAGAAAAAATGGGCAAAACATCCATATCTTAGCAAGATTAACCCTATTCACAAACAATTAACCTATATCCAAATAGACAAGGCATAGAAGGTAGAAAAATAGGGTTAAAAACATAAACACACAATACCCCATTCATGGTTATTGGGAACTTTTGTACATAAAACTCAAAGACTATCTACAGAAATGCACAAACCACCTATCTAGGTGTTGTAGGATCATTATACATGAACCTAAAGCCTTGAATCACCCAATAAAACCATAAATCTACAAAAAAGTCCAAAATTTTCAACCCACGATAACTCTTAAAGAGGATAAATCAGTATAAGGTATTCAAGAAGAAGAGAGAACTCACCGATGTGATTCCAACACAACCGAAAGAGTTTGATTCGGAGAACGGATGATCGATCGGGGGCTCGGTGAAGATCTGCATCGTACGAATGCTCTTGGATGAACTAGGTTGAGAAGAAGAGCATTCTGTTAGTCAGATGTGACCCCGGTACATTTAATGAAAGAAAATAATGTACACTACGTGTACTTGCCTTTATCGACCCCCACATTAGGCGGTCTCCAGGTCACTACACACAACCGTGCGCATGGCCTTGCCATAACCAGCACCCGACTACATGCGGTAACCAAGTACACGACATGTAATTATAAAGTACACAACGTGTACTTAAGAAATTTCCCAAAAACTCCTCTTTTTCCTCAAAAACATAAGAAAAAGGAAAACATACCTAAAAAGAAGATCCAGGTTCTTACACCAATAGATTCCACATTCTTATAAATTTCCACAACATCTCTTTGAGAATCCTTTATCTTATCTAAAGGGATAATTGAGAAATAATTTGAGAAAGGATTGATGATGTTCCTTCCATAATGATTCCAATTTCTATATTTTACAAGTATAATGATATTGGATCCATATCAATTATCATCATTGATAATGTTGCATGATTCTTTCTAGTTAGAGAATCTACCACTTTATTTTCATTATCAGGATGATATAGTATTTATTAGTCATAATCCTTGATGATATCTAACCATCTTCACTAGTGAATATTAAACTCCTTATGCACGGATATATTTTTTAGTGTCTTATGATCATAATATATCTCACACATCTCCCCATAGAAAAAATTACACCAGATTATCAATGTCAAGATAACAACCACTAACTCTAGATCATGAATGAGATAGCTTTTCTCATGAAAATTCAACTACCTTGAGGCATAAGCTACCATTTATCTTTTTTTTTTCATCAGTACATATCCTAATAACTTATTTTAAGCATCATTTTATACCAAAAAAGAGTTCTCCACTTATGGATAGTATAAATACTAGTGCAGTGATAAGCCTCCTTTTCAACTCTTTGAACAATATTCACATTCACTAGTATAATTTTTTTTACTCCCTTCAATGTCTTATTAGTTAGTGGATTTGAAAATCACAATAATTTCCTCAAAAATAATCATTAATAACCAACTAGAACAAGTAAACCATATATCTCCATTACAGATGTTGTTCCGGGCCACTCCTCAATTACCTTTGTTTTAGATGGGTCCATATATTTTCCTTTTTTGGTGATAAAATGACCCAAGAATGATAATTATTTTATCCATAACTCACATTTACTATAATTTTCATATAGTATATCCCTATGAAAATTCATTATACTAGTGTTCAAATGCTCCTCGTGTTCCTCCTTTCTTTTGGAGTATATTATAATATCATCGATAAATACTACCACAAAATTTTCAAGTTAATCTCTAAAGACTCAGTTCATTAAGTCCAAGAAAAATTCTATATAATTGGAGAGTCTTAAGTGAATCAATATGTACCCATAGTGTCCATACCTCATTCAAAATGAATCCTTTATAATTTCTTCCTGTTTCTCCATTAATTGGTGATATCCCAACTAAAGTTTCACTTTAGAGAAAAACTTAGCCCCATGTAGTTGATTGAACAAGTCATATATCCATGGTAAGGGATACTTTTTCTTTAGCATGATTTTGTTAAGTTCATGAAAATCAATATAGAGGAACATCGATCGGTCCTTTTTCTTGATGAAGAGGATTGGCGCACACCATGGTGAAGCACTCATACATATGAAACCCTTATATAGATTCTATTATAACCACTTATTTAGTTCTTCCAACTCAATGGTGGACATTCTATAAGAAGTCTTTGATATAGGTAGAGATCCAAGAATAAGTTAAATTGAGAACTCAACCTATCAATCAAGAGGGAGAGAGGAAAATTATTTAGGGAACACATCAGTATAGTCCCTCACAATGGGAATGTCTTAGAGTATGACCCTCTCCATTCTGTAAATCATTTGAGTTAGATATGATTGCTTATAAGGTATTAATATCCACAATTGAGATGATTATTCTAAAAGATATTCATCATCCTACTTACAATTGTATATAATTGGTGGATACCTCTAGATGTGGGGAGTGATCTACCTTTCCCAATAGTTGATGTTGGATTTATATAAAGATAGCCAATCTATGCCCAAAATAGCATCAAACTCGACAAAAGAAAGTAATATGAGATTTTATGGGAGGTTCATTCCAAAAAACGTTAATTGGAGAGGATTTATATACATTAGATTTAGTAATTTACTCATTATATATTCCTATAGATAACTTAACCTTTATATTTTATAGTGGTATTTGAATAGTTCCACTAACATTGAAAGATATAAAAGAATTAATAGAGTGAGAATAAAATAATATTATATCTATTCTTGAATGAATAACTTGTGTACCTATCCCCACATCATTTTCAGGCTTCACCTCAATAGTAGTGATAGAATATTCCATTCCTTCTTACCTTGTAGATTGTTTTTGTTGATTTCCTCTGACAACCCTTGGATTAGAGAATTGGGTCGCAAAATTCCCATGTTAATTGTAGTTGAAACACTTCACCATAGGTTGAGTATTGATATGAAACATCATTTATTCTTCCGTATTAGTGGTCTTATTTAAATCCATTTTGAAATAATTATCTTGATGCCTTTCTCTTCCACATTTGAATCATCTCTTAGTTCCATTTAGATAGTTCCAAATATGCTTCTTCCCATACTTTTTAGATGTGGGATTTTTGTGTTTTCTTTCCTTAATGGGACTTATCTACTGAGCCTCACATATTAAATTCCATTTTCCTCTTTTTATATTTGATCCTATAATACCAATGAGAGTCAAAAATATCTATCTTAACTTTTAGGTAACATTAGATAATATTATCATAGATTTCAAAGTCTCAAATTGACAAGTATTTTGATAAACTAAACTATAATACAATAAATAAGAGACCCATCTTACATTAAATGTTAATTAAAAAGTTGGAGAAGTATCATGAAAGCCTTGTAAAATTTTCATCATATGCCTTGATAGATTCATCTACCTTTTTCTTTAGTTCGAGGAACTTCTTATCCATTTGAATATGAAGAGTTCAGGGACAATATTTTTTGAAAAATATTTTATTAAATCCTTACCAATCTATGTAATAAATTTCCTCCGTATAATTTGTGTTTTTGACTATTTTCCACCACTGATCATCTTCCCCATCAAAAAGATAGACCACTAGAACAACTTTCTCTTCTTAAGAGAACTAGAGGATTGAGAATATATTCTTAATATAGTTAATACATTATTTCATGATGAGGGGATTATAATATCCACTAAATATTTGAGGCCTTTTTTATATAATATATTCATCAACAACTTTATCTTTTTTAGAAGAAGGATGGAGTTCCAGATGATTCATGATTTTATTCATAACTTGAGCTATTTGAGCTAGTACTGTCATGGAGTTCTAATATCCCGTTCCCATCATATTTGGCATTTCATTAAGAAAATCATCACATTTATTATCAAATTGATTTTTATCATGAGTTTGAATATTTAACTCCATTATCTAAAAAAATAAAATAAAATAAGGGGGATTGAATACTTAGATAATGATCATATAAAAAAGATACTATGAAAATAGAATTATACACTCATAAGTGAAAAGTATATCTTTACTTATGATTTCCTAACTTTGAATATAGGTTATACATGGTGATAGAATTATCCCTAGGGATATTAATAAAGTATTATAGTCAAAATCCACAAAAATAACTAGACCATGCTATGATACCAACTATAGTGACCCGATCGTTTTAAACATATTATTAATTATCTATAAAATAGAAACCAAGGATAAAAAAGTCTAGTATATTTTTTTGAAAACTTTGTAAATAAAATTAAAAAATTAGAACTAGAATAAAATTACTATTTATTAACCTTATATAATGAGCTTCTAACTTACTTTGAGCTCCTAAATATTTATAGGATAACCTGAGGAATATATAGAAAAATAGATGATCTAAAAATCCAAGTAAGGGAATAATCATGGAAAAGAAGAATACCACACAATTTAAAGGCATAACATGATAACATGATAGACATGGAAGATGAATAAACATTTAGAGGCATATCATACTAAACATGGAATCATATTATCATGTAAATATAAGAATGTTTCAAGAATACATAACATGATGTAAACTTGAGTCAGGGCTTATTGAAAAGATGACATCACATGGTGGACAAAGTCACATAATGGACTAGGTTGACTCCCTAATACCATACATAATGTCTCATGTAACTAAAAATTACACAATTAATTTTAGAAATATTTTGGTGCACCAATAATAATATATTCATGCATATGTGTTCCATATAAAGAATCATACATAAAGAATACACATAAGGGTTGCCCATGGAAAGAAATGAGTATCATAATCATATCATAAGGCATAACCAAGGGGTGTATAATAATGGTTTCCATGAAATAAGATATTTAACTAATTTATATAAAATAATTAAGTAAAAATAATACAATAACTTGAATAATTATTTCCAATTAAAGTGATTACATGAAAAATTGTTTATAAGAAACTTTAGAAATGTGCCACTTTAGTGCAGTTTAAGGGAAAAGATTAAAGAGTATTTCAAGAGGACAATGAAATAATTATTTGTATAAAATAATAAATCAACTAAAATATTTTTTTCATGATAAAATAAGTGATTTTATAAAAATTTTGGTTGTTTAAAAAATTTTATGGAGTGTACTTGAAAACGGGTAACCAACTGAGAAGTTCTCTTTAATTGAGCTTTCTTATTGAGAGGAATTGAGAAGGGAACCTTTTAAAACATATATTTACCCATAAAATAAGGTTTAATTGACCTATATAAATTAGTTTAAAACATATAAATACAAATTTTAATAATTATATAAGAATAATTAAGAAATACATTAGGGTAAAGAGAGAGAAATCATAACCTAAAGTAAAAAATGGATGTTTGGAGAGATCCCTTACCTTATGTCCAAATGCATTATTCAATTGAAATTAATGTCCTGGATAATAAACTTTGATTAATTAATTAATTAATTATAACCTATTATATATGAATTTTATTTTTTATAATATTATTAAGTTAATTTATAACCATTTTAATGATTTATAGAGATCAATTTCGTCACTATGGGAGCGTTCATTTCATTGTTTAATGTTCAGTTTGCTCATGTAAAATTATGGAAGTTATTATCAAATGGAAATAATTACAAAAAAATGAAATAATAATGTATTAATTCAGTTATATATGTTTAAATGATCTGATTTATCATTTTTTTTCTGTTATTAGAATGAATTATTTGATAAAATGTTAATGATAAATGTTTAGTTTATTTTGGCGGTTTTTTGATCATCACTAACTAGTTTTGTTTTTTTAATATTATTTCTATATATATTAGTTAAAAAAAATGAAACAATTTATAATAAATATGAATTTTTTTAATCATAACAATGGTTTTATGACTATCCCTGAAGGTGGTAATGGAAAACAAAAACTCGTCGTGCATGAAGATGGTGAATTTTCATATCATGAACGATATTTTCATTTTTAGAATAAAAAGAGATGAGAAGATATTTTAGGATTTATATTCCAATAAAAAAATAAAAAATAGTATACATATGATACTATAGTTATCATTATTCTTTTTATGGGGTGGTGAGAAGAGGATAGGGAAAGAAAATAAATAAAAGGGAAGGATTGAGGATTTTCCCTCTAGAATTCCTTCTCCTCAAGAACCTCCTTAAGGAACATGGGTTTGGTATTTTTTTGAGATCATAATCTCTTAGAAGTGGGATATAGACTTGAAAAGTTAATATATAAAAATATTGAAAATTTAAAAGGCTTATATGGTGTGAGGAAAAGGGGTGTTGAGGAGTTGTATTTATAGGTGGAGGAGAGAGGTGTTTTTGATTATTATATTCATTAGTGTATCATTTTGGTTCCAAAACTATAAATAGTGTTGATTAATATGAATAAATAAAGTAATTATTTTAGTACAGTTCAAACCAATGGGTTATTACATCATGATTACATCATCCATGACTAAAAAATTCAGAAATTTAGCTTACTGAAAATTACCATATTTCACTATTCACAAAAAATAAACTTCTTTTTAAAAATAAAAAAACTTCACCCTAACCATTTTTCAACATGTATATTTAAAAAATTAAATCCATTTTATGAAAATAAATTTCTAAAAATGAGAAATTTAATTTTTAAGTAAAATCATCATTTATTAAAAAAATCCCGATTTTAATATTATAATCGATTTTTTGACCCTTTAAAAAAATAATTAAGGTCACATAAAATTATCTTATAATTGTAACAAAAAATTAGATTAATTTATGAATCTATTTTATCAAAATAAATTTTCTTTTAAATCATTAAATTAATTATAAAATTGTAAATAAACATTTAAATTTTAAAAAAATACCAACACTTAATTTATCATTTTTAAAAAATTTATTTACTTATACCACGACATAAATATACAAAATTTTCCTTTATAATATCAATAAATTTTATTTATACTTTTATAGGCATGGTTAAAATTCTAACAGATAGATTAATACCCCTTATTGTCATATTACAACCCCAATAGTCTGGTTACTATTCTAATGGTGTATGTTCATTAATTTCTATAAATAACTCTTATTTCATTCATTATTATTTCAATTTTATTTTCTCTTAAGGTTATATATATAATTTCATCTTTAAAATGAATACTATATTATTAACATTATGTTTTATTTCTATAACTTTGTTTATGAGTGAAGTCATTCTAGTGGACCGAGCATATCTAATTTTTCTCATTCTCATTATTTTATTTTCAATTTATTATCATATTTTAATATTTGGAATTATTATTTTTTGAATAATATATCATTGTTTATTTAGGATAATAAAATTTATAGGTTCTCTATATGATGTTTATAATTAAATAATTATAAAAAGGGAAATTTTGATGATAAAATTTTGGGTCATTACAGTTCATATGACATTATTCATATGATAATCAAAGAACATGAGGTGTAAGAGCATAAAATTGGCATAATAAATGAATTTGTGTCATACATATAAAAATATAAAATTATTTCCATTTTAGTCAAGTCTCACTTCTAATAATATCTTATTGGAATGGGTTCACTCCCCAAACCATCTTAGTAGTCGAGGTTCACTCCCAAGACCATTTAAGTAGAAAAGTCCTTTATTAAAATGAGTCCACTCCCAATTATCTAAATGTTTATCTTATGATATATAATTATTAACCCAATGCATTGGATGGAGTTATAGGTCCCACCCATCAAATAATTAAATCATACATATGTATTCCACAAGATCATAAAAATTCATCATATCATAACACATGAAATGAAATGGGTACCATAAAAAATTTATCATATCTTAACCTATGGAAAAGAGATAGGTTTTAATCATTTTATCATAGCATAACCCATGAAATGAAGTTGGTTTCATAATCATATAAACTATGTAATAGAAACATGTTTCATACAAATAATTCCATAAAAACATAAACCATTCATAAAAAAGAATATGAATGGTACCCTTGGATCATATCACCAGTAAGGCATGAGTAGAATCAATAAATGTCATATTAGATTGAGAATAATTATGAAAGATCATTTAAAAAATTTCTTGAAGAAAATATCTTTTCCTCTTTGAAAAAATCTTTTTAATACACATTTTTTTAAAAAAAATCTTTTAATTTTTTTAAAAATTACTAATAAATCTTCAAGGTAATGATTGGTTAACACGCGAGAATATTACTTTCAATACATATATGTAAAAACAAAGGTTCCTTTAATATTTTAAGTAAAATCAAAACATAAAATGTTTTAGAAAATGACACAAATATTCATTTCAATTTTTTTTTGTAAAAATTAAAAAATGAGTAAAAGTGTCTTTGAAAAATTAATCAAGGGTAGTAAAAAAATTTAATTTTTTAAAAAGATAATGTTTTGAAGGAAAATAGATTTTTGGATAAATAATGAGACAATCTGATTTTCATAAAAACATTTTTTTAATACTTTTAAAAATGAAAGAGTGTAAAATATTGTACTTTTACTTGAATATATCATTAATAAAAAAAATAGAATAAAATTTATGAGAATTTTTGAGATATTTCATAAATGAAAGAATAATCATAAACAATCACAATAAAAGATGAGACTGTAGTAGTAAAATATCACCACTTTTTATAACTTTTAATCATAATAAACATTAAATATTAACATTATATTAAGCTAAAAATATCATAAAAAAATTATATTCATGATATAACATGTCAAAATTTAAGAATATACACCTTGTAAAAGAGTATAGGTGAAAAACATAACATGTGTCTCATAGAAGGAAAATTGATAAAAAATTCCCTTATTGATTTGGTAACTTTAAAACTATAACCCCATGAAATATTGATCCTAAAATGGATAAATATATAAAAATAATTCTCATTATAATAATAATAAAATATATTCATGTGAATTATACACACCACATACAAGAAATAGGTGGTGAACATTGCTCATGTCTCACAAAAAATAAAAGTGAGATAGAAATCCCTTACCTTAAGTATTGACTTCCGTTGTACTCATTAAATACTCCTATATAATAAATATAAGTTTATTATAAATATATTACCTATAAAAATTCATTTATATCTCACCATATATGATTTACTTATGACCTTACCCGTTTGTTTACAAATCCATGTTAAAATTACTTTTCGGTTAATAACCACTTTGTTTTTTGCATATGTTTTGATTTGTTATATTTTTGATCCTATTAATTTAATAATGATTTCATAATATTAATAATTATAAAAATTATATAAATATCATATATATTCAGTATATATTTATTTATAATAATCTATAAGCGATAGAATTAGGAAATGAAATACACTGTTTATAGAGACAATATGTTGTGCGTAAGCATGAATGTTGTTTCCATTTTTTTCAGATTAAAATAAATAAAATTATATGAGATATTATCATTATAGAATAATTTTCATGTCATTTCTATCAAATATTTTTATTAAACCAATCCTTAATACATTCCATGTAAATTTTGAATGAATCACATCGTTTCACGAGACAGTAGTCTGCTGTACACATGAATGACATTATTCTATTCCCAAAAAATGGAAAGTATGAAGGTATGTGTGATAAAAAATTACGAAATCATAATAAAATCATAAAAATAAAATAAATAAAAAATATAAATAGTATTTACATCATTATTCCAAATCTTTATAGGTGGTAATGGAAAAATTAAATGTATCATTTCGCTAGGCGGTAGCCTACCGTACACACAAATGATGATCTTGTAACCCCTTTGATGGAAGTCTGTGTGGTTTTTGGTCGAAAAATTAACATAAAAAAGTAAGTATATTTAATATAATAATATTATTATATAATACTTATATAAAAAAAATAGAAGGGGTCATAGGAAGAAATAAAACAAAAACATTTTTTGATGAACGTTACCTCTTCTTCGGGTATTTCCTTTTGGTTTGCACCAAGATACTACCTTGGTTAGACTTATGAAAAAATTACGGATTATAGGATTATAATAGGGAGTTTGGGAAGATATTTTTATAGGTATTTCCTAATCCAAATGGATTTATAGGTTTGAAGAAAGGTGGATAGGGGGTGGCCTTTTATAAGGGAGGTGAGTAGAAAACTTGTAAATGTTTGAAAGAGGGAATTAAACCCATTTTTTATGTAAAGTGGAAAAAATAACAGAAAAATATAGATAAAATAAGTTATAAGGTCAAAATATTTCCATAAAATATATTTTGGACAAGTTTCTTGGTCAATTTGATCCTTAAGTTTAAAGTTTAGTCCCTTAGTAAACTTGTTTTTCTTTTGATCATGATGATTAATTTTAAATGTTTTCAATAATAAATTTGGTCAAAAATTAATTTGGACTTATTATAAGTTTTAAATTTTTTTATTAAAAATATGCAATCCATTTTTCAAAAATAAACTCACATAAGTGGACAAAATTAATTTAAAATTAATCCTGTAGACGGGATGAAACAACAGGTTTTTAAAGTGAAAATGTTCAAAATATTGAAATGTTTTAATATCCAATTTCAATTTTAAATTGATTCCAATGACCTAAATTTGATTTATTGAAATATAATTAAACTAATTATACTTTAAAACTTATTTAAAATATAATTTAACTATATAAATAAATCCGACAGAAAATTAGTTTTCAATTATAATTTAGAATTTTTCATTATTCATAAAAAAATGAAATATTTCAAAAAAGAACAAAAAATTTACCCTGTGATAATTTTTAAATTATGAATTGAAATATTATTTTTATTTTATAAAATTAAATTTCTAAAATTGTTAAAAATTAATTTTTTTATTTCTCACTTAAGGATATAAAAATCAGTTCTTTTTAGAAAATAGTATTTTCAGTACATATAAACTTTACCAAAAGTTATATATTCCATTAATAATATGTTTTATTTATATAAAAAAATTATAAATAACATTTAAAAATTATTTATTAATATTAATATTACTATTTTTAACAGCTAGGTTATTACTATCTTGTTTAACTAATTATAATATTAAAATTCTATTTCATAGAAACTCAGTGTTTGCTAAAATAAAAATTGAACCTGGTGTTTCATGTAGCACATGATTAACATGGTGAAACATATAATGAAATATTAACTTGGTGTATAATATAAATTAATATATTAAATAAATTTAATTTATTCAAAAAAATTCATAGAAACTTGGGGTGTTACATTCTATCCCCATTAAAATGAATTTCACCCTCGAAATTCGTCAATATAATAAAAAAATGAGGATAATTCTACCTTATAATGTCCTTAAGTTCCCACATATCTTCCTATAATTGTGGGTTTCACTAGAATACTTTGACCTAGTGAGTGGTCTTGTTTCATATAACTTTTTCTGTATGATCCATAATCTCCATTGGTTGTTCCTTTAAGGAAAGATATTTCTTCACAAGTATAACCTATGAGTTTAGTACATGTGAAGGGTCAAGTATTTACTTCATAAATATAGATACATGGAACATATATTTGATTTTATATAGGTTTTGTGGAAGTACCAAGTGATATGCTACCGCCCCAATACGATCAAGAATTTCAAAGGGATGGATATACCCAGGGCTTGGTTTCCCTTTCTTCTCGAATATCATAACCTCCTTCTCAGGATAAATGATTAGAATCACCTTATCAATAACAAAAAATTATATATCATGATATTGTTTATAAATATAACTTTTATAATAACATTGATTTGCCTTTATATACTACTGAATAGATATAACCTTATCAACCATTTCATCATCTATCTCATGTCCTAATTGATTTCCTTCTCTGAATTCATTCTAACATGTTAGAGATATACATTTATTTCCATAGATGGATTTATAAGGATCCATATAAATTCTTGAGTGAAAGATATTGTTGTAATATAACTCAACCATAGTAAGGTTTTTATCCCAACCTCCTTTGAAATCCAAAGAACAAGATATCAACATAACCTCTAATGTTAGAATTATTCTTTTAGACTAACCATCTTCCTGAGGATGGTAAGTAGTGCTAAAAATAAATTATATATCAAGGGATTTCTGAAGACTTTTACAGAACATTGAGGTAAACATTGGATCCTAATAAGATATAGTGGAATTTGGTACTTAATGAAAAATTACCACTTTCTTAATATATATCCTGTAAAGCTGATCCAGAGAGAAGTATTCTATGATAGTGATGAAGTGTGATGACTTATTAAGGTGATTGAATACCACCCATATAGAATTTTTACCTTTAGATTTTGGGGGGATTCCTACAAGAAAATCCAAGGTGACATTTTCCCATTTCCATTCTAGTATTGGTAATGGTTGTAACATACCATTAGAATTTTTCTTTTAGAATTAACTTGATAGCATACCAAGCACCAAGATAGAAAATCCATGACATCTCTCTTAATGACACCCCACAAAAAGTATTATTTCAAATCTATATGCATCTTCATAATTCTATGGTGAATAGACAATGAATAACTCTAAGATTCCTATAACAAATCCTTATTCAAATCTGGTATAGAAAAAACACACACATGGTTCCTGGACCTTATCAGTCTGTCATGATCAAGGTTAAACTCAAGAAAATTTATAACCTTCTTTTTCAGCTCTATATCTTCCTTCTACACTTCTTTAATATTCACTGGTATATATGGTTGAACATTCAATTAATAAAGATAATATTTTTCACCTTCTTTTAGGATTTTTAGATCCATACTTTTTAAATACAGTAAAATTGGATCTTTTGTGACCCTCATCATAGATAAGCTAGCACAATATTTTCAATTCAATGCATCATCTACCATGTTCACTTTCCTAGGGTTGTAATGTATTGAGAAGTTATAATACTTTAACATCTATGACCATATTATTGGAACATGTTCAACTCATTTTGTGGGAATATATAATTTAAACTTTCTTGATTGTTATATATTTCACACTTTCTCCATAAAGGAAATGCCTTCATATATTTAATGAAAAAATAATACAGCTAACTCCAAATCCCGAGTTGTGTAATTTTTCTCATGAATCTTAAATTTTTGGGAGACATAAGATATAACCCCACCATTTTTCATGATAATGCATCCCAATACATTATTAGATACATCACTATAGATTACATACCCTTATCCACTATAGGGTAATGTAAGAATAGGTCCACTGATTTCATAAAATTCATCTACCCAGAGGAACTTTTCACCCTTATAAGTTAACTTGGTTAGAGAATTATATATTCTTGAGAAATTCTACACAAAGCATTGGTAATATCCAGCCAAACCAAGGAAGCTTCAGATCTAAGTCACCGTTGTTGGTCTAGGACAATGTTCAATTGCTTTCATATTTGATGGATCCACAAATTTACCCTCTGCTAAGATTATGCGAGCCAAAAATGAAACCTGTTGTAGTAAAAAAATTACACTTTGTAATTTTTACATACAATTTATCCTTATTTAGGGACGTTAATACAATTATCAAGTGATATTGATGAAATTCCTTTCTCTTTCAATAAAAAATAATATAATATATAAATACTTCCACAAGTCGATCAAGGTAATATCTAAAGAATATATCAATTAAATCCATGAAGATAGCATGAGCATTCATAAGACCAAACTGAATCACTATATTTTCCCAGTGTCTATACATTATACAAAAAGGTATCTTGTGTATATACTTATTCTTAACCATTAATTGATGATATCAATAATGAAGTTTAATCTTGTAAAAGTACTGAGCTCAATGTAGTTGATTGAACAAGTCGTCAATACAAGGTAGATGATACTTGTTCTTGATGGTGATCTTGTTCTATTCTAGATAATCAATAAAAAGTCATATTGAACCATATTTCTTCTTATCTAATAGAATATGTGCACCCTAATGTTATAGAATTTTCCAAATGTGTCCCTTGTAAAGATTCTCATAGAGTTTCTTCTTTAATTCCTACAACTCAATCAGGTCTATTCTATAGGGAGTCTTTGAAATGGGTGTGAAAACAGGTATGATTCTTATTGAGAAATAAAATACATGTTTTAGGGTAAGACTAGAAAATTATTCAAGAAATACATAAAAAAACTCTTGAACAATAGACCTATCATCGATGTTGTGTTTCTACCGAACTATATGGGATAAACATCCCTTCTAAAAAAGAATCATGACCTATACAAAAGATGTAATTTCCATTGGATGTTCATATTTATCATCACACTGAAAAATGATTATATGATCATTTAGAATGTAAAATGCGACTTTAATTATTTTTAAATTGATGTTAGACTTATGTAAATAATGAAAATACATGCCTAAGATAAAATTAAATTCATTCAGAGGGAGAATAAAAATATTTTTGAGCGGCACATTCCCCAAAACATCAAACAGATAGAAAATATAGAATTATGATGCAATCATCACACAATCAAGTGTTTTTACTTCTATTTAAACATTTAATCACTACAATGACATCATGATGAACTTAAAAAATTATTTATATATAAAAGAATGGGTAGATCTAGATTAAAATAAGAAATTAGCAGTTATATAATGAATGGTATGTGTACTTTTCACCACATCGTTATCATTACCCTCATAAAAAATGGTAATCACATGAGATTTACATTTTCCCCTAATCTTAACAGGTTGATGAAATTGATCATTGTTGTTATTCCTTTTATTTGGTAAATGGTTAGAATAATACCCATTATACTTACACTTAAATAATTGAAGTATGTGTGGTGAATTCTATGTATCTTTCTATCTATTTTCATTATTATCTAACTTTTTCCCACCACTTAAGCAGTAAAAATATTGATGGCCATCCTCCCCACACTTAAAAAAAAATTATAGTCCCATTAAGAAAATTTACTCCATGATTCTTTACACACATTGATCATAAAGGAAAGATCATATTATTTTCTCTATTGTTATTAGATTCCCCTTTGAATTCCATCTTTCTCTTCTTATCAAACCCATGAGACTGATGCGTAACACCAACCTCCATTTCCACCTTAATGAAACATTATACAATTTCTTCATAGCTAATGAAGTCTCTTATGGATAACACCCTTTAGAGACTTGGATTTAAGCCACTAAAAAATAAATCAAACTTACTTTATTCTTGGATGATAATTCCAGAATATTCCTTGAAATTATTCTAAAATTATCCTCACATGTACCAATAGATTCATCATCCATTTTCTTTAACTCAAAAACACATTCTACATATTTGTATGATTAACATGAGGAAAATTAATTATTGGAAAATAATTTCTTAAACTCATCCCAATCCTTAGAGTAAATTTTATCTTGATGCATCATATTCTTTATTAGACACCACCAATGATTCACATCACCTTCTAAATGATAAATATCTTGACTGAATTTCTTATGTTAAAAAAATTTGAGAATGGAAAATAAATTTTTTGTGGTACTGATCCATTTCTCAACCACTAGTGGATTAGAAGACGTAACAAAATTAGGTAGATGTTTCCACATGAAGGACTTAATAAAATTTTGTTACCTTATTTGATCATTTGGGAATCCAAAATGATTCATAACTTGAGAAAGTTGTGTGATCATATAAATAATATATTTTATTCCATATCCCATAAAATTTAGTTTCCCAAGAGTAAATTAATTTCACTCTCTATAGAATTTATAATTAATGAGTGTCCTTCAAGCTCTATCCATTGAATAAAACCAAAAAGCATAGTATAAGAAGCAATTATCATAGTGGGGAACTACATAATCATGAAAACCCACTAATAGGATTTCTAAATCATAACACATTAATTTTTAATCTATGAAAACTTAGGTTTTCCCTAGGTCATTCATAGTCATCATTATTTAAATCCTTCATGATGCTTTGTAAAGGGTTTATAAATTACCAAATCACATCACCCAGGAGTGTCAAACTAAGTGTGAAGTAAGGACCGTTATCGTGAACCAGTTCCCAATCGAGTCTATCTCAAGATGGTGTTTTCGGGGTTATTACCCCTATATATATCTATGATAGAGCCATATCCACTTCTAGTATATGGTAAAGGATGAAATTTCTTAGAAATCGTTCACTATATTCTTTACTAAAATTCTAGGACATTTTCCTATACTTTGACTCATCCTTAAAATTATCGTAATACATTTCCTGAGGGATCCCACTAAGGTTTTATTATCATAGTTTCCAAATAATAACTAAAACTTTTCTCTGATACCAACTATAATTACCCACACTTAATATACATAGACATTACACTATTTTTTGAGGAATATACAATACATTTTACAAACACACACCTAAATACCATGTTATTTTAGTTCCATTAGAATCATGGAAACATAATCATTGGTTCATAAGTGAACTAAAAAAAATATCCCACTTCATTATTCATAACTATAATCCTTCTTAGAAACATCATAAACAATACATATATTTATAACCTGGGTAAATGATAATAATAAAGGGTGAAATCATATTCCCAATAAGAAAAAAAAAGATATGTAAGAATCATCATGATTATAAGGGTGTGAGAACATGAGAATAACATTTTAAAACCATACCCTGTATATCAAATATCATAATCACAAGTCATGGAATAAAGATAAGTAGTTCATAATATATGAATTATAAGAGAATCAAAGAACATGAGCCATGATATCATAACATTAGAAAAAAACATGAATTATTGGCATACACATAACTATATGAAATGATTTCAATAGTATTCAAGGCTCACAACCAAGGATATCTTAGTGGAATAAGTTAACTCCCCAAATGATCTTAGTAGTCTAGGATAACTCCGAAGACCATCTTATTGGAAAAATTCCTTTACTGAACTAGGTTCACTCTCTATTCTATCCATGTTTATCTCATGAGATATAATTCTTTACCCAATGCATTGGAGAGAGATATAGGTCCCACCCATTAAATAAGTAAATAATACATGTGTGTTCCATAAGATACTAAACATTCATCATATCATAAACCATGAAATGAAATGGGTATTATAAAAATTTTATCATATCCCAACCTATAGAAAAGAGACAGGTTTCATAATCATTTTATCATATCATAACCCAAAAAATGAAGCTGGTTTCATAAGGATATAAAAAATGGAAGAGAAATAGGTTTCATAAACATCATTCCATCAAAAAATAAAACATTTATAGAAAGAATATGAATGGTACCCTTGGATAACATCCCCATTATAGAATGAGTAACACCAACGAAAGTCATCTTATATGAAAAATAATTATCAAATATCTTTTAAAAAATTTATTGAGGAAAATATACTTTATAATTTGAAAAAAATTAATATATATTTTTTGGAAAAAATATTTATTTTAAAATAACTTTAGAAAATTACTAAAGAATATTTGAGGAAATTATTTTTCATGATGTTGAAATATTTTGTTCATGACGCACACATAAAAATAAAAGTTCCTTTCACATTTTTGGTAAAATCCAAATAACATTGTTTTGAAAAAATACACAAAGATTCATTTTAATTTTTATTTTGTAAAAATTAAAACATGGGTAACATTTTATTTTAAAATTTATACGAGTAATAAAAAAATTTGAAAACATTTTTAGAAAACAATTTTTTGAAGGAGAATATATTTCTGATCGAATAGATACATAAATCTATATTTTCATAGAAACATTTTATTAACACTTTTAAAGAAAAAATAGTGTAAAAATGGTAATATTACTTGAATATATCATGAATAACCATATTATAAGAAAATTTATGATAATTCTTGAGATATTTCATCAATTTAATAATAATCATAAATAATCTTAATAAACAATGAGATTGTAGAAATAAACTCTTACCACTTTCGTAACTTTGAATAATAATCCCCAGGAAAGAATAACATTACATGAAGATTGAAATATAATTAAAATAAGTATATTTATGATATAATATTTCAAAGGTTAATTATATAATCCCTGTAAAATAATATAGGTGTATAACATAACATGCATCTCAAAGAAGGAAAATCGAGACAAAATTACCTTATCGATTTGGTAACATTGAAACCGTATCCACATGAAAGACGAATACTAAAATGGATAATTATATAGAAATAATTATCATTATAATAATCATAAATTACATCCATATGCAGTATACACACCAGATATAAGAAATAGGTGGTGAATATGGATTTTGTCTCACGAAAAATAAAAGAGAGATAGAAATCCCTTACCTTAAGTATCGACTTCCATTGTACTCTTTAAATACTCCTGTATAATAAATTTAATTTTATTATAAATATATTATAGAACCATATTAATTTATTTCATACTATATATTATTTTATTAGGACATTTTTATTACCTGTTAATTAATAATTCCATGTTAAAATTATGTTTCAGGTAATAACCACTTTGTTTTTCGTATATATTTTGATTTGTTATATTTTTGGCCCAATTAATTTAATCATGATTTCATAATCTTAATAATGATAAAAATGATTTAATCATAATATATATTAATTATATATGTATTTATAATAATCAATAAGAGAAATAAATAGGAAATGAAATATACCGTTCATTGAGACGATATACCGTTCATGGAGACGATATACCGTACGTATGCATGAACCCTGTTTTCATTTTCTTATCAGATTGTATGAAATAAAATTATATAAGATATTATAATTACATAATAATTTTATTTCATATATATCACATATTTTTTATTAAACCATCCACAATACATTCCATGTAAAGCGTGAATGAATCACATCTCTTTGTGAGGCGGTAGTCCACTGTACACACAGACAAGGTTATCATATTCCCAAAAATGGAAAGAATAAAGGTATGTGTGATATAAAAATTAAATAATAATAATAAAATAATAAAAATTATAAATATAAAATACAAATATCATGTCCATAATTATTTCAAACCATTATAGGTGGTAATGGAAAAGAGAACGACATCAGTTCGCAAGGTGGTCATCCGCCGTACACATGAATAATGTTTTCATAACCCATTTGATGGAAGTGTTTGTGGTTATAGGTAATAAAATTAATATATATTAGTTATTATATTATCATTATATAAAAATAATTAAAGGTTTTAGAGAAAGAAATGAAACAAAAAGGTTTGCTGATGAACGTTACCTCTTCTTTCAGTATCTAATTTTGGTTATCACCAAATGACTCCATTGGTTGAATTTATGCCAAAATTGGGTATTATATGATGATATTATATAATTTTTAAATATATTAGGACTATTATTGTCTAAGGAAAATCTATTGAGAAGTGTGAAGAGAGGGGGTGGAAATTTATAAATGTGGTGAGCAGAAAAATTGAATTTTTTTGAAAGAGGGGATTCCACCCACATTTTTTCCATATAATATGGATAAAATAATAGACCAATATCTATAATAGAATGTGATAAGGTAAAAATATGTACCAAAATATATTTTTTACAAGTTTATAGGTCATTTTCCCCTTAATATTAAATTTTAGTCCCTTAGTAAACTAGTTTTTCTCTTAATCACCGTGATCAATTTTAAATTTTCTCACTAATAAATTTGGTCAAAAATAAAGTTGAACATATTAGAAATTATAAACTGTGATGATTAAAAATATTAAATACATTTTTTTAAAATTAAATTTACATAATTTGTATAAATTAATTTAAAATTAATCCTACAGAGAGGACGAAAAAACATGTTTTTAAAGTTAAAATGTTTAAAAGTTTGAAATGTTTTTATAACAAATTTAAATGTGAAATTGATTAAAATGACATAAATTGGATTTATTGATTTATAATTTAATTAATTATACTATAAAACTAATTGAAAATAAAATTTAACTATATAAATAAATTATACTAAAAGATAGTTTTTAATTAAAATCTAGAAGTTTTCACTATTGAACCAAATAATGAAATATTTCATAAAAATCCCAAAAAATTAAGTATAAGATATTTTTTACATTATGAATTAAAAAATTAAGTCTATTTTATAAAATTTAATTTCTAAATGTTTCAAAAATTAATTTTATTAGTGTTCACATATGGATATAAAAATCACCTCTTTTTAGAAAATAATATTTTCAAAACATATAGACTTTACCAAAAATTATATATTTCATTACAAATATGATTATTTATTTAAAAAAATTATAAATGATATTTAAAAATTATTTATTACTATTCATATGACAAAGTTTTATGGCTCGGTTATAACTTTCTTGTTGAAATAATTATAATAATAAAATTTTATATCTTAAAATCTCAGTATGGCGTATTACATAAATCAAACCCAATGTTGCGTGTAGCACACGATTACATTAGTTTAGTGTATAACAAAATATTAACTTTGTGTAGTTTTTAACACAATCCATGAAATGAATTTAATTTATTTTAAAAACAAATTCATTAAAACTACGGGTGTTATATGAATTTTGTGGGAATGTGCTTCCTAAAAATTCTGTTATTATTTATTTAGTACAATTTGACATGATTTTGATCATAGATTGAATTTAGTTGTATAATTACCATATTAAATTATGATTAAGGGAAGTAAAATTTGATATTACGAACCAAACTATGATTTCCTATCATTTGAGGATAAATATGAAAATCTAATGAAAATTATATCCATTTCTTGGTTCATGATTCCAATTCAAAGGGGGTATTTATCTTAGATGGTTGGAAAAAAACTCAATATTTAATATATTTCTATTTTATGAGAGTTTATTTATTTATTTATAGAATATTTTCTTATTCTTCCTATGAATAGTAATATTGAGTTTCTAATAGAAGTCATATCCAGTGCTATAATTGTTTCAAAGAATCCATATTGAATTTCCCTAATAGAATTGAATTAATAGAAAAAGAAACTCCAAAAAAGTCTTTATAAGGGATTAATTTGGACATGTGCATCCACTTGGGGTGAAATTATTTATTTTTTAATTATAGATATTGATTAATGAGACACTTCATTGATTATTTGGAATATAACAAGATCACAATCAAGAATAAGTATCCTCTTCCCCGTAATGTTGATTTTCTGACCAATTATGAGGTGATGAATAATTTTACATGATTGTTATTCGATATTGATACTTTAAATTGAGGGTAAAAAGTGAAGAGATACCCAATACGACTTTCTAATAGTGGTATGTACACTATGAATTTAAGTGATGCTATTTGGTCTTGCTAATATATCTTATATCTTCATGGAAATACTTGATAGATTCTTTTTATATTACCATGATGAGTTTGTGGTGGTCTTTATAGACAATATTATTATATTTTAAGAGAAAGGATAAGGAATTATATCACTTAAGCATTAAAATTAATATCTTAATAAGGGATAATTTGAATGAAAAATTTACCAAGTTTGAATTTTGGCTACCGTGAGTTTCCTTTTTGGGTCATATAATCTCAATCGTGAGTATATCAGTTGATCTATAAAATAAAAAAGTTATTGAACATTGACCCAAAACAATCCCTATGATTGATATAAATAGTTTTATTGGATTGGATGGATATTATTGACACATAATTAAGGATTTATCATATATATCCTATCCACTCATTATGTTAACAAAAAAGGGATCCATGTTCCTTTGGACTGATGAATGTGAAGATAATTTAAGGTAACAGAATAAAAGTTTGGTTAGAACGCCGATTCTCACATTACCCTAGAGTAAAGAAAGGGTTTTTGATTTATAGTTATGAATAAAATAAAGGGTTAGGATGCGTTATTTTGAAGGGAAATTTGGTGACAAATTTTTCCTTATTTTAATTGAAGGTTTACAAACAAAATTACTCTAATCATGACTTGGAGTTGGAAGAAGTTATCATTGAATAAAAGATATGGATGAATTATATTTATGGGGAAATATATGAAATATATATTGATAATAAAGGTTTAAAGTATATATTCACTCAAAAAGAGTTTAATATTCACTAGAGAAGATTATTGGAGTTGATTAATTACTATTACTACTCAATATATTACCACCATCAGGTAGAAAACAATGTAGTTGATGATTTAAGTTGAAAATAAAATGCTAAATTATCTATGATAAGAATAATAGTAGATAAATTATTTTTGGATTTTTAAATAATCTAACTTGAAATATTGAAGTAATATGTGAAGTATTACCATGATCAAATGAGTGTTTAATAATATATCCATGTAAAGATTGAAGATGTGGGGAAGAAGGATGTAGATATCTAAAAGAAGGCAGGGAATTTTCTTGAGTTAAACTATGATTTTGATGGAATGATAGGGTTCAGGAACTACAAATATGTCCCATCAATAATAGACATAAAGAATGATATATTATAATAATTTAATAAATCATAATTGTATATTAATTATATAATTATAAATATGTATATAAATCTAAAAGAGTATTTCATGTAGGAAAATATAAAGAGATATATTGAATAGTTTGTATCTCAGTTCTTTTTATTTTATCATGTTAAGGATGAGAGATTTAAGTTTAAGGTGATGTTACAACCATTACCCATAACAAAATGGAAATGAAAAAACATCACCACAGACTTCATTTTTATAATTCCTAAAATATCTAAAGGTAATAATGTTATTTGGGTTGTAGTCAATATCCTAATTAAGTCATCACATTTCCTTACTATCAGAGATAATTTCACTCATGATCAAATTTCTAGGATGTAAATTACAGAGGATGTAAATATTCATGTGGTACCACATTATATTATATATAATCAATAAATGAGGTTTGACTTTATGTTCTTGATAAGTCATTAGAAAGACCTAGATACAAAGTTTTATTTTAGTACTGCCTATCATCATAAGATATATGGCTAGTTTGAGTGACCCATTAAAACCATAAAGTATATATTAAGATACAATTATTTGGATTTCAATGGTGGTTGGGATTAACAACTTCCTCTATTCAAACTCTCTTATAAAAATAACTTTCACTCGAGAATTCATATGGATCCTCATAAAGATCACTACGAAAAAAGTTTATAACTCTAACATTTTGGGTTGAAGTTAGAGTAAGAAAAATATTGGGACTTTATCTTGATGAAGAAATGATAGTGAATGTTAGATCTATATAGAACCATACTTTTTATACACAAATAATAATTGTTTTATATGAATATTCAATAAATAACATTACGATACACACAATAATTGTATAGGTTTAGTATCTTTTGAAACATGGATACATAAAAAACTTATACATAATAAATATACATCATATCTGACTAAGTTCTCTATATCTTCCACCATTATTAGACATATCATACTTAAAAACTTATTTTATAACCTTTGGAAAGGAAACATAATAATGGGTGATATTAGATGCTCAGTAAAGATAAATAAAGAAGATATCAATGATCACTTAAACATAACACGATTATAAGTATATGAAAACTTAGTATTAACATTTAAAAACCATACCCAATATATCATATATCATAATCATGAGCTATGACATAATGTTTAGTAGTTCATAAGTATTAAATCATAATGGAATCAAAGAAAATTATCCATGAGAGTATAAAATTTGCATATGACATATGTTTTTGGCATAAAAATAAGAAATTAAATAATTTAATTAGATAAGGATAACTTAAAATACTATCATAGTGGATTGGGTTTAATTCTTAATCCATCATATCCTTAGTCATGGCTTACACCAAAGACTATAATAGTGGATATATTCCCTTAATGATTTGGGTTCACTACCCATTATAGTCCTTATCTCATGAGATATCCATCCTTACCAAATACACTATAGAAATATATAATTCTAAGAAAATACATCACATAATGGAATCCATATATATTTGTGCCATAAGATTATAAAATGTTAATCCTAGAATAAATCATGGAAATAAAATAGGTTTTATAAACATTTTATCATCCAATCAAAGAATATCCCTTAGAAAAGAAATGAGTATCATAATGGTTTCATCATAACATAATTAACATGCGTGAATGATATAAGTTCCAAATAATCATTGTTCAATCATTATCATCAAAATACATCCAAAGAATGAAAGTGAGATATATCATTGGATAATATCCCTGGAAAATCATAAGTAACATCAAAAGATGTTATCATTAATGAAAATATCATTAAAATATCACTAGAACATTTCTTTAAGAATATACCCACTTCAATTTGAAATCACATATTTAAAATCTAAAAAATTCCAAAATATTGGAAAAAAAATTTTATTTGAGAAGAAACATGTAAAATTATAATGAAATCTTAAAATAATTGGGTTCTCATGATGTTAGGAAATTATATTATTGTCATGTATGTTAAAACAAATATCCCTTTCAAATTTTTAGTAAAATATTAAAAAGTACCTCATTCAAAAAAAGACAAGTTAATTAATTTATGTTATTTTATTATAAAAATTAAATCAAGGATAAAAATTAATTTAAAAAATAATTTTATAATATTAAAACCATTTATTTATAACATTTTTCTAAAACATGGATATGGAAGAAAATGGATTTTTGACCGAAGAGAGAAATAATTTCGGTTTTCTATAATATATTCTTTCTGTATATTGAGTACATAAACAAAGTAAAATGAAAGGAAAAAACATAATATCTAGAAAGAACAAAAGTATAAGAAAAATAATTATTTATTTGAGAGGTATATCATAAAACTTAAACATCACAAACTTAATCATATATAATCTTGATAAATAATATGATTATAACATAAATATCTTACCTCAAGTTCAAATTTCGTCAAAATCACTATAAACTATTGTATTATAAATTTTAATTTATTATAATTATATAATGTATTCATTTAAATAAATATAAAATAATATATTATCTATATAAAATATTTAAGCACCCATTTATTAATAATTTTATATTGAAATTGTTGTTTTTTGTGTGTTAACTGTTTAAATTTTCATGAAAATTTCAATTAATTAATTCCATTACTTATTATTTGATCATGGTTTCATAATATAAAGAATTATAATAAGTATAAAAAATAATATATATTAATTATATATATATACATATTTATTTATATTTAGATTCATTGATAAAAGGTACATATAGAAAAATGAATTACACTATTCATGAGGATGGTATATCGTATTTACACAAGAATGGTGTTTTCACTTTTCAACGGATGGAATGAAAGAAAGGTAAATAATAATTAAAATTTATAGAATAATTATTATATAATATATATTTTATTTATTCCTTAAATATATCTTTATTACCATTAATGAAAAGAAAAAATAAATTAATAATCATATCTCTTCATTGAGGTGGTAGTCCACACGTACGCACAAGTGACATTATCATTTTCCAATGGACGAGAATGTAATAAGGTATACATGATATTATAATTATTTAAGGATAATTATATCATAAATATCATATTAAATATTTCAACCCATTACAATTACCATCCATGAAATATGGTGGTGGAAAATGAATTGTATCACGATATGGAGTTGGTAGTCCACATGTATGTAGAAACGAAATTTTCATTTCTGATTTGATGGAAAGGGTGGTTGATAATGATTTTTAAATAATAATAATAATAAATATAAGTATATTAAATATTATTAATTAAATATTTTATGATTAATTAAATTTTTAGAGGAGTTAAAATAAGAAATAATTTGAAATATGTATGGTAGGATGATTACCTATCATTTGGTTGGCCTCCTTTAGATCCTTTATTAAGGACCCTTGGAATGGTATTAAATAATAAAATAACTTATAAATCATGTACATGGATTCTTAGAATAGAAAATTATAGGTTTTTGTCTAGTTAATGGCTTAAATTGGTGTAATGAAGATAAAGAAGGGGTGACCCTTTATGAGTGGGGGAGAGAACACACATGGAATTTCTTAAAAGATTAAAATATAATATTGGAATACTCAAGTGAAATGATTCAAAATGGATAGATATTATAATTTGGTATATAATGAGGTACAAATATTTCTATAAAATAGAATATAAAAAACTTTATATGCTAAACATACCATTATATCTTGGTTTAACCCCCCTCTTAGTAAATATGATTTAACTTTATCCCCGATGACAATTTTTTACTATTTACACAATTCATTATGAAAAATGAATATGTACACATTAAATAATTATTAAATGATTATTCCAAATATGGATACCATTTTAAAATAATAAATTTAGAAATCTGGTATAATTTAATTTAAAATGAAACCCCTAAAATGCAATGAAACAAAGTTTTCTAGTTTTTTTTCTTAAGTTTAATTATTTTATAAAGAAATACAACATAAGATTTATTCTAAATATAATAAATGAATTATTAATAACATGAAATTATATAATTTTAATTTGAAACATTTTAAAAAAAATGGAACTTTGAAAATTCATGAAACAAAAAGGTAGTATTCAATACAAATCTGTATTTTCACTATTCATCGAAATATCAATATTTTCAATGAATTATTAAAAATTCACTATAAGATAATTGTGAATTTATTTTTTCAAAAATTTATCTCATTATATCAAATAAATTTCCAAAAAATATGAATTAATTTTTTTATATTATTTTCTCTTAAATGAAAATAAAAACCATTTTGAGGAAAAACTATATTTTTAAAGCATATAATGACTCTTCTAAAAATGGAGTTCTAATTTTTCAATGTATATTCTTTATCTAAAAAAACTATATAGATTTTCTTAAAATTTATTTATTACTATTCATTACACTAGTTTAAAAGCAAGGTTATAATATAATAAAATATTAAGGTTCAGTTAGACTCAACGTTGCGTGTATCAAAAGCTAACAAAAAAATTTATTTTAAGAGAAATATATCATAAAATCTTAGGTTGTTATAAGATCAATTTAACAACAGATCAAGGTATATTAAAGACTATATAAGATTTATGTTAAAAATCATAAATATAATCTATAATTAGATGTTAGTGATAAGGAATTCCTATGAATTTCTCCATGGAGGAAGTTTTGGATATTCAAGAAGAATGGAAAGCTTAGCGATAGGTATATTGGTTACCTTGAGATTCTTGATCATGGAGGGACTGCATCTAATCTATTGACTCATCCAAAAAACATATCTTATATTAATGATGTGTTTAATGTGTCCAATTTTTGGAGGTATATTTCATATCTTTCATATGAACTGAAAAAATAGGTTATATCGGTGGATCATGATATTTCTTATAAATAAAAACCTTTAGAAATCTGGGATTAGAGTGATAAATATTTATAGAATAAGACTACTCATATAGTTAATGTTTATTGGGGGAATACTAAATTTTAAGAGGATACGTGGAAATATAAGGATGGGATTTAATAAGAATATCAATATTTTTTTATATCATAGTAACAAAATTCATAGGGAGAAATTAATTTTTAAGTGGGGGAGGATATAACACACCAAGACATGATTTATTTGATATCTTACCTTATATGCATCCCCATGTCTAAATGAATCATAATATAGTAATACTTCATAACATAGCTATTAAATTGGTAGGTTGGAATAATAATATCCAAATAATGAAAAAAATATTTATAGTGATTTGAAATAATTCAAATACATGTATTAATTCATAATTTTTAATTACTCACTTTTTATTAGTTTAATTTTATGATTCAAAAAAATGTTTTTATAAAAAAGGGTTTTTATTGATTTTTTTGCATAAACATTATAATCATTTTATATTTTTTTAAATTTTATTTGAGAAAATGAATATAATTTTTTAAATAATCATTTAAATATTAACAAAGGGTTTAATTTTAGAATATTTCTAGAATGATGTATTCTTCAGAGAACAATGAAAATACATATTTTACTAAAATTATCATTTGTTGTCAATAAAGATATTATTTTAAGAAGTACCATTTTTTGGAATTTGATCATAAAATTAAATAATAACCCTTTAATCAATAATAATATAATTAAATACACATGAATTATAATTATACACGACTTTGGTATAACTTCCTTTTTTGGCCTAAAAACAGATTTTTCAAAAAACTGTTTTTATACACACAATGTATTTTTTATTAATAAATTGAATTATTAAATATTTATAAAAGTTTTTAATGAAATTTATTTATTATAAATTTTATAAAATATTTCAAAATTCATTTTACTATTTTGACAATGTAGGTAATTGAAGTAAATCTAGTTTTATGCTTAAAAAAGAATTCTTCTAAAACAAGATTTCCTTTTGTTTTACACACTAGTTTAAAATTAAATTATTATACTTAGAGGAATTAAATTTGATAAAATGGATTCCATAGTTTGAATAAAAATAATTAATATAATTTAATATTTTCTAAATTAATTTTTTGTCATAATGTATAGTAAAATAGTAAAAGTTTGCAACCATGGTTAAGGTTAAATAAGTTTTACAAGGGGTTAAACCAAGAGATAAGGGTAGGAATTCCATAAAAGTTTTATAATTTTTATTTATTGAAGTTATTTTTACCTTATATTATCCCCACATCTAATTCATGGCCATTTTAATCCACTATCACATGGAAGTTATCTTATATTATTGAAATATTTTAAGAAATTTCGTGTGTGTCCCTCCCCTCAATTATAAAATGGAGCTTATAATCCTCTATTATTCAAATAATTAAAGCATTATATCTCATCTAAAAATTCAAATAAAACCTCATATATCCCATATTATTATATTTAGACCACTATTTCACAGATTAAGGTGTAAACCATAGGAGGTTGTCTCTCAAAGAAGAGGTTTAAATCTTAACCAAGATCATTCTACTTTATTTATTCTTATACTGCTCAATTAATGTTGTATAAATTATAAAATTATTAATATATCATCATAAATATACTATTATGTTATTATTATTATGGAACCACCATTTCCCTACCCTTCTCTAACAAATGGGAGATGGAAATATGAGTATTGTATACATGTGGACTACTACCTCCAAATAGCGATACAATTTATTTATCATCACCATCATTCATAATTGGTTATTATGATATATTTAATGTCTATATATGTTATTTTTTATATAATAATTATTCTATAATAATTAATTATTATTTAACATTCTTTTATTCTATCCGTGTAAAAATAGAAACATCACTCATGTGAACGTACAAACTTCCATCTCCAAGTAGTGATATAAATCAATTGTCATCAATAATTTATAACAAGGGTTATAAATATATATATATATATAATTAATATATATGAAATTTATATCTATATTAACAATATATATATTGAGGAACCATGATAAATGTGAAGGGACCATAACTCCCAAACAAAAACATATATGAGAAACAAAGCAGTTAACACCCGAAATGATTATGATAATTAAAGATTGTTAATTAATGGGTGATAAGATGTTATAAGTAGAAAATTTATGGTATTATATATTTTAATATAGTTATTTTTATTGAATTATAATAAATTTAAATTTAGTATTTAGGAGGTTAGAGTGCATAAGATACAAAATGGACTTTAGGTAAGGGTTTTATGTTACAATTTCATTTTTACTGAATTTTTTATGATTAAATTAATGATGATGAAATTATATGATAAATATTAAAAAAATCCTATTTCCCACCTTATAATCTAGTTATTTAAGTATATTTCATGTTTTCTTTAATTTTTCACTCTTTAAGTATAAGCCCCATCCTTAAACCTTACTTAATCTTGAGTTATTACAAGATTACACCTTGAGGATCTTTTCAGGTTTAGAGTTTTAGAGAATTAGATCATAAAACTTTCATTACATTCCACATTTAAACAAAGTGGTTACATAAAAGATAGTATTCATTTTTCCCATCAACGGAAAAATATTTAAAATAAAACATGGATTCTTTCTTGACACTTCCTTGACACTATAATCATATCATGTACCTTTCCCTTGGCCTGTGAAAAAACATTTCAAAAACATGGGATGAGCATAAAAAGATCAATAAGGGATATAAAAATATGGAAAGGAAACATGAGTACATATATACATAAGAATAAATGAAATCATACTTTACCCATAAAACATAAGCACTTTAACATACCTCATCAAATCATGAATAAATCATAGAAATCATAAGACATAAAGGTGACTTGAGGCATTCATAACATTCTTACGTAGGAAGTACCCCTCTTGGTTACATTTGGAATACCCATCACATCATATTCTCTAAATATCTTTGGCGAAACCTTAACGTTTAACCCCTTCGTGTTACCCAATGCATTAGAGAGCTATATCAGGCTCACCCGCCCTTAGTTTATTACAGAACCACCCGTCTTCATAACAATGCCCAAGAACCATAACATAATCGTATCACATAAAACATGCATAAAGGAAACATAACATATCTACATTTCAATAACAAGATATCAATACAACAAATTGATACAATAAAACCATTTTCAATACCAAAATAAAAGAAAAGTAAAACATGGTATTTATTTTTCATTTAAAAAAAAGTTATGGCTTGTAGAGGAAGCCGAAACTCAAATAATGGTCATGGCGGTGGAGAAGTTGTTGTCGCCGCATACGTACAACAAAAAAAATTCCCTTTTGTCATTTAGTAAAATGCTTTGTATAAAAAATATTCCTTTTGGATACATGTAAAAGTCAAAGGGGTTTATACACCGTATAAAAGAAGGTTGTGTATAAAACGAAATATGCCTCAATGAAAGGAGATTGAGACAAAGTCCCATACCTCGTGTCCGACTTGACTCGATCATTCTTTAATCTTCTGAATAATAAACTTGAGTTAATTTCTACTTTCTTAAGAAACTTTTTAAAGTTCATTATTCATTTTATATCACTTATTACCATGTCATGAACACTATATAATTATTTAATTTAATAACGGTCATTTTAACAATCATTGGTACTTGAGTCAAAAATAAAATCTTTATAATTACAAGTTTGTTCATGGGGTAAAATATCCATTATATCCAGAATTATATTCATTATGTAGATATCATATATATCATATATATCAATTATATACATGAATTTATAATATTACATAACCATTTAGAGGTAAGAAATGAAATGCACCGTTCATGGAGATGGTAAGCCGTACGTACGCATGAACGCTACTTTCATTTCTATGTCATATTAATGGAATTAAAACTAAATGAGAGATATGTATATTTTAATTCCATAATTATATTCATAATTTAGATGTAACATACATCATATATATACATTATATATATTTAATTATAATAGTACATTACATTTGGGGATAAGAAATGAAATGCACCGTTCATGGAGACGGTATGCTGTACGTACACATGAACACTACTTTCATTTCTATCTCATACTTTAATGGAAATAAATAATAATTATATAAAGGTATATTATAATTCCAGTATAATATCATATATAATATCATTAAATCTATCCTTTATACGTACCACATATAGTATTAACGAATCAAATCACTTTGAGGGGGCGGTAGTCCGCACTTCCTAAAATGAAGATATCACGTTTACCCATAATGGAAACCATAAAGGTATTCCATAAATGAAAAATACAGAAGCTTAAGTAAAACATAAAAATATTATATATCATATAAAAATATAGTGACATATTAATGGCCACCATTAAAGGTGTTAAAAGAAGATTGAACAATCATCGTTTCGTGAGGCAGAAATTCGCCAACCACAGAAACATTATGTTATTTCACCATTAGACGGAGGTGTGTGTAGGTGTAGCTCGAATACTTCTCATAACAAAATCCTAATATATTTAAGATACTGTTTTTGTTACAAAATAAAGGAATAAAAAGAGTTTAGAGGGTTAGAGAAGCAAAATAAAACAAAAGAACACAAGTGAAGACATTACCTTAAAATCGGGTAACTCTCTTTGATTTGAGCTCAAAGGCTTCCTTGGGAAGACTTCTACCCAAAGTGAGGCTTCTAGGTGTAAGAGAGGGATGTGGAGAGAGAAAATGAGAAGGGTTTTTCTGAGCCAAAGGCTTGAGATGTGTGGGTAAGGTGGTAGAGGTGGGGGCCTTTTATAAGAGGAGAGGAGGGGCACTCTTGGAAAGGTGTAAAAGGTTACTTTATTTTCAAATGAGTTTCTGATTTTAAAGGTCCCACATTGATGTATTTCAAGCATAAGGTGATAAGGGTTCTAAATATACTCATAAAATAGGGTTTTTACATGTGTAGGCTTTAGATTTTACATTATATTTTCATTTTATTTAAATCTTTAAATAATGAGGTAATCGCTGAATCATCATGATGTCATAAATAATTTAATTTATTTAAAGTCTAAAAATTATAAAAAAAATACTATGATGTATTAATTCTTTTTATATTTCCAATGAATATTTATATTACAATATATCATTTATATAGATAAAATTATTTTTTTTACTCAGGTGATACATTCTTTGTTATATTTAACTTTCTTTAAAACAATAAAAAGATAAAAAGTCATTATCACACAAAAGTTATTCCATGGGGTCCCCAAGTTTGGCACAAGGAATCCCATGGTCGGACATGACACAACCAGTAGTAATAGGACACATTTTGGGGTCATTTTTAATTATTATGATATTATTTTATTATCCTTAACTACCCGATTACTAATTAATCAAGATAATTAAAGATAATTACCATCGTTACTATTCATAATGTCCAAAAACAAAAGAGTATTGATTAAATAATTTGTACCTTCTGATTCAAAATATGTAATCCATTTTACCAAATTCCAAACATAGAAATTGCAATAATTAATTTAAAAATAATTCCCGTTGTCAAAACAAATAGCTGGTTTTTTTGAAACAATATCTATGAAACGTTTGGCATTAGTTTATGCCCAATTCCAAAGTGAAATTAATCCTAATTACCACCATTGGATTAAATGGTAAAAATATATTCAAATTACACTTTAAGACCAATTAAAATGATAATCTAAACATATAATTAAATTAGATGAAAAAGCAGTTTTGATGTAAAATGCAGTATTTTTCACTATTCATTAAAAAATGAACATTGTCAGAAAAATACCAAAAATTTACACAATGTAAATTTCAATGTCCAATCATAAATAATATGTTTATTTTGATAAATAGAGCTTATAAAATTTTCAAAAGTTTTATTTAAAAATGGTTTGCCATCAAAAGGCAGTAAAACAATCTTTTAAAAATATTAGTGTATTTCATGCTTAAGATTGGATTTATTCTCATTTTAAGCCTCTAAAACACTATATAATTCATAAATAGACATAGATAAAAATATATATTATTCATTACTTACTTGGGATGTTACATCCTTCCCCCCTTTAGAAAATTGCGTCCCCGTAATTTATTTACTTATCGAATAAGTGGGGGTATTTATCCCTAATTGCATTTTCAGATTCCCATGTTGCCTATTCAATCATGTGGTTTTTCCACAAAAACATTACCTAATGAATCAACTTCTTCCACAACACTTTCTCCCTATGGTCAAGAATTTGGACCGGTTGTTCCTCATAAGATAGATTCTCTTCCAGATGAACTACCTCTGGACTCAAAACATGAGATGGATCTGGCATATACTTTCTCAACATCGAAACATGAAAAAACATTGTGTACCTGAGATAAAATCGGAGGTAAAGCCAATCGATATGCGACTGATCCAACTCTCTCCAAAATTTCATATGGTCCAATGAACCTTGGACTCAGCTTTCCTTTCTTACCAAATCACATCACACTTTTCCATGGTGATACTTTGAGAAAAACATGATCACCTACCTCAAAAGAGAGATCCTTCCTCCTGTTGTCTGCATAACTCTTCTGCCTGCTCTGAGCCGTTCTCATGTGTCTCTGTATCAACTGAACTTTTTATGCCAAATCTTCTACCAATTCTGGTCCCATCAACTTCCTTTCACACACTTCATCCAAAAAATCTGGAGTTCGACACCGCTTCCCATATAACGCCTCAAATGGTGCCATCTGTATACTGGAATGAAAACTGTTATTATAAGAAAACTCAACCAAAGAAAGATGTTGGTCCCAACTTCCCTGATAATCCATCGAACAAGAATGTAGCATATCCTCCAAAGTCTGAATTCTTCTTTCTGACTGCCCATCTGATTGCGGATGAAAAGATGTACTAAAATTTAATTCAGTACCCAATGACTTTTGAAGGCCTTTCCAAAAGTTAGAAGTAAACATGAGATCACAGTAAAATACAATGGAGATAGGAACTCCATGAAACCTGACTATCTGTTTAAGGTACAATCGAGAAAGTTGATCTAGAAGATAAAGTATCTCTAATAGGAAGGAAATGAGCAATTTAGTCAAGCGATCAACAATAACCCAGATTGCATTATTACCTCGAGGTGTCTTCGGCAATCCCACAATGAAGTCCATGGATATATTTTCCCATTTCCACTCCGGCATTGGTAAAGGATGAAGCATCCCTTTAAGTAACTGGATCTCTGCTTTAACCTATTGACAAGTCAATCACATCACTGTAAAATCAGCAATATCTCTTTTCATTCCATCCCACCAGTAATACTCCCACATATCTCTGTACATCTTAGTACTGCCAGGATGAACTGAAAACAAAGAACTATGAGCTTCACATAACAACTCTCTCTTCAACTGTGAGTCACAAGGCACACACAATCTCTTCCCAAATCTCAAAACACAATCATTGTCAATGTTGAATTCAAGAAACTTACCCTTCTGAACCAGCTCTACCTTTTTCTGAAACTCGCTGTCTTGCTTCTGTGCTTTCTTGATTCTGTCTGATAGAGAAGATTTAACTAATACCTGAAACAAAACAGAAGGACATCCTGCACCAACAACTTCTATGAAAAAGTTCATCAAATCCTTAACCAAAGGATCATGTTCCAAATGAAACATTATTAATAAAGCATTACTTTTTCGATTCAAAGCATCAACCACTTTATTTGCTTTTCCCGGATGGTAATGAATTGTACAATCATAATCCTTGATTAATTCTAGCCATCTCCTCTATCTCATGTTCAGTTCTTTTTGAGTGAATATATAGTTTAAACTTTTGTGATTGGTATATATTTCACACTTTACTCCATACAAATGATGCCTCTAAATTTTTAAAGCGAAAACAACAGCAGCTAATTCCAAATCATGTGTAGGGTAATTTACCTCATGAGTTTTCAACTATCATGATGCATAATAAATTACCTGATCATTATACATTAGGACACAACCAAGTCCTTTCAATGAAGAATCACTATAGATAACAAACTCACCATTCCTGGAAGGTAGTGCCAAAACTGGAGCATTCACCAATCTTCTTTTCAGTTCTTGAAAACAATCATCACATTCTTTTGTACAGATAAACTTAACACCCTTTCGAGTTAGCTTAGTCATTGGACTAGATAACCATGAAAAATTTCTAATAAACCTTCGGTAATAGCCTGCCAAACCAAGGAAGCTACGAATCTCAGTTACATTTGTGGGTGTTCACCATTCTTCAACAACCTTTGTTTTTATAGGATAAACAATTATCCCATCTTTAGAAACAATGTGACCAAGGAAAGAAATTTGTTGCAAACAAAACTCACACTTGCTAAATTTCCCATACAATTTATTTTCTTTTAAGGTTTTCAAAATAAACCTTAAATGTATTTAATGCTCCTCTTTACTTTTAGAAAACACCAAAATATCATCAATAAAAACAACCAACATTTTTCACCTAAGTCAACTGAGACATCACTACAACAAACTGTTTAGTTCTGATTCTGACTATCTCAGGATACTGATTTGAAAGGTCATTTACCTCTATATGCCTTCCCAGAAAAGCTGTTCTGTTTCCTCTATGAAAAACCATTCTTAACACATAAATATCTTAGGCAAAGCGACATAGTGATCTTTAAATGCTATATAATTTCAATTTGACCATAAAAAAATATTTTTGGATAATCATTTAATAGAACTATAACTCCTAAAGTTATCTAAACCAACCTATGATACCAACTATAAGGCCCCAGCCTTAAACCTTACTTAATCTTGAGTTATTACAAGATTACACCTTGAGGATCTTTTCAGGTTTAGAGTTTTAGATAATTAGATCATAAAACTTGCATTACATTCCACATTTAAACAAAGTGGTCACATAAAAGATAGTATTCATTTTTCCCACCAATGGAAAAATATTTAAAATAAAACATGGATTATTTCTTGACACTTCCTTGACACTATCATCATATCATATACCTTTCCCTTGACCTGTGAAAAAACATTTCAAAAACTTGGGATGAGCATAAAAATCTCAGTAAGGGATATAAAAATATGGAAAGGAAACATGAGTACATGTATACATAAGAATCAATGAAATCATACTTTACCCATAAAACATAAGCACTTTAACATACCTCATAAAATCATGAATAAATCATAGAAATCATAAGACATAAAGGTGACTTGAGGCATTCATAACATTCTTACGTAGGGAGTAACCCTCTTGGTTATGTTTGGAATACCCATCACAGTATATTCCCTAAATATATTTGGAGAAACTTTAACGTTTAACCCCTTCACGTTACCCAATGCATTGGAGAGCTATATCGGGCTCACCCACCCTCAGTTTATCACGGAACCACCCGTCTTCATAACAATGCCCAAGAACCATAACATAATCATATCACATAAAACATGCATAAAGGAAACATAAAATTTCCACATTTCAATCATAAGATATAAATACAACACATTGATACAATAAAACCATTTTCAATACCAAAATAAAAGAAAAGTAAAACATGGTATTTATTTTTCATTTAAAAAAAAGGTATGGCTTGTAGAGGAAGCCGAAACTCAAATAATGGTCATGGCGGTGGAGAAGTCGTTGTCGCCGCATACGTATGACAAAAACATTCCCTTTTGTCGTTTAGTAAAACACTTTGTATAAAAAATATTCCTTTTGGATAAACTTAAAATTCAAAGGGGTTTATACACCGTATAAAAGAAGGTTGTGTATAAAACCAAATATGCCTCAATGAAAGGAGATTGAGACGAAGTGCCATACCTCGTGTCCGACTTGACTCGATCGTTCTTTAATCTCCTGAATAATAAACTTGAGTTAATTTCTACTTGCTTAAGAAACTTTTTCAAGTTCATTATTCCTTTTATATCAATTATTACCATGTCATGAACACCATGTAATTATTTAAGTTAATAACGGCCGTTTTAACGATCATTGGTACTTGAGTCAAAAATAAACTCTTTATAATTAGAAGTTTGTTCATGGGGTAAAATATCCATTATATCCAGAATTATATTTATTATGTAGATATCATATATATCATATATATCCATTATATACATGCATTTATAATATTACATAACCATTTATAGGTAAGAAATGAAATGCCCCGTTCATGGAGACGGTAAGTCGTACGTACGCATGAACGCTACTTTCATTTCTATGTCATATTAATGGAATTAAAACTAAATGAGAGATATGTATATTTTAATTCCAGAATTATATTCATCATTTATATGTAACATACATCATATATATCCATTATATATATGTACTTATATTATTACATTACATTTGGGGATAAGAAATGAAATGCACCGTTCATGGAGACAGTAAGTTGTACGTACGCATGAATGCTACTTTCATTTCTATCTCATACTTTAATGGAAGGAAATAATAATTATATAAATTTATATTATAATTATAGTATAATATCATATATAATATCATTAAATCTATCCTATATACGTACCACATATGGTATTAACGAATCAAATCACTTTGAGGGGGCGGTAGTTCGCACTTCCTAAAATGAAGATATCACATTTACCCATAATGGAAACCATAAAGGTATGACATAAATGAAAAATATAGAAGCTTAAGTAAAACATAAAAATATTATATATCATATATAAATATAGTGACATCTTAATGGCCACCATTAAAGGTGTTAAAATAAGATTGAACAATCATTGTTTCGTGAGGCAGAAATTCGCCAACCACAGAAACAATTTGTTCTTTAACCATTAGACGGAGGTGTGTGTAGGTGTAGCTCGAATCCTTCTCATAAAAACATCATATTATATTTAAGATACTAGTTTTGTTACAAAATAAATTAATAAAAAGATTTTAGAGGGTTGGAGAAACAAAATAAAACAAATGAACACAAGTGAATACATTACCTTAAAATCGGGTAACTCTCTTTGATTTGAGTTCAAAGGCTTCCTTGGGAAGATTTCTTCCCAAAGTGAGGATTCTAGGAGTAATAGAGGAATGTGGAGAGACAAAAGTAGCAGGGTTTGTTGGCCGAGACAAAGGCTTGAAAGGTGTGGGTAAGGTGGTAGAGGTGGGGGCCTTTTATAAGAGGAGAGAAGGGGCACTCTTGGAAAGGTATAAAAGGTTACTTTATTTTCAAATGAGTTTCGGATTTTAAAGGTCCCAAATTGATTTATTTAGAGGATAAGGTGATAAGGGTTAGAAATATACTCATAAAATAGGTTTTATTACATGTGTAGGTCTTAGATTTTACATTATCTTTTCATTTTATTTAATTCGTTAAATAAGGAGGTAATCGCTGCATCATCATGATGTCATAAATAATTTAATTTATTTAAAGTCTAAAAATTATAAAAAAAATACTATAATGTAGTAAATATTTTTATATTTCCAATGACTATTTATAGTAAAATAGATAATTTATTCAGAAAAAATTAAAAATGTTGTACTCAGGTGATACATTCTTTGTTATATTTAACTTTCTTTAAAAAAATAAAAAGATAAAAAGTCATTATCACACAAAAGTGATTCCATGGGGTCACCATGTTTGGAAAAAGGCATACCATGGTCGTCCATGACACAACCAATAGTAATAGGACACATGTTGGGGTCATTTTTTATTATTATGATATTATTTTATTATCCTTAATTACCCGATTACTAATTAATCATGATACTTAAAGATAATTACCGTCGTTACTATTCATAATGTCCAACAACAAAAGAGTCTTGATTACATAATTTGGACCTTATGATTCCAAATATTTAATCCATTTGACCAAATTACAAAAACAAAAATTTCAATAATTAATTTATAAATAATTCCCGTTGTCAAAACAAATAGCGGGTTTTTTTGAAACAATATCTATGAAAAGTTTGGCATTAGTTTATGCCCAATTCCAAAGTGAAATTAATCCTAATGACCACCATTGGATTAAATGGTAAAAATATATTCAAATTACACTTTAATACAAATTAAAAAGATAATATAACCATATAATTAAATTAGATGAAAGAGCAGTTTTGATGTAAAATGCAGTAATTTTCACTATTCATTAAAAAATGAACATTGTCAGAAAAATACCAAAAATTTACCCAATGTAAATTTCAATGTCCAATCATAAAGAATATGTTTATTTTGAAAAATATATCTTATAAAATTGTCAAAAGTTTGATTTAAAAATGGTTTTCCATCAAAAGGAAAAAAAACAATCTTTTAAAGATATTAGTGTATTCCATGCTTAAGATTGGATTTATTCTCATTTTAAGCCTCTAAAACACTATATAATTCATAAATAGACATAGATAAAAATATATATTATTAATTACTTACTTGGGATGTTACATTAAGTACTCAAGAGACGAATTTTTTTTTAAGGGGAACTGACTTTATCGCTCTCTTATGCTATGAATATTTTCTTCCATTTCAATATTTTATTTAAAATTCTTTCTAGATTTTTTTTCATTTTATCCAAATATTTATAAATTTATTTTTTACCAATGATTTAATTTCTATAAAAATTATTATTAGGAATCGTTCTTTCTTTTTCCAAGTGATGTACTTTTGACTTGCTATTTTTTTTGAAAGGAATCACTGTTATAACATACACCACATGAATTATTTTTATTTCCATCTTTAATACTATTTTCTTTGAATATTACTTTAAAATTTTAAAATTTTATTTTCAATGAAATTTTTTTCCTTAATATTTTGGAATTTTTTTTTATTTTAAATAAGTCATTTCAAGATGAAAAGGGTATTTTCCTCAAGAAATATTCCAATGATCTATTAATGGTATTTCTATAAATAATAATTAAATTTTTGTTTCTTATTCTTTCTAGGGACATAATTTAATGTAGCTATGTTTATTCTTTCTCTGTATGGATTATGATAATGATGTTGAAATGTTTATTGAACCTATATTCTTCAATATGGGTTAAGATATGATGAAATGATAAATGCTTTCATGATGTTATGGAATATATATGAATATATTTATGATTATATGATGGGTTGGTCTATTATATACTTATAGTGAATTACATAAATATTAATGTTTTATAAGATCAAATGGTACATGAGAGGTTATCTTAATCCCAAAATAGGATACAAGAGATTCTATCCCGAGGCCAAATGAGGGTACACAAGAGGTTATCCCAAGACCAAAAGAAGTTATATAGGGGGTTATCCCAAGACCAAATATGATACATGGGTCTTTATACACATACTAACATGTGATGAATTTATTGGTGGGTATACTTGACATAATATTTTTATGATTATGATTATACTACACTTTATACTAATATTTTTTTATAGAATCTCATTATAATGTTGTGGTATCATGGATCATGTTTGTTGATTCCTTTATGTTTAATGTCTTATAAACTACCATGATTTATCCCATGAGTCATGGTTATATAAATTGTTGAGCATGAATTTCAAATGTTAATCTCGTATTCTCAAAACATTATACTCATGTTATTCTTAAAAATGATCATTATTTGATATCTCCCTTGATTACCCTTACGAAGCATCTGAGATCACACTTTATTATGTTTCTTTATTTACAGTACATGATGAATGGTTTTAAGTATGATATGTATAAAAAGGGTTCAAGTTGTGAAGATCTAAGTGGGAGTTGAAATAGATCTTATATATGCTAGTTTTTTACATATGTATGTTCCCAAAGACACTAATATGCTATAGTTCTTTCCTGGATCATAATGATATCTTATTAACATTAATATAAAAAATTTAATAATTATTTATGTAAATTTTGGGCCTCTATAACAAAAATATTTCAAATTTATATTTTTTTACATAAGAATAAGGAACTAAGGTTCTAACATCGAAGCAGTTATGCATCCAGTTCAATAAAATAGGCTTTCAAAGATGTTATGCATCCAATTAAATATATCAAATCTGGAAGTGTTTAGAAAAAGAATAATGAAAAATATAAGTTCTTGTATATGAAGTGGTATTAATCTAAAGATATATCTTTTCTTGAGATTATACAGTTGATTTTTAAAAGAAAAATTTGATCCATAAAGGGTTTTGTATACAGTGAGTTGACCAGATTGAGTTCTTCAATGTTTATTCACCTAGTAGATTCTAGATTAGTTGTTCTTGAAGAAGTTTATAAGTTTATTTTGGATATTATCTTTCTAGATCAAAGTGATAGTTCTTTCATATGTTGTTGAATAAATATTCACTAAAAAGAAGACATATCACATCTGATGTTAATGTATTTCATTATAACCATTGGGTGATAGTGGAACCAAAAATAAGTAGTTTATGTGCTATAGATCGTGGGATTATGATAATTATGGAAACCAAAGCCTTATAAAAACTTTATTTTATAATTCTTAACATAATTTTGAAATAAATTGACATTTAATATTTAGAGGTCTAGTGTCTTTAGAAGATTATAAATACAAAAATGTAAACTTAAACATAAAAACATAATATTTATTTAAAACTCCACATAGTGCCCTTGATATCCATGGATGTTTTATAACTACATAGGATATCTTAGGAAAAATATATATGGAAAAGGGAGATATAGAAAGACTAGTAAGGGAATAAACAAGGTAATGAACCTTAAAATGAGAGTCAAGTGACATAACATTATATCATAAAGAAGATGATCATAATCACGAAGACATGAAATAAGGAAATGATATCATAAGATTAGAAAAATTTGGGAACAATATAATACAAGATATCATAAACGTAAGTCAAGGGTCACTCCCAAGATGATCATCATAAAGTGAAAAAATTCCCATGGTGGATTTAGGTTCACTCCCTAATTCCTTACATAACATATCATGAGATATAAAAATTTACCAAATGAATTTTAGGGTAATATAATTCTCATTAAACCTATCATAAAAATTAAAATAATACATATGTGTGCCACATGAGAAAAATAAACCATATATAAATCATAATCATGATCAAACCCATGAGAATTAAGTGGGTTTCATAATTTAGATTCATGGAATTACTGGAGGATAATTCATAAGGATTCCAAAGTGAAGAAGGAATTAAATACTTTGGGATGTTAATATTTGAAAAATAAAAATAGGTCTTGAATATCAAGTTCTAATTTAAATAGTTCATGAGAAATGTCTTAGAGGAGAATGAATAGAAATGTACCACATGAGTGAATCTTTTATGAAATGATTAAAGGATCCTTTCAAAGAACGAGAGAACTTATTATTTTACATAAAACAAGACTTAAAAAATAGGATTATAAATAAAATAATTATGGTTTTTAGAATATATTCATGGTTTAAAATCATTTTTGGGGGTGATGCTCGATATGAGTCAAGAAATCAAAATGTTCCCTTAAACCGTGTTTATATAAAAATGGTAATTTTGATGGGAACTAAAAATATGTATAACCAAAATAATGAAATGTATATTTTAATATATATTTATTTAAGGGAAATAAAATAAAATGAAATAGGTACATGAGAATAATTTTTCACAAAAGGGAGAAAAATAAAGAGAAATTGTAATCAATAAGTCACTAGGGAGGTATAAAAAATACCTTATAATCCAGCTAACACTTCAGTCAAAATTAATTTGAAGAAAATAATATGATTTAAATTAACATATCCCAAGAATTATAATTAAATAAAGTATAAAACATTCATGGTATATTAATTCAAATTTACACCATTGAAAACCGAATCAATGTGTATAAAACATATCATGCCTCAAAGAGAGGAATTTGAGAAACAAAACTTACATATTTTGAAATGTTTGAGTCAAAACCCCCTGAGATAAAGAATATTTAATAGAATATTTAAATTAATTAAATATAATAGAATCATTATTTATAAAAATCATGGGGAATTAGATACAAAATTCCAAATAAATCATTGTGTATAATAAGAAATATGTCTCAATGAGTGAAAATTGAGATAAGAAACCCTTACAGATTAAGGAAAATTCAAATAAAATTTCCTTAAAACAGATAAATACTTAAGTTGAATTTAAAATACCATGAATAAAGATAAAACATGATATCATATATCTAATTAGTAATATATAAACCATTTAAAATAAATTAGGTGTATAAAATAAAATGTTTCTCAAAGAAAAAGATTTTGAGATAAAACACTTATGAATTTTGTTATTTTGAATAAATGGGCATTGGAATCTTGAAAATTATATGGTTATAAAAATCCCATGCATTAAATCATGTAGTATTCTAAAATATATTCTTGGGAATTATATATGTAAAACCATTAAACTTTTTTCCCTAATAAAACCCTTGTTTTAATTATTCTCCTATTTATACTTGAGTTTGGACATGTTTGGGTAAAGACCTGAGGGATTTGTGAAGATTTTGGAAGCTTAAGTATGTTTTGGGAAATATTTCTACCAAAGTAGGAAGTGATATACTGCATTATATAGTATCACACCATATAATGTTTTTATATTCCTTATTATAGGTTTTTTCATCATGTAAGTGTGGTAGAATGATTATTGCACTACAGAGTCAAAGGCTATACCATAGAGTTGAGGGTGATGTAGGGTGTTGTCATAGCCTCTTCCAAGGAGTTCTATTCATGGGGGAATGGCTACACTATGTAACCTTATACCACAACACATATCTCCTCAACGTCAGCTACAAAACCCTGCTCTATGTCAGTTACAACAACTGGAAGAGCTATTCATCAAGCATCAGTATTTAGGAGTCATGACTTTAAATAGTCCATTATGAATTGGTTAAGATAATCCATTTCATAATTGAAGTGGGAGTTTTTATGAGGATTTATAAGGGGTATTTCACATAAATTGAACCTTTGAAACCCCTTACAAATATACCTTTCCCCTTATCAATTTTTCAATTTTATTTAAACTAAAAGGCTATAGAGAGGACTCCACCCCATAGAAATCATCCTACACTACAACTAGTATGGGTTCCTATGTATATCCACACCATAGTCTTCCTACTTACACCACATTGGACACTTTTCCTGTATTCTTTACACCACATCCCTCAATATTATTCCATGGTTGTTTATTTCAATGCACCTCTACCCCATGGTGGCTGATCTTATGTCATGTTGGTGGTTTCCAGTATACCTCCATGCCACAACATCCTACTTGTGCTCTGAGGCCTCACAATTTTGCATAACCTTATGTTTTTTTTCACGATGATCACCCTTGAGTAATTTTTGGATATAATCCTTTGACTTGTATATACTAGACCTAATCTAGAATCCATGAAATGTTGATTTGAACTATTTCTCATAGTACTTGGAGTGTGATTGTGTTCTAGTTTGTGTATGAACATTTTTTAGGTAACAATACTTACGATAAACCTTAATGTGAACATCGACAACTTGAGGTATTAAGTTCTTTACCTCTTAGGGTTTTGTTAAATATATTTCTATATTATAATTTATGCATTAGAATAATATATAACCATTATTGATAAAAACTATATAACTCTATGATTTTGTAGATTATGGAACTATTTTATAACACATTTGACTATGTTCAACATACCAAATTAGTTTTGGAAAAATTGACTGAACAACCCCAAGTGGTTGATGAAAGAAAACAATATAAATAAATGAATGAAAATGACAATAAATAGAACATAAAAAATAAAATATACATGATTTTTTTTGAAATCAAGTATTTAATTAACTTAGTTAGGCTATTAAAGGTATTAGATGAACATAGTAAGCAAGTCGAGACCTGAGATAAGGGAAATTTTGAACTACCCTATTTTACGTTAGGTTATGAATTCTATCTCTGTAACTTAATTTAATTCTATAATATTATCATTTATTTCTTATATATACAATATATAATTTTTATAAATTTATACATAGTTTATTTTATCTTTACTTACTGTGATTCTACATGCGTTTTCAACTTCCCATCTCAATATTTCTCTAAAAAAAGTTTTTTTAAAGGGAAATTTATAATTAAATATTACTTTTCAAATGTAAATATTTTAATGTTTATAACCTTCCATTACTTCTAAAAAACAACTATTTTTGTAAAACCATTCTATCTTATTACGAGTTAAAAAAACCAATTCTAACCTTCTTTAGAGGTTAATGATTCTTGTGATTCATACATATGTTTTTTAATGTATCTATCAGTGACTAGTGAACACAATTGTGTCTAATAAGATGTGTTTTGTTTAATCCATGGATTTTTAGGTTTTAAAGGTTAATGAGACCTTGGAGGATAATTGAGGTAATTTCATGTAATTTGCACCATGAAAAAACTAACCATAGAATGAATGGTTAGAGACTAGTGAAAAGACAAGTAACTTGAAATTTTTTGTTGCGATTAAGATCAAGAAATTTGGCTAGATTAAAGATGATAAGTATTCTCACTATCAAACATGGTTCATGGTGTTCCATGGAATTTTAAGGAAAATAGAAAATTCTTGTGATCTTTGTATGGGTCTTCTAAAAAATTGTTGAGTGTGTCATAATGTTAAAGACCCTTCATGGCATGACCAAAGAAATTCCAAGTGAAAATGAATCTAACCATAGCCAAAACCCACATGAGATTATACCAGTCGAGTATCCCGTTGATTTTCGATCATATGTACCAGCCGAGTATTTTAAAGACGAGGGAAGTATTCACCAAATGTGGGTCGATTCTGAGTGAAGGTAAAGATCACATATGGGGAGAAATGTGATCCATTGAGATAAGTCAGTCCCTAGGGGGTTTATTGAGTAATTGGTTATATTATATAGTATTTAAGAAAATTCATATATTCTATAATTTTATATGTAGGATAAATCATCGCTCTTATCATGTCGTGAACCAATTTATCATGATGTGATTTAAGTGATAAGTCTAAAAGCTATGTGTTATTGTTTACACCATGACCGTATCCTTAACACCGTGTAAAATTTTGTAAAGATTCAATGAATGATATATCAATTGATATCTTGGAGGATTCATGCCATGATTTTTTGTAGTGATTAAATTCCAAATTTAAGAAGATATGAGATCCACCAAAAATTCTAGTGTCACATTATGAATAGTTCAAGGTAGAAATAAAGAAATAAGATTATAGTAATTCCTGTTGTGATAAATCTGTTCATTCCATGAAGTTTGATTAAGTATAAAGAATTTTTACTTATAAGAGTTTTAGAGTAGGGACACTTTTTTTGGATTTTCAATTTCAATTTCTCTCTTTTGGATGTTCTTTGGGTTTTACTTTCTTTCCTTATATATTTTTTATGGATTTATACTTGTATCCAAGTATGTTTTTTTATTACCCTTTATTTTGAAATCAATTATACTTCTCTAAAACTCACCCTTAATGATACTTTCCTCACTATTATGATATAATTATTTCTTTAGGGGTGAGGGATTTAGCGTAGAAGGATTAGTGCATCAATAAATCACTAATGTAACTCCCAAAAAATTCAAAGTAGAAAATTTTTATCCAATAATGTGTATGACACGCGACACTAAGAGTGTAAGGGAATATAATATCTAGATAATTTATAATATATTTACTATTTAAAATACATTCAATATATTATATATATTTCAATGTATGAAACACCTATTTATCATATGTTACATGAAAGATCAACTTTCTTCGACGGCTTACATTACACGCAACACTGAGTTTTATCAAACAATAATAAAAATATAATAAGATATAAACTAAACATTAAATTATTATTTATAAATATTAATAACTAAATTATTAAATTTATGGTTTTAAATAAATATAAATTCATTGATTACAAATTAATTTTAAATGAATATAATAACCAATTGAATATAAAAGGAATATTTTTATAGAAAACTATTTTTATGCTCAAAAAGATGTTTCACCCCTATAAAATAAATAAATTAAAATTATTGAGTGGTATTAATATATATATATATATATTATATTCAATAAAATATTTTTGATACTCATCCATTAGATTTGATAATCATAAGATATGAACAAACCCAATATTAAACATAAAACCTTATTTTTATTATGGCACTTTTACTGCTTTTTAATGGAGAACCCATTTTAAATAAAATTTTGACCATTTTGTAAATATAATATATAAAAATAAAGTTCACATTTTATGTATAAACATAAAAATTACGTTAGGGTTAATTATTTTTATTTTTTTTGTGAAGTTTCAATTTTTAATAAAAAGTGAAAAATACTAAATTCTAATTCAAAAATAATTTTTTATCTGATTTATTTATAAGGATAAATAAAATTTTAAATTGGTTGTAAAGTTTAATTAGATAATATTTTTATCAATTAATCCAATATATGTAATTGTAATCAATTTTAGTTTAAAATTAACAATAAAAACATAGCAAATGTTTGGACGTTTTTACTTTAAAACCTCGCATTTTCATCCCGTCTGCGGGATTAAATTTAAATTAATTTATGCCAATTATGTGATTTTAATTTAAAAAAAAGGATTGAATATTTGGAATTATAATAATTTATAATTTCTAATAACTTCATAGATGTTTTTTTCCAAAAATATTAGTGAAAAAAATTAAAATTAATTACAATTATTAATGCAAAATTAAGCTTAATAAAAGAATAAACCTTTATCTTAGGGGCTCAAATGAACTATCCAAATATACAACACATCTTTTACAGCCATAATTAGGTAATTAACCTTAAATAATTTATTTTTGTTAGTTTTTTTATGATTTATTTGGTAAAAACATGGGAGCACCTAACTTGTTTTCAAAAATGCCAAGTGAGTGCTTTTCCTTCCCTATAAAAGTACTCCTCTTCTAACACTTCCTCACACATCTCAAGACACTTTGGATTGAAAAATATATACCAAAATATAACCTATAAATATCTACCCTCATCCTATAATCCTTCTTTGGGAATAAATCAATCCAAGGAAGACCTTTGGTGCAAACCAAAAGGAGTTACCCGATTAAGAGGTAATATCTTTCCTTAAGCGTTTTAGTTTTATTTCCATTATCCACCCCATAAAATATGCTTATTCCATGCTAATATAAAAAATATAGTATCTAAAATATACTAGTATGTTTTTCTTCTAAGGTTTCAACCTACACCGACACACACTTCCATTTAATTGGTAACAAACACACTATTTACGTGTATAGTGAACTACCTCCTCACAAAATAGTAAATGTTAATTTTTACTTTACCACAAATTATGGTGGACATTATGATAGAAAATATGTTTATATATGTTATATATGATATTTATTATATATTTAATCATATTTAATTCTTTTATAACATATACCCTTATAATTTCTTTTTTTGTAAATATGACAACATTGTTGGTGGAAGTGTGGACTACTGCCCCCTCAAAGCAATGTGATTTGTTCACACTATACATGGAATTTATAAAGGATGGTTTTAATTAAAAATATGTGACATAAAAAAAAATTATATTAATTAAATAATTACCTTTATCGAAATATATATATATATATATATATATATATATATATATCATTTTATTTATTACCCTTTCACACACACTAAAAAAGTGATAACGTCATTTGTGGACGTATGGACTACCACCTCCTTGACATGATATGATTACTTTTAAATCACAAGAATTTTATATATACAAGTAGATATGATTAAATAATATGGTATTTATTATATAATTATTATTATTAAAATACATAATGTTACTTACCTTCTTTTAATAATGATTATTGAAAAATGAGGATGTTAGTCATGTATACATAAGACCTACCACATCCATGATTGCAATGTTGGTTAATTTTTCATAACTATATTTAATTATTTATTTCAAAATTATAATATATGTATAAATATGATCATTATTTCATTATTATTATTCTATAGATTTTACATAATGATAACTTGTACTATAATTGATCTACATATTGTTTTCAACACAAAAACCGAATTTGGTCAAAAAACCCTATGTAAACTTAATTTTTCAAATAATTGTACATGAAATGGTAATAAGTGAAATAAAATTTATGATAAAAGTTAAAAATTTTATCAATAAATTAAAACAAATCAATATAAATTTGTTATTCAGGAATATAAAGACACATGAGACAAGTCAGACTCAAGGTAAGAGATTCTCATCTCAATTTTTTAGTTTTGTGAGATAAATGTGATGTTAACCACTCAATTATTTTGTGTTGTTTATATAAAGACCATTTTTATATATTATAACATGAATTAATTTATCTTCATGGTTTTTAAAACATTAATTTAATATTATTCCTTCATGAGGTTTATGATATAAAATGTTTCAAAGTGGGTTGGGAAACTTTGGAATGTTTAAAGTTTATTTTCCTCAATAATAACTTTAATAATCTTTAAATAGTATTTATATTCGAGAATATTGTATGGAAATTGTTCAATACAACCTTTAATTTCCTCTCATATGGTTATTCATGACCATTTTCATGTATTAGTACCATTTTCCACTCTTTGGTACTCAAAATGTTTTAGAAAATATTTTTAATAAAACCGGACTTCATTTATCTCTTTAGTCGAAGAACATGTTTTCTTCTAAAAACCATGTTTTATTAAAATATATTAATTTTTTTTAAAATTATTTGATAAATATATTTTTAATTTATTTGTCTTTTACTAATGTTTTCAAATGAATCTTCTTGTCACTTTTCAAAAAAGGAATTTTTATATCATTTTATCATTTAAAAGGAATATTATTTTACCTTGGATGACTTATATATATTTACCAACCATTATTTATTTAAATATTATTTTTATTATTTAAAAAATTAATTTTTAAATATTTTTTTTCAGAATTTATTTTCAAAGAAAAGGTTTTTAAAAACAAGTGAATATTTTACTCAAGAATATTTAAAAAAATATATTTTATAGTATTTCTATTTATCAATAAAAACAACCCTTTATTTTACTCTATTTAGGATATGTTGTATTAATACCATCTTATTTACTCCTCTATATGATTTATTATTTATTTGGCAAATTATAGTATCCACATTCACTTCCTTGATTTATTTTAATCCCCTTGAAATATTCAATTTGCTTTGATAATTTGACATTGAATTTACCCTAAATATCCATATATTTTTTCATGGATATGATTATTGACTAAACAATATATCATTTTTCATAAGGTTTTTACTTTGAAAATTATTTTATTATTTGGGGAAATATTGATAAACCCATATACTTTATTCAATACAGATATTTTACAAGGCACTTTGTTTAAATAAATGATTTCGACTTGCACTATACGGGTTGAGGACCGATTAATGCAATACCTATGGGTTAGAGACCAGTTAATGAAATATCTATGGGTTGGGGACCAGTTAATGAAATACCCTTGTTTCATAGATATCCACATGAGATGAAATTAGTTAGTGAAAAACCCTTCGAGTTTTTTTTCAAGCAGTATAGATGAGTTTCTACCCATAGTTTTAAACTGTCTTGTGAAAGGTATTGATAGTATAAGTTTTCATGATCAATAAACATGAAATAAAATAATTAAGAATTTAACTCATTTAATTTCAGTTATTATTCATCAATGAGATTTTTCATTGATATATTTATGGATACATTTAATTTTCAGTTCATTGATTGGATTACATGTATTTTAGTTTCTTACCTTTCCATATTGATTTTTCCTTATCTTTTTATTTTAATGGATTGTGTTCCTATTTATTACCTTTAAATATTGTTTATGCACTTACTTATTAGATTTTTGATTAAATGGAATGTTTTTTCAGTTATTTACCATACCATAATTATTACACTCATTGATTCATTATTTATTCCGCTATATTTTTCCCTTACTAATCATTTGAGCTCACCCTTATTATGTTTCTTTCACCAGGAATCCAAGAAGAATAATATGAAATATATTCAAAGATATACTATATGGAATGGAGTTATACTCTAATATACTTATTTATAAAGAAGAAAAAAATTATGTCATAATTAGTGTATTCATTTGTAATACAAGACTCATTTACGAATCTGGTTTACAAAGACTACTAAACTCTTCAGTCCTTTAGAATTTGATTCTTTATAATCATGCTGATATAACCGATAACATACCCCAACTCCAGGCTATCTAGGATTGAGTCACTAAAACTAATCTAAACCATGATAAGTTTATATTATTATTAAATGACATTGGATCTCATTTAAATAATAATACTATATTAAAATATGAACAAGAGGAGGATAAAGGGAGTAAATCCAAGCCATTTGAGTGAATATAGGATCAATAACTCATTTTTATCTTCTACTTTAAGGTTGAGCATAAAGAATATATGTTAGTGAATATATCGAGTCCAATGTATTTTTAGTAGCATAGGTAGAATTAATGAAATTGGAAATAATAAGTTAATTATTCTTGAATGATATAGTAATAAATTCTCCAAACAATCCATGATTGAGAGTAGTGATAAGATTTTATAAAAATACATTGAAATTTATCTTGATCCCCTATTTATATAAATTTTATCTAGTAATCAAAAGAACTTTGTCTGTTTTCATAAGTCCTTGATCCAAAAATTTGTTTATTGAGTCAACATACAATCCAAAAAATTTCAGAGGCTCATAATTTCATTATTTTATTGGTAAGATCTTATAATTCCACTATCCAAATTTCTGTAGTAAGTAAATGATCATAAACAATATATATCATAAACTTTATTATCCCATTAGAAGTAATATAATCATTAGGACCTATTAAGTTTTTGGTTACATTATCAATGAGTCAAGGTGAAATTTGGATAAAATAAGTTGGTTTGATTGGATCATTCTATACTAATTTTTTTTCAGTAATTGTAGGGCCTCTAGTGTATGAGTCAAAATTCTAGCCACTCATTCAAGGAGATCGAATGCTTGAGAGCCAGTCTAGTTTTAGACTAGTATAGAGTGAGTCTTATCTATATAACACTATTTATCATTGTAATAACATCAAAAACTTGATATTCTTGAAGGAATCAATGCTCAATTTTCCCAAATGGAATAATAGAATGGGGTAAACTGATTCCTCATGAGTAAACCATCCTGGATTATAGATTTATATCTATTTATGGGGATTACCTGAGCATTATTATAGCTATAAGCAAGTATTGTAACATAGATATGAATCTTATCCCATTTATATTATCAATAATATTAGGCAATTTAGTTTATTTTGAAGTGAAGATATAAAAAAAACATCTTAAATTTCTTGGAGATCTGTGACACTTTTTATTATAATGGTGTGTCGATAGATGTTATCAGGATAAGGGTGTTTCCATTTTATTTATGAGACTGAGAAAATTACTAGTTTAAAATACAACCCTTAGATTAATCACAACATGGGACAATCTAGAACAAAATTCCAAGGTAAGTGCTTCCCACATTCAAAAACATGGAAATTATAGAGAAACATCTATAAATTTTCCCAAATTGATAATGAATCAACCTGGGAGGCATGAGATAAGTTAAATGAGTTTATAAAGAAATGTAAACACCATTCAAATGAAAATTTTCTTTAGATATAGATATTTTATTATGTATTTTGGCCTCTTATGAGCGCCGTGGTTGATGCCTTAAAGGAAAAAGGACTTATGATGAAGACACCCAAGTTGATAGGGATCTTTCCAATGAGAACATGCATAATTATAGATTGTAGAGGATTATTAATGGAACCTTTATTATAAGTATGTAAAAAGTGGAAGAAACTACTCATTTAGCTACCCAAATAGAAGATCTCATGAAGAAGTCGAAGCCTTTTCAAATTCCACCCCAACATGCACCACAACTAGAAAAAAAACATGGAAGTATAGTCTTGTGAGATGTGTAGAGGTTCACATGCATATAATAAGTGTATTGTGAGATATAAGGATAATCACACCCTTGATTAAAATAATGTGAGTTATAGATGAGGTCTACAACAATTACAAAATAAAAACTCTCAACCCATATTAGTTCATCCCCACAAAGTGAAAATATACGGTTGGCATCAACATCCTAGTGGAGAAAACTACCTAATACAACAAAGACCACTTGGGTATCCACTTACTTCACAAACACCATGAACAACCTAGCTATTTTAACCCAAAAGATCTTAGTAATTATAGATGAAACTCTAATTCTAACAATAATTTAATCCCTGATCACTAGCCCTACTACAACCTTAACTATCCAACCTTGGTAATTTTCTCTCAACCTTAATCCTTAAGGAAGAAAATTTAATGAATATGAAACATATTTAGATGAAAAATTAAATAACTACCCTCCATAAACTCAAGCTTCACGTGGGGAAAATTTCCCAAATACTTTTGGACTAACTACAAAGTACCTTACTAAGTAACATAAAATCTCATGCAAGGGAGGTGTCCAAAGCTATGATTTTGAGATATGTAAAAGAGATATAAGAAAGGATTCCTTGAAAGGAAAAGAATATGGTTGAAAATAATCCACACTAATATGCTAAAATTGAAGAAAAAAGTGGTAAAGTTGAAGAAGAAATAGTTGGAAAAAAATATGGAAGTAAATACAAAACAAGATTTTAAGAAGGAAGTGTACAAGGATAAGTATGGTGAATATATACCCCTGATTGAATAGGATAAATAATAATAATATAAAGCACCAAAACCATAAAAACCACCTTTCCCATTCCCAAAGAGAATGGGGTAAGGGAATTTGGACACTCAATATAAAAAATTATTGGACATGTTTAAATAGATCCACATTAATATTTGATTTACAGAAGCTACTTATCAGATGCCAATATACACATTTTTACTAAAAGAATTATTCTAGAATAAAATATAGATAAAGAATTTTGTATTTATACCACCCATTGTGAAATTATCTATGGTTTTATAAAGAAATATCTTTCTGAAGATGAGAGATAACAATAATTTCTCTATTTCATGTAGCATCGATTCATGTGATTTGGGGAAGTTACTCTGTGATTTGAGAAATGACGTGAAATTGATGCTAATGAGTATATTTAAAAGGTCAGGACTTGAAAATTTAATGCAAACAAGTGTATCATAATATCTTGTGGGTATATTATTAAAATACCCCTAGGGTTTTCAGAGGATGTTCTTATTAAGGATAGGAAATTCATTTCCCCACTTGACTTTATAATTATTGATATAGAGGAAGAAGAAGATATCCAAGTCATCTTTGGGAGACCATTCCTTTCATACAAGAAGAATCTAATAAATGTGAACCATATATGACTCATATTTAGATTTTATGAAGATTAATTGGTGTTTGACTTGGTGAAGGTAGGAAAGAATGGGAATTTTTTTGGCTTCCAAGATGTTTTATTAGATGAAGAAAAAGTAGTTTTTGGGGAGATATATTTGTAGGAGCTATAAAAATAAGAATAGGAGAATATTATAGATATCATATATTATATGTTATATGAAAAGAGAGATCCTACTCAATAATAATAAGAAGATAACAATAGGTAGAATACAATGCAGTGGCTAAAACCGTTAATGAGGTACTCCCACCCAAGGTTTATACCCTCAATTATCAAGACACCAATAATTTAACTAAATCCACTATTGAGTACCATGAGGTACTCCCTTTTTAGGATAAAAAGATAAATTTCGAGAAATCATTAACTCATATTTTATATAGGATCAAGAGGCAAAACCACTTATGATTTTATGTAAAATGATGCATTTTGTCACATGAGGCATAAATTATATAAAATAATTAGTCATACAGTGCACAACCATAAGGTTTTACCTGAATACATGATAAATAAAATCCTCCAACCATAAAGTATACTCAACCCAACCATGTAATAAGGAATTAAGTAGGAGTATCTAAAATTTATGGATACGGAAATTATTTTCTCTATTTTAGATAGTGAATGAGTGGGACCTCTTTATGTGGTGCCTAGGAAGGATGGTATGATAGTGGTAAAGAATTAATGTATTAATATAATATCTCTAAGAAAAAATATTTCATGTTATATATGTTTTGATTAAGTAAAACTAAATTCATCCATATGGAAAGATCACTTCTTATTTCCCTTTATGAATCAAATATTGAAAATATTAGCCGAACATGAAAACTATTATTTTCTTGATAGAGATTCTTGTTAAATCAAATACCAATGGACGAAGATGACTAATAAAATATTTTATTCACTAAACCATATGAAAATTTTTCTTACCATAAGATATATTTTGGTATTTTTAATTCATTGAATAATTTTCAAAAATGCATGGCACACATTTTTCATGATATGTAAGAGGAGTTATTAACGATATTAATGGATGATTTTTCCATATGTGGTATGTATATGAATGTTTTATTGAATAAATTGGATTTGAGGTTGAAGATATGTTAAGAAAAATGTATTAAATTGGGAGAAGTTCCATTTTATGGTACAATAAGGCCTTGTCATTGGGAAAAATATTTCAAATAAATGAATAGAATTTGATCTGATAATGATCAAGATTATAAAGGAACTACCTAAAATTACCATAGTATAAGGGATAATAATATTTCTGGGACATTCATAATTCTACCCCCATTTTGTAAATAATTTCTATAAGATTTCTTGAATTCTTATAAAAATTTTGGTGAAGGGTGTACCATTCAATTTTTATGAGTATTTTAAATAAACCTTTTCTACATTAAAAGGTAATTTGGTGCATCCCTAATCATTATAGACTATAATTAGAAAAATTATTTTTATCTAATATTCAACACAAGTGAGTTCACTATGGGAGCTAATTTAGGATAACGAGATGATCACATTTTTTAACCCATATATTATGATATCTGCACAATCATCAATGCTAAAGTTAATTACACAACCATCTAGTAGTAGATTTTTGGGGTATTCTTTTCTTTCAATAAATGTAGAGTATATCTTATCTTATCTAAAATTATTGTTTTTAATGACCTTCTAGCTTTGAGATATATATTAATTAAAAGGGATTTAGAACCGAGGTTAATATAATGAATCCTATTGTTTAAAGAGTTTAAAATCATTATCAAAGATAATATAGGATAAAAAAAATGTTGTCACTAACCACTTATTAAGGATAAATCTATCAAATATTGAGGAAGAAGAAGAGTTGGATATTCTAGATGAGTTCCTAGATGAAACACTGTTTTATGTGGAATTGTAAGCCAGTCCATGGTTCACTAACATAGTGAATTACTTATACACTGATACTTTGTACTATCACTTATATTACAAAGAAAATAAGTATATTTTAGAAAATTAAACACACTACTACTAGGATGATCCTCTTATTTTCAAACAGTGTTGAGGTGCCCTAACTAGATGCCGTTTATTTGAGGAGGAAGTTCCCAGTGTCCTAGATTTTTTTCATTCATCACTCACTGGGGGACACCATGGGAATGATAATACAATGTGATATATACTCCATAGTGTTTTATTTTAGTTGAAACTTTATCAGTATGCTTGATAGTTTTTGTAAATCTATGATTGTGGTAAAATTATAGCTCATATTGGGAAGAGAAACATGATGCAAAATATCCAATTTTGGAGGTCAAGGTGTTTGACATATGGGGAATTGAATTCATGGGCCCCATTCTAAACTCATTTGTAAGCATATAAATTATAGTATTCATGCATTATGTGTTAATGTGCGTGGATAGGAAGGAAACAACCTTAAATGCTTACAATGTGGTGATGCGATTTTTGAAGAAGAATATCTTTACCCTATTCAGAATTCCCTAATTTCTCATCAGATATCAGGTTACTCATTTTAATAAACACTTAATGTTGGGATTTCAGAAAAAATATAGTGAATCATAAAACACTAACACCCCCTTTCACCTGAAAACTAGCGTGAAAGTGAAGTTATCAAAATGAGAGATAAATAAAATTATAGAAAAGATGGTTAATGGCAGCTGGAAATATTGGACTTGGAAAATTGATAATGAACTTTGGGTACAAAAAACTACTTATAAAAATATATTAGTATGAAACCATGAAATTGTTTTTTCATGAGAATCCCTATCACTCACTAATAGATCTATAAGATCAATCATTTTGGGCTGTCGAGAAAATAAATATGGATTCACAATGTACATGGGAGAAGAGATTTCTAAAACACAACGAATTAGAAGAGATGAGATAAGATGCTTATGAGAATATAAAAATATATAAAAATAAAACCAAAATATTACATGACTAATGAATTAAATGTAGAAACTTCTAATTTATAAATAAATATATTTTATTTAAATCACATTTGAAATTGTTTCCAGGTACAGTAAAGTCACTGTGGTCATGACCATTCATGGAAATTAAAGTATATTCACATGGAACTGTTGAAATTAAAATAGAGAATGAATCAACCTTTTAGGTTAATATAAGATGAATAAATCTATTTACAGAACCCTTCCATGATGTTATTAGTCTATAATAGAATTTTTAAGGGATTGGTTGAAGAGAAGTATAAATCTAAACATTAAATAAAGCACCAAATCAGAGGTAATCCAATTATGTTTTCTTTTTTATTTTTATATTATATTTTAGAGTATATTAGTGGTTTATAGGGTATAAAATATAGAAAATGATTCCCATATTTGTTAGTGTCTTCTTATAATGAAACAATATTGGTTTGGAAAAGAATTATAACAACTAGTTAAAATAATGATGCATAAGTAGTGATTCACGTCATGAAACCTATGAGGAAAAATTTATCCATTCTTCCTCAAAATATATTTAACTATTCACAATATGAGGGATGCGACCCATCGTGTAAACTTTTCGATATCCCGGTCCATAATTTCAAAGGATTTATAATTTCTAAGCCATGGTATGTATAAAGTGAATCACATCACAACACTTCTAAGGGAAATTTCATCACTTCTGTTCAAAAATACAATCAACCATTTATGCCACACAAAATTTGTACTATATATTGAAATATCTTATAGAAAAAATCATATTTTTGGGGATTTTATTATTTCATTGTATACAAAACATTGAAATTAATAGAAATAATTTTTCAAGGGATTTATATCCCATGGAATAACCCTAAAATAAAATATCCCCCTTATTATTATCCCTATCTAGAGCTCTGATAGTTCATGAAACCTCTAGACTAACCATGTTATCCACTCTTCATGAAGGTCATGATCCCACCCTAATGAATCTATTGCAAGGTTTTCCTTTCCCTTTCCTCTTCCCCCAACCAGTTTCCCCCCAGCTCTTCTCTAACCCTTTCCTTTTCATATTTCTCTCCCCAACAATCACACCTTTTATCTTTACCTTTAATATTCCATAAAAACCATATTGTTGTCCTAAATACCCTTCCTAACCAATATAAAGGCTCGTGTCAAACAAGACAAACCCAAACCCCCAACTAAAAATCTTATCACCAAGAATCTATAAAAAACCACAAACCATACAAGAAATAAAAAAATAGAGCATATCCACCTTCATATGACCCCTAAAATATCCCTTCATCTTCTTTACACCCCTCATACCACTATTATTTTGGAAAGGATACCAAATTATTATTCTCTTATCCTTGACTATAATTCAATGAGTCCAAACATAGAGACCTATTCACCTTATTATTGATAAAGATAAATTGAACCAATAAAACTATAGAATTAGTGATTATACAGAATATTTATAAGGAGGATGAATTCATAGAATCTTTCTAGGTGATTCACCTAAATCATATTTTATAGGTTTGATAAAAAACATTAGGGATGTTATTTCATGAATTTTTCTACACATTATAGGTTACCTTATTCTAGATAAATTTTTATTTAGGATAACAATAATGAATCTTATCAATGAAGAAATTTAGATTTGGTTTGGGCATCTACAATGTTGAGTTTTTTGAGACTGAATAGTATAAGAACTCTATTTTGGATCCCAAAAAGGGTATCACATAAAAACTATGGGATAAAATGGAAGTTGATCCAATGGGAAATCATGAATCAAAAACTACCAAAAGTATGCCACTACACAGTCCTCTGCTATAGGTTTTCTGTAAGTCTTTAGCTGATATGTGTTTGGTTTAAGGATATTCCCAAGGGAAAATGATACAACTATATGTTTTTTCATATGAAATACGATACATGATCAGGAAATCCACATTCTATTCTATTTTTTCTCTACTATGAGGGATAGTCTAGGAAGGCTTGAGGCATACTAATGGGTAGAAATTTTATCAAATATCTAGAAAAGAACATTGATTTTTTAGACTATCCTATCCCTATAATCCTTGGGTGACATGTAGATAATTGATTCAAATATTATATTTAATATAGTTATTATGAATAATGTTGGGAAATATTATGAGTGGGCTGATGGGAATGCTTTTATTGAGAGAAATGATCAATATTAGACTACTTCTAGCATTGGTACAACCCCTGCTCAAACTGGGATAGTGGTATCTCTCACATTGGCCTAACCATCTCTACCCACCCACACCATAGTGTTTTGGTTTCATTATCTTAGTTACCTAGTCCAATTAATCATTAAGAACCTCTGGGTTCTATTTTAGGATAAATGGATACCCTTTCTAGAGCCACTGGTGCATCTATTTTATCCTCCTCACTAGTCATCCCATGTTCCACTGACATCTTTATCCAGCAACTGTCTCCTACCACAACCTTTGAAATATATCTTAATCTACCCCCTAAACCTATTTATATTGACACCAATTATTTGTAAGGTTGAGATTCAAGAACATTTCTAATGATATCATTGACCATACTACCCAACAAGTGTTTCTGATTTCTTACTTCTGAAAGGCCATAGTTCCCACTTCCTAGAAAGTAAATATGGTTATTTTAATTGACTCTATTTCCAAATCCATAACTTTTATTCATATTTTAGGGTCCCCAAATGAGAATACCTTGAAAATATTATACTTTATATACAAAGTCTACTAGAAACTAATGATAAGGACACTCTCGATGTGCATCCAATTAAAGCCTTGGCTACCACTTTTAAAAATAAAAGTACTATTCATGAAATTGATACAACTGGCTATATTGAGAAGGAAAATCATGTGTAAGAGAACAAGGATAGGAACCCAAAGTCTTAATATTCTCTCTATACCCAATTATTATTATTTAACTAAACTCATAATGAACATGTACATATTTTCTCTTGAGAATATTGTATTTCTGTTTCATATGGTTTGAATAGATATATAGCCCCATTTTGAAATTTGTCTTAATTAATGTTAATTAATGTTTATCATTATTGAAATAATAAATTTCAAGTGAAGTAATTTGATTTCAGTTCACACATTCATTTTTTCATAACTGAGAAATAGTTTTTAGCCCCACTATAACTAGTCTATTATACACTATTTTTATCTATGGGGGTTTTCTTATCATTTTTATTTTAATATTTATTTCATGGATTTTTTTTCATTGGAATAATTCCACCTTGATATCAAAAATAGAGTAAACTATTTTAATGTTAAGTGTGTGGGGGTGGGGTGAGGGAATATTTAAACTAACTCGGTACACCTCTTGACATTTGTCTTGTCTTCATAGGTCTAAGAGATAATTTCTTTGGATTCATGTTATTATCTTGATAATTTCACAACAACTATGAAATAGAATTGAATGTTTTAGATATAAGTCCAGAATAGAAATTTATTGTTTACTCTTAGGTATAATTTAGTATGATTTATGAATTGAATTTTTGTTTCTGGATTTTAATTCTAAAATTTTGTATTGATGGAATTATTACTTGTTACACATTTATAGTGTGATTTATAATATTTGTTTACAGTCTCAAGATATTTTTGGGCTAAATTTTTTGTATATTATTTTTCATTTGATCTTTTTTAAGAAATCCTGAGACAAATATCACTACCAGAACATTCCTGTTAATCTTACCAAAACATGATGATTTTGAACCACATTTAAATGATTGATTCAATTGATTGAATTATTTTGAGTCCATGTGACCATGAGACCTACCCTATACCTGATTATAGTAAAACCCATATAAATAATTGAATACCTTGATAATAAGATACATTAAAATCTTATATTTTTTTTATACCCTTATTTTTTAGTGTAATTTCAAGAATATTTCATTTGAGAATATAAAGAGGGGTGGGTGTTTCATGGTAATATTGGGTTAGGATTACATGTTTAAGTGTGTGGGAGTTAACTTGGATATTTTGGGAAGGTTTCATAGCTTATTATCATTTTATATGTGTAATACTATGAATTTTAAAAAAAATAAAAAAATGAAAACAAGAAAAAAATTGGGAAAAGAAAAATGGGAAAAAGTAAGAATGTAGGATACATGAGATTGACCTATAACAAGAAAAAACTCCCCTATTCTTGTAATAAATATTCTAATTAGTGCTTCTTGGAGATTGATAGTGGGAATTGAGGTTATAGTGTTTTTTACTTTTAAGGGTGTGAGACATTATCTTTAAAATATTATACATTTTTAAAAAAATTGTGAAAGGAAATATTTTGAGTTGAAAAGATTAGTTTTATCATTATTTTAAATGTTTTGTTATCAACCTCATTTTAAAATAGAAGTATGAAATGGGTAATTTTGTATTTTTAAGGGGATTTAAATGAGGAATTAATTTCATCAAGCTAACTTGAATATGATGCATTATGATTTAAGAATTAAAACCTCCTTTTCCAGCCTCTAATTTTATTTTTTTTACATTATGACCCAGAAAATGTTAACCATTGATTAATTAGTGCCTTAATGAAAAAGTACTCATGATATGTGTGGTTTTATTTATATGTAGAGTGATAGGCTGATTACAATCCTAGGAACAGGTTGTGTACACTTGATATTATGTATAACTCTATTTTCATATGATCTTGAGTGTTGAGTGAAAATAATTTGGAATGTTAAATCAAATAATGGATATGGGTGTTAAGGAAAAGTTGGGAGACCAATTATAGATTTAAGGAGGGATTAGAATGGAAGTCCAATTATAAAACATGAATCGTTTCCCAGGGGAATGAGTTATTGATATTTAATGTCCTTTTAGTTAATAAATCGTTCCATTGGCATGATTATATTTGATAATCTTTGTTTGGTGTGTACTATCCTGTAGAATACATGTTGATATACATATTTCTTGAGGAAATTTTTTTTATAAGTTTGGGGAAAATTGACACTTGTGATTCATGTATATGTTTTTAATGATTTTCTCTCATATTTTTAAAACTAATTCTATCTAATGAGGTAATGTTTTGTTGAATAATTGTATTTTTGAGGTTCTTATAACCACCAAGGCCTTGGGAAAAAAATTAAGGTAATTTTAGGTGATTCACATCGTGAAAGTCTAGATTCAATGTGAATGGTTACAGAAAATATGAAAAATAAGGAACTTGGAGATTTATGTTATGATTGAGATCAAGAAAGGGGACCATATAGGAAATAATAAGTATTCACACTATGAAACATGATTTTCATTGTGCCATAGAATTTTAAGGAAAATGGATAATACCTGTGATCTTGATAAGTGTCATCCCATCAATAGTTGAGCTTTATGCATCACAACACATCCTTTGTGATGACATCAAATAAATTAGTAGTAAAAATGATTACATACAATATTGGAAGATATATAAGATCATTCCATCTAAGAATTTGGTCGATCATTAACCCTTGGTACTAGGAAAGTGTTTTACAGATAAAATAAGTATACACTCTTCATGGGTTGCCATTGAGTAGTGGAGAAGATAATTTGTAAGGAAACACATGACCCACCATAATAGGCCAGTCCCTAAAGGACTTATTAAGTGGTTGGTTTCAAAATATTGTATTTAATAAAATTCCTTAATTTTTAAATTTTCAATGCGGGATAGATAATCACTATTATCATTCCAAAAACCAATTTATCATGCCATTATTAGAGTGAAAAGTTCAGGAATCTAAGATTTGACATTTATATAGTTACCCGTTACTTCACGCCATGATTTTTTTATCAATATTCAAAAGATGAGATCTCATATTAATTTCCAAAGACTTTAATAGATGATTTATAAGTGATATTGAAGTTTTAATTGAGGATGATTTTAAATATTCCATAAAATAATGGGTTTTAATATAAATAGTTTGAAAAAAAATAAAGGAAAAGGATCCTAAAACTTCACGCTGAAATTGATCCTTTCATGATGTGAAGGGTTTTTAAGTATAAAATGTAGTGACTACCATGGCTTGGAGAGGAGGGACACTTTTATTAGATGTTCACTTTCATTTTCTTCTTTTTTGGACATTCTATGGTGTTTAATTTCATTTCTCTACTTTGTTTTGGAATTATAATTGTATCCAAGTAAATTCTTTTTATTCATATATAATTTTTTTTGTGAATTCAATTTTTATTCCTTAAAAATCACCCTTTAATATTTTCTCTCCATGAGTTGTGGTGTTACCCACTTTCATGTGTTTCTAGTATCTTGAGGGTGAGGAGTAGAGTTTATAAGGATGAGTGTATAAGTGAATCACAAATATTAATCATCATAGCTTAATTTTATTAGTAAATAGATTTGGTAATCATTTAAATAATATTCCATAACACAAATATGATCAATAGGATTGTAAAGAGAGGATCACCAATCTAGTCTAGTGAATCAAGTTAGTATCAATAACACATATTTGTCTTATTCTTTATGTTTTGATCATAAAGAATCTATGTTAGTGAATCTCTCAATGCCAAGGGATTTTTAGTATCCTAAGTAGAATTATCCAAATTGGAGATAAGTGTTTAATGATTTATCAATGACTTTGTGGCCAACACTTCAACTAGTCCATTAATGATAAGAGTGATAATATTTTCTAAAAATAATTTAAAATGGATATTGATCCTATATTTCCATAAATATTTTTTCTTCATAAATAAATTTAGTTTTTTATTAATATATTTGTGAAAATAATTGATAATTGAGTCAAAATTTTAACCAACAATCTCCAAAGGCTCAAAATTCAAGATTCTTCATGGTATTATCTCAGAATTATACTATATATTCTATTATATTTAATATATAATTAGAAAAAATAAAATAAAAATCCTAATCTTTTTTAGCACATAATAATTAATAACATTATTAGGACCTATCAGTTCTTTACTATTTCCTTAAAATATTGTTTAGTATCTAAAATTTTATACCTACTTCTCCCCTCCTTTATTGTGAATTTAACTTCATATCTAAGACCTTCACCACTTTATAAAAATATAAACGTCTAAAAAATCAATTCCTTATTATCTTGGTAATCATTATGATATATAATTTGGTTATGATTAGTGATATTATTATGTAACACATTCCTTTTTCATGGGTTTCCCTTTTATTTATGTCTAATATAAGACTTTTTTATGTGAAATACATATGAATGTTCATATTACGAAATTATTGGTGGACCCAAAATTATACATCCCCCCAATACATTGGGAAATGTTTTCATCTCTTTAGATATCATGCATGGTGCACATTAAATAATCCTAGAACACTATGCTATGTTGTCTTTATAGTGATCCATGAATTATGTTTTTAATGTCACCTTTTATATTATTATCACATCCCTTGTATTTTATGATTGTATTATATTTACTCCTTTATATCATGATTCCATGTGATTATTACCTTTTATGAAATTATGTCATACCTCTTTGATCTTATAGTATATTTCATTATCATGTTTGTTCCCTTATTGGGATTTATAGATCACCCTTTTCTTTATGCATGCCCCAGGGTATCCTTTAAAGTAATAACATAAGAAAGGGACTTAATATAACCTTAACTAGATCAAATTAAAGTTGAATTATTTTCTTTCTACATTGATTTATTGTGCATATAATCTTTAAAATACACCAAAGACCTATATTTATGGGTTTTTATAGAATATTTGTTAAAACTTATGTAATAACATGTGCATGATAAATGGGTTTCTATAGTTGTTATAAAAAATGTCATTTTATTTTTTGGGATTAGGTTAGAGAACCTAATGTGAATAGGCTATGAATAAACTAGATTAAAACCTATAAACTCTTAAGATAAGGTATAAATGAAACTTATGTGTTATTTTAAAATATTTTTTCTTAAAGTTAATAGTTTTCCTTATAATATGATTATTAATTTTAGTATTCACATCCCTAAAAGTTCTTATTTTAGTAAATTTATAAAAATATGAGGAATTGTTCCAATAATCTATGTGATGGACAATATAATTATTTCCATATTGAGATGCCTAATTTGATGCGAGTGGGAGTTGAAAACTTCATGAAGGTTCTTGCACACCGGAATAGGGTTATGAATAATAAATTGAATTATGTGTAATTCCCCAATTCTCCCAAGATAGAATAAGATATAATTTATTAAATTATGTGACAAAGGCCTCCCACTTTTAGTAAATATTCTGATCCCTTGATTATAGAAAAATGGATAAAAACCATTGACAAGATATTCCCTTTCCTATAATACTATAATAATTATAAATTTTATTAGAAATTTATAATTTATATGGATAAGATAATCAATTCTATAAACTAGTCAAGAATATAAACCCTAAGGAACTTATCAATGTAGTGGTATGTATTCATGAAAATGTTTTTCAATGAATATTTTCCTTTCACTCTCTATTTTAAAATTGAGGGGGTGTTTCTTAGACCCGAGAAAAGTGAGGAAGAATCAATTAGGTATTATGAGATAAAATTCACAAAATCTTACAATGTACATCTATAGCTTTGTAATTGACTCTAAAACTATGGTTGATCGCTTCTTTAGTGGACTAAAGTTTATTCTTAAAAAAATATTTATCTATTCATGATTTTTTTATCTCTAAGGAAGTAATAATATATGCCCTTAAAGTTCAGTTGGGGATTAGTGATTCTTAAGGGTCTCTTGGGGATAGAGATAAAAAGTAGAAAATTAAGTTCAATTCTATAGGGTAAATGAATAAATATAAAAGAGGGAAGAAAATCCAACTACCCACATGTCATAAATGTGGGTAGAGTAATATGGGAAACTAACTTAAGGGAATAAAGAGATGATATATTTTTACAGATTATGGGAATAAAGATAATTAATAAAGAAAGTATTTAAAGATAAAAACTAATATATGGAAGAAAAGAAGATCCAATCCATACAACACATATGGTTAAATATTTTAATTACAAGGAATATGGAAACTATGAAAGTTTCTGTACTAAGATTTTTTTCAAAGATAACCAATGAAAATAAATTCTGAGGCAAAGAGTGTATATACACACTTATGGAATTACTACTACTATGGTGGATAATGAAAACAAATTAGTGATAGGTATAATTGTAATTCATTAAATAATATAAAATGTCATATTTGATTATAGTTTTATGAATTATTTCATATCTTGAAGGTATAAATATTCAAACTCCACCTCAAGACATAAATATTAAGTTATTAGTGAAAAAAACAATTTGTGAAGTTGTTTTATATCAAGTATATAAATTTTCCCAAGTTAACTTTTGTGGGATGAATCTCCCAGTAAACCTTATTGTACTGCCTATAGTTGAATTCAATGTTACACTAGTCATGGATTTATTATTTTTATATATAGTAAACATAAAATGTTGGGATAATTAATCCACTTTAATATCAAAAAAATCTATTTCATTAAAATTGAAATAAGGGTTATGACTCTTGTTTGGAAAATCCTCCTTATGTATAGATATTATTTCTATATGAGCAATCACATCTATCATAGACCAACCCAATCCATCCATTAATTAGATGACCAAACTATCCCATGACATACCCAAGAGGTATCCCCAATCCCCCAGGAAGATGAAAAGTTTTAAAGGAATCCCAAGCATTCATTTGAGAAAATTTTTTCTAGATAAATAAATTAAAATAACAATATAAAATTTGGAATGGATACACCATACTTTGGAGGTCCATGCACTAGCAGGAAACAATAAAAAACAATATAAAATTATTAAAACAATTTAAACAAGGAAATACCTCACCCACCCTCCAACTCCCTAACCTAAATTTAGTTTAAAGTCCCACTATTACCTCCAAAAATTTAGTGTGATCCATGAATAATCATAACTAAAAGCAGTAAAGGATTACTTGTCCAGTGTGATAAAAAAATCTAAATAAACAGAACACCGATATACCTCCATGTGAATTTAAAAGTCACCATACAATACTAAAACCTCAATAGTCCATGACTTGTAATAAAATAACTAAAACTCAAAATTGAAATTATAATATAGGTGTGGGTAATAATCTCATTAAATATACAAAGTAAACTGAAAACCATGAACCATCTTGAAATAACCGATCTATTTCTTTTTAGTTTGAAATAAATTATTAAAAATAGGTTTTCTATACAAAATAACATAAAATATAATATCATTTTCTAAACATTTTTATTTTCTTATAATGAAGAAAACACTTCAAAATAATTTATAAGGAAAAGAATTATTTATTTAAAGAACACATTTGAAAACTATCTTTTTTGAAACACTTTTTAAAGGATTTTTTTCAATTCACATTTGAATACCATTATACTAAAGTGAAATAAAACTATGGAAATAATTAAAAGACTATAAATCATGGGTGGTATAAATAAAGGAATAAATAATATGAAGTCATATAGTTAATAATTCAAAATGTTCATCATGGGAGAAACACCTTAAAGTTAATAAGTATAGGGGAAACCTAGAACTAATTTATCTAATTAGGGAGACTCTCAATTATTGGAAATATTTTGTAACACATCACTGGCTAGTTGAAAAGAACATACTTCACTAACTTATCTCATTGAAAGGGATCACATACTGATCTAGGAGCTCCTACCCAAGGACCTAGGGTTCCTATGAATTTTTAATAGTAACAATAACCATAAATAAGATCATAAAAAAAATAAATGGCCAAATAGGATCATATGCAAATAGAACATCCAATTTCTCCAAGAAAATCCCACAAAACTTTCCATTGGAAATCAATAAATGGCTTAAATATTTATTTGGAAGGTTACAATAGGGCCTTATTATTTATTTTATAAATGTACTTAAAATACCAATTATAAACCAAGTTTGAACATAAAATTTAAATTACAAAATCACCATTTTATCATTATACTTATACATTCACACACACAAATATTTACATATGTCTCTCATTGAAAAAATTCAAATATTTATGTGAAAATTTTGAAATATAAATATAAATATACATATATATATATGTATGTATATATATGTATGTATGTATAAAAATGTATTTTATTATAACTATCAATTAAATGAAAATATTTGTGAAAAAATATCATTTTTATTCAAATTTTTTGAAATATTCTCATAACACTTAAAATTTCAGGTTTTACTTGAAATGAAAACTAAAACATAGACAGATTAATGTGAATTTAATTTAAAAAAACATTTTAAAATTTTATAAATCATTTACAAAGGACATTCAGGTTTTTTTTAAACATTCAATGTGTGAGATTAATTAAAACAAATTTTTACCGTGCTTTAAACATTGATAAATCCTTTAAATTTGAATAAAAATAAATTGAAACTAGATTTTAATTTTAATAATTCTCTAAAAAATTTTATATAATTATTTAAAATTAAATAAGGGGATTAAAAATGCCATAAATTAATGTTTATAGAATTTAAATGCTAAATACAAGGGGAAACCTACCCTAAATTGAGAAAAACTAATAACATTTGGTGAAAATTGCTAAAATTATCCTCATGATAGGTGTAAGATCCTAAATTTGTATAGGTATGTCTCTCTCTGAGTTTTTCATTAAATTTTATTTTGGTTTTGTTTTCTTCATGAATGTCTATCGTTTGAATAAATTCAGTGTTAGGTTGCAAGAAAACTTGAGAAAACTGGATCAGATCCATGTGGAGAGATTTGTTGGGGAGAATGACCTAAATTTCAAAGATTTATACATTTATAAGATAATAGAGTCAGATTAAAAATGGGTTATGTGTTAAAATAGGTTCTTGGTAAGTTGAGAATATTTAAAAGGTGTTCAGGTTGTTTAAAGGGAAAATGGGATTAAAAACCATATGAAGAACATTTAAACACCATGTAAATAGATTGTATGTTGTTTAATTTTTGGATATTTTTAATAAAATAAATACAAGGTGATGAGGTTTTCATCATATCCCATTAAAAATATTTATATGGAATGAAACTACATTACACGCCGTGTAATTCCTCGACCTACTATTTTAAACAATCCGTGAGGCTGAATTTTCATTTCACCATGCTGCTGATCCTATCCTCCTGACCCTAGGAAATATTTCCGATGAATTTGGGGTGCCAAATTTCTTTCTGGACATCCCGATAATAGCTCAAATCCCTAGTAATTCTTTTCAGTTAGGTTTCTTCCCTCTCTCCCACTTCTTCCAACTGTTGTAGTGAAATCCTTTGACTGATTGTGTTGTTGGTTTTGATCTTGATTAGTTTTGATCTAGGATCCTATTTTAAATCATTCACACGTTTTTAATCAAGGGTTTTTGTCATTTTAAGAATTTATGGATCATTAGTTAAAAGTAAAGGGATAAATATTAACCTGAAGGTTTGATAATTTCCTAGTTTATGCAATATTGTGATTGCACCAGCATAGCGTGCACCCAAATAAATTAAATAAATTAATGAGATTATTATTTAACTTCTTTGGTTTCAATTGGCTTATGAAATAGCTTATGGTTACCCATAAGATGAGTAAACATGAATGTAATTGAATTTTATAATAGCTTAAAGTGGGTTTATAATGACTTTTTACCTTATGTGATTGCTTGTTTTAGAATTCATATATTGTGACTTTTGATTATTGATATAACTGTTAATAAATTGTGATTTAAATTGATGTGGAATATGAAAGATAAATGGTAATTCACATAATTAACCATTTATAGCTTTGATGGGATATTGTGATATCCATTCTATATGATAAGACTTCCGTGCCATGCTAAAATGCTTATATATCGGCCTTGACCCAGGAACTTTCACACTTATATATTGTAATTATAATATTGAGAATTAATGACCTAATAACATGCTTTAATACTTATAGAGAGTGTGTTATGACCAGTCCCATATTATAATTCTTATTGGGATTTGACCTGGATTTTTGTGACTATACCATGGTTATATGGTTGTAGTTGGTATGATTATAATATATAATCAGAGATATTCTAGCATGGAACCAAAGCAGGTTATTTTACCTTGGTTATATGGTTGTGGTTGTAATGGTCATAAGACATGCTCAGAGATATTCCAACACGGAGATGAAGCATGTAGTTGTTGTATTTTATTTATTGTTTAATTAATTAATACACCAATTTATCACTTTATTGGATACACTTCTTATCAGAATAGTTAGTTTAGAAATGGTGGTTTTGACTTACTGAGATATAGTAATGCCCTATTTAGTCTTCCATTAGGTACCAGAGCAGATTATGTGGACACAAGTTTGGATAAGGGAAAGGGACCTTGCCATTGAGTACTTGTTTGCTGAAAGTATGGAGTTTGGAGGTGGGGATGATATGGGGTTTGAGAATGGGGACTATTTTAGTTTTTCTTTGAGTCTTCTAGACTTTTACTCATATTTTTTGTTTCATGAAATTTAGTTATATTCTAGTATGTAATTACATTATTCCTTTTTATTTATTGAATTATTCAGTTTTATCTTATTCTGCTGTTTCTATACTATGATTTTATTTTGTTTATATGGTTTATTTTTTTACTTCTATGACACTTTACACTAGGGGTTATAGTTTTCCCACTATATATTTCACACCTCCACTACTAGTTAGTTGCCTCTGGTGTACAGGGTGGTGTGCTTGAGGTCTCATAACCAACTCTTTTTAGCCACATGAAAGAGTTCTAGATTAAGGGACATTAAAAAGTGGTATCAAAGGAAGGTGTTATTTTATTATAATTTTCTATTTGGGAAAGGTAGAAAAAAGACTAGGATGTGTTGGGTACTGATAATGAGTTTGTGCATGGGATAGATAACCCATGTATAGGGGAAAATATGAGTACCCAAGGATGGGATTGATGTTTTTACTGTGTGCTTATTATAATTGATGTTATTTCACCTTGGGTGATTTACATGTTGTGTGAGGTTATTATTTTATGATGTTACTATTTCTTGATTTTTTTACTCATATGCTAGTATAACACAAGATGAGAATACATGCATCATAATAGGCACATAGGGATATATTGACATGCATTTTTTATAATAGGGGAATATCTATTTTTTTTCATGTGACATATACATTCTTATTGAGCTATGATATGAGATATTTGTTTCATTGGATAATTTAAATGAATTGATTTTTCATTCTAAAATACTTTTAATCTTTTTTTAGAGAGTCCATGAGTCATTGGTTATCTGTTGTAGTCATTTGTTGAGGTTGAAGTTGTTGTTATCCAGTTCTATAAGATGTACATTTGTCTTATAGAGAAAATGATTCCTCATCATCTTTGACTTGAGCATTAGGGGAGTGAAAATCAAAACACTATTAACATTGTTGAACTAGGTAATCCTACTGTTCCTAAGGATAGAATGGATGTTAAACTTTATGAAAGCTTCCCAAGGGTCTTGGGAGATATTGAAAGGGAGACTCTTCATACCATTAATTCCATGTATGAGTTAACAAAAGTGTTTCAGCTACAACATCTGCTAATGTTTACTGGGAAGTGGGACCCTATGTAGCCGAGTTATGGATCAATTAAGTATAGATAATATTCAAGTATCCTAAAATACCAACAAATAGGAGTGTGAAGCTTGTTTCATATATGCTTCATGTACCTGCCAAGAATTGGGGGGATATTCTATAGGAATATAGGAAATAAGATGATCTATTTTGGGAGGAACTTGAGGTGAAGTACCTGAACCATTTATACCCTGATACATTGAGGGATGAAAAACATCATGAGTTTATGCATTTGATGTAAGAGGTCATGTAAGTGATGTACTGTGTTAGAAATTTCACTGACCTGCAGCACTTTGTGCCATCTTTGGAAGCCGATGAGATCACTAGGGAGAGACATTTTTAGGAAGATATTTTCTATGAAATCAGGTTGTAGGTAAACATATTCTATTTAATAAACCTTTATAATGTTATGAACTATATATTAATCATGGAAGGGAATCTCAGAGAGGCCCTGAGCAATGACTATGTTATTTAAGTAGGGTGATCTGGCCACTCTTCTTTGAGTGGAAAGAATCACCGCTACGAAAATTTCCACCAAGGTAGTAGTGGGTTTTGAAGTCAGGGTAGTAGAGAGAAACCTTAAGACTATGTTCCATTCTAGTGCTATCAGTGTGTAAATATTGGTCACAATCACCCACAGTGTTGTTACCCCATAGTTAAATGTCGTATCTTTAGAAGAATGAGTCATCTAAAGATGTTATGTATGAAATTTTCATAGAAAACCAATGGAAGGGGATCAGAATAGGCACCTAAGTTGGGAAGGGGCTCATGTACCCCTTAGTAGGATAGTAGTTGGATTTCCACTAGCCATTCAGGATAAGATAGGGGACGTGGCACACTAGTGCCTAAACAGAAGTACCAGGAAAGGGAAATATCTCAGGTTAGTTAGAATAGAACCTAGGTTATAGGGATAAGTTAGTTGCATGTTATGAAGACTAATCTAATTATCATGGATGTAGGACCATCAACCATTAGAGGTATGATTCTTGTATCATCTACCTTATCTTGTGTTTTGTTTTATACAAGAGTATCACATTATTTTATATCTTCTCTTTTTTAAAATAGTTTGGGATTGGATATGGAAATATTGGATGATTTTTTAACCATTGATGCACCATTGGGATTGTGGTAATATAATATCAAACTTTTCAAGGCTTGTTATCTACATATTGGTGGTTATCATTTATTTTGGGAACCATTTGTGCTAGAAATGACAGGCTTTAACTTGATTCTTGGCATGTATTGGTTAGTTCTATTCTGGTATCACATCGACTTATACATTAATATATTTACCTTTCTATATCAAGGAGAAGTCATATATTCTCACCAGGGTGAGTGAGATATTTAATATAGTCATGCAGGACCAATTCAATGTAGATTGGATTTTCTTATGGCTCAAATATCCGGTCTTTCTCTAGATAATTGTGGAATGTAGAAGAATTTTTTCCTCTAGTGGTAGAATATTTTCAGGATGAATTTATTGATGAGTTTTATGGTTTATCACCTAAGTGATAGATTGAGTTCATAGTTGAGTTAGTGTCAGGATCAGATCCAATTTCCACACCACCTTATAGAATGGGACTAGTAGAGTTTCTGGAGTTGAAAGTTCAGTTGGAAGATCTAGAATATAAAGGATTCATACAACCTAGTACTTCTCCTTGGGGTTATCTAGCTCTCTTTTCCAATAAGGATGATAATTATTTTTTTATGTTTAGATTATCCTAGGTTGATCTAGATAATAGTCAAGAACTGATATCCTCTTTTGCTCATTGATGATCTTTTTGATCAGTTGAGAGGTGCTAAGATCATCTCCAAGATTGATTTGAGATTAAGCTACTATATGTTGAGGCCGAGACCAATGGAAATACATTAGTATGCTTTTAGGAGTAGGTATGTATTGTTTGAATTCATAGATATTTCTTTTGGGTAGAATAATGCACCGATGATATTCATAGCCTTGATGAATAGTATCTTTCATCCTTTTAAAGACTGTTTTGTGGTGGTTTTTGTTGACGATATCTCAGTGTACTCTTAGTTATTATAAAATCATTCAAAACAAATAAAAATTTCCCTGAGTACATTGAGAAAATATTGGGTTTATGTCAAGCTAACCAAATGTAGTTTTTGGATTAATAAAGTTCACTTCTTGGGATATGTCATCTTAGAGGCAAGAGTTTCAGTGGACCTAGAGAAATTCAAAACCATGGTATATTGGTAACAACCCATGAACGCCTTTGAGATTCAGATATTTCTGAGTTTAGAATGTTATTATTGGTGGTTTATCCATGCTTTCTAACATTTGATAGTACCATGTCTGGGATGACCAAGAAAGAGAGGATTTTTTTGGTATGATGCTTGCGGGAAAGCATTTCAAGAGTCTAAAGGAAGGCCGATCTTAAAACCTATCCTCAATTTTCCTATGCAAGGTAAATAATATTCCATGTAAAGTGATGTATCCATAGTTATAATTAGAGGATTTATAATGCATGAGGATTGAGTGGTTACTTATGAATCCAAATAGCTGATACCACATGAGAGGAATTACCCTACTCCTGATCTAGAGTTAGCAGTAGTGGTACATTCCCTGATATGTTGGAGACACTATCTCATGATTTATAGGTTTGTGGAATACAAAGACCAAAAGAACCTCAAGTATGTATTTTCTTAATGAAACCTAGACCTTTGACATACAAGTTGGGTTGAGTATCTATTGATTTTAGAATTTGAATTGGATTATACACCAGGCAATAGAAACTTCACTTCTGATGATTTGAGACAAAAGATATAGACATAGGTAATATGGGAGTCTTGTGATGAGTGGAAGATAGTCTCCATTTTTACAAACAAGCATCTTGATGTTCAGGAGTCTTAGAGATGGATTTCTCTGACTTCGACATCTGTTATACTCATACTTTTAGAATTGGATTTAGATCGATAAGTTGTCTAATCCATAGGGGTTAGTTCTGAGAGAAAAGTTATGTGGTGGTGAGACACCATTGGGATGGTCTCTTAGTAGTGGAAATTCTATTCTTTTCCAAGTCCGAGTGCAGATTCATATGGGCTTACATAAATAGATGTTGAGGGAGTTTCATGATTCTAGATGAGTGGTTCATCCTAGATTAAAAAAGTTATATCATGATCTCCATAGACAATACTGCTAGTCGGGAATGAAAAATGATGTGCAATATTTGTGGCTAAATGCTTCACTTGTCACTAGGTGAAATCCAAGCATCAAATGTAAGATAGGATTTTTTAGACCCTTCCTATTCGTGAATTGAAATGGGATGATGTCACAATAGATGTTGTGACAGGATTACACAGGAAAACCCATAAGAAAGATTTTGTATGGGTTGTTTTGGATTGAATGAATAAGGTATCCCACTTGTTACCTATCATATAATCCTTCATATTTTATGATCTGGATAGTCTTTATGTGCGTGAGGTGATTCAATTACATAGTGTTCTAAGGAGTATCTTTTTAGATAGAGATCCTTGTTTCACATCATGTTTCTAGAAGGTTATTAATAAGCATCTAGATCATGAGTTATTTTGAGAACAACATATCATCCATAGAATAATGGTCAATCTGAATGAACAATTCAGGTTCTGGAGGATATGTTGCAAGCTTGTGTTTTTGATTTTGGTAGTTCATGGGAGCCATATATGGAACTCATGGAGCTTTCATATAATAATAAATTATATGAATTGATATAAATGTAACCTTTTGAAGATTTTTTATGGTAGTAAATGCTGTTAACCTCTTTATTGGATGGAGATAGGCGATTCAACACTTTTTGGGCCTAGTCTCATTAAAGAGACATCTCAACAGATTTAGTTAATCAGACAACGGTTGGTGACTACGCATAACAGGCATAAATTTTATGCTGACCATCAGAGATGACCTATGTAATTTGAGGTTGGCAATAATGTTTTCCTTTGGGTGTCATCTAGGTTGGGGAAACGTTGTATTAGGAAATAATAAAAGATAGTGCCTGAGTTTTTTGGGCTGTTTGAGATATTGGAAAGGGTTAGACCATTGGAATATCATTCAACCCTTCCACAATGCTATAATTAAATGAACAATGTTTTCTATTTATTGTAGCTACATAGTTGTCATCCAAATTCTTCCCATGTGATATATGTAGTAGATATCAAGCTTTGTGATGATGCATCATTTTTGGATCATTCGATACAAGTTATGAATCGTAGTGAGAAATATCACTGAGGTAGGACTATACTATTTGTTTGAGTTCAAAGGTATCATGGGTGATTTTAGGAGTAGACCTATGAGAGGGAGTATAATATATGAACATAGTGTCTATAGTTATTTTTTGAGACCTCATGGTTATTCTTGGAGAAGCTCGGGGATGAGTTGTTATAAGTTGGGGAGGTTGTAAGATACCATATTTTTCTAATTAGGTTTATCTCTAAGTTTTTCGTTAACTTTTATTTCAGTTTTTTTCTTCATGGATATATGTAATTTAAATAAACATTGTCTTATATTGCATGAAAACTTGAGAAAACTGGAGTAGATCCCCATGAATAGATGTTTTTGGGGAAAATGAACTAAAGTTTAGGGATGTATTCTTGTTTGAGGTAATGGAGTATGGGTATAAAAGGGTTTAGTGTTAACATGGTTTCTTGGTTAGTTAAGAATATTTGAAAGGGGTTTGAGTTATTTAATGGGAAAATGGTAGAAAAACCATCTGCATAACATCTACATTCCATGTAAAAGGATTACATGTCATGTAATGTTTACGTGTTTTTAAAAAAATAAATCCAAGGTGATGGGTTTTTTGGAGTATCCCATTAAAAATATTTACATGAAGTGTAACTATATTACACACCCTGTAATTCTGTAACCTGTTGTTTTAAACACATTGTGCAACCAAATTTTAATTTTATCCCATTTTAGATTATCTCATCTCAACCATATGGCATCTTCCAGAAAAGTTTGGAGTACCAACCTTCTATCTAGATGTCTCAAGAATTAATTTATCTCAAGTAATTATTTTCAATTATCTTTATTCCCTCTCTCCCTCTTCTTCCAACCATTATGGTGAAATCCTTTGATCGATTGCACTATTGGTTTTGATCTTGATCAATTTTTATCTAGGAACCACTTTGAGATAAGCTTAACCTTCTTCATGGAAATTTTCCATTAGAATCATTGTTGGATCGTTAGTTAAAGGTAGGGTGTCTAAATCTTAACCCTATGGTTTGATAATTTTCATGTTTATGAAATATTGTGATTACACCAATGAAGGGTGCACCCAAATCAATTAAAGAAATGAAATATATTATTATTTTAAGTCCTTTGGTTTCAATTGGATTTTGAAATGGCTTATAGTTTCCTGTGAGATGAGTGAACATGAATATAATTGAGTTGGATAATGGATTAAAGTGGGTTTAGTATGACTTGTGACATTATGTGATTTCTTGATATAGAATCCCAAAGTTTCTGTTTTTTCTTATTAATATAAATATTAATCAATTGTGATTTAAATTGAAGTGGTATATGAAATATAAATGGTAATTTTCATAATTAATCATTTTTATTTTTAATGTGATATTATGATATCCATGCTATATGATAGGACTTGTGTTCCATTATGAATTGATTATATATCGTTCTTAAACCTTGAACTTGCACACTTATATGTTATAATGGTTATATTGAGCAGGATCATCCTTGTACCATAATTTAGTAGTTATAGAGAGTGGTCTATGCCTAGTCCAATAGTGTAATTATTATAGGGGTTTGAGTTGAATGAATTAATGCTTATTGGGATTTGACCTAGATTGTTGTGACTATAAAATGGTTATATGGTTGTGGTTAGCATGGTTGTAAAACATGCTCAGAGACATTCCAAAATAATGTATAAGTAGGTTATTTTACATTGGTTATATGGTTCTAGTTAGAATAGTCGTAATACATGCTCAGATTTATTCCATCACAGAGCCAAAGTAGGTGGTTGTTGTATTTTATTAATTGTTGAATTAATTAATACACTTTTTTATCACTTTATTTCATACACTTATTATCATACTATTTAGTTTAGATACGTTGCTGTTAACCTACTGAGTTATACTCAAACCATATTTAGGCCTCCATTTGGTACCTCGACAGATTATGTGGAGGAAAGGTTCGACAAGGGAAAGGGAACTTCATGTTTATTACTTGTTTGTTGGTGGGCTAGAGTTTATAGGTGGTACTGATGTGGGGTTTAGGGCCAAGGACTTTTTGAATCTTTTTTTGAGTATACTAGTATGTTACTTGTACTATTTCTATCATGACATTTAGTTACATTATAACAATTCATAACGTTATTCCTTATTATTTATTATATTATTCATTTGTATCTTCTTATTATCTTCTGTTATGTCTGTAGTTTGATTTTATTTTTTTATAAGGTTTATTTTCTGCTACTATGACACTTGACACCAGGGGGTATAGTCTTCCCACTATACATTTCACACCCTTGTTTCTATTCATCACCCTATGGTGTACAGGGAGGTTCACTTTAGGTCTAATAACAAACCAATTTTTTCAACGTGAGAGAGTGTTGGGTCGGAACAAAGACGGGAGTGATGGCAAGAGGGGGGGGGGTGAATTTCCTTTTAAAAAATGATAAACAAATTAAAATCAAAGTAACGAATGCAGCGGAAATAAAGGAGGCAATCACACAAGAAATTGATAACGGAGTTCGGCCAAAACCCGGCCTACGTCTCCGCTCCCAACTCAACCGTTGAGAGATTCCTACCGCTTTCTTTTCAATGGTTTTAGCAAGAAACCCACTAGGATTTGAGGTAGCACTAGGACCTATTACAGCTTGCTTTTGAGTGGTTAAGCAAGAACCCACTTGCTTTTAATGGTTTAGCAAGAACCCACTATCCTTCTTACAGGTGAAGGATAGCTCACCTATGTCTCAAGCTATTTAAAGGAAAGCTTGGTAACCTTTTCACACCTTAATGGTGATGTGAAACCCAAAAGAAAGAGGGGATGAGAAAGAGTTTGGGGTTTGTAGGCACAAACCCAAATTTAAGCTCAAAAAGATAAATACAATAAAACCCGTAATTGGAGAAGCCTTGGGCGCCTTTGATTGATTGATGATGTTTGAAGGCCGCTTCCAAGCTTCTTTGGTGGAGCTCTTGGATGTGGAATTGGATGGAGCACTTGGGGTTCCTTGAGGTGTCTCGCCGGAGGATTGCCGAATGATCAACAAAGTGTCCTTGGGCTTGATTTAAGTTCCGGTTAGTGTCCGGGGCTTCCTTGGCCTTTATTTATAGGCATGGAACCCATTGGGGGCCTTCGGAGCCGTTGGATAGGTCTTCGGAGCCGTTGGAGGCCAAAAGAGGGTTGACTGGTCAAAGCCAACGGCTAGTTTGACTGGGCTACCGGCTGGCCGGTACAGCTCCACCGGCTGGCCGGTGCCTTGGATGTTGAGAAGTGCTTCTGCCCAGGAGCCACCGGCTGGCCGGTGAGAAGGCCACCGGCTGGCCGGTGGTGAGACAGTAGGTCTCACTATTGAACCAGGATGCCACCGGTTGGCCGGTGACAGAGCCACAGGCTGACCGGTGGAGCCTGGCAGTGGGCAATGCCTCTGCCAGGTCCACCGGCTGGCCGGTGCCATCACACCGGTTGGCCGGTGGACTGAATTTCAGTCCACTTGATGTACATTCTTGGGCCAATCCTTTGGAAATCTTTTGCCTATCAGCACAAACACTTAAAACACAATTAGATAAACATGATAAGGTGATTGTGATCATGAAAATCAAACAACGAGGGGAACGAGAGGTACAACAGAGAGTTCCAGATTAGGGGACATTACAATAGGTGTAAAAAAACACTAAGTATAGAAAATCATCAAATAAAAACACCTAAACTTGTTAGGGTTTGGAAATTAGGTGTGTATAGTAAGGGGAGAATAGGATACATGGAGGGAACAAGGAATAAAGGTGGAACGAGGTCAGACCTTGAAGATCCAAACTTGTATTTCTAGGAAAAAATCATAAATCACCATGAGAGGAGGAAGAATAAAGGGAGGAGAGGAACACCTAGGGGATCCTGTATATGGGTCATGTGGAAAAAGGAGAGAGAGGGGGAGGGTATTTACCTAGGTTAAAATTGGGGGGACACTTTGGTACACTATTCATGGTTTGACCACATATTTGGCCAAACCATGTGCTCCTTACAAGTAGACTTGTAGTATTTTACATGAGAAGAACACAAAATTAGAGAAACAACGTGTTAACCATTTTTTTTGGATCTGTCTAATAATAGATGTATTTGTATAGTTTTCTCACAGTTTCTATTAGCCATGTGTTAACCATGTGATTTTTCTAAAACTCTAAAATTTTATAAATTTAATTATCCTTAAACCAAAATTCAAGGTAAATTTTAAAAATAATTAAATGAATAAAATAAAAAAGAAATTCAAGGTTTGGGTGTGATGATTCTCCCTACCATATTGTTTTCTTCCCTAGAAAAGGCTTGTGTAAACCAGTTGTTTCACAAATTTTTTTTCAACCCTTATACTAAATATATGACCTTATAAGAATGGATATTGTAAATAATTACTACCAAATATTGACAAAATTATCCTCAAAATAAAAATAAGGAACACAAAAATTATTTGATTCCTTCATAACATGTAATCACTAGGGATATCAAGAGGATTCACGAAGGTCTCAAAACAAAAGTAAGAAAACCCAAGGATCACCATGACTAAAAAGGGGAATAATGGAAATAATCACACATACACATATCAAGTTAGAAAAGAATAAGGATAAACACTATTCTCTTAGGTGGGGGAGGTTAAGGAAGAATCATAAAATGATTCCCTAACAAGAAAACACTGTTTAACCACAAAACATGGAAGACCACACTCTTCCAAAATAAATAAAATTCCCTAAAAAAGTGGTGTGTGGGGGGAGGAACCTTGTTGGTCTCCCCACTATATTATAATTCTCCTAATTTACCAAAAATATATCCATGACATTTACTCACTCACAAGAGATAAAAGATCGAGACTACCATAAAATGATGAATGGTTTTCTAGTTATGCCATTAAAATATAGAAGTACCAAAATAAGAAACTATTATTAGGATCTTAGGATTAACCGTCATCTTAAATAAAGACAAAAAGGTACATAAAATGGTAAGAGACAATAAATAAGTAAAAAACCTCAAAAAATACATGCTTGAACAAGATATAATGATACCAGATTTAGAATAAATGTAGAAGAGGAAGAAACTTACGGAATCACACATGAATCATCAAAACCCCTGTGATCCCATCCAAATAATCAAGGAACCAACTATGGTATAACCTACACTAGGGTAAAACAAATCCTAATTTCCCATGAATGCACCCAAGTTTTCTGATTTCAAAATATGTAATGAACCAACCTCAGATACCCTTAATAACGAGTACCCAAACTAGTCCACTACATAACCGAGGGGTGTTTCTGATCCCTATAGCCAGACGACTAGCACCCAGGAATCAATCACTTACCATAGGTAATTATTTATCCCAACTTGAAACTTGATAATGAATCATATACATAGTTTAAATAAATGAAGGAAGGATACTAAAAGAAATATTCCATAAACTAGAGACCCAACAACAGCAATACAAATTCAAAGAAAAAGGATCCTAAACCCAAAGTAAAAGTCTAGTAATGAAAAAATATATCTAAAATAGGAAACAAATACTCCATGTGACATGAGATAAATATCCCACCATCTCACCACCAACTACCTATACCCTATTGAAAAAAAGTTCACCCCTCACTGTGAAACCTTATCTTTTCCTGTATTAAAAGACAACACATGGTCTACACACCACCAAAGGGGTGTGAAGGGTGTGAGATAAACAAGATTAGTAGGATCCCACCTAGGTATTCCATATCAAGTTTCTATAAAAAATTCCAATATAATCATTTTTTAATAAAAATGTCACGATAAGCAGATAACTAGTTTTATATAAAAATCATGGTAAATATTTACCATTTTCTATAGTTCTAAAACAAAGGTAGGTAAAATAATTTTAAAATATAATTCCAATAAAGCAGTTACATTTATCAAAGAATGTTTATCAAATACAAATATTAAAAATACTAGCATAATGGTAAACACACTTAGGATAACAAAGTTCTAGGTAGCTAAGACACTCGTACTATGGTAGTCAATAATGTAAAATGTTCTATAAAGTTCCAAGGACACTAGGACCGAGGGATAGATGAATTACACATGGGACAACCCCTAAAATTTCAAGATCAAGTCCCTAGGACACTTGGACTATGGAATATAGTAACATGCCATGAGTGAATATTCTAATGGAAATAACAAAAAAGGCCTAAAATTAATCCCTCCACCTAGGTACCCAAGGCTCCCATGTGCAAAATATATCAAATAAATTTTAAAAGGGATTAAAATTTCATATAAAATTACAACAACCCTTTTTTATCATTAAATCATGATTTGAAAACCCCATTTCATAAATCCATATCACAATGCTTTGAAAAAACACCTTTCCATAAATAAAACACGGGAAAACCCATTTTTTTTCAAAAAACAATTTACACACACAAAGTAACCAATGAAAAGATCATGAAAATTCATTTATAAAACAATTTATATAATCAAGAGAAATTATAGTTCAAATTCCATATTATAGAGATGGAACCACAACCCTTTTTATCAAGAGATCAAAAAATATCCTAAATATGACACCGCCAATAGAGAGTCAAAGGCAAGAGAGATCAAAGATAATTACCTATAATCATAATCCATCAAAATAGGGATCCAATCCATCAAAAACATGTGGATTCATTACTCTCAAAAAGAGATAACAAAGAATAAAGAAGGATTCCACAATGACCATAGATACACTTACCAAAGAGGGATCAATCACATCCACTGGTACTTCGATCTGACAAGAAGATAGGTTGGATGGGAAAAAATCCCATCTCGAGATCCTTTAAAATAATAAAATTAGATGGATTTGAGAGAGAGGAAATTGGAATAAAAATGGGATCGATAGTTTTATGTTTGTAAAACACAGAATTAATTCTAACCCCCCATGACCATGACATATAAGTTCAATAAATGGGGTAGACAATGGCGTGCTACAAGTTGATATGCCACAACCACCCCTAATCCAACTTACTATAAGATCCATGGTGTAGTTCGCACATATATCCTATTTATCTTGGTACTACCTATGGTGTAACCCACACACCATGCCGTAACCACCCTCAAATATTAATAGGCACCCCAAACTCCCTATACACTATAACTCTCCTTCACATTGTATCCATACCAAGTAAAAAATTCCCTATGATTTAGCTACCCATCCATGCCATTGTAATTTCATTATTGGAAGTCAAATAAAAAACCCAACTCTAGTGTTCTATATTGCAACCAAACCTCTATGGAATAAGACCAAACTCTCCATGCCATAGACCCTATCAATATGTTATGAATTCCAATAGAAAACATAAAAAATTTCCAAAAAAATCAAGAAAAACTTCAAAATAAACCCCCAAAAAAATGGTATCCAAATATGGGTTAAGAGGTACCTAAAATCTGGTAACATGATGTTATAATCTCACCACCATAGGGTCTTTCTACTCCCAGAAATCATATCAAGAAGAATCTATGTTGAAGAGGCTAGGACACTATTCTCTCATCAGTTCCTCATTCTCCCATATTTTTTTAAATCAAAACCATTCCACCATAACAATCTAAATAACAAAATATACTTTCCACACAATACTTTCATCTGAGAATAAATTATCTCTATAGATTTCTCGAAAACTAAAGCATCTGGATCTAGCTCAATCTCCTCCCAACTAGGAATATGAGAGGGACTGAGATGGTATTTTTGGAGTTGAGATACATGGAGAACATCATGAATACCTATAAAATGAGCCGATAATTCTAACTGATAGGAAAATTGACCTAGATTCTCAGTGACTTAAAATGGTCAACATATATCAGAGCTATATTTCCATGTCTCCCAAGCTGAATGTTACCCAAATGAATAGAAAATTTCATGAAAACTTGGTCACCAAGAGAAAATTACAATGGATGGCGCCAACATTTCAGACCAATCAGGAACTCAACCTCACCCTCTAAAGGAAGACCATATAATTTGTCTAGGATTAAATATAATTAGTCCCTAATAATTTAGGGAAGATATTCAATATAAGAAATGAAATTTGAATCAAATAAAATGACAGAGATTAAATTACCAAGATCCGGGAGGGAAGGCCATGTATGATAAAATATTGGATCCCACTCTCCCTGAAATACCCAAGAGTTCCCATTGGTAGAAAATACTAATACATGATAATGATAAAAATAAATCTCAACACGATGAGTGAAAAGAAAATATATCTGGATGATGTCGTTTAGAATATTCAGATTGGGAAATAAGAAATCCCAGACTAACTCTACATTAGATATCAGTAGAGAATAAGATGGACCTTGAAACCATTACTCATTCCTCTTTCCAAGAGGTGTATCCAACTCTATAACAAAGTACATTAGTTCCATTGAATGTTTCATCACATCGAAAAAATGAGAATAAATAAATGATTATAAGGAACATGTGTTAAATAGTGATTTTTATATAGAATATTTAGTGAAAATCAAACCTCTCACTATTATTGGGACCACATCAATATTTATCATAAGATCATCAACTACGTGAAGGTGCTTCACTCCTGAGGCCAATGACTATAGCCTTGTGGACTCTGTATCTTTATACTATGCTACCGTGGCCTTTGGAGTTATAGATCCCAAACTATAACAGGGTGTATACATAGTGAGGAAATACTTATAATTTCTTTTGTGGTCAAAATCATTTCATGTATTCATAAGGTTGAGGAAGTAACATCAATTGTTCCCAACATTTCCACCATGGTAACAAGTCAGGGGAACATAGATTGAAGCTGCTGATGGTGTAGAGGAGTCTCACAACTGAGAACCACCTCTACTAACCATAAGATGATCCAATTCTTATTTCCCTACATTCCACTGAAACTACCACTGGGTGGAATAAAAGGGGAAGAATAGAAAATCTTACCTTTTATGTTCAGTTCTGACATCACAGCTCTATCAACTATGTTAACATAGGTGGTAATCTTAAACATATATACTTGTGCTCAAATATCTGGTCACAAACCCTATATTAAATTTTAATATTTTAGTTTATCATTCCACACAACCTTCAGAAAAAATGAATCAAATCTACAAAATAATTGTTGTACTCCAACACCGAACACTCTCTCTTCTACAAAGAGAGGAACTCCAAATAATTTCTCATTATTAAAGAATTTTGAAAAAAACTTCTAAAAGAAGAGGGTTATAAAACCCTTATAATCCAAGACCATCGGACTATCTACCTATAACATAGAATCCCAATATTTCTTACTAGGACAATCATGCAGTACCCTTACACACCATATAGTACTACATGGACAGTAATAAGTGTGTTGTAAAGGATACGTCTAGGAAGAAAAATAGTATCACATGTTGTGTGAGTTCCTTACATGTTGTGTACTTCTTGATAACATTTTAATTCTCATATATCCTTCCTTTGGAATCATATTTTATCCCATGAGTAGACTATACTGAGTGTTTTTCCACATAGAATGCGATGGTTCCCTCTATTATCGATTTTGAGATATGATGTGATCTATTTTGGGTGCAACACCTGGCCAGGCGATGCTCAATGACTGAAGTGATCACATAAGATCACCAAATAATTTTGGAGTGGTACCCTAAAATAGGGATGGATAATGGGGTTCCATGATTCTTATCGAGTGGTACCCTCCAGTTGGGATAGGAAGTGGAGTTCCTTGATTATTTTCAAGTGGTAACCTCTAGCAGGGCTCGACAGTGGTGTTTCTTGATTCTTTCTGAGTGGTACCCTCCAATAGGGATGGGAAGTGGAGTTCCTCGATGACTATCGATTGGTACCCTGTAGGTCTAGGGAGTGGATTTCCTCAAGGATTAATGAGTTGACCCTTTATTAGAGATGAACAGTGGAGTCCTCGAATTTTACTAGAGTGGAACCCCCCATCGGCATGGGCGCAAGTCCTCTACCGATACCTTCTTGAGCGGTACCCTCTAGTAGATTTGGGATGTGGAGTTCCTTAGAAACTATTAGAGTATAACCCTCCTATTGTAGTAGGGTATGGGTTCCCTACCAAGAGTTTTTGGCCCCTTGACTATGCAACATTTTTATGAGGTGTGTTTTAATTGGGAAGTTACTTATGGAAAAAGGTGTGAGATGCCTGGTATTGTTGATGGACTTTTGGAATTGTTGGCTAATCTTCTTCTTGGGTTGATCTATGAGATGGAGATCCCCTAACAATTTCATTTGGGTTTATTTTTATTAATCATATATATATATATATATATATATATTCTTTATCCATAAATTGGATTTGATTATTTTTCTTCCAGGAGAGGCAAAGACCCATGGGGTATACCCTGTGCTTTCCATGTTTAGCATCTCATGGTTGGATGAGTCTACTCTCATAATATAGGTGGTAAAAAATAGATGTTTAGTTCATCTACTCACCATGTTGATAACCTCATGATTGGATGAGTATATTTATACTATTGGTTTGGGTTGAGCTATTCTATTTCATTGTTTTCTACATATTGTTCTTTATAAAGTCTTTCCTTTCCTATTTCATCTCTTACTACTCCCCTAGTTATCTTTCAGGGCGTCCTAATAGGTATGTATATACTCACCCCTACATGGGATTTTCCTACACATGTCATGTCTTATGAAGATAAAAGACTTGTTGACCATGACTATATAGGTTCTTAGGGATACCTAATAATTTAGACTGTGCATGGTGGTCAGAGCTTTGGATTCAGGATCTAGGCTCTCTCAGTAGTTTAATTTTCTAGTTTTTTCAGGTTGGAGCATATTTCAAGTTGGGCATGTATTTTTCCCCTTTACATTTCATTTTTTACTATCGTAATCTTATACAACCTAGAGGTTATGTATTATTGATTTATTTTCTAGTTGTGTTTTATCTTTTACTCTTTCCCTATGCAATTTTTCATTGAGATGGATATGTGTTCATACAGTATCTTTAGAAAAGGCCTCCCCAAGTTAGTTATTCCTTCATAACATGTTGGAACCCCTGTCCTATGGAGTAGGGATTAGGGTAGTTGTGGATAAAGCCTCAACTAGGGTAGGGTCATGAGAGATTAGTATCAGAGCAAGTTCATTCCTTGGTGTATTGTTCAAACTGGTCTGGTTACGAGGATTTAGTGGTATTCCAGGAAACAATTTCAAAGTGTCTCGAGTGCAGGTATAATTCTAGGGAATCCAGTGATGGTATGAGCAGCCAAAAAATCCATTCACAAGGATATTGGATGATTTCTTGTCATCTTGACATTCCGAGACATTGGTTATAGAGATCAATGGTACCTGCATTATATAGGATTGAGTCTTTGAATATTCTTCTTGATTCAGCAACACATTATTACTATATATATATGATCATCTGAATATGGTATTCCTTGATAAATTTTAGGATTCCTTTGTGATGATAGTCATCCAAGATACCTGTTCCATATCATGATGATGATCTGATGAGCAATGAGGCCTCATTTCAGGGTCCATCCTTTGAGATATTTTCCTTTGGTCAGGAAAGTAGAGGCACCCCATCAAGTCAAGTAGTAATTGGTACCAACATAGTAGGCTAAGGATATTCATAGGCTTAGTGCACCCCATGATTTCTTGTGCTAAATGTTGATAAGGTTTGGTGATGATCCAGTTCCCAAGGCAACAAAGGTTTGGCTTGCGTCGGTGACCCTTATTTTTATACATGTGAAGATCCCGACCGATCAGATGATTTCACTTGAATCCAGTTCTCTTTATAGAGAAATTTTTGGATTTAGTCGCACTATTAGATGACCCACCTGTGATGAGTGTACATAGAAGGTTTTGAAAATAGGGAGCACCCATATTTTGTGTTGATCCAAAGCTGATATTATCAAGGTGTGTTGGAGGATTTCCTTTTACTTTCATGTTCAATATGTGAAAGTGTGATGGGGTGTAAGAGAAATCCTTATTCGAGGAGAGGAGACATGCAAGGGAAAGGATGAGATCTTGATAGATGTGGGTTATGGCTGGGAGGCTCTATTGTGGTTTAGGGTATGACTTATGTCACTAATTATTCAGTTAAAGATGTTAGAATAGTTTCAAAATCCACGTTTCCCTATATATATATACCTTTATTGAGATCTAGTGATGCCATATGAGGCCCTTCTTCTCAACCCTTGTGTTGGAGTCCCTACAGAGAGGATCGATGGTCGCACGATCCTACTGATGGGATGACCTTACTCTGCATGGGGAGAGATCCTCAACCAAAATATTTTTGTAGAGATAGTGAGACCCTATAATGTTTTCCTCAACATGGAATGGTCATATACCATCCATACTCAGATGATTACTACCAGTGAGTATGGTAGTGATTCCAGGTTATGGGATGGAGTTTTCCTCCTTGATTAGGAGTGATCCCCAAATAGATTAGGATGATCTCATTCTTAAGAGGTTATAATCAATTAAACTATTCGATAGTATTACCCTAGGAATGATGGATTTTATGATCTCTTATATCCCTCTAACATTGGTGTGGTTGGAGGGTCTATAGAGGCAGGGCTTCGTAAGACCTAGTGTGTTCACATGGGAAAACTTGTGTTGTTTTTATAAGAGGGAGATAAGAGTTTGAGGTTAGGTGTGGGTTAGCATCATCTGAGCCAGATGACATGAGTAAGAGTATCCACCCCCAATAATTGTTTAGTTCTTCAACTAGTGGTTTGGGGTGAAGTGGATCTAAGAGTTTGATATCAGGATGGGTTATCACCAGCTCCTGATTTGAGAGGAGGATGTACTAAGCATGGATTCCTAGAGCCACTGTGGTTACTTTGAATTCTTGGTGATACCCTTTGGCATGTTGAATGTCACATAATAGTTTATAAGACTTATTAGCCATATCCTTAACCTTTTTTGGGTCAGTTTGTGGATGTCTTTTGTGATAGCACCCTCATGTCCTCAACATTAGAGTCAGAGCACACTTGACACCGTAGGATGGTGCTAGAAATTCTACAAGAGTGATAGTCATATGGTTGCTGTCATAGAGTCCTTTATAGATTAAATGATCCACTTTCTGGGATATTTATTCTCATAAATAGAAGTGAAAGTGGACCCTTCAATGGTTGAAGCGACATGAGCTTGAGGGCCACCCATGGTGTGGTTGTGGTAGTAGATGCTCACAATTATGTTTTCTGTCTACTATTTTTGAGCAAGGTGACTAACCAGTTGAACTATTTGTAGCTAACCCTTATGGGTGAGGATAGTGCAACATATCCCCAGTTAATAGTTGTCACCCCTATGCTTCCTCAATGAGTTATGGATGCACAACTTGGGAATATCGACTGAGATATACTACGTGATTATATATCATTATGATTTTCACATGATGGGTTTTATGAATAAGGGAATCACATCACCCTTTTTTAGGGATGGGTGTTGATTATGGTCACATTATGAGAGGTGATGATTAGAGAGTTTCACACTTATCCTTTGGATGTACATCATGATATAGAAATTTTTTATAGAAGAGCCATATACTGGCTCAGTATCCCCAAATTTTTCCTTAGTATATTCCTTTTTGGGAAAAACATATTTGAAGAAGGGAATAATGTAGATATTTTGGTTTGTCATGTAATAATATGGAATATTACTAAGAATATTTTTGGGGCTAGGAACTGAAAGGATGTGTGATTCTGAGGCTCGGTGATCCAAAAATTAATTTTATAAAAATATTAAATATATTTTTATTGTGCACACACAGTTTTCATGAAAAAGTGTAATATATCATAAATGGAGTGTCAGATCAAAAATATTATACCACTATTTAATTTAAAACATATATTTTACCCTAAGTGCAACCTAAATTTTGTCGGCGTGAGATGTTTAGATGGGGCAGCCATTGATGTGTACATTGGATAAATTGATTAATTTAAATTTATTTATTTAATAACCATAACCCAAATATCTCAGAGAAGGAGACTCATATGGGAAATACGAGAACAATATTTATTTCAAAATGTTTTGTTTACCCTAGGTAAGACTGAAAGTTCGTCAGTGCAATACATTTAGATGATCCATCCATTGGGGGGTACATTTAATTAAAATAAACAAACAAATAATTTATTTGTTATAATAAAAGACCTAATTAAATAATCTATAAATAAAATATTTTGAAAATTTTACAAGGGTCAGACACATGACCCTTGTGGATCTAAGAGGAGCATGAGTGAGTCCTTCATTGGTGTATTGATACCAGATGATGACTAATTATTTGATTGAGGTGAATCGGAAGGTGACAGATGCAACAGAATATCTTCATTGCTAGAGGATGTGTTCTTCACCAATGATCAATCCATAACCAAGGTAGGACTCCTAAATTGTGGTTTTCAACCATTTTAATTAAAATATTGAGCATGATCAAATTTTTTTCCTTGAAATGCATTTAAACTAACTTTTTCAGGAGCCCATGTATTGAAATAAATTATTCTTTCAATTTATTTCTTGTCTATGCCATGTTTCTCACCCTGATTTTCCTATTTTGAAATAATTGTCGAAGAATGCTTGGAAAAATATATTTATCACCTTTATTATTATGGATCCCCCACTGATCATCACTTTATTCATCATTGGACAATGAGGTCATGATTAAACATTATCGGGGATGGTTCGAGTGAAATCAAATCCAATAGATTCATTGTGGCGGCATGAATGACATGAAGATCGATGATTTGGGGGGAAATTGATAAATGAGTGTGATCATGTTTGGTGAAAAAATAAATTTAGTATCGTGGGTATGAGATTTGTGATTTTAGGTGGTTCAGGATTAGATAGGTGATCTCTGTTTTCTCAGTTGGAATGTGGTGATGACTTACAATGTGATGGGATCAGTTCTGAGAAAAAGCCATGTGTGGAGCCTCAAGGCAGAGAATACTTGGCATGGACATGATGGTGACCATACTCAGATCTTCGATGTGATGGTCAGATGTGGTCAAAATATTGAGTGTTAATAATAATAATAATGATAATAATAATAAGAATAATAATAAAAATAATGCTAACAAAAAATGTGTGTGAGTAGTTAATATAATTAAATGGATTTAATTTAATGGGTGTTTTATTATTATTAATATTATTCATAATATTAATGAAATGAGTAATTAATGAAATGTAAAATAAGGAGGGGAATTTGAATAATAATAATAATAATAATATTGTTTTATTATAATAAAACAATGAAGGGTTACCAAATTCTTGATGGGGTTATTGGAAGGGAGAGTCATGTGATGGGTTTGTGGTTGTGAAATGTTTTATTAATGTTTTATTATTATTATTTTTAATATAATAATAATAAAATCTAATTGGATATCACATGGAATGCATGGGAAAAGTAAAAATGTGTAATAAATAGCAAAGTGCATGAGTCTCCTTGAAAAAATGTTTCAAATAATAATAATAATAATAATAACAATAATAAATTATTATTATTATTATTATTATTTTAATAAAACATAAATCCATCTATAACATTTTATTACAATTACATATTGATGAACTGTCAGTGACAACAAGACCCTTAAATTGATATGGTCATTTTAAGAACTGTGATGGATACATTTTTAGGACTTGTATCTTGGGCCCATGAAGCACCGTTCATGAATTATGTAGTGAAATGTGAAATTTTCATTGGGTTTTCGATTTGGGAAAGTGAATAACCTATATTGATAAATTTCCCATGAGGATTGAAACTATGTGATCGATTTTTCCATCCAGGGCCAATTAGAGAGGCATATTAGTGGAATTATATTTTTCCTCTTTGGACTGACGATGAGCCTCGTGCGTTCATCAGGCTTTTGGATGAGATATTTCATGTAGTACCCTTATAATCCATGTAGTATTATATGTGTAGAAATCTGTGTGCTGAAAAGGACACAACCGGAAATAAGATTGGTATCACATGCTGTGTGAGCCCCTTACATGCCATGTACTTCTTTAGAATCTTCTACATTTCATATCTCTTTCCTTTGGACTTTTATTTTGGACCATGATTATCTTATATTGAGTGTTTTTACATGTAGAAAATGAAGGTGCCTTCTGTTTTGGATTTTAAGATATGATGTTGACTATTGCGGGTAAAACGCTTGGCTAGGAGATTCTCAATGATAGAAGTTATCATAAATGATCATTAGATACTTTCTAAGTGGTTCCCTTTAAAAGGGATAGGTAGTTGAGTTCCTCAATGCTTATCAAGTGGAACCCTCTAGAAGGGATGGTCAAAGGAGTTCCTTGATGACTATCAGATTATACCCTCCAAAAGGGATAGTTAGTTGAGTTCCCCAATGACTTTTCAGTGGTACCCTTTAGTAGGTATGGGTAGTGGATTTCCTCAATGGTTACTAAGTTAACCCTCCAATAGAGATATGAAATGGAGTCCTTGAAGGTTACTAAAGTGGGACCCCCTTATACATGGGCGTGGGACCACCACAAATACCTTTGTGAGTGGCACCCTCCAATATAGCTGGGAAGTGGAGTTCCTCAGATTCTATCAGAGTAGAACCCTCCCGTTGTACCAGGGAATGAGTTCCCAACCTAGAGTTTTTGGGACCTTGACTGTGCGTCACAGTGATGCGGTGTGGTTCAATTGGATAGTTAATTTTGGGTAGACACATGAGATGATGGGCCTTACTGAGTTGACCCACACATGTCATGTCTTATACAAATGATGGGAAGGTCAACCTAGAATACAAGGAATATTAGGGATAACTAGTAATTTGGACCGCATACGGTGGTCACATATTGGGATTCAGGAGGTGGGTTCTCTCAGTAGTTTAATTTTTCATTTTTTTTTGTTAGGATATGACATATTTCCAATTGGGTGTGTATTTTGTCCTTTTACTTTTGAGTTTTTTCTATCATACTATTATAAACCCAAAAGGTTATGCATGATTGATTTACTTTCTAGATTCATTTCATATTTTAATATTACCCTCTACACCTTTTCATCAAGATGGTTCTCTGTGTGTGTATATAGGTACTTAGGCAAAGGGCTCCTCGAGTTAGTTATGCCTTCGGTACTTGTTGACAACCCTGGAATGTGGAGGTGGGCTTGGGTTAGTGGATGATTGATCCTTGGCAAGGTTTAGGTCATGAAAATACTCCCTAAACCCTCTTTTGAAAACTGTGGACGAAGTATAAATAAGGTCCAGTGAATAAAACAATGTAACTAACTCATCACTAAAAGGGTAATTTTAGTTTCGTATTCTCACCTTTCTCTCTCACCAAGTGACACATATATGTAAACCATTATATATCAAAACCATATATATATATATATATATGTGTTTGTGTTTGTGTGTGTGTGTGTCTATATATAAATCTACCTTATTTCCACTTATCCACTCGTTTGTCACTATCAAACCCCAATTCCACACATTCTATTCTCAACCCTTATATGAATCATCCTGCACCCTTTTCAATAGTATCATTATCATTACTATATATTGTGTTTTCTGATATACCACATCATCATTATATCCATGTAGTAACCATATGTATTCCTAAAATCCACTAAAAACTATGTATGAGTGTTATACTTTAGTCCATCATAGAACACAAAGGAATAATTGTGGAAAGCCTAGACCACCATGCCCATATACGAAATAAATATCAACCAACCCTCAGTCCCATATCATCATCATCATTTCTATTTTTACCGAAGGAAAAATAATGAACAATAAAGAAAACCAAGCACGTCCTAAGGAGGCCTAAAGTAGTGCAGGCTGAGGGAATCCCCTCAGATTAAGGACACACCCTCAGGTTTAAATAAAGAAATGTTGAGAGATTAGGTGAATTCAAGATCTTGGTTTGTTTATGAGGCTAAATGATCTACACCTTTATTTACTTCATGCCAGGTATGAGTAACATTAATACCATTGCTAAGAAGAGCTCTGCATTTTCTAATGATATAATATATAAACCACGGAGTTTAATCTTTACCAAGAAGGGAGCTGTGAATGATCAATGAATCAATCTCCATGTGGGAAAAACTGATGTTATTCTAGATTCTTAGCATGATCCCATACAACAACACTTTGGACTCATCCTAAATGCTAGTACCATTCCCGTAGTGTGCCTTAAAGTCCATAACCACACTCCCCTTCTGATCCCGCATGCCCGCTCCTCCACGAGCAATACCCCTTTTGCAATAACCATCCATAATAAACTTGAAGACAACCTCAGTGGGAAACCATCGCACCCATTGGCCCTAGAATCTGGAGCTAGGGGGATGATCCACTATAGAGGAAACACAAATAATCCTATGATATGGTGCTTCCTCTAATTTTCTAAAAAAGGGTACAAGGTCTGCTAGCAATCTAACATTCCTTGTGATAATGGAATTCCCTAAAGAAAGAAGCCCCTCATATCTCACCTGGTTCCTTGCTTTCCAAAGACACCAGCACCCGACATTGAGTAGAATAGCACGAGCCATTATTTCTGTGCCCATTTTTCCCATCCCCTGTTACCATCTATCCAATAAGGGTTAGTCACGGTAAACCTGGGAAGAGTACAATGTAAACTCTCCGAATAATGTCCACACCACTTGAGCCCAGTCTCCATAAAAGAAGATGTGATTAGTGCCCTCCTCTCGCTTACTACTACAATAATGACAACAAGACGCGATGCTTATAACCAGTTTTTTGATACATGTCCTATACCACCACACATATTATTATCTATACTTCCATCACTGACATCGACCATCACTAAAAACCAAGCTCCCAATACATTACTCATAAATCAAGTCAATCATCAATTAGCAGATAAATGATATACTAGACCAATGCTCATCTAAGGTTCTAAAAAAAGGATATAAATAATCAAAATCAAAGAAATAGATTCCTAGAACACACTTGTAACACATAATGATTTTATATGTATGTCCTGTTAAATAAACGTGAGGTATTTGATATTTTTCCTTACAGGAAACCTCGACTCTAAGTGAACCATGATATAGTAATCCTCTAAAACTAGTCGTTAAATTGGAATGCTTGAATAGTAATAATAATATTATGATAAATATTTATAATTTTTTTAAATAATAAAAATCTATTGATTAATTCACAATAAATCTCTAATCAATATTCAATAAAGCTATTTAATGCTTCAAAAATATGATTTTTTTTAAAATGGGTTTTATTAAATTTTATACATGAACATTATAATTAATTTTTACCATTTTTAAAGTTTTTATTTTAGTAAATTCACATAATTTTTTAAATATTCATTTCAATATTAAAATAGGTTGATTTTTTTGTGTTTTTTCAAAAAATATTTATTTTTCAGTGAATATTGAAAAGACCAATTCTTATAAAATTATCATTTCTTTTCATAAAATCATATAATTTAGAAAGTACAATTATGTTTTGAGTTTTATACTAAAATGAAAAAGATATAATTTAATTATAAATATTAAAATTAATTACATAGGAATCATCAGGTTAACTTATTTTTGGTATATGTCCTTTTTTCGGATTGAAAACACATTTTTCTAAAAAGTGTTTTTATGCACCCAATGTATTTTTATCATAATAAATTAAATTAATAAATATTAATTAATGGTTTTAATTAAATATATATAATATTAAATAATATAATTTAACATTTATTTTATTATTTTTACATGGAAATGAATAGATGTAAATTTAGTTTTATGCTTATTTTTTTTTAAAATTGGGTTTTGTGTGTGTTCTGTATGATGATTTTAAAATAAATTTTGTCTCTTATATAAATTGAACCATATCTAATGAATTAAATATTTTTAATCAAAATTATTAATATAATTTAATATGGTGAACCAATTTTTTTATAATTCATAGTACAATCTTTAGAATTTTGTTACCATTATTATGGTTAAATTTGTTTTACTAAGGGGTTAAACCAAGAGATAAGGGAAGGAATTACACCTAAAAATTTATTATTATCACTTATTGAAGAAATTTAAACATTATTTTATGATAAAAGTGACGTTTTATTCATTTGGTGCCACATGCACTTGAAAGTGACCATTTGGGTGTCCATACCTTCAATTTTAAAATAGAAACTCATATCCTCACTTTTTAAAACAATTTGAGACTTATAGATTTTAAAAAACCTACTAAAAACCTTCCCATAATCTTTACCTTCATCATAGTACCCATATTATTCTTCTAAGACTGATATCTCAAGGATTAAGGTGTAAGCCAAATGAGGTCTCTCAATGAATATGTATAAATCTTAAATGAGCTCATCCAAAATTATTTCTTCTTATACTTAATTTAAATCTATTGTATACATTATAAAATGATGACTATATAATACTAAATATACTGTTATGTTATTAATATTATTTCACAATATTTTTTGACCATGTCTCTATCAAATGGGAGAAGAAATTATCACTTGTGTGTATGTGTGGATTATCTCCCCCACATAGCAATATGATTTATTTCCATCACTATCATTAATGGTTAGTTATTATGATAGATTATATATATATATATTCTATTTATGATATAATAATGATTCTCTAAATGATAATTATTATTTACCATTATTTCATTCCATCCATCAAAAAATGGAAACATCACTCGTGTGTATGTACAAACTATCCTCTCTACGTAGTGATATAATTAATTTATCATCAATGATTTTTATTAATTATTATATATATATAATTAATTAATATAACATTTATATAAGTATTATAATTTTTGAGATGAAGGAAATACGATAAAATTGAATGTATTATAACCATTGACAAAAATATATATGAAAAAAGAGCATTTTACACTCGAAATGACGATGATAATGGATAATTATTAATCAATGGGGGATAAGATGTTAAAATTAAAAAATTTATTGTATTATAAGTATCAATATGGTTCCTATATATATTTATAATAAATTTCTATTTATTATAATGGATGTTAGAGCTCTTACAAATCAATATTGACACGAGGTAAGGGTTTTATGTTATAATCTCATATTTTACCATGATTGTTTAAGATTATATTTTTTATGATGAAATTATAATATCTATCACACATAAATATTATTTATTTACCTATATTAAATATATTTAAATAGATTACATGTCTTACTTTAACTTTACTATACTTATGTACTCAACAAAATGAAGAATGTTTTTATGGAAAACCAACTAAATTTCCCTCTTCAGTCATGAACCGTTTACTTAAAGTCTATATTTTCATTAAAACAATTCCAAGATTGTTTTTATTATTTATAAAATATTTTTTTAGTCATTTATACACATGTTTTACTTTTTATAAAAATGTTTAAATGTCAAATTTTTTAAATTTTCTGAACAAAGTACTTTTTATTTTTAATCGAAAATGTGGAAGGAATGTTTTTTTAACACACTCCACATGAATGGATTTTACCATGGTAATGACTAATATTTTATTTTATGGTTTTCTTTAAATTTTACTTTCATAATTTCAATGAAAATATTTTCCTTAAATTTTTTGAATTTTTTTTATTTTAAATAAGTGATTTCAAAATGAAAAAGGCATTTTCCTCAAGAAATGTTCTAGTGATATTTTAAAGGTATTTTAATACATAACAACATCTTTGATGTATCTTACTATTTACTAGGTACCAGATCTAATGTTACCATATTAAATTTTTTATATGGTTTATGATTATGATTATGAAATATTGATTACACCTATTTTTTTCTCCATGGGTTATTTTATGATGAAATGATAAATGTTTCCATGATTTTGTGGCATACATATAAATGGATTTATGATTATATGAAACCTGGTTTTATTCAATACCTCTATTTAATTAAGTAACGATTAATGATTTATGATCTCAAAGGGTATACAAGATATTATCCCAAGCTCAAAAGTGGGTGCATAAGAGGTCATCCCAAGCCCAAAAAATTTTACAAGGGAGGTTATTCCATGCCCAAAAAAGGTTTCTTAGGATGTTATCAAGTCCCTGAAGTTGGTAAATGGGTTTTTGTATTAATACTAACATGTGATTAATGTCTTCGTGGGTATCCTTGATATAATACTTATATTATAATGAATATTCCACACTTTATAAATCTATTTTATGATAGAATATTATTCTAATGTTATGGTCACTTGTCTCATGTTCTTTGATTCCATTACTATTCATTTATTATGAACTAAAAGATTTATTCCTTGAATAATGATTACATTAATTATTTTTTATGCATATAAGATGTTAAGATCATGTTATCATACCCTTATACACATGTTATTCTTAAAATTTTACTTTATTAATATCTCCCCTGTTTATCCGTATAGAGCTTATAACCTCTCCCTTTATTATGTTTCCTTTTCCAAAAGATATAAATAAAAGTTTTATGTATGATATATCTAAGAAGGGTTATAGTTGTGATGAACTAAGTGGAAGATCTTGTAGATATTTTAAATTTTAGTTGTTTCCATATACATGTTTCTAAATAAAATAAACCTTAATGTTACTGTCATGAATTATAATGATTTGTAATTAATATTAATACAATAAGATATAATATTTTTATATAAAATTTCCGGTTCACTATATTTGGTATCAGAGATGTATTTAGTTACAAACAGAAACTACAATGAAAGAAAATAGTGAAAACCTATAGGATAAGACTATATAAACTAGAACATTTTTATTTACGGTAAATAAAAGAGTTTGGTTTCGAAGCTAATATATACTTATTTGGATACTTGCAATTGGATGTGATTGTGGAAAAGAGGCACCTATGGGTAGAAAATAAAAATGGGGTAGGCTATGTTTTAACTCGATCTTTACTGGTTCAAAATGAGTGGTCCTAAGACTACACACCAAGATAGAAACTCTTGAGGAGTATTCTTAGGATAATTAACATTTTCTTTAAGATCTATTATAAAGGATTTGAATATAAATTTACTATGTATAACCTAGGATAAACCTAAGGTGTTATATATTGAAAAGAAAGTGTCAAAATTTAGACTTCCTATAAATTATTTTCATGTTTATATGATTTCTAACAATGAAAATTGTGTCTCATACTATTATTTTTTAATTAATTCTTTGTATGGAACCAAATTGTACTATGTTAATAATGAATGTGACTAAAAATGAAATGATTTTCCTCTTGAGAAACTTAATGTTATGGGATCTTGAATGATAAAACTATTTATTTTTCTTATGAATCATTATAAAGATTGGAATAATTCTAGTCTTTCAAATGATTAAAGGATGGAACAACATACCATTGAGTCCTTTATAAGGCCACATACAATATATTTTAGTGGGTACATTGATCAAATAGTGTCTAAGAAATACATCAGTTCCACAAACTAGATATTTTCCAATCTTCAGTGCTCAAAACATGAAAATACCATCTTATATATTTAAGGTGAAGTGGATAAATGGTGGATTCGTATTAATAATTAGATAAAATATGGATAAATTGACTCAATGGTATGGAATGAATTTGGGATATTATTTTTTAGTAAGTTCTTTCCATTTATTATTCATATTAAAATTAAGATATAATTATTTGAACAAAATTAGAAGGATAATTAATACATTGGTAAATACAAGGAAAACTTTACTAGAATTGCATGATATTCTTATGTGATTATAATTGAACACAAAATTAATATCTATTGGTTCTTAAGTGGTTTAAAACAAAGTATCTTAAGGGTGTTTCCCATAAGAGACTTTGGTAAGAATGTACAAATTATTCAATGTGAAATCAACATATAGATATAGATTGGAGTCACCCATCAATATAATTGTTATTATAAGAAAATAAATATATAATTCAAAGTAAATTATAATAATAAAACCATGGATGGAAGAGTAAGAATCTTTGGTTTTTAAAAAGTGTGTAATAAAAAATGGAGAAAATTTTCTTAAGGGGACTAGAAAATTATTAGAGTGTTGAATTGAAGGTCCTTGAGAAACTAAATTCCAATGTAATTAGAAGAAGTAATACAACAATATAAATGGATAAAAATATCTAAAAAATTCACCACAAGATCTCCAATGATTCAAATGTAAGGTGTATATGGATTATGTTATGTGAGGATTGAATTCAAAGGTTAGTGATGATGATCGATGTCATCAACCACTTATGCCTAGAGATAAAGGGAAATATCATGTTATCACAATTTTCATTATGTGGTATGATAATGAAGTGATAAATGGTAAACTTATCATAAAATATAGAACTAATATTGTATGATTTGATTTTTGTTTTACCCTCTCCTTTATATTTTATGAATTTGAAAATGTTATACCCTTTCAGTCACAACCATTAAATATTGAATCAATATTAAAAACACATAATAATACAAATATTTCATGTGAAGTCTTTGATTCATCTGCAATTGAATTATAACGACCCACACATAACATAAATAGACATAAAATCATTTTATGGAATATAAATTATATTACATAAACACACACCTAAAGACCATATTAATTTAGTGCCTTTGGAAACACAAACAATGGTCCATAAGTGAACTAAAAAATCTCCCACTACATTTTTCAGAACAAGCACCCTTATTAGACACATCATTTATAGTACATATATTCATAACCTGGGGAAAGTAAACATAAGAAATTGTGATCTTAGAAGCTCAGCAAGGGTAAGAAAGGAGATATATAATAATAATCATTAGCATAAGGGTTTGAGAACATGAGCATACAATTTAAAAACCATACCCTATATTTCAAAGATCATATTCATGAGTCACAATATAAATAAAGGAAGTACATATAATGACCCTATCCTTTTAAACATATTATTACATGGTTTTATGTATAATTATCCCTCAAATACAAACTAGTGGTCATAAAGTCTAGTGTCCTTAGAAGACTAGGTATATAAAATTAAAATAATGGAACTAGAATAAAACATATATTTAATAAGCTTCCATAATGAGTGCCTAACTTCTTCTGAGATCCTACATACATAGAGGATAACTTGTGGAATATATATATAAAAGGGATGAGCTAAAAATCCAAGTAAATTAATAAGCATGGAAAAGAAGAATATCACATGATTCAATATAATAACATGATAAAACAATAGGTATGGAACCTGAATAAAAATGTAGAGGTATATCATAAAAAAATAGAATTAAATGATCAATGCAATATAGTAATGTGGAAGAAACACATAACATGAAACAAATTTGATTCAAGGATAACTACAAAGACGGTTTCACATGGTGGATAAAGTCCCATAATTGATTAGGTTTACTCCCTAATCCCATATATAACGTCTCATGAGAAAAACATTTCCCAATTAATTGGATCAATATCTATTTACACCCATCATAACATTTTCATGCATATGTGTTCCACATAAAGAATACACATAAGGGTTACCCATGGAATGAAATGGGCATCATAATCATGTTATTAGGAACAACTAAGGGGTGTATAACAATGGTATCCATAAAAGAAGTGATTTAAATAATTTATAAACAAACATGAAGTAAAAATAAGAATATAACATGAAAAATGATGTCCAACTAAAGTGAGTACATGAAAAACATTGTTTAAGAAAATTTACAAATAAGCCACTTTAGTGCGCTTTAAGGGAAAATATTAAAGATTATTTAAAGAGGACAATGAAATAATTATTTTTATAAAACAAAAAATGAGATAAAATATTTTTCTTATGATAAAATGAGTAATTTTATAATAATATTAGTTACTTAAAATATTTTAGGCAGTGTACTTGAAAATGGGTAACAAACGGAGAGGTTCCCCTTAATTGAGCTTGGCTATTGAGAGGAATTGTAGAGGGGACCTTTTAAAACATGTATTTCCACATAAAATCATGATGAATTGATCTAGATACATAATTATGGAACATATAAACATAATTTATAATAATTATATAAAAATAATTAATAAATACATTAGGGTAAAAAGAGAGAAAGTGTAACCTAAAGGATAAATGGCGGTTATATTATGTTTGAATGCTTCCTGCAGTTACAATTAATGTCCAAGATAATAAAATTAGATTTAATAATTACTTAATTAAGAACCAATTATATATTTATATTATTTATTATAATTTTATTAATTTTATATTTGACTATTTTAAGGAGTTACAGAGTTCCATTTCGTTGTTTCAAGAGCGATTGTTTGATGGTTTCATGGTCAGTTCACTTGTTTAAAATTATGGAAGTTATTTTCAAATGGAAATAATTATATATAAATTAAATAACATAGTATTAATTAGCTTCCATAAGTTTAAATTATCACATATATCATTTTTTATGGTATGAGTATGATTCATTTGATAAAATATTAATGATAAATGTTTAGTTTATTTTGGCTGTTTTTCGATCATCAAGAAATAGTTTAATTTTATTTAATATTATGTCTATATATATCAGTTAAAGAACATGAAACAACTAATAATATACCTATTAAAATATATTTTAACCATAATAATGGTTTTATGACCAGCCTTGAAGGCAGTAATGGAAAAGGAAAAACATTTCGTCTACAAAGGTAGTGAATCGTCATATCACATATGATGTTTTCATTTTTTTAGAAAAAGGAGAAGAGAATAGACTTAATGAAGGATATTTAATTAAAAAAATAATATTACAATATATATATTATACTAGAGCTATCATTATAATTTGGAAATGGTAGGTAAGGAGAGGATAAAAAAAGAAAATAAATAAAAGAGAAGGATTGGGGATTTTACCACCTAAATGTTGTCTCCTTGAGAACATCCTTTAGGAACTTAGGTTTGGTATTTCATTGAGACCAAGAGATCTTGAAAATAGAGAAGAGGATTGATAATAGAATTTGTAATAATATTTATAACCTACAAGGATTATAAGGTGTGAGGATAAGGGATGTTATTTATAAGGGAGGAAAGGCGTGTTTTTGATTATTTTAGTCATTAGTGTATTATTTCAGCTCAAGACTATCAACAATGTTGATTAATATGACTAAATACAGTAAATAATTTAGTAAATTTTGAAACAATGGTTTCTTGCATGATTATTACATCATCCATGACTCAAACATTCATGTATTTAGATTACTAAAAATTACAGTATTTCACTATTCACCAAAAAATTCAACAAATTTATAACAATCCCAAAAATTAACTCTATCCATTTTTCGACATATATATTTTAAAAAATGAAATATATTTTATGAAAATAATTTTTAAAATATGGTAAATTTAATTTTTAAATAAAACCATCATTTATTCAAAAATTATCTATTTTATTTTTATAATCATTTTTTAACCCTTTGAAAAATTGATTAAGGTCACTTAAAATTATATTATAATTAAAATAAAAAATAATATTAATTTATGAATATATTTTATGAAAATAAATTTTCTTTTATATCATTATTTTAATTATAGTATCTTAAATAAACATTTACACTTTTTAAAAATACCAACACTTAATTTATTATTTTTAAAACATTTATTTACTTATACCATATTATAAATATATAATATTTTCATTTATAAGATACCTAAATTTTATTTATACTTTCATAGGTGGGGTTTCTATTCTGACGACTAAATTACTATCCTTAAAGGTTAGATTACTATCCCAATGGTCAGGTTACTATTCCAATGGTATAAGTTCCTTAATTTATAAAAATACTTATTTTTTAATCCATTATTCACTAAATTATATTTTAAATTATGTTTATTTATAAAATCTCATCTTTAAAATTAATAATATATTATTAAAAATGTGTTTTATTTTTAATTTTTATTCACAAGTGTGATCATTGTAGTAGACCAAGCAGATCCAATTTTTTCTATTATTATTACCTTATTTTCTGTAATATTTTATCTATGTGATTTTATACTTAAATAATTATAAGAATGAAAATTCAATTTATAAAATTTTAGGTCATTATATTCTTCCTCCTTATGAAGTTTATCCCTCAAAATTTTATTTTACATAATTATGTGAAAATAGATGAGGGTACTTCTCCTTAATCATTTCCTCTGGTTCCCATGTCACCTATTCAAATTTTTGGTTCCTCCATAGTACTTTAACCAGGTGAGTAGTCTTATTTCATAGAAATTTATCTGTATGGTCTAATATCTTCACCGAATTCTCCTTGTATGAGAGATCATTTTCCAGTTGTATCACCTATGAATTCAGTACATGTGATAGATCTAGTATTTACTTCATTAATAGGGATACAAAAAATATATCATATACTTAAGACATGGTTGGTGGAAGTGCTAGTTGATATTCCACAACTATGATGCAATCAAGAATCTAAAAGGGGCCGATATACCAGGGGATTAACTTTCCATTCTATCCAAATATCATGAATATATTCCATGAATATATGCAGAGGAATACAATGTATCTAACTTCAAACATTAAGTCCCATTTATGATTACCTGTATCGATCTGCTGTTGAATTTGGTCTGTCGTGATGTGTTGCTGAATGGTTTTCACCTTTTCTACCATTTCATCAACCATTTTATGTCCCATTAGCTTATGCTCACTGACTTTATCATATCATGTAGGTGTTCTGCATCTCCTCCCATAAAGGGATTCAAATGGGGCCATTTATATTATTGAGTGGAAAATATTTTTGTAAGAGAACTCAATGAGTGGAAGATGTTGGTCCTATCCTACTTTTAAGTCCATAGAAAATGCACTAAAAAGGTCTTATAGTGTCTAAATATCCTACTCAAAATGGAAATCATTTTGAGGATGATAATAAATAATAAAGTTCTGCTCAATTTTTAGAGCACATTAGATACTTTTCCCAAACATAGAGGTAAATATCAAATCATGATAAAATATGATTGATAATAGTACTCTGTGCAGCCTTACCAATTCTCTAATGTATACCCTTCCAAGTTGGTCAACTGAGAAGTCCTCCCCAATCATAATAAACTGACCAGTCTTTGTAAGACGATCCAAAATTACCCATATAATATTATTTCATCTAGATATATTCAGAAGTTCAGTGAAAAATTCTATGAAGATTTTTCCCATTTCCATGTTGGTATGGGTAATGGTTTCATCATCCCCTTAGAAATTTTCCTTTCAGCCTTCTCTTTTTGACATACCATGTAGTTTTATGTATATTTAGTGATATATTTATTAATATTTTCCCACCAATAGTATTCTTAGAGATCTCAATACATCTTTGTACTTCTTAGGAGGATCGAGAAGGTCGACCCATGTACATAATTCAAAATATCCTTATTTATCTTAGGATTTGATGGTATACATATTCATGACCCAAATCTTATGACTCCTTCCTCATAAATTTTTAACTCTAAGGATTTATATTTTCCAATATCTTCCACCTTATTCAAAATTTCCACAAAATATATTTGATCATCATTTATCTTCTCTAAAGGGATAGTTGAGAACTAATTTGAGAAAGGATTGAGGATTTTCCTTCCATAATGATTCCCTTGTCCATCCTTTACAAGTCTAAGAATATTGGATCCATATCAATTATCATCATTGATAAAGTTGCAGGATCCTTTCTACTTAGAGAATCTACCACTTTATTTTCATTACCAGGATGATAGTGTATTTATTGTCCTAATCCTTGATGGTCACTAGACATCTTCACTAGTTAATGTTAAGATTCTTATGTGTGGATATATATTTTAGGATATTATTATCATGACATATCTCACACTTCTCCCCATAGAGAAAATTCCACCAGATTTTCAATGAGAAGATAGCAACCACCAACTCCAATTCATGAATGAGATAGTTTTTCTCATGAACATTCAATTGCCTTGAGGCATAAGCTTTCAATTTATCTTTTTTTGCATCATTATATAGCCTAAGAAATTATTTTAAGCATACTTACATGCCAAAAAAGTGTTCTCCATTTATGGGTAGTGTAAATACTAGTGCAGTGATAAACCTCTTTTTTAACTCTTTGAAATAATATTCACATTCACTAGTATAATTTTTTTACTCCCTTTAAAGTCTTCTTAGTTAGTGAGTTTCAATATCACAAGAATTTCCTCAGAAATCATCGGTAATACCAAACTAGACCAAGTAATCTCTATATCTTCATTACATATGTTGTCTCGAGACACTCCTCAATTACCTTTATTTTATATGGGTCGATATATTTTCCTTTTTTGGTGATAACATGAACCAAGAATGATACTTCCTTTATCTAGAACTCACATTTACTATACTTTTCATATAATCTATCCCTTTGAAAAGTAATTAGCATAGTGTTCAAATTCTCCTCATTTTCCTCATTTCTATTAGAGTATATTATAATATAATCTATAAATACTACCACAAAATTTTCAAGTTAATCTATAAAGACTCAATTAATTAATTCCAAGAAAAATTCGAAAGAATTAGTGAGTCTGAAAGGCATCACTATGTACCCATAGTGTCGATACCTCATTCAAAATGAAGCCTTGGGAATTTCTTCCCACTTCACCTTTAATTGCTGATATCCCAAATAAAGGTCCACATTAGAGAAAAAAGTATCCCATTGTAGTTTATGGAACAAGTCATATATATAAGGTAGGGGATACATGTTATTTATCATGATTTTCTTAAGTTCATGAAAATTAGTGTAGAGGAACATCGAACCATCCTTTTTATTGATGAAGAGGACTGGTGCACCCCACAGTGAAGCACTCATACATATAAAACTCTTATATAGATTCTCTTCTAACCACTTCTATAGTTATTTCAACTCAATGGTGGCCATTCTATAATAATGGTTTGATATATATATATATAGATATCCAAGAATAAGTTCAATTGATAACTCAACCTCTCAATCAAGAGGGTGAGAGGAAAAGTCTTCAGGGAATACATCAGTATAGTCCCTCATAATGGGCATGTCTTCGAGTATGATCCTCCCCCTTATCTCAATCATTTGAGTAAGATATGATTGATTATAAAGTAGTAATATCCACAATTGATATTATGAATATGAAGGAGATTCATCATCCTCCTTAAACTTGTAAAAAATTGGTGGATGCCTCAGGATGGGGGGAGTGATCTCCCTTTCCCAATAGTTGACGCTGGATTTATATAGACATAGACAATATATGCCCAAAATAGCATCAAACTCCAACAAAGTAAGTAATATGATATTTTATGGGAGGTTCAGTCCAAAAACATTAATTAGGAAGGATTTATACACATTAGATTCAGTAATTTACTCATTATCTATTCCCATAGATAACTAAACCTTTATATTTTGAGGTGGTACTTGAGTAGTTCCACTAACCTTGAATGATATAAAAGATTTAATAGAGCTATAATAAAATAGTAAGCTCTATATTATTGAACGAATAAATAGTGTACCTACCACTACATCATTTTCAGGCTTCACCTCACCAGTAGAGATAAAATATTCCCTTCCTTTCTACCTTGTAGGTTGTTGTTGTTGATTGCATCTAAAAATCCTTGGCTTAGAGCACTGGGTCGCATAATACCCATGTTCAATATATTTGATACACTTAAATATAGTTTTAGTATTGATATAAACCTTCATTTATTCTTCCACATTATTAGGCTTCTTTAAATCTATTTTAAAATAATTATATTGATACCCCACTCTTCCACATTTGAAGCATCAACTAGTTCCCTTTAGATAGTTCCCAAGATGATTCTTGCCACACTTTTGAGATGTGGGATTTTTGGTTTTATTTCATTAGTGGGATTTATCTTCTGATCATCCCAAATTAAACTCCATATTCTTCTTTTTTATCTCTGAGCCCATAATACCATTGAGAGTCATCAATATAAATCTCAATATTTACAACACATTGGATAATCTTCTCATAGATATCAAAGTCTCAAATATCCAAGTATTTTCATAAACTCAACATTAATCCAATAAATATGAAATCCACCTTACATTAAATATTCATGAAAAAGTAGGATGCATATCATGAAGGCCTTGTAAAATTTTCCTCATATTCCCTGATATATTCATATCCCTTTTTCTTTAGTCTGAGTAACTTTTTATCCATGATAATATGGAGAGTCCGGGGAAAATATTTTTTGAAAAATATTTTGTTGAATCCTTACCAATATATGTAATAAATTTCCCCCTTATATTGTTTTTGATTAGTTTCCACCACTGATCATCTTCTCAATAACAAAGATAGACCACCAACACAATTTTCTCTTCTTTTGAGCACTAGAGGATTGAGAATATATTCTCAATTTAGTTAATCCATTATTTCATGATGATGGGATCAGAATTTCCACAAAAGATTGGGGGTGTTTTTCATATAGTATATTCAACCCCAAATTTATCTTTCTTATAAGAATGATGGAGTTATAGTTGATTAGTTTTTTTATTCATAACTTGAGCTAGTTGAGATAGTACCGTCATTGAAGTTCTAATCTTATGTTCCTATAATATTTGGGATTTCATTATGAAAATCATCAAATTTCATATCACATTGGTTATTAGAATGATTTAGAATATTTACATCCATTATATAAATTTTTTTTTTAGGGGGATTGAATACTTAGCTAATGATAATATAAAAAAGAAACTATGAACATAGAAGGATAAACTCCGAAATGAAATGTATATCTTTACTTATTATTTATTAACATTCAATACAGGTTATCTAGAGTGATTGAATTATCCCTAGGTATCTCAGTAAAGTATTATATTCCAAATCCCCCAAAATAACTGGACCATGATATGATACAAACTATAGTGACACTATCCTTTTACACATATTATTACATGATTTTGGGTATAATTATCCATAAAATAGAAACCAAGGGTCAAAAAGTGTAGTATATTTTTTGAAAACTTTGTAAATAAGATTGAAAACTTAGAACTATTTTAAAATAACTAGTTATTAATCTTATATAATGATATCCTAAGTTAATTTTATCTCCTATATCTTCATAGGATAACCTGTGGAATATATAGAAAAAGAGATGATCTAAAAAGACCAGTAATGGAATAACCATGTAAAATAAGAATACCACATGAGTCGAAGGCATAACAGGATAACATAATAGGCATGAAAGATGAATAAAAATTTTGAGGCATATAATAGTGATCATAGAATCACATGATCATGGAAATATATGAATGTGTTATAAACACATAACATGACATAAACATGAGTCATGGATTATTGGTAAGATGACATCACATGGTGGGAAAAGTCCCATAATAGAGTAGGTTTACTCCATAATACCGTTCATAACTTCTCATGAGACTAAAAATTATCCATTGACTTTGAGAACTATTTGGGTGCACCCATAATAACATGTTCATTCATATGTGTTCCATATATATAATCATACATAAATAATACACATAAGGGTTACCCATGGAAGTAAATGCGTATCTTAATCATGTAATGAGGCATAACCAAGTGTTGTATAATAATGGTATCCATGAAATAAGACATTTAAATAATTTATATACAATAATGAATTAAAAATAATAATATAACATGGATAATTATTTCCAACCATAGTGATTACATGAAAAATAATGTTTAGGAAAGCTTATAAATGTGCCACTTTAGCGTGGTTTAAGGGAAAAGATTAAAGATTCTTTAATGAGGGAAATGAAATAATTATTTGTATAAAACAAGAAATAAAATAAAATAGTTTTTAATGATAAAATGAGTGATTTTATAAAAATATTTGTTGTTTCAAATAATTTAGGGAGTGCACTTAAAAATGGGTAACAAACTGAGAAGTTCCCTTTAATTGGGATTTCGTAATGGGAAGAATTGAGAAGGGAACCTTTTAAAACATGCATTTAACCATAAAATAATGTTTAATTAATCTAAATAAATTAGTGTGGAACATATAAATATAATTTTTAGTAATTATATTATCATAATTATGAAATACATTGGGCTAAAGAGAGAGAAAGTGTAACCCAAAGTAAAAAAATGGATGTTTGGAGAGATCCATTACCTTATGCCCAAATGCATTCTTCACTTGCACTTAATATACTGAATAATCAAATTGGATTCTTTAATTACTTAATTAATAACACATTTTATATTAATTTTATGTACTATAATTTTATTAAGTTAATTTATGACCATTTAAATTATTTATAGAGATCAATTTCACCATTCTGGGAGCATTCATTTCATTGTTTAATGTTCAGTTTGCCTGTGTAAAATTATGGAAGTTATTATAAAGTGAAAATAATAACATATAAATGAAAAAATATAGTATTAATTCAGTTACATATGTTTAAATGATCCGATATATAATTTTTTTGGTATGATAATTATTCATTTGATAAAACGTTAATGATAAATATTTAGTTTATTTTGGAGGTTTTTCGATCATCACTAACTAGTTTTGTTTTATTTAATATTATATATATATATATATATTAGTTAAAAAACACGAATAAAGTTATTATATACATATTAAAATATTTTTTAATTATAACAATGGTTTTATGACCTACCCTAAAGGTGGTAATGGAAAACAAAAACTTATCATCCACGGAGACGGTGAATTGTCCTATCACAGACGATATTTTCATTTTTAGAATAAAATGAGATAAAAAGAGATTTGATGATATATATAAAAATAAAAAATAAAAATAAATTATATATATGATACTATATTTATCATTATTGTTTGTATATGCGACGTTAGGAGAGGATAAAAAAAGAAAATAAATAAAAGAGAAGGATTGAGGATTTTACCTCTTGAATGTTGTCACCTCAAGAACCTCCCAAAGGAACTTGGGTTTGGTCATTTTTTGATATTATATGATCATGGAAATGGGGTAGAGACTTGAAAAGGTAACTGGCAAGAATATTAATAACATAAAAGTCTTATATGGTGTGAGGAGAAAGGGTGTTGAGGAGTGGTATTTATAGGTGGAGGAGAGGGGTGTTTTTTAATATTATATTAATCAGTGTATTATTTTGGTACAAAACTATAAATATTTTTGATTAATATTAATAAAAACAGTAATTATTTTAGGATAGTTCGAATCAATGGGTTATTACATCATTATTATATCACGCATGACTCAAAAATTCATGAATTTAGCTTACTAAAGATTACCATATTTCACTATTCACAAAAAATTGACTATTTTAGAAAAATACAAAAAATTCACCCTAACCATTTTTCAACAAGTATATTTCAAATATCAAATCCATTTTACGAATATAAATTTCTAAATATGAGAAATTTAAGTTTTAAATAAAATATTCATTTAATAAAAAAATATGGATTTTAATATTATAATCAATTTTTGACCCTTTTAAAAAATTAATTAATGTCACATGAAATTATCATGTAATTATAAAAAAATAGTATATTAATTTATGAATCTATTTTATGAAAATATTTTTTTTAAAATCATTATATTAATTATAAAATTGTAAATAAATGTTTACATTTTATAAAAATACCAACACTTAATTTATTATTTTTAAAAAATTTATTTACTTATACCATGATATAAATAAACCAAATTTTAATTTATAAGATTCTTAAATTTTATTTATACTTTTATAGGTGTGGTTACAATTATAACAACTAGACAACTATTCCTAATGGCCAGATTACAACCCCAATAGTTTAGATACTATTCCAATGGTATTGGTTCATTAGTTTCTATAAATACCTCTTATTTCATTCATTATTAATTCAATTTTATCTTATATTAATTATATATATATAATTTCATATTCAAAGTAAATAATATATTATTATCATTATGTTTTATTTATACATATTTGTTCATGAGTGCAGTCATTCAACTGGACCGAGCAAATATATTTTTCCCATTCTTATTATCTTATTATCAAATTATTATCCTATTGTAATATTTTTAATTTATTATTGGTTGAATAATATATCATTATTTATTTATAATACTAACATTTATAGGTTTTCTATGTGATGTTTAAAATTACATAATTATAAAAAGGTAAATTTTGTTGATAAAATTATGGGCCATTACAATTCATATGACATTATTCATATGGTAATATAAAACATGTGCAGCGAGAGCATAACATTAGCCTAAGAAATGAATTTGTGGAATACATATAAAAATATAAAATGATTTACATTGTAGTCATGGATCACTTCTAATACTATCTTAGTGGAATTGGTTCACTCCCCAAACCATCTTAATAGTCAAGGTTCACTCCCAAGACCATCTAAGTGGAAAATTCCTTTACTGAACTGAGTTCACTCCCCATTACCTCTATGATAATTTTATTATATATAATTATTTAACCAATTCATTGGAGGGATATATAGGTCCCACCCATCACATAATGAAATCATACATATGTATTCCACAATATCATAAAAATTCATTATATCATAACCCATGAAATGAAATGGGTTTCGAATTTTTTTTATCATATCTTAACCTGTGGAAAAGAGATAGGTTTCATAATAATTTCATTATAGCATAACCCGTGAAATAAAGTCAATTTCATAAGAATATATCCCATGGAAGAGATAAATATTTCATATACATAATGCCATCAAAACATAAACCATTCATAGAAATAATATCAATGGTACCCTAGAATCATATCCTCAGTAAGGAATGAGTAACACCAATGGATGTCATATTATATTAAACATAATTATAACAGATCATATAAAACATTTCTTGAATTAAATATCCATTCATATATGAAAAAAACTTTTTAATACATATATATTTTTTTAAAACCTTTTCTTTTAAAATAATTTTGAAAAATTACTAATAAATCTTCAAGGTAATGTTTGGTTAGGATGTCAGAATATTCTGTTCAATCCATACATGTAAAAACAAAAGTTCCTTTAACATTTTTATTAAAATCCAAACATGCATTATTATAGAAAACTATAAAAATATTCATTTCAATTATTTTTGAAAAAAATAAAAACATGATTAAATATGTATTTGAAAAATTATACGAGAGTAATTAAACATTTTTTATTTTTTAAAAGACAGGGTTTTGAAAGAAAATATATTTCTGGTCGAATAATGAGATAGTATGATTTTCATAAAAATATTTTGTTAATAATTTAAAATAAAAAACATCGTAAAAAATGGTACTATTACTTGAATATATCATTAATAAAAAATAGAAGAAAATTTATTATCTTTTTTTGAGATATTTCATAAATGGAAGCATAATCATAAACAATCCAGATAAATGATGAGATTGTAAAAATAAATTATTATGACTTTTTATAACTTTGAATCATAATAAACATGAAATATTAATATTATATGAAGCTTAAAATATAATGAAAAAATTACATTCCTTATAAAAAATTTAAAAATGGATGAATATACACCTCGTAAAAGAGTATAGGTGCATAACATAACATGTGTCTCAGAGACGAAAAATTGAGAAAACAATTCCCTTACCGATTTGGTAATTATAAAACTATAACCCCATGAAAGATAGATACTAAAATGTATAAATAATAAAAATAATTCCCATTATAAAAATCATAAAATATATCCGTGTTCAGTATACACACCACATACAAGAAATAGGTGGTGAACATGGATTGTGTCTCACAGAAAATAAAAGTGAGATAGAAATACCTTACCTTAAATATTGAATTCCATTGTACTCATTAAATACTTGTATATAAAAAATATAAGTTTATTATAAATATATTACATAAAACAATTAATTTATATCTCACCATATATGATTTAATTATAACCTTTTATTACCCATTTATTAATAATTCCATGTTAAAATTACTTTTCGGTTAATAACCACATTATTTTTTTGCATATGTTTTGATTTGTTATATTTTTGGTCCTATTACTTTAATAATGTTTTAATAATCTTAATAATTATAAAAATTATATAAATATCACATATATTCAGTATATATTTATATATAATTATCTATAAGTAATAGAAATAGGAAATGAAATACATTTTTCCTGGAGACAATATTTTGTATATATGCATGAACGTTGTTTCCATTTTATTTATGGATTAAAATAAATAAAATTATATGAGATATTATCATTACAGAATAATTTTCAAGCAATATATATAACATTTTTTTATTAAACAAATACTTACTACATTCTCTATCAAGTCTGAACGAATCACATTACTTTGCGAGGCAGTAGTCTGTCATACACATGAACAACGTTATCGTATTACCAAAAAATGGAAACCATGAAGGTATGTTTGATATAAAAAATCTAGAATCATAATAAAATAATTAAAATAAAAAAATATAAAATGTAAATAGTATTTAAATCATTATTCCCAATCTTGATAGGTGGTAATGGAAAAATTAAAAGCATCATTTTGCGAGGCGGTAATCCGACGTACACAAGAATGATGATTTCATAACCCCTTTGATAGAGGTGTGTGTGGTTGTTAGTCGAAAAATTAACAAAAAAAAGTAATTATATTTAAAATAATAATGTTATTATATAATTATTATTTAAAAAAATTAAAGTGTTTAGAGGAAGAAATAAAACAAAAACAATTGTTGATGAATGTTATCTCTTATCCGGGTATATCCTTTCGGTTTTCACCAAGAGACAACCTTGGTTGGATTTATGAAAAAATGAAGGATTATAGGTTTATAGGAGGGATTTTGGGAAGATATTTGTATAGGTATTTTCTAATACAAATGTATTTATAGGTGTGAAGAGAGGTAGATAGGGGGTGGCATTTTATAAGGGAGGTGAGTGGAAAACCTATAAATTTTTGAAATAGGGAATTAAACCCATGTTTTTTCCATGTAAAGTGGATAAAATAATATACCAATATAGATATAATAAGGGATAAGGTCTAAATATTTCCATAAAATAGATTTTGGACAAGTTTATAGGTCAATTTTATCATTATGTTTTAAGTTTAGTCCCTTAGTAAACTCATTTTTCTCTTAATCATGAGGATTAATTTTAACTATTTTCAATAATAAATTTGGTAAAAATTTAATTTAGACTTATAATAAGTTTTAAATTTTTATTATTCCAAATATGGAATCCATTTTTAAAAAATCAATTCACATAAGTGGATGAAATTAATTTAAAATGAATCCTGTATATGGGACAAAACAATAAGTTTTTAATGTGAAGATGTTCAAAAGATTGAAATGTTTTAATATCCAATTTCAATTTTAAATTGAGTAAAATTACATAAATTTGATTCATTGACATATAATTGAAGTAATTATACTTTAAAATGAATTTAATAAATAATTTAACTATATAGATAAATTATATGAAAAAATATTTTTCAATTATAATTAATTGTTTTCAAAATTCATCCAAAACATAAAATATTTCAAACAAATACCAAAAATTTACCCTATGATAATTTTGAAATTATAAATTAAAATATTATGTTTATTTTATAAAATTAAATTTCTAAAATTGTTAATCATTAATTTTATTATTGCTCACTTAAGGACAAAAAAATTAGGTCTAAAAAAAACAGTATTTTCAATACATATAAACTTTAATGAAAGTTATATATTCAATTAATAATATGTTTTACTTATATAAAAACATTATAAATAAAATTTATAAATTATTTATTACTATTCATATTACTATGTTTAACAACTAGGTTACAAGAGTCTTGTTTAAATAATTATAATATTAAAATTCTATTTCTCAGAAACCTAGTGTTACATGTAATGTAAGTTAAACCCAATTTTTCATGTAGAATATGCTTAACTTGGTGAAAAATATAATGAAATATTAACTTGGTGTATCATATAATTCAATATATTAATGAAATTTAATTTATTCAAAAAAAAAATTCATAAAAACTTTTGGTGTTACACTCTACCACCATTAAAATGAATTTCACCCTCCAAATTCTTCAATCTTATATAAAATGATGAGGATACTTATGCCTTATAATATCCAAAAGTTTTCACATAGATTCCTATAATTGTGGGTTTCACCATAGGACATTGACTAGGTGAGTGGTCTGGTTTCATAGAACTTTGTCAGTACGATCCAAAATCATCATTGGATGTTCCTTGAAAGAAAGATCTTGCTTCAGTGGAATGACCTATGAGTTTAGAACATGTGAAGGGTCAAGTATGTACTTACTTAAGGGAGATACGTGGAACACATCTTTTCTTTTATAGAGGTTTAGTGGAATCACCAACTGATAGAATAACACCCCAATACAATCAATAATTTCTAAGGGATGGATATACTAAGGGCTTGGTGTCCCTTTCTTCTCAAATATCATAACCTCATTCTATGTAGAAATGATTAGAAAGACCTTAATAGTAACTAAAAATTATATATCAGGATAGTTTTTATCAATATAACTTTTATACTTACTCTGAGCTTCCTTGATATACTTTTGAATGGATCTAACCTTCTCAGCCATTTATTCATCTATCTCAGGTCCCAATTAATTTCCTTCTCTGAATTAATTTTAGCTTGTTGGAGATATAAATTTATTTAGATATATGGATTCATAAGGATCCAAATGAATTCTTGAGTGAAATTTATTGTTGTAATAGAACTAAACTATAGGAAGGTTTTTATCCCAACTAACTTTAAAATGAAATGGACAATATCTCAACATATCCTATAATTTTTGAATTATTATTTTAGACTAACCATCCTCCTGAAAATGATAAGTAGTACTAAAACTAAATTCTATATCAAGGGATTGATGAAGAATTTTCCATAACTTTGAGGTAAACCTCAGATCCTAATAAGTTATAGTGGAATTTGGTACCTAATGAATATTACCACTTCTTTAATATATATCCTAGAAAGCTGATCCAGAGAGAAGTATTCTCTAATAGTGATGAAGTGTGCTGACTTGTTAAGTTTATTGACTACCACCCATATAGAATTATTCCCTTTAGATTTTTTGGGGATTCCTATGAGAAAATACAAGGTGACATTATCCCATTTCCATTCTAGTATGGGTAATGGTTGTAACACACCATTATAATTATTTCTTTAAGACTTAACATGCAAGTATACCAAGAACCAAGATACAAACTCCACGACATCTCTCTTCATTACACCCAACAAAAAGTATTCTTTCAAATATATAAACATATTTGTACTTATATGAAGAATAGGGAATGAATAAATATAAGCTTCCTATAATAGATACTTATTCCAATATAGTATAGAAAAAACACAAACACGGTTCCCGAACCTTATCATTCCATCATGATGAAGGTTAAAATTAGACAAATTTATAACCTTCTTTTGCAGCTCTATATCTTCCTTCTACACTTCTTTAATATTCACTTGTATAGATGATTGAACATTCAATTAATAAAGATAATATTTCTCATATTCCTTCTAGATTTTCAAATCAATCCTTTGAAAATACAGGAATATTCGATGTTTTGAGATCCTCATCATGGATAAGCTAGAAAATTCTTTTCAATTCAATGCATTATCCACCTTGTTCACTTTCCCAGGGTGGTAATGTATTGAGAAGTCATAATCCCATATAATCTCTAAACATCTTCTTTGGAACATGTTCAACTAATTTTGTGTAAATATATAATCTAAACTTTTTTAATCGGTATGTATGTCATGAGTTTCGCTATAAAGGTAATGCTTCCATATCTTTAATGAAAAAAATACTGCAGCTAACTCCAAATCATGAGTTTTTGTAATTTTTCTCATGAATCTTCAATTTTAAATAGACATAAGATATAACCATGCCATTTTTCATTATAACTCATACAAATCCATTCGTATATACATCACTATATATTACATACCCTTCTCCACTATAGTGTAATGTTGGAATAGGTCTGCAGAATAATCTTCTCCTAATTTTCTTTATGTTTTCCTCAAATTCATCTATAGATAAGAAATTTTTACCCTTCTAAGTTAACTTGGTCAGAGAATTAGATATTCATTAGAAATTATACACAAATAATTGGTAATATCTAGCCAAACCAATGAATCTTCAGATCTCAGTCACTTTTGTTAGTTTAGGACAAATGTTAAATAACTTTTTTTTATGGATCCACAAATTTACCCTCTTTTAAGATTATGTGAACCAAAAATTAAACCTCTTATAGTAAAAATTCACACTTAGTAAATTTTTCATAAAATTTCTAATTCTTCAGGGTCTTTAGTACAATTATAAAGTGATCTTGAGGATTCCTTTATCTTTAAATAAAAAATAATGTAATATATAAACACTACCACAAGTAGATCAAGGTAATATCTAAAGACTTTATTAATTAAATTCATAAAGATTGTAGGATCATTTGTACGACCAAAATAAATCACTATATATTCCTAGTGTCCATACCTTATAAAAAAATACATCTCAGGTATATCCTTCTTCTTAACCATAAATTTATGATATCCATAACAAAGGTCAATCTTGGAAAAGTACTGATCTCAATGTAGTTGATCGAACAAGTTGTCAATACGGGGTAGTGGATACTTTTTCTTGATGGTGATCTTGTTACATTCCTATAAATCAATACAAAGTCGTATTGATTCATATTTCTTCTTATAAAATAGAATAGGTGCATCCCAATTTGATAGAATTGTCTGAATGAGTCCATGGTCAAGATTATCATAGAGTTTCTTTTTGAATTCTTGTAACTTTATCACTGTAATTCTATATAGAGTCTTTGAAATGGGTGTGACACCAGGTATGAGTTTTATTTAGAAATAAACTTCATGTTTTAGGGGAGTACTAAAAGATTATTCTAGAAATACATAAAAAACTCTTGAACAACAGACCTTTCATCGATGTTGTGTTTCTACCCAACCATATGGGATAAAAACCCATTCTAAAAAAGAATCATGACCCATACAAAATATGTAATTTCCATTGGAAGTTTATATTTATCATCTCAATGATAGAAAATAATATGCTCATTTGGAATGTCAAATGAAACTTTTTTGTTGTTGTAAATTGATGTGAGACTTATGTAAATAACGAAAATAAATTCCTAAGACAACTTTAAATTCATTTAGAGGGAAAATAAAAATATTCTTGAGTGGGACATTTCAAAAATCTTCAATAAAAGAGGAAATATATACTTGTGATGAAATCATCACACTATCAGGTATTTTTACATCTAATTAAAAATTTAATAACAAAAGTGACATCATGAAAAACATAAAAAATTATTTATATATAAAAGAGTGGGTAGATCTAGATTCAAATAAGACATTATCTGTTATATAATGAATAGTAGGTGTACCTTTCACCACATTATTATCATCATGCTCTTCAAAAATGGTAATCACATGATATTTACATTTTTTCCTAATCTTAATAGGTTTATGAAATCGATAATTGTTGTTATCCCATTGATTTTGGAAATGGTTAGCATAAGGTCCATTCTACGTAAACATAAAGCACTGAAGTATGAGTGGTGAATTCTATGTATGTTTCTCTCTATTTTAATCATTAGATAACTTTTTCTCACCACTTTAGATGTCAAAATCTTGATGTCCATCCTTACCACACTTAAAAAATTATCTTATGGATAACCCCCTTTAAATTATTGGATTTAAGCCACTAAAAAATCAATCAAACTTAATTTTTTATTGGATGATAATTCAAGAAGTGTACCATAAAATTATTCTAAAATTATTCTCATATGTACCAATAGATTCATCATCCATTTTTTTAACTAAAAGAACTCTTTCTACATCTTCATATAAATAAAATGAGGAAAAGTAATTATTGAAAAATAATTTATTGAACTCATCCCAATCCTTGGAGTAAATTTCATCTTGCTACCTCATATTCTGGATTAGAGACCAACAATGATTCACATCACCTTCTAAATGATAAATATCTAGAATGAATTTATCATGTTACAAAATTTGGAGAATATAAAATAACTTTTCATTGGTATTGATCCATTTCTCAACCACTTGTAGATTATAAGACCCACCGAAAGAAGGTATATGTTTCCACATGAAGGAATCAATAAAATGTTGTTCCCTTCTTTGATCATTTGGGAGTCAAGTATGATTCATAAATTGAGAAATTTATGTGATAATATAAATAATATATTTCATTCCATATACCGTAGAATTTAGTTTCCCATGAGTAAAATAATTTTATTGTCTATAGAATTTAAAATTATTGATGTTCTTTCTAGCTCTAGCTATTGAATAAAACCGAAAATCATAGTGTAAGAAGAAATTATCATATTGGGGAACTATATAATCATGAAAAACAACTCATAGTATTTCTAAATCATAACTCATTAATTTTTAATCTATGAAACCTTAGCTTCACCGTAGGTCATCCATAGTAATCATCTATTTGAATCCTTCGTGATGGTTTATAAAGGGTTTGTAAATTACCAAATCACATCACCCAGGAGTGTCAAACTAGGTGTGATGCAAGGATGGTTATCTTAAACCAATTCCCAGTTGAGTTTATCTCATGATGGTGTTTTTAGGGTTGTTAACACTATGTAAATCTATGATATAGCCACATCCACTTGCATTATATGGACAAGGATTGAATTTCTTAGAAATCACTCACTCTATTATTTACTAATATTATAAGACATTTTCCTATACTGTGACTCATCTTTAGAATTATCCTTATACATTTCTTGAGGGATCTCACTAAGGTTTTATCATCCTATTTTCCAAAGGATAACTAAAAATTTTCTTTGATACCAACTATAATGACCCACACTTAACATACATATACATTACACCATTTTTTGTAAAATATAAAATACATTATACAAATACACACCCAAAGACCATGTTAGTTTACTTCCGTTGGAAACATGGAACATAAAAATTGTTTCATAAGTGAACTAAAAAATATCCTACTACATTCTTCATAACTAGAACCCTTCTTAGACACATAATACAAAATAAATATATTTATAACATGGGTAAATGAAAAATAAGAAAGGGTGAGCTCATATTCTCTATAAGGAAAAAAGGAGATAGTTAAGCATAATCATTAGTATAAGGGTGTGAGAACAGGAGAATAACATTTTAAAACCATACCCTATATATCAAAGATCATAATCATGAGTCATGTTATAAACATTATCAGTTCATAGGACATGAATTATAAGGGAATGAAAGAACATGATCCATGATAGCATAACATTATATAAAAACATGATTTTTTTGCATACACATTACCATATACAATGATTTACATAGTAGTCAAGGATCACTACCAAGGATATATTAGTGGAATATGTTCACTCCCAGAACTATATTAGTAGTCTAGGTTCACTCCAAATAACATCTTAGTGGAAAAATTATTTTTCTAAACTATGTTCACTCCCCATTCCATCCATGTCTATCTCATGAGATATAATTCTTTAACCAATGCATTGGAGGGAGATATAGGTCCCACCATTACAAAACTAAATCATACATGTGTGTTCTACAAGATCATAAACATTCATCATATAATAAACCATGAAATGAAATGGGTATTATTAAAATTTTATCATATCTTAACCTATAGAAAAGAGACAGGTTTCATAATCATTTCATCATAGCATAACCTAATAAATGAAGCTAGTTTCATAAGAATATAACACATGGAAGAGAAATAAGTTTCATAAACACCATGATATAAAAAATAAACCATTCATAGAAAGAATATGAATGGTATCCATGGATAATATCCCCATTATGGAATGATTAACACCAACAAATGTCATTTTCAATGGAAAATAATTTTAAAAGATCATTTAAAACATTTCTTGAAGAAAATATACTTTATGATTTGAAAAAACTTTTTAATACATAATTTTTTTTGAAAACCTTTTTATTCTAAAATATCTTTGAAAAATTACTAAATAATATTTGAAGAAATTATTGGCAATGATGTCGAAATATTCCGTTCATGGCGTACACATATAAATGATGGTTTATTTGATATTTTGGATAAAATCCAAATGACATTGTTTTGGAAAAATACATGAAAATTCATTTTAATTTATATTTTTTAAAAAGTAAAACATGGGTAACAATTTATTTTAAAATTTATAATATAGTAATAAAAAAATTTGAAATCTTTTTTGAAAAATATCTTTTTTGAAGGAAAATATATTTTTGATCGAACAGAGGCATAAATATAGATTTTCATAGAAAAATTTTATTAATAATTTTAAGAAAAAAGAGTGTAAAAATGGTAATATTACTTTAATATATCATTAATAACTAAAGTATAATAAAATTTATGATTATTATTTATATATTTCATTAATGGAAGAATTATCATAAATAATCCTGATAAACGATGAGATTGTAGAAATAAACTCTTACCACTTTTGTAACTTTGAATCATAATCCACCTGAAATAATAACATTAAATGAAGCTTAAAATATCAATAAAATATGTATATTCATGATATATTATGGAAAAGTGGAAGTATATACTCTACGTATAATAATATAGGTGTATAGCATAACATGAATCTTAAAGATAGAAAATCGAGAAAAAATTCCCTTAACAATTTAGTAAATTTTAAACCGTATCCCCATGAAAGAGGGATAATAAAATGGATAATTACATCATAATAATTATCAGTATCATAATAATAAAATACATCCATATGGAGTATATATACCACATATAATAAATAGGTGGTGAACATGACTTGTGTCTCATGGAAAATAAAAGTGAGAAATAAATCCCTTACCTTAAGTATCGACTTCCGTTGTACATGTTAAATACTCATGTATAATATATATAAGTTTATTATAAAAATATTATAGAACAATATTAATTTATATCATACTATATATTATTTTATTATGATATTTTAGTATATGTAAATTAATAATTCCATGTTAAAATTACATTTCAGGTAATAACCACTTTGTTTTTCGTATATATTTTGATTTGTTATATTTTTGGAACTATTAATTTAATCATGATTTAATAATCTAAATATTTATAAAAATGATATAAATATAATATATATTTCTTATATATGTATTTATAATTGTAGCACCCCTAGTTTTAAGTATGTGGCCCTTTTTAATGCATTTTTATGTATTTAAAGTTCATGGAATGAGTTGGGAAGAGGTTAGGAGAGTTTGGAATGGTTTTGGATGAGTTTGGAGGCTTTTAAAGGGGTGCACGGTTTGAGCATGGTTAGTGTAAACCGTGCGTATGATCCAGGAAACTGTGCTGGGGGAGATATTAGGCTCCTCATGGCTTGCGCACGGTTTTCCATACCGTGCGAGGAAACCATGCAGACTCTGGCTCTCGAGGCTGTGGCGTGCGCACGGGTAGCGTACAGTTTTCCAAACCGTTCGGGCTAACCGTGTGGCCACATAAAGATAGGGTTATAAGTTCTGGGCTCACTCGGGATTTCCTCATTTCACTCCTCTATTCCTCACACTTGAGCCTCACTCGGGGTTTTGGGTTCTCAGGGGTCAGGGGTGCTCTCCCACTCGTTTTGGAAGCGTTTCGAAGGGGTTTCAAGGTGGTTTCTCCCGGGTATGTCTCTCCTCTTGATTCTATTGTGTTTTCCTCTGGATCTACTTCCCTCTCATTCATGGTTTTCAAGATCTAAACTTGTTTTGTGTAGATCTAAGGTTGGGGTTTCCTTGGATGTTAATGTTAAGGCTTTTGTATGTTAGGGAAAGTGATCTAGAGAGGTGACAATGGTGCGTTCGCTAGATTTGAGGCGCAGTTGTTCGTGGGTCGATTTCTCGGGAACCCTAAAGGTAGGTGGCTTCTCTCTCAACTCCACTTGGTTAGAACAAGTTGTTACATTTTATAAATAATTTGTTTTGATTGAATTTAATTGTATGCTGAGGTGCGAATTTGGTTGGAAATCCATTTGGGGGTTTTTCGGAAAAAGGGGGTTTTGTGATGAAATTCTATTATTGTGAATTTTAAAATGGTGATTTTAAAATTGAATTCTATGGTTGATTTGTGAAAATTATTGATAGAAATGGTTTTCATTAAAAAGTTTGTTTTATTGAAATAGGTTTTGGCATGGAAAATGGTTTTCAATAAATGGGTGATTTATTGAAGTGAATTGACATGTAATGGAATTGGTTGACTACATGATGTTGTTGTGACCGTGATAGATTATATGCTTTGTTGTGATTGTTTTAATTATTGTGTGGAAGTGGGTGGAAAGTTCCACTATAATGAAGGGGGATGGATAGTGGACGGAAGGGCCACCATCAATGATAAGTGGTTGGGAAGAGCCAGTAGTTGTAAATGGATGAAAAGGGTTGGACGGAAGCTCCACCGTTATGATTGTTTTGTTGGGTACTGCTTTGAAAGATGTAATTATTGTGATAATGGGTAAATGTTGGAATGGTTGGGGTTTGTTAGTTGGCTTTCCCTTGGTTGCTTGGTTTGGATGTGATGGCCTGGTAAGGGCACATTTGGTTCATGAAAATGGTTGCACTTGTGTTTTATTTTATATAAACTGTTTTATATAAATGTCCTAACAGTTTTATCCTTGTGGAATGTGTAGGGAAGTCATTTGGGGAAATACTATGGAGTTTTAGTACTCACCCCCTGCTTTGGCACGTTGGTGTCTTTGCAGATGTTGTGTACTGTGATGTGGGCAAAGGTAAGGCATAAACCTTCTTTAGGGGTGCATTGTGATGTCTTGGTGGAACTTGGAGCTTGGAGCTTGGTGTGGAGATGTGGTGGTATCATGGATCATAGTGTTCTTGTTGAGTCTTCCGCATTGTACTCTGATGTTATATTGGGTTGTCTTGGCATGTGAGATTATGGATTATCTGGTTGTCGTTAGTAATGTATGAGTTTGGTTTTGTTGACATGCATGATTTAGTTGTGGTTGTTGGTTGGTTTTATCTCAAGGGAAAATAATTCCCCAATAGTTCTCAGAGCCCTCGACATTTATTGCTAGCCTTTAGCACCTTGGGAACTTCTCTTAACTCCTAGAAACCCTCACCACCTCCTCAAGCCAATGAGGTAGGGGCAGGGTGTTACAAGTGGTATCAGTTTGTTCGGTCCTTTGGAGTTGATCCTCATATTTGGTGTTGATATTCATTGTGGTACATTCCTTGAGTCGGGATGGTAGCAAGGAGTAGGAATGTCAAAACTTGAAATGTATAGTATAAAAGGATGTAGCTAACCCTTTTATGCTGAAATTCAAGTTACCAGGGAGTTGGGTATATAAGTGTTTTGAAGACAGTTATAGGCATTGGATATCTCATTGTCGTGGGTGTAGCCAATGAGATGAGCATGAAATGCATGGTAGAAATGACTTCCATCTAGGATGAATATTTCATTAGGGTATAATGATTTTTGGTATGATATGAATGTGTGGATTTTTAAAAATTTGAACTGGGTTTCAAAACGGAAGGATTTGAAACGTGGAAACTGGTGGTATTTTGAAAATGGTATGGTTTTCAAAAATGGTGAAACATGGGAAATGTGAACTTCTGGAAAGCCTTGTTGTGTTAGTGTTGTGTAATGTAATTTGAAATGGGATTTCGTGATGTCTACGGAAGTGAGACTCATGGTTGATTGTTTTCTGTTTATAGAAATGGCACCAGGTAGGCATCGTAGAGACCAAACAGAGGTGGATGATGAGAACGTGGTTGCACCTGAGCCCCAGGTGAACCAACAGTTAGTGAAAATTATCGTGCAAGTTTTCCAAGCCGTGGAAAGTGGGAATAAAATTACTGAACCAAGGCATGTTGATCATGCGGTTCAGTTTCAAAAGTAGAATCCACCCATCTTCAGGGGTGATTCAGATCCAGATAGGTCAGAAGCATGGTTTAATAGAATGAAAAAGATCTCCGTGTTATTGGGAACACCGATAGAGTTAAATGTGAAATTGGCCACATATATTTTGTAAGATCTTTCCCTTCAGTGGTCGGAGTTGGTAGTCCAAGCATGGCTGGACTAGGGTATGACGTGGGAAGGATTTGAGGAATTGTTTAACAAAAAATTATACCCACATACGTTTAGAATTTAGCGTACGACTGATTATTTCAGTTTGAAGCAAGAGCTGATGTCGGTGAAGGATTATACCGCTAAGTTTATGAACTTAGTGCAATTTTCACCTGAGGTGGTGGGTAGCACGTCGTTGAAGTCAAGGATCTTTAAAGCAGGGTTGAGGCAAGAAATCCATTCAAATATAGTGGTGATATGTATAGATGATTACACGAAGATGGTGAATAGAGCCTCGGTGGCCGAGCGAGAGTTGTTGGGTGCTCCGGGTGGGGGAAACATGGTGGTACCCATGGCGAATAGTGAGAACTCTAACACTGGGTTCAAGTGGAAGAGGTACACTTATTCCTAGGGTAGGATTATAACATATAATCCGATGACAGGATCAGTGAATCTTCCTCTGAATCCCCAGAGCAAGCTGGGATGTTTTCAGTGTGGTTCTACAAGCCACATCATGCCGAATTGTACGACACAACCTCGAGCATGTCATAATTGTAAGAAGATGGTCCATCTGCAATGTTATTGTCTGAATGCTCCAAGTTTGTGTGCGCGTGACACTCCTCAGGGATCACAGAAGTCGTATGCTTCGATGGGACGAGGACAACATCATACCCCTCGATAGTAGAGTAAAGTGGGTCATGGTGACTCTCAGAATACCATGACGCCTCAGTAGGGAAATAAAGAATAGAGTGTGGCAAGAAATTTTTTTTTGGAGCTGAGTAGGTTGTGGTGGATGATCAGTCAGGACCATCCACAGTACGAGGTACTATTATTTTCAATTCTACCTCGCTGTAAGTGTTGTTTGATACGGGTGATTCAAACTCTTTTATTGCTGCATTTGTGGTTGATTTACTGGGTTTAAGGGTTAAAATGATGACCTTGGTTTTAAAACTTCAAACTCCTCTGGGTCGAAGAGAGTGTCGAGCCTTCTTATATAGAGAATGTTGTATAATTGTGGGCGAGGTTGAGATAGTGTGGAATTTCTCAATTCTTGAGATGGATGGTTATGATGTAATCTTGGGAATGGATTGGCTAGTGGCTTTTCAGGCCCACATTGACTGTGATGTGCGAACAATGGATTTTATGACACAAGATGGCGTTAGAAATATCTTTAGAGGAGAGAGGTATGAAAGGAAGAGTGCATATGGTTTGTTGGCACCAACAGTGGTTACATTATCGTATCAGTTGGCAGTTTTGTTATTGGAATCAGTAGAGGGTGTTGACCAGAGTGTTCCTCCAGAAGTGGTGGATCAGTTCATGTTTGTTTTTCCTGATGAATTATCTGGGTTACCTCCAATAAGAGAAGTGGAGTTTACGATTGATCTCATTCCGGGGACTAGTCCTATCTCACTTCCATCTTATCGAATGTCACCCGATGAATTGTAGGAATTGAAAATCCAGTTGGAAGAGTTATAAAACAAAGGGTTTATCCAGCCTAGCACGTCTCCGTGGGCAGTGCCTGTTTTGTTTGTGAAAAAGGAAGATGGAACCTTGAGGCTATGTGTTTATTATCGTAGACTTAACCAAGTTACGATAAAGAATAGATATCCACTTCCACAAATCGATGAATTGTTCGACTAGTTGAGGGGAGCCCAGTGGTTCTCCATGATCCACCTGAGGTTGGCATATCATCAATTGCGAGTGAGGAAGGTGGATATTCCTAAAACAGCTTTCAGAAGTAGATATAGCCATTATGAATATGTGGTTATGCCCTTTGGTCTAACGAATGCGCCCGAGGTGTTTATGGAATTGATGAATCAGATATTTCAGAGATATTTGGATTCATTTGTGGTGGTGTTTGCCGACGATATTTTGTTGTATTCAAAGACAAGGGTGGAGCATGAGTAGAACTTAGAAATAGTCCTGGGGATCTTGATGGATCATTAGTTGTATGCCAAGTTGTGAAAGTGTGACTTTTGGATACAAGAAGTTTGTTTTCTTGGCCATATAATTTTTGAAAGGGGTGTTTCAGTGGATCCAGAAAAGATAGAGGCTGTTGTCTCATGGCAACCACCAAAGAATGTGGTTGAGATACAGAGTTTTTTTTGGTCCAGCTAGGTATTATCGGCATTGTGTTCATGATTTTTCACGTTTTTCTTCGCCAATTATAGCTTTTACAAGAAAGAATGTTCCATTCTAGTGGAATGAAAAGTTTTAATAGTGTTTCGAAAAGATAAAGGGTCATCTTACATCAACACCAATCTTGGTTTTTCCAGAATCAGGAAAAGGGTACGTGTTTTATTGCGATGCATCAGGATCAAGGTTGGGGTGCATTCTCATACAAGGGAATCATGTGGTTACGTATGGATCATGATAGTTGAGAGTGCATGAGAAGAACTACCCAAACATGATTTGGAGTTGGAAATAGTGGTCCATGCTTTGAAAGTGTGGCATCATTATCTCTTCGGTGAGAAATTTATGGTATATACAGATCATAAGAGCTTGAAACACATTTTATCACAAAGGGATTTGAACTTGAGGCAAAGGAGATGGATGGAATATATCCAGATTTTTGATTTTGACTTGATATACACACCGGGTAAGGGAAATTCAGTGGCGGATGCATTAAGTAGAAAATAATATGCTCAGGTGGTGAAAAAAGAATCAGACCAGTGGCAGTTGATGTCGGTTATAGCTGACATGCGGTTGGAATGTGTGGACCAGGGTGATAAAGTGGTCTTTTTTTCCAGTTTTGTTGATTCCTGACTTGTTTGGCCTGGTTAGAGAGGCATAGATATCTGATTATGAGTGTGTGACCATGGGGTCAAGACTCAATGGTGGGGAGACTATTGAGGGTTGGAAACTGAATGGAGATTCAGTTTTATTTTTTCGGAATCAGACGGTAGTACCAGTTTCTTGTGAGGAAGATCTTCTTAGGGCGTATCATCATTCTAGGTGGTCTGTTCATCCTGGAATTCAGAAAATGTATAAATCACTGAAGGCACAGTTCTGGTGGGATGGAATGAAAAGAAGCGTGGATGAGTTTGTTTCAATATACTTGACTTGTCAGCAGGTTAAGGCAGAGCATCAAAGGCCAGTGGGAATGTTGCAGTCTTTTCCATTCCTTGTTTGGAAGTGGGAGCATATAGCGATGGATTTTGTCATAGGTCTCTCAAGAAAGGTCAAGAAGCACGATACCATTTGGTTGATAGTGGATCAGCTAACGAAGTCGGCCCATTTCATCCTGATCCGTGAATCTCATACGGTGGAGGATCTGTCCAAAATCTATATCCGGGAGGTGGTAAAGAGGCAAGGTGTTCCAGTTTCGATTGTATCAGATAGAGATCCGAGGTTTACATCTCATTTATGGAAATCCTTACAGCAAACCCTTGGAACGCAGTTGACGATGAGTACGATGTATCACCCTCAGATAGATTGTCAATCCGAGAGGACGATACAAACTCTGGAGGATATGTTGTGGGCTTGTGTCATGAATTTTGGTGGCTCGTGGGAGGAGCACTTGTCATTGGTTTAGTTCTCATACAATAACAGTTATCAGGCATCTATACAGATGGCTCTGTTTGAAGCATTGTATGGGAGGCCATGTCGTTCTCCACTATGTTTGGTGGAAGCGGGTGAGTCTTTGATGGTTGGACCAAATATTGTACAGGAGACTACAAAGAAGATCAAGTTGATTAGGAAAAGAATAGAGATGGCTCAGAGTCGTTAGAAATCATATATGGATCATCGTCGACAGCCGTTGTCATTCGAGGTGAGTGATCATGTTTTCTTGAGGATTTCTCCTAGGTTGGGACATCATCGGTTTGGGAATTAGGGAAAGCTATCTCCAAGGTATATTAGACCTTTTGAGGTTATTGAGTGGGTTGGTGATGTGGCTTATCGTTTGGCTTTTCCACCATGGTTTAGTGCGGTGCACAACGTGTTTCATGTCTCGTAGTTGAAAAAGTATGAGCCGGATCGTGACCATGAGATTCGATGGGATCATGTTGAGCTAGAACCGGATGCTTCATTGGTGCACATGCCAGTTCGGGTTGTGGATAGGCAAGAGAAAGCCTTACATAGTAAAATATTTGGTTTATTTCATGTTTTGTGGCAATATGGCCAGGTTCAAGAGGAGAATTGGGAGCGGGAGAAAGAAATGCTCGAGCAGTGGCCCAAGCTGTTTCGGCAAAGGGCGGGTTCACTACTTTCTGAGGATGGAAAGTCCAATGGTTGGGAGAATGTAGCACCCCCGGTTTAAATTATTTGGCCTTATTATGCATTTTTATGTATTTAAAGTGCATGGAATGATTTAGGAAGAGTTTGGGAGAGTTTGGAATGGTTTTGGATGAGTTTGGAGACTTTTAAAGGGGTGCACGGTTTGAGCACGGTTAGTGTAAATCGTGCATATGATCCAGGAAACCGTGCAGGGGAGATAGTAGGCTCCGCATGGCCTGTGCATGGTTTTACAAACCATGCGAGGAAACCGTGCGGACTCTGGCTCTCGTGGCAGTGGCGTACGCACGGGTAGCGCACAGTTTTCCAAACCATGTGGGCTAACTGTGCGGCCACTTAAAGTTAGGGTTATAAGTTTTAGGCTCACTCAATATTGCCTCATTTTACTCCTCTATTACTCACACTCAAGCCTCACTCAGGTTTTTGGGTTCTCAGGGGTTATGGGTGCTCTCCCACTCGTTTTGGAAGCAATTCAAAGGGGTTTCAAGGTGGTTTCTCCCGGGTAAGTCTCTCCTCTTGCTTCTCTTGTGTTTTCCTCTAGATTTACTTTCCTCTCTTTCATGGTTTTCTAGATCTACACTTGTTGTGTGTAGATCTAGGGTTGGGGTTTCCTTGGATGTTAATGTTAAGGCTTGTGGATGTCAGGGAAAGTGATCTAGAGAGGTGCCGGTGGTGCATTCGCCAGATTTGAGGTGCGGTTGTTCGTGGGTTGATTTCTCAAGAACTCTAAAGGTAGGTGGATTCTCTCTCAACTCCACTTGGTTATAACTAGTGGTTACATGTTGAAATTAATTTTTTGTGATTGAAATTAATTGTATGTTGAGGTGCGAATTTGGTTGGATGTCCATTTGGGGGTTTTTGGGAGAAAGGGGTTTTTCTGATGAAATGCTATTGTTGTGAATTTTAAAATGGGGATTTTAAAATGGAATTCTATGGTTGATTTTTGAAAATGATTGATAGAAATGGGTTTCAATAAATATGTTGTTTTATTGAAATAGGATTTGGCATGGAAAATGGTTTTAAATAAATGGGTGATTTATTTAAGTGAATTGACATGTAATGGAATTGGTTGATTCCATGATGTTGTTGTGACCATGATGGATTATATTCTTGGTTGTGATTGGTGGAATTGTTGCGTGGAAGTGGGAGGGAAGTACCAATATAATTAAGGGGGATGGATAGTGGACGGAAGGGCCACCATCAATGACAAGTGGACGGGAAGAGCCACTAGTTGTAAATGGATGAAACAGGTTGGACGGAGGCTCCACTGTTATGATTGTTTTGTTGGGTACTGCTTTGCAAGATGGAATTGTTGTGCTAATGGGTAAATGTTGGAATGGTTGGGGTTTGTCAGTTGACTTTCCATTGGTTTCTTGGTTTAGATGTGATGGCCTTTTAAGGGAACGTTTGGCTTACAAAAATTGTTTCACTTTTGTTTTATTTTATATAAATTGTTTTATATAAATGTGATAACGATTTTATCCTAGTGGCGTGTGTTGGGAAGTCATTTGGGGAAATCCTACCGAGTTTTAGTAATCACCCCTTGTTTTGGCACGTTGGTGTCTTTTAAGATGTTGTGTACCATGACATGGGAAAAGGTAAGGCATCAACCTCGTTTAGTGGTGCGTTGTGATGTCTTGGTGGAAATTGGAGCTTGGAGCTTGGTGTGGAGTTGTGGTGGTGTCATGTCTCATAGTGTTCTTGTTGAGTCTTCCTAATTGTTCTCTAATGTTTTATTAGGTTGTGTTGGCATGTGAGATTATGGATTATCTGGTTTTCCTTGGTAATGTATGGGTTTGGTTTTGTTGACATGCATCATTTAGTTGTGGTTGTTGGTTAGTTTTATCTTAAGGGAAAATCGTTCCCCAATTGTTCTTGAAGCCCTCGACATTTATTTCCAGCCTTTAGAGCCTTGGGAATGTCGCTTAAGGCCAAGTAACCCTCACATCCTCCTCAAGACAATGAGGTAGGGGCGGGGTGTTACAATAATAATCAATAAGATAAAGAAATAGGAGATGAAATATACCGTTCATGGAGACGGTAGACCGTACGTACACATGAACACCATTTTCATTTTCTTTTTAGATTGAAATAAATAAAATTATATGTGATATTACAATTAAATAATAATTTTTATTTCATATATATCTCATATTTTTATTAAACCATCCATAATACATTACATTTAATGCGTGAATGAATCACATCGCTTCACGAGCTGGTAGTCTGCTGTACGCACGAACAAGGTTATCATATTCCCAAAAAATGGAAAGCATAAAGTTATGTGTGATATAAAAAATAAATATAATAAAATAAAAAAATTATAAATATAAAATATTAATATAATGTCCATAATTATTTAAAACCTTTATATATTGTAATGGAAAAGAGAACGACATCGATTCACAAGGCGGTAGTCTGCCATACACATGCATGATGATTTCGTAACCCATTTGATGGAAGTGTGTATGGTTATAGGTAATAACATTAATATATATATATATATAATATTTTTTATTATATAATAATTATATAAAAATAATTAAATGTTTTAGAGGATGAAATGAAACAAAAAGGATTGTTGATGAACGTTACCTCTTCTTTGGCTATCTCTTTTTGGATTTCACCAAATGACTCCATTGGTTTAATTTATGCCTAAATTATGTATTATATGATGAGATTATATAATTTTTAAATATATTAGGACTATTATTTTCTGTGGAAAAGGTCTTGAGAGGTGTGAAGAGAGGTATGGCATTTTATAAAAGAGGTGAGCAGAAAACGTAAACTTTTTAGGAGGGAATTACACCAAATTTTTTTACATATAATGTGCACAACATAATGAAAAAATATTTATAATAGAATGTATAAGGTCAAAATATATACCAAAAATGGGGTTTTTACAATTTTATAGGTCATTTTACCCTTATTATTAAAGGTTAGTCCTTTAGTAAACTAGCTTTTCTCTTAATCACTGTGATCAATTTTAATTTTTTTCACTAATCAATTTGGTCAAAAATTAAGTTTAACTTATTAGAAATTAGAAATTATGATGATTAAAAATACTAAACCCATTTTTAAAAAATAAATTCACATATGTGGCAGAAATTAATTTAAAATTAATCCTGTAGACGAGACAAAACAACGAGTTTTTAAAGTTAAAATGTTTAAAAGTTTGAAATGTTTTTATAACAAATTTAGATGTGAAATTGATACCAATTACAAAAATTTTATTTATTGATTGATAATTGATTTAATTATAATATAAAACTAACTTAAAATAAATCTTAACTATATAAATAAATTTTAATAAAGGGTAGTTTTCAATTAAAATCTATTATTTTTCACTTTTTATCTAAGAAATGAAATATTTCATAAAAAACACCAAAGAATTTAGTATAAGATATTTATTCAATTATGAATTAAAAATTTATGTGTTTTTTGTAAAATTTTATTTATAAAAGTTTCAAAAATTAATTTTATTGTTGTTTATAAATGGACATAAAAATCAGCTCTTTTGAGAAAATAGTATTTTCAAAACATATTAACTTTACCAAATATTATATATTTCAATAAAAATATTTTTATTTATAAAAAAATAAAAAAAAATATTTAAAAATTAGTTATTAATATGCATATTATTAATTTTTATGGAATGATTATAATTGTCTTGTTTAAATAATTATAGTAATAAAATTATATTTTTTAAAAACCCAGTGTTGCATATATGACAAATAAAACCCGATGTTGCATGTAAAACATGATTAAATTGGTGTAGTGTATAGTAAAAGATTAACTTTTTTGTAGTGTGTAACACAATATGTAAAATGAATTTAATTTATTTGAAAAATAATTCATTAAAACTCAGAGTGTTACATGAATTTTGTGGGAATTTGATTCCTAAAAAACTTATTATTATTCCTATAGTACAATTTTACATGTTTTTATTATAGAGTGAATTTATTTATACAATTACCACATTAAATTATTATTAATGGAAGTAAAATTTGATATTCTGAACCAACCTATGAATTTATTATCATTTTTGAGGATAAAAATGAATATATAATAGAAATTATATCCATTTCTTGGTTCTTGATTCCAATTAAAAGGGGGTATTTATCTCAGATGGTTAGAGAGAAGCTCAACATTTAAGATATGCCTATTTTAAGATAGTTTTCTGAGGTATTTATTGAATAGTTTATTATTCTTCATATGAATAGTGATGTTCTATTTCTAATAGAACTCATATCCAGTGCTATAATTGTTTCCAAGAATCCATATTGAATTTACCAAATTGAATTGCATGAAAAGAAAAAGAAACTCCAAAAAAGTATTAATAAGAGATTAATTTAGACATGGTAATCACCTTGGGGTGAAAATATTTATTTTTAAATTATAGATATGTATTAATGAGGCACTTTATTGATTATTTGTAATGTAACAATATCACGGTCAAGAATAAGTATCTTCTTCCCCATAATGTTGATTTTTGGACCAATTATTAGGTGATGAATATTTTTACATGATTGATATTCGATATTGATACTTTAAATTGAGGTTAAAAAGTGAAGAGATACCAAATACGACTTTCCAATAGAGGTATGGACACTACGATTTTATAGTGATGTTATTTTCTATTTCTAATATCTATTTTGTCTTTATGTATTTAATTGATATATTATTTTGATATTACCATGATGATTTTGTGATAGTAACTATAAAAAATATTCTTATATTTTAAGAGAAAGGATAAGAAATTAGATCACTTAGGAAATATAATGAATATCTTAATAAGGGATAATTTGAATGAAAAATTTATCAAGTATGGATTTTGGCTACCATGAGTTTCCTTTTTTGGGCCATATAATATCAATATAGAGTATATAATTTGATCCATCAAAGAAAAAAGTTATTGAACATTGACCCAAAACAATAACTATGATTGATATAAATATTTTTCTTGGATTAGATGGATATTATTGACACATTATTAAGGATTTATTAGGGATATACTATCCACTCAATATGTTAACACAAAATGGATCCATGTTCTTTTGGACTAATGAATGTGTAGATAATTTAAAGTAACTGAATAAAATTTTGGTTAGCACACCTATGCTCACATTACCCTGGAGTAGAGAAAGGGTTTTTGATTTATAGAAATTAATCAAATACGTGTTACATATTTGTTCTTATGAAGGATTATTTGGTGATATATTTTTCTTCATTTCAATTTAAGGTTCACAAAAAAAATTACCCCAATCATGAATTCAATTTGGAGGCGGTAATCATTGCATTAAATATATTGATGAATTATCTTTATGGGGAAATATATGACATATATATTTATTATAAAGGTTTAAAGTATATATTTACCTATAAAGAGTTGAATATGCACCAGAGAATATTATTTGAGTTTATTAATGACTATTACTACTCAATAAATTACCACCGTGAGATAGAAAACAATGTAGTTGATGATTTCAGTCATAAATACAATGATAACTTATCTATGATAAGAATCATAGTAGATAAAATATTTTTGGATTTTAAAATAATGGAACTTCAAATATTTATGTAAGAGACAAATTATTACCATTATCAAATGATCGTTTAATAATATATCCAAGTAAAGATAAAAGATTTGGGGAAGGAGGATGTAGAGATGTAAAAGAATGTGGTGAATTTTATTGAGTTCAACCATGATTTTGATGGAATGATAGGGTTCATGAACTAAAAATGTGTCCCATAAACAATAGACAAGAATAATGATCTATTAGAAGAAGTTCATTGATCATAATTCTCTATTCATTGTAGAATTATGAATATGTATATAAATCTAAAGGATTATTTTATATAAGACAATCGAAAGAGATATATTGAATAGTTTGTATCTCAGTTCTCGGTATTATAGCATGTTAAGGATGAGAGATTGAATTTTAAAGGGATATTACAACCATTACCCATAACAAAATGGAAATGAAAAAACATCACTATGGATTTTATTATCAGAATTCCTAAAATATCTAAATGGAATAATTTTATTTGGGTTGTATTCAATCTTCTTATTAAGTCATCACATTTCATTACTATTAGAGATAATTTCAGTAATGATCAAATTTCTAGGATACACATTACAAATGGTGTAAAGATTCATGTGGCACCACATTCTATTATATATAATCAGGATATGAGGTTTGACTTTATGATCTTGAGAAGTCATCAGAAATACCTAGATACAATGTTTTGTTGTAGTACTTCCTATCATTATAAGATATATGGTTAGTTTGAGTGACCCATTCAAACCATAGAGTATATATTAAGATACCATTAATTTTATTTCAAAGGTGGTTGGGATTAACACCTTCGTCTATTCAAAATATTTTATAAAATTAGATTTCAATCAAGAATACATATGGATCCTAATAAAGATCACTATGAAAAAGTGTATAAATCTAACATTTTGGGATGATGTTAGAGAAAGAAAACTATTGGCACTTAAGCCTAATGAATAAATTATAGGTAAGGTTATATATACGTAGAACCATACTTTTCATATATAAATAATAAATTTTATTATATTAATAATCAATACATAACATTATGATACACACCAGAATCACATAGGTTTAGAATCTTTTGAAACTTAGATACATAAAAAACATATACATAAGAAATAAAAATCATCTCCCACTAAGTTATCCATATCTATTACCCTTCTTATAAATATCATACATAAATACTTATATTATAACCTATGGAAGAGAAACATAATAATGGGTGATATTAGATGCTCAGTAAAGATAAATAAGGAAGATATCAATGATCACTTAAACATAACAAGACTATAAGTATATAAAAACTTGTTATTAAAATTTTAAAACCATACCCAATATATCATAGATCATAATCATGATTCATGACATAATTTTTAATAGCTATTAAGTCTTAAATCACAATAGAATCAAAGAACATTATCCATGAGAGTATAAAATTGGCATATGACATATGTTTTTAGAATAAATAGAATCAATTAAATCATTTAATTAGATAAGCACCACTTAAAAGGCTATCAAAATGGATTGGGATCACTTCTTAATCTTTCATATCCTTATTTGTGGCTTACTCACAAGACTTTCATAGTGGATATATTCCCTTACTAAACTGGCTTCACTACCCATTCAAGTCCTTATCTCATGAGATATTTTTCCTTACCAAATTCATTAAAGGACTATTTGATTATATGATAATACATAATATAATGGAAACCTTATATATGTGTGCCACTAGATCATAAAATATGCATCATATCATAACTCATGTAAAGGAAATAGGTTTTATGAACATTTCAACATCCCATCAATGAATATACCTTGGAAAAGAAATGAGTATCATAATTGATTCATCATAACATAATTAACATGTGGGAGTGATATAGGTTCCAAATAATCATTGTTAAATCATTATCATTATAAGAAATCTAGAAAATGAAAGTGAACTATATCATTGGATCATATCCCTGGAAAATCATAAGTAACATCAAAGTATATTATCATTGATGAAAATATCTTTAAAATATCACTAGAACATTTTTTGAGGAAAATACCAACATCAATTTGAAATCACATATTTAAAATCTAAAAATTTCTAAAATTTTAGAAAAAAATTTTCTTCAAAAATAAAAATATAAAATTGTAATGAAATCTTAAAATCATTGGGTTCTTGTGATGTTATAAAATTATACTCTTGTCATGAATTTCAAAACAAAGATTCCTTTCATATTTTCAATAAAATATTAAAAAGTACCTGATTCAGAAAAAGACAAGTAACATAATTTTATTTTATTTTTGTAAAATTAAATCATGGATAAAAATTCATTTAAAAAATAATATTATAATATCAAAACCATTAATTTATAACATTTTTCTAAAACATGGATATGGAAGAAAATGGATTTTCGACCGAAGAGAGAAATAATTTTGGTTTTCTATAAAATATTATTTCATTATATCGAGTACATAAACAAAGTAAAATGAAATGAAAAAACATAATTTATAGAAATAACCAAATTATAATAAAATTCATTATTTACCTGAGAGTTATATCATAAATATTTAGCATCATAAACTTAATCATATATAATCCTGATAAACAATAAGATGGTAACATAAATATCTTACCTTAAGTTCAAATTTCTTTAAAATAACTCTAACCTATAGTATTATAAATATAAATTTATTATAATTATATAATGTATTCATTTAAATACATATAAAATAATATAGTATCTTTATAAAATATTTAAACACCCATTTATTAATAATTTTATATTGAAATTGTTGTTTTCGTGTGTTAACTGTTTAATTTTTCATTAAAATTTCAATTAATTAATTACATTACATATTATTTGATCATGGTTTCATAATATAAATAATTATAATATGGATAAAAAATAATATATATTAATTATATATATATATATTCATCCATAAAAGTTACATATAGAAAAATGAATTACACTATTCATGGAGATGGTATATCGTATGTACGCATGAATAGTGTTTTCAATTTTCAATGGATGGAATGAAAGAAAGTTAAATAATAATTAAAATTTATAGAATCATTATTATATCATATATATCATATTTATTCATTAAATATATCCTTATTACCATTAATTAAAAGAAAAAAATGAATAATAATCACATCTCTTCCTTGAGGTGGTAGTCCACACTTACGCACGAGTGACATTATCATTTTATAATGGATGAGAATGTAAGAAGGTATAAATGATATTATGATTATATATGGGTAACTATATCATAAATACCATATTAAATATTTCAACCCATTATAATTACCATCCATGAAATATGGTTGTCAAAAATAAATTGTATCACGACATGGAGTTGGTAGTCCACATGTATGCACCATAAAAATTTTCACTTATGATTTGATGGAAAGGGTGGAGAATAATGATTGTTAAATAATACTAAAAAATTATATTAAATATTTTTAATTAAATATTATATTATCAATTAAATTTATCTATAGGAGGTAAAATAGGAAAGAATTTGAAAGATGTCGGGTAAGATGATTACCTATCCTTTGATTAGCCTACTTTATATTCTTTATTAAGGACCCTTGGAATGGTATTAAAGATTAAAATAACCTATAAATCATGTAAATGGATTCTTATAATATAAATATATAGGTTTTGGTCTAGTTAATGGCTCAAATTGGTGCAATGAAGATAAATAAGGGGTGACCTTTTATGAGTGGGGGAGAGAACACACTTGGAATTTCTTGAGAGATTAAAATATAATATTGGAATAATCAAATGAAATGATTCCAAATGGATATATATTCGAATTTGGGATAGGATGAGGTAAAAATATTTCGATAAAATATAATATTAATAAATTTCAATGCCAAACATACCGTTATATCTTGGTTTAAACCATCTTGGTAAACTAGTTTTAACCTTATCCCTGATGATAATTTTTTACAATTTGTACTATTAATTATGAAAAAATGAATATATACTCATTAAATAATTATTAAATTATTATTCCAAATATGGAACCAATTTTAAAATAATAAATTCAAAAATCTGGTATAATTTAATTTAAAATAAAACTCTTAAAATGTAATGAAAATGAGTTTTCAAAATTTTTTATAAAAAAATACAAATAAGATTTATTAAAAATAGAATAAATGAATTATTAATAATATAAAATTAGATAATTTTACTTTGAAACCTTATTAAAAAAATAGATCTTTGTAAATGCATGAAATAAAAAGGCAGTTTTCAATACAAATGAGTACTCTCACTATTCATCAAAATATCAATCTTTTTAGAACATTCTTAAAAATTTACTATAAGATAATTTTGAATTGATGTTTTCCAAAATTTATCACATTATATCAAATAAATTTCAAAAAAATATGAAAAAATTATTTATATTATTTTCTCTAAAAAGGAAATAAAAACCATTTTTGAGGAAAAACTACATTTTTAAAGCATATAATAACTTTTCTAAAAATAGAGTACTAATTTATCAATGTATATTATTTATCTAAAAAATTTATACATATTTTTTTTTTAAAATTTATTTAATAATATTTATTCCAATAATTTAACAAAAAGGTTGCAATATAATACAATATTATGGTTCAGTTAGACTTGATGTTGCATATATCACAAGCTATTAAAGAAATTTATTTGAATAGAAATATGTCATAAAATTATAGGGTGTTACAAGAGAAATTTAATAATACATCATGGTATCTTAAATACTATATAATAGTTATGTTAACAATCATTGATATAATCTAGAATTATATGTGGGTGAGAAGGTATTCCTATGAATTTCTTCATGTAAGAAGTTTTGGATATTCAAGAATAATGGAAAGGTGAGTGATAGGTATATTGGTTCACCTGAGATTCTTGATCATGTAGGGACTGCATCTAATCTATTAAAAAATCCAAAAAACAAATCTTATATTAATTATATGTTCAATGTATCCCATTTTTGGAGGTATATACCAGATCCTTCATACAAACTGAACTCATAGGTTATACCATTCGATCATGATATTTATTTTAAAGAACAACCTTTATAATTCTTGGATCATAGTGATAAATCTTTATGGAATAATACCACTCATATGGTTAATGTTTATTGGGGGAATAAGTAATTTTAAGAGGATACATGGGAATATAAGGATGTTATGTAGTAAACATATCCAAATTTCTTATATCATAATAACAAAATTTAGAGGGAGAACTTAATTTTTAAGTGGGGGAGAATGTAACACACCAATATATGATTTATTCTATATCCTACCTTACATGCATCCCAAAGTCTAAATGAATCATAATATAGTACTACTTTATAACACAACTATTAAATTGGTAGGTAGAAATAGTAATATCCAAATAATGAAAAATATTTATAGTGGTTTTAAAAAAATCAAATCTATGGATTAATGCATAATTTATAAGTACTCACTTTTTAGTAGTTTAATTTTCTGCTTCAAAAAATGTTTTTATTAAAAAATGGGTTTTATTGATTTCTTTAGATAAACATTATAATTATTTTATAATTTTTTTAAATTTTATTTGAGAAAATGAATATCATTTTTTAAATAATCATTTAAATATTAATTAAGAATTTAATTTTTTATTTTTTCTATAATGATGTATTTTCAAAGAACAGTGAAAATACATATTTTACAAAAATAATCATTTGTTTTAAATAAAGTGATTATTATAAAAATTCCCATTTTTTTGATTTTTTTCATAAAATTAAATAAAAATCCTTTAATTAATAATAATATAATAAAATACATATGAATTATAATTATACAAGACTTTGGTATCACTTCATTTTTTGGCCTAAAAACACATTTTTCTAAAAACTTTTTTTATACACGTGATGTGTTTTTTATTAATAAATTTAATTATTAAATATTTATTAATAATTTTAATGAAATTTATTTATTATATATTTAATAAACTATTTTAAAATTAATTTTATTTTTTTTACAATGCATGTAATTGGAGTAAATCTTGTTTCATGCTTATAAACAATTCTTCTAAAACAAGATTTCCTTGTATTTTTCATAGTGTTTTAAAATTAAATTCTTCTATTTGAAGGAATTAAATTTGATAAAATGGATTCCATTGTTTGAATAAAAATAAATAATACAATTTAATATTTTCAAAATTAATTTTTTGTCATATGGAATAGTAAAAATAGTCAAATCTCGCAACCACGGTTACGGTTAAATAAGTTTTACCAGGGGTTAAACCAAGAGATAAGGGTATTAATGCAATATAAAGTTTAATAATTATTATTTATTAAAGTTATTTATATTTTATAATATCTCAAAATATAATTAGTGTCCAATTAAATCCAATATCGTATGGAATTTATCTTATATTATTAAAATATTTTAAAAAATTCCTTGTGTGTCTATCCCCTCATTTATAAAATTGAGATTATAATCCTATATTATTCAGAAAATTATAGAATTATATCTCATTAAAAAACTAAAATAAAACCTCATATATTCCTTCCCTTCATCCTAGATCCTCTATTATTATCTTTAGATGATTATTTTAGGGATTAAGGTGCAAACCATAGTAGGTCTCTCAAAGAAGAGGTTTAAATCTTAACCAAGCTCATTCTATTTTATTTATTCTCATAATTATCAAATAATTTTTTATCAATTATAAAATTATTCATATAGAATAATTAATATACTAATTTGTTATTATGATTATGGAACAACCATTTCCCCCCTCTTCCCTGACAAATGGGAGATGTGAATATGAGTATTGTATACATGTGGACTACTACCTCTAAATAACGATATGATACATTTATTATCACCATCATTCATAATTGGTTATTATGATATATTTAATGTTCATATATGATATTTTATATATAATAATTATTCTATAATAATGAATTATTATTTACCATTATTTTATTCTATCCATGTAAAAATGGAAACATCACTCATGTGAACTTACTAACTACTTTATCCAAGTAGTTATGTAATTCAATTTTTATAAATAATTTATAATAATGGTTATAAATATGTATATAATGAATATATATTATATTTATATCTATATTAATAATATATATATTTAGGAACCATGATAAATGTGAAAGGACCATAACTCTCAAACAAAAACATATATGAGAAATAAAGAAGTTAATACCCAAAATGATTATGATAATTAAAGATTGTTAATTAATGGGTGATAATATATTATAAGAATAAAATATATGGTATTATATATTTTAATATAGTGATTTTAATTAATTATAATAAATTTAAATGTATTATTTAGGAGGTTAGAGTGCATACGATGCAAGATGGACTTTGGGTAAGGGTTTTATGTTACAATTTCATTTTTCTAGGTTTTTTATGATTAAATTTATGATGATGAATTTATATTATAAATATTTAAAAATATTATTTCACACCCTATAATATATTTATTTAATTATATTATATGTTTTCCTTTAATTTTACACTCTTTAAGTACTCAAGAGACAATAATTTTTTTAAGGGAAACTAACTTTTTTTCTCTCTTATGCTAGGAATATTTTCTTCCATCTCCATATTTTATTTAAAATGGTTTCTATAATTATTTTAATATACTCTAAATATTTATAAATTTATTTTTTTACTAATTATTTAATTTGTATAAAAAACATTATGAGGAATATTCCTTCCTTTTTCTAAGTGATGTACTTTTGACTTGCTAAAAAAATGTGAAAGAATCACTATTTTAACATATATCACATGAATTATTGTTCATTACATGATGAATAATATTTTATCTGAATATTCCTTTACAATATTCGAAGATTCTTTTCAATGAAACATTTTTCCTTAATATTTTGAATTTTTTTTATATTTTATATAAGTCATTTCAATATGAAAATGGTATTTTCCTAAAGAAATATTACATTTATATATTAAAGGTATTTCTATAAATAATAATTCCATTTTTGTTTCTTATTATTTCTATGGACATAATTAAATGTAACTATATTTATCATTTCGTTGTACGGTTTATGATAATGATGTTGAAATGTTGATTAAACCTATATTTTTATATATGGGTTAAGATATGATGAAATGATAAATGTTTTAATGATGTAGTGGAATGTATATGAATATATTTATGATTTTATTATAGGTTGGTCCATTATATACCTCAAGTTAATTACATAAATATTAATGTTTTATAAGCTCAATGGGAACATGAGAGGTTATCCCAATCCAAAAATAGGGCACACGAGATGTTATCCTAAGCCCAAATGAGGGTACAAATGAGGTTATCCCAAGACCAAAATAATGTATAGAGGAGGTTATCCCAAGCCCAAATATGATACATGGGTTGTTAGCCAAAGAATAACATGTGATGAATTTATTGGTGGGTATACTTGACATAACATTTCTATGATTATGATTATACTACACTTTATACTACTCTTTTTTATAAGATCTCATTAAAATGTTATGGTATCATGGATCATGTTTGTTGATTCCTTTATGATTCATGTCTTATAAAATAGCATTATTATCCCATGACTCATGATTATATGAATTTTTGGGTATGAATTTCAAATTTTAATCTCATATTCGTAAAATATTACACTCATGTTATTCTTAAAAATGATCATTATTTGATATCTCCCTTGATTAACCTTAGAGAGATTATGATATCACACTTTATTATGTTTCTTTCTCCCTAGTACATGATGAAATGTTTTAATTATCATATGTACAATAATGTTTCTTTTTTGTGAATATATAAATGGTAGATGTAGTAGATCTTTTATGTGCCATTTTTTTACATATATTTGTTTCCAAAGACAATAATCTATTATGGTTCTTTCCTGGATCATAATGATATGTTATTAACATTAATATAACAAAATTTATTAATTATTTATGTAAGTTTTGGGTCTCTATAACACAAATACTTCAATTTTTTATTTTTCCACATATTAATAAAGCACTAAGGCTATAACATCGAAGAAGTTATGAAACCAGTTTAATAAAACAGGCTTTCTGATCCCCAAAAATTTATATTTTAACAAAAAACCATTTTAATTCCATCTCAAATAAACGAGTTTATTATATAAATTTTTTAAATGTGATTAATTTTAGATAAATAGCTAACTATAACTTAAAATAATCCTCAACATGAATCAAACAATTAATTCCATGGTTATTGAATTTGGAAATGAGTAGTATTAAATATTCTAAAAATATTCCTTTTTTATTAATCTTCAACTAGATTAAAATTTTTTATAATTTTAATCATTTTACTATGCTAAAAAAACACTACAAAACATATGTCACACTGAAAATAAAAAAAATACATGGAATAAACAACATCAAACAACATATGTTATCACAAACCCTATCATTTCTAATTAACATGTACAAGATTATATATGTCATTTTATTATAAATTTAAAAATAAGTTTGACAGTACTACGCACAATAATATATTTTTATTTCCTAAAAAACTTTCCAAATTAAAAATCTCAACAGTTTAACCTTAGAATATGCTTCCTTTATATTCAATGTTGAAATTATCATTAATGATATTAAATATGTAATTATCATCTGATATCCATATTACAAAGATAATAATATTTATCTATCACATGTGATTCACATATATTATTAATTTAAATAATCATAAATAATATATTAATGATATTATTCAATATAAAATTTTATATATTATTATTACCATAAAAATTCTAGATTATTACATAATCTTATATAATGCGATTTAAACAGATTATTATCTTTTCGAGGTTAATCACATCTGATTTTGTGATATAAAATAATTAATTCTATAATCCCAATTTTTAGAAAAAGGATAAGTAACAAATAACCTACATTGAATAAACAATTAATATCTATTCTGTACCAAAAATAGGATTTGAGTGCACAAGTTAGAAATTCAATGGAGAAAATTGAAGAAAATTAAGAGTTTTCAAAACATTGAGAGGAAAGGTTCCATTTATCTATATCTTGAGTAAAGTAAATCATAAAGTAATTAAGTAAATGCATTCATTTTAGAATAAAATATATGAAACTATTAGAATTGACAAATCATAGGTCAATTCCTCCATTAATTCTATATTTGTCTGATTTTAATTAAATTAACTTGATAAGACCCATTTTTAAAATATTGAAAGATTTTAGTATTTAAGGATATTTTTATCCATTTAAAAATGAACTTTTAATCCACATACATAAGGCTTTAAAAGAAAATTTATATTAAAAATTAAAAATTTCTTACAATTGGGTATTTCAAGAAAATTAGCATCTTTGCCTAAGTGAATAAACTATTACATAAAGGGCTTGACTGGATAACCTACCCAAGTTACCATGCCATCCAAATGCATGAACCAATATCCAATTACCTAAATAAAATAATTTACCACATGAAAAAAATTGGAATAGTGAATAAAATAACCAACTGCATAACCAAACCAACTGACCACATGAAAAAACCAACCAATATCATGAGAAAAGCAATTGAAGAATGAAAAAACCAACTAGCCATATGAATAAGATGACTAAAATTATGAAAAAATCAACTAACTGTATGAAAAAACCATCTAACAACAAGAACAAACAAACTGACTTGATGAACAAACCATTATACCAGATGAACAAACAAACTAACCACTTAAACAAAACAATTGATTTTATAAAAAAATAGATGAGATAAAAATCCAATTGATCATTGGAATAGTCAATTGATATCCAATAACTTACATCAGATAACTCTAAAATAATTATCTCCCTTAATAATTTAAAACAAACCCCGAATAAAATAAAGGGGGTTTAAATAAATACCTTATTAGATAACTCACAAGGATATTTCTAAAATAGTAATACCATCATCCTACTATAGGAACAGAGCGTAAAAAAACAAAAATAAATAAATAAATTATAAGAGATAATTGATATCATATATCATCATAATTATTATAAAAAAACAACTAATATCCAGCATCGAACAAGATATGAATTATATCGATGAGAAATTCTCACTCTGTACCTATCCCAACCACCCAATGCCCCAAACCAGCACACATAATACTAGTTATCCCACCATCACTGTTATTGTATCTCGGGCTCCCAACCCCTTTATCATCAATGAAATTAATCATCAATTAGTATACTCCCAGGACGTTAATAGACCAATTATCAATAGTTCCCAACTATAAGAAATTTATAAATAAACATAATCATGTATATAAATTTCTATATCACAAATGTATTTCAAATATATAATTCAAAAATATTTAAAAAGGAACTAAGGTTGTAACATGGAATATATAATTCCTTCTAGTAAATGAATACTGATCTCTTATTTTGAAACATTAATTCAATAAAACAAATACATTTTAATTCTATCTTAAATTAACCAGTTTATTATAAAAATGTTTTTTATTCAATTAAACCTATCGTAATAGATAATTATAGCTAAAAAAGTTATAAACAAAATTCTAAGAACTAATTCCATGGTTAGTCAATTAAAAAATGAGTAGTGGTCCTTCAGATCCTTCCACTTTCTTTTAGTTTTATATTTTTTTAATAGTATTTCAATATTTTTTTCTTTATCAATATAAAATCTCAAAAATTATAAACATTATGGAGCCATATGAAGTATAATTATAAAGGAAGAGGTTTGAGCAGAATGAAGAATACTCATTTTGGAAATGAATAACTATGTAATTAGTGTATATAATAATGTTTAATACTGATTCTAGCTATAATTTTCTATTACTCTAGGTTTTTTTTGTGTGTAAAAACATTTTATATTAAATAGGTTAATTAAATATTGAATCAAAATGTTATTTTATTAAACAATAACTGTTTAGGAATGAGATATACTATTTCAATGAGTGGGAGGCATAACTATTTGGATGTTATTGCTTCAATTCTTTCATTATATGTGTGGAATTATATACTTAAAATTTATTTTTTCTCTAGGAATTTCAATCCTTGATTATGATTATTTATTAATTTTTAGTGTTTTGTAATCTTCAACAAACACTAGGATGGAGGCCCAAGGCCTCATTGGTTTATGATTGATTTGATTAATGAGTGATGGGATGGGAGCCTAGGATGTAGTGGTAGTCATTATCAGTGATGGCAGGACAAATAATTTTACACACAATGGTTTGGGACCCTATGTTGTTTGGATAAGTTTAGAGTGGGGATTTATCATCGATTCAATTAATTACTTACTTTACATATTCATATTTTTCTTAAGGGACAATTGATATTTATTTTATCAATTTCCAACTACTTCAGGTTTTTGGTGTTATGAACTACAATTGTATCCTTTAATTGGTAGCTTGGGTGAGTATTAGAGCACTTTTAAAATTAATTAAATGATAAATTATACTAATAAATGAATAGGTTTGGTATATGATAATATCAAATGATGATAGAATACTTGAGAATATAGTTAATTAATTAATATATCCATCATCAGATAGATTAAAAGATTAAGATTTAATATTGTAAATTGAATATGGAATAATATTAATTAATAGTTATTAACTAATTAATAATAAACTTTATTCTTATATGATTACTTGATACACATACATTAGTAACGACAGCCGAGGGTGCTTTGTTATGATAAAGGAAGATGACTCTAAATATAGTAAGTTTTCTTTAGTGTGGTTGTGCATTATATTATTTATATTTTATGATTTCACAAGATTCACCACCCAAATAGGAAGGGAAACCAACACCCAAATGATTTTGGGGTGTTTTCTCTTTCATCCATGATAGTGAGGGAATGAATGGATTATTTTTCCCTTTCCCCTGCTCTCTCTCTAGAAGAAGATGAGTATGTGTATCATGAGCTATAATGGATTACAGTACCAGGTGTTTTACTCAAAGGGATGTGATGGATCAATGTTTACTATAAATTTATGTCATATCTATAACTACATGAGGTATAAAACAAAATTGAATATGGAAAAGGTTGTTTTGGATTCCCACTACTATATTTGTATTGGATGTGATAAATTAAGTTATAATTAATGTACAATATCTATAATGGATTCCAATCATAAATTTTGATACTACATGGCTATGATGATGATGATATATGTCAATTTTTATGGGATTTAACAATTGTTGTGATACCATTAGATGATGTGTGTGATAATTCAGTGGAGAGTTGAGCACGTTATTTGAGACATTAGGGTATGAGAGAAATAAACAAAGAGAAGTGGGAGTGGGGTACCTTCATATACATATATATATATATATATATTATTTTTATATAGAAGGATTTAAATTTATGTATTATGTGGTGAGAGATCCATTATGAGAATTGGAATCTGGTATCAACTATTTAGATGATGAGTTAGTTTCATTTATTTATTTATTGGGCTTTAGTATTATTAATTAAATTTTTTCCATTAGAATTTTTAAGGAGGATCTAACTGATTATGCTTGTTATGATCACACTTCATATATATAAAATTATTTTAAAGTGAGAAGGAGCAGGTTGATTATTGGGCTAGATGTTACTAGATAAGAAGGGTTTTTGAGTAGCTATTGGGAGTTACGGGAGTTTATGGTCACAATATATTCTTATTTTGGGTACTTACATTTTTTAAATTCTATTTATACATTACATTACATGTGTCAAGATTTAATTTTGTTTGTTAGTAGTGAAAATTTATGGTTTATAATTCTTGTTTTTTATACATTAAACTAATATAAGGTAATGTCTTCCATATGGGTGATTGATATTCCCTTAGTTATAATTAGGAACTAGTGGCCTATTAAAGGTACTGTTGGAGAATAATTATCTTTGAAATTACATTTCTAGCCTAGCAGGGATAATTTTTTAGTGAGTGGGCTATGATATGATATGTCAAAGATTAAAAATCACACTCAACCCATTATGGTACTCTGCCCACTATTTGATGATAGTCTTGGTTTTGATCCTCATTAAAAGGAATGATTTTATATGATTATATATATGACACATTCTTATGCCTAATTTATATTTTCATGGATCATGATTATTAACTCATGTTTCCACTATCACATGTACCATTTTTTATGTTATTAAAAAATTCATATGAATTGAATCATTATTTATGATTCATGTTTTATTAGGTAAGATTTTCTTATGTTATGTCCATGTACCTTTATTACATTTTCATGTCCACATTCTCATATTAAGATCACATATTATCTTCTATTATTATCTATTTTTATCCTTAGTAATTCTGATAGGAGAAAATATATTCTAATCTAAATCCCCAGGAAATAAAGAAAAGTATTAGAAATAAAATGTTTAGAAGGATCATATGTGTGTAGAATCTTATAGTAAAGTTCAAAAAGCTATTGTGAAGTAAGAATATAATTTATTTAATTTACAAATACACTAGAAATTTGGGTTCTATTATTGTGTGAATTTATAATATAAAGAGTTTAAATAATTAAAATAAAGTAAAATATGTGTTAGTTGTGCTTTGTTCATCTTAGTTTGTCTCAATGTTAGTGGGTAATGATATGTTTTTACCACCATTCCCAAGAGTGTGGGTCTATGGTGCCCCATTTGGTATTAGTGTGATGTTTAAATATTTTTGGGGATTATGTTAGAAGGGATAAGCGGATAAAAAATAAATAAAACCATGATAAAACCAAATTATTATATGATAAACCTAAATTGATATAGGATAAAATGTATGGGATATAATTTAAGACATAATATGATTGATTTTTCTCATTATATGATCTCTCACTCTGATTATAATTTCATGGTAATGAAACTAAATATATTAGATTTAGTCAGTGAATGAAATTAGGAGGAATAAAATTATAAATTAGTGTAATGGAAATTTCAATGACTATCCCAACAGGAAAAAAAATTTGATTAGAGTTGGTGTTGAATATTTTATTGTTCTTCTTATACAACTATCACGAGTTATGATTAACAACATGAACCTTCATAAACTACCAATCATAGAAAAAATTAGAAAATGGAGTTTCATGAATGTTCAAGTGATAAAGACTATTTTGGAAATAATATTCAATTTCATAAGTGTCAATAATGTGGAAATATGCACCAAGGAGAATGTATCAATGGAATAAGAAAATATTTAAAGCACATAAGGATTGGTTATTGATATATTTATTATTGAAGATAGATAAAGATTTAATTCATTAAAATAGATGTTATAATGGTCCAAAATAATGATCCACCCACACTTAAATTATATAATTTCAAGGAATAGAGGAATTACAAAAATAGATTCCATAATAAATGAAATAACAAGGATATAAGAATCAGGAAACATATTAAATTATGACAAAAATAAAAATCCAATGAATTATATATAAAAAAACAAACTGTTACATGATAAAATTATCATTAATTAAATCATTGATAATATCCTTTTTATTCTGATTCTATGAACTCATTTATTTATAGAATGATTTATAAGTGAATTAATTCTCTATGCAAATAATTGGATTGTCCCTGAAAACTTATAGTGTTATAATTATTTCATAAAAAGTCTACAATTATTATCCATTATATGTTTCTAGGAATTTGTTTCCTTAAAATGATATTATTCTTCATTAAGTTTAATTCTATTTCATTCAAGGAATGTATCAGTTCTCTTTGTATAGGGTAAAAATAAATGTTCTAAATAAAGAAATTAAATTTCACTTCTAAGATCAACCTATGATATTATATTAATATAATGTTTACTATGAACATCCTATACATATTAATTCAATTTTATAAGTATTTATTCCAAATTTTTAGTGATATTTTATCAATTAATTTGGGAAAATTAAATTTGTGGTATTTATATATTATAAAGGAAAAGATGGATTTACTAGTCTTACCCAACACACTGAGTTTGAATTCTCATTAAAAATTATATCATGATTAATGTATTTATAAAGGATACCCTTATCTATAATCATTATTAATAGTTAATTAAAATTATTGAGGCTTAATTTATTTAAGGTGTAGAAAGTAACAACCTTGGTTTTAAAAAATATATTCATTCTGTCATATATTACATTGGGATTCCATCCAAATCGACACATGACTCAGCCTGTGGTATGGCCTAAAGGGAATTACTAATCCCTAAAAACTGGAAACTAGTGATTGAGCATAGATAAACTCCTTTGGGAATGGTTTATACCATGAAATATTTATCCAACAACAAATAACAACTACATAACCTCATAACCAATAACCATAATAAAATAGATCAAAGGTAACTTCACAAGCATCAGTTAAACATTTGGTAGTTATAATTAGAAACCAACATACCGAAATGGGGAGGGGAATAACTAGACCAACAAACTCTCTATGTTAAAAGTAGGTCGACACCCCATTCCAACACAACCGACACCTGAGCAATGGGAACCACTAGAACATGGAACCACCATCGGTACCATGGAAGGCATTTCCTTTACCCGAGTCAAATAAGACAAGATCAACATACACCAGAGGGTGTATGTAGGGTGTGAGATATAATTCAAATTAGGATACCGCCAAAATATTCTATTAAATGAAATTAAAAGACAAATTAACAAGCTAGTTTTCATAAGAATGAATTTAAACAAATTTGAAACAAAAATACATTTTATTTAAATTAAAAGATAAAACTGTGTAAATTTAATTTTGATAGTTGAAAAAAACAAATCACTATGGAAGAATATGTAATTATCTAGGTTTATATTCCCATAGGATCATCATTCCATGGTAATCAAACTATATATAATGTTACAATTCCATGAAAATATAATGTAGGAACATTGTATTCAATAGCGTGTATGATACACAACACCAAGTGTTCAAGGGAATATAATATCCCCATAATTTATAATATATTCACTATTTTAGAGAGATTAAATATATCATAATGCTTGAAATTCATGAAATAATGAGTTATATTACTTTAAACACAATAAATACTTTCTTTGATAGCTTACTCCACACGCACGACTGAGTTTTACCGAACAACAATTTATTATTCAAATATTATTATTGAATATAATAAGATATAACCTAGAAATTAACTTAGTTTTTATGAATATTATTAAATAACATATGAAAATATATGGTTTTAAAAAATATAAAATCAATATATTTGTTACAAATTAATTAGAAATGAATATAAGAACGAATTGAATATAAAAGGAATATTTTTATAGAGAACTATTTTTATGCACATAAAGTTATTTTACCATAATAAATTAAATTAATTAAAATAAGAGAGTGATATTATTAATTTTATATATATTATATGTTAATCCAATATATTTTATAATCATAAGATAAGAACAAACCCAATATTTTATATAAAAATAAATATTTTTTATTAAGACACTTCTACCATATTTTAATGGAGAACCTACTTTAAATAAAATTTAGGATATTTTATATATATTATATATAAAAATAAAGTTAATATTTTAAATAGAAACATAAAAATTAGGTTAGGGTAAATTTTTTGTATTTTTCTATGAAGTTTCATTTTTTAATGAATAATAAAAAATACAAAATTATAACTCCAAACTACTTTTTATTGAATTGAATTGTAAGGTTAAATTATATTTTAAATTGGTTTTAAAGTTTAATTAAATATTTTTTTTATTATGTAATCCAATTTAGGTCATTGTAATCAACTTCAGCTTTAAATTTGACATTAAAACCAAGAAAACTTTTTAACATTTTTACTTTAAAAACCCGTAGTATCATCTCCTCCGCAAGGTTAAATTTAAATTAATTTTGGACATTTATGTGATTGTAATTTGGAAAAATTTATTCCATATTTAGAATAATAATAATTTATAATTTCTAAAAAGTTAAACTTATTTTTTTACCATAAATATTAGAGAAAGTAATTAAAATTATTTACATAGATTAAGAGAATGATTTGCGTAATCAGGGATTAAACCTTAAACCTATGGGAAAAATTACCAAGAAACTTGTAAAAAATAAATTTTATTTCCATATTTAGACCCTATAATCCATTTTCTCAACTTCGTTCCAATATTTGAGCCACTTTCAATGAGAAATAAGTGGGAAAAATTCCCTTTTCCAAAATTTACAAGAGTGCCACTCCTCCACTATAAAAAGGCCTCCTTTCCTACCACATACTCACACCTCTCAAGACACTTCGTATCAACCAATATATGAAAAAATAGATAATAAAAATTTCTACCATCATCTGGAAATCCCTCATTTGGGAATAAATACATCCAAGTAAGCCCTTGGTGCAAACTAAATGGAGTTACCCAAATAAGAGGTAACATCCTTCCTCAAGCTCTTTAGTTTTATTTATTTCTACACTCCCTCAACTATATTTATTTTAGGATTATATAAAAACATCAGTCTCATAAATATACTAATATATTTTTATTCTAAGGGCTTAACATAAACTTACACACACTTTTATATAATGGGTAACAAACATACTATTTATGTGTACGGTTAACTACCTTCTCACTAAAAAATGATTGTTAATTTTTTATTTACCACATTTCATTGTTGGGAATTATGATGGACAAAATGTTATTTATATGATATATATGACACTTAATTTTTCTTTAATATTATTTAATTATTTTAAAACACATACCTTTTTACTTTCTATAATATGTAAATACAATAACATTGTCTAAGGAAGTGTGGGCTACTGCCTCCCCAAAGTGATGTGATTCGTTCATGATATACATGAAATATATTAAGGATAATTTTATATATATATATATATATTATTTAATCAATAAAATATTTTTTATATTCATCTAATATATTTTATAAGAATAAGATAAGAACAAACCCAATATTTCACATAAAAATCAAAAAACTTTATTAAGGAACTTTTACCATATTTTAATGGGGAACCTATTTTAAATCAAATTTTTGGTTATTGAATATATTTTACATTTTAAAATAATCTTCTAATTTGATGTAGAAACATAAAAATCAGGTTAGTGTGAGTTTTTGGAATTTTTCTGTGAAGTTTCAATTTTTAATGAATAATAAAAAATATTGAATTTTAACTCAAACTATTTTTTCATCTATTTTAGTTATAAGATGAAATTATATTTTAATTTTTTTAAAGTTTAATAATATTATTTTTTTATTAATAAATCCAATTCAGGTCATTTAAATTAATTTCACATTGAAATTTAATATAAAAGCTTAACACACTTTTGAACGTTTTTACTTTAAAACCCCCATTGTCGTCTTGTCTATGAGATTAAATTTAAATTAATTTATGACACTACTAATATTGTAATTTTAAAAAATTTATTCCATATTTGGAATCAGAATAATTTATAATGTCTAATATAATAAACTTAGTTTTTTTTACCAAAAACGATTAGTGAAGGTAATTAAAATTAATTACATAGATTAAGAGAAAAATTAGCTTAACAAGGGACAAAACAATAAACATAAGGGCTAAAATGACCTATAAAATTTTCCAAAAGACATTAAATGGAAATATTTAAGCCCTATCCTACCTTTTATCAACATTGGTCCATTATTTGAGCCACATTCAATGGGTAAAACATGGTTGTAATTCCCTTTACCAAAATTTACTAGAGTGCTACTCCTCCTCCACCATAATAGACCTCATCTACTCCCACTTTCTCACACCTATCAAGAAAATTTTTATCAACAAATATCTGAAAAAATAGATTCTAAAAATACCTTCCATCATCCTAGATTCCTTTCCCTGGGAATAAATCCATCTAAGGAAGACATTTAGTGAAAACCAAAAGGAGTTACCCAAAGAAGAGGTAACAACCTTCCTCAAGATCTTTAGTTTTACTTCTTTCTCCACTTCCTAAACTCTCTTTATTACATGATTATAGAAAAACTATAGTATAATAAATATAATTATATTTTTATGATTATTTTTTGACTTAAACTTACACACACTTTCATTTAACGAGTAACAGGAAAACTATTTATATGTACAATGAACTACCGCCTCACGAAATAATGATTGATGGTTTTTCATTTACCACATTTCATGGTTGGGAACTATGATGGACATGATGTTTATATTTGATATATATTATACTTATTATTTCTTTATTCTTATGTAGTTATTTTAAAACACATACCTTTATACTTTCCATTTTGTGTAAATACGATAACATCATTTGTGGAAGTGTGGACTATTGCCTCCCCAAAGGGATGTGATTCACTCACGCTATACATGAAATGTATTAAGGATAAATTTAATAAAACTATGTGAAATATGGTAAATTAATATAATACTATAATTATATTATAAATTTTTATAATTTACTTATCACTATTCTAATATGATAAATAAATGAATGTCGCGTTTATGTGTATGTGAAACCTACCGTCTCCATGAACGGTGTATTTCATTTATTATCTCCAAATATCATGGATTAATATTAATACATATATAATTAATATATAATATTTAAATCTTTTTTCACATTCTGAATATTATTGAACTGTGATCTAATTAATAAGAACCACAAATAACAAGTAAAAACTTACTTGATAAACTAGGAAATTAACACCTGAAATAATGAAAATAATGAAAGAATGTTCATAAATAGTTAATAGGATATTATAATATAATCATATATGTTATGATAAATATTAATATGGTTAATTAATAAGTTAGTAACACTCTTAAAACAATTATTCATGATTTTAAAGGATGATCACCCAAAATAAAACACAAGGTAAGGGATTTTCATCTCACTTTTAACATCTGTGAGATAAATGTCATATTCACCACTTACTTATTTGGTGTGGTGTACATAATATCAATTTTGATATATTTTATCATGAATTATTTATGGTATTTAAATATTTCATTTAATCACTATAAAGTTTTGGTCTTTTGAATCACATATAATTGATTTTGTCTTAATTTACATTCCTTTAAGACATATTTGTTATTACAAAATGATTAACTTTTATATGGTGTATATACTGCCATTTCAAATTTTATGTCACAAATTCCATTATTCCCATGATAATATAAGTTTAATTTAATTTTTTTCCTTCATGTATATTATGATTCAAATGTTTCAAAGTGGAATGAGAAAGTTTTAAATGTTTAATGATTATTCTCCTCAAGAACGTTTTTAATGATTATCTATGAAATATCACTTTCTTTGTGATTATAACATTTATCTTGAAACAATCAATTTATTACAAATATCCACAATATTGGATGATAGATATTATTTCCTAAACCATATACCCTTTTCACATACAGTGTTCACTTTAACAGTTATTTGATTATCTAGGGAATTATTGATAAATCTGTATCTTTTCTTCAATAGAGATATTTTACAAGGAATATTTTCTATTTATTAAATTGATTATTTTAAATATAAGGAATATTTTGGACATGTACAACATGGGTGGGGCACAATTATAGATATCATCTTTATACATTAGTAGCCTCATGAGATGAAATAGTTTTCCAAATTATATGGATTTCTACAGGATATAATAAACTATCTTATGATAGGTTTTGAGGGTAATAGTTTTATATACTTAGAAAAAATGGAGTAAAATAATTAAGAATTTCCCACATTTAGTTTTATTTATTATTTATCCATGATATTTTTCATCGACATATCTATAGATACATTTCATTTTTTGTTTATTGATTAAAATGCATGTGTTTTCAGTTATTAACTTTCCATATTGATTTTTACTAATCTAGTTATTTGAATGGCATGTGTTTTATATTATTTAATTTTCCATGATGATTTAATCTCATTTTTTTTATTATTTATTCCAATTTACATTCCATTATTAATCATTTGAGGTCACCCTTATTATGCATACTTTTCATAGGTTATGAAGAAGAAAACTTTGAATAATCTTTCAAGGACATTGTTTATTAATTTTTTTTTGTATTATGTATGTATATTATATTTTTCAATGTATTATAGGTATTTTATATGTAATATAGATTTCTAAAACTTCTAATATGATCGGTCCTGTGAGATTTGATTCCTTGTAATAATGCTAATGTAACAAAATAATGCGTAGATCAAAGCTTTTTGGGGTAGGGAATTATAATGTTCTCATGCACAAGCTTCTAGAGATGTCATAGTGAAATTTCTAGCATCCCCAAGTCATCTTCATTTATTTAGATAGTGTTTTATCCTAAACCACCTAGAGAGACTAGTTCATTTCTCAACTGAAACAAATGGATTACTAGTCCAAAACAACCCACCTAGAATACTCTAACTTCCCAATTTTTATATTCAATTTTTATATTAAGTAAAATTCCTTTCATATAATAATAATTCTAATAATTGAAATCAAACTTAAAAAACCACCAATTAAAAGGGGAAATTCACTATACAACCATGATCACACCCAAAAACCCATAGGAAATACCTTTTTCACCACCCATGTAATTTATTAAACCTATTTGTAAATTAAATAAAGGATAATAAAATCATCAATTAATGTTAAGGCATGAAACCACCTACCTATTTCTTGAATATCAAAGAAAATCAGTTGGAAACACAACCACACTAATGAGAGGCATGTTAGAGGAAAAATAACACCAAAACTAACATGATTTAACCCATATTAAAAATACTGGACACAACTTATGTCAGAATCCTTTCCAGAGAAAGAAGAACATAATGAGGAAGAGAGAAGAGTCCAAGAAGAGGGAATAAGAGGAGATATGAGAATCTTATTTGTTGATTATTTGAAGATCTAAAGTATAAAAACCCAATATTTAGTAACCAAAGGAGTGGAGAAGGAGATGTAGGTGCACCTAGGGTAGAGGGGGTTGATTGGGGGTGAGAATGAGGGGTTAGAATCTTAAAATTGGGGATGGGAAAACAAGAATTTCAAAATTTTAAAATATCTGGAAGGTCATAAGGTTTAGATAAATGATCTACCAGACCATACACTAACCGAAAAAAACCTCTTTCCAAGAGGTAAAGGGGATACAAAATTTTTTGGGGGATGGGTCACACCCATGCACTAGGTCATAGGCCTGTATAGTGCCACTATCCTGGGCACACAGTTTCCAGTAGTCTAGTTAATAGTTTTCCCTAATTGTGTGCAAATCATGCACCTATTTCTATCTTGCCTAAAAACAACCTATTTTATTGAAAACCCTCATGAAATCTATATAATAAAGGTTGAAAAAAAACGCAAAGCTAAAATACCTCAAAATAAAACCATGAATGTGACAATTCTTCCCATAATGAAAAAATTTCACCCTTAGAAAGTCAAAATAAAGTTTATTAGAGAATAAATGTGGATACTACTCCTCCACCCAAGACATTCATTCCCATGTCTCATGATCATCATTATCATGTTTCCAAATTATTTGATCCCATGGTATGGATTTTACCCAAAGTAATTTCACTTGAGAATCTAAAATACTCCTTGGTTTCCTGAACACATACAAATTAGATTCTAACTTCATCGCTTCCTAATTCATTATTAGAGATGGTTCTGAGTTATATTTGTTTAATTATGATACATTGAACATATCATGGACCTACATCAAATGGGATGAAAAGGAAAATTATTATGCCACCTTGATTTTTTTTGATAATCCCAAAAGGTCTGACATAACTCGACATAATATTCACCTACTTATGAAGATGCTGATGGTCCAAGAATGGTGTCACATTTAGAAACACCTGGTCACCCACTAAGAATTCAAAGTATTTACACTACTATTCATCATAGGTCTTATAGAATCTCTATGACATCAAAAACCAATTTCTTATTAATCAAACCTTATCAAATGTCTCCTCCTCAAGGATTGGTCCCATCAAAGAGGTTTCAACCACCTCTATACTGTAAAAAGGTGACTGAAATGGCTGACTATAATGTACCTAAAAGGGTGCCATTTTGATTGAGGATTGGTGTAACAACCTTGACCCCATTAGGCCAGGGGAAATGGTTATTTTATTACAAAGAAATTGGTAAAAGAGATATCATCACCATGGATTGATCATTTTAGTAGTCTTGAAGAACTAGATACATACATTGTTCTCTTATTACATAGTTAATTAAAAATAAGACGTAATGAATGAAAATAAACCATTTCCTTGAAACTTATTCAAAGATTTCATCTTCATAACTAGGGGAAAGAAAAAGAATAAAAGGGTGAGCTCAAATTAATAGTAAGGGAAACATATAGTAGAAACATGAATTGATAATAATTTAAGAATAATCATTATGGCCTAACTAAAAAATAAATTCCATTTAATTAATAATCTATAAATGAAAATGCATCCATAATTTTTTTTCAAAGTGAAAATATCATAAATAGTAATAACTGAATACTGAATGAAGGGAATGATTAATTATTAGACATCATGTATCAGGTACATGAACCAATACTGTCAATACTTTTCACAAGATGGTTTAAGTTTGTGGTTAGTAACCCATCTGATTCTTCTTGTAAACACACATGAAGGGTTTGTCGCCAACTGTTTTGTCTTATGAGACCCACCGATGCATCAAGGTGCTATCTAATAATGGGACCCACACATCACTATAAGTACCAAGAATTACTCATACATATATTTAATTCATGAAAAATATGACTTATCAAAATATTCATATTAGTAAAGGTTACAAATTTATCATGTTTCCCCAATTAAAATAAAATTTAAAGCAAACACCATATGTAAAAATAGTATAAAAAACATACACTAATCATATCAATGATAAAATAAATATTTATATTTAATGAAATATTAAGTTATTTATGATAATAAATAAAATTGTCACTACACAATGGTAATAAGTGATGAATATGGCATATTTCCCACATAAATTAAAGTAAAACGAAAAAAACCATAATTTATGTCTGAATACATCATGCACATGTACTTAATGTCCTGGATAATAAAATTAGACTCATTAATTAATCAATCTAAGAACTCTTAAACACATATTTGATTTATTATAAGTTTGTTAAGATCATTTATATCTATTTTTATTAGTTAGAATACTTAATTTTGTTGTTCTGTGTGCGTTCGTTACATGGTTTTATGGTCCCTTCCCTTGTGTATAATTATGGGAGTTCTTATCAAATGAAAGAAAAAACTCATAAGTGGAATGTAATGATATTAATATACTTATAGGATTTTAAATTTTTCTCATATATCATTTGGTTATATAGTATGATATTGATTAATTATAAAGAGCATTAATGAAAAATGATATATTTATTTTGGAGGTTTTTATGACCATCAAAAACTAGATTCATTTTACTTAATATTATGTTTTATATAATGGTTATAGAAAATTATATAAGTTTCAATACAGATATTATAATATTTTTTAACCACAAAAATAGTTTTATGGGAATCCTTGGAGGTGGTGATGAAAAACAAAAAACTTGTCGTCCACAAAGGTGGTGGATTAACACCTCACATATGATGTTTTCATTTTGGAATTAAAAGGATAGGATAAGATATTTAATGATAATTATTCAACTAAAAAAAATAAAAATATAATTTATATATCATATTGGAGTTACCATGAAATTTGAATAGGGTATGTGAGGAGATGATTAAAATAGAATAAAGGAGTATTTAACCTCTCGAATATGATCACCTTGGGAACCTCTTTAAGAATCTTGGATTTGGACTTTTGGTAAGACCAATAAGAATTAAATTTGGGTAAGAGGATTGTAAGGGTATTTGGGTTTAATTTATACAAGCTTAAAGGATTGTATGGTGTGAGGAGAAAAAGTGGCGAGGAGTGGTATTTATTGAAGAGGAGAGAGGTGTTTTTTGATTATTTTATTCATTTGTTTACTATTCTCACTCAAGAATATCAATAGTATTGATTCTTATGACTAATTATGGTAAATAGCCAATGTGAGTTTAAAATATAGGGTGATTATATCATTAATGATCCAAAAATTCATGTATTGTTCTTAAAATGCTATATACGGTAAATTAGTATATTTTACTATTCACAAAACATTCAACTATTTCAGAAAAATCCAAAAACATCACCCTAACTATTTTTTGATGTGTATATTTAAAAAAGTAATTCTTTTTTATGAAAATAATTTACTAAATATGATAAATATAATTTTTAATTAAAATCATCAATTGTTCAAAAAATACTGATTCTAAGAATATAACCGATTTTATGACGCTTCGAAAAATTAATTAAGGTCTCACAAAAATGTATTATAATAATTAGAAAAAAATATTAATTTATGAATCTATTTTATGTAAATAAATTTTCATTTAAATCATTATATTAATTATAAAATTTTAAATAAACATTTACTTTTCACAAAAAATACCGACACTAAATTTGTCATATTTAAAACATTTATTTACTTATTCAATGAAATAAATATATCATATTTTTATTTTTGAGGCATAAATTTTATTTATAATTTAATAGGCGAGGTTATTATTATAATTTATAGTTTACTATTATTAATGATCACATTCCTATTCCAATGGTTATATTAATATTTAGTAGTATATCACGGTTCTTTTAATATCTATTTTTCATGTAATGTAAGCTACAAAATAAACTGAATTTATTTAATAAGTTACAAAAAATATAATCATGGGGTTTATATTCTTCCCTCCATTAAAAATTTCATCGTTGAATTTTTTTTAGGAATATTTCCTTCGAAATAGATAAGGGTGGTTTTTCTTCATTACATCCTTAGGTTCATAATTGCTTCTTCCATTTTATGGTTTCTATAGAGAATTTTACCAGTAAAATCATCAAATTTATCAATAAATTATCTCTAGTTTCAATAATCTCTATTGGTGCTTCACATTAGGAAAAATTATGATCCACTTATATTCCTTCATAGGTGATTACATGTGTTGGGCCTGACATATACCTCTATAATAATGATAAGTGGAACACATTGCGAATTTTGGAGAGACTTGGTGGAATTTCTAATCAGTAAGCTACAAATAAAATTATTTCCATAATTTCAAATGGAATTATGTACTTGGGGATTAGTTTAACCTTCTTACCAAATCTTATAACACCCTTCCATGGAGATACTTTCAGAAAGACATGATCTCCCACTTGAAATTCCAAATCCTTTCTCTGGTTATCAGCATGAATATTTTTCCTACTTTGAGATGCATTAATATGTTTCTAAATAGTCTATAACTTTTTCATTGTCTCTTTAATAAGTTACGAGCCTACAAGTTTCCTCTCACCAACTTCATCTCAAAAATTTTGAGTATGAAATCTCTTACCATATAATGCTTCATATGGCACCATTTCATTATGAAAATGGAAACTATTAATTTAGGTGAACTATACCAAAGGTAAATAAAAATCTCACATACCTTGAAAGTCATGTGAGAATTCTATAAACATTTATTATAATGTTTTAATAGTATTTTCATACTGTCCATCAGTTTGAGGGTGATAAACAATACTAAAATGAAGATTAATATCCAAATAATTTTGAATAATCTCCTATAATTTTAATATAAAATGGAGATCTCAATCATAAAATATAGATAGAGGTGCACCCTGAAGTCTTCGAAATTCATTAATATAGAGTAATTCTAGGAACTCAAGAGTTAAGTATTCTTTTATTTCAAAACAATTTTCTGATTTTGTAAGGCGATCAACATTTACCCATATCATATCATATTTTCTAGGGGTCTTTGGTAATCAAAGGATTAAGTCTATAGTAATGTCATCCCAGTTCCACATAGAAATAGTTAGAGGTCGTATGAATCCTCTAGTATATTGTATCTTAGAATTCACTTGTTGAAAAACTAGACATATTCAAACATAGTCATCAATTTCCCACTTTATATTATCCCACAAAAAATAGTCCTTCATATCTCTATACATCTTGGTACTACTGGGGTGTATAGAGAAATTTGAGCTATGAGAATAATATAATAGTTCCCTCATTAGCTCATGTATTGATGGAACACATAACCTCTTCCCAAATTCCAGAATATCATCATCATAAATGAAGTCTTCCAAACATCCATCCATAATGGATTTAATTTTGTTTTGAAAATTCTCATCATCAGATTGAGATCTTTTTATCTTTTCCAATAAAATATGGTTTCACCATTATTTGAAAAAGGAGTGATATTTACCTCTTCCTTAACAATTCACATATCCATATTTACTATGTCCATGAACTTATGATCTTTCTCAATCCACATTTGGGTACTAATTCCATGATATATACTGCTTAATGAAAATGATACCCTATTTTCTTTTCTAGGGCGGTAGCAAATTGAGGAATCATAATCATTGAGTAACTCAAGCCACCGTATTTGCCTCATGTTGAGATCTTTGTATGTAATGATGTATTTAAAACTCTTGTGATATGTATATATATTATATATTTCACCTTAGATATAGTGTCTCCAAATCTTCAAATAAAAGATCCCAACTGCTAACTCAAGATCATGAGTTGGATAATTTTATCCATCAGTCTTCAACTACCTTGATTCATATGAAATATTTTTATTATTTTTCATAAAAAATCAACCTTATCCTTTTTAGATTCATCACTGTATATTGAAACCCCATCATTTTCCGATGGTAGAGTCAAGATCAGAGCATTCACTAAAATCCTCTTTAATTCTTAAAAGCATTATTCGTATTACATTATTCAAATAAACTGAACCCCTTTATTCGTAAGCTTGGTTAACAAGATAGCTAATCAGGAAAAATTCTAAATGAAATGCTGATAGTAACCTACTAAACCAATGAAAATTCGTACCTCAGTTAGGTTCGTTGGCATATGCCAATATTGGATTACCTTTGTCTTTACCGGATCACCTAATATTCTATCCTTAGAGACAATATGGCTATGAAAAGAAAGTTTTTGAATCCAAAATTCACACTTACTAAATTAAACAATTAACTATTTTCTTATGAGAGTCTCAAGAATGATTCGAAAGTGATTCTGATGGCCTTTAGCTGTTTTAGAATATACCATAATGTCATCAATGAATACCATAAAATCATCAAGTTATTTCTAGAATATTCTATTCATTAATATGTAAAAATAGATGGTGCATTAGTCAATCCAAATGGAATTACTATAAACATGTAATGCTTATATCTCCTCTAAAAAGCTGTCTTTTGAATGTATTCCTTATTTAATTTCAATTGATGATACTAAAAAAGAATGTAAAACTTCAAAAAATATTGAGCTCCATGATATTGATAAAATAAGTCATCAATGTGAGGCAGATTATACTTTTTCCTTATTATAATAGAATTTATTTCTCTATAGTCAATGCACAACCTCATGGATCCATCTTTCTTCATAACAAAGAGAATATGTGCTTCATAGGGAGAAACACAAGGGTGAATAAATCACTTATTCAACAACTCCTCTAGTTGTTTCTTCGACTCCACTTATTCCACATTCACTACTACAAACCATGCCTTTAACAACATTGGCCTTTATTAGTGCTAGAAGAAAGCATTGATAAAGGTTTCCTTTATCAAAACTAAAACAAGAGCTAATAAAGGGTACCTTTTATCAACAATTTTTTAGCACTAATAAAATATACCGTTTATCAGTGGTTTTTATTTATTATTGAAATGGGTAGCTTTTATCAACGCTTTTCTCTAGCACTGATAAACGATACCCTTTATCAACACTTTTCTATAGTGCTGATAAAAGACACCCTTTATCTGCGCTTTATTTTTAGCACTCATAAAGGGTACCATTTATCAGCTCTTTATTTTTAGAATTGATAAATGGATCCTTTTTCATAGTTTTTAGCACTGATAAATGTCCCAAATAAAATGAAATAATAAAATAAATAAAAAATAAAAACGAATTTATTAGAAAAATATTAAAATTTTTATTGATTAATTTTTTTTATAAAAATAAATAAATTGATTTTAAAATAAATAAATTATAAATACTAATAAATAGTACATATTAAATATATAGATATATGTAAAAAAAATTAAACAAATAAAAAATTAAACTAAGTAAATTAAGAGAAATATTAAACATTTTATTAACTAAATAATTATTTATAATATTAATAAATTGTATATATTAAATACATAGATATATATTAATGTATATAAATATTATTAATGTAATAAAAAAAATTTCTTATTTACATTAAATATGCATATATTTAGTGATGAATGGTTTATAATTAAAAAAATAACGTGAATAAAAAATACTGACAAATTGCATCGAATAATGGAAATAATATAATGTTGAATGATTTTTTAATTTAACATATATCAAACGTGTGTTATATTTATTTCACATATATATACGTAATTAATTAATTTTTATATACAACAGACACACAAGAATATTTATGTAATTAATGGAATCCTATATAGAAACTAAAAAACATAATATTTATGTCATTTATTCAAATTTTAGTATTCATTTTAGAATTTCATTGTAACATGATACATTTAATATATCATTTCTTTAATCGTTATTTTTTTAAATTTTATTATAGTTAGGTATTAATTGATTTTCTTTTCTGTTTTCTATCTTCTAATTTTTATTTTTTGGGAATTTAATCAATTTTTATTATTTATTTACCATGTTGTAATATTTTTAAAATGTATTCATATTTATTTCAATATATATCCATATTTGTTTAATAATTTATATTTACTTAATAAAACTTATCTAATTTTTTCTCTATTGTGAACGTATACTCATTTTTAATTATTCAATTTCACCCATTTTTAACATGCATGCACTATGAATTTAATATTCATTAATATTGATAAAAATATATTTGTAAATAATTATATTTACAAATGAATTTTTACTATATTTATACATTTATATATTTATAATTATAAATAAATAAGTATTTTTTTAAAAAATATTTATATAATTATAAATAAATAATTATATATATTTAAATAATTATAAAATTATAATAGATTTATTGAAATAATGAATATATTTACAATATATATATATTAAATATTTATATATAATTACATAAATATATATAATGATATAAATATATAATTATATAAATATATTTTATAAAAAAGTATTTAAATAATTACAAATAAATAATTATATATTTAAATAATTATAAAATAAAAATAAATATATTTAAATAATGAATATATTTACTATATTTATATTTATATATATTTATTAAATATATATAATTATATAAATATATTCACAAATATTTTTATTTATAATTATAATTATAAAACCTTTATGAACAATTATTTGGTAGCACTGATAAAAGTGTCCTGATCTATTTTAAGAGTGCTAACTAGTCACAAACCAGTTAAGATATCCGAATATTTCCCCAGAATCCACCTACTTTTGGTGCTCCTCCTTATAGAACCCAAGCACGGGTCAAAGCTTGGATCAAGGTTCAAATAATTCCAAGGATCAAATCCAAGGCTCGAATGATTGAAGGGTCAAACAAATCAAATCCTTGAATGAATTCTAGGTTTGATGATATATCTACTTTCTCTTAGACTATTCAAAGCTTTAATCCAAGGTATGTTATTTTCTCCTCCTCCTTACTCGTTGATTTCTTGTTTGGTGTTATCTATTTGTGTTTTTCATATCATCATTATTTTCACTACCATCCCTGATTTCCATCATGTCTCCCTCTATTTCCTCTGCCCCTGTACCCACAATTTCCACCATCCCATTACCCCAATTTCTGAACCTGGTGGTGTGTCTTTACCTTATTAAGCACTACAATGCCTCTCAAGTTGGAACATAAGGTGTGTGCCTTTGGCGTGCCTCGGTTAGGTCACACCGCCTCACTAATGGGGAGGTGCACCAGGGGTTCCTCACCTAACCTAACGCCAAGGTGCACTGAGGCATGCACCTTTGACCACAATTACATAATCAAATATAGGATTTTTTACAACATAATGAAACTCATTCTTAATATACTTCTTAAAATTTTAATCCACTTTAGAGAATTATATTTATATATATATATATGACTAAAACATACTACATATAATCTGAGTATAATTATAAATGGGTGAAATTAAATACTTATCAGAATGCATTTATTTATACATTTAGGGTTTATATATATCATAGTGAATAAATTCAAAGGGTTGTTTTATTTAAATCTATAATTTATTATTTCATTATTGATAATATCCCTATTATAATTAGTAAAAAATATCTATCAATTTTATATTTTCATCATAAAAAATATCAACCCACCATTTTACGTCATCATTTTAATGTCTCATTATCTAAGGTGATCAATTTTTCACCAGCAATCAATTTCTTCTTTTAAATAAAATTATATAAATTTTTATCAACCCCAAATTAGAATATCTTTCGTCTAGTTTTCTAATTTTTTTTAAAAATATAGCCATCTTTTAAATGATAACCCAATCATTAATACTTCTTTAAAACCATTTCATTTCCTTCACCACACATCTAATAAAAAATATGTATATTTTACTTTAATCCATCTAAAAATAGATAATTCTTTAACATTCCCTTTTATTTCTAATAACATTAATTGAAAAAAAATTATCTCAGGAGATCCACTATTTATAAAATAATAAGTACCCTTTGGACTTGGAAAAAATATTTAATTACATCAATTTATATGTCATATGTGAGATGAACAACCAATATCTAATATTTATGGATGTGAATTTTTTAAATCCTTTAGTTGACATAAATAATAAATTCCTCATACATTCTATTATTTTTCATATAATAAATTTCCAAATATTTCTTCACATTCATATATGTTTTTAGAAAATCTTTATAATAGTTCATACAACCATTTAATTCGTCACATGTATAATAGATTTCATTCAATTGTTGAAATTCATCAACCAATTTTACTTATGAAGATTCATCTCGGTTTGAAACTATTTTTTGTAAGAGTGGTTCATATCTCCTTTAACTTAAAACCTGTATCTCTTCCATAATTACAATTATTTATCTCATTATGACTAAAATTTTGTACTATATTCCCAAAATCAAAATATAACCCATAATAGCCATGGAAATTAATTTTTTTTATGAAGCCTACTCTTCATCTTGTTGAAAATAATTCTTATTTTCAACCTGTCTAGACATAATTATTGAATAAATTTATCAAAAATAATTTTGATATGTTCAAAACCTTAATCGTTATTAGGTATATTGTTTTTCTAAAATTATTTTTTCCATTCCTTATCAGTTTTTAATTAAAATTGAAATTATTACTTTGAGATGTTTTTCAATATTTTATATACCATTAATATTAAATGTAATAATTCCTTAGGTTGTTACAACATTTTTATAACAAATAAAATTGAGGTTATCATATTCTATATATATTGGAATAATTATTAGAATTTATTTTTAGGTATTCATCATTTTAGTTCTACATGTATTGGTTCCACCCCAAGGAATATCTAATTTCCATCCATGTATATGAAATAAAGATTTATTTATTAAATTTTTAATCAATAATTTTCTATATCTTCAAGTTGATGGAATGAGGGTTTATTATTCTGTTTTATCATATTTGGGTTTCTAATTAATCTATAAATTTTTATATTATATTTTCATTTATTTAGGGGATTTAAGAAATAATTGAAGGATCATTTTAATAAAGGTAAGACTAGTCTTAGTTAGAGGATTAAAATTATTAAATGTAGAATTTATCTTATAAACATAGAATTCATAGAGGCCCTAAAGATTCATATATCAAAACATGTCTCTATAGAGGCCCCTTGAATCACAGACAAGATTGTGTATGCCACAAAAATCTCAACTTTCATAGGACACAAGTTAATAAATAGTGTCAATGGTGTAATTATAAAAAATGGGCAACATTACCATATTTAGAAAACATAATGGAGTACAACTGTCATCCCCACCAACTTCATCTCCTGAACAATTAGTATTGCAGTTTGTTTCTTGAGACTTATCTCTCATCTATTTAATATTTCTTGTACTACTATGAGTAGTAGTCATCGCATGGATGAATACTACTTAGATTACTTCAAGAAACATATTTTCATGTCTATAAGAGATTTAGGGTGTGTGTAAAATAACAAAATAAAATGATAACTTTTTAAGAGATGAGCTGATGTGGATGATAGTAATCTATAAATTTCACCACTGGATGAATTCAGAGGATAATTCCTACCATAGTGGAGTAATTATTTTCTTAAATTCAATTAACCATTTTCTTCAAAGCATAATGAAATTATTTGAAACAATCAAATGTTTGGTTTCCATTATTATAATTATCTATAACTTTGACCTTTGATAATGAATATCTTATGTGTATTTATTTATTTATAATACAAAATGAATATTTTATGAACCCAATAGGGTGGATATTAATTAAACAATAGATGTACACTATTCCTTTGATAAAAGAATATTAAGATAGTGTTAAAGAGTTTATTAAGTTTTCAATAGAGAATGAATACGACCCTTCTCAAATCCTTTATTCATGTTTACATTGATCTTATTAAATTAAAAGTAGTCTAGAAGAGTTGGAAGAACTTTTTATTTGTCACAAAATATATCATAGCTATAAATGTTGGACTAAAAATGGGGAAATAATAAACATGCACACCAATTGGGATGATACTATGGTTTATGGATCATTTTATATGAATAATAGTGTAAGTGATGATATAGATCGCGTGGAATAAATGACAATGGAAATTGAATATGATCTTCATGATTGCCTAAAGTTAATTTAGAAGTTAAATATGTATTCTATGAGACCATTGTATAATGTTTGTACAAAATACACAACATTTTCCGCTGTATTGAAGTTTAATAATTTGAAAGATGAAAATAGATGGAGTGATGCCAGCTTTACAGAACTATATGGTATTCTGAATGATATGCTATGAGAAGAAAATAAAGTACCATTTCAAACATTTTATGCCAAATGAATGCTATGTTCAATAGGAATGATCTATAAAAAATACTTTATTTTCCAAAGGATTTCATTCTGTTTCACAAGGACTTTGAATCACTCATAAAATTCCCCAAGTGTGTTGTAGATTGATACAAGAAAAATAAATCAAATTCTTAAAAAAATGTATGGTACTTTCCTACCATTCTATGGTTCAGAAGACTATATGGATGTTAGGAAACCATGAGAAAATTTAAATGGCATGAAAACATAAGAATTAAATATGGGAACCTTTGTATTCTATTAGATTATCCCCAATGGAAGAAAATTTATTACGATTATCTTAAATTTGGAAATGAGATGAGAAAATTCCATCTTGTGTTATCTATAGATAGAATAAATCATTTTGGTGTGAATAGTAGTATTCACAATACATGGCCCATCATGTTAGTAAATTATAACTTGCCACCATGGTTATGGATGAAGTGAAAATACATTATGTTGTCTCAGATTATATATCGACCAAAGAAACCCATTAATGATATTGATGTCTATTTGTCTTCATTGATAGAAGACATGAAATTGATATGGGATATAGGTGCCATAGTGAATGATGCTCATATAAATGAAGAATTCGCATTAAGGGACATGTTGTACGAGACTATAGATGAATTACCACTTGTAAAAATTTATCTGAATATAGAATTAAAATAATTTTGGGTTGTCCCATATGTAAAGAATTCACACACTCAGTTTAGCTAAAGCATTCCTTGAAGATTGTGTTTTTAAGAAATAATAAATTCTTACCTCAATGAAATAAATAATTATCCTGGATGAAATCATTTGATGGGAATATTGAACAAGGTACAACACTATATCCAATAACGGGTTATTAACTGTTTGATAAAGTAAAAAATATAGGCACTATTTTCAGTAAACCATTTTTGAAAAACCATATGAAATGATGTTGTAAGAAAAGATAATTTTTCTTTGAATTATTTATAATGTTTTTTTGCATTTCATACATTTTCTTGATGTTAGAATGTAGAAAAAAAACTGTATTTGACAGTTTTATTACCACACTACTAAATGTTTCTAAAAAAATGAAAGATGGAATCCAGAATAGGTTAGACATGATTGACCTGGGGATAAGGGGATATTTTCCACTGATTAAGGGTAAAGGGAAGGATTTTCTTTCTCTAATAGCTTAGAATCTATCTTTATAGGAAAAATTTCAATTTTTACTTTTACTTAATAGTGTAAAAGTTCTATAGGGGTATTCATCAATTATAAAGAATGTCACGTTAATAAAAAATTTGAAGTTATAGGGACTAAAATAAAACTACTGTCATGTTTTGATATATGATTTTATGCATGTTTTTTTAAATTTTTTTATGCCTCAAAATGTGTAAAATGAATTAACCATAATCTTCTTTTTTCAAATTCATATACAATGAAATTATATACATAAACAAGATTCTATTCATGAATTAGGAGGTTGTAGTCATATTATGTGAATTAGAGATGTTCTTACCACCACCATTATTTGATATAATGGTCCTCCTGATCGTTTAATTGATTAGAGAGATTAAACTATGTGGTCCCATCCATCACAGATGGATTTACCCCATTGAATGATATATAAATATTTTGAAACAATATTTCAAAAATCAAAGTTGGATTTAAGGTTATATTGTCGAATGATATATTGTTAAAGAATATACTGAATTATGTACTAATTTCCTATCAGATGTTGACAACATAGGTCCCCCAAAGTCTCATCATAGAGGATTCTTTATGGGTGAAGGGACTTTTGGAAGATATGTTGTTACAACTAACATAATAGAGAAGGAGCAAGAACACCTTCACATTTAATATAATAGTGAAGATGCTGATCCATACGTTGAATCATGTAAATAAATTATCCGAGATTTGAATTCATAAAGGGATGAAATATGAATATAAAATATACATAATAAATAGTTTATAGGAGGGTTTTTAGATTGAATTTATAAGGATTTTTCTAAAAATATGAATTCTATAGCTGAACAAAATCAATGTCTAGCTAGGGAACCGAATGAAAATGTTATATCTGAAATTCATTTTTTAATTAATGGTTATGATTTTTATAAAAAATAACAAGATGAATATAAAACAATGAAAAATAGTGGTGTTACACTTATAGAATAAGTGATGCACATATCTGGTTCTAATGATAGAAATACAATTTATACAAATATTCCATATTTTTGCATTGTCGAAAAAGATATATGAGTTAGATTATAAAACTTTTCAATTACATATTTTCCATTGCAAATGGGTTGAAAATATTGGTTTAGTGAAAGTTGATGAAATGGACATCATGAAGGAAAATTTCAGTGTGTAAGGGGAAAAAGGTGATCTATTCATAATAGAATCATAAGTAGTGAAAGTATTTTATGTCTCAGATTTAGAAAATAAGAATTGTTCGATTGTCTTGCTGGTGACTAAAACAAATGCCAGGTCATATGAAAATTCAATTGATGATGACAATTTCATTGGGAGATAAAAATCATTTTATACTACTCCCAATATAGAAAATGTATTGTATATTATAGGGGACCAAATAGATGGTATTTTTATTCTTGATAGAGGAACCAAATCCCTAAAACCTTAAAAAAATCAATAGATTTCAATGAGAAGTAAAGGTGTTTTTAATACACTATGTTTTCCCTCATAATATTATATGTTCTCTACTAAATTAACATAATATAAATTTAATTCTTGACTACTCATGCTGATAATTTTATTTATACTTGATGATGTTATCAATCCCGTAGAAGAAAGTACTATATTTAATGAAACTGTTTGGGAATATGTAAATGTAATGTTACGATATACTTTCTATAATTTATTGAAAAATCATATGATGAAATGTTGATTTAAATTTCATCATTAGTTATATATTTAATTTATTTTGGAATATTTATATCCATATTTCATGCCATTCTACAGAAAAAATTCCATAAACTTCTTCTCCATCAAACCTTTTATCCCCTGTAGTTTTGGCACTTATCACTTACCTTCAAGTTACCTCCACTATATTTGCAGGAGCAAAACTAAATCTTCCTTTTCTAAATAACATAGGTAATATTGATATTTTTATAGTAAAATAATTTTACATAGAATTAATTTATTATCTCATATTTATGGTTATTTTATTTCTTTTTACTATTAATCACATAAGAGTTTTTTATAATACAGGTGGATTATTTTGTTCGAGTTGGCATGGTTTATTCTAAGCTTCTTCTACTCATGAGAGATTTTACTTCAAGGATGTAACTAAAATAATGAAAACATGTAAATGGGTTAAAAATGTATACAACCATCATGAAATGGTGAATTCCTACTAATCATTTGATTAATTTTATTATCATTTTATCAAATATTTTTTAGTTAATTTATTTTCCATTTTAACCTAATACCAATTTATTTGTTTTCATATATCTTTTGGGAAGTCATATTTTCATATTTAGTATATTTTAGAATATTTTTCATATATTTAAGTAATTTTATCACTAAAACATCTACATATTTATTCTCCCTCAAAACTTTTTCACCCTTTTAGTGTTGAAATTTATCACTTTCCTTCATGTTCCCTCCACTTCATTTAAAGGAAGAACAAAAAAAATGCATCTGATCAACCACAGAGGTAATCTTGATGGATGAATAGTAAAATAATTGTCCATATAATTAATTTATTATTTCATATTGATGTTAAATTTATTTCTTTTTAACATTCCGTATATAATAATTATTTTTTTATACAGGTGAATTATTATTTTTGAGTTGGTATGATATGTTCGAAGCTAGTCATGCTCGTGAGAGTTTGGACTTTGGGGATGAAAACGAGATATTATAAATAAGGATATGATTCAAAAATGCATACAACCATCATGAAAAGGTTAATTACTAATACTTATTTAATCAATTTTTTCATTATTTTATCTTATATTTTTTAGTTAATTTCCTTATCATTTTTATCTAATACTTATCTAGTTTTTTCAATGATATTTTGGGAAGTCATAAATTTCTTTCAACTATCTATAAAAAACCACAAAATATATAACATGTCGCTTTATGAAAATGTTACCACGCTTTCCATTTACTTTCCTTGTCAAATTGCAACACTACATATTGAGTCGATGTTCTTTTCCTAAAAACCTTTTAGATTTTTTGGATAAGAAAATCGACTCAATATGAAGTGTTGGAAGTTAAAAAAAGAAAACCCATGGAAGACATGTTAAAATTGGAAGAAAGGAAAATGTTTAGAGACTTTGGGAGGTGTAGGAATTAGCTGTACCTTAATCCAACACAGGGTGTGACTGGTATGACTCAAAGTGATTCTTTATATTTAAAATTGACAATTATTTTAGTAAAAAAGAAAACTGTCATAGATTGTTTTTATACTTTAGTACAATGATACACATTTCATTTATTATGTATAGTAATAAACATCACCTCAATCAGATACATGATGTTCCTGGTATGACTCAATGTGTCTGTTATTAGTTCAAAATCAACATTTTAGTTTAAAAAGTAAAACTCATTGAAAAATGAGTAAACCAACTTGGAATGTATTGATAATTTAGGAAAAATGTTTATATATCATTTATGATGTGTATTAATTATTCTCACATCAAACCGATACATGATGTGATCGATATGAATCAAAGTGCGTGTTTCCAATTTAAAATGACATTTTAGTAAAAAAGACAAGTGACATAATCAAAACAAATAAAACACATTTTTGTTGTTTTGATACTTTATAAAAATGATCCATCAATAATTTGGGACATGTAATAATCATTATCATATCAATATGATGCATGGTGTGACTATTATGATTCTAAGTGTGTGTTTTTTTTTTAAATTGACATTGATTTTTGTAAAAAAGACCACTAACATACTAAAAAACATGAAAATTAATTTAGATAGTTTTTATACTTTAGGAAAATGATCCAGAAGTAATTTTTGAAGTGTAGGTTCATGAAACACCTAAATCCAATACATGATGTGCCCAACATGACTCAAAGTGTTTGTTATCAGTTTAGAATTGAAATTTCAGTTCAGAAAATGCCACTGACTAAAAATCCATAAAACATTTTTGGACTATCCTGATAATTTAAGGTAATGATTCATAATTCACATTTCATGTTTATAAATAAGTCTCACATCAATCCACAACACGATATGACCAGTATGGATAAAAGTACTTGTTTCGAGTTTAAAATGACATTTTAGTAAAATATACAATTTATGTACTCAAAAATGAAAAAATGCATTCAGATAGTTTTTAATATTTATGAAAATGTAACATATTTAATTTGGGACATGTAGTTATTATTCACACATAATTCCTATGTATGGTGTGACTGATATTACTCTAAGTGTGTCTTTTTATTTAAAATTGACATAAATTTTATTAAAAAAGACAACTAACATAATCAAAAACTAAGAAAACACATTCAAGTTGTTTGTATACTTTATCAAAAAAATCCATAAGTCATCTGTGATGTGTAGAAATTATACTCACCTAAATCTGATAAACGATGTGCTCTATATGACTCAATGTGTCTGTTATCAGTTTAAAATCATCATTTTAGTTCCAAAAGTGTCACTCACTAAAAACCGAGCAATCCAACTTAGATCGCATTGATAATTTATGAAATTTACTTATAATTAATTTTGGATGTGTAGGAATTAGTCTCATGTAATACTGATACATGATATGACTTTTATGACTCAAAGTGCGTGTTTCCAGTTTAAAATGACATTGCAGTAAACAAGACAAGTAACAAAACAAAAAAATGATAAAATGGATTCAGATTATTTGTTACTTTAGGGAAAAAAATCCATAATCCATTTTGGATGTGTAAAAATAATCCACACCACAATCCGATGCATGGTGAGACTGATATGACTCCATTTGAATATTTTTATATAAAATTGATAATAATTTTAATAAAAAATACAACTAACAAACTCAAAATTGATAAAAATAATTAATATTATTTTGATACTTTATAAAAATTATCCATAAGTCCTTTTTGAGGTGTAGGAATCATATTCACCTTAATCTGATACACGAAGTTCCTTGTATGACTCAAAGTGTATGCTATCAATTTAAAATCTATATTTTAGATAAAAAAGTGTCACTCACAAAAAACCAAGTGAATGTGGCCATATTCTATTGATAATTTATTAAAATGAATAATAATTAATTTGTTCCATTTATGATTCAGTCTAACAGCAAACTGATACATGATGTGACTCAGATGACTCAAAGTGCATGTTTCTAGTTTAAAATGAAATTTTAGTAAAAAGAAAACTAATGTACTCAAAAATGAGAAAATGATTTTAGATTGTTTTAATCATTTATTTAAATTATCAATAAGTCATTTAGGATGTGTAGGAATAATAATCACCTCAATCCGATGCATGGTGTGATCGTTGTGACTCCAAGTGCATCTTTTTATTTAAGACTAAATTTTGTTAGTAAAAAATACAACTATCCTACTCAAAATTGAGTAAACATATTAATATTGTTTTGATACTTTATTAAAACAATCCATAAGTCATTTGTGACATGTAGAAAGTAACCACACCTCAATCAGATACACAATGTGATAGGTATGACTCAATGTGTCCGTTATTAGTTTAAAATTGATATTTTAGTTCAAAAAGTGTTAGTCACTAAAAACAAAGAAAACACACTTGTAATAGATTGATAATTTAGGAAAAATATTTATAAGTAATTTTTATGTGTAAGAATTAGTCTCATGTAAAACCTACACATGATGTGAACGTTATGACTGAAAGTGTGTTTCCAGTTTAAAATGACGTTTTCGTAAAAAATATAAGTGATATACTCAAAACTAAGTTTACAAATTTGGATTATTTCGATACTTTATAAAAATGATTCATATGTAATTTGGGATGTTTAGGAATCAACCTAACCACAATCCGATATATGGTGTGATCGCTATGACTCCAAGTGTGTTGTTTCAATAAATAAGTGTCATTTTAGTTTAAAACATACATTATATTTCCAAAACCGATCAAACATTCCTAGATTGTTTCCTCATAATTCTATATGATATTAATTAATTAACTTACTTATCATTTTTATAATATACTTATTTAGTTAATTTTTACAGAGATAATGCTTGAAGATGAATAAGAAATGGTGTGAAAATGCAATAATAAACTATAAATCAATCTGATACACAATGTTCCTAGTATGACTCAATGTTTAGTTTAAAACTAACACTTTCCATTAATTAACTAATTTATAATATTACTAAAAAAATAATTTATTTCTTATATAGGTTTATTCTTTTTTATCGATCACTGGTGGGTTTTTCAGTAATTTCATGAGTCGGGGTCGAGATTACACGAAAAAGGAATATCAATGTTTTTGAATGTATGTAATAATGTTTACATTTTAATTGTATAAACCAATGTAAAAAATATCTATAATACAATTTTTTTTTTATTTTTGTTTAAAATTTTATTTCATTTAAATTATTTATTGGTACTTGATTTTGTTGATATATGGTGGTGTTTCTGGTGTTGTGGTGTGCTGTTACAACACACTGCACTAGTTCTACAATGTGTTGTTACAGCACACATTAATATGACCATTTATCAGCACTTGTAAAAGCACTTATAAAGGTATATTTTATCAGAATTTCTAGAATCATTGATAAAGGTACCCTTTCTCGGCACCAAATAAAAACACCAATAAATGTTGTCCTTTATTAGTTATTTTTTTTGTGATGATAAAATCCTAGGGCTTTTAATCTTGTAATGGAAGTCAGTGCTTTTCTAGCAGTGAAAAAGTCCTTTTTAGCACTATTAAAGGACTATTTTTTAATATTAAGTGGCCATTATATAAGTATTATTTGATATTAGTCTTTTTTAGGGATTAAAACAATGAAAAACTCAACTTCACATTCTGGGGGGTATCTGGGTAATTCCTTAAGAAATGCATCAATGTACTATTGTAGAACTGTTACATCCTCAATTTGATGATTACTTTCCTCATCCCAATATTTTTTTTTGTATTATTTTACCATAACAAATATATGAATACCTTTATCATTTTATAACCTTAATGAAAACATGTATGCTCTAAAAAAATAAAATCTCAAGTTATTGAATATATTCCTTAAATCCATACACGTAGTAAACCCAATATAAACCTTAAAATAACTAACCAATATTATCCAATAAACATGTCTTTATCATCAATCATAGATTAATGTTTATCTTCCACCGATCATGTGTTTTCCAAATGATCAACTTTCCACTGAATCACTTTTTTTGATTATCGTTATCATTCAACATATTTCCTCAAATACTTAAAGAAAATGTTCTGAAATACAATACTTATATATCTCATGAATTCTTATAACCAGATAATTATTGATAAAATAATAATATTACATAATTATTGAATCTGAATAAAGGAATATTAATAATTACACTTCATCTATGGTAGTAGCATAAGCTTAACCAGGAGTCATTTTCCTCTTTTGGGGAATATTCATTCGACGCTTGAGACATTGATTTGTATAGTGTCCCATCTCCTTGTAGTTGAAGTATTGTACATTTGAAAAAAAATTCTTACCTGTGCAATCACAATCATGGTGGAATTTTTCTCCACACTTGTATCAAACTTTTGTTTCATTTAAGTAACTACCAGAGTGTTTCTTTCCACAATTATCACATGTGGGAAAATACTTCTTTCTCTTCTTTCCTTTTCCATATTTTTCCAAGATGTACTCTTTTTCTAGTGATTCCCTATAATTCCATAATACTTAAATAATTATTTATCAGTATCATTAGCACATGTTACTATGTCCTTATATTATGAGAATTTTTGTGAGACTAGTTCCCTTTGAAATATTGGATTAAGACCATAAAATATATCATACTTCTTACTTTTTGGATCATATTCATTGGTGAAGTTCCCATTCTTTCTAATAGGTTCTATTTCTATATGATGACATACACTAGAATATGCCATATCATTATATAAAATAATTTATTTTCTCAAAACTAGTGAAATAATTTAACATAAATTAAAAAATATATATGTATAATCTTATAATCATGAACATGGTTTCTTTAAGAGAATTTCCAAATTCTGCTATAGGGTTTCATAATCTAATCTATGATTTCCTAAATCTAGTTCCCAAGGGTTCTACCAAACCTACACTTATACCAACTGTAAAAACCCTAACCCCATTATGCTAAAGTATATAGATATTTTATTACAATACCATAGATACAAGAGATCACATCACCAAGGATCAATCAATTTAGTAGTCTTGAAGAACTATATACATACATGGTTCCCTTATTAAATTGGTAATTAAACATAGACCATAAAAAAGAAGAACAAAGTTATTCCTTAACACTTATTAAAAGATTTTATCTTTATAAGTTGGTGAAATTAAAAAAAAGGTGAGATAAAATGATTATTAAGGGTTACATACAGTAGAAAAATGAGTCAATAATAAGTGAAGCATAATCAATATGTCGTAACTAAAAAACACATTCCATTTTATCAATAAACCGATAATGAAAATGCATCCATATATTTTTTCATAGAGAAAATTTCCTGAATAATAATAAATGAATAATGAATTAATGGAATGACTAATTATTGGAATTCATGTATCTGGAACATGAACCACCACTATCAAGACCTTTCACAAGACAGTATAATTATATGAGTAGAAACCCATATGATTTTTCATAGATTCAAATTAAGAGGGTTTATTGCCAACTGTTTTGTCTTATGAGACATATCGATGCATCAAGAGGATATCTAAAGATGGGCCCCACCCATCACTACAAGTTCAAATAATTCTTCATACATAGATTTAATTCCTGAACAATTTTCCTTATCAAAATATCTTTATTGAGTAGAGGATATGATTTATTAATATTCCCCCAGTTAAAATAACATTCAAAGTAAACACCGTATGTAAAAATGGTATATAGATTAGAAAAAAATCATATCCATGATACAAGAAATATTAACTTTTAATAAATATTTAATGATTTTTAACCATAAATAAAAGGGGTTGTACACAAAGTTAATAAGTGGCGAATATGGAATATGTTCCATATAAATTAAAGTGAGACGAAAAACCCTTACCTTATATCCGAAATCGTTATAAACTTATACTTAATGTCCTGGATAATAAAATTATATTAATTAATTACTTAATTTAGATCCTCTTAGACATAAATTTTATTTATTATAATTTTATAAAGTTAATTTATATGCATTTCTATGATTTATAATGATTAATATCAATTTTCTGGGAGTATTTTTTTATAACTTTAGGGTTGATTCCACTATGTATAATTACAAGAGTTCTTGTCAAATGGAAGAAAAAAAGCACAAAAATTTAATGTAATTATATTAAAATATTTCCATTTTTTAAAATTCTCATCATATATCACTTGGTTATACAAAATGATATTGATTCATTAGATAAAAAGACAATGAAAAATGATTAGAATATTTTGGTGGTTTTAACGACCATCGCAGACTAGTATCATTTTTTTAAAATTATGTTTTATATACTTGTTACAAAACATTAAATAAATTTTAATATATATATTACAATCTGGTTTAACTATAAAAATGGTTTTATGACCATCATTGAAGGCGTTAATGAAAAGAAAAAACTTATCATCCACGAAGGTGGTGGATCAACACCTCATAGATGATGTTTTCATTTTTAAAATTAAAAGAGAGGATAAGAGAATTTAAGATGAGTATTACATTAACACAATAACATTATGGAATATAAATCACACTGGAGTTATTATGCTATTTTGGATAAGGGTGGCGAGGATAGAATTAAAAGAGAACAAATGAGTATTTTACATCTCAAATATCATCTCCTTGGGAACCTCCTTAAGAAACATGGATTTGATATTTTGGTTAGACTAGTAGGTCTTAGATGTGGGGAATAGGATTGGGAAGGGAAATGGGTAGAATTTAGACAAGATTAATGGATTATAAAGGGTGGTATTTATTGCGGAGGATAGGGGTGTTTTTTGATTATCTTATTAATTTATTTATTATTTTCACTCAAGAATATAAATAATGTTCAATATTTTAACTTAATATAGTAACTAGTGCAGGTGAGTTCTAAATAATGGGTTATTACCTAATGTATGACCGAAAAATACATGTATTTGGCTTAAAATGTTATATACTATAAATTACCATATTTCACTATTCATATAAATATAAATATTTCATAAAAATCTGAAAAAGATCACTCTAATCAATTTTAAATGTGTAGATTTAAAAAATGGACAGAATTTTATGAAAATATCTTTCTAAATATGAGAAATTTAATTTGTAATCAAAATCATAATTTATTCAAAAATACATATTTTAATATTATAACCAATTTTATAACACTTTAAAAAATTAACTGAGGTCTCAAAAAATTATATTATAATCATAAGAAAACAAAATATTAATTTATGAAAATATTTTATGAAATTAAATTAAATTTTAAATAAATATATTAATTATAAAATTGTAAACAAGCATTTACATTTCAAAAAAATACCAACACTTAATTTATCATTTTAATAAACTAATTTACTTATTCCATGATATAAATATTTCATAATTTTATTTATGAGATACCTAAATTTTATTTATAACTTTATAGGTGAGGTTATTATTTTAATGACCAGTTTACTATTCCTAATGGTCAAATTACTATTCTAATGGTCGTGTTAATATTTAAAAGTATATCAAAATTTGTTTAATCTTGATGTTGCGTGAAACACAAGATATTGAATAAAATGATTTTTTAAGAATTTACATACTGTAATGTCTTGGGGTGTTATAATTGGAAACTATTATTATACATGAATTCCACAATTATAAATTTGTTATGTCATGAGCCTCTAAAATGGATCAAGCACTCACATATCATATCTTCTAAAATTTGGTTCACCTGATCAGTTTAACCATTCGTTTGATGAAGATATGTCATAATAAGTTTGACCTATGAACCCATTGAATTTTAAAGGCCTTTCCAAAACCAAAAGGTAAAACAAGGGTTCTAGTTTCAAATGATGGCTGATGGAAGAACTTGAAGCATCAAAATCTTCAAAACATACAACCATCCTAGCTCATCTACTTTTGTTGAATCCTTGATCCGAATAAAATGAGTGGATTTGATCAAAAAACAATAACCATCCTTGATATCACGTCTAGGTTGGAATAGGGATTGGATGAAGAAACCGTGAGGGCCTCTAGTGCTTGAATTTAACCTACTAACAAGTATAACACTTAGATAAAAATCCATCTATATCACACCTCATACCTAGCCACCAAAACTGAAAAAGCACATCATAAAACATATTGGTGGTCCTAGTATGGATAACCCACTGAGATAGTGGTTATCCTATATCACCACCTTTTACAAAGATAGGGGCACCACTTTGAGACACTTGAAATGAACAATTTAATAAGAATATAATAGCCACTAATTAGAAACCTCTCTACCATTTATAAGCTTCCTAGAACATTAGAATGTCTTATAATTCGGCTTATCGACCATAATTAGATATATACGAGAGGGTGGAAACTACATATTGGCCAAGAACATGCCTCAAATATGATTATTTTCTTACAGGTGTAACTAGAAAAAAATCTCAATCAATGTGCATTCATCACTAGATTCATTTACTTCCTTCACCAGTATCTTCCTACTTATAGTGTTATCCACCACATTCCCTTTTCTTGGTTTGTATAAAATATCAAAGTCAAAACCCCAACGGTATTCGATCCATCAACATTGCCTAAAATTTAGATCCTTTTGAGAGAAAATGTATGCTAAACTACTATTATTCGAGTAGATGGAAACTTTATCGCTAAAGAGATAGTGATGACACATATTTAATGTATGCATGACCACTTGTAGTTCTAGTTCATGGGCTAGGTAGTTATTTTTGTGTGTTTGGATCTAGAAAGAACTATATGCCACCACATGGTCATCCAGTATTAACACACACTTCAGGCCCAAACCTGAAGCATCATAGTAGAAAATGTATCCCTTTCCAGATTCTGGTAGGATCAAAATAGGGGAAGTGGTCAACTAATTCTTAACCTCCTCAAAATATTTTTAATATTATTTCTATATTCAAACTTTACCCTTTTTTGGATAAGGCTTGTCATGGTAAAATTGAGTTGAGAGAAATCCTTCACAAACTTCTTGTTGTATATTTCTAGGGCCAAGAATCTTCTGATCTGGAAAGCATTATTTGTTTGATTCCTTGAAAAGATTTCTATAATATTCTTGGGGTTTACTTATACCCCATTCCCCAAGATCATGTGGCCCAAAAACATGACTTCCTGGATCCAAAAATTACACTTGGAGAGATTAAAATAAAGGAAATGACCTCAAAGAGTACTTAACATCATTATTAAATTCTTCTCATCCTCTTATTATATTCTAGAGTAAACCAATATGTCATCCATAAAAACTATAACAAAACATTCAATGGAAAAATCAATTATTCAGATCCATGAAGACCAACTATTTGTCAACCCAAATGGCATAATCAAATACTCAAAGTATTCATACCAACTTCAAAAATCTGTATTTGAAATGTCCACATCTCTAACCCCAACTTTTTGATAACTGGAGCACATTTCATTCTTAGAGAACCACCTTGCCACTCTGATATGATCAATGTTTTCATCAATTTAGGGTAAGGGGTATATATTCTTTATTGTGAACCAGTTCTACTTCTGATAATCAATGAAAAACTAGATGGATTCTTTGACCTTTTTAGAAAATAACACTAGGGTAGACTAAAGTGAGAAACCTGAGAAAATCAATCCTTTTAATTCCAAATCATCCAGCTGTATATTTAATTCCATCAATTTGGTGGGGGCCATTCAATATAAGGGAAGAGATATCAGTTGTGTTTCTAGCATCTGATCTATGGTGAACTCCACATCTCTCTCTAGGGGTAACCCTGATAAATCATTTTGAAACAAATCTATAAACTTATCCACTATATAATGTTACCCACTCTTATAACCTATACCATCATCCTCCAACATAAGATAAGAGACACAGAAATAAATATTTTCTAGCTCTATAAGTGGATGTCTAGCTTTCCTAGATCAGGGATCCCATTCACCTTAGAAGAGTCTATTACTATTATCAGGTTCCATGAATGTTAATCACCAATGATAAAAATCAATGTGTTCCTTGCAACACATCATACAATCCATGCTTATAATCACATCAAAGAGGTCTATCTCTAGAACCAAGAAGTCCCATTCTAGTTTGAATCCTAATAGGTTGAGATGATAGTATGAACATATGAAACCGTGGTCCCTCTTATTTCTAAGTGGTGTAACCTAATCCATGGAATAAGGCATAATTATATTCTATAATTTCATCAATTCCACAAGGAAGAAAGAAATAAAATAATTAGACACACCCATATTAGATAAATCAATTTCTATAAACAATGAAATAAAAATAGTACCTCAAATATCATCACGTCCTATATTAAATTCTGCTGGAACTTGGTCCATAACATGAAGGTAACTTGTCTCTATCTGATCTTGGGAACAACTACTAACTTTTGGATCTTTCGTAACCTGACTATTCCCTATAGTAGATCTGAACCTCCCTCTGTGACCACTAAATTGAGAACCCATAGTTCTAGAGGGTTATAACTGAGATATCATTCCTCTAGAGGGTAAGGAACCTTCACCACCCTATGATAGAATTGAATTTATTGAAAACCACTATATTTTATCCATAATCCCATGCCAGTTAAATTTCTTAGGTGTAGCTGAATTATCTGACCATACATATCTCAGAGTCCCATACTGATAGCACATGACAGATTCACAGGTAGTGGTTATAGAAGAAGTTTTCCAAGATGGGTAACCGGAACAAACTCATATCTTATTCTCTTTCTCATTGTGATAATTTTACTTCTCATATATTCCATTATCTCCTTGTACCACTACTAAAACTACCCCAGAGAAACAAGATTTACCATCATGATCAATCTCTACCATTAGGGCTCGATCAACCACCTCAGCATATGTCTTAAACTTAAATAAGAATAAATGAGATTGAATATTCAACCAAAACCCAATTTTAGTCCATTTAGATTTTATATACTCATTGTAAACCACCTTGGGTGTGAAATAGACAAGTTATACAAAACAATTTTCATATTCCAACATGGTACTATCCCCTTAGTAGAGATCTAGAAACTACTGGGTCTTTGGGAAATCTGTGGTATCATGGAAATAGTACTCTTTGAAGACAAACTTGAAGTTATTCCAATATTTCTTATCATTTTTTGGCATGGAAAACTAAGTCCCACCACCCATTACTAGGGTCTTATAACATTAATGAAGGGTATTTCACCTTGATTACTTTGAGTGTCTCAAGAAACATAAAGATACTCTTAATATTTTCCACCCAATATTTAGCTTCATGGGGGTCTGTGATACCCTATAAGTTCGGGGGGTTTTCCATGAATAACTTATAGGATTTATCCTTATCTAAGCCAATTTTGGTTTCCTTATCCAGAGCAGGGTCAGAGTCCTCTCCCTAATCTACAGCTCAAATAGCTCAAACCACTTATTCCAGTAATCTTTTATCAACTAGTGAGGGTTAATTATTTTTTTCCTTTTCCTACAGTTTCATGGGAGGTCTCTAAGGAGTCATAATTCTACATCAATTAACAAGATAAGAAAACCAATCAATACATCACCCATAATGGTTTTAACAATAATATGATTAAATCTGTATAATTTAAAATAAAATTATAATAAGAACAATAACTGGATTAAAACACTCCACCCTTGCCCGATGTCCATGCACAATCTTCAGCCTTTGCATCATATCTAATGGAGTATTCAAACCAAATCCTGAACATCCCATGGGAACCTAAGGCCTATCATGAGGTGTGTTGGACAAACACCCCACTTGAAACTAGAGCATCAAGCCCAGACAATCCTATCTATTCTCTGTCCAGATTCTACCAAAAACACAACCTAAAGAAAGAGTAAAACACGCTCTCATACCATTTTATCATGAACCAGCCCAGGTATCCATCCAACTCAACACCATCCCAGTTGGTGGCAAAGACAAAAGGGAATTCCCAGTCCCCATGGGTTGGAAACCAGTTCCTGATCATTGAGTAACACCTTTGTTAATGGTTTAGAACATGAAATAATTAACCGGCAATAAAAAATAAGCACATAACCTCACAACCAATAACCAAAATATAATAGATCAAAGGAAACTTCACAAGAATGACTTAAAAATTTAGGATTTACAACCAGAAACCAAAATACCAAAATTGGGAGGGTAACAACTAGACCAACAAAACCTGCATGCAGAAAGTGGGTTGACACCCCATGCCACCACCACAACCAACTGATAAAAAGGAACCACTAGCAAAAAAACCACCATTTCCACCACGGAAGGCCTTACCTTTACCCGAGTCATACAAAAAAAGATCTACATAAACCCAATTTTTTATATAGGATGGGATAAATAATTACTAGTAGGATACCACCAAAATATTCAATTCAATAACATTAAAAGACAAATTATCATCCTCAATTTCATAAGAATGAATTTAAACAACATTGAAACAAAAAAATGTTTTATTTAAATAAATATCAAACCCGTTTAAATGTAATTTAGATAGTTAAAAATAAAACCAATATTCTATGGGAGAATCCATAAGTATCTTGGTTTTTATGGTTCTAGGATCATTATACCTTACTTATCAAACTATATGGAATATTCTCACATATGATCCTTTATAGAGGTCACATACAAATTTCTATGGGAGAATCCATAAGTATATTGGGTTTTAGGGTCCTAGGATCATCATTCCTTAGTTATCAAACTATATGGAATATTCTCACATATGAGACCCTAGAGAGGTCACATCCAATGTTCTAGTGGTCCCTAAATCATCATCATTTGTTTTGTTAGTATTATATCATGAAAAATTCAGAGATCCTGAGGAATTTCATAAATGATCCAAACCATGTAATGGTTAAAAAAACCCACCTAGAATACCTAGGGTTCCTAAGTTATTTATTAAATTTCCATATGACGAGAAATACCTTTCATATAATCACCATTTCAATAATTGAAACCACATTTAACAAACCACCATTCAGAAAAATAAATTCACCACTTAACCATGATCACACCACAAAACCCATGGAAAACACCATTTAAAGCACTCAAAAAATTTATCAAACCCATTTTTAAATCAAAGAAGACACAATGAAATCATCAATTAATTTCATGGAAAGGAACCAACTACCACTTACTTGGAGATCACCTAAAACCATTTGAAAACATCAACCGCTCCAAGAAGAGAACCAATAATGAAAAAATGATACCAAAAACAATAATATTTAACTCAATGAGAAGTGATTGACTGAAAAATAGGTCATGACCCTTGTTGGAGAAATAATAACACAACGAGGAAGATAGAAGAGACCAAGAGGAGGGAAGAACAGAAGAGAGGAGAAGATTACTTGATGATTATTTAAAGATACTAATAAAAAAAACCTATGATTTTGATCCTAAAGGAGTGGAGGAGGAGAGGGAGGTGAGCCTATGGTATAGGGTGAAGAATGGGGTGAGAATGAGGTGTTGGGGTCTTAAAAATAGGGAGGGGTAAAACTAGAATTTTAAAATTTTAAAAGCACTGGAAGGATGCATGGTTTTTTACATGATCTTTTAGACCATGCGCAAACCCTATGGAATCTATGTGTGAGAGGTAAAGGGGATACATGGTTTCTTGGGGGAGGGTGTATTCCCACGTGCTAAACCGTGCGGCCTAGATAGTGCAACTGTCTTGGGATCCTGATCTTTATTAGAATAGCACATGATTTCCCTTAAACATGCGCCAACCATGCACCATTTTTTCCACCCTAAGACCCTCTATTTTTCTTAATAAATACCAAGAAATCCATATAATAAAGGCATGAACAAAGATAAAATAGAAAACTCTTAAAAATAAAACAACAGATGTGTCAAAATCATTAAATTATATTTCCATAGTTAATATTATTCCACACTACTACAAAAGTACATGAATCCATTTATTATATACCAATGAAAATTAAATAACATTCATTATTACATATCATGGATTATTGCAAATATTAATACTGAACACATTTAAAGGATAAAATAGACCGAAAATAATAATACCTTTAAAACTATGAAATCTTCTAGATACGTTTCTCTCTTATGAATCAACATTAGTAGAACAAAGACTATAATGAAAAAAAATCAGAAAGGGGAAAATCATATTGAAAAAAATTAAATAAAATATGAATGGGATGTTTTCTTTGAGAAGATAGAATGAAATGGATTCATAGGATCTAATGTGGGTAATATAGCTAGTATATAGGAATTGAAAAGATGTATTATCTTTGGGTATAATACTGATAAATATTTTTTGAGTTTGGAATTACTGGAATAAAATCAATATACATAATATATATTTATATGAAAAAAATAAATTTTTATTATAGATAATTTATTATATATATAATGAATTATTCTGTAATGTAATGAAAGGATAATAATTCATTTGTGAAATTAAATTTATTTTAATGAAATTGTGTTTTTAATAAAATGTATATTTTTATAAAACATATTACTTATACTGAATTATTTCAAATAAACTAATAAAAATAAAGGATTAGTAGTGTAAATCAATAAAAACAAATAAAAAAGTAATTAACTAAAATTAATAATATTTTAATTATTTATATCTACACAAAAATGTTTTAGAAGATTTTTTTATTATATATTATATCCGTTTATTTAAAATAAAAATTTACAATGCTTATAATATCAAGTGAAATGTTTTTTATAAATATTAAAAATTTAATAATAATTTATATTTTGATTATAAATTGGGAATAAATGAAGGTAAAATCATTTAATGATAAAAATTTATATTTTATGAATAATGTTTTTGAATGTTTAGAGCAATTTTATCATAATGAATTAAATTAATCACCACTAATGAATGATATTAATTATATTTATTGATATTAAAAACAATTAGATAAATTATCATTAATCCATGTGTATAAAATGGAATATTATATGAATAAATTCTATTTTAACATAAAGAAAATTTTTTTTTCTAAAAATTGTTTTTTAAACATTATGTGTTGTTATATTAAAATTATATGATATAAAATTCATAAGTTAAATAAAAAATAGAATTAAAATTTGGAATCATAAAATTTAAATAGGTCATGGGGATAATTTAATTTTTAGAAATATAAATATGTTACTGAGGTAAATGACTGATAACACAGTAAACTTAAAATAATTATTTTTATATAATTTTTTTTGAATAAATGTTTTTTAATTTTTATCTCAATAAAAAATTATATTTTTTAAACGATGACACTAATTTTATGTTTAAATATATAAAAAAATATACTAATATCAATTTATTTAGTAATATATTATAATTAATAATAAGAACAATTAATACTTAATAATATTTTTTCTGCAAAAATTGTTTATATATATATATATCTTATTATCTAATTTATAATTTTTTATAGAGTATTTAGAAAATAAAATTTCAAAAATGCTGTAAATTTTTTTAATAATCATTTAAAAAATATGTTTCATCGGTAACCATGAATTTTTAGTAAAAAATAATTACCAAAGTAAAACAAATTTAAACAATATAGAAAAGTTTAAATAGAGGTAAATTATGATGGATTGAATTTTTTTAATTAATATAAAATATAAGAACTCTAGAAGTAATTTTTTGAGTGTAAGAGTCTCACCTAAATATTTAACCATACTTTACTTAACTAACTAACCTATTTCCCATGTGATTCATCTTTATGCTTCACATAACATAATTTTCTATGGAAATGCCACTCATTTTCTCCTATAAAAGGAGATCTCCTCTACCCCATAAAAATTATCTTTATCAATGAATACCTACTTAATACATGCCAATTCATCCACTCCTAAAATTATTTACCATGTTCATATTCAAATGATTTCATGAATTAGTCATAAGTTCATCATTATGGACAAAGTAATTATGAGAAGGATTGACTTCATCAAAGTAGGAAACGAGTTATTCTTCTTTAATTCTTAATTATATTCTCAAATCCACTGTCCACTGAAAACATATTTCATTAAAATCATTACGAATCTTTAAAAATAATTTTACTATTATAAAACTTTTTTATCTTACTCATTTATTAGTGAGACATGTTCTATTTTGGGTTACTTTAACCACCAACTTGAACAATTCTATACTAACTTTTCCATTACAAAAATAAGGGAGTTTTGTAAAATTATTAAAAATAATAACTGATATTGATAATGAAATAATGTTTTTGGGTTGAACAATGATAATATTAACATTTTAATAAGTTAAAATATATAATCTTTTGTTTGTTAATGTTTTCTGAACAATAGTGTTATGAATTTAAACATAGAGAATAATACACTAAACATCTATATATAAACTAGGAAAATAAAAAATAATTATTTAAATTATATTATAGTTACTTTAATAATCGAAATATTATGTAACTTTTATTTAATATGGAGGATCACCATCGCAATTACAAAACTTTTAAGAATCAATTAAAATCTAATATCTGAGATGAAAATAAACAATAATTAAGTTATATATGTGAAAAAAATTATTATAACTATAGAGTAAAAAAGTTAATAGACATGAAATAAGTTTTGAAGTAAGTGATTACTATGGATATTTTTATTATATAGTATGTTAAATTATATTAATAAAATTCATGAGTAATGTTAATGGTTTTCTCATATCAATTTTCTTTTTATTTAGATACATTCTATATTATCCACATATCTTCATCTCTATAGTTTATATACATCCCTTTGATGTGTTTCATCAATAACTTATTGGAATTAAATGTATTTATATATCCATGTTAGGATTTATCTTTAATTTCCATTTTATTTAAAAGTTACCAAAGTATTTAGGATTTGTTTCTAATCTCACTTTCAAATAAAAAATATATATTTTGGAAATCCTATTTTTTTTAAATTTTCATTATTTATATCTTAACCCCTATATATTTTCTTATTTTCTAGTTAATGATTGGTTTTACATTTTTATTACTATTTTATCTTCAATTTCTTCCTAATTGAATTGAAAGGTTAACTATTAGTGGATGTAATAATATCTCTACTTATAGGTTCACATTCATTATCCTCGATGTCTATATTCATTATATTAATTGTGGAAAATCCTTATCTAGACATTAACTATTTCTTAATTTCATATTCTACTAAATATGAAATATTTTAAAAATGTTATAAGGGAATTTTTTAATATTTTCTATATGAGTCATTTTCTTATTACATTGACATTCTTTACAAAATTTTGACATGAATTTGTTTTAAAGAAATATTATGAATGAATTTATTTTCCCACCATAATATTTGGTTTAAATTATGAAAAATAATATCCAATATTTCATGGTTTTCCATATAACCTTCTATTTTCCATTTTTTATATATTTTATTTTAAAAAAAAATGTTTTTTTAACATTAAATGGATATTTATTTTCATTTTTCAATGTAATTTATTTGTTTATCCTAGATTTTATTTGTTCAGAAAAATTAAATATGTGTTGGTGTATGATGAGGTGATTCTTAGAGAATTTTTATGAACATAGTGTCATGTTCAAACAATTCTCCATGTTCCACTTATAATGACTATTGAAATGATTTTCAATGAGCAAAGACATGTGTTAAATAGTACACATTGATTATAAATTTTTTTGGAGAATATGAATTTGAAAAATTCTTTGTGATATTTTATCAATACATGATGAATTAAAATAATCACAATTTAATTGTATTTAAATTTAAAAAGAATAAAAATTAAAGATATCTCTGTGAAAGAAAAATATATTGGTACATTTTTTATAAGGAGAATGCATGAAGAATATTTTAGGGATATATTTTATAACATCTTGATGATCAATTATATACATAGAAATTTATAAGTATAATTTTATTGGTGTCCTGATTAAAAAATAATGTCCAACACATAAGAAATCCTAAACCAGGCTCAACTAAGGAACTCTGGGACCAGGAGGTCAACCACACCCAAGGGATCCTGCCCAAGCTAGACTGTAAGGCAATTGGAAAGCGGACCCATGTATAAGGCCCATAGGAGCTCACGCCTAAAGGTTCTCATGAGTATCGTCCATATAGGTCGAATGTAATATCACCCATATATGTGATTTATGTTATGCGGTTGTTGATCCCCTACATCTATGACATGATGTCTAAGTAGAAGGGCTATGATAAAAAACTAGAGTAAAGGGAAGTAGAAGATGCGATGTTGGACTTGGGAATGCATCACACAGTTCCTCCATCATTTAGAGATACAGATAAAATGTAACCATTGTATGAGGTTGATCTCAGCCATCTATTCTTCATCTTCTACTTCAATCTTTCAAGGATTATATAGATGAGCTCATGAAAATCAACATCACCCTTCTAGTGTATGATGGGAATCTCTCAAAAATGTACACTGATCAAATCAATGAGAAGATGGTATGTATAAGATATCAATGTAATAAATTCAACTTCATATTACATTCATTCCAGGACTCAATGTACTTAGTTCGACCAAGAATAATTTTTACACATGATTTCATCACATGAAAAAAATACAAACCCCAATGACATTGTTTTATGTTCTTTGGATAATGTGAATAAATCACACAATCACAATATTCTATCACATAAAAAATTATTTATACTTTGATCACAAGAAGCATATTTATTTTACATATATTTTCATGTGAATTATATGGTAGTATCAAATGAGTATCATGCGACTTTTTGGTGAGGTATTTCATGAAGAAATGAATACCATGTGAATCAATGAGGTGACACATCATCAAGTGAAGTGATCATGTGATCACATGATCCCTCAACATCTTATGATGAGGATGATACATTGAACAATTCAAAATTATAGAGATACACCGATATCTTGGAGTGTTTAATAATCCTCTACATAGCATGAAAATCATGAGAGAGACAATTTCTCCTCCTCTATAAAAACTTAGGTAGGGGTGATGATGAATGATGGTTCCCTTCAAGATACCACGAGATATCTTGAAAAAGAAACTCATAAATGATCCATTCATATAATTGAATATGTGGTTTTTGTGATCGAATATCATAAATTCATATAATGAATAAACACTTTTTTATGTGAAGGTGTTTGAGAGGAACTAATAGATTAACCAATATAGTTACATGAAGTATATGGATTGCAAGTCTTATAATATCGAAAGGGGACCCATATCTATAACTGATGTTAAGAGAAATAGAACCCATAGATAAAACCATTATCTAGTAAAATACATCCCATGGAAAAAACCTTACCACACAAAATAACCCATAGAAAAACATCACCTATCATGTGAATGAACCCATAGATACACTTCTAGTCACATGAATGAACCCAAGGATTGTTCATTGATCTTTTGAAGGCCTTTTGTGAATAACAGATGATTGTTTAGTGATATCATTAGGTGAATTATGGAGTAGAACCCATGAACCACACTTGAGTTACAAGAAGGTAGTACGAGTTCACATGAAACCTACCTGGTCACACAAATAGAGCATAAGACCAGACAAACATGCAAACCATGAATGCCATGCACCATAAATAAAATATTTATTAAACATCAAGAGTTTTGAAGAAAAATACAATAGGATATTTAAAGTGGGTTGTGATACATTTTGTGTTTAAATAATTGATTTTAAAATGCACATAAAATAAGGATAATGATACAAGTTTGGGTGCAAAATTCTTGCACTATGAATAATTTCATGCATGTATGATTTAAATTGAGAATTGAAGAATATAGTGATTTTAAATTGTACAAATATATTTATTGACAAAATATTCTTGAAGATGTTGTGTGTATCACTTGCACATATTTGATTAAAGTTGAGATTTAGTTTCACTGAGTCATTTGATTCAATATTGGTGATCATATATTATTGAGGAAGACTAGTTACCTATAAAGGCTCTTAAAGTTTACATGGGTAAGAGTGATCCAAAAAGATCATGGAGGAAGATCAAGATACCATCCTATATTTGATCAAGATATAAGATAAGAAGGATCTTGTGGTTAGGGAGTATAACTAGTTGCTAAAGAGGGGTGAGGATGGGGGTGTATAACCAGTGGAGGAGAATAAGATGGTTGGGGGGAATAACCAATTGAGTAATAAGAGTTGGATTACTAGGGGTATAAGAGGAATCAACTGGAGGATTTACTACTATGGTGTATAAATAGTTTCTTTCTCATTCATTGTAAAAATTTATAGTATGATATTATTGAATCTATTGGGGGGGGATATCCAACATGTCATGGAGTACGAATTTTACCGAAAAATCTAAATACTTGATTTTGTGCCTTTTTATTTATATCATTATTCAAGGAGAGTCTATTATACACAATAAAAGTGGATCAAGGATTTATCTATCCATAGAGGTAAATTGAAAAGAAACAATTTCTAAAACGAAAAATGGATCACTAATTCACCCTCCCCCTCTTGTTGATCACACATTGATATGGGTATTTCAAGTAGTATTAGAGTGAAGGAATATTCTTAAATATTCAATAAAATATTGAGGATGGAGAATATGAATTTAGAAAACAACAAGGATCTTCCCATTTTTAATGGTGAGAAATATCATGGATAAAATAAAAGGATGATATTTAATCTCCAATCACTTGAGGTATAAGTTAGTGATATAGTTATAATAATATTTCTACAACATCATGTGAACGATCATATGATTTTTTCAGATAAGAAAAACATAGAGATGGATGGAAAGGCTTAAAATTAAATCATTATAGATTTATCTAAAACGATATACATTAATGTAATGGGTCTCAAAAATTCTAATGATATCTGTGATAAACTGAGAAGGATTAGTATGGTAATATTAATGTTAAATAATTTATGTTGGAAATTTGGAGAAGCATATTTAAATATATCAAAATGAGTGATTAGGAAATTGTTTATGACTACATCAGAAGAGTAAATGAATTTTTTAATAGCATTAATGGTTTTTTTGGAATCTGGATGACTCAACCATTATGAATAAGATGATGAGAATAATTATAAATAGATTTTATCCAATGGTTTTTTCACTAGAATATCGATAATATCCATTACATGATAAAAATAAAAATATTCCCATAGAATATTAAATGACTAAAATATAAGAATTTAAGATAAAAGAAAAATATGAAATAGAATTTGAAAATGTGGTAAAAGAAAATACAGATTTTAGGAAGATACAGAATCAAGTGATTCTAAGGGTACAAAATCTGAATAAGACTTCAGTAAAATAATGGCCTTATTAACTAGAATGTCCAAAAGTGGAAAGTGGAAAGGAAAATGAAAAAAATCACTCAAATTATGGAATTTCAAAGGAATTTGTCATATTTATAGTAATTTTCCAAAGAAAATAGTCATTGAAACCGACTCAGATGAAGTAGAAAAGAAGTCTAAAAAATGTAAATAAATGAACCATAATAATAAGATTACTTACAATAGGATAAATACGATGAGAAAATAAATGGATAATTTTTCATTATAATGTAGAAAGTTAGAAGATAAAAGATCCTCTAAGAGTCACAAGTGTTTTATGGGAAAAGTTAAGAAATCTAAATACTATTTTGAAGGTGGTGAAGATGATGAGTGAACTAAAATAAATTGTATGTTAAAAGAGAATATAAAATATTCAATTGTGAAAAATATAAAACTCAAGAAGATAAAGAAAAGGATAAAGAAATAAATTGATAAGATCTAATTTTTGAATAAAAAAAATGTCATTAAAGAAGATAAAAGTACTAATGAATAATGAGAAAATAATATAAAGATATCTGAGTTGGAATGAAAGATTAAAATTATTGAAAACCCATATTGAAAGAAAGATCTTGATAAGAAAGAATTATAACTTGTTAAATAAAGAAAAAAAAGATTAAAGGTAACTAAATTTGAGAATATGGTGACTGATCTAAGTGAAACTATTTCTAAGAAAGAGGAATAATTTTCTATTACATAATAAAATTTTCTTATTACTAAAAATTATTTAAAGAAAATAAAAGAATGCTTCATTAAAGATGTCGAGATAAATGGTGAATCTTATAAATCTACTAAGAAGAAGGGTCCAGAAAAAGAGATTACTTACATAACTAATTAATCTCAATGAAATGTTTTTATTTCTTAGTGTGAAGGCCTAGGAGAATAGTCTAAATCTGGTCGTACTAAAGGAACAAATTTTAAAACCTAATCCACAATGGTATATTGGAGTAATTCAGCTAGATTATTTTTTATTATTAAAAAACACTCACAATATATGAAATGATATAAACAAAAATCTATATAGAAGAACTATTATCAGTTTGGAATATAAAGGTTTATAGGATACTTCTAGTTTTGTTGGTTTTTTGGTTATACAACTTATTTATAATGGCATAACATGTCACTACCAGGAATGTGGCCTGAATTGAGGGGTTTCAATTCTAAATAGATGAGATAAAATTATCATAAAGTGTTTTATGTGATCAAGAAATCATTTAAACTATCAACATATAAAAATATTGAATTCTTGAATGAATTATGTGGGAAGATGTGGTCAATAAGGTCACAAAGATGAGAAATGTAGAGGTAAATAATCAGGTAAAATTTATCATAAAATAAATATAAAGAGAAGATAGACAGTAAAGAGATCTAAAGTCACCAGTGAATTATGTGTAAATATCAAACACTATGAGAACATTTATAAATAATGATTAGTTATCTTTCCTAAACAACATTATAATGATAAAAAAATGAAAAATGATCAGAATATTTCTAAGGAAAAATGACAGAATGAGATGATAACAGAGGATGTCAAAGTAGATGAGAAGTCATTTACAAATGATTAATTAAATAATCTAATGTTTTAATGTTATGAAAAAAATGGTCATGATACAAAACATTTTTTGAAAATTCTACCATCCTAAGAATAAGTCATGAAGAAGTTGTGGAAAGAAGAAATTAATGATTTTAGTTCTGGCCAGGAATATGTATCCACATCAAAAGTTTAAAATAATGAAGAATCTAACAAAACTAATAAAGGAGAGACATATCATGATGAATCTTATAATAAGAAGAAGTCTACATTGAGACTAATCTCTCATTTTGAATGTCATTTATAAGAAACCAAAATTTCGATCCTTATTGTCCTATATTTATATGTTTTTGTGATATGATGTAGGGAATTAATGTATATGGATACATCCGTTGATGGGGAAAATTAATGAGATGAAGCTGCTAAGTCTTAAATATATAGTAAATATTGGATTTCTAAATAGATTTATGAAATTTAAATATGAGGCATTCCAATAACACTTTCATCCCTCATTGTTATTTATATTAATAATATAAATTATTGGGGAGTGTTTGGTTGATGATAAGATGAGAAAAATTGGTAGCTATATCCTTTTCATATGAACTTTATGATGTCTTTGTTAAAGTGTATGAATGATTTAGAATTTTATTGATAAAACTGATTACCTACTACACCTTAATTGATATTTTAAACCTTTCAAATACGATTTCACATGCATGATAGTTTATGGAAAACATAAAAAAACTTACTCATATCTCTCTTGCTTTCTACACCGAGTTACCCCACATAGACTTAGAGTTTACTAAATAAAGGTTCTTTTATTAAGAAAAACCATGTGATATAATTCATCTCTTATAAGTTCTAAATGAATAACATTCCAAGGGAGGAGAACATGTTTTTGAGAATAATGTTGTTATGAGAAGACCCCACATATTCTTTGAATTTGTTTTTCATTAAGAGTTAGATTGTTTTAACCACATATTGAATTGAATTATATGTGTTTATATTGAAAACAAAATAAAAATGGGAATATTTTTGAGAATATATTTAATTTGATGTCAATAATTCAATATGTGTTAGTGGATAAAGTGGGGATTCTAGGAAAATTTTTATGGAACTAGTTTATTGTTTGAGAAATTCAACATGTTTCAATTATAAAGACTGTTGAATTGATATTCAATGGTCAAGGACATGTGTAAAGGAGTAAAAATTGATTACAAATATTTTTGGAGAAGAATAATTGGAAGAATTCCATGTAATATTTTATTATTTCATGGGGAATACAAAGAATGACATCTTAAATGAATTTACATTTAACATGAATAATATTTAAATATATTTACATGAAAAAAATGTATTTATACATTTTTTATATAGATATTCCTTGAATAATATTTGAGAGATATATTTGAAAATGGATTGAGGTTCAATTATATACTGCGATATTTCTATGTATTATTTTATTGGTGGAATTATTAAAAAATAAGGTCTAACCCACAAGACAACCTATTATAGGATTAAATAGGGCACAATGGGACTAAGAGGTTAACCCTCTACCCAAGGGATCTAGCTGAAGCCATCCAACAAGGTGGCAGGAAAGCAGGATCATATATAAGTCCTACAAGAGAGCGTTCCCAAAGGGGAACATGTTTATTGGCTAGATATGACTAATGGAACATATCCTATGTGTGTAAGTTATGTTATGTGGGTAACTATCCCCCAAATACATGAAATGATATGTAATAGGAAGGACCATGATTAAAAAATAATAGAAATGAGTGGTGGAAGGTTAGACACGAGACTCAGAAATGAGGCATACACTTCCACCATCATTTAATGATACAAATAAAATGTATCCATAATATAGGATTGATATTGGGCTTCCATTTATCATATTGGACCTTAGAGTGTTGAGGCCTATACATGTAAGATCATGACAATCATTATCTCCCTTCTAGTGTGTGACATTCGTTGCACCATCATGTCCATTGATCAAATTGAAGGGAATAAGGCATGCATGAGATCTTAAAACCATGCATGAAACTTCATCTTGCATTCCATCCATGACATGAAGAACATGGTTTTTTATGGAATAATTATTTCACATGAGTTTTTACATTAACTAAAGATAATCACCAGTGACATCACATTATGTTTATTAGGTTATGTGAAGAAATGATGCATTCACAATATTCTATCACATGAAAAATAACACAACCTCTGATTGAAAGAAGTGACTATATTTTACATATATTTTCATGTGAGTAATATGGTAATATCAAGTGATTTTCAAGAGGTTTTCTGGTTAACAATCACATGAATAAAGAAATATCGCATGAAGTGCTGAGGTTCAACATGATCAAGTAAAGAGATCAAGTGACCGCATGATCCCTCAACATCACATGTTGAATATGAGACCTTTGACCATTTAATATTATTGAGATACACTGAGATCTTTGGTAATTTTAAGATTTATTGTCCTAAAATGAAAATTATTATAGAGACAATGTATCCTCCTCTATAAAAATCGAGGAAAGGGTGATGATTATTGATGATGTCTTTCGAGATCTTGAGAGATCTCTCAAAATAGAGACTCTGAAAAGATCCAATCATATGAAGAAAAAAGTGGTTCATGTGATCAAATCAAACTAATTCATATCATGAACCACATATTTATTACATGAATAAATTTGAGAGAAACCTTCAGATGAACCAACCTGGTTATGAAAAGGACAGAACCTCCAAGTCTTCTAATCTTATAAAAGAAACAACAGACATAACCAGTGTCACTTGAACTACAACCCATGGATATAACTAATGTCACATGAATGATATCCCATATAAAAACCCTTATCACTTCATGGAAACCGTATAGTATCATATATTATCATGTGAAGAAACTCACATACACACCTATTGTTACATGGAGGAACCCACAGACAGTTCCATGATCATGTGAAGGCCATTCAATAAGAACACTTGATTGCCAAGTGATCTTTTTTACAAAAATAAAGGAGCAGAACCTGTGAGGAACCCTTTGGTTATGTGAAGGCAGGAGAAGTTCACATGAACGTTACATGGTCATTCGAAGTTATAATAATATATGCCTTGAATGAAACACATGAATTCTATACACTCTATTTGTAATCATTTTTAAACATAAAGATTTTGGAAGAAAATGAAAAGATTTAGTTCCATGTGGTGAATTAGAAATATTTTTATTAAATAAATCATTTAGAAAACACATAAAATAATGAGAATGATAAAAGTTTGTGTGAAATGTTCATACACTGTGAATAATTGCATGCATGCATAATTTGAATTGATAATTAAAGAAGAAAGTGAGTTGACATTGTGCAAGATATTTATTGAATAATATTCTCTTTTTATAAATTATGTCCAACACTTACACATATTTGATCGAGGTAGGGGCTTCATCAGAAAAAATGAATAATTTCTCAAACATAGTTTTAATAAGGTATATAATCATTTATAGGTTATTCGAGATTATTGAGTAAGGCCAACTAGTTAAAAATTTTCTTAAAGATTACACAATTAAATTTGAACTAGAAAGCTCATGGAGGAAGATCAGGAGATCATCATAGAGTGGATAAATAAATAAGAGAATAAAGAGCTTGTGACTGTGGTGTATAACTAGTTGCTAAAGAGGCTTGAGGTTGGGGTGCATAACCAGTCAAGGAGAATTCGATGGTTGGGGGGTATAACCAATAGAGGAAGAACATTTAGATTACTGTGGGGTATATTTATGATCAATTGAGTATTGACTACTGGTGTATATAACTAGTTATTTCCTTATCAATTTTAAAAATTGAGAGTTTTATGATGGATAATCCATGTTTGGGTGAATAACAATCATAGAAAAGAGTATATCTTGGTACTAAACACTGTTAATCCTTTTTTTAGGTTCATTTTTTATTTACATCATTATTCGAGGAGAGGATGATTGATACATGAAGATTGGATTGATGATTTAACCATTCATAGTGATTTAATAGAAAATATACAATTTTTTAAAAGAAAATTGGATCATTGGTTCACCCCTACCCCTCTCAGTGACCAAAAATTGATTTGGGGAATTCAATACTAATTATATTATAATTTGTTTTTCAAATATTCTTATGACATCCTGATAATTTAAAAGAACATGATGCTTGATAGAATATAAAAAACACTGCACCAAACTTAAACGAACTCTAAAATATTATTTTTTAAATGTTATAGTTATATAGTAACCATTAAATTAGAAGGTATGAAAAATACTAACTAAATTTTTAAATATATATAAATATATAACTCAATAAAAAATATTCATTAATTCGTAGAAAATAAAGACTCATTTTTTAGTAAAGACATTTTATTATTTAAAAATATGTTTATTTAAAAATAATTTTTTTTGGTGAATATTAAAAATAATTTCTTAAACCTTTATAAATTATATTTTAAAGAAAATAAATTTTTAAATTGGAATATCAAAATTATTTTGGGACGAATTTTTTATAATTTTCTAAACAGTTTGTTTTTTTGTGAATAATGAAAAAATTTCAATTTTTTAAAACTATATTTTTATTTAAATGAGAAATACTATAACTTATTTAATTTGATATCAAAGTATCATAATTAATATTTAATTATACATATTCTAGTTAATTATATAAGAAACATTATTAAACTTGATTTTGGTATGAGTTCATTTTTGGGCATAAAAACGTGTTTCTCTAAAAAACTACTTTTTCATTTCGACATGAGCTTTACTATTAAATTATTTTTAACACTTCTTGAAATCGAATATAAAAAAATTGATCCAATATTTTTAATTAGGATTTTTAAATTTGGAAAATAAGTTGACTTTATTTTTAAGAATTATGTATAATAACAGCAATAAACTTTACCACCCTGATAAATGCTAAAATATGGTTAATAAGGATGAAAATATGAGGTAAAACGTTAAAATAAACTTTGAACATGACATTATCCTTTTGGATTAGTGTCTTAAGAAAACAATTACCCATTAATAGAAAAATTATTTTTTGAAAAACATTATTTTTAAATTGTGATCTCAAACATGACATTTGTGAAGAAAAGTTATATTTTAATAAGATTAAAAAATAAATTTCATTATTTACAATTAATTTATTGTTTGGAAAATTAAATTCAGTTTTTTTTTCTAAAAAAGTTAAAATCATTCATTTTATTATTATTTAACAAATAAAATTCATGGAAAAAAATTTATTACTTTATTTCATGGTAAAATGACTTTTACTCTTAAATCATTTTTTTTATAAAAACTATTTTTCATGCGTTTCCAATTATTATATTAAAATTAATTTATAGATACTTTAAAAATTAAATATGATGAATGAAATTAAATATTTTAAATGATTATATCTATTTTTTTATAATTCTCAATTTATTTTTCATCATAAAATTATGTTATCATGGTAAAAATATAAACTATCATACGTAATAATAAAATCAATTTAAAGTAGACTAAATAAGAGATAAGGCTTAAAATTTTACTAAAAATTCTATGAATGTTATTTCGTGAGTTTTTTTCAAACATATAAAATATCATATTCTAATTTTAGGTTCAATTATTTAAAATTAAACTTTTATTATTAATGCAATATTTAATTTTTTAAGAAATTTTATGTGTGTCCTTTCCCTCACTTATAAAAGAGAACATCCTCTCATCTCTTCCTCACACCTATTTAACACTCTATTTAAAAAACTACCTACCCAAATATCTAACCAAAATCCCTCCCCATGTTTGAGAGTTTATTTTTTTCATTAAATACCAACCATATTAAGATTAAATATAGTGTAATAGAGGTTTTATGAAGAAGAGGTGTATATTTTAAATGAATGTTTTAGTTTTATTTATTCTTCTAACTCCTTTAAGTATTTTAAATCCATTCTGAAATAGCAAAACCAATATATTCCATATAATTAGGTGTTGTTATTTTAATCACATAACCTATATCCATCTATTTCTTATATCAAATGGGAACTGAATCTATCATTCATGTGTTTGGTAGACTACCACATCGCAAATCGATGTGATTAATTTTATTTCATCACCTCTAACTACAGGTTATAATGATGGATTTGATATATATATATATACATATCTATGTGTGTGTGATATTCATGAAATATTTATAATTGTAGAAATATTATATATAATCTTTTTTCTTACCTTTCTATTTATAGAAAAATGGTAACATTATTCATGCATATGTGTGGATTATCACCTCTACGAAATGATGTGATTAAATTTGTATCACCCATAATTTTAATTGTATATATAAATGTATTTAAGTAAATAACATAGTATTTATAATATAATTTTTATTCCTTATAGATTAAAGAATTCTTAACATATTTCCATCATTATTATAGAAAAATGGAAATGTTACTCCTGTATATGTATGACCTATCGTCTCCATGATTGTAACATAGTTTATTTTTCATAGCCATATTTTATGTTTGGTTTTAAAAAGTATAATAATTGTATAAAATTGATAATTATTTCATTATTATTATTCTACATGTGATGGAAAAATTACCACTTTCACTATTGTCAACTTAATAATGTCATTTTGGTCATATGAGCTTAATATCATCAAAATATATGACATGAAAGTAAATGATTATATAATTTTATATCACATGGTGTTAAAAATATAAAATGTATAATTAATATTTAAAAGGATATTAATAAATTATATAATTAACATAAGTTTATTATTAAGTAATATAAAAAACAAACGCAATGAGTCAAACTTGGGGTAATGGATTTCATCTCAATTTCCATTCATTAAGGTATATTTTAATGTTATGCACCTAATTTTTTATAAGGTTTACATAATATTAATTTTACATTTTATATCTTTAATCATTAATAATTTATAGTATTTTAATTTTAAATTGAAATTATTTCATCCAAGGGTATTTGACATGAATTTCATTAAGTGGTAAAATAATTTTTAACTCAGTTTCATTTCATTGGGTTATATTTATACTTCCTTGAATTTGTTATGTCATTATTATGTGTTGAAAAAATTCTTAATTGTTTTACCTGGAATTTAAATTTTTTTATGTGTATAAAAATATTCTCAAATTGTGTCTTCATTGATTAACTATCACTTCAAATGTTATGATATTTGAAAGGGTATTTTTCTTCTCAATCACATTTTCAAAATACATATTTCATATTGTACACCATGATTTCCTTGTATGGTGTAAATAAATTATCAATAATTATTTTTTACATATTAAATCATTAAATTCATTTTATTTTTAGATCTATATCATGTTATTTCTTTCAATGAGTTTTTATTTTGAATGTTATGAAATAGATAAAGTTTTTATGTCACAATCTAATTTCCTTTATGGATTGTTTGTGTTCAAGGTTACTTTGGGGGAAATAATATAAGATTATTTTATTGAACCAAATATTTTTTATTTTCATATATTTTGGAATGTGTTTTACATTTTTAATTTTCATTTTCTCTTTTATTCATTAATAAAACATCAAGAAATTTGTTCGTAAGGGATAAAAATCTTGTATCATCTTTTAGATTGGAAATATTTCTATTTCATCTCTATGTTAACTAAAATATTTTTAATAATGGTCTTTTAAAAATATAAATTAATTTCCAATATCATTTTATATGATCTTTGAAAATATTTTTAACATTTTTAAAATGAAATTTATTAAATTTTCTGCATGGGTCACATTTGACTTTCTTTACAAAATGTTTGAAAATAATTTTTATTTTTAACTTTGATGACATAAAACATTTTTTCATAACATCATGACGATTATTTTATTTAATTTTATATTTATAAGTTTACAATTTTATTTTTAAATAAATGAATTCTCCCAATATTTTGTGAATTTTATGTTTCAAAAGTCATTTTAAAATTTGAAATGCTATTTCCCTATAGAATTATTTTAATTAACTTGTAATGGTATTTATATTTATCAATGAAAACAACCCTTGATGTTACTTATTATTAACTAGGGATATATTGTAATGGTACCATCCTTATTCTTTATTTGGATAGATTTTGAATGTTTCAAAGAGGTTTTCTGGAACCCATTTCTTTTCTATTATTAATTCAGGATAAGAAATAAATTTTTTATTATTATATTGAAAAGTTATATATTATAACTATTTTCCAAATTTTATAGTACATTGACATATTTATTGATGATTGTAGGGTGGTTTTATTATAAAATAAGGATATGTTTTTTGGTTATAAACCAATTATGCTTGGTCCCGTTATAAGCCATGGATGAGTGGTTTCATTTTAAACCAAGGATAGGTGGTATAAACCATGTATGGGTGGTTCCATTGTAAACCAAGTATGGGTGGCTCCATTATAAACCAATGATGTTTAGTTATGTTATAAACCATGGATGAATAGATTTTTTATAACCCTCCAATGAATTGGGTAAATAGATAGATTAACCCACCAATAGTTTTCTCATAGGAGATTTTTGGAATTAACTAGGTCGGTTATTATATTTGTAAGAGTGATTGTAAGAGTTTTATAAAGACAATATTTAAAGATTCTGACACATTTTTTCTACCATTGAAGTGACTTTTTAATGTTTCTTTTTATCAATATTGAAATTACCTGGCATATGATTATTGATTCCTATGACTATTTCTTATGATATAGCCATTAAACATGCCACATGGTTAATGATCTAGGTTTTTATAGATATGTTTTCTTTTATTTTATGATCATGCAACTTGAATATATGTTTTGTTTGGTTGAAATTAGTTTATATTTATTATAATAAATACTCTAAATGTAAATATAATGTTTTAATAACCATATTTGGGAGTGTGGTTTCGGGGTTTTATAGTTTGTATCAGAGCATAGTTTCAGATAACTTTAGAGATTATCATGTTTTCATTTGAGTTCGACATAAAAAAATACTATAACAGATTTATAATGAAATCGTTGTTCATATGTTTAAAGGATTATAAACCCATTTTATTATTTTTGTGATGATATATTTAGATGGTTAATGATATTTTGGGAGATATTTTATTGCATTGAGGTATATGTAATTCTTATGTTTAACATGAAAGATTTATTTAGAATAATTCCACTGTATTAATGGGGATTTAAGTTCAAAGGTATGAGATAAACATTTAGGTTAAAATATTTAAAAATTTATAAATTAATAAGTTTATTCTATATATATGGTTTTTTATTTATGAAAATATCTATAATGAATTTTTTAATTTTGAATTTAAATGTATAATTTCATCAAATGTAGCTTTTAACATTTTGGATATTATCTTACCTCGTTCTAAACATTTAATTTTTTGTTAATATCAAAATTAAAGAGGAATATCATGATATAATTTAGGAGATTATGTGATTTTTTATAATTTTATTTTAATAGAATAAACTTTAAAAATTTATCTTTAATACTCATAATTTGGAGAAAAAGATGAGATTATGGCGTAAATAGATTAATGAAAGAAATTTCACATGTCAAGTAAGTATATTTACATGTGTCAATAAGTATATATGGTAATGTAATTCCTAGAATCAAATAAATGGATATTGAATTTTTTCATCCTATTTCCTTCAATTTTTATGAATCAATGGGTTTTTCCACCTCATTGTTTTTTGTTTTTTTAGTAATTGACTTCCTCAGTATCATTCAATATAGTTTGATCAATGTTATTTTTCACTCACCAACATTTATGGAACATTAATTTTTTTATTCTTGAAACATATTTTCACTTCCCACTAATGTTCACATATTTGGGAAACTAGGTATGTGTCCTTCCCAACGACTTTTGTATTTCACTTTCCCACTTTTGAAGAGGATTTTTTACAAACCCTTTTTAAGACGTGGATTTAAAAAAATATATTTTTTCAATTTTTAAACCCTATATTACCATGATAAATTTAAAATTAAAATATCTCAATTTATTAATGGGGTAATAATTTAATATATTTATATTTTAAAAGGATAATATGTTTATTAGCATGTACAACATGAAACACCAATCCTAAATAAACTACGAAATATTGTTGTATAATTGTGACAGTTAAAACCTATCCATTGAACTATAGGGTATGATTATGATTAATTGAATGATTAAATATATATAATGTTCCTACGAAATATCTATATATTGATTAATTATTTGGATATAAGAACTCATTTTTTAGTAAATTCATTTTATTCTTCAAAAATATGCTTTCTTTAAAAATGGGATTGATTTATTTTTGTGAGAAAATGTTAAAAATAGATGATAGAAAATTTAAAAAATTTATTTTATAAAAAATATATCCTTTATAAAATCAAAATATCAAAAATATATTATGAACAATACTTTATAAATTTATACAATGTTTGATTTTTAAATGAATAGTGGAAAAATTATGATGTTTTTATAAAAATGTTTTTTTATTTCTTGAAAATTCACATTATCAATTGAATTTGATCTCAAAGTAACATAATTATTATATAATTATATATAATATATTTAATTAAATAGTATCCATTATAATATCTGATTTTGTTATGATTTTATTTTTAGGCTTCAAAACACATTTTTTTCTGAAAAACTGTTTTTCAAAGAGGTTTTAATTCTATTATTTAATTAATTCTTTCCACTTATAAAAAATAATCCCTAAAATTGATTCCATATTTGGAATATAGAGTTTAAAATATAGTAAATATCACCCATTTATTTTTTGGAATTATGAATAGTAACTGTTGTGAAATTTATCACCAGGATAAAGGGTAAAATAGGCCAAACATGGTTAAACATATGGGTAAAACATTAAAATAACCCTAAAACAGACATTATTTAATTTATAGAGACTTTTAATTATTATAAATGGATATTATATCCTTTTATATTGATATTCATTACATTAAAAAAACACGCCTAAGGACCGTAATAGTTTTGTTCCTTTGGAAACTTGGAACAAAATCTTCTAATATGGTGAAAGATGTTCAATGTTTCCCACAAATAGATTCCCATTTATTAATCTTCATAGACATAACCTATATAAAACCTTTATGCATAACTTGGAATAGTAAAAATAAGAAATGGTGAGCTCAGATGCTCAGAAAGGGTAAACAAGAGAGATACATAAGTATAACATGAACATAAGTATATGATAATATGATCATAACATTTAAAAACCATAACTTATATATAAAAGATCATAATCATGAGTAATTGAATAATGATTTGTAGTTTACGAGACATAAACCATAAGATCGTCAAATAACATGAGCCAAGAGAGCATAAAATTGGCATAATACATAGATTTGTGGCATAAACATAAGCCTAAAAAATATAATTTCAAGGACACCCCAAGACATTTATAATATTTTAGGATAGGGATAACAACTTGTTTAATTTCTTCAGGTTTGGGATAACCACCAATGGACCCGTGTTTCTGGGTTTGGATGACCACCTGTGTACCCTCTCTTTCAGTCTTGGGCTAACCAATCATGTACCCTCTGAGCTCATAGAGAATTTATCTTTACCCAATGAATTTGAGGGAGATATAGGTCCCACCATTCACATAATGAAAATCATACACATGTGTGACATAAGATAATAAATAATTCATCTTATCACAACCCATGAAATTAAAATGGGTTTCATAAACATTTCATAAGATCATAACCTATGAAAAAATACAAGTTTTATAACTATTTCATCATTTCATCATACCATAACCTGAAGAAAAAGAAGCTTGTTTTATAAGAATTATATCATGGTATAACCCATGGAAGAGAAAGAGGTTTCATAAACATATTTTATCATAAATATAAATCATTCATAGAAATAAAATTAATTATATCCTTGTTTTATATCTTCATTAAAGCATAAATAATATCAAAGGATGTCATCTTAGATGGAGAATAATTTTGAAAGAATATTTAAAAAATTTCTTGAGGAAAATAACATTTCCAATTTGAATTATTTTTAAACATAAACCATTTTGAAAAAAATCGTATTTGAAAATAATATTAAAATAATATAAATTAATCTTTAAAAATAATTTAAAAAACTTTTTAAAAATAATACATTTTCAAAATACTTTTCTTGAAAAATAACCTTTGAAACATATAAATAAAGCTGTAAATATCATTTCAAATAGTTTTTAAAATATAAATAATTTTCAAAATAAATTTACTTGAAAATGAGCATAAAATATCATTTAAAAATATTTTTATAAAACATGGTTTGGAATAAAACAAATTTTCGACCGAATAGAGAAATAAAGTCATATTTTCTTAAAATCATTTATTAACTATCTTATGTACCAAAGAGTGGTAAAATTGTACCATTACTTGAATATTTAATGAATAACTATATTATAAGAAAATTCATGAAAAATATTTAGAGTTATATCATGAGATTTATACATTGGATACTTAATAAAAAATAATCCTGAAAAATGATGTTATTTTAACATAAAATATTCACCACGTTGATAACATTGAATCATAAACCCCATGATTTAATAACATAGAATGGAACATAAAATATCATGAGGATTAAAAAAATCATGATATTTCATGTCAAAGTTATTTTATATTCTAATTGTGAAATAATATAGCTGCATGAAATAATGTACGTCTCAACAAAATAAAATTTAGACAAAAATACCTTATTGTATTGGCATCATTTAAACTGTAAACCCAATGAAAATGAGATAATAAAATGTGTATGTAAATAAAAAAATTATCAGTATAAATATCATAAAATAAATTCATGGGAATTATAATCATAACATAAAATAAATAGGGGGTGAACATGACATGTGTCTCACAGAAGTAAACAAATAAGACAGAAATCCCTTACCTTAAGTCTTGACTTCTGTTGTGTTCCTTAAAAAATACTCTATAATAAATTTAATTTTATTACAAATCTATTAGAGAATTTTTTATATACATATCACACCATTTATTATTTTATTATGTCCTTTTATTATCCATTTATTGACAATTTCATGTTAAAGTTACATTTCGGGTAATACCAACTCAATTTTTCGTATATGTTTTGATTTGTTATATTTTTGGTCCTTATAATTTAATCATGGTTACATAATACCTAGAATTACAAAAATGATTAAACATAATATATATTCATCATATATTTATTAATATTAATCCATAATATTTAGTGATAAAAAATGAAATACACCGTTTATGGAGACTGTTGGCTGTACGTACACATGAATGTTTTTTCCATTTTCTTATCATATTAAAATAAAAAAGGAAAATGTTATATATATATATATATTATCATTATAATATATTTTTTATGTCTTATATAATTAATGTTTTTATTAAACCCATACTTAATGCATTCCACATAATGCGTGAATGGATCACATCGCTTCGCGAGGCGGTAGTTCGCCATATACATGAACAATGTTATCATATCCCCAAAAAATAGAAACCAGGAAGGTATGTGTGATATAATAATTAAAATATCATAATTACATCATAAATATAATTTATATTATATATAAACTATAAATCCATCATTATTCCCAACCTTTAAAGGTGGTAATGGAAAAATGAACATCATCAGTTTATGAGGCAGTAATACTCCGTACACACAAGCAGTTATTTTGTAAACCATTTTATGAAATTGTGTGAGATTTTAGGATTTAGCCTTAAAATAAAAAAATCTCACTATATTTAATATATTTAGGTTATTATATAATCATGGTATAATAATAACTTAAGTTTTTTTAATAATAAATTAAATGAACAACATACATTGATGAACATTACCTCGTTTTCAGGTATCCTCCTTAGGTTTTCACAAAATACTTTCTTGGATTTTTTTTATATCCAAGATAAGGATTATAGGATTAGTATATTTAAGTTTTGAAGTGATTTAGTCATATATTTTTTTGAGAAAAATTACTTGAGATGTATGAAGAAGTGGGGAGAGTGAGTTTGCTTTTATTGTTGTGGAGGAGTGACATTATTGTAAATAATCATAAGTATTCACTATTAGAAGGTCAATATTACCTAAAGTGGATAAAAATATAATAATTAAAGTTATCTAGGTATTATATGTTTGTGGCACACCTAAAACAAAAAATTAAACAAATTTTCTAAGCATTTCATTCCTTAACTTCTAAGTATCCCTATTTTTACAATTTTTGTTTTTCATTATGGTAAATAGTTTTCTATCCTTGGTAATTTATCCTTTCACAATAAATTAGAGTGATAATTACTCGATAATTTAAACCCATTGATTATAAATATTATATATAATTTATAAAATATAAATCCAATGATCTTTTTAAATTAATTTTAATATAAGAGCATGCAACATGTAAGAGTACAGATTTAACCATAACCGTGCTAACTACGTTTTTACTATTTAACAGTCAATATTGACATTATAATAGAATAATTGGTACATGAATGAAAAATAGTTTATATATATTAATATTTTAAAATATCTTGGTATAATATCAGTTTTTATTAATTTTAAATGATTTAATAAAATATTATTTATTATAAAATAACATTAATATCAATTTTAAAATTATTCATTTAATTTCAATTTTAAAAATCTAAATACAATGATGGATTTATAATCTAATATTTTCAAACCTAGGTATCATGATTTATTCTTCTAAAAAAATAATGGTGGAAAAATATTCATTCAATTTAATTAATTTTTTATATTTTTAATATCATTTATTTTATTTTATTATTAACTGAATAATTATTGTGTTGGCGTTTCTTAAGCATTTAAATTAATTATTTCATCTAAAAAAATTTAAATAAATAATCATGATAATAAATCATTTATATATAAAAATTCTATATATAACCAAACATATATTAATTTATTTGTATCCCAAGGCTTTATTAATATTAAATGTAATAAAAGTATCTTTTTCTATTTTTCATTACTTTACATATTATACGGTTTATAATCAAATGAATGTGGAAATCAATTAACATATTTCAGGGAATTTGATGGAAAATATTTAAATAAACTCATTAAATAAAATTAATATAATATTTTAGGTCATTTCACTCTAATCATTATTGTTTGACCCCTAGTAAACCCATTTTTACCTTATCCACGATAATTAATTTTTATAGTATTCACTATTAATTTTGGACAAATATTAATTTTTCTTTGTTAGATATTATAAATTATTATTATTTAAAATATTTAATCAAATTTTAAGAATTCTATTCATATAATTGGAAAAACCTAATTTAATATTAATCCCACAGACCTGATGAGAAAATGAGATATAAAGTGAATATGACCAAAAGTTTACAATATTTTTATATACAATTTCAAAGTGAAATTTATTCCAAGGATGTAAATTTTATTGATATATTCATAATTTAAATAATTTAACTTTAAAAAAATTTAAAATATATGTTAAAATAAATTAAACAAAAGGAAGTTTTCATTTAAAATCGAGTATTTTCACTATTTGTCAAAAAATGAAATATTCCAGAAAAATCCAAAACATTAGACCTATGATAATTTTTAAATTATGATTTCAAAAATAAAGTTTATTTTATAAAATTAAATTTCTAAAATTTTGAAAAATTAATTTTATTATTGTTCACAAAGAGAAATAAAAATCATTTTTTGATAAAGTAGTTTTTTTGAAACACCTGAAGAATTTACCAAAAATTAAATATTTTTAATAAATATGTTTTATTTATATAAAAACATTATAAAAAATATTTAAAAAATACTTATTAATATTCATATATCTAAGTTTAATAGATAGGTTATAATTTCCAAGTTTAAATAACTATATTAATAATGGATTGTAGTTTTGTTAAAAATTTGTATTACGTATAAGGAAAGATAACCTAGTATTGCATGAGGTGAAAGATTAAATCGGTGTTGTGTGTAATGATAGATAAAATAAATATTATGTTTAATGATAAAATATATAAAATTTTAAATTTAATTGAAAAAATATATATTTTAAAAAATCTTTAGGTGTTACATTCTTCCCCCAAAAAATGAATTTTCCCTCGAAATTGTTTGGTCATTAAGGGTTTAAAATTTGAAAATTAATTCATATAAACCCACATCATAAGTAGTTTTAATGAAAAATACTGTAAAAAATAGAAATGGATGTGCTCAAGTCATCTGGAATAACACATATTAGGTTTCCAAATAGGAGAACATAGGTGGAAAGTGAAAACATGGACATAAAAGAAAAAAATAACACCCAAATATTAATAGAGAGTGATAGAAAACATTTATCAAAAGAAAGTGGGTGATCCAAAGAAGGTTAGTGACCATAAATCTATAAAAAAGAGGCTTGCAAAATGTTATTGATATCATCCCAAAATGATGATAATATGGAAACATTTTATTTCAAGAATTTTTATATATTTACTTGATTTTATTCTATTTGATAACCACAATCTAACCCTTTGGTTGTAAAATTACCAATTTTTACTTCAACTATTACGCTAAGAAATGATGTTGAATTTTTTATTCCTAATCACTAAAATATCATAAGATCCTTCAATATAATGATAATTCATTATGTCTATCAATATCATTAACACATGTTATATAATATTAATAAATATTCATATGGTGAAGTAATCTCTAAAAACTCATCCAAAGTTCAAATTAAACCATTCCATAAATTATTAACCTTATAACTCTTCCAAAATATTTAAATACAAATTTGAGAAATAAGGTCACTAAATTTACAAAATCAACTTATTATTAATCTCATACACACCAAAAACCAGATCTTGATTATCATATACCAAACAGGGGAATACCTTCATCATATATTCTCCTTAAACCTGGTATTAACCTGAATTACTGCAAAAATATGTTTAAAACAAACATTATTCTTCATTATTTACATATTAAATAATATATTTTATATATTACTTAAATCAAAAAATGTTGTAAATTCCATCTATGATATCATAAAACACTTTTTCAATAAATCAATAATCTGTTACAAAGTAATTTGTAATATCTAATTTACTTTATTCTTATCAAACACCTATTGGTCCAAACTAAACACCATTTTCCCAATATTAGTTTAATATTAAGGGTTATATTCCTTTACTAAAAATATTACCTTTCCATTAAATCAATTTTCTTTTCTATCAATACCATTTAAAATATTCTTGAATTTTAGTAATACAAGGATACTATAGAACAATCCATTAATGTTTCACGATTCTAATACCCAAAATACCACTGATAAAAATATTATTCTTTGAACCCCAATACATAAATACATAAATATATCCACTTTATTCACACACCATTAACCAAGATTTTTTTGACTTATTACATAATACTTATTCCTTTCATATATCAGTTTTAGTCTCTTCATCATCATCAATATAACCATCACTCATATAACCTTGATGATTTTCTTCATGATATTTACCTTTAGGAAATCAATTTGAATAATTCACATACTTTATACATTTATATAGTTCAATATTTTTTGATATCTTAGGGAGACCAATATTCCCATTCATTGTTTCAACTAAACTTCTCATTTTACCTTTATAGTTACATGCTTTGTGCCATTATTTTCCACAGTCAAAACATATTCTAGTTCCTCTAAGACATAAACTTGGGTAATTCAACCCACATTATAAAAAATAGTAAACTAAATATTCTTTCTTATATGGTCTCTACTACTTGAACTATCAAAAAAATATTTCATTATCTTCTTTGGTGATATTGAGAGTTGGTTATGGTATACATTGATAATCATGTTATGTGAAAGCTTTTTATGCATAATCATAAAAACATTCACTCCAGTAATCATCCCATTTAAATTCTTATCAAAAAATTGTCCATCACATTCAATGTTAACTTATATCCTTACAGTTCCCACCATAAAATAAAACCATAAAGTATAGTGTGATCCACGCTAATCATAATAGAAAATCAAATTATCTAAAAAATCATTTAGGAGGTATAAATCAAGACACATTATTTTAATCTAAAACACCTTTGGTTTATCCTAATTTATTAATATTAATCTTTTATTTAAATCCTTCATGATGTTTTGTTAATATTTTTTTTATTTTCCAAATCATATACATCAGAAGTGTCAAACTAGGTGCATAATAAATCTTTTTGTGACGCACTACTGCCAATTTAGTCTAGCTCAATATAGTGATTTAGGGGTTGTTACCTATAGGTAAATTTGTTCCCATGCCACATCCAATTATAGTATCTAAACAAGGATGTAATTTCTTATAAACCACTCACTATATTCTTTAGAAAAATTCTAGGGCATATTCCAATACTATAACTCATCCTTAGACTTATCCTTTTAGAAATCCCTAGACATATCCATAGAAATATCCCTAGAGATCTCAGTAAAGTTTTCTCATCATAGTTTCCAAATCTTAAAAAATCATTTCATTTGATACTAAATATAGAGACCCATGCTTCTCAAACATAGATATTATATCCTTTTATATGAATATTCATTACATTACAAAAAAACCTAAGGAACATATATGTTTTGTACATTTTGAAACTTTTAAAAAAATCTTGTAATATGTCGAAAGATCTTCAATGTTTTTCCCCAAATATCTTCCCATTTATTACTCTTCATAGAAATACCCTAAATTAAACATTTTTCATAACCTAGAGCAAATAAACATAATAAAGTGTTATATAAATTCTTATTAATGGTAAACAATGGAGATACGTAAGCATAACATGAACATAAGGGTATGATAACGTGATCATAACATTTGAAAACCATACCCGACATATCAAAGATCATAATATTGAGTCATGAAAAAATATTTGTTGTTAATAATACATGAATCCTAAGATGAAAAAAAAAATCCATGATCAAATAACATTTTCAAAAGACATAAATTTATGGCACACACATAATCATAGAAAATATTATTTCAAGGATACCCACAAATACATTCATAATATGTTAAGCATGGGATAACCACCCATGTACCTGCTTCTGGACTGAGCTAACCACCCATGTACCCAAATTTTCATACTTGGTATAACCATCCATGTACCCTTCTTTTTCAGGATTTGGATAACCACTCATATACCCTCAGTATCATAGATAAATTATCATTACCCAATTCATCAAAGGGAGATATACCTCCCACCCATCATATAATGAAAATCATAGACATGTGTTCCACAAGATAATAAATCATTAATCTTATAATAACCCATGAAATTGAAATGTGTTCCATAAAAATTTCATTCTATCAAAACCCATGGAAGATAGATAGGTTTCATAACCATTTTATCATTTTGTTATAGCATAACCCATAGAAAAAGAAGTAGATTTCATAATAATTATATTATGGTATAAACCATGGAAGAGAAATAGGTTTCATAAAAATATTTTAGTCATAACTATAAACAATTCAGATAAATAATAATAATCATATCTATGGTTTATATCCCTATTAATGAATAAATTATATAAAAGGATGCCATCTTAGATAGAGAATAAATTTGAAAGCACATTTAAATCATTTATTGAGAAAAATATAATTTCTACTTTGAAAAAAGATTTTTAAAACATAAAAAATTTTCAAAACCTTTTCTTTATGAATAAACTTGAAAAAATATAAATTAGTCTGTTAAAATAATTTAAAAAAATTTTGAACATTTTTTTGAAATCATTTTCTTTAAAAATATCATTTTTTTACTTATAAAAGAATCATTGAAAATAATTTACAACACTCTTTAAAACATAAAAAAGTTTCAAAATACTTTTCTTGAAAATTATATTAAAATATAATTTAAAAAAATTGAAAACATTTTTTGAAAATATGGGTTTTTAAGAAAATAGATTTTTGAATGAAGATAGAAACAAAGTTAGATTTTATTAAAAACATTTTCTTAACTATATTAAGTATGAAGGAGTGAAAAAATGGAACAATTACTTGAATATATCATAAACAAACATAGGATAAGAAAAATCATGGGAAATATTGAGAGTTATATCCTGTGATTTCAATATTGAGTACTTAAACATAAATAATCCCAATAAATAGTGTTATTGTAGTATAAAATCGTTACAACTTTGATAAAACTAAATCATAATCCCCACGATGTAATAAATTAAAATTGAACATAAAGTATCATGAGGATAAATAATTTCATGATATTATATGTCAAAGGGTATTTATATACACCTCGTTAAATAATATAGGTGTATAACATAATGTATGTCTCAATGAAGGAAAATTGAGACAAAAATCGTGTACCTATTTGGAAACATTTTAACCATAAAACTCAAGAAAGAGAGATAATAAAATGGATATGTAAATACAAAAAATTATTAGCAGAATAATCATAAAATATATTCATGGGAAATATACACAGCATAAAAAATAAATAGGAGGTGAACATGGAATGTATCTCAAGGAAGTAAAAAGTGAGATGAAAATCTCTTACCTTATGTCGTGAATTCTGTCTTAATCATTCAAAAATCATGTATAATAAATATTATTTTATTATAAATATATTAAAAAACCATATTCATACATATCATACTATATATTATTTTCATATGACAATTTTTTACCCATTTATTAATAGTTCAATGATAAAGTTACATTTCGAGTAATAACCCCTTTGTTTTTCATATTTTTTTGATTTGTTATATTTTTGGTCCTCTTACTTTGATCATTGTTCCATAATATATAAAATGATCAAAATGATATAAAATTCATATATATTCAATATATATATATTCATATTAACCCATATTTTTTAATGATAGGAAATGAAATGCACTGTTCATGGAGACAGTAGGTCGTACATACACATGGAAGTTGTTTCTGTTTTATTATTGTATTGAAGAAAAGAAAAGTAAATGATATATATATATATATATTATTATTACAGTAGAATTTTTAATTCACATATATAATATTTTTATTAAACCCATCCTTAACACATTCTAAATAATGTGTGAATGAATTACATGGCTTCGCGAGGTAGTAGTACATCGTACACACGAATGACATTACCATATTACCAAAAAATTGAAAGCATGAAGGTATGCATGATATAATAAAAGAAAAATAATAATAAAAATATTAAATATCATTTATATCATATATAAACTATAAATATATCATTATTATATTCCATGAAAGGTGGTAATGGAAAAACGAATGACATCGGTTTTCAAGGAGGTAGTCTGTCATACACACAATCAATGATTTCGTAACCCATTTGATTGAAAGTGTGTGAGACTTTAGGTATTAAAATAAATATAAAAAATATAATTGTATTAAATATACTAATTTTATTATATAATTATTGTTTCATTATAATCTAAGGGAGTGGAGGAAGAAATAAAATGAAAACCAATCCGTGTTGAATGTTACCTCTTCTTCAAGTATCATCTTTATGTTTTCATTGAAGACATTATTGGTTTGATGTATGTCAAAACTAATGAGTTTAGGTTATTTGGAAAGTGATTTGGGTATATATATTTTATTCAAAATGGCTTGAGTGGTGTGAAGAAGTGGGGAGAGTGAGTGCCCTTTTATAGTTGAGGAGGAGGGGAATTCTTGTAAATAATTACAAATATTCACTATTGGGAGGTAAATATTACCTAATGTGGCTCCAAATATTAAAAATAAAGGTCTATATGGATGATATGGTCAATAAAAACTTCCAAAACATAATGAAACACGTGTTTTCAACATTTCAATCCTTAACTTCTAATTATCCATATTTTTACTATTTTGGTTTTTCACTATGGTGACTAGTTTTCTTACCTTTGTAATTTAAACATTAAGACTAAATTATGGTGATACTTACTAGATATTTTGGACCCAATAATTTTAAATATTATATTAAATTTATAAAATATAAATCGTATGTGTGTTTGAAATTAATTTTAACATTAGAGCATGTAACATGAAAAAACATCACTTTAACTATAATAACAAAAACTGTATTTTTACAATTTAATGGTCAATATAGTTATTATAATAGAATAATTGGTCCATTAATGGAAAATAGGTTATATTTATTAATATTTAAAAATAAATTGTCATAATATATTATTTTTAGTAATTTTAATCATTTAATAAAATATCATTTATTATAAAATAATATTAAGGTTAATTTGGAAATTATTCATTGATCTTCGATTTTAAAAATATCAAGACAATTATTTAATCAGAATATATTAGATTCACACCTATGTATCATGATATATTCATTTAAAATATTAATTGGAGGTAGAACAATAATTCAATTTATTTCACTTTTTTACTTTTTAGTATCATTTATTTTATTTTATTATTAACTAAATAATTACTATATTGGTGTTTCTTAATAATTTAATGTAAATATTTAATTTCAAGAAAATTAAATAAAAAATAATAATAAAGAAACTAATTTATATTTAAATATGATACATATAACCTAACAAATGTTATTTGTGTCTATATCCTAAGGCTTTATAGAAATTAAAAGTAAGAAAAATATATTTTTTGTCTTTTTCTTTACTTAACTTACTATATGGGTCATATTCAAGGGAATGTGGAAAGGAATTAGAATATTTTAGGATCCTTTATAGAGAAGATATAAATAAATTTATTGAATAAAATTAATGTAATACATTACATAATTTTCACTATTATCATTCTTGTTTAACCCCTGGTAAACCTATTTTTACCATAACCATGCTAATTAATTTTTACTGCATTCACTATTCATTTTTGTAAAAAAATAAGATAGAATTATTTTAAATTATAAATTATGATGATTAAAAATATGTTATAAATTTTTCAAAATTACATTCACATAATTTTAAAATATAAATTTAATATTAACCCCACAGATGAGATGAAAAAAATGAGTTTTTAAAGTGAAAATGATCAAAATTTTACAATGTTTTTATATCAAATTTCTACGTGAAATTGATTAAAATTACATGAAATAGATTAATATATGTATAATTAAACTAATTTAACTTTAAAAATAATTTAAAATATAATTTTACCTTATAAAAAATGTAGTTTTAAATTGAAATTCAGTATTTTTTAATATTCATCAAAAAATGAAATATTTCATAAAAATACAAATAATTCACACTATGATAATTTTGAAATTATGAATTCAAAAATGAAATTTATTTTAAAAAATAAATTTCTAAAATTGTAAGAAATTAATTTTATTATTGTTCACAAAAAGAAATAAATATAATATTTTTTTGAAAATTATTATTTTCCAAATATAAAGACATTACCGAAAATAAAATGTTTTTTATAAATATGTTTTCTTCATATAAAAACATAATAAATAATATTTAAAAACTATTTATTACTATTAATATTGCTATGTTTAACAACTATGTTATAATGGTTGTGATTCAATAACTATATTAATAATATATCGTGGTTTTGTTAAAACTCAATGTTTCGTGTAATCCCAGCTAACCCCATATTGAATGTTGTACAAGATTAAATTTTTGCTTCATGTAATGCAAGATAAACTCAATATTACATTTAAAACAATATATATAAAAAGATTAAATTTAATTGAAAAAAACGTTTCAAAAAATCTTCGGGTGTTACACTATTGGATGAGTGGTGTTTACTAAAGGTATGATGATAGAGATAAATAATTTTTATTTAAACATTATTTTGAAATTTGAATCCCAATAATGACTTTTATTAATATAAGTTATATTTTATTCAAATTAAAAAATATTTTTGAGTCTTTTCAATCAAACGCATGGTTTTAAGATTCCATTCATTTTTTTGTTTTTGAAAAGGTATAAAAATCTTCCTTTTTATTAATTTACCAATAAAATTCATATAAAACAATTTATTACTCTATTTAAAGGTGAAATAATTTTTAATATTAAATCATGTATTTTCCTGAAAACATTTTTTCATGTTTTTTTGTTCTTATATTAAAGATAATTTCTAACACCCATAGAAATTAAATATAATACAATATATTCAATATTTAGATTAATATGTTACAAATTTGGTTATATGGTCACTTTTTTTGTTATATAATTATTTTATCATGGTAAAAATTTAAATTATCACATTTAAGGTTAAAATGAGTTTAATTTAATCTGACTCAGAGATAAGGATTACAATATAACCAAAAATTTTATAAATGGTACTGGTTGAGATTATTTAAACTCTATCAAATTTTATATTCTAATTTTGTGTTACATGGTGACACTTCACATGATTATGATATATATATTATTGAATCATTTTTGTAATTCCAAGTGATTCCTTTGCCTCATATATAAAATGGAACATCTTCACCTCTCTCCCCCAAACATTTGTAGAACTATAGTTTACCCATGAACTACCCAAATACCTTCCTAAAATCCCTCCACACATTATAGAGTAAATATTTGTGGCATAATACAAACATTAGTGGGATTAGTGTGTAATGCAATGGAGGTTGTCTGATGAAGAGGTATGGATTTTAAGAAAATGTTTTAGTTTTATTTCTTCTTCTAGGTCATTAAAATATTCTTCAAATATTATGAAATAAAAAAAAAATACTCTTTCCACTTAGGTGATTTTACATTAATGGAATAACCTATATGAATCTATTTCTTCCATTAAAAGATAAATGAAACCATTGTTCCAATGTCTAGTGGATTACTACCTCACAAAACGATTTAATTCATTTTCCTTCCTCGCCTATCATAGATGGTTATAATGATAGATTTAATCTATATATATATATGGTATATTTAGGTCATATTTATAACTCTAGAAATATATGATATAATATAGTTTCTTACCTTTCACTTCATTGAAAAAAGATAACGTCGTTCATGCTTACATGTGGATTAGCACCTCCCTAAAGCTATGTCATTCATTTTTTTACTATGGATGGTATATATATGTGTTTATATATAAATAGTATTTTATTTATGATATAATTATAATTTTGGAGAGATATAAAAATACTTAACTTATTTATATCATGGTCTTTGAAAAATCAAAACATTACTCATTTGTGTTTATGACCAACCGTCTCCATGATTTTAAAATAGTTCATTTATCATAACTGATTTTTATGGATTGTTTTAAAAGTATAATTAATGTATAATAATGATCATTATATCATTATTATTATTCAATATATTATGAAAAAATTACCTCTTTGACCAAAATCTACTTAACAATGTCATTTTTGACATATGATCCAAATATCATAAAAATATTCAATGTGAATGTAATTTATTAAGTAATTGTATATATCATGATATTAAATAAAAAAAATAATGATTATTAAAAAACTCTTAAAAAATTAGTTAATTAAAATAATTTTATTATTCTTTAAGATAACTATCTTATGGGATGGTTTGGGTTCGAGGAAAGCAGTTTCATCTTCATTTCCATTCATTTAGGAATATTTTAATGTTATGCACCTAATTTAATTTATATGGAATATACACATTACTTTTTACATATAATACCATGAATCATTCTTAATTAAAGGTGTTTTAATTTTCACTTAAAATTATTTAATATATGGGTATTTGACTTGAATGTTACCAAGTGGTAAAAGATTTCTTAACTAAATTTTCATTCATTGGGTCTTATTTATACTTCCATGACTTTGTTATTACATGATTATGTGTTAATTAATATAAAAATTGTTCTGTTATGTATTTAATATTATTCTATTTAGATTTAAATACAGTCTCATAATCAAATCATAAATTAATTATCAGTTCAAAATTTATGATCTTTACAAGGGTTTTCTTTGTCTGGATATCATTTTCTAAAGATAAGTTTCATGTTGTTAACCATGATTTACTTATATTTTTTACATAATATTTCATGAATTAAGTTTAAAATATTATTTTTTAAAATTAACTGGATTTTTATAGCTCTATTATATTATTTATTTCAAATAATTTTTATTTCAAAAGATACCAAAGTGATAAAGGTTTTATGTAACAGTTTCACTTTTTTTCATGATTGTTTCTATTCAAGGATCATTTGGACGAAATAATATGATTTTATTTCCTTATTACACACACAGACATATATATATTTATCCTTTGGTAAAGAATGTAAGTTACATGTTTAATTTCCATTTACTCGCTTTTTTATTAAAGAAACATCATGAAAGTTGTTTATAAGTGACACAAATGTTGTTAATTATTTTAGATCCATAATCCTCTTAATTCATCTTAATGTTTTCAAAAATGATTATAATAATGTTATTTTATAAATATAGATAATTTCCTAAATTTATTTTACTTGATAAATTTTCTTTTTTGAATGGTTTTAAAATAAATTTTCTTATCAATTTTTTCATGGGTCACTTATGAATTTCTTTACAAAATGATTGAAAATAATTTTTATTTTTAAGTATTATGAAATGAATATATTTATAGCCACTATTAACATTATTTTAATTAAATCTTACTTTATGTTTTTATATAATTTTTAAATAAATTTATTTTAACAATATTTTTTTATTTTTTTAAAAGGTGATTTTCAAAGTGGAAAATTTATTTTCCCCAAAAATGTTCTTAATGATCATTTAATGGTATTTATATTCATAAACTAAGAAAAACTTTATTTTACTTATGATACGTTAGGGATATTATTTAATGACACAATAACATCCCATTATTTTATGGTATATATCTTTTGGAACTAATTTAAATTCCTCGACAATCTATATTTCACAGAACACCGACCTTAAACAAACTCCAAATTGTTATTATTTTACCATGATTATTATAAAATGGATGTTAAATTGTATTGTTAGAATATTATTAACTATATTAGGAAATATATATGACTTTAATGTTCATTAAAATTTTTGTAATTATTATAAAATAAGCAACTAATTTTTAATAAATTCATTTTATTCATTAAATACATGTTTTCTTCCAAAAATAGTTTTTTATTTCAATCTATGAGAAAATAAAAATAATCATTTTTACACTTTTATAAAATTTAGTTGATAAAATTAACATCATTTATGGATTCAACATTAAAAATCATCTTATTATAAATTTTTTTAAAATTTTCCAAAAATTTTAATATTTCAATGAATAATAAAAAATAGTCATTTTTATAAAACCCCCATTTTCTATATATTTAAAATGAATTTTTTGATTTTAAATTGAAATAAAAGTGAATTAAATAATTTTTTATTTAGCTATATTCCAAATTTAAACAATATTTATAACTAATTTTGGTATAAGTACATTTTTTTCTTAAAAACATATTTTTTTCCCAAAAAAATGTTTTTTGTTGCATTTTGAAATGTTAATTTTAAATGTAATTTTGATACTTATGTGTTTTTAATTTATAAAAATGGATTCCATATTTAGAATCAGGAGGTATAAATTATTTTTTAAATTTATTTTCATTTGTAGACATTAAAAATTTATCATGGTAAAAAAAGGGTTTACTATAGTATAGGTAAAATAATGTAGCAGGTTAACGTTAAAATGTAAAATTATGAAATAAGTGAAAAACAACATTAAATAGGTTTTTGATGGGTTTATTGAACTTAAACACCCATTAAAAAAATTAATTATCTACCAATTTCATTTGAATTAATACCACCCAAATGTGGTTGGCTTTAAATATTAAATTATCATTATTTAATTACTTAAAACCACTCATCCATAATTATAAATACCACCTCTTTCTCCTCACAAGACTTTATATTTTTAAAATATCTAAAAAACCCTATCCTCCCCACTCTCCCCATGTCTAAGTGGTCCTGGTATAAACCAAATACCAATTCCAAGTTCTATAAGGGTCCCTTCAATGTGGTGATATTTAAGAGGAGGTTAAAGTACCCAAAACTAAAGGGTAGTGCAAGGTAATGGTGTATCATTTCACTTTTAATTTTGTGTGATTTATGAATTATTAAACACTTGTTTATTTTTTATGGTGTATATAATTCCATTTCATATATTATATCATGGATCTCATTATCTTCACAGTATTCAATGTTTTATTTAATAATTATTACTTTTATGGGGAATACGATTCGACTAATTACAAAGTGGTAAAGGATTTCTTAACTCAATTTCTATTAATTGGGTTAAACTTTTAAATTATTGATTATGAAAGGTTAAGATTATGTTTGATATGATTTTTTATTATCCTATGTTTTATTTCCCGTTTTTTATTTGTATTTTTCATGGGAAAACATAATCAATTCATTTGATTAATTATCACTTCAATGATATCATATTTATAAGGGACTTTCATTCTAAAATTATATTTTTTAAAATTACCTTAAAACTATGTGTTTCGTCAATGTTTATGTTTTCTAAAATTATTTCAAAAAATATTTTACTATTTTATTATTATTTTTAAACTAATTTTTACTCATATTTTACTTTTAACAAAATTGGTTGAAAGTATCCTTTTTTCAGTTTTATAAATGAGGTTATTTGTGACTTTTCTAACAAAAATTTAGAAGGAATGGTTTTTAACATATACATCATGATTGTATTTTCAATCCATCATGAAAAATTAATTATTTAATATATTATTTACAATATTATAAGTATATTTTTAAAAAATAATGGTTCTTTTATAGTTCCACTACTATTTAAAAAGAAATGATTTGAAAATGGAAATGGAAATGAAAATGTTTTTTTCAAGAATTATTTCAATTTATTTTTCAAAATTACTTTCCATATAAAATAATAATATTTCATGTTACTTATGATTTAATGGTTATATTATACAATAATACTATAATTATTCTCTTTATGGTTGTTTTATGTTTATGATGACATGATATTTATGAAACCTTTTTCTTTTCATGCCTACTGATATGATGAATGATTTATGTTCTTATGGAACACATATGTATGGTTTTCATTATGTGACGGGTGGGAATTATATATACCTCCAATGAATTGGGTAAAGATTTATATCTTATGATATAATAGTGTCAAACAAGTTTATGGGTTTGATCCAATATGGGAAACAAGTGTATCCTAGTCCAATGTGGAAAACATGTGTGTCTGGATCCACTATGTTGATGGTATTGGTAGTTAACCATGGAAGATAATATGAATTTATATATTTATAATGGTTCCACACTTTTATGACATGGTCTTATGGATCATGATGGATTTATAAATATTTATCACTCTTACGGTCCATGTTTTTTAAAAATGAAAATGTTTATTACATGAATAATGTTTATGATTTATGACAAGTTGGGTAAGAACTTCATAAGTTATGAACATGATCACATATTATTATCTTAATATTTCATATGATAATGGTTTAATATCTCTTTTTTTATTCTTATTGATCATCTAAGATCACCATTTCTTATGATTAATTTCCCCTATATATAAATAAATGTATTAATTATGATATGTCAAAAGGGTTCTAGTTAGGAATGAATAAGTGAAAGATAATGTAGATATTTTATGAACTAGTTTTTTATGTTTCCATGTTTCTAATGACTCTAAATATTTACGGTTATATCATAGGTTTTTATGTTATGAATTGAATATTAATATATTTATATGTAATATATACGTATCAAAAGAATATATCATTATAGTTGGTATCATAGCAATGTTTAGTTAACCTTTGGAAACTATGATGATAAAACCTTAGTAATACCCCTAAAAGAAAATCTAGGTTACAATCCTAGAGTTTAGGTAATGATCATGAATAACCAAGAACTAAACTTAAGGTGTCATATATTCAAATTTTATAAGAAAATTTTCATGGTTATGTGGTTTCCCCCTATGATTATTTTTTCTCCCACTATTCATTTTTGGGTTTCAAATAATGGATGGAGCTAGGAAGATTCATGTTAATGGTGAATGGAATGATCTTCCTCATGAGAACCCAAATGAAATGGGAGTTGGAAGGAAAAACATTATCATTGTTCCTAATCATAAATATCATATTATAATCAATAATAAAAAATTTAGTGAGTTTTATAACCCATATAATAATATAAAGGTGAAGTTTTATGGTGACCATAGAGGAAATAAATTTCTATTTTACTCATGTAAATTATGTAGGAAGCGGTATCAAGGAGAATGTTTCAAAGTAACTGGAAGATGATTTGGGTTTGGAAAATATGGAAACAAATAAAGTAATTTTAAAGGAAAATTGAAAGGTTTAGCTAATGCACTGGATGATAATAATAGTATTTCAATGGAATTATTCATGGTTAAATCTTTTAAATTCAGAATGTATGGGAATTATAAAAATCATTTCCCTAGGGGGAAATCTCGTAAAGATAATCAGAAAGTTTGTCTATGTAAGGGTTATATTATTGATAATAAAGAGACTAAGAATAAAATAGAAGATAAAAGAAGTGTTAAGGAATAAAAAGACGAATCCTAATTAATGGTTTAAGAATTAAGTAGAATGATTGGGATTTTTATGTATTATAATTCCATAATAATGTTGTATTAGAACTTTTATGGGATTGTAGAATAATAAAAAATATAATGATTGTTCCACTATATTTTTTCCTTTTGTATTTGATGGTATATATTGAATGGTACTAGTAACCATTAAAATTCATTGAAGTGGTAAGGTGATATTTTTTGATAAGACATTATTAAGGGAAATATAAAACTAAATATGAGCATGATGTTTTTATAATAAAGAGATAAATATATGTTTGTTTATGATAAAATAAAAGGGATAATATTGATGAACTTTTAAATGATTAGTAATACGATGAAAAGGTGGTTTATTCATTTATTTTATTGAATTTTTTAATTTATGGTATGGGGAAGGAATTAATTTTTGAAGGATTCAATTTTTTTCAAGATGATTTTATGGTAATTCAAGTTATTATCATGTTTTAAGAGAATACATGATAATCATATTCACATGTTTGGTGTGTGAAAATTAAGAGATATATCAAGTTGTTTTAGGGATTAATGATAATTTTATTTTGAAAATTTAGTGACCATCATTCAAAAAATTTGGAATTTATTTTTTGGAATGATCATAAGGGTAACAATTTATGAAATTGTTTACATTGAACATTAGATAATTTTTTAGAGATTAATTTATTGCTTAACCATATGAATATTTATGTGTATTAAATAACCTATGAAAACCATTTTGTTACGATAATTAGAGACAAAAATATTGAATTGTAATGCATTTATAGATCTTATGATATACTATTTCTTCAGGAATTATAATTTCAAATTCATTTCTTGGAGTTTGAAATGAAGCGGAAATTGATAAATGCCTAACCAGAGAGTGATATTGTACTTATGAGATAGAATCAAGTAATCATATCTTCTCAAATGATTTTTAAATAAAATTATTCCCTATTATTATCATTTTTGATGATATCAATGAGTTTTTTAATAACAATTTGGTCTATGGTTTTGTAGTCATTAACCTTCTAATTAAATTCTTCCCTGTTATTTTCCATGATAACTTTATAGTTATAATAATCTTCATTGTCTATGTTCTCACTTTCTTCTAATATTTTCCTAATCAGAATCCTAGTTGTGTTGTGATATTATCCTTTTACTTTTATTTTTTTAATAAGAATTTTTTTGACCCTTTTTATGATGTGGGTTTCCCACAAAGGAATTTTCAAAAATCCACCATTGATTTTCAAAGGTAATTTTAAAATAAAAAGGTAATAGTTTCTTTGAAATTATGGATCATATTGGGATGGTATCTTATAGATTGTCTATTCCACCAAATATCTCTCAAGTTCATGATGTGTTCTATGTATCTCTCATGGGAAAGTACATACCAAATCTTTCACATGTAAGAAAATCATAGGTCATACTGTTGGAGTAAGATATTTATTATTATGAAAAACCAGTAGAGATTCAAGATCATAGAGATAAAGTTCTATGAAATAAGACCACTCATCTGGTTAAAGTTTTATGTCAAAACCACCAATTTTAGGATTTTATGTGGGATCCTTAGTATGTGACGAGGTAGTGGAATTCTCATTATTTTGAATCTAAGTGATAAATTTGAAGGGATAAATTCATTTTAAGGGGGGAATAATTTAACACAACATTTTTTATGTCTCTTTTTAAATAAGTTTAATTTATTTGATAGTCTATATTTCATGGAACACCGAGCTTAAACAAACACTAAAATATTATTATTTTAATAATAAAATTATAAACCAGCTGTTAAATTTTCTTGTGTGAATAGTATTAAATATATTATTAAATATATGTGAATTTAATGTTCAATAAAAATTTATTTATTCATAATAAATAAAAACAAAATTTTTCATAAATTAATTTTATTCGTCAAATATATGTTTTCATCATAAAAGTTATTTTTATTCCTTTCTATGAGAAAATAAATATAATTAACTTGTGACACTTTTATAAAATTTATTTGATAAAATTAAAATTCTTTTTTGATTCATCAGGTCAAAATTTTCTTCAAATTAATTTTTGATAATTTTCTAAACAATTTACGTTTTTAGTGAATAACAAAAAATACTGAATCTTAGAAAACTCTAATTTTATTTATATTTAAAAGTAATTTTATGAAATTAAATTTATTTCAATGTTACATAATTAAATGTTTTGTTATATATGATCTAAGAAATTACATTTAAACAATACTTAGACCTTATTTTATTATAAGTGCATTTTTAGGCTTAAAAACACGTTTTTCCAAAAATTTGATTTCTGTTGTGTTTTAATGGTTTAATTTGAAATGTAATTTTGAAACTTTTATGTTTTTAATTTTTAAAAATGGATTCCATATTTATAATAATGAGGTAAAAATTAGGGTTTAAGGTTATTTTTGTTTTTAGGCATAACAAGTTTATTATAGTAAAAAAATATTTACCGTAGTATAGGTAAAATAATGTGGTAGGTTAAAGATAAAATGTGAAAGCGTAGAATACCAAAAAGAAAAAAACATTTAATGGGTGGTTGATGTGTTTCTTGACATTATCATTAATTTAAAAAATTAATTATAAATTAAATTCATTGTAATTAATGCCACCCAAATAAGGTTGGATTTAAATATAAAATAATCATTATTTAATCACTTTAAACCACCCCTCACCACCCCTTATCCTCTCTATAAAACCCTACTCTTTATTAGATATTTAAACCTGATTTATTACATAAAATTTCACTAGATAAAAATCTTAGGATGGAGAGTCTATTGTCTTTGGGGATTAGGAACATTTCATTGCAACTTAAAAAAATATAATATCTTTATTGAAAACTTCTTTTACATAACCAGAACAAACATTCCTTAGTACATAGAATTTCATGGGAAAACCTGAGGATATACATACGAATGGGGTGAGATATAAGGCCTGGTAAGGGCGTAAAGAATTCATAACATGACGAATAAAATATATGTTAGGAAATAGGGATATCAATGGAGCATAATAGAAACATTAACATTAAGGCATGATATAGCATGATTATCAGAATGTGGAGATGTGGAAACAACATTTAACATGATATTAGCATGAGATAAGGCTCATTAAACATTGATAATGAATAAACCCTCATTTCAATTGAATTAGAATGATTAAACCCTCATTGGATGTGGCATATCATGATACTATTCTTTACCCAATACATTGGAGTGATATCAAGGCACACCCTTCTAAATCATTTCATTTCATGCATAAATTTTCCACATAGATCATACAACATAGATTCATTAAACATAATATTTTGTTCCACAAATAAGATATTTAGAATACATAAATATAATTACTCAATCAACAAGTACATGTTCATAAATTTGAATTCCCTTGATAGAGAAATGGGTATGGAATTCACTTATACGATTTTTTTGGCATGTAAATTTTGGTATATCTTCGATAGTATGACAACATTAAATAGAAATTTTAAATTGAGGTGATAAGAGAGAGTGGGGTCATTCATAATTTCTAAATTAAATGGATAGTAAGGTGGGCCAGGTAAAATAATATCCCAACATATGTAGTGGAATTTAAATGCATAATATAAAAGAATTGCTTGAATGTAAATGAGGAGAGAGAAATGCCTTATGGAATTTCGGCATGGTAACTGGTGTACATGGGAGGTATTAAGAAGAAATAAAGGGGTATATTATAATTAAAAAACAAATATAAAAGTATATGGGAGATGAAAAATCATACTCTAAAATTTTTAATTGAAAATAAAAGGGGAATGACAATATAAGGAAATATGAACATAAATGAAGAAGGAAAGTGAGGATCCCTTACTTGGAAGTGTGATCCCAAAGGCTTTGGAGAGGCTTGACAGAGGATTCTTGGGAGAATCAAGAACCTTGAGATGATTCTACAGAGATAAGGACATGGGTTGGTTAGGCACCAAATTGTTTTAGTGAAGAGGAATGGGATATTTATTTTGTTTATATAGGAATGGAGAGTGAGTTATTTATTATTTATGTTTTGGGCACTAAACACTAATAAAATCAAAACCAAAAACCATACAATGGTTTTTTCCCATGTTTTTTTTCAAATGTGATTTTCAAATATTATTTTATAAATTTAATGGAAGAAATTATTAAATATTAGGCTTTCTTATGTGGAGGTGAGTTACTCTCTCAAGGAAGTCATTTTAAAAAGATAAAATATTTTATAAGTCTTGGAGGGTCCACCAATGCACCATAAAATTAATCAAAAAAAATCCAAAATCACATTATTTTAAAGTAAAAAAATATATTGGTCGAATGTAACTTTTATAGTATTTGATTACATCATTATGATGTCCTAAAACACATTATATATTTAAATAGTATTTAATTTTTACCCAATTATTCGACTGTCTCAGAAAATTATGAAAAATTCAACATTAGATAATATAGATGTCCTAAATCCCAAAATAATATTCATTTTATCTAAATAATTTTCTAAATATTTGAATTTTTAGTTTTAATGTAAAAACCTATATTTATTGAAAATTCACAGGTTTTGACAAAAAAAGTTTTCAAACCTTAATAAAAATTACAATTGTATTAAAAAAATATTATAATCATTTATATTTAATAAAAACTAATTTAGAAACAATATTTTATTAAAATATTATTTAATTCAAAAATAAATTAATTTGTAAAAATTGATTTCTCAACTGAATTTTGATATTAACTAAAAATACCATTTTTGATTTAAAAATCACTTACAAAGTAACAATAATAAAATGATTGTATATTATTTATTCTATAAAAAAATAAATGACATAATAGTTGTGCTATATTCCTCTTACATAACCCCTTATAATACTCATATAATACCTAAGGGTAAGGTGTGTGATGATGACTGACTCTTGGGGTGGCTCAGATAACATCGCTCTGGTGGTAATCTTAATTAACTTCTACTTAACCTATAGGCGATTTTGTTAAAGAATAATGTGTTGAAGCTCGAATTGGGCTTGGTCAAGAGGGAAGCCTAGGGATTCTACCTTCTTTCTACACTCTAACAAATGGGCTTCATATGGAGTAATTCTACTGGATGATGCCATCGCTTCCTTTGTCTGAGTAAATTGGATTTTTAAATCCTTATATTTATACTAATCATGTGATCACTATTCAATTTCTATATTAGTAATGATAAAAATTCTTAATGATATTTTAAAATCCAATAACATAAAACCAAGGACGTGCATATTTTTTATATAACCATTTTACATAATAATACATTTAAATTGACCAAGATTAATTTTCATTAATAAAACCATGGGTCGTTACAATCTTCCCCCTTAAGAAATTTCACCCTCAAAATTTCCTTTTCCCACATTAAATAGATGAGGGTAACTCTTCTTCATCACTTCCTCTGATTCCCACATTTCCTCTTCAAACTTGTGGTTTGTCCACAACACCATGATGAGGGGAATTTTCTTATTTCATAGAACTTTGTCCCTTCGATATAAGATCTTCATAGGATTATCTTCATAGGAGAGGTCATTATCCAATGGAAATACCTCTAGTTTGAGTAAATCCGATAGGTCTAGTATGTATTTCCTTAATATTTATACATGGAATACATAATGTACATGAGATAGGTTCAATGGGAGTGCTAGTCGATAGTCTACTAATCCAATGCGATCAAAGATCTCAAAATGGACGATGTACCTTTGTCTAATTGTTCCTTTTTTCCTAAATATCATAAAAATCTTCCATGATGATATGTGGAGGAATACTACGTGTCCAATATCAAACTCTAGGTATGGTCGACGGTTGTTAGCATAACACTTTGGTTGACTCTGAGAAGCTTTAATGTGCTGCTAGATGGTCTTAACCTTCTCCACCATTTCTTCGACCATTTCTAGACCAGGAAGTTTTGACTCCCCAACTTCATCCTAACATACTGGGGTTCTGAACCTCTTCCCATAAAGTGATACATAAGGATCCATTAGGAGGCTTTAGTGGAAACTATTATTGTAAGAGAACTCAACTAGAAAAAGATGTTGATCTCATCCCCCTTTAAAGTCTATTGAGCATACTGTCAACATGTCCTCAACTATTTGGATAGTCCACTCATATTGTCCATTAGTTTAGGGATGATAATCCATACTTAAATTCAGATCAGTATTCAGAGTGTGTTGGAGACTCTTTCAGAACATATAGGTTAATCTTGTATCTCGATCAGATATAATTGATAGTGTAACTTCATAAAGCCTTACAACTTCTATGATGTATATCCATGCCATTTTATCTAATGAGAAACATTATTTAATTTCAATGAAGTGTGCAGTATTTGTAAGATGATCCACAAAAACCCATATAGCATTGTTTCTTTTGGATTTCTTCAAAATTCTAGTGAGAATGTCCATGGTGATGTTCTCCCATTTACAAGTTGGTATGGGTGGTGGTTGTATCATCCCCTTATACTTTTTCCTCTCATCCTTCACTTACTGACATACTAGAGACGTTTAGGTATACCTAAGGATCTCCTTATCCATGTTATCAAACCTATAATGCTCTCGTAGATCTCAATACATCTTTCTATTTCCTGGGATAATGGAGAAATTTGAACTATGTGAATCATCCAAAAGTTCTCTCTTTAAATCCAGATTTTATGGAACAGATAGTCTTGTCCCAAATCTCACAATTCCTTATTCATTAACATTGATCTCTGAGGATTTCCCTTTTCATATAGTTCCCACTTTATTATGAATTCACACATCATCTTTTTGAGCATCATTCAACCTTTCCAAAATAGATGGTTGAGCAATAATTTCTGAAAGGATTTATAATGTTCAATGATTTATGATTCCTAGGTCCATCTTTATCGAATATAAGAAGATTGGATCCTTTTAAATTATCAATAATGGACGAGTTGATGGATCCTTTCTACTTAGAGCATATTCCACCTTGTTCACTTTCCTCGAGTGGTAATGTATTGAGAAGTCATAGTCTTTGATCAGATCTAACCATCTTCGTTGGAGCATGTTCAAATATATCTATGTGAATATATACTTGTTTTTTTGATCCATATATATTTCACAATTCTTCCCAAAGAGATAATGTCACAAAATTATTAAATCGAATATTACTACGGCTAACTACAGATCATGGGTTGGATAGTTTTTATCATGAACTTTTAATTTCCTTGAAGCAGAGGCAGTGACTTTGTCATTTTTCAACAACACACAGCCCAACCCCATCTTTAAAACATCACTAAATACCACAAAACGTTCTCCAGTTGTGGTTATTGTGAGCATGAGTAGAGTGATAAATATGCTTTTCAACTCCTTGAAGCTTTCTTCATATTCATCACTCGAAAAAAACTTGACAAACTTTAAATTTATCTTGGTAAGAGGGTTTGAAAATCGTGATAAATTTATCACAAATCGGTAATAATATCGAGCTAAACCAAGGAATCTACATGTATATTTCATAGATGTTGGCCTCATCCATCCATAAATTGAATTTTTCTTAGAGGGATCCATATATATCCCATTGCTTGTGATGATATGACCAAATAATGATACATCCTTCATCCAGAACTCACACTTGTTGTATTTTTCATAGAGCTTCCCATTTCATAATGTCTCTAGTAAAATGACTAGATTATCCTCATGCTCCTCCTTGGTTTTGGAGTATATTAGAATATTGTCTATAAAGACTACCACAAATTTATCGAGGTAATATCTAAAGACTCTATTAATCAATTCAAAGCATATTTTTGGAGAATTAGTGAGTTTGAAAGTCATTACTATAAATTCATAGTACCCGTACCTTATACGAAAAGTAGTCTTTGTGATATCCTCCTTCTTCATGGTTACTTGGTAATAACCCGACCGAAGATCAAACTTGGATAAGTATTGTGCTCCACATATCTGATCGAACAATTCATCAATTTATGTAATATTATACTTTTTCTTTATCATGATTTTGTTGAGCTCATGATAATCAATGCAATGGTGCATTGACCCATCCTTCTTCTTGATGAAGAGGACTGATGTACCCCATGGTGAATCACTTGGGCATATAAACCCTTTATCTAGATTCTCTTGTAGTTTTTTTTGATCCTCAATATCTACAAAAGCCATTCTATATGAAGTCTTAGATATTGACAGTGCCCTAGGTATAAGATCAATCGAGATTTCAACATCTCTTAGAGGAGGAATACCAGCCAATTCATCGACAAACACTTCTATGAATTCCCCCAAAATATGAATGCATTCATGGATAGTTGATTCCTAAGAATCAATAATTTTAGAAAGATACACATGATCACAGGGTATTAATATCCATTCTTGAGATGATGGTGCAAAAGAAGAATCATCCTCCTCCTTTCACTTGTACCGAATCAGGGGTAGATTAGCCATACGGAGAGTGATTTACCTCTCATGGAAATTTATGTCAGCTCTATATAGGGAAATCCAATCTATGCCAAGGATTGCAAAAAATTCCATCAGAGAAAGTATGACAGGGTTCTCCAGGAAGTTCAATCCCCAAATTGTGATAGGGGAAGAGTTATATTCATGGGTTGCAATGATTCCCCATTTTTTGTTCTCACCAATATCCCTCATTCTATGATTTGTGGTGGTTTTAAGAATGTACAACTAAACTTTTAGGATATAAAAGAATGTGTAGAACTAGAATAAAATAGAACATTCTCTACTCATGAATTAATAAAAAGCGTACCTAACACCAATTCATTTTCGGGGTTCAGTTTGGTGGTAGTTATGGAAAAAAGATCTCCCTTTCAACCTTGGAGGTTGTTGGTTTTCTCCTAAAACCCTTGTCAGAGGGCATTGGTTTGAAAATTTCCCTAGTTATTTGCAGTTGAAGCAATGAACAATGCATTGAGGGTCGAACGGATCGTCCCTCTCCTATGTTTCAATAATAGGTTTTCTTATCAGTAACTGATGGCTAGGTTCCCTTCTCTTCCACACCTAGAGAATTTCCACATCACCTTCTGGCAATTTCGAGGGTGTTTCTTTCCGCACTTATGACAAGTGGGGTGCTTTAATTTCTTAGAATCGTTGCATTTATCCATTGGAACACCAAGATTAAAGTCCACTTTATACTTCTTATCCCCATGATACCCATGAGATTCACTGATCTCCATTTTTTCTTTGAGGGAAAATCAAAAAAATTCCTCATAGCTATCGATGTCACAAATCGCTCGGGATTTCCATAGGCTAGGTTTTATCCCACCAAAGAAATGGTCAACCATTCACTTGGGGGTAACGAAAAATCCATAGGTGTATCGTGCAATCCTTTTGAGGTTTTCCTTGTACGCTTTGAAGGATTCTTCATCTTTTATTTTCAGGGAAAGGAAGTCCCTTTCCATATTATGTCGACGGTTTCAAGGAAAATATTTATTGAAAAACATTTTCCATAAATTCCTCCATTCCAATGCCTCGATATCTTCCTTAGGCTTCGTATTTTTTAGTAATGTCCACCATTGATAAAATTTACCCTCCATATGGTAAGTACCTACAAGAATCTTCTCTTGTTCAGAACATTGATGGATGGATAAGAACTTCTCAATGGATTTGATCCATTTTTTCGTGATTGAGGGATCAGAAAACCCGTTAAAAGTTGGAGGCCTTTGTATCATGATGTTCTCGATTGCAGATTGTTATTTCTTGGGGGGGGGGGTGTTAGATTATCCTATTGAACCATGTTTATAATGAAAACTTGAGTTAACTGAGAGATTAATGTGACAAAGTTTGTGATTCCCACTCCCATCGGATTGGGCATCTCATTCAAACAGTCATCAAATTTATCTTCACATTGGTTGTTAGACCGAGTCCTCCTATTACCAGACATTGTCTAGAATAAAAGGAATGTTAGGGGTAACACATAAAGGGTAATCAAATGAATAAATAGATAACTTATAGATTACATTTATTTCCTTAACATATGAATTTATAGTCTTTAATCTATGTTATCCATGATCTAATTTTCAACATATGTTCTTAGGGGAATTTTTTATTCCATTAATAATGGTTCATAATAAGATTATGAATTTACCAAAGCTTATACCTTGGGAGTGTTGAATCAAGAGTGAAATAAGGCCTCTTTGTGTGCACTAGTTCCCATTCAGGTCTATCTCAAATTGGTGTTTTCTAGTTTTACCCCAAGATACATCTGTGCTAGAGCCACCTCTACTTGTTCGTATCTAGACAAGGATATATTTTATTCATAAACCACATAATCTATACTCACCAAAACTAGGGGATGCTTTTAATATACTAAATATTATCCCTATTGCTTTCACTAGGGTTTTATAATCCTAATCCCAAAAATAACTAAACCTATCCTCTGATACCAACTATAACAACCAAACTCTTTATTACAAATTTAAACATGACTTATTACATAAACATTCACTTATGAGAACTATGAGAATAGAGAGTTCTAGTGTATTTGGGGATTATGTAAATTATATAACAAATTAAAACAAAAAAAACAACATCTTTATTGAAAACTACTTTTACATGACCACAACATTACTTCGTACTTAACATTGCATGGGATAACCTGATGAGGTACATAAGAAAGGGGTGATCTATAAAGCTTAGTAAGGGAGTAAAAAAGACATAAAATGAAGAATAAAATATATTTTAGGAAATTTAAATATCAATAGAGCATAAGAGAAACCTTAACATAAAGGCATGATGTAGTAAGATTATCATAACGTGGAGATGTGACAACAACATTTAACATGATATTAGCATGATCCAAGGATCATTGCACATAGAGCATGAGTAAACCATCATTGAACTTGAATTAGCATGAGTAAACCCTCATTGAACTTGAATTATCCTGATTAAACCCTAATTTCACATGTAGTATCATGATACTATTCTTTTCCCAATGCATTGGAGCCCTATTGGGGAACACTCATCTTAATCATTTCATTTCCTGAATAAATGCTCCACATAGATCATACCACATGGATTCTTTAAACATCATAATTTGTACCACTATTAAGAGATGAGGAATACATAAATTTATGTCCTAATTCAACATGTACATGTGCATAAAGGTGAATACCCTTGATAGAGAAATGGGTATGTTATTACTTACAAGATAATTTTGGCATGGAAATTTTGGTGTAACTTCGGCAACATAACGGCATGAAACAGAAACTAGAAAATGGGTTTATGAGATAGAAAGGGGTATATCATCATTTATACATGAAATGGATTGTAAGGGGTCATGGAACATAATATCACAATATATGTAATAGAATTTATATGCATAATATAAAATAATTCCTTGAATGTAAATGAGGAGAGATAAACCCCTTATGGAATTTCAGCATGGTAATAGGTGTACATGGGAAGAATTAATGAGAGATAAAAGGGTATATCATCATTAAAACATAATGAATGAAGTATATAAGAGGTGTGAAATCATATTAAAACATTTTTAATTGAAAATAAAAGGGTCATAACAATATAAGGAATCTTGGATATAAATAAAGAAGGAAAGTGGGGATCACGTACATGGAAGTATGATCCCAAAGGCTTGGAAGAGGCTTGATAGAGGATTATTGAGAGTGTGGGGCACCTTGTTAGGATTATAGAGAGGTTATTAAAGGGTTTGGTCAAGAATCAAATGGTTGGAGTGAAGAGGAATGGGAGATTGAGTGGGTTTATATAAGAAAGTAGAGGGAATTATTTATTTTTTAGGTTTTTGACACTATACATTTAACTAATAAAAACCAGATATCCTACCATGGTTTTTGTCAAATGGAATTATAAAAAATTATTTTTAAGGCCAATGGCCTAACTTATTAAAATATTAGGCTTTCTTATGTGGTTGTGAGTCACAATATCAAGGAAATCATTTTAAAAAGATAAAAAATTTATAAGTCTTTTAGGGTCCACTAAGGAACTATAAAATTAATAAAAAAAATATAAAATCAAATTATTTTAAAGGTAAAATATATATTGTCCTAATATCATTTTTATAGTATTTTATTACATCACTTTTGGGTCATTATGATGTAATAAAACATATTATATATTTAAACGATGTTTAATTTTTACAAAAAAACCGACTGTCTCAAAAAATTATGAAAAATTAACCATTAAATAATTTCAACATCCTGAATAAAAAATGAAATTAGTTTTATCAAAATAAATTTATAAATTTTTCAATTTTCACTTTTAAAATAAAAACCTATTTTTATTTAAAATTTATGGGTTTTGACAAAAACAGTTTTTAAACCTTTATAAAATTTACAATTGTATTCATAAAAATTATATATAACGACCCATACTTTACGTACATTTTTATAACTTCATAGTTCATGCATACTTATTACAATATTTAATAAAACCATGAAATGACCGTATAGGTATAGTGTCCTTAGAAACTGGGAAACATGAACAACTGGTTCATAAAATCAACTACATTGTCTCCCATTTATTTCATCATATCTAGAGTCCCTTTTTGGAATATCCTACTTAATATCCTTATTCCTGACCTAGGGAAAAGAAAACATACAAAAGGGTGAGCTCAAATGCTCAGTAAGGGTAAACAAAAGAAATATCAGTCATATCATATTCATAATAACATAACATTTTGAAAATCTTAACCTACAAAAGAGGACATAATATCATGTCATGGGATAAATCATAGTAATGAAAAGTAATCAGAAATAATCAGAACTTAAAACATGAAACTTTGTGGTATACACACATAATCATAGAAAATCATTTCATATTTGTAAAGGCTCATTTCCAAGATCATCATAGAGGACAAATTCTATTACTGAACCGTGTTCATTCCTCGTTCTAGTCCTGTATCACTGAACCAGTTTAACTTTCTGTTCCAGCCATGTCTATCTCATGAGATATAAATCTTTACCCAATTCATTGGAGGGAGATATAGGTCCCACCCATCTCATAAAAAAACCATTCTTATGTGGGTCACAAAATCATAAATCATACATTATAGCATAACCCATGTAATAAAATTGGGATTCTTAAACATCATGCCATCATAACATAACCCATATAAGATAAAAGGACAACATAAAATTAATTCCATCATAAAACAATAAAATCAATGTAAAAATAGGGATAGAAACATAACCCTATTTTATATTAGATGGAAAATAATTTTGAAAAACACTTGAACTCCATTCTTGAGGAAAATATCCTTTCTACTTGATTTTTTTCCTTTCTTAACATGTCATACTATTTTAAACTAAAAGAAGTTGATTAAAAATAAACTTGAAAACTTGTAAAGGAATCTTCTTTTAAATAATGTTCTAAAAATCCATTCATGCCGTATAAGTTAAAAAAACATTCTTCTCGTACTTTGGCCGGAAAAGTCAAGAAGTACCTCGTACGAAAAACGACAAAAAATTCCTTTCATCTCTTTTACTAAAAAATCACTGAAAGGTAAAATTGGATTTAAAAAATTGTAGGAGGATGGAAATAATATTACATATTGGAGAAACATGGATGTGGATGATAAAATACACCCCAGTAAATACCAAAGTACAAAAAATCTCGGATAAAAATGGGATTGTGAGATTTTCCCTTACCTTAGGTCCGATATGCTTCGTATGAATCCGAACCACCTATAATATGGTTTAAATAATGTTAATTGACTTATTACAGAATCATATTCATTGTTATGATATCATATATGGTCATATTTGTATCTTCTTAGTAGTAATATTTCATTGCTACTTGTTAATCATGTGGTTTATTGCTTTATGTTCTTATGCGTGTTTTGTCGAATAAATTCTTATTCCTATTTATAGGATATAGATACATCATTTAAAGAATGGTATTAGTGTAATATATATCATATTCATTCATTCATTTCATTTATATAATCATTAATCAATAAATATCATATAGAACGAGTCGCATCACATCGTGGAGACGGTAGGCCGTACGTACACATGAGTGATGATATCGTTCCGATGATCGTGGAATTGTATTGAAGTGTATGTATAATATTTAAGAATAAATAAAACTTCTAAATAATAATATATAGTTATTTATTTACACCATTATACCCATCCAAGTAAGGTGGTGGTGGAAAACATATTACACCACGACGTGGAGAGGGTATTCCGTACGTATGCACGCGCGGTGATTCTGTTTACCATAGGATGATTACGAGGTGAAATAGGGTTGTTTCATATATATAATAATATATCAGTATATGAGGTATACTGATGTTATTACCTCATAATGAAACAACTAAATAAGGAGTATAAGAAGAATGGAACTTGAAGAAAACAGTTGAAGGTATTACCTCTTCTTCGAAGTGCCTCCTTTAAACTTTCTCTCAGGGCACTAGAGTTGGTCTTTTGGGAAGACCCGTACCTCTAGTAGGTTTCTACAGAAGTGGGGAAGTTAAATGGGCTGGGGTTGGATGAGCTTGAAGGCTCAAATTTGTGTGAGGAGAAGAGGGAGGAGGTGCCCTTTTATAAGGGAGGAGAGGGGAACCTTTGGAAAGTGTGAAGATATTATTTTATTATAAACTAATCTTCGGTTTTAAAAGGTCCAAAAATCATTAAAGATGAATTTAAGATGACTCATGGTTGAAATAAAATCTTCCAATCAGACTTGGACATGTTTGGGAAAATATTTTAATCATTATAATCATATTTATTTAAATCATTTATTAATGAGGTAAATACTGAATCATTATTGTGTCATAAATAATTTAATTTATTTGATGTCTAAAAATTATAAAAAAATAGAAACATGTAGAAAATCTTCTGAGATTTCCAATGAATATTTATAGTAGAAAAGATAATTTATATAGCACCTTATAAAAATTAATTTCTAAAGGATTTTTTTGTTAATGCCAATTTTGTCTTTACATTAAATTAATTAATCTAATGTGTCATTGTCTTTCATAAGCGGCTCCATGGGGTCCCCAAATCGACACAAGGATGCAAATGGTCGGCCATTACTCATCCAATAAGGTTTGGACAAGTGTTAAGATAATTTTGAATTATTATAATTTTCTTTTAACCTTGAATTACCCTATTTACTTTTAACCGTGGTAAATAAATGTAAAAAGTTACTATTCAAAAAAATTACTTTTATCTAATTGAACCAAATTTTACTCCTTCATATTAACCATTTCTCTCTTATTTTCAAAATTCAAATCATAGAAGCGGTAAAATTATGTTTTATGAAGAATTTCAAAAGTTCCTAGGAGGTGGGTAAAAGACGGTGAAAAGGTCAATACAATTTTTTATAAATCTTAAATTATTATAAAATGATTCCAATGAATTTCATTGAACTTATATATGTATTATGTATCTGTTTGGACCTAAAATAAATTTAAATCAAATAAATTATTATTTAAATAAAAAGTCGGTTTTAACCAAAAACTCAGTGTTTTAACTATTCATCAAAAATTGATGTTTTTCAGAAAAATACAAAAAATTCATCCTAAGCTATATTTGATATTCCGAATTCAAAAATGATGTCTATTTTTCAATAATTCAAAACATAGATGTTACATTAATTAATTTTAAATGAAATTCCCTTTATCAAAACAAATAGCGTGTTTTTATGAAACAATAACTATCAAAAGATCATCCCTTGTTTATGTCCAATTTCAAAGTGAAATTAATTACAATGGACAAAATTGGATTAATTGGTAAAAATATATTCTAATTAAACTTTAAAACCAATTAAAAAGATAATCTATCCATATAAATTATTGCGATGAAAAAATTTGTTTTTAATTAAAATATAGCATGTTTTTACTATTCATCAAAATATAAAAGTTACCAGAATAATATGAAAATTTTATCCAAAGTAAATTTTTATATCCTGATTCCAAATAAGAATTTTATTTTTCCAAATTGAACTTATAAACATGTCAAAAACTGGATTTTAAATGTGTGCGCCATCAAAAGGTGGTAAAACTGCATTTTTTGAAAAATACTTCTTTTATCAGAAAAACTGATTTTGTTTTCATACCTCATTCTAGAAAATGTGTAAGATGATTTATAATGTTATAAAATTTAAAATTCAGTCAATACTATTCATAACAGCTAGTTCATAATATTATAATAATATATCGTTGTTTAGTGAAACTCAGTATTGCGTACTACACACGCTATCGAGGAAGGTCGCGATTGCGTATAACGCACGCCAAGCTAGTGTTGTGTGCAGTGAAAGATTACTTTGCATAAAAAAATATACTTCTCATAAAATATCAGGTTGTTACATTATATGATCATTTATTTTTAATAAAAATTAATTTTTTAATAATATTTTTATAAAATATTATTTAATTAATAAATCCATTAATTCATCAAAATATATTTCCCAATTTAATTTGAATATTAACTAAAAATAATATTTGTTCTTTAAAAATAACTTACAAAGTAACAATAATAAAATGAATGTATATTATTTATTGTATAAAAAAAAATAAAAAAATAATCTTAGTGCTAGGGTCTTCATACATAACCCCTTATAAGACCTGCATAAGATCTAAGGTTAAGGAATGCGATGGTGAAAGACTCTTGGGGTAGCTCAGATAACATCACTCGGGTGGTAATCTTTATTAACTTCCATATCTCCCATAGGTGATTCCGTTCAAGCTTAATGTGTTGAAGCTCAACTTGTTCATGGTCAATAGGGAAGACCAATGACTCTACCTCCTTTATGAGCTCCATCAAATTGACTCTATATAGATCAATTCTAATGGATGATGCCATCGATTCCTTTGTCTGATTAAATTAGATTTGTTAATTCCCTATATTTATACTAATCATGTGATCACTTTTCAACGACTATAGTAGAAAAAATAAAAATTATTAATGGTATTTTGAAATCAAAAAACCTAAAACAAAATAATTTCATATGATTTATATAACTATTTTATGTAATAATACCTTTAATTAGATCAAGTGGAATTTTCATTAATAAAAGTTTGGGTCGTTACTATCTTTCCCCATTAAAAAATTTATCCTTCGAAATATCCTTTTCCCACACTAAAATAGATAAGGGTAACCCTACTTCATCAATTTATCTAATTCCCATGTTGCCTCTTCAAACTTGTGGTTTCACCACAACACCTTGACGAGGGGAATTGTATTATTTCTTTGAAATTTTTCCCTTCAATCTAAGATCTTCACCATATTCTCTTCATAGGAGAGGTCATTATCCAATGGTGTCACCTCTAGATCGAGTACATGAAATGGTTCAGGTATGTACTTCCTCATGAGTGATACATAGAATACATCATGTACTTTAGATAAATTTTGTGGGAGTACTAGTCGATAGGCCACTGCTTCAATGCGATCAAGGATCTGAAAAGGGCCGATGTTCCTTGGAATAAGCTTTCCTTTATTCCCAAATCTCATAACTCTCTTACATGGTGATATGAAGAAGAATAACATGTATCTAACATCAAAATCGAGGTCACGTCGATGGTTGTCAGCATAGCTCTTTTTTCGACTCTGAGAATCTTTAATGTGCTGCTGTATGGTCTTAACCTTCTCAACTATTTCTTCGACCACTTCTAGACCTAAGAGTTTTTTCTCCCCAAATTCATCCCAACATGTCGGTGTTTTTCACCTCTTCCCATAAAGGGGTATATAAGTATTCATTTGGATGATTGAGTGGAAACTGTTATTGTAAAAGAACTCAACCAGAGGAAGAGGTTGATCCCATACTCCTTTGAAGTCCATTGAGAATACTCTCAACATGCCCTCAACTATTTGGATAGTCCACTCAGATTGGCCATTATTTTAAGGATGATAATCCATATTGAAGTTTAGATCAGTATTCAGAGCATGTTGGATATTCTTCTAGAACATAGAGGAGGATATTAGATCTTGATTGGATATAATAGATAATGGTACTCCATGCAGCCTTACCACTTCCCTAATGTATATCCATGCTAGTTGATCCAATAAGAAATCCTCTTTAATTGCAATGAACCGTGTAGTCTTTGTAAGATGATCCACAACAACCTAGATAGCATCGTTTCCTTTTGATTTCTTCAGAAGTCCGGTGAAAAATTACATGGTGACTTTCTCTCATTTCCATATTGATATGGGTAATGGCTGCATCATCCCTCTAGAATTATGCCTCTCAGCCTTCACTTACTGACATACCAAACACTTTGATGTATACTCAGTGATCTCCTTCTTCATTTTATCCCACCAATAATTCTCTCTAAGATCTTGATACGCCTTTGTGTTTTATGGGTGAATGGATAAATTTGAACTGTATGTGTCATCCAAAAGTTTTTTCTTTAACTACAGATTTGGTGGAACACAAATTCTTATACCAAATCTCACAATTATTTCATAATTACCATTGAAATCCAAGGATTTAACTTTTTTGATACGTTCCACTTTCTTCTGAATTCCCACATCATCCTTTTGAGAATCCTTTAACCTTTCCAAAATAGATTCTTGAACAATAATTTGTGAAAGGATTGATGAAGTTCCCTTCTTCATGTTTCCTAGGTACATTTTCATCAAATACAAGAAGATTAGATCCTTTTCAATTATCATAAATGAAATATTTGTTATATCCTTTATACTTAGAGAATCTTCCACCTTGTTATCTTTCCTAGGGTGTTAATGGATAGAGAATTCGTAGTCTTTGATCAGATTGGACCATCTTCATTGGCGCATGTTCAAATCTTTCTATGTGAATATATACTTGAGGCTTTTGTGATCCGTATATATTTCATAGTTCTCCCCAAAGTGGTAAATGTCACTAAAAATTTAAAGAGAACGTTACTGCATACAACTCCATATCATGTGTTAGATATTTTTTCCCATTAAATTTCAATATCCTTGAATCATAGTTAATGACTTTGTTATTTTTGATCAACACACAACCCAATACCTTCTTCGAAGAATCACTAAATACCAAAAAACGTTCACCACTTTTGGGTAGTATGAGAATGATTACAGTGATAAGACTACTTTCCAAATCCTTGAATATTTTTTCTCATTCATCACTACAAGAAAACTTTACTCCCTTTCAAGTTATCTTGGTAAGAGGGTTAGAAAATTGTGAGAAATTTCTCACAAATCAGCGATAATATCTAGCTAACCCAAGGAAGCTATGGATATCAGTCATAGATGTTGGTCTTAGAAATCCATAAATTTAATTTTTCATGGAGGGTTCCATAGATATCCCATTGCTTGTGATGATATAGCCCAAGAATGAGTCCTCCTTCCACCAGAACTCACACTTGATGTACTTCTTATAGAGATTATCCTTTTGCAAGGTCTCTAGTACAGTACTTAGATGTTCCTAATGCTCCTCCTTGGTTTTGGAATATATTATAATATCATCTATAAATACTACCACAAATTTTTTGAGGTAATCTCTAAATATTCTATTCATCAATTCATGAAGATAACTTAATCATTAGTGGGTCTGAAAGGCAGTACTATGAATTCATAGTGCCCGTACCTTGTACGAAAAATAGTATTGGGGATATCCTCCTTCTCTAACCTTTGTAAAATTTCAACCATAGATCCACCTTGGATAAGTATTGTGACCCACATAGCTGATCAAACATGTCATCAATTCTTGGCAGAGGATACATGTTATTTTTTGTGATTTTTTTGAGCTCACAATAATCAATGCAAAGGCGCATTGAATTATCATTCTTCTTGAAGAAGAGGACTGGTGCACCCCAGGGTGAAACAATTGGGCGTATATACCATTTATCTAGATTCTCGTATAGTTGTTTATTTAACTCCTAAATCTCCATAATAGCCATTCTATATGGAATCTAGGATATTGGAAACACCCCAGGTATAATATCAATCGAGAATTCAACATATCGTTAAGGAGGAAGACTAGAAAACTCCATTGAAAACACTTCAGTGAATTCAATCACTTTAAGCATGTCTTAAAGGATAGTTGCTTCTGTAGACTCAATAATTTGAGAAAGATACACATTCTCATATTGAAATAATTTCCATGCTTTAGATGATGTTGCTAGATAATTTTCATCCTCCACCTTGCACTTGTACCGAATTGGGGGGTCAATTCTATATGTGGATAGTGATTTGCCTCTCATGACAATTTATGTTGGCTCTATATAAGGAAATCCAACACATGCCAAGAATTTCAACAAATATTACCATAGGGAGTATGATGAGGTTCGTTGGGAAGTTCAATTTACAAATTTTGACAGGGGATGAGTTATATTTATGGGAAGTAATGATTGCCCCATTTTCTGTTATCACTGACATCTCTAATTCCATGATTTTTTGTGGTGTTGGGATTGTTCTACTAAACTTCTGGGATATAAAAGAATGTGTATAATCAGAATCAAAAAAGTAAATTTTTTATTCTTGAATGAATAACTAGAATACCTATCACCACTTCGTTTTGGGGTTCTCTTCGATGGTAGTGATGGAAAAGCTCTCCCTTTATGCCTTGGAGGTTTTTGGTTGCCTCCTAAAACCCTTAGCATAAGGAAATGGCTTGAAAATTGCCTGGTTCATTGTATTTGAGGCAATGAACAATGTGTTGAGGGTCGAATGGAGCATTCCACTCATCTGTTGCAACATCGGGTTTTTCTTATTTGTAGTTAATAGATATGTTCCCTTATCTTCCACACCAAAATAATTTCCTCATCCCCTTCAGGAAATTTCTGAGGTGTTTATTTCCATACCTTTGGAAAGTGGGGTGTTGTAATTTCTTATCACCATTGGATTTATCCATCGGACCATCTAGATTAAATTCCATTTTCTTCTTCTTATCCCCATGATACCCCTAATATTTTCTGATCCCCATTTCGACTTTGAGGGCACATTAGATAATTTACTAATAGCTCTAGAAGTCACGGATCGCTAGGGATTTTCGTAGGCTAAGTTTTATCCCAGCAAATAAGTGGTCAACCTTGCATATGGGGGTAATGATAAAGCCATAGGCATATCATGAAAGCCTGGTGAAGTTTTCTCATATGATCCAATGGATTCATCATCTTATTTTCTTCAGGTCAAAGAAGTCCCTTTCCAAATTAAGTCGGATGGTGTGAGGAAAATAATTATCAAAAAACAATTTTTAGAAATCCTTCTAATAAAACACTTTGACATCTTCCTTAGGATTAGTATTTTTGATCAATTTCTACCATTGGTCAGCTTCATCCTCCATACAATGACCATCTAGAGGAACCTTCTCTTGTTTGGAACATTGAAGGATAAATAATATCTTCTCAATAGAGTTGATCCATTGTCCGGTGATTGAGGGATCAAATGATCCATTAAAAGTAGGAGTCCTTTGTCTCATTATTCTCTCTATTATGGATTTTTCTTTCTTTGGGGGGGTGTGGATGATCCCGTTGACCCATGTTTCTATTAAAATCATGAGTTAAATGAGAGAGTATTGTGACAAATTTTGTGATCCCCCCTCCCATCAGATTGGGCATCTCATTAGAATAATCATCACATTGATCTTCACATCGGTTGTTAGCGTGAGTCCTCCTATTACCGACCATTAGCTAGAATAAAATTAAAGTTAGGGGTAACACATAAAGGGGAATCCAATGAAAAAAGGGATAAATTATTGATTACATTTATTTCCTTAACTTATGAATTTATAGGCTTAAATATATGTTATCCATAATCTACTTCCCAACATATAATATTAGGAGATTTTTGATCTATTACTAATGGTTCATACTAAGATTATAAATTTATGAAAGAATATCCTTCTAGGAGTGTTGAACCAAGAGTTCAGGAAAACCCATTTTCATGCACCAATTCCCATATGAGTCTATCCTTAATTGTTATTTTCGGGTTTTAACACTAGATACATCTGTGTCGGAGCCACCTCTACTTGTTTGTATCTTAATAGGGATTTATTTTCTTGATAAACCACTTTCTATATACTCACAAAAATTTATGGATGTTTTTATTATTCTTAGTCTTATCCCTAAGGATTTCACTACGGTTTCTAATCCTAATCCAAAAAATAACTAAACATATCCTCTAATACCAACTATAACACCCTTTCTCTTTATTACATATTTTATCATAATTTATTACATAAAATTACACTTAAGAAAACTATGAGGATTAAGAGGTCTAGTGTATTTGGGTCTTAGGAACATTACATAACAACATAAAACAAAAAAAAAATACAACATCTTTATTGAAAGCTTCTTTTACATGACAACAAATTTTTTTCATACTTAGCATTGCATGGGATAACCTGAGGACGTAAATAAGATAGGGGTGAGCTATAAATCCCAGTAAAGAAGTAAACAAGAAATAACATGAAGAATACAATACATGTTAGGAAATAAAAATATTAATGTAGAATAATAGAAACATGAACATAAAGGAATGATATAGAATTATTATCATAACATGGATATGTGACAACAACATTTAACATGATATTAGCATGAGACAAGGCTCATTGCACATGGAGAATGAGTAAAACCTCATTGAAATTGAATTAGAATGTGTAAAACCTCATTAAAAATTAATTATCATGAGTAAACCCTCACTGCACATGGAGTATCATGATAATATTCTTTACCCAATGTATTGGAGTACTATTAGGGTTCACCCTTCTTAATCAATTCATTTCATGCATAAATGTCCCACATAGATCATAAAAAATGGATCCATTAAACATCATAATTTAATTCAAAAATAAGAGATGTGGAATACATAATTATAATTACTTAATAAAAAACTACATGTGCATAAAGGTGAATATCCTTGATAGAGAAATGGGTATGTTTTTCACTTATATGATGGTTTTGGCATGGAAATTTTTGTGTAACTTCGTTAGTATAACAACGTCAAATAGAAATCATAACATGGATTTATAAGAGAGAAATGGGACTCTCATCATTTATACATGAAATATAAATTTAGGGGGTTATGGGACATAATATCTCAACTTATTTACTGGAATTTAGATGCATAATATAAAATAATTCCTTGAATGTAAATGAGGAGAGAGAAATCCCTTATGGAATTTCAGCATGGTAACGGGTGTACATGGGAGGAATTAATGAGATATAGAGGGATATATCATCATTAAAACATAATTAGGGAATTATAAGAGATGTTTGAAATCATACACCAACATTTTTATTTGAAAATAAAAGGGGCATAACAATATAAGGAAACTTGGACATAAATAAGGTAGGATGGAAAGTGATGATCCCTTACTTGGAAGTGTGATCCTGGTGGCTTGGTAGAAGATTCCGAGAGGCTTCTTGAGAGATTGGGGAACCTTGGGAGGATTCTAGAGAGATTAGGGAATGAGTTGGTCGAGCTCAAAATGGATTTAGTGAAGAATAAAGGGAGATTGAGTGGTTTTATATTGGAAAGAGATGGGATTCTTTATTATTTAGGTTTTGGAAACTACACATTAAAATAATCAAAAGCAAAATCCAACCCATGATTTTTTCCCATGGTGTTGGCCAAAGGGGGGTGAAAAACATTATTTTATATCTTCAATGGCACAAACTATTAAAATATTAGGCTTGTTTATGTGGAGACGAGCCACACTCTCAAGGAAATCATTTTAATAAGATAAAGTATTTTATAATTATTGGAGGGTCCACTAATGCACCATAGAATTAATATAACAAATATAAAGACACATTATTTTAAGTTAAAATATATATTGTCTGAATATCCACTTTATAGTAATTTATTACATCCCTATGGGGTCATTATAAAGTCATAAAACACATTATATATTTAACGATATTTAATTTTTACCCAAAACATCGACTGTCTTAGAAAATTATGAAAAATTCATATTTAGATAATTTCAATGTCCTTAATCCAAAAATTATATTCATTTTATCTAAATAATTTTTTTAATATGATAATTTTAACTTTTAAAATAAAAACCGACATTTATCAAAATTCACGGGTTTTGAAAAATATAATTTTCAAACATTAATAAAAATTACAATTCTATTCATAAAAATTGTATGATAATTTATATTTAATAAAAAGTAATTTAATAATAATATTTTATTAAAATATTATATAATTCAAAAATCCATTAATTTTTCAAAATATATTTCTCAATTTAATTTGAATATTAACTAAAAATACAATTTGTGCTTTAAAATAACATACAAATTAAAAATAATAAAATGAATGTGTATTATTTACTCTATACAAAAAATAAAGCAGATAATAATAGTTATAGGGTCTTGTTACATAACCCCTTATAACACCCACATAAGACCAAAGGGCAGGGTGTGTGATGGTGATAGACTCTTGGTATGGTTCAGATAACATCACTTGGGAGGTAATATCTATTAACTTACACTTCTTCCGTAAGAAATTCCTCTCAAGCATAATGTGTTGAAGCTTATATTGGGATTGGTCAAAAGTGAAGCCCAGTGATGCTACCTCATATCTGAGCTATGAAAAATGGGCTTCATATGAAGAAATTATACTGGATGAGGCCATCACTTCCTTTATTTGAGTAAATTGTATTTGTTAAAGCCCTATATTTATACTAATCATGTGATCCTTGTTCAACAACTATGTTAGAAAAAGTTAAAAATTATTAATGGTATTTTAAAATCCAAAAACATAAAACCAAGTAAGTTAATATTTTTTATATAACCATTTTACATATTAAGACATTTAATTATATGAAGTTGAATTTTCATTAATAAAAGTTTGGGTCATTACAATATTCTCCCCTTATGAAATTTTTCCCTCAAAATTTTATTTTCCCATATTTAAACAGATGAGGGTAACTATACTTCATCACTTCCTCTTATTTCCACGTTGCCTTGTCAAACTTGTGGTTTCACCTCAACACCTTAACGAGGGGAAATATTCTATATTTTAGAACCTTTTTCCTTTGATCTAAGATCTTCACCAGCTTCTCTTCATAAGAGAGTTCATTCTCAAATGATAATACCTCTAGATTTAGTACATGTGATTGGTAAGGTGTATACTTCCTCAAGAGAGATACTTAGAATAAATCATGTACTTGAGATAGGTTCAGTGGGAGTGCTCGTCGACATGCCTCTGCTCCAATACGATCAAGGATATTAAAAGGGATGTTGTACCTTGGACTAAGATTTCCCTACTTCCCAAATATCATAAATCTCTTCCATAATGATATGTGGAGGAATACCATGTATCCAACATGAAAATCTAGGTCTCGTCAATGGTTATCAACATAGCTCTTTTGTTGACATTGAGTAGCTTTAATGTGATGATGGATGGTCTTAACCTTCTCCTGCATCTCTTTGACCACTTTTGGACCTAGGATTTTTCACTCCCCAACTTTATCCCAACATGCCGGTGTTCTGCACCTCTTCACATAAAATGGATTTATAAGGATCCATTGAGATTCTTTAGTGGAAACTATTATTGTAAGAGAAATAAAATAGAGGAAGATGTTGATCCCATCCTCCTTTTAAGTCCATTGAGAATTCTCTCAACATGTCCTCAACTGTTTGGATAGCCCACTCAAATTGGTCATCAGTTTGAGGATGATAATTCATACTAAAGTTCAGCTCAGTATTCAGAGTGTGTTAGAGACTCTTCTAGAACATAGAGGTGAATCTCGTATCTCGATCGGATACAATCAATAGTGGTACTCTATACAACCTTAACACTTCTCTGAAGTATATCTATTCCAGTAGATAAAATGAGAAATCCCCTCGAATTGTAATGATGTGTGCAGTCTTAGTAAGACGATCCACAACAACCCAGATAGCACTGTTTCTTTAGATGTCTTCAGAAGTCTGGTGACAATTTCTATGGTGATGTTCTCCCATTTCCATTTTTGTATGAGTGATGGTTGCATCATCCCCTAAGACTTATGCCTCTCAGCCTTCACTTTCTGACATACCAGGCACATTGATGTATACTCAATGATATCCTTCTTCATGTTATCCCACCAATAATGCTCTCAAAGATCTCGATACATCTTTTTATTTCTTGGGTGAATGGATAATTTCAAACTATGTGCATCATCCAAAAGTTAATTCTTTAACATCATATTTTATGGAACACGAATTCTTGTCCCAAATCTCACAACTCATTCTTCATTAACATTGAACTCCATGGATTTCCCTTTTATGATAGTTTACACTTTCTTATGAATTCCCACATTATCCTCTTGAGCATTCTTTAAAATTTCTAAAATAGATGGATGAACAATCATTTATGAAAGGATTGATGATATTCCCTTATTTATGATTCCTATGTCAATCTTCATCAAATATTAGAAGATTGGATCCTTTTTAATTCTCATCAAGGAATGATTTGTTGGATCTTTTCTACTTAGAGCATATAACACCTTGTTCTCTTTTATATGGTTGAATGGATTGATCATTCATAGTCATTGATCAGCTCTAAACATCTTTGTTGACACATGTTAAAATCATTCTGTGTGAATATATACTTGAGGATTTTTTTGATCCGTATATATTTCACATTTACCCCTAAATAGGTAATGTCACCAAATTTTAAAATTTAATATTGATATAGCCAACTCTAGATCATGTTTTTGATATTATTTCTCATGAAATTTCAATTTCCTTGAAGCATAGGCAATGAATTTGTCATTTTGCATCAAAATACATCCCATACCCATCTTCAAAGCACTACTAAATATGACAAAACGTTATACACTTGTGGGTATTGTGAGAATGAGCACAGTGATAAGCCTCATTTTCAACTCCACGAAGACTTATTCACATTCATCGGTCTAAGAAAACTTTAATCCCTTCTGAGTTATCTTGGTAAGAGTGTTTGAAAATCGTGAGAAATTTCTCACAAATCAGTGATAATATCCAGCTAACCCAACGAAGCTATGGATATTTGTCATAGATGTTAGCCTCATCCATCCCTAAATTTCATTTGTCTTGGAGGGATCCACAAATATCCCTTTTATTATGATGATATGACCCATGAATGAGACCTCATTCAACCAGAACTTACACTTGCTGTACTTTTCATAGAGATTCTCCTTTCACAAGGTCTCTAGTATAGTTCTTAGATGCTGCTCATGCTCCTCCTTGGTTTTGGATTATATTATAATATCATCTATAAGGACAACCACAAATTTGTCTAAGTAATATATAAATCCTCTATTCATAAAATCCATGAAGATATATGTAGAATTATTGAGTCTGAAAGGCATTATAATGAATTCATAGTTCCCGTACCTTGTAAGAAAAGTTGTCTTGTGGATATCATCCTTCTTCACCTGTACTAGGTAATATCCTGATTACAGATCCACCTTGGAGAAGTATTCTGCTCCACATAGTTGATCAGACAAGTCATCAATTCGTGGTAGAGGATTCTTATTCTTTATCGTGATTTTTTGAGCTCACGATTATCAATGAAAAGGTGCATTGAACCATCCTTCTTCTTGATGAAGAGGACTATTCCACCCCATAGTGAATCACTTGAGCGTATAAAACCTTTATCCAGATTCTATTATAGTTGTTTATTTAGCTCCTCAAGCTCTACAATAGCCATTATATATGGAGTCTTGGATATTGTCAACTCCATAGGTATAAGATCAATCGAGAATTCAACAGCTCTTCTATAAGGAAGACTGGGAAATTCCCCAGGAAACACATTAGTGAATTCCCTCACAATAGGCATGTCTTCAAGGATGGTATATTCAATAGAATTAATCATATGAGAAAGATATTCATGCTTATTGGGTAGTAATATCCATAATTGAGATGATGGTGGTAAAGAAGATTCATCCTCCTCCTTGCACTTGTACCAAATCAGGGGTCGATTCGCTATATGGAGAGTGATTTCCATCTCATAGAAATTTATGTTGGATCTATATAGAGAAAGCCAATCCATGACAAGAATTGCATAAAATTACACTAGAGGGAGTATGATGAGGTTCTTCAGGAAGTTCAATCTGAAAATTGTGATAGGGTAGGAGTTATATTCATAGGATGAAATGATTTCACCATTTTTCGTTATCACTGACATCTCTACTTCCATGATTTGTGGTGGTATTGTGATTTTTTTACTAAACTTTTAGGATATAAAATAATGTGTAGAACCAAATAAAAAGTATGTTTTCTATTATTTAATTAATAACTATTGTACATGTCACCACATTGTTGTCAGGGTTCACTTCGGCGGTAGTGATGGAAAAATCTCCCTCTTGCTGCCTTGGAGGTTTTTGGTTGCCTCCGAAAATCCTTGGCTTAAGGAACTAGTTTTCAAAGTGCCCTAGTTTTCTAAAGTTGATGCAATGAAAAATGTGCTGAGGTTCAAATAGTGTATTCCTCTCCTCTATCGCAATAGCGGGTTTTTCTTGTCAGGAGTTAATATCCAGGTGCCCTTATCTTCCACACCTAAACAATTTCTTAATCCCCTTCAGGAAATTTCTGGGGTGTTTCTTTCTACACCTTTGGAAAGTGGGGTGCTGGAATTTCTTTTCACCATTGGATTTATCCATCAGACCTCCAAGATTAAAGTCCAATTTCTTCTTCTTATGATACTCCTATCATTTTCTAATATCTATTTGACTTTGAGGGAACATCGGAAATTTTCTTCATTTCTCTCGAAGTCATGGATCTATGGGGATTTCCGTAGGATAGTTTTTAACCCACCAAAGAATTGTTCAGCCTTTAACTCAAGGGTAACGAAAACGATAGAGTCATATAATTCATTACTTGTGAAGTTTTACTTGTATGCTCTGATGTATTTGTCGTATTTGTTCTTTAGGGAAAGGAAGTCCCTTTCCATATTTAGTCGGAGGGTGAGAGGAAAATATTTATCAAAAAACATTTTCTAGAAATCATTATATTCCAACATCTTGATCGCTTCCTTGTGATCTGTATTTTTGATCAATGTCCACCATTGATCAACATCACCCTCTATATAGTAAGCATCTAAAAGAACATTATACTCTTTGGAACATTTAAGGATTAATAATATATTCTCAATGGAGTTGATCCATTTTTGGGCGATTGAGAGATCAGATGATCCCTTAAAAGTTAGAGGCCTTTGTCTCATGAATCTCTCAATTATTGTGGGTTATTTATTTGGGGGGGGGGGTTGGAAAATCCTATTGACTCATGTTTATATTCAAAACATGAGTTAACTGAGAGAGTATTGTGAGAAATTTTGTGATTCCCGCTCCCATCAGATTGGGAATCTCATTATAACTGTCATCACATTGATCTTTAAAATGGTTGTTAGACTGATTCCTCCTATTACCAGCCATTATCTTAAATAAAAGGAAAGTTAGGGGTAAAACATAAATGGTAGTCTAATAACAAAAAGGGATACCATATTGATTACATTTACTTCCTTAACTTATGAATTTATAGGCTTCAATCTATGTTATCGATGATATACTTCCCAACATATATTTTTAGGGTCAATTTTTATTCTCATAATAATGGTTCATACTAAACTTATGAATTTACCAAATAATATCCCCTAAGAGTGCTGAACTAAGATTTCATTAAGGCCTGTTTTCATGCACTAGTTCCCATTCGAGTATAGCTCAAAGCAGTGTTTTGGGATTTACCTCGAGATACATCTGTGCCAGATCTACCTCTACTTGTTCGTATCTATAGAGGGATATATTTTCTCGATAAAAAACTTACTATATACTCACAAAAATTTAGGGATGTTTTTATTATACTTAGTATTATACCTAAGGCTTTCACTATGGTTTTTAAATCCTAATCCCCAAAAAAACAAAACCTATCCTCTGATACCAACTATAACAACCCTTCTCTTTATAACATATTTAAACATGATTTATTACATAAAATTGAACTTAATAGAACTCTGAGGATCTATAGGTCTACTGTATTTGGGTATTAGTAACATTACATAACAAATTAAAATCCAAAATACAATATCTTTATTGAAAACTTATTTCACATGACCTTAACATTCCTTCGTACTTAACATTACCTGCGGACGTACAAAAGAAAGGGGTGATCTATAAAGACCGATAAAGGAGTAAAAAATGCATAACATAACGAATAAAATACATGTTAGGAAATAGTCATATAAATAGAGAATAAGATAAACATGAACATAAATTAATGATATAGCATGATTATCATAATGTGGAGATGTGGCAACAACATTAAACACAATATTAGCATGATCCAAGGATCATTTCACATACAGCATGAGTAAACCCTCATTTAAATTGAATTAGCATGTGTAAAACCTCATTTCAGTTTAATTTTCATGAGTAAATCTTAATTTCAAATGGTGTATCATGATTCTATCCTTTACCTAATGCATTGGGGTGCTATCAGGGAACACCCTTCTTAATCATTTCATTTCAGGCATAAACGTGCCACATAGATCATAAAACACGGCTTCATTAAACATCATAATTTTAAAAAAAAATACGATATGTGGAATAAATAAATGTATTTCATCAACCAACAGGTATATGTGCATAAATTTAAATACCCTTGATAGAGAAATGGTTATGGTATTCACTTACATGGTGATTTGGGCATGGAAATTTTGGTGTAACTTCGACAACATAAGGACATCAAATAGAAATTGTAAAATGGGTTGATGAGAAAGAAAGTTATATCTCATCATTTATGCAATAAATGTACAGTAACGGGGGTCATGTAACATAATATACCAACATATGTAATAGAATTTAGATGCATAATACAAAATAATTTCTTGAATGTAAATGAGGGGAGATAAATCCCTTATGAAATTTCAGCATGGTAATTTTTGTACATGGGAGGATTTAATGAGAGATAAAGGAGTATCTCATCACTAAAACATAAGTATGGAAGTATAGGGGAGGTTTTAAATCATACCCCAAAAGTTGTAATTTAAAATAAAATGGGCATAACAATATAAGGAAACTTGGACATAAATAATGAACGAAGGAAAGTGAGGATCCCTTACTTGGATGTGTGATCCCAAAGGATTAGGAAAGGCCTAAGAGAATACTATTGGGAGATTGGGGAGCCTTCAGATGATTATAGAGATAGGAAGGAAGGGTTTGGTCGAGCTCCAAATGGTTTTAGTGAAGAGGAATGGGAGACTGAGTGAGTTTATATTGGAAAGGAGAGGGAGTTATTTATTATATAGGTTTTGAACACTATACATTAAACTAATCAAAACCATAAACCATCCCATGGTTTACCCCAACATTTTTTCAAAAGGGGAGTGGAAAAATTTATTTTATAATACCAATGTATGATCTTATTAAAATATTAGGCTTGATTATGTGGAGGTGAGTCACACTCTAAAGAAAATCATTTTAAAAAGATAAAATATATTATAAGTCTTGGAGGGTCCACTAAGGCACAAATAAATTAATCAAACAAATATAAAATCACATTATTTTAAAGGTAAAACATATTTTGGAAGAATAAAAATTTTATAGTATTTTATTACATTACTGTTGGTTCATAAAACACATTATATATTTCAATAATATTTACTTTTTACCGAAAAATTCTATTGTATCAGAAAATTATAAAAAATTCACCATTAGATAATTTTGACATCCTAAATCAAAAAATGATATTAATTTTATATAAATAAATTTCTAAATATTTGAATTTTCACTTTTAAAATAAAAACCAACATTTATTGAAAATTCATGGGTTTTTACAAGAACAGTTTTCAAACCTTAATAAAAATTACAATTCTATTCATAAAAATTATACAATAATTTATATTTAATAAAAATTAATTTAGTAATAATATTTTTTTAAATTTGTATTTAATTAAAAAATCCATTAATTTGTCAAAATATATTTCTCGATTGAATTTTAATGTTAACTAAAAATAATAATTTTTATTTAAAAATCACTTACAAAGTAACAATAATAAAATAAATGTACATTATTTATTCTATCAAAAAATAAATCACATAATAATAGTTCTTGGGTATTGTTATATAACCCCTAATAACACCTGTATAAAACCTAAGGGTAAGTTTTGCTATCATGTAAAAATATTTGGGCGGCTCGAATAACATCACTTAAGTGGTAATCTCCATTAACTTCTACTTCTCCCATAAGCGATTCCATTGAAGCTTAACGCATTGAAGCTCAGATTGGGCTTGGTCAATAGCGAATCCCCAGGATTCTAACTCCTTTCCAAGATTTAGAAAATTGGCTTCATATGGAGTACTTATACTAGATGAGTCCATTTCTTCCTCTGTCTGAGTAAATTGGATTTTTAAGCCTTTTATTTATATTAATCATGTGATCACTATTCAAAGACTATATTAGCAATAATAAAAATTCTTAAAATAATTTTAAAATAAAAAAACATAAAAACGAAGGTAGTGAATATGTTTTATAAACCCATTTTACAAAATAAGACATTGAATTAGATCAATATGTATTTTCATTAATAAAAGTTTGGGTCGTTACACTCATAGGCCTTGAAGCATTTAAAATATCAGCCAAATCATATCCTCCCCCATCTCCCCACATGTAAGTGTTACTAGTCTCACCAAAATACCAATTAATATTTCATTAAGGGGTCCTTCATGGAGGTGATATTCAAGAGGATGCTAAAGTATGAAATACTTAAGGGAAGAGTTAGGTAAGGTTTTCTCATCTCAATTTTACTTCTGTGAGATATATTCTTTATTCACCACTTATTTATTTTGTGTTGTTAATATACTTAACTTTGGTATATAATATCATTAATCTTATTTTATTCATGTTATTAAATGTTTAATTTGATAATTATTACTTTTATATGGAATAAAATTCAACTGATTACAAAGTAGTAAGGGAATTCTTAACTCAATTTCCATTCATTGGGTTAAACTTATAATTTATTGATTATGCCATGTTAATATTATATGTGAGATAAATTTGTATTATCTTATGTATTGTTTCCAATTATTTTATATATATTTATAGCTGATACACATAACTGATACATTTGATTAATGCTCACTTCAATGACATGATATTTATAAGGAATTATCTTTAAGAATTATCTTTTTAAAAATTTCCATTAAAAATATATTTTATTTAATGTCCATGATTTCTTCAATTGTTTCTAAAAATGTTTTTTAAAATTATATTATGAATTTTTATAGTCATTTAACTCATTTTTAAATTTTTAAAAAATATTTAGAAAGGATTTTTTTTTCATTTTATAAACGATCTTCTTTGTGACTTTTCCAAAACAATACAAGAAGGAATGCTTTTTTAACTTATAATGAATGAGAGAATTTTCCTATATTCATGATGATTTAATTATTTTATGTCTTCTTTATAGTATTACAAGGATATTTTTAAAAATATTTTCCTTTATAATTTCATTTAACTTAAAAAAATGATTTGAAAATGGAAATGTTGTTTTTCTTCAAGAATTATTTTAAGTGGTCTTTCAAAATTATTTTACTTATAAGATAACATTATTTTTTATTACTTACACTTTAATAGGAATTTAATGTAAGGATATTATCCTTATTATCTTTATAGGTGGTTTGTGTTTATGATAGCATGATATTTATGAAGCCCTTTTCTCTTTATGGGTTCTAAAATGATGAAAGGGTTGTGTTCTTATAGAATACATTATATCTCAGAATATAACATTTATAAACAAGTCTATGGTCTTGATCCACTATGGTAAATATGTGGGTCATGTTCTACTATGTGAAACATGTGTTTCTGAATCAACTTAGTTGGTAGTATTGGTAGTTAACATTTATATATGATATTATTTTCTATATTTATAATGGTTCCATAGTTTTATGACATGATCTTATGGATCATGATTGATTTATAATGATTTATCACTATTACAGTCCATGTTTCTTCAAAAATGATAATATTTATGTCATGAATCATGTTTATGATCTATGAAATGTTGGGTATAAACTTCATAAGATATGATCATGATATCATAAACCTATTTTTATCTTATGATTTCTTATGATCATGAATTGATATGTCCTATTTTTTTCGTCACTGAGAATCTGAACTTACCCATTCATTATTTTTCTTTTCCCTAGGATATTAAAAAATATATTAAGTATTTTATATCAAAAGGGTTCAAGTTATTAAGGAATTAGCGGGAGATTATGTAGATGTTTTATGAACCAGTTGTTTATGTTTCTTTGATTTCATATACTCTAAACCTTTGTGGTTCTATCTTGTTTTTGTTTTTTTATGTATTGAACATTAATCAAATTAGATGTAATATCTATGTATGAAAATAATGGTTCGTTATAGATACCATCCTTATTCTTTATCTAGAAGGATCATGATTATTTTAAATAGGTTTTCATGGAACCCATTTCTTTTCACAGTTAATTCTATCTATAAATGGAAAATGCTTATTATTATAATGAAAAGTGAAGGATTATAATTATTTTTATCATGATATGGTACATTAATATATTTGTGGATGATTTTTGGGTGGTTATATTATAAAAATAGGATGGATGGTTCTGTTATAACACAAGGATGAAAGGTTGCATTATAAATAAAGGATATGTGTTTCTATCATAATCCAAGTATTTGTAGTTTCCTTATAAACCATGTAAGAGTGATTCCATTATAAATAAACTATGGGTGTTAACATTATAAACCAAGTATGGGTGGGTTTATTATAACCCTATAATGCATTGGGTAAACATATTTAGTTAACTAGTTAAAGTTTTTTCCTATAATATTATTTTAATTAACTCGGTAGGTTATTATATTTGTAACAATGACTGTAATATTTATAAGAAAATAATGTTCTAAGATTCCAACACATTTTCTCTATGATAAAAATGATTTTTAATTATTATTTTGATCAATATTGGAATCATATGGTTTTATGATTATTGATCCATATGACCCTTTCTTTCGTTATAACTTTATTTATTGTCACATTATTAATGATATAGATTTTGATGGGTATGAGTTCATATATTTTATACTCCTGAAATTTTATAATTTCATCAAACTCTTATTATAATCTTATTCTCACTTATGACATTAGATTTTTAATGTTTTTATTAAACCTTAATGGGTGTTTTATCTCACCCCTTATGTTATGATAAATTATATTATAATGAATTATATTAATTTTTTTCTAGAAAGGTTTCATGTGTTAATAATTTTATAGGACATGATAAAGAGATAATTTGAAATATGAAAAGATGGGTATAGTGGTAAAAATATTCATTTGATGTAATGGTTATTTTTTATGTAATAAATTTCCCTAATTCTCTAAAATTAAAAACTATAAAGGTCCATGGGTATTTAATTAATCCAATATTTTATTTTTTAGGTTGAATGTTTTGTATTTTTTAAAATGGGTCGAATTTATTAGTATCAAATATATAAAATGTTTTTTATTAATCACTTAATCCATATGTATAGTTTAGGGTTGTTATAATGTCAATATCCTTTAATTATTCTTTTGATCTATTAGGGATGTGCCTTAATGTTTCCATTAGGATTTTTACATAGAAGGATTATACTCATGTATTGTTTAATTTTTCATGAAACTAATTTTATTTTTAAATGGTTAATTAAGATATTGTGTAACTAAATTATTTTCATGTTCATATACCTTGTTTTGTATCAATTTAATTATGTTATGGGTTTGAAAAAAATATATCTCTAATGAATTGGGAAAATAATTATATCTTGAAATAATTTGGAATAGGGAGTGAAACTAACACTATAAGGGATATTGTTCATGGAGTACTAGGTTGGCCCAGAATTATAGAATCCTCTAATTAATTGTGTAATGATGTATATATCACGAGTTGTAATATTAGGGATTAGGGAGAAAATTTAATAACCTTTGTGAAACTATAAAATCTCTGATGAATTTTATGACCCAACCCACTAGTTCCCATATGGCTTAATTCAAGATGAGTGTAGGTTCCTAATCAGGCCTCTAATAAGCTAGGGGTTAGTGAGTAGAACCAAGTAGGCATATCACACACATGAGGGTCCTTAACTGAAGGTACCAGTACACACCCACACATATTTTTACATCATTATAAGTGAAAAAGATAAAAATTGTTAATCTAAATTCATGGATAACAAATAATCTCCCATCATAGTGTTAAAAAGTGATTGGAAAAGAGAAAGGCGAAATAAAACCTCACTAAAATAGTAAAAATATTCCAATCTGCTAACAAAATATGAACTGTAATAATGATGTAAACTCCTAGAATTGTAAGTGCTCTATCTAGAAAAACACATCTACACCTGCTCATGGTCCTCTCAAGACTCCATCAAATGGCCTATCATATGAATATTACATGACATGTATTGGAAGATCCCATGTAGGGGTGAGTATAAACATGCCCATTAAGGAAACTTGAAATCTCCAAAACCAAAGCACAAAAAATTGTGTTATCTATAAATAAAAAATCTAAAGAAATATAAAATGTATCCTTGATATGATCAAAGGAAGACTCTGGTCTGTAAGCAGAGTTCACATCCTCACTATAATCCTATAATTATACTAGAGGCTCAAAGGTATCAATCTTCTAAAAGAACTAACTTATCGGGTCTCACTGTACTGGTGAAACTCCTTTGAGAGGTAATATTCATCAGGTCATGCCATGGAGAAGCACCTAAGAAATGAGATTATTCATCTAAGATACTTATTTGATCAAACTAAAACATATTTTAAGAAAAAATATGTTAACACATGGAGAGGGGATCACTATCAGCGCCTATGGGTGATACTAACCCTAACTATATTAACACATCTAGTAGAGGAACAACTCCATAAATTTCTGAAATTAGATAATAGAACCAACATAAGGAATAATGATATAGGATCGTACTATATAACACAAAAAAGGGATGTGTAGATATATCAAAAACTAACCCATAGAGGGGATCCTTCATCCTTTGAAAAGGGTGGGATACATAATTATACCCTCTTAGAAATGGATTTAAGGAACACACCCAGTTTGATAGATTATGAGGGAACTCTCCCATTCTCATACTATAGTTGGTTTGAGAATAAAATTTTCTCTATCCTTCCCTTGAAGGATCATAAGACGTGTCCCATGGTGTATATAGTGTGTCACACTAATTCATACACTAATAATCTCACACATCATGTACATACCTAGATATATGGTGTGTTGTTACAACACATAGTGTGTAGAGGTTGGGATAACACTCAGTGTATACCGCATACCCAAGATGATTCACCTTCTAAAGTATAGAATGTCTTCCCATGAATAACATAGAGTGTGAAATCACATGGATTATATGTAGTGTACTCCTTTTACATGTTGAGATGGCTTGTTAAAAGTCACTTGGAATGTGGGTCCGCTACAAGGAGTATGATATTTAGCTAAATACATAAACCCAAGATTCATCATAAAGAAGAACCACATAACATGTTTTATTTGAACTATAAGTAGCGTGGTTTGGAATTTTATAGAAAATTTTGGTATGTTCTTGAATCTTTCCAAGTGCCAAAAATGCCTTCTAATCCACTAGAAAACTCATCCATAAATCACATAACAAGTTTGGCTACCATCAATGTCTATCTGGAATTTATATTCTGATCATTCATCAAAAAAACTTCACCACTAACCTAAAGTAACAAAATGGTCATATCATGAAAATTACATCAACCATCCCTTAACTAGCTCATAGTCATCAATAATCACCAGATTCTAGACACATGTTACATACAATATCCCATCATCACACCTCTAGAGATACCAAATCAATTCATATTGCAGGACCACCATTTATTGAACCATCATCATTTTCCTCCATTTCCACCACACCTCCATCACACTCTAAATCCCAAAACTAAACTCATATTCATGATCCATTGTGCTAAATAATGGTTTAAAAATGGATGATTCATCATGTTTCATCTAATGAGAATCCAATCAAAAGAGTGATAACAAATATAATAGAACAGGGGGAGAAAGGCATGAAATGAAAAAGTAAGAATGATCATTGGTCACTGTTCATTCAACCACCATCAATGAAATATGAATATCAATGTAGTATTATAAAAAATAAAATAAAATAAACAATGAATATCAAATTTGTAATTCTAGGAAGATAAAATTAAAATTGGATGAACCGACAATAAACTGTCCATGAAATAATTTAATATTTTTTATTAACATTCATATAAATTATCAATAACTGGAAAATAAACTAAAAGAGCAAACACCCTACATATGTTTTGGATTGATCACTAGAGAAAAATGAATCTTCATTGATTCCATTAAATAATTTCTTAGAGTTTTTCATTGGATTTAGAAAACTCCATGTTTATTCATCATTGATTATTGATCCTTCAATTACTAACTAATTTTCTATCTATCAGATATCTCTCCATCTCTTATTCCCTATAAGGTTATTTGGATAACCCCAAGGAAATATCCAAATTCTATTTTATAAATAATTGTCATTTGGATTTCTAAATTAAATGTAAATTAAAAGGCCAAATTCATTTACTTCATTTACCACTCTCAAGAAAACACTCTAATGAATTGTCTAAAACTATAGAGACTTATGTCATACCTAGTATAAAAATCATGATTTGGATTTTATGGACCTCCCATTTTTTTCCAAATGAGATGATATTCGCTAGTTATTCCATTATTGTTGAAACATTATGTGTGTGTGCGTGGTATATTAAAATAAATATTTTTAATATATCAATATAAATGATCTATCTACCCTATAAATCTACGGTGAATCAATTATTAACTATAAAAATATTATTTAAAATATTCCAAAGTGTGATATAAAAATTTTGGTGTCATTAAATTCACCACATCTTCAAGGATTTTAATCCCAAAACGAAAAAACCAACTATAAGGGGTGAAGATACTGAGTACTCATCTTGTTATTATGCTCACACAAGATCTCATGGAAGATTACATTATTCCAACAAACAAGCACCAAGGGAATATCTTATTCTATAAGGACCTCTTCCTGATGATCTTGGAACACTAAACAAAACCCTAAAAACGAAACCCCACCCCCAATGACCATCTCGCTATGGATGATAACGTCTAACCCATCGTTCAAATATTTACATTGTTATGACACATGGAAAACATAGTGTTCCCAATATAACTATGATGGTAGATAAATGTGTTATTCCCCCTTAATATACCTTCACTTTAACTAAAAACTAGGCTAATGAATTTTGGAGGTAGCTTGTCACATTAACCTAATCTCCCCAATCCTCCCTAACGTGAGACCTCCTAGGTAAATCAGTATCACTTATGAAACGTAAATATTTCCATAATTGGTTCAAATAGGACTTCTGATAGCTCTGTAATATCCTCACCTAATCCAAGATGACCCACACCATCCATGTCATCAGTCACAACAACACTAATCCCATGAACATTACCTCCCTTGGATCTAACCAGTATACTGGTGACCTATATGATCTACCATTAATGGCCTTAAATGGTGAAATAATGATGGTTGAATGGTAACTATTTATATATAGAAATCTTTTAGGGGTAGATAAACCTCTCATATTCGGTCATATCCAAAAAATTAATCCTAAAGCATACACATTACACCTTTAATGGCCCACTCTATCTAGCTATCTTCTAAGGGTGAACCACTATGATGAACCACAATTAATTCTTAGAGGATTATTGTAAACCTTTCCATATTCATTATGTGATGTTGGCTTCACAGTTTTATATAATCATCAAAGAAACTCCATGAATCTAGACTACCACATGTACATAGAGGCATCCTAAGTCCTTCAATATGCTTTTATATAAGATGGCTAGGAGGTGAGATGACATAATGAGTTGATCTATGATTTCCCAGATAGATTCATGAACTCTCACTGATTGTAAACTTACCATCACTAAATACATAGATCCACCATACCCCTTATACTTCCATCATGACAGATTGACCTTCACCCATTAGTAGGTGATTTATCAATGGGTGAACTCAGCAACACACAACATCATTTATGGAAACCAAAATGAATGTTGAAGGTCCTAGTATATCCTCCCCACTCTTGGAAATACCGATAAAGGAAAAGTATGAAACTCACACATCACCACCTATCATATTGTGAATGGTAAAACCATCTATTCTTGGAAAATGGGTGACATTATATACACATTTATAATTCCATTAAGAGTATTTTATGTGGATATATTATCATGGAAGATATCTCTTTATATTTTTATACCAATAATTTAGGGTGAAAAAAATTATACCAAATCCAAGTCATGGGTCAGGAATTTTTACCCATGGAACATTAGATGCCATAAATCACAATAATTCACTTCCTACCTCTATATATGAACACATTAAATCCCATCTACATAGGCAATTCATTAAACTATGTACTAAAAACCCTCCTATGGTAGTATATAGATAGTGGCTCTCATCTACCACTACTACGACACCTATAAACCCCACTGACAATTAATTGTCGAAATAAAAGGATTCAATATTCGAGTACAAGTGGTCAGATTTTCCACAATCCTAGAAGAGTTAGACATAAATCTTCAATGAATTCCTTCCAACCCATGGAACCTTTGATCCCCAATCACGCACTTGGGTGGCACTCAATCTAGCACCACCTAAATTTTTTTGAGCCCACATCGAACCCCAATTATGAGATGACATGTCACTAGATGTGGACCTCTAAAATCCAAAACTGAAACTTTTATATCTTCCTATAAAGCTGGTGATCTCAGAGTGTGACCAAGGTCATCCAAAATTGTCTCACATGCTCATCCACTGACATCAAGTACACAAGGATGTCATCAATAAATACTACCATGAACCAATCCAAGAACGTATAAAATATCCAGTTAATAAGTATAATAAATATTATAGGGTATTTCAACACATCAAGGGTATCCCCAAGAGCATAAAGTAACTGTAGTGTCTCTAGAAACACACCATTGGTATATCATCCTCTTTATCCTAGAGATGGTGATAGCCCTTCCTAGAGTCCAAACACTGAGAACCACTTCCACCCTAAACAATGGTTGAATAATTATCCTTTCCTTAGAGGTGGATGGTATTTTCTAATAATTTAATAGTTATGGTGATGTTAATCCATGCATTACCATAAGATTATATCCTTATTTTCTTTTGAAAAACACTGGGGCTTCTTAGAGGAACGCACTGGGCATGAGAATACCCTTTCTCTACAAATACTTTAACTTCTCATTCATTAATTTAATCTCTCTGGGTTCTATATGATATGATGGCCTATATATCAGGGAAGTAATTGGGAATATTAATATGTAGTAATTGATCTCTCTGCGAAGATGTAATCTTGGAACATCGTCATAGAATAAGTCCTCATATTCTGAAACTACTATAGGAAGCTAAAATCTTGTAAAATATGATGCTATATAGTTCATAATATCCAACTAATCCATAATCAGATATATACTTCTATAAATAAGAATATAATTCTCTACCTATACTTACTTATCAACCTTAAAGAGAAATTATTTCCTACTAAATTAGATAATTATATTCCCTCACTAGTTACATTCATGCTGGGCATGGATTTTAGACAACTAGTCCATCCTAAAGAAAACATTTTAGGGACTGATCACCAATACAGAGATATATCAAATTAATATCCCCTCTAAGATCTAATTCAAACATAAAAATGATAAGCTTGATCATTAAACAATCCTGAACAGGTTTCTCTATGAACAAGTATTTAGTTAAATTATCCACTAGAAATTGTAGGTCTAAAACTAGAGACGTGGTATGGAATGAGTGGTATGTTCCTATTTCTAACAAAATTGATGCTATGGTAGAGGGGAAATAGTTCAAACTTCAACTTACACCTAGATATTCTGGGTTATTTGTCTCCATAACATGAAGATATATTTACTCATAATCATATGTTATCCAAAATATGGTTATCTTTGATACCTTAGAACTTAAAAAAGGTCTTGAATATAAAAAATTAAGGAACTCATTTTCTATACCTCAATAAAACCCACTTTGGGTGGCAATGACATTCAAACATGGAATTAAAATGTTTTACAAGAGAACACATATTGGTGTAGTCATTTTATATCTTAATTGCATGCTTGAAGCCACATCAAACATCACTATCATAGAGATCCACAAATGCCCTATGTTTCTGTGGATAATTCTCCACTAGGACCACTATCTAGAAGGGTATTATCCAAGAAGAATAATCATACCATATATACTATAAAATCCTCTACACATTAAGGAGGGGGTATGGCTCCCTTGAATATGGGTGTATCTGAATTTTAAGCTCATGCAATACACTGAGAATAGGTGTTTCATCTTTTGGTATAGCCAAAACCAAATTATGATCAACCTAGAATCCAAAAAAATCATCAGATGTGGGTAAAAATAATACTCAATGGGTGGAGGCACTACTCACTATACACATGGTGGTACCTCCTAAGGCATGGGTCACTATGATAAAGCCTCATCACTAAGAAGATCATAATTGCAATCCTGTTATGAGATCCTAGTTGGCTATCATTGTAGGGATATCTAGAAATATCCAAGATGCTCCTTGGTAAAATGAGAATATATGTGGAGGTAACTCCATAAGGACATGGAAACCATTACTGATTCCTACATTCTTCATGTACCATTTATTTCCCTACAACCTATGCCTATATTTTTTGAGTTGATAAGAATGTTATCAAATTCACAGGGAATGGATACTCTAACCGCCACCCTAACTCTATGCTCCCTACCAAGTGATTCAAACATAAGACACTTTAAAACTATTTTCCTAGTTCTCAAACCAAACCACACATCTAGAACATATTCAAAATCCATTCCTAATTTAAAAATCATCTCATAATACTCTATCAATATAATAGCCCTAAACAAGTACTTCTAGATCTGGTGTTGAAAATATAAATATTACATTTCTGGATTCGATACTGATGAATGTGACCCATTTTTTCCATCTAAAACTTACAACATCAAAAGTATATATTAGATCAATTATACACCCATGGACCTTTTATCTTTCTCATTTTATATAATTTGGGCAAACTCTTATATAATAAATATTTGTGACTTCAAGAAATTTTCATTCCCATTATACCCATATATTAATATACCATATTAAGACTTCAACATCTTCTAAAACATTTGTCACATATAAAACCTTTATAGATGCAATTCCTTTAAAATAATTTTCCTTAACATGGGGAATGTGAAACATGATAAGGGTGACCTAAAATGTTTAGAAAGGGTAAATATAACTATTAAGAATTCAATGTTATTGGTGTGAATAAGATAAGCATAAGGGAATGAGGACAAAATCAAGCTACATGAGTGTAACATAAGAGAAATAATATCCATAAAACCTATATCAATAAAAATTTGGCATGTAATAATCATTTAACAAAGGCAAGATCCCAAATAATCTATACTCATGAGACATGTTATGTAAATTTTGATCAAAGGAATCATTAAAAACCCATATCAAGCATAAAAGAATCATGTTGAAATCTCGGGACAATATATTCCTATAACCCTTAAAATTTGGAATAACCATACAACAGACTTCCAATATAATTTTATGGAGAATATAATCATTACCCATTACATTGGATATCTATAATGGGTCTCACCCATCGTATAATCTATATCAATCTCACCAATTTTTAATGTAATATAATGGGGTCTACCCTTTATATAAGCTATATCGAGTTATCCCGTGAGCTATAATGGGCATCAAACCTTCATAAACAATATCAAAGAACCATAAAATAAATAAATTAATTAGATAATTCATCTCATTATAAAAATCAATGAAACATCCATTATTCCTTTTATAACTTAATCAACCCATATAAATGGTACGTGTTCTATAACAATATCTTTGAAATAGTCATAATATATCCAGAGATTGAATAAATATTGTATCATTACAAAATATACATTCCATAAATAACATTAAGGGTTTTTTAAATTGATTAATGGAAATACCATTAAATTTTCATTAAAAATATTATTGTGGAGAACAAACTTTTCACTTTGAAAATTAATTTTTCAAACTAAATATTCACAAAGTATTATCAAAATAAATTTCTTTGAAAATATCCTCAAAAAAATATAAATAAATTTTCAAATAAAATAATGGTCATGATGGTGGGTAATTTTCTTTTCATGTTTTAGATGATAAAAAGTAAACATTATTTTTAAATATTTTGTAATGGGAGTAAAAAGTTACCCATTTGGAAAACGTTATGAAATTTCCTTTTTAGAAAATTTTAATATAAGGGAAAAAATAATTTAAAATATCTTCAAAAAACAATTTATGTTGATAAAATAATTTTTTTGGAAACCTTTCATAAAACATGGATACTAAAGTGAAAGATTTCTAATCTAAAGAAAGTTACAAGATTGGTATCACATACAAACAATATTCAAGATGATTCATTAATTAATAAGTGAGGAAATGAAATCTAAACATGTAAACCAAATTCAAAACCAAATTAATATAAAAGATATTTGGTTCAATAAAATAATAACATATTATTTTTTCTAAAGGAGCCTTGAACATAAACATTCTCAAAAATGAAGGAGATTATAACATAAAGCATTTTACACATTATTAACTTTTCAATGGTTAGATCTATGAGGTAATAAATTCAAATTAAACTTTATGTATCATGAATATAAGGATATTCAAGAAACAAAATGTCAACGGGGTATTATGTAACACCATAATCTTCCATGGTATGTTTTTTCTTAGTAATTCAATAGCTTTCGCTACACACAACACCAAGTTTGAGCGCAGCATGGCCTATCAAACTAGCAATTTAAAAAGAATTTATGAATAGTTTTAACCAAATTATTGAATTCCATAAATTAAATATAATTTTAACATTCATATTAAGTGTTTCTTAAATATAATATAAGGAAAATTCCATTTTTTAGATAAAACAAGTATTTTTCCAAAAATACAATTTTTCCGCCTTTTAATGGTGAACACATTTTAAATCCAATATTTGAAACTTTTATATATTCAATTTGAAAAAAAATTAAATTATTATTTATAATCAAGACATAAAAAATTAATTTGTAAATTATTTGGTGTTTTTCTGATAACATTCATATTTTAATTAATAATGAAAAATAATGCATTTTAACTCAAAACTTCCTTTTCATATAATTTATTTATATAGTTATATTGTCATTTTAATTGATTTTAAATTGTAATGGTATTATTTTTTTATATTTTAATCCATTTTTTTCATTAGAATTAATTTAACATCGAAATTGGACTTAAACACATGTCAATCTATTGACAGTTTTACTTCTTAAAAACTCGCCTTTTGGTTTTCACAATGGGGATTAATTTTAAATTAATATCTTCCAATTATGTTTTTTAATGTATAAAAATGGATTCCATATTTTTAATTATATGTTCCAAATTATGTAAATATGTAGCTTTTATTTTTTAACATTGAAAATAGTAGCTTCACTAATTATTTTTATTTACCATGGTTAAAGTGCACATCAAGTAAATAAGGCTAAAAAACAATATTATAACAATATAGAACTACCATAACACATGTCTTAATCATATTGGATGTTATATTGTCGAACATGATCATCCTTATGTCTACTTTAGGACCCCATGAAGACACTTCGGTGTGATAATGGCCGTTTATAATGTTTAATTTTAAGAAAAGGGAAATATAACATTAACATGTATATCCTAAATAAAACAATTTTAATTTGGTTTACATAAATTTTTTTCTTTAACACTAAATAGAAATTAGAAATACAAAAATATGTCATATATTTTGGTATTTTATTTATAATTTTTAGAAATTAAATAAATAAATTTATTTATGACACAATGATGATCGAGTGATTACCTTATTAATGAATGACTAAAATAAATGATATTATAATTATTAAAATAAATTTCATTTTATCTTTTTGATGTCATACACGAATTTTATGGATAAAATTGACATGTTAGGTATAATTTAATGTTTTTTCGAAGGAATCAAGTTGATATGACTTTAACAAAAATAAATTACTGAATATTGTCAAAATTGACATAAATGAATTTAAAAACATTTATTAAAAGATATAATAATCATAAAAATATAAGATTCATACAAATCACTTATATAGTGTTCAATAATTCATTAATTATCCACTTTAGGTTCTATAAGAATTTTATAGTAACTATATTAACAATATAGTATAAAAATACAAGAAGATATGGTACGAGTTAATGTATTTAACAAAGGGTTAATGCCAAAAGGTAAGATTAAATTCATGACCTAAACTCAACTAAAGCCTATTGGTTGAAAATATTTATACCCATACTCATTTATCCTTGAAATAAATAACTTTTTATCCATTATAAATTGAAAAGAAATTTATAATAAATTAATATTTCAAGATTTTCCGAAAGTGCCCCTCACCTCTCTTATAAAATGGTACTTATCCTTCTCTTTTATTCAAACCTCCAAAGCCATTTGTATTAGCCAAACCAAATCAAAAACTCCTACCAAATTCCACAACTTCATTCTATAGGCAACCATTTGGGTATAAAACCAACATATGGAATCATTTTGTGCAAATTGAAAGGAGACACCCGAAGTTGAGGTAATTGTTTTATCCCTTCTTTCAAATTTATTTTCTTATTCTACTTCCTCTTACTAAGTTGTTACCATACTAAAATAATAACTATATAATCTAATATATGATGATATTTTTTTTAGTATTATGGTACATTCATATTCCGCATTTTACTCATCCTATGAAAAATAATATCTCCATGCGTGTGTACGTACGACTTACCGTCTCTACGCCGTGGTGAAAACTATTTTTCATCTATAATTTATTTCTATGGGTATAATGATGAATATAAATGACTTTAATAATAAATAAATCATGATATTATTTATTTAAAATTAATATTCCTTCAAATTCCATACCATTTAACCAGTAAAGAAATGATACCGTCGCTCGTGCGTACGTATGGCTTACCATCTCCACGACATGATGAGATTCATCTTCCACGTTCACCATCCAAGAATGATTATAAAAATAAATATTAAGAATAAGTATAAAATATATGAAATAATAATTCTACAAGAATATATATATATATATATATATATATATATATATTGAATCCAATTACTTCCACTCAATATGATAAAAAAATGAAACAACGTTCATGTATACATATGGCCTACCATCTCCATGAACAGTTAATTACATTTCATATATATATTTATATTATTTATTTGTATATTATGAATATATATGATATATAAATCATGTTATCATGATATAGGTAATACGATCAAGAATAACAAGTCAAAACACATGCGATAAAGAAAGTGATTATTGCCTGAAACGCTACATTTTCTTGTAATTGTTAATAAATGAGAAATATAAAGACATAAAACAATAAAATATGATATCATGAATATTATTATGATTCTTTTATAAGTTAATAATATGTTCAAAACCATTATATATAATTTTCAGACACATACATATAGTATTGGACTTAAGGTAAGGGTTAATTCTTCAATCTCATTTATTTATCTGAGATTGTTTATATGTAAGTATCTACTGGGGAATATTTATCATTCACATCCATGAATCATAAAAATAAATTTTAAAACATTTTAAATATTTCTATAAAAAAATTTAAAGTCATTTTATCCCATTTTTGAGTTTTTATAAAATGTTTTTAAAGGAATCTTTCCATCTCTTTCCAAACAAGGTAATTTATGCATTTTTTGGAAGTTTAAGAAAATAATGTTTTTTAACATATACAGTGTGAGAGGCTATATTTCTCTATTATAAAGTCTTAAAATTTTTAATCTTACCTTACAAACATTCATATTTTTTAAAAGGAATTTTTTTCTTTTATGATTATGTAGTCTTCAAAATAATTTCAAAGTAAAAAAGCGATATTTCTCTCAAAGAGTTTTAAGGAATTTATTAAATTATTTTCATCTATGTCAACATAATTAGTTGGGTTTTATGCTTATTTTATGTTTATTTATTATGATAAAATATTCCATATTGTATTGAAGGGTTTATGATATGTTTGAAAATGGGTGTGTTGTGTTTATACCATTCATGGTTTATAGTTAAAGTATTAACATTTCATATGCTAGTTTTAATATGAATATTTATGTTATGTTTAACCCTTTTCATAGGAGGAATGCATTAGACTTAGTAAGTGATGGGCATGGCCCACTATATCCCCTCGTTTCATAGGTATGCATCATGAGGCAAACTAGCATCCTAGCACAAGGCCTTGACATAATATTTATGTATGGTCTTTGAACAAGGCCTTGACGTAGTGGTTATAATGTCCGACATTATGAATTCCCTTGTTATGAGATTAGTTATTGATATTATATGTGATTATTCAACCAGTAGAATACCCATGTAAATGTTTAAATAGAATTATTTGATTTATTATTTCCATATTATGATGAATATATTATTTTAAAAGGATTTTGTTTTTGTTTTGTACCTTTCCTTAAAAGTTTATTCTTAATTTTGATAGGTTCTTCTATATTATTTATCCTTAACGAGCATATGAGATCACCCCTTTCTTATGTTTTATTTTCCCAAGATACCAATAAGTGTTTTATGATTGATATGAAGGGTTAATTTAGGGTAATATTGGACTTCTAAAAAGATTATCTATATTGTAGTTTAGGTTTTTAATTGTAATGTAAGGTTGATGAATGTAATATATTTTCCAAGACTGCAAAACTGACTGGTCCTTTGGTACATGATTACTTGTATCATGCCAATTTATTAAAATAATTCACTAGCTCAAGGATTCTAGGGTCAGGGCATTATAGTTGGTATCAAAGAAAGTTTAGAAACAACATTGGAAATAGATTTAGAAAACATAGGTTAGGGATCATAACCCTAAGATATACTTTTAGGATAAGTATATAAGAACCCCTAGAATTTTGGTAAAGCAGGGATTACATGAATATTATAATAAATACATCCCTATTTGGATACTACAAGTTTATTTGATTCTCGCACATATGTACCTAGGGGTGAAAACTTTGACAAGGTGTTCTGGGCTTGACTTGGAGTAGCCTGGTATACGACAACGGTCCATACCACGCACCTAGTTTGACACACCTGGGGGATTTTATTTGGATAATTCATATTTTATTTAAAACCCATTTTTAAGGATTTATGAGTAAATATGTCCTCAAAGGAACAATATTTATGATTTTGTATTAGATATGCATAATTTTTTCAATTTATGTCACTAGTTTGTAATTATTGATTATGATTCATAACCTAATCTAGTGTATGTCATTGTTTAGAAATAGAGCCTAGTAAAAGGAATGGAAGTTGTATCAATGCATATAATACATGTAGTGATCTATCTCTTATGCATGATAATTATTGTGGAGATAGAGATGAAACTAGTGATAAATAGATTATAATCGTACTGGGATAGGTGACTTAGGTTATGAATAACAACCTTACTCGTATCGAGCACTCTCATATACAATACAGAGGATCAATGTTAGACCATTTCATGAGACAAAAACCTTCAACATTCAATGGGACTACAAATCCATTTTTCGTTGAGAAATGGATAAGTTCTTTAGAGAAAATATTTCTTGCTTTTGGATGAAACTAAATGGAGAAAGTTTTCATGGCTGTTTACCTTCTCTTAGGATATGAAGATCAATGGTGGTTATTAATTAAATACGTGAAAGAGGATAACGTAGTAGAAAATATGGAATAGAGAGAGTTTAAAGAAATTTTCTTATAGAAATAATTTTCTCGTGAACAATGAGCTGATATGAAAAGGAAATTTCTAAGTCTGAGGAAAAAGGATGATGAGAATTTTGAAAATTATGAGGCTAACATCACAAGGTTATAAAGACATACTACATACTACATACATAACCCAATAAGTAATATTGATATATTCTTTGATGTGTTAAAACCATTTCTCAAACAGGAAGTAGTCTCACAATCTTTCTCATTATGAGAAGATATTGTCTTATGTGTCATCATAATATAAATAGAATTATCTATGTCTTATGAAATTAAAGAAAAGTAAGAGAGGAAGATAATGGTGGAGAAAGAGACAGATAAAGGGAAGAAGATAAATAAAAATTTTCCCTTATGTGATAATTGTAGGAAGAAACACCCTGGTACTTTCCTGAAAATAATGAGAGTTTGTTAAAAATGTGGAGAAAAAAGTCACCAGACTCATGATTGTAAGGGAAATAAAAACACTATGAAATTATATAATTGTAAAGATATGATATATTGTGAATATTATTGTCCAAAGTAATGAGGAAATATATCTCAGAAGAATAAAATGAATCAAGGTCAAGCTTATGATGTTACTACTATTGAAGTGGAATGATTATTATTTTTTGGATTCAAGAATTATATTCTTGTTATAAGAAGAATGTGATATATATAGGGATTATAATAAAATACCTTTTTTTCATTAAGTTTTTAATATGATGAAGGTAAACTTATATTTAGAATGTGACAATAATAGCAAAATTAATTTGTTTGGGGAATATGATGTTACAATTGATTTTGGGAATTTAGAGACCTTTTAGAAAGAGTTTGGATAGAAGTATTTTGGATAACTCTAAAGGTTGGAATGAATTTATTTGAACATTGGATATTATTTTTTAAGGTTAAAACATTTTATAATATTATTTCTATAATATTATAATAAAATTTTTTTAGAAAAAGGATAACTCGTAGGTCGGGAAATAACCCGTCGTGTCGAAAAAGGCTACAGGAATAGAACCCACAAATGAAGTGTGACAAGGATTTATCACACACCATTATCCTACATGAAGTACCTGTTTATTATAAAATAGTTTATTATTTAAATGGTATAAGTTTATATTTTTATCCTTATACGATTAAGATAAATAAAAGATATTTTGATTTTATTATTTTTTGAAGAGAAAGATGAGTTTGAGGTATTAATTAGTTAATGAATTAAACTCTAAATGTAAATTAAGTATGCTTCCTGGTGTTATAATTCTGTAAATTAAATTAATTCTTTAACTGTATGGAAAATATTATAAAACCAAAAAAAATTCCTATTACATTCTTTTATGATGAATCAAATGGACCCTGGGATCATCACAGATTTATACCTTTATAGTAATTAAAATATTCCTAATCATATTCTCTATCGCTCTTCATTAGAACATGATCATTAGTTTTTTCTTCCATATCCATATTTTCTTACATAGAATCATATTATATGTTATCTATGGTGACCTTCATACTTCCCTTTATTTATTTTAAAAAGGAGGTCTCATTAATCAATTATCGATGTGTGATTTTAATAAATATATTTTCAAAAGTCCAACACATAGTTTTTGGTTCTGAGTTTAAATTGAGAGAACTAAATTTATAGAAATAGGGGATATTGTAACACCCCATGCTTCTATAGTACGCTTCTTCTTAATAATTCAATAGTTTGTGCTACACAAAACACAAAGTTCGAGTGCACCATGACCTATCAAACTAGTCGTTTAAAAAGTAGTTATAAATTATATTAACAAAATTTTTAATTTAATATATTCCATATAATTTTAAAATTTATATTATGTGTCTATTAAACATAATATAAGGGCGAATTCAATTTTTTAGATAAAAGAAGTATTTTTCAGAAAATACTGTTTTACACCTCTTAATGGAGAACCCTTTTTAAATCCAATATTTGAAAATTTTATATATTAAAGTTGAAAAAAATGAAATTATTATTTAGAATATATACATAAAAAATAATTTTGGATAAATTTTTAATGTTTTTCTGATAATATTCATATTTTAAGGAATAGTGAAAAAGTAAGCATTTTAACCCCAAGCTATCTCTTCATATAATTTATTTATATAGTTAGAGTGTATTTTTAATTTGTTTTAAAGTTTAATTGGATTAATTTTTTATCATATAATCCATTTTTGGTTATTGGAAGTCATTTTAAATCAAAATTTGACATAAACACAAGTCAATCTTTTGATAGTTTTTACTTCTTAAATACCAGCATTCTAGTTTTGACAATAGGAATTAAATTTAAAATAATTTATTTTAATTATATGTTTTGTATTTAGAAAAATGGATTCCATATTTGGAATCATAAGGTCCAAATTTTGTAAATATATACCTTTTAGTTTTTTTACATTATTAATAGTAACTTCGGTAATTATTTTTATTTACCATGGTTAAAGGGTAAATCAGGTAAATAATGGAAATAAATATTATTATAATAATATAGAACTAACCTACACACGTCCTAATACAATTGTATGATATATAAACAACTATTATCATCCCTAGGTCTATTTTAGGACCCCATTAATCCACTTGGGTGTGGTAATGACCTTTTATAATGTTTAATTTAATAAAAAGGTAAATATAACCTAAAGATGTATCTCATAAATAAAACAATTTTAATTTGGTTTCTATAAATGATATATTAGACCAAAAATATCCATTATAAATTTAAAAAATTTCATACATCAAGGTATTTTTTTAAAATTTTTATACATTAAATAAATAAATTTATTTATAAAATAATGATGATGCAATGATTACCTTATTAATGAATCATTGAAATAAATGATTCTATAATTATTAAAATAAATTTAATTTTAGATTTTTTATTGCATCCACGAATATTTTGGAAAAAATATATTTTTTATTGATTAGTTGGTGATTTTTTTCAAATGAATACAGTGTCTATGACTTTAACAAAAATAAATTACTAAATAGTGTCAAAATTAACATAAATTAATTTTTTAAAAAAACACTATTTTTTAAATGACATAATAGTAATAAAAATATATGATTCATAAAAATGAATTATATAGTGTTAAAAATTTTATTAATTATCTACTTGATCTTCTCTTGGTATATTATAGTAACTATATTTACCATATAGTATAAAAATACAATAAGACGTGGTAAGAGTTAACTTATTTAAGTAAGTGTTAAATACAAAAGATAAAGATAAATTCCAAACCTAAAACTATCTAAAATCTATTTATTGAGATGATTTCAACCCATAATAATATTATCATAGAAATAAATAACTTTGGAGCCATTATAAATTGAAAATAATTTTATAATAAATTAATATTTCAAGACTCTCCAAAAGTACCCCTCACATCTCTTATAAAAGAGAACTTCTCCTTATCTTTTATTCACACCCCCAAATCCCTTTAGATCGGCAAATAACTGCCCAAATCACCTCCCAAATTCCATAAATACATCTTATTGGCCTTAATTTATGTATAAAATTAACTTAAGGAGTCCGTTTGTTCAAAACAAAAGGGGACACCCAAAATAGAGGTAATCGTTTTATCCCTTATTTTAATTTTTTTCTCTTACTATACTTTCTTTTCCTATGTTATTACCATACTAAAATAATAACTACAAAATATAATACATGTTGATATTTTTTTATGATTACGGTTCAACCATATTCCTCCTTTTACGCATCCAATGAGAAACAGTATCCCCATGCGTCCATATGTACGACTTATCGTCTCCACGTCGTGGTGTAAACTGTTTTCATCTATACATTTTTTAAAAGGGTATAATGATGAATATAAAGGAATTAAATAATAAATATACCAAGATATTTTTATGTAAAATTCATATTCCATACAATTTTACAATAAAGTAAATGATATCGTTGCTCGTGCGTACATACGACTTACCGTCTCCGTGGCTTGATGAGATTCATCTTCCACGTTCACTATCTAAGAATGATTATAAAAATATATATTAAGAAAATTTATGAAATATATGAAATAATAATTATTCTATAATAATATATATTTATGTACATATAAGTCATTCACTAACTTCCAACAAATATGATAAGAAAATGAAAACTGCATTCATGCGTACGTACGACCTATCGTCTCTATAAACAGTGTATTCCATTTCATATATCTATTTATTATATATTTTTATATTATAAATATATATTATTTATAAATAATTTTATCATTATTTATTTAATATTATCAAAAATAAAAAGTCAAAACACATACAATAAATAAAGATATAATTTCCTAAAACGTTGCATTAACAAGGAATTGTTAGTAAATGAGTAATATAAAATCATAAACCAATCATATATGATATCATAAATATTATTATGATTCAAGTAAAGGTTAATAATTTCTTCAAAACCATTATAAATGAGATTCAAACACATAAAAAGAGTATTAGACTTACGTTAAGGGTTGATTTGACAATCTCATTTATTTATCTACAATTGTTTATACGTAAGTATCTACATGGAAATAATTATCATCGATATCTATGTTTCATAAAAACACATTTTAAAATATTTTAAATATTTATCTAAAATTGATTAAAGTCATTTTTCTCGTATTTTACTTTTTATAAAACGTTTTTAGAAAAAAAATAGTCTCATTCCAAACAAGGTACTTTATACCCTTTTCAGAAAATTAGGGGAAAATGTTTTTTAACTTATACGGTGTGAGATGCTATTTTTCGCCATTATAACAACTTAAAATTTTGAATCATTAATTATTATCTTATAAGGTTATTTTAAAAGGAAATGTTTTCTTTTATAATCATGTGGGATTCTAAATGATTTTAAAGTAAAAAAAAGATATTTCCTATAAAGAGTTTTAATGAATTTATTAAATTAATTTCATATATGTCAACATCCTTTTTTGGATTTTATGCTTATTTGAGGTTGAATTGTTATGATACAATATTCCATATTTTATTGAATGTTTTAGGATAGATTTTAATATTGATGTTCTATGTTTATATCATTCATGGTTTATGGTTGAAGATTTAACAATTCATAATCCAGTTTTAATACGAATTTTTATGTTACGTTTCACCCATTTCATAAGAGGAATGCATTGGACTTAGTAAGTTAAAGGTGGGGCTCTTATAGCCCATCGATTATTTGGTAGTCCAAATGAGATAGACTAGTGTCTTGTATCAAGGCCTTGATAGGAGAAGGATGTTGGTTATGAAATTAATATAATAAATGCTAAGTATATTGTAAATAATTATTATATTATATTATCATGATTGAATAATATTTTATGAAGGTGGAATGTTAAAAAAAATGAAAATGCTCAGTTAAGAATGATACCTCTTCTTTGAACCACCTCTTTAAGATTATAACTAAATCCTTATTATATTAGATTTATGATAATAAAAATGAATTTAAGAAATGGATATTGATATAATTAAGATATTTTGGAAGATATTAATAGAAACAAAAGTCCATTATGAATAAAATAGTATATGGGTGGCCTTTTATAAGTGGGGGAGATGACATGCTTAGAATTTTTAAAAAGAAAGAATTATACCCATGTTCTACACATTATAAAAGGATGAAAATGGAAAATTATCGAAACATAGATGATTGATGGATAAAATATTTATATAAAATATATTTTATACATGTTTTAGGTTATTTTAACCCTTATCTTTTTATTTTAACCCCCAGTAAACATGTTTTAACCTTAACTGTGACAAAAGATTGTAACAGTTTTCACTATTCATTATGAATAAATTATGTTTAACAAATTATAAAATATAAATTATGATTATTATAAATATTTAATCTATTTTACAAAATTATGTTTATATATGTGACTGAATTTAATTTAAAATCATACCCACAAACACGGTGAAAAACGGGGTTTTCAAGATATGTAATTTTCATGCATAATATGATCTTATACTAAATCTTTGACTTGAACCATAATTATGAGAATTTAAATTCACACACACACACATATATATAATTTAAATCATTCCTCGTTAGGTTTTATTTTAATTAATTAAAATGGTGAAACATTAGGCACTTTAAAACAGTGTTTATAAAAATATATTTTTAAAGCAAAAAATAAACTTATACTAAAATAATGTATGAAGATGATTAAAATTTAAATAATTGGATTAAATATGACTGAATTATACATATGTTACATGAAATAAAATTTAATTAATAATGGGTATTTTAAATTATTCAATTTATTGAAAATAAATGACAGTTTTAAAGTAATAGTTATTTTTCACTATTCATTGAAAAATCAATATGTGATGAAAAAGTTACAAAATTTCACCCTAAGATAATTGTTATATGATGAAATAAAAAGTTTATTAAATTTTATAAAATATTTTTTTTTAAATTTTAGTAAATTATTTATAATATTTTCACAGGATAAATAATAAAAATCATTTTTAAAGAAAACAAATTTTTTATTAAAAAAGTTTCATTACTAAAAAATGAATAATCATTTCCTAAGACTTTAACAAGAGATATATTTTGAGTATGAATTATATATATATATATATTATAAATTATTTATTTTTATTCATACACATAAATTTAATGGATATGTTATAATGGTTATATATTTCACGAGTCTTTTAAGCTTGTTATTGCATGTCGTATACACTATCGAACATAATTTTCTTATTTTACATTTTGGGGGTGTTACATTCCCCCCCCCCCTTTAATAAAATTTTCCTTCATAATTTGAAATTGAAATATATAAATTGGGGTTTTAAATTTCAAAATACCTTTTGGAAATCCCACATTGTAAAAGGGTAAATAAAAATTCTACTGGGAAGAGAGAGATGGAAGTATGAAGGCAATCTAAAATAACACCTAACAATGTTTCTAATTTGGAAAACATTAGTGGTAAGTTATTATATGGACATTGAAGAAAATATTAATTCCAAAATAATGATTTATAGTGTTATATATCATTTATCATATGAAATTTAATGGTCATGAGAAGTTTAACAACCACAAAACCAAAAATCAATGAGGTTTGAGAAAGACCATTGATTTATTGAATAAGAATGTAACGGTATAAAATTTTTATTTCAATAAACTTTTTTAATATTTGAATAATTATTTACCATCTTGGCCAAAAATATTAGGAAGTAAACTTACATAAAAATTATAATTTCATCCTTTAATTAATTTCCACCATAATCTCTCGTTTTTTTCTCTAAATAATGAGTATTCATAATGAAATTTTCATGCTTGAATAAAAAAACAAACTTTTAAAGTAACACATAACCCTAAAAGAGATAAAAATATATTAATAAAATCCTTATAAATTAACCAAAACTTAAATTTCTATCACATGGTAAGATAATTTACAAAATTAATAAACCATCAAATGATTAAATAGAACATTAATCTCTAATGTAAAATAGTAATACCCAAAGTTCAAAATAAATCATTCCATAAATAATGAACCTTAAAATTATTAAAAATATTCCTCACCAAGTTTTAAACCTAAAAATTATAAATGTTTGATCACTTATTCATCCATGATAAATTTATCATTTATCTCCAAATAACATCAATCACTATTAATGTATCATACCAAAAATATATTTTCTATAATCATATAATCTTCAATATATGATAATCATTTACATAAATAACCCAAATCACCATAAATTCATATTAAAATCATATTTTCTTCCCAAGTAAAATTCAAAAAATATTCCTTAAATAAAATTCAAAAATGTTCTATTTACCTTAATCATATAAGATTCATAATAGTGAATTACCTAATCACGAAATCACCTTTCTATCCCACCACTTAAAACATAAAATAGAATTTATAAGGATTGAACTTATGATTAACCTTAATGTTATAAAAATATATAGTATAAAAATTTCATAATCACAAAATTTGTTTAAACCCTGCTTCGATTCCAACTATAATAGACTCAAACTTGGACTTCATGTTTCGATACTAAAAATATGAACTTTAAAATTTTGGATTTTATATTGATTAATGTGACCCAGTTTTTTCCATAAAAAAATTATAATATAAAAATGATATATTTGATAACTTACAGACCCAATGACCATTTAGGTTTATATTTTTGTATAATTAGGACAAATTAAAACATAATCAATATCCATGACTTCAAGAGAGTATCATTCCCAATATAACTAGTTTTCATAATCCATATTAAGTCTTCAACATATCCCACAAAATTATTCATATAAAAACCATAGTAGACATATATCATATAAAATCACTATTCATAACCTTAGGAATATGAAACATAATAAGGTTGAAGTAGAGACTCGAAGCTTAACGTACATGTACATTTCATTACTTTTGCGGAATACTTAGTACATAACAAAAACACACACACAAGGACCATAATAGTTTAGTGTATTTGGAAACTCGAACTATAATCTTCTAATCGTGGTGAAAGATCTTCAACATCTCCCATAAAGATCTTCCTTTTTTTACCTAAAACCTTTCTTTATATCCTGGGAAAAGAAAGAATAAAAGGGTGATCTCAAATGCTCTGTAATGGTAAACAAAAGTAATATCAATCACATCATATTCATAAGAACATAACATTTTGGAAATCATACCCTGAAAAAGAGAGCATAATTTCATAACATGGGATAAATCATAGAAGTGAAATGAAATACCAATAATCATAACTTAAAACATGAAACGTTGTGGCATACACACATAATCATAAAGAATCATTTCTTATTAGCCAAGACTCATTGCCAAGACTATCTTAGTGGACAAAGTCCATTTTTGAACCGAGTTCACTCCTCGTTTCAGTCCTGTTTCACTGAACTGGTATAACCTGCCATTCCAGCCATGTCTATCTCATAGATATAAAATCTTTACCCAATGAATTGGAGGGAGATATAGGTCCCACACATCTCATAATGATACCATTCTTATATGTGCCACAAAATCATAAATCATACATCATTGCATAACCCATATAATAAAAATGGGATTCTTAAACAACATGACATCATAAAACAATTCATATAAGATAAAAGAATTCATAAAAATAATTCCATCACAACATAATCAAATAAATGTAAAAATAGGGATATAAAAAGAACCCTATATTATCTTAGATGAAAAATAATTTTGATAAAACACTTGAACTCTATTCTTGAGGAAAATATCCTTTCTACTTCAAAAACATTTTCCTTTCTTAACATGTCATACAATTTTAAACTAAAAGAAGTTGATTAAAAATAAACTTGAAAACTTGTAAAGTAAGCTTCTTGAAAATAATGTTTTAAAAACATATTCATGCCGTTTAAGTTAAAAAAAACATTCTTTCTGTACTTTTGTCGGAAAAGTCAAAAAGTACCTCGTACGAAAAACGACAAAATATTCCTTTCATATCTTTTACTAAAAACTCACCGAAGGGTAAAATTGGATTTAAAAAATTGTAGGTGGACGAAAATAGTATTACATATTGAGGAAACATGGATGTGGATGATAAAATATACCCCAGTAAATACCAAAGTATAAACAATCTCGGATAAAAATGAGACTGTGATATTTCCCTTACCTTAGGTCCGATTTGCTTCGTAAGTGTCCGAACCTCATGTATAATGATTTAGATAATGTCATTGACTTAATCAAGAATCATACTCATTTTTATGATATCCTATATGGTTCACTTATGACTTTATATTACCCGTTCTTTTGTAAATTACATGTTAAAGAGCGTTTTGGGTAAAATTATTTCATTTGTCATCCGTGTTTTGACTTGTAATTATTCATTTGATTACTTAGATCATGATTACTTAATTCAATAATATAAAACATGATTTATATATAATATATATTCAGAATATACATATATATAATAAATTAGTAAATGTAAATAAATACACCGTTCATGGAGACGGTAGGCCGTACGTACGCATGAACGTTGATTTCGTTTCCTTATTTAGTTGAATGGAATTAAGTAGATGAAATACAAATATATACACATATATCCAGTATCATTTTTATGTCATATATTTCATGATTACTTATTATATATACTTTATAATCATTCATGAATGGTTAACGTGGAGAATGAATCTCATCGCGTCGTGGAGACGGTAGTCCGTACGTACGCACGAGCAATGATATCATTCTCATGATCGTGGAATTGTATTGGAGTGTATGTATACTATTTCAGAATCAATATAACTTTACAATAATAATATATAGTTATTATTTACACCATTATACCCATCCAAGTAAGGTGGTGGTGGAAAATAGATTACACCATGGCGTGGAGATGGTATTCCGTACGTACGCACGCGTGGTGATTTCATTTTCCATAGGAAGGATAGATGGTGAAATAGGGTTGTTTCATACTTATAATAACAGATCAGTATATGAGTGATACTTATGTTATTACTTAATAATGAAACAAACTAAGAAGAAGAAGTGGAAGAAGAAATAAAGTTGAAAGTATTGGTAACGGACATTACCTCTTCTTTAAAGCGCCTCTTTGAGTGCTCCTCTAAGGGCACTAACATTGGTCTTTGAAGAAGACCAGGACCTCTATGATGTTTCTAGGGAAGTGGAGAAGAGAATTTGTCAGGGGTTGTCCGAGCATGAAGGCTCAATGTGGTGTGAGGAAGAGAGGGAGGAGGTGCCCTTTTATAAGGGAGGAGAGGGGCACCTTTGGAAAAACTAAAAATATTATTTTATTATAAATCCATATTCGGTTTTAAATAGCTCCAACTTGATTTATTTAAAAACTAAGGTGGGTATGGGTATAAAGCCTCTCACCCAATATAATTTAGGCAAGTTTAGGTTCCTATTTTAACCTTATCATTTATATTTAACTTTAAGTTAGATAATTTTACTTTTACCGTGTATTTTTGTGTTCTTACACTATAAGGTTAATAAACTTACTATCACAAGCCAAAATAACCCCAAGTTGTTTATTATTAATATATATAAACTTATATAACTCATTTAGGAGAACCTTAGATTTTTATGAATAAAATAACAATTAATAATATAATATATGTTTTAAAAACTATTTTATATCAATTTTGACACTATTTAGTAATTTATTTTTTTGAAAATCATAACAGAATGATTTGTTCGAAAAAATTTACTTAAATTAATAATAACATGTCATATTAACATAGAAAATTAGTGTAATTCATAAAAAGTCTCAAATTACATTTATTTGGGTATTTATAACATCAATTATATCAATATTTCATTAATAAGATAATTACGGAATCATATTTGTGTCATAAATAAATTAACTTATTTAAAGTCTAAAAATTTCAAATAAAATATCATTATGTAGGAAATATTTTTATCTTTCTAATGGATATTTATAGTCGAATTTACCTTATGTATAACCCTATATTATAAATGCTTTAGTTATTAAACTTTGATTTTAACTATTTTAACCCTTCTTTAAATAAATCGATAACAAATGTCCTAATCTAATCCAAGGGGGACTAAATGGTCATATTTTATTCCTAAGGTTGTTTTTGGTCGAATTAAACTTATCCAATATAATTAGGACATGTTTAGGGTAATAATAATATAATTTTTACCTTTAACTACCATATTTACTTTTAACCGTGGTAAAAAAAAGTAAAAAGTTACTATTTACCAAAATTTATTTTCATCTCATTGAACCACATTTTAGTCCTTGATATTAACCATGTCTCTCGGATTTTCTAAATTCTACTCACAGAAGTGGTAAAATTATGTTTTATGAAAAGTTCATTTTTTTAACTACCACTTTGTGGTTTCACTATTCATCAAAAAATGAAAGTTTCCAGAAAAATACCAAAAATTAGGCCTAAGATATATTTGATATTATGAACTAAAAAATGATGTCTATTTTACCAAATTCAAAACATTTCAGTTTCATTAAATAATTTAAAAATTAATTCCCGTCGTCAAAACAAATAGCGTGTTCTTAAGAGATAATAACTATCAAAAGATTGACACTTGTTTATGTCTGGTTTAAATGTGAAATTACATCCAATGACCAACATTGTATTAAATTGTAAATAATATATTCTAAATATACTTTAAAACCACTCAAATTAATAATTTATCACTATTAATTATTTCGATTAAAAAGGTTGTTTTTAATTAAAATTTAGTAATTTTCACTATTCATCAGAAAATGAATGTTATCCGAAAAGTACCAAAATTTCACCCTACGCTAATTTTGATTTTCCGAATCCAAAGATGAAGTCCATTTTGAAATATAAAATTCATAAAATTTTAAAAAGTGGTTATTACTATTCATTACTGCTAGTTTTAATAATATTTTAATAGAATATTGTTGTTTAGTGAAACTCGGTATTGCGTACGACGCAAGCTATCGAGGAAGGTCGTGATTGCGTGTAATGCAAGGCAAGTCAAGGATGCGTGTTGTGCAAGCTCATTTTGTTGAAGCATACAACACAAGACATTAATGAAATTAAAAGAATATTTTTCATAAAATATAGGGGTGTTACATTCTACCCCCCTTAAAATGAATTTCACCCTCGAAATTCGTCGGGGTTATAAATGGTTTACTACTCGAAATTTTGTTTAATAGAAACCCACATCGTAAAAAGGAATACCAAAACCAATCTTTAAAAACAAAAGTATTATACATAACGGTTACCCAAATAAACTAATCACTGGGTTTCCACATAGTTGAAAATATGGATATGGAAGAGAAATCTAACCATCATGTTCTGATGGAGAGTGGTAGAGAACATGGCTGTGGAAAAGCCAGTAATCACAAAGCCATAAATTTTTGATGATATATGGTACCATCTGATTCATCGGATATAAGAACACTAGGACAACATTTTTGGTTTTCAGGATCATTTCTCTAGTGCTGAATAATTTTCGAATCAAAAGAAATACTTACTTGATTTTTGTATAATCTCACCGTTGTTCGTGACGTGAACAATTTCCACTTCATCTCTTAATGAAATGAAGTTGAATTTTACATTCATGATGTGTTAGCAGATCATGTGATTGAATGATGGGTCATTCCATCTGTCTCAAACAAAAGGTTAGAAAAGTTATAAAAAAATACATAAGTCCACCTATAGTGAGATTAATCATATATGGTTCCTAGAATGGACTTATACTTCTTATATCATATTTCTTAATATAATAAAACTAGTTTCTACTAAACATGGACTTCCTGTAGGCCAGTGGTAGGCGATAAAGGCCAGTCGCACTTCAGTTGTGGGTACAATTCCCACAGCCTTGTCCGACACAATGGGTTGTCACCCATCCTGTAGGTTGTCCTTTTTCTAAAACTACATTACAATAACATCCCATAAATAATATCTAAAAAACTTCTATCCTCAAACAATACTAACTTATGTCCAATATAATCCATTCCAATCTTTAGGATTATCTAAAATACTTCGGTCCAAGCTCATAGTATAAAGAAAACGATTAATTGAAATGTCATCAACCAAGCATGTGAATACCATCATTTATCCCCCATATATCTTATTGTTCAAATTCCAATCATGTGAATACCTTAATCATGTATTATCTTGAAAAATGAATACCCATTAAACCTTAGTGAAAACATGGATGCTGTCAAAAGTTAACTCTTTCCACATACCAAAATCCAAAAATTCTATATACTCAAACCATGATATAACCTTCTCCTTATATCAGTCATGAGCTCATGAATACTGTCAAAAATTTAATTTTCTCCTTATCCCTTAATTATGTGCATATCATCTACATTCCAAAAATATCTGAATCACTTTTCATGGTTACCGGTACCATAAAATTATTGAAATCCACAATAGACTAATACAGAAATATTCTAATACACCATAAAAGTACCTCAACAACATAATTTCTGAAAACCAATACATAAACACTTCAATCCATCCTCTTTAATGATTTTCCTGGAATAAGTCCTTCCTTGATTTAGAAGTAACTTTTTAGGTTAGGGCATTGAGTTGGGTAATGACCATGTTCTCCACAAATAAGACATTGAACTCTATAATAGTCGGTCACTCTATGTCCCTTTTCTCCACACAGATAACATTTGTCCCTCCATTTGAGGTATTCCTCAAGGTTCTTCTTCCCTTCTTTAGAAATCTCAATCTTCCTTTCTCTATGCTCCTCACTATGCGAACATGCATAACATTACATCTTCCTCTTATTTGATGACATTGGAATACCACTAAATTTCACCTTGTTAATCATATATCGCGACGACTGATTCAGAATAATCACAATATCTTTCTCTCTAGGCATTACGTAATTTCGTTGCTCATAGTCTCCAATTTTTCCATTGGATTCAGTGTTAACCGAATTCCTTCTGGTTCCCTCCATTGACTAAAACATAAAAATAATTCTGTAAAAGGAAAAAATCATGCTTGGGAAAACAACATAGTAAAGGTGGAGTACCCTCAATATCTAACATCTTAGGTTAAATTCTAAGATCTTTACCATAGTTCTAGGACTATATCCTATACGTATACTGATCCTTAGGGACATCCCTAGCCATACCTAAGAAATATCTCTAGGGATCTCACTAACATTTTCGCATCCTAGTTTCCAAAGGTTGACTAAACCTTTCCTCTGATACCAACTATAGAGACTCTAAGCTTAACGTACATGGACATTTCATTACTTTTGCGGAATACTTAGTACATAACAAAAACACACACACAAGGACTGTAATAGTTTAGTGTCTTTGGAAACTCGGAATATAATCTTCTAATCTTGGTGAAAGATCTTCAACATCTCCTGTAAAGATCTTCATTTTTTTTACCTAAAACCTTTCTTTATATCCTGGGAAAAGAAAGAATAAAATGGTGAGCTCAAATGCTCAGTAAGGGTAAATAAAATTAATATCAATCACATCATATTAATAAGAACATAACATTTTGGAAATCATAACCTGCAAAAGAGAGCATAATTTCATAACATGGGATAAATCATAGTAGTGAAATGAAATCCCAATAATCATAACTTAAAACATGAAACTTTGTGGCATACACACATAATCATAGAGAATCATTTCTTATTAGTCAAGACTCATTTCCAAGACTATCTTAGTGGACAAAGTCCATTTCTGAACCGAGTTCACTCCTCATTTCAGTCCTATTTCACTGAACCGGTATAACCTGTCGTTCCAGCCATGTCTATCTCATGAGATATAAAATCTTTACCCAATGCATTGGAGGGAGATATAGGTCCCACCCATCTCATAATGATACCATTCTTATGTGTTCCACAAAATCATAAATCATACATCATTGCATAACCCATGTAATAAAAATGGGATTCTTAAACAACATGACATCATAAAACAATTCATATAAGATAAAGGAATTCATAAAAATAATTCCATCACAACATAATCAAATCAATGTAATAATAGGGATTGAAACAGAACCCTATATTATCTTAGATGGAAAATAATATTGATAAAACACTTGAACTCCATTCTTGAGGAAAATATCCTTTCTACTTCAAAAACATTTTCCTTTCTTAACATGTAATACAATTTTAAACTAAAAGATGTTGATTAAAAATAAACTTGAAAACTTGAAAAGGAATCTTCTTGAAAATATTGTTTTAAAAATCTATTCATGCCGTATAAGTTAAAAAAACATTCTTTCCATACTTTTGTCGAAAAAGTCAAAAAGTACCTCGTATGAAAAACGACAAAATATTCCTTTCATATCTTTTACTAAAAACTCACCGAAGTGTAAAATTGGATTTAAAAATTTTTAGGTGGATGGAAATAATATTACATATTGAGGAAACATGGATGTGGATGATAAAATACACCCCAGTAAATACCAAAGTATAAACAATCTCGGATAAAAATGAGATTGTGACATTTCCCTTACCTTAGGTCCGATTTGCTTCGTAAGTTTCTGAACCTCCTGTATAATGATTTAGATAATGTCATTGACTTATTCCATAATAATACTCACTGTTATGATATCATATATGGTTCACTTATGACTTTATATTACCTATTCTTTTGTAAATTCCATGTTAAAGAGCGTTTTGGGTAAAATTGTTTCATTTGTCATCCGTGTTTTGACTTGTAATTATTCATATGATTACCTAGATAATGATTACTTAATTCCAGAATATAAAACATGATTTATATATAATTTATATTCAGAATATACATATATATAATAAATCAGTAAATGGAATTAAATACACCATTCATGGAGACGGTAGGCCGTAAGTACGCATGAATGTTGTTTTCGTTTCCTTATTGAGTTGAATGGAATTAATTAGATGACATACATATAAATACACATATATCTAGTATCATTATTATGTCATATATTTCATGATTACTTATTATATATACTTTATAATCATTCATGAATGGTTAACGTGGAGAATGAATCTCATCGCGTCGTGGAGACGGTAGTCCGTACGTACGCACGAGCGATGATATCATTCTCATGATCGTGGAATTGTATTGGAGTGTATGTATACTATTTCAGAATCAATATCACTTTAAAATAATCATATATAGTTATTATGTACACCATTATACCCATCCAAGTAAGGTGGTGGTGGAAAATAGATTACACCACGGCGTGGAGACGGTATTCCGTACGTACGCATGCGTGATGATTTCATTTTCCGTAGGATGGATAGATGGTGAAATAGGGTTGTTTCATACTTATAATAACATATCAGTATATGAGTGATACTGATGCTATTACTTCATAATGAAACAACCTAAGAAGAAGAAGTGGAAGAAGAAATAAAGTTGAAAGAATCGGTAACGGACATTACCTCTTCATTGAAGCGCCTCTTTGAGTCATCCTCTTAGGGAACTAAAATTGGTCTTTGAAGAAGACCAGGACATCTAGGATGTTTCTAGGGAAGTGGAGAAGATAATTTTGCAGGGGTTGGCCTAGCTTGAAGGCTCAATGTGGTGTGAGGAAGAGAGGGAGGATGTGCCCTTTTATAAGGGAGGAGAGGGGCACCTTTGGAAAAACAAAAAATATTATTTTATTATAAATCCATATTCGGTTTTAAATAGCTCAAAATTGATTTATTTAGAAGATAAGGTGGGGATGGGTCAAAAACCTCTCATCCAATAGAATTTAGACAAGTTTAGGTTCCTATTTTAACCTTATCATTTATATTTAACTTTAAGTTAGATAATTTTACTTTTACCGTGTCTTTTTGTGTTCTTACACTATAAGGTTAATAAACTTACTATAACAAGCCAAATGAACCGCAAGTTGTTTATTATTAATATATATAAACTTATCTAAGTCATTTGGAAGATAGTTATATTTTTAGGAATAAAATAACAATTAATAATATAATATATGTTTTAACAACTATTTTATGTCAATTTTGACACTATTTAGTAATTGATTTTTTTGAAAATTATAACAGAATTATTAGTTCTAAAAAGTTACTTAAATTAATACTAACATGTAATATTAACATAGAAAATTAGTGGAATTCATCAAAAGTCTAAAATTACATTTATTTGGGTATTTATAACATCAATTATGTCAATATTTCATTAATAAGATAATTACTGCATCATCTTTGTGTCATAAATAAATTAACCTATTTAAAGTCTAAAAATTACAAATAAAATATAATTATGTAGTAAATATTTTTATCTTTATAATGGATATTTATAGTCAAATTTATCTTATGTATAACCCGATATTATAAATGATTTAGTTATTAAACATTGATTTTAACTATTTTAACCCTTCTTTAAATAAATTGATAACAAATGTCCTAATCTAATCCAAGTGGGCCTAAATAGTAATATTTTATTCCTAAGGTTGTTTTTGGTCGAATTAAACTTATCCAATAGAACTAGGACATGTGTTAGGGTAATAATAATATCATTTTTACCTTTAACTACCCTATTTACTTTTAACCGTGGTAAAAAAGGTAAAAAGTTACTATTCACCAAAAATTATTTTCATCTCATTAAACCACATTTTAGTCCCTGATATTAATCGTGTCTCTCGGATTTTCTAAATTCTACTCACAGAAGCGGTAAAATTAAGTTTTATGAAAAATTCATTTTTTTAACTACCACTTAGTGGTTTCACTATTCATCAAAAAATGAAATTTTCCAGAAAAATACCAAAAATTTGGCCTAAGATATATTTGATATTATGAACTAAGAAATGATGTCTATTTTACCAAATTCAAAACATATCAGTTGAATTAAATAATTTAAAAATTAATTCCATTCGTCAAAAAAAATAGCGTGTTCTTAAGAGATAATAACTATCAAAAGATTGACACTTGTTTATGTCTGGTTTAAATGTGAAATTACATCTAATGACCAACATTGTATTAAATTGTAAAAAATATATTCTAAACATACTTTAAAACCACTCAAATTAAAAATTTATCACTATTAATTATTTCGATTAAAAAGGTTGTTTTTAATTAAAATTTAGCAATTTTCACTATTCATCAGAAAATGAAAGTTATCCAAAAAGTACCAAAATTTCACCCTACGCTAATTTTGATATTCCGAATTCAAAAATGAAGTCCATTTTGAAAAATAAAATTAATAAAATTTCAAAAAGTGGTTATTACTATTCATAACAGCTAGTTTTAATAATATTTTAATAGCATATTGTTTTTTAGTGAAACTCGGTATTGCGTATGACGCAAGATATCGAGGAAGGTCACGATTGCGTGTAATGCAAGGAAAGTCAAGGATGCGTGTTGTGCAAGCTCCTTTTGGTGTAGCATACAACACAAGACATTAATGAAATTAAAAGAATATTTTTCCTAAAATCTCAGGGTGTTATAGTTGAGCTCAAATGCTTAGAAAGAGTAAACATAATAATTATCAATTGAATTTCATTCGGGATGATAAGATGAGAATAAGGTTATATGACATAGTAAAAGTGCATGATCATAAAATAAAAGAAATTATACCCATAAAACATGGATAGATAAACACATGTCATGGAATAAATCATCAAAAAATTTAAGAGTAATTAGAATCAATAATTACAGGACTTTTGATGTTGATTTGGATCAAAGGAATCATTATGACCACATGGAAATAATAATGAAAACATGTAATTATTATGGAACATTATTCTTATATAACAATCATAAATTCAAATAACCATATGGCTAAATTCAAATATAATTCTCTATATAAGGCAATAATTACCCAATATATTGGGGATATATAATGGGGATCAGCTATCATGTAATCTATATCATGCTCACTCATTATTCATGAGCTATATTGGGTCTCAACCCTCTGTATAATATAAATTGGGGTCACCAATGAGATATAATGGGTATAATCCCTTAGTAATTATTTTCCAAGAACCATAATATAAATCATGTACATAGAGATTTCATCTCATCATAAACTCATAAAACCATCGTTCATTCCTTTCATAAATGTATTAAACCTTAAAAAAGTTATGGATTTAATGAAAATATCTTGGAAAAATTCATAATCCATCCATAAAATTAATTAGGATGATATTATTAAAAAATATTCATAGTGGAGAATTAGTAACATCAAGGGTTGTTGACTTTGATGAAAGGAAAAACCATTAAATGGTCATTAAAAAATTTATTGAGGAAAATAACTTTATAACGTTTAAAATTAATTTTAAAAACTAAAAATTCACAATGTTTTATAATTACGATTTATTTTATAATAAATTTTAAAATTATAAATGAATATTAAAATATTGTAATGGTTATAAAAGTGGTAAAATTCATTCATGTTGTAAATTCTAAAAAAATTAAACATTATTTTCACACATTTTGTAATGGAAGTCAAAAGTTACCCATTAGGAAAACGATATGAAATTTCATTTTTAAAAACTTTTAAAAGAAGGTAAAATATCATGTAAAATAGATTTAGGAAATCATTTATTTTTAGAAAATAACACTTTGGAAATAATTTCAGAAAAAATGGATATGGAAGATAAAGATTCCCAATCTATTGAAAGATACAAGATCAATATCACTCAAAAACAACATTATTTTTGTTTAATTAATAGATAATTGATTAAATTAAAACTAAATATATAATATAAATTTATAACTAGAGGAGAAGAAAATAAATATGTTTCAAGAAAATAATATCACATGGATTCCTCTAAGTGAACCTTGAACATAAACAATCTATAAATTAAAGATGATTTTAACCTCAAGACTTTACCACTTTATTAACTTTTTAATTATATTACCCAATAAATAATAACATAAAATTACACTTTATTTATCATTAGTATAAGGTGATTCATGATATAAAATGTCAAAGTGTAAGTATATTCTTATCATAAAATAAAATAAGTGCATATCATTAAATTTATGTCCTAAGAAAAGCGTATTTGAGGCGAATAACCATTACAAAGATCATATCATTTAATAGAGAGTGAATCAATGTTGATATTATGTGTATCAAATGAAAATCCACAGAAAAAAGAGAAAATTAAACATAATAAAATTTTACGCCATATCACACATAATCATAGCATATAAAAGGAAACAAAGATTTAATATAACCCAATGAAATGAAATTGAGTTATGAAACCCCTTACCACTGGGTAAGTTTCATGTCAAGACCCATTGGATGAAATAATTGAAATTTAATCTTAAAAACATTTAATTATCAAATTTTAAGGATATAAAATTTAAAATCGTAATTATATACATATAATAATTTAACTGTATAATAATAAAAATTCCTCAATAAAGAAAAACTTCGATGGAATCGCTTACTACTTTGGTAATGTTTGGATCAAAACCCCATGAAATAGAGAACCTAATATGGATTAATAAATCGTAATAGTTTTCATGAGAATAACTATAAAAGTAATCAATTGTCATTATATAAACCATAAAATAAAAATAAGTGTTGATTATGGCATATGTCTCATAGAAATAAAAGTGCAACGAGAAACTCTTCCCCCAAGTCAAAACATTCCATGTCTTTCCTTTAACTCCTATATAATGAATTCATAAAAAAAAATTCTTTTATTAATAAATTTTTATATGTTAAATAACTTATACATAAATAATTTAATTTATTTCTTATTAATGATGTATTTAAATACTTAACCAGTTAAGTCCTCGTCGGGTGTTTTGAGAACGTTCATTCCATATTTTTAAAACAGCTTTGGTATGATCAATATGGTCAAAGAGGTAGTTATTCTATAATATCCATAATAATAATAAATATAATGTTATTTTTTTATAAATAAATTATTATATTAATACTAACCGTGAATAATGGTTATGAAAACTGAACTATGTTACAATCATGGAGACAGTAGGTCTTACCTACGCATGAAAAATATTTCCATTTTTCAATGATCATTATGGAAAGAAGGTATATATAATTTAATTTTCCATAATGATCATAATATATATATATATCTATATATATATAATTATTTTATTAAATATTATTATATATATCATCCATGTTATGTGGTGAGGAAAAATGAAGGACATCGCTCTGTGGAGGTGGTAGTCCACACGTACTCACAAACAATGTTATAGTCTTCCAATAAATAGAAGGGTAAGAAAACATAACATATATTATATTTTAATAATGATAATTATGAAATTAATATAATATATAAGAATTAATTTGATCATTATAACTATCCGTGATAGTCGATGATGGAAAATGAATTATATCGATTTGTGGGGCGGTAGTCCGTTGTATACACGAACATTATTTTCAATTTCCATTTTTTTGGAATATCATATGGATGTAGGTTATGACATTAAAATAATAAAATATAAGTATATTTTATATACTGATTTTATTAAATAATAATATATTAATAATATTTAAAGGATTTGGAATAAGAAACAAACCATAAATTCTTGGTTAAGAATGATACCTCTTATTCCAACCACCTCTTTAAGATTGTACTTAAAGACTTCCTAAATTGTATTTATGAAAAAAAGGACTCTTTTAAACTAGGATGGAATTAATTAATGGATATAGGAAAGTTTTTTATTGAAAATCATTTGAAATTGTTAATAGAAGAGGTAAGTGGGTGGCCATTTATAAGTGGGGGAGAGGATACATTTAGTAATTTTGAAAAGAAATAATTATAACCACATTTTAAACATGCAAAATGTCTCATAAATGAACCATTACGATACTTATATGTGATAAGGTAGAAAAATGGAAATAAAATAGAATTTAAACTAGTTATTTGGTTATTTTGACCCTTATTTTTTAGTTTAACACCCTGGTAAAACTGTTTTAACTTTAACCATGGTAAATATTTTTTAGTATTTTAACTATTCATTATAAATAAAATTAAGTTGAAATTGTTTTATAAAAAAATTATTCAAATCCCAAAAATGGATTCCATTTTATTAAATTCAATTCATATTAGTGTTGGAATTAAATTTAAAATTAAACCAATTGATGTGACAAAGAAACTGTATTTCAAGAAATGTATTTTTTAAGTATAAAATGATCTTATATAACTCATTGAATAGTAATAATCATTATATGAATTTAAATCCATATATATATATATATAATTTAAATAATTAATAATTTGGGGTTTATTTTAATTAATTAAAATGGAAAAATATTATGCCCTTGAAAATAGTTTTTAGAAAAATTCATTTTAGGCCCAAAAATAAACATATACTAAAATAATATATAAGGATGATTAAAATAAAATTATTAGATTAAATATCATTAAATAATAATTCTATTAAAATAATTTAAACTTAAAGTATATTTTTTAAAATTATTTAATTTATTGAGAAAAATGACACTTACATAAATCTAAATTTTCACAATTCACTAAAAAAATAATATTTCTTGAAAAATACCAAAATTTTACCCTATGTTATTTTTAATATGATTAATTAAAAAAAGTTCATTTTATTAAATAAATTTTATATATGTTCACAAAATTAATTATAATATTTTCTAAAAAAAGAAATAAAAACCAATTGTAGAGAAAAAATATTTTTTTATGAATAAAATGCCATTACTTAAAATTTAATGATTATTTAAAAAGAATTTTTCAAAATATTTATATTGAGTAAGAAATTTATATATTTTTTTTCATAATGTAGTTAATCCTATTCATACTAGCTAATTTAATGTCTAGTTTATAACTGTTATATATTTTGTGGCTCGTTTAAGCTCAGTGTTTCGTGTCGTATATGATATCTAACCTAATGTTCTTAATAAAAAATACAGGGGTCTTATAGTCAAGAAATGAAACACCATGGCCCACCTAGATAGTGTTAAGTTGATTATAAAACCATAAGACTTTCTCTAATAGGATAGGCACTGTGACTAATGTCGAGTAGGCATATCAAACACATTAGAGGCCTTTGGCTAAGGTACATGTACATGTGAACACATCTCCACACACTAGTATAATGTGAAAATGATAAAAAATACTATAAATGCATGAATAAAAACTAATCCCACATTGAGCTACGAAAATTTAATGGAAAAGAAAAATGTACAAATATGATGCCACCAAAACTGAAAAAGTGTCTAAATTCCTAAGAAAAAGTGGGATACTATCAAGATAAAAATGGATAGAATTATCCATAGTCAATCTAGCATAACTGATATCCACCTACTCCTTGATCTCTTATGAATATATCTAATGGTGTTTAATCTGCATAAGACACAGAATTTGTGGAAAAAAATCTTGATGGGGTGAGTAAAAACATACCCAATATAACCCCAAAAAATCCCCAAACAGAAAGTATCAAAAAGGGATTAAAATCTGAATCAATAAACCATATGAATAAATAAGATAACCCAAATAAGATCAATGGAAGACACCAAGTATCAAGGTGAGTTCTTATCCTCAATGCTATCCAAGAATTCAACTAGTGGGTCAAAGATAACATTTTTTCATGAGAAATCACTCTTCAGGTCATGCTATAATGATGGTACTACTATGAGAGGATATACTCATCAGGTATTTCCATGGTGAAACACCAAGGAACCAAGAGGATTCATTTAATATACTCACTTAATCAGACTACACATTACTGGAAGATAATAGATTTTGATACCTAGATATGGGATCGCAACATGGGCCTATAGATGATACCTAACCTTAAATAAATTAACCCACTAGGAAAGAGATCACACACCCTGAATGTAAAAAACAGGGACACCTCACCCAATGTAGTGAAGAATGATTATGTATCGCACTATGTCCCTCACTAAGGGATACTTAACACCATCTAGAGATTACCCATAAAAGGGATAATGCATATTATGCATAAGATGGGATGTCTCACTGTAAATTCCTAGGGGTAAACCGAAGGAATGCACCAACACTAATATTATTAGAGGAAACTGACCCAATATCACATCGTAGCTGATGTAAAAAGAAAAAGGGCTCAAACCTACCCTTAGAGGAGTTCAATGTGTGTCCCATGGGGTACATAAAATATCCCAATGTGTCTGGAACATCCCATATCCTACAATATCATATGAAATAAAAATATCTAGATATATAGTGTGTTGTTAAAACATAGGGTTTGTAGAGGTTGGTCCAATAGTCATCATGTGCTGCTTTCCCAAGAATCTCACATTCTGAAAGTACACAGGGTGTGTCATGACATAGATGGAATTTGGTGTCAAATGGATTTATGGGTTTATTCTCCCTATACATGTGAATCTAGATGGCTAAGTGTCACGTGACTTTTTGGTCCACCATAAGTTGTGTGATATTTAAATCACCACATACACACTATCCACTAAAAATAAGGGGTACCCACTATGTTCTTCCCATTTGAATGACATCAGGTATAGTTTGGAATTTTATAGAAAATTCCCATATGTTTACTCACCTTTTCCTAAATCAACCCTGTATATGGATCCACTAGAAAACTTATCCATAACTCTAAAGATGGAGATAAATTTCATCAATTTCTAGTCGAAGGTCGGATTCTAGTCTTTATTTTCCATAAAAGAAGAAATCATCATTATAAACCTGAAGCACCCACACATGACCAGATCATGAAAACTCCAACAACCATCACATCACTGGCTCATTTTCATCACTGATGGATTGATTCAGGAAATACATTTCATAGAATCTTCATTCATCGCACTTTCAAAGATACATGCTCAATCAAGATCATGAAAACATTGTTTCCTAGACTATAATCAAATTTTATCATCACCTCCACTCCTTTTTCACATATCAAAATCCGAAAACTAAACCCACGACCACGACCCATTTCACCAAATAAAAAATTCAAATTCCCTAGGTATCATCAAATCATCTACCAATTGAAGTGCTTATTTAGAATATCAAAGAACACGGTGTGAATGAATAAAATCAAAACTGAAATTGATCATTGGTCATTTTTTATTTGACCATCATTGAAGGAATTCGAAGATCATGGGAGGATTTTTAGACATCACATTCAATGAATAATAAAACTCAAATTCTTATTCATAGGAAGATAAAATGCACACTGGAAAAACTAATGTTGAACAATCAATGAATTAATTTAAAATAAATTAATTCACATTCATTGAAATATTTAAGAATGGGTAAATAAACCACAAGAACAAACAACTAGCCTAAGGTTTGGATTTATCATTTTTAAAGAATTAATCTATATTAATATCATTGATTAAATCTTCCATGTTTATTTTTTTATCTACAAAACTTAATGTTTGTTCGTTATTGATCATCAATCATGGGATCACCCAAAATGTGATCTCCATCAGAGATCTCTCCATCCTCTCATTAACTTTATGTTTAAGTGGCTAACCAAGTGAATTCACAAATGAGGATTTTATAATAGATCATAATGAGATTATTTCAATTAAATGGAAATTAAATTAATAAATACCTTTGATTCATTTAACCTACTAATGATTGCATGCTAACAATCAACTGATGCCAATGACAATTATTTCACGACTAGGGTAAAAATCACACTCCAAATTTAATTTTATTATTAGTTTTCTCATCAGAGACATTGTTTGAGAATTTGTCCATTATTTCCCAAAAATAGTTCACTATGATATAATAATTTGATATTTTTAACATATCAACATTGAGTCATCAAATTCCCCAGAACACTATGTTAAATTTGTGTCTAAATCTGAGAATATTATTTAGAATATTCTAATGTGTAAAAAAAATTATGATTTATTATCATAGTGGTTATGGAGGTGATCCTTGAAAAAAAATAAAGTTTTTATATGTTTAGGTATATTCCACATACTTATAAATATGTTATATTTTAATGGATCATGTAAATTTAATATTTTTTACACATTCATAAATATCTTTTATGATTTTATTCCAAAACCCTTATGCCTCGACTCATGATTTATGATCTATGTTTTTATTGGGTTGGATTATTGAGGAACCCTAGACCCACACTCTAATTTACAAGTTTAATAACATACTTTTACAAATTTAAATTAATACCAAGTAAGATGTTACAATATATAATTTAAAAATTTTTACATTATCATTACATGTAATAATAATCTCAAACAAATTAGAGAAACAATGGTTTAGTGTCTTTTTGAAAATTTACATAGGAAACTATTTTTTCAAAAATGATGATCATTTCTCCATAATCGATCCATATGAGACTACCTTTTTTCCCATTGGTTATAGTCATATTCATAACTTGGGGTAAGAAAAAATAATAATGGGGTTGGTTTGTTGCTTATCCGACCATACTATGCTACATCTGTCTCTCACTTCATGTACCAAGAGAAATGGCCACACCCAGTTCTCTAGTTTGTGGATGGAAGAGTCAAGCTACAATGATGTGGCCAGGGATGCATGGGATTGGACACATTTAGGGAATCTGTGGATATATTTCCACAACAAGATAAGGAGGCTCAAAAATTTATTACAAAGGTGGAGGAAGAATGTTCTTACACATGACCAGGACCTACTCATGATAAGTCATAAAGTGGAGTCCAGGGAGACCCATTTGGAACAAGGATGGGATGATGCCTTGTTCAATGATCCCAGCGCTAAGAAGGGGCATATAACTGATCTTCTTCTAAGGCAGGAGAGGATAGAGAGAGAGGGATCAAGGGTTAAGTGGCTTCATTAGGGGGACCAAAATACTGGTTTTTTCCTTTCATGCATTAAATTAAGGCGACATATACTGAGGCCCAATATTCTAAGAGACGAGGGTTCTTATTCCAATGACCAGAATATAGTGGGGTAAATGGATAATAACACCATCAAAGATTTACTGGATGGTCCAAATCTATCATGGAAAGAGGTTACCCATGTGTGGCTGCAGAGCTTTTTGAGGACATTTATAGTAGGGTTCCTGGGGAGATTAATGAGTGGTTGAGGAGGCTACCAGTCAAGGAAGAAGTTAGAGAGGCGGTGTGGTCCTTGAACCTGGATAGCGCTCTAGGGATTTACGGGATCCCTGGGTCTTTTTACAGGGCTGCATGAGCTACGATTAAAGGGGATTCAGTGAGAGTGTTGCAAGACTATTTTTAGGGTGGACATCTTTCACACATTGATAATGCAACCAATATGGTTTTGAACCAGATGTGAGTAACCCCCATCTCATTGATCAAAACAGGCCGATCATCATGTTCAACTTCCCATATAAGGTTCTGTTGTGTATCCTTTACCAAAGGCTAGTGTCACACTTAAATGGATGGTTATAAGGATAGAAACATGATTTTTTCAAAGGGAGGTCAATTCAGGGTGCTATCAGAGTAGTGTATGAAATAATAATTGATATCAACAATAAGATTGTTTCCCATTAATTTTTTTTTGCACATGAGCCTCAGCCCAGCTGGTGAGGACTCCTTAAGCGCATCCAAGAGTCCTGAGAACAAATCCAGGAGGAGGCTAATTTTTGGGACTGTAGCAGTACTGTAGTAGGGACTATAGTAGGTACTATAGTAGGGACTGCAGCAAGTACCGTAACAGGTAATGTAGTAGAAACAGTGCAGAATTGTAGCAGTTACTGTAGAAGGCATTGTTTGGCACTATAGTACCTGGGAATATTCCCTTGCTTGGGCCTTCGGGCCACCGATTTGGTCCTTGAGTCTTTTAAGGCCTTCGAGCCACCCAGGCCTTCAGGTCAATAAGGCCTTCGGGCCACCTCAAGGTTTTCGGGGCACATTAAGTGGAGATTCAAACCAGACAACCTACAGGAAACAAGTTTCAGAAGGAGGAGGAGCAATGAGTTTTCATTATAGAAGAAGCTACATGGATTTAAAGAATGAGAGGGTATGGAACCTACCATCGGTATAAGCCTATTATTGTACAGGAAAGCCAGGACAAATAGCCATGCGAAGGTGGAGAGATGATTTCACGATGAAGATGATAGAGAGGATCAGTTCCGAGTAGTTAGGTTGGGTTGTATGTAATGTTTGAAGCCTACGAGCAATGAAATCTTCTAATGCCGATAGGCCATGTAATACATACGCCACATGACTTTTAAGGGTTCCACCTCACCCCTTGAAAGGTGTATTATCAAAATCAATAAAAAATGAAGGCCTTCGGGCCACTGGAGGAGATCAACAACAAGACCTTTGGGAATAACATAGATATCAAGCTTGACATGAGTAAGGCCTATGATAGAATGGAATGAGGATTTATTTTAAAGGTGCTAAACTTCATGGGATTCTTTAACTAGACTCGAGATCTCCTCTTCCACTGCTTTAGATCGACGTGGATCTCCACTTTGTTCATGGGTAAAAGTTTTGGTTTTTTCAAGACATGTAAGGTATTAAGGAAAGGGGACCCCCTTTCTCCCACTCTGTTAATTTTATCTCAAAATGTGCTAAACTGTTTTATAAGTAGGGGCCTACGTTTGGGGAGAGTCATTCCTTACCGGGATAGGAATGTTCATAAGGGTATATCTCATGTGATATTTGTGGATGATACTATCCCTTTTATTAATTGAAGTAGGAGATAAGTTAATGGTATGAATGGGATGATAGGGAAATAATGCAAATGGAGTGGGCGGGTGGTGAATAGGGAGAAAATCTTGTTTTTTTATGGCTAAAAAAAATTAGACCATAAGGGTTGGTCTTTGAAACACAGTTTGAATATGAGGAGGGGATGTTTACCCTTAGAGTATCTTGGAACCTCGGTGAGTCCAAACACCCTTCGTGTTCACTGCATTGACAAGATAGTGGGGAAGATTTTGGGGAGCATCGTCAATTAGAAAAACAGGTTCCTATTCTTTGGAGGGCGTATCACTTTGGTTAATAGTGTTCTTATATCTATCCCCATGCACCTTATGTCCACCGTGAAGGTTCCTAAAAGTATGATTTCCAACATGGAGAGGATAATTGTAACATTTATTTGTGACAATCAGCTAGACAGTAGAAACCACTAGGCCTCAGGGAAGCATCAAGCAAGATTTTTAGCTGAAGGAGGTATCTATTTAAGGATTACAGTGGTGAACACGCAAGGAATGCATGCCAAGATGGCATGAGAAGTAATGGAGGGGAAAAATCTATGAGTACAGCTAATGAAAGATAAGTATGGGATGGAATTGGCGGTGTAGAGGTTTTGGCCATCGAAAACGTGGATGTTAATCCACCCATTCATAGAGGGATTTTTTCCTCATTCATGTTGGCTAGTTAGTAGAGGTGATGTGAATTTATGGAATTAAGATTGGGTTGGAGGGAAAATATGGTTTACGGGCTGTCCAATACCGTAGATTTCTTTAAATGAAGAAAGTCAGTACCCTGGTCTTCTCCAAGATATTATCAATGATGATAAATGTACTTTGTTCAATGATATAGTTGCAAATGAGGACCCTAGCCATCTCATCTTCACAGGTTCTACATCAGGTAGTTTTTATCTCAATGCCTATAGTAGTATGAGGAGGGTACCCAACTCAGATGACACGTGGGGAGATACATTGGGGTGTAATAGAATTCCTCCGAAATTCAATTTTGTGTTGTGGAGATTACAGAATAATGACATGCCCACTGACGACAATATTCAACGTATGGGTGTTAACATGGTGTCGAGATGTTGGTGTTGCTTAATTAATTAACAACAAAATAATGGAACATCTCTTCTTCAACTGAGATTGGGCTCGGTGGAGCTGGAAGGCGCTCATTCATGTATTAGAGGGGGAATGTATAGGTGGGAGGATGGAATATGCCGTGAGGTGGAGGTTTCTGGTGTAGGTGAGCATGATCCAGAGAGGAAATATAGGGCCATCATTTTGGTGGCAGGCTGCTGGACTATTTGGATAGCGTGGAATAATGTGCAACACAAGAACTCCCCAGGAACTCATGTGAGCATCAGCATCAAAATGAAGAATACACTGCTAGACTTAGTCATATTATGTGAAGATTGTCATGGAACCCCTTTTATTATATTGCTTATCCTAGGCATAGCCTCTCAGAAGGGGAGGTCGGGTCAAGGTCATTGGGTACGTTGGTACCCCCTATGTGATGGGCTCAAACACAACATGGATGATTCTTTTTGGGTGGAGATGAGAGGCAGTGGTGATATTAGAGACCAGAGGGGGTCTGTTGTGATGTATTTTTCAGTCTTTTATGGACGAGGTGACGCCCTCTAGGCTAAGGCTAAGGTGATGGTCATAGATCTGGAGGTATATGAACAAAAGAATATATCTTTGAATATGGTGGAGACTAATTATTTGATTCCCTATAAAGCTTTATCTAGAAGTGGATGTATCCCTTGGAGCATAGCTTATCTTATTCGAAAGTGAAAGCAGATCTTGGGAACCCATACATGGATCTCCCACACTTGGCATGAGGGGAATAAATTTGCGGACTTATTGGCTTCCCAGGCTTTCCCAAGACATAATTTTTCCCTCTTTCTTAGTTTAGGATCCTTCCCTCCCGATGACATCAAATTTGTTATTAACGATAATTTAGGCCGTCACTTCATTCGTCCTCCTTGATGTATCCTTCTTTGTTTTATGTCTCCTTAAGCAATAAAAATGATAATTTTCAGGTCAATTGAGAATAAGAATGGAATATGGTTATACTTAGGACACATAATATGTTTATTCCCAATAGCGATTAAATCATAAATCGTCGCATAAAGAAAAATTCATGAATCAAAAGAGTGTGAAAATATTAGTTAATAAACATGATCTATGATGGAATAAAATTTAGATACCATATAAATGTGTGAAAAACATTAGTATGGGGAACAATAATTTAACGAGCCACAATATAAAATCATAAGGTATAAATAAAGATCATATTTCAAATATTTTACACAATTTAGTTTAGGAAACATTAATTTCACATGTCACACTATGAGTGACCATACTTATTAGAAATTGAAATTCAGACTTGAATACTTTTCTCAAGAGATATAAAAATTTTAACCAAATTTATTTCTATAAGAAATAAATAATTCATCATATAATATAGAACCCATGGAATGAAAATGGGATTCATAAGCTTTTCAAAAGTATTCACAATAATAAATTATTAATAATTCCATTAACAATCATTACATGATAAACCCATGAAAAATAAAAGGGTATTAAAAGATAGATAGTATCTTTATAGGTTAATACCAACCAATATAGATAATAAGGCTTACGGTATTTACACTATATAGATAAAGGTATATAGTTACATCAATAAATTCCCTATCTAGTCGATATATCGAATCTAGGTGAACACCTTTCAATCAATGTAAGTAATTATTGAGTGTTCATTAAGAAAATACATTGGAACCAAATTTATAAATATTTATGGTGGACTGTTAGCAATGAAAAAGGTAGTGATGTAAAAAATATTTCATAGAAAATAAAAGTACATAATAATTACAGAGAAATAATTTGTAATGTATCATTTTGAAAATATCCTTTATTAAAATTATGATATATCATGAAAAAATGAAATATCGGAAGAACAATTTTCATTAGTATGGGAAAAATCACTTTGGAAAAAAGAAACATCGTTGATATTTTGAAAGCATTTACAAAATTTATACTACTAGGAGAAAAATAATATCATTTAGGGATCATATAAATGTAGGGAGAAATAATTATATAAAAATAAAAAAAATATATATAATTATTTGTTTATAAGGGATAAAGAATAAAAGGATATTTTAGGAAAACTTTTTTACATTATAAAAAAGATGAAGTTATGGGTCCTTCCAAAGTTATTTTATAAGAGCTGAAGTGATATATTTGTGAAAAAAGTTACAATATTTTGAAAATAATCCACAATAAGTACATTAAAATACTTAAATGTTATCAATATTAATTTTTTAAAGAATATAATATATTTTATTTGAAATAATTAAATAAATTTTTAAATATTTTTAAATATCTTTATTGAAAACCACATTATAAAAAAGAGTTAAACCTATCCTTTTTAAAGTGGAGATAAAAAATATAGAAGTAACATGATAAGAAATATAATTAGGTTTCTAGTTATGAAGGATACAACTTTATAGATAATAAAACATGGATAAGTAGGGTAAATCATTATTATAAATGATGATAATTATTAAAAACATTGATAAACCTTTTTTAGTGAAATTTTATCATGGTAAAATATGTAAATTAAAAGTTATAAATGATGATAATTATTAAAAACATTGATAAACCTTTTTTAGTGAAATTTTATCATGGTAAAATATGTAAATTAAAAGGAAATTTCTGATTATATAGGATGAAAATATACCATGACAAAAAATATTATGGTTTACTAAGATAATATTTTATGAAATAGGTTAAATAAGAATCATTATAACTCAACATAGGGAGTTGATTTAACAAAAAACATCTAAAGTTTGAATCTTTCAATCGAATTCCATTTAGTGAAAGAAAATGTTATGGAAATTTAATCAATAAAAAAGTTCATGAATAATTAAAATGAAATTAACTAGGTATTAATCACACTATAATAAATATTTCATGGTTCTTAATAACAAATACAAATCAAGAAATTAAATTTGAGACAATAAACCCATTTCTATGGTCCTGATTCACTTTGTGCATGATCCTAACATCCTAAACAACCAAAATAAGATTATTATATACCTTATTATAAAATTTATTCATATAAAAATTATTTACTATGTTCCATTTATTATCAAAATATATTTAGTTATTATATATTTTCTTCTTATGGATATTATTTTATGCGATAAATTAATTTATGTCAACTTATTTTTGTAATTTTAGTGGTGAAGGATAATGTTTTCATTATAATTTTAATACATAATATATATTTTAAATAACTATAAAATATTAATTATTTTCATTCTAACATATGATAATATTAATATTTAACCTCTTATTTTCATCCATGATAGAGTTTTATAGTGTAGTTCATGTAGGTGGTTAAACTCACCCAAACTTGATCACTTTATTACTCAATGGGCGTGTATGGTTAGGGAAGTTTATAATATCCATTTAACATAATAATTATGATATTTTTTATATTATTTTATGTTTCATAATCATAATTTAATTGGTTTGGATAATTAATGAAAATCATATAGAAAAATAAAAAAATGTTATTTCACAGAGTCGGTAGTCCACACCACCCATGATTGATGTTATTTTATTTTTATCAATAGTTGAAAAAGAATAAAAGTGATTTATTCTAGTAACATAACAAAAAATAATAATAATAATTAATTTAATTATATTATATTATTATTTATACTGTATGTTTGGAAGATAAATATTAATAATAAAATATAAAGAGTAAGTAATAATTACATCGAGAACTTGAACTTCATCTTGATAAAGTCCATGGAATTGAAGGACATAAGATTATTTTTAATGGACAAGAAATTTAGGATTACTAGTGGAATTCTAGTAGTGTAATATTGGGTTGGTTTTAAAAAATATTCCTAATGTAACCTGGATCATTAAAATGGAAGAAGTGGTCCCCATTTACAAGTGAAGAAAAAGGAACATTTGTGAACATCCATTATATTTCAATAATGGAATGAAACAATGAAAGTGTAAATGTTTTAAAAAGTGATGAATAATTGATTATTGGGTATTATTATCTATATAAATCCTCATAAAATTATTTCAATACTTTTTTAAACATTTTTTCTTTTATTTAAACATATATTATTATTTATGCCTTTTTACCAAGGTAACTAGTTTTTACCCATTTATCTTTTTTTATTATAAATAAAAAATAAAAAATATTATGAAATATGGGTGTGATAAAAATAAATTTAATCAAAAAAAATTTCTAATAAAAATTATAAATAACATAAAAGTATATTCTAAATTAAAACATTTAATTTATAGAAAACAATTTTGGTAAAAAAATTTATTTTAACCATTATGTGTTCTTAAACTTATTTATAATTAACTAAAAATTAAATGTGTGTTAATGTAATTATAAATGTGACTAAAAATATTATTTAATTAACTATTTGAAATCTATCAATTTAATTTATTTGATAAAACTACACAATAATAATATAACAATTCTATTAAAATAACTTGTTCTTCATTATCACGGTCATTAAATTTAATCTTGGTAACCTAATTTTTATAATAAAAACAATATTTTATTTATAATATAATAAGAAAATATTGATCTCAAATATGAAATCCATTTTTTTATATTTAATTTAAAAATGTGATACAATATAATTATTAATTTAAGTGTGTAAAAATTGTTTTCAGTGAGAAATATTTCATGAGATTCTAAAATAGAAAACATGTGTTTTATAAATTCAACATAGTATTTTAAATGATTTATATTAAATATTAAAGAAATATACTTTTTATAAAAATGATTCATAAATTTTAAATCCATTATTATGTTAATATAATGTCAAAAAGCCTTATCTTTTATAAAAATCAGTATTTTTATTATTCACGTAAAATCAATTATTTTGTAAAAATATCAAAAATTTACCCTAATATAATTTTTAAATGAAAATTTTTACATGATAAGGGAAAATTTAATTTTTTTAAAAATTCCCCCTCTAAAACAGTAATTATTTTTAATCATATTTCATATGAATTTATAATTGATTACAATATTTTTATCTACCATAAGTTTTATTATGGTAAACTTTTCCTATCTAATATGTCTTGGATTGTTTTAGTTTGGTGTTGTGTGTGGAATAATATATCAACACATTGTTAATTTAAAGGGGCCATATTATATAGTAAAATATTGTTTCCTTATATTATAACCCCTTAAAAAAATTATGTCCACAAAATTTTAATTATTACTCACTGATAAAAGAAGGTGAGGGTGTTTTTAATATATTCATAATTCAGAATATAACTTCAAATGTGAAATATACCTTATGATATTCAGATATATCTTGTTTTTTATTCTTACTTGAATAAACATGTAACACCCTAAGCATTCACGATACGTTTCCTTTAGAATAAGGCAATAGTTTGCGTTGTACGCAACTTGGAGTTTTAACACACCACAACAAATCAAACTAGCCGTTATGAATAGTAATACCCACTTTTTGAAATTTTATAAAATTTATTTTTTAAAATGGAATTCATTTTTGGATTCAGAATATCAAAATTAGCTTAGGGTAAATTTTTGTATTTTTCTGAAAAATTTCAATTTTTGATGAATAATGAAAAACACTACGTTATTATTTAAAATTGACTTTTTATTTAAATAATTAGTTATTTTATTTATATCAATTTTAGTTAAAAATATATAAATAATACCTATATATGATCAATTTAATTCATTGTAGTCATTTTATAATAATATTATATATATATATATATATATATATTTTTATTGATCTTGTTATCGTCTTTTACCCACCTTCTAGGTGTATTTGCAAATTTGCATAACACATAATTTTAACGCTTATTTGAATTGAATTATAAAAATCTGAGAGACATGGTTGAAATTAGTAATTAAAATTTGGTTCAATAAGATGAAAATAATTTTTGTTGAATAGTAACTTTTAACTTTTATTTACCACGTTTAAAAGTAAATTGGGTAATTAAAGGTAAAATGATATTATAATTACCTTAAAAAATGTCCTAAATTCTATAGGATAAGCTTATTTCGACCAAAATCAACCTTAGGAATAAAATATGATCCTTTTGGTCCACTTTCATTTGATTAGAACATTTATTATTCTTTTATTTATAGAAGAATTAAAAGTGTTATATTTAATATTTAATAACCACACCATTTTTAATATGGGTTTATTCATAAGATAAATTTGACAATAAATATTAATTATAATGCTAAAAATATTTTATACATAAAAGTAACTTATTTATAATTTTTAGACATTAAATAATTAAATTTATTTATGATACAATGATGATGTTGTAATTACCTTATTAATGAATGATTAAAATAATCGAAATTATAAATATCTAAATAAATGTAAATTGAGACTTATGATGAATTACACTAATTATATAGGTTAATATGACATTTTAGGGTTGATTAAATAAATTTTTTCAAAGTGATATAGTTTTTATGACTTTCACAAAAACAAAATACCAAATAGTGTCCAAAATAACATAAATTAGTTTTTAAAACAAATACTATATTATTAATTAATATAATATTAGTAAAAAACTAAGGTTTTTCCAAATAACTTAGATAAGATTAGATATATTAATAATAAACCACTGGGGTTATCTTGTATTTTTATAGTAATTTTATTAACTATTTATTATAATAATACAAGAATACATAGAAAATGTTAACCTATTTAACTAAGAGTTAAATCTAATAGATAAGGTTAATATGGTGATCTAAACCTATATAAAACCTATTAGTTGAGATTTTTTTGACCCATCACAACCTTATCCTTGAAATAAATCATTTTGGAGCCATTATAAACCAAATAATATTGTATAATAAAATAATATTTCAAGATTTTCCTAAAGTGACCCTGACCTCTCTTATAAAATGGTACTTCCCCTTTTCTCAAAATTACACCTCCAAAGGCATTTTGATCTGCCAAAACCTACTCACATATCCTCCCAAATACCCTTAGTTTGACTTAGAGGCCTTACTTTTTTTCAAAAAGACAACCTAAGGATCCCTTTTGATCAACTGAAAAGGAAACACCTGAAGAAGAGGTAATAATTTCACCACCTCTTTCAAAGTTCTTTTCTCCTTCCACTTCCTCTTTCATTGTTGTTTACTAAAAAAAATAAAATATCTATTAACTTATATATACTGTGATTTTATTATAAATATGGTACAACCATATTCATTATTCTATCCATCCTATGAATGACAAGTCACCATACATGCGTACGTACGACTTACCGTCTCCACGTCGCGGTGTAGTTTGTTATTCAAAAACATCATTATTTGGATGGGTATAATAATGAGTATAACTAATGAAAATAATATATATATAATGATAATTATTATGTATATATGACATAACATCCAATTACAAATGATTTCCCATCAACAGAATGATATTGTCGCTCGTGCTTACGTACAGATTACTGTCTCCACGAACACGATGAAATTCAATCCTCATCATTACCATTCAAGAATAATTTTAATTTTATGGTTAAAAATAATGTTTAAGAACATAATATTTTTCTGTATATTAATAAAATACATCCTATACATAACAAACTTGTCTTACATAACCAATTATATAAAAGAAAATGAATCTGTTAACACCCGAAACAATGATACTACTGAAATATTATTAACAAACAATATTATAAGATCATATATGATATCATATTTATGTATTTGGTTCTGGTATAATTTAACAACAATGATTTCACTATTATAAAATAGGTTAACATACCATTTATCAAGGAAAAGTACAAGGTATGGATTAATTCTACAATCTATTCATTAACCGAGGTTGTTTATACATGAGTATCTACTACGACCTCTTTATCATCCACTTCAATGTTCCTTAAAAATTTATTTCAATTTTTTTTTCTATTTCCTTGACTATGGTTTAATGTAATTTTTAACCTTGTTTTAATTTTTATAAAATGTTTATAAAGGAATCTTTCTGTCATTTTCCAAACATGGTCCTTTATGACATTTTCAGCAAAATTATGGAAAGAATGTTTTTTTATCTTATACCACAAGTGCAGCTATTTTCTGCTGTTATAACACCTTCTAAGATTACCTTAAATTAATATAATAATGTTTTCAGATTAATGTTCTCTTTTATAGTTAAAATACTTTTAAATGATTTCAAAATATAAAGAGATATTTCTCTCAAATAGTTTTAATTTCATCTATGTCAACATCTTTTCTTGGATTTTACGCTTGTTTGAAGTTGATTTATTATGATAAAATCTTCCATATTGTATTGAAGGTGTTGTGATATGTTTGAAAGTGGATGTGATATTTTTATACCATTCATGTTTTATGGTTAAAGTATTAACATTTTATATGCTAGTTTTTATACGAATGTTTATGTTATGTTTCAACCTTTTAATATGAGGAATGTAATGGAATTAGTAAGTGACAGGTGGATCCCGCTATAGCTCCTCGATGGATCAATAGGTCTCATTAGACAAAATAGTGTCTTGGAACAAGTCCTAGAAAAAATATTATTTGTTGTCTTGGCATGAGGCCTTGACTATGTAGTTATGATATCTGGCATTTTGCATTCCATCATTATGAAATTTTCTATTGATGTTACATCTGTTTATTTGACTAGTAGAATATCCATGTGAATAAGTAAATAGAATTATTTAATTTATCTTCTCCATATTATTCTCATGTTTATTTTTAAAAGGCTTGTGTTTTATTCTTATACATTTCCTTAAATTTTTATTCTTATTTATGAATGTTTTTATTATATTATTATCCTTACTGAAAACCTAATATCACCCCTTTCTATGTTTTATTTTTCCCAGGATGCGAAGAAATATATTATGACTGACCTGTAGTGATAGTCTAAGGTAGATGATTGTGTTAAAAGGAGACACAATATTGTTCTTTTTATTTCATTATGTAATGTAAAACTTATATATGTATCTAGTACATCCAAGGCTACTGAACTGATCGGTCTTTCGGGACATGATTCCTTGTATCATTCCAACGTTATGTAATAATGAACTGAATTTGGGTAACTGGGGTTGGGGTGTTATAGTTGGTATCTTAGTAAGTTTATTACAAACCTTAGAAGCTAGATTTAGAAAAAATCTAATTAGAGAACATTATCGTAAGATAGACTTTGAGGATCAGTATATAAGAACTTCCTCGAATTTTGGTAATGTAGAGATTTTATGTATTTTCCATGCAATACATCCCTATCTGGATACGAGTAGGTAGAGGCAGCTCTGGCATAGATGTACCTAGGAGTGAAAAATATGACAAGGAGTTTCAGGCTAGAATCGGGGTATCCTGGTATATGATAACGAGCCTTGCTTCACTGTTGATTACGACATTACCAAGGGATATTCTTAGGGTAATTTACATTTTCATTACAACCCATTTTGAAGGATTTATGAGTATATACCGCCTCAAATATTTTTTATTATTATTATAGATAATATCTATACAGTTTTCAATTTATGTTAAGTGTTTTACAAGTTTGAAATTATGTATTGCGACTCATAAACTAATCTAGAGTATTCCATTATTAAAAAATGGCCCCTAGAGAAAGGAATGGAAACCATATCAATGAATTTAATCCATGTAAGGATTTTCATCATACTCAAGATAATTATAGTGGATCTGGTGATTCAATTGGTTCGGATCATTTTATCACCATACTGGGACAAATCACTCAGGTTATGAATAATAACCTTACCCGTATGGAGCACCCTGATCCACAACGCAGAGGATCAATGTTAGACCGCTTCATGAAGAAACAACAACCAACATTCAATTGGACTAAAAATCAATTTGTAGCTAAGAAATGGATAAGTTCCTTAGAGAAAATATTTCAAGCTTTCGGGAATAGTGAAAGGGAAAAATTTGTCTCGGCAGTTTATCACCTCATGGGAGATGAAAAACAATGGTGGTCATTAATTCAGAACACAAAGAAGGATAAATAAGTATAAAATATGGAATGGAGGGAGTTTAAAGGGATTTTATTATAATAAACACAATTTCCAAGGAAAAAGGAGGATGATAATGTCACAGAGTATAAGGATAACTTTACAAGGCTAGTAAGGCATGAATCAGATTATATACATAACCCAAGGAGTAATATTGATTGATTCTTTGATGTGTTAAAACTATTTCTCTGTCAAGAATTATTCTCACAATACTTCTCATCATACATAGATATTTTATCATGTTCTATCAAGACAGAAAAGTAATTATCTATGTATTAATACTTTAAAGAAAAGTAATATAACAAGAGATCTACTGAACACTTTGGAAATAGAAATAAGGGGAAGAAGGGAAAAAGTTGAAAATCCATCCTATGATAAATGTAGGAAGAAACACCCCAATACTTTCCTGAAGGGAATGAGAGTTTGTTAGAAGTGTGGTGAAAAAGGCCACCAGGATCGTGATTGGAAGGGAAAGAAAGAGTTTGTCAATGTTGAATGATACAATTTTAGAGAAATGTGGCATTATGCAAATGAATTTCCTAACCGCCAAGGAAACTAACCTCAGAAAAGGCCAAGGGAGAAAGGCCAAGCTTATGCGATCACTAATGTTGAGTTTGAAGCTCCAAAAGATGTGGTGGCAGGTAATTTAATGGTTTCCTCATGTTTTTCCAATTCATTATTTCATTCTAAATCATCACATTGTTTTATATCTTCCCATTTTACTATGAAATTTAGATTTTTTCAATTTGATTTAACAAGGGAGTTTTCAGTCAAGACTCCTAAGGGAAGTATCATTATAACAAAGTTTAGTGAATCAGTTCACATTACGGGTTATAAGTGTTCTTTATCTGCTGATCTCATCATCATACCCATGATTGATCCTTGACATGGATTGGCTTTCAGACCATGATGTGAAAATTTATTGTAAGAAGAAGGTTTCAATTTTCGACGATGATAAGAAGTACCTTATCTTTAGACCAGAAATATCACCATATGATTCTTATCTAGATCCACCCTAGTAGCACTAATAAATCTATTTATTGGGGATGAAGAGAATGAAATAACTATGGGTGAGTAAAAGAATGTTTAAATAGAGGACGTACCTATTGTACAAGAATATATTGTTGTGTTTCTAGAGGATTTACCCAGACATCCTCCAGAACGAGAAATGGAGTTTTACATTGATTTAATTTCTGGTTCAAGGACCATATCGAAGACCCATAATATAATGCCCACTGTGGAATTAGTGGAACTAAAGAAAAAACTAGAGGAATTTAGTAATAAAGGATTTATTCTCTCTAGTGTTTCTCAATGGGTAGCCCATGCTCTTTTTGTTAAGAAGAAAGATGGATCCATGAGGTTATGCATTGACTACAGGGAGATCAATGCTATAAAAATAAAAAAAAAGTATCCCCTACCTTGCATTGATGATTTATTTGATCAACTTCATGGAGCTCAATATTTTTCAAATAATGACCTTCAATCTAGATATCATTAGTTGTGTGTGAAGAAGGAAGACATTCCGAAGATAGGATTTTGTACTAGGTATGGGAATTATGAGTTTACAGTAATACCTTTTGGACTGACTAATGCAACCTCTGTTTTCATGGATCTAATGAATAGATTTTCACGGAATATCTTGATGAATTTTTAGTAGTATCTATTCATGATGTCTTGGTATACTAAAAAATCTATGAAGATTATAAAAATCACCTGCGCACAATTCTAAAAACCCTCAGAAGAAATGAATTGTATGGGATTTTTAGAAAATATGAATTCTGGCATCAACCAATTTATTTTATTGGCCATTTTTTCTCAGAAGATAGAATATCTATTGATCCTTCTAAGATAAGAGCAATATAATAATGGCCAGCACCGACGAGTATAACTTAGGAATGCAGTTTTATTGGTTTAGCAGGTTATTATCAGCATTTATTCCATAAATTTTCCCAACTGGCTAACCCATTAAAAAATATCACATGTAAAAACGTTAAATTTGTTTGGACAAAAGAGCGTGAAGAATGTTTTGAATAACTGAAGATAATATTAGTCAATGCTCCTATCTTGAATCTACCATCAGGTAATGCTGGGTTTGTTATTTATAGTGATGCTTTAAAGAAAGGATTTGGTTTTTTCCTTATGCATAATGATAAAGTTATTGCCTATTCATCATGACAACTTAAAATTCGTGAAAAAAACTATCCCACTCATGATATTGAGTTAGTAGGTGTAATATTTGATTTGATGATATTGAGACACTATCTCTATGGTGAAAACTTTGAGATATATACCAATCAAAAGAGTTTGAAGTATATTTTCTCATGGAAATAAGTGAACATGAGGCAAAGATGATGGCTTGAACAACTCAAGGATTATGATTGCACTATACACTACCACCTGGAGAAGGAAAATAAGGTTGAAGATGCTTTGAGCAGAAAATATCACGGGATTTTGAACAAGATGATAGTTTAAAGGGATCCTATGTTCATGGATATAGTAATGATGGATATGGGAATAATCATGGATGGTGAAACATCAATGTTTTTCAAATTGTTTCTAAACCATCTTTACTAGAAAGGATGAAAAGTTTTCAGACTAGTGCTGAGTTGTTTTAAAAGAAAATTAAAGCTGTGAATGATGGGAGATTAATCGACCTCGTATATGAAGATGAGATTTTTAAATTTGGGAAAATACTTTGTGATCCTAACATACCTAATCTAAAAAGAAAATTATTGGATGATGCTCATAGCTACAATTTTTCTATACACCATGTTATCACTAAGAAGTTTTGAGATTTCAAGGAACATTTTTGGTGGGACAACATGATGAGAGATATTTTTCATTATGTTTCAAGATTTATGGTTTTTCAAAAAGTGAATTAAGGAAGACAACATCCTAGAAGAGTCATGAAACCTCTTCAAATACCTTAGTAAAAATGGTTTGATATTATGATGGATTTTTCCATGGGACTACCAATGAATTCTAGAATGAATGATGCAATATGGGTCATTGTTGATCGTCTTACCATGTATGAACATTTTCTTTCTATAAGAGAATATTTACCACTTAAATATTTAACAATATTATATATTAATGAAGTTGTAAGACATCATGGAGTAACCCTATCGATTGTTTCTGATTGTGATCCCCATTTTACATAAGGATTCTAGAAAATCCTTTAGAAGACCTTGGTTACTGAACATCGTTTCAGCACTGGGTACCACCGTAAAACTTCTGGAAAATCAGAAAAGACTATTCAAACCTTAGAATACATGTTTAGATCTTTCTCACATGACTTTAAAGGTATGTGGGATCAATATTTACCACTGGTAAAATTTTCCTATAAAAATAGCTTTCATTCAAGTATTCAGATGAAACCATATGAAGTGTTATATGGAAATAGATGTCGCACGCCAACTTGTTGGGATGATGTTGGTGAAAGAAAACTCGTAGGCCAGAACTTTTTCAGGAAACAATGGAAAAGGTGATGGTTATCCAAACCCACATCAAAGCAGCTCAAAGTAGGTAAAAGAGATATTCCGATAACCGAAGGAAAGATTTGGAATTTCATGTAGGAGATCATGTTTTCTTGAAAGTATCTCCATGTAAGGATGTCATACGATTCAGTAATAAGGGAAAACTAAGTCCCAGGTACATCAGACCTTTCAAAATTCTAGATCGAATTGGAGTTGTAGCTTATCATTTGGCAATTACGCCAAGTCTCTCCAAATTTCATGATCTGTTCCACGTATCACTGTTATGAAAATACATGCCTAACCGAATGCATGTACTCACCTATGACGAAATAGAACTGGAACCTTATATTTCTTATTGTGAAGATCCTATCAAGATTCTTGATACTAGAGAACAAGTGCTGAGCAACCAGATGACTCGTCTGGTGAATGTTCTATGAAGAAACAATAAGATCGAAGAGGAAACATTGGAACCCGAGGAACTTATGATGAAGAACCACCCTAATCTTTATAGGAAGTAATATTCTATAAATTTATAGGAAGAAATTATTTGAATGAGGGAAGAATGTAACACCCCAAGCTTCCATAGTAAGTTTCCCTTTGAAAAATGCAATAGCTTGCATTGCACGCAACAGGGAGTTTTCACACACCATGACCAATCAAACTAGCCGTTATGAATAGTAATACCAACTTTTTAAAATTTTATAAATTTTATTTTTCAAAATGGAATTCATTTTTGGATTCGGAATATCAAAATTATCTTAGGGTAAATTTTTGGTATTTTTCAGAAAACATTCACTTTTTGATGAATAGTGAAAACATGTGTTATTGTTTAAAACCGAATTTTTATTTAAATAACTTGTTATTTTATTTAAATTTATATTAGGTAAAAATATAAACACAATAAATATATATTTTCCATGTAATTATTTGGAGTCATTTTATAATAATATTAGATATATAAAATTTTATTGAACTTTTTATCGTGTTTTACCCACCTTCTAGGTGCATTTTCAAATTTGCATAAAACGTAATTTTACTGCTTCTGTGAATTGAATATAAAAAATTCGAGAGACACAGTTTACATTAGTAAGTAAAATATAGTTCAATAAGATGAAAATAATTTTTGGTGAATGGTAACTTTTGCCTTTTATTTACCACGGTTAAAAGTAAATAAGATAATTAAAGGTAAAAAGGATATTATAATTACCCTAACACATATCTTAATTCTATTTAATAAGTTCATTTCGACCAAAATCAGCCTTAGGAATAAAATATGATCTTTTTGGTCCACTTGGATTAGATTAGGACATTTATTATTATTTTATTTAAACAAGATTTAAAAATGTAAAATTCATCATTTAGCAACTAAACCATTTTTAATACAGTGTTATAAATAATATAAATTAGAATATAAATATTAATTATAAATATAAAAATATTTCCTATATATGGTATTTTATTTATAAGTGTTGGACCTTAAATAATTTAATGTATTTATGATACAATGATGATGCAGTAATTACCATATCAGTGAAAGATTAAAATAAATGATATTATAAATATCCAAATAAATAAAAATTGAGACTTATGATGAATTAAACTAATATTATCGGTTAATATGACATGTTAGGGTTAATTGAATAATTTTTTTTCTAAGTGATAAAGCTTTTATGACTTTCACAAAAACAAAATAACAATTACTTTCAAAATTGACATAAATGAGTTTTTAAAATAAATACTATATTATTAGTTGATATAATATCTCTAAAAATATAATGTTTGGAAAAAGGACTTATATAAGGCTATATATGTTAATAGTGAACCACTTGGTGTTCTATTGGAATTTTATAGTAAGTTTATTAACCATTTATTATAATAATACTAGAATGTATGGTAAAATTTAAACTATTTAACTAAGAGTTAAATCTAAAATATAATGTTAATATGGAGACATAAACCTATCTAAAACCAATTTGTTGAGAGGTTTTCAACCCATATCCACCTTATTATTTAAATAAATCATTTTTGAGCCATTCTAAACATAATATCATTGTATAATAAAATAATATTTTCATGTTTTCCTAAAGTGACCCTCACCTCTCTTATAAAAAGGTACTTCCATTTCTCTCAAAATCACTCCTCCAAAGCCATTTGGATCAGCCAAAACCTACCTAAATATCCTCCCAAATACCCTCATTTCAACTTAGAGTCCTTACTTTGATCATAAATCCAACCTAAGGAGCCCTTTTGATCATCTCAAAAGGAAACACCCGAAGAAGAGGTAATAATTTCACCACCTCTTCCAAAGTTCTTTTCTTCTTCCACTTCCTCTTTCTTTGTTGATTCCAAACAAAAATTATAACTCTAGTAACATATATATACTGTGATGTTATTATAAATATAGTACAACCATATCCATTATTCTATCCATCCTATGAATGACAAGTCACCATACGTGTGTACGTATGTCTTACCATCTCCACCTCGTGGTGTTGTTTGTTATTCAAACACTTCATTATTTGGATGGGTATAATAATGAGTATAATTGATGTAAATAATAAATATAAAATGTTAATTATTCTATATATATATTATATAACTTTCAATTACATATGATTTCACCATCAATAGAATTATATTGTTGCTCGTCCATACGTACGGATTACTGTCTCCAGAAACGCGATGAAATTCATTGGCCATCATAACCATTAAAAAATAATATTTATTTTATGATAAAAAATAATTTTTAAGAACATAATATCATTCTTTATATGAATCTCATACATCCTATCTATAACAAACATGGCTTACATAACCTTTCATATAAAGGAAAACGAATCTGTTAACACCCGAAACAATGATACTACTGAAATATTATTAACAAAACAATATTAGAAGATCATATATGATATCATATTTATGTATTTGGTTATTTTATAATTTAATAAAAATGATTTTACTATTATACAAAAGGTTAACATACCCTCAATCAAGAAAAATTACAAGGTAATGTTTAATTTTACTATCTCTTCATTAACCGAGGTTATTTATAGGTGAGTATCTACTAGGACCTCTTTATCATCAACATCTATGCTTCTTAAAAATGTATTTCGAAACATTTTTACTATTTCCTAGACTGTGGGTTAAAGTCATTTAAACCCTTTTTTTACTTTTTATAAAAATTGTATAATGGAATATTTCCATTGTTTTCCAAATAAGGTCTTTTACATCCTTTTCAACAAAATTACGAAAAGAATGTTTTTTTAACTTATACGGAGTGTGCGACTATTTTCCGCTGTTATAACACCTTCAAAGCTTCCCTTAAAAACTTATAATAATATTTTCAAAATAAATTTTTTCTTTTTATAATTACAAGTCTTTTAAATGATTTCAAAATAGAAAGAGATATTTATCTCAAATAGTTTTAATTTCATATATGTCAACATCATTTATTGAATTTTACACTTGTTTGATGTTGATTTATTATGATACAATCTTCCATACTGCATTGAAGGTTTTGTGATATGTTTGAATATGGATGTGATATTTTTATACCATTCATGGTTTATGGTTAAAGTATTGACATTTCATATGCAAGTTTTATTGTGGATTTTTTATGTTATGTTTCAACCTTTTCATATGAGGAATTTATTGGACTTAGTAAGTGATGGGTGGAGCCCGCTATAGCTCCTTAATGAATCAGTAGATCTCATGAGACAGACTAGTGTCTTAGAAAAAGTCCATGACAAAATCTTATTTGTAGTCTTGGCACGAGGCCTTGACTATGTGGTTATGATGTCCGACATTATGCATTTCGTCATTATGATATTGGCTATTTATATTGCATGTGATTATTCAACTAGTAGAATATCTATGTGAATATGTAAATGGAATTATTTGATTTATATTTTCCATATTATGCTCATGTTTAAGTTTAAAAGGCTTGTGTTTTAGTCGTATACATTTTCTTAAATGTTTATGCTTATTTATGAATGTTTACACTATATTTTTCTCCCAACTTAAGACATAAGCTCACCCCTTTCTATGTTTTATTTTTTCCAAGATGTGAAGAAGTATATTATGACTAACCTACATGGATAGTATAAGGGTGATAATTATGTTAAAAGGAGACATAACGTTTTTTTATTTCTTGATATAATGTAAAACTTATGTATGTATCTAGTACTTCCAAAGATACTAAACTGATCAGTCTTTCGGGACATGATTCCTTGTATCATGCCAATGTTATGTAATAATGCGCTGACTCTAGGTAACTAGGGTCGGGGTGTTACAAACCCTAACAATACATACAATCATGTACCCCTATATTTATATACCATAATAATATATTCTCTATAAAATACCTTTCCCAATAAAATTTTAATATCTAAGACATTAATCCACCGAAAAAATAATATATTACTCCAAAACATTACACTATATTTAACCCTAAATGTATTCAATAGAGGTTTATTAAGTCACAAACTAGTAAATATATATCATAAAAATGAGATAAACCGAAAAAAACATCATAGATCTCTTTTTAATTAAAATAGTAATGGATTTTATCGATATCAATAAAATCTATAAAAAATTATCAAAATAAAACAACGCTTTATTACCTAAACATCATGTATATATTAAAAATTAAAATTATCCATACCTCAATTGTGTGTTCTCTAATATTTATCAAAAAATAGAACTTTATTATAAAATCAACTTTTAAAGTAATTGATAGCATTTAATATATGTTTCCAAAACATTAATGAAGTACCACTGAAGATAAATCCATCAATGATTTTCCTAATCCACATAACTATTAGAATATAATATAATATAATCAATAAATATAACTCACAAAATGAAATATATAAGAGTATTAATATTTATTTTATATTAATATATCAACCTCATAACCCTAACTATGACATGGAAAGTCACGTTTTTTCATAACAATCATATACTAAAATTATCAACCATTTAAGTATTATCCTTCCATTGGTTATAATAAATAGTGGTTTCTAGATAAATAAAAAATTTAACTTAATTTTTATGATAATGTTTCAATGACATACTAAAAACAAAATGGTTATGATAATATCTAAAATATGACCATGAAAACATTAATCTAGATATTTCTTCCACACTACACCCTATTTTTTTTGTATATAATACTTTCAATTAAACCAATGACTCTATTTTTTAAATATTTAGTAATCCATGGTTATTTTTATATTATGTTATAAATCCCAATTAGATAACATCACCCTCAAATCCATTAAAATGGTTTAATAATGAAAATTTGAATTAGTAATAGTATATCCCCCAGGATTGTCAAACTTGGTTTTTAGTTAGGTATATTATTCGTATATAAAACGATGACTGAGTTAAAATATAATCATCCCTTTTTAGGGTTATTACCCCAAGTCACATTAGTTTAAAAACTTCACTCCAATTTTATTATTTAGGAAGGGATACAATTGGTAGGAAAAAATAAAGAAGCTCAAATATACAAATTGTTTTATATATTATCATATACATAGACTTATCTTAACTTACCCTTAGTTTTTTTTACTAATTTTCACTAAAATAATCCCCAAAATAACAAAACATGCATTTGATACCAACTAAGGTAGTCTCATCCTAAACTCCTGGGTCAGGTGAAAAAATCAAAAACCATGACAAATTAACATTGATACTGAGTGAAAATAGTCATGTTGAGAATATAATAGTTTCAAATTATTACTAAATATCATAAAAATATCACACCACTGGGAGAACATTTTTGTTTAGTGTATTTTAGGACAAGTAACATAAGAGAAATATTTTACAAAACTTGTAAACATTTATATAAAACCAAACCATAATAGACTTCCTTCTAAACTTAGTATAGGTTATACTCATCATCATAATATTGGTGAAAAATAATAAAGGGGTGTAATCACATGTTTAGTAATGTTAAACATAGATTAAAACAATAAAAAATCATAAGTGAGAAAAATATGAGCATTCATGTATAATAAGGATGCATAATAAAGTTTTCACAGTGCCCTATTCATTCCTCGACCATTAATTTACTATGTTTATGGATATAAATTTCTTTAAGGATGTACCATAGGGTTCAAATGATTTAGATATGTAGTTTTGTAGTAGAAATGTGATTCAAATCATTAAATATTGATTTAAAATGTGAATGCATGGTTTATAGCTTGTGTGGTTTTCAGTTTACAGCATGTGTGGGGTGAGGGGGAAAGCATGAAGAGGGTTAACAATATAAAACTAGAATTTATAGTCTATGTTAATTATTTCAAAGGACACATGTTTTTCAGATAAAAAGGTATTCATATATGGCTTATAATCTGAATATACCATGGAATTTTTCCATAAATTTTTAAATTACATCACAAAGAGGGGGGTTTCCAAGTGGTTTATAACCCTTTTTTGGCTAACCCTTCCTTCATTATATCATTATTACTTTTGTTTTTTTTATAAAACCTAGTAAATTTTGAAGATATTATAACTAACATTCTTCATACCTTGATCTTTGGTTCATATGGATGATTTTTGATGATCCATGATGAGTTGTTCTCCTCTATCTCCATTATTTCCTTTCGTTTTTTTTATTTTCACTATGGAGTTATTTTTTTGGTTTGGGTTGTATATTTATAGTCCCATGGGGAGGTTTAGGTTAATAAATGGTTTACTTGTAAATTTTTGGTTTCTAAGTTGGTTCTTTTTCACTTTATAATGCATAGTGAGTCCTAAAACATCCTTGTAGTATAGAATACTCACTGTAACATATTTAAATGAAATTTTTAGGGATTTCATATTTTTCCTTTATAATAGGTTGATATTAAGGGTCTTTGTAATGAACATAACAAACTATAATATATTTAAATTGATGGGTATAGGGAGTAATCAAATTATTTTACTACTTTGATGTTTTTGTTAAAGAAATTATGCATTCTTCCTTCTAATCCTAAAAATAATTTCTATTGAGATCCATGCTTACACTGTAGATGATATGTTGGGAGACCCTTGACCCTTACTATGTTATTGTTTCAGCATTAAATTAATAAAAGGATAATGAAAATATATATGGATAATGAATTGGTTTCCCATGGAAACATCATTTTATGATAATAACTGTGATAATTAATGAATTAATGTTATAAAATCCCTAGAATAAATTGTTGAATCTGGGATGTATTGTATTTGTATGTACTTAATCTTGTTTTGTTTTCCTATATGGGTTGGGTTTTTGTGTGATAGTGTTCATTTCAATCTTCCATATGTGATGTGAAGGATTGTGATGCGACTATTGGGTTGCATGTATGTTATGTGGGTTGTTTGGTGATTTGGTGCAAAATGGTAGTAATGCCAGGTTTTGGTGTGTGATGGTTGTGTTTTTTAGTAAAAATGATGTATGGTTGTGTTGTGTGGTTATTGTGTGCAATGATTGTTTTGTGAGATTTGGTTGGGTTGTGTGGTGTCTGGTTGTTTGGTTAAGGCGTCTTTTCCAATGTGGCATTGTGATAATGATGGTTGACATGGTGTTTTGATGACGGTTAATGTGAGTTAGGCCATTTATGGTGTGAAATGATTATATTAGCTACCCAGTTAGTAATGGGATAAATTTTTATGCTAAATGGTATGATTAAATTAATGGGATGATAAATTAATAAAATAATGGGTAGTGTAAATGTGAAAGAAATTTCTTAGTAATGGGAGTTAGTGGAAACTCATTAAATCAAGGAATAAGAAAACTAGTAATGAAAATTGGGGTGTGTGGCTTGTCAGGTGGTTGTCTGGGGTTTTGTATGTTGATGGAAGTGGTTTTGAATGTTGATGTGTGCTATAGTGGTGTGGTGGTGGACTTTATTGGGATTATTGTGGGCCCATTGGCCGGGTAATGTGTTCCATATATATATCATGTATTTTATGTTATTTCTATATACACCTCAACAAGGTTAGTAAAAATTTCCAATGCTCAGAGGTTATGAATTCTAGATGTTTTCCCTACAATCTACAATGGTTGTGATATGGATTTCTAGCTACCCCACTTTCACACTCTTCCTTCAGTAGTGATAGACCTAGTGTCTTTGGGAAAGATTTGAAATGATGGCCCAAGTGTCGCCAGGAGAGATATGATGTGACGAGGCAGTGATGTAATGTGAAATGTTATGGGGCCATGAATGGTATTTCGAGGGAATGAGGTTTATGTCATTCATTTTCATGATACCCTTATATAATGGTTATGTGATGGGGTGTGTTGTGATATCTCAGGTGTCTTCGGTCAATATGTGTTGTGATGGACTTGGTATCTTTGAATGAGATGAGATGTGATTTGATGATTCTTGATGTTGGAATGTGAGGGTGGGGTTGGAAGTTATGTTTCCTTTCCCACATAAAACATGTTTTGTAAGACAAGATGTGTATAAAAGTGATTGGAGTGTAGTACGTTCAACATTAGGTCATGAGAGTGGAAAATAAGTGGGGAAGTAGTAGTGAAGTTTTGTTATTTGTTATGATCTTGATGATATATTACTATATTGGATGTGTAATTTGGTGTTATATTGAGGCTGATATTGGTTAGTTGAAATGTTTAGTTCTTTTTGGTTCTGTTGTTAATTCAATATAACATTAGTATTCTCTTTTCACATGTTTGGTTCAGACCATTGGTAAATCCTACTAAGTATGCTTGTAAACTCACCGTATGTATAAAATCACTTTTGTAGGATTCTAAGAGGAATTTTGGGATAGATAAAGTTATTTATAGACTGTTTTGGAGCTGCTATTGAGTATCTTATATAGGACATGTCCTTTGGATCATTTTACTTTGGATTCTTTTATTTGTATTTATTAACAATGATCATACATTGTGGGATGGTTTTGATTTTATTTTATGTTTTCTGTCAAAGTTTCTTAGTGGTTTTTTATACAATCTAAAGATCTTATATTATATTATAGAGTAATTCATCCTATATGTTAATGTTTTATACCCTCATTTCTTAATGCCAACCTATGGGGTACAGGAGGAAATCTTTGGGGTTCATTATATCTCTTCCTTCATTTCCAACCCTAAAAGGTTATCTACAGAGGGATAGTATTATGATAAGATGGTATTAGAGGTATTGGTTAAGATATCAGATAGAGTTAAGAGTTAAGAAAAGTGATAATTTCATGGATTGTTTAGAAAATTATTCCAGCTAATCTAGGTACATACCTTAGTCTAGGAAGTCTAGTTATGACATAGTATTTAAGCCCCCGATGATCTGGTGCACAAAATCTTATCATATTGAATTACTAAGTGAGTTTAAACTATTTGTAGGGTAGAGACATAAGATTTTTACCTGCATCATGATGGATCATGTTCATGTTTTAATTAGGTAATTATGAAAATTTAACTGAATAAAATAGTTAATTAAATAAACCTATGATTGAATAACATGCTACCAAACATAGGGTTTTTCCCATGATTTTCAAGAATGGATCTTTGTCATAATCAGTCAGTGGTTCAGTTAGTTTAGGCTCATCCAAATGGGCCAGTTTATCATTGGAATATTGACATAGTAGTGGAGGATGAGATTTCACAGAGGTATTTTCATGTCTTCTAGTAGAAGAGTTTAGGGATGTGTTTGATAAGTAGAGAGGGAGAGATGGTTGGATGATCTGGACATCTCTTTTGAACTGATCCAATCATGGGTTGAGTTATTAGTTTATTGGGTATTTAGTTAGTTTTATGGATTTACATATTAGTGGTGGATGTTGTTTCAGGGTGGTTTAAAGGTGGAATATGTGTTGTGACAACACTTCCATAAGGAGTTCTATTCAAAATTCCTATAATCAATGACAAATAAAGAGAAGTTTTAAGAGTTTATCTCTATTAAATAAATGATCATGATTCTAGGGAAGATTGGTATCAGTTTCATGTACCAATTTCACTATTCCTTAGATGTTTCTCTAGATGAGGAATCTGAAGTGTGGAATCTAGAGGAGGATTTATGCCTAGTGACCAGGTATGTGGTAACCCAACTTATACTCCCTACATATCTAGAGGTGTATAAAATAGCATGTTTTTTTGAGAGAATTATCTCCCTTGGAATTGAGCCCTAATATATTGGCTCGTAAAGAATCTCGATGAGTAGAGGGTTGTGCAGTGGGTTGCGGATGTTCAAGCAGTTAGGTTTTTTACCTATGGGGAATTGAACATGGAAGGTATTTTCTTATCCTTAAAAATATAGTGACTTACAATAAACTTTTGGAGGCTTTTGGCTTTCATGATATATTAGCAAGGGACATGGGAACTCAAGGCCTAGCATCTGACCACTCATGGAGGCCAGTTTCCAATAGCCATTCAGGTCCCTTTTTCGCAGCAAAAACAGTTTCCTCCAAGGTAGTTTTAGTAGAAAATACAACTAGTACATGTTTATAAGATAAGAGTAAGTGGATTTTTTTAGGGAAGCCTCTGTGGGACCCCGGGACACCCTGAGAGGGGAGGGGTGAATCAGGGTGTCAACTTTTTATTCTTTAAGTTTTGGATCTTGTTACCACGTTGGTAGGAACCCGTTAAACCTATATGATGGATATGATTAGTAATGTAACATTAACATGCAGAGACATGACACAACTATTTTTACTTGGTTCACCACTAAGGGCTACGTCCAAGGAGCATACGCCGACAGGTTTTCGGTCGTACCAAAATACACTATGCTTCACTAGCTGTAGATTACAAATGTTCGGGTACAGTCACTCTGTCCTAGGCTCACTGCCTTTACAAAATTTTAGGGATAGCTCACTACATCCCTCGGGTAACTCCCATTGACTCCCCCTGGCACACTGGTGTTGGTGAAGTACCACTTAGTTTATAGACATGAATGTATCTTCAATAGATGTGCATTGAAGTTCTGTGTCTCCTGTTAAGGATGAGACTTTGCTTGCATCATGGTTCAGAGTTGATGCTCTTTTTAGTTCACTCCTTCTTCTTTAGTGCAATGACATAATGCACTGGATCCCCTTGTCTTCTTTTTCCATGTATGCATGAGATCATGGATGTATCATTTAGATATCTTCTTCAATCTCACTTTGCACCGAATGTATCGGGTAATCTCCCGGCTTTCGTGCAGCTCCAAACAGACTGGAGGGCTTCACCAATACCTGGCGCAATTCTACAAGATAGGCGCGCAAGTCCCAATACGGCGCGCAAGTCTCACTACGGTGCGCAAGTCTCCGGCGCGCAGGTCCAAACTGGCGCGCAAGTATCACCAAACCACCTGCGCGACACTGCCTTCCTCAACTTCTAACCTGTGCGACTTACTTCCTTTCCCTCCCAAACTGCCTTGGGCACACAGCCAACAACCAGTGCACAGCTTCAGATAATGGTGCGCATGTCCACCTACATGACCACACAATACTTGAGCGACTTCCACACCTGCGCGACGGGAGCTCTGATTTTTCTAAGTGTTGAACTCCGTGGGAAATGAGGAGGGGTGATCCAGTATTTATAGGCAATTTGACCACCCTGCACGACCAACTTCCAAACTTGTGAAAACCTCTTTCCTTTTCCAAATTTTGATCTTCTGATCTCGAAAAACTATAGGCGCGCATGTTATCAAGCTTCCAAGGCATCAGCGTGCAAGTCTCTTCACGGCGCGCAAGTCACCTGCGCGACCTCACCAAAACTTGCGCAACCCTTATCCCTTTTCCATATTTTGATGATTTGATCTTTAAAAAAATATGTCACGCAAGTTTCCTATCCTCCAAGACCTCATCGCGCAAGTCCCCTTGCCAAAAACACTTTTCTTTGTTTGTCGATTTTCAGGCCCAAAAATTTCGCAAACACTGGGAAACGGCGCCACCTTGTATGCAACATCCCAGGTAAATAAAGAATAATGAATTTTCATTTTTGTTAATATTTATGAATTAAATATTAATTTTACTTTAAAGGGGTTGCTATGTTCTATAGCATACCCAATACGCAACAAAGAGTTTCTTTGAAATCTTACGTTGCACACTAGTAATAAAATAATATTATTTTAAATGGTAGTTAACACGTAGCCATTGTATTGGCAGGAATGAATGGAAATAACTAAAATATGATTATATTTGTTTTTTAAATGTTTTTACATTTATCCAATAAAAGATAAAGGCATAAAATAAGAAAAGAATTCAATTTTAGGCATATATACTCTAACATTCACTAAAGGTCAACTTATCACCTTTTGATGGAGAACCGTCCATAAATATAGTTTTGGTCACTCTTATACATTCTATTGGACCAAATAAAATTCTTCTATAGAATCAGGACATCACATTTTACTTTGTGTAAATTTTTGGTATTTTTCCGATAAAGTTCATTTTTTAATGAATAGTGAAAAATGTTGTATTTTAATTCAAAACCACTATTTAATATAATTTATTTATATGATTAGATTATATTTTTATTTTGTTTTAGAGTTGAATTAAAATATATTTTTATCATTTAATCTAATAGTGGTCGTTGGAATTAATTTCACTTTGAAATTGGACTTAAACTAGTGTCAATCTTTTGATACTGATTGTTTCATAAAAACACGCTATTTGCTCTGACAGCGGGAATTAGTTATTAAATTAATTAATACAACTTATATGGTTCTAATTTTGTAAAATAGAGATAATTTTTGAATTCGGAATATCAAATAATGTTTAGGGTGAAGTTTTGGTATTTTTCTGAAAAACTTCAATTTTTGATGAATAGTGAAACCACTAAGTGGTACTTAAAAAACAGATTTTTCGTTTAAATGAAATTTTACCACCTCTGTGTTTTGAATTTAAAAATATGACATACATGGTTTTCATTAAGATGTAAAATGTGGTTCAATGGGATTAAAATAATTTTTTGGTGAATAGTAACTTTTATGTTTTTAATCGCGATTAGAGGTAATTAGTGTAATTTCAGGTAAGAATAACGTTTTAATAATATGAAATGAACTTGAAACATGTCCTACCCTTATTGTATGTGTCATGGCCGACAAATAAAATCAGTGGGTCAACTCGGGGTCCCCATGGAGCCACTTTGGAAGGAAAATGACATTAATTTCTTTTTATGTAATGTTAAAGTAAAAATGTCACAAACATGAGTTGATTTACTAAAACAATTTTTAAATGGGGTTATACAAGTCATATTTTTGACTATAAATATTAATTAGAAAGATAAAAATATTTCCTACATCATGATATTTTTTTTATAATTTTTAGACATTAAATAAATTAAATTATTTATGACACCATGATGATGCAGCGATGACCTCATTATTTAACGATTTAAATAAAATGAAAAGATAATGTAAAATACAAGATATAAACTTGTCAAAAACCTATTGTATGGGTATATTTCTAACCCGTATCACCTTATCCTCGAATGATATCAATGTGGGACCTTTTAAATCCGAAACTCATTTTAAAATAAAGTAACATTTCTTTACTTTCCAAGAGTGCCCCTCCTCTTCTCTTATAAAAGGCACCACCTCTAATACCTTACCCACACTTCCAGAGCCTTTGGCTCGGCCAAACCCTGCCCATTTAGTCTCTCCACATCCCTCTCTTACTCCTTGAAGACTCACTTTGGGCAGAAGTCTTCCCAATGAATCCTTTGAGCTCAAATCAAAAAGAGTTACCCGATTTAAAGGTAGTGTTTTCTCTTGTGTTCTTTTGTTTTATTTTGCTTCTCCAACCCCCTAAACTCTTTTTATTCATTTCTTTTGTAACAAATCCAGTATCTTAAATATACTAAGATGTTTTTATAAGAATAATTCTAGCTACACTTACACAAACCTACATCTAATGGTTAAAGAACATACTGTTTCTGTGGATGGAAAATTTCTGCCTCACGAAACGATGATTGTTAAATATTCTTCCAACACCTTCAAAGGTGGCCATTAAGATGTCACGATAATTATACATGATATATAATATGTTTATTTCTTCCTTAAGATTCTGTATTTTTCATTTATGTCACACATTTATGGCTTCCATTATGGGTATACGCGATAACTTCATTTTAGGAAGTGCGGACTACCGCCCCCTCAAAGTGATTTGATTCGTTAATTCTATATGTGGGACATATAAAGGATGGATTTAAAGTTATTATATATGATTTATGTTACATATAAATGATGAATATAATTCTGGAATTAAAATATACATACCTCTCATTTAGTTTTAATTCCATTAATATGACATAGAAATGAAAGTAGCGTTCATGCGTACTTACGGCTTACCGTCTCCATTAACGGTGCATTTAATTTCTTACCTCTAAATGATTATGTAATATTATAAATACACGTTTATTCTGGATATATATGATATATATGATATCAAAATCATGAATATCATTCTGGATATAGTGAACCTTTGACCACACGAACAACATGTAATTGTAAGAAGTCCACTTTCGACTTAAGAACTAAATATCGACAAAACAATCATTATTAACTTAAATGATTACATAATGTTTATAACATGGTAATAAGTGATATAAAAGTAATAATGAACATGAAAAAGGTTCTTAAGCAAGTATAAATTAAATCATGTTTATTATTCAGGTCGTTAAAGAACGATCGAGTCAAGTCGGACCTGAGGTAAGGGAATTTGTCTCAATCTACTTTCATTGAGGCATATTTCGTTTTATAAACAACTTTATTTTGTACAGTGTATAAACCCATTTGACATTTACTTTTATTCAAAAGAAATATTTTTCTACAAAGCGTTTTACAGAACGACAAAAAGGAATGTTTCTTTTAACGTATGTGGTGACAACGACCTTTTCCGCCACCGCGAGTATTATTTGGTCTTTGGCTTCCTCAACAAGCCGTAATGTTTTTAAAATGAAATAAATACCATATACTATTTTATGTATTTTGGTATTGAAAATGTTTTTTATAATGGATTTGATATGTAAATATATTTAAGTGTTATATTGTGATCAAAGTGTGGAAATGTTTTCTTTCCATTATATTTGTTGTATATCTTATGATTTTATAATGGTACTTGGAAATTTGACAGGTGCTTACGTGATAAACCATATGACGGGTGGTGCCGTGAATACCAGGACGGGTGGTTACGTAATAACCTCCAATGCATTGGGTATGGAAGTCAGCCGTATGGCTATTCCATTAAGTATGTGTGGAAGTCGACCGTATGGTTATTCCATTTATGTATTTTTATGTCCCAAGTTACCTTTTCATGCTATGTGTTCTTTATATGGGTTTTAGGGTAATCTTTTGGTTACAAAAGGGTAGGTAATGATCTTTTATTCAGTGAAGAGTTTTTACTACTTCATAATGGTGTAAAGTATTACTTTGATAAAGTATACATGGTTTACTTGTTGTTTTGATAAACTAACAGTTTTCATTCTTTGTGTATCCTTACTGAGCTTTTTATGCTCACCCCAAGTTTTTGAAATGTTTTTCACGGGACTTAATGTGTTTTAGGGTCAAGGATGGGATCAAGGGAAAGTCATTCTATATAAAACATAGAACTAGACATGTTTCTTTTTAAGATTTTTTATTTATGGAAACATAGAAGAAGTGTCTACTTTTTAATCTTTTGAGATGTAATAGTTATGTCCTAATTCTCTAAAACTCTAAACCTGAAAAGATCCTCAATGTGAATTATTCATTTAATTCAATATTAAGTACGGTTTAAGGTCGAGGCCTTATAGTTTGTATGTCACGACCCGTCCTCGGGGCCCGTGCCGTGACTACCCCAAGCCCGCCTTCCATAGGCCAGGGGCTGGCGACTAGCACCAAAGGCGTAAAATCCCGATAACTGGGAAGGCATTGCCTTTATAAAAGAAAACAAGCACCACAGAGTACAAGCGGAAGAAGTAAAAACTAAGTAAAAACTGAGTACAACAGTAAGTGTGGAAAGTAAAAAGGGACCGGAAATACAAGCCCAACTGTAAATTACAACTCGAAAGGGAAAAAAACAACTGAAAAGTAAAGCTGCTACGCCGAGCTGTCCACTGGAAATCCCACCTGAAGGGTGGGTACAGATAGCTCCTCTGCTCCTCAGGTCCCACCGTCCGCTCCGAGTAAGTCTCGCCCAGTGGTCCACCTCCGGGTACCGCCTCGTCGTCACGTCCACCTCTGGGTACCGCCTCGTCGTGAGGTCCTCCTCTGGGTACCATCTCTTCGTATAGTCCACCTCTAGGTACTGCCCAGTCCTCGAACACTCGGCTTCTGTCAGCACTGCCCGTCGTCTGCAACCAACACAACGAGGTGCGGGCATAGCCCGTGCAGGGGTGAGTATAACGATACTCAGTAGGGACCCCGATACCCTCAAGGTCTCACTAAACCAACAAGGATAACCACAAAGAAGATCTCAACAGATAACCTCTACTTAGATATATGCCCATACATATACCTAAGTTATCAAGTAACCCATCTCAATCATGAGGAAACACAAGGATTGTGAAATCAATGGATAACCACTACCCGGGTATATGCCCATACATATACCTAAGTTAGCAAGTGACCCATCTCAATCATGAGGTAAACACAAGGTCAAAAGTCTCAGCTCAAACCAGGATTTTCATTATCGAAACCGTAACTGCTAAAGAGCTCCGTCTCTGGAGTGTACAGTGGTCCTGTCATGACTCCGAGGTACTGCTCACTAACCTAAGACTGCTGAAGAACTCCACCCATCGAGTACTGCGGGCCAGCTGCTACAACCAAGCGCTCCCATGTGCCGCTACAACCAAGCGCACCTCTGTCGCGGGTCTGCCGCTACAACCAAGCGCTCCCATGTGCCGCTACAACCAAGCGCACCTCTGTCGTGGGTATGCCGCTACAAACATGCGCTCCCATGTGCCCCTACAACCAAGCGCAACTCTGTCGTGGGTCTGCCGCTACAACCAAGCGCTCCCATGTGCCGCTACAACCAAGCGCAACTCTGTCGTGGGTCTGCCGCTACAACCAAGCGCTCTCATGTGCCGCTACAACCAAGCGCACCTCTGTCGTGGGTATGCCGCTACAACCAAGCGCTCCCATGTGCCGCTACAACCAAGCGCAACTCTGTCGTGGGTCTGCCGCTACAACAAAGCGCTCCCATGTGCCGCTACAACCAATCGCACCTCTGTAACACTCCGAGTCGTTCGATCAGCAGTCGTCGGGTCTCAGCCAGCTACACGGTCTCCGTACTCCGCACGCTCGTCACTGGGAGGGTCCGGTCCACGAGCTACAGGTCGATACTCCAAGTATCTCAAAGTCCCATGAAGAAGTATCTCAAAGGACCACCACGTCATAGGGGTCTCAACGCAACAGACGGCGCGTCAATCGGACGCCCGGTCTGTGAGTTATTAGCCTTTTCGTCCCAGGGGCCCGGTTGGTTTCGTGAGCAAACAAAACCCGGCCGTATCTCAAATGTACCCCGAACTCTCATAGGGTAAACTCATAGGGACCGTTTCTCAATGCGATCACCAACGCCGCTGACGGTTCGTCAAACGGACGTTCTGTCAGAAAGATATCAGCTTTTCCGTTCTAGGGGCCCGGTTGGATTTCGGTGCGATCCAACCCGGCCACTATCCATCTGCATCCAAAACTCGGGCGGAGGATGCCAAAAGTTCCGTATCGTCAACAAGAACTCAACGCAACAGACGGCGCGTCAATCGGACGCCCGGTCTGAGAGTTATTGGATTTTTCGTATCACACACACCTTGGGAAACTTCCCAGGAGGTCACCCATCCTGATCACTACTCTAGGCCAAGCACGCTTAACTATGGAGTTTTAACCACGTAGGCTCCCGAAAAGAAAGGTGCACCTTGAGTATAGTATACCGAAACGACCGTCTCGATCCAAGGATCGCGTTGCCGCTGACGACGAGTCGTTTGGAGGCCCGTAGCCCAAGATACGGGCATTTGACCAAACCGCTCGGTAACGGGGGTTTCGGGCCCGGGCCGTCCCGGCCCGAGACCCCCCGGATGGCCCGAACCGGGTCGACCCGCCCCGGACGGGGTCAACCCGGCCCAGCACAGCCCGGCCCGGCCCGGCGCGCCGGTTCGGCGCAAGGCAGCGCGCTGGGCGCGCTGCCAGCTTGGCCGAAGGCCGAGCATGCTGGAAACGGGGGGCCGCCTGCCCCCCCTTTGTGAAACCAGTCCCCCTCATAATGGGGGGCCAAATAACTGCCCGGGGGAATTAAATTCCCCCGGTTTCCACCAACCCGGCCGGCCCGACCTGGCCGGCCGGCTTCTTGTCAACAGGACCGGCAAGGGCCAGTCCTCTTCTGTCTTCCGGCGCCGGCGGCCTGGCTGGCCGCCGGTCATCACGATCCGCCGCGGCCCAGAACCGGCTGCGGCCTTCGTCATCCGGCGCGGTGCGACGGCACCGCGCCCCTCCGCCGCGGCCCCGCTCCGGCCGCGGCGTCTTCGGTTTCCTTCGACGCGGCGCGACGGCATCGCGTTCATGATAATTCTTTCCACGGCGCGGCGCGACGGCGCCGCGCAATAATTTCCGTGTGATTCCCGCGTGGTGCGACGGCACCACACTATCTCGTTTCATCCGCAAGAAACATTCAAGAACAAAGGAGGGGGTTTCGGCCGTGTTTGTGCGGTCCGGTCCCCCTCTCGTTAGACGATAACACTTAAACGTTCATCCTCAAGTTTGTCATGCTAGAACCAAGAACGGAAAATAATTAAATAAAGCAACAACAAACCCCTACCTCGCTTTTTGTTATGTGTTGACGAAGTCGCGGAAAGGCGGCGGCGATTCGTCGACATCGGAAAAGAGAAGCCGTTGACGACGTCAGCGTTCTTCGTGAAAGGCGCTCCCTTCTTTATTCCGGAAGGAGTGGGAAGGAGGCATCCAAGAAGGGATCGACATTGGAAACTTCACGTTCCTCTTTGGAAAAGGCATTCTTCGTCGAGAAGATGTTGTTCCATGTTTGGAGATGTCCTTCGTGTTCTTCGTCGAGGGTGGAATTCTCTTCAATCCTTCCATGACTCTATCACAAAGATTTAGCCAACCCCAAACAATAAAACAACACACCTTATTATAGTGTTAGCTTAATGAATTCAAAATAATTCAAATTCATTAAGTTACACCCTTCATTAATGGGTGGAGAGGCTCCAAAATTAATGAAGGTGGAAGTGAAGAGTCACATTTAATTGGGGGGGGGGGGGTTCAAGGGAGTTAAGGAGTTTAAGGAGTTAAGAATTTGAGGGGTTTTGGCACATTAAGTGCAAGGGAGTTTAAGGGGGGTAGAAGAGAGTTAAGGGGAAGGTGAAGGGTTGGGGATCGTGTGGGCCCCACCTCACCTTAATCCTCACATGGTTAGTTAGGAACTTCTGATTCCACCCCAACTTCCACACTTAGGATATAACCACTTAAGAAGATAAATAAAATTTGTAACACAAATTTTATTTTTCTTTACACTTAAACCACAACCTTAATAAACAACTGCTCCCAAGCAAACGCAACTCCAGGAAAGGCATTCCTAAGCCAAAACCGGCGCTAGGGTTCCATCGGTGCCCTCAGAATTTGATTCCGGGCACCGGTTCAAAAGTTAGAAATTCCCGCTCGTTTGTTCACTGAACGTACCCGAGCCAAACTTCGGAAATTGATTCTGGGCACACCGGGCCTCGGAATCAGGCGCTGTCAGAAACTATGTTCTTGTAAAATTCCAAAGAAAATTAAGAAAAAAATTTCCTTGAAATTTCCGGGTCTTTACATTACTCCCACCACAGGGCTTTACGTCCCCGTAAAGCTTCATCACAAACTAGGGTCACAAAAGCGGTACAGAGCACGCATCTGAGCCTTCCGCTCCCATGTGCTCACCTGGAGGTTCCCGTACTGTCAAAGGAAGTGCACCCAAGGAATCGATCATCCTCGTAGGATCTGCTCCTGTCTATTCTTGATCCCCACTGGAACCTCCGTGCATGTCGCTCTATCATCGACGTCCAACTCCCCGAGGCCGATGATGTGTGAAGGATCAAGCACGTATCTCTTCAATTGAGTTACGTGAAAGTCATCGTGCACCTGGTGCAACTGAGGTGGATGGGTCAAGCGATAAACCACCTCGCCTACCCTGCTGGGGACCTAGAAAGGTCTATTGAACCTTGGAGATCTCTTGCTGCCTCGGCTACATCTCCGTAAACCTCGTCGAGGTGAGACCTGTATAAGAACGTGGTCGCCATCCTCAAACTCTAAAGGTCTCCCTTTTTATGTTAGAACTGAAACTCAAAACTCCTGCTGCCACGAGGGTAAGGTTGGCCGACCCAAGAATGATCGGCTACACCCTCCCATGCACGAGTTTATCTTGTGCTGCCCAGGGTTTCCTTTTCGCCGACCAAGGAAAACCCATCCCAACGTTTTCCTAATACCGTCAATTTGAGTATGAACAGTGATTCCCAAATACATACTCAAACTAACGTCGTAAGGCCTCGACGCTGCCACCAAGAGGTCCTAACCGAGACTCTCGCCTCAAGGTTAAGATCACACCGTCGGCGTAAGTGTGACTATTGAGTCTCCTCCCAAAGGTATCTCCAGACGTGAGGGTCAAGTCAATGGCTTAACCGGAATCTCTAGGTCTGGGACTAGATTCATGGAAGGAAGGGATGATTCGTTTCGATGCCTGTGGCTACGACAGCTAGTAGAAGATAAATTACACACATCGAATCATCCTTAGAGCCCCTTTTTGGTCGCACTCCATGACCGCAAGCAGCTACCCTTTTTCCCTGCTCTCCAACTCCCTGAGTCTAGCGGGGACTACAAAGGCGGGTGATGGTAACATGTTGAAATATACACCACCACGAGCTGCTCTCCAAGCTCTGCCTCCATGTCTGCTGCTCTGCAGATTCATCTGTCCTTAACATTTCCTCTTTTTGAAACATTTTACATGCCCACTTCTCCGAGACTGGTGTCAGTTTCCTGCTTTCCAAACTTCTAACATTCTCTGGCTGTATTCGATCAGCAAAGAATTCTTAACCACAAAGGTTCCTTCTAGCACTCTAGCCTAAGTAAAAATGCATAGAGAAAAGGTGCTGGATCGGAAGCCCTTAAACATACCATGCTCAGAGGTCCGACCTCTATTGCACTGATCAAAACGCTTCCATCGAGTACCTGATATGTTCGGTACGCCTCGATGAATTCTGAACTGTCAACACGTCGTCCCGCCGAAACTGTAAAAGTTCTAGAAAATTCTCGGCCACCTCCACAAGCCAGTCATCAGCCGCCTATGAGTCAGGTTCACCTCGGAACATGAGGGTATCTGAAGTTAGAACACATGTAAGGCAGTAAACTTACATGTGTCACCTACCGGTACCGCCGGTTGTAACTGCTGACCAACAGGTAGTGATGTATAGCTGACACACTACCCCAAGGCATTATCTCAGGCATCGGTTCACGTACCGAAGCCTCATCACTATGCGGACCATCCTCATGGTCATTCACTGGAAAAAACTAGTGGCCAAGTCCACCATCCACTCTACTGATGTCTCAGCTATGCGGAAAACTCTAGAAATCGCCTCCAGCCACTGCTCTGCTATCTGGAAATCTGCCTCGCCTCGTAACTTCTGAGGCCTCTACTGCTGGAACTCGTGTAATGCGCTCCGCCAGCATGCACAGTTTGCTAGTATAGCCGTTGGCATCTGCTGCCCAACAGGTGGTGATGTACTGGTACACCACCCGAGGGTGCCAACATAGTAAAAAGGGCCCTGCACCAGAGCCTCATCGCTCAGTGAGCCGTCATCGAGTACTCTCTCGGAACTCCAACTGACTGTCTGCGTGGAGACATCCTGAACAGATGCGACACAGTCAACGTCTTATACCTGGTGAGATGACCTGGTTTGAGCTGACTTTAAAACTTTGGAAACACACACGCAATCAGTGTTTTTGTGTACAAAGTCGGCAATCCGTAGTCAGGGTCCTGGTGTACGGATACGTCGGCCGCCGCACCAACACTGGACTCCCTGAACTGAAAACCACACTCGGTACCCTTAACACTATTGCTTCACAGAAAGAAACATCAGAGTTATAAGTTCTGCAGTAGAACCGAACTCCTTTGATACCAATTTGTCACGACCCGTCCTCGGGGCCCGTGCCGTGACTACCCCAAGCCCGCCTTCCATAGGCCAGGGGCTGGCGACTAGCACCAAAGGCGTAAAATCCCTATAACTGGGAAGGCATTGCCTTTATAAAAGAAAACAAGCACCACAGAGTACAAGCGGAAGAAGTAAACACTAAGTAAAAACTGAGTACAACAGTAAGTGCGGAAAGTAAAAAGGGGCCGGAAATACAAGCCCAACTGTAAATTACAACTCGAAAGGGAAAACAGAAACTGAAAAGTAAAGCTGCTACACCGAGCTGTCCACTGGAAATCCCACCTGAAGGGTGGGTACAGATAGCTCATCTACTCTTCAGGTCCCACCGTCCGCTCCGAGTATGTCTCGCCCAGTGGTCCACCTCCGGGTACCGCCTCGTCGTCACGTCCACCTCTGGGTACTGCCTCGTCGTGAGGTCCTCCTCCGGGTACCATCTCTTCATATAGTCCACCTCCAGGTACTGCCCAGTCCTCGAACACTCGGCTTCTGTCAGCACTGCCCGTCGTCTGCAACCAACACAACGAGGTGCGGGCATAGCCTGTGCAGGGGTGAGTATAACGATACTCAGTAGGGACCCCGAGACCCTCAAGGTCTCACTAAACCAACAAGGATAACCACAAAGAAGATCTCAACAGATAACCTCTACTTAGATATATGCCCATACATATACCTAAGTTATCAAGTAACCCATCTCAATCATGAGGAAACACAAGGATTGTGAAATCAACGGATAACCACTACCCGGGTATATGCCCATACATATACCTAAGTTAGAAAGTGACCCATCTCAATCATGAGGTAAACACAAGGTCAAAAGTCTCAGCTCAAACCAGGATTTTCATTATCGAAACCGTAACTGCTGAAGAGCTCCGTCTCTGGAGTGTACAGTGGTCCTGTCACGACTCCGAGGTACTGAAGCACTCCCATGTGCCGCTACAACCAAGCGCACCTCTGTCGTGGGTCTGCCGCTACAACCAAGCGCTCCCATGTGCCGCTACAACCAAACGCACCTCTTTCGTGGGTATGCCGCTACAACCAAGCGCTCTCATGTGTCGCTACAACCAAGCGCAACTCTGTCGTGGGTCTGCCGCTACAACCAAGCGCTCCCATGTGCCGCTACAACCAAGCGCAACTCTGTCGTGGGTCTGCCGCTACAACCAAGCGCTCCCATGTGCCGCTACAACCAAGAGCACCTCTGTCTTGGGTATGCCGCTACAACCAAGCACTCCCATGTGCCGCTACAACCAAGCGCAACTCTGTCATGGGTCTGCCGCTACAACCAAGCGCTCCCATGTGCCGCTACAACCAAGCGCACCTCTGTAACACTCCGAGTCGTTCGATCAGCAGTCGTCGGGTCTCAGCCAGCTACACGGTCTCCGTACTCCGCACGCTCGTCACTGGGAGGGTCCTCTCCACGAGCTACAGGTCGATACTCCAAGTATCTCAAAGTCCCATGAAGAACTATCTCAACGGAACGCCACGTCATAGGGGTCTCAACGCAACAGACGGCGCGTCAATCAGACGCCCGGTCTGTGAGTTATTAGCCTTTTCGTCCCAGGGGCCCGGTTGGTTTCGTGAGCAAACAAAACCCAGCCGTATCTCAAATGTACCCCGAACTCTCATAGGGTAAACTCATAGGGACCGTTTCTCAACGCGATCACCAACGCCACTGACGGTTCGTCAAACGGACGTTCTGTCAGAAAGATATCAGCATTTCTGTTCCAGGGGCCCGGTTGGATTTCGGTGCGATCCAACCCGGCCACTATCCATCTGCATCCAAAACTCAGGCGGAGGATGCCAAAAGTTCCATATCGTCAACAGGAACTCAACGCAACAGACGGCGCGTCAATCGGACGCCCGGTCTGAGAGTTATTGGCTTTTTCGTCTCACGCTCACTTTGGGAAACTTCCCAGGAGGTCACCCATCCTGATCACTACTCTAGGCCAAGCACGCTTAACTATGGAGTTTTAACCACGTAGGCTCCCGAAAAGGAAGGTGCACCTTGAGTATAGTATACCGAAACGACCATCTCGATCCAAGGATCGCGTTGCCGCTGACGACGAGTCGTTTGGAGGCCCATAGCCCAAGATATGGGCATTTGGCCAAACCGCTTGGTAATGGGGGTTTCGGGCCCGGGCCGTCCCGGCCCGAGACCCCCCGGATGGCCCGAACCGGGTCGACCCGCCCCGGACGGGGTCGACCTGGCCCAGCACAGCCCGGCCCGGCCCGGCACGGCGCGGCCCGGCGCGGTGCGGCGCGGCCCGGCGCGGCGCGCCGGTTCAGCGCAAGGCAGCGCGGTGGGCGCGCTGCCAGCTGGGCCGAAGGCCAAGCTTGCTGGAAACGGGGGGCCGCCTGCCCCCCCTTTGTGAAACCGGCCCCCCTCATAATGGGGGGCCAAATAACTGCCCGGGGGAATTAAATTCCCCCGGTTTCCACCAACCCGGCCGGCCCGACCTGGCCTGCCGGCTTCTTGTCAACAGGACCGGCAAGGGCCGGTCCTCTTCCGTCTTCCGGCACCGGCGGCCCGGCTGGCTGCCGGTCATCACGATCTGCCGCGGCCCGGAACCGGCTGCGGCCTTCGTCATCCGGCGCGGTGCGACGGTACCGCGCCCCTCCGCCGCGGCCCCGCTCCGGCCGCGGCGTCTTCGGTTTCCTTCGACGCGGCGCGACGGCGTCGCGTTCATGATAATTCTTTCCACGGCGTGGCGCAACGGCGCCGCACAATAATTTCCGCGTGATTCCCGCGTGGTGCGACGGCACCACGCTATCTCGTTTCATCCGCAAGAAACATTCAAGAACAAAGGAGGGGGTTTCGGCCGTGTTTGTGCGGTCCGGTCCCCCTCTCGTTAGACGATAACACTTAAACGTTCATCCTCAAGTTTGTCATGCTAGAACCAAGAACGGAAAATAATTAAATAAAGCAACAACAAACCCCTACCTCGCTTTTCGTTATGTGTTGATGAAGTCGCGGAAAGGCGGCGGCGATTCGTCGACATCGGAAAAGAGAAGCCGTTGACGACGTCGGCGTTCTTCGTGAAAGGCGCTCCCTTCTTTATTCCGGAAGGAGTGGGAAGGAGGCATCCAAGAAGGGATCGACGTTGGAAACTTCACGTTCTTCTTTGGAAAAGGCATTCTTCGTCGAGAAGACGTTGTTCCATGTTTGGAGATGTCTTTCGTGTTCTTCGTCGAAGGTGGAATTCTCTTCAATCCTTCCATGACTCTATCACAAAGATTTAGCCAACCCGAAACAATAAAACAACACACCTTATTATAGTGTTAGCTTAATGAATTCAAAATAATTCAAATTCATTAAGTTACATCCTTCATTAATGGGTGGAGAGGCTCCAAAATTAATGAAGGTGGAAGTTAAGAGTCACATTTAATTGGGGGGGGGGGGTTCAAGGGAGTTAAGGAGTTTAAGGAGTTAGGAATTTGAGGGGTTTTGGCACATTAAGTGCAAGGGAGTTTAAGGGGGGTAGAAGAGAGTTAAGGGGAAGGTGAAGGGTTGGGGCTCTTGTGGGCCCCACCTCACCTTAATCCTCACTTGGTTAGTTAGGAACTTGTGATTCCACCCCAACTTCCACACTTAGGATATAACCACTTAAGAAGATAAATAAAATTTGAAACACAAATTTTATTTTTCTTTACACTTAAACCACAACCTTAATAAACAACTGCTCCCAAGCAAACGCAACTCCAGGAAAGGCATTCCTAAGCAAATACCGGCGCTACGGTTCCATCGGTGCCCTCGGAATTTGATTCCGGGCACCGGTTCAAAAGTTAGAAATTCCCGCTCGTTCGTTCACTGAACGTACCCGAGCCAAACTTCGGAAATTGATTCTGGGCACACCGGGCCTCGGAATCAGGCGCTGTCAGAAACTGTGTTCTTGTAAAATTCCAAAGAAAATTAAGAAAAAAATTTCCTTGAAATTTCCGGGTCTTTACATGGTATCAGAGGAAAAGGATGTAGGAATGTATCCGATCCTTGGGAACTCTCACATCTGAGCATTGGATGAAGCATGGCTCTCCGCCCAAAGGCTTCATGAGGAAATGGCTGCCACTGGGGATGGTGGTGTGTCCCGCCCAGGGGGTGTAGACGCCCATGGAGTACCCTGATAGGTATCAATTATAGTCCACTGGAAGTAATTACCGACTGTTATAGTTGGTATCATAGGTCGGTTTAGACAACTTTAGGAGTTAGAAAATTGTTAAATTATAAATGAATTTATGGTATGATTGAAATGATATAGAATTTAAAGATTACCATGTTGCTACACCTAAGATATTTCTTTGTTAAGAATGTTTTTTCATAGAGGAAACAGAACAACTTTTCTGGGAAGGCATACAAAAGGAAATGGCCTTTCAAATCAGTATCCTGAGAAGGTTAGAATCAGAACTAAACAGTTTGTTGTAGTGATGGCTCAGTTGACTTAGGTTACTATCGATGGAGTTGAAAAGAAGATTGGTGAATGCTCCAGTTTTGGCACTTCCTTCTAGGAATGGTGAGTTTGTTATATACAGTTATGCTTCATTGAAAGGTCTTGGTTGTGTCCTTATGCAGAATGATCACATAATTGCATATGCTTCACGTCAGTTGAAAACTCATGAGGTAAATTACCCTACACATGATTTGGAATTAGCTGTTGTTGTTTTTTCTCTAAAAATTTGGAGGCATCATTTGTATGGAGTAAAGTGTGAAATATATACAGATCACAAAAGTTTAAAGTATATATTCACTCAGAAAGAATTCAACATGAGACAGAGGAGATGGATAGAATTAATCAAGGATTATTATTGTACAATTCATTACCATTCGGGAAAAGAAAATAAAGTGGCTGATGCTTTGAGTCAAATAAGTAATGCTTCATTAGAAATGTTTCACATGGAACGTGATCCTTTGGTTAAGGATTTGATGAACTTTGGCATAAAAGTTGTTGGTACAGGATGTCCTTCTGTTTTGTTTCAGGTATCAGTGAAATCTTCTCTATCAGACAGAATTAAGCAAGCGCAGAGGGAAGATAGTGGGTTGCAGAAAAAGGTAGAGCTGGTTCAGAAGGGTAAGTTGCATGAATTTAAAATTGATAATGATTGTGTTTTGAGGTTTTGGAAGAGATTATGTGTGCCTAGTGATTCGCAGTTGAAGAATGAGTTGTTATGTGAGGCTCATAGTTCCCCATTTTCAATTCATCCTGGCAGTACTAAGATGTACAGAGATTTGTGGGAGTATTACTGGTTGGATGGAATGAAAAGAGATATTGCTGATTTTACTGTGAAGTGCTTGACTTGTCGGTAGGTTAAAGCAGAGCGACAGTTACCGAAAGGGATGCTTCAGCCATTACCAGTGCGAGAGTGGAAATGGGAGAATATATCCATGGAATTAGTTTTGGGATTACCGAAGGAATCTCTAGGTAATAATGTATTCTGGGTTATTGTCGATCGCTTGACTAAATCTGCTCATTTCCTTCCTATTCGAGATACTTTCTCTCTAGATAAACTTTCTCGATTGTATCTTAAAGAGATAGTTAGGTTGCATGGAGTTCCCCTCTCCATTTTATCTGATTGTGATCCCAGGTTTACTTCTAACTTTTGGAAAGGCATTCAGAAGTCGTTGGGTACTGAATTAGATTTTAGTACAACTTTTCATCCACAATCAGATGGGAAGTCAGAACGAACAATTCAGACCTTGGAGGATACGCTACGAGCTTGTTCTATGGATTATCAAGGATGTTGGGACCAACATCTTTCTTTGGTTGAGTTTTCATATAATAAAAGTTTTCATTTTAGTATACATATGGCACCGTTTGAGGCGTTATATGGGAAGCGGTGTCGAACTCCAGCTTTTTGGGATGAAGTTGGTGAAAGGAAGCTGATGAGACTAGAATTGGTAGAAGAGATGGTAGAAAAAGTTTAGTTGATTCAGAAACACATGAGAACAGCTCAGAGCAGACAGAAAAGTTATTTGGATAACCGGAGGAAGGATCTATCTTTCGAGGTAGGTGAACATGTTTTTCTCAAGGTTTCTCCATGGAAAAGTGTGATGTGATTTGGTAAGAAAGGAAAGATGAGTCCAAGGATCATTGGACCATATGAAATGTTGGAGAGAGTTGGATCAGTTGCATATAGAGTGGCATTACCTCCGAGTTTATCTCAGGTACACAATGTTTTTCATGTTTCGATGTTGAGAAAGTATATGCCAGATCCATCTCATGTTTTGAACCCGGAGGTAGTTCAGTTGGAAGAGAATCTCTCTTATGAAGAACAACAATCCCATGTTCTTGACCAAAGAGAGAAAGTGTTGCAAAATAAGGTAATTCACCTGGTAAAGGTTTTGTGCAAAAACCATATGGTTGAAGAGGAAACGTGGGAATCTGAAAATGCTATGAGGGATAAATACCCCCACTTATTTTGAAAAGTGAATAAAATTGCGAGGACACAATTCCCAAAAGGGGGGAAGGATGTAACATCCCAGGTAAATAAAGAATAAAGAATTTTCATTTTTATTAATATTTATGAATTAAATATTAATATTACTTTAAATTGGTTGCTATGTTCGATAGCATACCCGATACGCAACAAAGAGTTTCTTTGAAATCTTATGTTGCACACTAGTAATAAAATAATATTATTTTAAATGGTAGTTAACTCGTAGCCATTGTATTGGCGGGAATGAATGGAAATAACTAAAATATGATTATATATGTTTGTTAAATGTTTTTACATTTATCCAATAAAAGATAAAGGCTTAAAATAAGAAAAGAATTCAATTTTAGGCATATATACTCTAACATTCACTAAAGGTCGACATATCGCCTTTTGATGGAAAACCGCCCATAAATATAGTTCTGGTCACTGTTATAAATTCTATTGGACCAAATGAAATGTTTCTTTAGAATTGGGACATCAAATTTTACTTTGTGTAAATTTTTGGTATTTTTCCAATAAAGTTCATTTTTTAATGAATAGTGAAAAATGTTGTATTTTAATTCAAGACCTATTTTTAATATAATTTATTTATATGATTATATTGTGTTTTTATTTGGTTTAAGAGTTTAATTATAATATATTTTTATCATTTAATCCAATATTGGTCGTTGGAATTAATTTCACTTTGAAATTGAACTTAAACTAGTGTCAATCTTTTGATACTTATTGTTTCATAAAAACACGCTATTTGCTCTGACAGTGGGAATTAATTATTAAATTTATTAATACAACTTATATGTTTCAAATTTTGTAAAATAGACATCATTTTTGAATTCCGAATATCAAATATAGTTTAGGGTGAAGTTTTGGTATTTTTCTGAAAAACTTCAATTTTTGATGAATAGTGAAACCACTAAGTGGTACTTAAAAAACTATTTTTTCGTTTAAATGAAATTTTACCACCTCTGTGTTTTGAATTTCAAAAATCCGACATACATGGCTATCATTAAGAAGTAAAATTTGGTTCAATGGGATTAAAATAATTTTTTGGTGAATAGTAACTTTTAAGTTTTTAATCGCAATTAGAGGTAATTAGTGTAATTTCAGGTAAGAATAATGTTTTAATATTATGAAATGAACTGGAAACATGTCCTACCCTTATTGGATGTGTCATGTCCGACCAAGAAAATCCATGGGTCAACTTGGGGACCCCATGGAGCCACTTTGGAAGGAAAATGTCATTAATATGTTTTTATTTAATGTTAAAGTAAAAATGTCACAAACATGAGTTGATTTACTAAAACAATTTTTAAATGGGGTTTTACAAGTCATATTTTTGACTATAAATATTCATTAGAAATATAAAAATATTTCCTACATCATCATATTTTTTTATAATTTTTAGACATTAAATAAATTAAATTATTTATGACTCCATGATGATGTAGTGATTACCTCATTATTTAACGATTTAAATAAAATGAAAAGATAATGTAAAATCCAAGACCTACACTTGTCAAAAATATATTGGATGGGTATATTTCGAACCCTTATCACCTTATCCTCTAATTATATCAATGTGGTACCTTTTCAATCCAAAACCCATTTTAAAATAAAGTAACATTTCTTTACTTTCCAAGAGTGCCCCTCCTCTCCTCTTATAAAAGGCCCCCACCTCTACTACCTTACCCACACTTCCAAAGCCTTTGGCTCGGCCAAACCCTGCCCATTTTGTCTCTACACATCCCTATATTACTCTTTGAAGCCTCACTTTGGGCAGAAGTCTTCCCAAGGAAGCCTTTGAGCTAAAATCAAAAAGAGTTACCTGATTTAAAGGTAGTGTTTTCTCTTGTGTTCTTTTGTTTTATTTTGCTTCTCCAACCCCCTAAACTCTTTTTATTAATTTATTTTGTAACAAATACAGTATCTTCAATATACTAGGATGTTGTTATAAGATGAATTCGAGCTACACTTACACACACCTACATCTAATGGTTAAAGAACATACTGTTTCTGTGGATGGCGAATTTCTGCCTCACGAAACGATGATTGTTCAATATTCTTCCAAAACCTTCAAAAGTGGCCATTAAGATGTCACTATAATTATATATGAATTATAATATGTTTATTTCTTCATTAAGCTTCTGTATTTATCATTTATGGCACACCTTTATGGCTTCCATTATGGGTATACGCGATATCTTCATTTAAGGAAGTGCGGACTACCGCCCCCTCAAAGTGATTTGATTCGTTAATGCCATATGTGGGACGTATAAAGGATGTATTTAAAGTTATTATAAATGATTTATGTTACATATAAATGATGAATATAATTCAGGAACTAAAATATACGTACCTATCATTTAGTTTTAATTCCATTAATATGACATAGAAATGAAAGTAGCGTTCATGCGTACGTACGACTTACCGTCTCCATGAACGGTGCATTTCATTTATTACCTATAAATGATTATCTAATATTATAAATACATATATATGCTGGATATATATGATATATATGATATCCAAATCATGAATGTCAATCTGGATATAATGAACCTTTGACCACACGAACAACATGTAATTGTAAGAAGTCCACTTTCGACTTAAGAACCAAATATCGACAAAACAAACATTATTAACTTAAATTATTACATAATGTTTATAACATGGTAATAAGTGATATAAAAGTAATAATGAACTTGAAAAAGGTTCTTAAGAAAGTATAAATTAACTCAAGTTTATTATTCAGGATGTTAAAGAATGATCGAGTCAAGTCTGACCCGAGGTAAGGGACTTCATCTCAATCTCCTTTCGTTGAGACATATTTCGTTTTATACACAACTTTCTTTTAATGGTGTATAAACCCTTTTGACTTTTACTTTTATACAAAAGGAATATTTTTCTACAAAGCGTTTTACAAAACGACAAAAAGGAATGTTTCTTTTAACGTATGCGGTGACAACGACCTTCTCCGCCACCGCGAGTATTATTTGGACTTTGGCTTCCTCAACAAGCCGTAATGTTTTTAAAATGAAATAAATACCATAAAATATTTTATGTATTTTGGTATTGAAAATGGTTTCTATAATGGATTTGATAAGTCAATATATTTATGTGTTGTATTGTGAGCAAAGTGTGGAAATGTTTTCTTTCCATTATATTTGTTGTATGTATTATGATTTTATAATGGTACTTGGAAATTTGACGGGTGGTTACGCGATAAACCATATGAAGGGTGGTGCCGTGAATACCAGGACGGGTGGTTATGTTATAACCTCCAATGAATTGGGTATGGAAGTCGGCCGTATAGCTATTCCATTAAGTATGTGTGGAAGTCAACCGTATGGTTATTCCATTTAAGTATGTTTATGTCCCAAGATACCTTTTTATGTTATGTGTTCTTTATATGGGTTTTAGGGTAATCTTTTGGTTACAAAAGGGTAAGTAATGATCTTTTATTCAATGAAGCGTTTTTACTACTTCATAAAGGTGAAAAGTATTACTTTGATAAAGTATACATGGTTTACTTGTTGTTTTGGTAAATTAACAGTTTTCATTCTTTGTGTATCCCTTACTGAGCTTTTTATGCTCACCCCAAGTTTTTGAAATGTTTTTCATAGGACTTAATGTGGAATAGGGTCAAGGATGGGATCAAGGGAAAGTCATGCTATATAAAACATGGAACTAGACATGTTTCTTTTTAAGAGTTTTTATTTTATGGAAACATATTATAAGTGTCTACTTTTTAATCTTTTGAGATGTAATAGTTATGTCCTAATTCTCTAAAACTCTAAACTTGAAAAGATCCTCAATGGGAATTATTCATTTAATTCAATATTAATTAAGGTTTAAGGCTGGGGCCTTATATTGTATCTGCTCTTTTTGCCCACCTCTAGATCATCCATTCCTTTGTCGATGTTCCTTTAATAAAACATGGATCATTATCCACAGTCCTTGAACTCGACATGCCACCATGGAATCTCCTTTTGTCAATAAATTTGTATGTCATTTTTTTGCTTTGTCAACAAGCATGATCACCTCAAAATCACTTTTTCTTGGTGATCTGTATCCTTCATCAACTCTTTTACTTTTATCACAAACTCAACTTTTGTGATATGTATTCTTTGAAGGAATAACTTTAGCATCATCATCTTCTATGACAATGTGATGTGCATGGCTATCTTAGAATTCCAATCCCCACACAGCCATCTTCTTCATCAACCGTCATGATCAAATTCATGCAAACCATATGATTCACTTCGTCAAGAAGTCCCTTGTATGTTTCTCATGAAATCTTGAGTAATTGCATGTTCTTCATCAAAACCCATGGTTCTCATGCAATAAGGAGGAATTGAATGGACTTCATCAAAAAAACCCATTATTCTTTAATCATCCTTAGATGGATTAAACCTCACATTCTTCACTGTTGTAAACAATGTATCACCTTTGACACATGTTCTTTGATCTTATGATCAGTACAACAATCGTCTGAATTACCATTCCTCTACTTCATCGGAGTACTTCATGATCTTCTTCATTTTGATCTTCCATTCCTCCATTTTATTGGAGTACGTTCTTGATCTCCTTCATTTTGATCTTCATTGACAACTATTGACAACAAAAAAATCCTTATACACAAAGTGGTTCCAACAATCTCCCCCTTTGTATTTTTTTGTCAATACCTTATACATCTTCTGAAATGAATTTGTCAATATCAAAATGAGAATCTTCTCTTCAATCAACTTTTCTTTTCAAACATTCCTTTAACTTTCTCTCCCCCTTATTGACAAGAAATTCAAAGCTCATGGTAGGGAGGGTATCAATACATACTTAAGAAATATATTATTAATCATTTAACTCTAAGTCTACTTGATCAATGCTCGATTTAGAAAACAAGAGGATTTGATTAAGTCAACAAGGCTGTCCATTATTCACAGATCATGATACCAACATGAGATGAGAACTCATGTATTTTGTCTTCAAGGGTTTACCACTCTTATTTCAGGTAGAAGAAAATAAAATGTGATAGGGAATAATCAACCTGAAACTCCTACACTCACATCAGCAAACAGATCAAAAACATTCAAGTGCAATCGGCAAGATAAGTGGCCTTGTGGCACTTCCATTCTTTTTTATGTCACTGATCAATTCAGTTACTCCCCCTTTGTAGAATGATCTGAGTAACCAAGTTTGAGAGATTGATAAATGACATACCTTCTCCAATGACATGTTCTTCAATAAATTTTCAAAGTAACTGCATTTGATACCAGCTGGAGTTGATATTGATTGAAACAATGATTTTGGAAGTTTCTTCATTTTTCTCCCCCTCAAGGGAAACAATCCTTATCATATTCAACATGAGTGACCCTTCATTATCTTAATATTTGAATATCTATTTAAGAATCTAATCTAGATGGAATCTTCTTGATCTTGGATATCATGAGTTGAAAACATTCACTACTTCTCAGTTTCCGCCCCTGAGAGCATGTTACACCTTCAATTCCCTGCATTATTAGCACAAATACAACACACAAATGATTATGGGAATAAGGTGGTTACTACTTGCTTCATCAATATAAGCTGCATGGTTGAGGTGTTTTTCTCAACCAATTACCTCTGTTCACTCCAATATTCATGCCTGAACATTTCAACATATGTTCTGATATGTGTTGATGTGGCACGGTTCTTTTCACATTCTCTTCTTCTTTGTGTGAAGAATTGTTCTTCTTAACAGCCATTATAAACGATAAATTCTTACTCCTCTTAAGAACTACTTGTTCTGGTATTAAGGTTAGACAACCTTTTGCAATGTGACCAGATTTCTTGCATCTCTCACACAGAACATCTTTGACACCTGTGTTTTTCTTGGTTTGCAATCTCTCCTTCACCCTGTCTTTATTACGTGAAAGTTTTTCTTTGCATTTATCACCAGCCTTGGAATTTTCATCTTCAATATTGCTCATTATTTTCAAATCTTCTAGCCAGATGACTAATATGTCATTTGGAACTATTGCAGCAGGTGTGGATCTTCCACATGGGTTCATCCCTGTTTTATCCCAAGTAGTTATTCTTTTTGATGAATGGCCCCTCAATTTCATGAATCTAAAATCCTGGGTCTCCTCAGCTTCCCTACTTGAGATCTTCTTGGGGAAATGTGGGTTCATAGCATTCTTCTGATTTCTTCCCAATGTAGCTGCTTCATTCTTTGCCGGCATCGGAGGTATTGTTTTCCTATCAACAGTGAAAGCATATTGATGTGGGCATGTACTTGCCACGTGACCTCTTCCATTGCATACATCACAGATGTTATCAAGAATTCCAAATCTGTCTGCGGTGAACAGATGCTTCTGGACCTACAGATGTTTCTTCTTCTTCTCTAGCATCCTTCCCTTTGATATAGGCTTTCTCTGTGCTTTTCCATGTAAGGGATTATAAAAACAATCTAGTGCACAATTCCCAAATCTGTTGCAGCACCAACATTGGCCCAAAAATCTTTTCTTCTTTGTTTCTTCTGTATGAGGTTGTTGGGCCATCTTCTTAATCTTTTTTACTCTGTTTGAGGAACCAACTTCCAATTTTTTATTCATATCCACCCTAGCCATGGTGGTAGGTTTCTTCTCCTCACCTTTCCTCATCCATACATTTAGAATTTTTCTTCCAACCTCCACTTGATGAAGGAACATATTTAGAAACGATATTACAGGTTTGTATGGAAGGTACCTTCACTTTCATAGCTGCTTATGATAGATCAATGAGTGAAGTCATGATCTTCTTATCACATATTGGAGGTACTTCAGCTTTAGTAGCCTCCAATGAACATTGAGTACTAGCATATTCTGTTTCATTCTTTTGTGGAGTCTCAATATGTGTCTTCTCAAGATTTGTCAATTGTGCTTCCAATTTTTGACTTTCAATATTGAGGATGATCTTCTGATCTTCAATCATGATCATCTTCTCTTCACATGTCCTCTTCAATCTTTCAACCTCATCCTCATGCATCATGACTTTGTTTTGTAACAAAGAGTCAAGTTCTATGAATCTCTTGGATGTTTCATCCAAACAAAGACTCTTGACATCAGTGCTCTTCTTTAGCTTAGCTTCAAGTGCATGGATCATTTCTTTTAGAGTCTTAGTGACTACCACTTTTTCTTCAAAGACTTTAACTTTTTTGGTGAGCTTCATACTTTCCAGAACTTTTCTTTCCAATCCCTTTTCCATATTGTCAGCTTCCCTTTCTAATCGAGTGATCTCAACCTGCATAGATTGGAATAGGCTACAAATAATAGCAACCCTTTCTTCAGGAATATCATGCAGATATATTTTGAGTTTTTCTTGAAAGCAAGAATTAGGGGTGTCATCTTTTCCTCTTGAAGAATTCTGATCCACCTTCTCGATGCTTTCCAAGCCTGATGTTTCTTCATTATTTGATTGGCATGGAAAACAAGATATTGTATCTTCTTTGGTCATGAGGGACTTCTTCATCAGCTTATTCTCTTTCTTTTTCCTATTTGTCAAAGTCTTGGTGGATATAGATTTCTGCTCTGAATCTTCATCAAAACTACTATTCATGGTTGACTTTAGGAAAGTAACTCAAATCCTCTTCTCAATAGAATTACTGGAGAATATCCAACATACGTTAACCTCCCTCTGATACCACTTGTGGGATCTCGGGACACCCTGAGAGGGGAGGGGTGAATCTGGGTGTCAAATTTTTCTTCATAAAGTTTTAGATATTATTCCCACCTTGGTAGGAACCCGTTAACCCTGTATGATGGATATGATTAGTAATGAATCATTCACATGCAGAGAGATGGCACAACTATTTTTACTTGGTTCACCACTAAGGGATACATCCAAGGAGCATATGCCGACAGGTTGTCGGTCGTACCAAAATCCACTATGCTTTACTAGCTGTAGATTACAAATGTTCGGGTAAAGTCAATCTGTCCCAGGCTCACTACCTTTACAAAATTTTAGGGATAGCTCACTGTGTCCCTCGGGTGACTCCTGTTGACTCCCCCTAGCTCACTACCATTGGCGAAGTCCCACTTAGTTTATAGACGTGATGGTCTCTTCAATAAATGTGCATTGAAGTTCTTTGTCTCCTGTTCATCATGAGACTTTGCTTGCATCAGGGTTCATAGTTGATGGTCTTTTTAGTTCACTCCTTCTTTAGTGCAACGACTAAATGCACTAGATCCCCTTGTCTTCGTTTTCCATGTATGCATGAGATCATGAATGTATCATTTAGATATCTTCTTCAATCTCACTTTGCACCGAATGTATCAGGTAATCTCTCGACTTTCGTGCAGCTCCAAACAGACTTGCGGGCTTCACCAATACCTGGCGCGATTCTCCAAGCCAGGCGCGCAAGTCCCAATATGGAGCGCAAGTCTCACTACGGCGCACAAGTCTCCGACGCACAGGTCCAAATTGGTGCGCAAGTATCACCAAACCACCTACGCAACACTGTCTTCTTCAACTTCTAACCTGCATGACTTACTTACTTTCTCTCCCAAACGGCCTTGGGCGCGCAACCAACAACCGGTGCACAGCTTCAAATAATGGCACGCAAGTCCACCTGCACGACCACACAATACATGTACGACTTCCACACCTGCGTGACGGGAGCTCTGATTTTTCTAAGTGTTGAACTCCGTGGGAAATGAGGAGGGGTGGTCTAGTATTTATAGGCAATTCGACCACCCTGCGCGATGACGTGCAAGTCAACCATCAGGGCACAAGTCTCGGAGCGCAGCTCTCTTCCCCTTCTAGTCACTTGCGCAACCAACTTCCAAACTAGCGCAAACCTCTTTCATTTGCCAAATTTTGATCTTCTGATCTCGAAAAATCATAGGCGCCCAAGTTATCAAGCTTCCAAGGCATCAGCGCGCAAGTCTCTTCACGGCGCGCAATTCACCTGCGCGACCTCACCAAAACTTGCGCGACCCTTATCCCATTGCCATATTTTGATAATCTGATCTTCAAAAACATATGTCGTACAAGTTTCCTATACTCCAAGACCTCAGAGCGCAAGTCCCATTTCCAAAAATAATTTTCTTTATTTGTCGATTTTCAGGCCCAAAAATTTGGCAAACACTGGGGAACGACACCACCTTGTATCTGCTCTTTTTTTCCACCTCCAGATCATCCATTCCTTTGTCGATGTTCTTTAAATATAACATGGATCATTATCCATAGTCCTTGAACTCGACATGCCACCATGTAATCTCTTTTTGTCAACAAATTTGTATGTCGTTTGTTTTCTTTGTCAACAAGCATGATCACCTCAAAAGCACTGCTTCTTGGTGATCTGTATCCTTCAGCAACTCTTCTGATTTTATCATAAACTCCACTATTGTGATATGTATTCTTTGAAGGAATAACTTTAGCATAATCGTCTTCTATGACAATGTGATGTGCATGGCTATCTCATAATTCCAATCCTCGCACATCCATCTTCTTCATCAACCGTCATGATCAACTTCATGCAAACCATATGATTCAATTTGTCAAGAAGTCTCGTGAATGTTTCTCATGCAATCATGAGTCATTGCATGTTCTTCATCAAAACCTATGGTTCTCATGCAATAAGGAGGAATTGCATGGACTTCATCCAAAAAACCACATTCTTCTTTAATCATACTTAGATGGATTAAACCTTACATTCTTCACTGTTGTAAACAATGTATCACTTTTGACACATGTTCTTTGAACTTATGATCAGTACAAAAATCGTCTGAATTACCATTCCTGTAATTCATCGGAGTACTTCATGATCTCCTTCATTTTGATCTTCCATTCCTCCATTTCATTGGATTAATTTCTTGATCTCCTTTATTTTGATCTTCATTGACAACTATTGACAACAAATACAACCTTATACACAAAGTGGTTCCAACAGCCTCGTGATGGTCCCCATCCATAGTTACCTAGGCTAGAGTGTGGTCATATAGGATGATAGCATAGGGGGAGAGGAAATCTATGTGGTTAGATGCACACATTATAGGTCATAGTTCCTGCAGATCCAAGAGTTTTCTGGGATATTATTAGTTTAACATATACCCCTATATACCCCTTTCTTGATTTAAGAGCTTTATATTACTTTTGTGTTCCTTAATTTTTATGTTATTTTATAACAGGTCTACAGATTTTGGTAGTCCCCTTATTGTTATTTGTAGTGTTCATTGATCAATATTCTTTGTTTGATGTGTTTCGGGGTAATAGGCTAGTGATGGGACATCACCAGTCAATGGGATATTGTTTCTTACTATAGACACAACCATAAAATGTTTTACATAGCATGTATTGGTTGTATTCTATGAATGCAGTTATCAAATAATTCTAGGTGAGAGTTTGATTTTTTGATTTGGAGGGCCAGTGAGTTGATTTTTTTTGGAGAGTGAGGTTATCATATGGGTGGTAGGAAAGAAGTGACTCTTTTGTCTCAGTTAGAAGAGTTATCGATGGAATATCAGAATGGGGATATTCTTATTGTTGTGTAGGAGTTCCTGGATGTTTTCCAGGATGAGGTTATAGAGAATCCTTCACAATGGAATTTCATGTTTGGGATAGAGTTGAAACTGGCTGCATCTACAATTTTGATGGATCCCTATGGAATGGTGTCTATATGGTTCCATAAGTTGAGGCTCTAAGTGTATGATTTGATGTATAAGGTATTTATCTAACCTAATGTGTTGCCTTGGGATGTTCCAGTGTTGTTCTCAAAGAAGGTATATGGTAGTCCTAGGTTGTGCCTAGACTACTGGAGATTAAATCTGGTGAAATTCAATAACCATTAACTTATTCAAAAAAATGATGATCTATTTGACTAGTTGTGAGGATCTATTTAGGTTTTGAATATCGGTCTATGGTATCAATATCACCAGTTATATGTATGGGAACTTTTAGTTCATGATTTTTTTGTACGGTTTTACAAACACACTAGACAAGTTCATATGGGTCATGAACTCTATGATCCTTGAATTTTTGGACTGGTTCTTAATTGTGTTCATCTTTGATATGTTTATCTAATTTAATTCAGAGGAGTAGCACACCGAGAATCTTATAGATATTTTCTATGACCCTAGGCACCACCAATTCCATGGGATACTGTCCAAATGTATTTTTTGGATGAAAGAGGTTCATTTACATTAACTTGTGTTGTCTCATCAAGGTGATGTATTAGATAGTTTGAATATTGAGGTAGTTTTTTATTGGGAAGAACCTAAGAATGTTGGAAAATCACATAGTATTCTCCATATGGATGGATATTATTGGGTTTTTCCTATTTATATTGAGATTTATCTTTTCTAACCATGTTGACTTGGAAAGAAAAGGTTTTCATATAGACTAATCAGTATCAGGTAGCGTTCGGTTACCTGAAGTAGAAGTTAGTCAGTGCTTCGGTGATTTGGTTTATGGAGGTGGGTTCATTATTTGAGGTATTCAATGAGACATCCTATCTAGTTTGAAGATATGTTTTGATGTAGTAGAGGATGATAATATCTTATAGTTTTATGATGTTACACCCCCAAGAGAATAACTATGCCTCCCTTAATCTAGATATAGCGACTGTTGTGTTACCACTGATGTTGTAGTGGAATTACCTCATCACTGAGATTTTTATTATTCTTATAAACCAAAATAGGATGAAATATATCTTTACCCATTGGGAATTAAATATAAACTATTGGATGTGGATGTAGTTTCTATAGGATTATGATTTTGAGATATATTACACCCTGAGGAATGGGAATTTTTTTTGAAAATGAATTGAGTTAATGTCTTGAGGGAATGTGGTTCAAGAGTCTTATAGTGTTTGGAAAGGATTGGAGGAGAATGTGGTGATAAAACTAGAAATTAGATAGTTAAAAGAATATAGTCATCTTTATCAGATGATTGTGGATACAGTGGGTGGAAGAGTCTTAGTGGGGAGATGAAAATGTAGAGGGGATTAGTGACTATGTTTTCCATGGGGATGATCTAAAGGGATGGTTAGAGGATTGTCAAACCCATGTGTTGTTTTGGGGTAGGTTTTTTGTTCTGTAAGCGATGCATAAGGGATTTATTTGTGTGTTTTATAGATCACCCTTATTGGTTTATCTTAATGTGAACAGGATGTACCATAGATTGAGGAGATATATTTGGTGCATAGGGATGAAATGGTTAGTGACAGAGTTCATGTAAAAGTGTATGGTTTTTCAGTATGTGAAAGTAAGAAGCCATGTTCATAGTGGTTTGTTGCAGACCTTGGATGTTCTTGAGTTAAAATGGGAAAACATATCAATGAATATTTATTTACTTGGTTACCCTATAATCAGGGTGGTTGTGATTCTCTTAGGGTGATAGTGGATTGACTAATGAAGTTATCTAAATTTTTTTCGATTAATAACTTCAGGGTCGTGGATGTATTAGCAAGGCAGTTCATGGATGATGTGTTCATGCTTCATAGGGTACTATGGATGATCATATCTAATTAGAATCCTCACTTTAACTTGTGAGTATGGATGGGATTATAGTGTAACTTTTTCTCCTTGTATCTCCTTAATACTGCTTTCTACCCTCAGATAGATGGGAAGAAGAAGCAAAAAAATCTAGATATTAGATGATATTTTTTGATCTTTCATCTTAGAATTTGTTGGATCATAAATAAGGAACCTACCTCTATTCGAGTTTTCATACAACAATAGTATTCAATCATCCATTTGAATGACATTGTTTGATGTCTTGTATGGACGGTCATGTCATTCTACATTATGTTAGATGAAGGTAGGGTAATCAATAGTTCTTGGTATTGGTGTGGTACAGAGCATGGTTTAGAAGATCCATATTTTATGAAAGAGGATGAGGGTGGAAAAAGACTGTCAAAAGGACTATTTAGATCATAGGTGGAGGCCATTAGAGTTTAAGGTCAGGGACCATGTTTTCTTGAGATTCTACCCTCAATGTGGGTAGTAGAGTTTTATAATGGGATGTAAGATTTCTCCCTAGTTTGTTAGTCCCCTTGAGGTATTTATTGAAACCCAGTATTAACATACATGGATGTTACATCAATTACATCATTTTAGATGCATATTCATCACATTACAAAGATATATGCTTGTGGATTGTAATAGTTTAATGTATTTGGAAACTTGGAAACATAATCATATAACTTGGTGAAATATCTTCAACATCTCCCTTATAAATCTTATCGTTTAGTAATTTGACTAAAAATATTTCTTCATCACCCAGGGAAAAGAAACATAAGAAAGGGGTTATATCAGATACATAGTAAGGGTGAAAAAAGAGATATGTAAGCATAACATGAGAATAAGGGTATGAAAACATGATCATAACATTAGAATATTATACCCTACACATCAAAGGTTATAACCAAGATTCATGGAGTAAATATTCAAAGTTCATAATACTTGAATCATAAGGGAATCAATAGAATAATCCATGATATCATAATGATGGAATATGACATGGAATTTTTGACATAAACACAAGAATTGAAAATACTATGTCAACGATACCTACCATGACCTTCATAACATGTCAGGCTTAGGATAATCACTAATATACCATCTTTATGATTGTGATTCCCTCCCATGTACCCTCTTTCGGGCTTGTGATGACCTCGTGTGTATCCTCTTATTTTGGACTTGGGATTACCTCCCATTTACCCTATTGTTTTAGGCTTGGGATTCCCTCGCATGTACCATTTTTATCAGATTGGGATGCCCTCCTATATACCCTCTTGTTTTCAGGATTAAGCTACAACTTGTGTACCCTCTTGTTTCAGGCTTGGGAGTCCCTCCCGTGTACGCTCTTGTTTCATGCTTGGGATTCCCTCCCATGCACCCACTGAGATCATATAACATTTATCATTTCGTAATGAATTGAAGGGAGACATAATTCAAATCTATCACATAGTGAAATCATGAATAAATGTTCCATAATATAATAAACAATTCAACATATCATGTACCATAACAAGTGATGGGTTTCAAAATCATCATATAATAACTCTTGAAATGAAATTGGTATCATAAATATTTAATAGTATAATAAACTAGGAAAAAGTGATAGGTTTCATAATAATTTAATACTAGAATAACCAATGAAATGAATTAGGTTTCAAAATAATTTATCATGGTATAACTCATGGAGTAGAATTGGGCTTCATGTTAGTCTCTTTGAAACATGATTTACTCATGGAAAAGAAAAGGGTTCCATAAACATCATGCCATCAAAACATAAACCATTCAGAGAAAGAATATTAATGGTATTTTTGGATCATATACCTAGTAAATCATAACTATATCAAAGGATTTAATCTTATATAGAGAATTATTTTGAAATATCACTTCGAATAGTTCCTAAGGAAAATCACCTTTCTTTGGAAATCATATATCATTTTAAAAATCATTGTCTTTAAAAACAAATTGAAAACTTATGAAGTAATATTTATAAATAATTTAATAATCTTATTGAAAAAATAGACTTTCCAATTTTAAAATATTTTTTAAATCATAAAACATTTTGAAAACATTCTTATAAAATATGATTTGTGATTAAAATGGATTTCTTACCAAAGAGAGGAATAAATCCAAAATTAATATAAATAATTTTCTTAATAATATTAAGCTTTAAAGAGTGTAAAAATGGCACCATTTTATGAATATATCATGAATAACAAGATTATAAGAAACAAAATAAGATTTATTAAGATATGGATCATAATATTTCATTAATGTAAGAATAATCATAAACAATCTCCATAAATGATGTGATTGTAGTAATAAATTGTTACCACTTTGGCAACATTGAATCATAATACCCATGAAAGAATAACATTTAATGAATCTTAGAATATCCTAAAAATAAATATATTTGTGATATAACATGTAAAATGGTAGTATATACACCTTTTAGAATAATATGGGTGCATAATATGGCATGAGTCTCAAAGAAGGAAAATTGAGAAAAAATTACTTTACTAATTTTATCTCTTTTAAAACATATAACCCAGGAATGTGAAATCATAAAAGGGATATTTAAATACCCCTAAATTTCAGGATAATAATAAAAAAATATATTTAGGTGTATTATATACACATCAAAAAATAAAAGTGTGGTGAATAAGGCATAAGACTTGTGGAAATAAAAGTGAGACTAAAAATCCACTTACTACTTGAGTAACTTTTAAATCACGATCCACAAGAGAGAATAAAATCAATTAAAAATTTTAATGTCATTAAATAAATTAAATTAATGATATAATATTTCATAGGGTAGTATATACTACACAAAATAAAAACAAGTGGTGAATATAGCATATAACTCATAGAAATAAACGTGAGATGAGAAACCCCTTTCCTTAAGTCTATAATTTTTTCACACACATTCCAAACTACTGTATAATAATTATAAGTTTATTTTAAATCTAAAAAAGAAAGATATTATATTATTTCATTCTATATATTAGTTTATTATGACATTATATTACCCTTTTATTATCAATTTTATGTTAATGTTACGTTTTACGTAATATGCACTTTTTCATATGTGTTTTGACTTGTTAATATTTATACTCTTACTTAGATAATTAATTAAATATTTACAGAATGTAAAAAATAATTTAAATATAATAATTATTAATTATATTAATATTTATAACAATATATAAAATATTTAAATATGAAATATAATACACTGTTCATGGAGACGATGGGTCGTACTTACTGTTGAATGTTTCTTCCGTTTCTATGTCGTATTGAAAGAATGAAATTAAATAAAATCTATGTATATTTATATATATTATCAATATAGTATAATTATTATTTCATATATATCATATAAATTTACTAAACCCATCATTAAAAAATTAAATGTAATGTGTGAACGAATCACATCGCTTTGAGGAGGCTGTAGTCCACACGTCCGTAAACGAAGTTATCATATTCCTGTAAAATTGAAATCATGAAGGTTTGAGATATATAATAATTATGGACTCATAAATACATCATAAATATCATATAAAAAATAAATTTCATCATTATTTCCAAAAATAATAGGTGGTAATGGAAGAACGAATAACATCGGGTCACGAGGGAGTATTCTTCCGTACACATAGACAATGATTTTGTATCCGATTTGATGGAAGTGTGTGTGAGTGTATTTCATAACCTTAAAAAAATAAAATTTTATTTTGGATACTGATGTTATTATATAATAATGGCATAAGAATAATTTATGGGGTGGAGAAATAAATAACACAAAAGTTCTTGTAGAAAGATGTTACCTCTTATTTGGTTAACTATTATTGGTTTCCACCAAAAGGATTGATTGGTTGGATTTATAACTAAGTTGAAGCTTATATGATGAAGGGATGAATTTTTTGAGTATATTAGTAAATGGGGTATCTGATACAATGGTATATATACATGTGAATGGAGGAGAAGAGGTGGTGGCCTTTTATAAGTGGGGAAAAGGACACATTGGGTATTCTTAGAAAAAATATGAGTGATCCCCATGTTTTACTTGTACCCAAAGGGTAAAAATTGACCAATATTAATAATTATAGGCGTAATTGTTGAAATATTTCAATAATATAATTTTTAAAAAATTTAGGGTCATTTTTACGCCTTATATTATAAGTTTAGTCATTAATTAATCTCATTTTAATGCTAATCACTGTAATTAATTTTAATTCATTTCAATAATAGTTTTTGTAAAAAAACTAAGTTAAATTTATTAAAATCTATAAAATATTATTATTAAAAATATGGAATCCATTTTTCTAAATTATATTTACATAAGTGGTAGAAATTAGTTTAAAAATAATCCCACAGACGAGACAAAACTAAGGGTTTTTAATGTGAAAATGTTCAAAATTTTGAAATGTTTTTATATCTAGTTTCAAATTTTAATTGATTAAAATAACCTAAATTGCCTTAATCGATGTTTAATTTATCTAAATATACCTTAAAGATAATTGAAAATATAATTTATCTTTAAAAGCTAATTAGATAAAAAAGAAATTTTCAATTAAAATTTACAGTTTTCATTATTCATCTAAAAATTAAACTTCTCTGAAAAATACCAAAAAATAACCCAAAGTAATTTTTTATATTCAACTTTCAAAAATAAAGATAATTTTTTCAAATAAAAATTAATAAAATGTTAAATTTTAGATTTAAAATATTTTCTCCTTTTAGAGGTGGTAAAATTACCTTATAGAAAAATATCACTTTTTATTCATATAATTATATTTATTTTTATCTTATTGTATGTGTTTCAAAAAAAAAATAGAATATAGAATATATAAATTTTTTTAAAAACATTCATCATTAGATACTTTATGATTCATATAACATAATTATTGCATTCTAATACATAGACACTTCAATCATCCGACTTTCTTTGTAAACCATTACTTAGGCTTCATCATTATATACCTTAATAACCCTTTCTTGGAATATGAAATATGATTCATGTGTTAAAGTTACTCAAAATAAATGTAATCATGTTTCATACATTTAATGTAAAAAAATATTGTTAAAATATCCCATAGCTTCCAAGTTTCATTCGCAATATCTTTACCTTCAGTATTATAACCAATAATCCTTCCACATTCATAATTTTATTCATGAGATTTAAAATTAAGAAATTTATTTTCATAATTCCCACACTTTCCATACGTGAAAGATTCAATGATAACCTAGTTACTTACAATTTCTACCATTGACTAAAACCATAAATCATATTTTGAGAAATAGTTATCTTAGTATAAAACCATATAATCATTAAAAAAACAATTATAGGATTCCTAAATCATGAAACCTAATTTTAAATCTATAACACCTTAGGATTATCTTTAGATACATCCTAAGAATAAATCCTTAGAAATATACCTAGATATCTTACTAATTTTTTCTCATCCAAGTTTCTATAGGATGACTAAATCGTTCTTTTGATACCAACTATAACGAACTAGGTTTAAAATAAATTGATATTACATCATTTTAGATGAATTTTTAGAAAATTAAAAAAATACATGTCTGAGGACCATAATATTTCAGTGTCTTTGGAAACATGTAAACATAATCTTCCAACTTTTTAAAATATCTTTAACATTTCCCTTAAATATATTCCATTTTATTACTCCTACTTAAAACCATTCTTCATAACCTAGGGAAAGGAAACATAAGAAAGGGGTGGGCTCAGATGCTCAGTAAGGGTAAGCAAGGGAGATATGCAAGCATAACATCAGCATAAGGGTATGAGAACATGATCATAACATGATAAGATAATAAAATAAATAGCAAATATTATAATCCTGAGTCATGGAATAAATATTGGTAGTTCATAATACTTGAATTATAAGGGAATACAGAGCATAATATGATAGAGCGTAAGAAAGGAATAATACATAGAATAATGGATACACATAAGCATATAAAATCCAATTTCAAGGATACCTACCAATTCATTGATAATATGTTAGGATTTATCTAATCACCCATGTACCTACTTCATGCTTGGGATTCCTTCTTGTGTACCCTCCTGTTTTGGTCTTGGGATTCCCTCACATGTACCATCTCTTTCATGCTTGGGATTTCCTCTAATGTACCCTCTTGTTTTAGGGATGTTATTACCTCTCAGGAACACTCTGTTTTGGTCTTGGGATTCCCCTTGTGTACCCTCTTGTTTTTGGTCTTGGGATATAACCCATGTTATATCTTGTTTCATAATTAAGATTACCTTGTGTATACACTGATGTTTCAGGCTTGGGATGCCCTCTGGTGTAACCGATAAAATTATTTAACAATTATCAATTCTCAATTCATTGGAAAATGATATAGTTCCAAAACATCACAAAATGAAATCATATATACATGTTCCATAATATAATAAAACATTCATCATATCATGACCCATAAAAATTGATGGGTTTTATAAACATCATATAATAACTCATGACATGAAATTAGTATCATAAAAATTTAATAATATCATAACAAATGGAAAATAGATGGGTTTCATAATAATTTCCTCCAATAATAACCCATGATAAGAAGCAGGTATTGTAATCATTTATCATGGTATAACTCATGGAAGATAAATGGGTTTCATATCAATCTCTTTGAAATTTGATTTACTCGTGGAAAATAAAATGGTTCAATAAACATCTTGCCATCAAAATATAAAAAATTCAGAGAAATAATATGAATGGTATAATTGGATCACATACCTATTAATGCATAACTATATTAAATGATTTCATCTTATATGAATAAGTATTTTAAAATATTTCTTGGAATAGTTATTAAGGAAAATAATTTTTCTTTATAAATCATATAACTTTTCCAAACACTTCTGGAAATACAGTATTTCCAAATGGTTTAGAATCGTTGGGAAAGGCTGCAGAACTGTTGGTATATATTATACCAACAGTTCTGTAAAATGTAGGGAAGTAAGCCGTTGGGAAAACTTTTCCCAATGGTTTATAGTGAACCGTTAGGATAGGGTGGAGAAAAATTACCCTATCCCAACAGTTCTGAAAAACTGTTGGGAAGGATTTTCCCAACTGTTGTAAACCGTTGGGATAGGATGGAGAGAAATTACCCTATCCCAACAGTTCTGCCAAACCGTTGGAAAAAACCCAAGGTCTCCTCTTTCCCAACGGTTCCTAAACCATTGGGAAAAGTGTTTTACCAACGGTTCATGGAACTGTTGGTAAAAAAAACCAAGAGATGCTATGCCAACGGTTTCAAACCGTTAGAATAGCCTATTCTAGGATAATTTCACAGCAGCTCTACAATTTTTCTAGCAGCTCTGCAATTTTCCCACAAGGTCTCATTTTGTGGGTTCCCTCTCAATTTTAATCCAATTATTGTACTTTAAATAAACTAACACATACATATAAAATTAATGTACCTGCAATAACCAACTAACACATACATATAGTGAACAAATTCATACACATTTAACATATAATGATGGAACTATACACATCCATAATTAAATTAGAATTCATAATGTAATTATAAACATACATAATTCATTTAGAATTAAATTTAAAATTTAAATGACAATTATATGTGGAATCTGGAATTCAATTCATAATTTGATCTGTTTTATATATACCTTATATTTTTACCTGAAATGATGTCCATTTAAAACAAAATACATACACCTGGAGTGCTACCGGCCACACCGCGCCTCATATTGAGGTGGGGTTGACTCGTACACGTCACATATGACCCATGGATCATTGTGCTAAAGTATTGACACAATCCGAATGCGTTTGGTCGGTTTTCCGTCTGCCAGTTGATGTTTTTCAATTAAAATGATGTCCTTTTGAAACAAAAGGCAGACACTTTGAGTGGTTCCAGCCACACCGCATCTCATTTTGAGGCGGGGTTTATTCCTTCACGTCACATATGACCCATGGATCATTCTCCTAAGGTTTCAATAGAAACCAAATTCGTTTGGTCGGTTTTCCGTATATACCTAAAATGTTTCCATTTTAAACAAAAGAGGGACACTTAGAGTGATTCCGGTCACACCGTGCCTCTGATTAAGGCTGGGTTGACTCGTACATGTCACATATGACCCATGGATTGTTGTGCTAAAGTATCAAAACAATCCGAATGCGTTTGGTCAGTTTCTCGTATGTCAGTTGATGTTTTTCACTTAAAATGGCGTTCTTTTGAAACAAAAGATAGACACTTTGAGTGGTAGCGGCCACACCATGCCTCAGATTGAGGCGGGGTTGACTTGTACACGTCACATATGACCCATGAATCGTTGTGCTAAAGTATCAACACAATCTGAATGCGTTTGGTCAGTTTTCCATATGCTAGTTGATGTTTTTCAATTAAAATGACGTCCTTTTGAAACAAAAGGTAGACACTTTGAGTGGTGCCGGCCACACCGCATCTCAGATTGAGGCGGGGTTGATTCGTACACATCACATATGACCCATGAATCGTTCTCCTAAAGTTTCAATGGAAACCAGATGCGTTTGGTCGGTTTTCCGTATGTACTTAAAATGTTTTCCATTTTAAACAAAATAGAGCTACTTAGAGTGATTTTGGCCACACCTTAATTCCGATTATAGGAGGGTTAACTCGTAAACGTCACATATGACCCATGGATCATTGTGCTAAAGTATTGACACAATCCGAATGAGTTTGGTCAGTTTTCTGTATGCCAGTTGCTGTTTTTCACTTAAAATGACGTCCTTTTGAAACAAAAGACAGAAAATTTGAGTTGTGGCGGCCACACCGTGCCTCAGATTGAGGCGGGGTTGACACGTACACGTCACATATGACCCATGGATCGTTGTGATAAATTATCGACACAATCTGAATGCATTTGGTTGGTTTTCCGTATTCCAGTTGATGTATTTAAATTAAAATGATGTCCTTATGAAACAAAAGGAAGACACTTTAAGTGGTTCCGGCTGCACCGCATCTCAGATTGAGGCAGGGTTGATTTTTACACGTCACATATGACCCATGAATCGTTCTCCTAATTTTCAACAGAAACCGAATGCGTTTGGTCAGTTTTCCGTATGTACTTAAAATGTTGTCCATTTTAAACAAAAGAGAGACACTTAGAGTGATTCCGGCCACACCGTGCCTCCGATTAAGGTAGGGTTGACTCGTACACGTCACATATGACCCATGGATCGTTGTGCTAAAGTATCGACACAATCCTAATGCGTTTGGTTGCCTTTCCGTATGCCAGTTGATATTTTTCACTTAAAAAGACGTCTTGTTAAACAAAAGACACACACTTTGAGTGGTGGCAGCCACACCACGCCTCGGATTGAGGCGGGGTTGACTCGTACACATCACATATGACCCATGGATCGTTGTGCGAAAGTATCTACACAATCCAAAAAGTGTTTGGTCGGTTTTGCGTATGTCGGTTGATGTTTTTCAATTAAAATGACGTCCTTTTGAAACAAAAGGCAGACACTTTGAGTGGTGGAAGCCACACCATGCCTCATATTGATGCGGGGTTGACTTTTACACGTCACATACGACCCATGGATCATTGTGCTAAAGTATTAACACAATCTGAATGCATTTGATTGGTTTTCTATATGCCAGTTGATGTTTTTCAATTCAAATGGATTCCTCTCGAAACAAAAGGTAGACACTTTGAGTGGTGCCGGCCACACCGCGTCCCAAATTGAGGCGGGGTTGATTCGTACACGTCACATATGACCCATGAATCTTTCTCCTAAAGTTTCAACGGAAACCGAATGCGTTTGGTCAGTTTTCCGTATGTACTTAAAATGTTGTCTATTTTAAACAAAAGAGAGCCAATAAGAGTGATTATGGCCACACCGTGCCTCCGATTAAAGAAGGGTTGACTCATACACGCCACATATGACCCATGGATCGTTTTTCTAAAGTATCGACACAATCAGAATGCGTTTGGTCAGTTTTTTGTATGCCAGTTGATGTTTTTCACTTAAAATGACATTCTTTTGAAACTAAAGGTAGAAAATTTGAGTCGTGTTGGCCACACCGCGCCTCGGATTGAGGCGGGGTTGACTCATACACATCACATATGACCCATGTATTATTGTTCTAAATTATTAACACAATCCGAATGCGTTTGGTCAGTTTTCCGTATGCCAGTTGATGTTTTTCAATTAAAATGACTTCCTTTTGAAACAAAAGGCAGACACATTGAGTGGTACCGGCCACACCACGACTCGGATTGAGGCGTGGTTGACTCGTACATGTCACATATGACCCATGGATCATTCTCCTAAAGTTTAAATGGAAACCGAAAGCGTATGGTGGGTTTTCCATATGTACTTAAAATGTTGTCCATTTTAAACAAAAGAGAACCATTTAGAGTGATTTCGGCCACACCATGCCTTAGATTAAGGAGGGGTTGACTCGTACATGTCACATTTAACCCATGTATAGTTGTGTTAAAGTATTGACAAAATCTGAATGCATTTGGTCACTTTTCCGTATGCTAGTTGATATTTTTCACTTAAAATGACGTCCTTTTGAAACAAAAGACAGACACTTTGAGTGGTGGCGGCCACACCGCGGCTCTAATTGAGGTAGGGTTGACTCGTACACGTCACATATGACCCATAGATCGTTTTGATAAAGTATCGACACAATCCGAATGAGTTTTTTCGGTTTTACATATGCTAGTTGATGTTTCTCAATTAAAATGACGTCCTTTTGAAATAAAAGGCAAACACTTTGAGTGGTGGTGGCCACACTGTGCCTCGTATTGATGCGAGGTTGACTCGTACACGTCACATATGACCCATGAATCGTTGTGCTAATGTATCGACATAATCCGAATGCGTTTGGTCACTTTTCCGTATTCCTGTTGATGTTTTTCAATTAAAATGACATCCTTTTGAATCAAAAGGCAAACACATTGAGTGGTGCCGACCACACCGCGTCTCATATTGAGGCGAGGTTGATTCATACATGTCACATATGACCCATGAATCGTTCTCCTAAAGTTTCAATGGAAACCGAATTCATTTGGTCGGTTTTTTGTATGTACTTAAAATGTTGCCCATTTTAAACAAAAGAGAGCCACTTGGAGTGATTATGGACACACCGTGCCTCTGATTAAGGCGGGGTTGACTCGTACACGTCACATATGACTCATGGATCATTGTGCTAAAGTATCGACACAATCCGAATGCGTTTGGTTGGTTTTCTGTATTGCAGTTGATGTTTTTCACTTAAAATGACGTCCTTTTGAAACAAAAGACAGACACTTTGAGTGGTGGCAGCCACAACGTGCCTCGGATTGAGGCAGGGTTGACACGTACACGTCCCATATGACCCATGGATTGTTGTGCTAAAGTATCGACACAATCCGAATGTGTTTGGTCGGTTTTCCGTATGCCAGTTGTTGATTTTCAATTAAAATGACGTCCTTTTTAAACAAAAGGCAGACAATTTGAGTGGTGTCGGCTACACCGCGTCTCAGATTGAGGTGGGGTTGATTCATACACATCACAGATGACCCATGAATCGTTCTTCTAAAGTTTCAACGGAAACCAAATTCATTTGGTTGGTTTTCCATATGTACTTAAAATGTTGTCCATTTTAAACAAAAGAGAGACATTTAGAGTGGTTTCAGCCACACGGTGCCTCAGATTAAGGCAGGGTCAACTTTTACACATCACATATGACCCATGGATTATTGAACTAAAGTATCGACACAATCCGAATGCGTTTGGTCACTTTTCTGTATTCTAGTTGATATTTTTCACTTAAAATGACGTCATTTTGAAACAAAAGACAGACACTTTGAGTGGTGTCAGCCACACCACACCTTGGATTGAGGTAGGGTTGACTCGTACAAATCACATATGACCCATGGATCGTTGTGCTAAAGTATCGACACAATCCGAATACGTTGTCAGTTTTCCGTATGCCAGTTGATGTTTTTCAATTAAAATGACGTCCTTTTAAAACAAAAGGTAGACACTTTGAGTGGTGGCGACCACACTACGCCTCAGATTGAGGCGGGGTTGACTCATACACGTCACATATGACCCATGGATCATTGTGATAATGTATCGACACAATCCGAATGCGTTTGGTCGGTTTTCCGTATTCCAGTTGATGTTTTTCAATTAAAATGACGTCCTTTTGAAATAGAAGACAGACACTTTGAGTGGTGCCAGCCACAACACATCTCATATTGAGTCAGGGTTGATTCGTACACGTCACATATGACCCATGAATCGTTCTCCTAAAGTTTCAACAAAAAAGAATGCGTTTGGTCGGTTTTCCATATGTACTTAAATTGTTGTCCACTTTAAACAAAGGACAGACACTTTGAGTGGTGGTAGCCACACAGCACCACAGATTATGTCAGGGTTGAATTGTACACATCACATATGACCCATGGATCGTTGTGCTAAAATATCGACAGAATCCAAATGCATTTCGTCGGTTTTTCGTATGCCCGTTGATGTTTTTCAATTAAAATGACGTCCTTTTGAAACAAAAGGTAGACACTTTGAGTGGTGCCGGCCACACCGTGTCTCATATTGAGGCGGGGTTGATTCGTACACGTCACATATGACCCATGAATCGTTCTCCTAAATTTTCAACGGAAACAGAATGCATTTGGTCATTTTTCATTAAGTACTTAAAATGTTTCCATTTTAAGCAAAAGAGAGCAACTTAGAGTGATTCTGGGCACACCGTGCCTCAAATTAAGTCGGGGTTGACTCGTACACGTCACATATGACCCATGGATCGTTTTGATAAAGTATCTACACAATCCGAATGTGTTTGGTCAGTTTTCCGTATGCCAATTGATGTTTTTCACTTAAAATGACGTCCTTTTGAAACAAAAGACAGACACATTGAGTGGTGGCGGCCACAAAACACCTCGGATTGAGGCGGGGTTGACTCATACACGCCACATATGACCCATGGATCACTGTGCTAAAGTATCGACACAATCTGAATGAGTTTGGTTGGTTTTCCGTAGGCCAGTTGATGTTTTTTAGTTTAAATGACGTCCCTTTGAAACAAAAGGCAGACACTATGAGTGGCGGCGGCCACACCGCAGCTCAGATTGAGGCGGGGTTGATTCGTACATGTCACATATGACCCATGGATCATTTTCCTAAAGTTTCAATGGAAACCAAATGCGTTTGGTCGGTTTTCCGTATGTACTTAAAATGTTGTCCATTTTATGAGAATACTCATGTGTCTATTAGTGGAAGGGTATTTACTTAAAATACTGTGGACATTTATATAAAATATTTTTATATCATTCTTAGTATGGATTAGATTTTAGTTTATCATGCTGTGAAACATTTCGGAGCTAACAATGTCATTCCCAATGGATACATCTCTTTTATAACATACCAAGAATCTATGATATTGATTAGATGTGTAAATGTGATTTACATTGATTATCATGATGAAAATAAATAAAATATATATTATAGATTTTCTAGTATTAAATGAAATCAAGAAGGGTGGGGGGGCTGTCCGGTGGGGCTGTTCGGGGGGTTGTCCAGTGGGTGTCTGGGGGCTGTTCGGGGACCAAGGAGGAGGGTGGGGGGGGGGGGGGGGGGCTGTGCGGGGGGCTGTTCGGGGGTGTTCTGGGGGTTTTCCGGGGTCTAAGGAGGAGTGTAGGATGTTTGGGGGGCTGTCCGGGGGGCTGTCTGGGGTCCAGGGAGGAGGGTGGGGGGCTCTCTGGGGGGTTGTTTGGGGGGCTTTTCGGGGGCTGTCCGGGGGTGTTCGGGGGGTTGTCCGGGGTCCAAGGAAGAGGGTGGGGGGGATGTCTGGGGGGCTATTCGGGGGGCTGTCCGGGGGCTGTCCGGGGTGTTCGGGGGGTTGTCCGGGATCCAAGGAAAAGGGTGGGGGGGAGGGGGCTGTCTGGGGTCAGTCTGGGGGGCTGTCCGGGGTCCAGGAAGGAGGGTGGGGGGGCTGTCCGGGGGGTGTTCGGGGGGCCATCTGGGGGCTGTCCGGGGGGTGTTTGGGTGGTTGTCCGGGGTCCAAGGAAGTGGGTGGGGGGCTGTCCGAGGGGTTGTCTAAGGGGCTGTCCGGCGGGGCTGTCCGGGGTCCAGGGAGGAGGGTGGGGGACTTTCCAGGGTCCAGGAAGGAGGGAGGGGGTTCCCCAACACACAACCACTAAAAGACAAAAACATCCATAAAAACAGATAATATATAAAAATAACTCAACTCCAATACTATACTACGAGTCTAGATAAAACCAACAACTAGAATAGATTAAATATCAAATCTCAGTAATATCAGTCAAAATGTAATGGATCAACTTGTCCCACATCACCATCACCATCATCACCATCATCATCACCCTCATCCTCATCCCCATCATCGTCCTCGCCCTCTTTGCCCTCGCCCTCCTCCTCGCCCTCGCCCTCCTCCTCGACCTCGCCACCCGCCTCACCCTCCTCCTCTCCCTCCTCTTCCGCATCAGACTCCTCACCATCATCATCTTCAAGCTGGAAATCGTCCTAAACACCACTAGAACTACCACCTGGTGCACCATATATAGAATATATCAATGACATATACTCATCCAAAGCTGGGCTGGCCTCTATTGGAAGTGTTGGACGTAGAACTTCAATAAATTTCATAAACGCACAGTTTTCCCTAGAAGACTATTCTTCCGTCTCTGTGGCACTTTTCTCAGCCTGTTCGGCATGTGCTCTAACTTGCTGCAGCTCGGTGGCACTACAGATCGTACCTGAGGAGGTCCAATACCTCGTTGGGGCTATCCTAGGTCGACAGCGTACTCTGCCAGAATGCTCATCTCCCAACACCTGATGTAAGTGATCTATTGGCCCAAAATTGTCTTGTTCATGGAGAATCAAGGGCCTCTAAAGCATACTATTACAAATATAAATATATCATTATGTTAAAAAATAGATATTAAAATATAAATTCAACAAATTAAAACTTACAATCTGCTGCCGAGTCAGTTCGTTGAAAGCACTTCCATCCTTTTTCCGTCTACTCGAGAAAAATAGTTTTTCTTGAGGAACACGTCCAAAAAATATTTTGTATTTTCCTCTACAATGACATTGAAAACAAAAGTTATATGAAAACTTTATCAAAATATTAAATAATTGAGGAAATAAAAGAAAGTGTAAGTCATGAATAAAACTTATAAACAATTGTCATACTTGCTTCCTCTCATGATCAGGCATCATAGTGCTTCCCAGTGTGTGGAGGTATTTTTTTGCATCAATGTTCTTTTTATTTTTTCTAGATGATTCCTAAATAAAATTCGAAAATTAAATAGATAGTATTAATGACAAACATGAAAGTTATTATTTAAATACCTCAAATGTTATTAATACCTTAAACTGGGTACTCGTCCAATGAGTAATCATCTGACGATACTGCTCTATATGACAATCATCCACCACCGGTACCACCTCTAACTCAGTTCCAACTCTAGCAACCCATCCAATATACAACTCATGCTTGTAGGACCTCCAAATATCGGCTAAATCCTTTAATGTTCCAGTCCTGCACCCTCACCATCGGGAAAATTAAATCGAAGATTAAATCAAAATATTAATTAATATAAATACAAAAATAATTCATGGCATTAAATAGAACCGTTTTTTACCCATATCTCTGCCCAAGCTCTATCCTTGACCTCATGTGGCAAATGTCTCCATGATAGCGGGCTGATGGGAATGATGTCGGAGTATTTGGTAAGCGTCACCAAAAAACTCCGACATTGCGGCCCTGTTTTCTCAACCATTTGGTTGTCTTCATTATAATACACCATAGCCTGTGTGCGGCGGTTCCACACCGAACGAATGCGTGTACGCCCCCGCCCATTCCTCCTATCAGTAGATGTATCTGTCATGAAATAAAAACAAATATTTTATCAAAAAATGTTATAATGAAAATAAATATTGCTATAAAAATATTTATGGTTCTATAAATATACCTGTGCTGGTCTGATCGCTGAGCGCCGCTGGATCCAGAGAAAGTGATGGAACACCCTGTGGTGGAATAGGAGTCAAAGACAATGGAATACAGAAGCTTGGAGAGATATAAGTAGAAGGAAAAGAAGATGGGACAGCTATCTGACAGGATGCTGACTGGGGAGTGGGAATCATCATGGGATGTGAAAATGATGGGCCAGAAGATGCAGAAGGTAGCAAAAACATGGGAGGCCTAAATATCCCGTGTGTCCTTAACGACACACTGGGATCAGAATGTGAGAATGATGACAAATCAGTGGGAGGGGCAAGGTCTATTCGGGTATGCGCATCTGCTCGTCCACCTCTGGTACGAACCCTCCTCGTACCACCAGCCTGAGTACTAGAACCAGTACTAGGCTCCTCGTCAAATAACTATCGACGTATAGGTGGATCCTACAAAAATGTTTACAAAAAAATTAATCACATGACATTATATATTCTTTAAATATATCAATTTGAAATAAACTACTCACTACAGGCACTAATGATGGAATTCCCAACTCCGTCATTCGCCGATTGTTCTCCATCATTTTTTTCTTCGTCTCTCTTCAACTGTCTTCATTTCCTGCTTTTGAAAACAAATATTTAATTAATTAGAAAAAGAAAACTAATGTGTAACCCAAAAAACTAAATATATGAGGTAATATGGGGATTCATTGGTTATTTAGCTATCAATTGTTTTAGAAGAGCTTGAATGGATTTAATAAATCATACAAGTTTTAATGTTCACCTTGTTAGAAATATTGTTTGACTACGTTTTAATACAGTTCAATTCCAAATTAGAAAATGAAATTCAAATAAAACTGTAACCAATAAACATTGAAAATTCACATAATGGTCAAGTCAGCTATTAATTGTTTTAGAAGAGCTTGAATGGATTTAATAAATCATACAAGTTGTAATGTTCACCAAGTTAGAAATATTGTTTGACTATGTTTGAATAAAGTTCAATTCCAAATTAGAAAATGCAATTCAAATAAAACTGCAACAAATAAACATTGAAAATTCACATAATGGTCAAGTCAGCTATCAATTGTTTTAGAAGATCTTGAATGGATTTAATAAATCATAAAAGTTGTAATGTTAACCATGTTAGAAATATTGTTTGACTATGTTTGAATACAGTTCAATTCCAAATTAGAAAATGCAATTAAAAAAAACTGAAACCAATAAACATTGAAAGTTCACATAACAGTCAAGTCAGATAAAACATATTTGTGATCAATACTAAATCAATTTGAATATTACCAACCTTAACAACCCAACTCGAGGTAAACCAAAAGAATTGAGAACATGGATGAATGATTCTATATATTTTCACCCACAACTTTAGGTTCACAATCAACTCTGACAATTGAGCTATTTGAGTCATCAAAAAACTAAATTGATTTGTTCCAATGGCACTAGGGATAGCGTCAATTCCATCATCACCATCATCAAAAAATATGTCTTGGATTTACTTCAACTATGAAACCAAATTCATGTCGAAGTTGGTCTTTGACATAAAAAACTTGTTTAGCCATTGATGCCAACACGTATGGTTCTTCGGTAGCAAGAGTGCGAGTCATTTTAATTACTCGAAATCCACAATCATCAATAAATGTGGCATGTCTCTTCATCGAATCAAACCAATGACATTTCATCATTGTGACTCGTCCATGAGAGTAAAAATCCAAAATTATTATTTTCTCAACAACTCCATTATAACCCACATTTTCAAATCGCGGTCTACAATCTGATGCACTGGCATAACAATATATTGTGGCAGTAACCATAACACCATCATGTTGTGTTCTCATGTTATTTTCTTATTCAGTGATAATAAATTTGTACCCATTGATAACAATTGATTTACCGTCACGAACCACGATATTAGGACCAAAAGCCAAAGCTCTTATTTCCTCAGAGACAGAGTCAGCAGACAAACTCAATACCTACAATATAAATGACTATTAAACTTAATTAAATATTGATATAATTATTTTAAAAATTAATTTTTTATACCTTCAATTTTAACCAAGAAGAAAACTCTTTGCTATGAAAAGTCTTTATCCTTCTCAAAGATAAAGAACGATGCTTCGTATTTATAATTGTTTTATGTTCCCTATAGATAAAAAATATGAATAGTTTAACATATATATATGTAAGATATACATAATCAATTTAGTTACCTGATATAGTCATCGAACAAATAATAGTTGAACGAAACTGTGCGATGTGCCATCTCCCGCTCTTCATGGATTAATGTCTTCAATGTATATGATCCAGGAATTCCTCTTATTGGAGGAAGTGATGGAAAACTGGGTTAAATTTTCTCATACTATTCTTCTTCATTACTCATTGGTCTGTTCAATCTTGTAGTATGATCAGAAAAATACATCGAGCAGAAATCCATACATTCTTGAGCCAAGTAACCGTTCACGATAGAACCTTCAGGACGATTTCTGTTTCGAACATAAGAATTTAATGTGAACATATTTCTTTCAGTTAGATACATCCAACGAAAAGAAACAGGTCCTCCGAGAAGTATTTCAGTGGGAATATGGACAGTCAGATGCAACATGCATGTGAAAAATGATGGAGAAAATATTTTCTCCAACTCACTCAAAATTAATGGGGCATCTGTCAACATTTTTTAAAAGAAATACTTGGACAACTTCTTAGCACAAATATCTCTAAACAAATGGCACAACCGAATAATATCCACCCTTACATTATTGGAAAAAAGATGATGGATTGCTATTGGAAGAAACTCATGCAGTAGAACGTGATAATCACGAGTCTTTAAAGATTTTAGCTACAACTCTCTTCTGTTGACCCATTTAGAAATGTTTCTTGAATAGCCATCAGAAACTCTAATAGTCTCTAATACTTCCAGAATTTTTTTTTCGTAGGTTTCATCACATAAGAAGCACATGGAAGTTGCCATTTATTTTCACTGATACACACAGGATGTAATTCTGGTCTGATGCCCTAATCCACCAAGTCATGCCAAGATTGTAAATCATCTTTTGTCTTCCCCTTGACATTTAGAAGAACCCAAAGCTAAATTTCTCATATATTCTTTTCAGTATGCATTACGTCTAAGCAATGACGTAACAAATTGGATGACCAATAAGGCAAATCGAAAAAGAAACTCCTCTTACTCCAATTGTAACAGGTTTCAGTGGAAACATTCTTTCTCTTTCCAGATTTCATTTGACCCTTCCCGAATGAAAAACTGAAATATTTCAAGTCATTAAGCATGTCGGTTCCAGAAATACTCTGAGGTGGATCATCGGTCTCTATGGTACTATCAAATCTTCGACGATTCATTCTATATGGATGATCCTTTGGCAAGAATCGTTGATGTACCATAAAACAGAAACTACAACGGTGTTTCAGTCTTCTGTATCGTGTATTCTTCATACAAACTGGACATGAAAAATTTCCCTTCATGCTCCATCCAGACATCATTCCATAAGCCATAAAATCAATGATCTTCCAAATAAGCGCAGCATGCATCTGAAATATGACTTTCAAACATGCATCGTATGTGCGCACACCCACATCCCAAAGAAGTTTCAACTCTTTTATTAAAGGTTGCATGTAGACATCAATATCAATGTCTTGATTAGAAGAACCAGATACGAGTATACTCATGAAAGTGAAAGGTTTTTTCATACACAAGCATGGGGGAAGATTATAAATGTGTATAAAAACTGGCCATGTGCTGTGCGAAGTAATAATCTTCCCAAACGGATTAAAACCATCGCATGAAAGACCCAGCCTCACATTATGAAAGTAAGCTACGAAATCAGGATGTCGAACATCAAATCTATGTCATGCAAATACATCTGCAGGATGAACCAACTCATCATTAGTCTTCTTTCTCTCGGTATCATGACATATCATTTTTATTGATATTTCATTAGACATAAAAAGATTCTGGAATCTGGGCATCAATGGAAAGTGCCAAATTACTTTCTGTGGAACGCGGGATGGTCTTCCATCAGATTTTGACTTCCAGTAGGATGTGCCACATTTTATACAATCATTTCGTTCAGCGGTTTCCTCCCATTATAAACTGCAATCTTTCAGGTAAGCATGAATTTTGTTTCTTGAAAATCCAAGTTCATCAACTAACTTCCATGCCATATAGTGGTTTGAGGGAATATCTGCATCATCTGGAAGTAAATCCTTTAAGAGGGTAAGAATGTAATCAATTTCTGTATTAGAAATCCCATACATAGTTTTCCCATGAAATAACCGGATTAAAAATTCCAGCTTTTTTATTTTATCACATTGTCAATATATTGGAGTCGTGGCAGCATCATTCAATTTTTTCACCCTATCAATATAATCATTTTCACTAGATGCATCAGCTGTGCTCATATCGAAGTCTTCTTGAGTCGAAATCCTTTCTTTTTTATGATAAAGAATTAATAGAAACCGATCATCTAAAAAATTCTCCATTCCAGTCTTTTCATTTTGATCATCACCAATTTGAGATTTCATTTTATCCCCATTGTGATACCAAAAAAAGTAGTTTCCTTGAAAACAATTTTTTGTTATGTGGTAGCTGACTTCTTCACAGCTCAACCAAGGTCTACCAACACAATTGGAACATGGGCAGTGTATGCGACCACTATCTGAAGCATTGTGAAATGAGAAATCTATAAAGCTCTCCAAATTGTTTTCAAAATCGCTTGAGATCCGATCAGTTTCATACATCCATCTTCTGTCCATTCTGTAAAAAGAATTTATATAAGTCATTTTGTCATAAAAAATTAAATAGTATTGAACTTTAATAGAAAATACATTTAAGTAAACGATAAAGGAAAAAGTTTCTAGTCGATGTAGTGAACTATTAAAATAATGTAAAGAACAAGTACTCATAAATTAAATTAAAATTTATTTATATTCATTTTCATTAGGTCTATAAGAGGCACATGCCTCAGGTCCCATCATGTGTTATAGGCATCACAAATCATTCACTCATGTTCAATAACTAATTATTGACACCTAGTCATACCTTTCATTACCCAATTACTTCCCCAAGTCAAGCGCACCCCCTGGGTGAATAAATTTTAGGCTTCTACACTAATAGGTTGTTCATGGCCTATAAAAAGATTTAATTTCATTAAGTATAGACAAAAACATTTATTTTTAAATTTGAAATTCTTAATAAAGTATGTCAATGATAAAAACATTACTGAATTAAACTTGTGACTTATCTAACATTTTTATGGCTGTCTATACATGCCAGAATGGGTAGTGAAAATCACCCCACCCTCATAAAAGTGAGTATTGGACAAGAAGGACACATAATATACAAAGTAAATTGAGAACCATATTTATTTGACCCTAAAATTATATTAGTATAGTCATCTTGGGGTAAATGGAATATATGATCCTGGTTAACTGATGAATTCAAACGCTCGTATTCCATATGTTGGACACTATATAAGGTAAGAAATAATGTGAGGATGGGTTTACATCATTAAATTTCTTACATGCTAGTGAGAATGAAGGCTTAAATTAATGACTTGAGTTCACTGATACCACGTCAACCATTATACACACCATGTGAACCCTTATACACACCCTATGAACCCTTATACCACATCGTCATTATTACAACCATTAATAACACCTTATTAAAAAACATCACTTGTTAAAGATAATAAAATTGAACATAAATCAATAATAATATTGGATATATCAAGTAAAATGAATTCATACTATCTTAAATCCTAAATGACCACCCACGACCATGATTAATGACCACAAAGCTCCCCTTTCGGCCAAATCAAATGTGAAAACAAAAACACATAGTTGTAGAAAAAAACTTCATTTATGTGAAGAATAATAATCTCATAGCCCTCATGATATTTGAACCACGCAGTCATGATTTTTGAGATGAACTTGTATCCATGAAACCATATGAGAAACACGATTCAATACATGCATTTTTTTGATTTTCCCAAGCATTTTGAGGAACCCCAAATCAGTGAAAATGGTCATTGTGTTTTAAAAGGGTGATTTAATAACACATGTATGATGTCGAAGGAAGAATGATTAATGGTTATATTATAAAACTAATATTCACTAATATTGTGAATTTGAAATTCATTGAATTAGTTTCATGAAGAAGGAAGAAGTACTAATTAGGGACCACATACAATTTGGAAAAGTTCAAGAAGATACTCCATATGTTCTATTGTGCAAAGGATAAGTGAACAATGTGTCATTATATATATATATATATATTGATAGAAACATGAAACATACTTATTATGTAATACACATAGTGTACAAAAATTAATATGAACAAGATCTTCATGTTTGGAATGATCTTAATGAAAGGAGTAATTTTCATGAAATAATATCAATAAATATTACAAACAATTTCTTATTAGATCATATACATGAATCTATAATATTTTAAGGAGATTAAGAAAACTATGAATCATCAAAATTGGAACACAATAAAGAGACACCATGCCCTTATAAATGTAAATGTGTAATGAAAACATTAATTTGACATACACCTATATAGGGATTTGAGTAAACAATTTGTGGGACAATCATAAAATTCTACAAAAACCCTAAAAATGGGGAATAAATAAATAGTTGAGAATAGAAGGATATGATTTATAAGAGGTGGAACTATATCAGTGATAAAATATAGAAGGGGTATAACCTGGTAGCTGCTTATCCGATGGAAGAGGTGGGGATTTGGAAGTGCTTCTGCCAAGGAATCACATCTGGAGACCAGCGGAAGTGTTCTGGAATCGTGGGGAGTCCGATGCCTGCATTTGGGGAATTTGGGGCTTTTTTCCCAATGGTTTTTAAAAAACTTTTGGAAAACTCAATCTTTCCCAACAGTTTTATGAAACCATTGGGAAAACTAACCTTTTCCCCATCTTTCCAAATGGTTTCCTCAAACCATTGGGAAAAGTGATTTTTTCCCACACTTTTCCCAATGGTTTCATAAAACCGTTGGGAAAGTCACTTGTTCAAGGTCTTTCCCAACAGTTTATGAAAACCGTTGGTAAAGAGAACACATACCAATGGTTCTTTGAACCGTTGGTATACAAGTGTTGGGAAAAGTCCCCTTTCTAGTAGTAAAAATTCTTTTTCTTTGAAAAACGCATTGAAATCCTATGAACTAATCATTAGAAATAATTTAAAATATTTTGAAATAAAATATCTTTTATAATATGAAAAATTATTTTTAAAACATAAAAAATTTTGAAAAACATTTTCGAAGAAATTTTTTTGTGAATAAAACATATTTTTGACCGAAGAGAGGAATAAAGTTGGACTTTCGTAAAGACATTTTATTAATAATATTAAGTAAAAATAAGTTATAAAATGGTACCTTTATATGAATATATCATTAATAAACATATTAGGAGAAATTAATGAGAGTTATTAAGATATGGATCATAATATTTCATCAACATAAGCATAATTCTATATAATCCCAATAAACAATGAGATTGTAACAATAAATTAATACCACTTTAGTAACACTGAATCATAATACCCATGAAATAATAACATTAAATTAATATTAAAATATCATTAAAATAAATATATTCATGATATAACATGTAAAAGGGTAGTATATACACTTCGTAGAAGAATATGGGTGCATAATATGTGATGTGTCTGAAACAAGACAAGCTGAGACTCAGTCACTTAACGATTTGGTAACTTTTGAACCATAAAACCCATGAAAGATAAATCATAAAAAGGATATTTAAATAATAATAAATTGAAGTATAATATTCATATAATACATTCATGGGATGTATTTACACCAAACAAAATAAATGAGTTTTGAATAAGGAATAAGTCTCACAGAAATAAAAGTGAGACTAGAAATACCCTTACTGCTTGAGTAACTATTGTATCGTGATCAACATTAAATAATAAAATCAATTGAAACTTTTAATATCATAAAATGGATTAAATTCATGATATAAAATGTAAAAGTGAATTATATACACCATACCATAATAATAAGTTGGGAATATTGCATATATCTCGTAGAAATAAAACTGAGATGTGAAAATCCTTACCTTAAGTTTTGAAGTTATTCACACATGTTTAAAACTCCTGTATAATAAGTATAAGTTTATTATAAATCTAAAAAAGAAACGTATTATTTTATATCATACCATATATGATTTTATTATGACTCTATATTATTCATTTATTAAAAAAATTGTTAATGTTACATTTTAGGTAATATCTGCTTTGTTTTTCATATATGTTTTTACTTTTTATTCTTGATCATCATACTTAGATCAGGATTTAATTATTTAAATAATATAAAAAAATATTTAAATATTATATATATTCATTATCAAAATATTTATAATATTATATAAAATATATAAATATGAAATGGAATACACCGTTCATGCATACAATAGGTCGTATGTATGCATGAACACTACTTCTATTTTCTTATCATATATAAAGAAAGAAATTAAAATATAATTATGAATATATATATATATATATATATTATCAATATGGTATCATTATTATGTCATATATATTATATATGTTTACTAAACCCACCTTTAATGCATTCCATGTAAATTGTGAATGAATCACATTGCTTGGAGGAGGTAGTAGTCCACACATCCACAAACGAAGTTATTGTATTCCCACAAAATGGAAAGTATGAAGTTATGTGTTATATAATAATTCCATAATAAAAAATAAATCATAAATATCATATATAAATAAAATTTATATCATTATTTTTAATCTTGAAAGGTGGAAATGGATGAACGAATGACATCGGTTTGCGAGGCGGTAGTACACTGTACACCCGAATGATGATTCTGTATCCCATTTGATGTAATTTTTTGAGTCTAGGTCATAACCATAACATAAATACATATTATTAATTTTATGTTATTCATTTTATTATATAACCATGTAATAAGAATAATTGAGGAGGTGGAGATAGAAATAAAAAAGTTCTTATTGAAGGATGTTACCTCTCCTTTGGTTGGCTCCTTTTGGTTTTCCCCAAAGGGCTTTCGTGGTTAGATTTGTTCCCAAAGGGAGGACTATAGTATGAATGGTGGTAATTTTGGAGGATATTTATATCAGGTTTTTCTGATCCAATGTGCTTGATATGTGTTATGATATGGAATGTGGGGGTAGCCTTTTATTAGTGGGTAAAATGATATAATGGGTATTCTTGAAAATATTTGAGAGATCCCAAAGTTTTACCGGTGCCAAAAGGGTTAAAAACGTACCATTATATATAATTATAGGTTTAATGTTATAAATATGTATATAAAATAATTTTTAGTTAAGTTTCGGGTCATTTTTGCACTTTATATTTTAAGTTTAATCATTATGAAAACTCGTTTTAACCTTAATTAAACTTAAATTTAATTAATTTCACAAATATTTTTAGTCAAAAACTAAGTTGATCTTATTAGAAATTATAAATTAATATTATTCCCGAAAATTTAATAAAATTTCACAATTTATAATAACATAATTAAAAAAAATTAATTTAAAAATAATCTTGCAGACAGGACAAAACAAATGGGTTTTAAAGTGAAAATGTTCAAAAGATCAAATTGTTTTTACATACAATTTCAATATGAAATTGATTCCAAAAAAATAAATTTTATTAATAGATTTATAATTTATATAAATATAATTTAAAACAGATCTAAAATATAATTTAACTGCATAAATAAATTAGATGAAAAATTAGTTTTTTAATTAAAATTCAGTGTTCTTCACTATTCATCATAAATTGAAAATTCTCAAAAAAAAAAATTCACCCAAAGTAAATTTTGATAATATTATTTAAAAATTGAAATTTTTTTCAATAAGAAGTTATAATATTTTTAAAAATATATTTAAAATATGTTTTCCATGGAAAGGTGGTAAAATCACCTTTTAGAAAAATACCTCTTTTTATTTATATAATTAGATTTATTCTTATCTTATTCCAATAAAATATTTTGGATGAGTGTAAAAAAAATATTGAATATATAATACATAAATTTTATTAAAAACATTCATCAAAATATTTTTTTTTTAATTTATTGAGAAAAAATGGTTTTTTACATCGAAAAATAGTTTTCTTTGAAAATAAAATTTCTTTATTTTCAAATAATTTTTACTTTCATTTCTATGTAATTGAAACCCAAATGTATAATTTTATATACATGTGTAAATAATATTTTCAATCTTTACTTAATATTATTCGTAACTTCTATTCCAACTAATAGATGGTAACTATAATAATATTTTAATAACAATATTAATAGTATATTGTAGTTTATTAGAACTCAGGCTTTCATGTAACACAAGATATCCAAGGAACTTAGTATTGTGTGTAAAAAAATCCAAAAATAGGATTTAATGTATCAAAAGTTAATATAATTGTTACATATATTAAATTATTAACTTGTTTTTGTGTGTAATTCAAGAAAAACACAGATATTTCTTATAAATAAATCTATATTTAGTATTTTTTGAAATGATGAATATCTAGAAGATTAAATTAATTCGAAAAAAATCACAAAATCTTAGTGTGTTACTGTGTTGGTGTGTGTTGGTGAGGTTGGGTATTGATTTAAATTTCCACCATGTCTAGAGAGGATCCATGATGTCTTCCATGTGTCCCAACTTCATTGGTATCTTCCTAATGAATCCAACATTACTGAACAATGAGAGTTAAAAATCGAGGATGAAAAAACATTCATGGAGAAACTAGTATAGATCCAGGATTATCAAGAAAAGTTATTGTGTGGATGAACCATTCTATTGGTTCATGTTCTATAAAGAAATGTGGGAATGGATGAGAGAACTTGGGGGTGATAAACGTAGACATCTGCTTAGTACCTAGAACTATTTTTGTTTTAATCAACTTTATTTTGTTTCAATGATGTGATTTTTGGATCTGGTTGTTTTATGATATTTTATTTTACTTGATTTTTTTTACATTTGATAAATATTGTAGCACATAAAGGGGTTTTTAACTAATTCATAACTTTGTCATGTTATACATTAACATGATTAAAACCATGTGAGTTTGTTAGTTACAACCAAATTGGAAAATATCTTGACATAGATGGTAAAATTCCTTAATTTGTGTGCTCAAGGATGAGTTTTTTTCTAGTTGAGAAGGTTATTGGTTTTTGAAGTCTGTGGGTCGATATGGTTGTGAAAATAGTAATGTGTTAAGGAGGTGGGTTTTGAATGATATTGGATAGTGAGTCATTTCAACTGACTAGAAGTGGTTATGCGGTTTTGTGATATGTTTTTAGGCATTTAATTTGTGTGTGTTTGGATGGTCATAGCATTATCGGTGTGATAAGATCCTTGATAGGTATCTCATGGGGTTATTTTTTGGACCACATTCCTTTTTTGGGGTTTTTTATTATCTAGGGAGATGTTCATTTATGAGGTATCCAATTTAATGGAACATGGCTTCTTGGACCATTGATTTTATGGTTTTGTGGTTGTAAAGTTCTTGGAGGAGGTCCTAGAGGGTCTAGAGGAGTTGGAGATATAGTTTTTTTATCATGGATATTCATACCATAAGATAGGTATTTGTAGCGTGAATTTATTGAGTACAAATTATGTAGTTTTTAGTTTACCACTTGTTTGTGGTGTGCCTCAAAGCATGGAAATGGTTCACATCATAAAACCAAAATTTATTGTATAATTTTATTATGGTAATGGTTCCATGTATTCTGTTGAAAATGATTTATTACCAAAATTTATTTTTTATAGTTTTTAATCCTTGGAACCCATGGAATTTATGCCATAAATATTTATTTTAGGGAATAAAGAAGGAAACATATAGGTTGTTTAGAACAATTATTCGGATGAATATTCCTTAATTCATAAACTATTCCTTGTTTTTTTGTGAAAGAACCCTATGGAATTAATGATATCTTACATCCCACCATATTACTTCTATGAACATTGTTTTTATTATTGAGTTTTAGTGATCTGAGGTGAGTGGTTCTCCATTCTCCGTATTTTTTCCAGCCATTCTTCTTCTGGGACTTCACTGTAGTGTTGTCTTTTTTGGTTTGGGTGCATTGGTTTCTATTTTAATAGTCCCTTGGTGTGGTTAATGTTGATCCCAGGTTTAATTAAGAACTTTTGGTTTCTACGCTATTTATTCTTCTGATTATAGTTCTAAGCAATTCATAAATCTTCCTTTAATTTTGGGATCCATGTTCTCACATGTTTTCCTTATATGTGTGGGGATTTCACGATTTTTTTTCCATTGGGTGGATAGTAAGTGTCAGCATAGTGAATATAATAACTTTTAATATATTTAAATTGATGTATATGTGGATTAATCACATGATTTTATTTCTTTGATGTTATTATTAATAAGATTATGCATGTCTCTTGACAATCCTAAAAATAATGGTTTTTGGGAGCCTTTCTTGAATAGTTCATAAAATATTATGATACCCTTATTGTGTTGTTACTTGACCACACCTTAAATAAGAGTCTAAATAATATATATATATGCCTAATGAATTGGTTTCCCATGGAGATATGGCTTTTTTTATAATACCCATGCTAATTAAATAAATAATATGATAAAATCCTTGGAATAAATTATGGAAGTCAGGTTGTGTTATTGTTCTGTATTTTTATGATAGTTGTGTATCCCTACATGGGTTGGGTTTTTGTGAAGTAGTGGAGGTGACCTGCTGGGTTGTTTGATTTGTAGGGATACTTTGTATCACTTAGTTGGCATGAATTTGATTTGAGAAGTTGTGCAATGTGGTTCATTGTGGTTTTATGTGAGGTTTTGGTGTGTGATGATTGTGGTGTGTAGTTTCACTAATGCGTGGGGGTTATTTGTGGTTTCTTTGTGTGGATACTATGTTTTGATATTTTTTGGGTAGTGTCATGTGTTATAATTGTGATGTGGTGTCTTGGCCGATGTGTCATGGTGACGATCATGGTTGATGTGCTGTTGTAGAAATAATTTATGAGAGTTGGGATAGCTGTGGCGAGACATGGTTGTCTTAGTTTCCTAGTTAGCAATGGGATAAATTCTGATAATAAATGGAATTAATTAATTATTAGGTTGATAAATTAATAAAAAATGGGTTATTTACATGTGAAAGAAATGTATTAGTAACGGGTGTTGGTGTAAACCTATTTAATTTAGTAATAATGGAACCGGAAATTGAAGTTCGGAACTGTGTCTTGTGTAGTGGTTGTGTGGTGGGTTGAATGTAGTGGTGGTAACAGTTTTGGGGTGTGGTGGTGTACGTTTTTTGATGTTTTTGTGAACCCATAGGATGGGTAATGTGTTCTACATCTGTATCACGTATTTTATTTTATTTCTATAATCATTCCACTCAAGTTGGATAACCTTTATAATGTTTAGAGGTTATGGGTTACAGTTTTTTCCACAACATCCAAGATGGTGGTGATAGGGATAGCTATCTACCCCATATTCCCTACACTTTTGTCGGTAGAAATGACCTAGGTTTCTTAAAGAAAGATGTGTAGTGATTTCCTAGGGCTGTTTAGGAAAAATATGATGTGATGAGGTAGCGATGTTTTGTGTCATGTGGTGGTTCTTATACGTGGTAGGATAAGGATATGAGGTTAATATCCTTGATGTTCATCATATCATACAAATCCAATAATTTGATGGTTTGTGTTGTGATAGACTATATGTCTTTGTGAAAGATTTTTTGTAATTTCTTAGGTGTCTTTGGGTGAAATGATAGTTGATATGATGATACCTGATTCTATCTGGAGATTTTAGACCTTCTAAAGGTATGGATGCATCTAGAAAAACATCAGAGATGTGTTCTAAGATGTGATATGTATATAAGGTATGGGAGCACATCATATTCAAAGTTGGGGTATGAGACTAGAATATAATTTTGTAAGTGGAAATGACGTTCCTTCCATTGTTATGATATTTATGATATATTACAATATTGGATGTGCGATTTGGTTAGAAAACCATGGTGATGCTACTTGACCTATTTAGGTGATTGTTGGTTCTACTGTTTTTTCACTAGTGAATTAGCCTGATCATTTCATAATTGAACATGAGACCTTGGGTAAGATCCTACTATGTATACTTATATTGTCACCCAACATATATAAACTATTTTTTAGTTTTCTATGAGGATTCTGAGGACTGAGATGGACATTTATAGAATGTGATAGATATTCTATTGAGTCACTACTATAAGACTTTTCTTTAGATGATTTTATTTGTATCAGTTGACTACAGACATGAATTGGGGTATGTTTTTAGGTTTATTTTGTATTAACTATTGGAGTTACTTGGTTTTTATTTATTTTATCTCTCGATCATGTTTCTTATTAGAGATTAATACTTCCCATGTAATTTTTTTTCATACCCTTAGTGTTTGTATACAACCTGAGGCCTACTAGGGGTGGGACATAGGTTTTACTTTCTCTCTTCCTTTATCTCCATCCCTATATGGGTATCTATGTATGGAGAGGGTCATGAAAAATAAATTATAGATCATAAATAATTTCGTATTGAAAAAGTTAGGAATCAAAAGTGTATGGAAACATTAGTCAATAAACATGATCTATGAGAGCATTACAACATGAAACATTAATAATGTGTCACAAACATTAGTATAAGGAATATTAAATTCATGATCTACATCATCATATCATAATATAATAATAAAAAACATCATTCAAATTTTCTACACACATTATTATAGGGAATATTAATTTAATTAGCCACACCATCAGTGCCCACACTTAGGAGGAACGAAAACGTACTCTCAAATACTTTTCTCATTAGATATTAAATTTTAGCCAATTCATTAAAGGGTGGTATAAGACCCCATGTTTCTTTCATCTATACATATGTGTTTCACAGAAAAATCAATCACTAATCATATATTATTAAAATAATGGGATTGAAATGGGTTTCATTCAAAACAACACAAAGAACCCATGATAAGAAAATAGATATCATTATTAAATGGATTTATATAGTTAAATCATTCATAATTCTATCAATAATCAAAACATTATTCACCCATGGAAAATAAATTTGAATACTATGATTTTGAGAAACATTATATGTAAATATTCATTTATCAAGGTAATAAATAATATAGGTATGAAAACATTATATGTATTTGGTAAAGTCAGTAATTTTCTTAATAAACCACTGTATATAATCTAGGTGATAACCATTAAATAAAAATATTTAAGAATAGTGTTTTTACAAACTAATGTAATTAGAAGAAAATTTATTCCTATTTATGGTGGATGGTTTGGAAAGATAAATGCAGTGATGAATCATATCATTGATAAGAAAGAACATTAGACACCACTAAAAAATAAATAAGGTGGATTGATTCATTTAAAAATAACATTGCTAAACAATACGATATATAAATAGACAATTAAATAGATGAAAAATAGTTTTTTCATAGTTTTATCGAAATTAATTTGTAAATAATAAATATACTTGATCATTTGAAAGCATTTCAAAAGAAATAAATTATAAAACTAGGATATAAATAATTTCATTTAGAAACCAAAATAATGTGAGTATAAAGATAAAAATAAAATAAAAAAGGTGGTATTATATGTGTTCAAAAAGAAGAAATCATAAATAGAGATTTTAGAAAAAAAATTTACATTTCTATAAAAAGATGATGTAATGAGTCCTTTAAAAATTTATTTCCAAATAGATGAAGTGAAATCATTAGAAAAAAATTAATTTTTTATAATTAATAAACATTAATAAGTTGTCTTGGAAAAGACTTAAATGTTATTTAAAAATCATGCGTTGTAATATAAGTCATTTGATTTCAATGGATAGAAAAACGTTTCAAATATTTTAAAATATATTTTTTGAAAACAAACATCATAAAAAGAGTAACCATACAACCATTTAAAATAGGGTAAAAAATATATTGTGGTAAAATGTGGGAGAAATTATTATGTTTTTAATTATAAATTATAATATTGGTAGGAAAAAAAATATGGATATGGAGGGGAAACTTTTATTAAAGAGTATGAGAATTATTCTCAATAGTGATATACCTTTTAGAGTGAGATTTTTTCATGGTAAAAATATAAATTGAGAGATAATAGCCCAGAATATTTGAAGAGAACAAACCATTAAATAAAATATAATAATTCAATAATCTAATCATTGATGAACTAAATTCAAGAGGAAGCATTTTAACACAACAGAGAGTATTGAGTTAACAAAAACCATTACAACTTTGGTATCTTTTAAATTGAAGTTCATTTAGGTAAAGAAAAAAATATGGATATTTAAACCCCATGAATTTCATGAATAATGAAAAATAAATTCATTAGTCACTAATTAATTCAAAATAAATTATATCATGGTTCAGAATAAGAAATATATCTCGAGAAATTAAAGTAGTGACAAATAAACCATTATTATGGTTCTGATTCACCCAGTGCATGCATATAACATCCTAATTAATAAAATTAAGTTTATTATATCGATTATTAGGAACCTTATTCATATATAATTAATTTATAAATGACAATTTATTATCATATTTTATTTATTTATTATTATTTTTCTTTCTTATATATGCTATTTTCTATGAAAATTTAATCAGGGTCGGATTATTTTGGAAATTTTAGTGATAATGGATGAAATTTTAATAATAAGAAAAATTGTTAATATGAGATTTATAATAACATAAAAAAATTATTAATTTTTTTACTAACTTATAATAATTTTAGTATTTAATTTCTCATAGTAATCCATGATAGTGTTTTATATATTAGTTTATGTAGGCGGTTAAAGTGACCGAAATAATAAAACTTATTTTCTATATTGTATATTATGGTTAATAAAGTATATAATATCATTATTATAAAATAATAATGATATTATTTATATTTTTTTAAATATAATAAATTATATTTTTTGTATGATGAATGAAAATTAAGATGAAAAATGAAAAAATGTTAATCCGTGGAAGCGGTAGTCCAAACAATGCTTGATCGACATTCTCTTATTGTTATATGTGGTTGGGAATAAATAAATAATAATTGTTTAGTTAATATAATAACATATCAATATACTAATTATACTGATGTCATTATATTACTATGGTTAGGTTAGGTTTGGAATAGACTAATTTAGAAGAAAATATATGGAGTAAATAATACTTTTGCCGAGCCCTTAGACTTCATCTTGATGAACACCTTAGAATTAAATGAATTAGTATAACTAGAAGTGACCAAATGGTTTATGAATTTCAAGGTAATTTTAATATATAAAAATTGGCTATGGTATCAATGATATTTCTAAAGGGAAGTGGAACACTTAAAGGGTGTGAGTTCCACTATTATAATTGAAGAAAATTCAACTTTTGTGAACAACCATTATTTTTAAATAACGGAACGAAAATATCAATGATTAATGGTTCTAAAATTGAGAAAAAATGGATTTTGGGGCTATATTATATCTTTAAATCCTAATAATAGAATTTAAAAACATGTTTTAAACGTGTTGGAATCCATTACAACTTATATGTTTTACTTTTATCATTTTTTATAGGGCTAACTAGTTTTTAACAAAATAAAATATATTTTACTAAATATAAAACATTAAATTTTACTAAATCTGGAATTTATAAACCAAAACATAATCTCTATTTTATAGAATTGAATTTATAATAAATAGAAAATTAAAATTAAAATTTAAATATTAAATATATTAAAAATATTTTTTATGGAAAAATTTATTTTTTAACCATTATGTGTTTTTAATATTTTTTAGCATTAATAAAAAATTAAATATGTGTTAATATAATTATATATGTGTTTAAAAATAAAATTGTACTAATTATTTTAAATATTTTATTTTATTTTATTTTACAATAATTACACAATAATATTAAATCTATTATTTGAAAATAACCCTTTCAAAATTATCATGGCCATTAACATCAATCTTTGTTATCACATTTTTATGCTCAAAATTTTTATATAATTTTATAAATAATAGAGACATATTAATTGAAAATATGAAATCCTTTTCTTATATTTAATTTATGAATGTTATGAAATCTATTTTTTAATGTGAGATTATAAAAACATTTCTTAGTGTGATATATTACGTTAGTTTCATAAATGTTAAACCAGTTTTTAATAAATTAAAATTATTATTTTTTAAATATTTATCTTACATAATGAATATATTTATATTTTATAAAAAAACATTGAAAAAAATTCATGTCATTCTTATGTTAATATAGTTTCCTAAAAATGAAAATTTTTAGGAAAATCATTATTTTAACTATTCACCTAAAAATATATTATTTTACAAAATTATCAAAAAAATCACAGTAATATAATATTAAAATTATGAATTAATATATGATTATAATTTTAAAAAAATAAAATCATAAAAATTATTAATTTTTATTATAAAAGAAAAAACAATATATAAGGTAAAACTTCTTTTGTTTTAAAACACCCTTTTAAAACATGAAGTATTCTAATTCCAAATTTGCATTCATTTATAATTGATTACAATAACTTTATCAACAATATTCTTTATTATTTTTATAATTTTATAATATAATATGCCTTCAATTTTTTTATTTTTGTGTTTTTGTGTGAAAAACACTACCAACATGGTGCTAATTTGAATGGAAGAAATTATATAATAAAATCTTGGGTCAATAAAATTATTATTTTTATCCATGCACCATTTTTATATATTCATACAAACCTGATCACCTTATTATCACTAATGATCTTATATTTTTAATTTTAATGTTTCCATATTCGGATCATTAGAGCTCACTTAGCTCTTTTGTTTCCATTTCCCTAGAAAAGAAAGATGGGTATTAGGTATGAAAAATCTAGAATGATTTCATTTTTAGAGAATAATTTTGGAAATATTTAAGACATATTGAGATATAATAAATTCATTTAGGTAATCTCTAAAGACACTTAATCATTGGAACCTATTATTTTGTGAATTTATGTGATGAATTATTGAAAATATAGAAGTGATGTAAACTATATGTGTGTTATGCTAAGGTAAAATCAGTTTGTATCAGAGTTTGTGTGTGATAATATTTTTTTAAACCATATTGTGAGTTTAGGTATAAGTATCCTTAGTAGGTGTGAGAGTGGTGATTATTTATTTTTCAATATTAGGGTATAATGTATTGGAGGATATAAGATTAAATAGACCCATCATGAACAAAATTTAATATTGGATAGACTTAAAGTTCCGTAGGATGAAATGAAGTTATCTTAACTTAAGACATCATATGACTGATTTACCGGATCATATGATTACTTACTATGATTATTGTTTCATATTACTCACATAAACCTTTTGGATTTTAGAATATATTTGGAACCATGAGGAATCATGTTAATTATGACTCTGGTGGACATTGAAATGACTATCCCAAAGTGATACCAAATGGGATTCGAAAAAGTGTTGACAATTGTATGGTTATTATTACTCAGTTTTCTCATATAAAAATTAAAAAATACTAATATATGCTCAAAAACACAACAAAAATTATAAAATTTTAGTTTCATGAATGTTTAGGTTATAAAGACTATAAAAAAAAGATGATTAAATTTATTACATGTCAAAGGGTAAGAATATGTTCCTAGGGGAATGTTTTAAGTGTGAAAGGATTAACCATATATCTTATGATTATCTTAGATAGATAAAGTGGGTTTTCAAAATAATTGATAGTATAAAGGTACCAATGAATGAAATACCCTCACATCAATGCTTCAAGTTTCAAGGAATTTGAACATTATCCAAATTGATACCTCAATTAAAATGTAATGCTAATAATAAGAATCAAAAACCTCAAAGACCAAGGGAATAAGGAAAAGCCTATGATTTAGGTCCTCAGAAATGAATTGGTTCAAGGTACACTAATCATAAATTTAAGAACCTAAAATTTCATAATTGATTCAGATTCTACTGAATCATTTATATATTGAATGATTTATAAGATAATTAATTCTATACTACAATGACTATATTATTAGTGAAAAGTTTTATTTGAATAATTATTTAATAACGAGTATATAACTCCTCTATATATAATTTTCTAGTAATTTTCATCTTATGAATCATATTTATCTTCCTTTAGTTTAATTCAATATGATTTGTGAATGTATTGGTTTAAATTACATAGATTCAAATTTAAATATAAAAATTTGGAAATAAAATTTCATATCAAATATCATCCTATGATTATCTATCATTTCATTATTGACTATAAACTCTATATAGATATTAATTCCATTATAATATTATTAATATGTAATTATGAGTTCAATTTAGATGAAATGATTGGGGAAACTCAATTTTTTGGGTATTCCAATTATAAAGGAAATAATTTTAAGGGCTATAATTTCAAAGACCCTTATTATGTGTCTTAAATTATGCTTATTTGTATCAATAAGGTACTTAATGTCTTTTTCCCATTTAATTTATAATTTTGTTTGCGTGGTCACTTGGTTAGTTCTTATAATCATTCAGATTGTTCTTGTAGTTACGTAGTTTGTTCTTGTTGTCGATTGGTTGTTCACACAGTTGATCCTTCCTTCAGCAATGTGGTCGATCCATTTTTTTATGGTTAATTATTTTGTAATAGTTGATCCATTTAATTTCTCATTTTGAATGTGTGGTGAGTCATTTTTCATGAAAATGATCTTCATGGTTGATTGTCTACCCTGTGTTATTGATCCATATAGTGGCATAACATGGTCAGTCATAACAGTTTTTCATCTTTTTATGTAGAAAAATTCTAGACTATCCCTATATATTATAAGGACATGGCCTTATAAATTAAATATTCTACTGAACTAGACTAGTATTCACCTTTTTCTTTACCAATGGTTTTCTAGGTTTATAGTTTTCAATAATTAGGTGATAAAAATCCCATATATCACAAAGTCTACACTTCTATTTTTATCCATTTTTTTTTAAAAAAACTTTTAAAATGAAATATTATTTCTTTTCATGAAAAATCATCACGACTTTAAACTTGGATTTTTTTATCATACATAACCTTAAAACCTATGAAAAACATCATAAAACAAGGGATGATCACAAAATTTTTTGTGAGGGACAAAAAAGAATGAAATATTTCAGTCCAGTTGAAAAAATGGGAAGCCATAAAATACTTACATTTACCCCATTATTCATTGAGATTATGAAGTAAATAATTTCCACATAAAAAAATACATTTTTTTTCTCAAAGGAAACCATTAAAATTAATAGAAAGAATATACAAAACATATAGGAAACTTGGGGATCATTTTTAGATCACTCTTATATATAGATTAACCCTCATGGTAACACATAGAATAACCATCAAGGTTATACTTGAAATAACCATCACAATATATTATCATAATCTCTTAGTTGAAACCAAATCAGTAAACTCTATCCCATATTTGAAATAACTATCACAGTATACTCCCATATTCTCTAAGGAGAAATCCAATTAGTTAACTTTTTCCCATTACCCAATCCATTGTAGAGTTATAACGAGCTCAACCACCCTCATTTTATAATGGAACCGACCATTCCCATAAAAATTTATCATGAACCACAATAAATTTGGTAAAATATCGAATCATAAAATGTGATTTTAACCCACAAGAAAATATTTTCAAATATTGATATATCCCTTTCCTTTAACACCCATTTTTTTATACTAAAATTCTCAAAATAGAGGGAAAGAGGAGTTTTAATTGAATAAAAAATGAAATATAAAAAAGTAATCCAATAATAAAATAATGGGTATAGTGGTAGTAATATTCAACTTCACCTTATATGTTAAGATAGAATATTCATGTTGTCTTTTATAAATAAATTCATAACATTATGTAAAAATATTACCGTTCAAAAAGATTGAAATAAATTCAAAAGAAACAAAAAATTTCCTTTATCATTATTTAATTTTCATATATATACATCTATAAAATATTTTTAAAAATAATAACATGTAATAAAAATATATTGTAAGGGAAACATTAAAAGAGGATTATTACAAATAAAATTAACTAACATTCAGTCTAACATTTAATGTACATTCGTTATATTCCTTAAAAATAAAGATATGTCAATTATTTAATTTATTAAGAACATTAATAATTTTTATTATTCATTTTATATCACTTATTACTATGTTATAAAAATTATATAATCATTTATTTTCACATCTAACGTTTTCACGATATTTAGCTCATAAGTTTAAATTGACTTTATAAAGTTGACTATAGTCAAAGATTTCATTATATAATAATATCCAGAATAATAATAATAGTGACATAATTATCATTTTTTATATCAATTATACTTTTTAAATCAATTATGAATGTTTTTAGGAAAAATTAACTATGTTATAATCATAGAGGCGACAAGGTGTATATATGCATGAGTAATGATTCCATTTTCCAACCATCATTATGGAAAAAAGGTATGTATCATTTAAGCAATAAAAAATGATCATAATACCATAAATATAATATTATTCCTTTAATTATACTTATATACATCATACATGTGATTTGGTGATGAAAAAAAATTACATCGCTTTGTAGGGGTGGTAGTCCACACAAACGCATGAATGACATTATCATTTTTCAATTAATAGAAAGGTAAGTAATTAAATGATATATTATCTTTTAATAATGATAAATATTTCATGAATATTGTATATAAATATTATTTTCATAATTATAACCATCCATGGGAGGTATTTTTGAAAAAGTAATTACCTCAGTCCCAGAGGTGGTAGTCCGTTGTACACACGAATGATGAATCCATTTCCCAATTGAAGGATATTGGAGAAAGATATATGTTATTAAATTAACATAATTACAAATTGGTATATATAGAATGATGGTTTTGTTATTTTATCATGGTTTAATAATATTTTAAGGAAGTATAATAATAAATAAAACTAAAATATGGGGTTAAAAATGTACATCTTCTTTAGAAAGTTTCCTATTCTTAATACCTTAAGACATCTAAGACTAGAATTATACCCAAAACATGGACTCTATAACATGAGGATGGATTATAGGAATATATTTAGAAATATATTGGCTAAAAAGGCTTTGATATATTAAATAATGATAATAAGTGGTTCCATTTTATAAGATATGGGAGGGGCACTCTTGTAATTTACTAAAATATTAATTTCATATAAATTAATTTTGTTGTAAAAATGGATAAGAATTGATAATAAAAATAAAAATATTATTTTTAGTCTAAATATTCTTAACCAATAAATTTTTGACATGTTTATATCCCATTTTTTACCCTTATAAATTTATAAGCTTCCGTTACCCTTATTAACAATTGTCTTAATATTAAACTTATCTACCTATTAAGGGTTAACAATGAAACTATAAAATGTCAAAAAATAATAAATTAACCCTCGATGATAAAATTAACCATATAAAATCCATTTTAAGGAATATAATATATTTTATGAATTTAATATAGTTTAATAATGTATTATTTATTATACAATATCATTAATATTAATTTTATAGTTATTCATTTACATTGATTTTAATAAAATAAATAAATTTTTTATTCAAATACAATGAATACACACTTAAATACTATTTCATTTTCATATATAAAATTTACTGGTCACATATATTCTTTCATATTAAACTACTTTTACGATTTTTAATATCTTTTATTTTATTTTTCCATTAATTGATTAATTACTGTGTCAGCGTTGGGTAAGCATTTATGGTAATTATGTCTTCACTAAAAATTAAAAATAAATTATCATGATGAATAAAATCATTTATTTTTAATATTAATATTTATAACAAAACATTTCTTTTGGTTATCTTCATGTTTAAAATATTATAATTATTAAAAATAATAGTGTGACATTTTTTACTTTTACTTACAAAAAATATAATAAAGGTTATAATCACATCCAAATGCCAACAAAGGCCATATATTCATCCTTTTTATGATTATGCATGATATATATTCCCACATTAAAATTAATTCAACCACTAGGGTCATTATTTAGTCCTTATAATTTTATTTTTAAGGATAATTACCTAATTTACCCAACACTAGGGTAATAAAAATTACCAGGCTTACTATTCATATTGACAAAAAAGAAAAAGTAATTTTTTTAAAAAAAATTGGTTCCACTTATTAAAAACATTGAATATATTTTTCTAAATTCAAAACAAAAATTTGGTAAAATTTAATTTAAAATCTAATTGAAAAAACGCAAAGAAAATAGATTTTCAAAAAAATTCCCTCTTAAGTATAAATTTTATTTATAATAAATTCAATTATAAAAATCATTTAAAAACCAAAATTAGATTATTTGAAATAAAAATTAACTAATAAAATTTTAAAAGTAATATAAAATATAATTTTAAATTATAAATATTTTAAAATAAAAAATATGTTTTCAATAAAAATTAATATTTTCACTATTCCATAAAAATCAATCATTTTAGAAAATTTTCAAATATTCATCCTAAGATAAATTTGAAAATATTATTGAATAAATGATATCATTATTATAAAATAACATTTCTATATTTTCAAAATTTTTATTATAATATTCAATCACATTAATAAATAAAAATCATTTTTTAAGAAAGCATATTTTTGAATAATAAATAACTTTACAAAAAATTGATCAATTATTTCATAAAAATTACTTAATACCTTAATAATTAGTAGGACCATTATATGTTTCATAATTTGATTAATTATATCCACACCCACCAAGTCTATGTTTAGGTTATAATAGTAATATTTAAATAATAATAATATTTTGTGGTCCGTTTAAGCTTAGTGTTGTGTACTTTTCATGCTATCTAAAGTAGTATTTCTTTAAAAATATCAAAATATTATATTCTCCGCCATTTAAAAAATTACTTCCTCGAAATTTGAACATATTCTCATTAATTAATGGGTTTTCATCTAAAAATACGTTTATTGGAATCATACATCATAAAAAAGGGTTAATAAAACTTTCTCTTGATAAGAGTAAAATGGAAGTATGAATGTCAACTAGAATAACACTTAAATATGTTTCCAAAAAGGAATAAATGGTTTTAAGTAAAAATATGGCTGTGAAAGAGAAAAATAACACCCAATTACTAATAGAGAGTGATAGATAACATGGTTCAGATAAAGTTAACAACCACAAAGTCATTAATCTTTTAAGGGTGAAGAGACCATCAATTAATTGGAAATGAATGTAATAAGATAATCTTTTAAATATAAATTTCACATAATTCTAAGAATTACATTACCATCAAGACTAAAAACATAAGGAAATATAATTAATTTTTATATATAATTTCTTCATTTAATAAATTTCCACCACAATATCATCTTTTTCTCAAAATAATGAGTACTCCAAATGATTTTTTATACCTGAAGAACAAAAATCACCTTCCTTGTAATGATAAAAGTCAACACAATGATACTAAGTTTTTTATCCTATCTTTAGATAATTACCAAAACTAAAATGGTTAGTATAGGGTAATGAATAAACCATCATACAATATCAATATCCAAATCCTACCAAAAGTTTAACATATATCATTCGATAAATAATTAAACATAAAATTATTACCAATATTCCATAGTAATATTGAAACCCAAAATATTAAAATGATTCAATAACATATTCTTCCGAAATAAATTTAACATTTATCTCTAAATAACATCAATCACTCTTAAAGTCTCATATTGAAAATTCATATTCCTTAATCATATAATCTCGTGGATATTCTAATAATTTCTATAAATAACCCGAATCACCATCAAGTCTCATTAAAATCATATATTCATGAAAATGATAATTCAAACTTTAATCCATAATTATAGTTACATAATTTTCTATTTAACATAATCATATAAGGTTCCAAATATAACGGGAACCTTTTTAAATAACATTAATATCCTTATCACCAAATTACATTTCAGTTTTATGGTTATCTCTATGAAAAAACATATTTTCCTAAAAATAAACATAATAAGAAGAAAAATTTCATACAAAATAGGACATCACATAGCCCATTGGTTGTGGGTTCAAGCCTCGTGGCCTTTTTGAATGTGATGTATCATTTCCTGGATTATGGGTTTTCCTTTTTCTAATAATATATTAATATAATTACTATAAAATTACCAGAAATATTATTAACTATCTCAAAAATAACCTTAAACATCAAAGATTATATATAAACTGAAGGTTATCAATGCATCTAAACAAATGTAAATAAAATGAAAATAGAATTATTACTCAAATTACATATCTCATGTTAAACTTAAGGGTTTCACTTGACCAAAATGTATATCAATACTCAATAAATGTCTCAAAAATTACACCCATCATATAAAACATAAAAATGGTATTAAGGATTTTAAACTTAAGGATGGTCCTTAAATATATTGCTACATCATAACTCCAGAATCACAAATTGTAGTCATCTTAATCATTCAATTATCTTCATAATATATTAAACTTGATTTTCCATCCTATTAAATAATTGTTCCTTCCAATAAATAAAAATACGAATCATTTCCTAATGTTAAGCCATGTCAAATCATAAAACATGTTAAAACCCATACCTTTAATATATCATTTTTTGTTTAATTATATTTAATAATAATGGCATTAGAAATTATTAAACATTTATCTGTATGGTAATAATAATCCCATTCTTGATAATTCCCCATAAGACATCGATTTTTATATTGATCATACTCTACAAATTTAAATAATTTAATTGATTCCTTGGTAAGAACATTATTATTTTTCATTTCATAATCTGAACACTTCCTTTTTTTTGAAAGACTATTTCTTTATTTAATCATTTACCATATACAAAACATATTTTTTCCCCTTGTGAAATTCCCCAAGGTGATTTTTCCCACATTCTTGACACACACAACATTAATTATTTTTGTCTTTATGAACTTTATCTCTCAAACTTCCATGGAAATCTATTTTTCTCTTATTTGGTGTGTTAATAAACTCACATATGTTCATTATGTAAATCATAACTCGTGATATCTGGTTAAGAATAACCAAAATTTATTTTACAAAATCCATCATTCAATCTAATTTCTAATTTCAACGACCACTTTATTATGCTTCAAATCCATTATTAATTTTTTTCCTACTAGTTATAGCAAAATACTAAAACAAATTATAGTTAGTATGATTATATTAATCATAATAAACCATCCTATGAGGATGATTAATATTAATATATTCTTAACCATACCATTTTCTATTCAAATTCTTCAATCTATACAAAATAAACATATTCCTCATAACATGCTATAGTTTATGGTTATAGAGGGATTTTAATTTATTGTAAAATAACATCGTAATCTATAAAGTTTTCTAAACATTTTCAATGATAACAAATATAAGGACCATGACATATACATTACATATTATATTTAATTAGACTAGAATTCATTTTCTTTAATTCCTCATAATTTTTTTGGTCTAGAGATTCACATAATTAAGTCACACCTCTTACTTAAAAATACCATATATCATAATGTGGAGTCTTATATTCAATATATATTTATTCCACCAAACAAAAAAATTAAAAGGAAAAATGGTTTTATTTCATGCCAAATCTCAAAACTTTTAACTTGGATTCTTATTTTACATTATCCATACTTAAACCATCTGAAAAGAATTTTAAAATATGGGATGAGTGGAAAAGTCTTTGTGAGGGGCATAAAAGAAATAAATTACTTACTCCTGGGAATAACATAAAAATCAATAAAATAATTACATTTATCACATCATTCATTTATCCTATAAAATAAATCATTTTAACATGAAAAATACAATGTTTTTTTCTCAAAGGAAACATTTAAAACCCATAGAAATAATAGACAAAGCATGTATGAAACTTTGGAATCATTTCCAGGTCACTCTTATACAGATAGTATCCCTCAAGGTTACACATGTAATAACCCTCACATTATATTTCCATAATCTCTTTGGAGGAACCTAATCGTTTAGCTTCATTCTATATTTAAAATAACCATCACAACATATTCCCATATTCTCTTTAGTGAAACCCAATTAGTTAACTATTCCCCTTTACGCAATGAATTTTACATATATAATAGGCCCACCAACCCTTGGTTTATAAAGGAAAAATCCCATCCACATAAAAAATTTCCAATAATCATAAAAATTTATATAAAATCATGCATCATTAGATATTCTTTTCACCCATAATAACCAATATTCATATATTGATATATCCCTTTCCATTAAAACCCATTTTTCATAACAAAAATTCCAAAAACAAAGAGAAATAGGGTTTTTCTTTGAGTAAAATATAAAATATTATAAATTAATCCAAACATCAAATAAAATTTATGATGTTGGGAAAAATAATTGTTATTGTATATGTTAAAATACTATATTCCTTTTATATTTTGTAAAGAAAGTTAAAAAATTCCATAAAAAGATTTATTTTCAAAAAAATTGAAAGAAAATAAAAAGAGGCTTAAAATTTCCTTTATAATTATTTTATTTCTATAAAAGTACATCTATAAAATAATTATTTAAATATGAAAATGGAATAAAAATATAATATTATGGGGAACTTTAAAATATGGTTTTTAAATTTGAAAGTACCTTACCTTGAGTTTGAATCATCACTTATATTCTATATATATTTGAATAATAAACTTATGTTAATTATTTAATTTATTGAGAATTTTTTTAATTGTATTATTACTTTTATCTAACTTATTAACATGTTATAAAAAGTATATAATCATTTAAGGTCACATCTAATTTTTTGATGATATTCAGTGTATAAGTCCAAAATGATTTGGGTATGTTCATTATAGTCAAAGTGGTAATTATTCCATAACATAAAGTATATTAATCATGAAACGAATATAATTTTCATACATAATAATAATTTTAAAACAAATTATGAATATTGTTTATGAAAAATGAATTGTGTTACAATTTTAGAGATGGTAGGTCCTATGTACTCATAAGTAACATTTCCATTTTTCAATGATCATTATAAAAAAAGGTAAGTATCTTTATATCATCACAAAATGATCATAATATGATAAATATAAAATTATTTATGTAATTATACTTATATATATCATCCATGTGGTGCAATGATGAAAAATGAATCACATCACTTTGTAGAGGTGGTAGTCCACACATACTCATGAACAATGTTATAATTTTTTAGTGAACGGGAAGATAAGAAAATAAATTTTATATTATATTATATTTTAAAAATGAAAAATATTTCATGAAAATAATATATAAACATTAATTCCATCATTATATCTATATGTGAGTATTGATTACGACCAGGAAAGTACATTTATAAGCAAAATATTCTGAACAATTATTATGAAGAAAGAAAAAGTAAACAAGAAAAGGAGATGGGGATGAAAACTTGCCCAAATCCACTATAAGAAATCTTAAAAATCATAATAAGATAATCCATTTCCATAATAATAATAATCATCAGTTTACCATTCATATTGATATGTACCTTGATGGAATATTTTAAGAATATCATCATCAATTTATCATGGACCCCTAGAAGTGGACCTAGTAGACACAGTCCTTGGCAAAGTGGAGTAGTCCTTCCTCATCTATCTCTTTGGGGGAGCAGAGATGAATCCCTTTCTTTCAACCATCCTTTTTTCTCATGCGTGATGATTTATTTGAATGAGAATTTTCTATACCTCATAGTTTCAATAAGGTTTTTTTCATTTACATTTTCATCATCAGTAACATTCTCTCACCTATCATAAATTTTCAACGAACTTTAATGTTTCTAAATTTGCATTGGGGAATTAAAATTTTGTGTGTCAGTTTTATATTCCTCGTATCTTGATTCATGCACAATCATATTTAAACCTCTAGGATACACATATCCACACCCCATAAATTTTGGTTGCATATTAGTGTCCTCTAAGTCCAATCATGAAAGATTCTTCCCGGTATCTTGATCATCATAGACTACCTCATTTCCATGACATCATTACTTATATCCAATTGGGCCTCCCTTTATTCATTCCTATAAACATTATCTTGGACCATACTAGTATATTCCCTAGAACCATCACTCATTACCTATGTATTTCCTCTTTACAATCCGTCATTAACCTCATTATTGACTTAAGCAACATAAAATTGGTTAACATCACCATTATGTTTGTCCATATTAACATCCACCAATGCACTAACATGGGAATCCCTTAAAAACTCAATGTCTCGTGTTGGACTTTACAGATCCCTTATCAATTTGTAAAAAATTATAGTAACCTTTGGATCAGAAGGTAACACCACTGCCTACTTTTATATCATAGCTTCATAAGAATTAACAATACCAACAGCCTAGCTAGCTATTCAAAAATGACCTCCACAACCCTCAATTGAATCATTTTAGTCCACATCCAAGATCTTTCCAAAAACCAAAGAGTGACCATATAGAGTCCAAATTTTCTAAACATCCAAACTATCACCAGATTGTCTGAACCCTCTACATTAAAAAACCACCATGTTCTCCCCTAATTTAATACATGACGAACAAAACTCAACCCATGATTGAAACACAATGAATTTATTATATCAGAAGTCCTCACCCACAAAAATTCAGAACGAATCAATAGGTTCCTTATAAATATCAACATTAACACAAACCCTTGGTGAAATCAGATGACACACCACCCTAGTCCTACTATTTGAGAAGAGGTAATGCCCTACCAAATTTTCTACTATATGTATGATCAAAGGGTTTTTAATGGGAATTGGGAGTTCTAGAAATCTTACTCAGATCACCATTTTTGGTGAATCTCACTTCATTTGGAAATCATATGACCATTTGAAGTGTAGAAGGCATGATCTATCAAAAGGTCAAGGAAAACTTGACCAGGGAAGGATAATTTCATCCATAGATGCAAACTGAATCATAATATGTTTGGAATAAACTATCCCTATCATCACTCACCCCTGTAGACCACATGATTCAAAAATCAAATGATCTAAGAAGTCCACCAACAACTGTAAATGTTTCAAGCACACAATCAAAGTAAAATGTAGTAGGTAGGATAAATCAGTGAATTCTAAAGTTGAGATCGGCGATTGCGGGGATCCTTCAATGCATCAAGGACTCTTAGGATAAGATAAATTTGAGGGAAATAGGGTATAAATTAATTATTGGATAAGTGGATGAAGGTAGGTTCCCAATATCCTGTAAGAGGTAGTGAAGGACCCTCTCCTACTGATGGGGGATGGACTGGTGCGATAACCATCACTGACTAGAACATGGTAGTAGGAGGCATCGACTGATAGCTGATTAAATAAAATGAATTACATTGGTCTATGAGGCGGTAGTACAATACACATGAATGATGAATTCCATTCCTAATTGATATATGTTAGAGATGGACATTGGTTATTAAAATAACATAATAAGATCCCAGTATATAGAGGATAATTTTTTATTACTTTATCATGCTTGAATAATATTTTAAGGAAGTGGAAGAACAAATAAGAATAAAACATGAATTTAAAAACTATACATCTTCTTTGAAACGTCTCATTTTCTTAATACCTTAAGAAATATAAGATTGGTATTGTGCCAAAACTAAAGAATATAGAACATGGTAAGGTATTATAGGATGTTATTTGGTTAGTAATTTTCCAAACCAAAAGGCACTTAAGTGTAATGAAATTAAAATAATGTGTGAAATTTTATAAGAGAGTGGATGGGCACTCTTGGAATTTATTAAAATATCAATTTAATATAAATGAATTATGATGCCCAAATCTATCTAAATTGATTTTATTAGAATATAAGATGATTATTAGTCAAAATAATCTCATATAAAAAATTTTAGACAAACTTAGATCATATCTTTTACCCTTTCCTTTTTTTTATAAAAATTTATTAATTATTTTGACATTTATCATAATAATAATTTTTTTTACACTTTAATGGTTAGTAATGATACTATAAATTGAAAAGTAACTCATAAATGGATAATGGTAATTGGAATTAACCATATACCACCCCTTTTTCTACATGTATGATTTTGATGAATTTAAAATCATTTAATAATATACTATTTAATATAAATTATCATTAATGTCAATTTATAACTATTCATTTACAATGAACTTAATAACCTAAAAAAAGGAATTCAAATACAATGCATAAAAACCTTTAAAATATTTAATTTTTATCTATAAATTTTTGGTCTATATTAATTATTTCAAATTATAGTACTTTATATATTTTTAACATCATTTATTTTAGTTTTCCATTAATTGAATAATTATTGTGTTACTGTTCTATAAGAATTTAAGCTAGTTAATTATTCACTAAAATTTAAAAATAAATTTCCAATATGAACATAAATTATTTATACTTAAAATTAATATTTATAACTGAACATATAATCTGGTTATCTCCATGTTATAAAATATAACATTCATTTAAAACAAGAATGTGAAATTTTTTACTGTTCTTAAAATAAAATATTATAAGGGTTATAATCGAATCCAATTGGAAACAAAATGGCCATATATTTTACTTTTGAATAAATATGGATTATATATACTCATACAATAAATTTAATTCAAGGGTTAGGGTTATTCTATAGTCCTTATCATTTAATCTTTAACTTTAATTACCATATTTACCCATTACTATGGTAAATAAATAACAAGGTTACTATTAATATTGAAAAAATAAAAGGGATATATTTAAAAAATTTGACCCATAGATTCCAAATACGAAATTAATTTTTTTAAATTAAAAAAAAATGAATAAGATTTTAATTAAAAATTAATCTTTCAAAACACAACAAAAATAGTTTTCAGAAAAATGCTATTTAATGTATAAAATGTTATTATACTAAATTCAATATAAAATTAATTTCAAAAATCCTAATTAAATTAGTTTAAATAAAAAGTAATTAGTGATGTTTTTACTCTAATCTAAAACAGAATTTTACTTTATAAATATTTTAAAAGAAAATGCAGATTTCAATAAATATCAGTATTTTCACTATTCACTAAAAAATTATAGTTTTCAAGGAATTATCAAAAAATAATCCTAAGATAATTTTTAAATTATTATTTCATTAATGATATAAATTTTATAAAATATAATTTCTAAAGTTTGTAATACCTAATTATAATATTCTATCCGAAAAAGTAATGAAAATAATATTTAAAGAAAACGTATTTTTGAAGTGTAAAATAATATTATACTAAAAAAAGTGATTATATTGTAAATATTAATCGATAAATTAGTAATGAGTGTGAAAATTATATATTTCATATTTATTTTTATATTCTTCATACCTAGGAAATCAATAACTACGTTATAATTGTTATGTTGAAATAATAATATTCCTTGGTCTTTTTAATCTTGGTGTTTTGTATTTTTCATGCTATCGGACAAAGTATTTATTTTAAAATCATAGTATATTACCAATAATCAAGAATGATGTAAAAAAATTAATGTAAATAAACTAAATAATAATGTTAAAAGTGGATTTGAAACCTGAATCAATAAATATAATTATTATATTTAAATTTTTCAACGTTAGGGGTAATAAATTGTTTGTGTGAAGGGGATTAAATCTAAACCAAATTAATGACAAATTAAAAAGTGGATTTGATCATATTTTTTGAATATGATATATTCATATATGTTGTTGCTTAAATGAGAGGTTCTTTTCTGTATTTTTCTACATTCCATAGAGTCTCGATGATCCAAAATCGTTTCTCTTAGAGTCTACCACACTTCAAAAATCATCCTAACTTCGGTTTTTGAGTTTCCAGCCTATAAGAAATCCCAATTTAACATTTTCTATTTGTTTAAAAAAATATTGAATTTTTCTCACAAGTCAGGTGGTCCAATATGCGTATTCTATTTTTGTGCATGGTGTGATTTAATAATGTATTAGTCTCTCAAGGTAAATTCATGTTATAAAATATAAAGTGACAATAATGGGTAAGTCACATTAATGATTATTTTATATATTGGGAAAATTAAAATTGAGAAAATATATGATACAAAATCACGTAGCATAATAATCATCGATATCTTTGTTGTTTCCAAAATTGAAATAGATGTAATCTTACATTCTATAGAAAAATACTATTATCTTAAGAATATGTAAATAGTATGTAGTGAACTATTGTTTCCTTTAATTCATTAAATATATAAATTATCTATGAAATAGAATTGTAATGTCCTATGTTTTTTAATCAGGATGAAAACCTCACCTGTTTTGAATATTTGAATTGGTGGACATGCCAATTGATTTTTTAATCATCAGAACCTAATTCTGAGTTTTCCATCAACCATATATCTAGTTTTTTGGATGGTTTTAGAGTCTTAGAGAGTGGCTTGGGTGTTCATAATGTTTTCAAGAGAATCAGAGACCTGAAGGCCTATTTTTGGAGTTTCAGGTCATGGTGTACGATTATTATAAACTGTGTGGCCTCTCCCAGCTAACTGTGTTGCCCAATTTTGAACTTACACTCTATTTTAAAAGCTATATGAGTAGGAGTGCAAGACCGTATGAGTATGTATGTATTTTTCATAGGTATTCCTCACATGTTTCACATGGATAGAGAAAATCATGTGGCAAGCCACACAAGTAGTTATAATTAAGCATTACACATTCACTATAGCTTGTATGGTTGTCACACAGTTTGGAAAACCGTGCGAGATAATTATGAATCCTCATTAAATGTGTGAAATTACATATCTACCCCTATCTTATTTTTCTCATTTTCTACTTCTTTTTCATCATTCTTCTCATGTGGGTCGCGCATAGTCAGGGGTTTCTCCTATTTTCATCCTTTAGTGGATTTTGACCCCAAATATTCATCGGTGCTCCATTTATAGATATGTTGAGTGTGTTGGAACCATAGAGGTAAGGATCTCCTCATCCATGCCTCCTTATATCTTTTCTTTCACCACATGGAGTGCTAAATTTGTTAGATTCATTTCCCCCTATTTTCAGGGAACTCAATGGAATTATCAATTTCTTCCAAACCGTTTCAAGTTAGAGGCTAATACTAGGTGTTCCTAAATCTACAAGTCCAAGGTAAGTTTTTCATACCTTTCATTGTGTTTTCATGGTAATTTTGAATTCATGGATTTTAGCGTTCCATTGGGTAATTGAGATATATACTTTTTATATTTATTTCCTGATGTTAAATTGATCAGCCGACCTTATGGGATTCTATTGGGAATTCCCAAATCATATTCTTTCATGTGAGGATGTTTTGGAGGCCAACGACCACCTTGGGTAGTTAGGATGGGGTGAGTTCTTGATTTAATTTGAGTTTGTTTATTTAAGTCAATTGGTAAATTTAATTAAATTCAATGGGCTGTTTAAATTGAATTTCATATTTAAAATATTCAATCCAATGATATTAAATTGAGTTTTTAAGTGATTTTCTCATTTTTTTTATATGAGTTGATTATGATATCCATTGGATCATGATTGACATGGCCCGAGGTATGAGGTATCATGGCCATCAGGATTGAGGCGACATTAATCATCTAGTTATGCTAGTCCTAGGTTACTTGGGAGGTTTTGACCATATTTTGGGAACACTATCATCATATTGAGGTGGAAAGGTCATTTGGTTGAGGTCATGGCCTATGATATTGGATGGAAATGCCATCAAAATTGAGTGACATGGTCGTAGAGGCATGAGGTGCCAGAGTTGGTGTGACTTAGGTACTATTTGGTGATTTCCTCTCACTCATGAATTCCAAAGAACCTATTGGAGTCATGTGCATATGGGTTGACTTAACGATGAGGTGGTTTTCACCACTCATGTGGGTAGATTCCCCTAGTACTAAGACATATGAAATTTTATTGGTGGAACTTTTCCTAAAAATCCACCGAGAGGGTGAGGAGTCTATGGATGATACCATTTGAGGCTATCAGCTGGGTGATAAGGCTCACCATATTTGGTCCATTGGGTTAGGACTTATATTATAGTGAAAACATCACCATCCCTCAAAACATCCTTCTATGAGTTGGTGATGGTTTTTATTTGAGGACAGGTATTGTTATGCCTTCAGATATTAGGATTCGAGCAAACATGTACTTTTGAGAAGGGGTCTCAGGGACTACTTAATTCATTTGGATATGCTTTTGATACATCAGTTCTTTTCGTATACATGAGGTGACATAAGGCATGTGGTTATGAGTTACTTATTTGAGGTTGAACTGGAGGGTTCACCTAGGATATTCTACTTCAGAGGATACCTTGGGCCATGGGCCAAGGATCCTCTCCACTTTAGTGATTCTGGTATTTTCATAGGTAGTTGATAGCTTCTTCGTATTTTTTGAGAACCTAAAAGATTTTGTTTAATTTAATTTCATATTTCTATTTTATTTCTTATTATAACTTACACCCATTTAAACACATATTTTGGCTATGAAAACTTGGTGTTATCCTACCAAGACTTGTTCTCACACACTATATGGGCCCCTCAAGATACCTGTAGACAATATGATTTTACGTGAAGGTAAGGGTTTTGTATCGGGATTTGAATCGTAGTTTGATTTAATATGAATGGATGGAGAGGAAATTTTAGGTCTTTCCTCAGCTGGATTTTTCTTTTTTTAGTTTTCCTTTCAGTTTAATAATGCCAATATATTTATGTAGCTATCATGGTCTTCTATGGGTGGCCCTTATTTTTTATATAGATATGTACGACTTTGATCAAATACATGATATGTTTTAAATTTCTACAAGTAGTGTTTCTATATTCATTTATTTATTTATACTTCTTATTTAGTTATGTTTCCACTATTTATTGATATTGAATGTGCTTCCTCCATTGGTGGGTCTAGTTTAACTCTTCTGAGTCTTTACTATCACCACATTATATATATATTTACTCATTCCATTGATATATCATCCCTTAAGGATATATACCCCCATTATAACTCTTTCATAGCCTTACTATTAGTTAGAAACCTTTGGAATATGTGGAGGTGCGCCTATGTCTAGTGAAACCTAGCCCAAAAATCACAGTTCTAGTGATTATTCAGGTTGGGGATGCTACAAATGGTATTAGAGTAGTTGTTGACTTGTATTTAGTAGTAGTTTGAGGCTGGCTACTAATGATATCGATAATGATTTTTCTTTTCTTTTCTTCTAGTCTTAATATTTGGTTAATGGTATACTGAAGATTAGTTTGTGGTTGAAACTTGATTCACAAATCGTTCTTGGGTGCATGAAACCCCTTGTATAAGGGATGGACCATGTTACCATGGGTGGGAATTGATACTATATTTCCTCATTTTACCATTTATATGATTTTCCCCTTGTGTGGTGCACTTATAATGTGATTATTACTTGTTATGAAATGTGATATTTTCCTAGTACGTCATGGAATGAGAACTTAGACCCTTATCCTGGTATGGATAGGGGGTTAACGCTTGTTTTTCATTCATCTAGCCACATGATGGGATGTTTTTAGTGACTTATAATCAAGCTCGAATGATTTTTTTTGTGAAATGTGAAATGAATCTGTTTTTATGTTGTGATATATATATATATATAATAAATGTGTTATATGAACTGGGTCTATCTATTATAAGAGCGGGAAGGTACTATGGCATGGGGTGATTTTGATCACCAGGTTAGGCAACTTGGTTGTCAGATTTAGGTTACTTGGTTTGTCCAAACAGACATGGACTGAGGTATATTCGATACTTGTCACTACTAAGGAAGGTTTAAGAGGCTATAAGGCCAGAATGTTGAGTGACATGGTTGTGATAGGAAATGGTAAGGGTAGTGAGGATGTGATGTATGTTACTGATTTATCTATCTATGTTATATATATAAATTTTATCTGAGTTGTATGACCATGTAATGGTATTCAGTGGTTCGCCAACTAGACTGCTCAGATAAAGTGTCAGGAAGGTGATGGCAGGGTGCCACTAGAGGACAAGAAATTTGACACCCCAAATGTTTAGGTAGACTAGGTTCAAGATTAGGTATATGATCAAGGGAAATATGAAGAACATGTTCCAGTGCATGTGGGGTAGCTGCTAGACATGACTTCTTTTGGTCGGTGGCTTGATAAGAAGCACTAAGATAGCCTGGTATGTGTGTTCTAGGGGATCTATAGGGGTTCTTAGTGAGTAGATCCATCAAATGGAGTATCTAACTCAGGAGTTATAGTCATAACACACACTGCTTTTTTAGGGTAAGGGTGGTCCATATGTGGCTGAGAACTAGATGAAGTTCATATAGATGATCTTTTAGCATCTTGAGATTCTTCTTGGGTGGATGGTGAAAATGGAAACTTACACGCCCATAAGATCGGCTAAGCGCTTGTGGGGTGTGTATGTGAGGTTAGTAAGACACAAGGGACTGACTTTAAAGGACAATGAGGATAGATTATTTGAGAATTTCTTCCTGGATTCACTGAGAAATGAGAGATCTCGGGAGTTCTTGAGCCTTCAATAGGCTGACATGTCATTCATGGACTATGCAACGATGCTCATCGAATTATCTTTCTTTGCAATAGGTGTGGTGAGAGAGAACACCTATAGGGTGATGCACTTTGAGAAAGGTTCATGACACACCATTCGGGTGCAGGTAAACATATTTAGGTTGGACTAATTATCAGAGGTGGTAAACCTAGCAGTCATAAATAAGGGAAACCTGAAGGATTGGTTTTCCTCAATCTTAGAAGAAAATTCAATTGATTTTAGTTGTGATGATTCAGTTAGCATGAATTGAGGCTAGGGTGAGTTCCAAAATGGTATTCATGACAAGGACTCGAGAATACCACATTGTAGTGGATCTTCAAAGGTTATCATTCAGTGTGGGAAGCTAGGGAATGTCTGGACTTAATTTGAGTAGCCTGCAAATGATTTTCACTCATGTGGGTAGGTCAAAAATATAGAGAGGTTCATTAGGAATCCTTCTTGGACATCTTGATGTTTGGTATTGGGGTAGACTCAGGCTTCTGAGGTCAGATTAGGATTGGTATGAGGTGATGGTATCCGAGATTCAATTTCATATAGAAGACAAGGAAGAGACATTGGGACCCATTAAAGGGTTGAGTGGTTATTTACTGATGCATCACCATAGGGAGGTCATGCTTTAGGAATTCGGGTTTCTGGCCAAGTGCATGTTGTGAATCTTCTAGCGGATAAGCAGGTTGGTGAGTTAATAACAGTCAGATGTAATCCATGGCCATGGCTATGTTTTTGTTTTTATTTGGAATGGAATGTTTATGCATGTATTTTTTGGGCACATGAGTTGAATGAGATATATGTATGGACTAACCAGATAGTGGTTAGTAAGTTGGAACTGACTTGGTACATTATATATGTGTGTGGGTGTGTGTGTGTGTGGTGTGTGAGACACTAGGATTTATGTAAGAATCGATGAATTCGTGACTTTTGAGGTGCATTGGCATCAGGGCATCAAGGATATGTTGGTTATTGTGGTGCTTTGGCATCGAGGAATCAAGGATATGCATGACTTGATTGAGGGGGTAGACATATATTTTGTTTTGAGAATCTGATCAAATGAGTGACCTCAATACTTCCATGTGTGACATGATCACAAGGTGAGCACCGATGCGGTGTGGGATTCTGATGGGTTTATGGTACGAGATAGGAGAGCATGGTGAGGTGTAGGAATAATGATTCATAACAAGAGTACTTTTGAGGATGGTAATGGACTAACAATCATCTGTTTGATTTTCATTTCGATGGGTATGAGACTGGGGTAGGTCACTCCTAAGGTGGGGAGCCCCCTTATTGTAATTGAACTGTACCCATTATAAATGGGTTAGTCTAGGATTAATTTAAAAGGATAGGTATGTTAGGTACCCTCTCTATGTTTGGTTTTATAGCTCTAGGATGAGATTTGTTAAGGTGTATAAGTTTTAATGTCATGAGTTTTTGAATTGAGTCAAAAACCTCTCCCGTTTTGAATTTTTTATTAGGTGGGAATGCTAATTTCTATTTAAATAATTGAAAACTAATTCGTAGTTTTTCATCAACCTTATATCATTTTGTATGGTTTTAGATTCTTGGATAGTGCATCAGGTGTTCAAAAAGGTTTTAGGAGTATCAAACGCCCAAAGGCCTGTTTTTTGAAGTTACCGGTCAAGGCGCATGGTTATGGTAAACTATACAGCCTCTCCCAACTAACCATGCAGCCTAATTTTGAACTATCGCATGGCTTGTAAAATCATGAAGGTATGGGAGAATGACCATGTGAGTAATTCTATAGTTTTTTAGAGGTATTTTTCACAGTAATAGAATATCGTGTGGCAATTCGCATGGGTAGTGGAACTTAAGTAATACCCATGATCTTTAGTTCGCACAGTTTCCACACAAATTGGAAAACCATTGGAGATAACTATAAAACCTCATTACAGGTGTGAAATTACTGATCTAAACTCCCTTATTTTTCTTTTTATTTCCCTTTACTTTTTATCCTTATCTTGTGGGTTGGGTACATCAGTGGTTTTCATCTCCTTTTCTCCTCTGGTGGATTTTGATCCCTTATCTTCATCAATGCTTCATTTTTAGATTCATCAGGTTCATTGGAACCATACTGGAAAGGCGCTAATCACCCATGTTTCCTTCCTTATTTTATTTTTTCTTATAGAGCACTAAATCTGTTTGATTTGGTTTTCCCTATTTTCAGGGTTCTTGAAAAAATTATCGATTCCTTCCACACTGCTTCTAGTTAAAAGATAATACTAGATGTGACTACATATAAGAGTCTAAGGTAGATGGTGCATATATTTCTTCATGTTTTTTTGGTTGTTCTAGGTGCACGTATTTTAGCGCGGTGTTGGGTAATTGAGAGAGACAATTTTTATATTGATTTCTTGATGTTATATTTATTGGGTTACCCAATGGGATGTTTTTGGGAATGAAAAAACCATATTTGATCATGCGGGGTCAGGTTGGGGGCCATCGACCACCTTGGGTAGTTAGGCTATGGTGAGTTCTTAATTTAATTTGAGTTTTTTTATTTAAGCCAATTTTTCAATTCAATTCAAATGAATTGATTGTATAAATTTAATTCATTATTTTAATTGAATTCATTGATTAAATTGAATTTATTATTTAAATTGTTCAATTAAATTATATTAAATTTAATTTTTTATTATGTGAATTTCTTATATTTTACATGGGTTCCTTCTGAGATCAATGGGATCATGACGTCCATGTTCTAGGGTATGCAGTGGCATAACCCTTGGGATGAAGGAGACATTGATCGTCGGGTTGGGCGCTGCCCAGGTTACATGGGTGGTGTTGAACATTGGTTAGGTGTCTCAATTGTCATATTAAGGTGGTGAGACCATCAAGTTGAGGTCATTACATGTGATATCTAGTGTAAAAGCCATTATAATTGAGTGGCATGGTTACAGGGGTATGAGGATCCAGAGTTGGTGTGGGTTAGGTACTATTTGGTGATTTCCTTCCACTTATAATGGACAAAGCATAGATAGGGGTCATGTGAGAATAGGTTTACTCAATGATGAAGTGGTTTTGACCACTCGTGTGGTTAGAGGCCTCTGATAGCGCATCTTAATAAATTTTGATGGGGGTTATTACCGTATTAATCCATCAAAAGGTGAGGATACTATGGATAGTAGCATTGAGGCTTTCAATTAAGGGATGAGGTTATCCATATTGAGGAATATGGGACCTAACTTATATTAGAGGATGGACATATTTATTCATCAAGGCATCGTGATATGAGCCAATGATGGTTTTTATTTGAGGATAGGTATCGATATGCCTCTGAATACCAGGCTTTGTGCCAACTTGTTCTTTCGAGCAGAAGTTTGAGGGACCAGTTATTTTATTTGGGAATGCCTTTAGAATGTTGGTACTTTGTTGGGACATGGGGTTTTAGGAGGAATATGGAATCAATTGACTTATTTGAAGTCAAACACAATATTTCACAACGGATATTCTACTTTAGGGAACACCTTGGGGCATGGGCCACAGATCCTCTCTACTTTTGTGATTTCGGCATTGGTTGAGGATGGTGATATATTCTTGGTGGCTATTGAGCACCAAGAAATATTTTTGTTAATTTAATTTCATTATATTGTTTTACATTTTTTATAACTCACACCTTCTTAAACACTTATGTTGGGTGTGCAATCTTAGGTGGTATCTTACTGAGACTTGTTCTCACACCCTACATGGGCCCCTCAAGGAATGTGAAGACTTCATGATTTTACATTTAGGTATGGGTTATAGTGTCACAACCTAACCCAAGTCAGGGATCAAGATGGAACTACCCCATGCCCGCCTCTATAGGCCAGAAGTTGGAAATAAGTGTTGAAGGCACAACAATCTTGGAGAGGCCTTTTATTAAGAACCTGTACACACGCACGCAACCAACTCAATGAAAAAGTGTAGAGAAAAAGTAGAAAAAGTGAAAAATTCTATAAAGTAATGTGAACATGCATGAACCTTTAGATCGTACAAGAGTACAGTAGTGAATACTAAAACATAAAGGAGGAAAACACATTACCAAACTATAATCTGGTCCAAACCTAAATACAATTGGAAAAGAGTATCTGCTGAGAGATCCCAACTCCTATATTCCAACTATGACCACCGTATGCGGTCCACATAGCATGTATCCCTATGATCCTCTATAGTCACAATCGACCTGTGTGTCATCAACAAAATACACGATATGTATTGGGAAAATCACATGGAGGGTGAGTATATACATACCTTGTAGAACACCCCAAAAAAGATAAGGAGGATTAGTATGAGATAAAATGAAAGAGAATCAGTAAATGAAACATGGTCTAGTAAAATATGATTGAAAGAGTGTAGCTCAACCTAAAAATATTGTGAAAGTAGGCTCATCCAAATACAAGGAGCTTGAAAATGTGAGGAGGTGAACCCCCCATTGAGTCTTCACTACCTATAGTCGAAGATTAGTCCCATCCAACCATGATAAGCTTGACACATAAAGTATGTATCCTACACCATGCATGTTCACCTCTATTGGAAGAAGAGTAACCAAGTCCCAAGGAGTGAGTACTGAAGATATATATATATATATATACATTCATGCTCAGTCAATGAATCCCAAATTAAAGATTAAGTGGATTTCCATATCATATCTCATCCCAAGAAGATTAGTAGCCAACAGTTCTATGGTAGAGTCATCTGTAATGCCCAATACCTCATGTGTCTACATAGGATACACAAGTAAAATTGAGTAAAATAACCACACCTCGATACAATATTATTTTCGTGGAACTGACTTGCCTACATGGTTTTAGGTCTCATTCAAAGGATGTATCTCAGTGGGGAAAGTGTACCTATTTAGTGCGAGTCCTTAGGTAAGTGAAACCACACCTCACCACTGTGTCGTACAGTCAAGGGTCTTCTCTAAATCATCAGGGACTACACTACCCAGCCAGGATGTAGGGTCGTCCCAGTATCAATAGGGATGACACTACCCAACCCAGCTAGAGGGTCAGCCTATTATCTCTCATCAGGGACTACACTACCCAGTCTAGCTCAAGGGTTAGCCTAGTATCTCTCGTCCAAGACTACACTACTCAGGCCAGCTGAAGGGTCATCCCAGTATCTCTCATCAGGGACTCCACTACCCATACCTATTAGAGGGTCATCCATGTATCTATCGTTGGGTACTACACTACCCAGCTTAGCTGGAGGGTCATCCTGGAAGTTCTTTAGGAACTACACTTACTAGATCCTACTGGAGTGTCATCTCATAAGGTCATCTTAGTAATCATGTATGATCACTATCGTCATTGGGTGTTGTCTCTATGCATGCAAACCTGAAACATCCACATTATATCTTGAAATATACTACCTAGGGAACCATCACATTCAATGTAGAAAAACACTTAGGATAGGAATATCATGGGACAAAACCCAAGTTCAAATGAAGAAGATACAAAGGATTAAAGATTTCTTAGTAGTTCTCAAAAAGTTCACGGCATGTGGGAGGCCCACACATCATGTTGCCCCTCTGTACTGTTTGGATGTGTCTCTATTTGGTACATGGGTCTCATTCCATGTAGTATAACATGTCATGTAGGTAGACTACATGGGTTGTCCCACCTATTTGAGGATCAGGTCAAGTTCGCTAACCGTGTCTATATACTAAGGCTCCGTGTTAGTTTATTTCAGTACATGGAGTATTGGTCCACACAGGATGTTGCCCGTGTGACCAACTTGTGCCCACGTAATTGGGATAGGGTGTGTGCCAAGACTTTTTATCCTTCACATAGATCATATCACATAGAGAGGAGGTAAATGATGTGTCAAGGGGAGTACATGCACTGTCATTCTTATCTTTTCCCAAACCCCAACATCACTGCTGAGGGACGATACACACCATGTATTCTTTAATGGACACATAGTGTAGTGGGAATTTCTCCAAAAACTACATATTTTTCCCAAATATTCATCAACACTTCAAATATTCTCTAATCATAGTCAAAGTCATATGAAATTGATCTGAAAACTTCATATATGGATGAAGAATGTAGGATTGCTTCACTATTTATCATGAATCAACCTTGTTTGAAAATGATGGTTTGTCCTGATATTCTGATCACCATCGTTGATTTTTACACATTAAATTGTTTCAAAACCTTTAGATTCATCATCCATGTATCCTGAAATTTCCAAATCTATCCCTCGCTCACAAAATCATTGTCTTTCCATGATTCAGTCTCATTTCCAGGTGTCCGATGGAGATTACGTTCCCTAAAAATCATCAAACCGGGATTCAAATTAATTCCATGGTGATGAAAACAAATAATCTAAGGGAAATTCACTAAACTAAGTGTTTAGATTTTCGACCAATTATTCTTTTCCAACCAATTGTAATTGTGCAATTTGAGTTAGAATGACCAAAAAATAATTGAAAACCAATACTCAGGCTCATGCATGGTTCGAATTCAAAGGTAGAGTCTGAAGAATTTAGTTTCAGAATGATAAAATATTTAATCCAAGGTGTAAAAATTCTAAATATGATACTTAACTTGATTGTATCAATAATTATTGATGGATAAAGTGTTCTTCTATGAAGGAGGAGGATATTTTGCATCTTGATCCATCTAGATCCAAGGTCTTCTCATCGTTCATTCTTCAATTGTCAGTTTCCAACAAGGAGGAGAGGAAATGAGAGGTTATCCTTAGAAAACAAACCAGGATTGGGTGGAAAAATTTCTTTTAACCACATAATTATACCCAATTATTAGGTTAAAGGTGTTAAATGTAGTTAAATAAATGAATTTAATTAATTAATTAAACGTACCTCCAATGAGTGAGGGGTCTGAACATCATGTGACAACTTATTGTATGTCATGCTTAGGAGAAACACCATGCTTTGAACCCAACTGTGGTCTCGTATTTCCAATATAATCAATTGTTTAAGAGTTATCTGATTTTTTTAATTAACTACACATGCGTAATATAAAATATATTTAATATTTTTATAAAATTATTTCTGGGAACATCTGCCCTCATAATCGTATACCGTCTCAGTGCCTATATCTGTAATAATATTAGAAATATTTCAACGTCTTTTTAGGAAAAAATTATGTCTCTACATAGATCTCAAGAACTTGATCGTAGTTTTAGATGGCGTTGATGGATGGAAAAGGGAATTTGAGGTATTGCCTCAACTGGAGTTTTCCTTTTTTAGTTTTCCTTGTAGTTTTAGTATTCCTATATATGTATCTAGAAACTATAGTCATTCATGGGGATCCCTTATTTTTGTATATTAATATGTATGAACTAGAACGAATGAATACTCAATTTTAAATTCCTAAAAGTGTTATGTGTGGCTTTATTTTATATTTTTATTGGTTATTTAGTTATAATTAAACTATTTATTGATATTGACTATGCTTCCACTATTGGTGGGTATGGTTTGAGTTTTTTGAGTCTTTACTTCCATTTCATGATATATATATTTACTTGAACCATTGATAAATCATCCCCTAAGGGTATATTCTCCCAACTATTACTCTTTCACACCCTCTCAACTAGTCGGAAGCCTTTGGTGTAGGTGGAGGTGCACCTAAGGCCAGTGGAACCCAACCCGAGGACACTATTTGGGTGGTTTTTTTGGTTTAGGGATACTAATCTAATGAAAGTATAATCTCATGTAAAAGAAAAAATCACCTTCTATGGTATTATCTATTTGTCATTATTTTATAGAAGTGTTATTTTAATATTCTGGTTTTTTGTAAATTGAAATAAAATAATTATAACACATCATCTAAATTTATATTTCATGATATGGGGGTTAAATAATTTTTTGGGACCTTCTAATCACATGTGTTTTATGATTTCTTATTGTTTCCACTTTTCATTTACAAAATATAGTGATTTTATTGGTTGTTTTTTTATAGTATGTGTAATATTTTAATTAATTAATTAACAATATACATCTATAATGATAAAAGAATTAGATAGTTGAAGAGAAATGATAAATAAATTATCATTCATTCTGAAAACTATTTTAATATTATATCTTTTATTAAAGATAACTATTATTTTTTTTCAAGCTATTTTTAGCTACTACATATAGGTTTCTTGATGAGGAAATTATATTCATAACAAACCTATTATTTCAATAGGGTAATTAAAATTATTTTTTTTGTGAAGATAAATTTAATAGAGTTGAATGACACTATCTTTGTTGTAGGTGGATTGAATGCCTCGATGTTTTTAACTCAATAAAATTTTTTATATGAACATTAAAAATTTAATATGTATATATTCACAAGGATCATTAGAGATTTATTTTGACATGATATAATTGATTCATATGCTGATATTTTTGGGAATTTTTTATGAGTAATGGGCTAGTTGGATGGCCTGCAATGATGGTAACTTTCGGTAGTGTAGAATCATATAATACTATGTTCAATGATGTGGGAATGACAATAGAGAGATTGTTATGAGTTCTGAATAGATATTTCTCATTAGTATAAATACTTTCTTTATTATTTTATGTGGAACATTGGAAATATATTCACTATTTGGTTTTGAACTACATGGCATGGTTTTAATCTATGTATGAAATGTGTATCTTAGTTTTGGTAACCAAGGATAAACTCTTAAAGTACATAGATAGTCATGAAATAATAAATTAATTAACAAAAGAATAAGATTTGTTCCTAGTGATCATATATAATGATGACATGGTTAAAATATATGCAAGGGAAACTATGGTTACAATTTCACTTCATTTAGAATATTAAATAACTAATCATGTAAATGATTATAGATTAATATTAATTAATGTATTATAAATTAATTATTAAAGAAATTTAAAATATGAATCAAGATTTGGGCCTAGTCCTTTGTGGTGGAAATTGGGTGTATTGTGTAACAAAAGTGGAAAATGAGTTTAAGTTTATGATAATTTAATTTGTATTCTTGTGTGTGATATATTCTATATTTTCTGATCTTATATGAATAACCACCAATGTTGTTAGGTAAAATGACACCCAAATGATTTAGTGGGGTGTTTTCTCTAAAATCTAGGATGTGAAAATAATTTATAGTTCTCTTCTCCCTCTCCTTTTCTATACCTTTAGATAATGTTATGTGTAGGTCTATCCCATAATATAATGCCTTACGACATAGGGTGTGTTCCTACTTGTGATGTGATAGATCTTGGTTTTACTATACATTTTGGTTGGGGATATAATGAATTTTATTATAGTGTATAAATATATCTTATTGGGGTTGATATTGATTCCCATGGGTTTTCATGTATCGGTTATAAATGATTTATTGATGTATAATGCATTTACATATGTTATGGTTGACACTGAACTACTACCTAGTCAAGATTGAAATTGTTTCATGAGGTGTGGGATGGGAAGATGAGAAATATATATTCATTTAGGAAAACACAATATTTTTCACCCTATAAACGTCTAATATAGTTAGTTAATTAGACTGAATCACATCACAGAAGACATTATTTATGGAAGGGATGAGAAAAAAATGTGAGATGATGGGGTGTGATAGGGACAAAATTGTGGGGATTTCAAAGTAGAGTACCTATATGTGTCAGTGTGTGTGTGTTTTGATCTATAATTGTTTACTTTTGTGTGTTATATGTTGAGTGATCCATGGTGAGGATTGGAAATTAGTTTTACCAGTTTAGGTGATGTGTTAGTTTCATTTTTTATTCACTACTATTTAGTAATCATTGTCCAAGTTTCTCATGAGATGTTTTAGGGGGGGATCCTATCAAGTATAAATTTGTTTCTCACCCAATGAATATATAAATTTTTTTTCATGTCCACATGATCTAGTGGGTGATCGATATTTGAATTACTAGATTGATAAGTTTATTAGGTGTTTTTTGAGTCTCATGGTAAATGTTGAGGATTGTTTTTGTACGTTTCGTTTTTTATATGTTGATTTGATTCTATAACATTAAATTAATTATTTAAAATTATTATTTATTTATACATATATTTTAATTTTTTTTATCATAAAAAATATTATTCCTTAAATCTATATTGATATTATTTCTTACCATATGATTAATTTATATACCCTTGGTGTTAGTCGGAAAACAATAGCCTATTGGAGGTAGGATTTGGGTGTCATAATCTTTGTTTCTTCATTTCAATCCTTGGAGGTGTAAATTTAGAGATAGGGGTTCTTATATAGATGTATTATATCAAATGATAGAGAGATAGGATAATTTTTTGAGTCAGTCACTAGTAAGTAAATATGGGTTGGTATGGAAATAATATCAAATGTGCATAGTACATTATGTAATCAGGGGGAATCGAATATGACATAGTATTTTAGGTTTCCTTATGATATTATGGAAGGAAAATCATATTTATGAAACATTATAAGTTAAGTGATACTCTATTTAGGATAGTGACATAGAAAAGGATCATGCATCAGGATTTTATGAACCAATGTTTGAATTTAGTAGACAATATGGTATCTAGGTTAACATGAGATAATTAATTTATCATAAATGTTCATGTATCCCTAGAACAAGATTTCTTTTTTTGGTATATATTGATATAGGTTGATGTCCATGATAGGTTTTTATCAAATACATTCATAAGGATGCTTCATTAAATCTCTACAGTATGGAGGTAAAAGATGATGACACTTAGAGGATCACATTTGGATATTTCTAGCATATGGTTCTATGAATATTGGAGGGGTCCATTTCATATTTGGATACATGGGAGTTTTTGGATGATGTAGAGGAATCCTTCATTTTTAATGATATTCAGAAGTAGAATTGTTATTCATTGGTTGTGATGATGTTTCTTGGATAATCTCAATAGTGTTTTCGTTTATTCCTCAGTGATTGTGAAGAATATGTTGTTATGTGTGACGAGGTTTATGATCAGTTCCAAGCAGAGATTCTATCCTGAAACTCAAAGGCTGATTATTGGTAGGATATCCTATCCCTTTTTAGGAGTGTTCTAGTATGTAAAAAATTAATATATAATAGAATACCCTCCAACATTTTTTTCATACTTTGTACTAAATTGGGTGGTTAGGTCAAGAAATTTTGAGGAGTCTTTACATCCCAAGATCAATTTCCAAGTCACCCCATATATTCTAAATAAATATATCAAGTTTCTAGAATGGGTGAAGGTTATTAAGAGGATTTTAGTTAAGGATTAATTTTTATGGGAATAGAGTCTCCAGGATTGTTTGTGGAGTATATTTGTGAACATGGGTTATCTGGTGCATGGCCAGAATAGATGTTTCAGTAAAAAATGAGCATATTTTGGCCTTATTCACAATTTATCACCAAGATAGTAGTTCTCATACACTTTTTAACGGTTATGGTGTAGTTTTTACTTTCATATGGAGGACATGTCTATCTTAATAGATAGATTTTAACCTTCCTTATTAGTCACTATATGACTGGTGGCCCATTTCTAGATCATCAAGTGTAGTAGTTTTATTAGTGGTAAAACCAATAGTAGGAAACTTCATCTTACTTTCTGTAAAGATAGAATAATGTAGGTAGAGGAAATCCCTATTGAACCATTCTTCATAAGTTATATCTAACCAAGAAAAAAGTAGTGGTTGTGTCTATTAGGGCTAGAGAAGTCACTGAGTAGACCATGGTCATATACATCCTTTAGTATTTTCAGTTCCATGTGATCAAAAAATTGTATGAGGTAATATATATATGTTTTTACTTTATTTTATTCCTTTTTTATTTATTAGTTACACACTCCAATGATTTACACACAATATTCCATGCTTTAGGACTTGAAATTGAAGGGATCTTATCCCCTTGGTGTTAACTGTGGTTGATGATGTTCTATATCTCTTATTTGATGTGGGTAGAGAGTGTGAGTTAGTTATAGAATAGTAGTTCTCTTGGGAGTCATGTGATGATTATTGATATAAATATATAACATCATACATGTCATTTATTGATAGTATTTTATTTAGGAAATATTGTATTTATTTTCAAGGGGAATCATACTATGTGACACTAGTGGAGACCATACTGTGTTTTTTTGGAAAGTGATACCCTCAAAAGGATTTGCTGTGTGTTGGGTCAATATTCTATTTGGTATCAGGGTTGATGTGTTGTTCTATGGTGTATCAATTGGTGGAGTTTCCTAGTTTTTTTAAGAGTAACATGGTTTCTTTCCCAATGAGGTTGTGATGTTACTCCCTCGATGATATATCAAATTAAGGATGGAGATACAACCAAGTGTTCCTATAATATTAGAATCATTTTATCATGTTTACCTTTATAAATTATAGGAACTATGGATTCTAGTTGATTATTTTATATATAGATGATTCATTTATCCTAGTGTGTCACCTTGAGGAATGAATGTTCTATTTCAGAAAAAGGTATATGTTATTCTACGATTATATGTAGATTAGCACCATTTAATCAAATGATAGTGATGAACTATCGTCCTCTCATATGGATTGGAAATTTATTAGATCAGTTTAATGGATCTACATAGTTACCAAACATCAACAACCTGTCTAAATATTATCATATGCAAGTAAATAATAGGGATATCAAGAAGACTAATTTCTGATGTCATTATAGGAATCATGATTTTTTTGTGATTTAGTTTGGAGTTAATAATACTCTAATTGTGTTCATGGAAGAGGTGAACATAATGAGTAGAAATTTCTATGAGTTATTAAACTAGTTTAAGGATATCATTATTAGCAATATTTTTATTTTATCTATATTAGGAGTGGAGAAAAACAAGTATATATGATATTTGTTTACAGTTCTTTGGTTTCATTAGTTATTCCAAAATCTATAAATGTGTGAGTTATGGTATTCTGAGATATGTTTATTTGGGAATATCATATCTCAATGTGAAGTAGTGGTAGATCATTATAATATTGAGGAATTTTTTTACTTGGGTATCCACTAAGACTATTGAAATGGTAAGGCATTTATTTATTCTTGTTGACTATTATAGGAGGTCTATCCCTAACATCTCATGGATTGCTAATTATATAGAATACTAGAATAGAGAAGATTAGAAATTTATGTGGACTAACCACTTCATGTAAACTTTTGTATATTTTATAGAGAATTTTTCCAGTTCTCATGTTATTCTTCTATCTGAGGATGTTATTATGTTTGATTTTTATTGTGATTATTAATGTCTTTTTATAGGTTTTGTGTTGATTTAGTAATGTTTGGTTATATTTTATAGTTCTCATTAGTTAAGACATCATGACTGCAACTATACCCCCCATGATCTTGATCTTCTTATGGTAGTGTTAACTTTTCCATTTTTTTAAATTATCTTATCAATAATTGTTTTGGGGATATCATGGATTATAAGATTTTGAAGTTTATCTACAAATAGTGAAACATTAATTTATGACAATGAGAATAGACAGAGTTATTACTAGAATATGATTTTGATATTTATTTTATATATAGTAATTAGAGTGCTATGTAATATAATTTGTTTAGTAATTTTTATGGTGGTTTTATGTGGATGTTTGGAGATTATAAAATAGTAATAAAATAGTTTTAAGAATTACATATTGACATGGGGGTAGTTTATTGTAAAGGAAGTATTTATCATTTGAAAATGAAATCTTATTTGGTGAATTAGTTAGATGAGTCCCAGTTAGGGTACTCTAAGGAATAATTTTACCATTATAGAGTTGTCTTTGGTAATTCTCCTAAGGGATGGTCTAAGGGTGTATAGTATTAGGTTAAATCCTCATGAAATAATTTTGATTCTTCAATGATGTGTGAGCTGTTTCTCCTTGAGTTCAATAGTTCACCCTTATAAGTACATCATAGTGTGGAAAAGATAAACCATGATCTAGGAAGTTAGTTTTATGGTCTATTAGATATTTCATAATAAAAAATCTTATGTACGTATGTTTGGTTTTCTTGATGATAAATATTTATCATTTTGTTCCTTATTGTTATTCTACCTCTTGATATTCTCACATGGAAGTGGGGGAAATATCAATGGAATTATTCAGCATATTTCCCAGTTCATAGTGTATTTTACATTTTATATGTGTAATAATGAAAACATTGACAAATTTATCTCATTACCTAATGAGTAAGGAGTAAAGCTTAGGGAAGGCATTATAAATTATGAATTTTTAGGTGATAACAGGGATTCATAGAGCTATGAAGATGATCATCTCTAATCATGATCCCCATTTTACCTCCCTAGTGTCGAGTTGTCTCCAATGTTCTTTTAGATCTTATTTATTCCTTGGAACTATATTTTATCCACAGATGGACTATAAAATTGAGTGGATTATAAAAAATTTACAGGACATTTTTCTCATGTGCATCATAGATTTTTGAGTTTTTTGGGTGAGGCCCCTAGACGTGGTGAAGTTTGGTTACAATATTAGTTATCATTATTCATTGGTATGAAACTATTTGAATAATTATATGGATAACATTACTGAACTTAATTCTACTGTTCCAAGGAATGAGATTCAATTATTCTCATATAGGAATTGGATAATAGCATGATAGGGAAGGTAACTATGATTCATGAGAGAAATAAGGTACTGTAAGATCTTTAAAATTATAATAATGGTCATTGGATATTTCATCCAGTGTTATAAATCATATATCATGTGTTATTAAAGGTGTTTCATCTTAGTGGGCAATGATATTTTAGTCATGGGAGTAAAATGTTTCAATTATTTATTCAAATGTTTGAGGTTATTTCACACATTGGAGTTGTGGGGTATCCATTAGCACTACCCTACAGATGATCCAAATTTATGATTAATTCCATGTTTTATAGAATCAAAAATATATCCATGATGGTTTAAATTTCATTGATTTTTAGGGATCAAACCAAACCATATAGTAATTAAATTACATAGAGAAAATATTTCATTACATAACATCCCAAAAAAATCTGGTTTAGATCTTTTGAGAATTATGAAAAAATCATAATCGAATTATGCTCATGACTTTCTCTACTATTGGAAATATGTTTTAAAATATTAGAATCTATTTAATCTATAATATATCTTAAACATCTCACATATATTTTCCTACACAAGTTATCCTTCAAAACTGGTCACATGTATTGCTTTTGTTTATAACCTTGGTAATGGAATAATAATAAAGTTTTGATCTCAAATGCTTAGTAAGAGATATATATGACTAAATGTGTCAAAAAAATAATTGTATTCATAATATGTAATAAATAAATATTATAAATAATTACATAAAAAACTAAAACTAATATATTTCTCTATCTATGAAAAATCATAAAAACATGGATAATAATAATTATTGATCTCATAATAATTTAATTTATAATGTAAAACATCAAAAACATACTTTCAAGGCCCTTTACTAAGACATTATAATTATATGATAAGGGGTATAAACCAAAACCCAATACTTTTTGTCTCATTATATTTTTGATTCATCAAGGTGAAATATAATGTCAATAACCCACATGTCACTTCATTAAACCCAATGCATTCACTATAAAAGTCTATAATAAATTTCATGTCATTCCCTAAGGAACATCTAGGAGAATAAAAGTATTAATATAAATCTAATGAACATATATGGAATGTAAATACATAATTAAACTATATTAGAAATGAATAATCAATAAGAATGTCAATAAATCTCTAGCTAACAAATAATAATTAATTACAGGTTCACATCCTATAAAATAATTTTATAAAATGAGATATTCATATTTCATGGGGTAATGAGTATAAGGTTAAGTAAATATTTGAATAACATAACCACATTACATCCATGGAAAGAAGTTTGATTATTTTAAAAGTGAATATCTCTAGTGTAAAAAATGAAACTTATAAGGATGTTGACATAAATAAAAACCTCCCTCACAAAATGAAATATTTGAATGGTATCACAAAATAAGATATCAATAATTGAATTTTTTAATAAAATTAGTTTAATCACCAGAATAATAAATGTATATTAGATTATAAATCATGAAATTTCTATCATGTGTGGTTAAATCCTTTTTAATTGGAAATATAAAATTTAAGTGAAAGTGTAAATGTTATTTTTGAAAATATTTTTAACAATGGGGAGAAAAAAAACACACATGTCACATTCAAAAGTAAATTTTGAAAAGATGAAGTGAAAATGATAAAAACATTTAATTCTAAAAATAATATATAATAATAATTCATTGAAAATGGAATAATTATTTCTATATAAAATATGGATCCACTGATAAAACATTTTATTACGAAAATAAAACATTTTAATAGTTTGAAATTACCATTATTAAAAACCCGCTTAGTAAAATTTTATTTTGTATCAAAAATTAATTTCCAAAAATTTGATTATAAAATATCACATACTAAAATATTAAGGTGGGAGAATAAGATAATGGAATAAAAAATTTTATAATGAAATTATATAATTGAAGAAAATGAGTTATGAGTTATCAATATGCAGAACAGACAACAAACACCATAAATTATGAAATATTTATAAATGGATTTAGTTGTAGAATAAATGAAAATAAATAGAAAATCACATAATATAATAAAAGGTTATCATATTTACAACTTATATTAAATAATAATATTATAAACAATCATAACTCAAAAAATGATTATTGAGTGACCAAAAAGTGTTACAACTGGGGTGCAACTGATTAAAAAGGCATTAATGAAAAGGAACTCATTTGGAAGAGTATTTAAAAAGAATTAAAAAATTATATGAAATGGTTATATCCATGAACATTGAATCCATAATTCAAAGGAAGATATGGTATATAAAATAAAAATTCCGTGAGGAATTAATGTTTGAGGCTAGAAATACTTGTGGCTTGGGTGATATTTAAATCAATACACCTTGAAAGAAAGGGATTATATTTGAACATAAAATACACTAAATAAAATATAATTCAATATATGATATACAAAATAGGTAGTATATACAAAATATAAATTAAATTAGGTTTATAATACAAAAAAGGTATCAGGGAGAGGAATTTGAGTTGAAAACCCTTACCTTGGACCTGATTCATTCCACACATACACCAAACAAACTGAATTTTCATATTAAGTTCTTTAAATTTATAACAATGATAATTATTCATTATTTTTTACATTTAAATTCATCATATATAGTTATTCTATATATATATATGTGTGTGTGTGTGTGTGTGTTTTACCTATTTTCAACCCTTGATATTGGTAATCATTATCACATTGAACTTGTTTCTAAAAAGAGGTGTTGGTAAATATTATTATTCAAAATTATATCATTTATAGATAATATAATATAATTTAATCTATTTCTAAGTTATTTTATAAGTATATTATTTTATTCTAATGGAGTATTGATTATAAACTGTGAATATGAAATCAGTGGAAATCATGTTTTGATGACACTTAATTAACAAAAGGAAGACTATAAATTAATGGGTTTATAACAATGCTAACATTATTGAAAAAAAATAATTATAATTATTTTATTTATAACATATATTTACAAAAATTAAATTCCCATATTCATTCATGATATAAATTTATAACACATTTCAAGTAGGTTTTTAAACCAACTCAAACAAGGCATATCATGATTAATGGATAATTATGAAGTGATTTAGATGTCATATAATTATGTCAGAAACATAATGATCTTATATATTGTCTACTATAGTATCATTTCATAATTGGAAAGAATTATAAGTAGAATATAACCTATATTATGTTATATTATAGTCAAAATAAATCATTTTTCTCTTCAAACTCTTTTTTGGATAGTTGAATTTACAATGGTTGTTTATTTATATTATTTTTAATAAGTTTCCAAATTTTCCTTTCCAAAATATTAATAAATTCATTATATTAATATATATCCATTAATACTTTTATCATGACTATTTGTATAAGTAATTGTAGAAAATGTAATCAAAAACCAATCGTTTCAAGGATACGTTAGTCCACATAAAGGCATGGATACTGATTTCATTTTCCATTGAATGAGGAAAATGAGTGATTTGGATTATCATTTAAGAATATAAAATATGTCATAGATATCATACATACATATTATATTACCTATTAAGACCAGGATTGTACAACATCAAAGTAAAATGAAACATGTTGTGTCGTTGAGGAAGTAGTCCACACAACCCATAAATGATAGGTTTGTGTTTCTTAATAAAAAAGAGAAAGGTGGATAATGATTTTATAATAATTATAATAATATTAAATTATAAATATGGTACTTATGTTATAAATTTAACATTTTTAACGTAATTTTAGGAATAATAAGTTCACATAATGAAATAGAAATAATATGGGAGTAGTTAAAAATATATACCTCACTTCTAGGATTATCTCCATTGTAAAGGTTTTAATCCTTTGAAGGATGCTATTTGGAGAGGGATAGTAAGTCTATATGGTTTATAAAGAATTTATGAGATATGGTGAAGATATTGGGATGACCTAATAGGGTTTTAGTGTGAAATTAAGTGAGGAGTGGATAAAATCTTTTATAAGTGAAAATGGATGACATTTTTGAAAATACCCAAAAAATTTCAATATTGGGAAGTCACTCTGAAGGGATTCATAAAACAAATTATGGAAATAAAATTGGGGAATAGATATGGTCTATCAAAAGCTTATCCAACCATTTCTAGACATGATTTATTAGAGTTTTTGGTATATCCCTCTTGATTAAACCCTTTTTACTCCTTTTTGATTTTTAATAGTTAACTAGGTTTTTCCAAAGTAAATAATCATTTATGAATGTAAATTAATTGGTCCTTATTAAATATTTTTTATCTATTGATTAAAAAATTTCTATCCATTTTAATTTATAAGTTTTCTAAAACTTATAAGAATTAATTTTAAAATACGACATGTACATTTATTTTAAAAAATTTGTAAAAACATAGCTTATGTTAAGAAATGTTAAATATGGGTATATAAGTTAAAAAACATTTTTAAAATTATAAAATATCATACAAAAACATATTTGGTTTTATAAAAACAATTAATTAATTTATAATTCATATTTATATACTAATATTCCCATAAAAGTCATTTTATTCATAAATGATTTATTTTCACTATTCACCTAAAAATAATTCATTTAAAAAAAATAATCTAAAGTAAATATTAATATTATGAATCCAAAAATTATTTCTATTTATTAAAAATAAAATAATAAAATAATAAAATTTATCTTTTAAATAAAATGTTTAGATATAATGAAAAATTCTTTTAGTAATAATAAAGTTTTTTGAGAATATAACTTTCGCATTCATATTTCCTATCATTTGATAATTAAATTGGTAATAACTAAATATTCATAGAAAATGTATTTCATCATCACTAATCATATTATTCTTGAAATAAAAAAACATATATAAAAAAGTAATATTTATAAAAATATGTTTCTATGCATAAAATGATTGTATTAATTTTTATAACTATATCAACTGAATTTTAGATGTATTAAATATATCCATTATATTACATCCTATACATATATTTCAAATATGAATCACCTAATCATTACAACTAATTATACAAATAAGTTTTACTAGCCTAGTTAAATATTTATATCTTTATATAAATATATGGAAGTTTCATTTATGTTTCATGTTTTGTGTGGAGAAATCTATGGAAAATATTGAAATATTTAATGGTAATTCTATATTAAAATCATTGGGTGTTACATTACCCCCATAAATAAATCATTTCCTCTCAATTTTAATTACTACTCATTAATGAAAATAACTGAGTGTATTATTAAAATATTTGTCCTTTTGTATATAATTTCTAATATATCATCTACCATACTCTCTTAGGTGATATTAAGTTACTTATAATTCATAAAAATTAATTAATATTTCATACAACAATATATTTAGTAATGATTATAAACTAGTTGTAAATTCATTAAATTAATCCATTTAAAAAACAATATAAATATCTAGGACATCAATCCATAGTAAAATAACATATTCTAATAGAGATTAACACTATTTTAACCCTCAAATGGTATTATCCAATATTTTGTAGTATCACACAATAATAAATTTATATCATAATACTAAAAATGAGATGAACTAGAAAAAAATCATTGATCAATTTTATATTAAATGAATAATCTATTGCAATGATATTAATACTATTTAATTAATTTTCTCAAAATAAATCAACCATTTATAACATCAAAATCAAGAATACATTAAACCTATGAGTTATCCATTCCACAATTATGTTCCCAAAGTAATATTCACCAAAAATATAACCTTTTATAAAAATAATTTTTAATGTAATTTATAAAATTTAATATATGTTTTCAAACTATTAAATAAAAAATTATAAAGATAAATCCATAGATGTTTTATATAATCATCATAAAATTTAGAATATAATAGAGTATCAATGATAAATATCACTCACTAAAAAAAATATCCAAGAGTATATAAATATTTAATGTGTATTACAACATCAATCTCACTACCTTAGGTAAAACAATAAAACTATCCTTTTGTATAATTTTAATAATATAATAAAATTATCAAAAATTTAAGTATAATACTTTATTTAGTTATAATAAATTATTTTCTAGATTCATGCATTTATCATATTCATCTTCGTGATCCTATTTCAACCAAATAATAAAACCAAAATTATTATGATAATATAAAAAATATGAATATGAAAACATAAGTCCAGACATGTATTCCCTCATGAAAACGTCATTTTTAAAATATAATTGTTTTGATTTAACTAATTATTCACTTTTTTCATCCATGGATATCTATGTCCATTTTTCTACCAGGTTTTATAACATAATTAGTTAAATTTACAGACAAATAATTCATAATGGATCATAAAGATAATTTGATTAACCTAAACATATCCCCGAGGAATATCAAACCTAGTTTGCAGTTAATCCACATTTTCATGAACTAGGTGACAATCGTGTTAATACCCAATCCATATTTTTTAGCTTTATTACCCTAAGTCACAACTTTTTCAAAGCCTATATCACCTTTTAGTATCTATATCTACATTTAATTACTCAAATGACCACCTAATATCAACTTTATCAGAACATTAAAATGATATCCTATAAAATGTTTTATCCTCTAGACTTATACCTATGGTTTTAACTAATATTCCCTTCTCCAAACCTATAAAATACTCAATATTACCTCATTTAACCTAAAAGGTTACATTTAACTTTGAAATTATGAAAACCATAACCTATCACTCTTTAATTTAATTTATATACTTAACTGATAACATCTTAATATCTAAAGTTATCTATACATTGCTATCATACCAATTTTGACACCCCAAGAACAATCATCTAGTAATTAATGAATTAAAGTAAATATTTCATTACATAGAATACCAATCCTTTTTAGGTTTATATATTTACAGAATTAATACAAATCATAATCTAATAAATCCATTTCCTTTGTCAGTAATTGGATTTTTTTCACTAGATAAGAATATACTTAATCAGAAATAAGACTTCCAAAACTCCGAAAAACTCTTCCACATATGATATCCCTATAAACATGTCATGTGTAGAAATTTTCTTCATGACTTGGGGAATGGAAGAATAATAAATAGTGATCTCAAACACTCAGTAAAAGGAAATATATAACTGATGTTTCCAAAATTATAAGCATAGAATAAAAAATCTGAAAGGAATAAATCATCTAAATATTTTCATAATAAAATAAAACATATATCACATTATATAAATGAAAATAAATTAAAACATGGATAAAAATAATTACACATCTCATAATAATAGAATTTATATGTTCAAACAAAAAAATTATTTTAATGCCTTCTTCTAAGAGATTATAATAATATGGGGAGAGTTATAGAACAACGCCCAAGATTTTTTATCTCATGAGACCCATTGATTCATAAAGGGGATATATAATATATATAATCACCCATAACATGATTAATTACAATTAATTCACCATAATAATCAACAATACATTTCATTCCATTCCTTAAGGAAACTCATGTCGAATAGAAATATTGTCTTATATATAATGAAAAATTAAAAAGTATCAATACATAATCAATATATGTTACTAGTTAATAATCATCAAGAATGTCAATATTTATCTACTCAATAAATAATATATCTTTTTTGGAAACAAATCCTCTAATTTTTTTTAGTTAAATGATATGTTCACACCATTTTGGGTAATGACTATATGGTTAAGTCAACACTAAAATAACATGATCAAAATTCATCATGAGAAAAAAGGTGTGTGGTTTCAAAAGGGAATATCCTTAGTTTCACAAAGAACACTTATATGGATTTTGAAATAAATGAAAATAACCCTCTCGAAAACAATGATTCAAAAAGTATCACAAAAGAAGGGATCATGACTTGATTTATTTGATACCATGAGTTCACCCTTCCAAATGATAAATAAATATTTGTGTATAAATAATTACACTTAAATCCCATGATTTTAAATATTTTTTATTCAAAAAGTAAAGTAGAAGATAAAAATTAAAAGATCTTTTATAAAATATATTTGACATTGAGGTAAAATAAAAACATATATGTCGTTTTTAAAGTATCATTTGAAAATTTTAATTGAAATATTTTAAAATAAATATTTAAAAAAAATATTTAGTTTTTCAGCCTTGAATATGAAATAAATTTTTCTTTAAGAAATTTGGAGCCAAATATACAATATTTGACTTTAAAAGAATCCTTTTTAATACTTTAGAATTACCTTCATTCAAAATAAACGTAGTAAGTATTTATTTTGTATTAATACATTATTTTTCAAAGTTGGATTATAAATTACAATATAATAATATATTAATCTAGGAGAATCCAATAATTTAATCAAGAGGTTCAAGATGAAACAACATAACTCAATAAAATGATACTTCAGTTATGAATATCATCTACAAGAAACATAGTCAAAGTAAAAAATAATTTAAAATTATGTTTTCTATGGTTGAAATTAAAATAAAAAAATATCACATAACATAATAAGATGGTATAATGTACCCAAATTATATGAAATAAAAGTATTAAAAACACTCACAACTCAATTAATTAAAATTGAGTTACCCAAAAGTCTTACAACCGGGGTGACACATGAGTCAAAATCTATTTGGTGAAAAGTAAATAATTTGGATTATTATTTACCTAGAATAGAATAATATATGAAAAAGATATATCCATGGGAATTAAATACACCATTTAAAGGAATAAATAGTAAATAATATAAATATGTCTCAATAAATTAATTTTTGAGAAAAAGCACCCCGGTGGATTGAGTTTCATTTTAATCAAACCCATGGAAGATAGGGATTGTAGTTGAAAATAATATATCATTATTAAAATATAATTTATTATATGACATCTCAAATAGTTATTATATACACAACATAAATGAAATTATATTCATAGTACAAAACATGTATCAAAGAGAGTAATTTGAGATGAAACCCATTTTCTTGTTCATGATTCATTTGGAAAATTTAAAAAACATCTTTAATATATATATATATATATATATATTAAGTTCATTAAATTCATACCCAATAACTTTATTCATAACTATATTCATTTATAATCCTTTTTAATTGTAACACCCAATGATGTTTAAAGTAGAACATTGTATTTGATTATAATGTCTTAGTTTTTTCAGAGGAAGCATCAAAGGGTTGCGTAGAAGAAGAAGATGGTTACAAAGGCGAAGTCTAATGCTGTTGAGTACCATAAGTTCATTGCATCACGGCTCAAGGAACAATGTGAGAGATGGAGTGATAGCATTTCAAAGAGAATGTCCAAGATTCCTTCGGATTCAAATTCATCCACTGCAGCTGCTTAGGTGACATGCGAGGATTCTTTTATATGTGATTTTTTGGATGCTGAGTGATTTTTTGGATTTCTGTTTTCTTATTTTAGGCTATAGATGACATTTTTTACCTCTTTAATCACTTTATTTCAATGTTGGAACAGAATTCGATTAATTTTTATAGCTTATAGGGTATTATTTATCTAAAAAAATATTTATAGGAATATTTACAAAGTCAAGAATTAAAATGGTATGAGATAACGAGGCCTAATGAGCCTAAAATTTATATTTTAAAATCATTAAATATATTCATATCACGTGCATGTATTTTTTCAAAACAATGTGTAATAACTCCCAAAAAAATTTTCTTATTGTAAACAGGCGACCACCATTGAGTTTATATCAGGGGTATTACCATAGGTGAAACATAACCTTGGTCAGCTTTGGGTGTTTTGATTGAGCACCACCAAGGGTCATATAATTAAATAAAAAAATTATTATTTATTTAATTGTTTCATTTAAATCTAAAACCTATTAAACCTCTATAAATATTTGGATTTGAGATATCTATAGGGTTAGCTCCAAAATCCAAGATATTTGATACGTGCTGATGGAGAATCATTGGGAGAAGATAAATGATCGAGATCAGATCGAGGATCATGCACCAACGGGGTTAGTGGATCTCACCGATAATGGAAACACTTGAACATTATTTATTTGTGATTGATCCAAATCAAAGTAGGATTTTTTATGGATTTAACCCATTTTTCATATCCCATGATGAATGCGAATCAATTAACTAATGGATTGATTCCCAGATTGGCTGCCATCAGGGTATGATTTTCTTTATCTGGGATTTGGGTGATAATTATTATTTTTTGTATATTGTTGGTTATTCATTTGATAGTCTAATTGAAATGGATCAAGTCCAACCCAAAAAATGTTCAAAGTTCATTCATTATCTTTTGTTTAATGATTTTATATCCCTATTATACATGTATTCATCATTGGCATTTACTTTTATTCTACGATTCGAAGAAAACCCAGTGAACAATCATTGGGTAATCGAACTAATGAGCATGTACCCAAGTTGTAAAGGGTCCTTCTTGGCATCCAAAAAACCTAGGATCAAATCTAATTAGAGATGAATATATTAGTACTATAGAAGAACTATATCAAGTCATAGAAGAAATATATTATTGGGGAATATTGTAGCAGTGGTGACAATGTAGCGAGAGAGGCACTGTAGTAGAAACAATTGTGGCGGCAGAATTGTAGCAGCTACTATAGTCACCTGGGTATTATAGAAGTACTATTCACCGAAGGTCCCTTTGGGAAAAAAATGTGCTTTGGGCCTTGTATTCAGAAAAATTGGTCTTGGGCGTACATGCTTTGTAATGGGTCACCCTCTACCCAGTTTGAAAGAGGTATTTGCTTTAAATAATAAATAAGGCTTAAGCCCTAACCTTTAAAAATTCTGTATTCGGTCACTGCAATATTGGATTGCTACCATATGTTTGGTATTTAGATATGACACTATTAATGTGGTATATGAGGACTAAAGTAGATACACTGATAGATTGAGAGTTTTTTATTGCGGTTTTGGAAAGCGGCACCAATGAGGTGTGATGATAGGTGTTTCGTGGGTACCAGATATGGAAAAAATAAATATATCAATGATGAGGGGGTAAGTCTACCCTACATCTATGAATAATTGATCTTTTTTCTTCATAATATATGGGATTAAAGGAAAGAGGATGGCGTGTGAATATTTCCATGAGTTCTATGAAACACATGACTACACGGCATGTAGTCCTATGAACACACACCTTGTAGTGTGATCTATTAAAACACTATGTTTTCTGTGTATTTATAACTATCACATGTCATCTGATGCATGTTTTATTCCATTTGACCCTTAAATGACCAGTTTGGAGTGTACTAGGAGTACACGACTAGGAGGTCGAACAACGATACATGTTATGCAGTCCATGTCACTTAATATCTACACCTTGGTAGGAGACTTGACATTTATAGGGGGTATAATCCTAAGAGATCGTGTGGCCCAACATGTCGTGTGTGGTGGAATACACACCATGTACTTAAGAAAGTATATGGGTGTGGAAAAAATGGAACACTTACTGTCAGATCGATATCTAAATTTCATGTAACTTGATGGACATGCCCTGTATTTTGTAAAGGTGATTTACATGTGAGTTCATGACATCGGAAGTTCTAGGATTAGTGAGACACATTATGTTCCAATAAGGGAATGTGGTATACTCTTTTAAGGATAGGTTAAATTACATTTTCTTCATAGATCATCATTTTTCTATGCTTTTATGAGCTTCTTTATACCAGTATCTATTGAGTTCATTCCCATGGGTCAATTCCTATGCGATTCAATATCTATCCCATTCTCATCCAGAAGGGTTACCCCTTTATAGATTCTTAATGATCTGTGTAGTGTAGAAGAGTTCCCTTATTCTAGAATGATTAGTATCGATCTTATTTGACAAGTTCCTCAACAGATTGGAGCATGTATACCTTTGATAGGATTAGGGTGATCATAATTTCCTTCGCGTTTAATTAAATAGGGTTTTTTAGAATTTTCATGATGAATATTTACATGAGTGTTGATCCTATATATAGGAGGATGTTTCTAGTAGGGTATTATATCCCCCCAATGAGCCCTAAGCATCGACCACCTAACTGTGTATTGAGATCTGATATTTCAAATGAGGTGTACTCTGATCGAGGGTGTTTTTGAGATGAAACCACTCAGTTTTATTTTATGTTACATCTTGGATATACATAACAAGCATGACCTCTAGAATGAGAGTTGTTAGTAGCATTATAGATCAGAGAGTGTTTCCTCCTGAATGAGTGTTGCCTTGAAATTTCACAGTGGGACTATGGCTAGAAATGGATAAGACCTTTAAGACTCAGAGTCTTTTATGAGTATATCTATATCTTTGTTGTGTGTATCATATTATAATTGAAATATCCTATAATGAGATGACTACTCTTGATGATTTATGCTTAGTGATTTTAGGGTGTCCTACAGGGTATTGTTATACTCACCTCTGAATGGGATCATCCCATAAATATAATGTCTTATGTAGATGAAATATCTTTTTTAGAGTCTTTGGAGTACTGAGAGTAGGTGGATCTTACTCTGGGATAGATAAAATGAGCTTTATATTAGTGTTTCATTTGAAAATAGTCCACTTATTATGAACATGTCAGACTTTATCTTCCAATTTTTTGTGTTCTTGTATTTGAACCCTATTTTATTTTTTCTTGTAATTTATTTCATGCTCGTATTATGGGATTGTAGATGTATAAATGCATTGTAATAAGTTGTTTTTAAATTCCAACATTGTATATTCTTGGATATGTGTTTGTTCATATATTTTATTTAGGATAATGCCTCCCATGTGTGGGATATGACTTCTTGACCCTAGTCTCCATCCCCTGGACTATTGGAGGTGAATTCTGGTACTTTTGGCTTGGGACCCATCTGGTTGGGTTGTGAGAGAATGGTAATAGAGGAGATACTCAGCCTAAAGTGTTATGGAACTACTTGGGTTTAGGACTAGAGAATGGAGTTTATTATATATGTATGTCATGTTTGGTTTAGGAACTAGGGAAATAGTGTTAAAATATTTTGAGTTTGAATCTCAGGCTAGGGTGTCTAGTACTAGTGTAGTGGCTGATATATCGATTCACTGGGACCCTGATAAATATCTTGTCGAATCGTTACATATAGGAATTGGTTGTAAGGAACTTTGGTACATGAATCATCTAGGAATGGGTTTTGGTTTCCATATACTCCTTAAGCTAGATCACCAAATATACTCATTCAACATGGTATGCCTTACCTTTTTTAGGATATATTCATGATGACAATCAACAAGGTTTCCATAGAAAAGTCTATATTTTGACCCGATGAGTGATGATTTTTCTTCAAGGGGGTTAGTCACAAGTTAGTATTTCATAAACATTGTTAGTAGGTGGTGATTTATCATATTGATCAATTCATACATTAACCTCCATTGGTTTAGGTTGATACAACATCACATACTGGGTTGGTGAAGGCTCTTTAGGTGATGAATGATAATGGTCAGGGTTCAAACAGATATCATGATCTTATAATATATGTATAGACTAAGATGTAGTGTTATAAAGCCCTACCGATAGTAGGTGTCTAATGCAAGTCATTGAACATGAAGTTTCCTTAGATATATCAGGTATAGATCAATTCTCCAAGGCTGAGAAGTTGTTATGATTATTATGGGAGAGGAAATATCATGGAGAATTGTCCTAACCATTATTCTATATTTATAGAGGCAGTCAATAAAACTCATAGTAATAGGAATCGGTTGGATCAAGGAGTCCCATAGTGTGGCAGACATTGTGGAGGATATGGGGAGTAGTAGGAGGTGGTGGGAAATTTGGTTTAATTTTACCACCACTACACCCAAGTAGACCACTAAAGGATTGTGAAGCTATTGTTCAACATCTTGGAAAGCTCCAGAAAGTGGAAGTTCTTTACCCGAAGGCTCCAAGAGTTTTTAAGGTATGATCTTTAATCCCTATACTCTTGTTGTAGTACTATTATACATAGGTACAAGCCAATATTTTTCATCCTTTGTTCAATTTCGTTTCCAGGGAGACATAGGGAATCGATATATCCCTATGTTGGTGATGTTTGGCATGACATTAGAAATTATAGAAGGAGGGGTTCTTCCCCCCACTGAGATGTGTTCTTGATATGCGATCCAAACTATGTGGGAGATTCATAGTCACCCAAAGCAGATAGTTTTGTGGTTTGTTGGATGATTTCCTCTGAATTTTGTGTTTGAGGTCCTTTTTTATGTGTTAAGGTTTCAATTAAATCCATGTTTGTGGTAAAAATATGGGAAAGAGAAATAATGGGTTCCAAGTAGTTGGAGATCACAATGGAATCAGGTATGATTTGTGGTATGATGTGTGTCTTCACTACCCCAATTTCAGTTTTCAAATTGGTTTCATGATCCAATTATCTCGAATCATATCCCTTGTTCGAGTTCTAGTGATATGATTAGACATTGTTTAGTCCAAACTGGTGTTGGAGGATCCTGTATATAGGATTAGTGATTACATGCTTATGCTGATAGTGAAACCTAACTCTAGTAGGATAGAGAGAGTCTCAAGTGAAATATATTCATAGTAGTGGAAAGACCCTATGATTTCTTCCTCAACATGTATTAGTTACCTATAATAAATGCTCAGATGTTTATTACCAATGAGAGTGGAATTTCATCTGGTTTTTTTATATATAGTTTTCCTCTTTTAATATGGATTGATCCCACGTAGAGTAGGATGAGATTATATGAAGGAGGTTATGACTGAATTACTATTATTTGTATAGAGATACCTTTGTAGAATTGGATTTCATGAGCTCTTTTTTCATGTTTTATTTGTTTATCACGAGGATTCCTTTCCTAGGGACATTCAGGGTTTATCTCCTCACCAAGTGTTAGGATTCCGCAATGACCGACACTAGTTATCGCCCCATATTTTTTCAATTCCACATCAGATGTCACCCATTCGGTTTCATAAGATGAAGGTGCATTTGAGAGTTTTCAAATAAAGGGTTTTTCTAAGATCTTGTGTTCACCTAGGTAACCAAGTGTTTTTCACCTACGAGTCGAATGAATTCTTGAAGTTGGGTGTGAATTGGTTCCACTTGAACCGTGTGACATTTGGAAAAGTATCACATGCCATAATTTAATTATAAGAACAATGGTTTGGGTTAAATTGGTTCTCATAGTTTGACCTTGAGATATGTTATAAATAACTTTGGTTTTGGAGTAGGATATACCATATGTTTCTTTCCAAATACACTACTCTTGTTTTGAGTTCATAGGGATACCCTTAGAAATGGCGTATGCCTTAGTAGAGTTGTAAGACTTATATACTAGATACTTGACCATTTTTAAGGGATAATTTCATGTTAGTATTCTTTGATGACATCCATGTGTGCTGGGTGTCTGATTTGCATCACGCAAGAGACATGAGGATGGTGAGATTTACCTCTAGTAGATAGTTTTTACCCCACTACTTCTTCTAAGATTTAGGGAGGTGCAACTCAGGGATATTGATTGTGAGATGACTCATAAAGAGATATCCACTGTATATGTGCCTAATGGATTTTAAAAGGTGGAAATTTTATCATCCTTATTCAAGGATGGATGGTGACACTAGCCACACTATGAGAGAGGTGCTGAGAAGGTTATTTTCTAGAAATAGTATATCTAGTAGAGGTGAGTATGTAATAGGATCTCTTGGAATCAGTTGGAAATCTAAGGAAGTTATAGAAGTTTTTCAAGTTAAACTCGTATTATCTTTCATATATATAATTTATGAACAACAAATATTTATTGAGGGTTTGGTACATCTGTACATGTAGAAGGTAGTCTGGCTTCATGGAATTTCTTTCATGTTCATTACATACTGTGATGCTTACTTCATGAAATGATTGTGGAAATAATGTGGGAATAATTTGGGGACTCAGTTTTAGTTGAGTACAATGTTTTTTCCAAGCCATCTAGCTATGTATAATAGACCATTTAGGTTCATTTAATCATCATTCAGGTTCGCATGTTGTTTTTCGGCTATAGCCGGGAGGATAATCTACCAATAGTGGATTTTGTGTAACATAGTGGCTGCCACTCCACCACCAGAGTAGAAACTTTTTAGTCAATGTATGAGGGACCTTTTAGGTCAACTTTATATTGGTTAGAGCTAGTGGGTGATAGTACTTGGGTCCTATTATTTTGATCTAGTGGTGGTTGTAATGGTAAAATTATTCCAGGGGTGGATGCGGACTCTCCAGAAATTCCATGAGTTATTTACATACCAAAAATGTAAGCCTTTGGAGTTTGAGAGTTGTGGGGTTTTATTGAGGGAGGTAGGATATCTCTGAGGTCCTTTGGAAATTATCTTTTTCTTGTTACAATGTTGGGTAAAAAAGATGGTTTTTCACTCAACATTGTCAACATAATATTTTTGGTTCCACGTTGTTCTCCACATGTCGCAGTTGAGGAGGTATTTTCATCACTCATTTCACGATATCTACCATATTGGGTTGGGCCATGAGAGTTGATTTTTTCTTTTTCAAGGATCTGGTGGAATTGAGAACCTTCAGGGAAAGACCCTTCATTTTAATGTGTTTTACTTGGGTGCATGTTTGTTGAAAATACATAAAACCATCGGGAGGACTCGTGAGAGTGGGAGACCTGGTTAAGAGATTAGTTTCCCCACCTTTTTATTTAGTTTCTTATTTTTGGGGATGAAAATATTTTAATACGGGGATAATTTAATTTAATTTTTTCCATTTAATTCTTTGTAATGTTTCTAGAAACATTTCAAGAGTTAGGAGTTCAGACGACGCAAGATTCCAAGGCCTTGTGAGTTTGGAATTGATATTTTAAAATTTTAAATATATTAATTTCATGAACATATTGTTTTTATGAAAAATGAGAATAACTTTCTAATGGAGTCTCAAATTATAAATTTATCAATACTTTTCAGTTCAGAATATGGTTTTTACCTTATGAGTGATAGAATATTATTCGGCGTTGGGTGTTTGGCATGAGCGCCACAGTGGGTGAGATAATAAGTTAAATAAATTATTATTTATTTAATTTTTTCATTTAAATAAAAAAACTTTTCAAAAACACTATAAATATGTGGTTATTAAAAACATTTAGTTTTAGTTTCATATACCTATATATTTTATAGGAGTTGTTGGAGATTATTTGTTAGATAAATGTTGGCAGATGACAATATGTCAAGATCAGATCAAGGATCATGCACCAGAAAAGTTCATGGATCTCACTAACGATGAAAATTTAGGATTTTTCTTCATCATTGACTGATATTACTTAAGGCAGGATGTTTGTTTTGTGGATTTATCCCTTTTTTCTTATCCCACAATAAATGAAAATCAATCAACTAATATTCTGATTCACATATTGATCGTTTTACCGGTGTGAGTTTGTTTATCTCTTATTTTTGGAATGATTATTATTTTTTGTTTATTATTTTATATTATTTCATAATTTTATATAAATGGTATGAGGCCAAACCCAAAAATTTCTTAGTTTCATTCATCATCTTTTTTTTTCTGTGGTTTTATCTCCCCATTTTATGGGAATTCATCGTTAACATTTACATTACCCTAGGATTCGACATAAACCCACCAAACAATCATTGAGAATTAATTCTTTCACACAAAAAATCAATAATGTAGTTTTTTGATGGAGATACAACATTATGATTTTAGTATATTATTTTAAAAGTATATACATGGATTTATCGAGAGTTCGTAATCATGTTTTTTGAATGAAATACTGATGATGCATGATGACAAGTATTTCCCGAGTATCAGATATGGATGAAATATGGATAGTAGTGACGAGGGGGTTAGATAAACTCCAAATCCACAATGAAAATTGATTTTCATGTTGAAATAAATATTCTTAAAGCTATATAGGAAGATTCTTGGAGAATTACATAGGTTCTATGAAAATCATGACTACACGACATATAGTCCTATAAACAGACATTGTGTAGTTTCATATGCGTGGCACTAGGGTTTCATCACAGTTATAAGTATCACATACCATGTGATAGATATCACAGGCCATTTGATCCTTAACCAACCAGTTTAGGGTGTATAGGGAGTACATTTCATGGAGGTAGATTAGCCTTATATTATATGTTGGCTATTCCACATGTCGTTTACACCCTGATAGGAAGCTCATCATGTATAGGGAGTACTTGCCCAGAATATCATGTGGCCCCACAAGCTGTGTGTGGTGGGATACAAACCATATACTTAATAATGTATATGGGCACATGAATAATGGAATTTTGAGTTCCAGATCGACATCTACACACCTTGTACCACAAGGGTCACACTGTGTATTTTGAAAAATTGTATTCTATGTGAACACAATACATGGGAAGTTCTAGTATTAGTGAGATACACCATGTACCTAGAGGGACATTCTGTGTACTCTGTAGAGGATAGATTAGATTCCTTTTTCATCTCAGATCATCTTTGTTTTGAGCTTGTATGAGATTCCATAGACTAGTATCAATTGAGTGCATTACCCTTGGTTCATTATTATGAGGGTTACGTGTAGCATCTTGTCCTCATCATGAAGGGTAACCCCTAAAAATATTCTTGATGAGTAGTCTAGTGTGGGAATGTTCTTTTTTCCTGAATGAGTATTCTCCATCCAGTTTTATATATTCCTCAGCATCATGGAGAATGTATCCCTTCGAGAGTCTAGGAATGATTTTCATTTTCTTCTTGTTTCCGTATATAGGGTTTTTTTAATTGGAGTGACCAACATTTAGATGACAATCAAACCCCTACATAAGAGGATGTTTCCAATAGGGTATGGTGTCCCCCAAATGATCCTTGAGAATCGAATCCCTAGCTATGTATCAATGTTTGGTATTTCTTTTGAGGTGTAGTCTAGTCGAGTGTGTTCCTCAGATGAACCCTCACAATTTTCCTTTTTACGAATTCTTGTCTAGAACCAATGATATTGACCTCTAGGATGAGTTTTATTAGCATCATTATAGCCCAGGGAGTAGTTCCTCCTAAATGAGAATTACCTTGAAACCTCGGAGTGGGACTATGGATGGAAGTGGTTCCAAACTTTGATACTCATATTATATTATGAGTATATCTATATTATGTATTGTACGTCCCATATTATTATTGATATATCTTGTGAGGAGATGAATACTCTTGATGCTTTATTCTTAGTGATTTTAGCGTGTCCTACTGGGTATTGTTATACTCACATCTGTATGAGATTTTCCTACACATGTCATATCTTATGCAGTTGAAGGATCTTTTTTGGAGTCCTTAGAGGACTATGAGTAGGTGGATCTTATTTTGGTCTATAATGAGTGAGGTGTATGTTGGTGTTTCTTTTTACAGTATTCCCCTCCATATGAACAGGAAGAACTTTATTTTGTAGTTTTGGGTGGGCTTGTATTTTTTTAGGATTTCAGATACTATATTTCATACTATGATTTTTTATTATATATTTATGTAATAATTATTACTAGTTTTTTACATTTCATCGTGATATAGACTTAAAAATTAGTGTGTGTATGTGTGTGTGGGGGGGGGGGGTACTTTAGGCTAATGCCTTCCATGTGTGAGATATGCCTTATTGACACTAATAACCATCCCATGACCTATTGTAGGAAGTCTTGGGGTAGCTTCATCTTGGGCCCTATCATTTCGGATCATGAAATTAATAGACTACGTGACATGTGATTTAAATCATAGACATCCTAAGAAATGTATTAATTTAAATTTAATTTCTTTTATAGTTTGTGGAACATGCAACCATGAGCCTAAACAAACCATAATAAAGTATACCATTATAAAATATATGTTAAACTGTTGGGTATGAATTTAAATAAAGAAATTATTTAAATCATGGTTATCAGTTGATTATAAAAACAATAAGAATCATTTGAATGAAAAAGTAATGTTTTTTGGAAAACTGTATTTTTATAAACATTGTTTAGTCACGCTTTGTGCACATAATTCAAAATTATTTTTTTACCAATTTTATAATTTTTTTAAGTTTAATTAATTATTTCAATAACCATATCAAAATTGTCTTATGGTGATATTTGGGGATTTATTTTAAATGTTTCAGTTTTCAATTAATAGTGAAAATACTGATTTTTATTGAAAACATTATTTTTATTTAAATAATTTACATGTTTAATTAATATTTTAAATTGTTTTTAAATTAAAATTAGTTCAAATATATTATAATTTTAATAATATATGTCATTATAATCAATTCCATACAATGTTTGGATACTAAAATGTTCTATACATATGTGGATTTTCTCTATGGAAACCTACTTTTTCGTCACATCTTCGGTTAAAAGTTTTTATTGTATTATGCCACATTGGTGAACTGGATTTGGAAAAATAGACTCCTTATTTGTAATAATAATAATTTATATTATATATTAAGTTAAACATAATTTTTTACCAATATTAATTGTCTAATCAGTAAAATTTAATTACCATGGTTCAGGTAAAAAACTGATTTACCGAGGGTTAATCTAAAAAATAAGGGTTTAAATGACATAATAACATGGAATAACCCCATTTTATTGAAATATTTTAACCTAATAGCCTTTAAGTTTTTATATTTACTCATTTTTGAGTCTATTTAAATTATAAAAATGTGGGTGTTTTTGATTCATTAAAAACTATATGTGTGTCCTCTTCCCCAATAATAAAATGTCACCCCTCTACTCCCCTCTTCTAACTTCCAAATCCATTTGGATCCAAAAACACTTACATAAATCACTTCATTAATCCCCTCTCAATATCCTATATCTATTTTATTGGTAAAAAATACAACTTATGAAATATTTTAGGGCAAACCTAATGAGGTTTTCTGAAAAAGTGGTAACGTTGTTAATTGAGCATTTTTATTTTGTTTCTTCTTCCACATCCTTAAAATATTTTTAAAACAAGATTATATAATAGATAAAGTATATTAAATATATATAGATAATATTATTTTATGTGATGGCCTATATCTACCTCTTTCTCCATCAAATTGGAAAAGAAACCGTCGATCATGTGTACGGAGGACTACCTCCTCGCAAACCGATGTAACTCATCTTTCGTCACCACCTTTTATGGTTATATATAATTATATATTTAAATAATTTATATTATATTTATTTAATTTTAATTTCAAATATACCTTCTTCTTTTCCATTCTTTTTAAAATATGATAATGCCCCTCGTGTGTACGGTAGACCACCTCCCCACGAAGCGATAAGATTCGTTTTTTACTTATGCTTTACATTAAAGGTAAAAAGGATAAATTTAAAGAATATATGTAATATATATTAAATAATAATCTTTAAAATTAATATTTAACACTCTTACTCACCCTTTCACCCATTAAGGAAATGATAATGTCACTTGTGCGTACATACGACTTACTATCTCCACGAAGCGATGTGATCCATTCTCCATGTTGAAATTTAAATCCTGATAAGAAAAATGAAACTAATGAAAATTGATATTTATAAAATTAATATCGTTATATATATGATTTAAATACATAATATATATAATAATAAGAACATTCATGAAAAAACACACATGAGAAAATTAAGAAACTAACGCCCAAAACAATAAAAATAATGAAATATTATTAACAAATCGGTGTTAAAATTTTATAAGGAGATACTATATGATATTATAAATATGAATATGGTTTTTTATAAATTAATATCATTCTTAAAACCATTTTACAGTATTTTAATTCAATCTCAACCAAAATTAAGCATGAGGTAAGAGACTTCGTCTCAATTTTCCTTCATTATGACATATTGAAATGTTATGAACCTAATTTATTTTATATGGTGTATATAAATCCCGTATTATATTTAGTATCATTATTCATTAATAATTAATATTATTTTATGTTTTAATTTTAATTATCTCATCCAAGGTGATTTTACAAAAAATTATCCAAGTGGTAAAGTATTTTATTACTCAATTTTATTTCATTGGGTTATATTACTTCATAATTTTCTTTGATATTATAATATTATGTGTGCAATGAATTTTGATTACATTATGATTTATTTCAAATTTGTTTATGTGGATTTAAATTTTATACACACAATCTATTCATTGATTAGTTCTCACTTTAATGTTATGATCCTTATAAGGGTTTATTTCATAATCTCATTTTAATCAGGATTGTTTATGATTGAATTTCAATTGAAGGAATTTCTTTGATCCTTGGATAATAAAACCCATTAATTTTCTTGTAAAATTGTTTTTCATAACATTATAAAGTAATAATACCATTTTACCACTCATCGGTACTTAAGAGTATTGAGAATATGTTTTTAAAAATAATAAGACTTCATTTCTCTCTTTAATCAAAAATAATTTTTCTTCTAAAACCATTTTTTATAAATATGTTTTAAAAATGTGTTTAACATTCTCAAAATAATTTATTATATAAATTGTTACCCATGTTTTAGTTTTAAAATAATTTTTTAAGGTTATATTTATTTCAATTTATAAATAAGGATCATTTGTATTTTATTAAAAATGTAAAAAGAATCCTTGTTTTAACATGTACAACAAGTATGAAATTTCCTAAAATCAGGACCAATCAATGTTTTAAAGTTATTTTTATATGTTTAAAAGGTTATTTTAAAAAAAAATTGTGAAATTTTATTTTTAAAAATATTTTTAAAGTAAAAAATGTTATTTACTCATTTATTATTTAATGACATTTTTTTGGTATTTATATTTATCAATGATAATAAACATTTATTTTACTTATCCTCTACTAGGGATATGTTGTATCGATTCCATTATTATTGATTATATGGATTGTTTACAATAATTTTAACCATGTAAAGTATTAATATTAACTTTCTTGATTTATTTTTGAAGTCATTAAAATTCCCTTGAAATATTCACTTTCCTATGATCATTGGACATTAAATTTTCATTAAATATCTATATTATTTACCATATGTATATTTATTGATTAAAAATTATATAATTTCTACATATAATATTACACATTTAATTTTTTTATTTGGATAAATATTAATAAATTCATATTTTTTACTCAATATGAATATTAGATGATTAAGAACATTGTTCTTAAATTACATTGATTATTATATATAGGAGGAATGCTTTAGACATGCAGTGATAGATGGGGCCCAGAATTATATAGGCCCTTAATGCATCAGTAGTCTCTTGAGGTGAATTATTAAGCTAGCATTAAATTAGTTTCAACACATAGTTATAAAATATATTGTGAAAGTTCTTAACAATAGAGATATCATGAGGCCTGAGATCATGACGTCCAGTAATTAAGCATTTTCTTCATTAAGAATTCAGTTATTATTATCTATGAGTTTTTCACAATGATATTATCTCTAGATTCATTTTATTCTTAAATATTGATTAAGTGGAGTGAATTTTTAGTTATTTACCTTGAAATATTGATTTTACCTTATCTATTCATGATAGTCAAGTTATTTTAATGGATTGTGTATTTAGTTATTTACATTTTTATATTGTTTATTCCTTATCTATTCACGATATTCAAATTATCTAAATGGAATGTGTGTTAAGTTATTTTACTTTTCCATATTGATTATTCCTTATCTATTCATGGTAGTGATGTTATTTAAATGTAATGTGTGTTTAGTTATTGAACTTACCATATTGATTATTACTTATCTAATCATGATATTCAAGTTATTGATTAAATGAAATGTGTGTTATGTTATTTTCCTTATCATATTTATTATTCTTAATTTACTCATGATAGTGTTCTCTATACATAACTCTTATTGATTGTTTGAGCTCACTGTTATTGTGTTTTATTTCCCATGAATCTAGGAAGTGCACTGCGAATGATATAAAAGGAAATGAAAGAGAAAATAATTATATTCTCAAAAAAATTATAAATTTTGTATTCAAATATGATATAGAAATCATGTATGTATCTAGTTTACCAAGACTACTAAACAATTCATTAATTTTACATGTGATTTCTTTTATCTTGTGTTAATGTAATTAAGTAGACACCAACTGTAGGTACTATGGTCATTGTCAATACAGTTGGTATCAAAATAATTTTATTATAAACCTTGGGAAATAGATTTAGTAAAAAATAGATTACGTAATTTAATACAATGATATTATTTTAGGATGATTATATAAGAACTTCATAATGTTTTTGTAAGGTAGAGAATATGTGGTCTTTCCTATAAATACATCCTTTTAAGGATACTACAATTGAACTCAATTATGAAACAAATGTACTTTGAGGTAGTAACTTTGAAAAGGGAGCATTTGGATTTACTTGATCATTTAATATTACATTAAAATAGACCTTTTTGTGAAATTAATTTCACATTATCAGTGGATATGCTTTAGATAATTCACATGTTATTTACAAAAAATTATGAAGGATTTGAATAGTTGGTGAGAATAAATGACATAGATCAAACCTAAGGTGTCTTGTATTAAAAATAAATTGTCATGATTTAGATATTCTAGAAAAGATTATATGGTTTCCCACTATTATTATTGTTTGTAAAACTATGATTTTTTGTTTTAGTCGATGGTTAGAACCAGAAGGAATTGTGTTAACATTGAATATGAAGGAAAATGTGGTTACCATGGGATACATAATGGGAGGATGATAGGAGTGAAATATATCATGACTATTAATTATCATCTATCCAAAAATATGATTAGAAACCTATACCTTAACCCACTCTTGGAATCACTAAATAATAGAATGAAAGTGTTTACTAAGATCTCGAGTGGCAGAGATAATGGTGGAAAGAAGGCCTGATTTAATTTATGTCAAAAATGTGGAAAGATACACCTATGAAAGTTCTTAAAAGGAATTAGAAAATTTTCTATGTGTGGAAAATATGGTCATAAAGAACTTAATTTCTTAGGGAAAATGATGAATACGATGGAAAATAAATAACTATTGTTATAGGGATCAATTTATAGTTTATTGTCTTAAATGTGGGGAACCTAATAATTAAATTTCTCGATGCCCTATTATAATGTTTAACCCTTAGACCGTGGAAGGACCTATGTTGAAATAACATGGATGGAGATTTTTTTTGAAAAGTGAGCTCTAGGTTTCTGTTTTTCCTAAGAACCTCACCAATGATTTTTCATCGTTATTGAAAAAGGACTAATATATTGTTCCATCTTTTAGACTAATGTAACCTTTCATTTTGTTTAATAAAAATGTTCAGGAAAATCCCCAACTCTCCAAAATTTTCATTTTAACTAATATTAATGTCGTTCACATCATCTAGAGTGACCAAAATTATATTGTAGACAAATGGAATCCTTTCTCCCTACATCCCAGTTTTGTCTAAATCATCACCACTTTCAATGAACCCAACACCTTTAACCAGGCCATTTCTCAAATTCAGTGAAGAACTATATGGTATTATGAAATCTTCATGTGAATATAAATTTTAAGTAGCAATACAAATTATTTGATGTATTTTGTAAAGATGCAATTTATGGATGGTTTAAAGTCAATGTTGATATAGCCTCAAAATGTAATTTGGGTCCCTCTGGTTATGGTGTCATTTTACAGGATCACAATGTAAATTTACTTGTATGTTTTCCTATTAGATAAGGAATATCCACTACATTCTAAGATGAAATTATTAGTGTTATACATGTGTTTAATTTTTCTCAACAAAGTGGATGGTATAATATCTTTATTAAGAGTGACTCTTCTACTATTTTTCCATCCATTCGAAATGGAATGAATCAACTCTCATGGAATCTCACTGCTAGATGAATGGGTTGTCTTTCACACATCTTAGATCTCAACTTAATCATCAGTAATGATTACCATAAAGTCAACATAGTGGTATACTAACTTACTAATAAAGTAAACAACAATGTTTTATCTTGTTTATATGATCTTCCATCTAATGTGATCACCTTTTATGAAAATGGTTGTAAAAAATCCTTTCCTTTATACTTTTTTAACCACTAATAATTTTCAATAAATTAGTCTTTTCCTATCGTCCAAGACATCATCCATTTAAAAAATTTTAGAAGTATTTTTACCAATGTTATTTTGTTTATAAGACTCATGAAACATCTGACGACTGTGTTCAATTTTAGAAGCATAGATTCTTTCATTAACTTAAGAATTATTGATACCAAAGAAATTCCCCCTTTCTTTTAGTGGGATTTTTTATTCTCTAGTTTCTAAACAATGGATTAGTACCAATGAAAAAAATATTTTTTAGACTCCATTGTTTGGAACATGAAAAATTTAGTTTGGCTATCTATCATTTAGAAGGTGAATTGGATAAATAGTAGACTCTTATCAAGTATATGAGGCAACATGATGAAATTGAATCCATGGATTGTGATGAGTACAAGTACTTATTTTTCAATAAGTACATTCCTCATATTCTACATATGAATATGGAGAAGGAGTTCCTTAAGATATATAAAAATAATGATAAATACTTTGGTACTTATTAGGTAAATTTTACAAGACTTGTGAGGTAAACTTCTAGTATTATTATCCAACCTGAAATTAAAGTCACCCAATTCATCAGTGTCTTAAAACCAAGTCTCCAAAGGGTTTTATCCATAAGAGACTTCATTATATATGAATACATTTTTCAAGGTGATATCATGGTCGAAATGGTGGTTGGAGTTACATATCAATATCATGGTTTTGATAAGAAAAGGAAGATGGAGTTCAAAGGAAAATCTAAAAACTATGGAGAGAAAATTACGAGATTTCCTTTATGATCAAAGTGTGGGAAGAATAATGGAGGAAATCGTCATAATGGGAATAGTAATTGTTTTATGTGTGGAAGTTATGGTTATCAAGAAATTTATTACCAAAGTTATGGGAAGAAGTTAGGTGATGATGTGGACTGAGAGAAAGCTACACAGAATGAACCACCCACACTCCAATGTTTTAAATGAAAGGTGTATGGGAACTATGATAACCAGTGCCCAAATATAAAGGTAAATAATGATGATCGATGTCCTCAACCAATTAAAATAAGAGACAAAGGGAAATATCTTGTGATCACTATTTCTGATGAGGGGTGTGATAATGACGTAGGGAAAGGTACACTTTTCATCCAATCTTGAACAAATAATGTCTTATTTTACGGTAGATCTTCCCATTATTTCATATGTAAAAAATATTCAAAGGATATTAAGATTCCACCTAAATGATTTGATGAATAATTAGAAATGATAAAACTTAATTGAAATATGAAATAATATTAGTTCTATGATTCATCTCCAATTGATGTTGGAAAGAATGTGATTCTTGAAAATCTTTTCCTTCTTACTCTAGTTGAATTTGATGTTATCTTGGGAATGGATTGGATTTCTATACATAAATACTAAATAAATTTTCAATAAAGGGACGTTAAATTTTATATTCTAAACCAAACTACGACCTTTTATCAATGTGACTGTAAGTACGAACTTCTGATGGAGATCACATCCACTGCATGGGTATTAATTCCCATTCATATGGGGTATTTATCATAGATGGATGGGAACAAACATAAAATCAAGGATATTTCAATTTTTAAGGAATTTATTAATGAATTTATGTAAGAGTTTCCTATCCTTCTAACAAAATGTGAATTTGTGTTCAAAATTGAACTCATACACAGTACCATAACAATTTCAAGGACTCCCTATAGAATGAACCCAATTAAGTTATAGAAATTAAAGAAGAAACTCTAGGAAAACCTAGATAAGAGATTAATTCATACAAGTATATCACCTTTGGGTGAAACTATTATGTTTATTAAAATGAATGATTGATCAATGGGAATTTGCATTGATTATTGGTATATGAACAAGATCATAATTAAGAAAATGTATCCTCTTCTAGATATTGATGAATTTTCTGATCAACTTCACGAAGCTTGATACTTTTCGAAGATTGACCTTAATTCTAGATATCATCAATCGAGGGTCAATAATGACGATATACCCAATATAGGATTCTATAAAAGGTTTGGACACTACAAATATATATCAATTACATTCAATATTACTAATTCCCCTATTTTATTAAAAGATTTAATGAATAGAGTATTTAGATATTACCATGATTATTTTTTGGAATTTATTATATATGATATTCTTATCTAATAAAATAAAAATGATGATCATCAAGATCACTTAATAATTTTAATAAATAAACTAGGGAAGGATACACTATATGTCAAATTTAAAAAGTGTTAATTTTGGATGGAAATGGTTTAATTTTTGGGTCAAATAATATCAGGAGAGGGTATATCAGTAGATCTATAAAAGAAAGAGGCTATTGAATGTTATCCTATACTATTGAGTCAAAAGTTTTACTTATTACTTTTCTATTCCTTTTGTTTTCGAAATCATGAACTCCTTATTAAATAATTTATTACTAAATATTTTATGTCCAAAGTATTTTTAGAATGTTTTTAGAAAACATATAATTTGATCATACATATAATTAGTTCTAAAGTATTCGTGAATATAAAATTACATCCTTTATTATGATTATCATAATGAGTACGAATCTGATAAAAATAAGATTCACCTTATTAGATTAAAGCTACGAATTTTTGTCTTGTCTTTAAACTGATAAATTATTTGTTTAATTATAATGATATCTAAACCAATAAAAATTGGATTCAAACTCATAAAGATTATCGTAACTACTTTTCTAAATAAATACATTAGATTGACGAAGATTAAATTCTGAATACGAAAAAAATAATTTCTATCATAATGGAACATTTTTTACACTGTGATGGTAAAATTCAATACAACATTGGGAAATCAGTTACCAAAGAGTCATTGAAGTTCCATCTTTCCATGCTATTGCAACAAACTTGGATAAATATGATAGTTGGGAAGGAAATATGAGCGTTGAGAATTTTTCTATAAATACCTAGTCATTTAAAGAGTTTGGAGAATAAACACTACTAATGATTTTATGATTTTGATATTGTGTGAGATCTCTACAATTTTTCAATATTGCGAACAAATTATTCTTAGAATTTTTAATTATTTAGTGTATTGTTTTTCTAATGTAATCCATGACTGGGTTGTTTTCTTTTGAACCTTCACAATCTTTTTGCATCTAATATGTGGTTACAATTGAGGGATTGTGGGTATAACAAGATAGAGAATCCAATCAATATAATTGAGGACATCCATATATTGGAAGATATATTAAATTTTATCGTCATATTAAGGGTTTTCCTTGATAAGGAATGACACACTTGATTTTAAGTATAAAACAAGGGATACCTTTAGCCAAGGTTTGTGGTGACCTCACTCTTAAGGTTATTAGATATCTATTCTTTTTAAAAATATATAATCCATTATTATAATTTTTTCTATTTTTATACTTTTTTCTAACAAGTATTTTAATTATTCAATGAATGTATGTTTTAGTTTTACCATAAAGACACTAAATATGATAAACACAATCTATGATGTTAATCAGATCTTCTATGAAACTAATTTATCCTGATTTAATCATACCCAATCTATATACAATCTATTTAAATTGTTGTATTAGAATCTTATCTGATTACAATTATTTCATTTTGAAATAATCATCATATAAACTAATATATCAAAATATTTTTCGATTATGACGATTTGTTAATTAGACTAGGGTCCATGTCTGAATATGATATTTTAACATAAAGTGGTCTGTGAATTAGATTGGTTTAAAATTTTCTAAAATAATTTTTTTAAACTACAATTCACCCCTCTTGTAATTTATCCATATAGAATACATTATTTTGATCCTAATATATATATATATTTCATATTGATATCCAACAATTGGTATTAGAGTAGGATTACCCTTCTCAAATACTTTTTTTTTAATTTTTATATATTTTACTTTTTTAAGTATATTTAATTTTATTATAATTTTTTTTGTTTATAAAAATTTATTATACTAATGTGTATTATTTAAAATAATTGTTTGTACCTATTTTTGATAGATGACAAGACATAATATCGGATCTATTGATAATATCAATCCCAACAGAACACCAATTTTTATGGTAATGACTATGAATACTAGAAGGATAAATAAATAATTGTATAATCAAAACAAGAGTTAATAACCAAGTGATGTTAACTAGATAATACAAAATCTCTGATAAGGATGTTACTACTTTTATAAATTAATATAAGCAATATCATCTACTTAACTAAAAATTTAGGAATAAACCATTATTCTTAGTGAATAGAAGAATATATAGTCAAATTTAATCATGTGAAACATCAAATATTATTTAGAAAAAGTTAAAATTTACTCCCTTCAGAACATAAATGGTTATGGAAACTAGGAGAGTTATGTTAAGAGATGACTATCATGCTTTTGAGTTCTTACTAGGAGAATCAGTATCAAAAATGCATTAATGATTTATGAATATCATAAAAATAATACAATAAATTGGTGATAAAGGATTAGATGATGATATAATTATTGAGAAGATAATATATATCATTCCCAATGAATGATAGTCTAAGAGAACCACTGTTGAAAAAACAAGGAAGGTTAGTAATATAACACTAGATGATCTTATGAGAACCATGATGTAATATGTGAGTAGATTAAAAAGATATGAAGAGAAAGATAAGAAAAAGAATTAAGGTGATTATTTCAATACTACTATAAATCCTAATAAAGTCCAATCTATCTAGAAGGTTGTAAATCAACTAAAAAGAATAAAGTTTCAATAAAATCAGACTCATGTTCATGAGAAAATTCTAAAAGTGAACTAGCTAATCTTGCTCAGAGTATGAACAAGATAGTTGGTAAAAATTATTTTCAATATTGATATAAGAATGGTAACAAGGATAAGAATGAAAATAAATATTTGGAACTTACTTGTTATGAGTGTAAGCAAGTTAAAAATATCAGACACTATTGTTCAAAGTTAAAAAGAAAAGATAGAAAATAAATACATTCTGATAGGAATTATAAAACATATTGTATGTCAAAAGGAAATAAATTATTTAAATCTAATGAATATTGGAGTGAAATTGTAGGAGATTCATAAAAAAACCCTCTAATAATAATAGTTCCATATAGAGGTACATGGGTATTTTTTTCCAGAGTACCTAAAGAAAATATTTGTCTTGTGAACAAGGTACGCACCGCTGAGAACCTTATAAATTTATATTTAATTGAAAATTATTTTGAACTTGATATTGTGGAAATGTTTAAATATTAGTATGAAGAATCTTCCTCAACATAGGATAATACTCTTTCTTATTATGGATAAGTATCTCATTTTCAAAAAATTTAGAAATTGAAAATTGTAAAGTTATAGAAAAACTTGATAAAGATTATTATAGAATAAAATTTTTAAAAAAGAAGTATTAGATATTTCTAAATATCTCTATAAATGTATTTTCAATAAATATATCATTTCTAAAGATTTATAAAAAGTGATATTTGAAAAATATAGTTTACAAACTAGTTTTGATAAACTCAATTCCCAATCTTACACTAAAGAAGATAAGGATTTATTTGTAAAACTTAAGTCTAAAATTTCTTCCCTAATGAAACTATTATAAAACTTTAAAACTAGTAAAGAAAATTTTGAAAAAATGTAAAAACAATTATGACCTCGTGGTACTAATTATGGAATGGGGTTTACTCATAAAAACCTATTTTTAATAATCATTATTTTATTCTAAAGAGTGAACCCTTTTTCACCAAATGAAAAAGTGTTGGAAATTGGAAGAAGAATTGTTCACATAATAAAATAAAATTCATTGGTTTTCACACAGCCTATTTTCAAAACAAATTTGGATTCCAAAAGTTTTGTTTGCTGGATTTTCCGGGCCCAAGAAGGTTTGGGTAGCCAAAGCCTAATGTTTTTGTTTTCAGGAAAATAAATAAAGCACCAACTTCATGAATACTTGGTACATGGATAGGGGGTGTTCTAGACCTATGACTAGACATAAATATGTCTTTGAAATATCATTAAGATAAAAGGTGGAAAAGGTAACTTTACAGATATTGATCAATGATATATTATTGGTATAGGTAATATAATTCTTCTTGGAAAATATTTAATTTCAAATGTTTTATTTGTTAATGGTCTTAAGAACAACCTTATAAGAATAATTCAATTATGTTATGAAGTTTAAATTATGAATTTTATAAATGATAAATGTGTAACACAAAATTCCAAGTATGAATATGTTATTTCTTCAAACCAGCATGATAATGTTTACACTCTTAACATAGAAGACCTTAGGAGCAAATACTTACCTTTCCTTAGTGAAATGGAAGATAAATAATGGTTATGGAATATAAGGTAAGGAAATTGTAACCTTAGAATCTTATGTAAGTTGAATAAGAAAATACTTGTTATTAATAAATCAGTACATAGATTTGATTCTTCAAAATTTTGTAACCACTGTTAATACATTAATAAAAACAAGTAAAGTTTTAAATCTATTAGTAATGTATCAAATACTAATGATTTATAGTTAGTGCACATGAATTTATTTTTCCCAATAAAAAATAGGAGTATTAGAGGAAAATACATTGTATATGTCTTGGTTGGTGATTACACCAGATATACTTGGGTCTTTTATCTTGCAAAAAAATCTAAATCTTTTTTTATTTTAAAACATTTATATCCAATATAAAAAATGAGAAAAACATTTACTTGATTTCTACTCAAAGTGATCATGGTGGAGAATTTTTAAATTCTGATTTTGAAACATTTCATAGTAAAAAATGTATGGAACCTAACTTTTCAGCTCTTAGAACCCCTCAACAAAATGGTGTTGTTTAAACAAGAATCTATATTTTTCATGAAATAATGAAAACCATGTGGAGTGAATAATCAATTGATAAATTTTTTTTTGGGATGAAGTAGTTAGTACAACCTATTATACTATAAATCAAGATTTAATTCTAACTTTTCTTAATAAAACTCTTTATGAGTTGTGGACTAGTAAAAAACCAAAACATTCTTATTTCAGTGTTTTCAGATGCAAAGTATTAATCCTTAATATTAAATATAACTTACACATCTTTTCACCCAAATCTATTGAAGTAATATTTTTAGTTAACTCCACAACTTGTAAGAAATATATAGTTTTTAATAAAAATTATTATACTATTAAGGAAATAGTACATGTCAATTTTTTTTGAAACTGACCCTTTTGTTTTTAAACAACCCCAACCAAAATCCTCATATGTGTTTTGAAAAACATATTTTCATCCCAAGTTAAAAAATTATTCTAATAAGGAAATAACATCCTAAATAGTTTCTAAAGTATTTATTTAAGAATATTATCTACCTTATGTTGATGAACAGGTTTCAAAAAAACCGAAGAAGTCATTTTTTTATTTTAAGAATCCTAGCGATAATATCATTAGTTATTTTCATCAACCAGTTAGTACTAGAAGTTATTTAAGAAATTAAATATAACATATTCCTTTACTTTATCCTTTTGAACCTAATAATCCTAATGGGGCTTTAGTTGATGAGTACTGGATCAAGGTTATACAAGATGAACTAAATAAATTTGAAAATAACAATATATGGACATTAGTTGAATGACCTAAAAAAACTTCTATAATTAGAGTAAAATGGGGTTTTAGAAACAAATATGATGAAAATGGAATAATTATTTGAAATAAATCAAGAATTATTGCTATGGATTATAATCATCAAGAAAGAATAAACTTCTAAGAAACCTATGCACTGATATCTAGATTAGAATCTATTCATATCCTACTAGACATTAAAAACATTATTTAATTTAAAACATTTTCAAATAGTTGTGAAGTGTTAATTCCTTAATGGATATGGTTAGGAGGAAATTTATGTTGAACAAACCCCAGGTTTTGAAAATAAAAAACATCCTAAATACATTTATGAACATACAAAAGTTTTATATGGCCTTTAACAAGCCCCTATATCTTCGTATTATAGGTCAATAAGATTTGTTTTACAAAACAATTATTTTAATGGAAGATATAATCCAACTATTTTCATAAAGAATGTTAATAAAAGAATTATAATTGTTCAAATATATGTTGATGACATTATATTCAGATCAAATCAACAATCCACAATAGATTCATTTGTGGATCTTTAAAAATATGATTTTGAGATAATTATGATGGACGAGTTAACAAACTTTTTAGGTTTTCAAATTTCTCAAAAACCGAAGGAATATATGTATCTAAAAATAATTATATTAAATATATTCTTAAAAAGTGTGGATATTATAACACTAAAATTATTAGTGCTCCCATTAGTACCTCTAATATTTTTTATCTTGATGAGGCTCAGAAACTGGTTGATCAAAAGAATTTTAGAGGTATGATATGAAGCCTGCTTTATTTAACAAGTCACCTAGACATAATGATTTCAGTATGATTATGTGAAAGATATCAAGATAATATTAAGGAATCCCATATTAAAGCTGTAAAATGAATTTTTTATTATCTAAAGGGAAGTATCAATATTGGATTTTTTCTATTATTCTGGAAATTATTTTGAACTAAAAATATTTTCGGATACTAAATTTGGGGGTTTTTTGAATGGATAGAAAAAATAAGTCAAGAAAATTTCATTTCTTAAGAGACTCATTAGTTTCTTGGTCTTATAAGAAATAACACTTGGTAGCACTTTCCACTCCTGGAGCCAAATATATGGCAGATTGATGTTGTTATGCTCATATTTTGCGGATGCAACACACACCCAGTAACTATGGCATTATTTTAACTAAAACTAAAATAATATGTGATAACACTAGTACCACTACCTTAAGTATGAACCTTTAAATCAATCCTATAAAAACAAAAATATATTAGGAGTCAATTTTTTAGGGATCACACACTTAAAGGAGATATTATTTTATAATTCATCAGAATGCAAGAATAACTTGTTGAAATTTTTACAAAAGCTTTACCTTATGATAGATTTGAAAAGAATAAATAGAAGTTATGAATGATCAATTTAAAATGATACGTAATATAGACTTCTTTTTTACCTATATTCTTATATTATGTTTCTTATCTTCATAGAAGGAATACATATGTTTATTTTTTTCAACAACTTTTAGCTTTTTAATTTTTTTAGTTTTCTTAAGAAACTTTATCGTAATGGGTTTTTCAGACTCATATTCATTTTCAAAATTTTCAGAGTTAGTTTTCTTAATATGATAATTTGACTTAGAACATATTAAAAACTTTATAGAGTCATGTTTTCTAAAAAATTTTGGATTCAAAATATTTTTGTAATGAGTGTTTATTTCTAAAATATCAAATTCTGTTTTATTTCTCCAAACTAATTAATTTTTTATTTCAAAACCATTATATTTATTTTTTATATTAAAAATATCATATTCATTACTTTAAAACTATTGTAAATAAAATAGTTTACAAAATTCAAGAAGAAAATCCTTATCATACTGATAAGTCTTTCCAACTCTGAAAGGTATTCTTCTTATCTTTTAACATTTATAATATTTCATTACATTAATTATTATTTTTATAATTTATTTTAGATTTCATAATTTTTTTTCATAATTTTTTGTATTCACATTAAAAATGATCAAGTGTTTTAAAACATCAAGATTTAAATTTATTTAGTCTTCTTTGGATCAATCATAACTGTCAGATCAGATAATATCTAATCTCAATCGTTGGATTTTTTATAGAATATGAATCATCTCTTCTATTTCCTATATAAGGGGGGACCCCATGTCCCACATATGATATTTCAAATTTCTCATTTCAACTTGCTTCCACCTTCAAAATGTTTCAATACGAATGTTATAATCCCTAGTTTCCTCTCCAAATATGATGCTTTTAGTTAAGGATTTAGATGAGTTGTTCATATTCAGGGAAAGGTTAGTTGAGAAAACCTTTTATGATAAGTATGATTATATCTTAAGTAAATTTATTGAATTTAAAGGATGAGAATATTTATATGTAGAAAAAGATGATGAGGATTAGGATTTAGTGATTCTTGATTTCATCTGAGAATTCTATATATTAGTAAAGTTTTTCATTGAGGAGGGAAAACAAAAAGACTTTTTCATAATTAATTTAAAGTTTATCAAATGAATTATAGAAAGGATGAAATTTTTCTTGAAATATCATTGGATGAAGAAGCATATTTTCCTTCTCATAAGTTTCCTAATAGTCTTGGTTATTTTAATAATATGAAATTAGAGGATTCATTATTTCATCATTATGAGAAAGTTAGGAAATTTCATCACCTAACAGTAAATAATTAGATTGTTTCATCGTGGAAGCAAAGTTTCTTGATACCAATAAAAGAGGATCATGAAACATTAAATTTCACTGATGTTTTTTATTTTGGATTTCCATGTGAACATGATAAAGATAGATCTCATCAGATACATATTTCTTACCATCAAAAAATTAAATTCTAGTTCCCTTAAGTCTTAGATCATTATGTTTTTAGAAGTGATAACACAGTTTATGATAAAGTGTATAAAGTTATTCAATATTTAAAAAAATTAAAATCCAAATAAGATGAAAATTATTTTAATTAGTGATGATAATATGAAAATAATGAAGGTCAGTTTTAATGAAGAATCAATTTTTTTTTTAAAAATCTTGTGGTACTACTCCGAAAGCATAATCTTTTAAGATACCAATGAAAAGTTCCCAAAAAAAGAAGAAGAAATTCAATCAGTGTGAGCAAGAAAGGAAAATGAAAGAAACATCTTCTAAGCCTCATAAATTTAATAAACAAAATTCTATAATAAATAATGTTTCTAAAGAGTGGAGAAATAAAAAGGAAGAGAGGAAAAAAGGAGATCCTCAAATTGGATTAGATATAACAAAGGCTCTAGCTATAATAATTCACGATGGAAAAGTTTTTGAAAAAAATAAAATAAAAAGAAGAAAAAGAAGAAGATATTAGAAGATATTTTATGTGACAAGTTGATGAATGGTGTGGAATCATCCTCATAAAACATTATTTTACCTTCATCTCATATCAATAAAGTAATTATTGATACCAGTATATCTTTTCAAGAGACCATAGTTTTCTATGTTGAATATGCCTTTATCATAAACAAGGGAAAGGAAAACATTGGTGATGAATCGATACATCTTCAAGGTGAAGAAAAATAATCAGAATCAGTACTAGTTGGTAAGGTTGATTTAAGAATCAAATATTAACTCCATGAATAGTTCATAAATGAAATGGAAGAACGTACTGTAGGAATTGATGTTTCATCCAAACTATAGAAGGATTAGAATAAGAAAGCATATATAATGATTAGATTGTTAAGGAAGAAGTCCTAGATGATGGAAATGGTGAAGATGAAGAAAATTATGATGAGTATGAAGAAGATGAAGACGATAAAGATCAAAATTATTAGGATGAAAATGTTGATGATGAAAATAAATAGAATGATAAAGATGTTCAATCTAATAAGATTTATTTAAGAACATTACAAGCATATTCAATGAAACAATCTTCAATTTTTGATCAAAAAGAGAAATCTGATAGTCTAGATAAGGAAATACTTTTATCAAAGAAAGATGTTAAATCCTCATCCAATAAGATTGAGAAAGATCATAACTCAAAAATAAAAGGTAATATAGATGATAATGATGATGATGAAATCAATTAAAATTTTTTATGGAAAATGAGTCGGAGATATATTTTTTAAATATGAGTCATAGAAATGTGTCAAAGGAAAGGGAAAACAAATGGAAATTGGAACTATCCATCCTCAACTTCCAGATATTGAGATATACTATTACATGAATATGATTACAATTCAAGGAGTTCATTTCACTGTTCAAGATTTATAGAAAATATAATGAACTATTCCTTATTTCCCAAGATTATAAGCAAAGGATGACTTGATCAATGAAAATCAAATTCAAAAACTAGATTAAATAAATGTTATGATAGATAGCGTGATATGAAATGAAGATGATATTAAAGTCCTTAATGAAAGTTCATAGGATTATAAAAAGCAATTCAATAAAATTGTGAAGTGGTCTCACAAAATTGATTTTGAAGTCAAGACACATGAAGAAAATCTTCAAGAGATGAAAAATATTATGGATGAATCTGAAAAATCATTCAATGAGTTATGTAAAGTCATGTAAGATAGGGTGATTTTTTTGGATTATTTCAATAATAAAATTGATATCAAAACCCAGTAAATAAAAGAAAAAATATAAAGATGAAACCCATGCAGACAGAGAATTCAAGACACAATGTTTACGATGATGAAATCATTAGTCTGAAAAATAATAAAGAGTGTATAGAATAAAGGCTCTAAATTTAAGAAGAGAAAATTTAGGTCCAAGATGAAACAATTGATAACTTCAAAGAAGGAAGGAAAGAGTCCAAGAAAATGAAGACTATTGTGAGATCATTGATGAAGAAAAAATATTGAAATTTTTTATCTTTTGAACTCTTGTTGTAATTATATTTTGAGAACTCTTTTTTAATGAATGAATTCTTCATACAAATATGATTGTTTAAATGTTTTCCCAATTATGATTGGTTTCATATTCATTCATATTTTTTTATGGAAGATTAATTAGTTCATTAATTTGTTTCGTATAGTTATTTTGATAACCCTTTTCTTATATTTCAATACTTTTCCCCATTCCTTTTTGAAAATCACAAATGGGAAGATGTTTTAATTTTGGGGGATAAATTATTCAATGGGAGATAAATTACATTAAGGGGGATAATATGATCATTAGGGAGAATTCTTATCCCAAGGGGGAGTTATACATTTTCATCATTGTATTCAGATGAGTTATTAACTCAGAGAGAGATAAGGTTTAAAGTTTATACTCTAAATACTAATTAAAAAAAGATACTGGAAAGTATGTTTTTAAAAGTCATTTTATTTGAGTTTTGTGGTTTGTGCTTTCCAAAAGGGGTGATATTATTGAGTAAAAAATTTTATTTATTACTTTTCCATTACATTTTTAAATAAAAAATATCATTCTTAAACAATTGATTACTAACTCTATTATGTCCAAAGTGTTTTTAGAATGTTTTTTAGAAAATATATACTTTTATCATACTTCAAATTAGTTATAATGTACTCTTTTATATAAACTTACATCATTCATTATGATTATCTTAATTATTATATATCTGATAAAAATTTGATTCACCTTATCAGAACATATTTAAGACTTTTTTACTTATCTTTGTATTGACAAAGTGTTTTTACTCAAACTGATATCATAACTGATAAACATCATATTAACACTCATAATGATTATCATAATGACATTTGTAAAGAAGCCTATCAGATTGAAAAAGTTTATATTCTAAATATGGGAAAATATTGTTTACTATAATGGAACAGTTTCACAGTATGATGGTTTAATTCAATTAAATGTTGAATAACAAGTTATAAAAGATCCATTAAAGCGACAAATTTATAAGTCCTTGCAAAAAACTAAGAAAAATATGATCGTTGGGAAGGAAATATGACCATTTAGAATTCTCTTATAAATACCTGTTCATTCAAGAATTTTGGATAAGACACATTGCAAATTCTTTACTGATTTTCTTACTATGCAAGAGCTCTAAAATTTTTCCAAACCATGAGAAGCTTATTCTTAGACTTTTGCAATTGTTTAGAGTCTTCTTGTTATAAATGAATCATTGACTAAGTTATTTTATTTAGAACCTTTGTATATTGTTTTTGAGTCCAATATATGATTACGATAGAGGGCTTGCGAGGATAGCAAGATAGATACTATGATCAATAAGATCAAGGGATTTTAGGGATATGAATATAGATTAAATCTGATTATTATATCGAGGGATTTCCTTACTGAGGAATAACAGAATTTCTTGTAAGTATAAAGTAAGGGAATCTTTTAGCCAAGGTTTGTGGCTTCCTTACTCTTAAGGTTAAATAAGATCTTTTATTTTTAAATAGCTATAAGTCATTCTTATTTTGTTTCTATTGTTATATTTATTTCTTATATGTATTTTAATTCCTCTATGCATGAATGTTTTAGTTTTATCGTAATGTCACTGAATACGATAAACACAACCTGTGCTATTAATTGGATATTCTATGAAACCAATTTATTCTGATTTAATCGCACCCACTCTATTTACTATATATTTACATTGTTATAATAGAATATTATGTGATTATGATTATTTTATTATAATATTATAAACTTATACTCAGATATTTTGAAATCATTTATGATTATGATTATTTTTTAATCTGACTGAGCGAAAAATATGAATATGATATTATTACTTAAATAGGTATGGGATTTTTATTATTTTAAATTATTTTAAACAAACTTTTTTAAACTAAAATTCACCCTTCTTGTAATTTATTCATCTAGAATACATTCTCTCAGTCCTAATATCAATATATCTCATATTGGAATCCAATACAGACCAACCAAAATGACTGAGATCCGTAGTTTTCTTGGTTTTGTTAGATATTATCAATATTTTATGGAGAATTTCTCATGATTATCTATTGCTTAGATGAAGTTAATTTGGAAGGGAGCCAAGATACTTTGGATAGATGAATGTGAGGAAAATTTCTAGGAACTGAAGATAAGATTAGTTAGCACACCTATGCTTTTATTAACCTATAGTGGACAATGTTTTATAATATATAATGATTTATCCATGACGGTATTGAGATGTATTAATATAAATAATTATGTGGTTATAACTTATGCCTCATGAAAAATAAATATTCAAGAGAAAAATTACCTAATTAATTATTTGAAGTTAGCAGTAGTAATTTTTTCATTAAAGATATGGTGGAATTATCTTTATAGTGAAAAGTGTGACATATGTACTGATCATAGAAGATTAAAGTATATATTCAGAAAGAAGGAGTTTAATATACACCAAAGATAATGGTTAAATATGATTAAATATTATGATTTCCCAATACTTTACAACCCTTGGAAAGCGAATCAGGTGGATGATACTTTGAGTGGAAATGATCATGCTAGCTTATCCATGATGAGTAATATAAAAGATCCAATATTTCAATAAATTCAAATGATATATTTAGAAATCTTAAAGGAAGGGTAAAAATATTATATTTTGGAATTTAATATTCAAACATCTATATAAGTGACGATTAAAGAGGAAAGTAAAGAAGATACAGATATACAAAAGAAGGTTATAAATATTCCGGATTTTAACCTCGATCATGATGGAATGATAAGGTTCAAGAATCATGTATGCATTCCATCTATAACAGATTTGAAGGAGTTATTAGATAAAGTTAATAGTTTTCTATTCTTTAATCATCTGGGAAGTATGAAGAAGTATAGATATTTAAAAGTGTTTTTTTGGTGGGATGGAATGAAGAGAGATATCATAGTGTTTGTATCTCAGTTCTTGGTATGTTAGCAAGTTAAGTATGAAAGAAAAAATTGTAAGGGGATATTAGATCCATTACCCATATAATAAAATAAATGGGAATACACCCCCAAAGATTTTTTAATTGGACTCCCCAAAATGTATTAAGTGAATATTTCTATATGGGTTGTAGTCAATCACCTTAAAAAGATAGCACATTTCATCACTATTAGATAATATATCTATTTGAATCATTCTTCCAGGATACACAATAAGGAAGTGGTAAGGTTAGATGGAGTACCACATTCCATTGTGTCTGATTGGGATTTGAGGTTTACCTCAAAGATCCAGAAAAGTCTTCAACAAGATCTTGATATAGAATTGAGTTTCATCACTTTTTATCATCCTTAGTTAGATGGTTAGTCTGATAGAATAATTAAAATCATAGATTATTTTTTGAGATCTTTTTATTTCTATTTCAAAGGTGGTTGGTATCAATACCTTCTTCTAGTTGAGTATTTTTACAATAAATGTATGGACACAGGCTTAAACATTACTTAATATTGATTTTTGATCAAGAATTTAATTTCCTTCACATTGAGTATTTTTTTTAGAGTTTTAGAGAAATATTATATAACTAATACACTACATATTAAATATTAAAAAGTAGACACTTATATTCTATCCAATTTTTTTCACCAAAAATAAAAATCCTTAAAAAACAAGAATTCTTTTCATTATAAAAATCTTTCTAAATTATTCCTTTATTTTACCATTATTTATACCCTATGAAAAAAATTTTAGATACATGGGATGAGAATAATAATATCAGTAAGGGATATAAAATAAGGAAAGAAAACATTAGTCCATGAATACATACAAATCAATGAAACCATAATTTTTACTCATTAAACATAATCGCTTTAACATAACTCTTGAAATCATAATATTTATGAATAACTCATTGAAATAATAAAACATAATGGTAACTTGTGGAATTCATATCATACTTACACTGTAGCTATCACAACCACATAGGGAGTAACCTTCATGGTTACGTTTGGAATGCCCATCACTATATATTCTGTATATATTTTAGGAGAAACCTTAACTTTTAAATCCATCACGTTACCCAATGCATTGGAGAGATATCACGAGCTCAACCAACCTAGGTTCATCACAGAAAAATCTATATACATAAGTAATTCCCAAGAACTATAATATAATCATAACACATGAACAAAAATAAAGGAAAAATAACATTTACACATTGAAATAATAAGGCATCATTTTAAGATATTGATATAATCAATCCATTATAAAACCATTTTCAAAACTAGAATACCTAAAAAAGTAATATGGTATTTACTTTTCTTTTTAAAAATTACAACTTGTAGAGGAATCCAGATATCAAATAATGCGTGTGGCTGCAAAAATGCCATTGTCATCATGTGTGTTAAAAAGAAACATTCCTTTTTTTTGTTTAGTAAAATGGTTTATAGAAAAAGATTAATTTTTAAAACTATTTAATTAAATTAAAAGTAAAAGGGTATAATTATACACCATATAAAATAAGCTCATATATAAATCAGAATACGCCTTAATGAAATTAGATTGAGAAGAAGTCCCTTACAAAGATAATGTCATTATATTAAGGATAAATAAATGACATAAATATGTGTGAAAAATTTAAATACATCAAATTTAAGTGGATATTTAGTTTAAAGAAATCATAGTTCATTCACACATATTCTTGGAAAAACAAAACCAATGACATTGATATTTAACTCAATGAATGGAGATTGAGTTAATATTTCTCTTACAAAGATCATTTTGTTAATAAAAGGGGTCGATTATGTGTATTCACTATAAATAAAAATAATAAAAGTATAAATACATGATATAATATTAAAATATATTTCTCACATAATAATAACACAATATAATCAAGAAGTAGAAGATGAACCCAAAGAATGTAAATTGGGTTAATAAGTCCCCTTACCTTGAATCCGACTTGTCTCATTCATTATTTATATTCATGAATCATAAAAATAGGTAAATTTATAATTTCTTGAGAAATTTTTTCATGTTTATTATTCCATTTATATCATTTATTAAAATTTTATAAAAATTACAAAATTATTTAAGTTCATATTGGTAGTTTTGTTGATATTCGGTACTTGAGTCAAAACTGAACTTGTTTGATGTAAATTGTTCATCTGGTCAATAGTACATCATATCCAAAATATTATTCATGATTTAAATATGATATATATCCATTATATATGTATTTATAGTAGTCCATAACACTGGGAGATAAGAAATGAAATTCAGATGGCAGACCATACGTATGCATGAATGCTACTTTCATTTCTTTGTAATATTAAAGGAATGAAAAATAAATTATACATAGGTATATTATAATTAAAGTATAATATATATGTTATATATGTTAAATAATTTCATTAACACCTTCTTTTATACATTCCATGTATGACATGAATGATTCATATCACTTTGAGGGGCGTTAGTCCACACTTCCTAAAATGAAATTTTCGTATTTACACATGATGGAAAACATAAAGGTATGTTGTGAATAAAAATTTCAGAAGAATAGATTAAAAATAAATATAATATCTATCATATTTATTCATTACATTTAGGTATATATTCACAGTTTAATTATGATCACGTAGAATGAATCACATCGCATCATGGAGACAGTACGTCGTACGCACGCACGAGTGACGATATCATTCACTTAATGGTTAAACGATATTGAATTGAATGGTATATTAATTATACATAATAATTATCATGTTATATTAATTATTTATATACATTATACTCCTCATTATACCCATCCAAATTAATTCTTGTAGAATAAAAAATTCCACCACGGCATTGAGACGGTAAGCCGTACGTATGCACTCATGGTGATACTACTATTCACAGGATGAATAAAAGGAGGTATAAGGTTTTAAAATAATTATAATAACATATCATAATGTAGAAGATACTTGATTTATTAATTTATTCTAGAAACAATATAAGAAGAGTAATTATAAAGAAGAAAATAATTTTGAAAGAGGTGATAAAACAAATACCTCTTTTCTGAGCATCTTCTTTTAATATTCACAAAAGGTCTCTTTATGATGGATTTATGCTCTAATTGTGGACTATAGGAAGAATATAGGGTTTTTTTAAGATTATTTTATCAGAATTTGGATGATAAAATGGGCTTGAGAGGTGTGAGTATGTGGGTAGAGGTGATGCCCTTATATAAGAGGGAGGAGTGGAGATTTATGAAAGACTTCAAATATTATTTTATTATGAATTTATTTTTTAATTATAATAGTTGCAAAGTTATATCTGGGATAATATGATTATGGGTCTAAATCCTCTCAACCAATAGGCTTTACACAATTTTAGGACATAAAATTAACCATATCTTTTATATTTAACCCTTAGAAGAAAACATTAACTCTTACCATGTCTTCTTTTATTTTCATAATATATGGTTACTATACTTACCATAAAATTAAAATAAAACTATAAGTGAATAATTAATGAAACTTTTAACACTATATTAGCTATTTAGATTAATCTTGTATTTTTAGCACTATTATATCATTCAATTAAATAGTATTTCTTTTTAAAACTCATTTATGTCAATTTTGACACTATTTAGTAATTAATTTTTTTAAAGTCAAAAAAACATTTTTCCTTAGAACCAAAGGCATTTAATCATCCATAACATGTCAAATTAATCTAAAAAAAATTTATGGAATCAAAATGATTAAATTAAATTTATTTTAATATTTATAATATCATTTATTTGAATCTTTCATTAATAAGGTAATCACTACATCATTATTGGGTCAAAAAATAAATTTTTTTATTCAACGACTAAAAATTATAAATAAAATATAATGAGAAAGGAAATAATTTTAGATTCAAAATTAATATTTATATTCAAATATATCAGTTATATATACTTATATTAAAATTGTTTTATTAAAAGATACATGTTTATGTTATATTTCCATTTTTCTTTAAATTAAATATTATAAATGGTCATTTTCACACACAAGTGGCTCCAAAATGAAAAATTTTCATCATAAAGATTCTCATGGTAGGAAATATCTCATCAAATTGGATTAGGAAAAGTTTTATTATAGTTTTATATTATTATAATATTATTTTTTACCATTATTTAGCTGATTTACCCTTTAACTATGGTAAATAGAAACAATTACGAAAGTTACTATCCATAATATTAAAAAATAAAAGGATCATATTTACATAATTTGGAACATATGATTCTAGATATGGAATCCATTTTTTTTAAATTAAAAATACATAATTGGAAAAAAATAATTTAAAATTAATTACCATTGTCAAAATGAGAAAGCAATATTTTTAAAAGTTAAAACATTACAAAAGATTAAAATCTTTTTACATTTGAATTAAATATAGAATTTATACCAAATAAATAAATTATAATAAATGATAAAAATATATTCCATTTATACTTTAAAACCATTATATAATATGATTTAACCATATAAATTATCTCAATGGAAAAGTTGATTTCAATTAAAATTTAGCATATTTTACTATTCATCAAAACATGATAGTTATCAGAAAAATATCAAAAATTCATCTAAAATAAATTTTGATGCCCTGATTCTAAATAATATATTTATTTTTTCAAATAGAACATATAAATGTGTAAAAAACTAAATTTAAAAATGGTTCACCATCAAAAGCGGGTAAAACTGCATTTTTAGAAAAATACTTCTTTTATCCGAAGAATTGAATTTGTTCTTATATCATATCTAGAAAACATATAAGATGAATTTAAAACATTAAATTGAATATATGACACATATTTTTTTTAAATAAAAATACATAAAGAGTGATATGATTTTATAAACACAATTATTCTCTATTTAAATAGGTTTCCATAAAAACACATCCTTTATATAAAATTGGTTTTTATTTCCATTTCTAGTAATTTTGTAACTAATAAATAATTATTTAAGCATGTGTAAACTATATTTTTCATAATTCAGTTGATATTATTCATTATCTCTATTCCAATAGCTAGGTTATAATGGTAACATTTAAATAATAATATTTAGTTGTTCTTTTAAGCTCGACATAGTGTATCATGTATGCTATTAAACATGATGTTTCTTTCATAAAACATGGGATGTGACATCATTACCAATTTTGGGAATTTCAACCTCTCAATTTTAAAATTTTTCTTGGTAAGTTCATTGAAAATCCCACATTGGAAAAAGAGTCGATAAAACTATTACTTTTAAAGAAAGAAAGGAAAGTAAAAAGGTCATCCAAGATAACACGTACTAAGATTCCATGTAGGAAAACATGGATATATAAGATAAACTAACCATATTATTATAATGGAGAGTGAAAGAATACATGATTTGGAGAAATTTAACAAACAAAAAAACAGAAACCGGTGATGGGTTAAATGGTCTTTGATTTCTTAGTAAGTAAAGTAAATAGAAAACATTTATGTTTTAAGGTCCTTTTTATAAATTTGAGGAATTTATTTACAATATTGACTATTAACACAAGTAAAAACACTTACTTGTCCATTAGAGTTTCATACGTTAATAAAAATCTACCACAAAATCATATTTTCTCCAAACGATGAGTATTAAAGATGACTTGGTCACACCTGAAGTGCTAAAATTGACTTCAAGGGAATAAAATAATACACAGAATATAAAATATATATTTTCCATATCATTATATATTATAATAAAAGGTTATTACTAGATCAGATAATCCCAAAAAAGAATAATCCTTTATAAAAATAAATACTACTCTTAATCTTCAAAAATGAACAAAAAATACCCAATGTTCAACAAAGAACATTAAATAAACAACCATCCTTAAAATTATTCAAAATAATTTAAAAACATTGAATCCCAAAATTTAGATGGTTTTGATCACATAATCATCCTTGATAAATCTTAACATTTATATCCAAATAATATTTACTACTCTTAAATTATCATACTTAAAATTAACTAACATATTCACATGTTCTCCATGATAGGTTAATCATTTCCATAAATAACCTAAACTTCCAAATGTCTACAATAAAAACATATATTCTTCAAAATAAAATTCAACCATTACTCATTAAATAAGATCCCATAGTATTCTATTTCCCATAGGTATAAGGTGTTCCAAAAATAGAAAACTTCTTCTAAAATAATAGTTATCACTTAATCAGAAAATCATTTTACTATTCTAAGGATATCCATTTGATAAAACATAAGTTCAGAAACAACTTATTCTTGATCCATAAAATCATTTAACTAAAAATAATAAGTCAAACTAACCAGGGAATTCACATAGTCCATTGGTAGGTGATAAAGCCTTTCCACACTTCGGTTTTGGGTTTGATTCCCGTGGCATTGTCTGACATGACGAGTTGTCACATACTCTGCATATTGTCCATTTTTAAAAACTATATAATTCTTATAAAATTCCCAAAATGAGATAAAATCTGCATAAATAAACACAACACATTTTAACCATAATGTTTATCTCATGCCTTTCATTTTTCATAAGTAATAACCCATAATTACCTCAAAAACAAATATGTCTCCAAAAATAAAGTTAATCACTAAAATTTTTTGGAACATAAAGCCTCAAAATGGGGTTTCTAATAAATTAAACTTATGATCTACCTTAAAATTATAATCCCATGATGATATCCCTAACCCTTAAGAAAACATCCTAATCTCCGAAGTTTTCTAAACCATCATTCGATACCAACTATAAGTCCCCAACCTTAAACATTAAAAGAAATATTGACTGTTTATCAATAATTTACTTTCTTTCACATTTAGGATATTTTATGTTTTAGAGTTTTATAGAATTAGGCCATAAATATTATATTACATCACAAATATTACAATGTAGACACTTCTACTCTATCCAATTTTTTTCACAATAATAAAACTCCTTAGAAAACAATAATTCAATTATTGATAAAAATATCACTGAATTATTCCTTTCTCTTACCCTTCCTTATACCCTATGAAAAACAATTTAAAAACTCAGGATGACTAAAAAATATTAGTAAGGGATATAAAATAAGGAATGAAAACAATATTCCATGAATATATACAAATCAGTGAAATAATACTTTTTACTCATAAAATATAATATCTTTAACATACCTCATGAAATAATATGATTTATGAATAACTCATAGAAATAATAAATCATAATGGTAACTTTTGGAGACCATAACATACTTAAATTGTATCTTTCACAACCACATAGGGATTACACTTCATAGTTATGTTTGGAATACACATCATAATATATTCCATAAATATATTAGGAGAAACCTTAATGTTTACCTCCTTTACATTACCCAATTCATTGGAGAGTGATCACAGGCTCACCCGCCCTCATTTTATCATAGTAACACCCATGTACATAAGTTATTCCCAAGAACCATAACATAATCATAACACATGAACAAACATAAAGGAAAAATAATGTTTCCACATTGAAATCATAAGACATTATTTCAAGATATTAATATAATAAATCCATTTTCAAACCATTTTCAATACCAAAATACCTAAAAAAATAATATGGTATTTAATTTTTTAAAAAAACATTAAGGCTTGTAGAGGAATCCAGATTACAAATAATTCTCATGGGGGTAGAAAGGTTGTTGTCACCACGTATGTTAAAAAGAAACATTACTTTTTTAGTTTAGTAAAACTCTTAGTAGAATACGTTTCTTTTTTAAAACCATTGAAATAAATTAAAAAAAATGGTATAATTATACATTGTATAAAACAAGCTCATATTTAAATCAAAATACACCTCAATGAAAGGAGATTGAGATAAAGTCCCTTAAAAAGATCATGTCATTAGATTAAGGATAAATAAATGACATAAATATATGTAAAAAATATAAATAAATCCAATATAATTGGACATTACATGTAAAACAATCAGAGTTTATTCACACATATTCTTGGAAAAACCAAACCAATGACATGAATATTTAACTCAATGAATGAATATTGAGTTAATATTTCCCTTACAAGAATAATTTTTTTAATAAAATAGACCGACTGTGTGTACTCACTATAAATACACATAAAGATATTAAAAATAAATTATAGGATATCAAAATTTATTTCTCACATAATCATAGCACGACATAATCAATAATTATAATATTAACCCAAAGAATAGAAATTGGGTTAATAAGTTTCCTTACCTCGAATCTGACTTGTCTTATTCATTATTTATATTCCTGAATAATAAACATAGGTTAATTTATACTTTATTGAGAACATTTTTCAGGTTTACTATTCCTTTAATATCATTTATTTACATGTTATACAAAATACACAATTATTTAAGTTCATACTGGTCGTTTTGTCATTATTCGGTACTTGAGTCGAAAATGAACTTATTTGATGTAAATTTTCCATGCCGTCAAAATTAAATAATCTATAGAAAATTATTCATGATTTAAATATCATATATATATATATATTATATTTATTTATAATAGTCAATAACATTATGAGATAAGAAATAAAATGCACCATTCATGGAGACGGTAGGTCGTACGTACGCATGAACACTGCTTTTATTTCTTTGTCATATTAAAGGAATGAAAAATAAATGAAACATATGTATATTATAATTACAATATAATATCTATGTAATATATGTTACATAATTTCATTAAAACCATCCTCTATATGTTCCATGTATGGCATGAAAGATTCATATCACTTTTAGGGGGTGGTAGTCCACACTTCCTCAAATGAAATTATCATATTTACACATTATGGAAAGCATAAAGGTATGTTGTAAATAAAAATTACAGAAGCATAGAGTAAAAATAAATATAATATCTATCATATTTATTCATTCCATTCATGTATATAATCATGGTTTAATTAAGATCATGTATAATGAATCACATCGAATTATGGAGACGGTATGCCGTACGCAGACACAGGCGACAATATCATTCAATTAATGGTTAAAAGGTATATAATTGAATGGTATATTTATAATAAAGTGTAATTATAATGTTATATTAATTATTTTTATCCATTATAATAATCATTATACAGATCAAATTAATTCTTGTAGAATAAAAAATTACACCACAGCGTGGAGATGATAAGCCACACACACACACACATAGTGATGTTGTTATTCGTATGATGGATAAAAAGAGGTATTAGGTTATAAAATAATTATAATAAAATATAAGAATTAATAATACAGTATATTTATTAATTTATTATGTAAATGACATAAGAATAGTAAGTATAAGAAGAAAATAATTTTAAAAGAGGTGATAAAACAAATACCTCTTTACCGAGTGTCTCCTTTTGATTTTCACAAAAGTTATCCTTAGGATGGATTTATGCCAAAATTGTGGCCTATTGAAGTATGGTAGGGATGTTGGGAGATTATTTTAGACTAATTTGGATATGTTAATGGGATTTAGAGGTGTGAGTAAGTGGGTAGATGCGATTCCCTTTTATATGGTGAAAGATGGGCACTTTATGAATGTCTTCAAATATTATTTTATTATAAATTTATTGTCGAATTATAATTGTTTCAAAGTGATATATTTCGAGGATATTATGAGTATGGGTCTAAAACCTCTCAAAAAATATGTTTTAAACAAGTTTAGGTTATAAAATTAACCTTATCTTTTAGCTTTAACCTTTAGTAAAAAACATTTACTCTTACCATATCTTCTTGTATTTTCATAATATATGGTTACTATAGTTACTATAAAATGAAAATAGAACCTAAAGTGGATAATTAATTACATTTTTAACATTATATAAGTAATTTGGACAAATATTAATTATTTAGGACAACTATATCATTTAATAAAATAGAATTTGTTTTAAAAACTCATTTATGTCAATTTTGACACTATTTAGTAATTTATTTTTGTTAAAGTCATAACAACTTGATTAATAAGAAAAAAATGAATTAAATCATCCATAAAATGTTAATTTAATCCAAATAATTCATGCAGGGCATCAAAAGTTTCAAATTAAATTTATTTTAATATTTATAATATCGTTTATTTGAATCTTTCAATAATATGGTAATCACTACATCATTATTATGTCACAAATAAATTTATTTATTTAATAACTAAAAATTATAAATAAAAAACCATGATGTAGGAAATATTTTTTATCTTTATAATGAAAATTTATTGTTAAAGAGATCAATTATATAACCCTATATTAAATTTTTTTATTAAAAAATACATGTTTATGTTATATTTCCATTTTATTAAATTAATTATTATAAAATGTCATTTTCACACCCAAGTTGCTCCCAAATTCCAAAAGTTTATCCTAAGGATGATAATGGACTAAAATATCTCATAAAATAGTATTAGTACATGTTTTAGGGTAGTTTTATATTATTATAATATTATTTTTACAGTTATTTACCTGAGTTATCCTTTAACCTTGGTAAATAAAAATAATTATTGAAGTTACTATTCATAATGTCCAAAAATAAAAGGTAACTATTTAAATAATTTATAACTTATGATTAAAAATATTTAATCAATTTTTCCAAATACACAATAAATGAATATAAGAAATTAATTTAAAATTAATTTCCATTTTCAAAAAAATAAACCAGTTTTTTAAAAAGTTAAAACATTGCAAAAGATTGCAATGGTTTTACATCTGAATTCAACATAGAATTAATACCAATGGCTTAAATTATAATAAATGATAAAAATATATTACATTTATAATTTAAAACCTTTATATAATATGATTTAACTATATAAATTATCTTGATGGGAAAAGTTGTTTTCAATTAAAATTTAGCGTATTTTCACTATTTGTTAAAACATGATAGTTATCATGAAAATAACAAAAATTCATAAAAAGTAAAATTTTATGTCAAAATTATAAGTAAAAAGTTTATTTTGTCAAATATAATATATATAGGGGTTAAAAACTAAATTTTAAAAGGGTTCTCCATCAAAATGTGGTAAAACTGCATTTTTAGAAAAAATACTTCTTTTATCTAAAAAATTAAATTTGTTCTTATATCATATATAGAAAAATATAAAATGAATTTAAAAATTAAATTTAATATATAACATATTTCTTTCATTAAATAAAAATCTAAAAATTGTGATATGATTTTCTAAACACAATTATTCTCTTTTTAAATAAGTTTACATAAAAACACATCCTTTATATTCAATTGGTTTTTATTTCAATTTCTTATAAATTTTGTAACAAATAAGTCATTATTTAAACATTTTTAAACCATATTTTCATAATTTAATTGATAATATTCATTCCATCCATTCCAACAACTTGGTTATAAAGGTAATATTTAAATAATAATATTTAGTTGTTCGTTTAAGCTCGATGTAGCATATCACGTATGCTATTGAGCATAGTGTTTCTTTCATAAAACTTTGGATTATAGAACAAAATATATCACTAAATAATTTGGGTGGATACTTATGAATCCCTATATTGAAATAAGTGTAGATATCCAACATGTTAGAGTAAAGTTGGGGAAAGAAATCTATAGAGACCTGAGGTAGATGAAGAAATGATAGTGAAGGTGAGAGCCATTCAATGGGACATCATGGTAGATAAAAGTCGATAAGAAATTTATGTTGATAATCACCAACATGATCTATAATTTTTATTTGGTTGTAAGTTGTATCTAATAATTTATCCATTGAAGAAGTTTATTAGATTTAGGAAGAAATGGAAACTAAGCCCTTGGTATATTGGTTGCATTGAAATTCCTTATCATATCGCGATGATATCCTATCAGTTGGTGCATCCACCATACCTATCTCAAGTCCATTATGTGTTCCATGTATCTCTCACGAGTAAGTATATACCTAACCCTTCAAATATATAGACCATAGAGGTCATAGAACCAGAACAAGATCTTTCTTATGAGGAAAAATCGGTAAATATTTTGGATCATATAAATAAATTTATATGAAACAAGACCACTCACTCGGTCAATGTTTTGTGGTGAAACCAATAGTTTGAGGAAGAAACATGGGAACTTGAGGATATGATGATATATAAGTATTATCATTTGATTGTATTTGAGTGACGAATTTTGAGGGTGAAATTCATTTTAAGGGGGTAGAATGTAACACCTCTAGTTTTTATGAATTATTATTTTTTGAATAAATTAATTTTCTTTGATATAATTCATTATATGAAAGAACAATTTAAGCTTATTCCACATGGAACACTGGTATATCTTGAGTTACACATTAAACTGAGTTTGAACAAAACCACTATATATTATTAATAAAGTTATTTAAAAGTGACCATTATAACATAGAAATTAAAATTAACAATATGAATAGTAATAAATATTTTTTAAATATTAATAAGGATGGTTTTATATAAAAGAAACTTATTGATAAATAATATACTTAATTTTTGATAATGTTTTTAAATGTTTCAAAAATACTATTTACTTAAAAAACGAATTTTATTCCTTTTTAAGGATTTGTTTTTCAAAATTGATGAAAATTAATTTGATAAAATAATTTTTTTTTTGAAATTATCATTTCAAAATTTTCTTAGGGTGAATTTAAGAAATTTTTCTGAAATGTTTCATTTTTTAATGAATAATGAAAAAGATTGAGTTTGAATTGAAAACCACCTTTTTATTTAATTTATTTATAATGTAAAATTATATTTTAAATTAGTTTTAAAGTAAAATTAGTTCAATTAAACATAAACTAATACATTTCAGATTATTTTAATGTATTTAATATTGAATTCTGATTTGAAAAATTTGTAATCTTTTGAACATTTTCTCTTTAAAAATCCACTTTCTCATCACATTTGCGGGATTAATTTTAAATTTAAAATTTCTACTTATATGAATTGAATTTGAAAAAATGTATTAAACCCATGGAATCATAATAATTTATATTATCTAATATAATCAACTTAATATTTTACCAAAATGAATAATAAAAATAGTAAAATTTAATCACCGTAGTTAAGGTAAAAATGCTTTTACCACGGGGTTAAAATAAAAAGATGATAGACAAAAATGACCCAAAACATGTCCAAAACCCATTTAATGGACATATGTAGATATTATACCTTTTGTTATAAATATTTTTACATTATTGGAGCATTTTTACTTTAAAAAAATTCAAGTGGAATTCTCTCTTTCATAATAATTACATGTTTTCCACTCACCTCACATATAAAAAGCCACCTTTTCTCCTCTCATATTCACACATTATAAACCTTTTGGTTTAGAAAATACTAGAAATCATAACTTCAAAAATTCCCAAATATGATACTATAGGCCTTATTTTGTATAGAAATTTAGCCAATGAATGATTTTACTGCAATCCTAAAGAGGATACCTGAAGAAGAAGTAACATTTATCAATGAGTGTTTTTGTTTTATTTATTACACCACCTAATTAAATACTTATTATACCATGATGATATAATATACATATTATATTAAATAAAATTATATGTTTTTTGGTTTATTTAATTATCTGAATCTATATCCAATTCCATCAAATGTGTTAGGAAATCATTGTTTGTGTGTACGACGGACTACCACCTCGTGAAACAATGTTGTTCATTTTACCATTAACACCTATCATAGTTGAAAATAATGATAGGTTTATTATTTATATTTTATATTTATGATATTATTATACTTATGGAAATTTTATATTGTACATACCTTTATACTTTCCATTTTGTGGGAATATGATAATGTCGCATGTTTTTACGGTGGACTACCGCCTCGTGAAGCGATGAGATTCATTTACGCTTTATATAGAAGTTATTAATGATGGATTAAATGAAAATATGTGATATATATGACATTAAAATTATTATCTAATTGTAATTAGTCATTTATCTTTCTTTCTTTCAATCCAACAAGAAAATGGAAACGACATTCATGTGTTTGTACGACCTACCATCTCCATGAGCGATGTATTTCATTTTCTATCACTAAAATTTATAGATTAATATAAGTAAATATCTGATGAATATTTATATTACATTTATACAATGTTTGGAGATTATGGAACCATGTTAAAATTAATAGGATAGAAAATATAACAAATTAAAACATTTACAAAAAACAAAGAAGTTATTACCCAAAACATAATTTTAACACAGAATGGATAATAAATGGGTAATAAAAGGTCATAAGAAAATAATACATCATATGAAAAATATAAATATTTTTCTATAATCAATGTATATTAAAATTTATTTTTTATCCATGATGTTTGAACGTGTATGATGGAAGTCAATACCCAAGGTAAGAGATTTTTTTTCTCAATTTTCTTTCTTTGAGATGTACTTTATGTTATGCACCTATATTCCTTCACAAGGTATATATATAGCCCATTTGACATGTAATATCATGAATTTATTTATCCTCATTATATTTTAAGTTCCATTTTATGCTATTCCTTCATGGAGATTATGATTTAATATTACCAAAGTGGCAATGATTTTATGTCACAATCTCATCGTTTATTGGCATTATTTAGGATTATGCTTATGATGATAACATATTATGATAAATATCTAAATAAACTCATGAATTTTATTATACCATAGTTAATCATGATATTTTCAGGTAATATTACAATTTTTCAACTATTTCTTGCTCAAAATAATGAAGAAAATGTTTTTTAGAAAATATGACTTTAACTATATCTTCAGTAAAAAATCTATTTTCTTATAAAAATATATCTTCTAAAAATGTTTTCAATTGTTTTTATTATACTGTTATTTTAAAAGAATTATTTTCCCATGTTTTACTTTTTACAAAAAATGTTTTAAAATGAATCTTCATGTAACTTTCCAAATAATACCTGTTTTGATTTTACTAAAAATATGAACAGAATCATTGTTATAAAATTTACAAATTGAAATAAATTCCCATCGTCATGAACATTACTTTATTTAAGGCTTTATTTATATGTTTTCAAAGTTACTTTCGAATAAAAATATTTTCAAATTTTTTATGTTTTAAAAATTGGTTTTCAAATTGGAAAGGATATTTTCCTTAACAAATGTTTTAAATGATTGATTAAAATAATACTCCATATAAGATGAAACCCATTGATTTTATCTATGCCTTACTAGGATATTTTCTAAGGATACCATTCTTATTCTTTCTCTGAATGGTTCTTTTATGATTATTTTTTGTGAATCCTGTTTCTCTTACATGGGTTATACCATGATAAAATGTTTATGAAACCCACTTCTTTTCATGGTTTATTCTATTATGAAATGATGATATGATTATTAAACCTATATCTTTTCTATTAGTTAAGATATAATGAAATGTTTATGAAACCCATTTCATTTCATTGGTTATGATGTGTTTAATGTTTATGATCTTATAGAACACCTAAATATGCTTTTCATTATGAGATGGGTGGAACTTATAGCTCTCTCTAAGGTATTGGGTAATGATTTATATCCCACCAGATAGAGAGGAATGGAATGGAAAGTGAACCCACATTAGTAAGGGAGTTTTTCTTCGATGATGGTCTTAGGAGTGAACCTTAACTACTATGATGGTTTGGGGAGTGAATTTATTCCAATATTATAACCTTTTCAATCATCCTTTACTAATATGGAAATTATTTTCTATGATTATGTGTACGCCAAAAATCTAAGTATTATGCCAACATTATGATCTCATGGATCATGTTATTTGATTATATTATGATTCATGTCTTACGGTTTTCCAATCTCTATGCCATGATTCAAGATTATGATCTTTGATATTAATAGTATTCTTTTCAAATGTTATGATCATATACTCATACCCTTATGCCCATTTTATGCTTATGTATATCCCGTTTTTACCCTTACAAAGAATTTAATATCACCCTTTCTTATGTTACATTTCCTTATGTTATAAATAAATTTATTATGTATGATTTTTCTAATAAGGGTTCTAGTTATGAAGAACATAGTGAGAGATGAAATAGTTCACCTATGAACCAATTGTTTATTTTTTCATGTTTCCAAAGGCACTAAATATTATAATTCTCAGGCATGTTTTTGTGTAATGTAATAAATTACTAAATAAAAATATTTAATATGTATATATGAAAAGCTTGAGTCACTATAGTAGGTGTAGAAAAAGAAGGTTGGGTGTGTCTGACCTTACCACATTGATATAAAGTTAGTGGTACACTACTGGATGCAACTGAAGGCATAGAGGAGGATCACTATTGAGAACCTCCCCCACCACTCCTACAACGATCATACCACTTTATCTTATTCCTCCATACACCACTAAAGATTCCATTAGTTGAGGAGAATGGGAAGAATAATCAACCATTCCCATTATATCCATCTCTACCATCATTTCTTAGTATACTATCTCTATATAAGTATAATTTTTTAGTATAAATACCTAAGATTAGATATCTGATAACAAACCCTATAGGTACTTTTGATTCTTGCGACGGTTATTATTTAATACATCTGGAGAAAAATAAATAAGCTCTGTGAACCAATTGGTGTATACCGACGCTGAACAATCTTTCAGATGTAAGGAGAGGAAATCCAGATACTTCACCATCATCATCAAATCTGGAAAATACTTCTGAAAGAAGAGGGTATTGAAACCCTTCCAGTCCAATCCCACATGTCTATCCTCCAGCACCATGGAATCCCAATATCACTTATTAGGACCCTCAAGTATGAATTCCACACAATTCACCTTGATATTCTTAGGTGTGCCTTGGAATTTAAAGATCAGATTAATAATTTACCACCGATACTCTGCCTCTTGAGGTTTATTTAAACTCTAAAAGGATAGTGGATTATCATGTATGAATTATCATGATCAATTTATTTTTCTTATAACTCTTGTATGTACCTCAAAAACTACATATAGCACTTGTGGTACATTTTGGTCAACATCATGAACTGGCTACATGATAGCCTCGATAAGATTATTATCTTGAGGAAGATTACCTTGAGGATAATTTTCTAACCTTCCTAAGGATTCCATGTAAGAAATATCAATGGAAAACCACTATATAATGAAATATATTAAATGATCAAGAAACAAGATAATCTCAGTTTAAGCTAGAAAACCATAAGAAAAAAAACCAAGATTATAATTAGAATCTTAGAACATGAGACCTACATCCCAACATCCCATAGTAAGTTGAGTCTCATCACAACAATAATTGGCCAGGATGTCACTGAATCCTACCTCCCATGTTCCAAAAATCCTATATCCATTATACTGACTTCTTGAAAATGAACACCACCTCCTCTAATACCAAACTGTGATGATCCCGACCTATATACCCTCTTAAACTAATACCCGAATCGAACCTTCACATACCTAAAGGGAGATCCCAATCCCCACAGGCTGGTGACTAACACTCGTGCATCATAAAAAACTATATGTAATGTTTTTTACAACATAAAGTAGAAATCATGACATAAATATATACATACATGATGGGGATAAACATTAAAAGAGTAAACAAGAAATATATTTCATATCAAAAAAGAAATAGAAGAAATAATATGACTCAAAATTAGCTAAAATATATCCAAGGTACAAGTGAAATAACAAATGATAGCTAAAATTGAAACAAATACTCCATGTGATAACATGGGAAAACTCCCACTATCTCACCACCAGCTACCCAAAAATAGCTGGAAGAAACCTATTTGCCTCATTGTGATGCCTTTCCATTCCCTACATCAAAATACATAAAAATGTATACACACCACCGAAGGGGTGTGCGAGTTGTGAGCTAAAAAAGAACAATAAGATCCCACCTAGGTGTTTCATATCAATTATATATATAACAATATAAAATATTTCTCATTGTTAAAGAAAACAAGGCATGATAATTAGTTAAATAGTTTTTATATCAAAATCATGGTAAAAAATTTACCCATTTTCCAAATTTCAAAATAATCCAGGTAAAATTATTTCAAATCATTTCAAATATATAAAACAAATAGAAGAAAAGCACGTATTTCATATCATATAAAATTCAAATCAGTGAAAACCAAATAATAGTTAACATAACCCCAAGGGTCACAACAGTTCATGATATCTAGGAAACTCGTACCCAAACATATAAAATCACATGCATCAATTCTATTGATATATACATTGAATCTAGAGTGTAGAGGACCACCTCAGCAATTGATCTTATAAATATCATCTAGAAATTCCCTAGAAAAATTGTCCTAGGGAGTATAGGTACACCCCTTGAGTGAACCCTTAGAAAATATCAAATAATGAGGCATATTAATACCCCTTACACCTAAGTACATAAGGATTACAATTTCATATATTTGAAAAACACTTTCATAAAAACCATTATTTGAAATCCATTTCATAAATCCATTTCCCAATACTTTGAAAAATATATTTTTTTACCAAAAGAATGAGAAAACCATATTTTCTAAAAAACGTGTTTCCACACACATAATTAAATCATTTCAATTCATTTATAAAATAACTTATAAAACTAGATAAATATTGTTCATTCAATATAGGCTAAAGATAGAACCACCTACCTCAATCTTGGGATGCACGCTCCTGTAATGGGATCCACCAACACAGAAGAGAGCAAATAAAACTAAAAAGGCCCCCAAGAAACTCTCATGCCATACCAAAACCAACACAATAGCCATTCTCTAGAAGAATATCATAGAAAAGACCGATAATGACATATTAGAACCACATAGAATATCAATAGATGAATGAAATGATCCAGAAGGATCATAGATCCCCAAAATCACCATGGAGAGATCCTAGGTCTTGAGAGGGAAGGAAAAAATGAATGAAAATAAAATCAATATTGCAATGCATAAAAACATATAGGTTTTGAACACCACACGACATGAATTCTGGTTTCATGATGTGAAATTCATGAAACCCATATACACCAAAAAAGGTGTCTCCATGGATAAAAAAACAATGATTGACCATTTCACGATGTGAACCAGTCTCATGACATGTAATATTTTTATGAACTAAGTTAGTTTATGTAATCATCTCAAAAAGTGATTTATGTCATGCAACCATTTTATGACTTAAAATAATTTAGCAGGAAGAGTTTACAGAAATAATCCGAAAAATATACAAGTCAACCATAACTCGAAAGGAAATCCTCTTAGGCCTTTCCATATTTATACCTAGACTCTATTGATTATAAAAAATTCAAATCCTCAAACTTTATGTAATTTTCCCTAGAAAAAGTCTCTCCATCCTCAAAATCTGTAAAACACACCAAAACAAAGAGGGAAACAAAAAAAGTGATGATAAATACCTAAAAGTGGGTAACGAGATGTTACATCACCATTTCTAAAAAATTCTAGTATGAAAATATAGTGTATGAAATAATGTAATAAACATGGGTATTAATTAATAAATTAATACCTCTCATGTATTAAGCCAACTAACCCTTAACCTCTATATTGAAACCTAGGGTTATACAAACCACCTTCAGCACCATGATAGATATCTCTTTCTATAGGTGAATCCTCCTGCATCAAGACATATCAAGTTAGTGGAAGATTTTATTACCAATGATCAATGAAACATATAGTATCATAAAAAAGTCCTTTCCCTATAAAAAAATTATTTCACCCTTAGGAATCTAGAAAATATCACACTTACGAATCCATCAGATATCACCCTCAAGAATTTGGTGACTATACAATTTACCCTTATAAAGACCATTCCCATGAACCTTACCCTCATTTTTCACATTTGGTTCCTATCCACACCAAATTCAAATATACGTCTTGTCAAATTAATATCTCAAGGGTCATGAACCATCCATCCCTTAGGCATAAATCATAATAGAAAACATTTAAAATAGAATTCTATAAAATAGTTCATATGACCAGACACCAAGAAAATAATTATGTCATCATAAGTCATAATCGTAAATTCATCAAATTTATAATTTATCATTTAACCCTAAGGTCGTTATCATGACCGTATATCCAAATATCATCAAGTAATCACAATAAGATGATACACATCAATTAAAAAATTTTATTCTTGGTTGTTTTATCTCATGAAGTCATTATAATTCACCTGCTATGAAAATTCATAATATTTATCCAATAATCAAACCAATTTCCCAAACCTCTCTATGATCTATGTTCAAAATGAACTAGTATCAATAAGTTCAAATGTTGCAACACCTATGGGTTGGGCCTAAGTCTTAGTCTAAATTCCAATGGATCCCATAGGATCTAATGGGTGGTCTAATAATGTGTCACCTATCATATAGAGAATTATCCATTTACATAGGTTGCACAGAGAGTGTGCTAATGTGATCACACTTACTTCATATACTAGGATAATCAAAGATTAATTTTAGGGAGTTATTCTATACCAACTCCCTCAAATCACAGTAGGTGTAGACAAATCTCAGTGACTGAGTTAAAACTGGGCTCCTCTTTCTACCCCTTCAATGAATACAATAAAACCATCAATAAAATATTGATCCTGTCATCTATCCAAACTGGGTTTTCTATAAGATAAGAACTATGTGGAGAGAGGGAGGGGAAGTAATGAAGGATTTCCTTAAACTCTTAAAATGGAATACCAAGTTCCAATGGAGTGTGCTTATGGATCATAGAGGAACTCTCACATGTCTCCACTAGAATGATTATAGATCAAGAGGGATTTAAATAAATTTTTTCAAAAAAAACCATGACTGATGTAGGTTTTTAGAATAGGTTGGGCATAGAAAATACATGATTTTAATATGAATTTAACATCATGAATCAATTAATTCAAATATATGATGAAAAATCATTGCATATAATTAAAAATAAAGAAAAAGAGATTTTACACTATAAATCCTTTTTTATGTCGTAAAGTTTCAACTTACCGATTTCCCCGACGAACATATGGAATGTAAAGGTTTACATAGTTTACCTAGAAAATTTATGTTCTAAATAGGTAATTAATAGTGTAATTTGTTTTCATACATAATCATCCCACTCTTCCTACTGCACCTCGATAACTCTTGACCCAAGATTCCCAACCCTTGTTTACCAAGCACCAAACGAAAAACAAACAGAATCAACAAAGATGACCAAATATTAAAGAGAGATATACCTAAAAAAATTGATCTTAAAACCTCCCCGTCATATAACATCCCATCTCTGATATGTTCCAAGAATCCCTATTGGTTATCCAAAAACAAGTCTTTCCACTGTGTGTCTTATTTTTCCACTGTACTCACACCATAGGCGTGGTCTTTCATTGTAGAATCTTCTCACCAAGAACCACAACAAAAATAAGATTCTTATCAATGGACACATCCATATCAATATTGACATCATCAATGTCTATCACATGATAAGGGTCATGATGATATATATAGAGCTATGACATGTGAACCACATCATGCATAGGTCCATAGTTCTATGGAATGGCTAAAAAGAATTCCAATGGACCCAACCTTTATACAATCTCAAACAAACTAAAAATATTTTTTCTAGATTCCATTATTTTTTGATATGACATTGAACCTGCCGAGGAAACACTGGAATGAAAATATGTTGAACAACCTAAAACTCTAGAGGTTATCTCTGATGTCTAGTGTATGATTTCTACTAGCTCAGTGTGGTTACCAACCTCTTCCTGATCAACGAAACCTGATCATCAATATCCTACATGAGACTTGGTTTAACAAGAATAGACTCACCATCCTCTTACCACTAAAGATATAAATTGAATTACCTTACATACAAATATTTTAAGGAACCCATTTAGATCAATTCCTAGAATCTTTTATTATAAGAAAACCCCACAAGTGTTATACGCTATGCCCCAAAACTACCAAAATCCAAGAAACAATAATATAACATATCCTCTAGAATTTGAATCACCTTATTGTATTGGATATCATTTTGAGGATGATAGGTTATACTCATGAGAACCATCAATCCCAAAGAATTTTTTAGTCCACACCATAATCGACCTATAAAATGAGGATCTCAATTAAAATTGATACTCCTTAAAACATTATACAAAGGAACTAATTTCCACATATAAAGACTACCCAAATCATAAATGGTGAAGGTATCCCTAATAGGAAATATATGGAATAAATTTTTTAGTTGATCTACGATCACCCATACTATATCATTCTTGTGGGGTGTCCTGGGAAATCCTTTCATAACATCCATGGTGAAATCATCCCATTTAAATTCTAAAATTTCCAGAGGATGTAATATCCCACAAGGCTTATGATGCTCGAACTTCAACTATTTATAGGTGAAACATTTTACCATGAATCCCACTATCTCACTTTTCATCTATATCAACTAGTACTATGTATGGATATCACAATACATCTTTGTTAGACGTGGATGTACCACCCATTTCGAAGCATGAAACGATCTCATAAACTCCTCTTAAAAACCATAAAAACCCATACAAGGCCATAGAAAACAAGAACATTGATGCTTCCAAGAGACCATACTGAGGGTAGATCACCACAATATAAGTTTTCCCTAAGAGTGAATCCCGCCATATTAGGTAAATACTCCACATTGTTCCAGTCAAGAGGCATGGGTATAACAGATAATAAATTTAGACCTAACCATCCTCGAGATTCCTAAACATTTATAATCATGTATGCAAAGAGTATCATCAGCCTCCACTCATGGTAAAACTACCAAACATACTCTTTATACATATTTTGGATCAAGGAATTTAAAAAAACATTTCCTGTAAGACTGTTCAGGGTCAAAATACTACAGATACTCGACCCACCTCCTCTATCGATGATTCAGGTCTTGCAGAGAAAAGATGTACACGAGGCTCTTATGGAATTTTTACATCACTAAATCATCACCCAAAATATAGTAATGCTAATATCATAGGGTGTGTACCAATACAAATAACTCCAGATCATGAGTAAAATAATTCCTCTCATCTGGTCTCAGTTTTCTGGAGCCATTAGAAACCGATCGGTCCTCTTGCATCAGAAAAAATCTATGTTTAACATTGGACGTGTTACAATAAATAGTATACTCATTACCCAATTAAGTGAAGGTGAGAATCAAGGATGAGGTTAACCTCATCTTTATCTCTTGAAAATATCTCTCAAAAGCATCTAACCAAATAAACTTCACCCCTTTATTGGTCAAACTAGAAACTAATGATTCTAAATGAGAGAAGTTATGGATGACTACTAGCATTGGAAAACTCATCCATATAATTCACCAAATGCTTCTATATATGATCTTGGAGTGTAGAGCTCTCTACAAGCTTCTATTTTACTGGTCATGGAGACTAAAAAGAGTTACAAATCAAAAAGTTATCTCCATTTGAAGTCAGGCTGCTGGAAATGGCCATCTGGGACGATTTTGGGGAAAAGTATGGTTTTGCACGCAAGAAGTGAAATCTTGCGCGCAAGAATGACAATTTTGCGTGCAAGAAGTGAAATATTGTGCTCAATAATAGATTTTTTTTTCATGAATGTACATAATCATTCATGCAATAGGGAAATATTGCATGTAAAATGTCCCGCAAACCTTTTACGAGACCAATGAGATGTCATCTTCTACCTATGCTACCCGAAAAATGTCTAAGGAAGGTGCTGTCAATTTTTGAGAGGTGCATGCAAGAGGAGCATCCACACGTAAGATTCTTCCATGCCAAAGGTGATGTCAAACTCCCCTTTGTGTGTGCGCCCACTATAGGTTTCACAGAAAACAACTTGCATGTGTTGATGTTTACATGCACCACCTCGTGAGGAAAAAAACTTGCACACATGGAATCTTACGTACAACCACTCTCGGGTTCGCTGATAAATACAAGTGCATCCCCCACTCCTCGAGGGAGCCTCTTCGGAGGTCGGTTGTCACTCTAATAAGTGTAAGACCGCCTATTTCGTGCCTGCACGGAAGAATGGAACCCTTCATGCGAGATCTTTTACGACATGTCCCATATGGGTCTGCTTTCACGTGAGCCCACAATGGTTTGATCCTCACCTGATATATTTTCTTCCCAAGTCATGTGCACACTAGATTCCATGTTTTCGCGCAAAACATCTAATTATGCACGCAGAACTTCAAATCTTGTGTGCAAAACATCCAATCTTTCATGCAAGTCTTCATTAATGCGCGCAACAGTACCAAGGAACTAAATCTTGCACGCACCTATGCCGCACATTCCGATCTTGCGCACAGCCCATCCTATGCGTATTCCATATTACACGCAATGGTTCTAAGGCCTATGCCTTCTGGTCCATACCACGGGGGATGCACCCCCAAACCCCCGCTTGGGGTCAGTGTCGGGCTGCGGTCCCGGGTCTCCAGACCGGTCCCTTCGCTACCGTCACTGACCCCCATGAAAAATGGAGAGTCACACCAAGAAATTTTCAGGCCTGGACGTCGGGAATTTCCATTGTGACCTTATGCATACCCACCTTCCACCTATGGAATACCATGATTTGAGATACTCCTCCATACACCATTAAGCACCTTGATTCGACATATTCCTCTTGGTTTGTTTCCCATGTTGTGAGTTGAGATTCTCATCATCAATTACCCGAGTACCTTGAGTCGAACCATTCCTCAAGTAATTCAACCAAACCCCATCGCTTGGCTCATATACTAGGTTGAACCAGAAAGGGAATCCCTTGCATAAGTCCTAACACCATCCTTTGTTAGTGCCTTATTCCAATAGTCTTCATTACAAGACTATAAACTATAGTAATCCCTATGTTTCAAACATAGGATGCCTCTTACTCAATATAAGAGATGCCTTGTGAACCAAGAATTAGATGCCAAAAGTCCAATATACATGAATATAAACTGTAGTGCACCCTATGTTCCAAACATAGGATGCCTCTTTCTCCAAGAAAGAGATGCCTTATGCTCCAAGCATGAGATTCCAATAGTCCTATCTACATGACTATAAACCTTAGTGCTTTCTATGTGCCAAACATAGGATCCCTCTTACTCCAAACAAGATATTCCTTGTACAGAAGCATAAGATTCCTAATTCCGTGATTACAGTGGCGTAATTTCAAGAGTGTTGGAATCTGTTCAAACATTCCATCACTCCACCTAATGCATTATGAGTCCTTCATTCTGATCTTCATCCATTTCCATGTCTGAAGGCTCCCCCTAACAGCCTGGCCCCTTACCGCATCGGCTCACCTACTGTCCTGTGCCAACGCCTCGAAAGTCATAGGATGACACTTTGAGTCAGGTCCTGTGTTTTGAACAAGGTCAACAGTTGATCCTTATTTTTTTCCCTATTCCAGGCTAACACGATGTGGATGCTATTTTTCGAACATGGTCAACATTTATCCTCCATCGTCACACCACCCTCACCACATTCCGAATACTGGGCATGTGATTCACACTTTTCATCTCCCTTTGTTCGGATTAATTCCAACTCCCTTGGAGTTATCCCGCTTATGCACTAGTGCAAGGGTGTTGGCCCCAATTATATGCTTTAACCCACCAGTGATTTGGGATTCCCTCATGGACGAACATGAGGAAGACATTACGAGCAGCTACCTTGCGTAATCCCCATTCACCATTGCTTCTCCATAGTGGTACCCAAGAAGCTACCTTGCATAAGCCCCATTCACCACTTCCACCCCATGGAGGCACCAAGGTAGCTTCTTTACGTAAGCCCCATTCACCATTTCCACTCTATAGAGGCACTTGAGCAACTACCTTGTGTAATCTTCATTCACCATTACCGCTCCGTAGTGGCACCTAGGTAGCTACCTTGCATAAGCCCCATTCACCATTACTGCTCTGTAGCAGCTCCTGAGCAGCTTCCTTGCGTATGCCCCATCCACTATTGCAGCTCCATAGAGGCACCAGGTCAACCAACATAGTGTAAGCCCCTAGAATTCTTTGTAGGATGGAGCATCCCTGCTCCTCTCTTCCTGGGTGTCAAATCCCCCTCCCACTGGGCTTTGTCACCACCCAGGCCTGAAACTTGGAGTAAGTCCCAATCTTCATCACCTCGGGTTACTAACCAGGCATAAGCCCCTATTTCCTCTTTGGACCGCTAACCACACATAAGAACCAATTCCACTTCCCACAGATGCACCTTCCGCAACCTGATCGTTTGGTCTTTGATACCTCTTGTTTCTCACACCAAGCATGACTAACATAGGCTTAGAGAAAACATCGACCATGACATTATATATGGGAAGATTAGAGCATAAGCCTCAAACACTCGTCTTAACTATGAGGTCATTGATCCCTGCCAAGGCAAGGTACGTAGGAAGCCTCCCTGAGGTTCAAGCCCACCATCCATTGGTCCCGACCATCTTTACGTCGGTTCACCAGACCCAACCTGAACTATGAGGTCATTGATCCTTGCTAAGGCGAGGTACGTAGGAAGCCTCCCTTAGGTTCAATCCCACCACCCATTGGTCGTTCCGACCATCTTCACATCAGTTCACCATCCCCACTTGAACTACATGGTCTTTGATCCTTTCCAACATAAGGTAAGTAGGAAGCCTCCCTAAGGATTAATCCCACCACCCATTGGTTCTAACCCCCTTCATGGAAGTTCCCACTCCCACTGAACTACATGGTATTTGATCCTTGTCTCTTAAACAAGGTATGTAGGAAGCCTCTATGAGGTTCAACCCCATCGAATGGTATATCACTGTGACCCCATTCTGCGGTAAGCCATTGTGACCCCATCCAGCGGTATGCTGTTGTGACCCCATCCTGCAGTAAGTTGTTGTGACCCCATCTAGAGGTAAGCCATTGTGACCCCATCCAATGGTAAGTCGTTGTCCCCCCCAATCGACGGTAAGCCGAATTCAGATGAACTACATAGAATTTGATTTCCTACCACGAGGATACATAGGAAGCTTCTTTGAGGTTTAAACCTATCACTCATGACTCATCCTGATCTAACTCTCAATCCCATGTGTTACTGGAAGATCATGCCCCAACCTATATGTTCTATTTCCTCTGGATCCTATCCATGCATCAATTCTCATGGGCCTCCTCCTCAGGTGTCCCATCATCCCACCAAACAACATGAATTTTGATTCCCTACGACAGGGATGCGTAGGAAGTATCTTCAAGGCCCAATCCCAACATCACCGTCGTCCTTACGTCGATTCATCTCATTTTACATCCACTTCATTAAACTCTCCATCATACATCTTGATTCTTACCCGGTCCACTAAATCCTAGTGGGATCATGTCATCCACCGACCTCATTACTCCCAGTAGTGCCTAGCCCACAATCCACGTGTAAGCCCCAACATGTATCTGGGTCATTATCCTTTGTGTACACTTCGATTCATCACCCCTTAAAACTACATGGGTTTTGATCTCTGTAATCTGTATAGGGTACGTAGGAAACCTCCCTGAGGTTCAATCACAACCAATGTTAAACCCCGTTGTTCCCCATTCTGGGGTGCAATCTCCCTGATCCGCCCTCAATGGTGTTTGGATCATTCATTATGATGTGACTTCTCCCCTCCATGGTACGCACCACCTCAGATCCGTCCTCATTGTGTGTTTTGATCCATCCATCTTCTAGGTGTTCCCTCCTTGGGATGTACCCGTCCGATCCATCTCTATGGGACATTCTGATCAACCTCATTCCGTCTCCACAAGATTCTAAACTCGCGACATACCACATGTAAAACATGGGAAGCTGAGGAAAACCTCAGAGACATGCCTCTGACATAAGATACCCCACAACTGATGTGGGATGCCTTAGGTTATTTACCCTTGAGATTCCCTATTTTGAGGAAGAACACATGTTCTCTTATGTCTATGCATCCAAAGATGCCCTGACATGCCTGATGTTACTGTCTACTCCATCCTAATGTTGCTTCCCTGACCAAACACCTTGGAATGTCTCGATAGAAGCAGTGTAATTAACCAGCATCCATGAAGATATGGCACCACAAACGATATTCATGAACCACAACTTAATCTATAAGGGAGACTCGGATTAGGTGATAAGTTTTGAGGAGGAATCCCCAGAAGGAATAACTGACATCCCATCATCCTGTTTTGATCAAGGATCAAACATCCTTGAACAAGAAATGGATTCCGCTCGCCTTTGGAAAGTAGGAATTCGGGGCAATGAAAATGCGCCTTACTTCCTCGAACAAGATGGACACGTGCACCCTGAAGAAAGCGTCGAAAACAATGATGCATAAATAATAACCTAACAGGCCAAGAAAAATATGAATCTCAATGAAATTCTTGGGGTTTTCCCAAGATAGCACTACTGAAAACTTCTATGGTCCAACTGCCACTCCAACCTATGAGATAACATTTCCTAAGTAGTGCAATTAATTAATCTTGAAACTATATTTGGATATCTTGGTCTAAATTCAACTCTCACTAAATGTACTCAAGATTATTTCCGGATTTTGGTTAAAATAATATATATATTAGGGGCACATTATGATTTTGTGGAAAAAACTATCCAAAAATATCCAGAAAAGGATGTAAGATATAATTTATCATGAACATGAATACTGCAGGTGTGTACTTCATAACAAATGACATTACAATGAACTCATACAAGAATTACCTTCTCCTAAAATTAGAACATGGTATGTCTGATGATATCATCCTCAAGTGATGATACCCTAACATCAAGTCAATCTTAAAGAAAATCTAGGACCCTTCTAGTTGATTGAAGAGAACATCTATGTGTGGAAGGAGTAAACAGTTTCTAACTATATCCAGTTTAGTCTCTAATAATACACACATAAGTGAAAGGTTATATGAACCTTCTTGGAAAATAGTAGGGGGAAACCCATGAATAAGTAATAGGAAGCATGAATCCTTTAGCATCCAAATATTTTAAATTAACTTTCAACTCATGAAGCTCTGTTGGTTCCATTATATAAGGTGGGATAAAAACTGGATTATCCCTTAGAACCAACTCAATCGAGAACTTTATCTCCCACTCTGGTAGAAATTTGGAGAACATTTAAGGAAAATTATCTTGAAAAGGGTTCATCACTGGTAGAATAGTATCCTAAAACATCTCACAATTATCCAGAAAAAGTCTCACCAACTAGGCTATGAAAAAATCTAATATACATTGAATTAATCTTGTATGACCTACATGATTAACCCACTCTCCATGGTGAGTATAAATACTATCTTTTTGAGGTATAAAGGTAATTATTCACTAATAATAGTTGATATGATACTGGTATAGAACTAACAAATACATACCAAGAATAAAATTAAAACCAGTCATTTCTAATATAAATAAACCCTAAAAAAATGTTTCCCACCACTTTCTAGAGAACAGTCCTTGTATCATTTTATATCCTATGATTTCACACCCAGTGTTTTTTCGATAAACATAACACCACTCATGATCACTATAAACATACCGACACCATTATCAAATTTGGAATAAAACAGGAATGTGATGATTTTGTATAAAAAACCCAATAAGTGGTTGATAGTACATGATTTTCACCTTTGATGGTAGATGGTACGGCTTTAGACTACTCTAATTAGACTATATGGTGTGAAATTAACTTACCCATCTACCCTGGGCTTCAGTCCGAATCCCTTATGTTTTTTCCTTTGGATGACACTGCCACTCCGGAGCTGGGTTACCACATACCCTATATTAGTATAAAAATCATATATAACTCTATATACCAATCTATTGATGGATAATTGAGTGCTTCCCAAACTCATGTGTCTATCCTGATCTCCTGACACTGCTCTTCTATGAAATGTTCCTATAGATCCTTTGATGATAACCCAACATACCATAGGCACACCATTCCTCTTAGGGGGTAAGGACAGTGTAGTTTCTTGTGTCCCACCTTTCTTTACTAAATGCACTACATCGAACCACATTCCTGAGGTAGAAATCCATCCACTAGATACGCTACCCACTACTTCTCTAGAGAAGACTATTATAGAGGGAATTTTTAACACCAGAAGAAGAGCACACAAATCACCTTACTGAAGTTTTTTGGCCACTATATAGGTCCACAATTATATTTTCTTCAATGATGATCACTCGACTAATCACATACGAAAGTATACTCTAGAGAAATATGTTGACCTATGAAAAGATATCATAGAAAAACCCTTCCTAGAAATTCCTTTCCCTATAGACCTCATTAGACACCATGAATGGAACAATAAATTATTTGTTTGTGAAGTATCAAAAATAGTATATCACTAACATGATTGACGATGTCAAGTGTATGAACTCATGATCCTTATCATCCCTCAATGACTATGAATAGAAGTGTCTTAGGAAATTCACCTTGATAACCTTATAATATAGCTTCTATTTATAAAAAACATTCTCAAGAATGTCCCACTAATGCTTGGATGGTCCTCAGTGAATTTAAGAATTAAGTTTCACCATTCTATATATGGGTGTCTATGGGTGATTTTATGATAATATTGATAGAAATAATCTTGAAAATAGCTTCCCAGGGGCCACACTCCCTAGTGAATGTAAGAATATGCTAAAGAAGTAACTCCTTATTTAGTTCAGACATCGAAGGTACAATGAAAATAGTCTCCCTCTTCATAGATCGCATGACCCTCAAAAATCTATCATGAATTTTATCATCCATATAATTATCTAGATCTATAATAAGTTTCAACATATTTGGATTATAAGTGTGATTATTTCTCCTATCATGGTGCTTGATAAAAAGGTGATAAGGATCCATTTTCTCTATAAATACCAATGCACTCCTTATAAAATGGGTTATAAAATAAGACCAACCTCAATAGGTGACATTAATAGAGAACCAATGAATCTAATTTCTTCCATATTTGGCTTAATAAGTGAATTGGTATAACATATTAGTTTTTTTCATCTCTTTTATCAAGTATGTCATGGGATTTCATTTCATCATTTATATGGGTGGACATTTCACATGTAATAAATGTATCCCTAGAATGAATGATGTATGTAAAAATGTATCCCTATTTTATTATCATGATTCATATATAGTCATCTCATTTTATTCAAGATCACAATTAAAAATATAAATAAACAATAAAATCACATAAATATTGAATCACTCAAGGTGAAATAACATCAACCATAATCTGCTAGAAACATGAACAATGATCCAATCCCTAAGAACTTGGATTTTACCCCCCAAATGGGTTAACAACTCCCATTGATGAGATAATTACCAGGTCTTGACACATCATAGTCACCTTTATTCCTTTCCATAATGGTAAATCTAAAGAAAATAAAAATTATTCTTTGATACCACTTTGTAACTTCCCCATCCTGATACTACCTCATGTGACTGAGGCAGGTTTGCTGCATGAATTCAGGCATGCCTCTCTGTATGCTAGAGGATTCAATCTAACAGTGAGGTTTTTAGAAATACAGTGGAAAGACTATACCCTAGATAATAATTTTTAATAATAATTAAAATAACAACTTCTTTGTGGAAAAAATATATCTAATCAAACATGCAACTCATGCTAAAAAAGGAACAAGATGAACAGTCCAAATAGATAGAAAATTATGTAATGTCAGGCTGAAATTTATCTAAATTTTATACTATATGTCATAACAATAAAAGTAATTGATGAAAAGATAAAATAATATAAATATCCTAGTCTCAAACCCCATGTCGGTCCCATCTCCATGCTCCAACCCATCCAGTATGAAGCAATCAACAATATGTCCCCTTTCCCTAATCCAATCCTACATCAATGAAATATATCTGGGTACCAAATAGTGGAATATCTAGGGTTAGAGTATAAAATAGTATATTGAATCCATCAGGTATAAAAAAATCTATTATGAGAATATAATTCATGTAATAATGCGAGAAAAAAGGGTCTTAATTAATAAATTATTACTATTCATGTATAAAACCTGCTGACCATCAAGGTCCAGGTTGACACATGGGCTCAACCAAAACTACTTTGGTACTAGGTCAGATATATCAACCTAAGGGTGGATCCTCTTACTTCAAGATAGATCATCCAATTTGATGGAAAATTTTCATTTTATGGACAAATCCCAAAATAGTATCATGTAAAAAAGTTTAAGCCTTGTAAAAAACAATCTGAAATCCAAGAAATATCATCCATAAGAATCCAAAAAATCTCACCCTCGTGAATATATTACCTATGGAATTTAACCTTAGGTGGACCAAACCCATGCACCTTACCCTATCGTGTTACATTTTCTGCCTATCCTCACCCAACTCAAACACAAGTCTTGTCAAAACAGGAACTCAAGGTTAATTTAACATTCAAACCTCTAACATTAATCACAACAAAAACTATCTCAAACAAAATTATAGGAAATAGTTCACATGACCAAGACCAATCAAACAATAATTTCCTTATAAATAAAAATGTTAAATTCATCCAATTTACTATATATCATTTAACTCTAAGGTCATTATCATGCCATTATAACCAAAAATCATCATGTAAACATTCCATGATGATACACAACAATTGGGAAATTTTAGTGTAGTTGATTTTATCTCAAGAAATAAAAATAATTCACATGTTGTGCTAATTCATAATATTAATCAAACAATAAAACCAATTTAAAAAATTTATTTGTTATCTATGTTCAAACCAACCAAGTATCAACAAGGTGAAAGGATGTAACACCTATCAAGTGGTCGTATGTTTCAGTCTCAATGACAATGGATTTGATAGGATCAAATGGGAAGTTTAAGAATGTGTAACTCACCAAACATGGAATTATCAAATTACTTAGGACATGTTCATTATGCTCTGGAATGATCACACTTATTTTATATACTAGGATAATGAAAATAGACTTTAGGTAGTTATCTAGATAACCTACCTCAATAAAGAGTAGGCAAAAACAACTATTAGTGACTGAGGTAATGCTAGGTTCCTCCTTTCTTCCCTATAATGAAAACTAGAAAAATGTTTGTATAGACTTGATCTAGTAGCCATCCTAACTGGGTTCTATGTATCACTACTTGAAATAAGCTTATTTTCGACGAGATCCCGTCGCAAATGGGCTTTTGCGATGGGGGTCCGTCACAAATGACCCGTTGCGGTAAATGGCGTCGCAACTAACATTATTTGTGACGGTCCCATCGCTAAAAATTTTATTAGCGACGAGAATAATTCCTGTCGCAAATACTAATTGATATATATTAAAAAACATTAAATAAGGTTATTGCGATGGGTCCATCCCAAATAACATTTGCGGTGGGCGACTAATCCCGTCGCAAAAAATTTTAAGAAAATAAAAAAGAAATAGTGAATTGCAACGGGCCCGTCGCAATTTCCTATTGCAACGGGCCCGTCGCAATTTCCTATTGCGATGGGCAAATATTCCCATCACAAAAAATTTTAAAAAAAATAAAAAAATAGGTAATTGCGACAAGCCCGTCGCAATGGCCTATTGCGACAAGATAATCATCCTGTCGCAAATGTGTATAAAGAAAATTAAAATATTAATAAGAAAATTTAATTAATATTATAATAGTAATAATACAATTATAAATCATTTAGATATTAAAACATAAAAAAATTCAAATATTTAAAAAAGTATAATTAAATTAAAATATTTAAAAATATAAATATATATAGAAAAAGTTAATATTATAAAATATGACTAATATTATTAATCATATTAAAATTGTAATATAAATAATATTATATTATATAATAATAATAATAAAAATATACCGAATTCATATTATTATAAATAAATAAATAATTATAATTTTAATTAAAATTTTTGAAACTTTTTATGTATTAAAAATACTGAAAATAATATTACTAAAATAAATAGAAAATAAAAATATGAAAATTATCAACATTTTCAAAAAGAAATATAAACAAATAATAAATTACTAAGGTTTTTGGGTTATTAATAAAATAAAAAAACATTAAAATAAATACCAATAATAAATTATAAAGTATTAAAAATAAATAGATATTAAATAATACAATATTGACACCAGTATAAGAGAGACGAAAACTCTGAATAGAAAAAATTTCTTATTTTAAATTTAAAAACTTTATAACATCTAAACAATAACTAATCTGATGGAGGATGGGGAGGGGGGATCTACTAGTGGAGGAAACTCCATCCCTAAGGCACGAGTGAGTCGGTGCATGTACTCCATCTGCTCTAGTAGCTGCTGCTGCTACTGACTTATCTGCTCCTCGTACACCTACTACTGTCGTCAGCGCTCCTCCTCATGATGCTGCTACTGCCAACGCATCTCCTCATGATCCTTTTGGAGACTCTCTATCAACTCAGTCTGAGATCGCAACCGATCATCATACTGTGTAGCAGAAGAAGATGCACGAGCTCCTCTCGGCGTGGACGCTGACATCGCAGCACTGCCATAATAATCTCCAGGAGTCAGTCGAGATCCAATACTAACTACTCGGCCCTTCTTGAAGGCATATTGGGTTGCCTGCATCCATGTCGCCTCATCAAATTGATGGACATTGGTCTGATCTGATGCCTCAGACTGACCCTCAGGCCTGGTCTGTGACGATGCGGTCTCATATGACTCATGTAGTTGCAATTTAAAATTAAAATTGTTAATATATTATATGCAGTTAATTTTTAAACATTAAAACAAATAATACTGACCACGATGTGACGTTGGCGATCACCTATGAGCTCCCCAGTAGCTGTATCACTGTACATCCTCCGATATACGTCGTACTCTGTAATATCGGGCTACTCGATAACCTATAAGAATATAAAATAAACTGTTAATATTTAAAGTTATATAAAATATTTATAAAAAATGTACATACCAAATGCTGTCTATAAGTACTGAAAGTACGACTCCCAGCTCGATGAGTCACCTCCTATCTCCCCCAATTCTGCCTCCCCACCGATGATCTCCTCTGAAAGCCATCACTCAACCAGTGTGCACATAATCCATCCCATACGTGGGATGAAATGTACTCTGGTTGGTTTGCTCTACATAACTTGTCAAAATCTGACACTCCTGCTTTCTTCATGGAATCTCTTCTTAAATTGTGCAAAAACTAACAAAAGCGATCACACATGACCACCTCCCATGCCTTATGGATGGCTTCACGCTTGGTATCCTCGATCAGATACCATAAACTGTACAAATTATTCAAAATATCATGTTATAAATGAAATAAATTTCAAAATAAAAATTATTTATTTACATACGTACCAACCAATGGCCGAACATGGCCTGCTGCACATCAACGGGAATATGCTCCCATGTCGTCCATGGTTGAGAAAAATAGTTGCGCAAAATAGCACTGCCCTGTCGGACTGCTATATGCGGAAAACTGTAAAAAACAATAATCAAACATTTATTATGTAAATAGATTAATAAAATCTTAGTAAAATGCACAGGTTATCAAACCATTGGGAGCATGGATCGAACCCTAGACGTGGACATCACTTGGGGATGGGGTCAGGAATCATCAGTCATGCAAGACCGCACCCCCTCCGCGTACCCCCTGAAGCACCTGCAGGCTGAGGGTCAGGTGCCAGCAACTCGTCCGCATCGAAAGATAGGTCAACATTCTCCAACTCACGAAACATGTCCTCGTCCATCTGAAATAGAAAACGAATATTATTAGCAAAAAATTGATAATTATTATTATATATACATATATATTAGTTATGATTATATAAAACTAAGATTGAATTGTATCAATGTTCAGCTTCATCATCATCTTCATATCTGTCAATTTAATCTTCATATTCCTCTTCAATATCATCAATATCCATTTGAGTTCCAGTTGCTTCATCTCTTACCATTTCAAATTCATTTGTGATGTCATTAACATCATCATCACCACTGACTCTTAATTGAGGGGTGTCGTCATCAATACTCATGTCTCTTTGTAACAAAGATTGATTTTGAGTACTCTCTTTAAAAACATCAATTCCTTGCACTTCAGTGAAAGCACATTCACTTTGAATAAAATAATTGTCTCGAATTTTCATTTTTATTATGCTCTACCAATCAGTCAAATCTCTTGACATAGCACAATACTTTGCATAATAAACTTGATGTGCATGTTGAACTAGTAAGAATGATTCATTTACTGCAAGAACACTTTTACATTTAATATCGATGATTCCATGAGTTGGATGAACACGCACGCCTCTCTCAGTATCCAACCACCGACATTTGAACATCGTTATGTAATGTTGTACTAGATAACAGAGTTCAATGATTTCATCAAGAATGCCATAAAAGTCAACTTCATTTTCTCTATTATGAGATCCTCTCAAGAAAACTCCACTGTACATTGTTTATTTTGATTCCCCATATGCATGTGTATGAAATCAAAAACCATTCAACAAAATGTTTCCATGAATCACCATTGGACGGATAATTCAAGCTTTTACTGGTTGAAATATTCGTTTTGTGCCATGACATCAATGTCGCTGTATTATTAGACATGAATAAACGCTGAAGTCTGGATGTAAGAGGAAAATATCTCAACTATTTTACAGGAATCAAGCCAGACTTCCCATGTTGAGCTTCTTTATACATCGATTGCCCACAAGTGGGACAACTATCCAACAACTCATTTTCCCTAGAATATAAAATTCAATAATTTGAACATGCATTAATCTTCTGACAACTATGTCCTAAATTCCGAACCAGCCTCTTACTCTCATAGTAATTTGCAAGAAAAACATTTCCTTTGGGTAACATTGTTTTAACCAAAGAAAATATTTGATCAAAAAACGTGTTTGACATTCCATTATCTGATTTGATGGCCATAAAATTTTTAACTGCTTCTAATTTTCTTATCTTGCAACCAGGATATAACGCATCCTCAATAGACCTCAACAACACATAAAATTCAGAGTGTGTCAATGCTAAGAAAGTCTCCACACCCTCAATAAATACTCGATTTAAACCAGAACCATTGTATTTCTACGTTGATTTATCCATATTTGGTCATCTAATAATGACTGTTGCCGACCTCATTGTTCCATATTTTTCTATAAAATATAAAATCATTACTGGTTTTGAATAATTTGTTAGAAAAAACACTATCAAAAAGAGAGGATATCTAATTACAACTACTTCTTAATAATTACTGATATTTACTGATAGTTATTTGTAATTATTATTATATGATTAACATTTATAAAAAAATAATATTAATATTATCAACCAAGCAAGGAAAATTATAGAGTTTACATTAGAAACGACTAACGCGAACTTTTTATTGGGATAGACTTAAAAATTGACCCTTTAAGAATTGAACATATTAAGAATAGAGCAAAACCTGTTACGAATAATGATAATTTTAATATTTTATAAATTTTTTATTATTTTAATAATACTAATATTGTTTTTTCCATTAATATTAATTATATAATAATAACATTATTACATTTTTAGTATTTTTTATTATTAATATTAAAATAAAATAATTTTATATATTATGTTACAATTCTCTTTTCATCTGTGTGTTTAACATTCTGTATCCACATGTAATATTTGCATTCACTTTCACCTCTCTATTGGTGACTAGGTTGATAATTTTGAAAATGAAATCCAATATTACATGTGGAGACAAACGTTTTCTTAAAACCAATACAAAGATGAAAAGATAACTGAGAAAGATACTGATCACGAAAGTTTTTTCCAACTAGCTAATTATTACTAATTATTTTTAATTATTACTAATTATACCTAATTATTACTAATTATTACTAATTATTAGTAATTGTTACTAATTGTTGGTAATTATTACTAATTATTGGTAATTATTACTAATTATTGGTAATTATTACTAATTATTAGTAATTATTGCTAATTATTGCTAATTATTCCTAATTATTGCTAATTATTGCTAATTATTGGTAATTATTCCTAATTATTGCTAATTATTCCTAATTATTCCTAATTATTGCTAATTATTGGTAATTATTGCTAATTACTGGTAATTATTGTTAATTATTGGTAATTATTACTAATTATTCCTAATTATTGGTAATTATTTTTAATTATTGGTAATTATTCCTAATTATTGGTAATTATTAGTAATTATTAGTAATTATTACTAATTTTTGGTAATTATTGGTAAATATGGGTAATTATGGGTAATTATGGGTAATTTTTGGTAATTTTTGGTAATTATTGGAAATTATGGGTAATTATAGGTAATTATGGGTAATTATGGGTAATTATGGGTAATTATTGGTAATTATGGGTAATTATTGGTAATTATTGGTAATTATTGGCAATTATTTGTAATTATTGGTAATTATTGGTAATTATTTGTAATTATTGGTAATTATTGGTAATTATATGTAATTATTGGTAAGTATTGGTAATTATTGGTAATTATTGGAAATTATTTGTAATTATTGGTAATTATTGGTAATTATTGGTAATTATTGGTAATTATTGGTAATTATTGGTAATTATTGGCAATTATTGTTAATTATTACTAATTATTACTAATTATTGGTAATTATGGGTAATTATTGGTATTTATTTCTAATTATTACTAATTATTTGTAATTGTTGGTAATTAATGGTAATTATTTCTAATTATTACTAATTATTGATAATTATTACTAATTATTACTAATTATTACTAATTATTGGTAATTATTGTTACTTATTACTAATTATTGTTAGTTTTTCTAATTATTACTAATTATTGTTACTTTTTCCTAGTTATTACTAGTTTTTTTGAATTATTCCTATTTTTTGTTAATTATTTCTAATTATTACAAAATATTACAAATTATTACTAATTATTGAAAAAATTTACTAATTATTACTAATTATTACAAATTAGATTCATTAATTACTAATTAAATTCATTAACTACTAATTACATTCATTAACTACTATTTACATTCATTAATTACTAATTACTATCTTTAATTAAAATTACAGTTATTAATTACTAATTACGGTCACTTAATTATTAAATATTTTTAATTACTCAAAATTAAATCTAAAAAATTAAATTGAATACAACTTTACTACAACATAATTATATCTAATTAGGAATAATTAAAACTAATGTAAAAATATAAAACAAAAACTGTAAATAAATATTAAATGAATATTCAAATAAAAACCATAAACTGGCTTTCGAGCTTTCGATTTGTTGTACTTGTAGGATGATCCCCCGCAACCTCCTTAAAACGAGCTTGCAAAAAAAATTCACTCACCTCTTATAAAATAGTAAGAAGTAGTCCAGGGTTCGAAAATATGTCAAGGTTGGCTGTATTTATAGGTTAGATTATTTGCGACGGGACCCGTCACAAATAACCCCGACCGCATTTATTATGTGCGGAAATAAAAGGGTTTATTTGCGACGGGTCCCATCGCAAATAACCCCTGCCACCAGGTTATTTGTGACGGGATCCCCATACCGTCGCAAATAACCTGTTACCGCCACTGGTTATTTGTGATGGGAAGGGGATCTCGTCGCACATAACGTTCGCATGCAAGTCGCGCTAAACCATTTGCAACGGGTGAGAATATACTGTCGCAAATAACACATTATTTGCGACGGGATTATGTCCCATCGCAAATAACCCCATCACGAGGACTATTTGCGACGGGAAATAATCTCGTCGCAAATAGCTCGTCGCTAATACCACTTTTTCCCGTAGTGTATGATAAAACCCGTGCAATTATAGGTAGGAGAAAGACCAAAGTCATACCTTCAACTCTTCATATGGAACATGAATATCCAATGGAACAAACATCTGAACCAGAGAGGAATTATCACACATCACCAATGGAATTATTGTATATTGAGTGTGAGGTGAATGCATCATCTTAATTTGAAATAGCCATTTTAGGTTTTTAAAACTGACAGGAAAAGGGTAATTCATGTTGTAAATAGGAATTTTATATCGTGAATCCGTCAAATCACATATAAACTAAAAAAATCATTGCTTGAAATTAAAAATGAATAAAAATCATTTTTAAATTTTAAATCCATTTTTGCATCTCGAATTTATGGCTTACAAATTGCATCAAATAATTTACATCATGTAAAGGTTTACAGGGAAAACCCAACCAATTTACTTCATAGATAGTGAATTTATATTGTAAATTTTTTTTGAAGCCATAAACTTCTCCCTATTCCCACTGCACCTCTGCACCTCTTAACAAAGGTTTCCCAAACGTCAATTACCAAGATTAAAATGAAAATCAAACCAAATAAGAGAGTTTTACCAAATCTTAAAGAAGGATGTAACTAAAAAAATGGGATCTTACATTGACCACGATTCCCTCATTCGTGAACCTATTTTTAGAATAAAATGACCCTTTCCTAATATATTAGTCTGACCTATGTTGGAAAATATTCTTTCCCACAACTATGTATAGGTTGATTTTTTCCCTTTCCAATAACTACAAATGGCTTAATCTAAATCCATACTCAATATGTAGTGAAACCCAAAATCTCTGTTTTGGGCACATATGTATTGACAAAAAAACATTCCCCTTCCTTACACATGATCTTGATATATACTAGGGAATTTTTGTATAATTACTATTTTTGGCATGATTCTTGACCTTTTATGATATTTAGTTATGCCTGAGTATATTTTCTCAAGACTAATGATAATTTTATCACCACCATAACCATCCCTGATGTTTTGTCACTATCAAACTAAGCCACCCCATATAGCTAAAAGATTGTGAAGACTCACCCAGAAGTGAAAGCCTCTCCCAATAAGATATCCCTTAAAATTTATATTAAAATCAATAATTTGAGGCCATGTACTCAGACAAGGAGTTAGAAATTCTTTCACAATAAGTGAAATTCCATCTTCCCTTAAAAACAAATCAAATTGGTGTCGAGAATATATCCTTCAATAATTATCTGTTTCTTGAATATTTTAAGAACATGATACATAATGATGCCTAAATTCCACATCTCAAACACACCAATAATTCTTAATGTAATGATTCCCTTGGTTTCCATCCCTACATACAAGCTAGATCTGTGCAACAAAATGAGGTTAATATCTTTTAACCATGTGAGACATCATTGAAAAAAGTGTTATGGTAACACCCAATTTCAGTATGATATGTTAGCCTCTATCTACAAACTAAATGGTCATGCACTAAGGTGAAACCATTTTTCATTTCCTCTGTATATGATTCATCTATGTGTAAGGTAAATTTCTTTCTATGAACTATTCATATCCTGATTCATGTCTATAATAGATATATAGTGATGCATGGATCTCCTATCCTAGGCCCAGACACAAATTGATGAAAATATGATTCTTCATACCTTTGTGTTTGAACCTTTATGAAGATAATTCATTCCTTTATACCCCAACACTAAGGTATGAATTAATTTTCATTCATCACACATGAGTTAGATCTGTGCCCAATAAGCCTCAAGAATATTGTGTATAGCCAGATAAAATGCCTCCTCCATATATATGTGTTTGATCTATATTAGGAAATATATAAGAACTATGTATGGACTGATTGATATCCCTATATGATACACAATGAATCCCATATTCTCTAACAAGTCCCTTCCATAATGTTTAAAAGGTAATGTCCCATACCTCTATATACAAAATTTATATATGAAGATGGGTTTATTTTAATGAATGGTATGTGGCTTGAGTATTGTCTATACATGATGAATTACAATGACTTGAGGGGTCTAGGCATGGAAATTGTAAATTCCCCCAATTTATCATGGTGTCTGATCAAACCACTCATTATCCACGATGGTTCTTATCCCTTATCGGCACCAAAAAAATTTCTTTTACCCCATGTTAAAAATTAGATTCAAGAAAAATCAGAAAATATATAAGGGACACCATTTCATATCCACTAGATTAAAACCAGAACCCTCAACATGAGTATTATTATATATTGAACCATGATATGGTAATATCCCTCTAGGTTTTCTATCCCTCTTTATCATTATACCCTAAATAGATTATTATGGGCTATTCTCTCACCACATTCTATTTCTCACATAGAGTGTGACTCACATGAGCCCAGGGATCTTGGTATACTACTAACTTGTCATGACCATGAGTATCATGAACAAATATGAGAGCATAAAAAAACTAGTCCACCTTATATGTCTTTAAACCGCTCAAGACAATTTGAGTCATATAGACAAACTTGGTTACATATGAGTAAGATCTATGTAAGCCCCCCAACATATGTTCATTTCTCTATAACTCGATATGAGGATAAACCTGACCCACATTTCATCCTAGATAAATAATGATAAAATTCATAATATGAGATACTTGTCGCATGCCCTTAAACAAAAGAAAAAACTGATCCATTTTCACATGACATTAAACATCACAATGATTGAATCCTTCTTTCATGATGTTAAACTACAGAAATAATCATTAATTACCAATCATTACTAAAGGAAGATGATGGCCTAGCCATGGTTAACAATGGTTTGAGATACATCCATCATATTTTCTAATCCCTGTAATCCATGAATAATACTTCATGTCATGATTGTATCATATTTATAAAAATATTATATAAAACTCACAGAGCTGTGTATCTATCTTTAATGAGCCCCTTAACATATCTTTTGATGAGATGGATCTATATAAGGGAAGTTGAAAAGTCAACCATATAATTTATTGCCTTGAAAAAAGATAACTTTAACCCTCATGAATGTGAGAATATGAAAAAAAAATTCCACAAACTCAAAGTGATTTATGGTCATCCCTTTGATGCTTACCCCATACCATTACTGATAATCTGAGAACCTTGAGTGATGATTTATAACACCTTCATCCCTCATTTGGAGTGTGTTAGAGTATTATTGAACTTGAGAATTCTAATAGGATTATTACATCACATCTACCTCATCACTAATTCATGAATCACGACCTTAAACTATATACACTTTGGTCAATGTCATATGATCTTATACTATATCCCTTAATAATCCAATTTACAGGAGTCTAAAATGCTATTAAAATAGAGATAAATCTTTTCAAATTAAAAACCTGTAATGGGTGGTCTGAGAAAAAGACAAATCTTTACTCGCTAGAATATTCATCTTCAGATATTAAGAAGAAGAGAGGAAATAAATTTAAAAAGGGTCTTAATGATCATATATTATATCCTATAAACCAAACAAATGCTGATGCATGCTTTCTAGATCCTTCTGGTCCAAGAAAAATTATATCAATGACTTATCACATCCCTTATCCTTACTGGTGCGATCTGTACACAAAAACAGAACTTTTATAGTGCTCTAGCCCTTCTTGAATATTCTAATATCCATAATTCAGCTTTATGTATCTAATATCTAAGTTATTACCAACCAATTCTATGAGAGCACATTCTCTTATCATTCTATAACCTTGAGTTATCCCTCTCTATTACCCCATATCAGATCGATAATAGAAACTGACTAATTCTAATGGACCCCCAGTAGGATTTTTTTGTGATTAACATAATTTAATTAAAGAATATGACTTAGGGGATGTTTTGGTCCTAGAGGAAATGTCCCCCATAAACCCTTTAGTTATTCTTCTAACTATGTGTGATACTGGTTTCAACCATTACCAATGGTCAACCTACACTCAACAATCTCCATTTCTCATCGACTTAGATATGAATAGGGTACAATTTAAACAATCCATAATCCAACTATTCATTTGTATTCAACATCCTCAATGTTTCATAACCATATATTTTACCCGTTATCAGAGCAAGGAAGTTACAACACATCCTTAAAACTTTTGGGAGGTCCTTATCACGTAACACTAACCATATGTTAAATGTTCCATGACTCATAACTATAAAACGAATACCCCATTTTGGAGATAGTCTATACTTGAAACTGATCATTCATTCATGTCATGTTTGACTTGGACCATGTTGTATGAACTATCTATAGGGTTCCAAAAACCCTCCTGGGTAAGATGTTTTTGTATACCCTACTTTATTTATTAGGTTTTTTAACTTCATCAAACCATTCATATCTCTTTTTGTAGTGTGTTTGGATTCAAGGGACCCTCTGTTCAGCTATGCGTGTTTATGCCCCTAGCTCTTACAAATTATCCCCATACCTATTAACAATAGCCACCTTTTCAATAAAAAAAAATGTTCCTTGAACCTTGTTAACCCAGGAAATATTATAGATAAACTCATAAAAATTAGAGTGATTCGTGATTATCCCCAACATGCTTTCCCTATGTACCCATTCTCAATTAAAACTCCTTAGATATGATTTAAATAGACCATAATCCACATATCAAACCAGACTTGACATCCTCAACTCTATTTCACCACATACCATTCCTATTTCCAAATATAGGATACATGGTGCCCAAACCCATCTTGAATATTCATCTTCTATGAACCACTCTATGTCCTGAGTTCCTAAATATCCCAGAAAAAATTTACAGCCCTTGTAAAGGTGTGTAATTAGTTTCAAGGGACCTTTCGATTAACCATGTATGACTACCCATGGATCATGCATGGGATCCTACCAACCTATAAACCATAGACATCTTCCCCTTCCAAAAAATGTCCTCAGATCCTTTAGAGCCTTGAAAACACTATAGTGGAGCATGTCACCCAAGCGTGATTTAAAATAATCCTCGGTATGTATGTACCATATTGTCACCAAAATTTAAGCATAACGAGACATGTGTCTAGTATTCATGATATAGTTTTTTGATCATAACACATGGTCCATGCTATATGAATTTAAACATCAGAAACAGATTGTCCAAGCTATATAATCATATAACTACATCAACATAGGGACCATGATATTTTACCATAAGCTTTTGAATTTTTTAGGTCAATTTTTTTTTACATTATTCATTATTTATATCATACAGACTTGGATGAACTTGAAATTCCCATGGGAAGAGATATAATACTCTCTAGGCTGAAAAAACCACAAATGAAATTCTATAAAAAAGTCAAGTCTTTGCTTCCTAGACATGCACCATGTTTGATTTTTTAAAAATAAAACATGAAAAAGACATATAACTTGATAGGTTAAAAATTAACAAAGGGAGGAATAAAAAAAATTGATGTATCTATATTTTAGGGCTTACTTATAATAATTACATTAAAAATTATGTGTATTAAAAAATAAATAGACACAAATATTGTGGGGACCATTATTTAGCCCCAACAATAATCAAGATATGATCTTTAGGAACTATCCTAGGAAAAAGCTATAGAACTCTCTTTCAAGGATGTATTCACCCATGTCACCCCTTTAAACTATATTATTAAAAGACGAATGACCCTAAATTATTTTTAATTGTGTTTTTACCGATGTTCATCCTTAATGTTTTCTCATGTGGATTCTCTTATCACTAGAGAATTTGAGTTTGAATATTGCTTCAATTTATATTATGAAAAATCAAGATGTGTTTTGAAATTTATGTGATGTTGAGTAATCATGATCTCATTAATATAGTGAAAATATAAGATAATGAAGGATTAATAATAACCCATGAAATTTGAATGATTTATTTATGAACAATTCCAAAAACTGAGGGTGGAATTTCTATTGCTTGGATTTTATGCTATAATTCCCCTAAATGAATAGAAGCTCCTAAGGAGTACATAATTATGAAATTATTGGATTTAAGGAACCATTCATCTCTTCAAACAAATACTCTATACCGACAATGGATTGAAGTAACTAATTAGCTGACACAGTCACCACCTCCACAACCCATTTTAATTTTTCTTCCTTGGAAACATCATAAAGACTGACCTTCTATGCTATGTAAATGAGTCCCTATTTTTCAACACCACCTTCTTTTCAATAGTCAGCATATAGTGTAGATGGGAAAAATATTATTGGTGTCTATAAATCTCAGCCTTCCTGATATTGGAAAAATCTGGCGAGAAACTATTTCTATTGCATGTTGGGATGCCTCACCTAGCAACTCATTCTAACATTAAATATTCAAGGATGAGGCCTCTACTGATAATTCCCTCAGTTCAAGGGACCTCTTCTTCTCTATCATAGAAACCACCTCCATCACCTTGTCATGAAGAGATTGGTAATCAAGCTATCTGTAACTAAGGGTAGTGAACATATAATGGAGGTGTTCCAACCAGTCCTTTAACACTTCAATTTTTTCCTCTATGATCTAACTCCATATCTCCCCCCAAAACTGTCTCTAAATTTGTTGATGAAATGGTGCATGATTCGATCCTTGACTCCAAATTAGACCAGAGAAAAAAGAAGTATCATTGGACCAATTCACTAAGAAAATAAATCATACTCATATACCATTATTAGTTTGGTGTAGAGCCAAATTTTTTACCAATCATCTAGGTGTGGAGAGATCTCAAATAAGAAGGGTTTGGGACCTCTATGCTCTAAGGAAGAGATGATATGATAAAACACATAAAGTAGAAATAAACATTGGATAAATAATGCCAAAAGATAATTGAAAAGCATAATAAGGACAAATAATATACCTTTCTCACACATTTCAAGGGATACCTCTCCCACTTCAACTCAAACATCCAAGGAAATGATAGTATGTTCTTGTGGAAGATAACCCTGAGGTGATAACAATGTTTTTTCTTCTAGTGTAATCTTATTAACTCCTTGATAGGCTGTAAGTGCAAAAATATTATTAACAATATGATATAGTCTTGATGGTTAACCCAATATTAGAAAAGTTTCTCACCCTTTCTCATTGATGTATCTATCCTATCCAGGTTAGTGGTAGAATATCTACAACAATTAGGATCATATAAGAGCAAACTCACCCATTACAAGTCAAAGGGAATGAGTGATAGTGCAATAGTGGTGGAAACTGGTTCTAACTCTATATAGACCCATAACACTTCTATCTCACTATAGAACTCATCTAATGTTGAAGGTCCTATTAAAGGGATAGTTAGAGTTTCTAACTCCATAGACATATATGTATGCGTCTGCAAATGAACTTAGTGATGTAATTCATGATTAAATAGGATAAATTAATTTTAAAACAAGTCAAGGAACAAAATATAGAAAGAACAATACTTATATGATGATTCTAGGTGTGTATTATTTGATATGTTGTCCCACTTCTTATTTCTTTCTTATTTTGAGGAAGGAACTTGGGGAGAAACCAATGTCAAAGATCTTATAGATGGAAGAAACTAAGACATGAGTTGTGTTACTTGTAGGTTAGATAACACTACCTCTATCAGAATGGCCTGAAGGGCTTTATTTTTTTGATTATTTTGATAATCCACCTTCTAAGGGGTGAGGTGGAACCCGTACAAGGCCCAAAGGCTTAGAGACAGTTATATGACCCCTAGGTCTTAGAGGGAATCACCCAGACAATACAACTTGGAACTACTCCTCTCTAGAATATGTCATAATATCAGTACTCCACCTTTGAATGGAAGGTCAGCTAGTTTTCTTATGCAAAGCTGCATAGGACTGGTACTGATGACAAACCCATACCCTATCATTCTTCCAATTCTGGTTAGCTCAACACTAGTGATTTCTCCCACCCTAAATCCTCCTCTGAAGCCTTGTCCATTGTATTATAACTACTACATCTTCATTTTCTTGTGTCCTGAGGTCCTTGAGGTGGACCAAAGGCCTTAAGGTGGCCCGATGTCCTTGAGAATCAACTGGCCCGAAGGCATTGGGTGGCCTGAAAGCCTTGCAGGTCCTATGAAAAAAACCAGTGGCCCAAAGGCCCAGATTTATGAATAGTTCTAGCTACTACAGTACTGAAAATTATCTACTACAGTACTTGCTACATTACTTCTACAGTCCTGAAAATACTTCTCCACCCTGATTTGATCTCGGGTCTCTTGGATTCACCTACCGAGTCCTCACCAACTAGGTTGAGGCTCATGTGTAGATAACAATACCTCTATCAATTCCATCTAAACCGAAGAGCCCTGGTCATCAACCTCTCTATAAACACACATTTCATCCACATCCCTTTTTCCCTAGAAAAATTTTCTAGGGATATCATAGGGGAACATATCTCCCCAACTTCTTATAGAATCCAATGGAAAATAGAAATATAATAATTATACTAATAATAATACAAACAAATAAGGGTAATGATAAATTTGATGTTACCTCCCTATTGAAGAAAAACCAAATTTCTCTATCTTGAAAATTCAATATCATGTTGGGAATCATTATTTGACACAACTAGGGTGAATATTATATTTTAAACATTGTGTAATGATTCACTATGTTGATGTTCTAGAGGAATTCAATGACTTTAGTGCACTATTGTTTGAATAAAATTTCTTTAGGTGTAGTAACATTTCCAAATCCCTCTAACTTCACTTCTTCCCAGCACATCACGTTCCATTCCTAAACAACCATGGTATCCTTCTTCCGGGCATCCCTTAGATGAAACACAATAGGAACGGAAAACATATATGGAGTAGAAAAAATTCCAATATAGACATCATCCAAATCCCCTACAATTATTGTAGCTGTTAGAGCCCCACTCGATGATGGAATTGACTCTAAATATCTCATTTCCTTCTATGTAATATAAAAAAAATGAAAATCTAATAGATGATGAATACTTTCCTAGAATATAATTTTTTGAATCCATTAGAGCTCTTTTAACTCCACCCTTGACCAATAATTTCAAATCCATAGTGTTCATCACAAACGTAGCCACGTACCTATTCAGGTATGATTGAATTTTGGAATTAATATAGGATTTGTAGACACCAATATCTATACTGGATAGGGTAATGGTCACCTAAACATGAGTCTTCTCCCTAGTGAAAATCATATTGACTTAGACACCCACCATTAGATTCCCTTTTGATCATATGTGGTGAGGAGTAAGGTATATCGACTGAAGACACCAAAATTATGACCAGAATCTATAAGGTTCATACCACTTTTAAATATCAAATTATTTATTTGAGTGGAAAATACACCCTATCCAGTTACTATGAGATACGATCAAGCCTTAGGATCACCCATTTAATTGTCAACAATTGTACAAGAGGGTTCCTGATACTATATAAATAAAATCTTATCATATCCATTCAACTGTTTCCTAATTTCTCAGTTGTTCACCATAGAGGGCCTAACCCTACTTATATGCTGTAAAAAAATGCTAAATTGAGAACCTACAATATTTTAAGATATAATAAACTCATTTCCTTCTAAAAGTCCCCCATACAACCCAATAACACTTATAAAGGTCCAAGGATTCTATATACAGTCCTTCCCCTATAGATGTGGAACAATTAGAATTATATTTTAGCTAGTAAAAAAAATGAAAAAACAGACATGTATTCCCCCAACCATTTCCCCCCATCATGAAGGATGAAACAATTAATCCACACTTATCTCAGACTAGGAACAAGTACCCAGTCATGTACATGGTTAGAAAACTTAGTAGTTGAAAAATATAGTTAGAATGGGTGGTAACCATTAACCCTTAGTCAATGAATTTCTCTTCTTAAACTTTTGTCCATTATGAACCTCCTACAATATGATATTTTTATTATGGAATGAAATTGGGATTTTTTGGCAGGGGTTCATGGATATTCTTTTAGGTGAACATTTTGGCTCAATTCTTATAGGGAATATTATCTTCTAGACATGGGTCCATCTTGAGAACCTTTTTGGGTAGGTTGATTAACTATTTATCAATTAGATAAGTCTATTATGGATCATCACAAGAAAATTAGTGATGGAGAAACTATTCATACATAACTCTATGAATTGGTGTGCAAAAAATTTTCTCAATATCTCAGACACCGATGCCAGTATCACCATGCATCAGATTGAATATATTCATGTTTGGGATCCATCAGCTTGTATAGTCTAAAATCATACCCTTGTTTCAATATGTAGGGTTCTGATAAATATATATGGATTTATATAATCCAATATACCTAACCTAAAAAAATATATATATAGTAGAATGCTGCACCAAGATGGGTTATCCCTAGTCCAATCTGAAGCTTTCTATTGATTATTGTTTCCTCTGGAATTGGGAATGACCTCATTGATTTAAGGTTCAAACAATCCATGCATTTTCTAACAGGTTTGTTCATAGAACTGAAAACATCCAATGATTCCATATCCATTTGGACCTACATTCCAAAGGTAGGTGCTCATTATTTGTTAAATGATGAGGCTTAAGAATTTTCATTGGTCGAGAGGATGGGAGGTCGGACTCATCACACCTTTTTGAGGGGAATTATTGTCTACTCTGGGACTCTCTTTATAGATTTAAGTCATGTTCGTGAATCCTTATTACCTTACCAAGTATGAAAATGATCTTTCCTTTAGATATAAAAATAAATGATTAGTATGTATGAGATTTAAAGAATCTTTTATATGTATTTGAGGTTCTTCATCGATAGAGAATCATCTGTATTTTTTAGATATTCTTGGTCAATGGTATCCTTCGACACATTATATAGAAATCTCTTGGTCATTATGATAACCATACTGGTTTTAAAGACACTCAGTAGGGCACTTGATATTTATTGTCATTCATAAGGACATGAATTATTTCATAGTTGGGATCTTACCCATAGATGGGCTACCTACGCATCCTTTGTTTTGGAAAAGGAATCAGAACCCACATAGTTAGAGTAAAGATGTATGAGGTTTATGCATGTTTGATGGCTCAAAGAAAGATGTCATAATTACTTTTACACTCTAAGCTCATGTGAGTCAATGCTCTGTGTGAGAAAAAAGAGGTAATGGTAAAAACCAGATAATTGTGCCATAAAAGATTCAATTATAAGAAATTATAAGAAATGATGTGGGGCTTATGTATGTATGACTTCCCAGATGGATGAAGATTTGGATTTACTTCAGGGAAGTAACCCAAAAACAAGGTCCATAAAGTTATATGTGCTTTATGAAGATTTAGATACTTAATTTAGGACTAAATATTGAGAAGGATTCCAAAATTAGAGGGGTCTTATAATTGGGTTATATTCCTGAGAAGGAATCCCAAATCAAAAGTAATTTAAGACTGGTTAAGAGAAATTATGACTGGGGCTTACTCCTGAGAAGGAGGCCCAGATTAAGGGATTTGAGAACTGGGGTTTATTCCTGAGAAAGAAGCCCGGGTTAAGGGAAATTATGACTGGGGATTATTCCTGAGAAGGAATCCCAGGTTAAGGGAAATTAATACTGGGGATTACTCTTAAAGAGGATGCCCAGGTTAAAAGAATTTGGAATTTGGGGCTTACTCTTAAGGAGGATGCCCATATTTGGGAACTTGAAGACTGGGGTTTACTCCTGAGAAGGAAGCCCATGTTAGGGGACTTGGGGATTACTCCTAAGGAGGATGCCCATATTTGGGGATTTGAGAAATAAGACTTATTCTTGAGAAGGAGGCCTAAGTTAATGGAATTTATGATTGGGGATTACTTCTAAGGAAGATGCCCAATTTAGAGAAATTATGATGGGGGATTACTCCTGAAAAGGAGGCCCAGGATAGGGAACCACTCATAATTAAAGGATGGGGTTGAATGAATGAAGTCTCTCAACTTAGTGATATAAAGATATGTAAATCACTAGTTTTTTAGAGATGATCCACTGAATTCCTTTCAGATAAAGATACCTACAAGGGATCCATGCCAAAAGAAATGACATTAAAGAGGGTTTTGAAGGATGTATCTTGAACAGGAGAGGTGGATAGGCATAAGAGTGGTGAAATAGCCAGGGGAGGCACCCAGAAAGAAGTGGGCGCGCAGGTCCTGCGTGGGTGTGCAAGTTCTGGTCGTACAAGTATACTTGCACGACACATGGGTACTTGTGCGATGGTCAACCCTTAGGGTAATACTTGGGAAAGACTTCGCTCAAGCCCTTAGTATTATCCCTAGATGCTTCTAAAAGAGTGGCGCACATGTTTTGTTGATGGGGAAAGGCAGCGTGCAAGTGTGGCCATTTCCCTCAAAGGATGGCCACTTAGGTGTGCAAGTGTTGATGAGTTTCAACACTTTAGCCTTGTTTCCCATATTTATACCTTCCATTCTAGATAAGAAATTACCTTAGAAGTGTTCATAATAATTCCCAAAGAGACTTGGGCGACCATAGCTCAAATATGAGTTTTGGAATTTTTCCTTCCTAATATGGGGGCCCACCAGGGGTATTTATAGGGCAGGGAAGACCATGGGTGAAAAATCAAAGAGGGAATTCAAGTCACCTGCGCGACCATTGGGCGGCGAGCAAGTATACTTGCGCAACCTTGGTGGAACTTGCGTGACCCAAGTGAAAATGAATCTTTGTTCATGCCTTTGTCAATTTTTGATGTTTCTTTAAAGGATGAATTATTTTGGGTTTAAGTTATTTCCCTTTTCATTCGTTTAGACTCTGTGATAGAAAGGAGTGTCAACAATTACATATCCTAGTTAGATAACCACCCTAAAATCTAACTAGATATAAACATTTTTTTTATTGATCAATATATATGGATGTCAAGATTAGAACTGTACAAGGATCCTTTAAAATCCATTAAAAAAAGCATCAAAATATATTTTTTAGAGCAGTAATTTTTTGAGATGAGATGGATCACATATGAAATTTTCACCTTGAATGAATTATGGGTCTTTAGAATCTTGGAGGAATGCATGATCCATTTATGAGATGGTGAAATTGATGCATCATACCTAAGAATAAACCTATATAGGGGTATCCAATCCCACATTACATACTCTAGAAAATTAGTCCCCACAAAATCTTATGACGCTAATGAGTACACTGACTGATGAATAACTAGTTGAAATCCACACCAAAGAACATAGAATTCTAGTGAGCTATGGTCGCTACATAATCCATTCATAAAGATATCTAAGTTAGGAGAAAAGATAAATTTAGGGTAGTATAAAAGGAGAAGAGTTTATAATTGAAAATTTTGTTTTTAATAAAATAAGAACATGATTTGGGAATAATCACATGGAGCGCATGACCTATAAATAACCACATGATCTCATGATGATAACAAGGTTATGTGAATCATATAAACTGTGGGACTTATATGATTTTATAACACCCAAGAGATCACATTAATCAATAATCAAATGTCTTACTGAATATGCACAATGAACAATCTAAGTGAGTTTCCATTTATTATTTAGTAGTTTTATTATGTAATTCGATTTGATCATGTAATGGGATCACAAGATCTGTTTATGTTATGTATCCAAAAAAATGTATTATTAAAATTATTCATGTGGAAACATGAATCCCATATATTTGGAAGCATGAGTTGATTATGAAATGGATTTCTTCCCCTCCATTCAATTTATATAATATTTTTATACAATACCAATGGTCACTCATAAGAATAAAAGTTACCTATAATAAAAAAATCCCCAGTGTCTTAAGAAGGGAATTACTTCCTTATAACCAAGTCCTTACATATTTTTCCAAACATGTCTTCAAATAGATGAAATATTTTCACACTTGCTAGAAGAATGTTTGAAAAATTTTATGTTACGAAATACCCAAAATATTAAGAAATATTTTATACCTTGAATACATGACCATTTAAGGGTCATGAAATTAGGTTCTGTGATCACATAACCCTCAAAGGGAAACATGATCATTTAACCTATTCATGTTCATGTGATAAATCCTAATGATAACTAAATGAAAAATGCTTCATGCAATTTATGATTTACATGATGAGGAATTCATGCAGTCATTGATCTTCTTATGACACCACCTGGACACACCTGATTTTCTATCACCATGTGGATCTAGTGAGCTAGGGTTTCTATGACTAGAGGGTCTCATGGTATATTCTTTATATAATGAACATGGATACATGCACCCATCCCATGATAGATTGATCATGAGAATTTTTTGGGTAATTCTATCTGTGAAATGCCTATCTTTTAGCCTCTATTATTTATGCAATATAATGGGAGACGTAACCTATGATGTATGATTTTCTTACATATACTGCATGAGAACATGACAACTTAGGAATAATATCTTACACTGACTTAACACACACACACACACACGAGGATCTCAAAACATGTGAAGTAGCATATATATATGAGGTGATTCTTATAAACCCCCTCCCTTGGTACTTGAAAAAACTAAAAACAATGAAAGAAGAAAGAATAAATTTTAGAGAGAGTGGGATTTATAATGATAAGTAATCAAGATATTTTATATCCATATTCTTGATAAATTATGTAATAATTTTAGAAAATATTTAAGAATAATGAGTGATATCGATGAATGACCACTGATGTGAGATCTGATCATAAAATGACCCCCAGTCATATGATCTCATGTTGAAATCTTTATCTAGTGATCGTGAGATGAACTCTTAGTCATGAGACCATGCTATGTGATTTCTTAACCATGATACCATTTGTGATAATTTAATAAACCTTAAGTTATTTTATTCTCACACATCCTCCTTGTAACTTTAGTAATTTCATTAACATCATACACTTTCATCATCACATGAATATATATCCTTTACATGAAGAACATGTCCTTACCTTCTTCAGATGGATTGCATGACACAATGTCATTCATGAGATCTTCCAACTTTAAGTGTACCACTCAAACTCTCCTAAGTTCATCTTCTCCCATAAGGATAAACCCCTTAATATCCTTTGATACTCCCTAACTCATAGGGATATAATAAATATGATTTTATTCCACCTCTGTTGCGCATAAGTAGTTAAAGGACAATAAAAACTATGGGGACTCTGATTCCAATTATAATCAAGATACACATGATTTCTTTTAAATGTATGATCTTTATATCAAACATATAATATGGGCTCAATCATTTTCTATTTAGAGTTTCTAACACTGAGAATGAATCTTGTGGGATTATAGATCTACATTAATCATGTAGTTGACATAACACATACACTCAAACAAACCATGATGAAAGTAATTCTAAAAATAATTAGGATATATAGGGCACATTTTTATCCTTCAACCACACATGTTAAATAATATAATTCCCATATATCTATATTTTGATATCGTGTCTTTCCATGTGGCTCTATTCCCCAATGATATTATCATTCCCTCTATATATCATCCAACACCCCTTGTGAAAATGGATTTCTCCCCTATATGACATTAAAATATAAGATTAACACATTTATCATGTGACATCAAACCACATGACATATAATTATGGGGAATCTAATTCCTATTATATTCAATATATGTAGGATACCTTTTTAATGTTTTAGATCTATATCTAATGCATTCTCATAAATCTTTTATGTGTCCATATAACCCATAATGACTATTATTCCCCCATACAGATTTTCTCATTGTGATATTCCTAGTTAAATATCATGTTCTCTCACATGGATCTATATCCTGCATGAGATAGAAGATCATACTCCTCTGACAAAATCATAATAAGGTGCAAGACTCTACTTTAGTTTATTTTATTTTAATTAATATGTCCATAAACCTAATAAAACATCTCAGTGTAGCCTCATTATGTAAGCCACATACCAAACCAATCCTTTTGATTCCCTGTACGCACACTCTAGGACTAGGTGTTCATAGACATTTACTTTTCATACATTCTTTGATATGAGCTAAAATTAATAGGACATAAACATCCATAATTATAAAATCAATAATGATTATTGCAGCTCTTACATTCGAAGGAAATTTTCTTATTTAGAGTTTTAGTGAATTATAAAAAATTAAACTAATAAAAAATATTTTCTTTGTATCATATGGGAAATTTTCCAATTATATATAAAACTACATAATTCATGAAAAGTTTTCAACATCTCTCACAAATTATTTCACATGTTATATCCTTTTAAACAAGTCGCATGTATTAATTTTTTCAATAACATGTAGAAATGGTTACGTAATAAGGGTTGAGATCAAATATTCAGTAAGAGAAAACATTATAACTAGAGTAGTCATGGAATAAACATGGAATGAATATAATAGAATAAATAAAAAAATAAATAAATCTATAATCAAATTGGAACTAGATGCATGCTATATCAATAAAAATAAAAGAAAATGAAGATATCAATAAAACTGAAGTCATACTACTGAAATGAATTATTTTGGACATTAAAAAACTACTATTAATGCCTTGTACCAGGACTTTTTACTTTTTGTCAAGAATGTAGTCAAGACATATAAATGAATTGAGAATGAATACACCAAATAACCAAACCTAGTTTGTCTCATGAGACTCGTAGATGCATCGAGGGTATATATAATTACCTAAAACACCCATCAATTGATTATGTCCAATGGATTAATATTTAGAGTCATCTAGACCTTTGAAACCTTTCCCTATGGAAACTCTTACTAAGTAAAACATGGGTAGACATATAATGGTAAATACAAAAATAAAATAAATATTCACCTTTGTTAACAATAATTAGTCTTAAAAAATTTCAATAATTTTACCCATGTTAATAAAAGGGATAAAATGATTATAACCCAACTATAAGAAGAAAGTTGACAGTTAAACAACACATAGCTAATATGACAATAATCATCCATATTGGAATAACAATATATTAAACACCAATAATTTATCCATGTGAATAGAATAATATTATATCTAGTTAACAATTATATAATATGAATTATATAAAATTTTATGTCCATATTTTATAGAGAAATTAGTATACAACTATGTTAGTAAGTGACTAAAATCATCATAATCCATCCAGAGAAAGAAAATGGATGGTTTTAAAAAACATATCCTAAGAAGTAAAAAGTATTTGGAAAAAGATTAATGTTGTAGGAATTTATAACCATGAAAAGTTTATTGAATACCATATAATATAATCAATCAGTATAATTTACAAAACATATATGATATAACTTCAAGGTAATGATCATAACTCAATGAATGAAAACTGATTTACACAAAACTATTACTATTAGGGATAAAACTGAATCAATAGAAAATTAAATTAGGGAATATTATTTGGATAATAAATCCCATGAAATTAAAGGAGTATTATAAAAATATATCAATGGTTAGTGAATACACCATTCAACGAAAACATGGTTCACAAAATGTATTATGTCTCAAGGAATCAGAATTGAGACCAAAAACACCCTTGTAGATTGAGTAATACTTTAATCAAAACCACTTGAAAGAGAAGGATTTTAATTGAAATTAAAATACCATGTTTTAAAGATAATTTAGGATATGATATTTCAAATTGGCATTATATACACAACCAAAATGAAATTAGACTAATAATTATAATTAAGTCTAATAAAGATGAATTTGAGATGAAAACCCATAAATCTTCTCTTAAATTCCAAAAACGTACTTTAAAATATGTATAAAAAATTATATATATTAATATATTAACTAATAAACATACTCATATCCATTATTATTCATACTTTTCATAATTTTTTACTCTCTACATTAATTCTTCTAATTTTACACATTTGGTCTTTATAGTTTTGATAATTTATACTCATTTCATATTAATAGTGTCTATGTTTATTCTACTTTAAAATTTAATAAAAAATATATAATTTAAGTTATTCTTAGGTATGATTTATAATTAATTATATATTTCAACCAACATTCAATTTTTTAGTCTTTATCCTTGAATATGAAATCAATAAAAAACAAGTTTCAGCAATTCTTGAAAATCAACGTTTGTTTTCTTATTATGTAATTAAATGATGATATAAAATTCCCTAAAAAGAACATAAAATTATTAAATATTTATATCATATTAGTCAACTAAATAATTTCTCATATTCATCCATATTATAATTTCATAGTATTATTCAAGTTTGTGGTTAAAATGACCCAAACATGAACACACCCTTAATTAATGAATTATTATGCGGTGATTTTTTATTATATCATTATTACATAAACATAATGGTAATATTTAGTATCTATTAGTGTTATATATTTTAATTTTAAGGAATCATAAGGTGAATTAATTGATATTAAAACATTATACAGTTTGAATAAGATATTTTCCTCTTAAACTGATTATTTTTAACGATTAAATTAATGATGATTATTTGTTGTTCATATAATTAATTGGTTTTAAAGTTTATTATACCCTAAAATTAATGATATAATAAAAATAATTTTATCATTTATATAATCCTTAGATCCACCTTGTATGGTTATAAAGGAATGTGAAGAATGTTATATCATAGAGGCTGTAGTCTGTAAAACACATGAACACTGAGTTTGTTTTTCTTAATGGATAGGGTATTTGAATTTAAAACGATAATAGACTTAATATAATAAAATAAATGTATATAAATTTTTCTAATATCATTATATTTTTATAGTTAGAATAAATCTTAAATAATAAAATTAATAATAAATACAACGTAGTTGATTATAGTCAGGGTAGATACTTGAATTCTCATAGGAAGTCTCCTTGGAAATGATGCCCCTTATGCTATCTAACAGTGAAAAATATATTTATAAAGTTATAGATGGTTCTAGGAGAATAAAAATTGATCATTTTCAATGTTAAATTATAATGGTAGTTGATTCTTGATGTAGTGAATATGATACCCTTTTATATGAGAAGAGAAGGTTAGTTTTGGAAATACCCATTGAATTTCAATAATTTAATTACACTGTTAATGTTTCATGGGATTAAAAAGTGAAAAATTTGGAATAGGGGTGAGTTTTTTTGAGTCATACATAAACCATTAATTTGTGAACATGTTTTTTCACACGTTTTGTCCTTTATCCCTTAGTAAAAGTAATTTTACCATTTCTACTTTTATTGGGGTAACTACTTTTTTTAAATTTAGTAATTAATTTTCATGGAAAAAATAAAAAATTAAACTTATTTACAAATTTGAGCCTTATAATTTTAATATTAAATCCATTTATTATAATAACATTTCAACAGTTATGAAAATCTAATATTAAAATATAAACACCTAAACATGTAAAACCATTTTTAGAGAAATAACAATTATTATATTTATATTTATAAATAAGGTAAAATTGTCTTGGATACTAATTATATTAACATAAATTAAGTATTTATAAAAAAATAAAATTATACAAGGAATCCAAGGAAATCCAAAACTAAATATCCCCTGAAAAATACTTGATTCAATGAAAATATAGATTTTTTATTAATTTAATATTTTAATTAGTTAAAAAAATTCCGTAGGGTTTATAACTTAAAAAAATATTTTAGAAAGAAAATTTTTATTTCAAAAATTTATATTCTCTTACATAAATTTTTTTATAAATTGTTTTTTCTTTTAAAATTCTCAAACCATACAAATTAACAGTTTTGTGAAAATTGTATTATTAAACTAAAATCCAACCTTTTCATATAAATCTCAAATATTCATACTATGTTAATTTTGATATGATTAATCCATTTTTTTTAATTTTTATTTATTTTAAATTAAAAAATTAAAAATTTATTTTTCAAATAAAATAATAAAATATAATGAAAAACTATTTTTATAGAAAAATAAAATTTTCACATATTAACTATTATTTTTCTTATTTCATATAATTTACAATATAAATTGTTATTAAACAATTATTAATATCAAAACATAATATATCATCATTAATCATATTTTTCTAGATTTATACATTCATTCTATATAAATGAAATTTTTTTAAAAATATTTTTATAAACAATAACTGATATTATTAATCATTTTAGGCGATCTAATATAATTTAATTCATATTAAAGGTATCACTAATTTTCTATATACATATAATCCATAAATTGGTTAATTTAATTCATTCCCACTAATTAAATGTTTAGGTATTTAATGATCATACATAAATATTTATATTTTTTGTAAATATATTTCAGTCTATTTTAATTTTGGTTTTTTGCATAGGGAAATATTCAAACACATTGAATTATATAAAGGCATTCATATATTATAATTATATGGTGTTACATTCTCCACCCCTCCTCTTAAATAAATTACATACTCAAAATTTTAATCATAATATCAGATTAGTTTCTATAAAGAATTTTTAATTAATCATACTTTCCTATATATTGGTGAAATGTGATGATGGGTTCACATCTCGATATGGCTATGTGAGATGAGGTGGACACATGGCATGTGACATATCATTGATCGAGGTTTGGTCATGATTCTACTTAATATTTGAAATTTTAAAATTTTATTGAATTCTAGACTGTACGTGTACCGCTACAGTTGATATGTTGTGTTTGAATTTTGTGTATTTTGTTTGTACAGTTACTGGTAAGCCTTAAAATAAATTTTTAAAAAAATAGAAAAAATGGATTTGGATGGATGAATCATACTTCACTATATGATCATAAGTTTATTTAGGATGTGGAATGAGATTTATCTATATGAAAAGAGTTTTATAAATAAATATTACCCCTTACTAATATTAAAAATAATTCTACTAGGGGACGTAGATCTAGATCTATAAGTAATAACTTCCCAAAACCCTAAAAATGATTTATATGATAATCATTCGGTTATGTTTTTTTATATACAACTCAATATCCAATAGTTTTTTTAAAAATTATATTATATATGGCACAATAAAAACAATATATAAAACAAAATCTTTGATTCATTAGAAGTGGTTTCATAGGTTTTTTCCAGCTCACATGGTTGTTGATGACTCTCTCCCTTGTTGTCCCTAGGATTGGATCATTGAGCCGCATAATTCCTAAAACTATTTTAATTAAAGAAATTAATATTAATATATTATATCTTTTTCTTACACTCATGAGTTTGGTAACATTTGACACCACATGTGTAGCATTTTCCTGCCCCATTAAATAATTTTTCCCCATGATTCATCCCACATTTTTTACATATAAAAAATTTAATCCATTTTCCATCAACATCTTCATATCTAGATATTTCATGAGACTCTATCTTTCTCTTCCTTTGTGTGGTTGGGACTTTTACTATGTTCACATTGATAATAGTATGACGTGATAACTGGTTTGGCATAATCAAAATGTTTCTCACTCCAACTTCTATTATGATGGTTGTTAATCAAGGTAATATCTATATTTTACCACAAAACCATGGTTACTTTTAGTTATAACAACTATTAAAACAAAAATAGTTATCATGAGAGAGGATTATTATAAGTGAATTATCATAAATACCCATAGAAAAATTAAACCTTGTGATATCTCACTTTATATCACTATCATGTTGGACTATTATTTTATAACCCAACTTGTATTAGACTAAATTCAACATATATCATCTCATATATCATTATTGGTTCAACTTAGGTTACTTAAAGTTTTTTTGTCTCATACTTATTAACCTAATAATTAAAATAGATATCCCAAATTACCATAATCTTTCTTAAAATACTACAGACCAAAAATTCATTGAAATATATACATTTAAAACCCAATTTATCATTCCTGAAATAATATTAATCATTCCTATAATTATATACCCAAGTATGTATAAACCATAATCATATAATCTCAATAACATAAATTTCCCAAAACTTATTTTCATATCCAATACATTAAACAACAATGGGATAATATATTCCTCCAAAACTATTTCCATTATTAACTCATAAATTTTATTAACTAGTTGTTTATAAAATGGTCACTATATATCATATTCTCAAAAATGAGATGAAGTTCTACAAAAAATATGCTAAATTAATTATCAATCCTAACGTTATCAAATAAAATCTAACTTAATTCACCAAAATCAAACTACCATTTATTTTATACATATCATGGGTATATTAAACTTAAGAGTTATCCATGCATCAATAATGTGTTCTCCAATAGTTATCCAAAAATAAAACCCTTCCATATAATCACCTTTCATGGTTATTAATTCTATTTAATATATGTTTTTATATCTCTCAATTAAAACCACTGAAGAATGATTCTTAGATATTTCATATAATCCACATAACATTTTAGAATATACTAAAATATAATGGATAAATATCATTCAATAATGAAAATAGCTACATGATTCAAGAATATATAAATCTTATTTTATTAGGTTAGAATAAGAAAATAATTTTATCAATCATAATAAGCATTTAAAATAATTAGAAACCATTTAAATATTATACATTATTCAATTATAAGATATTGTAGTTTCTAGATACATACCTTTTCAGATTCATTTACACAATCCCATTTTAATGAAATAATACAACCAAAATGGTTATTGTAACATCAAAAATATGAATTTGAAAACATAAATATTAATATGTCTTCCCTTATAATAAATTTGTTTTAAGGTATTATATTTTTGTATCAATGTATGACACCCCTGTCAAATCCAAGGTTATCTATGTTAATTTTTTTTCTTATTAGGTTCTCTAACAAAATTATTTTAAATAATTATTACATCCTTCAAAATGGTTTATAAAGTGACTGTGATTAAAAATATATTATCCCCTAGGAGTGTCTCAACCTATTTATAGTCATAGTAACACTCATTTTCCAACATAGTAAAAAATGATTTAATGTTCAACTAACCCTTTTCGAGGTGATTACCCATAGGTCCATCTATTCCACATCCATATACACTTTCCAATATCCATATATGGAGGGTTTTCAAGGAAAAAACATAAAATTTAATTTACCAAAACATCAAGATTTTATTCAAATACATAGACATTTTCTTAGGGTTGTCACTAATGTTTTGTAGCATGAATACCAAAATTAAAATGTTCATATGTTCAATGAAATAAATTGTTATCTATACAATTAAAATTGTGATAAATAATATCTTATCATTCATTAAATTATAATAAATAATTATAATATCCTCTAATATTTTCTAAACTATTCATTTTATACTAACTATTATGCCGTTAACCCAAACTCCTAGATCCGGTGCTAATAGAAACATACTTTACAGACATGCTTTAATAATAGATTTAGAATCATTGATGTAACTACATATTAATAAAAAATCATTTATGATTTTAGTATCTATTACCTATGAGGTATTTATTCAGGTTTAGATATTTATATAATTATAACTCAATATAAACTGATAAATTACATGTTCTTGGTATCAAATGGACACTTTTACCATTATATATCAAACTACTTAATACATGTAAAGTCTTAAAAATATACCAAAAATTATTTAACATGTGTTATTACTCTAAAAATTTCATGTACTCTACTTTTATCCATAATTTGGTGAATGAGAATTATAAAAATGGGTGATATCAAATTCTTAGATAGGTAAAACATTACAACTAAAGAAATCATGGAATAGACATGGCCTAAATTAAACAGATTGAATAGGTAATTGACATGAATCTATAATGGAATTGAAACTTATAACATGATATATCCTTGAAAATAAATGAAATCATGGATATAAATAATACTAATATCATAATAATGGAATTCATAATGTCAGACATTAAAATACTACCATTGAATCCTTGTACCAAGACACTTTACATGTCATTGAGTTCACAGTCATGAAATTATGTAGAATTGGGAAGGGATATATGAAATACCCAAAAATGTTTTGAATCATGATACATGGTGATACATTAAGGAGATATATAATTTTGGTCCTCACCCATCACTTGATTAAGTTTTATTCCTTCACCATAAGATTCATCAAGACCTTTTATACTATAACCAGGGGAACCTCTTACTCAAAAAACATAAATATAGATATAATGAGAAATACCAAAATAAAATATATATAATAAAAAATAATTAGAGAAAATTAATCATAAATAATGTCAATACTTTTTTCCAGGTCAATAAAAGGGATAACATGATCATAACCCATCATATGAAAGAATGTGGACAACTAAAAAACACATATTCCACTTGACTATAATCATTTGTATTGGAAAAAGAATATATAGAACACCAATAAACTTCACCAAAAAATAAAATAGCATTTATTCTAGGTGAACATAATCTATTATAAATTATATAAAATGAGATGTTCACACCATATAGATAAATGAGTATATGGATAGATAAGTATTTTAATAACATGATCATAATCCATCGAGAGAAACATTGTGGATGGTTTTAAAAGAACATATCAAAACAAGTGATAAATATCTATCAAAAGGATTATTTTGTAGGAATATATATCCCTAAAATATAATTATTTAATAACACATAATATAAAAATATGTTATAATATACCTTACTTTTATGAAATCTGTTCAAGGGAATGATCATAACCCAATGAATGAAAATTGAGGTACCAAAAACACTTACTACTGGGGTAAAAACTAAATAAATATCCACTTTAATAAAATAAAATGGTTTGTATAGAAACTATAATGAAAAAATAAGAATGATAAAAATATATCCATGGTAATTGAATACACCATTGAAAAAACACAGTGCAGAAAATGTATTTTGTCATAAAGAATCAGAGTTGAAACCAACAAAACCCTTACAGAATGAGAAAATATTAATCAAAACCCCTTGACTGATAGGGAATGAAATTGAACATAAAATAAAAATATTAAAAAATAATTTATGATATAATATTTCAAATAGGTAGTATATACAACATATAAATGAAATAAAATACATAACACGAATCATGTATCAAAGAGAATAATTAGTAATGAAAACCATTACCTATTGCCTAGAATTAAATTAAATTACTTTAACATCATGTAAAAAAACTTATCTATCATAATATATTAATTTAAAAACATACTCACAAACATTTTTTTTATACTTTTCTTAAATAGTCATTATTTACATGAATTATTTTGATTTTTTATCAGTTGTTTATAGTTTTGATTTTTTGTATTATTTTCAAAATAGTGGTGTCTATAATTATTTTATTTGAAAATTTAATCATAAATAGATAATTAATGATAATTTTATGGATTATTTATAATTATTTATGATGTTTCAAATTCCATTCTAGAGTATGTTAGTCTTTATTTTTGAATATGAAATAAAAAATAAGCATGTTTCTAGGATTTTTGGAAATCAAAGGATGTTTCCTTAATTAGTGAATTTAATATTGATATAAACTTATGATAACCAAAAACAAAATATTATTTACACATTTATGTCATTTTATACAATATATTAGTTTTGATATTCATTCATGATATAAATGTATAACATTTCTGAAGAAGGCGGTTAAACCCACCCAAACATGAACATACCCTGATTTAATGAACGATAATGAAATTGTTTTGTAGTCATATAATTTTAAAATAATAATAATGATCTTATTTAATGTTTATTAGTGTGATATATATTATTTATAATAATATTTAGGAATAGGTAATTGATATGAATACATTACACAATTTAAAATAAATTCATCCTCTTACTACGCTTATTTTAAATGAATAAATTAAAAATGATCATATGTTGTCATATAAATTATAGACTCTAACATTTTTCATACCAAAACCTTAATTATATAATAAAAATAATTTTTATCCTTTAATACCATTCATAAAACCATCCTTTTAAGGTACTAATGGAAAATAAAACATGTTATATCGTTGAGGTGGTAGTCCGCACAATGCCCAAAAGAAGATTTATTTTCTTAATGGATGACAGGTATATGAATAAATAATGGTAATAGACTTAAAATAACAACTTTAATGTTTACAAATGATAGTAAAACCATTATATTTGTGTGTTTATAAGGAATCAGGATGAATAAATTAAGAATAAAAACTATGTTGTTGATAATACCAATGTTAGAGACATTGGTTTTCTTTGGAAATATCTTTAGAAATGAAGGCCTTATGATTACTAATTGTTATCATATGACTTCTAAATTTGGATATGGTTTTATGAGGATAAGAAGTTCATAGTTTTATAGATAAATTAAAAAAATAAGTTATTATTAATATGATAAATATGTTACCCTTTTATATGTCAAGAGAATGGTACATCTAGAAATACATATTGAATTTCCCTATTAAAGTCTTAAGTGATAATAAATGAAAATATTTGGAAAGGGTTGTTTTTTTGGTAGATAAAAACCTCAAAATTATATTTGGAAACATATTTTAACATTCCCCCATTAGTAAAAGGAATTTTACCATTTTTACTTTTCACTAGGGTCACTATTTTTTTAACATTGGTAATAAATTTTAATGAAAAAAATTAAAATGGAGATAAATACTTATTTTAATATATCCAATTTCAAATTTGAGAATAATTTTATCAAATAAAATTTTTATAGGTTTTAAATTTAAATTTAAAAAATCATTTAAATGGGTAAAATTATTTTTAGAAGAATAAAATTTTAATGATTTAAATAAATATATATATATAGGGTATGATTATGTTGGATAATTATTCTATTTACATAGGCATACAAGTATATCCAAAACTGAATATCTATTTAAAAATACTTGTCGATAAAAAAGGCCAAACAATTATCATATTAAAGAAACATTTTATTTAGTTATAAAAATGTTTTCCTATGTTTTCTAACTACTTATAATATTTTCAAATGAACAATTTTATTCTTAAAAATAATATTTGATTACTTAAAATGTTCTATAAATTTCTTGTTCATTCTTATATAATGGTAAAATCACACAAATTACAAGTTTCATGAAAATAATATTTTTTAACTAAAATATGACATTTAGAAATAATATAAAAAATCATAATATGTGAATTTTGATATAATAAATTCAAAAATGAAGTTAAATTTTATATATTTGAAATTATATAATTTATAAATTCAATTGTATTTAATAAAATCATAAAATAATATTAAAATATATTTTTATGGAAACTAGAATTTTCAAAAAGTAAATGTTATTCTTATAATTTCATATCTTTTAGAAACTAAATTGGTGTTATGAAATTATTAATATCAAACATAATTTATTATCATTAATCAAATTTTTCCTGAAGTATAAATGAGTATCGTATAAAAATTAATTTTAATAAAAATAATTTTCTAAACAATAAATTATTATATTTTTCCTTTTAGGTAAACTAATTGAATTTATTCCATATTAAAGGTATAATTTATTTTATATATTTATATAATTAATAAAGATATTACTCATATTTATTCTCTCTAATTAAATATCTATGATTTTAGTAGTCATACTTCAATATTTAAATTTTATCTAAATACATCATGGTTTTATTTACATTCGTTTTTTCACATCGATGAATTTATCATAAATATTTCTATATTTAAAGGTAACCATATATTAGAATTTATGGCTATTACAATCCTACAATAATATGCAATGTGTTTAATATTTTTCTATCTTATTTTGCTCACACTAATCATGGGATTGGAGATTTACAATGATCATGAAATCCATATTAAAAAAATACTCCCGATATGGGCCTTATCCATAAGTGCAAGTTATGAATATATATTCTTTTTTTAAGGATGTTATACTCCTAATGAAATATCTCAATAAAACCTTATATATGGATGATTCCTTATCAAATCTCTTTCATTATACCATTTACAAAACAAATTCCCATAACATAGAAGCTACGTGGAATCTGATTCTCGTCATCACATAATATATCGGAATCCACAAGATCAATCCACCATGTCTCATATGTAAAATATTTCCACATAGTTCCTTGTGATACGATGATAAACTACATTGTATAGTCCCATAACATGACCTATTTTTTTTTAATTCAAACTATGTGGGATTTGATTCCCATATCGACCAGATACGTAGTATACCACCTAGAGGATCAAACCCAATATCATTAATCATTCATCATTAGCCTCATAAGGATATATTTATCATGAGATCATTTACATATTGTCTACTAATACCATATTACTCTTGAACCATTCTATACCATGCCATATTTATGAGTTGTTCCATTTCCCCACCTAGAGGGAAATATTACTTCTAGGTATCATTATGTCATCCCCATCAATCTAATTCTGAATATGGATCAAACTCACATGGAAATACTCTACGTGACATTAATCCTCCTTATAGGGCCATATTCCCTCTGTGGTTAACTAGAAAGGGACACTAATGAGAAATTTCCACATCAACTATGGTTATGATTTTTTCACTTATTTATCCCAATAAATCATATTCTTATCACCTTCCTAGATAGAAATAAACTTCAGAGTTCTCAACTATTGGGTTTCAAAACATAATAATCCTCAAACCATCATCGCTATGTAAAGCTATATAACAATATAGAGAAACTCTTGTATATATATATATATATGTACAATCCCATAAAATGATTATGATATTTATAGACACTCAAATCCATAATTTTCAACAAATTATTACTAATTTCAGTGTAGCAAGTTCTTCCTCCAGATCTAGGAATGATTAAAAAACATGGTACGAATTTATAAGAGAGTCATGAAGTATAAGATTATTCCCCTAACATGGTGTGATGAGCTCGAACACTATTCCTATTGACCAATGCGAGTTCCTAAGAATCATTAGAATGTAAACCCAATGTTTTACAGCCTTTTGAAAAAGTACAACAAGTTATTATAGATTTAGGAGTCATTGGGTGTTTTTAGTTCCATGAATAATGGAAATGGTGAACACAATGTGAATGAATGTGCAAATGCACTAAGCCTCCCACAATCAAGCACCAAACCACATTTTAGGTTGAAAAAATCATACATGAATTAAAACTTCTTATTAATTTTTTATTAAATATAATATTTTAATTAAAAACATGACATTACATTATTAAATATATGAAAAAAATATAAAAATGTGGAATTAAAGTCATAATATTATGATATTAGGATAAACGAATTATTTTTTTCACAAAATTACATTATTACTTATTTTTTTAAATAATTATGTATATAAATTCCCACTTCAAATCTTTAAAAAATAAAGAAAATTAATGAATTTTGTATTTTTTATTTAACTTAAGGGATAAATTTTATACAAATACCCATTAAAAATCATGGACATTATATAATCACTAGAAAATATCAAAGGATTCTATCATTTCTATGATTTATAGGAAATATAAATCACCATTACATGATCCAGATTACTCATCTTCATTATAGATTTTTTTTCCCTTTAGCTAGAGATAATATATTTCTATGGTGAGATACTATTTAGTATTATGACTTGGTTGGTCGCACAAGAAAAAAATTCCTTCAAGTGTATTAAAAGATTTTATCGACATTAACTTATGTTATGAATGTTATCTCAATTTTACTATTATATATTTAGATTTTATCCCCCATATACCAGATTTTATTTTTGAATGAGGGAATGATATATTATACATACACATGAAAATACTAACTAATTCATTAAAATTAAAATATTCTCATTTATAAAACTTTTTATATAATTTTTCTTAATGAATATGTATTTGATATAAAATAATTTTTTTTTTCAAACATCTCTTATATTTTATAGACTTTAATTACAATGTATTTGAAACTAATCTTAGTGGAAACCACTATTTTATTTTATATTTCACTATTTTTTTTATTTTCATAACCAATAATTTTTCTAATAATGGGTTTATAAACTTTTTTTAGTGAAGCAACTACTTGATTTCACTTTTTTATATATTCCACTTATTTTTTTAATAATGAGTGTCCAAAAAATTCTACGTGTATTTTTATAATAATTTATACAGTGTGGTTTTACATCAATAACCATCACCAATAATTTATAATATTCTTTAACATATTTTATACAATTCATTTATTTATACTAAGAATTTTCTATTAAATTTTTTGCTTAAATTAATTTATATATAAGATTATTTCTCCCCATATTTTTGAAATAAAATTTTTTATATCAATTTTAAGAGTATTTTATTTTTATTTTGGTATTGTTTTGTGATCATCCATATTTCTTAGGAACTTCACCTCTATTTTAAAATTTTATCTTATATTTTTTTGTATCAATGATATCATTCAATGATTAATTATATTTATTGAAATATTCCATTTCTCTTATATTTTTAATATTTTATTTTAAACACACTATGATATCTACTCTAAACTAAAAAAAATATGGCATTTCCTCTTCATTTTTTCCTTCCATAAAAATTAGATATTATTCACTTGAGTTTTTATTATAATTCTTCCATTAATCCAAAAAAATATTAACCACATTTTTTACATGGAATATTTTCCTTTAGATCCATAATCCACATCAGAGGATAAAAGTTTTGTTTTGATTGAATTTTCATATTCTTTGATGAATTGAACTTTCCTTGATTTTAGAGAATTTTCATCCACTAAAACCATATTCCAACTTATTTATCCTTTATTATCATTCTTATTGATCATATTTCTATTATTATATATTATTTTCCTGTAAAAAGGTTAAAAATATCTAATAATTTAATAAATAAATCTCCAAAAGGTAATTTTTTATTTAACTTATCATTTACACATTTATAACCTTAAATAAAAAATCATATGAATTCATTATTTTCATTTCATTATATTTGGAAAATTTATCCCCTAAATGATTATTTTATGATTAAGGGATCTTTGAGACTTTTTAGGCCTTGAATGCAATGTTATTTTCGTTTTCCATTTTTATTAATGAATTTTACCTCCTCCCCATAAGTATCAAGATATTATTAAACTTATCAATGGAAAAATCATCCAAATATTGGTCGTATATTGTTAATATTTTTCATTGAATTGGTATAGATTAATTCTTATTAATTTCTTTACAATGTTTGAATCTTCAAAAAAATTTCTATAACATTTATTCCAACTAATAAATTTGGTCACCTGAATAAAAAACATCCACCAACTTATCATCAACCATTAAGATATCATCAAATTACACATACATATATTTAATCACTAACCCATGTCCATCTTATCACTATAATGAATATGAAGTAGTTTTCTTAAAATTATATTCATTATTTTGAAACCCGTCACTCATGTATAATCCATCTCAAATAGGTATGAGATAAAAGTAACACTTGATCTACCCAATATTATTGTTATACAATAATGTAAAGTTTTCACTTAGATTGTTTATATATACACCATTCAAAATGATATAAAGAATATAAAATTAATGTATTTAAGAATATGGAACCATACAATATATCTAGAAGTAATATGTTTCAATAAAATATTGTAATGCACTTGTTGATGATAAAACCCACAATATTTTTTAAAATTATTTTTTGAAAATAAATATCATCAATAAACCAAATTATTTCTTCATTTACTTCAGGAAAATCTAATCTGAAACAAATATAAATAATGGTCCATGATGGAATACTATTTTGTTAATTACAACTCAAAGTTATTAGAGAATACTAGACTACTCAAGGTTTATAGTAACAACATTCTCTAATAAAAATTAAAAGGACCGAGGGAAGAAATATTTTCACTAATATGGGGAATTGATCTATAATTATCTAATAAAAAGTGAAATTATTAATCAAATTTGAGTTAAATCATATAATAGGTAAAATAACCGACCAACTATTTATGATATATAGAGAGGGAGAATGAAATAGAACATGATAAGGATATTTTTATTTGGTTTACCAATACTTATTATCAAGTGGCTACATCCATACAGAATAGTCGTAGTGACCCCACATCAAATTCTATTTTCTTATTATCAATAAGAATATTTGACTAGATAATGATTATGAACTTGAACTCTAGTAAAATAAATATCCAAAATAAGTGATAAAAAGTTGATAAATCTAATTTAATCATCCTATTATGATTAGTATTATAGATAATGTTCTAAATCTTATACAATTCCCAAAAAATTTCTAAATTATCTCTAGAATGATCCTTAGAATTATTTAGTGGATATCATAATGAATCATCACACTTTAAAAAAAATATCATTTAATTATATTTTATGAAATAATAAAATATTGATGATACTAAATGGAATGTTTAATCTATTAAAATTTATATATAAAAATGTTGCTAAAAAATCCATATCACTCCTAAAATTTTAGATGTTTTTTTTCTTTCCTTGATTATATCCTTAACATCAACTATAATATTGTTATATATACTTTTATTTGGGCAACATTATTATATCACTAGGATTAGTTATATATGAGAATTTTCCTTACGAATTTAAAATACATAGATCCATTTATGTGATTATAATGGAAAAATAATTTTTTTATTCAAACTATGATGTAGTGACAAAACTGAGTCACCCTAGGCTCATACTCACAAATCTGGTTCTAAAAAACATTCTATAAACAACATCTTTAATAAAATATATGATTACCAAATAACAATTATATCATTTCACATGAATTAATCAATACATATCACAATAATATCATAATAAAAAACCCAAAAGATTAGTGTCATTGAAAAATTAGCTACATAAAACTTCTATTATGAATATTTATCCATGAACACACCATAAAAGATCACCTTCAAGACATCTACAGGGATATACTTACCTTTATAACCTAGGGACTATACAACCTAAAAAATGAATTCCCTCAAATTATCAGTAAGGGTATCCCTTATTAATTAGTAATACAGGGTTATATCATATGCATACTTGAAAAAATATCATGGTAGAGATATATAATTAAATATAAAATCTAATAATTAGAGTTTCCTACGAGGCATAATAATAGGACATGGAATATTTAATTATAAAAAACACCATGAAATAAGAGTGTAGAAATATTATAAAATAAAAGTGATCGAATAATAATATCCTAATAAAATAAAATAAAAATGTAGCATTAGTATATGAATTGTAAATAATAACATCATGAAACAAGAGTTACTAATTGTTTTAGAAAATATAGCAATGAAGCAATCACTACATGATTATCATAACATATTGGAGAAAGCATCAATACTTGATTTCCATAACATTGATAAACATACATCACTACCATATTCCCATATAATCATGGAGTAAGAATCACTACATAATTAGTATATTTTAGAGATCATTAATACCCATTTCCCATAATTATTTCGTGAGATATATAACCTTAACCAATAAATTTGAGGATTATATACGACATCACCCATTAAATATTGACAATACATAAAAATGTAAAACACATAAAATTATTTATATACAATATCATAATGTTCCCATAGAAATAAAAATTGTTTAAAAACATTTTAAATCATATATACTAAAAAAGGACATGAGAATTTGATCAAATGATACTGAAATTAAATCACTTAAAAGTTGAATTTAATAAGGAAATTTAGATGGTATTTATAAAAAATTAAGTCCAATGGAGATAGTATTTTAGATATAAAGAGTAAATGAATGAGTTATCATTGAAAATTATTTTATTAGACATATATGACACACACATATATATATAATAAAGATGATACGAGTCCCATTAAAAAATTATTTTCAAGAAGGCTCTTGGAAGACAAATTTTAAAAATTGATTTATGTAAAAATCCAAATAATAGATCCTTGAATAAGGCACAATGATTATATAGAGTAAATTTGTAGTGTAAGATAGAACATATGATTGTGGAATGATTTTTTTTATATTTTTAAATACTTTTAGTGAATCCAACCTCTTTGAATATATAATATATAATTCTTAAAAAAATAAACTAATAAGAATAAGAATATAAAACATGATAATACATATTTGGTTTTCGAAATTAAATATTATCAAATTTTTGGATATAAATAATATAAATATAGAGGAAAAAACAACCACTGAAGTTGAATATAATTATTCATAACAATATTAGTTTTTTATGAGGAAATACATCCATAAAAGAAGACGAATTTATTAACCATTCTTAAAAAAGTGATTCATGAGAAGTAAATATAAATCCCAAAATACATGAGATGAAGTAAAATATAATTCAATAATCATGTGGAACATACGAAAATTATAAGTATAATGTTTCATAAGAATTAACATAGTTGAATGAATGGAGACATATTTAATAAAAAACCCTTATGGCATTAGTAACAATTGAATAAAAATCCTTTAATTGAGAAAACATTTGTTAGACATTACAATAGAAATAATTTGATCATAATTATTATAAAAATAAATCCATTTAACTATATATGGTATATAAAATAAAATATGTGGTGAAAATAGAAAATTTATCAATGAAGGAAAATTGAGTCGAGAAAAACCCTTACCATAACTCTTGACTTCCAAGAAAGTGGTTTTAAATCCTCTATAATAAAAATTACCATAATATAAATAATTTTTGAACCTTATTCAAATAAAATACCATATATATACTTCAATAATATTCATTCTACACGTAGATATTAGTTAGTTATAGTTTATTTTTATTATTGAATGTTAATAATTTTGTTCATTTCGTACGAGTTTCATAACGATGATATCGATCCTCATTATTTGGTAAAAATTAAAAAATTAAAAGATTATTTAACTTTTTATAATATGATTTCACTAATTATTTATAATTTGTTAATATCATTCCATGTGAGTTTTAGTATCTATATGTGATGTTAAAATCAGTAATAAGCATGTTTTATTGATTCTTAACAATTGAAAGGGGGTACCCTAAATATTTTTATTACAAATTAATAAAACAAATACAAATACAAAAAAATTATATACTAATATAATATTATATTAGTAATAATGTTTCCATAGTAATCCATGATGGAAATTTATAGTATCATTCATGTTGGAAGTTAAACCAACCCAAATAAGAACATATTATAATATATTGGTTTGTATGGTTATGATGTTATTATAATATAACCATTATAGAAGAATAATGATATTATTTAGATTTAATTAAAGTTATATATCATAATATATATGATTTTGAGGAATAAAATATAATAATAAGCTATTATTTACAAATAATAAATCATTTATCATATTCTATGCATGTTTTAGGATATTAAATTTTTATTTATCCGTTATTTTTAATATAATTTATATAATATAAATTTATCTCCAAATAATATAATTCATAAAATAATAATAAATTTTTATTATTATATACACTCATAAAACCATCCATGAGAGGTGGTGATGATAAAAGAAATATATAATCTATAGAGGCAGTAGTCCTCATATAACTCAAGAGAGGTTTTCATTTTCTAATGAATGGTAGAATTTTGGATAATAGTTATTACATCAAAAATAAAAAAATTAATTATAATAATGATAATGATGATCTTATTATTTTTATAATTTTTTGGGAGGAGTTGGTAGATGACATGAAAGAAAATTAAGAGTTATTATTTGTTTTTACCTAAATATTTAAGAAAAATCCTGGATAATTCTTTAAATAGACTTTTGGTGAGACCAAAACCTATAATACATGATAGAGGATAATTTTGTTAGTGATTTGGTTTTTATTTTTTTGGTATAAAGGGTCTTTTCTATGAGAAAAAACGGGGAGCTGAATGGATCCTTTTATAATTAAATAGGTTGACATTATTATCAATATTGATTAATTTACATTTAAGAAAAGTCTATTCTAATGGAAAGTGGCTCCAATAGTGGAAAATAATTGATAGTGGATCTATATTAAACACTTTACCTCTCTCACAAAAAAAATAATGGATATGGTTTCAAATATTGAATGCCCACCCCATTAATTTAACTTTATACTATAATTTACTTTAACCATTGTAACAAATTTTTTAACCCCAGTATCTTATTTTTATGAAAAAAATGAAATTAAATTTACTAACTAATATTAATGTGATGATTCTAAATAGGAATTTCATATTATAAATTATATTTTTAAATTTTATAAAAAGTTTTCTAAAATATTAAATGTAAAATTCATAAATCATTTTATTGAAAGAATATATTATGTTTGAAAATGGAAAAACATAAGTTCCTAAATTCAAAATTATATTTTAAAATATATAATTTTAATTATTAAATACTATTTTTTCCATTAATATGTTTTCCATAATTTAAAAATCATATATATATATATATCCTGATGATTTCTTAAAAGTTATGGCCTATATAAAAATGATATTTATACTTTTCAATAAAAAAATATATTTTTATAAAAAAACTCACAGTATTATAATATTTTGTTGCAGAATCTGAAATTAATTTTTTATTTTTAAATTCAAATTATAAAATTTAGGACATTATCTTTTAAATTAAAACATAAAATATAATTAAAAATATTTTTATAGGAACCTGGAACATTTGAGTGTTAACAGTTATTATTATTATTTTATATAAATTAAAAATTAAATTAATGTTGATATAGTATTCATATTAACAATATAATACATCATGATTTAAATATAATATATTTAGTTTATTAAATTATAAGGCATAGTTTCATAAAAATTAATTTTTAGTGAAATTAATTTTAATCACAAAAATTAATTTATTCTTATTGCTTACCTAGAAATAACTAATAGTTGGGAAATAATTTATTTTCTTTTAAATATTATAAATATATTACATTAAAATAATTATTTTACATTTATAAATACATCACAAAATAAAATTTTATCCATAAGAATATATAGAGTATTTTATAATAAAATATCTCAATTTAATATTATATTGTCACGCCATTAATACATTCCCAGAATGCATCATTAAATTCCATTAATTTTAATATTTTACCACATTAAAATTTGTCTAGGACTTTTTTTGTTTTGTGTTGTGTGTGAAATAAGGTATTCTATATAGTATTTATTTAAAGGGAAATTAGTACTAAAATATTTAGGTGTTGAATTCTACCCCTTAAATTAATTGTATCCTCACAATTTTAATTATCACTTACTAATAAAAATAATTAAGGGTATCTAAAAGATATAAATGATTCAATATTTAATTTCTAATTAGATATCTACCTTACTATCTTATGTAAGTATTAGAATCAAATATTTTCCCTAAAATAGTTATATCCCCAATAATGATATTTCTACTAACTTTTTAGCCAAATTCCTTTCTATATTGGGTATTTAAACACCTGGAATTAAATTTCCTTGAGAGTTATTAGTAAAACTTGAAATGATAAATTATCATAGGTTAAAGTGGAATATGAAACGTGATTTCTCTATTTTTATCATTAATTATGAGAATATCTGGAGATAGTTGTTTCATATCGAGAATAACATCAAATTCATCTAATTGAAGAATACTAATATTTTCAGGAAGCACATTACTACAAACATAAAATTTAGATATAAATGTCATATAATTGTATGTTTTCTCTCATAATCCTATATCTTATCATTGGAGTTCTAATTTGATACTAATTGGAAACATTATAAGCATTCTAATATGGGTAAAACCATAATACAATAAGATATCTATTAATATGGAACATAATATAAGTGTATCTTAATTATCAAAATCTAATTTAGTGGTGGTTATTGCATAAGATCTTTATTATTGAATTACCTTAAGAGGTTATTAGGGTTTATTTTCCTCATAATCCCTAGGATTGTGTTTTTTATTTTAATAATTTCAAAACTCTTTTCATTTTAAGCATCGATGTTTAGACGGAGAATTAGTTGGGACATTTTATACATTCTATTTTATTTTATTAACTCTATATCTCTAATCTAAAATCATGATCTTTATGGTAAATCCTTATATTATTGAATCTTTTTCTTTCACCATTGAGACATTCCATTGGGTGCTCCTTACCATATTTTTAATATGTAGGACATTGAATCATATTTCCTCCTTGGCTACATTCATGTAAAATTCTATGAAACTTAATTGTTATTTTCTTTTGTGAGTCCATGAGTTTTTTAAGGTTAATTTTTAATCACAATTCATGATAGGTGGGTGAGAATAAGAACAAAATTTTCAATAATAACTTTCTTGACATTTGATTACTAATTGGGAGAATCCCTGTATTATCCATTATATCACTTTTTAAAAAAATTTCAACTTGGTAAAACCATTAAATATATAATTTAATGTTGAGGTATGAGAATAATAAAATTAATAAATTCATAAAAGGAAACTATAAACATAGAATATGTGACTAAAAAATGATGTGCATCGGCTGACCTATAAATCTCTATGTTTTAATATAGGTTGTTAAAGGTCATATTGTTATTATGTTCTCTAACCAAACTAGATGAATATTTAATTTACATGATGAACATAAATACTTTATAATGGTTTCTAATGAGTATGTGAATTAAAAAAAATATTAATCAAGAATTTTAAACAAATTATACAGTTAAGACACAAGATATGCATCGAGTGAAGATATAGTTAATACTCAACTAACCATTTTAGAGGATATTATCCATACATGCTTCTGTTCCAAATAATTTTCTTAATTATTTGTATTCATATAGGGACAATATTACTAGGAATACACACACTCTATAAATTAAAAATAATTTAGGATGTATTATAATATTTAGGCTTCTACCTATGGAATTTCACCTATGTCCACAAGTCCTAATCACTAAAAATATGTATAACATTATTATGATATCTTCTAAGGTTTCCTAAGCACAAATTTATATATCTAGTGTTAAAAAATAATTCTTTAAACATGTATTTGATAAAAACGAATACAACCCAATAATAGATAAATAATTTCACACTACTTAAATATCACATCTCATAATAATATCATAATCCTAGAACCCAAGGTATTATTGTCTTAGGATTTTTCTATATAAATTTTTTATTATGAACATTTCTACAAAATCTCACAATATTATATCCCCTTATATACATATCCTAGGTTATACTAATCTTCATAACCTGGATAATAGAAAACATAAGAAGGGGGTGAGATCAAATTCTGAGTAAGGGAAAGATGTATCAACTAATCATGAATTGTTACATCATAATAATATGAGAGAACATAGACATGGGGGAAGTATACAATCAAAAGAATATATAACAACAAGAGTTATACCTGAGACATAATTGAAGTAAATCTAGTCTAAAATGATCAAATATATACCATATAATAAGAGTTAAAAAACATGTGGAAATAAATTTATTCTAGGGAGTATATAATAAGAAAATAACATAGAAATATTCCATAAGAATAAGTATATAAAATCACAACATTTTGAAATAGTAAGGAATACATGTTTCCCATAAAATAGTGGAGTAGGAATCAATACCTGATTAACATAACAAAGTGGAGTATGATTCACTACCAAATTACCATAACACAGTAGAGCAGAAATCACTACCTAAACCCCATAACATAGTGAATCATGTATTGCTACAAGATTATAATTATAGATAGAAGATTGATAATCATTCCCAATAATCATATAATGAGATATATAACCCCAACCAATGCATTTTAGGGTTATAAAGGACCCCATCCACCACACATTAATAATCCCTATGCTTGTGTACCACATAAAAGTAATCATATATCATATCATTACGAACTCATGGAATGAAAATGGGTTCCTTAAAACAATAAATGATATCACATAAAAATAACTTCAAGAATTTGATCAAATGATACCATTATTTAGTAACCTTAAATGGGGTATTTTAGATGATAATTGGGAGGTTATTTGATGAAAAATAACTCAAATGGAGAGAAATATTTTGATAATAAAGAGGGAAATTGAAGAAAAATAATCAAAATTGATTTTGTAAAACATTTTTATCTTGTTTTTAAAAAGATAATTTTATGAGTCTTTTTAAAAAAAATTATTCAAGATGGTTCTTGGAAGGTACTTTTTTAAACATCATTTAGAAATAAGTCATAATAATGTATCCCCCCAAAAGTACATAAATTATATTATGAGGAAATATGGATTTGAATATAAAATATATGAATATGATAGAAAAATATTATTTTAATATTTTAAAATAAATTTATTGATACCCATATCATAAAAAGGATAAGAAAAGATTCTCATAGAAATAGGTATAAAGAGATATAAGAAGACCACTAGAGAAAATACATATTTGGGTTTCAAAAGGATATAATATTTTTTTGGAAATAATGAATATAAAAATAGAGGTAAAATAACCATTAAATAAATGATTATTTTCATTAAAAATGATACATTTTTATGGGGAAATAAGTCCTTTAAAGAATAATAATTGATTTATGTTCGAACCAAGGGTTTTTACAGATAGAAATGGAGTGTTTTTGTGTTTTTTGTCTATCCACATTGGGTATATCAATAATTTTACAAGAAAAATGTTTTAATTGTGTAAATGGATTCAGTGTTGAAGGTGTCATTGTTTCCCAATGTTTTGAAAATTTTTGGGGTCCAAAATTTATAGGATAGAGTTGATGAGCATGTGTTCATTCAATAATTTTGTTAATTTAGTTTTTGGTTTTGGTGCCTAAAAATTCCAAAATTTAAGTTACTAATGAGTTTTCTTTTAATTGAATTTTAGGAAATTATTATTTATTAGAATAATTATTTTGGAGTTATATTCATGTCATTAATTTGATGGGAATGTTTTTTGAATTATCCAGGATGTTTTTAAATATATTCTAGAAATACTATTCATACCCTATGTTAGTAAGTGTAACGTAATGAAGGAACCCTAAATTTGAAACATCACATATGAATCATGTTCCCTACACTATTAGGAAATTAAATATAAACAACCCTATATAAGTAAGGAACCCAACGATTCAAGAAACAAACATATGGAACATAAACCCTACTTTTATAATTAACTATATGTTTTCAACCCTTTGTTTGGTGTTTTTTCGTCACATGAATGAACCCTATATGTTACTATTCATTGAAGGAGTACTAAATCCCTGATATTTTCTAATAGTTATGGAGCGGTATAGATGGAAGTAAAGATCTATTCGAAGATATTTTATGACCGATTCAATGGATATTTATGATTGTTTTAAAGACTCATATTAAACAGAGTAAATCAAATTTATTCTTATACTAAGTTAAAACTCTTGAATGTTTTTGAATTAAAATATTAACAATTTATTGTGAGATATTTTTGGAGCTGGTTTAACCTAGATCTATTCAACCTGCTATATGAATATAGAGATTCTATTCATTGGAATGTACTCATATATTTATATAATATAAAATAAGAGATATGCATAAGAAAAAGATATGGGTCATTTCCTTAAGAGATACACATTGTAGGCATAAATGTTTTGATCTATCTAATTAAATCACTGCTGTTGTTTTCGTTGCTACTATATTTGATTGCTACATCTTCTTCTGTAATAATGATGAAGAATTTAGTAAAGACACATTTTGAATACATACATGTATAAGTATCTTCCTAGTGTTTTATTTTATACTGTATATCTTTTACAATGTTGAAGATATATTTTCTGATGTGAATTATTGAAGATATGAAAATATATGTTAGTTGCTTCTGAAATTGTGAAGTTAAACTTGTATTCTCAATAACATTAATATCTATTGATTTGGGGGAGTTTTGACTACTCGTACTCAATCATGGTTAAGTGTCAGATTCTTGAACTAAGTTATGGATTTATGACTCCCTATAGAAGAACTATAAGGCCCTATAAAATCCTTATTATAAGGTGTCAACTGCCCATACTTAGTTATTCTTGTAAAGGTCTTCGGATAAGAGGACCTGATAGTAAAAATCACCAAGATCATAGAGTTGAGCATTGTTGGAGTGGACTAGGGTATCTTTATACCCTGAACCCCTATATATTACTATATTATTTTACATTATTTATTTCATCTATTCAATCATATTTGTGTGAAGTAATGGTTCACTACATAATAATAGAGGTATTATAAATCTATAAAAGTTTTTTTATGTACAAAATTCACACCCCTCTTGTATCTCTGTCATCGCTATAATCATCCTGAACTAACAAGATAAGGTTTTTTTTTGGAAAAGGGCGTTTTTTTGTGGAAATAGAAAATGTTTCATGCAAGGGTGAAGGTGTGTCTCAATACTATGCATACGTGAAGTTTTGGGACCATCAACGAAAAATAATGAAAATGAAATACTTGCAAGAAGGACAGAAAATTGTTCTAATGTTGGAGTTTCATGAAATTTGAAAAGTTTCACATAAATAAAAAATAGATATGGTGTTTACATTCTAATGGAAACAAAAAAAATGGGAAGTTAATCATAGGAGGAAAGTTTGGTGCATAGTGGAAGGTAGAAATAAAACCTGCACAAAAGTTCAACCATGTTTATAAATGGGCGGCTAGACCCACTATTCAAAGTAAAATTTACAACAAAGATTTGGTACCTCTACTGGATGAAATATTTGTGTGCTATATAATTTCATTGTGGAGACTTGTGCCAAGAACATTCCTTATGTCTACCAAGATCAATTGAGGGTTGTAAATAGTTTGTGAGAAAGTTTTACTTATGTGAAAAAACAAAATATTTGTGCCAAAGTGTAGTTGTTGTGTGACTAGAAGGTTTTGAATATATGGTTGGATTGATCAGTGAATTAAAGTGAATAAAATCACAAATATAGTGGAAGTAGTGTCTTGTTCTAATCATGGATAAATACTTAAATTCCCAAACTATTGTAGCGACCTTCAGTTCGAGAAACTATGTAAGACTTCACCCAAGGCAATGATTTATGGGGAGTCAACTGAAACTATATGAGGGAGGCAGTGGGTATCCCTAAAATTCTTGTAAAGTCAATGATTCCAACTCATAGTTATTGTGTCTGATCTTCTATAATACACATTAACTATTGATTCTTAGTGGATTTAGGTACTACTGACACACTATTTGAATATTCTCCTTAGAATTTCCCTTAGAGGCGAACCACTTAAAACTATTATGTTGTGTTTCTTTTCTTGTATCTGAGTGTCTAATAGCCACATGATTCCACCAGGAAGGTTTAATATGTTCCTACCAAAATGGGAATAAGATCCGTCACATTGAAATAAAAAGTTGACACCATGATTCATCCCTCTCCTCTCAGTGTGTTCTAGGGTCCTATAAGTTGTATAATATCCTAGAATTTAATAGTGTTAAATATTTCCTCTATTTTTTCCATCTATAATTTAGTGAATGTTGAGGGATTTCCCCTCTTTTATGAAATCAATTTCCAGATTTGGAGTAACATAATGAGATATGATTTGTGATCTCTTGGGATGGATGTTCTCTGTGCCAAATTTCACTGGATTCTGTTCAGTGACGTGACAGGTCTATATATTACTGAAATGGAAAAAAATATGGTCGATAAAGATGCCAAAGCACAAAATTCCCTTACTATAGCTCAATCCAATCAAATCTATTTGAAGGTGACGAGTGTAAATACTACCAAATCTATGTGGGAGAAACTTTAAAATATATAAAAAGGTTATAAAAGAGTGAAGTAGGGAAAACTCCATGTTTTTCACATTAATTTTAATGAGATAATAATTCATCAATATGAAAATGTAGATAGATTATTTAACCAAATTATTGAATTTGTTAGAGAAATTCGAGGAATTGGGGAAGAAATTAAGGATATTGTCAATGTGAAGAAAATATTGAGAAGGTTTCCACCTATTTATAATCCAAAAGTGTCATCCCATGAAGAAAGGGACCTATCTAAGCTTTCACTTGATGATTTTTTGAGAAGTCTAGTGGCTTATGAAATTAAAATCAAACTAGAAGAAACAAAAAATTTAGCAAACAAGGAAGTAGAATTACAATCCATGAAAAAACTTGACATTGTAATAGGTAGTGATTATGGATATGATTTGGATGATTAATTTATTTCCCTTATTTCTAAAAAGTTCAAGAGAGGAAAACGGAGATTTGAAGGAAATATTCCCTTAGATTTCTTTTGATGTAGTATAGTTGGGCCCATTGCTGCATAATGCCCAAAGAAATTAAAAAATGTCAAAATTGAAAAATAAATCACAAAGAATCCTCAGAAGAGGTTCTATAAAAGGGTATAATTCAAATGAAGAGATAAATTAAAAAGAATGAGCTTCATCTATAAATAATAACAACATTATAATGATTTTTTTGAGGATGTAGAACCAGAGTTTATGCTTGAACCCAAATCATCCATGATAGATACAATTGAAAAGGTATAACCTAAAAAAGATAAATATAATTAGTTTATTAGTAATATTGATCTCAAGGTGGAACTTAAATGATCCCTTAATGAGCATTAAATTCAAAAAAAGAAAGATTAGAGTTGTGATAAAAGATTTATATGAGTATATTGTTCATCTTGAAGAAGAAATTAATCAAATTAATGGTGAGAAATAAAAAAATATAACAACTTTTGAAATCTTGAAAGAGGTTGTGGTGTTTAAAATTAGTATTGAATAACATGAAAAAGTCATCAATGAACATAAATCGAGACAAGAAGAAATGACCAAGACAGGTTAAGGACATTAATAAGAAGTTTTTACTCTATGGAATAAGTTGGAAACTTAATCAAAATAATGAGAAATAAATAGTAAATTATATCTTTGAATATTATGAGATACAAAGCTATTATAAAGAGATAAATAGGGTTCTGATAGAGTAGAGAAGGCCTTCAATGACCAAAGGTCCACATGTATTGGAAAAAGTGGAATTAGATGTGATGTAGAAACATTAAAAGATAGAAATAGGATGATCCATAATAAAGGGAAGAATAAATTTTTATATATAAAAATGTGCTTGATGTTTTAACAAAAAAATATTTGAACTAAATAGAAAAGGGAGATAAAAATAATCCTCAAGTATCCAGAGAGGATCTTCGGTCAAATAACCTTACAAAATAAGGGGAAATGTGGAGTAATGGAAGTGAGAATATATCTCCCCTTTTGAAATGTCAAATATATTGATTTCTAGACCATACCATGTCTTACTGCGAAGAGGTAAGGATCTTCATGAATGGGGAAGTTCCTAGAAGTCAACCAAGTAAAATGAGACCATATCCTTCATCGTATAGAATGAATAGTTTATATAGATATTATTTTTACTATTATTACTATGGTCATAAATCTATTCATTATAGGATGAGGAATGGTTGGAACAATACCTATATAAATCATAGACAAGTCAATACCCATAAACCATGCAGAGTTACTCTTGAAACTAAGCATTCTACGCTAGAAGAATAATACAAATTTGATGAACCCATGCATATTAAAAAAATATTTGAAAGGAAATATTTATCTTCCACTCAATTAGTTATCTCATAGAAGAAAAAACATAAAATCGAGAAATCTGATCATGTATAAATAACCCTCAAAGCTATAAAGAACAACAGATCCCAGATTACTGATAGTAGATATTCATCCCACATGATAGGAAATGTAGATTTGTTGAAGAATGTTAATACAAGGTTTGATGGGAAAATGATATTTAGAAATGAAAATTCTTTAAAGATTAAAGGCATTTGAAATAAAGCACTAGCAGATGAAGCACTAAGGAAAACTAAAGTTATCTATATAGATGATTTGAATCACGATATTCTGTGTGTGATTCAAATATTTGACTCTATAATAGTAGTGAAATTTAATTATAAGGGGTGAACTATCAAAGAAAATATAGGTAATTCCATCATGAAAGGATGTAGAACATATGGAAATTTATAGGAGTTTGACAGTAAATAAAACATTGTTTACTTAAAAATTGAAGAAGAAAACAACTTTTGGCACCAAAGGTTGGGTCAAATTAATCAAAAGATCATGGAATACATATCTATGCATAATATAGTTTTCAACATTTCCAATCCAAAGTGTGATAATGAAAATAAATGTGATGCATTAATGTGAGGAAATATTGTCGAGAGTTCATATAGGATGAAGAACTAAATGTCATCGAATATGCTTTCTCTCATTCATACAGACATTTGTGATCGAATGAATGTGTCTGTAATATATGGAGAGAGGTATTACATTATTTTTAATGATTATTATAGTATAACAGATTGAGTTATTTTTATGTAGAGGAAAAATAAAGTGCTTGATAACATGAAGAGTTATCATCAAAGAGTTGAGAAAGAAATCGGCTGCACAATCATGACTATATAATCTAAAAATGGAGGAGTACACACATCTGTTGAATTTAAAAATTACCTAAAAAATATGGGATAAATCGCAAGGTGTTTTTAGTGAGAACCCATCAAAAAAATTGGGTCATTGAATGTATAATACATAGGTTGAAATTTGGATCTATTTGTAGATATATAAAATTACCTAGTATTATATATAAATGGCATTCTTGAGATCCCTTAACATCATGTAAATGTAATTCTTATATGGCCCTACATATATAAAAGGAAACACACTGATACATTGGGGTAATTTAATCTCATGCAAGATCCCTTTAGAACTATGAGATCATAAAATATTAAAAGTACTAAGGAGAATAAAGATTTATATGAGTAAACTAGTCTATATGTATGATTCAATTATCATGGAACCTATAAAATATAAAGGTGATATTTTTTATGTGGGGATGAAACTCCTAATTCATAATTTTCCTCTATTAGGAGATATAAGTATAATCTTAGTAGAACTATATATGTAATTTCCAAAACCATTTATATGAAGACACATAGGTGAATTTTAATGATTCTATAAATTTGGAGGCTTCCACGCCATAGAAGACGTTTTCATCTCAATATGCATAGAACATGAAAATTTCTTTGAGGAAAATATGGTTTACTCATATATAGAGGGATACATAATAATCCCTTACATTGAAAATGTATTTTCATGACTAGATGTTGAATAATACTTACCTTAGAAATCATATTCAATCCATATAGATATCATTAAAGGAACAATCATATCAAGGAAATACTTTATTCTTATCATTTGGTGAAATCAATAAAAATTAGATATAAAATCCTAGATAGTGCATGATCTAAGAGGAGAAAAAGTAATTTGATTGAATTATTGGAATACAGAATTCAAAAATGAATTGGGATAAATTCTATGCCATCTAAATGGTGGAGATTTATATTTCTATATTTATATGAGTATCATCCTAGATTCATCAGAGATTACATACATTCATTATTTCTTATAATCAGAAGAAAAGTTCACTAGAATAGAGAGTTATTATTTAATTATTACTATTTTATTATTTACATTACTACTTTATAATCTCTCTTGGGATGAAACACTTTATTAATTATAGTTGGGTCAAGAAGATTCTCCCCCATCCCTACTAAGGAATTTTATTGATTTATTTTATTCCATCTATTAAATTTTTTGGCGTTTGGTTATTTATTTTAGGTTATTTAAGGATTCCATTGTTTAGTTCATTTTAATTATTCTTTATTTATTCATTCATGTTTTCATGCATATCCCTTAGAACTTGTCCCTGTCATATATGGTGGAGGTAAGTGTTGTCTGGTTTAGGTGTGGTAAAAAGTTTATGATTTTTTAGAAAGTCTATTTTATAGAAAGTTATAATCATTGTAAATATTTTTTAGGCCAAACATATCATCTGAGAATAATTTTTTAGGCCTTTACTAGTTATAGAATTATCATGAGAGTGACCATCATGTAAATTATTATTTATTAGGTTATTTTAAGAAATATCTAAGGAGTAAAAAACTCTTCATAAGTGTTTTTTTAAAATACCTCTCAATTATAATCTAACACATACACCGAACTGGATCATAATTTTTCACTTTCATTTAAACACTCACACATTAAAATAAATTGGGGAGCCTACCTTCTAAGATACAACCTGCTTTACACACTTCACATCATTTTTATAAGGTTTATTTTTACATTTCATAATAAACACATGAATATAAAATCAAGAAATTAGCATAATTATTGGGAAGTCATGATTTATTACTTTTTTGAAATATTTTTTCTACATGACCATATCTTGTTCCAATAAACACTTTGGTTTTGATCTATAGTTTACAAGGACCTTTATAGATAGATTTAGGAATTTGAGAAATATAGATAATGTCGATAGGGAGTTTGTTACTATTTTGTTGATTGACTCACATTATTATTATTTTTCTAGAGATTATTTTTAGAAAAATTTAGAGTATCTCTAGATAATTTTGCTAACCGAATTTAATGTTTACCTTAACCAGTTGTTTTTACCAAATAACTGAGTTGAAATTAAATTATTGAATGGTCTAATATAACTAATTCCTAAATTTCAATGATTGTTAAGAGAGGACCTGAAAAATCACATGAAGGATTCAAGAGGTATATAAAACACCTTCATCCCCAAATGAGTTTCAAAGGTTCAATTAGGGTAGAAGGAATTAAAATTCTATCTAGAGGGATCGACAATGTAATGGATAAACAAAATGAAACTTTGATAGATAATAAGCATGATTAATCTCTAGGGATCCTTTCATTGGATGTTCTTCTCTAACATAAAGAGTTCACAACTAAGGAAGGATACTTATGATAAAATGAAACATTGTATATAGACACTTTATGATTTTAGAGAGGGGTTCATAAACTTTCTGCACAAAAACACGCATCAATACATAGAATATAACAATTTAATTGTGTTTTTATATTGATTAATCTATGTCAAGGATTGGAACCTAATGGATTATTCTTTAGAAGGACCCCTTATAGAATAATATATTATTAAAGTCAATGATTTGATAGAAAAGATCCAATATAAAATTTTAAAATTTAATAAAATATAAACACTAGTAGGTTTCATGTGGTAAAAAGTTCAAACTCTACATGAAATGAATGTGTAATTGAAGATCCAACTTCTCTTATAAGGAAGATAACACCGGATAATGTCAATTAATCACTATTTATACCCCCACTAGTCTAACAAATATGATATTACATTAATAATTTCACATAAATTTACCCTCAATATCATTATAACGAGTTATATGATTCCATATATCATATTTACTTCGAATAACCATGAAATTAAGGATTTAAGGTGTACTCCATTGTGCAGTACATAGCTATAATTCAATCGACTTAGAGGCCGCCATTCTAGAAAAATTCAATTAAAAATTAAATCAACCATACTTCATAAGTTTAATCAATAATTACATATATAAATTTTACATAATTTTATAGGTATATTAAATAAATATAATAATAATAAATTCCCCATAATTGCAATGGTTTACTTCATTTGTATTCATAACAACTTATATCATGAAAAATCTTTAACATTTCTAACAAAACATATTCACATATGGAACCTCTATAGTTTTAACTTACATAATACTCTTCATCATAACTTAGGAAAAGGAAAAAGAAGAATAAGTGGTCTCAAATGACTAGTAAGGGTAAACATGGGTGACATCAATTGAAAGAACATAAGTTAACATAACAGATTAATAATGGTATGAGAATATAATCATGGTACATAAAGGTTGTAACTGAAGAATTAAAATCTTAATACATGAATCATGGAATAAATTTTGGTCAGAACATAAGAGATAATTCATAATAGTGTGATGCATCATACAATTAAAATTAATTTGATCATAATTTAGGCATAGGAATATGACCTAAATATAACAATTAATATCACATGTCCAAGATACAAATCAAGACATTATTCACCTAATATATCAAGGATACCCAATAATAAATTCATCACATCATATGTTAAGGCTACCCTCCAATACATTCATCATATAGTATTCTTGTGATTACCACCCTTGTACCTTCTTTGGATTTAAACAAACACCTATATACCCTCTTGGTATTGAGCTAACCACCTTTTTACCCTTTGAGATCAGAAAAAATAAAACATCACTAAATTCATTTTAAGTATTTAAAAAACCAACCCATAACATAATAATAAATCAGTCATATATATTCCATGACAATATAAGATAATTCAAAATTACTTTATAGATTAGTTAACTTGTGAGAAATTAATGGGGTTCGTTAAACATTTCATTAAAAAATATCACTATAAACCATCCATAAAAGTAATATGATAATATCATATGATCACATATTTAGTTAATCATAAAAATCCTTAAAGGATATTTATATAAATGAAAAATATCTTTTTAAAAATCATTGAAAATAAATAGAAAATAACCCTTTTATTTTATTAATTTTTGAAAACTAAAAAATGAGAATAATATTTTCATTGTAAAACCATTAAAAAATGAAAAAGAATATTTTGAACACTATAAGGACATAACGACTAGAAAATATATTCAAAGTGAAAATTATTTTCACATGTCATGACTTGACCGATGGGGACCAAGAAACAACTACCCCAAGCCCACCTACAATAGGCCAGGGGCTAGAGACTAGAACCAAGAAAATATATCAAAAACATTGGAGGAATTAGACGAAAGTACCTATATGCACACATGCATCCCCAAGAACATAAAATGATGAAATATAAAACAACTGATAAAAATTCACGAATACATCTACAATACCAAATTAGAGCATCACATATAGTATTGGAAAGCATAAAAATGGGACAAATTCAAGACCACCCAAAATTGGAAATAAAGCCTGACCTGCTCAGAAGGAGGGGTATGCTGTAAAGTGCCACACTAATGTACTCCTCAGTATCTATAGCCCAAACTAAGGTCCACTTACTCTTGTTCTTCTAAGGACTCTGTAACAAGATCTGTTGTGTGTATAGGACAAGACATGTGTGGTCAGAGACCATGAATGGGTGATTATAACAATACCTAGTAGGACACACCAAAATAACCAAACACAATGAATAAAAATTAATCATATTATAATAGTATATTTCAATAATAATGTGATACATACAATAAAAATCCCGATATATTCATAAAAGTATTTAAGTTTCAAAGGTCTCAACCACTGCCAGCCATAGTACCACTGTGAGGTTTCAAGGTAATTCTTTTCAAGGATATATCACTCCATAATCCTTACCATCCCATATAGAACTAAACTAAGATATATTACTCATCGAGTATGAATAAGCTGATGGAACATATCTTCCATCAAAGAGGTCAAACTCTCTAGTTCTATCCAAGAATAAGAACATAGGAAATTAAGAGGGTCTATCTAAGATACACACTCCATCAGTATAATACCCTATCTTAAAGATTAGATAATGATACATAGATATGGAGGTAAATACCTAAGGATCACTAGGGGCTCCATACACTACTGGAAACATCCGCCGAGATAGGGTATCGATTCCCATCTAAATATTGGTCATTATAATTCCAAAAAACCCTATATAAGTAAACAAAAATGAAATGAGGATCACTATTTGATTCTATGAAGGATAAATTCTCCCATTAAATAAGGAATATATTGAATAATATTGATACTACTCATTCTAGAATAATGGAACTCTCCGACACTACACTAATCAATAGGAAGCTACATAGGCTTTACCCTCTATGATAGGAATATGATACATCACCGAACCCTCATAGGAATGGACTATGGGAACACAATAAACTAATGATATTTCAATAAAGAACACATAATTCTATAATAAAGATGATATTAGATGAAATAGGTATCTAACATGTCTACATATGATCCCACAATGTGTATCTGGGAGTACACAATGTGCCTCACTAATCTTGGAACATACCATGTATCATGATCACTTGGTATATACTTTTCCAATATACATGGTGTGTCCCTTCAGGTACACAGTGTGTAGATGTTGAATTAGAAATTGGTTTGTTATTATTCCCACTCCCATGTACACTGGGTTGTGCCCATGTACTTGGTCGCATTTGAGTAGATGGCTCCACACGTGTACTCCAACCTGCCTGTGTACTTCCAAAGCATATGGTAAGTGGGGCCATAGGGCCACCTGGGTGTTTAATACCTATACATGCTAATATGGTTAGATAAGGCTCACACAACATGTGATATGTATAACATGGAATTTCATACTTATCACTATGTGGAAACCCTAACATCGCATAGAAGGAATGACACAATGTGTGTTCATAGGACTACACACTATGTAGTAGGATTTTTTATAGAACCTATAGAAAACATAATGTATATAAATAGATGACCTCAAAATCACTGAATCCTCCTTGAATTACACTGTATGTCATGGTTATGAGGTTGAAAAACCTCCTCACTACCGATAGCTATAATCTAACCTTATCTGGTGCTCAAGAAATAGCTGCCATCACACCTCATCAACATCTCATGTCAAAACTGTGAAGGAAAAAATCCATCCATGGATCTTATTCCATATTCGTATAACAAAACCAGGAAATAAATGTTTCATCCCAATACACAATAGAAATATATTGCACCAAAAACCAAATTCCCAATGATCATTTACTGGGTATCAATCGAATCACATGGAAAAGTAAATGCTAATGATGAATGTATGTAGAACAGGAAGAGAACACCACAAAACAAATTATGAGGAATAAACCTCATTTGGTATTTGAAATGGCCTTAATACATTTCTATTAGAAATACAAATCAATATCCATAAATAAACAAAAAATAATAATTATCTCCAAATCCTGAAAAATAAATCCATACTTGTAAAAATCACCAATCCATGAAGCAATACATTATTCAATGTATTTTAATTCATCATGGGATATGAATTAGGAAATTAATCCACAAAAAACATTCTACCTTGATTTGGGTCAATCACTGATGGATAACGATCACATGTCATTGTCTTTGATGATATTCACTAGCTGCATTAGCTCAGAATCCTCAATCAAACCTTGATTTGATGTCATTTTCCAATGATCCTCCAAAGAATCATCTCAAAAGGATCCTCTCCATCATTATTTTAAGTAGATAACCCTAAGGATTAGGCATAAACTTGTTTAAATTGATAAAGAAGGTTTCTAATTCAATGAAACAAAACAAACTAAATCAATAAAATAATTTATTTTAATAATTTCACACGCAAGATAAATTATTTACAAAAACCCAAAACCAAAAAATATTATGTTACACCTAGGGTAAATACCATGTTATAAACTCAATAGAAACATACAATTTTTTATTTGAGCCTCCATTTAAGATCTATTTCACTTTTTGCAGGAAAACCACAGATGCATGATATTAATATATTTAATATATTTCAAAGATTAATTTTGGACTCAATGAGTCTAAAAATATCAGGCCATATTAGCTCCTAGATTAATAATTATTCCTATAAATATTCAAAAGTATCACAAAAAACTAGGATATTTCATCATTCTATCCTTCAGGTATTTTCACCCCCTAAAAGAACAGACTAAGAAAAAGTGGGGATACTGAGCACTCAACTAGGTCTCTAACTCCCTGAAGATCTCCCAACAGTTCCATATATTGTTAATAAACACACACCTAAGGAAAAAAACTTATAATGAAGGGTATTTCTCCTACCAATACTCAATGCCACCAGCTCCTTGATAAAAGAATCTTCACTCTCACAGCCCAGCTTACCCGGGTCAATATCGTACAATGATTTGTGCACATACCTCCTCAACTGTGATGTGTGGAGAACACCATGCAACCAAAAAATTATGGACAGAGGATAAGTTCTACCCTATCTTTCTAAATAGTCACAACACTGAGAAAAAGAAAGGGCCTAGGATTATTAAAGATATCCTATAACCCTAGATAAAACTCCATAACTCCCCAAATCCAAAGGCCTCTATCAATTAGTCCACTAAGGACTCATATCATTTATCTTATATTACTCATCCTCCCATAGATGAACTAAACCCCTTACAACCATCACTATGACCAAAACTAGGATCTTTACATTGATACCCATTGGCTCTAACTAGTATAATAGTGTCCTATAAGGTCCCTCATACATGGACTCGAAAATGTTCTACTCTAGTGGTTTAGTGATAATCATCATGATATTAAAAATTCACCAATGGTATATGATACTCTTAGATATTGGTCAAAACTAACATTAAAACCCAAAGCATGTTCATCAGAACATTAATGATCAACTTTACCTGGACAACTGACAGGGGTAAAACATAGTGCCCAACCACAACCGAGTCCTCAAAGGTTACTTGCATCCTATCCCAAAAATGACATGAAGTAAAAATCATAGTATTAAATGATTTTTATAATAATTCATTTAAGATAGACTACCTTCTACACACACAGGTGTCTCGAAATCTCTACAAAAATCTGTAGATCATCACCCATAAATATATAAAACAACAAGATAATAGATCAAAATATTGCCGCAACTCCCTTTACTATCTCACTGATTCCAAGAAATCATAGTGCATCAACACCTCCACTAGCTTTGCTACTAAGGGAAAGTAACTTCCTTAGAACCCCCTTTTTCATAATGATCAGAATCACTATCCATCATTGAAAAAATTATGATGTGATTCCCTCCTTCAAGGAATCTATCTAGAATATATCTAGTGGATATCTAACCATGTAACATCTCATAATAAATATCCTTGGGTTTTACCTCCATAGATTTCTGAAGAATCATAGGGTAAAAATATGAATTGGAGGTAAACTAGACTATCCTCAGGTGTCTCATGTGCTCCAACTCAACACTGAGTCGATAGGGATGCGATCGAAGATGACTACTATGAACCAACCAAAGAAGGGTTAAAGATTTATTCCATAGGTATCACAATTCTACTATGGTGTACAAATACCCAAAGGGTATCTCCAAAAACTCAAAAAACTGCAATGGTTTTGGAAATAAACTTTTAGTATATTCTATTCTAAAACTAGAGCTATTGAAAAATTTTCTTGAGGTGAAACCAAGAGAATCACTTTGCTCTAAACCACTGGCCAAAGAATCCATCTATTTTAAGGAGTATATATATCCCCTTATGTCATATGTTATATGTGAAACCAATCCAAAATCAACCTCAAGCACTCTTACGTCTCTCAGGAAAACAAATATGGGATGAACAAGTGAAAAAACTAGGTCTTACAAAACTCATTTCTTTATTAACTCTCAACGTACCTTCAGTTTATGATGTTCAACAGATTCCATCTGGTATGTTATCACAAAAAATCAAACCCATACTTTGTAATAGTCCTCTCCATATACCTAACTCTTAGTGTATAGGTAAACCTAGAAAATCCATAGGAAAGACGCCCCCACACTCTAACACCATTCTAGTAAAAAAATTATCATAGAATTAACTTCTCCAATGGTATAACTAGAAAACTGATGATAAGTTAGTCGTAACCTCCTACACATGAGATCATCCTATTCCACCTAGGATCAATCATTATCAAAGGCAGAAAAATCCATCTAAAAAACCAGAAGCACCATTATACTCACTGGTAGAAACCATCTGATCAAAGATGGTAGGTATAAAGTCCATACAGAATAAAGCATCGTAGGGTATCACCTCCACTACAAAGATATTACCCATGAATCTATATGTATCCTCCCTAAGCTAGGTCACATTATTGGTCAGAGTGTGTAATCAACAATTCATTCTACAGAAGTCTCTGACACAAGGGTCAAGAATAAATGGATCCCCTAGTATTACTTTGTCTCAAAAAGAGGATAAAATAAGGGAAAAGTGGCTCATAACTTTGTGAAATTTGAAATTAGGTCATTGATGACACACATCACACCTCGAACCGAACTCAAAGCCTCTATGAGATCACAATAATCAAAACTAATCCTTTCCATTTCCATTTTCATTACCACAACTAGGGATTTATCTAACACTTCAGCACAAAAAAACAACTTGAAGAACACAAGTTAGTATAAATCATCCTCCAAACCTTGATATTCCCTGCTTTGGGTAGTATCGACTCTCCCACATAGTTTTGGATTGTATCCTAAGAACACAACTTGGTGGGGGAATTTCACCTATTAATTGAATGTCCAATGTCACTCTAAACATCACTAACATTGATATCTACCAATTCCTCATGTCCTACTAGAATAGAACTCAAAAAAATTAGAAAAAATAATTTCTCATACCTCTTTCTATCAGTGATACAATAAGAGTATATGGGACAAAAAACATACCTTGAAACACTCATGGATCTTATAGGTAAAGAACTATTTTTTTGTATCTATCCATGTGAATGAGCACTAGATTCCTTAGCCTGTAGTGGTCCACCTGGTGGAAGTGGTGGTATAATTGATCCAAAGCAACCACCACCTCCCACTACTCCCCCAGCTCCTCCAACATGTCTATCCTATAGACCTCCTTATTCCAGTTTCTGCCTCTACCTAGGTGGCTTGTTGACCATCCATATAACTATAGTTTAACTAGGATGAAAATATTGCATGAGATGTCCGCTCACATCACAAGAATAAAAATATCTCTTCCTTGAAAAATTAATCTTCCCCTAAGATCTTCAAAGAAATCTTTTATTTAGTGACTTGGATCACATTCCTACTATAGGTAGGTCATGATGACCCTAAATCCTCATAGATCACTGCCTCATAAGCTTATGATATGTGCTCAAACCTTGATTCTAATCATTCATCACCAAAATATCCATCCATGTATCGATCTAACAAGTTTCATCCACCTAGGCCCTCATAGGTGGGTCTACGTGCTTCTCAATTAGTGGAAGTTCTATAAGATGTCTACTTGAAAAAAACCATATGAATAGGAATCTATATGGATACTAGATCACTGATCAAGTCAAACTCTTGACCATAATACAGATACCTCATTATATATTTTCATCAATACATCCTGAAATAGGACAAAACATTCCATGATCAATGAGTATATCTAGTGATCTAACTCAAGATGGATATAGAAAACACAAGACATTAATAAATGATTCATGTACTAATGTTTTCCCTCTAACTAGTTCATATATGTACCAAGTAAAAAAGAAATTTATCAGGGACCTTCTGAGCAGATATGTTGGATGCCACACTAACACTTAACACCCTTTAATGAGAACCCTACCCAAAAAACATTAACACTATTTTCATAGTTCTTAAACCAAACCTTATATATAGACAAAAGATAATCCAAAATCCTATCCTAAACCAAAGAAGTGTTATAACACTTCAGGCTGGGTACTACCTCTTATAACATTATGCTCATGACCTGACCTCATAGGGCCAAATACACAGGTTCCCTATGCCCCCTCTAATATCTCACAGGTTAGAGACTAGTTCCAAGAAGGCATATCACACACATGGGATACATTAGCCTAAATTACCTATTTGAACACACACATCTTTAAGCCCATAAAATTATGAAATGTAAAAAAATAATAAAAATGCCTGAATAAATCTATAATCCCATTATTAGAATATGGCATAAAGTACTAAAAATCATAAAACGGTGAGAAATACAAGCCCACCCAAAATTGGTAATAAAGCCTGACCTGCTCAGAAGGAGGGGACTACTATCAAATGAAACAATGGTATACACCTTAGTAAATATATCCCAAAATATTCTCCACCTTATCTTAGTCCTTCAAGGACTCCATAATAAGATACTTCATCTACATAAGACATGACATGTGTGGGAAGAGCCCATGCAAGGGTGAGTATAATAATACCTAGTAGGAAATCCCTAAATAACCGAACACAAAGCATCTATATAAGTCCACTAATCATAAGATATGTCAATATTCATGTTATAAATTCAATAAAACATCCATATATACTCATAAAATACTCCGAGTCTTAGATGTATCAACCGGCTCCATCCATAATTCCACTAGGAGGTTTTATGGTAACTATCATCCAAGAGATGTCACTCCAGAAGCCCTATCAACCCGAATGGAACTCAACCAAGAGATATATATAATTGGGTATCTCTAAGATGATGGTACATCTTTACCTTCATATAGGTCACACTCATTTGGTCCAGACAAGAAGAAAAAAAACATGAAACTAAGATGGTTGTTTTGAGATAGACACTCCATCAGACAAATACCCCATCAGAAATATTAAATATCAAAACAAATATATGGGATAATTTCATAGGGATCACTTGGGGACACTTGAAGATAATAGAAACATACTTCTAGTTATGTGATCAACACCCATGTAAATATTAGTCACACTAATTCCAAAAAACCTCATATATGAAAAAATGAAGTAAATGAGGATATCTCTAGGCCACTTGAAGGGAAACATTTTCCAAGTCACTAAGGAATTTTTCAATGAAGACTAAGACTACTCATTCTAGAATAAAGGAAGTATCCCACACTAAATTTATCAAAAAGAAGTTACAGATGGGTTAACCTATATGATGGGAATTTGATGTCACATTGAAACCTAAAAAGATAGTACCAAGGTAAAAAAATCAACTTATATTTGTATGATGAAGCTTACAAAATCTCACAAAAATTCTAAGACAAGAAAGAATAGGAATGGAACTTGTCCTCAAAGAAGTAAACCACATGTCCTGAGGGGTACAAAACATGTATCACTATGCCTCGAAGTACCCATGTCTTGTGCTATCATAGAATGTACATTTCCAATAGACATGGAGTTTCCCTTGAGGTACATGGAATGAAGATGTTGGATTGGCACTTGACATGTTTTTCTACCCATTCCCATGTACACTAGGTTGTTACCACGTAGTTGGCCATGTCTGAGTATATTGTTCCACTAATATACTCCAGGTTTCCAATGAACTTCAAATGAACATAGCTCGTGGGTCTACATGGACACCTAGGTGTGTACTCCCTAGACACGATGTGATAGTCATCTAATGTTCACACGACATGTGATGACTATTATATATAATTTGTTACTTATCCCTATGAAGAAACACTATAACTAGACAAAAGGAACTATATGGTGTGTTTTTATAGGAATACATGTAGTGTAGTCCAATTTTTCCAAAAAACCCATGAAAAATTCACACATTTTCATCCACAACCAAAAATTCATCGATTCGACCTTGAATTGCACTGTATGTTGAGGATATGAGGTTAGAAGATCCTCCTCACCACCAATAGCTAGAATCTAGCCATATCTGATTCTTGGGAACTTCTCTTTATCATACTTCATCAGTGGAACACACTAAAATTGTGAATAAGAACACCCAATATATCCATGGATTTTTTTAGATAGTATTATAATGCAAATGTGATGACGAATATCAATCAAAATTTCTTGGTAGCAATTCATCATTCTAGAGACTGAATGCACAATGATCATTCACTGGGTATCCATGAAATTGTAGGCCAAAGTAAATTCCATTAATTAATGCATGTAAAATGGGAGAGAAAACTACAACAAAACAAGATGAGAACAAACAACCGCCATTGTTCGAATTGGAATTTATTTGTTTCCTTTAGAAAAATTAATGAATATCCAATAAAAAACAATAAATAGTAATTATATCCAAATACTTCAAAATAAAACCACACCTATAAAAATGACCAATCCAATAAATAAACCATTAGTCAATTGATTCACATTCATCATGGGAAAATAAATCAGGTATAAATCCCCAAAACAAACATACTACTTAGATTTGGATCAAGTGTTGATGAATAATGATTGCATGTCATTTTCATTGACATGATCTCCAAGATATGCTGGTGGAATAACCTTAATCTAACCTCAATATGATGTCATCTTCCAAGGATCCTCCATTGAATCCTCTCCAGTGGCTCCTATAAATACCTTATTAATGAGACTAACCTAATTAATTGGGTATAACCATGTTTAAATAGAGGAAACATGTCACTACTTCAAAGAAAAAATAAAATAAAATAAAATAAATAAATTTATTTTATTAATTTCTATTTAGTGATAATTTTTTTATAAATTACCAACACCAAAAAAGGTTATGTAATTAATAGAGTAAAACCCATATTCTTAACTTTAAGATAAGCATAGATTTATGATCCAAACATCCATTTAAGAGTTATTTCAGTTTTTCAATAAAACTACAAACATGTTATATTAATATATTTAATATATTTCAATAATTAATTCTGGGCTCACTAGGACACAAAATCTCATGGATTCTCAACACCTAGATCCAGAAATATTCCTAGAAATATTCTAAAGTATCACATGAAAAAAATGTTGGCATTATATATTATTTTTTCAAAAAGTCAAAACTGAGTAGTACTAAAAAATATTGAAATGAATCCTTTTAATAATTTTTAATGAAATTAATATATATTGAATATTTCCACATTAATTCATTTATTTATATGTAAAATATTCAATAATTGTTTTAGGAATATTAATATGGAGGAGAAACATTCTTGACCAAAGAGGAAAAAAGGTCATTTTTTATTAAAAACATTATTTCAATCTCATTGAGTAACCAAGAGGGAAAAATGAAAGAAAAACATGGAAACCATAGAAATAAATAGAGTATAGAAAAATATATGGGTTTTAAAAGTGAAAAATCATTCAATTTCATATATTGGAAATTTAACATAGATAATTTTAATAATATATTTTATAGTAACATAAACCCTTACCTTAGGTCATGATTTTTTTCATAGACATTCGTAATGTCAAATATAATAATTATATATTTATTTTTGGAATAATATTCATAATCATATTTTAATATATCAATAACTTATATTTTCTAAATAACACTTGAAAATAATTCTTCCTTAAAATCAATATTCGTGTGTTAACTGTTCCATTTCCCATTTAAGTTTCAGATCAAAAATTCCTATCGTTACAATTAGGTTATTGTTTAAAAAAATACAGAATCAAAATAAATTCATAATTACCACATTTAATCATTATATTCACTTTTATAACCATTCACATAAAGAAGTGATGAAAAATGAATTACATCACTTCATGAAGATGGTAGTAAGCACATACACACAAGTAATGTTTTATTTCTATAATGAATGGATATAATGAAAGTTAAATAATACAATATCTATCCATAATAATAATAATAATATAATAAATAAAATATTTATTATATAAATCTCACCTTATTATAATCCATGTTAATAAGAAATAAAAAACGAGTCAAATAAATTATTGAAGGTAGTTCTCCACAAAATCAAATGATTGGCATTATTTTTTTCAAATGGAAAGAAGGTAGACATTATTTTAACTTTAAAAAATAATAATGTTATAATAATCATATATATCCATTAAGTTTTTCTATATGATAATCTATGACTTATAGTGAAAAAATACATCGTTTTAGGGAGATGGTAGTCCGTACGTATGCATGGGTGATGATTTTATTTTCCATTAGGTAAAAATAAGAAATTAAATGGTTTTAAAATTAATATAAAATAATTTAGGTATAGTTATTATACTAATTTAATCTTTCTAATATGGTTATATAATACTTATATGAGGTTAATAAAGACATAAAATCAAAATAGATTGTTAAAGATAACTACTTATTGTTTGAGTGTCTTCCTTTGGATTACATATTAATACTTTTTAACATGGTATTTTGGAGATAAAAGATCTTATAGTTCATGTTAAGGAAGGTTGTAAATTTATTTTGGTAGTTCTTGGCCAAACTAGAGTTCTCACATTGTGTGTATGAGTGAGAAAAAATGGTATCCTTTTATAAGTGAAGTGGGTGGAAAACATATAAATACCTGAAACATTATTATATAATACATGTTTTACTCAATGAAAGTGGATTTTAATTTTTATCGTTTCATAGATAGTAATATTAAGGTTTAAAATAATCAAACATTATTATTTATTCATGTGTTTGGTGTTTTCTTAATATTATCTCTTAGATTAACCCTTATTTTAACCCATTTAACCCTTATAATGGTAATAAGATTTTTATGATGGTAAATTTTAATTATTGAAAAAAACTTTGTTAAAATATTTAATAATATTAATTTTAGTAAATATAAATACACATTCATTTTACAAGATTCATTTTCTAAAATTCTATGAAATTAAATTTATTATCCCCACACTTAACACTAGAACAATTTTTAGGGAAATGTATTTATAAACAGAAAATTATTTTATTCTCATTCCTTTCCATGTAATAACTATTAAATGATTACTAATATATATTTTGTATATATTATATCCTAATTTCATTCATTTAATTCATCCTTACTAATTTATTAAATTTATTAAGATAAAATACATTTTTCATAATAAAAATTGTGAATCAGTATATCTTTTTTACCTTCAAATGATTTTGTCTTCATTTCTAACCAATAAAAAATTAATGTCAAAATGGGTACTATATTGATAATTTCAATTAACAATATGATTCCATATTTATAAGTAGTGATCAAAATAGTTTATGTAGATAAAAATAAAAAATAATTAGAAAATATAATTCTAGAAATATATATTCCAAAATCATGGGGTGTTACATTATATGCCTTTATAATAATTCCTTCCTTGAAATTAAATTACTCCGATACAAAAAAATGATGATACCTATAGCTCATCACTTCTTTAAATTTCAATATAGCTTCGTCAAAATTATAGTTTCACCATAGAACTACGACCAGATGAGCGGTCTTGTATTATAAAAATATTTCTCTTTGATTAAGAATCTACACCAGCTTCTCCATATAAGTAAGATTATGATCTAGTGGTATAACCATTTATTTTATTACATGTGGAAGGTAATGTATGTAAATATTCAAAATTAATACATGGAACACATTTTTAACTTAATAGAGGTTTGATGGAAGCACAAATAGATAAAGTACCATCCCTATAAAATAAATAATCTCAAAGTGACAAATATATCTTGGGTTTAGATTTTACATCCTTCCAAATAAGAAAACATTATTCCAAGTATATATTCAAAGGAATATATTATCACCTAAATTAGACTCTTGATATATATCATAATTGTTAGTAGAACATATTTTTCAACTAAAAATCTCTTTGATGTTGTTATAAATGGATTTAACTTTCTCTATAATGTTTTCAATTTTACAATGTCCCAATATATTTCATTCATAAAATTCATCCCAATATGTTTTATGGATTCAATTCCTACTTAGAGTGATTCATAGTGAGCCATATGAATTATCGAGTGAAAGCTATTATTGCATGAAAATCTAGCCAAATTAGGGTGTCGATCCCAACCACATTTGAAATCCATAGATAATGATCTCAAAATATCTCTTAGGGTTTGAATGGTCCTCTTAGACTGACTATCAATATGAGGATTATATATTGTTCTAAAGTATATCTCGGTATTTAATGCCTAATAAAGAATTCTCTAGAACATTAAGGTAATCATATTATCTACATCAGATAACAATAGAATGTGGTACCCCATGAAACATTACAAACCTTATTTAATATCCTGGATATCTGATCAAGAGATAAATCTTCTCTGATATTAATAAAATTTGATAAATTCAAGTAATGATTGTAACATACACTTATAGTTTTAGTATTACTATTTTAATTTTTAGTATACCATGAATATAGAAACCTACTCTACAATATCTCTTTTTCATATTGTCTCACCAGAAATAATATTTTGGATCTATATACATATTAATGACTCAAGGATAAATAATTATTTATGAGAAATGAGATTCATTAAAAAAATCAATCTTAAAGTATGGTATTGATGGAACAAATTCTTGGTTCCTAAATCTGATCAATTTATCAGGGTCATGATTGAACAATAAAACTAGACGTACCATTTTTTGAACATCCACATCCTATTTTTGTGCCTCCTTAATCTTTACAGGAATGGATGATTGAACATTCATTTGAGAAAGAATGTATCTTCCCCCTTTCCTTATTATTTCAAGGTCCATCCTCTATAAATCCATAAGCATATGATCACTTTTAATCCTCATCAAGGAATAACTGTTATATTCATTATAACTTAGGTCATCAACCACCTTATTCACCATCATTATATTGTAATGTATTGAATATTCATAATCAGTAATCTACTCGAACTAACTCCTTTAGAACTTATTCCATTATTTTTTTTGTAAATATATAATTCATGATTTTATTATTTGTATATATATATATCAGGCCTTTTTAAAATATAGATAATTTATTCATATCATCAATGCAATATTTACCACTTCTGGATCTAAATCATGAGTTGGGTAATTTTTATCATGAAAAATTAATTTTAATGAGGCACATTCTTCCACCTTATCATTATTCATATGAAAACATACTTATCACTTATTCAATGTATCATATTATATAATAATAATTTCACTACTACGGGGTAGTTTAATAATCATAACACTAATAAATATTCTCTCTAGTTTAATGAAATATCTTTCACATTAACCTATCTAAAAAACATTGATCCATTCAATGTCAACATAGTTGTTTGATTGGATAATCATGATAAATTCCATGCAATACATATGTAATATCCATTTAACTAAATAAAAACTATGTATTTTATACACTATGGTTGGTCTTGGCCATTATTCAATAACACTTATCTAAGAATGATCCATATATATACCCTTGATTGTGACAACATGAGCCACGTATGATACATTTTGTAGTTAAAATTCACACTTTTTAAATTTGGAATATAGTTTCTCCTTATTCTTGGAAATCAATGTAATCTATATATGATATTAATTAACATTATATCTCTTTTAACACATAATAATATCATCTATAAATACTACCACCAACTGATGAAGGTAATCTATAAAGTCTATATAGAAAGGGTATTGTTAATTCCAAATGACATCACTATAAATTCATAGTTACTATAACTCATATCGAAGTTTCTCTTGGGTATATCCTCCATATTGACCCTCAATTGATGATATATAAAATTATGGTTAATTATTAAAAATATTGATCTCCATACCATTGATTGAAAAATTATTCCATACGGGGTAGAGGATAATTATTCATGATTGTGATATTATCATGTTATTGACAATCAATAAAAAGATGCATTGAACCATTTTTCATCTAATTAAAAATCATAGGTTCACCCCATGTTTATTCAATCAGTCTTATGAATCTATTTTCTATATTATTCTAAAATTTATTATTCAATTATATAAAATCAATTATGGATATTATATAAGGAGTCTTGCAAATTGGAATATAACCAGGTTTGAATTTTATTGAAAAAACAAGTTCAATATTAAGAAGAATACTAGGTAAGTCTTCTATAAATAAATAAATATATTCCATAACAATATAAATATCTTAAATTTTTATTATCTCCCTAGCCAATTGATATAACCACAATTCTTGAATAGGTAGTAAGATGTATATAATGAATGTAATTTTCATCAGATGTTCATGTCCATCCTCACACCTACAAAATATCATATGTTGATTCCAAATAAAAAAATTTACTTCCTATCCACTTCAATTTATATTGGATCTTTTATTTTCAATGATATCCTAGGTTTCTATCTGCCCCTGAAAGAAAAAATAGCATTGAAAACTCATATGATGTTTTAGGATCTTATTTCACATGAGTTTTATTAGGGCATGAACATATTTCAATTTTATAAATATACTTATTTTTTCTCCATGAATATTTTTTTTTGAATAATATATTTATATCATATATTTAAATCACATTCATGACTAATATATTTTTCAACTATCCCATGTATATTTTCTCTAAAAACAATATATTTACCATTATATAGATGATGATTTTCACAATTAATACATACCGAACATAAAATATTATCTCTATCAAGAAAAATATTATCATAGTAAGAATTATTATAATAATATAAAATTATTATTTATTATGGTATGTTATTGTACCATGGAGAATTTCAATTAAAATTATAGCATGAAATATATTCCAATGCCTCATAAAAATAACTGGAATTATGATATTTCAAACCATAATAAAATCAAATATCTTCATACATCTTATTTTTTTAAAATCAATATTTTATCCTTATCAAAAATGGAGTTTTGTTTAAATACACTCCCTTAAATTACACTATTTTCCCATTACACCATTGAGAAATTTTTTCAATTTTTTCCATGAGAATGAATTCACTTTTTTAACATGATATTTTGTGAGGTTTTATCATAATTAATTCTTAAATTTACAATGAAATAAGGCATTTGTATCATGATACATTTATCATTCCTCTCCTTTGATTTCAAAATCTTTCCTTCATCTCCCTATCACATGTCAAGGGATAATCAAAAAAATATGTTAAACATCTTTTAAAATAGGATTACACATGGATTTTGGTCATTAAACATGATTTTCTAACTAGATCAATTCCACTTTTCCTGTTGTTGAGAATTTATTTCTACTTTTAAAATGTTCTATATAGAAATTTTAACCTCTAATTCATGGTAATGTTCATTCAACATGTATCTTTATTAATTTATCTTGTTTTTTTAACATAATAAAATATTTCAAAATAAACTTATATTTTTATCCTAGTATTTTCCTCAACCAATTTTATAATGCTTTAAAAATAATCATCTATATTAGACATTAAGCATTAAAATTCAATTGAGATATGTAATATATCCATTGAACTATATATTTTAATTCACTTACTTTAATTTATTTTCATGGATAACATTCTTCACCAATAAATAAAAACCAATTTAACTAATATTGTATTTTTTTATTTTAAAAGTTTTATCTCAATATTTTATTCCTAAAAAAATAAACCTATTTTATTCATTATCCTTTATCAATGTTAATATATCTTCATGTATTCATGAATCATATTCATAAAATAAGTTTAAACCTAAAACCTATGGATTTATTGATATATCATCAACTTTATTTAATAACAAATCATTCAAAAAATATAACTATAGAACATTGAATGAGTAAATAAATTTAAAATCAAAATCCTTTAACCCATATATTTTAGGTTTGATGAAATCTTTTATTTAAATATGAATGTAAATTATTTCCCCAAAACATGGAATCTCTTTACTTTTTCCTCCTTTCTCAAATTTATTCTCTTCCTCATGTCCCCAAAAGGTTGTTAGGGGAGTATGTTAATATAAAAAAACTAGAATCCATGAAATAATAATACAATTTAGTGTAAAAAAATCTAACAATATGTACTTATGTATTGATATAAACGTTTAGGTATACAATGGACTTTAGTAAGGTATTACATGAGAGGGTAGTGAATCTAGGTATAAAATTTATCCACAATATACCATTTGATCCTCTAAAATATTATAAAACTAAATAATCATGAAATCTTGACTAATAAAATTATGTTTATACCCCATATTTTAGGATAATACAATTTAGAATAACTTTATCTCTATCATAATTGATGTTTATATAATGATCAACCCAAATAAGAATTTATTCATGGTAGAATATTGTAAAAAAAATAAACACTTGAAATATGTTCTTAAATTATTCACAAGTACCATGATATATTAAAATAAGTATAAAATGAATTTGTTTTAATGTATCAAAACAAACTACACACATTATTCTATGGTGTGTTTTAAAAATGTTACTCAATCCCTAGGGACACTCCCTTTACAATTTTATATGGAAGGTGAAATAGAACCTTAGGGCCACTACCTTGGACCACTCTCTTTTGTTACTACTCATTAAAGCTAAATAGTTGTTTATAAAATACCTATTTATCATTTACATTCGGCGAATTTTATTTGGAAAATATTTTCTTGGTAAAAAAATTAAAATAAATGTGTTCAATTTAATGATTTCACCACTATATAGTGTTGCTGAGTGAGAGAGAAGTGTGTTCCACTTATTGAGTGAAAAATATTCTATTTCAAGGAATATTTCATAAAATTACTAATTCTGGAATCACACACCCCCAAAGTTAATTTGATTTATAGTGACCAATATGGAATTTATTTAAATGTATTTATATTACATCCACTCATCTATAATTTAACCCTCATTTGTTTTCATTTTCCCCTATATTATTATAGGAAATTTTCATCTAGACAGTTAGTGTTGATCCTATAGTGACCATCACTTTTCAAATATTAACATTTACTTACATATGTAGAATAATTAAACATTATACAAATAGATTCCCAAAGACCATAGTCGGTATAGTTCCATTGAAAACATGAAAACATAAACACTGGTACATAAGTGAGCTACATTATCTCCCACCATGTTCTTTGTGATTAGAACCCTTCTCAAACTCATCAGATATAATACATATCTTCATAACATGGGGAAGGAAAGATAAAAAGTGGTGAGAATAAATTCTCAGTAAGGGTAAATAAGGGAGACATGAAATCATAAACATGAGCATAAGTGTATGAGAACATGATAATGAAAATAGTAGATCACACCATGCATATCAGAGATCATATACATGAGTCATGAGATAAATATTAGCAGTTTATAAGATGTGAATCAAACATAAGTAAAGAACATAATCCTTGAAAGCATAAAATAAGAGTAAGTCATGTAATTGTGGAAACACATAATCATATATTGATTTACATAGTAGCCAAGGAATCAATTCCAAGACCATCTTGGTGAAAGAGGTCCTTTACTTAACTAGGGGAACCCCTGTTCCAGCCCTATATTAATAAACCAAGTAAAATCTCATTACAATACTATATTACTGAATTGATTAATCCCACATCATATACATGTATTAATAATCCAAGTAAACCCTTGTTATAGTCCTTTATTATTGATTTGATTTAAACCCTTATTCCCGCAATCTTTTACTAAACCGAGTATACCCTCATTCCAGCACTGTATTACTAAACCAAGTAAACCCTTGTTATATCCCTATATTGCAGAACTAAGTAAACCCTTATTCCCATATGGTATTACTGAACTGAGTAAACCCTCGTTATATCACTATATTACTGAACCGAGTAAACCCTCATTCAAGCCCTATCTATCTCAGGAGATATAAATCTTTACCCAATTCATTCTTGGGAGATAAAGGTCCCACCTATCACATAATAAAATCATTAATACATGTGCCACAAGATCATAAATAAACATATTATAACCCATGATATTAAATGGGTATCATAAACATGTAAACTTTTTGTTACCTATGGAAATATATAGGTTTTATAATCATTTCATCATAAACATAACCTATGAAAAGAAGCGGGTTTCAAAAACATATAACTCAGGAAAGAGAAATGGGTTTCATAATCATATTACCTATGAAAGACAAATGGGTTTCATAAATACCCTGACATTAAGCATAGATCATTTATATAGAGGATATGAATGAAACCATTATATCATTTTCTATAAGGTATGATTAACATCAATAGAATTCATCTTAGATGGAATTTTCTTTTGAAATATCTTCTAAAAACGCTTCTTGAGGAAAATATCTTTTATTGTTTGAAAAAGTATCTTTAGTACATAAAACGATTTTAAAATAATTTTCTTATAAAATAATTTGAGAACTTATAAAGATGATATTAAATCATTTTGAAAACCTTTTTCCTTGAAAACTTTTAAAATAAGCTTCAAAACATTTTAAAAACATTTATCTTTGAAAATAGTTGAAAAATGTTAAATAAAGATTGAAAATGTTTTGAAAAACATTTCTTGGAAAATAATTTTAAATAATTTAAAGAAATATTGATTTTTTTGGAAAATATATTATCTTAAAACTTATAAAAGAATCTTGAAAATGTTTTGAAAACCATTTCATTGAAAAAACTTTTAAAACATGTATGTTAGAATTGATTTTTTTTGAAAATTTTTTTCCATGAAAACATATAAAATATGTTTCAACCATTTTGAAAAAAAATTAACTTGAAAATTAATTTTAAGAAATATTTTCATAAACATTAACATTTTTATCAATGCAAAGGGATATTCGATTAAATGATGGTGGTTAAATTCGGACATGTTATAAGAGGTCAAAAGAACATTCCTTTTATACAGTAAAAAGGATAGAAAAGTGCCTTGTTTTGAAAGAAACAAGAATATTAACTATAATATATTTTAAAAATAAAAAAGGATAATAATTTATTTCAAATATTATTATACAATGGTATACTAATCATGGAAACCCTTTTTTGAACACATAGATTTCTGACCGAAGAGACGGTAAAGTTAGGTTTTCCTAAAAACACTTTCCCAATTTAATTATGTAAAAAATAGTTTAAAATAGAACCAATTAATGATTATATCATGAAATAAAATAGGAGAAGTTAACTTATTAATAATATTGATATATGGATGGTAATATTTTATCAAAGGAAGCGTAAACATAAATAATCTCAAAAAAAACAATGAGATTTTCTTAATAAAGTATAATAACTTCGTATATTAGGATCATGATCTCCATTTAAGGAAAGGTAATTAAATAAAGCATATAATATCATGAAAATATTTAGATTCATGATATGGCATGTATAATGTAATTATATTCACCCCCAAAAAAGAGTTTAGGTGGATAACAAAACATGAGTCTCAAAGTAGGAAAATTGAGACAAAACTATTTTATAGATTTGGTGACATTTGAAATTTAAACCCCATGAAAGAAGGATTAAATAATGTATATGTTAATACCCATAAATTTAGGTATATGACACAAATAATTCAATCATGGTCAGTACATACACCACACATAAGTAAATAGTGGTGTTCATAACATGAATCTCATAAAAATTAAAAGTGAGATGAAACTCCCCATACATTGTGTCTTGACTCTCTCCGTACATGTAAAATATTCCTGAATAATAAATATAATATTATTATAAAAGTTTTACATAATAATATTCTTATATCTATTATCATATTTTATTTTATTATGACTAAATATTACCCTCTTGATTATGATCCTACGTTATGGTTTCACTTCATGTAATATTCTTTTTGTTCTTTGCATGTGTCTTAATTTATAATATCATTGAAACATATAATTATATCATGATTAAATAATTTAGAAAATGATATAAATATCTGGTATATATAGTATAATTATATTATAATAATCTATATCATGATTACGTATGTAATGGAATACACCGTTCATAGAGACGGTAAGCCACACACACGCATGAACTTTGTTTCCCATTTTTATTATCGTATAGAAAGTATGTAAATGAAATATGTATATATATATAATTATTAATTTATCATTAATATATCATATAATTTCATTAAAACCATCCTTAATACATTCTATGTGGTGTGTAAATGAATCACATCGCTTTGAGGGGCGGTAGACTACACTTCCTCAAACGAGATTATCATATGGATACCAAATTGAATGTAAACATATGTGTGTTCTAAAAAGAAAACATTATGCTTAAACACATAATATATATAATATATTACATATATAAATAGTGTTTTCATCATAATTTACACCATTATTGGAGGTAAAGGAGAACTGAACAATCATTGTATCATGAGGCAATAGTTCACCGAAAATAGAAACAGTATGTTCAACATCCATTAGATGGAGGTGTCTGTAAGTTTAGGTCATAAAAATTTCATAAACACATCCTAGTATATGTAGTATACTGGTTTTGTTACAAAATAATGGAATAAAGAGAGTGTATTGGGTGGATAATAAAAATTAAGGAAAGATGTTTGAGAGAAAACGTTACCTCTTAGTCAGGAAACACCTTTAGGATTGTGCCAAATGAATTCCTTGAGAGATTTTATTAAAAAAAGGATTTAAAGTCAAAGGGAGTATTATTGGGAGGTAATTCAGGTAGTTATAGGATGAATTTAAGGGGATTTAGAGGTTTGAAGAATTGGTATAGGTAGTCGGGATTTTATAGAGAAATAAAAGGGCTCACATGGAATTTTTAAAAACAAATTAGGCGTGGACATGTTCTTACCTAAGAAAAGACTTAAAAAACTAACAAAACTCAATAATATATGGTTTATGTACTAAATATGTAAAAATGTGTGTTTTAAAAGTGTATTTTTCATTTTCCCTTTTATTTTAAGGTTTATACCTTAATTAAGCTTAATTTTCCACAACTTCTGTAATTAATTTTAACCACTTTTACGAATCATTTTGGTCAAAAATTAACATGGTCTTATTATAATATAAACAATAGACTAAATACAATGTTTTATGTTAGATTTTATAAATTAAAATCATTTAAGTGAAAAAATTAAGATTAGTTATAATCCTACAAATGTGACGAAATAACATAGTTTTAAATTAGGAAAATGTTCAAAAGATTGTTAAGATTTTATATTCAGTTTCAAAGTTAAATTTATTCTAACGAATTAAATTATATTAATATATGTAATTTTTATATAATTTGACCTTAAAACATATTTATAATATCATTTATAAATAATAATTAATTAATAAAAAGTAATTTTTAACTAAAAAGTATAATTTATCACTATTCATCAAAAAATGAAGTTTCTCAGAAACACCCCAAAAATTCACCCTAGGATACTTTTGATATTCTGAATTCAAAAATTAAATTTATTTTGTCCATTTAAATTTATAAATTTGTCAAAAATTAATTTCATTATTAGAATCAATTCATTCGAGAAAATGATGTTTTTAAACATAAAAAGGACTTTACCAACAATATTATCTTTCATTATCAATATGTTTTATTTATATAAAACAAAAAATATTTGAAAAGTATATATTACTAAGTTTAATATCTAGGTTAAAATTATCTTATTTAAATAATTAAAACAATAAAAAGATATATTTTATACAAACTCAGTGTTGCATGCATCGTATGCCAAGTCGGTGTTGCTTGTAGCACAAGCCAAATTAGTATTGCATGTAGCACAATCCAAGTTGGTATTGTGTGTGAAATTAATTTTTGACTAAGTGTTTTAATTTATATATACACACACACACAAAAATAACTATTTCTAGTATCATGTGAAATGAAAAATAGTGAAAAGTTAAATTAATTTGAAAAACAATAATTCTCAAAATCCCATGGTGTTATAGATCTACTAATACGAATAACATATTTTACTAAAAAATATACCCTTTATATGATAAAAAATTTATCATACATTTAGTATTATTTAATAAAAATATACTTAATATCACCAATAATTTTCAAGGGATAATCATACAATAAATATAAGAATTTTTTAAAAATATTCTTATCCTTAGATTATGTATATTTTGAATTTATTTTTGACTAAGATCAATTCATCTTTGATTATTTGGATATTTTGATTATTTTACCAACTATACAATTAATATATCTTTTTGGATTTTTTCACATAAAAATTTATTATTAGGACTTAATGATATTCCAATTTAGTATGTCACTTTTTTCCTCCTTCGGGGTGTTCATTCAGGTATTGTAATACATCAAACTAAGATTATCTTATTTTATCCTATGAAATTACAGAACTAATTTTTATATATGTTCAAAAATGAAAACTTTATATTTATTTAGGCATTGAACTAATTATGATACAATTCCCTTATCCATGGAACCATTTTTATGTTTTTATATATTTATAGTCATTTCCTTTAATTCCTTCAATTGTATATCATTCTTATCCCATAGAATTTTTCCCACTTTAACAATTATTTTTTCTTGTTTTTTCAAAATTTATACCTCAAAATTATACTCTACAGCATGAAATTAGGTGAGTTATCCTCATTTATAAATATATTGATTTATTTTTATAGTTTAGAATACAATTTCTTAGATAAGTTGATAGTTTCCACCCAAGGATTTAATGATATATTATCATTATCACCATATCCAACATCATATAAAAAATTAGGCTTATTTTATAATCATAAAATATCAATAAAAAATCATTATATTTATAATCCTAATAATTCATTCCTTTCTTATAATGGAATCTAGAATATTTTCTTTGAATTTCAATGTCAACATAAAGTTTTATAACATTGGTAATCTCTTAGGATATTTAATTATTTATCATATTAATTCACTTCACTATATCCCGAAAAGTTTTTTATGGTAGTTTTTCAATATATAAAATCAAAACAAAAAGAAAAAATGTGGTTTGATCTGAGTGAGGGAAATTTAATAAGATAAAATTATATTATGATACCAATTATTAGGTCCATAATAGATTTTAGTCAGACATACCTGGGGGGTGAATCGTGGTAAAAAATATTTTCCAACATAATAATTAATAAGATTTAAACCATCATATACTTTAACAATATTAACATCGATATTTATAGGGTTATGTTTATACTCCACTTATTATGATTATCTGATTTATATTCCCTTTTAACTATACAAAAATTTTATTTTTTCCATTGATTACTCAACCGATGCATGGATTTATAACCTATTAATAATATTTAATCAATGTAAATAAGATAATTTATTTTAGTTGGTCTACCTAAATTAGGATACATATAAGGATCATACATTGAAATTGTAATAATGTTTCAAAATCAACTGAAAATACTATTTGGTGGTGAATTCTCCTATTGTAAATCTTAGACAGGGATCAGTCTATTTATAATGGTTTAGGATAACTCACTACCACCCAAGGTCCACTCCCTAACCCTTTTCCCTACTATCATTACTCAAAAAAGAAAACCACTTTTTCATAAAATCCAACACAAGAACAATATCACCATTTTTGTTGAAATTTCTAGTCTAGATAGGTGATATTTGAACTTTACTCACATATCCTTATTCAAAATAATGTTATGAAAACCAAAATTATGTAATAATAGACTTTTCTTAGTAATATATAAAATTATTCTCTATTAAATGATTAATTCTTCTTTATCTGGTAAGATCTTTAGTGATAGATGATGCACACATCATTTATTTTTATTCCACTTTATATTTTCTTTAATATGACTCTTCTCTTCTTGTTACACAGTTTAAAAACACATATATTTATAGAGATGGATATATCTATCTGGTCCTTTTTAACAATTTTATTTTCTATATTTCAAGAGAAATTCCCCATATTTCTCTTTGTTAGAGTCTTCACTTTATCTTGGTCATGATGGAAAAAACTATCCTTGAACATATTCAAAATCAAAGACAAGATAATTGAATTTTCATATATTAATTTATTAAAAAAATATGAAATTTTATATAGGAATGTTAATTATAGTGAAAAATAACATGGAAATTATAACTCCACCAAGGTTGTTTTTTATTATGATCAACCTTTAATTTCATAAAGTCTCGCCTTAAAATAATCAATACCACAAAAATATTAGCATTTCTAAATTATAATGATTTTTCCCATAACTTCCACCATAGAGATTACATAATCACATTAGTTTTTTTTATGTCTAGATCTCACAACCACCCCAATATAATATTTTGAACCTAGTATTGATTATACTCATTCAAATAAATTCCTAAAATACCTTCCACACATTCATGTTCTCCATTTCCAAAACAACTATTTAAAACTCAATAGAAAAAATTCCACTTACAATGATTTGATTCATTAAACATCCTATTTTAGTGAATCAAACATATCCTTTGAGGAATCCAAATAAATCTTACATGATGACCATTACAACATAGATATTTCAATTAACAGGATTCCCCATTTAATATAGGGTTTTCTACAACACATTATTGAAATTGAAATATTCATTTGAAGACATGGATCCTTTTTTCCCTTAATTCATCACAACCACAACATCAACCCCAAGAATAGAAAATATCCTACCATATAATTTACCATTGGACTTAAATTTAAACAACCTATTAGTATAGAATAGACAACTTGGTTTCTATATTTCATGTATTATGAGTAAATAATATAAAACCCACAATTATCATAACCATTTACACAAATAATAGTCTCCAATTCATTCTATTCTAACAATACACCATCAAAAAAACATACCATTATAATTGAATACGTAGATTCATCATAAACAAATCCAATAAATGTAATTATAATCATTTTTCTGAGCTTCCATGATCGACTAAAACTCTTCCATAATAAAAATAATTCACAAATGAGATTCTATAGTTGTAATATTTTTCTAATGAAATGTTTTTTTGAAACAAATATTCTTTAAGGAATAGATTATTTAATCCAACTCTAATTAGCACATTTCATATGGAAACTCTAACATACATCTTTAAGAATTCCTTATATAAGATTACACTATATATTACTCACCCCAACCCCAGCATCCTAAAAGAAAATACAATGTCCCATAAATTATCCCCAATTTTTTACAACACTCTTCATAACACAAAATACAATACCATGTATACTTTACTTAATTACTAAAAACATTAAATGATTTTGAGAAAAAATCCAACACAATACATCAATAATTCATAATTAAATACTAAAAATATCCCTATATGAATTTATTGACAACACTGAACATGAAGCCAACTATTTATGCAATTCTCATTCCATAATCCTTTACAAAATTTTACAATGGAATAATCATCCTAGAACCATGACATTCATGGTCTTTTCATGTAAAACTCAAATGTATCTAACTATAAACATCACCTAAATCTTCTCTGGTTACCCAAAACTATTATGTAATCAAAATAATTCTCAAAAAATATTCTATAGAGGTAGTATTTCACAAAAATAAACTTTCCACAAGATATAATTCCTTAAGAAATGTTTTATGTAGATCAACAAAAATTATAAAAATTATTTTGGAAAGAAAAACATAATACATTTTCTATGATTTAAAAATGGTAACACCATATATTTTTATCCTCATCTCCCATATCATAACTTCAAAACCAATATCATATAGACTATCATAAATTATATTCAAAAGTCACAACAACAACAAATAAAACCACATGTAAACTATCATAAATGATTGATATTAGTCAATGTAGTTGATGAAAAATACAACATCGTACATCATAGATTCTCAATTTGATGTTATCATTCTACCCCTTTAGATTTATTAGTGAAATATATCATAAATGATACAAAATAACACATCCTTTTATGATATAATTGATATTTATCATTAATTTATCTTTGATTTATTATTATTCCATATTTTCTATTCATATTAAACAAAAACAAATACTCTAAAAAATGTAAATTTATTTGAAAACCATTTCCTTGAACAAAAAATAAATTACCCTCCAATTTATATATAATTATCCCACAATTATCCATTGGGAATATAAATATTATTCAATATATCATATTTAACTTACTAGCTGAAGGAACTTCCGATATTGACTTCAAGCATATCTAGTCAATGGTAGTATAAAACTTCAGCACGTAAATGATGATGGAAATCCAATGATATTTTGGTAAAGAAAATTGGATTTTTATTGAATTAAAAGGTTAATGTGGTGAATATAAATATAATTAGAGATTTAATAACATTAATGGTGGGCTTACAACATCTTTGGTTGGTAGTGTAACTCGTTTTACTAGTTGCAAACATATATAAAAAGATGTGGGGGCAATTTTTTCTATAAATGTTATATTATAAATCTATGTATAACACTATATATTTAGGTATAATTTTTTTAAACCATTTATATTATGTAATATAATTTTTTTAGTGTTCTCTAATTGATATATGATGATATTATGAACCACATATTCTTACGTGTCCAATTTAAAACTAGTTGATTTCCTTCTTTTACTATTTTTAGAGCATGTTTTGAGAGTGTGTGAGGTTTGTGAAATATTATTTTGTGGAATATTCTATGTATTATTATATTTTTATTCAATAATTATATGATAAATTTTATTAGTGTTGAGTTATATAGTGTAGAACCTTTAACATGTGTGATCTTCTAGGAAATTGAAGAAGTTTATTTTAGTTGATGCATAGTTCAGTCCTTTCCTCTAAACCATTGGAATCAAAACATAAAAATTCATAATTATCTAGAAGATCTGATAGGATTCTATCTTTCTTTAATGTTATATTTAATTTAATTAGATTTACTTTAATTATATGATAAGATGATGAAATTTGGAAATTTTTTAATCATTCTATTTGATTAGATTGATTATGGTTTTTAGTGAATACAAATTGAATACTATCTCATAAAAAAGGATCTATATCATTAATTGACTAGAGATAAACCTTAATGGATATAAAATATTTAAAGAGAAATTATGTAAGTAATGGAACATGGTTTAGTAAGGTTTTAATTTAATGAAATGTAGCCTTTGACATCCAGGAAAAGAAAACTACATTAGAACTGATGAAGGCCTTGACGAACATTTATGGGAATAAAAAATTGTTGAACAAATTGTTTTTTATGTAATGATTTTTTATTTAAAGGTTAATGGATATATGGTTAGTGGTTAATCATTTTAATGTCTTAAATATGATCAAGAATTAGTTGGGAGTGTTGAAAATGGATTTCATAGATGTTGTGTGAGAAATTATTCTTTTTTCATCTCTAGAAGAAAAATGGAATGGTATAACAATAGAGGTTATAAATTCTAGTGTAAATACTGACCAAGATTTTAGATATTTCTATAAGTTGATCCTCAATGAGTAAATGTAGAAAAATAAGTAAAATTAACTTCCAATTGTATGTTTAATTCCAATATAATGGGATTCCCACATCAGATATAGAATCATTGATGGCCAGAAGACCAGTTATCATATAAGAGTTGATGGAAGATGACTGGACTTGGTCACACATTCTAGTATTATTGAACACATGGTAATATTTAGAGAAATTACATTAATTGAATATATAGAACCAGGAGGATAGATTTCAGAAGTTTAAATTACCTAAACTTAATGAAATAAAGAAAAAACCTATTATCTAATGTTCATATATCATTAGATTAATGGGTGGTTAATTCCAAATTATTTTTTTTACTGAAAGTAAGATTAATATTTTATAAAAAACCATGTTTATGTATGACTTGGAATAGTTTAATCATTTTATGATGATGATATGTAAGTTATTGGAAAAGGAGATGTAAATATTTGGATGAAGAATGAATGTGTCATATGATTGAAGGAAGTGAGAAACATTTTTCTCTATAAGTGAAAGAAATATATATCATATGGATAGATGGTGTATTCTATAGAACTACCATTACCAATGAATTTTTAAATATAACACGAGGTTCCATAATTGTTGTATGAATAGTAAATTATGACATACTTTACCAGATAAGAAATTTATATGGATATGAAATGACTATAACATCATCCTCAAAAGATATGGAGGTCTATAATTCAAGGTTTGGTCACCTTAGTGAGAAGTAAATAGTCTCTATAATATAGGGGAATACAAAATCTCAATCAAAGAACAATAAATTTTCTCAAGTTATGTAATAGTTAAAAAAGAGTGTTTTATTAGTCTTAAATGGACAGAATCCTAGATCCCAAAATATATAGAATATTCATTTGAATATATAGAGTGTTCCACCTCTTTGATCTTATAAATGACGACTTTACTTAATCACATTCATCGATGATGAGATAAGGAATGTATGGGTGTATTTACTTAATATTAAGTCTGGTGTATTTAGTAGTTTAGTATAGTAGAAATACATGGATGGTCTAGATTATTTTTAGATATTAAACATCCTTATATCTGAAAATGGTCTAGAGTATTACAGAAGCATCATTTGGAAATTTTTTGTAGAAAATAATAATGATCAATTATAAAGAACCTAAAACATCAAAAAATAAATGGATTTTCATAAAAAATAAACCAAAAATTTATTACGATGGTGTGATGAATATGTTTTCACTTTGGAATGCCCATGTCTTTTTGTGAAAAAAATCAACATAATATCATCATTATAAAATTATAGTTACCTGAGGACATGGCCATTTAATTATATGAATTAAAGAAATTATTGAATTAAAATACACAAACAAGATCATTTAGGTTCATAGTTTTATATAATTTAAAAAAAACATTATGTAAAAAAACCCATGTATTTTTTAACTAATAGACATTTTTTACATTATATTAGTGATTTATTAATATATAAAAAATATTCAACATATTCCACAAATTTTCAAAACATTATAATCATATGGATTCACCACATGTATTAAATTACTTATGTACTAAATTATGGATGAGATCAAATTCTTTGTAAGAGTAAGAATAAGAAATAACAATCAAAGATAACAATTGAGCATAATATAAATATATGGGTATGTGAGTATTAGAAAAAAACATGAGCATAACATATTGAATTAATACCTAATTAAACTAAGAGGATGATCATGAGAATGGAAGAATGTCATAAGGAAAATATATCATATATTCATAGAATGTTATAATATATGATAACAAAAATAAAATACAACTTCTTAAACATAAGTTAAGGGTTATTCCCAAGACCAACATCATAAAGTGGACAATGTACCATGGTGGATTATGTTCACTCCCCAATCCCATATAAAATATAGAATGAGATAAAAATCATTACTCGATGTATTTTAGGTACATATAATTTATATCCCAATGCTAGATAATAAAAATCGTACATATTCTGTCCACTTTATGGAATAAATCCCTACATTAATCATAAGTATGATCAAACCCATGAGAAAGAACTAGGTTTTATAATTCGAATTAAAAGAATAACAAAAGTTTATATCTTAATAATTTCTAATAGAACAATTAATTAAATAATTTTTTATGTTCATATTTTATTAAATAAACCTTGATCTTGATCATTTAGTTCTAATTTATTAAAATTCACAAGAAGGATCAAGGAGAAGTAAAAATAAAAATGGTATGTATAGAAGATGCTTTTGAAGAGGATAAAATCTTTTATGGAAGGAAATATATTATAATTTCCCTTCAGATTTCAATTTAACAAGGATAGTTTTAAATAAAATAATAATGGTTATTAACATATATTTATGGTGAAATAATTTTATGGAAGTGACACATGGTAAGAAATAATACAATATAAGGTTCCTTTTTTATTTTTTTTAAACACCTTTGTTTAAATACCACCTAATAAAAAGGACAGTAAATCATTATTTTGAAATGAAAATAAGGTTAATATTATGGTAATAAGATATAAATCATACAAATGTTTCACATTTAAAAGTATAAAATTTTCCAAAAGAGAAATTATATCTAAGTGAGGGGAAATCTTAATTAAAGAGGATGAAAATTATTCTCAACCATGATATAATATTTATCATAAAATTATTAAAGGTTATGATTTGTATCAGAAATAATTATTTCCTTATATAGAGGAATTATAATTTAATAATTTAATATAATCAATCCATCTTGTAATACCATTGTAAAAAAAGAGTCATTATGACTCAAGAAACATATTGAATAAAACAACCCATACAACTTTTAAAATTTTTGAGTAAAATAACCATGAGATAATGTACATTTAATAGAACATTAAACATAATGAAATATAAGATAACAAAGAATCTAAAATATTAATTGGTTGAATAAAAAATAATTCCAATGTATGCATGGTGTATAATATTGATTATGTCTCAATGAAAAAAAATTTAGAAAAGAAACCATTACAAGAAACATAATATTTTATTTAAGAATAATTTGATATTGAGTATATAAGAAAGAATTATAAAATAAAAATAAGAAATGAGGAAATATAATTATAATTATTCATTATTAATAATAAATAAAACATGGAATAATAGAGTTAAATTATAATGTTTTTAACTTAATGGAATAAAATTGAGTTTTCAAAAAACCTTACCTTGTTCCTGATTCATTTTTTTGCACATTCTTAACATTATGAATAATCAAATTAATATTATTAAATAAAATTATAATAACGTTATTCTAATATATTTAATTTTCTAAGGTTCATTTATTGTTATTATATTTTTTATATTTAATATAATTTTCATTTACGTGGGTTAGTTGGTGTTGTTGGGTTAATTCCTCCATAAATCCTCATGCATGTTGACTGGGATCAAAAGTGTTGAGAAATAGATTAATATTTTTATATTATTAATAGTGTAATTAAAATCATATTTATTTATTTTTAATATATTTTTAAATACATCCATGATAATTGGTGATGAAAAATGAAATTCATCACTCGGGGAGGCAGTGGTCCACACGTACGCATGATTAACATCTCTATTTCTCAAAGAATAAAAGAAAATTAAGGTATATGATAACATGATAGTTAAATATTATAGTTATATGATATATATATATAACATTTATTCATCAATACCATCATTAAAACCAACCATGATAGGTGGTTTTGAAAAATGGAAGACGTCGATTCATGGAGGCTATAGTTTGTGCACACACACACTAATGATAGGTTTATTATTCATAGTGAATGGAGATAAATAAATAATGATTTTTATATTCATATAATTAAAAATAAATAAAATAATAATACTATTTTCATTATACTGGTATGTATATAAGAGTTTATAAATCAAAATATTATAAATAAAATATTAATAATGTGGTAATACTTACATCTTGAGTATGAGTTTTCTCTTATAAATATTCTTGTAAAAGGAGGAATTAATCTATCTAATTGTGAAAATTTAATTAAGGAACTGGGAGAGGGTTCTAGGGGTGAAAAAATTGGAGAGTTTTATATTGAAATTAATTTTGAATTCAGGATCATAATATGGTATAAGGATTCCCTTTTATAAGTGAAGAGGGAATATTTTGGAAGAACCCTTCACATTTTCAAATATGTAAAGATACTATTCAAGGGAAAATGAATAAAAAAGAAAATATTGGAAGTATTGGTGAGTTTATCTCATTCTACACTTCAAAAAACTATTTCGAAACATTCTTTTAACACGTTTTGCATGATTTCCTCTTTGTAAATATGTTTTTAACTTTTTTAATTTTAATGAGGTAATTATTTTTTAATAACCAAATTAAATTAAATAATATCACTAATTTGAACCATCTGATTTAAAATTTTATAAAAAATTTACCAAATAATATTTATAATAGAATGAAACATTCATTTTAAACTCAATATACAGATAGTGTAACAACCGTATTTTGGAAAATTGATTTTTAAGAATAAATATATTTGTAAGACAGAATTATCAAAGGTTCTTATTTTCACATAATAAATTGGATTATTATTAACAAAATAAAATTCATTTGGTTTTTAAATCAATCCAAAACCAAATTTTAAAAAAAATTTTTACCAAAATGAAAAGACCAAAAGCTATTTCTTATTTGAATTAAAATATTACATTTTTTTTATAAATTTAAGAATAAGTTTTATAAATTTAAAATAATAAATATAATATAAATAACAAAATTCCACAAATACATATTGGATCAATTGATAGGTTTTATAAAATTTTAAGTCTTTCTTATAAAATTCACAGTATTTTAAATAATTATATTTTGCACCATTCATCTAAAAATTAGTTACTTCAGAATTGAAATTAGTATTAACTAATTAGGAATATTATAATTTTTTTTAAAATTTAAAAAGTAAATTAAAATATTTTTATTGAAAATAAACTCCAATTTTCATTACATTCCAATATGGGAAATATGAAAATACATGTGATAAATGATATATTACCTTAAGAATTACATTTTTATATCATCTTAATTTTAGTTTCATATTCCCTCAAGATATCAACATAAAATATAAGCATATGGTATGATTTCGTAAGAGTCTAGGTTAGTGATTCTCCTAGTATATATATCATAACAATTTCTATGATCTTATATTTCTATTATATATGATTTCTATAATAATTTAATTATTTGAGTTCATCTTGGTTTTGTTATATAGAAACCCCTAATGAAATTAATTCCTTTCTACACTTCAAATAAATGAGTTTCATACATAAAACATACACTACTTGATTCCATTTTATTCCATCATATATTTTATTATATGGTTACATTCATTTTATACTTGATTATTTAACAGATATATTTTTGGGGTATAATTTTATTTTTAACATATAAAACATTTATTTTAGTTTAGTGTTTCATTTAAAATAAGATATTAAAATAATATTTATTATAGGATAATAATTAGGGAAATATTATCTTGTTACTTTTTACCCTCTTATATAAATTACATGATCACAATTATAAAAATCATACAATGGGATAAATTTCATACAGATCTACTAATTACCCTTACATTGCTAGTTTATCTAGAAAATTTGATATGATACCTTTAAAAAAAATATATCTTCCATTCCTAATATAATTTTAATAATAATTAACATCTAAAAATATTAAAGAAGATCCATTTACTTTGGATTTAATAAGTATGAAACTAGAAATATTTAACTTATAGTTAAATATGATATTTTTGAAAACATACAATATAAATGAGATACTTAAATCTTAGGTGAAAAACCACATTCAATCTCAATTAAAACCATTTAATAGGCTTTTCCATGTTCCCATGGTCTTAGCTTTTATAGATGCTTATTTTCATTGATATCCCCAGGATTAGGGAACTTTTTTTATTTTGAAAAAATTACCTAAAATTAAAGAAATGAATTTTTATATCCCCACACTTTTGAATTTCATGGCCTTTATCTCCACAAATATAGAATCTACCAGTCCTTTTAAAGAAATTAACCAGAAATTATTTACATATTTTTTAAAAGTTAGGATTTAAATATTCTTTCTATTGTTATCCTTGTTACATGAACTTATATGTGAATCAATCATTATCATATTTTGTGTGTTTAGAACTTAAAATATGTTCTATTTTTTAAACATATTTCATGACAGTGGGTTTAGAAGACTCCTCGAATTTCGAAATCCATTAAACATTTTGATGGGTTGTCCTCTTAGGTAATCATTATATTGTCCCCCAAACCCAGAGTTCGTTTATATTCAATTCATTATTAAAACCAAAGGCTTTAATATTAGGGATGACTAATTTACATTATAATAGTATTATTATAAATAATTTTGTGATAATTTAACCACAAGAAATCCTATACTATGATACTACCATGTTAACCTACAAATATTTTTGTTCAGAATATATCACTCTTAGTTCCACCAATATCATCCTTTATTTAATCTTGGTTACTTGATATTTATTATTGTAATAATTATTAACCTAATCACTTAAATTTTCCTTGTAATTAATTATTTATATTTATTCCTAAAGAGAATATGATTAACTAAAGCATATCCCCCATCAGTGCCAAAAAAAGTTCATATTTAAGCTTATTTATCATAAACCAGGTGATGATTGAGTTAATTACAATATTCCCTTTTAAAAGTTATTACCACTCAAGAAATATGAAACATAAAATAAAATATCCTATAGTATCATAAAAGGGATGTCATTGATTAGAAAATAATATAATCAAAACATGCTAAAATTTTTGGGTTTTCTCCTTTAATATAGTCATCTCTAGGGTTTTCACTAATGCATTATCTTCTTAAACAACAAAAAAAATTAAATATTAGAAAAAATAAATTTAAATATTATTAATATATTATAAATGGTGATCAATGTTATCATATCTACCATCAAATTATCCTCAATTAACATCCAAGCCACTAATGTTATCTAAATCATACTCTAATACTAATTATAGTATCCCAAAAATTTGATCATCTAATTATATAATATAAATTATATATTTAATTAGAATATATACACAAAATATATTTTTTACAATTATAGAGAATTATGAAAAAACATTAACCAACAAAACTCACATATTTTTTAATTAATAGATAGTTTTCCCACTATCTGAGTGTCTGTTTAATCTATATTATGTATTCAAATTCAACCAAAAATTCCCTATCAAAGATAATATTTCTAGACACATAGCATGTATTAAATTTTTTCTTACCTTGATAAAGTGCAACATAAAAATGGGTTATCTAAAAATATCATTAAGGCTAACCATAAGTAATAAAAATAAATGATAATAATTGACAATTAGATAAACATATGGGTATGATAATGTAAGAAAGGAACGTGAATATAAAATATATAATTCATAAATAAAATAACCATGAGTACTATTTTTAGAATGTAGACATAACATAATAAAATTATATCCTAATATCATGTTATCATTGAATATATTGAAATAATATAAGACATCACATTATAAACATAAGTCATGGGTCACTCCAGAGACCATCATTAAACAATGTTCAATTTCCCATGGTGGATTAGGTTCACTACCAAATCACTTACATAACATATCATGATATATAATTCTATAAATAATGAATTATAGGGATATATAATTCTGGTTCCTCCTATTAAATTATTAAAATAATATATATTCATTTCATATATGGAAAATATTCCATAAATAAATCATAATCAGGATTAAAACCATGAGAAGGATGAGTGTTTCAAAATTATGATTCAATGTATAAATGAAGTATGTATTATAATGATTCCAAACATAAGATGTAAATACATAATATTTGATATTTTTATTTTAATAATGAAACCATGGTCTTGAATATTGAATTATAATATATGAAAATTATTGAGAAGAATCAAGGATAAGTATGAATAAAAATGAACAGCACAAGCGATGCGTTTCAAAATGAGAAAAAGATATTATAAGTAATGAAATAGATAATAATTTCTATTTATACTATAATTACGCTTGATTTTTCTTCTAAAAAATCTTACGGGGTTTTTAAAAATCTACCCATGGTGAAATTTTTTTTATAAAGATTTCACTTTCAATGAAATAATAAACCAGAACGTTCTGTCTTTTTATGTTTTAAAAAATCCACTATTGAAATCCAAAATCATAAAAAAGATAATAAAAAATTATTATAAAAATATTTAAATAGAAATATAAAGTTCACATGAGATAATAAAATATTAGTTTTATAATAAAAAAGTATAATATTTTTGGGAAGAGATATTAAGGATACAAAGGGGAATCTATTGTTAAATTTGATGAGAATTATTCTTAGTACTCGTATGATTTTTGAGAATATAACTCATAAAGGAATTTAATTGAATAAAAATGTCACTTTTCATGGATATAGGAATTATATATCCATCCTTTAAAACCATAGTAAAAGAGGAATCATTATGACTAAAGAATGAAGTCGAGTCCAGAAAAAAACTTAGAAATTTTGAAAATTTTGAGTCAAAACCCCATGAAAGATTGAAAATTGAATTCAAAGTTGAATATCATGTAATATAATAAAATCATGATTCAAAGATATTAAAGGGTAGTAAGAACACATTCCTTGGAATTCATAGTGTAGAATAAAAACCTTGTTTTACTGGGGGAAACTAGGATAAAGAAACCCCTACTAGTAAAACAAATATTTGAGCTAAGATTAATATGATAATGAGTTTATAAGGTGTCATAGTAAAATAATATAAAATAATGAGAAAATAAAATTAAAAATATAAATTATTTATAATAAAAAATTTGGAACAGTATGGTTTAATAATAAAGCATCTAACTCAATGGAAAAAATTCATTTTGTAAAAACTCATAACTTGTTCCTAATTAATTCTTTGTATGCACCTAATATCCCGAATAATGAAATTAGGTTTATTATGTTACTTATTATGAACCATATTATTAAATATATAATTTTAAAATGTATTTTTATTATCATTTTTTTTAATTTTTAATAGAATTTTGTCTTATATTAGTTTCATGGGGTTGTTTAGTTAATTCCTATAAAAATACTAATTCGTGTTGACCAGGGTCAATAGTTTTTATAATAGATTTTTCATATCAATAATTTTAATAGTGTAATAAAAATAATGTATATATATATATAATAAAGCTTCAAATCCTTCCTTGTTTGGTGGTTTTTAAAAATAAAATTCATTGCTCATGTCAGCGATAATTCACACCTACGCATGATTAATGTTTACATTTCTTAATGAATGTGAGAGAATTAAGATATATGATCACTTTTCATTTACAAATAATATTTATATTATATATATATATATAATATTTATTCATAAATACTATCATTAGAAACAACCGTGATAGGAGGTTATGAAAAATGGAAGGTGTCGATTCATGGAGGCGGTAGTCCACATACATGAACTAATGATGCTTTTATTTTTCTTAGTGGAAAGAGGGGAATAAATAATATTTTATCCATTCATATAATAAAATATAATTATAATAATATTATTAATTTTAATTTATTTTTATGAATATAATAGGTTAGGAAGAGGAAGATTTAGAATAAATGATTAATAACGAGGTAACAATTACATTTAAAGATTGAGCTTTCTCTTCCAAAATATATTTTGGAAATAGAGGCCTTAGTATTGAAAATGGTGAGCATAGGATTAAGAAATTGGGATAGGGTTATAGGGTTATCAAATTGAATTATTTTAGAATTAAATTTGAAGTTAAAGGTGTATCATGATGTGTTTTGAGGACCCAATTTAATAAGTGAAGAGGCGGGGAATTTTGTAAGAAACCATTACATTTTCAACATTAAAATTTTCATATTTATAAAAAAATAAAAAGGGATAAAAGAAGAGGGAAAGGTGATATTTTTTGAATCCACACCTTAACCATTGAATTGTAAAAATGTATCTATGTTGTTTTGGGTTATTTCATCATAGTAAATCAATTTCTACTATTTCTACGTTTTCTTAGGTAGTTAATTTTTAACCGTAATATGAATTTTAAATGGAAAAAATTAAACATGACCATTTTAAATAATTTTAATATTATTATTTAAAATTTAAAAATAATTTTATCAAAAATAACTCTAAATGTGTGAAATGTAAATTTTAAAATAATTTCACAAAACCCGTAAAAATAATGTTAATGAAAGTGTGTTTTTATAATTAAAATTTATGTATAGGATAAAATTAATTTTTTTTATGATTTTGAAGAAATAAAATAATTTATTGCAAAAAACAAATGATATGTGGCTTTAAAATCAATAAAAAACTAAGTTTTACTAAAATAAAATTTAATTAAATGAATGAGCCATAAATAGTTTTTTATCAGAAATAAAATTTTACTTTTGCATAATGTTAAAAATATGTTTTATAATTTAAAAGTTTTTTTAAACTATTTTACCATATTCTATAAATAATTATTTGATCAATTGAAATTATTTAAGAAATTATATGTCTTGATTAAAAAATTCATCATTTTGTGAAAAAATTATTTTTCCCTTGTCATCTAAAAATCAATTATTTTGGAATGATCCAAACAATTCATACTAAGATAATTATAAAATTCTAAATAAAATAATGGTTTTATTTTTTTTATCTAATTAGTATTATAAATTTTATAAATTTAGTATTAAAATAAAAAATATTGAGAAAATTATTATTTTTATAATATAAAATTACTTTTTATTTAAAAGTAAAAATGTGAAATAAGAAAAATATATATGATAAGTAAATTTTAATTTAACAATTACAAGTTTATTTCATCATAATTTCTTGTTACACAACCATAAAGATTCATGTGTAAGATCTATGCATAAATTGTTCTCTGGTGGTTGTTGCTGATGGTGATTTTTCTACTATTGATCCCATGGTAATTTCAATGAGATTCAATTTATGTTATTTATAAATTTTCTAATTCTATAATTATTCAACTTCATATTTGAATAGGTTTGGATAAAACACTAACAAATAAAATCTTTTCAATGATCAGAGAAATGAGACTCATACAAAAGGCTTCTATTACTCGATACCATTTATTTCCTTCATTTACTTTATAATGTGGTTAATTACTTTTGTAATCACTAATTTAACAGTTATATTGTAATGGAAATATTTTATTTTTAACATATAATAGTTCTATTTTATTTTTTTGATGTGTAAAAAACAAGATATTAACATAATATTTATTTAAGTAAAATACATTGGTAAATCATGAGTCCTTACATTCTCACCCATAAAATAAATTACGACATCTTAAATATCAAAACTTATTTTATGGGAGTTATATATATAAATTAATCCAAAATAATCATAAATTAGTATTTGATCTACATAATTTGATATGATGCCTTTGTAAACAGAGAAATTCCATTCCTAATGTAATCCTAAAATAAGTTCCATTGTCAAACCTTATAAAAGAATATATTTCTATTGATATAACAATCATAAAACCAAATTATTTTGATTTAAAATTTAATATATAATAACTTAAAACTTAAACGACATAAGAGATACTCAAATCTAGAGATAGAAATCATGTTCTAATTCAATATAAGTAGTTGCATTCTTTTCTTTATTCCTATATTCTAAGATAAATTTTTGTCTATTTTCCTCATTAGACGTTGTATTAGGGTATTGATTTTTACAATGTCTAATTTCATTAAAATTTAAGAAATGGATTTTTAAAGCCTCTTACTTTTGATTTTGGAGGCCTTTATCTTGAAAATTGTATCACATTCCAATAACATTAAAGAAATTTACACATGTTTATTTTGACATTATTCACATGTAGGTAATTGAATATTCACTCCTTCACTATCCTTATAACTCAAACATACATTAGAATCCATCCTTCTCTATTTTTATGTGTTTGGGAATTCAACAAAGTTTACATTATTAATCCCATTTTTGGATAGAGAGTTTGTTATAATCATAATTATTTTTTACTATACCTCCCATTATAATATTTATTTTGTTGAGGTAATCATCACGTTGTCTATCAAACCCATATTTCCTTTAGGTATCACTATTACTAAAACCAAAATTGGTTAAAATGAGTGATGAACAGTTAAAATTAAAATAGTATTATCTACAATTTTCATGTGAAAATTTAACCCGGTGATTCCCTATTTTATGATACTATATCATTTACTAATAGTTATTTTAGTTCAACCGTTATCAGTCTTAGTTTGAACAATATCCATCTTTATTCGACATAGGTTATAGTATGTTTTGTTTTCTCATACTTATTAAACCAATCCATTAACGTAACATGGTAATCAATACTTTTTAGTGGGTTTTAAAGAGAATATTATTTAAAAAATAATACCCTCGATGAATTTCAAACAAGGTATTTCATTAATCATCTTTATCATGAACTAGGTAACCATCAATAGAATATGTAATAATAACCTTTTGATGTTATCAACCATATTTACATCTATACATGAGCATGAATTGACTTGTAGCATCTAAATGGGTATTTCATTTATATGAAAACCATATAATAAAAACATGGTTTGTTATGTTTTTATACAATACTTAGACATAAACCAAGGTATGTTATTAATTTTTTCACATACTAATCTAAAAAATATTAAATATTAACTCAAATAACCATAATTATGATCTATATTAGGGAGTTTGTGATCAATCATAACATATCTACCCATAAATTATCCTCAATTATCATCCAATTTCCGGATGATATCTAAACCCTACTTTGATACTAAATATAACATCCTGAAAATGTGAGAAAATAATTATTATACATAATGAAAATATTTTATAACAATACATACCCTTTCTTTTTTAGTTTTAGAGTTTTAGAGATATAAGAAAAAATATTAAATTATAAAACCCATGTCTTTTTCAACTGATGGTTATTTTCCCAGTATATAAGTGACTTCTTAATCCATAACAAGTCTTCAATATCTCCCACAAATTTTATACAAAAGATAATATTATAAACATACAATATTTATTATAATCTATCTTTACCCTATGAAAAGGAAATATAAGAAGGGGTAATATAAAATTATTAGTAAGGGTAAGCATAATAAAGAAAAATAAAATATTGTAAGTGAGAATATGAATAAAATATTGGTATGATAATATATGAAAATAACATGAATATTGAATTTATAATTAACTACTAATAAAACCAATAAGATTATAATAATCATAGAAACATGACTCAATTAAATGGTATCAAAATATCTTTTAATCATGGAAGATATAGAAATAACATAATATTTTACACTAAGAACATAACTCATGTGTCACTACCACACCCATAATGAAAAAGTGTACAATTTCCCAGAGTGGATTAGATTTACTCACTATTATATTACATAACATCAAATGATATATAAATATTTTCCCAATGTAATGAAGGTATATTTAATTATGGTCCCACCCATTAAATAATGACAATCATACATATGCATGCTAAACAAGGAATATAAGCTATACATAAATGGTATCCATGATCTTACCCCAGAGATTGAAGTGGGTTTCAAAATTCAAATTCAAGGAAACAATGAAGGCTGTATCATATGTATTCAATGAGAATAAATAATAATATCATTTTTGGAGTTCATATTTTAATAAAGAGACTTGTCATGAATATTGACTACCAATATAGGATAATTCCTATGAAGGATCACAGAGATGTCAGAATAAAAATAAAAATCATAGGAAATGATTTTATAAAAGATTATATTATCTTTTAAGGAAGTAACTACTTTATATTTCCCTTTTAACAAAGGAAATACCATTTACTGGTGAAAATTTCCCTGAAATAATAAATCAGAAGGTTCCATTTTTATGTTTAAATTTTTTTTTTGATATCAAATATCATAAAAAGGATAATAAAACATTATTTTAAAAATATAAGATGTAAAAAATTAAGATAACATGAGATAACACATAATTAGGGTTCTAGTTAAGAAATATAACATTTTTTGGAAGATCAATTATGAACATAGGGGGGACTATTCTTAAAGATGATGGAAATTATTCTTAAAAATGATATAAATTTTATGTAAGAAAATCATCATGGTAATGATTTGAATGAAAAAATTCACATCCCCTATATAGATACATTATAGTATCGTCATAGTATAAAATAAATTCATATTATATAACCAATGTCATAAATGAATTATATTACTCAAGAAAGAAGCAGAGCAAAGAAAAAAGACACCTAAATTTTGAAATTGTTGAGACAAAATCCATTAGAGAAATTATATGAAATTGAATATTTAATATTATTAAATAAAATATAAGAATAAATTTTAAATATTAATGTGTATTAGAATCACTTTTAATAGTAAAAAATGGTTTATATGAAAATTGAGACAAGAACCCTTTACCAATAACGTAATATTTAAGGTAATAATCATTTGATAATGTGATTATAAGGATGAATTGAAAAACCCTTGAAAATAATGATTAAATAATATATTAATTATTCATTAGATATATTAAATAAAACTTCAAATGATATATTTTAGTAGTATTTTTTGTATCTCAATGAATGAGCATTGAGTTAACACAAATTCTTACTTTGTTTATGATTCTTTCTACACATGCACCTAACTTACAGAATGAATAAATTAAGTTTATTTTATATATTATTATAATCCTAATTATTATATTTTATATTTTATATGTCCCATTAATTATAATATATAATTTATATTTGAAATAATATATTCTTATGTCAATTACTGAAGATTGTTCAATTAATTCCTCTATAATTCCTCAGGCATGTTGATTAGAGTTAACAATGTTGAAACATATATTCATAATATCTCGGATAATAATATTGAAATAAAAATAATTTTACATATAATAATACATTTTTAATCCTTCCATTTAAGGCAGTTTTGAAAATTGAAATTTTCCACTCATTGAGGTGGTAGTCCGCACATATACGTGATTAACATATCCATTTCACAGTAAATGAAGGAGAATTGTGTTTTATGATAAAATGATGTTTTAGAATAATATTTATATATATATAATAAATATTCATCAATAAAATCATTAAAACTGACCATGGGTGGTGGTTATGGAAAATGGAATACGTTGATTCGTGGAGGTGGTAGTCTGTACACATGCACTAATGACCCTTGTTTTTCATAACAAATGAAGAGAAATAGATAATGGTTAATAAATTAATATAATAAAATTTCAATATAAAAATAATATAGATTTCATTATTTTTATATATATAATAGGATAGAAGGAGGGATATTTTTATGAAAAGATTATGAAAGAGTTAACATTTACCTCAATAACATGAGTTTTCTCTTATAAATCTCCTTGGATATGGTGGCCTTAATATTAATAAAGTTGAAAATAGGATAATTTAAGTGGTGGTGGTGAGGGGGGGGGAAATGATATATGAGGAATAAGTTTTAGTTTTTTAGGATGAAATCTGAAGTGAAAATAGATGTGGTATAAGGGTCCCCTTTTATAAGTGAAGAGACATGAAATTTTGGTCACCCTTTACAATTTAAATAATAAAAACGTAGTATTCAAGGGTAAATATATTATAAAATTACAAAACATGAACTAGAGGTGATCTTTGGTCCTATAATACCTAAATCAACAATTTCAAAACATTTCATTAACATGTTTTGGGTTATTTACTCTTAGTGAAGCATGTTTTACGATTTTTACTTTCATGGGGTAATTAATTTTTAACCTTTGTAAATATTTTTTTGGACCAAATTAAATTAATTTTTTTTTAAATAATTTGAGTATCCAAATTAAAAATTTGTAAATTACTTAAAAAATTTAAATTTATAGAATTATGAACTGTTAATTTTAAATTAAAAGCATATAACACACATAATTGTTTTTTCAGAAAAACTAAGTTTTATTATTAAAATTATTATTCTAAATATAATTAAAAATGGTTTTAATTTTCAATAAATAAATTGTTTTATTATAAATAAAATATAAATTTTTATTTATTTAAAATTAATATTAAAAACAATTTTACCAAAATAATGTGTAATTAAATGAAGAGACTAAAAACTATTATTATTAGAATTAAAATATTAATTTTTTTCTAAGGATGAATATAGGGCTTATAAATTTAATAACTATCTTCAAAATCCATAACATTATTCCATAACTAGATATTATATTAATAATAAGGTCCTATAAAATTATAATTTTTTCTCATAAAATTTATAATTTTTCAAGAAATTCGATTTTCATATTCTTTTAAAAGTCAATTTTTTAGAAAAATACCAAAGAATGAAATACTATATTAATATTGAAATTTTAAATGAAAAAATGAAATTAGTTTTATCTAATTATGGTTCTTGAATTTATAAATGTACTTTTTAAATACTAAACATAATTAACTATATTTATAGTAATAAACATCGTTTTTCTTTAAATGTGAAAATAAATAATATGAAAAACACAAGTAAAAAATAACTTATTTGATTAATAATTTTATGTTTATATCATCCTAATTTCTAGTAAAATATCTTATAATGATCTGTTCATAAAATCTTATAATAAGGTATGATATGGTAGAAATCTAATGCTATGATGCCACAAGCATAGATCTCATGGAAATTACCATAAGTTAGAATGTACCTCATATATGATTTATCTCATACTATAATTGTTTGAGTTTGGATTAGTCTTAGTACAGGGAAAACCCTAATGAATCTACTTCTATTCCATGCATGAAATTTTTTTCTTCATATAGAATACATCCTCTACTTGATTTCACTTCTTTCAATCATAGATTTTTAAAATGGTTCCTTTGATATTGTACCCACTAATTTAACAGTTATGTTAAAATGGTAAAATTTAATTTTTCGCATTCCATAGTTTTTTAGTTCCATGTTGAATGTAGAACAATATAATAACATAATATTAGTTGAAGGAAAATAAATTTAGAAATCATGGTTCACTACACCAATTGAATTATATCATCTTCTATGGAAGAGAGTTTACTGGAAGTGCTATGGTTTGGAATATTACAAGATTTTTAACACTCAAAATTCATTATAAGTCTAAATTAAATTTTTAATGACTCTAATTTTGAAAACAAGTTAGAGGGAAAATATAAAACTTTTTCTATTTTGGGATATATATATTAATATTTTGGTTTTATATCTTGGGAGGTTGATAAGAACTAAATCACTAGAAGTTAAATAATTATCTCAAATGAGAAGATCCCCTTGAATGATCATAACTTTGATAAATCTATTATTGAGGGATTTAATCCAAATAATAAAGTATATGTTTATCTAGATGTAATCACTTAGAGATCACACACTCTAGTGATACCAAATTTCATGATAGTTTACCAGATGTTTCACTAGTGATAGATGTGTTATAATTGTCATGGTCTACTAAAACCCTTGGGAATGATCATGCTGTAGAAAAATTCAATGATGGGGAATCAAAAATTGGGACAATTAAAAGAGATAAAAATCATGTTGAGTAAAGAAGATCTTATATAAGTAAAATACTAGTTTAGAGGTATGGAGTTTTTTTAAATTTAGTAATATTAATGGATTTGGGGAAACCTAGTTCCAATAAGTAGAAGAGTTACTCAGTTACTCAAAGTAGGGGGAGTCAACTATGGAGGATGAAAATAATTTCCTTAAGTTCAATGTATCATGGGAGATGTTTGAACTAATATAATGAAAATATAAGTAAGAGAACAAATTTTTTCCATTTGAATAATGAATTCTATATGGAACCCAACTTCCCATACAAAGATATTACATCTTAATAGATGAATATTGAATACATTTTACAAATAAATGCCCGAGGACCTGAATGTTTTAATGTTTTCAGATAATAGATACAAAAAATTCTTTTTTATATTAATTATATTCAATATATCACATAATTATCTTCCCATTTAGTAATCTTCATATAAATACACTATTTAAACCTTTTATTATATACTAGATAAAAGAAACATCAGAAATTGTGATCTCAGATGATCCGTATGGATAAATATGAGAGATATCAAACAGTGATCATAATAATTCAGAGGATAAATATTAGGGTATGATATCATGAAAATGAATTAAAATGTTTATACCCAATTTCTTTAAAGATCATAAACTAGATCCATGGAATAAAACATTATGATTTCAAATACATGCATCATAAGAGTGTGAAATCATTAAAAATCCATCATGAACCGTATGTTCATGTTATATAATTTTGGAACTAAAAAAATAATAGAAACCATTTAATTTTTCATGGTTAAATACTGAGACCATCAAATCATTATGGATATGGAATTCCAACATGTTTTTCATAACATAATGGATTAGTCATCATCACCTATTTCCCATAGTGGATTAAGCACTCTTACTTGTTTCCCATAGTGTTCCATGCACATCTTCCTGTTTCCCATATTAGATCAACAAAATCATATTTCCCCCTATAATTATCTCACGGGATATAAATATAGACCCAATCATTTGGAGGGATACATATATGTCTCACCCATAACATAATCCATGCATTTGTTTTCTAGAAGATCATAAAACATTCATAATATCTTAACCTATGGAAAAGAAATGTGTTTTATAGACATTTCATCATAGTATAACTTATAGGAAAGAAAAGGTTTTCATTAACATATTCTCATCGTAATCATCAATATAATCCATCTAGATAAAGATTAAGGATAATACCATTGCATAATATTCTCATAAAAAATAATCAATTCCAAAATTAATTGTCATTGATGAATAAAAATTCCATAAAAAATAAAAACATTATCTGGGAAACTATCATTTCCATTTTGAAATAAATTCTTAAATATATAAAAATTTACCAAATATTAAGGGAAATTTTTTCATTGAAAATAAACTTAATTTTTTTTAAAATAATCATCAAATAATTGAGTGGTTATAAAGGGGATAAATTTTTTTCATGCCATACACGTTAAAAAATGATACCATAGACGTTTTCAGAAAAATTATATAAAAAAATCATTTCAAAAATGAATATAATATTATTTTAAACTATTTTTTCAAATTCTAATAATGTGTAAAAATTTATATAAATAATCATTAAAGAATTTTAAAAGCACTCTTTAATTTTTTTTAAAATCACAGATACGGAAGAGAAATGATTTTATACAAAGAGATAAATAAATTAATTTTCCCTAAAAAACAATATTTAGGTACCTTTAGTTATTAAAAAAATCTAATGAAAAAATTTATTCTCCTGAAATAACCAAAGGAAAATAAAATTCATTTTTTATTGGGAGGTATATATTAAGATTTCATTATCAGAAAAAAAAATCATAAACAATCTTGATAGATAATGAGATTATAATATTAAACCCTCACCACTTAGGTAAAATTTAAATAATTGTAACACCCCAGGTAAATAAATAATATGAAATTTTCATATTTATCTATATTTTTGAATAAAATATTAATATTACTTTAAAGGGAATGCTATGCTCGAGGGCTTACCCAATACGCAACAACAAGTTTCTTGGGAATCTTACGTTTCACTCTAATAACAAAATAATATTATTTTAAATGGTAGTTATTGCCTAGCTGTTGTAATGGAGGGAATGAACAGAACTAACTAAAAAATTATTATATATATTTTTCAAATATTTTTACTTTTTACAATAAATGTTAGAGGATTAAAAAAGCGAATGAATCCAATTTTAAGCGTAAACATTCTAATATTCATTAAAAGGTCGATTAATCGCCTATTGATAGAAAACCTCTTTTAAATCCACTTTTTGACAATTTTATGTGTTATATTTGAAAAAATAAAATTCTTCTTTAGAATTGGGACATCAAAATTTACTTTGTGTAAATTTATGGTATTTTTCTGATAAAGTTTATTTTTAAATGAATAGTGAAAAATGTTGTATTTTAATTCAAAACCTATTTTTAATCTAATTTATTTATATGATTAGATTATATTTTGAATTGTTTTTAAAGTTAAATTAGAATATATTTTAACCATTTAATACAATAGTGGTCATTGCAATTAATTTCACATTGAAATTGGACTTAAACTAGTGTCAATCATTTAATAGATATTGTTTCTTAAAAACACGCTATTTGTTTTGACAGCGGGAATTAATTATTAAATTCATTAATTCAACTTATATGTTTTGAATTTTTTAAAATAGTCATCACTTTTGTATTCGGAATATCAAATATATCTTTGGGTGAAGTTTTGGTATTTTTCTGAAAAACTTCAATTTTTGAAGAATAGTGAAACCACTAAGTGGTAGTTTAAAAACTGATTTTTCGTTTAAATGAAAGTTTACCACTTCTGTGATTTGAATTAAAAAAATCCGACATACATGGTTGTCATTAGGATGTAAAATGTGATTCAATGAGATTAAAATAATTTTTGGGGAATAGTAACTTTTATGTTTTTAATCGCGATTAGAGGTAATTAGTGTAATTTAAGGTAAAAATAATGTTTTAATAATATTAAATGACCTAGAAACATGTCCTACCCTCATTGGATGTGTCATGGCCGACCAAGACAATCCATGGGTCAACTTGGGGACCTCATGGAGTGACTTTGGTTGGAAGATGACATAAATAACTTTTTATTTAACGTTAAAATAAAAATGTCACAAGCAATGAGTTGTTTTACTAAAAAAAATTTAAAATGGGGTTATACAAGTCATTTTTTTGACTATAAATATTAATTATAAATATACAAATATTTAATACATCATGGTTTTTTTTTTTTTTTTAGAAATTAAATAAAATAAATTATTTATGACATCATGATGATACAACGATTACCTCACTAATAAAGGATTTAAATAAAATGAAAAGATAATGTTAAAACAATAACTTACACTTGACAAAGACCAATTGGATGAGTATATTTCGATCCCTTACCACCTTATCATTGAAATACAACAATGTGGGACTTTTAAAATCCGAAACTCATTTGAAAATAAAGTAACATTTTGGAACTTTCCAAGAGTGCCCCTCCTCTCCTCTTATAAAAGGCCCCCACCTCTACCACCATACCCACACCTCTCAATCCTTTGTCTCGGCCAAAACCTACTCATTTTGTCTCTCCACATCCCTCTCTTACTCCTATAAGCCTCACTTTGGGCATAAGTCTTTCCCAAGGAAGCCTTTGAGCTCAAATCAAAGAGAGATACCCGATTTTAAGGTAATGTCTTCACTTGTGTTCTTTTGTTTTATTTTGTTTCTCCAACCACCTAAACTCATTTTATTAATTTCATTTGTAACAAATACAGTATCTTCCATATACTAGGATGTTTTTATAAGAAGTATTCTAGATACACTTACACACACCTACATCTAATGGTTAAAGAACATACTGTTTCTGTGGATGGTGAATTTCTGCCTCACGAAATGATGATTGTTCAATATTTTTTTAACACCCTCAACGGTGTCCATTAAGAAGTAACTATATATATATATGATATATAATATGTTTATGTTTTACTTAAGCTTATGTATTTTTCATTTATGGCATACCTTTATGGTTTCCATCATGGTTAAACGCGATATCTACATTTTAGGAAGTGCAGACTACCGCCCCCTAAAAGTGATTTGATTCGTTAATACCATATGTGGTACGTATAAAGGATAGATTTAATGATATTATATATGATAACATACTGGAATTATAATACTGTTATGTATCATTATGTTTTAATTCCATTAAATAAGAAATAAAAATGGAAGTAGCGTTCATGCATACGTACGGCTTACCCTCTCCATGAACGGTGCATTTCATTTCTTACCTCTAAATGTTATGTAATATTATAAATGCATGTATATATTGGATACATATGATATATATGATATCTACATAATGAATATAATTCTAGATATAATATATATTACCACATGAACAACTTGTAATTATAAAGAGTTTATTTTTGAATCAAGTAGCAATGATCTACAAAACGACCGTTATTAACTTAAATAATTACATAGTGTTCATAGCATGGTAGTAAGTGATATAAAAGGAATAATGAACTTGAAAAAGGTTCTTAAGAAAGTAGAAATTAACTCAAGTTTATTATTTAGGAGGTTAAATAATGATCGAGTCAAGTCGGACCCGAGGTAAGGGAACCTACCCCTCTCTTTCTTTTTAAGTACATTCTTTTATGTCATTCTTTTTAAGCTCATATTTATTATGATTGGGATTTTCTTTTATATTAACATTACTGTAAATTTTATGTTAATATGATGATAGACCCTATTTTATCTCATCAATCCATTTTTGGATGATTTAAGTGGCGCCGTTCGACTGCCGAGTTTTTGTAAGGGATTTTTCATCTCACTTTTATTCCCGTGAGATTTACCACCATTTTCCTTTGAGTGGTATATGTACTAAACATTATTCTAATATTTGTGTAATATAATTTCTTTTATGAGTATTTACATCAATGTTTTATTTTCTTTCTTTCATGGGGTGTATGTTTCGAAAGATACCCAAGTCGGTAAGGGAACTTTTCACCCTCCTCTATTTAAAAGACTTGTTTTGTTGGGTATTTTAAATTACATATTGTAATGTTGGGATATGTTCTTATATATCCTTATTGATGTAAATTTTATGTCCAAGTGATGAGATACCCTTTTTATCTCTCATCAACTCATTTTCTGAATTTTGAACAGATGCCGTTAGGCTATCAAATTTTTATAAGGGAACTTATTAACCAAATTTTGATTCTGTGGGATAGACTTGTACTCCGTGAATATGTGGTTCTATGAATATGTGTGAATGACCTCTGATTGTTTTACAATTAATATCCACTTATATTATATGTATTCTTTTGTCACACATAATTATGTAATTGATTTATCCTTAATCCAAGGATACCATCTTTGTATGGGACTTCGTCTCAATCTCCATTCATTGAGGAATATTTTGTTTTATACAAAACTTTCTTTTATATGGTGTATAAACCCCTTTTACTTTTATGCTTATTCAAAAGGAATATTTTTTTATACTAAGCGTTTTACTAAATGACAAATATAATTTTTTTTTATTTTTTTGTCATACATATGCGGTGACAACGACTTCTCCGCCGCCGTGACCATTATTTGAGTTTCGGCTTCCTCTACAAGCCATACCTTTTTTTAAATGAAAAATAAATACCATGTTTTAATTTTCTTTTATTTTGGTATTGAAAATAGTTTTCATAATGTTTTTTATATCAATTTGTTGTATTGATATCTTGTGATTGAAATGTGGAAATGTTATGTTTCTTTTATAAATGTATTATGTGGTATGATTATGTTATGGTTCTTGGGCATTGTTTTGAAGATGGGTGGTTCCGTGATAAACTAAGGGCGGGTGAGCTCGATATAGCTCTCCAATGCATTGGGTAACATGAAGGAGTTAAACGTTAAGCTTTATCCGAAAAGATTTAGGGAATATACTGCGATGGGTATTCCAAATGTAACCAAGAGGGTTACTCTCTACGTAAGAATGTTCGGAATGCCTCAAGTTACCTTTATGTCTTATGATTTCTATGATTTATTCATGATTTTATGAGGTATTTTAAAGTGATTATGTTTTATGGGTAAAGTATGATTTCATTCTTATGTATATATGTACTCATGTTTTCTTTCCATACTTTTTATAACCCTTACTGATCTTTTTATACTCATCCCATGTTTTTGAAATGTTGTTCACATGTCAAGGGAATGGTACATGATATGATGATAGTGTCAAGTAAGTGTCAAGAAAGAATACATGTTTTTATTTTAAATATGTTTCCGTTGATGGGGAAAATGAATACTATCTTTTATGTAACCACTTTGTTTAAATGTGGAATGTAATGCAAGTTTTATGATGTAATTCTCTAAAACTCTAAACCTGAAAAGATCCTCAATGTGTAATCTTGTAATAACTCAAGATTAATTAAGGTTTAAGTCTGGGGCCTTATAGTTGGTATCAAAGGTTGGTTTAGAGAACTTTAGAGGATAGAGTGTTGTTTAAGAAAAATTGACATGTTGTGTATAACCATAATGGTTAGTATATTAGATGGAGTCGTAATTTTTTTTAAAAGTTAGAATGAGTTTGAGAGAACATGGATATGTATATATTGTTTTTTAACTTTCTATTTTTTATTTGATGATTTTACTGATATACTCACACTGACATTTTTGGTTTTAGTAAATGGTTGGATCTAGCAGGCACCAAAGTAACAATGGATTTTAAGAAAACTGTGACCGTTTTATGAAAGAACAACTAAATGATATGGGAGCTATAATAAGAACTCTTGTGGTTATCCTCAAACAACTATCTGGAGTCATTATTGACCACCTAAACCTTAGTGATTTTTATAAGGCATCGTATATGTGAGAAACAAATCCCTGCAGAAGTTCAGGTAATAATCATAAAGGTAAGTATGTTAAAAAACCTATGTGTCAAATATGTGTAAAGAATCACATTGAAAAATGTTTCAAAGGGACGTAAAGATGCTATAGATGTGGAAATGAAGGTCATAAAGCAAGAACCTGTCATGGAAAAAGGAAGCATCTAGTTGAATCTAGGAAAGGGAATGAAGATCTTTCTGAAGGATCAATTGAATGTTTTAAATGTGGTGTGCATGGTTATTATGAAAACAAATTTACTACGAAGAAGTTTCGGGAATGGGGTCACCAAGATCGTACAAATATTCATTTACCAATACATAATGCCATTCCAATTGAGGATGAATAAAATGACAATGAAGAATTAAAGGTATGAGTTATTTCTTAACATATGTCTTCCTATTATTGGAATCTTAGGATATGATTCATGATTTTGTTTATAGGAAAGAATTATTTCAAGAATAAGATGAAAAGGAATGCCTAATGGATCATGAAGAATTTTGAATGAGTAAGAAGTAATCATATAAGGGATTCAAGGGTTATGGTAGATTTTAGGATGGTGAAATTCTTAGATGTATTAAGACTCTTTTGATGATGGGTTTACATTAGATAACTTTTTATAGTAACCCTGATGTTTGATATATGAAAATTTTATTCAAGGATTAATTATCCTTTCTTTTGTGGATATAGTTATAAAGAACCATTTGGGTTTATATGATCCTTGAATTTGAGGCAATTACTGGTTAATACATTTTGGGTTGCAAAATGGATGTTATGAGATAACCTTTGTGGTTAAAATATGTTATGGTTGTTTTTCAAGAATTTATCTCTTTTTGAAGAATGTTATAAAATTATATAGTTTTTGAAAAGGGAAAACATGCAGACAGTGTGACAACCCGTCGCATCGGACGAAGCTGTGGGAATCAAACCCACAACCAAAGTGCAACTGGTATTTATCGCTTACCCTTGGACTATGTGAAGTCCCTTGTTAGTTTGAATGATTATTTTTAGTTAGATGATTTTATGAATTAAGAGTAAGTTGATTTTTTTTGGTTATCCATGGAAATTATTATCCTATCATGGAGGATATGTGATTAGGATAATTACTTTTCAGTATGATATTGTAAGAGTAATTGATGTTATTTTGGAGAAAAATGATAAAATTTATCTTAGGAGACTATGTGATTAAATCCTTTAGATAATTGCGTTTCAATCTTAGTTTGGTTTAATTTGTAGAATTTTATGGATAAATGTTTATTGAATGGTCTTTGTTGAAATTTGGTTTTTAGTTTTGGTTAAGGTCTAAAGACATGGGAAGTATATAGTTCTCTTTTGTGGATTAGATGATTCTCTAGAAGTTGATTATAACTCTCTTAATGTGAACAAGTCATCCCAAATACTCATCGTTTGGAGAAAAAATGAGTTCATGTAAAAATATAGTAAAATTTGAAAGTCAACATGACAATTAAGTTTTCTTACTTATGTTTTAGTTAAGATCATAAATAAATTCCTCAATGAAAATTAACTTAAAACAAAAATGTTGTTTGTTAATTTTTCCTACTGGGGAATCAAATACCGTTTAACCCATCACATGTTTGTGATTTTCTTGTTGTTAACTTTCTACTAGACATGTTTACTATCACTCTCCATCAGAACATGAACCTTTTTTTCCTCCATATACATATTTTCATAATTGGAATCCTAGTATGGGTTAACTCGGGTGACATTTGTACTTCTCTCCCATTCTTTTAAAGTGATAGTTTTACTGACTCTTGTTCCGATGTGGGATTTTCAATGAAGCTTCCAAGCCTGATTTTAAAATTGCGAGGACGCAATTCCCAAAAGGGGGGAAGGCTGTAACACCCCAGGTAAATAAAGAATATGACATTTTCATATTTATCCATATTTTTGAAAAAAATATTAATATTACTTTAAAGGGAATTCTATGCTCGAGGGCGTATCCAATACGCAACAACAAGTTTCTTGGGAACCTTACGTTGCACTCTAATAACAAAATAATATTATTTTAAAAGGTAGTTAACGAATAGCCATTGTAATGGCTGGAATGAAAAGAACTAACATAAAAATGATTATATATGTTTGTCAAATATGTTTACTTTTTTCAATAAATGTTAGAGGATTAAAAATGCGAATGAATCCAATTTTAAGCGTAAACATTCTAATATTCTTTAAAAGGTCGATTTACCGCCTTTTGATGGAGAACCTCTTTTAAATCCACTTTTTGAAAATTTTATGTGTTATATTTTACAAAATAAAATTCTTCTTTAGAATCGGGACATCAAAATTTACTTTGTGTAAATTTTTGGTATTTTTCCGATAAAGTACATTTTTTAATGAATAGTGAAAAATGTTGTATTTTAATTCAAAACCACTTTTTAATATAATTTATTTATATGATTAGATTATATTTTGAATTCTTTTTAAAGTGAATTTAGAATATATTTTAACCATTTAATCCAATATTGGTCATTGGAATTAATTTCATTTTGAAATTGGACTTAAACTAGTGTCAATCTTTTAATAGATATTGTTTCTTAAAAACACACTATTTGTTTTGACAGCGGGGATTAATTATTAAATTAATTAATTCAAATTATATGATTTTAATTTTGTAAAATAGAAAACACTTTTGAATTTGGAATATCAAATATAGCTTTGGGTGATTTTTTGGTATTTTTCTGAGAAACTTCAATTTTTGATGAATAGTGAAACCACTAAGTGGTAGTTTAAAAACTGATTTTTCGTTTAAATGAAACTTTACCACTTCTGTGATTTGAATTTCAAAAATCCGACATACATGGTTGTCATTAGGATGTAAAATTTGGTTCAATGAGATTAAAATAATTTTTTGCTGAATAGTTACTTTTATGTTTTTAATCGCGATTAGAGGTAATTAGTGTAATTTAAGGTAAAAATAATGTTTTAATAATATGAAATGACCAAGAAACACATCCTGACCTCATTTTATGTGTAATGGACGACAAAGTCAATCCATGGGTCAACTTGAGGACCCCATGGAGCCACATTGGTTGGAAAAGACATAAATAACTTTTTATTTAAAGTTAAAATAAAAATGTCACAAGCATGAGTTGTTTTATTAAAAAAAATCTAAATGGGGTTATACAAGTCATATTTTTGACTATAAATATTCATTAGAAATATAAATAGATTAAATACATCATGATATTTTTTTATAATTTTTAAACATTAAATAAATTAAATTATTTATGACATCATGATGATGCAACGATTACCTCATTAATAAAGGATTTAAATAAAATGAAACGATAATGTTAAAACTATAACTTACACTTTTCAAAGACCTATTGGATGAGTATATTTTGAACCCTTACCACATTATCCTCTCAATACATCAATCTGGGACCTTAAAAATCCGAAACTCATTTGAAAATAAAGTAACATTTTGTAACTTTCCAAGAGTGTGCCTCCTCTCCTCTTATAAAAGGCCCCCACCTCTACCACCTTACCATCAACTCTCAAGCATTTGGCTCGGCCAACCCCTACTCCTTTTGTCTCTCCACATCCCTATATTACTCCTAGAAGCCTCACGTTGGGAAGAAGTCTTCCCAAGGAAGCCATTGAGCTCAAATCAAAGAGAGATACCCGATTTTAAGGTAATGTCTTCACTTGTGTTCTTTTGTTTTATTTTGCTTCTCCAACCACCTAACCTCTTTTTATTAATTTCTTTTGTAACAAATCCAGTATGTTCAATATACTAGTATGTTATCATAATAATGATTCTATCTACACTTACACACACCTACGTCTAATGGTTAAAGAACATACTGTTTCTGTGGGTGGTGAATTTCTGCCTCACGAAACGATGATTGTTCATTATTCTTTTAACACCCTAAAAGGTGGCCATTAAGATGTCACTATATTTAAATATGATATAAAATATGTTTATGTTTTACTTAATCTTATGTATTTTTCATTTATGGCATACCTTTAGGGTTTCCATTATGGTTAAACGTGATATCTTCATTTTAGGAAGTGCGGACTACCGCCCCCTCAAAGTGATTTGATTCGTTAATACCATATGTGGTACGTATGAAGGATAGATTTAATGATATTATATATTATACCATACTTGAATTATAATACTATTAGGTATCATTATGTTTTAATTCCATTAAATAAGAAATAGAAATGGAAGTAGCATTCATGCGTACGTACGGCTTACCGTCTCCATGAACGGTGCATTTCATTTCTTACCTCTAAATGTTATTTATTATTATAAATGCATGTATATAATGGATATATATGATATATATGATATATAAATAATGAATAAAATTATGGATATAATATATATTACCACATGAACAACTTGTAATTATAAAGAGTTTATTTTTTACTCAAGTAGCAATGATCTACAAAACGACCATTATTAACTTAAATAATTACATAGTGTTCATAGCATGGTATTAATTGATATAAAAGGAATAATTAACTTGAAAAAGTTTCTTAAGAAATTATAAATTAACTCAAGTTTATTATTCAGGAGGTTAAAGATCGATCGAGTCAATCATACCCGAGGTAAGGGAACCTACCCCTCTCTTTCTTTTTAAGTACACTCTTTTATGTCATTCCTTTTAAGCTCATCTTTCTTATGATTGGGATGTTATTTTATATTAATATTGCTGAAAATTTTATGTTAATATTATGAGAGACCCTATTTGATCTCATCAATCCATTTTTGGAAGTTTTAAGTGGCATCGTTTGGCTGCCGAGTTTTTGTAAGGGATTTTTCATCTCACTTTTATTCCCGTGAGATTTATGCTACTTTTACCACCATTTCCATTGAGTGGTATATGTACTAACCATTATTCTACTATTTGTGTAATATAATTTCTTTTATGAGTATTTACATCAATGTTGTTTTGTCCTTCTTTCATGGTGTGTATGTTTCGAAAGATACCCAAGTCGGTAAGGGAGCTTTTCACCCTCCTTTTTTTAAATGACTTCTTTTGTTGGGTCTTTTAAATTACATATTGTAATGTTGGGATATGTTATTATATATCCTTATTGATGTAAATTTTATGTCCAAGTGAAGAGATACCCTTTTTATCTCTCATAAACTCATTTTCTGAATTTTGAAGTGACGACGTTAGGCAGTCAAATTTTTACAAGGGAACTTCTTAACCCAATTTTGATTCTTTGGGATAAACTTGTACGCCTTTAATATGTGGTTCTATGAATATGTGTGAATGAAATCTGATTGTTTTACACTTAATATCCACTTATATTAGGTGTATTCGTTTTTCACACATAATTATGTAATTGATTTATCCTTAATCCAAGGATACCGTCTTTGTATGGGACTTCGTCTTAATCTCCATTAATTGAGGCATATTTTGTTTTATACACAACTTTCTTTTATATAGTGTGTAAACCCCTTTGACTTTTATGATTATTCTAAAGGAATCTTTTTTTTATACGAAGCATTTTACTAAATGTAAAAAGAATGTTTTTTTTGTTTTTTTTCGTACGTATGCGGCGACAATGACTTCTCCACCGCCCTGACCATTATTTGAGTTTCGTCTTCCTCTACAAGCCATACCTTTTTTTAAATGAATAATAAATACCATGTTTTACTTTTCTTTTATTTTGGTATTGAAAATGGTTTCCATAATGTTTTGTATATAAATGTGTTGAATTTATATCTTGTCATTGAAATGTGGAAATGTTATGTTTCCTTTATTCATGTATTATGTGGTACGATTATGTTATGGTTCATGGGCATTGTTATGAAGATGGGTGGTTCTGTGATAAACTAAGGGCGGGTCAGCTCGATATAGCTCTCCAATGCATTGGGTAACGTGAAGGAGTTAAACATTAAGGTTTCTCCGAAGATATTTAGGGAATATACTGCGATGTGTATTCCAAACATAACCAAGAGGGTTACTCCCTATGTAAGAATGTTATGAATGCCTTATGTTACCTTTATGTCTTATGATTTCTATGATTTATTCATGATTTTATGAGGTATGTTAAAGTTCTTAGGTTTTATGGGTAAAGTATGATTTCATTCTTATGTATATATGTACTCATGTTTCCTTTCCATACTTTTTATTACCCTTATTGATATTTTTATGCTCATCCCAAGTTTTTGAAATGTTTTTCATAGGTCAATGGAATGGTACATGATATGATGATAGTGTCAAGGAAGTGTCAAGAAAAAATCCATGTTTTATTTTAAATATGTTTCCGTTGATGGGAAAAATGAATACTATCTTTTATGTAACCACTTTGTTTAAATGTGGAATGTAATGCAAGTTTTATGATCTAATTCTCTAAAACTCTAACCCTGAAAAGATCCTCAATGTGTAATCTTGTAATAACTCAAGATTAATTAAGGTTTAAGGCTAGGGACTTATAATAATAATATCAATGAAATAAATAATAGTATATTGATATATAAATACCCCAAAAATTCATAAAAAAATCATAAAATCCTTAATTTTTAACATATATAACACATAAAGGAAATAAGTGGTGAATATGGCATGTGTCCCACATAAATAAAAGTGAGACCAAAATATCTTACCACTTTAAATATTTTTGAGTCAAAATCCTCATTAAATAATAACATAAAATGAAACTTTAAATATCATGAAAAAATGATTTCATTATATAAAGTTTTAAAGGGGTGGTATATACACTAAACAAAATAAACAAGTGGTGAATATAGAATACGTCTCCTTGAAATAAAATAGAGACTTGAAATCCATTACATGATTTAAAAAATTGGAAACCATAAGTCCCATTAAAGAATAAATTTAAATAAAACATTAAATATATTTATAATTAAGTAATTAATGATAGAACACATAAAATTTTATGTAAATACAACTCATATAAGAAGATATGTGCATAACTTAACATATGGCTTAAAAAATAAAATTGGAGACTATAAACCCTAACCTCAAATATTGACTTCCTTCATACGTGTTCAGAACTCATGTATAGTAAATGTAAGTTTATTGTATGTTCATTATAGATCCATAATAATATATATCATAACATATATTTTTTTCTCTTATCCTTCTATTACCCATTTATTTACAATTCCTTATTAAAAAACATGTTTCAAGTAGTAACTACTTAATTTTTCTTTTATGTTTTAGTTTGGTATTTTCAGTTATTTTTTTGGATGATGGTTCCATCATATACAAATTTTTAAACATGTAATATATATTATAAATATTCATTTTATATGTATTTATTGTAATACATAAAATTTAGAGATAGAAAATGAATTACACAGTTTATGGAGATGATATGCCGTACATATGCATGAATGCCATTTCCATTTTCTCAACATATGGAATGAAAGAAAGGTAAATATTAATTCAACATTAAATAATATTTTTTATATTATATATATAATATTTAACACTTAAATATATCCTTATTACCAACCATGTTAATATAGAATGAAAAACAAATCACATTTCTTTGTGGAGGAGGTAGTCCACGCACACGCACAAGTGATAATATCATTTTCCAATAGATTAGATTGTAAGAAGGTAGATGTGATATTATAATTAAATAATTATAATCATTTCACAAGTACTATTTATTTACTAAAAATTCATCATTATATCCAACCATGAGAGGATGTGATGGAAAAAAAATAAGACCAGTTCATGGGGAAATAGTCTGTTGTACACACGATCGATAGTTTCATTTACCATATGATAAAAGAGGATATAGATATAAGTTATTTCAATAAAATAAAAATTATCATTATATGATAGGTAATGGTTTTATTATATTATAATTATAAAAACATGAATGATGGTGGTAAGATAAGAAGCAAAAAATAAAGAGCATAGTGAAGACAATTACCTTGGCTTAGAAAAATATACTTTAGATCTCTTATTAAAGACCACAGGTTTTGTATTTTGGAAATAAAATTATATATATAACATGGATAAATGTGTTGGGGATAGAGTTTTGAATGGTTTTCTCTATTAAAATGATTCATGTGGTGTGAATAAATGATAGGAAGATGTCTCCTTTTATAATTGAGGAGGTGTGAGATTTTCTGTAAATACCCATAAATATTCAATAATGGGAAGTCAATGTAAATAAATGTTATTAAAAAATTGATAGATATTGGGTTTTAAGTATTATATGGTTTATCCAAAGCTCTAAAAAAATTAAAAACATGTTTTAAACATGTTCTTCTCTTATCATCTAAGTTCACAAACTTTTATCAGTTTAGTCTTCACCACGTTAACTAGTCTATTTTTATTTACCTAGGTAATTTATCCTTTAACACTAAAAATAAAATTATAAGTGTTAGATAATTTGAACAAAATAATTATAAATATAAAATCATATTTATTAAATAAATATATTCTGTGTTTTGAAAATTAATTTTATCATATGGGTATCTAACAAGAAAAACCCCATTTTATCCTTAACTACAGTAATTAATTTTTTCAATTAATTATAACCAAAAACTAATTTGATCATATAATATAATATAAAAATACTTATTAAAATTATGGAATTAATTTTATCATATTAATTTCATATATGTGGAAGAATTTGTTTTAAAATAAAATCTGCATGTGATGGAAAAACTATTTCCCAAAAAGAATTTTTCAAATCAATAAAAGGTTTTTATGTCAAAATTTAGAATAAGATTTATTATAATGACCTAAAATGGATTAATTATAATTTAATGGAAATAATTTTAATTTTCAATCCATTTAAAAAAAATTGAACTCTGTAAATTCTTTAAACTAAAAGGAAATGTTTAATAAAAATCAATATTTTTCACTATTCATCAAAAAATTAATCTTTTCATAAAATTTAAAAAAAATTAACCCTTTAATAGTTTTTATATTTTCCTTTGAAAAATTATTTATTTTTAAAATAAAATATTAAATTTAATAAATAATAAATTTAAAATATATGTGTAAAATGGGACCAACCACTTTTTAAAAAAACGTTTTATGCATAAAACTATATTAATCCTCGTCCCATGAATAAAAAAATACTAGATGAATGATAAATAAATTTATTGAATATATAATATATAAATATTATTAATATAATTCAATAATAATATCTAATTTACTTTATTAAAATAAAAACTCTTTATGGGATTAAAAATAGTTTTCTTTGAAAAGTATTTCCTTAAAATTTTAAAGTTTTTTATTTTAATTTATACTAAACTGATATAAGATTAATTGATATTATACATTTATACACTATAAAATTTTAATAATTTATGTAGTCTAATTTATACCCGCTAATTTAACAGTTATGTTTAAAGGGATATGTTTAAATATTTTTACAGTATATCTTCTTTTATTTAAAATCAGTGTGTGGGTAATGTAAGCTATCCAAGAAAAAAAATTTATTTGAAAAAAATTCATAAAACTAAGGATAGTTACATTTTTTCAATGATAAAAAATCATATCCTCATAATTTGAACTTGATCTCAGTATTTAAGGGTTTATAATTTGAAAACTCCTTTAGGGAAAAAACACATTATAAAAAGGGTTAACAAAACATCCCCTTGAAAAGAGAGAAATTGAAATACAAAGGTCACAAATAATTACACCAAATTAGGTTTCCAAATAGGGTAAAATTAGTGGGAAGTAAAAATATGGAAATTGAAGAGAATAATAACACTTATTAATTAATAAAAGTGATAGAGGACATATTCATGAGAATGTTAACCACTAAAAAACCATAAATCTATGATGAGTTAAAAGACCATTGATTCATTAGAAATGAATGTAATAAGACAAAAATTTTATGTCAATATCATTCTCATAAATTAAAAATAATTTTTACTATCAAGATAGAGAATAAGTGAAAATATAATAACATTATTTATTTCTATTTCATAGTAATAATATCATACTTTGGTTGTTCTTAAACCAATTTATACTTCATATATTACTCAAAAAAATGAAGATGAAATTTCATGCCTGAAATAATAAAAAATAACAAGATCCATAAAATATTGACTAGTTATTCCTTATATATATATAGTTATTATCAAAACCAAAGTAGTTAAACTGGGTACCCAATATGCATAAATATTTATACGGTGAAATAATACCTTAATCTCTAATGCCACGTAAAAGTTAAACATCAACCATTCTATAAACGGTTAACCTTAAGAACCTACCAAAATTAAAAAAATTATAAAGTAGGTCACTAAATTTCCTAAAATCAACTTAATATTAATCTTACAAATATCATAAATTATCTCTTAATTGTCACATACCAAATATGTGAATACCTTGGTCTTATATTCCCTTGAATCATGATAATAACTAGAATTACAATAAAACCTCAATAAATAAATACACTCTTCCTTGTTCCTTAAATGAAACCACAAATTATTGGACATATTCCAAAAATTCAAAAAATTAAATATAAATTCTATCAATGATAACACAAACAACTTTTCCATCAATTTGTTAATCAGGTATAATTTTATTAATAATATGAAATTTATTTTATTTGTATCAGTATTATCATTACCTAAACGAAAAACCATTATATTATCATTAGGAACAAATTTAGGGTTATATTTTTCTTATAAATTTTTCCATACATTATCACCATGCTATTAAATCAATTTTCAAGGTCATCGATACCATTCAATATATTCATGAATATCCACAATAAAAAACTTATTACAAAATAATCTATATATATTTAATTATTCATATAATATATTTCTTGAATTACAATACATGAACACTTAAATTATTCCAATTATTTATTTAACCATTAACTATGATTCATTTTCTTATTCTTTAATACCTCATTCCTTTTATATTTCATTTGTAAACTCTTCATTATCAATAGAAAAATATTTACTAATGCAAATTTTCTGATCTGCTTCTTAATATTTCCCCAAAGACATCGATTTTAATAATTCCCATACTTCCCAAATTTAAAAAATTCAACAATTGATGATGCCTTAGGGAAACAATTATTCTCATACATTGCGTTAACTAAACATTTCGTTTTTCCTCCATAATTAATTATACTATGCCCTTCTTCTCCAAATATAAAACATTCTATCATCCCATTGAGACATTCCCTTGAGTTATTTTTTCCACATTTTCAATATATGGGAAACTTAATCTTCTTTCCTCTATGGTCTCTACCACTTGACCTCTCATAAAAATATATTCTTTTCTTCTTTGGTGAGTTTAAGACAAGATTAAGGTAAAAATATTTAATTATATATCATGACAACCGATTGGAAATAATTATAGTGTCCTTCAACTCATTCATCATCCCATTTTGTTGCTCACCAATACACATTCTATCATATCCAACATTAACGAAATTATTTCTGGTTCCCACTATTGATTAAATTCAAAAATCATAGTGTGAAAAAAAATATTCATATAGGGGAACCAAATAATAATGAAAAATACTTATAGGATTTCTAATTCATGAGAAATTATTTGAATAAATGATTCTTTAGGTTTAACCGTGTCCTTTAATGGAAATCATATATTTAAATACTTCATTATGATTCATAAAGAGGTTATAAATTTCCAAAATATATCACCCAGGAGGGTGAAAGTAGGTTTGAAGAAAGGCCTATTTTCTTCCACCAGGTGATGATTGAATAAAATCATAATGTAACCTTTTCAAATTTATTACTACACTAATTTGTTAGAGCCACATCCCATTTTAGTATCTACACTTGGATGTAATTTCATAGAAACCACTTTCTTTATCCTTCACCAAAATTCCAGGATGTTTTCCAATAATTTGAATTATCCTTAGACTTATCCTTAGTCATATCCCTAGACATAAAACTAAAATTTTCTAATCCTAGTTTCCAAATGTTAACTAATAATTTACTATTAAAATAGTGTAAATACCCAAAATTCCCATATGTAGATAATTTTTCTTAATTGATGAATATTCTATATATTTCAAAAAATCAGTGCTGAAAACTATAAAGGATTAGTTTATTTGGATACTAGATAAACAATGTTCAAATTCAATTAATGATCATAAAAATACCCCATAAATATCTTTCAATTTTGTAAACATAATAGATATACCCTACATAAACTTTTATTCATAACCTAGGGAAAGGAAAAATAATAAAGTATGAAATCATATTCTCCGTATGGGTAAACATGAGAGATATAAATCCATGATAATAATAATTAATAAAATAATAAGTAGGGCATGAGATTATGAAAATAAATTAAAAGGTTTATCCCCAATCTTTCAGAGATCAAAAAAATGATTCATGGTATAAAACATTATCATTTCAAATACATGAATTTTAAGAGTTAGAAATTATGACAACCTATATATTTAATACATGTAAATTAATATTTTTATATATAAAGGTAAACATTATAAAATCCAATATTATCATCAATCCTAGTATATTTTTTAAATGTGGTAGATATTATAACTACTCTCGATATATATATATATATATATATAATGATATTATTGAAAAATTCCTTAACAGGATCTTAAAATTCCTACATTCCTCTAATATTGCATAGGATAAACTGGGGACATACATATGAACGGTGTGATATATAAAGGATTGTAAGATAATAAAACAATAATAACATAATTTAAAGTAGTACATGTGATCCATGAGGTATATCAAGGTAACATTAGAGGGGAGAGAGTCAAAATATAGAACAATGAGGCATGATATAACATGATATCATAAAGGCAATGCGGGAATGTGGAAACAATAGAAAACAAGACATCATAAACATAATTCATGGATAACCACCAAGATAACATAAAGTACAGTTCTTAGGGTAACCTCCCATGAACCATACATGGAATATAATGATATTAAAACATTACCCAATCAATTTCAGGGTTATATATTTTTGTGTCCACCATTCGCTTTCATATCATGTACATTCATAATTGTTCCACAAATATCCTTCAAAATGAGATAATATTTCCACAAATTTAATCCCATAATAAAATATTGTGGGATAAAAACATGTTTGTCCCTAATTAATAATGTATAGGTACATCTAGGTGAATACTATTGAGTGGAATTGAGGACGAATATCCACAACACAAATAGAAAATCATAGGATAATTTCTATAGTATAATGGGGATACATAAAGATTCATAAGGGGAAGTTATGAGAGTGTAATGTGTATATTATAAAATGGATTTCATAAGGTCTGTAAGAATGATATTAAATAATATATCCCAACATGAAAAATTTTAAAAAAAAGCATAATATAAAGGAAGTTATCAAATAATGAGGAGGAGGAGAGAATCCCTTACCATGAGAGGATGCTTCTAAAAGCTTTGGAGGATCCTCTTACAAGACTTAGTAAATCATGGTAGAAATATAGAGAGGAAATGGTAGATTAATTTTGAGATCTAATTATTTTTAGTGAAGTATAATTGGCTTCTATGTGGGGTTATATTGAAAAGTTAGGGAACATTTTATTAATTTCTAAACATAGGTTTTGGACTCTATATGATAAAAAAATAAAAAATAAAGAAGTTACAATGGTTTTTTTACATTGTTTCATCCAAATTGTGGTGTTTATAATTATTTTAGAAGTTGAGTAATATTTTTAATTAATGCAATACAAATGGTTATGTGTAAGTGAGTCATGTTTATGAAGAATTTATTTTCAAACCTTAAAATATAATATAGGTATTGGGATATTCATTAAGTGTTTATAAGATTAATAACATAACCTAAAAACATTATATCAATGGTTAATATTAAATTTTTTTCTTGGATACCTTTTATATAATATATTACATAACTTTTGGGTCATTGTGATGTCATAATACACAGTGTATATTTATACCATTTTTAATTTTGACACAAAAATTCGGTTATCTATAAAAATTATGAAAAAATAACATTACCTAATTTCTACATTAAGAATTAAAAAATAATATCTATTTTATTCAGATAATTCAATAATCATTACAATTTCCTGTCTAAAAAATCACATTTATTTAAAAATATAGGTTTTGAGATTATCACTTTTCTAACCCTTACAAAAAATTTCATTTGAATTCGTAAAATTATATTATCATTTATATTAAAAAAATATTATTTAATATTGATATTTTAATAAAATGTAATTAATTTATAATTTTCATGAATTATTTAAAAATAGTGTCTTTATTGAAACTATACATTTACAAAAAATACATTTTTGTATTATTATATCAAAATATAATTTTTATAAAAATCATTATTTAGTCATTTAAAAAGGAAATATCATAAAAGGATAAATATAATCATTTTCAAAAATAAAATATTCAAATTCATACTATTATAGTCTAGAAAAATGCCCCTTTACAATACTAGTGAATGTGCTAAGGCTAAGATGTGCGATGATGAGATTTTCTTGGGGTGATTCAACATGCATGGTTTGGGTGATGATCTTGAAAAATTAAAATTATCTTATAAATGATATTGTTCATCCATTAGTTGTTTAATTAAATCATGGCATTGGTCAATGGAAAATCCCAATGATGTTATATCCCTTGAAAGCTTTGATAAATGAGATTTATAGGGTATTATCCTACTTATCGAGGCAATAAATTTTTCCCTATGTCTCAATTATACCTTATCATAACCCTTAATATAATAATATTAATGGTCATTGAAAAATAGATTTATTATTAATGTTTATGATGCTTAATGGTATTTAAAATATAATAGACTATAAATATCCAAAATATCCAAATTTGTGCATGAGTTTTCTATATCTAGATTACATGATAAAGAATTTATTTATTCAAAAAGGGAATTTCATTTATAAAAGTTTAGGTCATCACATTCCTTCCCCCTTCAAAATTATTCCCTCAAAATTTTCATTTCATACACTAAAGTAGTTGAGGGTACTTCTATTTCATTGCATCCTTCAGTTATCAGGTCATATCATCAAACATGTTTTTCTACCACAACACTATGTCCATGTGATTTGTATTATTTCATATAACTTTGCCTCTCTGATCTAAGATCTTCACCAATTACTCCTCGTATGAAAGTTCATTCTCTAATGGTACCACCTATTGATTCAGTACATGTTCAAGGTCTAGTATGTACTTTTTTAACGAAATTACATGGAATACCTGATGTTTTTGAGATAGGTAAGGTTTGAGTTCTAGAAGATAGTCCACCGCTCCGATGTGATCAAGGATCTCAAGGGGACAATGTATCTAGGACTATGATTTCCCTTATTTCTAATCCTCTTGAAATAATTCCATTAGGATATTAAAAGGAACAATTTATCTCTGACCTGAAACTCTAGGTATGAACGGTGATTGTATTTATAGATTTTATATCAACTTGATATTGATTTAATATTAAATTTTTTTTGATCCTTGTATATATTCTCTTGGATATGATCAATAACCATCAACTTCCTCACTCCAACTTCGTCACAGCATGTCAGAGTTTGAAACATATTCATATACAAAGACTACTAAGGTTCTACTAAAATTATATAATGAAAACTATTACTATATGATAACTCCATTAGGGGAATGTGTTTATCCCAACATACTTTAAAATTAATTAATCATGATTTCAATGTATTATCTAGAGTTTCATGGTTCTTTTATATTATCCATATGTATGAGGGTGATAAACAGTTTTGAATAATAGTTATGTATCCAATGATTTTTTGAAGGTTTCTATAAAAACATAGGGAAAATTTCTGATCTCGATCAGATATAATGGACATTACAATACCATGTTGTGATACCAAATTCATTATATATACCATGTTAAGTTGTTTAAGAAATATATCATCATTTATGGAAATGAAATTTGCTTACTTGGTAAGGTGATCAACTACAAACCAAATGTAATTATTTACATTAGGTGTCTTAGGAAGTCTTATGATGGAATCCATGATCATTCTTCCCATTTCTATAGTAGTATGAGAAGTGGTTTCATCACATACATAGAATTATATCATTTTACCTTGAATTATTGGAATTATAATAATCGAGATACAAAATCATAAATCTCCATATTCATTTTATAACACTATAAGTTTTTCTTCATGTCTCTATAAATCTAAGCTCTTCCTAGTTGAATAAAAAAGGATGATCTATTCAAATCATCCATAAGTTCCCTCTTAATTAATTGTTTTTGTGTGAAACACATCCCAGTTCCAAACCTTATAACTGAATCTTAAACAAAATATACAGTCCAAAATATTTACAATTTTATTCGGTTGAAACTCATCATCTTTTTGGGCCTAATTGATCCTCTCAAGAATGGATGTTGTAGTATTTATTTTAGAAAAGTAATATGAAGATAATTTTATTGTTACCATTTACATATATTTCATGTCCATGAATATTGGATACCTAGTAATCCTCATCATGGCTAGGGTTGTGGGGTCCTTTCTTCTTAGATCATCTTCCACTTTTTTTTATTTCCCATGATGGTAATGTATTGAACAATCATACTCCTTCATCAGCTCTAACCACCTTCATTGTCACATGTTAAGCTCCTTTTGTGTGAATAAATAGTTGAGGCTTTTAGGATCCATATATATGTCACATAATTCTCTATAGATTTAATTTCACCATATCTTCAATGAAAGATCACTACGACCGATTCTAGATCATGATTCATTTTGTAATTATCATGGATCTTTAATTATAAAAAAGAATAGTCATTCACTTTGTCATCTAACATGAGTACACAACCTAATATCATTTTGGACACATCACTATAGATAAAAAATCCTTCCCTAATGGTTGGTAATGTGATCCCAAGTGAATTAATAGGTATCTTTTTCATCTCTTCAAATATTTCTTCACATTCATTAGTCCATACATACATGACTCCATTTCATTCCTTACAAATTAAGACAAATATTTCATTCACATTTTTGGTAAAAATTCAAAAGTATCTCATTTATAAAACAATAAAAAAATTCTTTCTAAATCATTTTTTAAAACATAAAAAATTGGTAAATTTTTTTTAATCCACTATTGGAGAATAGTAAAAATATTCTTTAAAATATTTTTATAAATCATGTACATTGAAGGGAAAGGATATTTGGCCAAAGAAATATATAAAGTCATTTTTTCTTAAAAACACTATTTTCGTATATTTTAAAAAAAAATTAAATTAAAAAAATTATTACGTATAAATAACCATAGGAGAAGAAATTTCATGTGATTCCTAAGAGGTAGATCATAATATATCATCATCGGAAGCACAAACATAATGAATCCTGATATATAATGATATTATAAAATAAAAATCATACCACTTTGGTTGAATCATAATCCCCAAATAAGAAATAACATTATATATATGTTTAAATCATCATAAATCTTATAATAAGAATAAAAAAAATTCTTCGGTGGTATATGCACCATATCAAATTAGAAATTGGTGAATATAGAAAGTGTTTTATGAAAATAAAAGTTAGACAAAACTCCCGTACCACTTTAGAAACATTGAAACCATAAGAACAATTAAATAATAAAATAAACTAAACTATTTATATCATGAAATAATGAGATTCATGATATAACATCTCATAGTGGTGGTATATACACTATACAATGAAACAAGTGGTGAATATGATACACGTCTCATAAAAATAAAACTGATACTAGAAATCCATTGCATTCATTAGTAATTTTCGAATCATAAGACCCATAAAATAATAACATTAAAGGAATATTTAAATTCATTCTTAATAATGAATGTAACAATATAAATTTTGAAAGGGGATATAAATACACATCATATAACAAGAAAATTGCATCACGTGACATATGTCTTAATGAAGACAATTTGCGACGATAAACCCTGACCTCAATTCAAAAATTTATCCATACAAATTCAGAGATAATTTATAATAAATATAGCTTCAATATAAATATCTTACAGAACTATAGTCATATATATCACAACCTATATTATTTACTTATGACCTTTTAGAATCTATTTATTAACAATTACTTGTAAAAAATCACATTTCAGGTAATAACTACTTCATTTTTCATGTATATTTTGGTTTGGTTTTTATGATCCTATTTATTTGATCATGGATAAATAATATATATAATGTTATCCATGAAATAAATACCATTTATATTCATTATATATATTTACTTTAATCTATAAAGGTTATATATTGAAAATGAATTACATCGTTCATAGAGACGATATGCTGTATGTACAATCAACATTGTTTACATATTATTGATGGATGTAAAAAAGAATGTAAAATATTAATCCACCTTTTCAAAATAATTTTTGTATCACTACTATAATATATATTCATTAAATATATATTTATTAAAATATATGTTAAAATTAAAAGAAAAATGTATCACATCACTTCGGGGAAGCGGTAGTCAATACATATGCCTGAGCGATGTTATCATTTTCCAACAGATTGGAAGATAAGAGGTTATATATGATATTATTATTAAATTTTTATAGTTATTTCAGAAATATAATATATATAAATTAAATACATCATTATATCCGCCCATGAAAGGCGGTGATTGAAAATGAATTACATCAATTCGCAGGGCGATATCCCACCATACACATGATTGAAAATTTCATTTTCCATTTCATGGAATTGGAGATGGATATATGTTATTACATTAACATAAAATTATATTATAATTTTTTATATACTATTTATATATAATTTTAATTATCAAAACAATAATTAATGTGGTAAGATATAAATTAAAAATAAAGAGTTTAGTGAAGATAATTACATTCGCTTAGAAAAACAACTATTGGGTATCTTATTAAGGAACATCAGTTTGGTGTTTTGGGAAGAAAAGTATCTCTATAACATGGATAATTTTTATTGGGAGAGAATTTGGTATCTTTGGTTCAATAAAAATTGTTTAACAGGTTCAGAGTAGTGAGGGGAGGATGTCCTCTTTTATAATTAAGGAGGGTAGCATTTTTGTAAATACCAAAAACTATTCAATAAGGTGAAGTCACAACCAAGACATGTGACTCAAAAATATATAAATAATTTAGTGTAATGATGATATTTTTGATCCACACCTCCCAAAAAAGAACATGTTTTAAACATGTTATTCCCTTAGCCAATAATTTTACCCACTTTAACCATTTTAGTCTTCACCTTGATAAATAATCTCTTTTTATTTACCAAGGTAATTTATCCACTAATAATAAAAATAAAATGAATTTAATTAGGTAATTTGGACCCTTTTATACTAAATATAAAATAAAATATACTAAAAATATATATCTTATGTGTGCTGAAAATTAATTTTAACACATTCATAAGTAACTCCAAAAACCTCGTTTTAACCTTAACCACAATTGTTACTTTTTACTATTTTACTATTCTTTATGACCAAAAATTAATTTTATCATAAATCATAATATAAATTATATTAAATAAAATATTTAATCTATTTTAATGAATTCATTTCATTGAAGTGGAATGATTTAATTAAAAATAAAACCTGCGGATGTGATGAAAAAAAGATTTATAAAAGAAAACATTTTCATATGTATAGAAAGTTTTTATATCCAGATTTTATTATAATGATATAAATTGGATTAATTATAATATAATATATTTTATTTTAATTTTAAAATCATTATAAAAAATGTAACTTTCGAAATACTTTAAATAAAAAAAAAATGTTTTAATAAAAATATATATTTTCACTATTCATCAAAAACTGTTATTATTCGAAAATTCACAAAAAATCACTCAACGAAAATTTTGACATTTTATTTGAAAAATTAATTTTTATTTTTAAAATAAATTTTATAATTGTTAAAAATTAATTTTAAAATAAGTGTGAAAAATAAGGTGAACCACTTTTTTTTTTTGAAAAAACTAGTTTTTGAGAATAAAACTAGATTTATCATTATCACAAGATTACAAAAATATTAGATGAAAGATAAAATATTTTATTGAATATATATTATGTAAATTTAGTTAAAATTATTAAAAATAGTGAATTTTTTAATTTATTAAAATTAAAACACTTTGTACACATTAAAATAGTTTTTTAGAATAATATTTCAATTACTTTAGAATGATTTTTATATTCATTTTAAAAAAATTAATTGATAATGAATTTATTTTAAACATGTCTCAACCATTTAATTTTCATAATTTATCTATTATTATTCATACCCACTGATTTAATGGATTGGTTAAAACTATCTTGTTTAAATATTTTAATAACATATCACAGTTCATTTCGACTTAGTGTTGTATATAACACAAGATATTAAAGAAATAAAATTTATTTGATAAAAAATATCATAAAATCTTGAGGTGTTATAATTTCAATTAAAGTAAAAGGTACTAGGAATGGATTCCCATGGAAGGATTCCAGCATTATGAGGGAATCAATATGTCAAATAGTTTGTTACTAGTACTTACGAATAATCTAATCTGAACAGTTATAAGTCTTGTTGAATCCAATGATTTACAAATGGATTGGTTTACCCATAAAATTATTTTCTTCCTAGATGTTTGGATTGATGATCTAATTATATATGGCTAATATTTTTAAGGTCCATCATCGAGAGGACCTTATTTATAATTTGAATTAAAGACACTCCGATATAAAACATGAAACTGAACTATGTAATCTACAATTAGATACATTTTTGACCATGGAAGGATTTAAACAATATTACTCTATTCATTCATCTGATTATAATTTGTGGAATAATGGGAATTGAATCATAATACCACTATATGTGGAAGAAATATTACACAAAGGTCTGAAATGTTCATGGATTCAAGAGTTGAAGATTAAAATTTTTAGAATATTATAGATGAATGACCTTGAGTGATCTGTGAAAATTTTAAGAATGATAATATAGACATATATAGAAGCTATTACATTGGTGTTATACTAGATATTATACCATAATAGTGGAGTCATGGAGGTGAGTCCATGACCCAGAAAATTATTATTAAAATAAAATTCAAGCATACAAGAAAGGATAGAGATTCGGGGTACAAGTGATGAAAACCAATGTAATCCAAACATAATAAGCCTCTAGTCTTACCTCCTCTCCCGCCTCTTCCATGAAGAACACCATGTCCACTTGGATTCCTGCCTCTTTTCCAATGATTCGGAATCTTCAAATAATCACCTTGATCATCTACACCTTCATCAACAGAATCATCATGTTGAGCATCATCTAGATTATCTGTAATGTCAACAAGAAGTAACCCACGATCTGTTCCATCAGCGCCTTTAGCCCCATTCTTGAATTACTCCTCAGTATCGGGATTCCCAATCTACTCAGCACTAACCTGTGCAACCAAATAAGGTGAATTAGTAGCGGGAATTTTCATGGGGGAATGGTTTTTCCTCTCATGGATCTCCATATAGAGTAGATCAAAATGAGGGGAATTCATTAAGTCCAGCATGGGAAGAAAGATTGTAGCATTCGTGGTTGCAGTCAAAGACACAACACAATTTTTAGGAGTCACTTCCATTTTGATGGAGAATTCATCCAATGGAATCTGGTGATCATGTGATGAGGCGACTGCATCCAAGGCATGAGTGGCCTTGGAATCAGAAGAAGGCAGAACAGAGTCCTGCGTAACAGAAGCCTCAAATGAGGCTGATATAATAATGACACCCAGGGAAATAGAAACAAGACTAAAAGGGCCCTCAAAAGATGCTACTATATTATTATGGGAAGTATGCCCAACATGTACCTCCCACATTTTCCCAGGTGACACAACAACTATTGTGAGAACAACAGTAGTAGAACCGGAGGCCTATGAAGCCCCTACTGTATGAACAATAGCATGAGAACCAGCAGCCTGCATGGAATTATAACCTTGCACATCCATTTGTGAAACAGAGTGATCAGTGGAACTGGTGACATTATTTCCTCTCCCACCAGATGGCAGACTACCCAGCTTACCTTTCGCAAAGTATTGCTTCTCCAGCAAATCAGTATGATCCATCTCTGGATTACTGTCAGCACTGTCAGAACACATATCCCCCCATTTAGATGGTTCTCCATGCTCAATTGTATGAAAGATAGAAACAGGGAGTGTGCTATCACCTGAAGGATTAGACAGCACACCCCTGCCTTCCTGATCAGTCATAAGCCTATCATTTGGGTTCTTACCAGCTACAACATCAGCAAAAGGAACAGACCCCACCTTCCTAGAAGCAGGTAAACTGTTATTCACCAAATCCACCTTAATGGTCAAGGGTGAGAGACCCTTTAAACAAATAGAGGTAGAAAAAGGCAATGGTGAACCATTAAATACACCCTTTCCCCCATCATGTGCCCCCTCCATCCCAATTGACAGAGTAGGAACACATAGTGCTTTGAACTTACAGCTTTGAACAAGGTGTCCATACCATTTACAGTTGGAACATCGAAATCATCGATTACATTTTTCTTCAACATGTCCTATAGCTGAATAATTTATACAATAAACAAGAACATGTTCAAACTCAATCTCATTCCCATACTTAAAATCACCAGAAATCAATAGAACCGTCTCAACAAGGGACAATGTCGTATCAAACACAACTATAATGTGAAAAAATGGCCATACCGAATTCATCCAGTCTCCTTATCAAGTTTAATAGGAGTCTGTACTGCCAATGCAACATCCTAAAGGATATTAAGTTTCCAAAATACCCAGATCAGTCCTTTGATCCTAATACATGATTGCGCTATAGTATTCTTGGCCCTAAAGGGATTTAACTAGGGGTCCCAGTTCTGAAATCTGATAATCCCAGGCATACGATTCCCAAACCTATGACTCCAGGCCCGCATCTTTAGATAATTGGAGCCAAAAGTAAAGTTATAAAAATTCATAACAATGTAAACCAACCACCAGTCATTAAAAGCCGAGATATCTTGAAGACATTTCATATGATCTTCAACCTTCCATAAAGATTTCATCAAACTTAGCAGAGCAATAATCGAGTATTTTCAAGTGTCAATTCGTTCATGAAAGAATCAGGGATTCTCTTCAACAACCACAAGCGAACCATTTCTTGAAATGCGAGTATAAAATTTAGACTCACCACATCGAGAATTAAGGAAATAACGGTCAGAACCCCTTACCTGTAGGGCGTTCGGCCGAGAAACCCTACCTGAATTAGAGCACACTGGTGGCTGACGCAGCTGCAAACTAGAACATCCATCTTCATTCTTCAAAGGTCCAACAAAAAACTAAGTAGGGTTAAAGTAGACGATCGATTCCATCATAGCGAAACCATAAACACAATTTCTGTAGAGAGAGAACCTTGCAAGCCCCCATCTTTATACTAGAAATTATACATTCAATATAATGTTGAAAATTTTAAATGACCATATGTAAATCTATCTTTACCCCTTTAACCAGACACATTATGCCATTTAATGCATAGATGGTAGAATCAAAAGATGAAAAAATATAGACAGAGATATTATTGTATAAATTATTTGTTAGAATATTATTATATGTGAAGATTTTTTATTCATTTTATCAATATTATAGTTAGAGTGGTAATAAGATTCATGATAAACCCATATGGTAGAATTTGGATGCCATGAACTGGATTTTCTGATTCTTTAATGTATCAAAAGATACAATGGCATGGTTTATGGATAAAGATCCATTGCATGGATTCATGGATGTATATATTTTTGTTATTATGATACTAAGAAGTTCAGATCAGGTTTCCTTTTTTTGTTTGGTGAATTAATAGCCATTTGTATTGCCCTAATATTAACTATAATGAATTTATATACAATGAAATAGGAATACATTATAACAATAAAAGTTGGAAAGGAGTTTGTTTGGTTAATGAAATTGTTAGATAATCTTGGATTCACATAATAATGAGGTGTATTATTCAATAAAGGTTAGAGTGAAATTTAAATTTAACTCAATACATAAGTTTATGAAAAAATATAATAGATTAAAAATCATACCTATTTTTTTTTATAAAATTTACTGAAATATGAAGTTTTAGTGCAATAAAAGAAAGGTAGGAAGAAAAATTGGTTTGATATTTTCATATAGGTTTTATTCTATGAATGATTTTGGACACATCGTTCCTCCTCCAAACTCAGGTGAATGGATGCTAATATAAAAATGGCATTTTCAAGGAAGTATGTGAAAGGATAAATAGATATCTGAGTGGATATAGAGAGGTATAGTGTTGATTTAGTGATATATTATCTTCTTTGATTTTATTTTTTATTAAACAAACATTAAATCATATTAAATATATTTGAGTTTGGTAAAAAAAGTTCACAAGTACAACCACATGAACATAGATATTTACACGGTTCACTACTCTATAAGAGTAGTTAGTCCTTAATAACTAATGAAAATATTCAAAGACAAGAGAAACCACTAGAAAAAAATCACTTATATGTGGTTATGGAAGACATGGAATGTCTTTATATTTTAATTTTAGTATATTCAAATTTTAGTGAATTTTATCATTTCATAGTTTAATAATGTAACAATGCTTTTTTGTAACAACTGTAAGAACTATCCCCAATAGGGTTCAATATATTTTCATTATGATTCTTGATAATTATCTACGCTTTATATTCTTGAAATTACTTCTAATTCACTTAATTTCCCATAAGCATGGAAGAAATTTAATTAGTATATTCATTATCCTTATATTAGGTTTATCCTACATACTCTATTCACTGTTTGTTTAGTATCTATTAGGTGCCATGTAAAGACTAAAACAACTTATTTTTCTCTGATTTTCATACATCCCCAAAACTCAATTCATCTAATACAAACTAATAAGAAAATTTTTCTGGTATCTTTTTGACTATTTCATCTTAATCTTGATCATTTGACTAGTTTTCCAATTCAGTACATCTTTATATCACTTCAAAAATTTCACATAATACCTCAGTGCACAAGACCCATTTATATAGCCATAAAACTATTGATATATTAGGGAAATAAACATTATCTTATACTAACATTTCATTCAAATATTTTGAGAATCCCTCTCAAATTCCTTCTTCCCTTAACTATATTCAAGTATCCTAAAGATACAACCTCTTCCTTACAACTCATTTATTACACACTTCTTTAATGTTCCTTATGATTTGGTGGGAGCCAATATCTTATTTCTTAATTTACCAACTAATCATTTTCAATATATAAAATTTACGAGAAAAATTAAGAATACATTCAAACCAGTAAAACAATATACCACTCATATATCTTGTAAAACGTTGTGTCATCACTTCAACTTGATTAACATCCATTTATTGGCATGTATCTGACCTCATTGACTATTATCTTTGAACACCAACCTCTAAAAAATGGAATTGGTATTGAAAAACCTTTTTAATGATTTTATCCATAACCATTGGTCCAAAATTATTCTATATATGGACCCAAATTCATATGTCTAATCAACTAGTAACAACTTCACTTCACAACATCATATATGTCCATCCAAATATCCATTTTCCTATTTTTTTGAAGTAGTAAATTTGAATGAATTAACTGATAGCATAATCTGATGTTCATTTGATAAATTCCCCAAAATCATTCTTTTCTACTTCAAAAACATTAATATATTTTGAAATATTCACAAACGCCTGACCAATAACACTTCATATAACCATATTTCTATACAATAACATCAAAATGATATTCCTCATATAAATTCATAATAAGGTGACATCATGGGTTAACCTTACAGAAAAACCAATTTACCCTTACATGGGTACTCGAAATATCATAAAACCTTTATATAATGTTCAAATTACCTTGACAAAACACAAATTAAATTTATATTGCCTCAAATTTATGAAAATCCATGTATATGTTCATTGAAAGAACATTGTACACAAAAATTATTTTCATCACTTATCAACTTATACTAGAATTATGAGATATTTAAAACTCATGATGTTTATAAATTAGTTACAGTGAAGCAATTCCATATTTATATTAATCAAACAATTTTTCTAATTCATCTTTATAGGAATGATAGTATAAACATTTTGTACAAAAAACTCAGGCTATTTATATCCAACCAAAAAACTACATATATTGTAATTATTCTGATAAGCTCAACCAATTAATCTCTATTATATGACATACGTTAGAGTACATTAAAAGTTATGGTGATTTATAAAAGACAACAAAATACAATAATTTGGTAAAAAAATATTCTATCTAAACCAAAATTATCTTAAAATTTTCTATCTTTTTCAAAAAACCTCCAAACTTTTTAGTCCTAACAATCGATAACATTGGATTTTTAAATCATCCAAAGATCATATATAAATAAAACCTTTTAACATAAGAAATTTATTACTTATAGAATAATACATTGAAAACATGAGAAAACTTGGTGTAGGAAAAAATAATCACTGAAAAAATACAATGTTGTCCATAAACAGTTGTTTAAGAAATATTTTTTCCACCTCGGAATAAACCATCATCAAAATTTCCCAAAATAAAAACTCTTTCTACAACTACTTCAATATACTTTTAGAATAGTTCAAACATGTTGATATCACGGACTACACTTCTAAAAAACTCCCTCTAAAAACATTATCTTCCTTAAAAGGATAAGTAAATACTAATGGATAGAATTAGGTTATATTATTTTCTCCCCATTTTATAACACTATCCAAAGACAAGATGAGAGAGGGTTCAGATCCCAAATACAATAGAATTGAAGAGAGGGATGTTGAACACACATTATTAACAATATATTATGAAATGTTACATTTGGGAATGAATTTTTTATGATATCCTAAACTTGATATATGATAGTAAAAAAACTAATTTTTAGTTCATTATTTATCACATGACATTTTATAACATGATCTTTGATATCAATATTCTTAAGAAAAATAATGTTTCACAAGATTCTAAGTAATATTAATAGTACTTTGATTATCAAAACCTAAGAGAAGTTTAAAATTACAATCAACTAATTTTTTTACAAAGGTGTCTTTATCTACACAAGTTTCATTATAGCTTGTTTTGAAGCTACATAATCATCTTTAGATGATCTATGAGTTACTATTTATTACTTATTTGTACACCAACTAACAAAAATTTCTATAAAAAAGAATACTCCTATAGATGTGGATCTTTTATCATCAACACAACCTACCAAATATGCATATGTATAACTAGATAGATTAATATTTTTTATTCTATCATATTTAATATTGAAACAAACTATTCCTTTAATTTATATAAAAATTAATTTTCTTACCAAATTATGAGATTGTTTTGGAGCACTTTGTTACATGACACATAATGTGACAATATTCAATTTATATATTCTTGAATAATTTAGATATAATAATATTCCGACAAAATTTGTAATTTATTTATGATCAACCGACATAGATTATACATATTTTTACAACTTAGTTTCCACTAAAATTTCTTTGGAAACCGTGTTTAAATATTCCATGATAAACATCTTGAAAATATCCTTAGCATACTTATCCTGAGATAATAAACTATATTTATTATTTTGTGATTTTTGTAATCTAGTAATGTATTTATTTTCTACCAATATATAAATTTGAAATAAACTCTTCATCTCCTCAACAAACATTTCACAATATTCTTCACAATTCAATGAAAATATTATACCATCCAAATAAACTATTACAATAAGGAAAGAAAATTGATTTTATTTTATGTAGTGGTTACTATCAACCCTCCAATTATTTAATTTTAAAGTCCTTATGTTTGTATATAAATTATATTACCATTATCTCATAGATTACTTCAACCCATATAAATCCTTCATTAACTTACCATTAATTTTTTTATTTTACCCTAACTTGAAGACATATAATTATTGAATATAAACTTATTCATCGAGATATCCATTAAAAAATATGACCTGGCATAAAATTAACTATTTTATATATTCATCATATAGTGATAGAAATAAATATTATGATAGTTTATAATCTTTCCCCTAGATAAATGGTCTCGTAAATGTAAATGCCTTCACTTTGTGGGTATGCTTTATAAAACAGTCGTTCCTTGTTCCCTATCCCTTCACATTTTTCATTGAACTTTTTTCAGATCACCCACTTTGTACGAATAATTTTTTAAGGATGGGTATAAGTTCCCATGTGTTATAATTATCAATATGATCCATCTCATCATTCATAGAATCAATACACCCTTGATTCTTCAAATAACGTTTGAAATCTTTTGGATTGACTTTTGAATATATGGATGTTTGGGAATCTAAAATCGATGAACATATAGATTAAAACAAACATCATTGAACTCCAATAATGTTTTGAACTTAAACATTCTTCCTTAACATGTAATCATATTAATGTAATTTTTCATAATCACATGATAAAATTTAATAAGAATCTTGATCTCCATAATATTTAACATTATTGTTATTTTTATGATATATTTCTTATTTATCATCAATAACCATATTATATTCCCTTTCATCCCTATATAAAATATTCCTTGAAACATTTTATCATATTGTTCAAGTAAATTCACATCTATAGAGTCAATAATTATTTTAATTCTTTATTATAGTGCATGAATCCTTTACAATTTGGATGGTGGCCAAGAAATATTAAATCAACACCCCTCTGATCTAACTTACTAATATTATTTCCATTGAATTTCATAATTTAGAGACCATTGATCAAAAATAAGTGTTTCAAATCTAGGGTTTCCTTATAATACATATCATAACGATTCATATCAAAGATTTATAAATAGAAACATTTATTTACTATATAAACTTCTTCCTTGATACCTTGCCTCTATAAATATCAATAAGTTTCATGTTTTATCAATATAGTTGTTTCATTTACAGAAAACATCTATTAATTTTTTTTGAAAAAAAAATATTTTTCTGTGGTATGTATGGTTTACAAAACATATAAATAATTCCATGAATTTCAATATAAAAGTTTAAACATTCTATTTTTATATTTTCATATATTATTTCTCTAATATTATATAATGTATATCCACATTATTTTTATAAACTTCTCCCCAAACTCATAAATTTTTTTAGAGCCTCCAATTTACATTTAAAAAATAATAATACCTTTATTATAAGTAAAGTCATCAATAAGATAAATAAAATACTTATCACTATTTTTTTTTTCATAATCATGGCCCCAAAAATGTTATAATGTATCATCTCCAAGGAATGAGTTGAAAGTATCTTATTTTCTTATAAGTTTATTTTGTAATATTCTATTTCTATAATTATAACAATACAAATATCTTCTTCTTTTTTATTTAATTAATACCATGAATGTTTTATATTTTTTTATCTTTAACATATTCCTACGACACATATAACCTAAAAGTTTATTATATAGATGATTTTTATTTGTCATTCTCATATAGTATGAACTATATGCATCACCTACTTGAAAAATGTTCCCTTAGTTTTTTAGAGTCTCATTCCAAGTTTCTCATTTATTATCTTCCTAAAATCAAAACCATATTCTTTGAAAAAAAATCTTTTTTTACGTTCATCATGATGTTTTGAAACACTTAACATGTAGTGTTTCATCTCACTAGAAAACAATCATATTTTTGACTGCAAGATTTCTTCACTAGTGATAAAAGATCAAATGCATTCGGTTCCCAATGAATTTTCATTTAAAAAAGTCGCTAAAATTTATTTATAATCATTAATATTTCTTATAAAATAAAAATATCATGTCATATGTAAGGAAAACTCAGTTTACAATTTCCAATGTCGTTCTACTTCTATAGCATTGATAGTAGTTTTGATAACTAAGTATTTTTCATTCCCCTTTTCTTTATTCTAATACAAAATTTGAATGTTGTTATATAAACTTTGTTCTAATGATAACATTACAAGATATCCTTTTGAAATATGTATAGGCTGATCACATCTTTCAAAAATATTTTCTAGGGGTTGGATTCTATTGTCATTCATCCTGATATATTTCTCAGGTTTTATTACTTGAGTGGGTTGACACCCCCAAAAAAATTTCCTCCAGTTCTCTTGGATTAATTATAGTTTTGATGATTAAATAATCACATACTCTTTCTATTCTCAAAGCCTCTACAATTCCATCAGTAACTATGAATAGAATAATTCTCTTTATAACTTACATATCACCCAGGGTTGTTTATCTTCCTTCTCTCAACTTTATTACCATCTACATTTTTACTTTTTTTATACCAAAGATTTGATTATATGATAATATTTTATTCTTCAACTAATATTTCTCTCCTCCATAATGGAACCTCCAATTATACAATCTTTTTCTTCAGACATTGACACCTTAGATACTTATAATTTCTTAATTTCATTTTTTAGCTACAAAAATGGTATTTTGAAATTTATTTTTCTTTTGGATATCTTTAAAATTATTATTAACCATTGAGGATAAAGTTTTTTGATCCTTTTATGGTTTACATTAAATGTAACTTTCATCAAATTATTTAACAGAATTTGGTAATTTTCATTTCCTTTATATAATTTAACAAGATTTTATTGATAAATAAATATTTCTTATTATTTCACCTTAGAAATTTATTCAATATTAATATTGAGGTTGTTAATTTCATCAAGCAGTTTCTTGAGATATTCAATATTTTTTGAAACATGAATTTTTTTTCAAGAAAATTTTCCTGATTGTTTTGAAGAAATGTGTTCTTTATTCAACTTCTTGTTTTCATTCTAATGTATTACAATATTTTAAATAATGTCATTTAAATCTCTATTAAGCCTAAAATCAATCTCATTCTATTCTTCTTCATCTTGAGAGATACTAATTTCATCTCTGGTGAACTTTTCTTCACTCAAATTCATAATAATAAGTTTTTCAATAGAATGATCACAAAAGCTTTGAACTTACACTACACTATCATCATATAAGGTCTCGAACATAATCAGTATTTAATCTTATGATTTATTTAAGAAATTAATTTATTTTACTTTGAGGATATTTTTAGGTTTAGAGTTTTATAAAATTAAACCATAACAAAGCTATAAAATAAAAACTTAACACTTCCAATTAGCATCAATTTTTTCCAAAATATAAGAAATTTTAATTTAAATAATGATCTATTATAATTAAAACTCTTCAAAAATTTCATATTGACCTCTTCCTTTCCCTTAACCATCCATAAAACTTGTAAATATATTTTTATAAAAATGTAGGATGAGAAAAAAATCTCAATAAGGGATATAAAAATAAAGAAAAATGTTTGTTTAGTAAAAACATGGAATCTCATATAACATTTACCTTAATATTCAATGTTTTTTGAGAATATGAAATAAAGTATTTTTAGATAAAAAATGTAAATTTTCTCAAATAAAATCCTTAAAACCCATACAACTAAATTAAATCTTCTTTATGTGACTTAGAGTATTTTATTCATTAATCCCTTTCAAAACCCTTTAATTGGAATAACCATATGGCAAACTTCTAAACATGTCCATCCTACAAATTGAATAACAATAAATTCGACTTCTATACCCAATGAATTTTATATATTTCACTATATCACCCATACTTTAATCTATAAAAGGATCACCAAGTGATATATGTTCCGCCCCATGTATAAGTTGTAATGGGCTCACCTAGTACTATATGGGACACCCTATATATAAGCTGTAACAAAATCACTCGGTGCTATCTGGGACACCACTTTTATATGATATATTAGGATAAATCATTTTATACATTACTCAAGTACCATATATTTAATTAAACACTTTCATTATAAATAACTTTGACTACTCTTTTTTAAACTGATATGAAAAATGCTTTCACATAATTACACCATGTCTTCTGAAAACCCATTTTCAATAACAAAAAACAATTTTTATTAAAAAACCAATTTCGATACCAAAATAACCAAAAAAAGGAAATATTGGTTTTCATTTAATAAAGCACGTAATATTGAAAATGAATCTAGAAATTAAATAATTTCCATGGTGGTCGAAAATTTATTGTTACTGTGTGTATTAAGATAGAATATTCCTTTTTCTATTTTTCAAAACATTCCATATAAAATATGTAAAAACAGTCCTTTTAAAAACATTTTAATAAAATTAAAAATAGACATAAAAGTTCCTTTATAATACTTTAATATCCATATAAATAAATTTGAAATATAATATCAATAATATTGACATAGAGAAAATGATTTTAAAATTATATCATTAAACATTCAAAGTGTCCCATACCACTTTGAGCATTTAAATAAAAATCACAGTGGAATGAAATTTTAAAAAACAATAAATAAAATTTGAATAAATAAATTAATGATATGATATGTAAAAGGGGTTGAATATGCACCTCATAAAATAATGTGTGTACAACATAAAAAAACTCCTCAATGAAAGGAGATTCAGATGAAATCACTTACCATGAGTTAGACTTGTCCTGATTGTATTTATCTTTATGAATATTAGAATTATGTAAATTATTTAATATATTAAGAATTTTTTTAATGTTTATCATTACTTTTATTTCACTTATTACAATTATTTGTATAACTACTTAAACAATTAAGTTTATGTTGGGTATTTTGACTATATTCGGTTAATGTTTCAAAAATGAATTTGGAAGGTTAAATAAGGTTAAAGGGTTATTATAAAAACATATAAAGAATAATAATCATGAAATAATTATAATAGATATACATTTATTTTAATTTTAAATCCAATCATGTATGATGTTTACGAAAAATTAACTAACTTTACAATCAGGGAGACGGTAGGCTATACGTTCGCATGAGTAACATTATCATTTTTAATGATCATTATAGAAAGAAGTTAAGTAACATTTATCTTTAAATAGATATCATTATATAATTAATAACATGTTATTTAATCATATATACCTATATATAATCCTTTTTATGTAAAAGTAATCACATCGCATTGAGAAGGAGATAGTCCACATATCCACGAATGATGGTATCACTTTTTTAGTGAATGAAAAGGGTAATAAAGAAAATTATATATTATATTACTAGAAATTTAATTATTTGATGAATATAATTTATATTATACATATGTAACATATTTTAATTAATGTTATACTTTATACATTTCATGTAATGTGTGAACGATTCACATTGTTTTGAGGAGGTAATAGTCAACACAACCACAAATGATATTAACCTATTCCCACAAAATGGAAAGCATGAAGGTATGTGTTATATAATAATTAAATAAGTATTAAAAAATTAAATATATAATATTTATATTATAAAAATAGTATGTATATCATAATTACAAACCATTAGAGGTGGTAAATGAAAATTGAACGACATTGTTTCACGAGGTGGTAGTCCGCCGTACACACGAACGGTAATTTCATTACCTGTTTGAGAGAAGTGTGTGTAGGTATTGGATGAAACATTAAAATAAACATATTATTATATTAGGATAATAATATTATTTTATAATCATGGAATAAGAGTAATTTAATCGATGAATAAATAAATAAAACATAAATTCACGTTGAAGAATGCTACCCCTTTTTCAGGTAAATCCATTTGGTTTGCACCAAAGGGATTCCTTGGTTGGATTTATTCCAAAGGTAAGGATTATAGTATGAGATAAATAATTTTGGTATATTATTTTGGTATGTATTTATGAGAAAAATATCTTTATAAGTGTGAATTAATGAGGGAGTGTGTGTGCCTTTTTATAGTGGAGGAGGAGTTGCATTCTTGAAGATATAAAAAGGTAAACACAATTGGGAGGTCTCCCCTATATCATGTTCATATAATAGTTATCCAAATTATATAAAATATAATATATGGTCTAATAATGTCCATGAAATGGGTTTTTGACTAATTTATAGGTCAATTAGACTCTTAATATTAATGTTTAATCACTATGTGAACATATTTTTACCATATTCGTTGTAATTAATTCTAATCACTTTCCCTAATATTTTTGGTAAGAAATAAGTTGAACTTATTAGAAATTAAAAATAACTATGATTAAAAATATGGAATAATTTTTTTCAAAATCAAAACACATAAGTTTAATAAATTAATTTAAAATCAATCTCACAGACATGACGACAAAGCCGGTTTTTAAAGTGAATATGTTCAAATGTTTACTAAGTTTTTACATGAACAATATTTGTTGAAATAATCCCAATAATCTAAATTGTATTAATATATGTAAAATTGAAATAATTATATGTTAAAAAACTCAGAATATATTTTATCCATATAACTAAATTATAAGAAAAAATCATTTGGAATTAAAATGCAGTGTCTTTCACTATTCATCAAAAAATTATTTTTTCCAAAAAATACCTAAAATATCACCCCAAGTAAATTTAGTTATTAATATATCAAAAAAATAAGTTTATTTTTCCTAATATAATTTATCAAAGTTTCAAAATTTAGTTTTAAAATAAGTCAACCATTAAAAGCCGGTAATATTGGTTTTTAGAAAAAATATAGTTTTTAAGCATAAAACTTGATTTATTCTTATATTATAACAATAAAATCTATTGGATTAATGTAATTATTTTAATAAACATGTGTAAAAATAATATAGTTTTTAGTATTCACACCAGATAATATAATGGACAGGCGATAAATTTCATATTAAATAATAATATCAATAATATATTATTGTCCAGCAAAACTCGACCTTGTGTGTAACACATGTTATCAAAGTAACTTGATGGTATGTAAAATGAGAGATAAATTTGGTGTTGTATATAATTAAATAAATAATTTTCATTTCATGTAACTCAAGATGTTAAAGAATTTAAATAAATTTGAAAGAATATATTTCATAAAATCTTGGGATATTGAATATCATATTTCTCATATTTAGAAAAAATTATCTTCTTTATATGTTTATAGAACTTATTATCCTTGAATTTAGAAAAAGTATTGGAATTTATTTACTTATTATTCCTGGATCTTCTAGAATTTATATAATATTTATCAATTTATTTATATCCTATTTAGTGTGGTCAATTAATAGAAAAATTTCTAATGGATCCACAACCAATTTTTTTTAGTGGTAACATTCATTTGTAATTTCATGTTCTTATTTTAACCTTTTTAGAAAAAAATGAAATAAATTCATAAAATTTTTAATGACTGTTTCTTCAGAATCAAAGTCATTAACCTCTTATTTTAGAACATTATAGGACTTTGCATAATTTGGTGCATTAAAATAAATCCCCTGATCAACCATTTCTTTTTTCTTCATATCATTTTCTCTTCTCATTTCTTAATTGATGAGAGTGTTATGATGGTCATCTATTGATAGAATTTTAAGATACCTTCCTTCCAATGATGATACTTTAACATAAAATAAATCATGAAAAATTCATAAGATATTTTAAAAAATAGTTATATATTCCAACATCTCACCCATACATAATACATTCCTTACAATGTCATTCGACCCTTTAAAGAAGTCACCATAGACTTATAATCACCCTTATTAATAAATTCATACTTTAATCTCTATATTTGTTTATTTTATATTCAAAATTTTATATTTCATTCATAGAGGTTCTAAAACCTTTCCTAGATTCCATTAGCTCTTCCAAAACCTTTAACTCTAGGAAACACACATTCAAGGAGTAATGAATATATAACATGTCTCTACCACCTATCAATTTTTTAATTATTCTCATCAGTAGTGGTTAGAAGAACAACCTTAACCCGAGGAGGAAAACCATCAGTAGTATCCTAATGAACTTCATAACCATGGTACATATGATAAGGTAATATTAAATACTTCAATATATGATATTTATTTCCATTAAAAAAATAAATTTACTTTTAATAAGGTTTTTAACTTTCAAGGAAACCATCATTTTCTTCTAACTTTAGAAATGAATCAAAAAGGGGAATATTTTGTTAGATACCACTTGAAAGGACTAATGAATATATGTGTGATTACTGAGTGGGGGAGGGGTGAATTAATTATCTCTTATTTTTATGTTTTTCTTTCTTATGAATCAACCTTAACCTCATATTAAATAGATATGAATTTTCTATAAAAATTCACACAAGTACAACCGCTAGAACATTGACATTTATAAGTTTAACAACTCTATAAGAGTATTTATTCATTATTATTGTTTTAAAATAGTCCCAGACCACACAAAATAGTATAAATAATTAATTTTTATGTGGTTATAACAAGAATGAAATATAATTACACTTGAATTACACTATATTCAATTGACAGGGCATGTTCTCTATATACTTTTAAATAACATGATAAAATTTCTCTTAACAATTATAACAACCATCCCCAAAAAGACTCAATATTTTTTTCAATATGGTTCTCAAACCATCTCTCCATAATTTACCTTCTTGTTTGAACTTATTCTTAATTTAGAATTCTAGAAATATGTATTAAATTTCTTCATCTTGTTAGTTGTCATTATGTTAGGTTTTTCTAGTATACTCTATCTAATTTCCATCTGGTATCCATCTAGTAAAATTAAAAGAATGAAACAAAATTTTCAACTCAAGTTATATGATCACCTCAACACTAAGTCTATATAATACCACCTTATATGAAAACTTTTATATTATCTTATTGAATATTTCCTCTTTTAACTATTTATTCGATCAGATTTCTAATTTGATAGAGCTTCACCTCACAACAAAAATTCTACACAATACATCAATTCAAAGAGCCCCGTTATATAGGTGTAGAGCCTCCAATATATTAGGGTAACACATGGTATTTAATTCTAAATTCCCACTCATTTATTTTGAGCACCCTTCTAGACACCTTCTTACATTTTACCACATTCAAATAACATAAATGATAATAGTTTTTCCTTAAGACTCGATGAGTATACACTTCTTTTTTCGTCCTTAACAATTTTTGAGAATCATTATCTTACATCATTATTTTTGGAAAATTCACTGACCATCTCATTATCAATATAGTTAATAATTTATGATAAAAATCATAGATACTATATAATTGGTTCAAAAATTATACTAATTATCCATCTGTTAAAACATTATAAAATTACTTCCATATGATGTTCCTTTATTTGGTTTCCTGTATCAGACCTCATTTAATATAATATTTGAACTATAAAATCAAAATAATAAACATTTTACAAAAACATATAATCGATGATTTCAATAAAAACCTTCCTTTTAAAATCTTTTTTTCAAATAACTTGTTGTCATTCATCCAATCATATTGTAAAAAATTCACTTCACATCTTCATATATTTCCATATAAACATCCCTATTTCTAATAACAAAAAATGGTTCATCCTATGGACTTATACTAAACACATCTTCTAATTTTCTTCATCTGTTGAAATTACCAAAAATATTCACTTTTCATCCAAAAAAATTCCTCTAATTATAAATCTCTATAAAAGTTTTAAAAATAATACTTTTTACTACAAAAACTCTATCTGGTAACACTAATCCAGTATTGTTCAGAAAAATTCATATTTTAGTGAACTCATAGGATACCCTTACAAAAAAACTAGATTACCCTTATTCAAGTATTGTAAATATCATACAATATTTACAAAATGATCAACTTACCTTTATGATGTGTGTCTTAAATTTATGTATCCTCAACCATTTGAAAAACTCAATATATCATCATTAAAATAACATTGTACACATGAATGATTTTATCCCTTTATCATCATAAGTTAGAGTCATGAAATTTTTAGACTCAAAATGTTTATAACATAGGAACAATGATGAATCTCCAGATTTATATCCATAAAAAACTCTATCTAATGTAGCATTACAGTTAAGTTAAAATAAATAGTCATTACAAAAACTATAGACATTTACATATAACCAATAAAAAACATATAAAGGACTTGTTCGGGTAAGATCAATTCATTTATCTCCCTGTGATGACCTATATAGGAGGAATTAATAATTTAAGGTGATTCATAAAAGAAAAAATATATAATAACTTGAGAAAACCATAATCAATCCAAACCATATTCTTATTAACATATTCTAACTTATTTGAAATAGATCCAATTTTTTTGTGCCAATATTTGGATGATTTTTACTAAATTTTCATGGATTGTAAGAATGTATATAAATATATATTCAAGGGAAAAATTGTTTGGACTCTATATAATCTTCAATATATTGGAATCAACTTACTAGAAAAAGGAACTTCAGAAGTTCTCTTTTGGTTTCTAAAAAAATGAGTTGTTTTTTTACTAGAGGATAATGAATATATGATGAGATAATGGTGAGTAATATTTTAATTTTATTAGATAAATGTTTGGGGTATTTATTCTTAATGGGATTGAGTGTTAACCAATATTAATGTTTGGTTTACTGCAACTATAGGTTTTTGGTGCAACCTATTTTACAAAACATTTACTTATATAAATAATAGGTGGAACTAGATGATATTGTGTATCTTAAAAAATCTATATAAATTTGACCTTGTATCATTATATATAGTTTTTATAATCACTCATTTTTATCATATTATAATGTTAGTACTATTCTCTTGTTGATGTAGGATGGAATTCCAAACCACATAATCATGTGTGGAAAATTTACTTCTAATTTATTTCTTTGATTCAATATTTTGTGATAATGTTTACAGATTTTCTGAGTAGTGGTAAATAGTGTGGGGAGTTGGGTTCCATGTCCTTCCATCATCTATTATGATAATATTGGAAGGTGATTTTTGAATGTTTGAATTTTATTGCATAGAAGCTCTGACATATGTGATCTTATTGTTGATTAAAGAAACGTCTTCTAATGTTTTCATAGTTTATTCCATTCCTCAAAAAATATTATATATCTCAAACAAGTATAACATAAATAAATTGATAGAAATTGTTTGATTTTCATATTCACCAATTGAAACTAATTTTTAACACTCAAAATATCATCTCTAGTTTTATCAATAAAATCCTTAATCATGATTGAAAGAGGCTAAAACCCCATTTACAATACAACTCTTTCAAAAAAAGTCCACAATTTTTTTCAGCCATATCTTTAATATTTTTTTAAAAAATATAGATTTATCATTTAGGATAGAAATATATAGAAACCATATCTATATTCTCAAATATTTTTAGTGATTGAACATACCATGAGTAAAATATTCATAAAAATTACTTAAAGAATATTGAGTTTGACCTTGGTGTTGGAAACAAGATTTTAAGTATATCACACTATTTTTTTACATTTAAATTAGTTACATAAATTAAATTTATTGAGTTTTTTTGTTTCTATTCAAATAATAAAAATTACCCTATGATATTTGTAACACATTCCCTTGATATTTACTAAATAAGATTGAAACACAATGTGTGTGATTCATTAAGTTCCTTCCTTTTAATGAATAAACTATGACTCTATCATGGAGATTAACAGATCTCATTCCATCATTGGGATTCATTAAATTTCTATGTGAGAAAAAACTTTATGGATCCTCATATCAAACTCTTCCTTATTTACATATCTCTTTAACTAAATATAGAGTTTCTACCTACTATGAGTGTAAATTTTGATATCTAAAAAACAAAGAAATGATAACATACATTTGATCAATAAAATAAATCATAGTAAACATTTTTATCATTTAATAATCATAAATTAGTCCTCTTTATTATTATTGGTTTTATACCAATCATTTTATATGATCTCTTAGAACTAAACCATTGATTAGAAATTAACACCAATGGTGATAGTTATGGAAACCACTTTTTTTTACTCATATCCATTCAACTTCATATTTATCAAGTCTTCTGGCATATCTTTCCCATGTATCATATCTCCCCCAAAAATTTTCATCACTTCAATAAAATCTATACAATTTAAATACATATTCATTGGTAACACCATACATTCATCTAGTTAATGAAGATGGGGACTCACTATAAACCCCCTCATTTTACCAGTTCATCAACTTAAAATCCATATTGAGATCTGAAATTATGTTGAAAAAATTCGATGAATAATTAAAATTATTATTCTTATTATTTTCATTATAACCCAATGAAAAATAATTCCCTTTTATATGTTTATTACCATCAAATAGTTCTTAAAATAGAAATACCTGTTTTTTCATTTTTTAATAATACTAATTCTTTATTTATCCCCATATAAGCCATTTTATTTTTCCATAAATACTTGGTTCCATGATAATTTATTCAAATAAGTTGTATTATTAATTGGGAATATTTTTTAAATCATCTTCTTCTTTTTGAATGAAAATTTTTGAGCAATGACATATTGGGAACTACCATTTAAACCACTTTTAACATATTGATATTCTTTAATAAGACAAAGTATTTTTTTTCTTAAAAATAATGTATTGACCATTATATGAATTATTATTCTATCCATTTATTCAATATAAAATTATATTATGATATTTATCAAAATAATTATTAGTATAGGAAGAGTGATTGATTAAAAATTTAAACAACCATTGTTGTGAAAAATGGTTGTATTTTGAAAATTTTCAATTCACTCCATAACCTAAAATATATTTAAAATATTCATAAAACATCTTATGTTATTATCATGAATTCTATAATAAAATCACAAGTATTCACACCATTTATTTATAAATAATGATCCTTTATCCTTAAAAATTGTGGGGAACTATTTACATTTTTTTATTATATCAACTCTTTTAATACTGAACTAGTTAGAACCCGATTTTCTTTTTCATGATACCATTAAAATAATTTTACCTCTTTATATTTGGTGAGTATTCATCATAACAATTGCTAAATTTTATGGTTAATATACACTTTGTATCATCACACATTTATCATTCCTCTCTATAGTGACTCAGGGTTAACGTACAAGGATAATATATCAATTTAGATGAATATTCGTCATATTACATATGCTCATGCCCAAGGACTGTAATAGTTTAGTGTATTTGGAAACATGGAAACATAATATTCTATCTCAATGAGGGATCTTCGACATATAAATTAAATATCTTCCCATTTAGTACTTCTAATTAAAAAAATTCTATATAACCTGGGGAAAGGAAACATAAGAGATGGGTGAGCTTAGATTCTCTATAAGGGTTAGCAAAGGAGATATGTAAGAATAACATGATCATAAGGGTATGTTAACATGATCTTATCATTATAAGATCATAACCTACATATATAAGATCATAAAAAAGAGTCATGACATAAATTTTTTCAGTTCATAAGACAAAAATTGTAAGATAATCAGGAACATGATCCATGTGATCATATCATAGGCATAAGACATAGATTTGTGGTATACAAATTATCTTATAACATTATGAACATGTTTAAGTAGAAATAGGTTCAATCATTAAGTTAAGGACATTAAATTATGCCCTCACATAAATTTATTGACATGCAACTATGTCCACACATAACATTACGATCATGTAATTAGGTTCAAGAATATCATTGTGAACATATGTTCAGGTTCATGCATAAAATTATGGACAAGAAACCAAGTCCATGTAAAATATTATGAATATGGAATTAGGTTCATGCATAACATTATGTACATGTAATCTGGTTTAAACATAAACTTATGGACATTCAAACAGGTCTATGTATAACACTATGAACATGTAATTCAGTTTACACATATCATAATGAACATATAATCAAGTTCACAAGTAAACATATGGACCTGAAACCCGGTCTATGCATAAAATTGTGAATATTTATTTAGGTTCATGAATAACATTGTGAACATGTAATAAGGTTCACTCTAACATTGTGAATATGTAATCAGGTTTATTAAAAACATGTATACTCATGAGTATTCCATCATTACCCAATATATTCGAGAGAGATACAGGTCACACCCATCACATAATGAAATCATACATACATGTTCCACAAGATAGTAAAACATTCATCATACAATGACCCATAAGAATAGATGGATTTTATAAACATTATATCACAACCCATGAATTGAAATAATTATCAATAAATTTTTATCATATCATAACATATAGAAAATTGATAGGTTTTATAATCATTTAACAATAGAATAGTCCATGAAAGGAAGTGGCTTTCATAATAATTTTATCATGGTATAAAACATAAAAGAGAAATTAGTTTTATAAACATCTTCTCATATTAAATATACACCATCCAAAGAAAGAATAATAATTAATACCTTGGATCAAATACTGAATAAATCTTAAACTATATCAAAGTATTTCATCTTATATGGAGAGGTATTTTTAAAGATCACCTTCAAACATTTCTAAAGTAAAATATTCTTTCTATGAACATAAATTTTTATAAAATGAAACATTTTAAAAATATATTACTTTGAAATGCACTTTAGAAAACATATAAATAAAGATTTTACGACCATCTAAAACATTTTTTGGGTAAACTATCATTTCTTTATTAAAAAAAGATTTTTAAAACCTAAATACTTTTAAAACTATTTTCCTTTAAAATAACCTAGAAAACATATAAATTAATATTGAATTTTTTTTGAAAACATTTTTGTTGAAAATAAATTTAGAAACTTATAATGGTTGTTTGAAAATGTTTTGAAAACCATTTATATGATAATAAATTTTAAAACATATAAAGGAAGCTTGAAAACATTTTAAAAACCTTTTATTTTAAAATAATTTTTAAAAATTATAACGTAATATTGAAATTAGTTTGAAAATCATTTCTTGGAAAATGAGTTTTAAAACTTATAAAGGAAGGTTGAAAACATTTTTAAACCCTTTTATTTTATAATAACATTGAAAACATATAAAGGAACCTTGAAAAGGTTTTGAAAAAAAAAATTTTTTTTTTTTTTGAGAATTTTTAAGGTAAGCTATTATTATTTTTAAAACATTTTCTTTAAAAATAACTTTTATAACTAATGATAAATATTTTAAAACATTTTTTTTAAAACATGGTTTTGTAAGAACACATATTTTTGACCAAAAAGATAAATAAAGTAGTATTTTCTTATAAACATTTACTTAATTATATTAAGTATAAAAGAGTGAAAAAATGATGCCATTACATAAATATATCATGAATAACCATAGGAGAATAAAATTCATGAGGGTTCCTAAAATATAGATCCTTATATTTCAACAATGGATTCATTATCATAAAAAATTATGATAAATTATGAGATTGTAGCAATAAACTATTACCACTTTGTTAACTTTGAATCATAATCCCCATGAAAAAAAATAAATGAATATTAAAATATCATTAAAATAATTATTATTCAAGATATTACATTTCACAGGTAAGTAAATTCACCCCATTGAAAAATATAATTGCATAACATGGCATGTATCTAAAAGAATGCAAATTGAGACAAAAACTACTTTACTGATTTGGTAAATTTTGAACCATAAAAACCATGAAAGAAAGATTATAAAATTTATATTTAAATACCCATAAATTTAAATATAAAAATAATAGAATATATTCCTGGTCATTATATACACCAGAAAAAATAAATGAGTGGATAATAAAGCATAAGTCTCATATAACTCAAAGTGCAATGAAAAACTCTCCCCTTATGTATGGAATTTATTATTACACATTCAAAACTCCTTTATAATAAATATAATTTTATTAGAAATCTAGAAATAAAACATATTATTATATATAATACCATATATTATTTTATTATAACCTTATATTTCATCCTTATTAATAATTTCATGTTAATCATATGTTTTGGGTAATATCTTCTTTGTTTTTCGTTTATGTTTTGACGTGTTATTCTTGATACTCTTAATTAGATAATGATTTAATTATTTAAATAATGTAAAAAATTATATAAATATAGTATATATAAATATTTATAATAATCTATAACAGAAATAAATATGAAATGGAATACACTATTCATGGAGACGGTAAGCCGTACATATGCATGAATGTTGTTTATGTTTTCTTATCATATTGAAAGAAAGAAAGAAAATGGAATATATGTATATATATATATATATTATCATTATAGTATTATTATTATTTCAGATATATTATAAAATCTTACAAAACCTATCCTTAATATATTCCATGTAAAATTTTAATGAATCACAACGCTTTGAGGAGGCATTAGTCTACACATCAAAAAATGAAGTTATCATTTTTGTCAAAAAAAAGTATGAAGGTATGCATTATATAATAATTAAATAATTATTAATATCATTTATATCATATAAAAAATTATGAACATAATATTTTCCGACCATGATAGGTGGTAACAAAAAACGAACGACATCATTCCACGAGGCGGTAGTCCACCGTACATACGAACGGTAAGTTCGTTACCCAATTGATGGAATTGTGTGTTAGTATAGGTAGAACTATTATAATAGAAAAATATCAGTGTATTTATTATAATTATTTTATAATATAAGCATGGAATAATAATATTTTATGAGGTGGAGAGTGAAAATAAAACAAAATATCTTGTGGAAGGATGTTACCTCTTCTTTAGGTAACTCCTCTTGGTTTGCACAAAAGGGCTTCCTTGGTTGTATTTCTACCCATAGAGAGGATTATAGGATAAATATATGGAATTCTGGAGGATATTGTGGTATTTTTGGGATTATACAAATGGATTTAGGGGTGTGAATAAGTTGGGGGTGGGTGTGCGCCCTTTTATAGTTGAGGAGTGTCATTTTTGTAAATATAAAAATGAAAACACCATTGAGAGGCATCCCTTACATATAGAACCTAAAATAAATGTCCATTTTTGACCCAAGACGGTAATTTGAAGATATATTTCTAAAAAATTAATTTTTACATGTTTCCAGGTTATTTATCTCCTTAAATTAATGTTTAACCACTAAGTAATCTGGTATTTACCTTAATCATCTTAATTATTTTTATTTTATTTCACTAATATTTTCTAAAAAAAATTTAAGTAGAATTTATTATAAATTATAAATTATTATTATTACAAATATGGAATACAGTTTTAAAAATTATTAACTTGGTGGTGGTGGAAATTAATTTAAAATTAATCACACATACATGTCACCAGAGTAGGTTTTTTAAGCGAAAATGTTTAAATGGTTGAAATGTTTTTATATCCAATTTCATTATTAAATTGGTTCCAATGACCTATATTTTATTAATTTATGTAAAATTTATACAAATTATCTTTTAAATCAATTCAAAATATAATTTAACAATATAATTAAATTATAGAAAATGCAGTTTTCAATTACAATTTAGTATTTTTCAGTACTCATCAAAAAATGAAACTTCTCAGAAAAATACAAAACATTTACCCAAAGTAAATTTTTATATAAAAATTTTAAAAATTATGTTTATATTTTAAAATAAAAAATCATAAAAAATTCAAAAATTATATTTATAATAGGTGTTACATTAAAAATTGGTGAAATTAACTTTTATAAAAATAATTCTATTTATTTATAAAATTGGATTTATTCTTATATTATACCTATTAGATCTATTGGATGAGTGTAAAAAAATATGACTGAATATATAATATATATCTATTAAAAAAATTAATCAATATTGGTTTGTTTAATTAATTGAGATAAAATGGTGTTTATAAATAGAAAAATAGATTTCTTTGAAAAAAAATTATTTATTCAAACGGTTCTTACTTTCAATTATAGCTAATTGATAACCAACAAATTAAATTTATATACATGTCAAACTTATATTTCCAAAATTTAGTTAATATAACTCATAAATTATATTATAATGGCTAAGTGAAATCTATAATAATATTTTAATAATAATATTAAAAGTATGTTGTATCTTGGTATGACTAGGTCTTTCTTGTAAGACAAGATATCAAAGGAATTTTTCATTATGTGTAACACAAGTAAAACATAGTTTTTTGTGTACCAAAATATAATCTAACTGTTTCTTTTATTGAAATATTGACTTAGTGTTGCATATTAAGAAAAAATATCTTAGTGAGTTCATATAACACAAGCTATATTTATTGTTGTGTGAAATAAAAAATGTCAAAAAGTTTAGCTTAATTTGAAACCAAATTCATAAAAACATTGGGTGTCACAATATATCCGATTTAAAACGAATTTCACCATTGAAATTATTCTGGATCATCAATGTTTTAATAATTCAAACGATCCATTCATAGAAACCCACATCATAAAAATGACTACTAAAACTTCCATTAAAATGAGAATGTTAGAATCATAATGGTTACCCAGAGTAACTCATAACTAGGCTTCCACATAGGAGAATGTAGACGGAAAGTGAAAATATGGACATGGAATAGAAATATAACTATCAAGTTCTGATGGAGAGTGAAAAAAAAACCAAGTTAGGAGAAATTTAATGAACACAAATCCATAACCCAAATAGGACGGAAAAAAGACATTGATATGATCAAAATTTATGTGAATAGGACAAAATTTTATTTCAAGACCCTTGTTCCTAAATTTGAAGAATTTTCACAAAAACATATTCTTACCTGCTTTCATGAAAACCTCACCCTTTTTATTCCTCGATGAATTCCTACTTCATCTCTTATTCCATGAAATAATGGTGAATTTTTCATTCCTAAATCATTAATAGGTCATGAGAAACATAAATATAATGATTGGTCATTGAATCTGTCTTTTTCAAAATAAAAAGGTTAGTATTGGTTTCTAATATTCAGAAGTCCAAATATGATGATATAATACTTTAATCTGTAAAACCACATATGAATTTTAATGTAAAACATTCCATAAATTTTTAACCTTATAACCCTGATGAAATGTGAAAGTTAGAAACATTATCAATAAAGTCACTAAATTTCTCAAAAGCATCTTAAAATTTATCCCCAATATATCATAATGTCTCTATTGTTTGTCACATAAGATCCATATGAATAACTTCATCATGTGTTCTCTTGAAACATGGTAATTACCAAAAATCTTTATTAAAAACTTGCATTTTTACTTATTCAAAATTTTATTGGATGTATTCCTTAAATACAAAAATGCTGTAAAATCTATCCATGATAACACAAAATTCTTAGTCAATAAATCCTTTATTGTTTATAAGGTAATCAGTACCTTCCTATTTACTTATCCATATTCAATATATCTTTACACAGACATCATTATATCAACATTAGGAACATATTAAGGGTAATATTTCCCTTAATCTTGTATTTATCATGAATATCACCTTTCAATAAAATCACTTTTCTAGACCATCAGAACTATTCAACATATTCTTGTAAATCCTTACTGAAAAAACATAAGCTGAACAATCCTTAAATAATTCATCATTCACTATTCTTCAGTCCATATAGATAAACCCTTAAATTATTCCACATCATTATTAATCAATTAACAAGGATATATTTTTCTATTACTCAGTACATTATTCCTTTCACACTTCACCTATACGTCAACATCACCAGTGTTATACCCATTAATCATACAACTTTTCTAATTATCTTTAGAAGATTTCCACTTATGACATTGATTTTTATAATGTCCATTCATTCCACACTTAAAGAATTTATCCATCGATGATGTCTTAGGGAGGACAATATTCCAATCCATTACATTAATCAAACTCTTCATTTTTTACATTAAATTTAATTACTTTGGGTCCTTCTTTTCCATAGTCAAAAAATCTTCTTGTTCCTTTAACACATTCACTTGTGTGATTCTTTCATTATTATTAAAACAAAAGAAATAGAATCTTCTTTAATCCATTCTCCCCATTACCCAAACTCTCAATGAACTCCATCATTCTCTTATTTTGGGAGTCCATAAGTTGGTTAAGGTTAATATTGTTAATCATGTTTAATGATAACTAATTAGGTATGATCACGATATTATTCACTCTAGTGATCACCCCATTTCACTGCATATTAGAAATGCTTTCATCACATTCTACGTTAACCCAGTTCCTTTTGGTTCCCAAAATTGACTAAAACTAGAAAGAATAGCATGAGAATCACTTATTATAGAGTAAAACCATATAATTATAACAAATATCTTATAGGATGACTAAATTATGACACCTTTTTTTAAATCTATGACACCTTAGGATTATCCTTAGAGACATCCCTAGACGTATCCTTAAAAATACGCCTAGGGATCTCACTAAAGTTTTCTTAACCTAGTTTGTAAAGGATGAGTAATTATTTCTTTTGTTACAAACTATAAAAACATAGGCCTAACATACATGGATATTACATCAATGTAGATGAATATTCATCACACTAAAAAAGTATATACCTAAGTACCATAATAGTTTAATGTCTTTAGAAACATAGAAACACAATATTCTATCATGGTGAATAAACTTCAGAATCTACCTTAAATATATTCCTCATTATTACTCCTACTTAAAACCATTCTTCATAACCTATGGAAATGAAACATAAATCTGTCCCTCACATAAACTTATATAAATGAAACCAAGTCCACACATAACATTGTGAACATGTAATTAAGTTCATTCATAACATTATAAACATGTAATCATGTTAACACATAAAATTATGGACATGAAACCTGGTCCACACATAACATTGTGAACATGTTATCAGGTTCATGAATAACATTATTAATATGAAATCAGGTTCAAAATAAATTTATAGACATGAAACTAGGTCTATGAATTCAATTTTGAACATGTAACTAGGTTCAATTAAAATATTATGAACATGTAATTAGGTTCATGAATTAACATATGGATATTGAACCAGGACCATGAATAACATTGTGAACATGTAATCGGGTTAACACATAACTTTATGAGCATGTAATAAGGTTCACTCATAACTTTGTGAAAATTTATCTAGGTTCAAACACAAAATGTATACTCATGAGTTATCCATCACTAACCATTTCATTAGAGGGAGATGTAGGTCCCACCCATCACATGATGAAATCGTACATACATGTTTCACAAGATAGTAACACATTAATCATACCATGACTCATAAAATGAGATGTGTTTTATAAAAATTAGATAATAAACCATGAAATGAAATGGGAATCATAAACATTTTATCATATAACAACCTCTGTAAAAGATACTGGTTTCATAATCATTTCACCATAGAAGTATCTGTGAAAGGAAGCAGGTTTCATATATATTTTATCATAGTAAAACCCATAGAAGAAGAATAAGTTTCATAAAAAACATTCAATCCTAAATATAAACCATTCAAATAAATAATAAAAATAGTAACCTTGAATCATATAGCTAGTCAAGCGTAAACTATATCAAAGGATTTCATCTAAGATGGAGATAGATTTTGAAAGATCACTTGAATCATTTTTAACAGGAAGTAATCATTATTTTAATATTACTTTAAAACATGATTCCTTTTCAAAATAAATTTAATTGAAAACAAATTTGAAAAACAAATAATGAAATATTCTAAAAAACTACAAAAAATTTCTTGAGGAAAATTTCCTTTCGTCATTAAATTTTTATTTTTAAAACACCAGACTTTTTAAAAATATTTTCTTTAAAAATAAACATGAAAATTTATAAAGGAATATTAAAATTTTTTTTAAAACATTTCTTTGAAAGTAAATTTGATAACCTATAAAGGAATAATGAAAAAATTTCGAGAATCTTTTTTTTTTGAAAATAACATTTAAAACATAAAAATGAATCTTGAAATTTTTTTGAAAACCATTTCTTTGAAAATAACATTGTAAAATTATGAAGGAATCTTGAAAAAAATTTGAAAACATTTTTTTTAGAAAATAAATTCAAAAACTTATAAATGAGTATTTAAATAATTTTTTAAACCCCTTCATTAATAATAGCTTTTAAAACATAAAAAGGAAGCATAAAAACATTTTCAAAAATTTTTCTTTGAAAACAACATGGAAAATTATAAATGAAGGATGAAAAAATTTAGAAAACAATTTCTTTGTAAATATCATTGAGAACATATAAGGGAACTTTTTTAGAACTTTTCTTTCAAAAAAACATGTAAATATTATGAGTAATCCTCAGAAACATTTTTAGACAACATTGTTTTGTAAGAACATATATTTTCTACTGAAAAGATAAATAAAGTCATATTTTCAAAAAGATATTTTCTTAATTATAATAATTACCAACGAGTGGAAAAAAGGGTACCATTAATTGAAGATATCTTGAATAAACATATGATAAGAAAAATAATGTGGGTTCTTGAGATAGGGTCATAATATTTCATCAATAGAACCATAAAAAAATCCTGATAAATGATAAGATTGTAGCCATAAACTGTTACCACTTTGGTAACATTGAATCATAATACCCCTAAAATAAATAAATTACATAAAGCTTAAATTATCCTTAAAATAATTATATTCATGATATAACATGTCTAATGGAATTATATACACCCAATATAAAAATATAGGTTCAAAACATGGCATGTATCTCAATGAAAGAAAATTGAGGCAAAAATTACTTACTAATTGGGAAACTTTTGAACCATAACCCCGATGAAAGATATATCATAAAATGGATATTTAATAACAATAAATATAATTATAATAATTTAATATATTCATGGGCAGTGTATATACCATACAAAATAAATGATTGGTGAATAATGAATAAGTTTCAAGGAAATAAAAGTGAGATGAGAAAATCCTTACTTTAATTCATTAATTTCTTTGTACACATTAAAAACTAATATATAATAAAAAGAGTTTATTATAAATATACCAAATAGTCATATTATTATATATAATAAAATATATTATTTTATTATGACTTTATATTACCCATTTATTAACAATTCCATGTTAATGTTACGTTTCAAGTAATATCTGCTTTCTTTTTCATATATGTTTTGACTTTTTATTCTTGATCCACTTACACAGATAATGATTTACTTATTTAAATAATTTATAACAAGATATAAATATATAATATTTAATTATTTATAATTTATAAAATATAGAAATATGAAATGGAATACACTATTAATGGAGACGGTAGGTCGTATGTACGCATGAACATTGTTTCTGTTTTCTTATCATATTGAAAGGAAGAAAGTAAATTACATATAGGTATATATATTTGTATATTATAATTCCAATATAATTTTTATTTTATATACATAATATAATTTTACTAATGCAATCTTTAATAAATTCCATGTAAATTTGAACGAATCAGATCGCTTTGAGGAAGCAGTAGTTCACATGTCCAAAAATGAAGTCATTGTATTCCTATAAAAGGGAAAACATAAATGTATGTGTTATATAATAATTAAATAAGAATAAAGAAATTATAAATATCAATTATATAATATAAAAATAGTACATCCATCTGAATTCCCAACCATGGGATCAGATAATGGAAAAATGAACAACATCATTTCGCGAGGTGGTAGTCTACCGAACACACGAACGATAAGTTTGTTACCCATTTGAGGGAAGTGTGTTTAGGTTTATACGGAAACCTTAAAATAAAAACATATAATTATATTTAGGATAATTATTTTTTTATAAAATTAGGGAATACAAATAATTGAGGGGGTGGAGAAAGAATAAAAAAAGAGCTTGTTTAATTATGTTACCTTTTCTTTGGGTAACTCCGCTTGGTTTAGACAAATGGGATTACTTGGTCATATTTATGACCAAATATAAGATTATATAACGAATGGACTGAACTTGGGAGGATATTTGTGCAGGTTATGTTTGAGATAAATGGATTGATAGGTGAGAATAAGGGGGGGGGGGGTGGTGAGTGCCCTTTAATTGTGGAGGAGGAGTGACATTCTTGTAAATATAAAAAGGTAAACACTATTCATAGGTCTCCCTTACATCATATTCCTCCAATAATTTCTTATTTTTGATAAAAGAGGGTAATTGGTTGAAATATTTCTACAAAATTTCTTTTGGACCTATGGCTATTGTTAGGTCCACTAGGCTGAATACCCTGAGAGGGGGGGGGTGAATCAGGGTATGACTAATTAAAAATTAAAGCCCGTTCTGATCTTGTTTCGCTGTTAAGAAAAACACTCTTCTCTCTCTTTCCTGCTGCACAATATAAACAGAAAGTAAAGCAAGCACAGGACACAACAATTTTACTTGGTTCACCGCTAAGGGCTACGTCCAAGGAGCATACGCCGACAGGTTGCCGGTCGTACCAAGTCCACTAAACTTCACTAGCTGTGGATTACAATGTTCGGGCTAGATCACTTCTATGCCCAGGCTCACTGCCTATACAAGGTTTAGGGTCAGCTCACTGCTTTCCCAAGGGTCACTCCCTGTTTCTCTCTCTCTGGCTCACTGCCGGTGGAGAGGATCACCTTCTTCCTCTTCCTAAGCTCACTGCTCTTGGAAGGGATTCACTCACAGTTTATAGACCTGTAGGTCTCTTCATTTCCATTAAGGAATGCATCTTTCTCTGTATGTAGATGCTATGTTGAAGTCCAACTTTCACCCGCAGATGAATCTCACTTTGCACCGGATGTACCGGGCAACCTCAAGTTTTACGCGCAACCCTTACGGTGTCTTGCGCGCAATTTCTATGCTTTGCGCGAAATTCCTTTTTCGCGCAACCTCCAAATTTTACGCGCAGCCTGGAAACTGCCTTGCGCGCAATTCACTACCTTTGCGCGAAATCCACTTTTCGCGCAACCTTCCTTTTACGCGCCAACTCAAACTTTCTGCGCAGCCTTTGCTTTTCGCGCAATCTGACTTTACGCGCAAACTTTAAGTTTACGCGCAACACCCTTTCAAACTTCAATTTCGCGCACCAGAGCTCGGGTATTTTCTATGTCTTGAACTCCACTGAATGGAGGAGGGTCACTTCATATTTATAGGAAAAATCGACCCCGCGCGAAAAACCCTCCTTGAGCGCGTAATCCGCTTTGATCTTCCGCGCACAAACATTTTCCGCGCACTGCTCCATAATTTCGCGCACCTCATGCCTTTGCCATTTTACGAGCTTCGGACCTCGTAACACCTCTTGCGCGAAATACTTCATCCGCTATTTCGCGCGCCACTTCAATTTTCCGCGCACGCCTCCAAAATTTCGCGCGCCTCATGCCTTTACCGATTTTCAAGCTTTCGGCCTTGAAACATCTTTTGCGCGAAATACAATTTTGCGCAACCCGCTGTTTTGCGCGCCACACTTCAAGATTTCGCGCAACCCGCTAGTTTTGCGCGCCACGCTTGATTTTTCCGCACACCTCCTTCATTTCTCTCTCCTCAACCTTCGCCAACAACATATCACTCCATTTTCCATTGGCGATTTTCAGGCCCAAAAATTTGGCAAACACTGGAAAACGGCGCCACCTTGTTCTGCTCTTTTGTACCGCCTCCAGATCGTCCTTTCCTTTGTCAAAGTTCTTTGTCAACATGGAATGTCAACAACTTCTCGGGAACTCGACAATTCTCCATGGAAACCTGCTCTGTCAACAAACACAATCAACCCAAAAATGCTGCAATGTTACCTTGAGAGATTTTTGCCCAACAATCTCCCCCTTTGGGTTTGTTGACAACTCTTCACAACTCTGCTCAGAAATATTTTCTGCACTTTGATACCTCACTGAGTCTTCTTCTAGCTGCTACCACCATTCGCCTCTTGCGATTATGATAGCGTTCAAAGATTCACTTAACATGTACTCTAAGCCCACATGAGCAATGCTCGGCGTGATAAACAAGAGTAGTATGAAAAGTTCATCAATGAATCACTTCATGTCAGACCACAGTTGTTGATTCCACCCTGATACCAATTCTTAAAAAAAAACCAGTTGTTGAACCACACTGATACCAATTGGTTAATTCTTAAGTTGATACCAATTGTTGATAGCTGGACACCGTCTCACACCATTCCAACACCACTGATCTGCTTTTATCACGATCCTCAGCTGTCGTGATTTCTATGATTTGATCGATCACGTCTAGCATCGTCAGATTTCATACTCCCCCTTTCTCATTGCTCCCCCTTTCTGGCTGCTCCACCTGTCAGCTTCTCCCCGTAACAATTATGATTTATCAAATCTCCGCACTATTTTCTCTCTTGAACAAACACTTTTCTCCCCCTTTGTCAAGCACTTTTCAAGCACTTTTCTCCCCCTTTGTCAACGAACCCAAAGGTCACGCCTTTGTAGTCTGTAACATAGTAGAGAACACATATCAGCACATTAGGGAAAAACACACCATACCTCGGGGAGAGGGGGGGGGGGTGGGGGACCCACATCCACACTATTTCAAGTGCGGGGAATCGACTGAACTCCCAGAGCCAGTCGATGCCTCTCAAAAGCTTCCTTGGGTAAGGCATTTGTCAGAATGTCTGCAACCTGTAGTTCTGTAGGCACGTACTCCAACTTTACAATTCCCTGCTCAACCTTCTCCTTGATAAAATGATACTTAATCTCAATGTGCTTTGTCCTTGAATGATGGACGGGATTTTTGCTAAGATTTATAGCACTTGAGTTGTCACACTGGATTCCGATCGGAGACTTCACTTCAACTCCCATATCTTCAAGCTGCTGCTTCATCCACAATAACTGTGTGCATGCTTGAGTGGCCGCAATATACTCAGCTTCTGCGGTGCTCAATGAAATGCAATCTTGTTTCTTGCTTAGCCAAGAAATACACAATCCACCAAGATAGAATGCACCACCTGACGTTGATTTTCTATCATCGGCTGAACCGGCCCAGTCTGCATCAGTGTACCCCAATAACTCTGTCTGAGATTTGTCATTGTATGTCAAGCCGAAGTCCACCGTGCCCTTAATATACCGAAGTATTCTTTTTTACTGCGAGCATGTGACTTTCCTTGGGATTACTTTGATATCTCGCTGCTTGGCATGTGGCGAAAACAATATCAGGCCTTGTTGCGGTTAAGTACAACAGACTTCCAATGATTTGCCTGTATTCTGTGATATTAACTGCCTTGCCATCCTCATCTTTTGATAATTTCATCCGGGTAGCCACCGGAGTCTTCATCTCCTTGGAATTTTCCATTCCAAACCTTCTCAGGACCTCCTTGGCATATTTAGATTGAGAAATGAATGTTCCATTCCTTCCTTGTGTGACCTGTAGACCAAGGAAAAACGTTAGCTCTCCAATCATTGACATTTCAAACTCATTTTTCATGAATTCGGAAAACTGTCTGCACTGAGCTTCATCTGATCCACCAAATATTATGTCATCGACATAAACCAACACCATCATCCTTTGATTACTGTCATTACTGAAATAGAGATTGTAATCAACTCCTCCACGCTGAAAACCAAGCTTCTTCAAGTACTGATCAAGCCTTGAGTACCATGCCCTTGGTGCTTGTTTCAGCCCATACAATGCCTTCTTCAGCCTTCAAACTTTGTTCTCATCCTCATGAATGAGAAAACCATCTGGCTGCTCAATATACACCTCCTCTTCCATAACCCCATTCAAGAATGCGGATTTGACATCCATCTGGAACACTTTGAACTTCCTTTGCACTGCGATGGCTAGGAATAATCTTATTGTCTCCAGCCTTGCAACCGGTGCAAATGTCTCATCAACATCAATTCCCTCGATTTGGGAGTACCCCTTGCACACTAGTCGTGCTTTGTTCCGAATCACTGTGCCATCTTCATTCATCTTGTTGCGATAGACCCATTTGGTCCCAATGACATTCTTGTTCACTGGCCTCGAAACAATCTCCCATGTCTGGTTCTTCTCAATCTGATCAAGCTCTTCATTCATGGCCTGAACCCAGTTTTCATCTTCAGCTGCATCAGAAAAAAATTTCGGCTCCACTTGAGACAAAAACGATGCTTGCTGTGATGATTTCATTCTTCGAGTCTGAACTGGAGCTGTTTGATCACCAATGATATTCTGCCTATCAATCTCAGCTCGACTCTTTGTCTTCCTCGCAGACACCGACTTGACACTTTCCTCTTCATCATCAGTATCTTCTTCTGAGTCAGCTTCTGCCACTTCTGCTCCCCCTGGGTTGCTTACCTCATCATCACTTTCATCCAGGAACTGTTCACTGGGTCGTTGAGCAGTCTGTTCATTTTCGACTATAGTGACATCATTACTCTCAACAATTTTTTCCAGCCTCTTGTTGAAGCATTTATATGCTTTGCTTTTCCCTGAATAGCCAAGGAATATCCCTTCATCTCCCCATGCCTCAAACTTCCTATGATGTTCTTTGTTGAGAATGAAACACTTACTTCCAAAGATTCGAAAGTATTTCAACGTTGTCTTCTTTCCGTACCACAGTTCATACGGAGTCTTCCCTTGCTTCGGACATAACAGAGACCTGTTTGAAACATAGACCGATGTCAAAACTGCTTCCTTCCAAAATTTCTCTGGTAGGTCCTTATCAATAAGCATTGTTCTGGCCATGTTGTTAATGATCCGATTCCTCCTTTCTACCACACCATTCTGTTGGGGAGTTCTTACTGATGAAACTTGATGCCTTATCCCATGTTTCTCGAGATAGTTTTCAACCTGACTGTTTGTAAATTCGGTACCGTTATCAGTACGAAACTTCAGAATTTTCTGCCCAAGCATCTTTTCTGATTCCCTCCTGTACTGCTTTATGCAACTGAACACCTCTGTCTTATGGGTAATGATGAATACCCAGGCCATTCTGCTGTAGTCATCAATGAAAAGAACATAGTACCTTTTCCCATCTATAGCTCTTGGTGAGATAGGTCCACATACATCAGCATGCACCAATTCGAGCACTCGAGTTGCTTTTTGTTCCTTTGGCCTGTATGTCTTCCTGATGATCTTCCCTTGTTGACAAGCATCACACGTATGAGTGCGCTCACGTGATAGTTTGGGAAGGTCTCTAGTAGCATCACACTTTACCAGATCTTCCATAGATGGTTGACATAGATGACCAAGTCGCTTATGCCACAACTGATTTTCTTCTTCTCTGGATAAAAGGCATGAATCTTCTTCCCCACCTATTAGGTAAAGATTCCCCTTTGTTCGTTTTCCCTGAAGAATGACAATTCCATCTTTTCCTTTAACAAAACCCATCTTCTTGGTAAATAGTATAGAGTGCCCAGAGTCACATAGTTGACTGACGCTAAGCAAATTATGACTGAGACCCTCTACCACCAAGACATCAGCATGTCTCATTTCTTTGCCCCCAAACTTGGCTTTTCCTAAGCCAACAATCTTCAGGCCTTCATCATTTCCAAACTTGACAACTCCTTCTTTGTCATATTTTATGCCTGTAACCAGATCCTTATTACCCGTCATGTGGGATGTGCAACCACTGTCAAGGATCCAAACACCAGAACGATCTGATGCTTTAAGGGCAATTTCAGCAACTACGGCCTTCTCAGTTTTCTTCTTCCTAGTCCATACTTTTTCTTTCATACTCGGCATGGATTGAGGCTTCTGTTCTTTCTCAGAGTATGATGGACCAGCTTCATCTTGCAAAACTGCAAATCTGTTCTGAACTTTTAACTCATTTGTCGGTTTACTGATCTGCTGCTTGCGAACATTTTGATTCTGCTTTGGCACATTTTTCTGAATGGTCGGAGTGCAGTACCTAGCCATGTGTCCAAATCCTCCGCACCAAAAACAGTGTCCTTCAAAAAATGTTCTGGAAAACCGTTCTCTATTTGGCTGCCATCTCTGTTCTTTTTCCCTTCGATATCTTTTGGCTATGGAACACACATACTGTGAATGTCCCATCTTTCCACAACAATAACACCTGATATAAGGTGCATTCCTTCGTGTCACTTCAGCACTATGAGTTTCCCCTTTGGATCTCTGAGTATTTTGATCCTTCTTTGTGCTCAAATCCACTTTCAATCTCAGGACAGGTGCTTGCGGTCTAACTTCAACTGCCGCAGATTTTTGTTTCTGATTAAGCCGTGAATCAGCCTTAACATATGAGTTCAATTGCTGCTTCTTTCCTGCTGAACTACTAGGCTCTTCTTTCTTCTTTTCCGTCTTCGTAACGACCAGATTTCCCAAGAATGTGTTGGGATTCAAAGGTTTTTCCTGGTCTTTAACTTTTCTCCGCAGACCGACAACTTCCTCTTCAAGCTCTTCAATACGCTTGACGTGATCTTTCACTTTTCGACTCAAGAAATCGATCTCCCTTTTCTGCTCTTCAATCTTGAGCTTATGCTCATCAACCTTTTCTGTGCGCTCTGGCCTGGAAGACTTAAGATTCTCAATTTCTTTCTCAAGCTCAGACTTCTCTTCTTCTTGTTGTTGCATGTACAGTTTGGCATCACGTACTATCTTGTTGGCTTTCTTTGTTTTTGCTCGCCAAACATCTATCTCTTCAAGAGCTGCTTCTAATTCAGCTTCCATGTCAACTCTCCCTTCAATTTCTTCTTCTTCTTCGTTAGTTTCAGTTTCTTTCTTTTCTAGAGCGCTACTAGCAACAGCCACCATCGCATTTTGACCACGATCTCTACAGTTTTCTATCTCTTCAACTTCTTCACCCTCAGACTCAGCTGAACTGTCAATTTCTTGGGAAAGAAGATTCTTCTTCTTAAAGAAATTTCTCTTGAACTTCTTCTTCCCTTTCACATAGGCTGAAGATTTTTTCATGGGAATCTCAACTTCATCTTCATCGCTTTCTTCTTGAAACTTTTTGGGGCATCTTGCAGCAAGATGACCAACCTTTCCGCATCGGAAGCATGCTAGTGGATGTTTCCCTTTAAACATTCCTTTTCCTCTTTGCAGATTTGAAGAAAGGAACGACATCACCTCATCTGACTCTTCTTCCTCCTGAGAATCTTCAATAGTGAGCCCCTTCATGGCCTTAAATGCCACCTCTTTGGATTTCCCCTTTTCCACAGCATCGTTGTCATCATTTCTCATTTCATATGCAACAAGAGTGTTGTGTAGGTTATCCAATGTTAGCTCTTTCGGATCTTTATCTTCCAACACAGAAACTTTCGGATTGAACCGAGGTGGAAGCTTTCTCAAGATGCGTTTTACGATTTTAATGTCTTCGATAATTTCTCCAAGACCCCGCATGTCTTCTACCACAGCATTTACCCTGTCAAAGAATGCATCAACAGACTCATTCGGGTTCATTTTGAGATCTTCATACTTGTTCCACAACACTTGCAGCTTTGCCTCTCTGACTTTTGTATCCCCTTCATAAATATTCAAAAGTTTTTCCCACATGGCATGTGACGTTTTGCATGACATCACCTTTGTATAAATGGGATTAGAGAGGGCTCCCCCTAAGGCATTTATTGCTTTGGAATCAGCATCCAACTCTTTGTGCTCAGCTTCTGATAATGCACCACTAGTAATATCAGCTGTGATGCCATGCATAGCTGCTGAAAACACATCCATTCCCAGAGATCGGAAATAGTGTTGCATTCGATTCTTCCATATCTGAAAATTACATCCGTCGAAGATCGGAATCCCTCTATGATTAGTGACCTCCATTGAGAGAAGACCAACTGTTATCCTTTCGCTCTGATACCACTTGTTAGGTCCACTAGGCTGAATACCCTGAGAGGGGGGGGGGGTGAATCAGGGTATGACTAATTAAAAATTAAAGCCCGTTCTGATCTTGTTTCGCTATTAAGCAAAACACTCTTCTCTCTCTTTCCTGCTGCACAATATAAACAGAATGTAAAGCAAGCACAGGACACAACAATTTTACTTGGTTCACCGCTAAGGGCTACGTCCAAGGAGCATACGCCGACAGGTTGCCGGTCGTACCAAGTCCACTAAACTTCACTAGCTGTGGATTAAAATGTTCGGGCTAGATCACTTCTATGCCCAGGCTCACTGCCTATACAAGGTTTAGGGTCAGCTCACTGCTTTCCCAAGGGTCACTCCCTGTTTCTCTCTCTCTGGCTCACTGCCGGTGGAGAGGATCACCTTCTTCCTCTTCCTAAGCTCACTGCTCTTAGAAGGGATTCACTCACAGTTTATAGACCTGTAGGTCTCTTCATTTCCATTAAGGAATGCATCTTTCTCTGTATGTAGATGCTATGTTGAAGTCCAACTTTCACCCGCAGATGAATCTCATTTTGCACCGGATGTACCGGGCAACCTCAAGTTTTACGCGCAACCCTTACGGTGTCTTGCGCGCAATTTCTATGCTTTGCGCGAAATTCCTTTTTCGCGCAACCTCCAAATTTTACGCGCAGCCTGGAAACTGCCTTGCGCGCAATTCACTACCTTTGCGCGAAATCCACTTTTCGCGCAACCTTCCTTTTACGCGCCAACTCAAACTTTCTGCGCAGCCTTTTCTTTTCGCGCAATCTGACTTTACGCGCAAACTTTAAGTTTACGCGCAACACCCTTTCAAACTTCAATTTCGCGCACCAGAGCTCGGGTATTTTCTATGTCTTGAACTCCACTGAATGGAGGAGGGTCACTTCATATTTATAGGAAAAATCGACCCCGCGCGAAAAACCCTCCTTGAGCGCGTAATCCGCTTTGATCTTCCGCGCACAAACATTTTCCGCGCACTGCTCCATAATTTCGCGCACCTCATGCCTTTGCCATTTTACGAGCTTCGGACCTCGTAACACCTCTTGCGCGAAATACTTCATCCGCTATTTCGCGCGCCACTTCAATTTTCCGCGCACGCCTCCAAAATTTCGCGCGCCTCATGCCTTTACCGATTTTCAAGCTTTCGGCCTTGAAACATCTTTTGCGCGAAATACAATTTCGCGCAACCCGCTGTTTTGCGCGCCACACTTCAAGATTTCGCGCAACCCGCTAGTTTTGCGCGCCACGCTTGATTTTTCCGCACACCTCCTTCATTTCTCTCTCCTCAACCTTCGCCAACAACATATCACTCCATTTTCCATTGGCGATTTTCAGGCCCAAAAATTTGGCAAACACTGGAAAACGGCGCCACCTTGTTCTGCTCTTTTGTACCGCCTCCAGATCGTCCTTTCCTTTGTCAAAGTTCTTTGTCAACATGGAATGTCAACAACTTCTCGGGAACTCGACAATTCTCCATGGAAACCTGCTTTGTCAACAAACACAATCAACCCAAAAATGCTGCAATGTTACCTTGAGGGATTTTTGCCCAACAGCTATGTTATTTGGCCCCTTTAAAAAAGTTTAAGCATTGAGTAATCTTGTTTTTACCTTCATCGATGTAATTAATTTTAATTAAATTCACTAATATTTTATGTAAAAAACTATGTTTACCTTATTATACATTATAAATTATAATTATTAAAAATATGGAATCAATTTTTATAAATTCTAAACATTTATATGGTATAAATTAATTTAAAATTAATTATGCAGTTGTGTCATGACAATGAGGTTTATAAGCGAGAATGTTTAAAAGTTTGAAATATTTTTATATCCAATTTCAATGTGAAATTAGTTAAAATGACCAAATTTTATTAATTGATTTAAAATTGATCTAAAATTACTTTTAAATCAATTGAAATTATAATTTAACTATATAATTAAATTATATGAAAATGTAGTTTTTAATTAAAATTTGGTATTGTTCATTATTCCTGAAAAAATGAAACTTCTCAGAAAAATACCAAAAATTCACCACATTTAATTTTTTATATTTTGATTTAAAAAATGATGGTCATTTTTTCAAATTAAAATTATATATTTTTTTAAAATTATATTTAATATAGCTGTGATATTAAAAGATGATAGGATTATCTTTTATAAAATACTTATTTTTAATTATAAAATTGGATTTATTCATACCTAATACCTATCCAATAAATTGGATGTGTGTCAAAAAAATTGATTTAATATATAATATATATATTTAAAAAAATTCATTAATATTGGGTTTTTAATTTATTATGATAAAAATGTGTTTGTGGATAGAAAAATAGTTTTATTAGAAAAGGAATTTATTTATTATCAAGAAGTTATTACATTCAATTATAGCTAATTGATAACAGAAGGATTAATTTTATATACATGTTTAAATCATATTTACAAAATTCAGCTGTTCTAAGTCATAACTTCCATACCAACGGCTAGGTGACAACTATATTACTATTTTAATAATAATATTAATAAAATGTTGTTTTTTGGTAAAACTAGGTGTTTCATGTTACATGGGCTATAAAATGATTTTATAATTGTGTGGAATAGAATAAAAACATATTGTTTCTTATACCATAAGATAATATAAGTATTTATTATAGCATAATATCGAATTAGTGTTTCATACAAGGAAAGAACAACTTGGTTATTTCATATAACAAAAGCGATATTCAGTGTTATATGAGATAAAAAATATTTAGAAGTTTAAATTAATTAGAATTTTTTTTAAAACAATACGGGGTTTTACAATGTCCATTTCCTTATTAAACCACTCTATAATATTACTCTACCTACCGAGGGGTAATAAAATAATAAGAGAATGTAATTTTTTTAAAAACAAGCTTACCATTGGAGCTCAGTTGTTAATCATTATTAGGACCATGATCTATTCCTATTAAAATTGATTGATATATTTGTTTATTTTCTTTAAATTGATAATTCGTGTCTAATTTGAGAATTTCCCCCAAAAAAAATTCTTATATCAACTCATGTGAAAGCTTATCATGTATATATCATTGTTCCTATATCTTTGTGTCTATATAAGTAATGAATTCCTTTAAACAAGAATTCAAATAATTTAGTCTTTTATTTTCCACAACCATTTATATAATGTGTATATAATGTTAATCAGTATTATCCTTTAATTAATGAAGATACGTTGAGATAAAGAACATATTTATAGAACTGACAATATGTTTTTATATCTCTGATTTTACCTCCTCTAATTAATTAGAATGGAAATTATTATTCTATCTTAGATTAGAAAGCACATAAGACAATATTTTGTTCAATCTTTTCAACTTTTTAACCCCAAAATTTATATATCCAAATGAAACCAATGAGACTAATTATTCTTTCTTAACTTTATGATTTCATGTTGTATTCCATAATCTAGTACAAAGGATAGGTGGATAAAATCCACTATTGGATTTCATGAAATATCATAATCCTTAGTATATCTAATGTTTCCAATTAAATTAGGATCCATGGTAAATACATTAGAAAACCCGGTCAAACACACACACACACACACATATTACACTATTTTAATAATTAAATATTTTCATTTCCCAAGTATTCTCACAATACCACAGATCGAAAAGTTTAGTGTCTATGGTGAATAGGTATATAAAAATATTTTTACATATTTTTACTTCCAAATATCCCATAATGAGCTCTATATAATACTTCCATATACTCATAGTCTTGTATTTAATTTCATGGTGAATGGAAAATGAAAGAATGTGTGAACTCTAACACTCAGTATGAAAATTTTTCAAAGAGGCACAATGGGTTTGATTATAAACTTGTGGAAAAATTTAGATATGAGGTGAAAATATTTTAAAAGAACCTTAAAATCCTAATAGATAATCATAATTATTAACATAATGTCACATATAATGTTTTAATATAAAACAATCAACAAGGAATTATAAAACATATACCATGAGCTAGATGATAATGAATGTAAACATAAATGATTGGAACATAACTTTGGAATGGGTAATAATATAGAAAAATAGATTAACCTATAATTGAGGTACATCTCTATAAATTTGTAACAATTATAATTGTAATGTTGTGGATTTTCCTAATTTTATTTTGAAATATTATATAGAATTAATTTGGGACCAGGTGCTGAGATGATGTGTGATTTAGTGTTATAGGGTTCTCAGAATAAATGTTTCAAATATATTAAAATATTAAATAGAAAGTGTGTGCAATTTTCCTAAAAAAATTGGAATAACATCTAAATGGGTTACTAGATTTGAAATCTGAGTGAACCATTGCCTTTAGAGTTGTGGGTTTATCCTAGGTGTGACCTAACATCAGCTAGCATAGGTTAACTGTGAAAAGTAACTTTCACACCATTTTATAAATAATATAAATTTAAAGAATTATTTTAATTTAGCAATTCCCAGTTACATAATAATGATTATTTTAATTAGCCTTAAATGAAGTGATCTAGGGTTAGGCTTATAACCTAGGAATTTATTGTAGACTCTAGAGATAAACTTGGAGAACTATTTTAGTGGTGAATAATGGAATAACATGGATCAGAGATTGATAGATGTTGTTTGTGATGAATATCACCAACAACGACGACACAAAGATAAAACTTCTCTGGTGATTGATCCAACCCCAAGGCAGGGTGTGCTCTTTGGATTTATTTTTCCCATTTATGAATTCAATGATAAACATAGACCAATTAATGAACTAGTTGATCTAAAATTAGATCATTTATATGGGATGGGTTTATATTACGGGATTATTATCAGGGTTTGTTTATTGAGTATTTCTTCTTCTTTCTTGATCATTCATATAGAATGGATCGAGGGAAAAATGAACAATGGCTGAGGTTCATTACTTGGGTTATTCATTTTGTTTTCTTTTCCCCAAATATTCTTCACGTTCTTCGTTCTTTGTTGTTTATGAATGAATGGTCATTTCATCTTTGATACTTGTTGTAACGATCCAAAATTGAAGATCCCGCATCAGGAAAACCTAGAGGAGGTGAAAAAGTGATGGAGATGGATGAATTGAAGAAAATTGAGAATAATCGTTCTTCATACAATTTACGAGTGGATGAACATAATTGATTTTCGGTTCCGATAAAAGGACCAATACTCACTGATTCGATGTTTCAATGGGGAGATGACCCTAGATCTGTCGTTTTGTGATGAATGAACCTTTTGATATAGCTTTGAAGGATCATCTAATGTGTACGGAGGAAGGAGATGGTTTTTAGAAAATCATGATCAACACGGCATGTAACCCGGGTTTACACAACATGTGGTCCCCACTCAGTAGTGACTATGGTTTGGGAGTTAGTTAAATTCCACACGGTGTGTGACCCTATCACATGTCATGTAGGTCCTTTATAGAGAATCAGTGTGTATCTCTGGAGATACATGAACATGGGGTGGAGTACACAGGTTGTCTACAGAGTCTGTACCCCACGACACAACTTGGCTTGGACAATGTACATGGAGTACCCCATGTACTGGTAAATGGGTAGAGCTACAGAGGTTAACACTGTGTATTGGAACATAGCTCGAGTACATGGATGGACCTCGGATGTAAGGTGACAATGTGTAAGTCCTTCTATATGTCATGTAATCTATTTTTATATGACACATACTTTTGACAGTGTCCACTGTACATGGGTAGTACTCGGGGTCAAGGGACATGATGTGTGGCCCTACTACACACTGTGTACTCTCTTATACGTGGCTTGAGAAACTTGTCCACCATATCTTGGAAATGTTTCATTAAGGGGTTTTTCCTGTATCCTTACCCTAAAGGTTAGTTGGTATCGTTTTCTACTCATAGGAGTATGATCCATTCAGTAAGACTTTCAAGATTGTGTTTTTTGAATCCCCTCTGAGAGGTATGGAGCCAGATCCTATATTCATTCATCATGCCCTATGTAGGGTCCTTGGTATTGACGTGAACAAATTCATATGGTTTCAATAAAATACGTAGTAGGTTAATCCAGATAGAGTTGTTAGTATCACCACATGGCCTCAGCTGTGATCCTCATATATGTATCATATCTCAATTCAGATTTATCAGTGTATATCTATCTCATGATGGTTCCCAAAGAATAGTACATCTCGAATGGATGTCATTAATGATATGAAGGTCAAGATTGTGTTATCTCAGATGAGTTCTTGTGAAATATTCGAACTAAATCTCTAGTATGGGTATGGGGTGGCTATGGCTTACCTCTAGACTACTCATCTTGGTTTGAGTATATCTTGATGTTACAGACATATACTATGTAGAGATGAATATACCTTTCCTTTGTGTATTTATTTGTGGTTTCAAGGTGTCCTATTGAGTATTGTTATACTCACACCTGCATGGGATTTTCTCACACGTGTCATGCCTTGTGAAGATGAGTGACCATTTGATGGAGTCTAGGGTGGACTATGACTGAATAGATCTTTGTAATTTTCAGGTAGGCTGAGATGTTCCTATGGTTTTTATCAGAAGTCCCAATACCTATTTTTTCATAGGTTAGACTTTTTAGTTTAAATAATTTTTATTTTAGTGGGATTGTATTATGACCTAGTATACTTTACTTCACTTTACATTACAGTCATACTCTTTTGGTTGGGATAGTGGTATGCATGCATTGTTTTCTTAGTGGTTTTTACATTTAAGTATTTTGTGGGGTTGCAGATGTGTGTGTGTGTGTATAGGTATATAAGAAATTCCTCCCATGTTAGTGATATGCATACTCAGGGATAGTCACCAAATCCTAACCTATTACAGGTGGTCTTGGGGAGTCCCGATATAGGCCCCATTGGTATGGGTCATGGATGAGTGGATTCAATGGTTGGTCAGTTATAACTTAGGACTGAGAGTTTGTGAGATCAGTTTGAGGAAGCATTGTTAAGTGTTTCAGGTTCTTCTTTCCAGATTGGAAATTCAGTATTGGTTTGAGAGGCTGGCATATCTATAAACAAGGACTCTCATAACATGATTTTTGACTTTTTACATCAAAACACTAGATGTAGGGAAAATAATGGTACATGCATCATATAGGAATGGGTTGTGATTTCCATGCCCTTCATGATTCATCTCTCCAGATATACTCATTGACCTTCATAAATCTTATTTTCGTATAGGGTTACCCCAATAAACATACCAACAAGGATTTAGCATCTGGATCATGATGATGACCCCAAAGTGACAAGGAATAAATACAGGGTCCAGTTCCCCAAATGTTTACTCTAGGTGGATCACCAGATATAAAACTACCAGTAGAGAAACACATGGTACCTATAGTACCAACAGATGAGGAGTGCACGTTGAGACCAATCCACAAGTTTTATAGAGAGAGACCGCTTATGTTCTAAGGTGATCCTGAACCTCAAGAGAATGAGGTATGTATTGAGGTGGTAACTAGTGTTTTCCATCTAGTCAAAACACCAGCAGATCAAATGGTGATCATGGCGATGAGCCTTCTTTAAGGATCAGTAGTGCGATAATAGAGTTTGGACACTAAAAATCACATTGAGGTGACTCTTTCATGGACAGAGTTCGAGTGTACATTTAGATAGGAGTATCCATCGGTTACACTGAGAGAATGCATATAAAGGAGAATCTTCAGCTCCAACATGGTATATTTATGGTGGATAACTATTCATAGAGTTTCAAAAACCATTCTAGGTACTCTATGGGTATGGTCAAAGATCGGTACTTCAAGGATCCGATATTTGAGCGATGTGTGAATAGAGACATTGGATCCTGTTTTATAACTCTTTGCATTCTAAATTATTCTAGAGTTCTGAAGAGAGCTTTGGTGGTTGAAAGATTCATGGATGAGCAGATGCAGCCAGTGACAGTCACCAGTAGGTAGGAAGGTGTAGATACCTCAATAGTAGGGATCCAATTTCAAACTCATGGATATGAACATGTAATTTTTTAGGAGGTCCCACAATAGGGGATCTGTAGTTCAGGGATCTCAAGTTGGATCCTGTTTTCTTAGGGAGATGCAATGCTACAAATGTGACAGTAGGGGTCATCTCACTTGAGATGGTCCAACCTATCGTGTAGCTAAAACAGAGACATTGTATGGACCACTGAGGAAGATGAAATGATAGGACCAAGTAGATATGCCAAGTGACAGATGTGGTAGAGGAGCAGTTAGAGTTTTAAGAGGTGGCATACATTTTGACATATTTTCACCACCACCCCCAGGAGGTCCACGTCAGGCTCAGGGAGTTGGAGGATAGGGAAGGGTACAACTACATGAAATCGATGAAAATGACCCATGGGCTCCATGCATTATTTGAGGAATGATCTGTGTCTTTTATACCATAGCTTCCATATAAATATACATAGGTTATTTTCATTACTTTATCTCCGTATTCCCTGTACGATACCTTTATATTCTAAAATAACTATTGACTTGAACATTATTCTTATAGACACCCACTAGAGTAGTCTCGATGATCACACATATATGCCGATAGTGTGACCTAACCCTTGGAGGTGAGAGTTTTGATTGAAACCTCTTGGTGGTGGTTTTGAGACCTTATGGTGTCATTATTAGTATGGATTGGTTATCTTCAGTCCATTCTGAGATTGACTATTTCAGGTTAATGATGCGGTGTTTCCATAACGATGGAACAAGGTTTTCCTTTATTGGTGAATGGGATACCCATGAAACATTGGATGGACTCATGCAATGGAGGGTGAATCTGATTACTCATGCGTTGTCTTGCCTGATCCTCAATGTAGCAGATGTTATGAGCTTCATGTTTGTTGAATTGGTGGAAAAGTACCGTGATGTCTTTACCAAATATTTTCTAAGATTACCTCCCCAGTGGGTGATAGACTTATGCATAAACTTACACCCTAGGAAGACACCGATATCAGCACCAGTATTTTGGATGGATCTCAAAAATCTTTTTGAGCTTAGGGTGTAGTTGGAGGACTTATAGAGGAAGGTATTCGTAAGGATTAGTGTTTCACCCTGGGTATCATCAATTTTGTTTACTAAAAATAAGATTGGAGATTGATGTTGTGTGTGGACTACCGACACTTGAACCAGGTGACCATGAAGAAAAAGTATCCACTACCTTGGATCAATGACCTCTTCGATCAGTTGAGAGGGGCACGATAGTTCGCGAATGTTGACTTCTAATCAGGATATCACCCATGCGAGTATAGAATGAGGATACATTGAAGACGAACTTCAAATGTCGTTATGATCATAATGAGTACTTGGTGATGACCTTTGGCATGAATAATTTCCATACAGAGTTCATGGGACTCATGAACCAGATCTTCCAGCCATACTTAGACTAGTTCGTGGTAGTCTTGAATGGAAATGTCCTTGTATACTCAATATCTGAGGAGGAGCACGCGAGACATCTAAGTATTTTTTTGGATGTACTACTATACTCAGACATGCTCAAACATCATTTATAAAAATCATAGACTTCTTAATCATCTATTTAATATCTTCATTCATATTTATTACCTTTTTAATAATATTCTAGGATAATTATTTACCAAATTTCTACTTTTTTAGTTAGTATTAATTATTGGTAATTAATGGATTTAACTGTTCCATGTCCATTTTTGTATACTGTTTTTGGTTATTACACCATGTTTACATGTCCTTTATCTCCATAATAGAAAATGAAGTATAAATAAAATTTTAATAATGTTTTGTTATGTTCCTTTTTTCATTCTATGGAACATTGATATATGATTGGAAAATAAATACACTAAATATTGTTTTTGGAAACCATTAACCTACAAACGGATATTTGTTAATAATGTGTTTAAATATTAATATTAATTTTAAATCAAAAAAATAGTAAATCATAAGTATATTTGTAATAATATATTAATTGAAATTATGTTTCCATAACTATATATGATATAAATTATTAACATTGTTCATGTAGGCAGTTAAACCAACAAAAATAAGGATACGTTATAATTATTTAGATATATTTTCTTATAGAATTATTATATTATAGTATAATAATTAAAAAAGTTAATCAAATAAAAAAGTAATTATTAATATTTAATTTCACTTCATTTTATGATTTATTAATCATTCATGATAATATTATTATGACTTCATTCATATAGGTGATAAAATTTGCACAAACTGAAGCATGTTATAATGCCAAAATAGATTAGAACAATCTATTTAATAAAGTAAATATTACATTTAAAGAAGGATAATGATTTCAAAAATATTATTATATACTGATAAATTTCATTTAGTAATAGGTATTGGAAAAATAAATGTATGATTTATTTGAAATGATAAAATAAAAACATAGGGGAATTTAATCTTCTCTTAAAAACCACATAGATTATGAAGGGATTTTCAAAATTTATAGGGATCAAGAGTTGAAGAATACATGATAAGATTATTTTAGAAGGAAATTAGGGGGAGTATATATAGTAATTAAAATTTTTATATTTTCATTTAATGGGTGGGGGAAGGAACCTATTACAAGTGAGGGGAGTTGTGCTTTTATAAATACTTATAATATTAAAATAAAATAATTACATTTGCAAGGGAATGTAGAAAAAGATAAAAAATTATGATAAAAGGAAATGGAGGGTCTATATACTCTAAAGAAATCTTATTTGGGCTTGTGGTATTGATAATTGTTCACTTATATCTTATTTTAACTCCTCATTTAAACCCATTCAACTCTAACTATCGTGAATTTTTTTTACTTTTTAACTTATTTCTATTAAAAAAACATTAGTTGGACTCATTACCTAATATTAATTATTATAACTTGAAGTATATAAATAAATTTTCAGGATAATTTCTAGCGGTGGTAAAAATTAATTTTAATATAAGTATGAATTATATAATAAATTTTTTTTTTCCACTCACTAAAAATTTGCCTTTTTTATGTAATTCTCTAATTTTAATGAGAATAAAATTTTGAAGTTATGTATTTAAAAAGTAATTTAACTTTAAAAAATTAAAACATTAAATTGATAAATATTATTTTTAACATGAGAACCCATAATGTAGAAAAAAATTTAATTTGATATTTTTAATTATAAAATGAAAAACTGATTTTTATTAAAATAAAAATTTGTTTTATTAATAATTACATATTTATATCATTCTAAATAATACATCATAAAACCCAAAATACCACCGTACGATATATATGGGTTATATAATAAATAATGATAGTTGTACAAGGTGGTTCATCTACAATGGATCTCATAATTTGTAATGTATGGGTGTGTAGATGAGCCTTGAGGTTTGGGTAAAATTTGAGTTTTGGTTTGCGTGAGGGGAATGTTTTTGGACTTAGATTCAAGAAAAAATCAAATTGTTGTAATTACTTGAATTTGTGTAATTACATATTAAATGAGGATTAGAAGGTACAATGGGTGTTAGGGAGAGAATAAAAGTAAGACTGAGGTTAGTCAATGGCCCTTCCAAAAGTGAGAAATCCATATTTAGATCACTGGAAAGTTGATGTCCTAGTAAATTCTATATATTTCCCATTTATTTTTTTAATTGGGATATCCCCATAATTTAACATTTAGATTTCTAATCTTTATCTTATGATGTATTATAAACCCCAAAAGGCCATCATGCCTCTCCAAACTCGTGAAACCCCCTCACCTCTTCCATGGATGGTCCTTATTTGTTGGTGTCCAAATTATGCACAATTAATTTTGATGTGATGATACACAAGCCTACTCATCCACTTAAATATTTTTTTCAGTCACTGTTAATATGTGTTCTACTTGGTTTAAATAATATGTCACATATCCAAGGTGTTTTTATGGTTTCATAGTTTCATCTGATTCATACAAAACCAGTTGTTTGTAACAAATTACAATGATTTTCTAAGAATGAGGTATATAATACTTATTATTAACCCATAGTATTTATTTTTTTATACTATTTATATGATATGTTAATGGGTGTTATTTTCCACCGTTACATTAATTAAATTAAAAATTTTCAATTGAGTATGGATCATTTGAATTTCATTTAAATTATGCCTTAAAACATAGAAAAATGGTAGTCCCTTGACCAATGAATGTAGATGGTGTTTTCGGCAAATGAGATTTGGGTGACTATTGGTTATCTAAAATAAAATATTATTAAGATTTTATGACATGAAATTTTATAAATATTGATAATTTGATACTATATTGAACATTTTAATTATACCACTTTGGGATGTGGGTGTTGGTTTATAAATATGGTATTTACCATTGAGATGTGGTTACAGGATTGACTAGTATTCTCTGGGAATTAAGGGTTTATTCTTGAAATAGACTTGGATAAAAAATATATATGAAATTATAGAATAAAACTATCTGTGAGTAAGGTGAGAACCCATTGTGATGAAATGTACAATAAATGTTTTATGTATATTTATTAACATGTTAATTAAAGTGTTATAAAAAATTAAGGTGTTAGTTAAATAGAGTGTCAATAGGAAACCTAAATGTTTTTTTCCTGAATATATTGTTAATGAAATCCAATTTAATCATGCCTTGAGAAAACATATGAGTCTATTATGTGATAAAAATTTAACGAAAAATTTTCATGGGCTCTAATAATGATGTATTCTTGGAAGATACTTTTTCTTAATTAGGATTATTATTTTTAAATGATTGAAATGTGTGGAATTCCTTGGGATTCATCCCATATATTTAATTATTTAATTCAATGGGAAGAATATATTTTATTGGCATATATTATAAAAGGTTTCTCACTAGGATTCCATGGGGGATGCCTCATTGGAGCTAAGGATGTCCATAGAAAAGCAATGCCATGAGATACCTTGTATTCCTCACTAATTTATCTCCAAAAATGCCTCATGTGGATCTCCATTAGATTCAAGTGATGTATTATTTATTGAATTCCATATATTAATTTCATGTATTCTTTTAGGTTACCCTAGTGTGTAACACCCTATGATTTTGGAAAATATGTTTTTTTGAATTAAGTTAATATTTTTGATATTTATCATTTCACAAAACACTAAAAATTGTTTTCATTATATTAAATCACTATTTTTGGATTTAATTATACAAAACACAATGTTAATCTCACACTACATGAAACATAAGTTTTATCTTTCTGTTCATGGAACACCGATGTTATATTACGTTACATGTAATACTGAATTTCCTCGATATTTTCCGTAACACACGATGTCGTGTTTTATCGAATAATTATATATAGTTAAGAATGTTTTTATTTTATATAATAAGATATAAAATTGATAATAAGTTTGTGGTTATGAATATTATTAAATAAATTATTAAAATATATTATTGAATTCATTGGTTACAAATTAGTTTTAATGTTTATATAAGTACTAATGGAATATAAAGGGAATGTTTTTATAAAAACTACTTTAATGGTCACAAATGAAGTTAATCCTAATAAATCAGTTTTTTTACTATTTTGGAATGATAATAATAAAATATATATTTTATATATACATTAAAATATTTTTACCTTCATTGTATATATTTTAAAGGCATAATATAGAAACAACACCAATATTATACATAAAAACCTATATTTTAATAATAAAAGTATTACTGCATTTTAATGGAGGACCTATTTTAAATTTAAATTTTGAAATTTTTGTAATTTTTTATAAATAATAATAAACTTAAAAATTTTATATAGATATTTAAAAATTATATTAGGGTTATTTTTTGGTATTTTTTCGTGATGTTTTATTTTTTTGATGAATAGTGAAAATTATTGAATTTTAATTCAAAACTATTTTTTCATGTAATATATTTATAAGGATAAATCATATTTATAATTGGTTTTAAAGAATAAATATATAAATTATACATAAATTAATCCAATTTAGTTCATTGTTATCAATTTCACTTGAAAATTAAATATAAAACGAAAGAATACATTTGATCATTTTAACTCTGAAAACTTGCATTATCACCCTGTCCGTGGGATTAATTTTAAATTAATTTCTATCAATTAGTTGATACTAATTTGTAAAAATGGACTAAATATTTATAATAATAATAATTTATATTTTATAATAAAATAAAAAACGTTTTTGACCAAAAATATTAGTGTTTGTGATTAAAATTAATTAAAATGATTAAGAGAAAAATTAACTTAACAAGGAACTAAATCTTAAACGTAAGAGAAAAAATGAAAAACAATCTTGTCCAAAATAATTTTTTTGGGAAATATTTTTACCATTTAATCTCTTTTATCTACTTTTAATAATTATTGGATCCACTTTTAATTGAAAAAACATGGATGAAATTCCCTTTTAGAAAATTTAGAAGAATACCACTTCTCCACCACTATAAAAAATCACTTTCCCCTCCCACTTCATTACACCTCTAAATACACTTTGGATAGAATAATATCTTAAAAAATATATCCTAAAAATAAATTCCCTAAACTTATAATCCTATCCTTTGGGAACAAATCTATCCAAGGAAGATCTTTGGTACAAACCCATGAGAGTTACCCAAAGATGAGGTTATATCCTTCCTCAAGCTCCTTTATTTTATTTTCATTCTACACCACTTCAAATATTATTATTTAATACTTAAATAATAACCAAAAATATCTAAATATAGTTATATGTTGTTATTATAAGGGTTCAAACATAACTTACACACTTCCATCTAATGGGTAACAAACTCACCATTTTTGTGAACGACGAGATACCCACTCACAAAATGATATTGTTTGTTTTTCCATTACCTCCTTTCATGATAGAGAATTATGATGGAAAATATATTTTATATATTTTATATATGATATTTATTATTTATTTATGGATCTATAATTATTATATAATGCATACATTCATTCTTTCCATTTTGTGTAAGTATGATAATTTGTTTTGTGGAAGTGTGGACTACCGCCTCCTCAAAACTATGTGATTCGTTCACACCTTACATGGAATGTATGAAGGATGTGATTAGTAAACAATATATTATATATATGATATAATAATTATACTTGATTTATAATATATATATATACATATATATGTCATTTACTTTCTTTCTTGCAATACGATAGTAAAATCGAAACAACATTAATGGGTATGTACGACTTATCATCTCCGTGAATAATGTATTCTATTTCATACTTATATATTGTATAGATTATTATAAATAAATATATAATGAATATATATTATATTTATTTCATTTTTAAATTGTTTAAATAAATAAATAATGATCTATGTAAGAGTATCAAGAATAAAAAGTCAAAATATATATGAAAAATAAAGTAGGTATTACATGAAAACATCACATTAACATGGAGTTGGTAATAAATGGGTAATATAAAGTCATAAAAAATAATATTTGGTATTAAATATAATAATATGGTTTTTTAATAGGTTTATAAATAACTAATATTTACTAATCGTTAGGTTTTAATGTGAGCGAAGAAGGTCAATACTTAAGGTAAGAGAATTTCATCTCACTTTTCATTTCCATGAGATACATGATATATACACCACTCATTTATATTGTGTGGTGTTTATACTTAAAATGAATGTATTATATTATTATTATAATTAAATTTATATTTATTCACATATCCATTTTATTATCTTTCTTTTGTGGGGGTTATGTTTCAGAAGTTGCCAAATTAGTAAAGTAGTTTTGTCTCAATTTTTCTTCTTTAAGACAAGTACTAGGTTATATACCTATATTTTTCTTTGAGGTATATTTACTACCTTTTAAATTTATATGATGAATCTAATTACTATTTTTGATATCTTAGTCATCATGTAGTTCTTTCTCTTACTTGGAGATTATGATTCAAAGTTACAAAGTGGTACGAGTTTGTTGAATCATTCAAATCATTTATCGAGATTATTAATGATTATGCATAAATTGATGATATATTATGATCCATCTATCAATAACTCTCATGAAATTTGTAATCTAATGTTTATTCATGATATTTTCATGTATTGGTACCATTATCACACTCTTTGGTAAATATATGATCAAGAAAGTGTTCTAAATAAAGTCTGACATTACCCCTCTCTTTGATCAGAAATCTGGGTTCCATAAAAACAATGTTTTAATAAAAAAAATTAAAATATATTATAATATACTACTATGTTATTTAAAATAAATTTAATCCCATTTTTTACTATTTAAATAAAATTATTTTTTAAAATTAATATTCTTTTTGTTTTCTGGTTAAAGAACTTTTTTAAACATTTTATGGTGTAAAAAAAATGTTCGTCATATAATGATTTACCCACTTTCATGACCATAATTCCCTTCAATATTTATTTAAAAGAACAAAAATTATATTTCTTTAAAGAAATTTTTTTCCTAATATTATGTATCTTCTTAAAGTTGTTTTAAATGAAAAATGTTTTCAAAAAAATGTTAACTTTAAAATGCATTTTAAATGATTTTAAGTTTTTTAAGTTTTCAAAAGGGTTTTTTTCAATGAAAATGATTTCAATTATTTCAATGATTCATTATATTTTTTCAATGTATTTACAAATTAAATATTCTTCAATACTTTTTCAGGAATATTTTATAATTTCACAAGGGTAAAGGATTTCAAAATGATTTCAAGCCTTAGTTTTATAGTTTCAAAGTATTTCCAATGAAAATAGTTTTCAATAGGATTTTTTAATTATTTTTTTTAAATAGGAGAGGATATTTTTCTCAAGAAATGTTTTCAAAATACCTTTACAAGTTATTTTCCTTCTAATATGGAATATTTGTTTTGATTTTATGTTTTACTAGGGGTATGATTCATTAATACCATTCATATTTTTTCTTAAATGGTTTATGTTTTGATAGAATGATGTTTATGTTACCTCTTTCTCTTCAACAAGTTATATTATTTTAAAAACTACTTCTTTTCATGTGTAATGATTTGATGAAATGATTATGAGACCAATATCTCTCCCATAGGTAATGATATGATGATTTTTTAGTATACTCATTTCATTTAATGGGTTATGAAATGTTTATTTTTTATAATATTGTGGAACACATATTATATGATGGGTGGGACCTATATTTCCCTCCAATGCATTAGGTACTGATAGAAGACTCATGAGTATAAATGTTATGAATGGACCATTTTACATGTTCAAAATGTTACGTGTGATCTTGATTACATGTTCAAAATGTTATGCATGGACTTGATTGAACATTTATAAGTTTAAGCATGAACCTGATTATATGTTCATAATGTTATGAGTGAACCATATTACTTGTTCAAAATGTTATGTGTAAATCTAATTACCTGTTCACAATGATATTCATGAAACCAGTTTCATGTTCATAATTTTCTATGTGAACATGATTTCATGTTCCAAATGTTATGTGGGAACCTGATTGAATGTTCACAACATTATGCATTGACCTAGTAGCATTTCCATAAGTCTATAGAAGTTCCTGATTTAATGTCATTAACTTAATTAACAAACATGTTTTCACTTATACAAGTTCACAATGTTATACATTCATGTGTATACCATAATTTAATTCCTTATTAATATTTTATTCTTTTATTGATTATGTTCCCGAATATATCATCATTCAAGTCGTATGAACTTCTAATATTTATTCCATGATATATGTTTACGATATTTGATAAGTAGGGTATGATCTTATAATTATACGATCATGTTCTTGTACACTTATTTTCAGGTTATGCTTACATTTTTCATTTATTTACCCTTACCAAGCATTTGAGCTCACCCCTCTCTTATGTTTCTTTTTTCTAGGATATGAAGAAAGGGTTTTAAGTTTAATTACTAGATAGAGACCATCATGAAAAACATTAATGATCTTTCAATGAGTTAGTTGATTTTTGTTCCATGTTTCTAAAGGCAATAACGTAATTCGGTCTTTGGTTGTGTATTTGAGTAATGTACTATGTATTACGAAGAAATGACATAATGTATATATACATTAAGACTGAGTTGTTATAGTTGGTATTAAAGAAAATGTTTAGCCAACCTTTGGAAACTAGGATAATAAAACCATAGTGATAACTCTAAGGACCTATCTAAGGATAAGTACAGGGATAAGGAAAAGTATAAGAAAATGTCTTGGAATTTTGGTAATGGATTGGGAGAGTGGTCTTCTAGAAATAAATCTCTATCTGGATAATACTGTTAGATGTGGTTCTAACACAAAAGTTCCGAGGAGTAGCAACTCTGAAAAGTTACCTTAGGCCTGGATTGAGTGTAACCTAGTATATGACAATAGGCCTTACTGCAGACCTAGTTTGACACTCTCAGGGGATATTCTTTGGGAATTCAAAAAATCTTCATGACAAATCATGATGGATTTAAAAATAAGTTTCATATGAATAAACGTTGATAAAACTAGGGTGTCATAGATTAAATATGGTGTCATGATTTAGAAATACTATAGTGTTTTTTCATGATTATGTGGTTCCTTAATATGATAAATGTCTCATAATCTATGATTTATTATTTTAGTAAATGGATAAAACCCAAATGAACTATTTTAATGAGGAATGTAATAAAAAATACAATGATGGACTCCATAAGAAACTGAATTTTATGGTAGATGGAGTGAAAAACATCATTGATATGACCACACAAAATTATAAATACATGAATCAAGATAAATTTATAAATGAATAAAAAATGGGAAAGGGTTTTCTTTAACCCTTTTAAAGGTAATGTACACCTTCTTTTAGTGGAACAACCAATCCACTAGTTGCTGAGAAATAGATCTATACCAACGAAAATATATTTTTTATTCTTTTTTTAGGACAAGAAAAGTTTTTTTGGGAACTTAACATTTGGAAGGTGAAAAGAAATTATCACACACCTTCCTTGGAAATTCTATTGTTTTTTTCTTGATCTAGGATCTTTTTTTTGAGGTTCAGGTTGAGACCCAGTTTAAATTTTTGAATTTTGGAAGTCATGTGTGAGTTTTTGGCCTATGCATAGTTTGGGTTCATGGTTTGGGAAATCTTGTGCCCCTACCTAGGGAACCATGAATCCTATTTTTGATTTCCAAATGTGACGAACACAAGTTTCACATAGTTTGGGAATCCATGTGGAAAACACGTGGTTATGTTATGTAACAAGTCATTGGAATTCAACGTGATTGGTTCATAGTTTGGTAACCATTCACCCATCTTCTGCTGGGTGACCCTCTTATCTTGTAGAGAGATCACGATTGGGACACAGTTTATCATACTATGAAACCAAACTATGTGATCATACTATATTTTTAAACTCATAAAGTTACAATTTATCCATCTATACTATTTATCCCTTAATCAGGACCCTCCGTGTTTGGTCATTTTTGGTGTACAAGAGGGTCTCCAAACCCCTTTCACTTTAATAATCCTACTCATTGGGTTATCCTCCTTCAAATATAATGTGAATTTTTATGGTTTTTTCCAATTTTTCTTCTTATTATTATCCTTATCTTATCACCCTTTTGAGATCTTTCCCTCTATTAGTGGAGTTTCCTCTCTTGGTTAAACCCTAGAATTTAGGATTGATGTTTAGTTGTTGTTTCTTTGGACATAAGGAATTAATATTATTCCTTGAGGCTTATTATTCATTCTCTAAGGGTATAATTGCATCAAAAATCCATTGAGATATGTGTTTCCATTATTTTTCTTTTATGATTCATTCCATTTATTATTGGGAATTTTTAAATAGTATACAAATATTTTTGCATGCATGTGGTGTGTTTTTTTGTATTTTTATGTTGATTCAGTGTTTTAATAAATTATTACCAGTAGTTTTAAAGAGGTTTATTTAATTATGTTATATAGTTATACACACAAGGTGTTTGTTAAAATGTTAATTTTTATTCTAAAATTAAATTGTTTGTTCTGAAAAGTTTTTTTCCATGGTCATGTTCTGACATCATTTTTAGATTTAAAATTTCTTGTTGATTGTGGGGATAGGTGAATTTAGTGTATAATGTTTAGATATAGTGTTCCATTAAAGTTATTATTTGAGTGATTTTATGACAAACTTGACTTGTTCCATTGGATGTGGTAAAATCCATGGGTTCATGATGTAACCCCATGGATAGGCACACAAATGATAATGGACTTGGATGAGTTTACCCAACTTAAAAACCTTGATTTCAGAAATATATATCCCTCCTCATTCTTTCCTTCTTCATACTCTTGATGTTTTAATAATGTTCCCTTTATTTCAAAATGAAATAAAAGTGGTTTCATTGTTTTATTTGATGTTATGGACCATATTGAACTTTGAGAAAGTTTAGCTTCTAAATGACATGAATGTATATTTGATATCTTTTGTTATTTAGTGTGTTTTCTTCTTTGTTATGAAATGGTGTTGGAAGTGGAATTGGATTTGAAACATACAATATCATTTTGGAATTTTAAACATAAAAGTGGTTCTTAATGTTATGCGGAAATGTTTTAGAGAATTTTTATAAAATATTGGATTTGATAGTGTCGAAGGCTCGATTAGCCCTTTATATTTTTTTTGGAAACAGATTGTGGTTTTGAAAGTACAAATACCATATATGAATCATAACATGTTTTGAGAAATGGTTTTAAGGGTCCTATGATGTGATGACCTAATTAGAACTTTTGAATTTCTTGTGAGATAGGAACCCCTATGTTGGATTTCCTTATATGGGTTATTGTGTGAGTGGTGTTGATGTTTGGGGTATGCAAGTACACTGAAAATAAGTAAGGTGAGTCACACATGTGAGGGACTCCATCTTTCACCACATACTATTACCCTGACTTTACTAGGTGACTTTTAGAGGTCCAAGTTAAGGTTGTTTGATGACCCCAATTAGATGGGTTGATACCCCCATTTACTTGATAGTGTTTTGTGGGATGTGCTAATGGATTGATCTATTTAGGGAAGCCAGTTGTTTATAGACTATGGAGATACAAAATACACTGATAGGCGATTCTGATCTAAGTACATACAGGGATCATTGTAGGGTTGATTAGGAAATTCCCATGGTTATTATCTACTTTTATTTTGTTTAATTTTCTACTTTATATTTGATAATAGTCTTGATAGTTTTTATTTTCTTGTTTATTCTCATCATAGTCTGGTATAGTCATGTTTTTCCCCTTCTTTGGGATTTGGTTTATGAAAATGGTAACCCTCTTTGAAAACTACTTGTGTGGTGCATAGTGTTTTAAAATGGAAAATTAGAGTTTTTATAAATGTGAAAAATATATCATCATATATGTATTTCATACTAGTGTTAATGGATTGTTGTTGGGAAAGGAAATGAATAGATTATGTGGTGGTTACCTACTACGATGTTATACTCACACCCTACATGTACAATTTTGTGTTTTTAGACCCAAGTTGTTTTTTATGTGTAGGTTTTTGGTTTCGGTTTCTCATATTGGAGTGGGATATTGTTGAGGATGGTAGTGGCTAGGAGGTCTCATGGAGTTCTTGTTGGTGGGGTCCGATTTTAGTTTTGTAATTTGTTTTGTTTTTGTTCAAGAGTTTTATCTAGATTAGTTTTTTATTTCCTGAGATTCAATTTTTTTAGTTCTTTAGTTTGTCCACTTTATTTATTTGACCCTAGTTTATTGGTCTAAATCATTCCCTTTGTAATTATTTTAATGAATGAAAATGGTTTCTAGCCCGTGGGGATCAGGACCACCCTTCGGTAGATGATGTAGACTGGGTTGGGTGTTGGGTATGATGGTATCCCGTCGTAGTTCATGAAAAAATATCATCAGGGGAGGACATTACTATTTGGGGTGTCTGGTTGTTGGAGATTAAGAATGTCAGGACTCGAGATGTAGGTAAAAGAAGAGTTTCATGAAATATTTCATGTTTTGATCCTCAACATTCCAGGGGTAGTCTGTGATTTGAGTCTTTTGTTTTTTTGTTTTGTATTGAGGGATAACAATAGAGGTGAGTGGATGTCATGTTGTGATTTTACATGGAGTAGTATCCCATGTGGATTTCAAGTGAGCATATCGAGGTCCTCTTAGTTCACTATAGGGAATTTAGCCTATACACACGATTTGAAACCATGGGTATAGCCCAAAAAACCATGGGTATAGGCTATACCAACAGTTTTTAGGAATTGTGGGCAATTGAGGCATTGGTATTCCCCTGAGATATACCCATAGTTTGAAGAACCTATACCTAAGGTTCATAAAACCACGGGTCCTCAGAGTTTGGGTATAGCATTGACCTATTCTCATGATTAAAAAATATTTTACCCACAATCTTAAAACCATCAGTTTATAATTAAAAAAATGCTTCTCGCGGGTATTTAACGCTCACCACCTCTAAAAAATCGATGATCTTTACCACTAAATCATTGATTATTATATGTACACACACACACACACTCTCATATATATTTTTATAAACCATGGGTATCGGTAAAAAATAGTGGAAATAAGTTCTCCAGCCCAATTTTATCCCACAAAATCATAGGGGAACCTATACACATGGTTCATTGTAAACTACCGGTTTAGGGTTCCCCAGAGTATTACCGCCCAAATTTTTCTCTTCTCACACTTACACAAGAGTCATTTTTCCATGACATAGTAAGAACTGTGGGTATAGGTTATAAAATATCACTTATACCCATGTTTTTTTAGGAAAACTCTAGGTATATGCATGATTTATAGTAGTGGTTGTTATTATGTACTTGGGGCATGACCCATTACCATGTCCTTGGGTTAGGCTTGACCACTAGTTCCTCATTCTGGTTGTTTGTCTTGGGTTATGTTTTTTTGTCTCAGTTTATGTGTGTGGTATTTTAAAATGTGAATGGATTTTTAAATGGTAATGATATTTTTCATGTTTTTTTAGATTAGTAAGAATGGGTTTCATTGTGAAAATGTTCTGGATTGAAGGTTTGGTAAATTATTGGGGTTTGATGATGAAATGGTAAGTGTTCTCCTAGACAGTCATTATAAAATTTCACATATTTGTGGGTGAGTATGTAAAGTTAATGTGGGAAATTGTGTGTGGATGATGTAATCATAAATGAATGGACACATATGTGATGGTTCATCGGATACCAATATTGAGTATTTGAAATCAATGTCTTGGCCTTATTTTTTCAAATTGATTTCAAAATAGGAAAATGATTTTAGAAGTTGGGTTTTCTTTTAATAGTGGGTTTCATTTGAGAAAATTGGGTTCTTATTTTGTGGAAATGGATTGTTGTTTTTTGATAGTGTCCTTTTGAAGAAGGCATTTTTGAAATTGGAATGAAATGGGGGTTTTTTGAAAAGATAATTTTGAGTTGTGTTTATGATTTATGGTGCATGAGATAGTTGTTTTTGATTGAGATGGTCTTTTGGTTATGAATTGGTTTGATGTTGATTTTTGGATTTTTGTTTCTCATGTTGAATAGAATATACTATATAGAGTTGTCCCAAAATTTTCTAGTGAGTCATGACCAGTTTCTGATTCTTCTTGGATAGTCTATCCTTCACGGTGATTAAGGTCCGTTAGAGGTAGTTAAGTTGTTTGAGGAAGCTGAGTGTGTCTTCAGATTATTGGGGACTACCCAAGCTATTAGTGTTTGTTATTTTTTGGGTTTTTTTATGGTATATATTTGTATTAATGGGAGTTGTTTGTCCCACTATCGATGAATGTCAAGATGTGTTGGGATGTTTTTAAGTCTATCTTTATCTTCTTGTTTAATCCTATGGAGATGAAGATGGTGAAAATAGAATATCTCATTAGTATTTAGAAAGTCCCTCAGATAGTGAAGGCCTTTGTTGACCGCCTCAGGGAGATGTTTTCCTTTTCATTAGAGTTAGTGTTTCATAATCTGTTGAAGGATTCTATTTTCATTGGGGGTATTCATCCAGAGATCAAGGTGTGAGTCCTCTCTTCCAAGGATATTTATTTTGATATGTTGGTGGATGAAGTGTTTTTAGATAATTTTTTTATTAGAGTTTAAGTTGGAAATATGGTATCTCTTGCCACTTATGACGGTTCCCCATCTGGAGAGAGGTGTGTGTTAGGGATTCTTATTCTTGAAATGTATCACACATTGGTTCTGGATTCTAGTTCGTCAAATTTTTCACTGGTATGAAACTGGTGTGGCCAATTTTTGAATTCAAATACATATTTGCATGATCTTATTAATACTTGTAATTATTGTGTCCATTTGGTTCATATGGAGAACTTTTTTAGGATATGTTTCATGAATAAGGAGTACTGAACAAAATATTTCAATTCTAGGCTATGTGGAAACAGATCCTTCAAACACCAGGGCTCAAACCATAGACCTCTGTGAAATGTTTTTCATGCAGTCATAAATTTATAAAGGATGTGGGGAAACCTTATCCTAGCTATGATCTCTTATTTTGATTTTTTATATTCGAATTTCCTTTATTTTAGTATCGTTGTTATTGTAATTTATTATTTTCATTGTAAATTTTGTGTTGGACTAGTTATTTTTTGATCCTAGAGGTAAATTTTATATGAATGAGGATCTTTAAAGGGTTATCCCTTATCAATTTTGTTTTAGTTCTCAGTTTCATTCATTTAGAGATATTTGTTCTTATATAAATTTGAGTTTTTCAGTTTTGTGTGAGTTCACTATTTTGATTGTGTTTCATTCATGTGTTTATCCACTTGTGTTTACAGTTTCTGTTTGTGTGGGATGATTCCAGTTTTGGTGGGAGTACTTCCTAGCTTGTGTAAAGAAGATTGATAAGTTCATGTTGTGAGTTACTGGTCTTCCTGGAGGTGTTAATTGATTTCTTGTTGTTGGGAGAAACTGTAGTATTCTCCTATTTCCCTTTATTCCTGGGGTTTATTTGCAATAAATTATGTGAGACATGTAATGTGAAGGGTCACCCTAAGGTTCATGGTATCTTTTTCGTTTGATTAGACATGTATTCAAGTTTTAGTTTTCATTTGACTGGGTGAATTTCTGGGGGTATAAAGGGTTTTTGGTGGGGATAATTTTCACACCATGACCTTTGATATTAATTTATTATGTTCTTTTCTTGATGTTGGATCCTTTTTAGAGGGTTGGGTTGATCCCTAGTTTAAAATTTTTAATATTGGAAGTCTTGGATGAATCTTTGTTCCTTTTATGGTATGGGATCATGTTTTTTTGGAAATCGTACACCCCAACCAAGGTAACCATGCGACCTATATTGGGTTTCTATTAGTGAGGTGAACTAGTTGTGCACGGTTTGGAAAACTGTATAGAAACCATGATGTTTGGTTCTATAACATGATAGAGCCATGCAACATAGTTAGCACATATTTTGGTAACCATGAAGCCAACCCATATGGTGTTCCCATATTTTTTAGTAGAGAACACACAATTGACACACAATTTATGAAACTGTGTGGCCAAACCATGCAATTGGCCCAAAATATTAAAATATTTAAATTCCAATTCATCCTTATCCTATTTTAATCCCTTAATCAATCCCCCCCCCTTAGTCATTTTAGCACATGAGAGGGTCTCCAAACCCCTCTCCCTTTTATCATCCTTCCCCTTGGGTGTTCCCCCTTTAAATCTAAGGTAATTTTCAGGGGTTTTGTCCAATTTTTTCCTCTTATTCTTCATTTTCTTCTTCTCTTCTATCCCTCTTGAGATATTAGCCTCTCTTTGTGGGGTTTTTGCTCTTGGTTAAACCCTATAAGATATTATTGTTGGTTGGTTGGTGTTTCTTTGGATTTAGGGTGTTCAAATTGTTCCTTGGGTCATGTTCTTCCTTCTCTAAGAGTTTCATTGCCTCCAAACTCCATTAAGTTAGTTGAATCTATTATTTTAATTTAATATTATTTCCATTAATGCTTGTGAATTTTTAAATAGTATAAAATTGTGTTTTTCATTCTTTTGGACTATTTTTTGAATTTTTATGGTGATTTGGTGTTGGAAAAACTAGTAGAAGTTGTTTTAAGAATGTTTATTTAATTATGTTACATTATTATTCACTAAAGTTGTTTGTTAAAATTCCAATTGTTCGTCTAAAATGAAATTGTGTCTTTTGAGATGTTTTTACCCTTTTTCCTATTATGATATCATTTTTATATTGTAAATTTTATGTTTGTGAAAATTGGTGACCTTTCTGCATAATGTTTACCAATGGATTTACTTTAAAGGTAGTATTTCGGAAATTTCATGAAACAATTGAATTGTTACATAGGATGTGGGAACATAAATGTGTTTCCAATGTTCACACATGCATGGTGACATAAATGATAATAGACTTGGATGGGTTTACTTAGCTCTGCATCCAATATTTCAGAAACACTAACCCCTCTTCCTTCTTTCCCTTTTCATACTCTCAATGCTTTACTAATGGTCTCTTTATTTCAATATAATACTAAAGTTGTTTCAAAATTATATTTGATGTTATGGACCATATGAAACTTTGAGGAAATAATATTTTCAAAATGTTACAAAATACCGTTTGACATCCTTGGTCATTTTGTGTGTTGTCATCTTGGTTTTGAAATTGTATTGGAAGTGGAATTGGATTTGGAACATAAAATTATTTTTTAATTTCTGAACGTAAAAGTTGTTCTTAATGTTGTATGGAAATTATTTAGATAATTTTTAATTTTTTTTTAAATTTATATAATTTAAGGCCCTATTTGCACTTTATATTTTTTTTGGAAATGAATTTTGGTTTTGAAAGTTCAAATTCCCCTTTGGAATATTAATAGGTTTTGAGAAATGGTTTCAAGGATCATATGATGTGAAAACCAGGTTAGAAGTTTTGAATGACTTGTGAGATGGGAACCCCTATAGAAGATTTATCTATATGGGTTATGGTCTGGGTGGTTTTGGAGTTTTGGGTAGGGAAGTGCAGTGGCGGAAAGTAAGGAGAGTCATGCATGTAATGACCTCCTCCTTTCACCACGTACTATTACCATGTGTTTTCTGGTAATATTTTAGAGCATTGAGTGATGGTTTCTTATTCGACCTGATAATATGGGTTGATACCCCCATGACTTGATAGGTCTTGGTGGGATGTTCCACTGAACTGGATTGTTTAACATGGCTAGTTGGTTATAGACTATGGAGTTGCACCATATACCTATAGGTGAGTCTATTCTGAGGACATCCAGGGATCACTCTCGGGTTTTATGGATATTCCCATGGTTACTATTTATATTTATTCTATTTATTTTTCTACTGCATGTTTGATATTATTCTTTAATGTTTTTATTTTCTTATTTATTTTTAGAATAGTTTGTTATATTCAGGTTTAGAATTTGATTTGGGATTTGGATTATGAAAATGGTAACCCTCTTTGAAAACTACTGATGTTTTGCGTTGTGTTTTATAAAGGAAATTCAGTGTTTTTTATTAATATGAAAAAACATATCTTTATATATGTATTTCAATCTAGTGTTAATGTAAATTCTTCAAGAAAGAATATGTATGGATTTTGTGGCGGTAACCTATTGAGCTGTTAAGCTCACACCCTACTTATACCATTCGGTATTGGTAGACCCAAGCAGTTTTATAGGTAAAGGATTATTGTCCAATTTCTCATCATTTAGAAGGATAGTCCTGAGGTTTGTGGTGACCAAGAGGTCACATAGAGATCATGTTGGCGTGGTACAATTTTAGTTTTTTTACATTGTTTTGTTTTTGTTAAGTAATTGATTCTATATTAGTTGTTTATTTATTGAGATTCAGTTATTTTTAGTTCTTTAAATTTTCTAGTTTATTTATTTGAACCCATTTTATTGTTATAAATTATTCCATTTATAATTATTTTGATTCCTGACACTCATTTCCATCCTGTAGAGATCAAGAACACCCTTTGGGCCATGCTGCAGACTGGGTCGGGGGTCGGGTCGGATGGAATTATGACCTAGTTCATGCCAAATGGTATCATAAAAATCTCTTTCTATTTGGTGTGACTATTAATTATAGATTAGGACTATTGGGACTCAATAGGTAGGTACGGGAATATCACCATGAACTCTTTCTTGTTTTTGATCATCATGTTTCTAGGGGTAATTCGTGATTTGAGACTTTCGTCTTTATTTTGAATTGAGGGATGACAATGGAGTCAATCCAATGTCATGTTACGATCTCACATAGAGTAGTGACCCATGTAGACTCTAAGTTCATAGTTCAAGGTCCTATTATTTGTTATTACTTAATTAGAGAATGGACCACTACCTTGTTCGCTGGTTCAGGCATCACCACTAGTTTCTCATTCTGATAGTATCTCATTGGTTATAATTTGTTTCAGTCTTAATTAATGTGTATGGGATTTTAAAATGAAAATGGGTTTTGAAATGGAAATGATTTAATTCACGTGTTTTTGAAATTAATAATAATGGATTTTATAGGAAAAATGTTTGGTATTGAAGGTTTGGTAAATTATCATGTTTTGATGATGAAATATTCAGCATGATCTAATGTAATCCTTATGAAAGTTCACATATGTGAGGGTGATTATTGAAACGTCATGTAGGAACTTTTGCATGAATGATGTAAGAAGCAATGTAAGGAAACATATTTTACAGTAAAAATGATACCATGGGTGAGTATTTTAAATTGATGGCTTGACCTTGTTTTTCTAATGTTATTTTCAAAGAGGAAAATGTGTTAGATTTTTTTTGCATTGAGAAGTATGTTTTGTTTTTGGAAAGTTGGATCTTGTTTTATGGAAATGGATTTCTATTTTTGGAAGGTGGACTTGGAAAACGTAATTTTGAAATTAAAATTAAATAATGGTTTTTGAAAAGAAAATTTAGAGTTTTGTTTATAATGCTTCATGCATGATCTACATGTTTTAGCTTGAGATGGTATTTTGGTTATAATTTGGTTGGATGATGATTTTTTGTTTTGTGTTTCTCATATTGATTAGAATAAACTTCCTAGAAAGGTCCCCAAATTTTCTAGTGATTAATGACCAATTTTTGATTATGTTTGGTTGTTGCCTATTCTTAATTGTGATCGTGGTCTGTTAGAGGAAAGGAAGTGGTTTTTGGAAGCTGATTGTGTCTTCATATTGTTGGGGACAAACAAATATATTAGAGTTTGTGAAGTTCTTTATTTCTTTGAGGGTCCAATGGGAGTTGTTTTCTCCACCATTGATGCATGTTGGGATGATATGAGAAGTTTTTTATTATGTATTTGTCCAATGGTATATACCCTAGGAGGTGGATATGAATAAATGGGAAGAGGTCATGAGTATTCAACAAGACCCACAGATGGTGAATGCCTATGTTGACCACTTCATGGAGCTAGTTTCTATTCTTTCAGAGTTAGTGTCATAGGATCTGTTGAAGGATTCTCTTTCCATTGGTTGTCTTCATCCAAAGATCCTGGATTCAGTCCTCTCCTACCACAGTTTTAATTTTGAGAAGTTGGTGGATGATTTGTTTTTTTTTCAGAGGTGGTTTCTTGAGTGCAAGTTGGAAATCCCGTATCTATTGTCACTTAAGAAGGTTCTCTATATGGCGAGAGGTTTGTACTATGGGGGCATGTTCCTGAAATTTCGCTTCTATTGGTTCTGGATTCTATATTTTCATACTGTTCACTGGTATGCCACCAGTGTGGTCAGTTAGGATATTAAAATCCATCTTTTTGTGATCCTATGAATACTTATCCTCATTGTGTCTATTTGGATCATATGGTGAATTTTTTTAGGAAGCATTACATTTAGAAGAAGTCTTGATCATATGATTTCTATTCTTGGATACAAGGTGACAGATGCTATAGACTCTAGGGCTCCATCCATAGGCCTTAGAGAGACAGTTTTCACATATTCAAGAATAGACAAATGTTGTGGGGGTATCCTCAACCTAGATCTGGTATCCTTTGTTGAGGTGAAGATATTTGAGGTTCCCTTTTTATTATAGTTGTTGTTGTATGTTCATCATTATATTGTAAATGTGTGATTAACTTCTTATTTTGTGATATGAGTGGTTATATTTATCTGAATGGTGATCTTTAAAGGGTTTGACCTTCACAAATATGTTTTAGTTCCTTGTTTTGTTCATTTTTATATATTCATTATTATGGAAATTGGTAGTTGTCATTTGTGTTTGAGTTCACTGTTTGGTTTGTGTTTTATTCATGGATTTATCCCCTTCTGTTGGTTGTTTTTGTTCATGAGGAAAGTTTCTGTTTTCAATTCTAGAATTTTCCAGCTTGTGCAAATAATATGGATAAGTTTGTGTTGTGAGTTCCTAGTCCTCTTGGAGGTCTTAGTTGAGCTCTCATCATGGGGTGAACTCAATCATATTCTCCAATTTCATTAAATGTTGTGTGTTTCTTTAGAATTGGATGGATGTGACTTTCAAAGTGAATGTTCACCCTAAGGATCATGATTTCCTTCGGGTTTGATCAGGAATGGATTTGAGTTTTGTTTAGATTTCGATAGGGTGTCATTTTAGGGGAATAAACTATTTATGGTAGGATGAATTATCACAACCAGACCTTTAAAATTCCATTATTTTGTTAATTTCTTGACCTTAGATCTTTTTATCAAGGTTTGGGTTGAGTCTCAAGTTAAATTTTTTAATTTTGGAAGTCTGAGGTGAGTTTTAGTCATATAGACGGGTTAAGTGCAAGGTCTGGGAAATAGTGTGCCCATGCCTAGGTAACAGTGCAACCTATGTTGGGTGTCCAATAGTGAGGTTCACGGGTTGCACACAGTTTTATGAAACCATGAGAAAACTATGTTGTTTGGTTCTATAACTGGACATAGGCAATCAACATGGTAGACATTTGATTTGGTAATCATGCACCTATCCCGTGTAGGGTGACCCACATTTTTAGTAGAGGGTGCATTGTTGGAACACAGTCTATCAAACCATCTAACTAGCCCAGATTTTTAAAATCACAAAATTCCAATTTAGCCATATACTATTTTTATCACAAAATCATGTCCTTTCCCTCCTTGGTCATTTTTGTCACATGAGAGGGTCTCTAAACCCCTCTACCTCTAAACTTTCTCCCCCTTTGGTGCTCCTCCTTTGAATCTGAGGGGCATTTTTAAATTTTTTGTCACATTTTCTCCTCCTCTTTTTCTCTTCTCCCCCTCTTGAGAAACTGGCTTCTCTTAGTGGGGTTTTCTCCCTTAGACAAACCATATAAGCTAGGGTTTATGTTTGATAAGTGTGTCTTTGAATCTAGGGTGTTCATACTTCGCTGAGAGTTTTTTTTCATGTTCACTACATTTAGGTAAGTGTTTCAATTATTTTCCTTTCCAATTAATTACATTGAAACTATTGAATTATTAAAATAGTATAAAAATGTGTCTTTCAAGCTTGTGGTGTCTTTTTTTGGATTTTTATGGTGATTTTTTGTTGGAAAAAATTAGTGGAAGTTGTTTTAAAGAGTTTTATTATATTATTTTATATAGTTATGAACACAAGGTGTTTGATAAAATGTTATGTTTTCTTCGAAAATGAAATTTTGTATTTTGTGAAGTGTTTAGCCATGGTCATGTTATAATATCATTGTTAGATGTAAAAGTTGATGTTTATTGTGTAAATTGGTCACTTTTGAGTGTAATGTTAACATGTGGAGTTCCATTAAAGGTATTCTCTAGGTGAAATCAGGAAACATTTGACTTAGGCCATAAGATTTGGGCACATCCATGTGTTCCTAATGTGAAGCTAATGATGAGTCACCCATGAGAGGGCCTCCTCATTTCACCACATACAATTACAAAGGGTTTCTTGGGTGACATTTAGAAGGTCAAGTGAAGGTTGATTGCTGACCCTAATTAGACTAGTTGATACCCCCTTAACTTGATATGGTTTGGTGTGATGTTCCAATGGATTGTTCTATTTTAGGCAGCCATTTGGTTATATGATATAGAGATGCACCATATCCCAAAAGGCGATTCTGATCTGAGTATGTCAAGGGATCACTTCAGGGATGTTTCGGAAATGACCATGGTTAATATCAGTATCTATTATGTTTATTTTTCTGCAATATTTTGGATATTATTCTTTCTAGTTTTTATTTTCTTGTTCATTTTTTTCATAGTTTTTCATAGTCATGTTGGAAATTTTGTTTCGGATTTTGTTTATGAAAATTGTAACCGTCTTTGAGAACTAGTGATGCAGTGAATAGTGTTTTAAAATAAAAATGTAGTATTGTTTAATAAAATGACAAAACAATATCTTAATATATGTATTTCAAACTAGTTTTAATGGACTATTTTTTGGAATGGAAAGGTATGGATTCTGTGGTGGTTACTTACTAAGTTGTTATGGTCACACTCTATTTATACCATTTGGTGTCGATAGACACAAACTATTTTGCAGGTGTATGTTTCTAGTTCAGTTTCTCATCTTGGAGTGGGATAGTCTTGAGTTTGTTGGTGACTAGGAGGTCATGTGGAGATCTTGTGTAACACCCCAGGTAAATAAAGAATATGACATCTTTATATTTATCCATATTTGTGAATAAAATATCAATATTACTTTAAAGGGGATGCTATGCTCGATGGAATACCCAACACGCAACAACGAGTTTCTTGGGAATCTTACATTGCACTCTAATAATAAAATAATATTATATTACATTGTAGTTAACGCCTAGCCGTTGTAATGGCAATATTGAACAGAAATAACTACAAAATAATTATATATGTTTGTCAAATATTTTTACTCTTTACAATAAATATTAGAGGATTAAAAATGAAAATGAATCCAGTTTTTAAGCGAAAACATTCTAATATTATTTTAAAGGTCGATTAACCGCCTTTTGATAGCGAACCCCTTTTAAATCCACTTTTTGCAAATTTTATAAGCTCTATTTTTCAAAATAAACATATTATTTATGATTGGGACAATGAAATTTACCTTTGGTTAATTTTGGGTATTTTTCTGACAATGTTCATTTTTCAATGAATAGTGAAAAATACTGCATTTTACATCAAAACTGCTTTTTCATATAATTTAATTATATGGTTATATTATCTTTTTAATTTTTTTTAAAGTTTAATTAGAATATATTTTTACCATGTAATTCAATAATGTTCATTGAGATTAATTTCACTTTGGAATTAGCCATAAACAAGTGCCAAACTATTCATAAGTATTGTTCTAAAAAAACCCGCTATTTGTTTTGACAACGGGAAGTTTTTTTTAAATTAACTGTTGGAATTTATGTGTTTGGAATTTGGTAAAATGAATTACATATTTGGAATCAGAAGGTCCAAATTATGTAATTAAGACGCTTTTGTTTTTGGACATTATAAATAGTAACGACGGTAATTATCTTTAATTATTTTGATTAATGAGTAATCGAGTAGTTAAAGATAATAAGATAATATCATAATAATAAAAAAATGACCTCAAAATGTGTCCTAAGGAAACTGGTTGTTTCATGGCCGACCATGGGATGCATTGTGCCAAACTTGGGGGCCCCATGAAATCACTTTTGTGAGAAAGTGATTTTTATCTATTTATTTTTTTTTAAATGTTAAATGTGACAAAGAATGTATCACCTATGTAAAATATTTTTAATTTTGTCTACATAAATGATATTTTGAACTATAAATATTAATTGGAAAGCTAAAATGATTTCCAACATCATAGTATTTTTTTATAATTTTTAGACATTAATTAAATTAAATTATTTATGACATCATGATGATGCAGCGATGACCTCATTATTTAACGATTTAAATAAAATGGAATGATAATGTAAAATCTAAGACCTACACATGTCCAAAACCTATTGGATGGGTGGATTTCTAACCCTCATCACCTTATCCTCGAAACACATCAATGTGGGACCATTAAAACCCGAAACTATTTTGGAAATAATATTACATTTTATACCTTTCCAAGAGTGACCCTCCTCTCCTTTATAAAAGGCCCCCACCTCTACCTCCTTACCCACACTTCAAAAGACTTTGGCTCGTCCAAACCCTACCCATTTTGTCTCTCAACATCCCTCTCTAACTCCTTTAAGCCTCACTTTGGGAAGAATCCTTTCCAAGGAAGCCTTTGAGCTGAAATCAAAGGAAGTTACCTGATTTTAAGGTAATGTCTTCACTTAAGTACTTTTGTTTTATTTTACTTCTCCAACCCCCTAAACTCTTTTTATTCTTTTATTTTGTAACAAATACAGTATATTAAATATACTATTATTCTTTTATAAGATGGATTCGAGCTACACTTACATACACCTACATCTAATGGTTAAAGAACATACTGTTTCCGTGGATAGCGAATTTCTGCCTCCCGAAACGATGATTGTTGAACATTCTTCTAACACCTTCAAAGGCGGCCATTAAGATGACACTATATTTATATATGATATCTAATATGTTTAGTTTTTACTTAAGCTTCTGTATTTTTCATTTATGGCATACCTTTATGGTTTCCGTTGTGGGTAAACGCGATATCTTCATTTAAGGAAGTGCGGACTACCGCCCCCTCAAAGTGATTTGATTCGTTAATACCATATGTGGTACGTATAAAGGATATATTTAATGATATTATATATGATTCCATAATGGAAATAAAATACTATTATGTATCATTATGGTTTAATTACATTACATATGAAATAGAAATGGAAGTAGCGTTCATGCGTACGTAAGGCTTACCGTCTCCAAGAACGGTGAATTTCATTTATTAACTCTAAATGTTATGTAATATTATAAATACATGAATATATTGGTTATATATGATATATATGATATCTAAATTATTAATACAATTCTGGATATAATGAACATTTTGCCACGTGAACAACATGTAATTGTAAGAAGTCCACTTTCGACTTAAGAACCAAATATCGGAAAACAAATATTATTAACTTAAATGATTACATAATGTTTATGACATGGTAATAAGTGATATAAAAGAAATAAGGAACTTAAAAAATTTCTTAAGGAAGTATAAATTAACTCAAGTTTATTATTCAGGAGATTAAAGAACGATCGAGTCAGGTCGGACCCGAGGTAAGGGATCCTACTCCTCTCTTTCTTTTCAAGTACAATCTTTTATGTCATTCCTTTTAAATCTCATCTTTCATGTTATTGGGATTTTCTTCTATATTAATCTTACTGTAATTTTTATGTTCAATTTATGAGAGACCCTATTCTTTCTTATCAATCCATTTTGGATGTTTTGAGTGGCGTCGTTAGGCTGCCGAATTTTCGTAAGAGATATAACCTCTCTCTTTCTTTTTAAGTACTCTCCTTTATGTCACTTCTTTTAAGCTCCTCTTTGTTATGATGGGGGATGTTATTTTATATTACTATCACTGTAAATTATATTGTAATATGATGAGATACCCTATTTTCTCTCATCAATCCATTTTGGAAGTTTTAAGTGGCGCCGTTAAGCTGCCCAGTTTTCGTAAGGGATTTTTCATCTCACTTTTATTCCCATGAGATTTATGCTACATTTTCAACAATTTCCATTGAGTGGTGTATGTACTGTCCATTATTATACACTTTGTGTAGTATAATTTCATTTATGTGTATTCACATATTCATTGTATAACCCTTCTTCCATGGGGTGTACGTTTCGAAAGTTACCCAACTCGGTAAGGGGACCTTTCACCCTCCTATTTTTAAAAGACTTCTTTTGTTATGTCTTTTAATTCACATACTATTATGTTGGTATATGTTATTTATATCCATATTGATGTAAATTTTATGTCCAAGTGATGAGATGCCCTTTTTATCTATCATCAACTCATTTTTTGAATTTCGAAGTGATGCCGTTAGGCTGTCGAATTTTACCAAGGGAACTTTTTAACCCAATTTCGATTTATTTGGGTTCAACATGTAGTTATTGAATATGTCATCATTTGAATATGTGTGAGTTACCTTTTATTGTTTTACACTTAATATCCACTTATATTGGGTGTATTTATATTTTTCACACATAATTTTGAGATTGAATTATCCTTAATTTAAGGAAACCTTCTTTATAAGGGAATTCATCACATTTGACATTTCTACTGAGACTTCATTGTTATTATGCACCAATTCACTTTTATATGGTGTATATAATGTCCTTTGAAATATTATATCATGAATAAATTTATTCTAATGATATTATAATGTTCTGACTAAATGTTATTCCTCAATTATTGTATTCAAGTGTCTCTAATTTTGGTAGAACCCCTTTAACCAAAATATCGCTTTAAATGTTTTTATAATTTTTTATTATTAATATCCTTGTTTTCAAAGTGGTTTTAAGGAATTATTTTTATGGATATTAATGGTTTAAAATTTTAAAAGCTTCAAGGTGGTATGGGACACTTTGATTCAAAAATCTCTTTATTAAATGTTTTAAATGGTTTTGGAAAAGGTTTCTTTTTGAATGGATTCATTATCTCAATATCCTAAAATGTTATATTGTGATTGAAATGTGGAAATGTTATGTTTACTTTATGAATGTTTTATTTGATACGTTTATGTTATGGTTCTTGGGAATTGTTATGAAAACGGGTGGTTCCGTGATAAACTAAGGGCCAGTGAGCCCAATATATCTCTCCAATGCATTGGGTAACGCGAAGGAGTGAAACGTTAAGGTTTCTCCAAAGAGATTTAGGGAATATATTGTGGTTTGTATTCCAAACGTAACCAAGAGGGTTACTCCCTACGTAAGAATTTTATGAATGCCTCAAGATACCTTTATGTCTTATGATTTCTATTATTTATTCATGATTTGATATGCCTATGTTTTATGGGTAAAGTATGATTTCATTCTAATGTATATATGAACTCATGTTTCCTTTCAATATCTTTATAACTCTTACTGAGCTTTTTATGCTCATCCCATTTTTTTGAATTTTTTTCACAGATCAAGGGAAAGGTACATGATGTGATGATAGTTTCAAGGATGTGTCAAGAAAGAATCCGTGTTTTATTTTAAATATTTTTTCATTGATGGGAAGAATGAATATTGTGTTTTATGTAACCACTTTGTTTAAATGTGGAATGTAATGAAAGTTTCATGATCTAATTCTCTAAAACTCTAATCCTGAAAAGATCCTCAATGTGTAATCTTGTACTAACTCAATATTAAGTAAGGTTTAAGGCTGGGGCCTTATAGTTGGTATCAAAGGTCGGTTTAGATAACTTTAGAGGTTAGGGTATTCTCTAAGCATACGTGACAGTACCATGATGGATAGGATTTCAGAAAGAGTCCTAGTTTTAGATAAAGTGAATGAGTAAGTATATCTTTGTGTTTATCTTCTTCATTAGTATATGATGGTTTTGTTGATATACTCACACTGACCTTTTTCGTTTTAGTAAATGGCTGGATCTAGCAGGCACCAAAGTAACATTGGATGTGAAGGAAACTGTGACAGTTTTTTGAGCAAGCAACTGAATGATATGGGGGCTGCAATGAGAACTCTTGTGATTATCCTCAACCAACTATCTGGAGTCATGATTGACCACCTAAACCTTGGTGATTTCTCTAAGGCATCATATATGCGAGAAACAAGTCCCTACAGAACTACAAGTGATAATCATAAAGGTAAGTGTGTTCAAAAACCTATGTGTCAAAGATGTGGAAAGAAACACCTAGGAAAATGTTTCAAAGGGACAGAAATATGATATATATGTGGAAATGAAGGTCATAAAGCATGAACCTGCCATAGAAAAAGGAAGCATCCAGTTGACTCGAGGACAGGGAAAGAAGTTCTTTCTGAGAGATCAATTGAATGTTTTAAATGTGGGGTGCATGGTCATTATGAAAACACATGTCCTATGAAGAATTTTCGGGAATGGGATGACCAAGATCGTACAAATATTTTTTACCAATACCTAATTCCATTCCGATTGAGGATGAAGAAGCTGACAATGACCAATCAAAGGTATGGATTATTTCATAACTTTTGTTTTCCTATTTTGGAATATTAGGATATGATTCATGATTTTGTTTTTAGGAAAGAAGTATTTCAGAATAAGTTGGAAAGGAATGGTTAATGGATCATGAAGAATGTTGAGTGAGTAAGAAGTCAACATATAAGGGCTTCAAGATTTATGGTGAAATTCTTAATAGTATTAAGTCTCTTTTGATTATGGGGTTACATTAGAATACTTTTTATAGTATGTGTAACCCTGATGTTTAACATATGAAAATTTTATTCAAGGAATAATTATCTATTCTTCCGTGGACATAGTTATAAAGAACCATTTGGGTTTATATGATCCTTACTTTTGAGGTAATTATGGGTTACTATATGTTATGATGGAAGTGAAAGGCATGAGATAAAATTGAGGTTAAATTATGTTATGGTTATTTTTGATGATTTTATCTCTTTTTGGGGAATGATTTGAGAATTATATAGTTTTGGAAAAAGGACAACACGCAGACTGTGTGACAACCCATCGCGTTGGACAAAGCTGCGGGAATCGAACCCACAACCAAAGTGCAACTGGTATTTATCGCCTACCACTGGACTACGTGAGGTCCCATGTTAGTTTAACTAATTCTTTTTAGTTATATGATCTTATGAATCTAGAATGAGATGATTTTGGGTTATCTATGGAAATTATTAACCTATCATGTAGGATATGTGATTAGGTTAATTACTTTTCAATACGATACTTTAGGAGCAACTGATGTTGTTTGGAGATAAATGTTACGATTTAACTTGGAAGACTATGTGACTAAATCCTTCAAATATTTGGGTTTCATCCTTAGTTTGGTTTACTTTGAAGAATTTTATGGACTAATTGTTTATCGAATGGTCCTCGTTGAACTTTGGGTTTTTTTGGACAAATTTTAGAGATTTAGCATAGATTTTCTTTTTATAAAGGGTTATCCTTTTCTGGATTATCTGATCTTGTACTAACCTTTTTGGTTTTGGTTTTGGTTAAAGTCTAAAGGCATGGGAAGTATATAGTTCTCTTTTGTGGATTAGGTGATTCCCTAGAAGTTGATTATAGTACTCCTAATGTGAACAAGTCTTCCTAAATACTCGTCTTTTGGAGAAAATATGAGTTTGTGTAAGAAATATAATAAAATTTGAAAGTCCACATGATACGTGATTATGTTTCCATATGAATAAATTACTCAATAAAAAGTAACTTAAAATAAAAATTTAGTCTAATAACTTTTCCTACTGGGGAATCGAATACCGTTTAACCCATCACAAGTTTGTGATTTTCTTGTGGTTAACTTTCTCATAAACATGTTTTCTATCACTCTCCATCAGAATATGACCCATTGTTTTTTCCTTCATGTCCATATTTTCATACCTAGAATCCTAGTATGGGTTAAATCGGGTGACCTTTGTACTTAGCTTTCTTTATTTTAAAGTGATTGTTTTACCGACTCTTGTTCCGATGTGGGACTTTCAATGATGTTTCCAAGCCCAATTTTATAATTGTGAGGACGCAATTCCCAAAAGGGGGAAGGATGTAACACCCCAGGAAATAAAGAATATGACATCTTTATATTTATCCATATTTGTGAATAAAATATTAATATTACTTTAAAGGGGATGCTATGCTCGTTGGCGTACCCAACACGCAACAACGATTTTCTTGGGAATCTTACATTGCACTCTAATAATAAAATAATATTATTTTAAATGGTAGTTAACGCCTAGCCGTTGTAATGGTGGGAATGAATAGAACTAACTACAAAATAATTATATATGTTTTTCAAATATTTTTACTCTTTTCAATAAATTTTAGAGAATTAAAAATGCAAATGAATCCAGTTTTTAAGTGAAAACATTCTAATATTCTTTAAAAGGTCGATTAACTGCCTTTTGATGGTGAACCCCTTTTAAATCCACTTTTTGAAAATTTCCTAATATCTATTTTTCAAAATAAACATATTATTTATGATTTGGACATTGAAATTTACCTTGGGTTAATTTTTGGTATTTTTCTCACAATGTTCATTTTTCAATGAATAGTGAAAAATACCGCATTTTACATCAAAACTTCTTTTTCATATAATTTATTTATATGGTTATATTATCTTTTTAATTTGTTTTAAAGTGTAATTAGAATATATTTTTACCATTTAATTCAATGATGGTCATTGAGATTAATTTCACTTTGGAATTAGGCATAAATAAGTGCCAAAAGTTTCATAAATATTGTTTCTAAAAAAACCCGCTATTTGTTTTGACAACATGAAGTTTTCTTTAAATTAATTATTGCAATTTAAGTGTTTGGAATTTGGTAAAATTAATTACATATTTGTAATCAGAAGGTACAAATTATGTAATTAAGACTCTTTTGTTTTTGGACATTATGAATAGTAACGACGGTAATTATCTTTAATTGTTTTGATTAATGAGTAATCGGGTAGTTAAAGATAATAAGATAATATAATAATAATAAACAAATGACCACAAAATGTGTCCTAAGGCTACTGGTTGTCTCATGGCCGACCATGGGATGCCTTGTTCCAAACTTGGGGGCCCCATGGAATCACTTTTGTGAGAAAGTGACTTTTTATCTATTTATTTTAAAAAAAATGTTAAATGTGAAAAAGAATGTCTCACCTATGTAAAATATTTTTAATTTTGTCTACATAAATTATATTTTGAACTATAAATTTTCCTTGGAAAGATAAAAATATTTCCTACATCATAGTATTTTTTTTATAATTTTTAGGCCTTAAATAAAATAAATTATTTATGACATCATGATGATGCAGCGATGACCTCATTATTTAACGATTTAAATAAAATGGAAAGATAATTTAAAATCTAAGACCAACACAGGTCCAAAACCTATTGGATGTGGGTATTTTGAACCCTTATCACCTTATCCTAGAAACACATCAATGTGGGACCATTAAAATCCGAACTCTTTTGGAAATAATATTACATTTTATACCTTTCCAAAAGTGCCCCTCCTCTCCTCTTATAAAAGGCCCCCGCCTCTACCTCCATACCCACACTTCCAAATCCTTTGTCTCGGCCAAAAACTACCTATTTTGTCTTTACACATACCTCTATAACTCCTTGAAGCCTCACTTTGGGAAGAATCCTTTCCAAGGAAGCCTTTGAGCTCAAATCAAAAGGAAGTTACCCGATTTTAAGGTAATGTCTTCACTTGAGTCCTTTTGTTTTATTTTACTTCTCCATCCCCCTAAACTCTTTTTATTATTTTCTTTTATAACAACTCCATTATATTAAATATACTAGGATTTTGGTATAATAAGGATTCGAGCTAAACTTACACACACCTACGTCTAATGGTTAAAGAACATACGGTTTCCGTGGATGGTGAATTTCTGCCTCCCGAAACGATGATTGTTCAACATTATTCTAACACCTTCAATGGTGGACATTAAGATTAAACTATATTTATATATGATATCGAATATGTTTATTTTTTACTTAAGCTTCTGTATTTTTCATTTATGGCATACCTTTATGGTTTCCATTATGGGTAAACGCGATATCTCTATTTAAGGAAGTGCGGACTACCGCCCCCTCAAAGTGATTTGATTCGTTAATACCAATGTGGTATGTATAAAGGATATATTTAATGATATTATATATGATACCATACTGTAATTAAAATACTATTATTTATCATTATGTTTTAATTCCATTAAATATGAAATAGAAATGGAAGTAGCGTTCATGCGTACGTACGGCTTACCGTCTCTATGAACAGTGCATTTCATTTCTTAACTCTAAATGTTATGTAATATTATAAATACATGAGTATACTGGATATATATGATATATATGATATCTAAATCATGAATACAATTCTGTATATAATGAACATTTGGCCACACAAACAACATGTAATTGTAAGAAGTCCACTTTCGACTTAAGAACCAAATATCGGCAAAACAAATATTATTAACTTAAATGATTACATAATGTTTATGACATGGTAATAAGTGATATAAAAGGAATAATGAACTTGATAAAGGTTCATAAGGAAGTATAAATTAACTCAAGTTTATTATTCAGGAGATTAAAGAATGGTCGAGTCAAGTCGGACCCGAGGTAAGGGATCCTACTCATCTCTTTCTTTTTAAGTACAATCTTTTATGTCATTCCTTTTAAATCTCATCTTCCTTGTTATTGGGATGTTATTATATATTACTCTTAATTTAATTTTTATGTTAAAATGATGAGAGACCATATTCTCTCTCATCAATCCATTTTGGAAGTTTTGAGTGGCGCCGTTAGGCTGCCAAATTTTCGAAAGAGATATAACCTCTCTCTTTCTTTTTAAGTACTCTCCTTTATGTCACTTCTTTTAAGAACCTATTTGTTATGATGCGAGATGTTCTTTTATATTACTCTCGTTGTAAATTCTATGGTAATATGATGAGATACCCTATTTACTCTCATCAATCCATTTTGCAAGTTTTATGTGGCGTCGTTAGGCTGCCGAGTTTTCGTAAGGGATTTTTCAACTCACTTTTATTCACATGAGATTTATGCTACATTTTCCACAATTTCCTTTGAGTGTTGTATGTACTTCCCATTATTATACAATTTGTGTAGTATAATTTCATTTATGGTTATTAACATCTTCATTGTATGACCCTTCTTCCACGGGGTGTACATTTCGAAAGTTACCCAACTCGGTAAGGGGACCTTTCACCCTCCTCTTTTAAAAAGACTTCTTTTGTTATGTCTTTTAATTCACATACTATTATGTTGGTATATGTTCATTTATATCCTTATTGATGTAAATTTTTTGTCCATGTGATGAGATGCCCTTTTTATCTCTCATCAACTCATTTTCTGAATTTTGAAGTGATGCCATTAGGCTATCGAATTTTACCAAGGGAACTTTTTAACCCAATTTAGATTTCTTTGGGTTCAACATGTAGTTATTGAATATGTCATATTTTGAATATCTGTGAATGATCTTTTATTGTTTTACACATAATATCCACTTAAATTGGGTGTATTTATATTTGTCACGCCTAATTTTGAGATTGAATTATCCTTAATTTAAGGATACCTTCTTTATAAGGGAATTCATCACATTTGACATTTATACTGAGACTTCATTGTTGTTATTCACCAGTTCACTCTTATATGGTTTATACACTATCCTTTAGAATATTATATCATGAATCCATTTATTCTCATGATATTATAATGTTCTGACTAAATGTTATTCCTCAATTATTGTATTCAAGTGTCTCTAATTTTGGTAGAACCCCTTTAACCAAAATATCGCTTTAAATGTTTTAATTATTTGTTCTTATTAATATCCATGTTTTCAAAGTGGTTTTAAGGATTTATTTATATGGATACTAATGATTTAAAATTTTAAAAGCTTCAAGGTGGTATGGGACACTTTGATTCAAAAATATCTTTATTAAATGTTTTAAATGGTTTTAGAAATGGTTTATTTTTGAATGGATTCATTATTTCAATATCCTAAAATGTTATATTGTGATTGAAATGTGGAAATGTTATGTTTAATTTATGCATGTTTTATGTCATACGTTTATGTTATGGTTCTTGGGAATTGTTATGAAAACGGGTGGTTCCATGATAAACTAAGGGTGGGTGAGCCCGATATAGCTCTCCAATGCATTGGGTAACACGACGGAGTGAAATGTTAAGGTTTCTACGAAGAGATTTAGGGAATATACTGTGGTGGGTTTTCCAAACGTAACCAAGAGGGTTACTCCCTACGTAAGAATGTCATGAATGCCTTAAGATACCTTTTATGTCTTATGATTTCTATGATTTATTCATGATTTGATGTGCATATGTTTTATGGGTAAAGTATGATTCATTCTAATGTATATTTGAACTCATGTTTCCTTTCCATATTTTTGTAACTCTTACTGAGCTTTTTATGCTCATCCCATGTTTCTGAAATGTTTTTCACAGGTCAAGGGAAAGGTACATGATGTGATGATAGTGTCAAAGATGTGTCAAGAAAGAATCCGTGTTTTATTTTAAATTTGTTTCTGTTGATGGGAAGAATGAATATTGTCTTTTATATAACCACTTTGTTTAAATGTGGAATGTAATGCAAGTTTCATGATCTAATTCTCTAAAACTCTAAACCTGAAAAGATCCTCAATGTGTAATCTTGTAATAACCCAATATTAAGTAAGGTTTACGGCTGTGGCCTTATAGTTGGTATCAAAGGTCGGTTTAGATAACTTTAGAGGTTAGGGTATTCTCTAAGCATAAGTGACAGTACCATATGGAGAGGATTTCAGAAATATTCATTGTTTTAGATAAAGTGAATGAGTAAGTATATCTTGGTGTTTATCTTCCTCATTAGTATATGATGGTTTTGTTGATATACTCACACTGACCTTTTTGGTTTTAGTAAATGGCTGGATCTAGGAGGCACCAAAGTAACAGTGGATGTGAAGGAAACTGTGACAGTTTTTTGAGCAAGCAATTGAATGATATGGGAGCTGCAATGAGAACTCTTGTGATTATCCTCAACCAACTATCTGGAGTCATGATTGACCACCTAAATCTTGGTGATTTCTCTAAGGCATCATATATGCGAGAAACAAGTCCCTATAGAACTACAGGTGATAATCATAAAGGTAAGTGTGTTCAAAAACCTATGTGTCAAAGATGTGTAAAGAAACACCAAGGAAAATGTTTCAAAAGGACAGAAATATGCTATAGATGTGGAAATAAAGGTCAAAAAGAAAGAACCAGCCATGGAAAAAGGAAGCATCCAGTTGACTCGAGGAAAGGGAAAGAAGTTCTTTCTGAGGGATCAATTGAATGTTTTAAATGTGGGGTTCATGGTCATTATGCAAACACATGTCCTATGAAGAATTTTCATGAATGGGATCACCAAGATCGTACAAATATTTGTTTACCAATAACTAATGCCGTTCCGATTGAGGATGAAGAAGCTGACAATGACCAATCAAAGGTATGGATTATTTCAGTACTTTTGTTTTCCTATTTTGGAATATTAGGATATGATTCATGATTTTTTTTGTAGGAAAGAAGTATTTCAGAATAAGTTGGAAATGAATGGTTAAAGGATCATGAATAATGTTGAGTGAGTAAGAAGTCAACATATAAGGGCTTCAAGAGTTATGGTGAAATTCTTAAGTGTATTAAGTCTCTTTTGATGATGGGGTTACATTAGAGGACTTTTTATAGTATGTGTAACTCTGATGTTTAACATATGAAAATTTTATTCAAAGAATAATTATCAGTTCTTTTGTGGACATAGTTATAAAGAACCATTTGGGTTTATATGATCCTTACTTTTGAAGTAATTATGGGTTACTATATGTTATGATGGAAGTGAAAGGCATGAGATAAAATTGAGGTTAAATTATGTTATGGTTATTTTTGATGATTCTATCTCTTTGTAGGGAATGATTTGAGAATTATATATTTTTGGGAAAAAGGACAACACGCAGACTGTGTGACAACCCGTCGCGTTGGACAAAGCTGCAGGAATCGAACCCACAATCAAAGTGCAACTGGTATTTATCGCCTACCACTGGACTACGTGAGGTCCCTGGTTATTTTAACTAATTATTTTTAGTTAGATGATCTTATGAATCTAGAATGAGCTGAATTTGGGTTATCTATGGAAATTATTGACCTATCATGGAGGATATGTGATTAGGTTAATTACTTTTCAATACGAGACTTTAGGAGCAACTGATGTTGTTTGGAGACAAATGTTATGATTTAACCTGGAAGACTATGTGACTAAATCCTTCAAATATTTGGTATTCAACATTATTTTGGTTTACATTGAATAATTTTATGGAAAAGTTGTTTATCGAATGGTTCTCGTTGAACTTTGTGTTTTTTTGGACAAATTTTGGAGATTAAGCATAGATTTTCTTTTTATAAAGGGTTATCCTTTTCTGGATTATCTGATCTTGTACTATCCTTTTTGGTTTTGGTTTTTGTTAAATTATAAAGACATGGGAAGTATATAGTTCTCTTTTTTGGATTAGGCGATTCTCTATAAGTTGATTATAGTACTCCTAATGTGAACAAGTCTTCCTAAATACTCACCTTTTGGAGAAAATATGAGTTTGTGTAAGGAATCTAATAAAAGTTGAAAGTCAACATGATAAGTGATTATGTTTCCTCATGAATAAATTCCTCAATAAAAAGTAACTTAAAACAAAAATGTTGTCTATTATCTTTTCCTACTGGGGAATCGAATACCATTTAACCCATCACAAGATTGTGATTTTCTTGTGGTTAACTTTCTCCTAAACATTTTTCTATCACTCTCCATCAGAACATGACCCTTTGTTTTTTCCTCCATGTCCATATTTTCATACTTGGAATCCTAGTATGGGTTAAATCGGGTGACCTTTGTACTTATCTTTATTTATTTTAAAGTGATTGTTTTACCGACTCTTGTTCTGATGTGAGACTTTGAAGGATGTTTCCAAGCCCAATTTTAAAATTGTGAGGACGCAATTCCCAAAAGGGGGGAAGGATGTAACACCCCAGGTAAATAAAGAATATGACATCTTTATATTTATCCATATTTGTGAATAAAATATTAATATTACTTTAATGGGGATGCTATGCTCGATGGCATACCCAACACGCAACAACGAGTTTCTTGGGAATCTTACGTTGCACTCTAATAATAAAATAATATTATTTTAAATGGTAGTTAACGCCTAGCCGTAGTAATGGCGGGAATGAACAGAACTAACTACAAAATAATTATATATGTTTGTAAAATATTTTTACTCTTTACAATAAATTTTAGAGGATTAAAAATGCAAATGAATCCAGTTTTTAAGTGAAAACATTCTAATATTCTTTAAAAGGTCCATTAACCGCCTTTTGATGGTGAACCCCTTTTAAATCCACTTTTTGAAAATTTTATAAGGTCTATTTTTTAAAATGGACATATTATTTATGATTGGGACATTGAAATTTACCTTGGGTTAATTTTTGGTATTTTTCTGACAATGTTCATTTTTCAATGAATAGTGAAAAATATTGCATTTTACATCAAAACTGCTTTTTCGTATAATTTAATTATATGGTTATATTATCTTTTTAATTTGTTTTAAAGTGTAATTAGAATATCTTTTTACCATGTAATTCAATTATGGTCATTGGGATTAATTTTACTTTGTAATTAGGCATAAACAAGTGCCAAACGTTTCATAAATATTGTTTCTAAAAAACCCGCTATTTGTTTTGACAACGGGAAGTTTTTTTTAAATTAATTATTTCAATTTATGTGTTTGTAATTTGGTAAAATTAATTACATATTTGGAATCATAAGGTCCAAATTATGTAATTAAGACTCTTTTGTTTTTGGACATTATGAATAGTAACGACGGTAATTATCTTTAATTATTTTGATTAATGAGTAATCGGGTAGTTAAAGATAATAAGATAATATCATAATTATAAAAAATGACCACAAAATGTGTCCTAAAGCTACTGTTTGTCTCATGGCTGACCATGGTATGCCTTGTTCCAAACTTGGGGGCCCCATGGAATCACTTTTGTGAGAAAGTGACTTTTTATCTATTTATTTTTAAAACAATGTTAAATGTGACAAAGAATGTATCACCTATGTAAAATATTTTTAATTTTGTCTACATAAATTATCTTTTTAACTATAAATATTAATTGGAAAGCTAAAAAATTTTCCTACATCATAGTATTTTTTTAATAATTTTTAGACATTAAATAAACTAAATTATTTATGACATCATGATGATACAGTGATAACCTCATTATTTAAATATTTAAATAAAATAGAAAGATAATGTAAACTATAAGACATAAACATGTCCAAAACCTATTGGATGGGTTTATTTCGAACCCTTATCACCTTATCCTCGAAACACATCAATGTGGGACCATTAAAATCTGAACTCTTTTGGAAATAATATTACATTTTATACCTTTCCAAAAGTGCCCCTCCTCTCCTCTTATAAAAGGCCCCCAGCTCTACCTGCTTACCCACACTTCCAAAGCCTTTGTATCGGCCAACCACTGCCCATTTTGTCTCTCAACATCCCTCTCTAACTCCTTGAAGCCTCACTTTGGGCAGAATTTTTTCCAAGGAAGCCTTTGAGCTCAAATCAAAAGAAGTTACCCGATTTTAAGGTAATGTCTTCACTTGAGTCCTTTTGTTTTATTTTACTTCTCCAACCCCATAAAATCTTTTTATTCTATTCTTTTTTAAAAAATCCAGTATCTTCAATATACTAGGATTTTTTTATAATAAGGATTAGAGCTACACTTACACACACCTACATATAATGGTTAAAGAACATACTGTTTCCGTGGATGGCGAATTTCTGCCTCCCGAAACGATGATTGTTCAACATTCTTCTAACACCTTCAAAGGTGGCCATTAAGATGACACTATATTTATATATGATATCTAATATGTTTATGTTTTACTTGAGCTTCTGTATTTTTCATTTATGGCATACCTTTATGGTTTCCATTATGGGTAAACGCGATATCTTCATTTAAGGAAGTGCGGACTACCGCCCCCTCAAAGTGATTTGATTCGTTAATACCATATGTGGTATGTATAAAGGATATATTTAATGATATAATATATGATAAAATACTGGAAATAAAATAATATTATGTATCATTATGTTTTAATTCCATTAAATATGAAATAGAAATGGAAGTAGCGTTCATGCGTATGTACGGCTTACCGTCTCCATGAACGGTGCATTTCATTTCTTAACACTAAATGTTATGTAATATTATAAATACATGAATATACAGGATATATATGATATATATGATATCTACATCATGAATAAAATTCTGGATATAATGAAAATTTGGCCACACAAACAACATGTAGTTGTAAGAAGTCCACTTTCGACTTAAGAACCAAATATCGGCAAAACAAATATTATTAACTTAAATGATTACATAATGTTTATGTAATGGTAATAAGTGATATAAAAGGAATAATGAACTTGAAAAAGGTTCTTAAGAAAGTATAAATTAACTCAAGTTTATTATTCAGGAGATTAAAGAACGATCGAGTGAGGTCGGACCTGAGGTAAGGGATCCTACTCCTCTCTTTCTTTTTAAGTACAATCTTTTATGTCATTCCTTTTAAATCTCATCTTTCTTGTTATTGGAATGTTCTTCTATATTACTCTTACTGTAATTTTTATTTTCAAATGATGATAGACCCTATTCTCTCTCATCAATCCATTTTGGAAGTTTTGAGTGGTGCCGTTAGGCTGCCGAATTTTCGTAAGAGATATAACCACTCTCTTTCTTTTTAAGTACTCTCCTTCATGTCACTTCCTTTAAGCTCCTCTTTGTTATGATGGGGGATGTTCTTTTATATTCCTCTCACTGTAAATTTTATGTTAATATGATTAGATACCCTATTTCCTCTCATCAATCAATTTTGTAAGTTTTAAGTGGTGTCGTTAGGCTGCCGAGTTTTCGTAAGGGATTTTTCAACTCACTTTTATTCCCGTGAGATTTATTCTACATTTGACACAATTTCCTTTGAGTGGTGTATGTACTTACCATTATTATACACTTTTTGTAGTATAATTTCATTTATGGGTATTCACATTCTCATTGTATGACCCTTCTTCCATGGGGTGTACGTTTCGAATGTTACCCAACTCGGTAAGGGGACCTTTCACCCTCCTCTTTTTAAAAGACTTCTTTTGTTATGTCTTTTAATTCACATACTATTATGTTGGGATATGTTCTTTTATATCCTTATTGATGTAAATTTTATGTCCAAGTGATGAGATTCCCTTTTTATCTCTCATCAACTCATTTTCTGAATTTTGATGTGATGTTGTTAGGCTGTCGAATTTTACCAAGGGAACTTTTTAACCCAATTTCGATTTCTTTGGGTTCAACATGTAGTTATTGAATATGTCATCTTTTTAATATGTGTGAATGACCTTTTATTTTTTTTATACTTAATATCCACTTATATTGGGTGTATTTATATTTGTCACACATAATTTTGAGATTGAATTATCCTTAATTTAAGGATACCTTCTTTATAAGGGAATTCATCACATTTGACATTTATACTGAGACTTCATTGTTGTTATGCACCAATTCACTCTTATATGGTATATATACTGTCCTTTGGAATATTATATCATGAATCCATTTATTCTCATGATATTATAAAGTTCTGACTAAATGTTATTCCTCAATTATTGTATTCAAGTGTCTCTAATTTTGGTAGAACCCCTTTGACCAAAATATCGCATTAAATGTTTTAATTATTTGTTCTTATTAATATCCGTGTTTTCAAAGTGGTTTTAAGGATTTATTTATATGTATATTAGTGGTTTAAAATTTTAAAATCTTCAAGGTGGTATGGGACACTTTGATTCAAAAATCTCTTTATTAAATGTTTTAAATGGTTTTGGAAATGGTTTCTTTTTGAATTGATTCATTATTTCAATATCCTAAAATGTTATATTGTGATTGAAATGTGGAAATGTTATGTTTACTTTATGCATGTTTTATGTGATACTTTTATGTTATGGTTCTTGGGCATTATTATTAAAACGGGTGGTTCCATGATAAACTAAGGGCGGGTGAGCCCGATATAGCTCTCCAATTCATTGGGTAACGCGAAGGAGTGAAACGTTAAGGTTTCTACGAAGAGATTTTGGGAATATACTATGGTGGGTATTCTCAAACGTAACCAAGAGGGTTACTCCCTACGTAATAATGTTATAAATGCCTCAAGATACCTTTTATGTCTTATGATTTCTATGATTTATTCATGATTTGATATGCATATGTTTTATGGGTAAAGTATGATTTTATTCTAATGTATATTTGAACTAATGTTTCCTTTCAATATTTTTATAACTCTTACTGATCTTTTTATGCTCATCCCATGTTTTTGAAATGTTTTTCACAGGTCAAGGGAAAGGTACATGATGTGATGATAGTGTCAATGATGTGTCAAGAAAGAATCTGTGTTTTATTTTAAATATGTTTCCGTTGATGGGAAGAATAAATATTGTCTTTTATGTAACCACTTTGTTTAAATGTGGAATGTAATGCAAGTTTCATGATCTAATTCTCTAAAACTATAAACCTGAAAAGATCCTTAATGTGTAATCTTGTAATAACTCAAGATTAAGTAAGGTTTAAGGCTGGGGCCTTATATCTTGATATTGTGGTATAGTTTTTGTTTTGTAATTTTTTTTGTTTTTGTTCAGCTGTTGTATCTGGATCAGTTGTTTATTTATTGAGATTTGTTTATTATTCGTTCTTCCATTTTTTTCATTTTGTTTATTTGATCCTATTTTATTAAGATAAATCATTCCCTAAATAATTATTTATATGCCTGAAATCAGTTTCTAGCATTTGGGGATCAAAAATTCTCTTATAGGCATGTTGTAGATTGGGTCAGGTGTTGGGATGGATGGAATCTTGGCCTAGTTCATGAAAGAAACAATGGTGGAACATCTTGAAGAATAAAAGGAAAAGAGATGAAATGGAATCCATATATTTGGATGAGTCCAGGAACATATTTTTCATTTAGTACCTTCCTCATATTCTTATTAAGAAAAGGGATATTGATGCTTCCCTTAAATATCATGGTTATGAATATATAAGAATAATAGATTTCATAGGAAACATTGAATACTATATAGTGAAGAATATTAGATTTACTTTATTCTCAAAATTTGAACTTCTTAATGTTTTATGTGTGGAAATAAAGGTTATACAGTATATGAATATTGAGGTAATTGGAATAAAGATAATGCTCCAAAGAATGCACGTCCTTCAATTCGGTGTTTAAAAGGTAAGAAGTATTGGAATTATGCTAGAAAGTGATTAAAACTTGAGGTTAAAGATCATTACTGAAATCAATAATCTCTTATTTTTATTGATAATGGTAAATCTAATGAAATCATAATGGATGAAGAGAATTATGATAACTAGGGAACCCTTATCCTCCACTTATATGTTGGGAATTTAATGTTTCATTTTCTATGAATAACCCTATGAAAATTTTATTTTCCATCCTTTAGTGAAGATTCATTAGATTATATGACTCTATATGGATTTTGGAAAAATTAAATCACATTTAATGTTATACCGGGGGAAGTATGAACCCAAGTATCTAATAGAAATGTTTTTGGTAATTGAGATTATATATGGAAGAAAGGGTGAATTATTTTTTGGATGGGTTATAAGGTTAACTATTTATAGAATGGTATATATGAAAATTGATATGAGATTTTAGAGATTTATGATATTATCTCACCATATAAGGATTTATGAATATTGGATAACATGTTCTACCCTTTTTGTTTTAATAAAGACACATGGAATGGAATATCATTCTATTTATGTATCTCATGATCTGTTAGTGCTTTATGAATAACGTATTCACCTTCATTTATTGGAATAAGAGATGATGTATAAATTGATCATGTTAGAACAAAGGGTGAGATTTTTCTGAAATCAAGTAAGTATATCTCCTTATAAAAATTCTTGAAGTTTAGGAAATGATCTTTAAATAAAATGTTTTCATGTTATCATCATTTATGATGATATTAATGACATTTTTCAAGCCTATTTGGGTTATTTTTTTTTTAACATTATCTTAACCATCTTCTCTATCAATCTTCCTTAGAACTTTATAGAACGATTTCTCTTCCATGTCAATGTTCTCCCTCCCCACCTAAGTTCTCAAATGTGAAATCCTATTTATATGTTACTTTGGGTAATGGTTATGTTTCCAACATTACTTTTTTAAAGTAAGATTTAGTGTTCATTTTTACGGTGTGGGTTTCTATGAAATGAACTTTCTAGGATTAAACCTTTGATATCGAGATGAATTTTGAGATAGAAACTCATTTTAAGAGGGGTAAAAAGTAACACACATATATTTTGTGAAATATATTTCTCGAATTGTAACAAACCAATGTTTTATCAATGAAATTATTTTCTTATATTTATTTCTTATATTATAATCACATGATATTAGATATATAACACAATAACAACCTTATAAATTATGGATGCATGAAATAAAAGGTATCTCTAGAAGTTAAGGAACATATACCAATGAAATTGTAACTTGATCTATGGAATATTAATGTGACCCTTATGAATACTAAACATGCCCATGTAATAGTATCCCCAAAAATTAAACTATAAATAAAATGTATCCATATTACATGTTTCAATATTAAATAAGTATATCATAGTATAATTAACTAGATATTTTTATAATTGTTAATTAAGTGTAGGAATTTTTATAATACATGTATATTAACATAAAATTTTATGATTAATTTAATAAATATAAAGTAAATTTATTTTCATAAAATTATATCATAAAATAATACTTTTATTTATTATTATTATAATATAATTTTATGAGACCTTAATTAAAATATCAAGGTATTAGAAAAGCAGTTTTAAATTTAAAATTTGTATTTTTCAAGTAAATTATGGTTTTAATTAAAAATTAAATTTATCCTATTTAGAAAATTATTTTCACAAAATGTAGTTAATTTTTGGATTCTACACCTTGAAAAATTATTTGGTTTAATTTTTGGTATTTTCTTAAAATACATATTTTTTTGGTGAATAGTGAAATATGGTAATTTATGGTATATATACATTTTTAGTTAAATACACTATTTATTTATTCATGGATGGTGTAAGAAGCATTTTTTAGAAATAACCAGATCTAATTAATATTTTTACTCTCATGAATCAACACTATTACTTGGGTTAATAAAAATAATAAATAAATGAATTAAATATTGAAAAAACCCTCCCCACCTCCACTATAAATACCACCCCTCATCACCTCTTCTCCAAAGATCTCACAATCTTTGTTCCTTGAAAAAGTTCTACTAAAACATATAACTAATCCCATATCCCACATCTAGGATCTTTTTATCTCATCACAATACCAAAGCCCCTCACATTAGGAGGTTCTTAAGAGGAAGGAATCAAAAGGTAATCCCTCTTATGTTTTATTTCAATTTCTTTTGAAGTTCATTTGTATTATTTTCTATCCTCAAATATACTCATTTAAATGGTATGATAACTCGTGTTCATTAAATTTAATATAATTTTGTTATTCTAATGGAATAATTCATCATTATACCTTTTCCCCCCTCCATTTATACTAAAAATGGGAACACCATCTGAGATGTGTTAATTTATCACATTCAATTATGATGAGTTTTCAATTTCAATTACCATCTTCAATTATAGTAATTAAAACATTTATACCATTGAAATAGATTATTATTTATGTAATATATCCTATGTAATGTTCTAGAATAATTTTTTTTTGTTATGGTATTAATTTATAAAACAAAATGAGTTTTTTATGATAAAACATTTCCGAGTAACCAAAATAGTTTCACTAAAGTTATATATAATGATTCATCCTCACTCTAAATAAACAAATGAATTTTATAAACATTTAGTTATATGTATGTTATAAAATAATATATAACTTCAATTATGGACAAGCATCCTCATCTTACATGATTATCCATACATGTATATTAGTATAATGCTCATGAAAACCAAGGAATCAAATGGTCCAAAAAAATAAAATTGATCCTCTTAACCCATAGAAAAATACATGAATGAAATTAATTAAGTTATAATTAATTAATTAGTTTTATAATAGAATATAGACTTATTAATTAATGAAAATAATTTTATTATCAAGGAAATTAAGATCTTGTAAAGAACACCTTCATAATTAAGGTAAGGGATTCTACCCAAAACTCCATTATTCTTTCAGGTTATTCTTAATATCTTTTTACCCAAATTAAAATCTCTAATATTATTATATACATAATCTAAATTCCATTTATATGTTCCAAAATCATGTGTTATGATCCATTCATCCTTTTTTTGGATATACATGTTTTTAAATGATTCCCTTCTCAATTCTTCCTAATAAGAAATCCTGATTTAAGGGATTTTCCCAGACACATATCTATTTTCATGTGTTCTCCATAATAAATTTTAAACCAAAAATTATTTTTATAAAACCCCTAATTTTATTATGAAAACCTTCTTGGTTCAATTATATTTTTATGTAAAATATTATTCTCTTTTCGTTTTTAAATGATCTTTTATATTTTCATTAATCCCAACCAAAATGTTTTCTTTCTAATGTTTTTAAACCCCATTTTTTACATGTTTTAAATTTAGATTTTCATAACCTATAATGATATATGACTGTTTTATCTTATGAATTTTCATTTATTATTTAAATCCTTTCTTTAATGGAAACCTTTTTTAGAATACCTTATGTTATGCCTGTTGACAAGATTAGGATACCCAATCCCTACAATGGGTAACCCTTATGTTTATGTATTATTGACATATATAAGATTCATTATGTGGAAAAAAATTAATGAATATGTCATGAAGGGTGAACAAAGATCTCACTCTAATGAAATGGGAAATATTTAGTCTCATGATACATTATGTGAAATAGTCTTGGTGGTTAGGCTTGAATTATGCCCCATGTGCAATGGTCATGGTGGTTAACCATGACTTGTGGTCCTCTAGGTTAAATGTGCTTGGATCATGCTAAATTCATGTTTAATGGTTCCTCAAAATTACAATATTTTCATGATTATATTATCCCATGTTCTAAATGTTATGATTTCTTATGTTTAATCATGAACCATGCCTCTTTATATCATTATGTTATGCCTTCTAACCCATGTTATCATATTTATTTTTATATTTTTTACCATACTGATATTTTCAGATCATTTCATTGTTCATTTTATCCCCATGGTATCCTATACATATGTATGAGAACAATAGAATTTAGGATCTAAATATGGAGGTAAAAAAAAAGTTACTTTGATGAAGTTTAATTATGTACCTAGTATACCAAAGAAACTAGAATTTAAGATCCTTGGATTCTATATTGATGTTTAATTATACTTAAAATCAGAACATGATATGTGTAAAAGGATAGGGTTTATATAGATAGTATATGAGGATGGTCTAGTTATTTTTGGAGATTAGGAATATAACACTTTAGTAAGCACTTTTTGTATAAGAAAATGTATAAGAAAACATACCTAAATTTTGTAAAGTATAGATTAAGTGGTTTATCATGAAAATAAATATCTACCTGGATATTATAAGTGGAAGTGGTTTTGGTACAGATGTACTTAGGAGTAAAAACACTAAAAAGGTGTTTTGGGCCTGACTTGGGGTAACCTCATACATGAAAATGATCCTTACTGCACACTCAGTTTGGTATTCCATATGGATATGATTTGGTAAATTCTTAATCTCATTATAAATCATTATTAAGGAAAAAATACCATAAGAATATATTCTAGGAAATAGATCATAGATAACCTTGATTGAAACCTAGGAATCCCAATTTAGGATATACTTTTCTTTTAAGAGTTTACCCTTTGTGATTAATGTTTTCTTTTCTATGATTACTAGCTAAGTATTCAAACCCCCTAATTGAACTTTCTTTTTCATAGTTAATAGTGGAAAATAGAAGAACATGTGCCAAAAATCTATGCGATAAACAATTTAATGATTTCCTAAATGATATTCTAGTTATGATTGGAATAGGTTCTCCAAACTTTATGATAGTACTTTCTCATCTGGATCGAGTTATGAATAATAAATTGAATCATGTGGAACACCCTCCTCCTCCAAGGAAAGAGTGAGTTTCTATCAAATACTTGTGGAAAAAATCCCTCCCATGTTTAGGGGATTTTCTGATCCCCACCTCATGAAATATTGGATTAAATCCATTGAAAATGTATTATATATCCATCAGTGCTCATTAAAATGGAATTTCATGATAGTTGTCTATTGTTTTGATGGGGAAGATGATCAGTTGTGGAAACTGATAAAAAAATGAATTCCAAGGAGGAAATTTATTCCATGTATTAGAAGGAAGTGAAGAATTTTTTTCAATAAATAGTTTTCCCAAACCCTCCATATCAAGATGGAAAGAGAGTTCCTTAGACTTATGTAGAATGAAGATGAGTATATAAGGGTGTATGAAGAAATATTTACATGGGTTTCAAGACATGCTTATGAGTTTTTATTGAACACTAAAATCATATAGGATCTCGTATTTAAAAGACTAATTTCAAGTATAATAAAATTATTGGAAATTCTTGACAAAGACAGTTATGCAGATATTTTCCATTATTCCCTCAATGTTGAAATGGATATTGGAGACTCTCAATGGTCTCGTGCGCGTAGTGAAAAGAAATTGGAATATGTATTCTAATATGGGTAGTTGCAAAAATTAATACCATGTTGTAAAAATGACTAAACACCCCATGTGTAAAAACTCTGGGATGAAGCTTCCAAGAAACTATCTGAAGGGAACCAAAAATTGCTTCAAATGTTGGAGAATAAGATATCTAGCTAAGAAATGTCGAAGGTATATGTACAGTTCCACTAATGTTAAAGATAAAGGAAGGATCAGGTTTACACTCAAACTGTAGTACAATCTTACAACTATGAAGAACATGGGAATTATGAGAACAATTTTCTTAATCTAAGGGTTTTCAGAGGCAATCAACAAAAAAATACAAGGAAAAAAGGAAGGGATTATGTTATCACTACTGTAAAGGTGGATCTGAAAAATGATGTGGAAAAAGGTATTCTAGTTATTCATTCAAGAATATATAATATACTATTTGAGTTTGTTTCTATGCATTCTTTCTTATCATAAAATTTTATTACATCTATTCAATAACCACCTAAATATTTGTATATTGAGTTATCCTTGAAAACATCATATGGGGAAATTACTATATCCAATGTTTATAAATCTACCATGGTAAATTTTTGTGGACTAAACCTCCCAAAAAATATTATCATACTTATATTGGTAGAGTTTGATTCTCTTTGTGCATGGATTGACTATCTTTATATAAATCCAATAAAAACTATTGGGAAAGTGATTTCACTCTTTAAATCTGATAGAATCCTACAATATCGTACAGGTGTAAGGAGGAAGTGGAATCTTTTTTAGAATTATTCTATCAAGTGTGGATATTACTACCTTATGAGAAAGAATGACTAGTACAAATGAATTTGAAAAAGGAGAGAATCATGATAAAAGATCTTCCCATCATGAGGGATTACACTGATGTATTCCCTGAAGAATTTCTTATAATTACACCTATCCAAGAGGTTGAGTTTTCAATTTAACTTATTCATGTATCTCTACCTATATCAATGAAACCTTATATAATGTCCACCGTTGAGCTAAAATTGCTAATGAAATAGTTATAGGAGAATCCATAGAAGAGCTTTATATGCCGAAGTGCTTCACCATGGGGTGAACCAATTCTATTTTTTAAGAAGAAGAATGGATCAATGCGCTTCTTCATTGATTATCGTGAGCTAAATAAAGTCATGATAAAGAAAAAGTATACCCTTCCTTGGAAAAATTAATTGTCTAATAGGCAACATAGGGTTAGTTATTTCTATAATGTATATCTTTGCTTGAGATATCACCAATTAAAGGTATGGAATGAAGAAATTCTCAAGAGTACAATTCGAATGATATATGGACACTAAGAGCTCATAGTGATGTACTTTGGACACACTAATGATCCAAATGTTTTAGTGGATTTAATTAATAGAGTCTTTATATATTACCTCATGAAATTTTTTGTAGTATTTATAAATAATATTATGATATACTTCAACAGCAAGGAGGAACGTGTACAATATTTGAGAATGTGTTTAAGAATTTTTTATGGGGGAAAATTTATACAAATTACAGTAAATGGGAGTTTTTTATGGAGGAAGTATCATTCTATGGAAATGTTATCACCAGTAAAGAGATATATATAGACCCTTCCAATACAAAGGAAATCATAGATTGGCCAATTCCAACATCCATAGCGGAGATCTGTAGTTTCCTTGGACTTTCTGGGTATTATCAATGACTTTTGAATAACTTATCAGGATTGTAAAACCTATTAACTAAGCTGAAATTGAAGAGAGTGGTGTTTTTATAGACTCAAAAATGTGAGGAATGCTTTAAGGAGATCAAAAGGAGGCTTATCACCATGCTAGTACTCACATTCTGAACAACTGTAGAACTATTTGTGGTGTACAACGATGCTTCAAAGAAAGGATTACATTGTGTACTAATGAAAAATTCTTATGTCATTGACTATGCCTCAAGGATGTTGAAAATTAATGAGAAAAAATATCCCAAACATGATCTGTAGTGGGAATTTATTATCGTTGAATTGAAAATCTGGAGGCATTATCTCTATTGGGAGAAGTGTGTGATATATATTGATCACAAGAGTCTCCAATATAAATTCACATAGAAGGATCTTAATATGAACTTTAAATGATTATTGGATCTCATCAAAGATTATGACTGCTCAATCCACTACCATCCAAGTAAAGAAAAAAAGTTAGTAGATTTTGTAAGTAAAAAGATCATGCATCTTTATCGATGATGAGAATTGACAAGGATCCAATATTCTTTGAATTGTAGAAGATGGACATGGGAATAATTAAGAGAGTAACATCATCAATTCATTCTCAAATTATTTCTCAACCATAACTCATGGTTAAAGTAATGGATGTTCAAAGAAATGAAGTGGCAATTTAGAAAAGGGTTGAAGATATCAGAATTGGGAAATCCTCTATGTTTAAGATCTATGAGGATGAAGTCTTACGATTTTGGTTATGATTATGTGTACCATCTGATCCTGAGATAAGGAATGATATTCTAAATGTAACACATAGTTCAACCTTCTCTATTCACCTAGGGAGAAAAAATATGTATTAGGATGTCCAAGATAACTACTGGTGGTAAAATATGAAGGATAAGATCATTGTGTATACATAAAAGTTCATGATATGTTAGCAAGTGAAGTTTGAAAGGAAAAAGTTTAAGGGGATGATGCAAACACTACCCATACCAGTATGGAAGTGGTATAACATTACCATGGACTTTTTCACTATACTTCCAAGTAGTTATAGAGGAAACAAAGATATATGAGTTATTGTGGATCATATTACAAAGACACATCACTTTATCATAATTCATGATGAATAATCACTTAATCAACATTCATGGAGATATATCAAAGAAGTGGTAAGGGTCTATGAATTAACACAATATATTTTATCTGATCAAGATCCAAGAGTCACCTTTAAGTTCTAAAAAAGTCTCTAACATGCTCTAACCACTGATCTATAATCATCAGTATGACCAATAATCCTCAAATTGATGTCCAATAGAAGTGAACTATCTAGAAAATAGAATAATTGTTGAGACCATGTTATAGGGACTTCAAAGGTGGATGGGACTAACACCTACCTATGATTGAGTTCTCTTACAACAATAGTTTCCACTCATGTATACAGATGTTACAATATGAATCCCTTTATGGGTAAAGGTTTAGAACAATGACATGATGGGATGAAGTTAGTGAGCATAAGATGCTAGGACCTGAAGTTGTTGAAGAAATGGTTTAGAATGTGAAAGCCATTCATTAGAACATATAGGCAGCCCGAACTCAATAATAGAGCTATGCATAAAATCCTTGATGAGACCTTGAGTTTAACATGGGAGATATGGTATTCCTATGAATATTTCCATGGAAGAAGGTCATGAGATTTTAGAAGAAATGAAAGCCATGTCCTAGGTACATTGGCCCCGTAGAGATTCTTGATCTTTTTAGAGATATGGCCCATCGACTAGAAATTCCACCGACCATGTCTAAAGTACATGTTGTATTCCATGTATCACTCTTAATGAATTACATACCATATGCTTCATATGTATTGTGTTCAGAGGTGGTACAGTTGGATAACGGTCTTTCTTATAAGGAGTAGCCATTGAAGATCTTGGACTGTAGTGATAAACTTCTATGCAATAAGACTAATCACCTGGTCAATGTATAATGGTGGAATCATAAGTATGAAGAAGCAACATGGTAACTGGAGGAAGTGATGAAAGAAAAATACCCCCACGCATTTTTATCTAAGAAAGTAAAATGAAATTATGAGGGTCAAATTTTATAAGGGAGGGAGAATGTAATGACCCAATATGTTATCAATGGGATTTTCTTATTATAATTGTGTCTTATAGTATAATCACTTAAGATTATATTTATAACACAATACCAACCTTAAAAATTAAGAATGTGTGAAATAAAAGGTATCACTAAAAGTTATGGAACATATACCAATGAAATAGTAACATGACCTTTGGAATAGTAATGTGACCCTTATGAATAGTAAACCGACCAATGTAATAGTAACCTCACTAATGAATGTATAAATAAAAGTTATTATAATTATAAGGGTTAATCATATATAATTATATAATAATATAAGTAAATAAATATTTTATAAAATTTTTAATTAAGTGCTAGTGTTTTTGTAAGTTAGGGATATTTAGTTAAAATGTAATGATTAATTTAATAAATGAAAAGAAAATTTATTTTCATTAAATGTATTCATAAAATAATATTTATATTTTTTAAGATTATAAGAAAATTTTATGAGGCCTTAATAATTTTTTCAAAGTGTTAGAAAAAAAGTTTTATTTTTTAATTTTTTATTTTTCAAGAAAAATATGGTTTTAATTAAAAATTACATTTTTAACATTTAGAAAATTATTTTCATAAAATATAGTTTATTTTTTGAATTTTCACTTTGAAAAATGGTAAGGGTGAATTTTTTCGATTTTTCTAAAATACGTAATTTTTTTCTTAATAGTGGAATACGACAATTTATGGTATATATACATTATAAGTAAAATAAATTATTTATTGATTCATGGATGATGTAATCACCCTTGGTACGAACTGAAATGATCTAATTAATATTTTTTGTATCAAAAATCATCACTCTTTCTTTTCATGAGAAAAATAATAAACTAATTAATTAAATATTGATAAAACACTAACCTCCTCCACTATAAATACCACCCCTCACAGCCTATTCTCCTCACACCTCACAGGGCTTGTTCCTTGAAAACATTATCCTCAAATATATCATCAATACCCTCTCCCATTTTCAAGAGCTCCTGATCACATAAAAATACCAAATCATATCCCTTAAGGAGGTTCTCAAGAGGAAGGAATAAAGAGGTAAAACCCTCTTCCATTTTCTTTAAATTTCTTTTCATATTCCTTCATATTCATTTATATACTCACCTATCCTAATCAAAATTGTACAATAACTATAGTAACATAAATTTAATGTAATTTTTTTTAATAATTTAATAATGAATTATCATCTCTCTTTTCTCCTCCTTTTATACTAGAAATGGAAACACCATCCGAGATGTGTTAATTTATCACATTCAAGGATGATGGGTTTACAATTTCTATTACCATCTTTAATTATGGTCATGAAATAATTTTTATGGTTCCAAAATATTATTATGTATGTAATATATCCTATGTAATGTATGGGAATCATTTTTTAAAAATTGAATTAATTTATAATACAAAGAACGTTTTGAAAAAAACCACTAATTAACCCAAATGATTATCATTAATGTTTTATATAACGATTCATCCTAATTATAAAAAAAAGGATTTTATAACCATTTAATATTATTTATGTTATCTAATAACATATATCATCAATTCTAGAAAAAAAAATCTCCATATTACATGTTTATGTGTACATGTATATAAGTAAACCGATCATGAAAACCTAGGAAAAAAATGCTCCCAAAGAATAAAATTAAACCTCTCAACACATCAAAATAGACATGAATGAAATTAATAAGGTTATAATATATAAATTAAATTTATAATAGGTTCTATAATTATTAATTAATGAATATAATTTGACTATTCATGAAATTAGGATCAAGGAAAGAACACCTTCAGACTCAAGGTGAGGTATTCTACCCGAACCAGCATAATCCTTTGGGTTATTCTTACTCTCTTTTTACCAAAATTAAATAATATAATATTTTTCTTAGAATATTATAAATTTAATTTTTATGTTCCAATATCATGTGTTAAGATCCATTCATCCTTTTTTTCAGGGATATATATGTTTTTAAATGATCCCATTCTCAATTCTTTCCGATAAGCAAGCCTAATTTAAGGGAACTTTCTTAATTCATACCGATTTTAAAGTGAACATTATAATATATTTTAATCCAACAATATTTTTATAAAACGAAAATTTTTATTATGATAAAATTATTTTTTAACTTTTTGTTTTATATAATATATTATACCATTTTCTATTTTAAATGATCTTTGATATTTTTTTAAACCATACCAAAATGTTTTATTTCTAAAGTTTCATAAAACCCATTTTTTATGTATCCACTTCAGTTTGTCATCACCCATCATGATATATGCCTATTCTCTCTTATTAATGTCCATGTATTATTTAAATCACTTCTTTCATGGACACTTTTCTGATAATACCATTTGTTATACCTTTTTACAAGATTATGATACACAATCCCTACCATGGGAACCCTTATATTGATGTATAATTGATTATGCAAGATTATTTATGTAGAAAACATATTAATGAACATGTTTTTATGGGTGAACCCAAATAGAGCTCCAATTTATTGGGTAAAGTTTTGTCTCATGAGAAGTTATGTGCAATGGTCTTGATGGTTAGCTTTGACTCGTGCTCGATGTGAAACAGTTTTGGTGGTTATCCTTGTCTTGTTCTTCTCTATGTGAAACAATCTTAACTCGTTCTAATGTCATGTTTTATGTTTCCACCACAGTACTATGATTTCATGATTATATTATTCCATGCTCTAAATATTATGATTCCATATCTGTAATCATAAACCATGCCTCTTTATATCACTATGTTATGCCTTCTAAGACATGTGCTTATATTTATTCTTGTTTTTTCCATTTCTAGTATTTTTAGCTCATCCCTTTTTTCATGTTATCCCCAAGTTATCAAATTAAGATGTATGAGCAAAATATAAGATAGGAGATAAATATAGAGATTAAATAAAAGTTTCTTTTATGATGCTTAATTATGTACCTAATCTTCAAAAGACATTATACTTTACAATCATTTGCTTGTATTTTGATCTTTAATTATTCTTAAAATCATGTAATGTTATGTGTAAAAGGCTAGGGTCTCTATACAAATTAATTTTATCTTTTGGATATTTTTCATTTCACACCACACTGAAAATTGTTTTTTATATTAAAGAAATACATTTGACTTTTATTATACACAAAACCAATTTAATAATACACTACACACAACATAATGCTTATCTTTCTTTACATGAAACAACAATGATTGTGTATGTTATATGCAAGACTGACATTCCTCAATGGTTTGCGAGACATGTAAGACCATGTTTTTCCGAACAATAATTTATAGTTCAGAATATTATTATTTAATATAATAAGCTATAACCTAGAAATTATGTTGGATGTTATGAACAGGATTAAATAACATATGAAAATATATGGTTTAATTCATTCGATAAAAATTAATTATAAATGAATATAAGAACAAATTGAATATAAAGGGAATGTTATTATAAAAACTACTTTTATACACACAAAGAAATTTAATACTAATAAATTAAATTAATTACTTTTGGTAAATTATATTAATGAAATAAATATTTTATATATTAAAAAAATTATATTCATTAGATATATTTTATAGGCATAAGATATGAACAAGCCTAATATTACACATAAAAACCTATAGTTTTATAAAAGAAGTATAAACATCATTTAATGGATAACTTATTTCAAATCTAAAATTTGGAAATTTTAAAAAATTTATATGTAAAAACAAAATTTATTTCTGAAAGATAAATATAAAAAATTAGTTTATGGTGAATTATTTGCTATTTTTTTGTGAAGTTTTATTTTTTGATGAATATGGAAAAATACTGAATTTTAATTCGTAATTATTTTTTTTATAATTTATTAATAAGAAAAAGTTAAATTTAAAATTGGTTTTATAGTATAATTATATCAATTATATATAATATAATATTGTTTAGTTTATTGGGATCAATTTCACATTGAAATTAGATAAGAACACTTAGCAAATATTTCAAAAATTTTACTTCGAAAACCCGCATTATTATCCCATCTACGAGATTAATTTTAAATTAATTTATGCCAGTTATTTTATTATAATTTTGAAAAATTTATTCCATAATTGTATTAATAAATATTTATAATTTATAATAAGTTAATTTTTTTGAAAAAAATATTAGAGAATGTGATTAAAATTAATTACAAAAGAAAAGAGAAATATTAGCTTAATAAGGGAATAAACCTTAAACTTAAGATCCAAAATGACCTAAATACATGTGACAAATATATTTCCTGACCATATTTATATGATATAATATATTGTATCTGATTTTAACAAATATTGTATAAAATTTCTATAGAAAAAACGTGGGTGTAATTCCCATTCCAAAAATTTACATGAATATCACTCCACCTCCACTATAAAAGGGCACTAAACCCATCCCACCTCATCAAACATATAAAGACACTTTGGATCAAAAAATATCTTCCAAAATAAATTCTAAAAACAACTCCAAAAAAAATATAAACCTCAATTTTGGTATAAAGTCATTCAAGGAAGCTCTTTGGTGGAAACTAAGAGGAGTTACCCAAAGAAGAGGCACCATCCTTTCCCAAGCTCCTTTCTTTTATTTTTATTCTCCATAAACTCAAAAAACATTATTCCATACTTATATAGTAAAATAATTATAAAAAATATAATTATATATTATTATTATAAATATTATACTTTCACTTACTCACACTTCTATATATTTGGTAACAAACATTTATTTTTTTGTGTACGATGACCTACTGCCTCAGAAAATATTGTTTGTTTTTTTCCTTTACCACCTACCATGGTTGGAAATTATGATAGAACATATATTTTTATATTTTATAAGAATTTATATATTTATTTATGACTCTTTAATTATTATATAATATATACCTTCTTGCTTTACATTTTGTGTAAGTATGATAATTTCTGTTGGGGAAGTGTGGACTACCACCTCTTCAAAGCAACATGATTATTTCACACATTACATGGAATGAATTAATGATGAGTTAAGTGAACATATAAAATATATATGAAATAATATTTATAATTTAATTATTATATATATATATATTTCATTTACTTACTTTCATTCAATAAGATAATAAAAAGGAAACAACGTTTAAGCATCTGTACGAACTACCGTATCAATAAATGGTGTATTCAGTTTCACACTTCTATATTTTATTGATTATTATAAATACATATATAATGGAGATATATATATATATATACATATAATATTTATAACATTTTATTGTTATTAAAATAAGTAAATCATGATCTAAGTAAGAGGATGAAGAGTAATAAGTCCAAACATATATAAAAAATAAAGCGAATATTACCAGATAATGTAACATTAACATGGAGTTCATAAAAAAGGGGTATTATAAAGTCATAAAAATCATATATAGTATAAGATATAATAATATCGTTTTTTAATATATGTATAATAAACTTATATTTTTTATATTGGAGGTTTTAACAAGTGCGACGAAAGTTAATACTTAAGGTAATAAAATTTCACCTCACTTTTTATTTCTGTGAGATACATTTCTTATTCACCACTCATTTCATTTGTGTGGTGTGTATAATTCTCATGTATATGTTCTTTAATTATTATAATTAAATTTATGGATATTAAATAATCCTTTTTGTGATATTTATTCCATGGGTTTAATGTTTCAAATGTTACCAATGAGTAAAATATTTTTGTATCAATTTTCTTTCTTTGAGACACATGCCATGTTATGCACCTATATTTTTAGATGAGGTGTATATAATAACTTTGAAATGTTATATATTGAATCTAATTCTGTTAATGATATATTAATCTTCAATAAATTTATTTTTTTATGTGGGTATTATGATTCAAAGTTACCAAGTGGTAATAGATTATTGAACCAATCTCATCTTTCATCAAGAATGTTTATGATTATGCTTCCATTGATGAAATATTATGATCCATTTCACAATAACTCTCATAAAATTTATTCTATAATGTTTATTCATGATATTTTTATTTATTATTACTATTTTAAACTCTTTGGTACATAGTTTTTTCAGGAAAGTCCTTTTAAAAAATTCCAACAATCCATATCTCCTTGTTTGCAAACCTATGTTCCTTCAAAACCATATTAAAAAAAAGTTTACCAAAATATAATAATATTATCCTATGATATTTAAAATTCATGTTAACCCATCTTTTACCATTTAAACAAAAAAAATTTAAAAAGGAATCTTATTTTCATTTTCTGATCAATGCACTTTTCTAAACATTGTAATGTGAAAAAGGATGGTTCATCATATAAAAATTTACCCACCGCCATGAACATCATTCCCTTAAATATAACATTAAAAGTTAAAAAGAAAAATTGTTTATATGATTTTTTTCCCCAATACTATGGAAATTATTTTTATTAAATAGTTTTTCAATGAAAAAGTTTTTGAATAGTGTTTTATATTTACAATGTGCTTTAAATGATTTTTAAAACTTCCTTAATATAAATTAAAAAGGTTTTTTCAATGAAACTGATTTCAATGATTTAATTACTTGTATATATGTATTCAACGTTTTTACAAAGAAAAGGTTCTTCATTATTTTTTTAGCTTTTGTTATTATGTTTTATTGGAAAAGGTTTTTAAAATAATTCTAGACCTTAATTTTATGTTTTCAAAGGATTTTCAAAGTGAAGAGTATTCAAAAGGATATATTTTTTAAAAGTATTTTTTAGATGAATAGATATTTTACTCAAGAAGTTTTTTATAAATAGCTTTCCAGGTTATTTTACAACTAATTTGACATACTTTATTATATTTTATTATTTACTGGGTATATGATCCAATAATTACATTCATATACTTTCTTGAAAGGTTTATGTTTTAATAGAATTATGTTTATTTCACTTATTTCTCTTCCACTGGTTATATTATTTTGAGACATACTTGTTTTCACGTGTTATTCTTTGATTAAATGATTATGAGACCTATATGTATCACATATGTAATGATATAATGAAATTTTTATGACATCCATTTTAATTTCATGGGTTATGATATGGTGATTGTTTATATTCTTTGGAAGACTTATTATGTGACGGGTGGTACTTATATATATCCATTCAGTGAATTGGGTAATTATGGATGACTCATGAGTATAAATGTTATGTGTGAACCTGATTACATGTTCATAGTGTTATTCATGAACGATATTACATGTTTACAATGTTATGTATGGACCTGGTTGCATGTTCATAAGTTTAAGCATGACCCTAATTACATGTTCACAATGTTATGAGTATACCATATTACATGCTTACAATATTATGGATGAACCTAATTACATGTTCACAATTCTATTCATAGACCTAGTTGCATGTCCATAAGTTTACGTATGAAACTTATTAAATGTTCCCACTATTATGCGTTGACCTGATTTCTTGTTCACAATATTAGGCATGGACCCAGTTGCATGTCCATAAGTCTATGAGATGGCCTAATTTCTGGTCCTTAACATAATTAGTGGTCCTGTTTCTACTTATACATGTTCATGATGTTATAAATTGATGTGTATTCCCCAATTCCATGTCATATTCATATGGTATGATTTCATGTATTATACTCCCAATTATATTATGATTCGTGTGTTAGGAACAAATAATATTTATGACAAGATTCATGTTTATGATCTTTAATATATAGGGTATGATCTTATAATGATATGATCATGTTCACATACTCTTATTTTCATGTTACACTTATGTATTTCCTTTATTTACTCGTACTAAGAATTTGTGATCACCTCATACTTATGTTTCCTTTCACCAAATTTTGATGAAAGGTTTTCTAAGTATAATTATATGGGGGAGATATATTTGTGGTAAAAATTAATGATATTCATCGAGTTAGGTTATTTTTGTTAAATGTTTTCAAAGGCACTAAACTAATATGCTCTGTGGGTGTCTATTTGAGTAATGTACTATGTATTCTAAAAAAATTATGTATTTTCTATTTATGTTAATACTTGGTTGTTTTATTATGAATGTCACGGGATGAGATCCTCATATTCAGCATGATTGTAAAAGATATAATACCATGGGTGTATACCTATATTCCAGTAATTATTGATACTTTTAATATATTAAAATATAGGTTATTTGGATTCAATTTATATAATTCTAATGATTTTTCCTTGTATTCTTATGTATTGGAATTTATAATAATTCCATCAATGAATTCCATGGATTTTAGATACTTTAACTCGATAGTAATTGTAGAGACCCAAAGCTTAACGTACATGGACATTTCATTACTTTTGCGGAATACTTAGTACATAACAAAAACACACACACAAGGACCGTAATAGTTTAGTGTATTTGGAAACTCGGAATATAATCTTCTAATCGTGGTGAAAGATCTTAAACATCTCCCATAAATATCTTCCTTTTTTTACCTAAAACCTTTCTTTATATCTGGGGAAAAGAAAGAATAAAAGGGTGAGCTCAAATGCTCAGTAAGGGTAAACAAAATAAATATCAATCACATCATATTCATAAGAACATAACATTTTTGAAATCATAACCTGCAAAAGAGTGCATAATGTCATAACATGGGATAAATCATAGTAGTGAAATGAAATCCAAATAATCATAACTTAATACATGAAACTTTGTGGCATACACACATAGTCATAGAGAATCATTTCTTATTAGTCAAGACTCATTTCCAAGACTATCTTAGTGGACAAAGTCCATTTCTGAACCGAGTTCACTCCTCGTTTCAGTCCTGTTTCACTGAACCGGTATAACATGTCGTTCCAGACATGTCTATCTCATGAGATATAAAATCATTACCCAATGCATTGGAGGGAGATATAGGTCCCACCCATCTCATAATTATACCATTCTTATGTGTGCCACAAAATCATAAATCATACATCATTGCATAACCCATGTAATAAAAATGGGATTCTTAAACAACATTAAATCATAAAACAATTCATATAAGATAAAGGAATTCATAAAAATAATTCCATCACAACATAATAAAATCAATGTAATAATAGGGATAGAAACAGAACCCTATATTATCTTAGATGGAAAATAATTTTGATGAAACACTTGAACTCCATTCTTGAGGAAAATATCCTTTCTACTTCAAAAACATTTTCCTTTTTTAACATGTCATACAATTTTAAACTAAAAGAAGTTGATTAAAAATAAACGTGAAAACTTGTAAAGGAAGATTCTTTAAAATAATGTTTTAAAAATCTATTAATGTCGTATAAGTTTAAAAAAACATTCTTTCCGTACTTTTTTCGGAAAAGTCAAAAAGTACCTCGTACAAAAAACGACAAAAGATTCCTTTCATATCTTTTACTAAAAACTCACCGAAGTGTAAAATTGGATTTAAAGAATTGTAGGTGGATGGAAATAATATTACATATTGAGGAAACATGGATGTGGATGATAAAATACACCCCAGTAAATACCAAAGTATAAACAATCTCGGATAAAAATGAGATTGTGATATTTCCCTTACCTTAGGTCCGATTTTTCTTCATAAGTGTCCGAACCTCTTGTATAATGATTTAGATAATGTCATTGACTTATTCCAGAATCATACTCATTGTTATGATATCATATATGGTTCACTTATGACTTTATATTACCCGTTCTTTTGTAAATTCCATGTTAAATAGCGTTTTGGGTAAAATTGTTTCATTTGTCATCCGTGTTTTGACTTGTAATTATTCATATGATTGCATAGATCATGATTACTTAATTCCAAAATATAAAACATTATTTATATATAATATATATTCAGAATATACATATATATAATAAATCAGTAAATGGAAATAAATACACCGTTCATGGAGACGGTAGGTCGTACGTATGTATGAACGTTGTTTTCGTTTCCTTATTGAGTTGAATGGAATTAAGTAGATTACATACATATATATAAACATATATCTAGTATCATTATTATTTCATATATTTCATGATTACTTATTATATATACTTTATAATCATTCATGAATGGTTAACGTGGAGAATGAATCTCATCGCGTCGTGGAGACGGTAGTCGGTACGTACGCACGAGCGATGATATCATTCTCATGATCGTGGAATTGTACTAGAGTGTATGTATACTATTTCAGAATCAATATCACTTTAAAATAATCATATATAGTTATTATGTACAACATTATACCCATCTAAGTAAGGTGGTGGTGGAAAATAGATTACACCACGGCGTGGAGACGGTATTCCGTACGTATGCACGCGTGGTGATTTCATTTTCCGTAGGATGGATAGATGGTGAAATAGGGTTGTTTAATACTTATAATAAAATATCATTATATTATTGATACTGATGTTATTACTTCATAATGAAACAACCTAAGAAGAAGAAGTGTAAGAAGAAATAATGTTGAAAGAATCGGTAACAGACATTATCTCTTCTTTGAAGCGCCTCTTTGAGTCCTCCTCTTAGGGCACTAAAATTGGTCTTTGAAGAATACCAGGACCTCTAGAATGTTTCTAGGGAAGTGGAGAAGAGAATTTGGCAGGGGTTGGCTGAGCTTGAAGGCTCAATGTGGGGTGAGGAAGAGAGGGAGGAGGTGCCCTTTTATAAGGGAGAGAGGGGCACCATTGGAAAAACTAAAAATATTATTTTATTATAAATCCATATTTGGTTTTAAATAGCTCCAAATTTATTTATTTAGAAGATAAGGTGGGTATGGGTCGAAATCCTCTAATCCAATAGAATTTAGACAAGTTTATGTTCCTATTTTAACCTTATCATTTATATTTTACTTTAAGTTAGATAATTTTACTTTTACCGTGTCTTTTGGTGTTCTTACACTATAAGGTTAATAAACTTACTATAACAAGCCAAACGAACCCCAAGTTGTTTATTATTAATATATATAAACTAATCTAAGTCATTTGGCCTAAAATTAGATTTTTATGAATAAAATTACAATTAATAATATAATATATGTTTTAAATACTATTTTATGTCAATTTTGACACTATTTAGTAATTGTTTTTTTTTGAAAATCATAACAGAATGATTAGTTAGAAAAAAGTTACTTAAATTAATACTAAAAAATCATATTAACATAGAAAATTTGTGTAATTCATAAAAAGTCTCAAATTACATTTATTTGGTTATTTATAACATCAATTATGTCATTATTTCATTAATAAGATAATTACTGCATCATCTTTGTGTCATAAATAAAATAACTTATTTAAAGTCTAAAAATTACAAATAAAATATCATTATGTATGAAATCTTTTTATCTTTATAATGGATATTTATAGTCGAATTTATCTTATGTATAACCCTATATTATAAATGATTTATTTATTAAACGTTGATTTTAACTATTTTAACCATTCTTTAAATAAATTGATAAAAAATGTCCTAATCTAATCCAATTGGGCCTAAATGGTCATATTTTATTCCTAAGGTTGTTTTTGGTCGAATTACACTTATCCAATAGAATTAGGACATGTTTTAGGGTAATAATAATATCATTTTTACCTTTAACTACCCTATTTAATTTTAACTGTGGTAAAAAAAAGTAAAAAATTACTATTCACCAAAAATTATTTTCATCTCATTGAACAACATTTTAGTCCTTGATATTAACTGTGTCTCTCGGATTTTCTAAATTCTACTCACAAAAGTGGTAAAATTGCGTTTTATGAAAAATTCATTTTTTTACTACCACTTAGTGGTTTCACTATTCATAAAAAAATGAAAGTTTCAAGAAAAATACAAAAAATTCGGCCTATATTATATTTGATATTATGAACTCAAAAATGATGTATATTTTACCAAATTCAAAACATATCAGTTGCATTAAATAATTTAAAAATTAATTCTCGTCGTCAAAACAAATAGCGCGTTCTTAAGAGATAATAATTATCAAAAGATTGACATTTGTTTATGTCTGTTTTAAATGTGAAATTACATCCAATGACCAACATTGTATTAAATTGTAAAAATATATTCTAAATATACTTTAAGACCACTCAAATTAAAAATTTATCACTACTAATTATTTCGATTAAAAAGGTTGTTTTTAATTAAAATTTAGTAATTTTCACTATTCATCAGAAAATGAAAGTTATCCGAAAAGTACCAAAATTTCACCCTACGCTAATTTTGATATTCCGAATCCAAAAATGAAGTCCATTTTGAAAAATAAAATTCATAAAATTTCAAAAAGTGGTTATTACTATTCATAATGGCTAGTTTTAATAATATTTTAATAGCATATTGTTGTTTAGTGAAACTCGTTATTACGTACGACGCAAGCTATCGAGGAAGGTCGTGATTGCGTGTAATGCAAGGCAAGTCAAGGATGCGTGTTGTGAAAGATCCTTTTGGTGTAGCATACAACACAAGACATTAATGAAATTAAAAGAATATTTTTCATAAAATCTCGGGGTGTTACATTCTACCCCCCTTAAAATGAATTTCGCCCTCGAAATTCGTCGAGGTTAAAAATGGTTTACTACTCAAATGTTTGTTTAATAGAAACCCACATCGTAAAAAGGAATACCAACACCAAACTTTAAAAAGAAATGTATTAAATTTAACGGTTACCCAAATAAACTAATCAGTGGGTTTCCACATAGGTGAAAATATGGATATGGAAGAGAAATCTAACCATCATGTTCTGATGGAGAGTGCTAGAGAACATGGCTATGGAAAAGCCAGCAATCAAAAAGCCATAAATTTGTGACGATCTAAGGTACCATCTGATTCATCGGATATAAGAGCACTAGGACAACATTTTTGGTTTTCAGGATCATTTCTCTAGTGTTGAAGAATTTTCAAATCAAAAGAAATACTTATATGATTTTTGTACAATCTCACCATTGTTCGTGCCTTGAACAATTTCCACTTCATATCTTAATGAAATGAAGTTTAATTATCCATTCATGATGTGTTAGCAGATCATGTGATAGAATGATGGGTCATTCCATCTGTCTCAAACAAAATGTTAGAAAAGTTATCAAAAAATACATAAGTCCATCTATAGTGAGATTAATAATATATGGTTCCTAGAATGGACTTATACTTCTTATATCATATTGATTATTATAATAAAACTAGTTTCTACTAAACATGGTCTTTCTGTAGGCCAGTGGTAGGCGATAAAGGCCAGTCGCACTTCAGTTGTGGGTTCGATTCCCACAGCCTTGTCCGACGCGATGGGCTGTCGCCCATCCTGCAGGTTGTCCTTTTTCTAAAACTACATTACTATAACATCCCACAAATAATATCGAAAAAACTTCTATCCTTAAACAATACTAACTTATGTCCAACATAATCCATTACATTCTTTAGGCTTATCTAAAATACTTCGGTCCATGCTCATAGTATAGAGAAAATGATTACTTGAAATGTCATCAACCAAGCATGTGAATACCATCATTTATCCCCCATATATCTTGTTGTTCAAATTCCAATCATGTGAATTCCTTAGTCATGTATTCTCTTGAAAAATGAATACCCATTAAACCTTAGTGAAAACATGAATGCTATCAAAAGTTAACTCTTTCCACATACCAAAATCCAAAAATTCTATATACTCAAACAATGATATAACCTTCTCCTTATATCAGTCATGAGATCATGAATACTGTCAAATATTTAATTTTCTCCTTATCCTATTATTATGTGGATATCATCTACATTCCAAAAATATCTGAATCACTTTTCATGGTTACCGGTACCATAAAATTATTCAAATCCACAATAGACTAATACAGAAATATTCTATTACACCATAAAATCACCTCAACAAAATTATTCTGGAAAACCAATACATAAAAACTTCAATCCATCCTCTTTAATGATGGTCCTGGAATAAGTCCTTACTTGATTTAGAAGTAACTTTTTAGGTCAGGGCATTGAGTTAGGTAATGACCATGTTCTCCACAAATAAGACATTGAACTCCATAACAGTCGGTCACTCTATGTCCCTTTTCTCCACACAGATAACATATGTCCCTCCATTTGAGGTATTCCTCAAGGTTCTTCTTCCCTTCTTTAGAAATCTCAATCTTCCTTTCTCTATGCTCCTCACTATGCGAACATGCATAAAATTCCATCTTCCTCTTATTTTATGACTTAGGAATACCACTGAATTTTACCTTGTTAATCATATATCGTGATGACTGATTCGGCATATACACAATATCTTTCTCTCTAATAATTATGTAATTTCATTGCCCATAGTCACCAATTTGTCCATTGGATTCAATGTTAACCGAATTCCTTCTGGTTCCCTCCATGGACTAAAACATAAAATGAATTCTGTGAAAGGAAAAAATCATGCTTGGGAAAACAACATAGTAAAGGTAGAGTACCCTCAATATCTAACATCTTAGGTTAAATTCTAAGATCATTATCGTAGTTCTAGGACTATATCCTATACTTATACTTATCCTTAGGGACATCCCTAGACATAACTAAGAAATATCTCTAGGGATCTCACTAACATTTTCGCATCCTAGTTTCCAAAGGTTGAATAAACCTTTCCTCTGATACCAACTATAGAGACCCGAATCTTAACATACATGGACATTTTATTACTTTTGCGGAATACTTAGTATATAACAATAACACACACACAAGGACCATAATAGTTTAGTGTCTTTGGAAACTCGGAATATAATCTTCTAATCGTGGTGAAAGATCTTCAACATCTCCCATAAAGATATTCCTTTGTTTACCTAAAACCTTTCTTTATATCCTGGGAAAAGAAAGAATAAAAGGGTGAGATCAAATGCTCAGTAAGGGTAAACAAAAGAAATATCAATCACATCATATTCATAAGAACATTACATTTTGGAAATCATAACCTGCAAATCAGAGCATAATTTCATAACATGGGATAAATAATAGTAGTGAAATGAAATCCCAATAATCATAACATAAAACATGAAACTTTTTGGAATACACACATAATCATAGAGAATCATTTCTTATTAGTCAAGACTCATTTCCAAGGCTATCTTAGTGGACAAAGTCCATTTCTGAACCGAGTTCACTACTCATTTCAGTCATGTTTCACTGAACCGATATAACCTGCCATTATAGCCATGTCTATCTCATGAGATATAAAATCTTTACACAATGAATTGGAGGGAGGTATAGGTCCCATCCATCTCATAATGATACCATTCTTATGTGTGCCACAGAATCATAAATCACACATCATTGCATAACCCATGTAATAAAAATGGGATTCTTAAACAACATGACATCAAAACAAATTTCATATAAGATAAAGGAATTCATAAAAATAATTCCATAACAACATAATCAAATAAATGTAATAATAGGGATAGAAACAAAACCCTATATTATCTTAGATGGAAAATAATTTTGATAAAACACTTGAACTCCATTCTTGAGGAAAATATCCTTTATACTTTAAAAATATTTTCCTTTCTTAACATTTCATACAATTTTAAACTAAAAGAAGTTGATTAAAAATAAACTTGAAAACTTGTAAAGGAAGCTGCTTGAAAATAATTTTTTAAAAATCTATTCATGTTGTATAAGTTAAAAAAACATTCTTTCCGTACTTTTGTCGGAAAAGTCATAAAGCACCTCGTACGAAAAATAATAAAATATTCCTTTCATATCTTTCTCTAAAAACTCACCGAATGGTAAAATTGGATTTAAACAATTGCATGTGGATGGAAATAATATAACATATTGAGGAAACATGGATGTGGATGATAAAATACACCCCAGTAAATACCAAAGTATAAACAATCTCGGATAAAAATGAGATTGTGATATTTCCCTTACCTTAGGTCCGATTTTATTCGTAAGTGTTCGAACCTCCTGTATAATGATTTAGATAATGTCGTTGACTTATTCCAGAATTATACTCATTGTTATGATATCATATATGGTTCACTTATGACTTTATATTACCCGTTCTTTTGTAAATTCCATGTTAAAGAGAGTTTTGGGTAAAATTGTTTCATTTGTCTCCGTGTTTTGACTTGTAATTATTCATATGATTACATAGATCATGATTACTTAATTCCAGAATATAAAACATGATTTATATATAATATATTTTCTGAATATACATATATATAATAAATCAGTAAATGGAAATAAATACACCGTTCATGGAGACGGTAGGCCATACGTACGCATGAACGTTGTTTTCGTTTCCTTATTGAGTTGAATGGAATTAAGTAGATGACATACATATATATACACATATATCAAGTATCATTATTATGTCATATATTTCATGATTACTTATTATATATACATTATAATCATTCATGAATGGTTAACGTGGAGAATGAATCTCATCACGTCGTGGAGACGGTAGTCCGTACGTACGCACGAGCGATGATATCATTCTCATGATCGTGGAATTGTATTAGAGTGTATGTATACTATTTCAGAATCAATATCACTTTAAAATAATAATATATAGTTATTATATACACCATTATACCCATCCAAGGAATGCGGTGGTGGAAAATAGATTACACCACGGTGTGGAGACGGTATTCCGTACGTACGCACGCGTGGTGATTTCATTTTCCGTAGGGTGGATTGATGGTGAAATAGGGTTGTTTCATACTTATAAAAACATATCAGTATATGAGTGATACTGGTGTTATTACTTCATAATGAAACAACCTAAGAAGAAGAATTGGAAGAAGAAATAATGTTGAATGAATCGGTAACGGACATTACCTCTTCTTTGAAGCGCCTCTTTGAGTCCTCCTATTAGGGCACTAAAATTGGTCTTTTAAGAAGACCAGGACCTCTAGGATTTTTCTAGTGAAGTGGAGAAGAGAATTTGGCAGGGTTTGGCTGAGCTTGAAGGCTCAATGTGGTGTGAGGAAGAGAGGGAGGATGTTCCCTTTTATAAGGGGGGAGAGGGGCACCTTTGGAAAAACTTAAAATATTATTTTATTATAAATCCATATTCGGTTTTAAAAAGATCCAAATTGATTTATTTCGAAGATAAGGTGGGTATGGGTCGAAATAGTCTAATATTATAGATTTTAGACAAGTTTATCTTCCTATTTTAACATTATCATTTATATTTAACTTTCAGTTAGATAATTTTACTTTTACCGTGTCTTTTTGTGTTCTTACACTATATGGTTAATAAACTTACTATAACAAGCCAAACGAACCCCAAGTTGTTTATTATTAATATATATAAACCTATATAAGTCATTTGGCCGAACCTTATATTTTTATTAATAAAATAACAATTAATAATATAATATATGTTTTAAAAACTATTTTATGTCAATTTTGACAATATTTAGTAATTGATTTTTGTGACAATCATAACAGAATGATTAGTTCAAAAAAAGTCACTTATATTAATACTTAAATGTCATAATAACATATAAAATTAGTGAAATTCATAAAAAGTCTCAAATTACATTTATTTGGGTATTTATAACATCAATTATGTCAATATTTCATTAATAAGATAATTACTGCATCATCTTTGTGTCATAAATAAATTAACTTATTTAAAGTCTAAAAACTAAAAATAAAATATCATTATGTAGTAAATCTTTTTATATTTCTAATGGATATTTATAGTCTAATTTATTATATATATAACCCTATATTATAAATGCTTTAGTTATAAAACTTTGATTTTAACTATTTTAACCCTTCTTTAAATAAATTGATAAAAAATGTCCTAATCTAATAAAAGTGGTCCTAAATGGTCATATTTTATTCCTAAGGTTGTTTTCGGTCGAATTACACTTATCCAATAGAATTAAGACATGTTTTAGGGTAATAATAATATCATTTTTACCTTGAACTACCCTATTTACTTTTAACCGTGGTAATAAAAAGTTACTATTGACCAAAAATTAATTTCACCTCATTGAACCACATTTTAGTCCTTGATATTAACTGTGTCTCTCATATTTTCGAAATTCTACTCACAGAAGCTGTAAAATTAAGTGTTATGAAAAATTCATTTTTTTAACTACCACTTAGTGGTTTCACTATTCATCAAAAAATAAAAGTTTCAAGAAAAATACCAAAAATTAGGCCTAAGCTATATTTGATATTATAAACTCAAAAACGATGTCTATTTTACCAAATTCCAAACATATCAGTTGCATTAAATAATTTAAAAATTAATTCTCGTCGTCAAGACAAATAGCGTGTTCTTAAGTGATAATAATTATCAAAAGATTGACACTTGTTTATGTCTGTTTTAAATGTGAAATTACATCCAATGACCAACATTGTATTAAATTGTAAAAATATATTCTAAATATACTTTAAAACGACTCAAATTAATAATATATCACTATTAATTATTTCGATTAAAAAGGTTGTTTTTTAATTAAAATTTAGTAATTTTCACTATTCATCAGAAAATGAAAGTTATCCGAAAAGTACCAAAATTTCAACATAAACTAATTTCGATATTCCGAATCCAAAAATGAAGTCCATTTTGAAGAATAAAATTCATAAAATCTCAAAAAGTGGTTATTACTATTCATAACGGCCAGTTTTAATAATATTTTAATAGCATATTGTTGTTTAGTGAAACTCGGTATTGCGTACGACACAAGCTATCGAGGAAGGTCGTGATTGCGTGTAATGAAAGGAAAGTCAAGGATGTGTGTTGTGCAAGATCATTTTGGTGTAGCATACAACACAAGACATTAATGAAATTAAAAGAATATGTTTCATAAAATCTCGAGTTGTAACATTCTACCCCCCTTAAAATGAATTTCTCCCTCGAAATTCGTCGGGGTTATAAATGGTTTACAACTCAAAAGTTTGTTTAATCACTACCACAAAACTAGGCAAGGCATGCGCCTGCCTTTATCAGTGCTAACAGTAAAGCGCTGATAATGGGATGGTCTTTTATCAGTGCTAACAAAAGCGCTGATTAAGGTCCACTTTATCAGCGCTAAAACAAGCGCTGATAAAGGTGTACCCTTTATTAGTGCTTTTTTAGCGCTGATAAAGGATTTCCCCTTTATCAGCACTTTTTTTAGCGCTAATAAAGGTTGTATTTATCATCACTTTTCATTTTATCACTGATAAATACACCCTTTATCAGTGCTTTTTACTAGCACTGATAAAGGCTCACGCAGATTTGTTAAAAACCCGCCGGTCCTCTTCCTTGTCCCTGCACCCGATCAAGCTCTCGCGGAAGCCCTCCTCTGCGCCGTTGCCGCCTCCTCCTCCTCCTTCGCCACGGCCGCCGCCTCCTCCTCCTCCGGTCGCCGCCTCCTCCTCCTCCTAGTCCGCGGCCTCATCCTCCTCTGGCAACTCATCCTCCTCCGGCGCCTCCTCCTCCTCCACCGGCGCCTCCTCCTCCTCTGCCTACTCCGCTGCCTCCTCCTCCACCGCGACCTCCTCATCCTCCTCCTCCTCCTCCTCCTCCGTTGCCTCCGCTGCCTCCGCTACCTCCGCCCTGCCTCCGCCCTGCCTCTGTGCTGCCTCTGCGCTGCCTCTGGTGCCTCCGCTGTAGACACCTCATTCTCCTCTACCACCGGGTCCTCCTCCTTAATGTTATTCAAATTGAATTTTCAGGAATTAATTATGTTTGGAATGGGTAAGTGTTTGGCCAACTATTCTTCGTGTTGAATCTTCAGTTTCCATGGGTGGTTTGGGATTGTGGTTATGTTTTGATCCTGACTATGGGTTGTTTTTATGATTTCCCACTACTTCATTAGATTTATTTAGTTATTCTTATGTTTTGATGTTTTCATTTGGTTCATGTATCTCTTTATCTCCCAAAGAACGATTATCTTATGGCTGTTAATTTTGAGATGGGTTTGAGGAAATATATCAGATTTATTCTTATTTTTCTAAGTCTACCAACCTATTTTTAGGTGTTTCCCAAGGTATTGATGTGAGAGGCATATTTTAATTGAAATATTGGTCTCAATGGTGTTCCATTAATGGGTGGTGTAGGCTCCACTTTTTTATGGGCTCTTAGTTAAAATAAGAGGCTTCAAATGGTGGAGGATCACATCTTAAAAGAAAGGTGGATTCTTAATAGGGAAATGGTTCTATCTATATGATCATGTCACTATGAGATTTTCCAATTCTATTTTCAATGAAGTCATATCATAGCCAATTAATTTTAATAGTCTACCGTAGTCATAGCTAGGTGACAGTAATGAATAATTACATATTGCCTATAATGGATGATTTGTTTGACCATCTTATAAGGTTCTATTGGTTTTTGAAAATTTTCTAGAGATCAGGGTACCAACAGTTGAGGGTTTGGGAAGAGGATGCTCAAAAGATAGATTTTTAATGTCGATATGGAAATTTAATGTATTTATGAATTGCATTTGGTATCACCAATGCTCTATCTATTTCATGGAACTGATGAACTAGATCTGTAATATCTTTCTAGAAAACTCCATTTTCGTTTTTTAGAATACTTCTTGGTGTATTACAATATATAGGAGGAGTACTCTGATAATCTGTAGGTTGTTTTGGGTGTTTTTAGATAGCATTGTCTTTATTACAATATTATAAATTCCCCATATTTTGTTTATGAAGTATTGTTTCATGGTCACATTATTTCCATGGAAGGAGTTCTAGGTTATCCAGAAAAGGTTCGAGAAGTCATTTCTCCTCTAACCTATATACTCATCCTATGGATTTCAAATAGGATGAATATAAATAAAGAATGGATAAATGCCAATCGGTTGACAAAAGAGTATGAAGAAGGCGTGAAAGAATTTATCAAGTTTGAAAAAGATCATGCATGTGACTCTTCTCAAATCCTTTGTTCGTGTTTACGCTGTTTTTATTCAAAACAAATTAGTCCAGATGAGTTGGAAGTACACTTGATCTATCACGGAATAGATCAAAGTTATACATGTTGGAATAAACATGGAGAAACAACGAGTGTAAGTAGTGATTGGGGTGACACTACATTTTATGGATCATCTGATATAATTACAAACATGATCAATGAAGATAACCGTATGGAGGATGTGATTACAGATGTGAATGATGATGAAGACCGTATTAAGAAAATGACAAGGACCTTCGAAGATGAAATTCGTGATTTCCCAAAATTGTTTGAGAAGTTAAAAAGTTGTGCAAAGATGCCATTGTATGCTGGTTGCACTAAATATACAGCATTGTCAGCCATACTGAAGATGTATAATTTGAAAGCAGATAACGGGTGGAGTGATGACAGTTTTACGAAACTACTTGCCCTCTTGAATGACATGCTCCCAGAAGACAATGAGCTCCCGATCCAAACATATGATGCCAAACAAATGCTACGATCTATGGGTATGATCTCTGAAAGAATACATGCCTGCCCGAATGACTGTATACTGTTTCTCAAGGACCACAAATCACTTAAAGAATGCCCAAAGTGTGGTGCTTCTCGATACAAGAAAGATGAATCTAGTCCTACTAAAGTTGTATGGTAATTTCCAATCATTCCAAGGTTTAGACGCCTATATGGAAGTGAGGAGACTAAAGAACAATTAACATGGCATGCAGATACAAGAATTAAAGGTGGGATACTACGTCACCCGGTAGAATCTCCTTAGTGGAAGAGAATCGATCATGAGTATCCTGAATTTGGAAACGAGTCGAGAAACCTTCATCTTGCGTTATCTACAGATGGAGTGAATCCTTTTGGTTTTCAAAGAAACAGTCACAGTACATGGCCGGTTATGTTGATAAATTAAAACTTACCACCGTGGTTATGCATGAAACGAAAATACATCATTTTATCTATGCTTATATCAGGACCAAAACAACCGGGTAATGATATTGATGTTTATGTAGCTCCATTGATCAATGATTTGAAATTATTGCAGGATTCATGTGTTACATTGTATGATACTTACAGAAAGGAAGATTTCACTTTGAGAGTCATGTAGTATGGGACGATAAATGACTTCACTGCTTATGGAAATTTGTCAGGATATAGCATTAAAGGAACTCAAGGCTGTCCCGTTTGCGAAGAAGGTACACAATCAATTAGGTTGAAACATTCATCGAAAACCGTGTTTCTAGGATATCGCAGATTTCTACCGTGAAAACATAAGTACCATTCTTGGAAGACATAAATCGATGGAAGTTCAGAAGAACGTACAGCACCGTCTCTACTAACAGGCAATCAATTGTTTTAGAAAGTTAAAAATTTGGACACTAGTTTTGGTAAACCGGCTTTGAAAAACCTTACGAAAATCGGTTGGAAAAAGAGATCGATTTTTTTTGAATTACAATACTAGAATTGTCTATATGTAAGACATTGTATTGATGTTAGTCATGTAGAAAAAAATTTATTTGATAGTTTTATCGGCACATTGCTAAATACATCTGGAAAAACAAAAGATGGAATTAAGGCTAGGTTGGACATGGTTGAGATGGGAATACGAGAAGAGTTGGCACCAGTGAAGGGTGAAAAACAAACATTTCTTCCTCCTACTGTTTACACTCTTTCCAGGCAGGAGAGATATCAGTTTTGAAACTTCTTGAATGATGTAAAGGTTCTAGAGGGGTATTCGTGAAATATCAGTAACCTCGTGTCAATGAGTGACTTGATGTTAAAAGGTCTGAAATCACATGACTGTCATGTTTTGATGCAAAATATCATTCCAATTGCTTTATGTTGCATTTTGCCCAAGAATATCCACCATACATTAACGAAACTGTGTTTCTTCTTCAAAACTATATGCAATAAAGTTATAGACCTGGCGAAATTGCCAGCTATGGAAAATGAAATTTCCGTCATATTATGTGAATTAGAAATGTTCTTCCCGCCTTCATTTTTTGATATGATGGTTCATTTGATGGTCCACTTGGTGAGAGAGATTCGACTATGTGGTCCTGTACATTACAGATGGATGTACCCCATTGAACGGTATATGAATATTTTGAAAGGGTATGTCAAAAATCGAAGTCGGCCAGAGGGTTGTATTGCAGAGCGATATATTGTTGAGGAAGCCATTGAATTCTGTACTGAATACTTGTCTGGTGTGGAAAGCATTGTCTTACCGAAATCTCGTCACACTGGGCGGCTTGAGTGTGAAGGAATTTTTGGAAGAAAGGTTGTCACAATCAATATTACAGATCGGGAGCAGGCCCACCTTTATGTTTGGCATAACAGTTTTGACATTGACCCATATGTTGAAATCCACAAAGAAATTCTTAGGCATTTGAATCCATCAAGGGCTGAAAAATGGATATCAGATACACATAATCGACAGTTTATAGGATGGTTACGAGATCATATTTTTAAGAAGTCAGATGAAAATCCAAAGTCAATTTCGGAACGACTTCGATGGCTAGCCGGAGGACCAAGTGTGTATGCATTATCTTACAATGCTTATGTAGTTAATGGTTATAAATTTTATACTAATGATCATGATGAAGACAGTACCATGCAGAATTGTGGGGTTACACTTGTGGATGAAGTGATTCATGTTTCCGGTGCTAAGGACAGAAATCCAATTTATTCGAATATGTCATACTTTGGCATCATCAAACAAATATGGGAGTTGGATTATATGGAATTTCAAGTTCCGATATTTCAATACAAGTGGGTTGATAATAGGAGTGCTATTAAAATAGATGATTTGGGATTCGTGATAGTTGATTTCAGTAAGGAAGGGGAGAAAGACGAACCATTTATAATGGCATCATAGGTAGTGAAAGTATTTTATGTTCCAGATCCTGAAAACCGAAACTGGTCAATTGTTCTGTTATCGACCAAAACAGCTGAAGGGTCAGATGAAAATTAAACGGAAGATGACCCTTTCATCGGGACTTCGCAATCATTTCACAGTGGTACCAATGTAGACGACGTTTTGTATGTTAGAGGAGACCACAATGAAGGGATATGAATAGTTGATAGAGGGGTCAAATCCCTTCAGCCTTTAAAAAAAGGGAGTTCAATAATCAGGTTATTGATTTTTACTGTAATATAGATTGTGTTACATTAGGTTATTATCTGTTCGCTGCTGCTTTTATGTGATCTAAATTAAATTTTAAACCAGTTCTGCAGATAATGACTTCTTCACCTGCTGATGCACCCAATCCCAAGACACAACACATCTCTCAACCTGTTGCAGCTAGTCCCACTGCTAAGAGACAACAGGTCTCTCAACCTGTTGCAGCTGGTCCCACTGCTGACGTACAACAGGTCTCTCAACCTGTTGCAGCTGGTGTCAGTGCCGATGCTAGCGCTTTGGAGAAACATAATGATGATGTAGAAACTGAGGAAATGGTAGGCGATGAAACCCCAGCGAAACAAAAAAACAGGTGCGTCGTAGTTTGACAGTTTTAGCAATAATCCTTAAGGCAAAAGCAAAAGGCATCAAATATGAGGTGGGATGGAATAAGCTAGGCCAGCATGTAAACCCCAACAATGCCATGTTTAGTAGCTACATTGGAATCGTCACTCGACAACGCGTACCGATTGACGTAGAGTCGTGGCACCATGTTGTCAGCGGGTTGAAAACATTAATGTGGTAAGAGATTACGGTAACATTACGATATCATCTATTTAATTTATTAAAATAAAATAAAATATAGAAATATTGACTAACCCTTCATCATCTCTTGTAGGGTTCATTTATAGTTGATGTTTCGCACAAAGAATATGTTTTCAGACTGGCAAGAAGGATTCATAGAGGCTTTCGCAACATTTTAACAAAACATCATCTGAAAGATGCCGAAGGGAAAATCAAGCCGCACCCACCTCCTCTTTATGCACACTTGATATCCTAAGGAACGTGGGATGCGTTTTTCAACCGTCGTGCGGAACAGAATTTTCAGGTACATTGTGTTTGGCTACACATTGTGTAACGTTACTTGTATTCATCATGTTGATTGATAGGTTTTTATTTATGAAATAGCAAATGAGTGCTGAAAATAATGAACAGGCAGCAAAACCAGCGTACCCCTACCGTAAAGCAAGGTTGGGGTACGCTTCAATTGAAAAACAATTGGTATGTATTTTAAAAGTACTGTAATAATTTCATGTGACATAAAACAACACTGTAACCATGTTTCTTTATTTATATCCAGATTGATGAAGCAAAATCTCAAGTCACTTCCATTCCACACCATGTGCTATGGAAGGAGACTCGTGTTAATAAAGAGGGGAAACTGATAGATGAAAACACACAAAAAAGTGGGAGAAACATGTATAAGTATGACATAATATAAACTTGTTTTACTTTAAATCACTATTACATAATGATGCTTACTTATTTTTTCATATTTTCTATTTGACATAGTCACAGGAATCAACAAAACCTGCACCAGATGCAGACATACTTTCAGAGGCCTTGAAAAAACCAGAACAGTATGGCCACATCAGAGGTGCGGGGTTTGGGGTGTCACCCCGGACATATTTTTTAAAAAAAACAAGAGGACGAACAAACTAAAGAATTGCATGTAATGAGAGATAAAGTAGCTACCCTTGAAGAACTAATCCAAACTTAGGGAAAGATGCTAACAAGTTTGATGGAAGAGAGGCGAAGAGAACAAACAACTCAAGAACAACCCCCGCGAGAAGATCCACCCCTCACCAGCTTTGAGGCGAGCCATTCCCCTCAAAGACCTGACTTAACAAAGGTAATAAATGTTATAATATTTGTTTTTGTTAGATGTGAATCACATAGACACTGATACCTTTCATGTAATGATATTCTGCAGGGTGAAAATGACTGTGATTTATATCTGTCAACTCCCACCCATCACCTTGTAGCGAGGGCTACGATGTTCAATATGCAGAATGACACGCTACACTCCAGACCACTTCCAACCGGTCATGTCAAAGTGTCGATTAACGTAGCTCATGAGCCGAGTTCCGAGCTACCCATGCCAAATGACGATGAAGACATTCATATGGTGGAAAAAGCTGTCGGAACATTCGTTGCATGGCCGCCATGTCGAGCAGGAGGTATTCATTTCGAGTTCATTTTTCAAGCATAACCTTTAACATTAAATTAGAAAATGGATGAACTGATGAATGTTATTACAGAAGGATAAAATGGAGAAGCTAAAACAAAAGAGCGGCTTCAACATTGGATCAACCAACCGATCAAAACGATCTACTGAGAGTGCGTTCACCCCGCCCGTTCTATATCCACATTTAATATCATTGCAATCTCAAGTGGATACGAAAATGAAAGACGGAAAGAGTCATACAATTGTTTTTGAAAAAGATATGTACGGAGAGGAAACAATAGATTTCGTTAGTGCAGACGCTGTTTCTGAGATCATCACATTCGACTGGCTAGGCGCCTCAGTTATAAATGTATACATGAGGTATGTTTTCGTGATTTGATTTTACAGAAGCTGATATACTTTGATAATTATGGATAAATAAATCTCATTTTTTTCACAGGCTTATATATGAAAAACAATTGAAGGGATTTTACCATGAATACAAATTTGGACTCGTTAGTCCTCACACCATTTCTACACAACGAACAGAAATAGATTCTAATTTTCAGGCTGAATTGATATCAAATCTGCTTAGAACATTTCAAAGAAGAATTAGGACTGACAGGCTCTTTTTAATACCAATGATGCAATGGTAAAACTCTACATTTTAATCATATCAATTATATTTTCATTTCTATCAGTACTTATTTCTTTTTGTGTTTTTAGGGAACATTGGATGCTCAGTGCAGTCAATTTGGATACTCCAAAGATTTATTTTCTGGATTCACTACATGGATATCCAACTAACCGATGACAGATGATGGCGATTGTCAATTTTTAATACACTAGATCCCACATTTTAGAACTAAATATCTAGTTATATAATTTATATTATCTTTTAATGAGGATTTTGTTATGATAGGGAGGTGTATGAATATCGTCTAAAGGCTGGAATGAATCCAGGGTGTAAGGACGACAATGCCCACAAGATCTGCAAATGGAGAAGTATCTGGGTATATATAATTATATTTCACTATCCAAATACATATCAAAACAAATTACTTATTTTTCTCGATGTTTCTGTAGTGTCCAAAACAAACAAATGATAAGGCTGCGGTTATTATGTTTGTAAATTTATGAAAGAGATCGTATTTCATGAACAAACTAGCATCCCTGAAGAGGTATTTTTGAAAATAATTACTACTTTATTTAAAATAATTATTAATCCTTTGTGTATTTATATTTTTTCAGTACTACTATGACTGTCGCAAAAACTCCTATTCAGAAGATGATATAAATGTCTTTAGAAACGAATGGGCATCGTACCAGATGGAAGAATGTAAACAAATAGGAAAATGAAGGTGAATTCCTAATACTTATGTTATCTTTATATGGTCATTGATATCTCCCTTTACACTTATTGAGAATCTATGATCTCCCTTTCTTATGTTTCATATCCTTAGATTAGTGAATTCCTACTACTTAGATTGAAAATGACATAAACTTTGGAAAACAACACCAATGACATACGTCAAACTGAGAAAACGCATTCGGATTGTTTTGATAATTTTGGACAATGATCCGCATGTCATTTGTGACGTGTACGAATCGACCACACCTCAATCCGACGCACTGTGTGACCAGTATGTCTAAAAGTGTCTGATATCAGTTTCAAATTGAGATAAACTTTGGAAAACAACACCAGTGACATACGCCAAACCGATAAAATGCGTTCGGATTGTTTTGATACTTTAGGACAATGATCCACGAATCATTTGTGACATGTACGAATCCACTGCACCTCAATCCGACGCACGACATGACCGGTATGGATAAAAGTGTCTGATATCAGTTTCAAATTGAGATAAACTTTGGAAAACAACACCAATGACATACGGCAAACCGAGAAAACGCATTCAGATTGTTTTGATACTTTAGGAAAAATATCCACGAGTCATTTGTGATGTGTACAAATCGACCGCACCTCAATCTGATGCACGGTGTGACCGGTATGGCAAAAATTGTCTGATATCAGTTTCAAATTGAGATAAACTTTGGAAAACAACACCAATGACAAACGCCAAACTGAGAAAACCCGTTCGGATTGTTTTTATACTTTAGTAAAATGATCCACGAGTCATTTGTGACGTGTACGAATTGACCGCACCTCAATCCGACACACAGCGTGACCGGTATGGCTAAAAGTGTTTGATATCAGTTTCAAATTGAGATAAACTTTGGAAAACAACACCAATGACATACGCCAAATTGAGAAAACATGTTCAGATTGTTTTGATACTTTAGGAAAACAATCCACGAGTCATTTGTGATGTGTATGAATCGACCGCACCTCAATCTGACCCACGACGTGACCGGTATGGATAAAAGTGTCTGATATCAGTTTCAAATTGAGATAAACTTTGGAAAACAACCCCAATGACTTATGCCAAACCGATCAAACGCATTTGGATTGTTTTGATACTTTAGGACAACGATCCACGAGTCATTTTTGACGTGTACAAATTGACCGCACCTCAATCCGACGCACGGTGTGACAGGTATGGTTAAAAGTTCCTGATATCAGTTTCAAATTGTGATAAACTTTGGAAAACAACACCAATGACATATGCCAAACCAAGCAAACGTATTCGGATTGTTTTGATACTTTAGTACAACGATCCAAGAGTCATTTTTAACGTGTACGAATCGACCACACCTCAATTCGACGCACGGTGTGACCGGTATGGCTAAAAGTGTCTGATATCAGTTTCAAATTGAGATAAACTTTGGAAAACAACACCAATGACATACGCTAAACCGAGAAAACGAGTTCGGATTGTTTCGATACATTAGGAAAACGATCCACATGTCATTTGTGACGTGTACGAATCGACCGCACCACAATCCAACGCATGGTGTGACCGGTATGGATAAAAGTGTCAGATATCAGTTTCAAATTGAGATAAACATTGGAAAACAACACCAATGACATACTCCAAACCGAGAAAACGCGTTCTTATTGTTTTGATACTTTAGGAAAACGATCCACGAGTCATTTTTGACATGTACGAATCGACCGCACCTCAATCCAAAGCACGGTGTGACCGGTATGGCTAAAAGTGTCTGATATCAGTTTCAAATTGAGATAAACTTTGGAAAACAACACCAATGACATATTCCAAACCGACCAAATGTATTCGGATTTTTTTTATACCTTAGGAAAACGATCCGCGAGTCATTTGTGACATGTACGAATTGACTGCACCTCAATCCGACGCACAGTGTGAACGTTATGGCTAAAAGTGTATGATATCAATTTCAATTTGAGATAAACTTTGGAAAAAAACACCAATGACATACGCCAATCTGAGAAAACGCATTAGTATTGTTTTAATACTTTAGTAAAATGATTCACGAGTCATTTGTGACGTGTACGAATCGACCGCACCTCAATCCGACGCACGGTGTGACCGGTATGGCTAAAAGTGTCTGATATCAGTTTCAAATTTAGATAAACTTTGGAAAACAACACCAATGACATACGCCAAACCAAGGAAACACGTTCATACTGTTTTGATACTTTAGTACAATGATCCCTGAGTCATTTGTGATGTGTACGAATCAACCACACCTCAATCTGACGCGCGGTGTGACCGGTATGGCTAAAAGTGTCTGATAGCAGTTTCAATTTGAGATAAACTTTGGAAAACAACACCAATGACATACATCAAACTGAGCAAACACGTTCGGAATGTTTTGATACTTTAGGAAAATGATCCAAAAGTCATTTGTGACGTGTACGAATCGACCGTACCTCAATCCGACGCACAGTCTGAACGGTATGGCTAAAAGTGTCTGAGACAGTTTCAAATTGAGATAAACTTGGGAAAACAACACCAATGACATACGCCAAACCGAGCAAACACGTTCGGATTGTTTTGATACTTTAGGACAACGATCCACGAGTCATTTTTGACGTGTACGAATCGACCGCACCTCAATCCGACACATGTCATGACCGGTATGGCTAAAAGTGTCTGATATCAGTTTCAAATCGAGATAAACTTTGGAAAACAACACCAATGACATAAGCCAAACCGATAAAACGCGTTCGGATTGTTTTGATACATTAGGACAACGATCCACGAGTCATTTGTGACGTGTACGAATCAACTTCACCTTAATCCGACGCACGGTGTGATCGATATGGATAAAAGTGTCTGATATCAGTTTGAAATTGAGATAAACTTTCGAAAACAACGCCAATGACATACGCCAAACCGAGCAAACGCGTTCGGATTGTTTTGATACTTTTGGACAACGATCCATGAGTCATTTGTGACGTGTACAAATCGATTGCACCTCAATCCAACGCACGACTAGACCGGTATGACTAAAAGTCTCTGATATCAGTTTCAAATTGAGATAGACTTTGGAAAATAACACCAATGACATATGCCAAACCGAGAAAATGCATTTAGATTGTTTTGATACTTTAGGACAACGATCCACGAGTCATTTGTGAGGTGTACGAATCGACCGCACCTCAATACGACCGACGCACGGTGTGATCGGTAAAGATTTTCATTATATAAAGAATCAGTATTTATTAAATGAGATAAATCAATCAAAAACATATTGATTTTACATTATTCCCTTTCATTGTTATGAAAATGAAAACTTTTGAGTTTAAAATTTCATATTTTAGTTTCACATTTCCATATTAATGTATTCTTTCATATTACTATTTTAATTTCTTTCATTATTGCATAACTAACATAATATTTGTTTTCTTATATAGGTGAATTTTTTTCTTTGAGTTCGGATACTTTGTTCGGCAACAAATACCGTCGAGAGCGGATCACGGATATCAAAGGATGAAACATGAATGTGTATAACTATTGTTGAATAATTGTAAATGTAACCATGTAAAACAATGTTTGAAATGTATATAGAAATGCGTTTTTTTGTATTCATGATGTTAAGTAAATGTATATACCGTTGTCGGTAAAAATATTGGGTGTGGGTGCTATGGTGTGCAGGTGTGCAGGTGTGCATGTGCTACTTTGTGCAGGTATTCAGGTGTGCAGGTGTGCACGTACTATATTTTTGGTGTAGGTGATGGGGCCTTTTTCAGCGCTAATAAAGGACACCTTTAACAGCGCTAGAGGAGCACTGATAAAAGAACCCTTTTATCAGTGCTCCGTCAAGCACCGATATAGGAGACCTTTATTAGCGCTAAAAGAAGCGCTGATAAAGGGGTCCTTTATCAGCACTCCGAGAAATGCTTATATAGGGGACCTTTATCAGCGCTAAGAGAAGTGCTGATAAAGGGGACCCCCCCCCCCCTTATCTACGCCGGCATTAACAGCGCTTTTCTAGCGCTGTTAATGCCGGTTTTTAGCGCTGATAAAGGCTCAGGTTGTAGTAGTGAATAGATACCCACATCGTAAAAAGGAATACCAAAAACAATCATTAAAACCAAAAGTATTAAATGTAACGGTTACCCAAATAAACTAATCACTGGGTTTCCACATAGGTGAAAATATGGATATGGAAGAGAAATCTAACCATCAAGTTCTGATGGAGAGTGGTAGAGAACATGGCTATGGAAAAGCCAACAATCACAAAGCCATAAATTTGTGATGATCTAAGGTACCATCTGATTCATCGGATATAAGAGCACTAGGACACATTTTTGGTTTTCAGGATCATTTCTCTAGTGTTGAAGAATTTTCGAATCAAAAGAAATACTTGCTTGATTTTTTTACAATCTCACCAATGTTCGTGCCTTGAACAATTTCCACTTCATCTCTTAAAGAAATGAAGTTTCCTTTTCCATTCATGATGTGTTTGCAGATCATGTGATAGAATGATGGGTCATTCCATCTGTCTCAAACAAAAGGTTAGAAAAGTTATCAAAAAATACATACACTACTACAACCTGGGCCTTTATCAGTGCTAAAAACCGGCATTAACAGCGCTAAAAAGGTGTTGTTAATGCCGGCGTAGATAAAGGGGGGTCCCCTTTTTCAGCGCTCCGAGAAGAGCTGATATAGGCGACCTTTATCAGGGCTAACAGAAGCGCTGATAAAGGACCTCCTTTATCAGTGCTTCTCTTAGCGCTGATAAAGGTCCCCTATATCAGTGCTTCTCAGAGCCCAGATAAAGGACCCCTTTATCAGCGCTTCTTTTAGGGCTGATAAAGGTCTCCTATATCGGCGCTTGATGGAGCGCTGATAAAGGGTTCCTTTATCATCACTCCTCTAGCACTGTTAAAGGTGTCCTTTATCAGTACTAAAATAGCGCTGATAAAGGCCCCATTGCCTGCACCAAAAAAACAGTACTTGCACACCTGCACACCTGAATACTTGCACAAAGTAGCACATTCACACCTGCACACCATAGCACCCGCACCCAATATTTTGACCGACAATGGTATATACATTTACTTAACATCATGAATACAAAAAAAACGCATTGCTATATGCATTTCAAACATTGTTTTATGTGGTTACATTTACAATTATTCAACAATAGTTATAAACATTCATGTTTCATCCTTTGATATCCTTGAACCGCTCTCGACGGTATTTGTTGCCGAACAAAGCATCCAAACTCAAGGAAAAAAATTCACCTATATAAGAAAACAAATATTATGTTAGTAATGCAATAATGAAAGAAATTAAAACAGTAATATGAAAGAATACATTAATATGGAAATGTGAAACTAAAATATGAAATTTTAAACTCAAAAGTTTTCATTTTCATAACAATGAAAGGGAATAATGTAAAATCAATATGTTTTTGATTGATTTATCTCATTTAATAAATACTGATTCTTTATATAAGGAAAATATTTACTGGTCACACCGTGCATCGATCGGATTGAGGTGCGGTCGATTCGTACACGTCACAAATAACTCGTGGATCGTTGTCCTAAAGTATCAAAACAATCCGAACGCATTTTCTCTGTTTGGCATATGTCATTGGTGTTATTTTCCAAAGTCTATCTCAATTTGAAACTGATATCAGACACTTTTAGTCATACCGGTCACATCGTGCGTTGGATTGAAATACGGTCGATTTGTACACGTCACAAATGACTCGTGGGTCGTTGTACTAAAGTATCAAAACAATCCGAACGCATTTGCTCAGTTTGGCGTATGTCATTGGTGTAGTTTTCCAAAGTTTATCTCAATTTGAAACTAATATTAGACACTTTTAGCCATACCGGTCACACCGTGCGTCGGATTGAGGTGTGGTCGATTCGTACACGTCACAAATGAATCATGGATCGTTTTCCGAAAGTATCAAAACAATCCAAACGCGTTTGCTCGGTTTGGCATATGACATTGGTGTTTTTTTCCAAAGTTTATCTCAATTTGAAACTGATATCAGACACTTTTATCCATACCGGTCACGCCGTGCGTCAGATTGAGGTGCGGTCGATTTTTACACGTCACAAATGACTTGTGGATTGTTTTACTAATGTATCAAAACAATCCGAAAGCGTTTCCTCGGGTTGGCGTATGTCATTGGTGTTGTTTTCTAAAGTTTATCTCAATTTGAAACTGATATCAGACACTTTTAGCCATACCATTCACACCGTGCGTCGGATTGAGGTGCGGTCAATTTGTACACGTCACAAATGACTCGTGGATCATTTTGCTAAAGTATCAAAACAATCCAAATGTGTTTTCTCAGTTTGAAGTATGTCATTGGTGTTGTTTTCCAAAGATTATCTCAAATTGAAACTGATATCAGAAACTTTTAGCCATACCGGTCACACCGTGCGTCGGATTGAGGTGCGGTCAATTCATACATGTCACAAATGACTCGCGAATCGTTTTCCTAAAGTATCAAAACAATCCGAAGGCGTTTGCTCAGTTTGGCGTATGTCATTGGTGTTGTTTTCCAAAGTTTATCTCAATTTGAAACTGATATCAGACACTTTTATCCATACCAGTCACACCGTGCGTCGGATTGAGGTGAAGTCGATTTGTACACGTCAAAAATGACTCGTGGATCGTTTTCCAAAAGTATCAAAACAATCCGAACGCGTTTGCTCAGTTTGGTGTATGTCATTGGTGTTGTTTTCCAAAGTTTATCTCAATTTGAAACTGATATCAGACACTTTTAACCATACCAGTCACATCGTGCGTGGGATTGAGGTGCGGTCGATTCGTACACGTCACAAATGACACGTGGATCGTTTTACAAAAGTATCAAAACAATCCGAACGCGTTTGATTGGTTTGGCAAATGTCATTGGTGTTGTTTTCCAAAGTTTATCTCAATTTGAAACTGATAGCAGACACTTTTAGCCATACCGGTCACACCGTGCATCGGATTGAGGTGCGGTCGAATCGTACACATCACAAATGACTCAGGGATCATTCTCCTAAAGTATCAAAACAATCCGAACACGTTTTCTCAGTTTGGCATATGTCATTGTTGTTGTTTTCAAAAGTTTACCTCAATTTGAAACAGATATCAGACACTTTTATCCATATTGGTCACACCATGTGTCGGATTGAGGTGCAATCGATTCGTACACGTCACAAATGACTCGCGGATCGTTTTCCTGAAGTATGAAAACAATCCGCACGTGTTTTCTTGGTTTTGCGTATGTCATTGGGGTTGTTTTCCAAAGTTTATCTCAAATTTAAACTGATATCAGACACTTTTAGCCATACCGGTCACATCGTGCGTCAGATTGAGGTGCGGTCGATTCGTATATGTCACAAATGACTCTCGGATCGTTTTCCTAAAGTATCAAAACAATCCGAACACATTTTCTCAGTTTGGCGTATGTCATTGTTGTTGTTTTCCAAAGTTTATCTCAATTTGAAACTGATATCAGACACTTTTAGCCATACCGGTCACACCGTGCGTCGGATTGAGGTGCGGTCGATTCGTACACGTCAAAAATGACTCACGGATCATTTTCGTAAAGTATCAAAACAACCCGAACGTGTTTTCTTGGTTTGGCATGTGTCATTGGTGTTGTTTTCAAATGTTTATCTCAATTTGAAACTGATATCAAACACTTTTAGCCATACCGGTCACACCGTGCGTCGGATTGGGGTGCGGTTGATTCGTACACATCACAAATGACACGTGGATCGTATTCCTAAAGTATCAAAACAATCCGAACGCATTTGCTCGGTTTGGAGTATGTCATTTGTGTTGTTTTCCAATGTTTATCTGAATTTGAAACTGATATCAGACACTTTTAGCCATACCGGTCACACAGTGCGTCAGATTGAGGTGCAGTCAATTCATACTTGTCACAAATGACTCATGGATCGTTGTCCTGAAGTATCAAAACAATCCGAACGTGTTTGCTCGGTTTGGAGTATGTCATTGGTGTTGTTTTCCAATGTTTATCTCAATTTGAAACTGATATCAGAAACTTTTAGCCATACCGGTCACGCCGTGCGCCAGATTGAGGTGCGGTCAATTTTTACACGTCACAAATGACTCATGGATCATTTTCCTAAAGTATCACAACAATCCGGACTCATTTTCTCGGTTTGGTGTATGTTATTGGTGTTGTTTTCCAAAGTTTATCTCCATTTGAAACTGATATCAGACACTTTTAGCCATACCGGTCATGTCGTGCGTCGGATTGAGGTGCGGTCGATTCGTACACGTCAAAAATGACTCGTGAATCGTTTTCCTAAAGTATCAAAACAATTCGAATGCGTTTTCTCAGTTTGGCATATGTCATTGGTGTTGTTTTCCAATGTTTATCTCAATTTGAAACTGATATCAGACACTTTTAGACATACCGGTCACGCCGTGCGTCGGATTGAGGTGCGGTCAATTCGTACACGTCACAAATGACTCGTGGATCGTTTTCCTAAAGTATAAAAACAATCCGAACGCATTTTCTCGGTTTGGCGTATGTCATTGGTGTTGTTTTCCAAAGTTTATATCAATTTGAAACTGATATCAGACACTTTTAGCTATACCAGTCACACCGTGCGTCGGATTGAGGTGCGGTCGATTTGTACACGTCACAAATGACTCGTGGATCATTGTCCTAAAGTATCAAAACTATCCGAATGCATTTTCTCGGTTTGGCGTATGTCATTTTTGTTGTTTTCCAAAGTTTATCTCAATTTGAAACTGATATCAGATACCTTTAGCCATACCGGTCACATCGTGCGTCAGATTGAGGTGTGGTCGATTCGTACACATCACAAATGACTCTTGGATCGTTTTCCTAATGTATCAGAACAATCCGAACGCGTTTGCTCGGTTTGGCGTATGTCATTGGTGTTGTTTTCCAAAGTTTATCTCAATTTCAAACTGATATCAGACACTTTTAGCCATACCGGTCACACCGTGCGTCAGATTGAGGTGTGGTAAATTCTTACACGTCACAAATGACTCGCGGATCGTTTTCCTAAAGTATCAAAACAATCCAAACGCGTTTTCTCAGTTTGACATATGTCATTGGTGTTGTTTTCCAAAGATTATGTCATTTTCAAACTAAGTAGTAGGAATTCACTAATCTATGGATATGAAACATAAGAAAGGGATATTATAGATTATCAATAAGTGTAAAAGGAGATATCAATAACCACATAAAGATAACATAAGTATTAGGAATTCACCTTCATTGTCTTATTTGTTTACATTCTTCCATCAGGTACGATGCCCATTCGTTTCTAAAGACATTTATATCATCTTCTGAATATGATTTTTTGCGACAGTCATAGTAGTACTGAAAAAATATAAATACACAAAGGATTAATAATTATTTTAAATAAAGTAGTAATTATTTTCAAAAATACCTCTTCAGGGATGCTAGTTTTCTCATGAAATACAATCTCTTTCATAAATTTACAAACATAATAACCGCAGTCTTTGTCATTTTTTTGTTTCGGACACTGCAGAAACATCGAGAAAAATAAGTAATTTTTTTATATGTATTTGGATAGTGAAATATAATTATATATACCCAGAAAATTCTCCATTTGTAGATCTTGTGGGCATTGTCGTCCTTACACCCTGGATTCATTCCAGCCTTTAGACGATATTCATACACCGCTCTATCATAACAAAACACTCATTAAAATATAATATAAATTATATAACAAGATATTTAGTTCTAAAATGTTGGATCTAGTGTATTACAAATTGACAATCGCCATCATCTGTGGTCGGTTAGTTGGATATCCATGCAGTGAATCCAGAAAATAAATCTTTGGAGTATCCAAATTGACTACAATGAGCATCCAATGTTCCCTAAAAACACAAAAAGAAATAAGTAATGATAGAAATGAAAATATAATTGATATGATTAAAATGTAGAGTTTTACCCTGGCATCGTTGCTATTAAAAAGAGCCTGTCAGTCGTAATTCTTCTTTGAAACGTTCTGAGCAGATTTTACATCAATTCAGCCTGAAAATTAGAATCTATTTATGTTCGTTGTGTAGAAATGGTGTGAGGACTAACGAGTCCAAATTTGTATTCATGGGAAATTCCCTTCAATTGTTTTTCATATATACGCCTGTGAAAAAAATGAAATGTATTTATCCATAATTATCAAAGTATATCAGCTTCTTTAAAATCAAATCATGAAAACATACCTCATGTATACATTTATAACTGAGGCGTCTAGCCAGTCATATGTGATGATCTCAGAAACAGCGTCTGCACTAACTAAATCTATTGTTTCCTCTCCATACATATCTTTTTCACAAACAATTGTATGAATCTTTCCGTCTTTAATTTTCATATCCACATGAGCTTTCAATGATATTTAATGTGGATATAGAATGGGCGGGGTGAACACGCTCTCAGTAGATCGTTTTGATCGGTTGGTTGATCCAATGTTGGATCCGCTCTTTTGTTTTAGCTTCTCCATTTTATCCTTCTATAATAACATTCATCAGTTCAGCCATTTTCTAATTTAATGTTAAAGGTTCTGCTTGAAAAAATGAACTGGAAATCAATACCTCCTGCTCGACATGTTTTTTTACAAGATTCGACGACCATGCAATGAATGTTCCAACAGCTTTTTCCACCGTATGAATGTCGTCATCATCATTTGGCACGGGTAGCTCAGCGCTCGGCTCATGAGCTACGTTAATCGACACTTTGACATGACCGGTTGGAAGTGGTCTAGAGTGTAGCATTTCATTCTGCATATTGAACACCGTAGCCCTCGCTACAAGGCGATGGGTGGGAGTTGACAGATATAAATCAAAGTCATTTTCACCCTGCAGAATATCATTACATGAAAGGTATCAGTGTCTATGTAATTCACATCTCACAAAAACGAATATTATAACATTTATTACCTCAGTTAAGTCAGGTCTTTGAGGGGAATGGCTCGCCTCAAAGCTGGTGAGGGGTGGATCTTCTCATGGGGGTTGTTCTTGAGTAGTTTTTTCTCTTCGCCTCTCCTCCATCAAACTCGTTATCATCTTTCCCTGAGTTTGGATTAGTTATTCAAGTGTAGCTACTTTATCTCTCATTACATTAAATTCTTTACTTTGTTCATACTCTTGTTTTTTTTCTGAAAATATGTCTGGGGTGACACCCCAAAACCCACACCTCCGATGCGGCCATACTGTTTTGGCTGTCTCGAGGCCGTTGAAAGTATGCATGCATCCGGTGCAGGTGTTGTTGATTCCTGTGACTATGTCAAATAGAAAATATGAAAAAATAAGTAAGCATCATTATGTAATAGTGATTTAAAGCAAATAAAGTTTATATTATGTCATACTTACACATGTTTCCCACAATTTTTGTGTGTTTTCATCTATCAGTTTCCCCTCTTTATTAACACGAGCCTCCTTCCATAGCACATGGCGTGGAATGGAAGTGACTTGAGATTTTGCTTCATCAATCTGCATATAAGAAGAGAAACATGGTTATAGTGATGTTTTATGTCACATTAAATTATTACAGTACTTTTAAAATACATACCAATTGTTTTTCAATTAAAGCGTACCCCAACCTTGCTTTACGGTAGGGGTACGCTGGTTTTGCTGCCCGTTCTTTATTTTCAGCACTCAGTTGTTGTTTCATAAATAAAAACCTATCAATCAACGTGATGAATACAAGAAACGTTACACAATTTGTAACCAAACACAATGTACCTGAAAATTATGTTCCGCACAACGGTTACAAAACGCATCCCACATTCCTTGGGATATCAAGTGTGCATAAAGAGGAGGCGGGTGCAGCTTGATTTTCCCTTCGGCATCTTTCCGATGATGTTTCGTTAAAATGTTGTGAAAGCCTCTATGAATCCTTCCTGCCAGTCTGAAAACATATTCATTGTGCAAAACATCTACTATAAATGAACTCTACAAAAGATTATGAAGGGTTAGTCAATATTTCAATATTTTATTTTATTTTAATAAATTAAATAGATGATATCGTAATGTTACCGTAATCTCTTCCCACATTAATGTTTTCAACCCACTGACAACATGGTGCCATGACTGTACGTCAATCGGCACGCGTTGTCGAGTGATGATTCCAATGTAGCTACTAAACATGGTTTTCTTGGGGTTTACATGCTGGCGTAGCTTATTCCATCCCACCTCATATTTGATGCCTTTTTCTTTTTCCTTAAGGATTTTTGATAATACTGTCAAACTACGGCACATCAGTTTTTTTTGTTTCGCTGGGGTTTCATCGCCTACCATTTCCTCAGTTTCTGCATCATCATTATGTTTCTCCGAAGCGCTACCATCGGCACTGACACCATCTACAATAGGTTGAGAGACCTGTTGTACATCAGTAGTGGGACCGGCTGCAACAGGTTGAGAGACCTGTTGTCTCTCAGCAGTGGGACCAGCTGCAACAGGTTGAGAGACATGTTGTGTCTCGGGATTGGGTGCATCAGCAGGTGAAGAAGACATTATCTGTATAACTGGTTTAAAATTTAATTTAGATCACATAAAAGCAGCAGCAAACAGATAATAACATAATGTAACACAATCTATATTACAATAAAGATCAATAACCTGATTATTTAACTCCCTTTTTTTAAAGGCTGAAGGGATTTGACCCCTCTATCAACTATCCATATCCCTTCATTGTGGTCTCCTCTGACATACAAAATGTCGTCTACATTGGGACCACTACGAAATGATTGCGAAGTCCTAATGAAAGGGTCATCTTCTGTTGAATTTTCATCTGACCCTTCAGCGGTTTTGGTCGATAACAGAACAATTGACCAGTTTCAGTTTGCAGGATCTGGAATATAAAATATTTGCACTGCCTGTGATTCCATTATAAATGGTTCGTCTTTCTCCCCTTCCTTAATGAAATCAAATTTCACGAATCCCAAATCATCTATTTTAACAATACTCCTGTTATCAACCCACTTGCATTGAAATATAAGAACATGAAATTCTGTATAATCCAACTCCCATATTTGTTTGATGATGCCAAAGTATGACATATTCACATAAATTTGATTTCTATCCTTAGCACCGGAAACATGCATCGCTTCAGCCACAAGTGTAACCCCACTATTCTGCATGGTACTGTCTTCATCATGTTCATTAGTATAAAATGTATAACCATTACCTACATAAGCATTGTAAGATAATGCATACACACTTGGTCCTCCGGCTAGCCATCAAAGTCATTCCAAAATTTACTTAGGATTTTCATCTGACTTCTTAAAAATATGATCTTGAAACCATCCTATAAACTGTCGATTATGTGTATCTGATATCCATTTTTCAGCCCTTGATAGATTCAAAGCCTAAGATTTTTTTGTGGATTTCAACATATGGGTCAACGTCGAAACTGTTATGCAAAACATAAAGGTGGACCTGCTCCCGATCTGTAATATTGATTGTGGCAACCTTTCTTCCAGAAATTCCTTCACCATCAAGCCGCCCAGTGTGACGAGATTTCAGTAAGCCAATGCTTTCCACACTAGATAAGTATTCAGTACAGAATTCAACAGCTTCCTCAACAATATATCGCTCTGCAATACAACCCTCTGGCCGACTTCGATTTTTGACATACCCTTTCAAAATCTTCATATACCGTTCAATGGGGTACATCCATCTGTGATGTACAGGACCACATAGTCGAATATCTCTCACCAAGTGGACCATCAAATGAACCATCATATCAAATAATGAAGGCGGGAAGAAAATTTCTAATTCACATAATATGACGACAATTTCTCTTTCCGTAGTTGTCAATTTCGTCGGGTCTATAACTTTGCTGCATATAGCTTTGAAGAAGAAACACAGTTTTGTTAATGTATAGCAGACATTCTTGGAAAAAATTCAACCTAAAGCAATTGGAATGAGATTTTGCATCAAAACATGACAGTCATGTGATTTCAGACCTTTTAACTTCAAGTCGCTCATTGACACAAGGTTACTGATATTTGACGAATACCCCTCTGGAACCTTTACGTCATTCAAGAAGTTGCAAAACTGATATCTCTCCTGCCTGGAAAGAGTGTAAGCAGCAGGAGGAAGAAATGTTCATTTTTCACCCTTCACTGGTGCCAACTTCTCTCATATTCCTATCTCAACCATGTCCAACCTAGCTTTTATTCCATCTTTTGTTTTTCCAGATGTATTTAGAAACGTGCCGATAACACTGTCAAATAATTTTTTTTCTACATGCATAACATCAATAAAATGTCTTACATACAGAAAATTCCAGTATTGTAATTCAAAAAAAATTGATCTCTTTTTCCATCCGATTTTCTTAAGGATTTTCGAAGCTGATTCACCAAGAGTAGTGTCCACATTTTTAACTTTCTCAAAGAATTGATCGCCTGTTAGTGGAGACGGTTCTGTACGTTCTTCTGAACTTCCATCGAATGATGTCTTCCAAGAACGGTACTTAAGTCGTCGCGGTAGAAATCTGTGATGTCCTAGAAACACGGTTTTCGATGAATGTTTCAACCTAATTGATTGTGTATCTTCTTCGCAAACGGGACAAGCTTGAGTTCCTTTAATGCTATATCCTGAAAAATTTCTATAAGCAGGGAAGTCATTTATCGTCCCATACAACATGACTCTCAAATTGAAATCTTCCTTTCTGTAAGCATCATACAATGTAACACCTGAATCCCACAATAATTTCAAATCTTCGATCAATGGAGATAAATAAATGTCAATATCATTACAAGGTTGTTTTGGTCCTGATATAAGCATAGATACCATGATGTATTTTTGTTTCATGCATAACCACAGTGGTAAGTTATAATTTATCAACATAACCGGCCATGTACTGTGATTGTTGCTTTGAAAACCAAAAGGATTCACTCCATCTGTAGATAACGCAAGACGAAGGTTTCTCGACTCGTTTCCAAATTCGGGATACTCATGATCGATTCTCTTCCACTGAAGAGAGTCTGACGGGTGACGTAGTATCCCATCTTTAATTCTTGTATATGCATGCCATGTTAATTGTTCTGCAGTCTCGTCACTTCCATATAGGCGTCTAAACCTTGGAATGATTGGAAAGTACCATACAACTTTAGTAGGACTAGATTCATCTTTCTTGTATCGAGAAGAACCAAACTTTGGGCATTCTTTAAGTGATTTTTGGTCCTTGCGAAACAGTATACAGTCATTCGGGCAGGCGTGTATTCTTTCAGAGATCATACCCATAGAGCGTAGCATTCGTTTGGAATCGTATGTTCGGCTCGGGAGATCATTGTCTTCTGGGAGCATGTCATTCAATAGGGCAAGTAGTTTCGTAAAACTGTCGTCACTCCACCCGTTATCTACATTAAAATTATACAGCTTCAGTATGGCTGACAATGCTGTATATTTAGTGCAACCATCATACAATGGCGTCTTTGCACAACTTTTTAACTTCTCAAACAATTTTGGGCAATCACGAAGTTCATATTCGAAGGTCCTTGTCATTTTATCAATACGATCATCATCATCATTCACATCTGTAATCACATCCTCCATATGTTCATCTTCATTGTTCATGTTTGTAATCATATCAGATGATCCATAAAACGTAGTGTCACCCCAGTCACTACTTACATTCGTTGTTTCCCCGTGTTTATTCCAATATGTATAAATTTGATCTATTCCGTGATAGATCAAGTGTACTTCCAACTCATCTGGGATAATTTGTTTTGAATAACAACAGTATAAACATGGAAAAAGGATTTGAGAAGAGTCAAATGCATGATCTTTTGCAAACATGATAAATTATTTCAAGCCTTCTTTATACTCTTCTGTCAACCGATTGGAATTCATCCATTTTTTATTTATATTAATCCTATTGAAATCCATAGGATGTGTATATAGGTTAGAGGATAAATGGCTTCTCGAACCTTTTCTGGATAACCTAGAACTCTTCCAAAGAAATAATGTGACCATGAAACAATACTTCTTAAACAAAATATGGGGAATTTATAATATTGTAATAAAGACAAATCTCTCTAAAAACACCCAAAACAACCTCTAGATTATCGTAGTAATCCTCTTATATATTGTAATACACCAAGAATCATTCTAAAAAAACGAAAATGGAGGTGTCTAGAAAGATATTAAAGATCTAGTTCATTAGTTCCATGAAATAGATCGAGCATTGGTGATCCCAAATAGAATTCATAAATAGTTTAAATTTCCATATCGACTTTAAAAATATATCTTTTGAGCATCCTCTTCTGAAACCCTCAACTGTTGGTACCCTGATCTCTAGAAAATTTTCAAAAACCAATAGAAACTTATAAGATGGTCAAACAAATCATCAATTATAGGCAATATGTAATTATTCATTACTGTCACCTGGCTATGACTACGGTAGACTGTTAAAATTAATAGGCTATGATATGAATTCATTGAAAAAAGCATTGGAAAATCTCATAGTGACATGATCATATAGATAGAACAATTTCCCTATTAAGAATCCCCTTTTCTTTTAGGATGTGATCCTCCACCATTTGAAGCCTCTTATTTTAACTAAGAGCCCTTAAAAAAGTGGATCCTACACCACCCATTAATGAAACACCATTGAGACCAATATTTCATTTAAAATATGCCTCTCACATCAATACCTTCGGAAACACCTAAAAATAAGTTGGTAGACTTAGAACAATAAGAATAAATCTGATATATTTCCTCAAAACATTCTCAAAATTAATATCCATAAGATAATCGTTTGTGGGGAGATAAAGAGATACATGAACCAAATAAAAACACCAAAACATAAGAATAACTAAATAAATCTAATGAAGTAGTGGGAAATCATAAAAACAACCCATAGTCAGGATCAAAACATAACCACAATCCCAAACCACCAATGGAAACCGAAGATTCAACACGAAGAATAGTTGGTCAAAGACTTAACCATTCGAAACATAATTAATTCATGAAAATTCAATTTGAATCACCTCAAGGATGAGGACCCAGTGGTGGAGGAGAATGAGGTGTCGACAGCGGAGGCACCGGAGGCAGCGCAGAGGCAGGGCAGAGGTAGGGCGGAGGCAGCGGAGGCAGCGGAGGTAGCGGAGGAGGAGGAGGAGGAGGAGGTGGAGGAGGAGGCTGCGGTGGAGGAGGAGGCATCAGAGTAGGCAGAGGAGGAGGAGACGCCGGTGGAGGAGGAGGAGGCGCCGGAGGAGGATGAGGCGCCAGAGGAGGATGAGGCCGCGGACTAGGAGGAGGAGGAGGAACCGCCGGTGGAGGAGGAGGAGGACGAGGCCGCGGTGGAGGAGGAGGAGGTGGTGGTGGTGGCGGCTGGAGGAGGAGGAGGCGGTGGCCAGAGGAGGAGGAGACGGAGGAGTAGAAGGAGGAGGTGGCAACCGCGTTGGAGGAGGAGGAGGAGGTGGCAGTGGCGGCAGCAGCGGCAGCGGCGGCAGTGGCGCAGAGGAGGGCTTCCGCGAGAGCTTGACTGGGTGGAGGGAGGAGGAAGAGGACCCACGGGTTTTTAACAAATCCACGTGATCCTTTATCAGCTCTAGTAAAAAGCACTGATAAAGGGTGTATTTATTAGTGCTAAAATGAAAAGCGCTGATAAATACAACCTTTATCAGCGCTAAAAAAAGCGCTGACAAAGGGTACACCTTTATCAGTGCTAAAAAAGCACTGACAAAGTGTACACATTTATCAGCGCTTGTTTTAGCGCTGATAAAGTGGACCTTTATCAGCGCTTTTGTTAGTGCTGATAAAGGCCCGGCCCTTTATCAGCGCTTTACTGTTAGCGCTGATAAAGGCAGGCGCATGCCTTGCCCAGTTTTGTGGTAGTGATAAGTCCATCTATAGTGAGATTAATCTTATATGGTTCCTAGAATTGACTTATAATTCTTATATCATATTTCTTAATATAATAAAACTAGTTTCTACTAAACATGGTCTTCCTGTAGGCCAGTGGTAGGCGAGAAAGGCCAGTCGCACTTCAGTTGTGGGTTCGATTCCCACAGCCTTGTCCAACGCGATGGGCTATCGCCCATCCTGCAGGTTGTCCTTTTTCTAAAACTACATTAATATAACATCTCATAAATAATATCGAAAAAACTTCTATCCTTAAACAATACTAACTTATGTCCAACATAATCCATTCTAATATTTAGGCTTATCTAAAACACTTCGGTCCAAGCTCATAGTATAAATAAAACGATTACTTGAAATGTCATCAACCAAGCATGTGAATACCATCATTTATCCCCCATATATCTTGTTGTTCAAATTCCAATCATGTGAATACCTTAGTCATATATTCCCTTGAAAAATGAATACCCATTAAACCTTAGTGAAAACATGAATGATGTCAAAAGTTAACTCTTTCCACATACCAAAATCCAAAAATTCTATATACTCAAACCATGAAATAACCTTCTCCTTATATCAGTCATGAGCTCATGAATACTGTCAAAAATTTAATTTTCTCCTTATCCTATAATTATGTGCATATCATCTACATTCCAAAAATATCTGAATCACTTTTCATGGTTACTGGTACCATAAAATTATTGAAATCCACAATAGACTAATACAGAAATATTCTAATACACTATAAAAGTACCTCAACAACATTATTCATGAAAACCAATACATAAACACTTCAATCCATCCTCTTTAATGATTTTCCTATAATAAGTCCTTCCTTGATTTAGAAGTAACTTTTTAGGTTAGGGAATTGAGTTGGGTAATGACCATGTTCTCCACAAATAAGACATTGAACTCCATAACAGTCAGTCACTCTATGTCCCTTTTCTCCACACAGATAACATCTGTCCCTCCATTTCAGGTATTCCTCAAGGTTCTTCTTCCCTTTTTTATAAATCTCAATCTTCCTTTCTCTATGCTCCTCAATATGCGAACATGCATAAAATTCCATCTTCCTCTTATTTCATGACTTAGGAATACCACTAAATTTCACCTTGTTAATCATATATCGTGATGACTAATTCGGCATAATCACAATATCTTTCTCTCTAGGCATTATGTAATTTCATTGCTCATAGTCACCAATTTGTCCATTGGATTCAATGTTAACCGAATTCCTTCTGGTTCCCTCCATTGACTAAAACATAAAAAGAATTCTGTGAAAGGCAAAAACCATGCTTGGGAAAACAACATAGTAAAGGTGGAGTACCCTCAATATCTAACATATTAGGTTAAATTCTAAGATTGTTATTATAGTTCTAGGACTATATCCTATACGTATACTTATCCTTAGGGACATCCCTAAACATACCTAAGAAATATCTCTAAGGATCTCACTAACATTTTCGCATCCTAGTTTCCAAAGGTTGACTAAACCTTTACTCTAATACCAACTGTAGATACCCGAAGCTTAACGTATATGAACATTTTATTACTTTTTTGGAATACTTAGTACATAACAAAAACACACACACAAGGACCATAATAGTTTAGTGTCTTTGGAAACTTGGAATATAATCTTCTAATCGTGGTGAAAGATATTCAACATCTCCCATAAAGATATTCCTTTTTTTACCTAAAACCATTCTTTATATCCTGGGAAGAGAAAGAATAAAAGGGTGAGATCAGATTCTCAGTAAGGGTAAAAAAAGAAATATCAATCAAATCATATTCATAAGAACATAACATTTTGGAAATTATAACCTGCAAAAGAGAGCATAATTTCATAACATGGGATAAATCAATGTAGTGAAATGAAATCCCAATAATCCTAACTTAAAACATGAAACTTTGTGGAATACACACATAATCATAGATAATCATTTCTTATTAGTCAAGACTCATTTCCAAGACTATCTTAGTGGACAATGTCCATTTCTGAACCGAGTTCACTCCTTGTTTCAGTCCTGTTTCACTGAACCAGTATAACCTGCCGTTCCAGCCATGTCTATCTCATGAGATATAAAATCTTTACCCAATGCATTGGAAGGAGATATAGGTCCCGCCCATCTCATAATGGTACCATTCTTATGTGTGCCACAAAATCATAAATCATACATCATTGCATAACCCATGTAATAAAAATGGGATTCTTAAACAACATGACATCATAAAACAATTCATATAAGATAAAGGAATTAATAAAAATATTTCCATCACAACATAATCAAATCAATGTAATAATAGGGATAGAAACAGAAACCTATATTATCTTATATGGAAAATAATTTTGATAAAACACTTGAACTCCATTCTTGAAGAAAATATCCTTTATACTTCAAAAAAAATTTCCTTTCTTAACATGTCATAAAATTTTAAACTAAAAGAAGTTGATTAAAAATATACTTTAAAACTTGTAAAGGAAGCTTCTTGAAAATAATGTTTTAAAAATCTATTCATGCCGTATAAGTTAAAAAAACATTCTTTCCGTACTTTTGTCGGAAAAGTCAAAAAGTACCTCGTACGAAAAACGACAAAAGATTCCTTTCATATCTTTTACTAAAAACACACCGAAGGGTAAAATTGGATTTAAACAATTGTAGGTGGATTGAAATAATATAACATATTGAGGAAACATGGATGTGGATGATAAAATACACCCTAGTAAATACCAACGTATAAACAATCTCGGATAAAAATTAGATTGTGATATTTCCCTTACCTTAGGTCGGATTTTATTCGTAAGTGTCCGAACCACCTGTATAATGATTTAGATAATGTCATTGAATTATTCCAGAATCATAATCATTGTTATTATATCATATATGGCTCACTTATGACTTTATGTTACCCGTTCTTTTGTAAATTCCATGTTAAAGAGCGTTTTGGGTAAAATTGTTTCATTTGTCGTCCGTGTTTTGAATTGTAATTATTCATATGATTACTTAGATCATGATTACTTAATTCCAGAATATAAACCATGATTTATATATAATATATATTTAGAATAAAAAAATATATAATAAATCATTAAATGGAAATAAATACACCATTCATGGAGACGGTTGGTTGTACGTACGCATGAACGTCGTTTTCGTTTCCTTATTGAGTTGAATGGAATTAAGTAGATGAAATTAATATATATACACATATATCTAGTATCATTATTATGTAATATATTTAATTATTACTTATAATATATACTTTATAATCGTTCATGAATGGTTAACGTGGAGAATGAATCTCATCGTGTCGTGGAGACAGTAGTCCGTACGTACGCACGAGCGATGATATCATTCTCATGATCATGGAATTGTATTTGAGTGTATCTATACTATTTCAGAATAAATATCACTTTACAATAATCATATATAGTTATTATGCACACCATTATAGCCATCCAAGTAAAGTGGTGGTGGAAAATAGATTACACCACGGCGTGGAGACGGTATTCCGTACATACGCACGTGTGCTGATTTCATTTTCTGTAGGATGGATAGATGGTGAAATAGGGTTGTTTCATACTTATAATAACATATCAGTATATGAGTGATACTAATGTTATTAATTCATAATTAAACAACCTAATAAGAAGAAGTGGAAGAAGAAATAAAGTTGAAAGAATCGGTAACGGACATTACCTCTTCTTTGATGCGCCCCTTTGAGTCCTCCTCTTAGGGAACTAAAAATGGTCTTGGAAGAAGACCAGGACCTGTAGGATGTTTCTAGGGAAGTGGAGAAGAGAATTTTTCATGGGGTGGCCGATCTTTAAGGTTCAATGTGGTGTGAGGAAGAGAGGGAGGAGGTGCCTTTTTATAAGGGAGGAGAGGGGAACCTTTGGAAAAACTAAAAATATTATTTTATTATAAAGCCATATTCGGTTTTAAATAGCTCCAAATTGATTTATATAGAAGCTAAGGTGGGGATGGGTCTAAATCCTCTCATACAACAGAATTTAGACAAGTTTAGGTTCCTATTTTAACCTTATCATTTATATTTAACTTTAATTTAGATAATTTTACTTTTACCGTGTCTTTTTGTGTTCTTACACCATAAGGTTAATAAACATACTATAACAAGCCAAAAGAACCCCAAGTTGTTTGGTATTAATATATATAAACGTATCTAAGTCATTTGGCCGAACCTTAGATTTTTAGGAATAAAATAACAATTAATAATATAATATATGTTTTAAAAACTATTTTATGTCAATTTTGACACTATTTAGTAATTGATTTTTGTGAAAATCATAAAAGAAATATTATTTCGAAAAAAGTTACTTAAATTAGTACTAACATGTCATATTAATATATAGAATTAGTTTAATTTATAAAAAAATCTCAAATTACATTTATTTGGGTATTTATAACTTCAATTATGTCAATATTTCATTAATAAGATAATTATTGCATCATCTTTGTGTCATAAATAAATTAACTTATATAAAGTCTAAAAATTACTAATAAAATATCATTATGTAGGAAATATTTTTTTCTTTCTAATGGATATTTATAGTCTAATTTATCTTATGTATAACCTGATATTATAAATGCTTTAGTTATTATACTTTGATTTTAACTATTTAAACCCTCTTTAAATAAATTGATAACAAATGTCCTAATCTAATCCAAGTGGGCCTAAATGGTCATATTTTATTCCTAAGGTTGTTTTTGGTCGAATTACACTTATCCAATAGAATTATGACATGTGTTAGGGTAATAATAATATCATTTTTACCTATAACTACCCTATTTACTTTTAACCGTGGTAAAAAAAGTAAAAAGTTACTATTCACCAAAAATATTTTCATCTCATTAAACCTCATTTTAGTCCTTGATAATGACCATGTCTCTTGGATTTTCGGAATTCTACTCACAGAAGCGGTAAAATTATGTTTTATGAAAAATTAATTTTTTTAAATATCACTTAGTGGTTTCACTATTCATCAAAAAATGAAAGTTTCCAGAAAAATACCAAAAATTAGGCCTAATCTATATTTGATATTATGAACTCAAAAATTATGTCTATTTTAACAAATTCAAACCATATCAGTTGCGTTAAATAATTTAAAAATTAATTCCCATCGTCAAAACAAATAGCGTGTTCTTAAGGGATAATAACTATCAAAAGATTGACACTTGTTTATGTCAGGTTTAAATGTGAAATTACATCCAATGAACAAAATTGTATTAAATTGTAAAAATATATTCTAAATATACTTTAAAACCACTCAAATTAATAATTTATCCCTATTAATTATTTCGATTAAAAAGGTTGTTTTTAATTAAAATTTAGTAATTTTCACTATTCATCAGAAAATGAAAGTTATCCAAAAAGTACCAAAATTTCACCCTACGCTAATTTCGATATTCCAAATCCAAAAATGAAGTCCATTTTGAAAAATAAAATTCATAAAATTTCAAAAAGTGGTTATTACTATTCATAACGGCTAGTTTTAATAATATTTTAATAGCATATTGTTGTTTAGTGAAACTCGGTATTGCGTACGACGCAAGCTGTCGAGGAAGGTCACGATTGCATGTAATGAAAGGAAAGTCAAGGATGCATGTTGTGCAAGATCCTTTTGGTGTAGAATACAACACAAGACATTAATGAAATTAAAAGAATATTTTTTATAAAATCTCGGGGTGTTGCATTCTACCCCCCTTAAAATGAATTTCGCCCTCGAAATTCGTCGGGGATATAAATGGTTTACTACTCAAAAGTTTGTTTAATAGAAACCCACATCGTAAAAAGGAATACCAAAACCAATCTTTAAAAACAAAAGTATTAAATGTAACGGTTACCCAAATAAACTAATCACTGGGTTTCCACATAGGTGAAAATATGGATATGGAAGAGAAACTTAACAATCATGTTCTGATGGAGAGTGGTAGAGAACATGGCTATGGAAAAGACAACAATCAGAAAGCCCTAAATTTTTGATGATATTAGGTACCATCTGATTCATCGGATATAAGAGCACTAGGACAACATTTTTGGTTTTCAGGATCATTTCTCTAGTGTTGAAGAATTTTCGAATCAAAAGAAATACTTACTTGATTTTTGTACAATATCACCGTTTTTTGGGCCTTGAACAATTTCCACTTCATCTCTTAAAGATATGATGTTTAATTTTCCATTCATGATGTGTTAGCAGATCATGTGATAGTATGATGGGTCATTCCATCTGTCTCAAATAAAAGGTTAGAAAAGTCATCAAAAAATACATAAGTCCATCTATAGTGAGATTAATCATATATGGTTCCTAGAATGGACTTATAATTCTTATATCATATTGCTTAATATAATAAAACTAGTTTCTACTGAACATGGTATTCTTGTAGGCCAGTGGTAGGCGATAAAGGCCAGTCGCACTTCAGTTGTGGGTTCGATTCCCACAGCCTTGTCCGATGTGATGGGATGTCGCCCATCCTGCAGGTTTTCCTTTTTCTAAAACTACATTACTATAACATCCCATAAATAATATCGAAAAAACTTCTATCCTTAAACAATAATAACTTATGTCCAAAATAATCCATTCCAATCTTTAGGCTTATCTAAAATACTTCGGTCCAAGCTCATAGTATAAAGAAAACGATTACTTGAAATGTCATCAACCAAGAATGTGAATACCATCATTTATCCCCCATATATCTTGTTGTTCAAATTCCAATAATGTGAATACCTTAGTCATGTATTCTCATGAAAAATGAATACCCATTAAACCTTAGTGAAAACATGAATGCTGTCAAAAGTTAACTCTTTCCACATACCAAAATCCAAAAATTATATATACTCAAACCATGATATAACCTTCTCCTTATATCAGTCATGAGCTCATGAATACTGTCAAACATTTAATTTTCTCCTTATCCTATAATTATGTGCATATCATATACATTCCAAAAATATCTGAATCACTTTTCATGGTTACCGGTACCATAAAATTATTGAAATCCACAATAGACTAATAAAGAAATATTCTAATACACCATAAAAGTACCTCAACAACATTATTCTTGAAAACCAATACATAAACACTTCAATCCATCCTATTTAATGATTGTCCTGAAATAATTCCTTCCTTGATTTAGAAGTAACTTTTTAGGATAGGGAATTGAGTTGGGTAATGACCATGTTCTCCACAAATAAGACATTGAACGTCATAATAATATGTCACTCTATGTCCCTTTTCTCTACACCGATAACATATGTCCCTCCATTTGAGGTATTCCTCAAGGTTCTTCTTCCCTTATTTAGAAATCTCAATCTTCCTTTCTATATGCTCCTCACTATGCGAACATGCATAAAATTCCATCTTCCTCTTATTTGATGACTTAGGAATACCACTAAATTTCACCTTGTTAATCATATATCGCGATGACTGATTCAACATAATCACAATATCTTTCTCTCTAGGCATTACGTAATTTAGTTGCTCATAGTCACCAATTTGTCCATTGTATTCAATGTTAACCGAATTCCTTCTGGTTCCCTCCATTGACTAAAACATAAAAAGAATTATGTGAAAGGAAAAAATCATGCTTGGGAAAACAACATAGTTAAGGTGGAGTACCCTCAATATCTAACATCTTAGGTTAAATTCTAATATCATTATCTTAGTTCTAGGACTATATCCTATACGTATACTTATCCTTAGGGACATCCCTAGACATACCTAAGAAATATCTCTAGGGATCTCACTAACATTTTCGCATCCTAGTTTCCAAAGGTTGACTAAACCTTTCCTCTGATAGCAACTGTAGAGACCCTAAGCTTAACGTACATGGACATTTCATTACTTTTGCAGAATACTTAGTACATAACAAAAACACACACACAAGTACCGTAATAGTTTAGTGTCTTTGGAAACTCGGAATATAATCTTCTAATCGTGGTGAAAGATCTTCAACATCTCCCATAAAGATATTCCTTTTTTTTACCTAAAACCTTTCTTTATATCCGAGGAAAAGATATAATAAAAGGGTGAGCTCAAATTATCAGTAAGAGTAAACAAAAGAAATATCAATCACATCATATTCATAAGAACATAACATTTTGGAAATCATAACCTGCAAAAGAGAGCATAATTTCATAACATGGGATAAATCATAGTAGTGAAATGAAATCCCAATTATCATAACTTAAAACATGAAAATTTGTGGCATACACACATAATCATAGAGAATCATTTCTTATTTGTCAAGACTCATTTCCAAGACTATCTTAATGGACAAATTCCATTTCTGAACCGAGTTCACTCCTCGTTTCAGTCATGTTTCACTGAACCAGTATAACCTTCCATTCCATACATGTCTATCTCATGCAATATAAAATCTTTATCCAATGAATTGGAGGGAGATATAGGTGCCACCCATCTCATAATGATACCATTCTTATGTGTGCCACAAAATCATAAATCATACATCATTGCATAACCCATGTAATAAAAATGGGATTCTTAAACAACATGACATCATAAAACAATTCATATAAGATAAAGGAATTCATAAAAATAATTCCATCACAACATAATCAAATAAATGTAATAATAAGGATAGAAACAGAACCCTATATTATCTTATATGGAAAATAATTTTGATAAAACACTTGAACTCTATTCCTGAGGAAAATATCCTTTATACTTCAAAAAAAATTTCCTTTATTAACATGTCATACAATTTTAAACTAAAAGAAGTTGATTAAAAATAAACTTTAAAATTTTTAAAGGAAGCTTCTTGAAAATATTGTTTTAAAAATCTATTCATTCCGTATAAGTTAAAAAAAGATTCTTTCTATACTTTTGTCGGAAAAGTCAAAAAGTACCTCTTACGAAAAACGACAAAAGATTCCTTTCATATCATTTAATAAAAACTCAACGAAGGGTAAAATTGGATTTAAACAATTGTAGGTGGATGGAAATAATATTAAATATTTAGGAAACATGGATGTGGATGATAAAATACACCCCCGTAAATACGAAAGTATAAACAATCTCGGATAAAAATGAGATTGTGATATTTCCCTTACATTAGGTCCGATTTTCTTCGTAAGTGTATAAACCTCCTATATAATGATTTAGATAATGTCATTGACTTATTCCAGAGTCATACTCATTGTTATTATATCATATATGGTTCACTTATGACTTTATGTTACCCGTTCTTTTGTAAATTCCATGTTAAAGAGCATTTTGGATAAAATTGTTTCATTTTTCGTCTGTGTTTTGACTTGTAATTATTCATATGATTACTTAGATCATGAATACTTAATTACAGAATATAAAACATGATTTATATATAATATATATTCAGAATATACATATATATAATAAATTAGTAAATGGAAATAAATACACCGTTCATGGAGACGGTAGGTCGTACGTACGCATGAAAGTTGTTTTCGTTTCCTTATTGAGTTGAATGGAATTAAGTAGATGACATAAATATATATACACATATATCTAGTATCATTATTATGTCATATATTTCATGATTACATATTATATATACTTTATAATCATTCATGAATGGTTAACTTGGAGAATGAATCTCATCGCGTCGTGGAGACGGTAGTCCGTACGTACGCACGAGCGATGATATCATTCTCATGATCATGGAATTGTATAGGAGTGTATGTATACTATTTCAGAATCAATATCAATTTAAAATAATCATATATAGTTATTATTTACACCATTATACCCATCCAAGTAAGGTGGTGGTGGAAATAGATTACACCATGGCGTGGAGACGGTATTCCGTACGTACGCACGCGTGGTGATTTCATTTTCCGTAGGATGGATAGATGGTGAAATAGGGTTGTTTCATAATTATAATAACATATCAGTATATTAGTGATACTGATGTTATTACTTCATAATTAAACAACCTAAGAATAAGAAGTGTAAGAAGAAATAAAGTTGAAAGAATCGGTAACGGACATTACCTCTTCTTTGAAGCGCCTCTTTGAGTCCTCCTCTTAGGGAACTAAAATTGGTCTTTGAAGAAGACCAGGACCTCTAGGATGTTTCTAGGGAAGTGTAGAATATAATTTTTCAGGGTTTTTCCGAGCTTGAAGGCTCAATGTGGTGTGAGGAAGAGAGGGAGGAGGTGCCCTTTTATAAGGGAGGAGAGGGGCACCTTTGGAAAAACTAAAAATATTATTTTATTATAAAGCCATATTCGGTTTTAAATAGATCCAAATTGATTTATTTCGAAGCTAATGTGGGGATGGGTAGAAATACTCTCATGAAATATAATTTATACAAGTTTAGGTTCCTATTTTAACCATATCATTTATATTTAACTTTAAGTTAGATAATTTTACTTTTACCGTGTCTTTTTGTGTTCTTAGATTATAAGGTTAATAAACTTACTATAACAAGCCAAAAGAACCCCACGTTTTTTATTATTAATATATATAAACTTATCTAAGTCATTTGGCCGAACCATAGATTTTTAGGAATAAAATAACAATTAATAATATAATATATGTTTAAAAAACTATTTTATGCCAATTTTGACACTATTTAGTAATTGATTTTTGTGAAACTCATAACAGAATTATTAGTTCAAAAAAAGTTACTTAAATTAATACTAACATGTCATATTAACATATAAAATTAGTGTAATTCATAAAAAGTCTCAAATTATATTTATTTGGGTATTTATAACATCAATTACATCAATATTTCATTAATAAGATAATTACTGCATCATCTTTGTGTCATAAATAAATTAACTTATCTAAAGTCTAAAAATTACAAATAAACTATCTTTATATAGGAAATCTTTTTTTCTTTCTAATGGATATTTATAGTCGAATATATCTTATGTATAACCCTATATTATAAATGCTTTAGTTATTAAACATTGATTTTATCTATTTTAACCCTTCTTTAAATAAATTGATAACAAATGTCCTAATCTAATCCATGTGGGCCTAAATGGTCATATTTTATTCCTAAGGTTGTTTTTGGTCGAATTACACTTATCCAATAGAATTAGGACATGTGTTCGGGTAATAATAATATCATTTTTACCTTTAACTACCCTATTTACTTTTAACCGTGGTAAAAAAATTAAAAAAGTTACTATTCAACAAAAATTATTTTCATCTCATTGAACCACATTTTAGTCCTTGATGTTAACCATGTCTCTCGGATTTTCTAAATTCTACTCACAGAAGCGGTAAAATTAGGTTTTATGAAAAATTCATTTTTTTAACTACCACTTAGTGGTTTCACTATTCATCAAAAAATGAAAGTTTCCAGAAAAATACCAAAAATTAGGCCTAAGCTATATTTGATATTATGAACTCAAAAATGATGTCTATTTTACCTAATTAAAAACATATCAGTTGCATTAAATAATTTAAAAATTAATTCCCGTCGTCAAAACAAATAGTGTGTTATTAAAAGATAATAACTATTAAAAGATTAACACTTGTTTATGTCTGGTTTAAATGTGAAATTACATCCAATGACTACCATTGTATTAAATTGTAAAAATATATTCTAAATATACTTTAAAACAACTAAAATTAATAATTTATCACTATTAATTATTTTTATTAAAAAGGTTGTTTTTAATTAAAATTTAGTAATTTTCACTATTCATCAGAAAATGAAAGTTATCCGAAAAGTACCAAAATTTCACCCTATGCTAATTTCTATATTCTGAATCCAAAAATGAAGTCCATTTTGAAAAATAAATTTCATTAAATTTAAAAAATTGGTTATTACTATTCATAATGGCTAGTTTAATAATATTTTAATAGCATATTATTGTTTAGTGAAACTCGGTATTGCGTACGACGCAAGCTATCGAGGAAGGTCGCGATTGTGTGTAATGAAAGGCAAGTCAATGATGCGTGTTGTGCAAGCTCCTTTTGGTGTAGCATACAACACAAGACATTAATTAAATTAAAAGAATATTTTTCATAAAATCTCGGGGTGTTACAGTAATTATTAGTGGAGCCCAAAAATATTAATGTTTTCCACTCATTTTGTGGTTTTCTTGGTTGTATAACTTCGAAAAAGATATTCCATATTTTATACCATGTATAGATGTTCACTAGGGATGGATAAAGTAGGTATGGATTGATAATGGGTGTCATTTCATAGCCTAACTTCAGTGGTTGTGTTACTAGTTTTTTAATTTATAAAATTAAAATTTTAAATTTTAAACTATTAAATAGTAATCAATTACTTATCTCCCTCATATGTACACTCTCATATGTACTAGATTATGTATGGATATCATTGGTGGTTTCCTACTGAGATTTACTCACACCCTGCTTGGGAAACCATGGAACTTGTGTAATCAAGTAGAAGACTATATGGTTGAAGATTCTTGTACCGGGAAAGCACCCAACATCATCAATTTATTGGGTTTTACATAAATTAAATAGAGTGTAGATGACTATACCACAAAGAACTCAAGATGTATTGTGATATGATTTTAGTGTTGTTTTTAATTATTTTATTTTATCCATTCATATGATCTTCCCATAGGGTATTAGTTATGGAATATATAGCATTATTTATATTTCTAGAATTTAATAATGTTGTAATTTCAGAACTGTACTTTTCTTTATGATGTATATTTGATATGGTTTATGTTAATTTTATTTACCATTACTATTGGGATTCTAACAAGAGTTTATAGTCTCCCCACAGTTTCTTGAAAACCTCACTTCCAGTCAACAGTTTATAGAATATGGGGAGGTATACATTTGGTGACATATCACACTGGAGAGGGAAATTAGTTTAGTGGATACAAATTCAGGGTAGGAAAAAATAGTATTAGATATATTTTTCATTCTTCATATTTTTGTGGGAATAATAGATAACTGATTTGGAGTGTTTCAAAACATGATAAAAAGATGTTATCTAGTAGTGATCTACCAACACATTGGAGTAAGGCCTAAGTTACAAGGAATGAGACATTTTTTTGTGGATTTATCTTGTCATAGATGTATTTTATTCTCACTTTGGGGGAGAAAATTTATTTTTTAGGTTAATATTTAATGATTTTTTTGGTCTTGGTTAGGCGTATAAAGAGAGAGTGTTTGTGTTTTAGTATAATTTTAGGCATGTAGAGATTCACATGACATGCAACGTGTTAGGGACATGAACCATGGGACCGTGAGCCATACAGAGGGTACTCATAGTTATGTAACATTTAATTGTATGTAGGAGTGTTCAGTGGTTTAAGTGTTTAATCCTAGATTTGGTGTGACATGAACCATGGGACCATGAGCCGGACAATGTGATGACGATGTTCAAGAGTATATAAATGTTTTAATTCAAGATATTGTCATAGATTTAAATAGTAATCATGGTTCATATCATGTTTTGGGTTAGTGGGAATCTATGTGGGAGATGAAGGAAAACGAATTTAAAGAGATATTATAAATTTCATTCATGATGTTTGGATTGAAAGGGGGAGGGATCCTTAGTTGACATGGTAAAATTTGGTTGAAATCAAAGTGATTTGATAAGGATGATATGAGATATTGATCCTGGTTAGGTCTTGGAGAGATGGTGATAATTTATCGGGAGGAGTGAAACATGTGTGGTGAGGGAAGATATGGTATCCATTTCAGTTAGTTATCATAGTGGAGTACACATAATAGCGTTATGTGCTATTGAAGAAGATAATGTTAGAATGTTCATGTATCACTTAAGAGTTAGAAAATGGGGACATATCCAACCATTTCATTTAGTGATGGAATATTTATAATCAATTAAGATTGGGGTGTTGACCTGGTACGATGACTATAAGGGCACTCCTTTATAAGGGAATGGTGGGTTGGTCATCGGTGTATGACCCTTGTGTCGGAAAAGGTTGTTAGAGTGTGGTTCTAGTATTTTTATGGTTGTGATGACTCCATATATAGGTGTGTGTGTGTGTGTGTGTGTGTTTGTACCATTGATATAACCTTGAATTAATTAGATAATGAAGGAGGAAAATATCCTTACTGTGATGGGTAAAGCCTGAGTTATTTTTTCAGGCTCAGGGTGGACTCGTGGTGTCAGAATGGTTCAATGTGATTTCAAATTAGTGATCGAGGGATAGGGAAAGATATATATTAGGGTTTGGGTTATACCTTAGTGTGTCATGATGAACATGGGATGACTATGAAGACCAAGGAATTGTGATCTTATTGTATAAAAAACACATCATTAGTGGATGTCAAGAATTATTATGTTTCTTTATTTGAGGTTATTATCAGAAAATCACATCGAGAGTCTGATATGAACTATGATTTGCACTATTCGGAGGTGTTAATATTCCATTAGAGATAGGAATTATTACCATAATGTAATACAGTACAATGGAGGCATCCAATCCATTTGAGTCAGTTTGACCAAATGTGTTTCAACATTTTCTATCATGTGAGGTGAGATATGGTGTGTTGATAACTATATCTAGAACTCTATTTTTGATAATATGGTTATATTATAAGAGTTTGAAATTTTATTTAAAGAGAAAATATGATGTTTTTGGGTTGTTCTTGAGTGGAGGAGGCACATCTATATTGGATCAAAGAAGTAAAATGTCAACTGGTACAATTATTTATTGGTTCTTTCACACATGGTGAGAAATAGTTTATTGTGGAACATGTGGAGTGGGTCAGCAGACCTTTGAGATCGAGTATTTGTAGTAAAATTATAATGGTTTAAGGCACTGAGTTTTGGAGTTGGCCTAATGAGATATGTACTTTTTTGGGGAGCACCATGGGATAGATAATTAGTTGGATATTGTTTCATGGGTGTCTTTGGATTCATGGATTCTAATGAAAATGTAATCAATGTTCAATGAGAAATTCAAGTGTGGACCAGAGATCATGTGACTTTGTATATTATGGTGGAGTTTTTTTTCAGGAATTCATTGCACATTTAAGAATAAACCCCAAATTTAGGCATTAAACAAATAAAAAATATTAATGAGGAAATAACTTGGGATGGACACCATGAATTCTCAGAGATAATAAGTGATATTGTTCGGATTTGTTTAAGGTCGAGGTGTTATTGTTTGAGATTTTTGTTTGTTGTTGGGACTTGTTTTTGAACTGGGATTCATGATGGAAATTAGAATTCTGCAATACCGTTAACTTTTTTTATTACTTTTGAAATTTGACATGGGAGTTAGACTAGTTATCAAGGATAGAACTATAGAAATTAGGGTTTGGTTTTGCTACTACAATATACATCACCTGGAGGGTGGCCTTGCTAGAAGCGATAAATCCCTATTGTGATCAAAAGCTAGCCAATGGCCCCTAGGTGTTTTATAATGAGTATAATAATGGTTATTTCCATTTAATATTGACTATATACCTTATATTATTTATTTTGAACTCAAAAGGCTTGTTGGCCTCTTTAAATGCAAGAAACTCTGTATCCTCTTCCATGGATAGTCCTCCTTCATCCAGAGTCTGAATCAACCACTGTCACATGAAATTCTAATATATAGGTAAGGATACACATCATATTTACCCTATTTTAGTAATCTTTCACTTCCATGGGTTGATCTACTTTGGTTTTCGAATATTCCCCACTTTCAAAGAATTTAAAGGTTTCATGGGTTTTTCTGATTCAAGCCAAACTGGTAGACTATAATAGATGAGTGGGATTTTCTATCCTTATGGAAGGTGGTATATAATATGTATCCCACACATTTTCAATTTTATTTTTGCATTAATGATGTGGTCTTGATAACATTGTGGATCTTTGGTTTTGATTAAATTAATTATTCTAAATTGAGTTCAAATTAGTTGAATATATTTTAAATTATGCCTTAAATCATAGAAAATTGGTAGAATCATGAGGAATGACTATGGTTGGGTTTGGACCATGAATAAGATTTAGTCAGTAATTGGTTATTAAAATAAAATGTATATTTAGAGGTTTAGATTGGAATATATGGTTGTGAAATGAAATATCACAACCATGAATAAATTGATATAGGGTTGCAACATTTGAATTAGATTATTTTGGTAAGTTGTTGTCAATTTATAAAAATGAAATAGAAATTTTAGAAGTGGTATTGGGAGTTATTATAGTTGTCTAGAAAATAGAGTTTTATGATTGAAATGTATCTTTTGAAAAAATATACGTTACTATGGAATAAAATTAATTTTGAGTAAGGTGATAACCCATGGTGGTGAAATGGGTATTGAATATTTCATGGAGAATTAATAACTTTTTAATTAAATTGTAATGAATAATGAAAGTGTGGGTTAAATAGAGTTTCAAAAAGAAAACTATAAGGTTTCATCCCATATAGGCTTTTTATGAAATCATTTTTAATTAGTAATTGTGTAAATGAATAAGTATATAATGTTATAACAAGTGAATAAAACATTTTCTTAGGCTCTAATAATGATGTATTCTTGATATTTGTGGTTTGGTAATTGGGTTTCCTATTTTTACATGACTAATATGATTGGATTTCCTAGGTTTCTTCCCATATATTCAGTTTTGGACATGAAATGGTATTAATTCATATAGTGAGCATGAATTCCATGATTGGACTTGCTTATATTTCATGGGAGTGTGCTTCATTGGATCTAGTGGTGTCTAGGACTAAGGAATTCCATAAGATAACATTTATTTTAAGTAATTCACCACTTTTAATTCCTCAAGGAGGCTCCCTAATAGGTTCCATTGATTTGTTATTTATTTAGTACCACCGATTGATGTCATCGATTCCCACGGAGTACCCTTGTGAATGAAAAGAGATAAGAATCCTAGATTTGGCGTGATTATGCAAGATAGAATTCCATGTGTGTAGAACCAGTTTCTAGTCAAACCTCACATTCTGAATTAATTGGATTGGCGATTCATTAGATTTATTTTAGAGAATCCTAATGTTTGTTTTCCTTGTATTTTATTATATAGCTTGGGGAAGAATGAAATGGATGAAATTTTTGAATTATGAATGTTTTTAGTAGATGGTAATTCTTGATTAATTCATATTATATTTACATATTCTCATAAGGTTACAGATTCCATGGTTGTATAACATTAAACCAAAAATTGCATACTATATAAAGTAGAGAGAGATTTACTGATAATGGTTAAAGTTTTTATACACTGATGATGGGTGTTAGTGTAGATAATGACATCAGTGGTTGTAATAATACATTTTTCATTTAAAAAATTAAATGGTTAAATTTTCAAATTGTTAAATGGTAATTGTTTAATTATAGTACTCTAATATGCACTCTATTATAGAATATTTATTTTATGGACATAATTGGTGGTGTCCTATTTTTTAATATTTACAATCATTCTGAGCCACCATGGAAATTTGGTACCCAATAAGAAGACTATCTGGTTACTCATTTAGGCTGGGGGAAAAGTTCATGAAATCATGGATTGATTGGGTTTTCATGGATTTCATAGAGTGTGGATGGACCAACAAGGCAGGAATCAATATATGTCTGGGGATGGGTTTTATATTGTTATTTTTTGTTCTATTTTATCCTTACACGTGACCCTGCCATGTTAGATCAGTTATCTCATATATGAAATTATTCATTTTTATATAATTGTATACTCTTGTTATTTTGGAATACTCCATCTCTTATATGTGACAGTTATTTGATATGTTTTTTGATATTATTATTATTTCCCATTGTTATTGTGATTTTTTTTTAGAGGGTATAGTATCCCAATGGCTTATTGATACCCTCATGGCTAGTCAGTAGCCTCTGGAATATGGTGAGGCATGCTTGAGGTCATGTGACACCCTAGCCTGAGGAACCATTTAAGTGGATTCCTATTCAGGGTGTGACATAACAATTTCTATGAGCTAGATGTCCTTCAAAATTGAATTTCAATTAATATGTAGATGTTGGTGTTCTTATTGGTCTTGGTCAAGTGAAATACCTTGTGAAACAAGTTTCTTTAAAATATAGAGAAACTGATCTTTATAAGGGAGACTTGTACTTATTGATTCCATTGGTTCTCCATTCTATATAAATTTCATAATTTTATTAACTCTATTTATAGATACCAACTTAAATCTTATGTTATAATTATAAAATTAAGTAATTTTATTTTATAAATATATCAATATTTCTCTTAGTTTTTTATTAAATATGAAAGAATCTATTAAATAAAATATTTAATAGTGTAAAATATATCATAAAATTACGGGTTATTTCATTCTACCACCTTGAAAATAATTTACCTCTCAAGGTTCTCTTATATGGATTAAAATTGGTGAGATTACTTTTACCTTATTATATCCTCAAGTTCTTACAAGTATTCATTAAACTTGTTATTCCTCAATATAACCTTTACCAAATAGGTGATATTTTTTCACTATACTTTATATCTTTAATCAAGAATATCAACTATTTGTTCCTTATTTGAGATATCATGTTACAACTACATGGATTATAAGTTTAGAACATATTAATATTCTATATTGTACATCCTAAAAAGTGATATGTATTGTACTTGGGAGATGTTTTGAAAAAATTATGAGAGATATTCTATATCTTCAGAAGATCTAGAATCCCAAAGGGACTAATGAATTTTGGTAACAACCTCCCCTTATTCCCAAATCTCATAACCTTCTTCTAAGGAGATATATTAAGGAATACATCATCTTGCACTTCAAACATAAAATCTCATCAATTGTTAACAATATATATTTTTATTAAAATTTTTCTATATTAAATTTTCACTAAATAGTTATACCTTTCCAATAAATTCATATCCCTGATCAGGTCTTATCAGATTCCTCTCTCCAACATCATTCCTACACATTGAAGTCCTCTACCTCTTCTCATACAAAGGAAAATATAGTTCCCTTAGAATACTTCAATAGAAAATATGGTTATAGGATTAATCTGTCAAGGAGAGGTGCTAATAACAATATTTTGGAAAATACATTATACAATATCACACTATATCCTTAATATTTGAAATTTTTTCCTTTAGAATAAACATAATTCTTGAGTGTGATAAACATGGATGAAAATAAATTTTTCTCTATATAATTTTGAATAAAAATATAGAACTTAGAGGTAAACCTTATATCTTAGTCATATATAACAAGGAAAGATTCACCATGGAACCATAAAACTTTCATTTTATATATCATAGTGAGTGGATCAAGTGATAAATCAATTTTTAATTCAATAAACTTCACTGAAATTATTTGATGGTAAACCACAAAAGAAATGAAATTATGGGATTTATATTTCCTAGAGAGTCATATAATGAAATCCATAGTGTTTTTCCCAATTTTAAATTTATATGTGTAGTTGATGCATCATCCCCACAGTCATCTATCATTTACCCTTAACATTCTAACATTACATGCATCATGATATGTAATCTAAAAATTACCTTTTATGTCAACCCACTCGAAATTTTTTATTAGATCTCCAAAAAAAATTCTACCTACATCAATAGAGAAGGGTGATCTATGCACATCATCAAAAATTCCCCCCATTATGTTATGGTTTTGATGTGATAGATACCTGAGTTCATAACCATATAATTCAATATTTTTCAATGTTGAACTATGGAAAATTTCCTATATTTTTTATAGATCCATGTAATATTATAGGGATTTATTGATCATCCAATGGATTGATGGTTGAGAAATTATTTGAAAAATATATGATTTCACTTTTTCCATTTTCTCCTTTAGGATTTTTCCTTTGCAAATCCATGAGTGTTGGGTCTTTTTCAAACCTAATCATGGATAATGTAGCATGATTTTTCATTCATAGATCCTAAGTCTCTTTTTATACCTTTCTCAGGTGGTAATATATTAAGAATTAATTTTCATTATTCAATTATAACCATATCCTTTGAACAACGTTTCATTACTTATTTGTGAATATATATCTTTATATCTTATAATAAATATATATTCCACACATTTTACTATAGATATAATACATCTAAATCATTAATACAGATATCATCGATGTGATCTCTAAACAAGTGCCATGAAAAATTTATCAATAGTTTCTTATTGAAATGAGGCACACAAAATTACTTTATCATTCTATATGAGGATTCATCCCAAATCATTTAATAAATAATAACTATGTTTTGAAAACCCTTCTCTATAGTTTGGTAATGTTAGACCGGTTTCATTGAACACTCTCTTCTTATAATCCATGATGTTTTCCACTCATTTTTTTCATCCAAAAGAAATTCACTCCATTATGTGTTAACTTATTCAAAGGATTGGAAAATCATTAGAAATTTCTTATAAAACACTTGTTGTCTCCCACTAATCCAAGAAAAATTAGGAATTTTTACACAGTGGTTGTTATCGACCATTTGTTAATTGTGTTTGTGTTTGATGGATATATTGAGAAACCCTATATTGTTATTACATGACCTGACATGTGTAGTTTTTGTAGCTATAATTTACTCATCATAAAAAAGGAAAATAATTTCTACTTTTGTATGGTCTTTATCCCATTCCTAAAATGTTTTTATTGTTCTTAATTTTTATTATAATATTTGTTAACATCATTAGTATAAACACCAACAAAATTAGATATAATTATAATGACACTATTCTTTGTATCCATGAAGATAATAGGGTAATTTATAAGTCAAAATGGAATCACTATGAATTGCCTATGACTAAATGTTTTTTGGAATTCATTCTTTGGTATGTCTTCTATTTTCACCCATAATAGATGTCGTCTGAATTGAGGGAAACTATTTGGGAAATTTTGAGATTCTCATAACTGACTGTACTAATCATCAATAAGGGTAGAATATATTTTTTCTTAATCAAGATCATGTTATGTTCATGTTAGTCAATCTGGAGATACATTGGTTTATACCCCTTATTAACAAAGAGAACCAGTGTACCCCATGGTAAATAACATGGGAGTATGAAACCCTTATATATACTAATTTAGAGTTTCAACATCAATTCCTCCAATTCAATAAGAGAAATTATATAAGGTGTCTTTAATATTGAAACAACACCCAATATGAGTTTTATTGAAAACCCAAACTAATGATCTCGAGGTAGACCTCAAAATTCCTTAAAAAATACATTAACATATTTGAAAAAAAATATTCATATATCTGATGTTGAGTTCTTTCAATACCATTTGAGTTAAATAACCCTCATGATTGGATATTAAGACCCATATAATGGAAATATATTCCATTGAACATTCATAGTCATATATTAACTGATAAATTCTCTTGGAATTATTTGGGATATTGAATGAGACTACTATATCATAGAAATTAATATGAGTTTTATATAAATAGAACCAATATTTTCTTAAAATAAAATTAAATTCCTCCAAAAAAATAATTATATGATTTTTTGGAAGAACATTACCATAATATTCTATCATATTGGACCAATATACTTGAGATGAAATTATCATGCCACCAAGATTTGTCACTAATAATTAAATATCTATTAATTGGTTAAGTAATTTTATGTATTTTGAAAATGTTATAGAAATAAAGTCGTGGGTAGAACTATAATCAAATAAAATATTAAAATTTATAGAGTGGGTTATAAGTATATCTTTAACCACTTAATTTTCATAACCCACAAACATAATTATGAAGGAATATAAGTTCCCTAATTACTATTTCTCAAGATGTTACTAAAATTTATTATCTCTATTGACCATTAGATTGTGGAATTGATATGTGTATTGTCTAAATTTATTTAATTTGAATCATTGAAGAGTTGTTGGATCATTATTTGGGGCCTTATTATTATTTGTTCTGTTAATTATGTGTTTAGCATTAATTTAACTATTTTGGGATTGAAATCCCTCTTTACCATACTTGAAAAACTTCATAGACTCGTTAAGTCAATAACCATGGTGCTTACTCCATCATTTTTTACAAGTAAAAAGTTGAAATTTCTATCTACATTTTTATTTATCGTAAGATATTCCCTGATACTCTATTTTCTATTTTTTATCACCAAAATATATAGAAACCCCAGTTTCCTTCTCCACCTTAAGAACAAAACAATTAATTTTTTTGTATCTTCTAAAGTACCTTATGGAAAATGTCAATCGATGAATTTGATTTTGGAAACCTATGAATAAATAGATCATTATTTCATATTAAATTATAAAACATGCACTTTATCTGGAATGTATTAATAAATTAGCCACATAAGTATAAATAGATTCATCATTATTTTATTTTAGTTCTACAAATTCCCATTCCATTTTAATGTGAAGATCTCATTGAAAATATTTGGTAATGAGTTTTTCTTGAACTCCTCATACACCATAGAGTAATTTTTTTTTCTTTACTATTTTATTTTTTTGGAAGTTCCACCAATGTTCATCATTATAATCCAATAGATAGATGGCTAGAGTCATTATCTCTTGGTGTGAGCACTAGGTAAAAGAATATATTTTCTCTATATAATTAATCCACTTCTAAAAAATAGTGGGTTAGAATACCCACTAAATAATATTGGATTTTTATTATTATAAATGACTCATATGAATTTGTTTCTTTCCTTTGTGTTTTTAGGATAAAAACATGTTTTAAATTATTATACATAGTATTAGAATGTTTTTTTAACATTTCCATGAGGTATTCCACCCCAAATCCCATCTAATTTTTTTTCTCATTAGAAAAATCATTTTATTTTCCAATAGAATCATTTTTGACATGGTTCCTTCTATAGAGACCCTATTTTTACCTTGAAATATTTTAAAATATTTCTATATATATCTATATATTTAGGTGTTGAGACAACATTCGATTCTGAGGCCCAATGTGCCCATAAATAATTTTACAAAAATATTAAATATATTTTATATTGTTCATGTGCAGGTTCTTAAATAAAATGAGATAAATCTTAAAAGTAAGACCATATTAGAAATACAATACCGAAATTGAGTCCATAATGAATTTTTACCCTAAGCATGACATAAAATGGGTTGACGAAGGGGCGTTCGAGAACCTCGCTCTTTGGCGGTATGTTCAGTGGATTAATTAATTATTAGATTAATTAATTAATCATTTTTTAACAAATAAAATATTTATAAATAAATTTCCATGAATATTCACTATGGTTTATCCTCACAATATTCGGATCTGATGAGGGGTTCACCTTCCTCCATTTGGGAATCATCTCAGACGATGACAAAACACCAGATCAGAGCAGATCATAACATAGAGAAAAAATGATTTTATAGATTATTGGAGAATGAGTTATTTGATAAATAAAAATAAAATATCCACATTGGACTTTTCAATTTTAGGTTTATTCTCTTGTGGATTAAATTGATTGAGATAATTGATACCTTCTATCGATGTTCGCCTATTGTGGATTGATCATGCAATAATGTATTAAAATCATAATTGATTATTCATTATCATCTAACATCATATTCCCTTTATTTATCATTTTCCAATAATTCTTTGAATAGATACTTAAAACCATTGTTCATGTAGTTCTCCCCCCCCTCAATTTCATCATGTTTGACACTGGTTAGACACTACGATCCCAGTTTGAAATTATCAGGATGTATCAAGCCTGATAAAACCCCCATAATCCTGAAGAGTCGATGAATGAGACATGGATTGATGAAATGAACATAGATATGGGATGTTTTCAAAGAATGGGTGTTTTTTTGACAAATTTATATTTAATCCTTGGAAACATGATGAAATGAGGTATGCGGTCTATACATGTCAAATGATGAAACGTCTATGGGTCACTAGAATCAGATATCCAGCCATAGGAGGGATGAAATCCATTGGTTGAAACTATATATGGCCATTTTAGGTGAAGATAGTTCCAAAATTGAAGAATCATAACCTGAATCGAGGCACAATGATTGGTTATAAGATTCTGTGAAAAAAACTGACTACATGCCGTGTACAGGTATGAACACATGATGTGTATACCCTAAAGTGTAGAGGCTTGAATATTGAGAAATTTTAAGAATGGAACAATATGTATCCCTTATACAGGTTGTGTACCTCATCCCTGGGTGGATGGGCCATGTGATGGTCCACACAAATAGGAATCCATTTGGGAGTTCAGGACCAGGCACATGGTCATGTACCAGAGTACACGAAGACAAAAAGAGTAAATGGGTGACATCCCATGAGCAGAAACACATAGTGTACCAAAGTACCCATACCTGGGGTCAATTACACGAAAATGACGAGAAGGATACGACATAGTCCCCGGCAACTTGGACACACTATGTAGTCCACCTTCATGGCTTGTACAGCTACACATACATGGATCCCTTTATTTTCTAGGGACACAATCATGTGGTGGAATGAGACCACACACCGTTTGGGTCCCTTCACACACCATGTAACCCTTGGATAATTTTTAGGAAACATCAATGATCTATTTCATCTTCGTTTAAATTCATATTTTGTCCCATGAGTTGCCTGTCCGGAATGTTTTTCTATGTAAAACCTGATAGTACTCCCTTTAATGGATTTTGAGATATGATTTGAAATGTACCAAGAATGATTCTTGGATAAGATATTCTTGATTCCAATATTGATCATACAAGATCAACAAATAATGTTGAGTTTTTCCCTATAGTAGAGAACGGAAGTGGATTCCTTGTTGATTACCAAGTAGTACCCTCCAGTAGAATTGGGTAGTGGAGTCGCAGATGACTCCCGAGTTATACTGTTCAGTAGAGCTAGGCAGTGGAGTCCCCGACTATTACTATGTAGTAAACTTTAGTAGAACTGGGATGTGTAGTCCTCAATGACCACTGAGTTGTACCCTCCATTAGAGCTGGGAAGTGGATTTCTCAATGATTACCGTGTTATACCCTCTAGTAAAGTTAGTCAGTTGAGTCCTGGATGACTACTTAGTGGTATGCTCCATTAGATATGGGTATTGGGTCCTCCATAGATATCAGAGAGTATCCCTCATATTATACCAGGGAATGGGTCCTCTACTTCGTGTTTTTTCCCACTTAACTGTGAGAAATAGTGATGAGGCATGTTTTTACTTGCATAATTACTTCTGGAAAGGAATGTGAGATATTGTACATTATTGATTTCCTTTTGGAAATATTGGAAACACTTCTTCCTAAGTTGATTATGATATATAGATCCCATTGCCCTATTAGTTGGGATTATTTTACTAAGAATATATATATATATATATATTCTTTGGTATCCATACCCTTAGTTTTGGTTACTCTCTTCCCATAAAAGGCGAAGATTCTTGGGGTATGCCATGTTCATTCTATGTTTATCTTATTGTGGTTTGATGAATATACTCTCATTTTATAGGTGGACAAGACTTGATCTGTAGTTTATCTACTCACCTTGTAGATTCCCTTGTTCTTGGATGAGGTTAATCTGTCTTGTTTTTGTTTGAGCTATTCTCTTTGAATATATCTTACGTCAAATTACTTTTTATTCTTATTTTATATCTTACTACTACCAAACCAACTTTTCAGGTGTCACACTGGGTATGTATATTTTACACTTTTAATGGGATTCTCCCATATGTGGCGTGTCTTATGTAGATGGCAGATAGGTCGGTGGCGACTTCATAGGATGTTAGGGATACCTGGTACAATGGATCACATATGACTGTCGAAGCTTGGTATTTAAGAGTTGGGATATCATAGATATTTACTTTTTCATTTTTTTAGGTTTAGACACATTCCTAGTCGAGAATGTATTTTACCCATATTTCCAACACTTTTACGCTGGGGCGCGTGCGTGTCTGTCACGCATTGGGTGGACGCGCGGCTTGTTGCCCCGCATTCCCGCTTTCCAAAGGTGGGCGACATCAGTTCCTTGTTTAGGGACGTCTGCTCCTTGATCGAAACCAGGATGATGGGATGTTTGTTCTTCCTTCCGTGGATTCCTCCTTGGTGTTCGTCACCTAGTCCGGGTCTCCCTCATAGATTTAAGACTGGTTCGTGAAGCTCTTCCCTCGTTCCATATCTGTATGGATGCTAGTTAATTACGCTGCTTCCATCGAGATGCTCCAAGAGGTCTTGTCGGGGGAACAACATTTGGTGAAGATAATGGTCATGTTGCGGTGTCGTTGGCATGTCTTGATGCTGGGGATCGACATGTTTGTCTTCTTCCCATTATTAGAGGGCTTCTCGAGGGTGCTGAAGCCCGATGCATCCCACATCGAACTCACGGAATGTTTACCATGTGAGGGTTTCCACAGCTTCCCATGTTTAGCACGGGGTATGTCGCAACTTTAACGTATTGCAGAGACAGATCAGACTGATCGAAACACTGAGAGTGGATCAGATTGAAGGACCCCCTAGGGGGAACACCGATGTTGGGGATAGCATGTGGGTGGCTTCCCTAATACCATGGAGTGGGATGGGGTGGCATGATATCACCGGGATGTGGTGGCCCGGGTAAGGATTAGGATGGATGATGGAGTGGTGGGCTTGAACATCATGGAGGCTTCCTACATATCCCCATGGCAGGGAATCAAAGTCCGCATAGTTCGGTGATACGGTGGGACACCTGAAGAGGAGACCCGTGAGAATGAATGAATGGATTGGAGCCTGGAGAAAGTAAGATCTCCAGTCTAGTGCATGAGCTTCCCAAGGCACGTGGGCACGAGGGGGAAGTCAGGGTGAGACGTGGGTGTGAGGCATGGGGCTTATGCTCTGAGACGGCCCAAGAGGGGGAATAAAGTTTAATTTCATGCGGGACGAGATACAGTTTAATGTCATGCGGGACGAGGGCATACAATTAACGTCATGTGGGATGAGGAATTTGGGGCTTACGCTCTGGGGAGGCCCAGAGTGGGTATGGGGCTTACCCTCTGAGGCGGCCCATGGTAGATATGGGGCTTAAGCTCTCAGGCGACCCATGGTGGATATGGGGATTACTCTCTGAGGCGGCCCATGGTGGATATCGGGATTATGCTTTGAGGAGGCCCATGGTGGATATGGGGATTACGCTCTGAGGCGACCCATGGTGGTCGGTGTACTGATGTGGAGAGGTCAGAATGACTGGGTGGTGGGCTTGAACCTCATGGAGGCTTCCTACGTACCATGCGTTAGCACAGATCAAAGTCCACGTAGTTCACTGGGATAGGGCTTTCGCTCTGAGGCAGCCCATGGGAGGATGTCATGGTCGATGCGCGCTCTAAGCCCACATGAGTAATGCTCGGTGTGAGAAACAAGAGGTAGCAAGGACCAGATGATCACGTCGCAAAGGGTGTGTCTGTGAGAAGCGGAAAGGGGATTACATGTTGAGCAGCCCAAAGAGGAAAGAGGGGATTACGCGTGGTTAGTGGCCTTGGGTGCCGGGGCATACTCCAGGATGGAGGTCCATGGTGTGAAAAAGCGTAGTGGGAAAGGGACTCCACTGGCCTTGGAAGGGGGAAGTATGGAGATGCACGGGTGAAACCTTCCGCAAGAGAGGCTAATGGATTATGCTCTGAGGCAGCCCTCCCCCGTGGAAAAACGTCACTACGACAAGGAGGATCTCATTCCATGCGAGAAAGAGTCCATTCCTGTGGAGACGAGTGGGCGAAAAGAATTCCCGAGCCAGGGGGACCCTGCGTGCGAAGCACAGGGTCGGACCACATTTTAACGTCATGTGTTAAGGACAAGGTGATTAGCAGTTTAACGTCCTGCAGCTTGGACGAGGTGGATTCTCTCCACACCCCTAGGGCTTACATGCCCAATGCCCTCTACCCCTTGTGGGAGGGAATGCATTGGCAAGGCTGTAGTGATGGGAGGCTGCAGGGCGAACCATTGAGGGGTCCACGTTAGTGTGGCTATGCGAAAAAGCAATTGTTGTTAGTGTTCCTATACGGAGAAGCATAAGGAAAAACAACATAATGGGAAACACCGCCCAAGTAACCTTGAGGTTACTTCATACGAGCCTGGAAGGCCGTACGGGAAAACAACGCATGGCGTGCATGCCCAACAGGGAAGACATCAGGTGTCGGCGCGGAGAGGCAGCCAAGGGGCGTCAAGGTAAATGGTCCGGGGTGTTGTTCACAATGAGAAGGTTTGCACACAGAACACCGAGATGGCGTGCAATATGGCCTGAGGATTGAACGGATAGGCGACTGTGCGCATGGTATTGCGCATGAGGAAGGGAATTGTGCACACTAGGAAAAGATTGCGCGTAAGGGAAGAACCCAGAGGAGGGGGAAAATTCACTTAAGCCGGTGGAGTTGCGCGCAAAGGCGAACCCCGGGGCAAGGTTGTGCGAAAAGGGGAATTACCTAGAAGTCATATTGCGCGTGGGGGTAGTCTAATTGCGCGCACGGGAGCCGTTACGAATTCCGTAACCCCAAACCGTTTGGGGCCGCATTCTATTTATAGGCATCGAGCGGCGTGGAATTCAGGCGGCGCGCGAAATCTTCCGCATCGGGAACTGTCGGCGTGCAAAACCTCATCGCGAGGAACCAGGGAGCGCAAAATTTCACGCCTCTACGGCTCTATTACGTGCATCCCGGGGATGCTTTGCACGCATGACTTTATTTCGCACAAGTACTCCTTTATTTCGCGCCCCACTTCCTGGGCCTCCGGAACGGGCCTCTGAGTCCGAATATGACATCGCTTTGTCATTTTGAAACTTCCTTTAGGAGTTAGGGACTTTTTCGGCGTCTACAAATTCCCCCCTTCGGAATTGGATCAGCGAGAGGTCACAACGGTCGGATTCCAAGGGAAACGCCGAAGTGGTGGGTCTCCTGGGCACTTTGCTCGCAAAACTCCAACAGGGTGCGCAAAACGATGAACCCACGTGGAATTCTCTTTTTACGCGGCACGGAACCCTGGCCTCACCTATAAAAAAAGGAAATGGGCCCCGAATCCATAATCAAGCTTTTCCGCGTGATAAGATTACCGCTCTCGTGTGCGAAATTGCTCCCGCGGCTGCGCGTAAAAACTCTTTTCAGCCCGTAATTCCTTCCAAATTTTGCCCGTACATGCACGACTACTCGGGACATTCTGTGCCTAGTGTACCGATTGCGCGCCCATCTCTTGGATTTCACACCGCCACTTTAGATTTCACGCAACACTCTCCGATTCCACGCACTGCATCCTAATTTCGTGCAACTCCCTAAATATTCGAGATGGCCGCAAACCAAGTTGATGAGGGGGAAGCCGCTGCTCGTAGGACCGAAATGGCGGCGACCGAGGGAGTTTATGGTGCCAAGGTGATTGTCTCCAACAACCTGACCTTGTTCAATCTGCTGACTCCGGCCCAGAAGATATATCCCCTGTCTGACAACCTCCTGCTCTGGAATTTTGGCATCCTGGAGGAGGTGCCTCTACCGGGCTTCGAGGTGGACACATCGCGGTCATGGGTGACCTGGGAGGATGAGATTCCTTGATACAACATCACCAAAAATGGAAATCCTTCTAGGGAAACAGACATATGGACGTATATGTCCTGAACCTGAGGAACGGGACCATATCCGGGGATGAGCCTGCCGCAGAGAATTCTCCGGCCCTCTACGCGAGCACATTCCGTCAGAGCGTCACGGATGACACAAAGGGATGGCTAAAGGATTGGGACCTGTGGTCCGGGGGAAACTTCACCAGTGAGTGGGACTGGGCATTCTGGGTTTGCCAAACTTACGACCAGTTTGGGGATGAACTGTGGCACATTGGCCTGTTCGAGGCCGTATGGACGTCACAGTTCCACTTCCACCATAAACCTGATCTTGGGATGGAGCTATTCACCCGGTGGTCTCCTGATACCAACACATTCCACCTTCATCATGGGGAAGTCGACATCAGTCTATGAGACGTTCACTTCATCATTGGTATCCCACTAGAGGGCTACCAATACGATGAGTTCGTTCCTACAAAGAGAACCTGGGAAGACAGGTCACAGACGCCTATGCTGACGTGGCACCTATAAGAGCTGGCCAAAGAGAGGCTGGGGGTCAAGGACTTCCTAAAGGACATTGCCTACAAGGGCTGGTTCAACCAGTTCCTTGAGAAGGATCCGGCCATCAAGATGTTGGGACGGGGTAAACGGTGCCCAACTACGGCTCAGAGGAGGAGGGATGGGTCATACTAGAGGACCCTGGAGGTGGGGCAATACCAATCATGGGGCTACTGCGTCATTGATACCCAGGACCCGAATGTCCGGTACGCTGCGTTTCTCGCCGCCTTCCTGAGCGGGTGGCTCCTTCCAGTGTGGGACGCGAGGATGGGCATTCGTCCAGCAACACTGGTGATGGCGGGCACCATGGCCTCCAACAAACTGTTCAACTTGGGGGTCCCCGTTCTGGGCATGTTGTATGCCATCCTAGGACGCATCTCACGAGGGGGGTCACCTTGGAGAGTATGTGGACCCTTCTAGTTCATCCATGGCTGGGTGGCAGCTCATCTCGGCGGGTACAATTTTCCAAACACCTTCCGTCCTCCGGGAAATGGCTTGCGACCGTCCCTGCTGAACATTACCGGGGTGGTGCTGATGACGCTCAATGAGAAGGGCGTGAGAATCCGCATTGGCAACCACAAAAACTTCCACTTCATCCCGTTCCCCACCCCGGTCGGCCAGATGGTGGACAATGGACGAGGCTCTCTAGAACATCAGGAGTATTTCCAGAGAATTTGGGGCGGGGTGCTCATGGATCAGATCGACGGGAAGGTGATCTGCGAGCCTTACGTGCCATACCGATTTGCTAGGAAATTCGAGTGCCTCCAAAGAATGCTGAAGAAAGTATTAATGGTTATCTGGAAGGAGAATAATCCCTGTGTTCTATGCCAGATGTGGTTGATGTTTACCACTTTCGGCTTTGGCGACATCATTACTCTTCCTCCCACCGGGGTTGACGCTGGCCAAGAAACCGAGTATGCCGAACACTGGACCATCGCGTACCCTGAGGGGCTTTTATGCAAGCGAGTCCAGCAACTCGAGGTTACTCGCGCAGAAACCAAATGACAGGGAAGAAGGCAAGGTGCTGCTGTAAGGGGGTAACCAGGGGTGCGTCAAGCAGCGAGGCTTGCGCAGGCCGAGATTTCAGTAGCGTGAACATCACATTATGCCTCCGCGACATCGTTGCCAGTAGGGGGTCACACGAGGCAGCCAGGGAGCTTCCCAGGAAGCAGATAAGATACCTGCTCAAACCTTCCCAAGATGCAATTCTCCCAGCATTGTGGTTGGCCTGGATGACCCTGCGGCAATCACTGAGCATTGAAGCCATCTGGCAGAAGATAATGAAAAACGGGATTCAGCTGCCAGAGGTCGGGCTTGTTCGAATTACCGACCGGGTGAACTTCCATCAGCGGCATGCTTATCTGACGGACATGGACACATAGGCGTCCCAAAGGGGTCAGTGTGCAGAACCACCTTTCCTCGTGAAAGTGATGCTCAGCAAGGAGCATGATCTGGAAGTGATGTCGCCGATAGAAGGCGACAGTGACGAGGAGTTGGAGGGGGAGGAAGAGACCAGAGAAGACGAAGGAGAAGGAGAAGATGAAGAAGGAGAACATGAAGGTGAGCGGTCGCAGGTGGTGACCTACCAAGGGAGTCTCCGAGAGAGCGACGAGATTGTCAGCTCTGATCTCGACATAACCGAGATACTCGAGGTCTGTCTCTATCTTCATTCATTTTACTTCTTCATCCATTCTCCTTTTCAATTTCCCAACCATCTCTCTACCTCGCTCAGGAGCGTCTGAGTGTTGGGAGGGCGTTCCCACTAGAGGAGGGAGGAGAGGAACCGGTGGGAAAGGATGGGGATCCCGACATCCATCATTGAATTAACAAGCGCAGATGGATCTCCCATCATGGTGGCTCTTTTAGCGACCAGAACATTAGAGACTGACACCCTGGATTTCTGTAAGTCTCACACATCACTACTGGCGCTTGGTATCAAAAGATCCTAGCTAACCAGCGTACATCTTGTGTAGTGATCTCAACATTGGAGGCTCGTTAGGCTGTAGATCCCGGGCCGTTCGTGAGCGGACCAATGGAATACATACCACCTCTTTCAGAACATGCTCCCTACACTGAGTCGGACCTGGAAATTGGTGATCAGGGGGCAACGGACATCAGCGGCGCGGTTCTTGAGGTGAGGTCGGAAGCTGACAGAGGTACCGTCGCTACTGGGGAGAGAAAGGAAGGTCACCCAGAAGCCGAGGATCCTATTCCTCGCGAAGATATCCCTGGGGCAGATCCTGCTGCCGATCTGATTGCTGCCTTCCCTACGTACCGACCCGCTGACCCTGAGGCGATAGATGACTCAGACTCAGAGGCAGCTGAGGAGAGCTGGATGACATGGAGAAAATGGTAGAAGTGTATCCAGCGCTTTCTCAGACAGCCCCAGTCGGATAGGATGAGGCGGGTGGGATCACTCCAGACCTGGTTGCACTTCCTGTGCGTCGAAGGGGCTGGCACTCAGTGCCTTCATATGACGGTCTGTGATTACATGGACGAGCAGATACGCGAGGGAAGCCGGTGCACCAACGTTTCACAGTGTCGGGAAAGATCAGCGAGCACTCGAGTGTTGCTGAGGGTGGAGCGGGAGGTCCGGCACCTTGAAGGGAAGGCGGAAGATAAGGAGGCCTTAATTGAAACATGCTCTGAGCTTGTGGAGAAACTGACGGCCCAACTGGCTGACGCGCAGGAACATCTGATAGAGGCGAGTCACCAGATGACCGTACTTCAAACTGAGCGGGCACAGGCACAAGCTAGGAATGGCGAGCTGCGCTCTGCTGTGGCTGATGATGAGAGAGTCTTCAAGGAGTGAGAACCGGTCCTAGAGGCTACCATTCAAAGGGTAGAAGCGCTGGAAAGAGCGATTCATCACGCTGATCCTTAAGGGCTTTGTTTTGGCCATCCCATGAACATATTGCTTGTACTGCTCAACATCTCAATCCAATACATGGGAAATCCATTCATTTGTACCCTTGGTTTAATTTGCTCAACCATAATTCCAAATTGAATAACAAATCACCCCTAAGCTATTGTGGGTTTCACCCAACGCGATAATAAAAGGATACTCATGCTATCATTCCTTCCCACTGTGGGGAATTAACCAGGCTTCAGGCATTCGAAATTGGGACTGGATTTCTAAGGGGAAGTCCTCAGACTGATTGACATATCATCTTCTCAATGTGCTCCGACACATGAGCGGGGCAATTCCGGGGGCATTGAAATCCATCCGAACATAGGGAGATAGAAAGGAAAGGTGAATCATGCTACCCGAATTCGGAACACTATGGGGCGCAACGATGGAGGATAACTGTTAACCATGATGAAAACGCAACATCTTTATCGTGTTGGCCTGGAATGGGGACAATAAATTAGGGCTGACCACTGACCATGTTCGCAACATGGGGCCTAACTCAAATATCATTGGTCGGTTTTCTGGAACGTTGGCCCATGACAGCTGGCGGACCATAAGTGTATCATCCATATTGCTACAATAGGCAGACCATAGTTCTATCATCCATATTGTGGCAACAAGAGAACCAATGTCTATCATCCATACTGTTAGGGGGTCCCGTAAAACATGACCAGTCCTCCGGAACATTGGCCCAGGATAGTAGGCGGACTATAGGTCTATCATCCGTATTGCTACAATAGGCGGACCATAGGTCTATCATCCATATTGTGGAAACAGGCGGACCAATTTCTATCATCCATACTATTAGGGGGTCCCATCAAACAAGAAAGAGAATGAGGGTCTGAATAAAGGGGCACGCAAAGCGTTGAAGTTGGAGTGGTGGTTTGTTCGAACAGAGTCCAACACTCCTGAAATTGTGCCACCGTGGCGGAGGCACATTAGGCAGACGTACCAACCTGATCACGGGTCGTCCCAATTTTCAGGCAGGACCTCTTTGGTGAGAGAACTGCTGCTTCCCATTATTACTATGGGGCATCCCGAACTTATCTGGGGTAGATGTCACGATTACACCACATCCCAAGAATTCAGGCCGAGGGGCTGACAGTAAAGAGGGATGAGGTTTGGTAATCCCTGGGGCTGGACCTGAGACGAAATGTCCGGGCATTCCTATGTATCTCATTAGGATAAGAATCAATCCACGTGTAATTCTTGAAGTACAGTTTAACGTCATGTAGGACGAAATACAGTTTAACGTCGTGTGGGATGGGGGACACATCTCATCTGGGGATGGGCTTGGAACGGTGAGTAACCTGACGTGAATGAGGACATAATCCCACACCACACTGTACAATCCCACAAGAAAGGCCGAGTCATTGAAAATCCAAAGAAAGGATCCTAGTTTTAGGTCTTAGAACTCAGACCAAAGGATAGGGGAATGGGAGACACATGGTAAAGCGGTTGCAAAACCCAACGTGAATGAGGCAAATCCCTGCTTACTATGTGCTCCTGGGGACACGTTTAGGCCGAGAGACCGAACATCAAAAGTTAGGCTGGGCCTATGGGGACGTTCCCAGGCGCTCCTATGTATCTCATAAGGGTGAGAATCAATCCATACATAGTTCTTTAAAGGCAGCATGGCGCGATATGGCGCCTGTGCAAAGCACGAAGGACTCGTGCTGGTCTAGCCCTCGCACCAAAAGAAGCGGAATTTGATATATAATGTTTGTTCATGGAGGTAAATGGTTTTTCTTTTTTGGGGTGACTGGCCTAGGGTAAAAATTCCTGGCGTCTCCACAATAATCAAGCCATAACAGGCGTTGACAAGCAGTATGGCAATCGACCAATACCTGGCGTGATGTCCCCCATGGGGAGGTCATCACAATGCGGTGCCATTTTTTTTCGTGCGACCGGGATGATATCATCACAGTTTAAAGTCATGTGGTAGGACCAACATCACAGTTTAAGGTCATATTGTTTGGACCAACAACATAGTTTAAGGTCGTATGGTTTGGACCAACAACACATTTTAAGGTTGTCTGGTTTGGACCTACAGCACCGTTTAAGGTCGTATGGTTTGGACCTGCAACACAGTTTAAGGTCGTATGGTTTGGACCTCCAGTACATTTGAAGTTCGTATGGTTTGGAACTACAGCACAGTTTATGGTCGTATGGTTTGGACCAACAGAACAGTTTAAGGTCGTATGGTTTGGACCTACAGCACAGTTTAAGGTCGTATGGTTTGGACCTCCAGCACAGTTTAAGGTCCTATGGTTTGGACCAACAACACAGTTTAAGGTCGTATGGCTTGGACCTGCAACACAGTTTAAGGTTGTATGGTTTGGACCAACAGCACAGTTTAAGGTCGTATAGTTTGTACCTACAACACAGTTTAAGCTCGTATGGTTTAGACCTGCAGCACAGTTTAAGGTCGTATGGTTTGGACATGCAGCAAAGTTTAAGGTCGTATGGTTTGGACCTGGGGGAACACGCACGATGCGTTAAAGCATACCTGATTCGGGTGAGGCCGTAATCCCATACCATCATCGTGAGCGATCCTGAGAGAGGAGCCTCGGGCCAAAGGGGCCAACGAGGGTTCATTAATCAGGGGGGAACAAGAGATGCTAGCTCCCAGCTACGCTGGGCCCGAAACTCAATGTTTTGGTGACTCCTCGTTTCTCATGGGGATGAGGATCAAGATACATGCAACCTGTAAAGAAGAAACCCAAGCACATACTCTAGCACTCAGATCGCGGGAGCCCTGAGAGACACCGTTACACAGCTTGGTCTGTCTGACGTGTGGGGGTGTACTGAGTGTTAGTACAATGAGTGTCAAGATTCCAGCATGACATGGTGGAACGAGACATAATGTGAATCATGCAACCAATATTCAGGGCTCGAGGAAACCAACATGACGACTGAGGATTACTGCTGACCATGTTCGCAACACAGCATCCTGTCACATTAGCCTAGAAGTGGGGGAAAACAAATGAGCATCAACCACTGACTAGGTTCACATCACGAGATTTGTATCAATTTTCTTCCTGAAACCCTTGGGGGCGTTGGGACGTGATGGTAGGAGAGACCTTGGGCGTTTTATCCAGGCCGTTCTTGGGGGTCCCTCCCGGTGTGAAGGATGGTGGGGCCTGAATGAAGGGGAACACGAAGCTTGAAAAGTGGACAAAAACTTGTCTAAGTCAAATATGAAACTCCAGGTCCTAGACCAGAGTACTCAGAACACATTAGCAGACCACTGGGGAGGGTCGAAGGGCTCAGTTTGAGAGAGGCCAAAAGATGGCGGATCCCCAAGGGAAGGGCAGGCCAAATGCCAAAAACCCTGTACCACACCTATATATACCATCCATGGGGAGGGACATGCCAAGAGGCTGAGGTGACCGAGAGATCATGGGATCTCCTAAGAGATGGGGATGGGCTTGACATCTAGGTGTTCAGGCGGTCTTACGTATCCCAAAAAGATGGGAATCAAGCCACACGTAGTTCTAGAAAGCACCTTTTAATGTCTTAGGGAACATGACATAGGAGGGCTAATCCTGAGAATAGGGTGTGTGTGGTGCTGCTATTGCAAACCCTACGTGAATGAGGACATAATCACATACCACGCCACGCGATCCTGTGGTCAAGGTCCCAAAGGCGAGACAGACACGATAGCATACCTCAAGCTGGACCCAAATACGAAAGGTATGGGCGTTCCTACGTATCTTATTTAGATTAGAATAAAGCCAGACGTAGTTCTCGAAACACAGTTTAACGTCATGTAGGATGAAATACAGATCCTAGTTTTAGGTCTAGAACTCGTACCAAGGTGCAGTTTAGGGTCATGTGGGACCGTACAGTTTAAGGTCATGATGGACCAAGGTGGATCTTAGTTTTAGGTCTTAGAACTCGGACCAAGGTGCAGTTTAGGGTCATGTGGGACCTTACAGTTTAAGGTCATGCTAGATGAAGGAGGATCTTAGTTTTAGGTCTTAGAACTCGAACAAAGGTGCAGTTTAGGGTCGTGTGGGACCGTACAGTTTAAGGTCATGCTGGACCATAGGAGGATCTTAGTTTTATGTATTATAACTAGGACCAAGGTGCAGTTTAGGGTTGTGTGGGACCGTACAGTTTAAGGTCATGCTGGACCATAGGAGGATCTTAGTTTTAGGTCTTAGAACATGGACCAAGGTGCAGTTTAGGGTCATGCGGGACCGTACAGTTTAAGGTCATACTGGACCATGGAGGATCTTAGTTTTAGGTCTTAGAACTCAGACCAAGGTGCAGTTTAGGGTCGTGCGAGACCATACAGTTTAAGGTCATGCTGGACCATATGAGGATCTTAGTTTTAAGTCTTAGAACATGGACCAAGGTACAGTTTAGGGTCATGCGGGACCGTAAAGTTTAAGGTAATGCTGGACCAAGGAGGATCTTAGTTTTAGGTCATAGAACTCGGACCAAGGTGCAGTTTAGGGTCACGCGGGACCGTACAGTTTAAGGTCATGCTGGACCAAGGAGGATCTTAGTTTTAGGTCATAGAACTCAAACCAAGGTGCAGTTTAGGGTCGTGCGGGACCGTATAGTTTAAGGTCATGCTAGACTAAGGAGGATATTAGTTTTACGTCTTAGAACTCGGACCAAGGTGCAGTTTAGGGTCTTGTGGGACCGTACAGTTTAAGGTCATGATGGACCAAGGATGATCTTAGTTTTAGGTCTTAGAAATCAAACCAAGGTGCATTTTAGGGTCGTGTGGGACCGTACAGTTTAAGGTCATGCTGGACCAAGGAGGATCATAGTTTTAGGTCTTAGAACTCGTACCAAGGTACAGTTTAGGGTCGTGCGGGACCATACAGTTTAAGGTCATGCTGGACCAAGGAGGATCATAGTTTTAGGTCTTTGAACTCGAACAAAGGTGCAGTTTATGGTATTGCAGGACCGTACAGTTTAAGGTTAGGCTGGACCATAGGAGGATCTTAGTTTTAGGTCATAGAACTCGGACCAAGGTGCAGTTTAGGGTCGTGCGGGACCGTACAATTTAAGGTCATGCTAGACCAAGGAGGATCTTAGTTTTAGGTCTTAGAACTCAGACCAAGGTGCAGTTTGGGGTCATGCGGGACCGTATAGTTTAAGGTCATGCTGGACCAAGGAGGATCTTAGTTTTAGGTCTTAGAACTCGGACCAAGGTGCAGTTTAGGGTTGTGCAGGACCATACGGTTTAAGGACTTGATGGACCAAGGATCTTAGGCAAAGTACTTCTTGAGGAACCTGGCATTGGTGGGAGGAGTTATGCGCTCACCATCCCTAGTCACTAGGTAATACGCGACATTGGGATAGACCTTATGGAAAATAAGAGGGCCCCCCCATTTGGGCTCCAACTTGGGTGGTTTCCTACCGGGAATCATTGGCGCTCTAAGAGCCAGCACCAGGTCACCTTGCAGGAACGAGCGGAGGCGAACCTGCTTATTGAAAGCTCGAGCCATCCTGATCTTATGCCTTTCCATGTTATGTAAAGCGTGAAGCCTATTTTCCTCCAGCACTTCAAATTCGGCTAGATGGATTTAGGAAACTCTATCTGGTGCTTGCTGGTCGTATACCGCCATGAGAAATCAAGGGAACTGGATCTCGATGGGCAGGAATGCCTTAGCTCCGTATACTAGGGAATACGGAGTCACCTAGGTGGAGTTACGAGTCATCATTTTAAAAGCCCTGAGGGCATTGGGAAGCTTTTCCGGCCAACTTTTCTTGTTATGACCAACCATATTTTGTAGAATGTTAGAGAGGGTTTTGTTAAACACCTCAATCTGTCCATTTTCCTGCACATGATAGCGGGAGGTGTGGTTAGAGAGAATGTTGTACTTGGCGTACAATATCTTCAGCTCGGTTGCTCGAATTTTGGTTCCGTTATCCGTGAGGATAGTGTGAGGTACTCCAACCCGATAGATGATATTGGAGCTCACAAAGATAGTGATAGAACATGCCTTGACTTCCCTGAGCAGGATTTCCTCTTCCCACTTTGAGAAGAAGTCCGTAGCGGTTATGATGAACCGGTACTGGCGGGCCGTCACTGGCAGGTAAGGCCTTAGGACATCCTACCCCCAGAATGCAAAGGGCCAAGAATACATGGTATTATGGAGAGGCTCCGGTGTCCTATGCACAAAGTTAGCATGAACTTGGCACGCATGACACCTCTTGGCATACTCGATGCAGTCGCAGATCATGGAGGGCCAGAAATATCCCAGCCTCCGAATCTGGTGGGACAACTTCGACCCGGCCTGGTGGGAGCCATAGGAACCAGCGTGCACTTCTTGCATGACCTATGGGATCTCGACTCCTTGAAGGCAACAGAGGATAAAACCATCAAATCCGTGCCTATAAAGGAGCATATCAAGGCTGTGACCACTTTGAAGGGTGAACTGCGGCGTGTGGCATAAGATTCTCTCTCGCTCGGCTCAGTCCGGCGGAAGATTCCCGTGCTAGAGATATTCAACCAAGGGCATCCTCCAGTCAGGAGCTGTCTCGATTACCGCACATGAAGCCCCCAGGGATCCTGACGTAGGGGAACCAGCGGTGAGATGGTTCACTCGCGGGCCACGATCACCTTTCGGAATAACAGGAGAAATGACTCTCTGGTGTGCCACGTGGATGATTAGGTCATCCTGTTCGGGCTCTGCAAGTGATGCGGCTAGGCTGGCCAAAGCATTTGCTTGACTGTTCTGCGACCGGGGAATGTGAACGGCCTCTGGCCGGGAGGGGAAATTAGCCATTAGATAGAGGGTGCACTCTATAAATGGCACGAGTTCTTGTCTTTCTGACAGCATAGTCACCATTGAACAGCTTGATGACTAGCTCGGGGTCCCCTTTTACATATAGATGGGGTATGTCAATCTCAAGAGCCAAATCGAGGCCAGTGAAGATGGCATCATACTCTACCTCATTGCTGGTGAAGCCTTCTGACAATAAGAATGAATATGGCAGAATGGCTTGCTCCAGGGTGATGAAGACGATACCCAGGCCCACTCTGTTAAGACAAGGATCGTTGAGCCTTCTACCGGTGGGGCTCCAGGAGGCACCGTCAAAGTGCATCTGCCAGCATGGGATGGAGTGATCGACTGAGAGGATTGCCTCATTAGGAAATCCTATATCCTGTGGCTGGTCCACAGAGGATGGGTGGGAAGCTAAGAAGTCTACCAATGCCTGTCCTTTGACGACCTTCTGAGGTAAGAACCTGATGTTGAAATACTGGAGGATCACCGGCCAGCGCGCCAATCGGCTAGTCAATATAGGTCTGTTCAGAATGTATTTCAATGGGTCTACCCAAGAGACCAGCTGTACCTCGTGGTGCTGCATGTAGTGAAAAAATTTCTTTACGGTAAATACGAGCTCCAGTAAGCTCTTCTCAATGGGAGAATATTTAATTTCCTCGTCGAGGAGCATGCGGCTGAGGTAGTAGAGTCTATTCTATGTTATCTCGTTGTTATTCTGGGTGAGAAGTGCGCCGAGGGATCGCTCTAGGGCGGTCACGTAAAAGACCATCGGCTTTCTGAAAATGGGTGGCATCAAGACCGGAGGCTGGATCAGATACTGCTTGATTTCCTCAAAAGAGATCTGACACTCTTCGTCCCATTCATAGGCGGTGCCTTTCTTCATGAGCTGTGAAAAGGGCTTACACTTTCCATCCAGATTCGCAATGAATCGGCGTATATAGGCTATGTGGCCTTGGAGGCCTCGAAGCTCCCGAATATTATTCAGGGGAGGCATCTAACTGATGGCCTTGATCTTCTCTGGGTCGATCTCGATGCCTCGATACCTAACGATGAATCCAAGAAACATTACGGAGGTGACCCCGAAGGCACACTTCAACGGGTTCATCTTCAAGTGGTGAGAATGGAAGAAGCCGAACAATTTCTCAAGGTCTATGGGATAGTCATGGCGCTGACGATATTTAACCACCAGGTCATCCACGTAGCACTCCAATAGTGTCCCAAGAATCGGCTTGAATATGCGATGCATAGCCCGTTGATAAGTGGCACCCGCATTCTTCAGGACGAAGGGCATAACCTGGTAGCAGAAAGTACACTGGGGAGCCCTGAAGGTTGTGAACTCTGCATCCTTAGGGTCCATCTAGATCTGGTTGTACTCAGAGTACCCATCCATGAAGGAGAGGGCCTGGAACCCGGCCGTGGAATCGATCAATAACTCTGTCACGGGAAGGGGAAAATCATCCTTCGGATAGTGGCGATTGAGATCGCGGAAGTCGATACAGACCCTGATCTGCCCATTCTTCTTCCTGACTGGCACAATGTTGTCCAGCCACCTGGGGTACTGGACTACCTTGACGAAGTTCACCTTGATGATCATGTCAACACCAGCCTCAACTATAGCACTGTGAGAGGGGTTCATCTTTCTGGGAGGCTACTTGAACCCGCAATGGTTCGCTGGAAGGCCAAGGCGGTGGACGACCACCTGGGGATCTAATCCTGGCATCTCGTCATAACTCCAGGAGAGCACATCGTGGTGCTGTCTGAGGAAGTCAAAGTACTGTTTCTATTCCTCGGGGGGCATAGTGGCGCTGACCAATGTGGGTCTCGGGTCCGCCTTGCTACCGAGGTTCACCTCCACTAACTCGTCGACTGGGGTGGAGACGCCCTCCTCAAAGGTAGGAGGAGCATAATCCATGTCCTCCACTCCGCTTGTGGAGGTATCATCCACAGGGGGATCCGTTCCGGGGCTGCCAGACCCTGATGGGAAGCTGGTGCCGGCTTGGGCGGCAGAGGTCGTCATGTCAGGAGACTCATGCACTGCCGAGACCATGGAGACAAAGGCGGTTGATCCGATCCAATCTGGCCTTCGGCCCAAGGGGCTATGCTTTATGACATAAAAGCAGTAGTGGCGCGTTGTCTTGAGTCGGTTGATTCTGGCCCGGCAAAATAGACATGTATTACATATTGTCGTTGCCCGGATCCCAACGTCTCGATATCGTACATGGGTAGGAGGCTCGGGGATCACCTGAGCCTGGTTGGTGTAAGAGTACCAGGTGATTTTACGCCATCGCTAGGGCCTGTAAATAGGCCTTCCTCTGGTACCCTAAACAACAAAGCACTGCCCCATGTCGGGGGGTCGTGGCCTCTAACCGATGGATTGAGAAGACATATGCGTCGTCCAAACCTACCCAGGGATCACTCGTGACAATGGCGGGCTCAACCTCGCCTGCCAGGATCTGCTTGTCCTTCCTCTTGTAATAGTCAAAGTCTAGATAAAGGGATTCACAAGAGGCGAAAGGAGACACATCTCCATGGAGCACGCCCACTCGACCCTTAAGTGAGTATTTGAGGCACTGGTGATACGATGAGGGGACCGCTGCGTGAAGTTGGAGCCACGACTTTCCCATCAACGCATTGTAGGCGGTGTCCTAAGAGAAGACCATGAATTCGGTATTGGAAATTAGGCCGCCGAATTGGGTCTTCAGACTAATCTTGCCAAGTGGAGTTTGCTCATTCCTGTCATACCCCTGGATCATGAGGTCGGAGGGAGTTAAGTCATCCTCAGACAACCCCAGTTTCCGTAATGTCCGAGTTGGGATTATGTTTATTCCGGAACCCGTGTCGACAAGACAGGGGCGGACTTCCACGCCATTGAATTGGCCGGTGATATACTGTAACACCCAAGACTTTTATGAGAAATATTTTGTTTTTATGTTATATAAATCATCAAAGGAATCTTTCACTACTAACAACACTAGCTTGGCTTGCTTTACACGCAACCGCGACCTTCCTCAATAGCTTGCGTTGTACGCAATACCGAGTTTCACTAAAAAACGATATGCTATTAAAATATTATTAAAACTAGCCATTATGAATAGTAATAACCACTTTTTGAAATTTTATAAATTTTATTTTTCAAAATGGAGTTCATTTTTGATTCAGAAAATCAAAATTAGACTAGGGTGAAATTTTGGTATTTTTCTAAAAACTTTCAATTTTTGATGAATAGTGAAACCACTAATGGTAGTTAAAAAAACTGAATTTTTCATAAAACATAATTTTACCACTTCTGTGAGTGGAATTTCGAAAATCCAAGAGACACCATTAATATCAACGACAAAAATGTGGTTCAATGAGATGAAAATAATTTTTGGTGAATAGTAACTTTTTACTTTTTTTACCACGGTTAAAAGTAAATAGGGTAATTAAGGGTAAAAGTGTTATTTTTATTACCCTAACACATGTCCTAATTCTATTGGATAAGTGTAATTCGACCAAAAACAACTTTATGAATAAAATATGACCATTTAGGCCCACTTGGATTAGATTAGGACATTTATTATTAATTTATTTAAAGAAGGGTTAAAATAGTTGAAATCAAAGTTTAATAAGTAAATCATTTTTAATATAGGGTTATACATAAAATAAATTAGACTATAAATATTCATTATAAATATAAAAAGATTTCCAACATAATGGTATTTTATTTATAATTTTTAGACTTAAAATAATTTAATTTATTTATGACACAATGATGATGCAATAGTTATCTTATTAATTAAATATTGACATAATTGATGTTATAAATACCCAAATAAATGTAATTTGAGGCTTTTTATGAATTCCAATAATTTTATATGTTAATATGACATGTTATTATTGATTTAATTAAATTTTTTTTCGAACTAATCATTCTTTTATGATTTTCACAAAAATCAATTACCAAATAGTGTCAAAACTGACATAAAATAGTTTATAAAACAAATATTATATTATTAATTGTTATTTTATTCCTAAAAATATAAGGTTCGGACAAATGACTTAGATAAGGTTATATATACTAATAATAAACAACTTGGGGTCTGTTTGTCTTGTTATAGTAAGTTTATTAACCTTATAGTTTAAGAACACAAGAAGACACGGTAAAAGTAAAATTATTTAACTTAATGTTAAATCTAAATGATAAGGTTAAAATAGGAACCTAAAATTGTCTAAATTCTATTGTATGAGAGTATTTCGACCCATCCCCACCTTAGATTCTAAATAAATCAATTTTTATCTATTTAAAAGCGAATTTGGCTTTATAATAAAATAATATTTTTAGTTATTCCAAAGGTGCCCCTCTCCTCCCTTATAAAAGGGCACCTCCTCCCTCTCTTCATCACACAACATTGAGCCTTCAAGCTCAGAAAAACCCTACCAATTTCATCTCTCCACTTCCCTAGAGACATCCTAGAGGTCCTGGTATTCTTCAATGACCAATTTTAGTGCCCTAAAAGGAGGTCTCAAAGAAGCGCTTCAATGAAGAGGTAATGCCCGTTACCGATTCTTTCATCTTTATTTCTTCTTCCACTTCATCTTCTTTAGTTTTTTCATTATGAAGTAATAACATCAGTATCAATCATATAATTATATGTTATTATAATTATTAAACAACCCTATTTAACCATCTATCCATCCTACGGAAAATGAAATCACTGCGCGTGCGTACGTATGGAATACCGTCTCCACGCTGTGGTGTAATCTATTTTCCACCACCACCTTACTTGGATGGGCATAACGGTATAATGAATGAATATATATGATTTTTGTAAATTTATATTGATTCTGAAATAGTATAAATACACTCTAATACAATTCCACGATCATGGGAACGATATCATCGCTCGTGCATACGTACGGAATACCGTCTCCACGATGTGATGCGACTCGTTCTACATGATCTTCATTGAATAATGATTATATAGATGAATTGAATGAATTAATATGATATATATTACACTAATACCATTCTGAAAATAAGGTATCTATAACCTAAAAAGAAGAATAAGAATTTATTCAACAAAACACGCATAAGAACAAAAAGTAATAAACACCCGAATAACAAGTAGCAATGAAATATTAATATTAATAAGCTAATAATATAACCATATATGATATCATAACAATGATTATGATTCTGGAATAATTCAATGAAATTATTTAAATCATTATAGAGGAGGTTCGGACACTTACGAGGCAAATCAGACCTATGGTAAGGGAAAATATCACAATCTCACTTTTATCCGAGATTGTTTATACTTTGTTATTTACTGGGGTGTATTTTATCATCCACATCCATGTTTCCTCAACATGTAATATTATTTACATCCACCTACAATTGGTTAAATCCATTTTTACCCTTTGGTGAGTTTATAGTAAAATATATGAAAGTAATCTTTTGTAATTTTTCATACGAGGTATTTTTTTGACTTTTCCAACAAAAGTATGTGAAGAATGTTTTTTTAACTTATAAGGCATGAATAGATTTTTTTAAAATTATTTTCAAGAAGCCTCCTTTACAAGTTTTCAAGTTTATTTTTAATCAACTTCTTTTAGTTTAAAATTGTATGACATGTGAAGAAAAGAAAATGTTTTTGAAGTAGAAAGGATATTTTTCTCTAGAATGGATTTCAAGTGTTTTATCAAAAATATTTTCCATCTAAGATAATATAGGGTTCTGTTTCTATCCCTATTATTACATTGATTTGATTATGTTGTGATGGAAATATTTTTATGAATTCCTTTATCTTATATGAATTGTTTTATGATGACATTTTCTTTAAGAATCCCATTTTTATTACATGGGTTATGCAATAAGATTTATGATTTTGTGGCACACATAATAATGTTATCATTATGAGATGGGTGGGACCTATATCTCCCTCCAATTCATTGGGTAAAGATTTTATATCTCATGAGATAGACATATCTGGAACGGATAGTTAAACCGGTTCAGTGAAACAGGACTGAAACGAGGAATGAACTCGGTTCAGAAATGGACTTTGTCCACTAATATAGTCTTGGCAATGAGTCTTGACTAATAAGAAATTATTCTCTATGATTATGTGTGTAAGACACAAAACATCATGTTTTACGTTATGATTATTGTGATTACGTTTCACTGCCATGATTTATCCCATGTTATGAAATTAATATTTCTTTTACAGGTTATGATTTCAATAATGTTATGTTCTTATGAATATGATGTGATTGATTTTTGTTTTGTTTACCCTTAATGAGCATTTAAACTCACCATTTTGTATGTTTTCTTTCCCCCAGTTCAGGAAGAAGGTTATTAATTAGGATATGCCAAAAGGGACTCTAGATATGATGAAATAAATGGGAGACAGTGTAGATGCTTTATGAACCAGTTTTTTATGTTTCCCAATTTCTAAACACACTATAACTATACGGTCATTTCCTAGTTTTGTTATATGTTGTAATAATTGTGCTTCAATTTTGAAGTAATAACAATGTTTGTAAAGTATGGGTCGTTATAGTTGGTATCAGAGGAAAGGTATAGTCAAACTTTGGAAACTAGGATGTGAAAGCCTTAGTAAGAACCCTAAGGATAAGTATAAGCATAGAACACAATATTAGTGTTTTAAAAATGACCATGAATAACCTAGGATAATCCTTAAGTGTGAAATTTTATTCTTGATTATGTGTTTTTCCTATTATAATTAGTGTTGCACACACTTTTCTTCTTGGTTTTAGTCAATGGTTGGAACCCGAAGGAACCGTGTTAATGCAGAATGTGACGGGCAGTGCAATGATTGTCCCCCTGAGCAACCAATCGTTATGGGAGCTAGAATGGAAAATCTTGTAGCCATTCTCACACAACTTTCTCAAGCTATGAATCATGCAGGACATTCAAATGAGGAAAGGAAGGAGCAATATTCTGTTGAATCCTTCATGAGGCAGCGTCCACCTTCATTCAGCGGGTCTACTGATCCATTAGTTGCTGAACAATGGATTTGTACTACTGAAATGATATTTTCAGTTCTTCAATGCTCTGAACATGATAAATTTATCATAGCAGTGTATCATTTGGAAGGGGATGCTGATCAATGGTGGAATCTTATTAAGAATACGAGGCAAAGGGATGAAATTGAGTCCATGGAATGGGACGAGTTCAAGAACTTATTTTTAAATAAGTACTTCCCTTGTATTCTCCAAACAAAGAGGGAGAAGGATTTTCTTGAACTAAAGCAAAAGGATGATGAATCTATTGGTACCTATGAAGAAAATTTTACAAGACTTGCAAGGTACGCTTCTGGTATTATTATCCAACTTGAGAGTAAGATCGATCGATTCTTTAGTGGCTTAAAACCAAGTCTTCGAAGGGCCATAGACATAAGGGACTTCAATAGCTATGATGAAATCGTTCGATGTGCTCTCAAAGTTGAGATGGAGATTGGAGTAACCCATCAGTCATATGGGTTTGATAAGAAGAGGAAAATGGAATTCAAAGGAAAATCTAAAGAGCACACTAAAAAAAAGATGAGCTTTCCCTTATTCTCATAGTGTGGAAAGAAACATGGAGGGAGTTGTCTTAAAGGGACAAGTAAATGTTTCAAATGTGGAAAGGAAGGTCATCGGTCATTTGAATGCCGCAATGATGGGAAAAAAGATGTCTAATGATGCAAACAAAGGAAGGGACACACAGAATGAACCTACTACACATCAATGTTTCAAGTGCAAGGAGATGGGGAATTATGCCAATAAATTCTCTAATCCAAGGGTTTTTGATGATGATCGAAATCAACAAAATCTTAAGGCTAAAGACAAAGGAAAGTCACATGCAATTTCTATCAGCGATGTGGAGTACGATAACGATGTGGTGAAAGGTACACTTACCATCCACTCTAAAGTAGAAAATGTTTTATTTGATTCTAGATCCACCCACTCTTTTATTTCTGAATATTTTTCTAAGGGTATCACCATATTACCTCAACAATTAGATGTTGAGTTAGCTGTGACAACACCTAATGGCACAATAGTCGCATCAAAAGTTTATAATTCTTCCCCGATTGAAGTTTATGGGAAAGTGCTTCCTGCAAATATTGTGATCCTTCCTATAGTGGAATTTGATATGATTCTTGGCATGGATTGGATTTATCTATATGGAGCTCATATCAATTTCCAAAGAAGGGAAGTCACATTTCATATTCTAGATCAATCTATGATCGTCTATCGATGCAAGGATGAACATAACCTTCCAGTGGAAATTTCTTCCATCTTATGGGTCTTGATTCAACTAAATGAGGGTTATTTATCTCAAATGGTTGGTGAAAAACTCATGATTAAGAATATTCCCATTGTACGGGAGTTTGATGATGTCTTTCTAGAGGAATTGTCGGGTCTTCCACCAAATCGTGAAGTAGAGTTTTCAATAGAACTCGTAGCGGGTGCTTTGCCTATTTCAAAGACACCTTATAGAATGGCTCTAATTGAGTTGCAGGAATTGAAGAAGCAACTCCAAGAGAATCTTGATAAGGGATTCATATGCCCTAGTGCATCACCTTGGGGAGAACCTGTTCTGTTTGTTAAGAAGAAAGATGGATCAATGAGACCCTGCATTGATTATCGAGAACTTAACAAGATCACTATCAAGAACAAATATCATCTCCCGCACATTGATGACTTATTTGACCAACTACGCGGAGCTCAATACTTTTCCAAGATTGGTCTTCGTTCGAGGTATCATAAATTAAGGGTCAAAAGGGAGGATATACCAAAGACGACTTTCCGTACAAGGTATGGACACTATGAATTTATAGTGATGCCATTTGGTCTTACTAATGCCCCTTCTATCTTCATGGATCTGTTGAATAGAGTCTTTAGAGACAATCTTGATCAGTTTGTGGTAGTCTTTATAGACGATATTCTTGTTTTTTCAAAGCGCAAGGAAGAAAATGATGAGAACTTGAGAATTATATTGAAGACCCTAAGAAAGGAGAAACTTAATTCCAAATTTACCAAGTCTGAATTTTGGCTACAAAAAGTTGCATTTTTGGGTCACATAATCTCAAAAGAGGGGATATCAGTGGATCCAGCAAAAACAGAGGTTATCAAAAGATGGTCGAGACCAACAACAGTAACCGAGATTCAATGTTTTCTTGGTTTGGCTGGATATTTTCGACGTTTTGTGAATGATTTTTCACGATTATCTAATCCACTCACCATGTTGACTCGGAAAGGAGTTAAGTTTATTTGGATGGAGGAATGTGAAGAGAATTTCAAGGAGTTGAAAAGAAGGTTATCCAGTGCACCTGTGCTCACACTGCCTTGTAGTGGAGAAAGGGTTGTGATCTACAGTGACGCATCTAAGAAGGGATTGGGGTGTGTTCTTATGAAAAATGATATGGTGATAGCTTATTTCTCACAAAAGTTGAAAATCCATGAGAAAAATTACCCAACTCATGATTTGGAGTTTGCTGCGGTAATTTTTGCATTAAAGATTTTGAGGCATTATCTTTATGGAGAAAGGTGTGACATTTATACTGATCATAAAAGTTTAAAGTATATTTTCACATAAGAGGAGATGAATATGCGTCAAAGAAGATGGTTGGAGCTAATTAAGGATTATGATTGCTCAATTCATTACCACCTTGGGAAAGCAAACAAGGTGGAAGATGCATTAAGTTGACAAGACCATGCTATCTTATCCATGATGAGGATCACCAAAGATCCAATATTTATGGATTTACAAAGGATGGATCTTGGAATTTTAATGGAAGGGGGAAATCATATCGTTTTCAAATGAATGTTCAACCATATATACATGTGAAAATTAAAGAGGCGCAGAAAGAAGATGTAGAGTTACCAAAGAAGGTGAGAAATATTCCTGAATTCAACCTTGATTGTGATGGGATAATAAAGATCAGGAATCAGATTTGTGTTCCTCCCATCCCCGAATTAAAGGATCTGATAGATGAGGCTCATAGTTCTTCATTCTCTATTCATCCTGGAAGCACGAAGATATATGGGGACCTGAAAGAGTACTTCTGGTGGGATGGCATGAAAAGAGATGTTTCTGAATATGTCTCTCGATGCTTGGTTTGTCATCAAGTTAAAGCTGAGAGACAGAAGTCCAAGGGGATGTTAAAACTATTACCCATACCTGAATGGAAATGGGAAAACATCACTATGTACTTTGTCACTGGACTTCCTAAAACATCCAAAGGCAATAATGCTATTTGGGTCATAGTTGATCGTCTTACAAAGTCTGCACACTTCATTGCTATTAGAGAGGATTTCTCTCTGGATCAGCTTGCCAGGATATATGTAAAGGAAGTGGTAAGATTGCATGGAGTACCACTTTCTATTATATCTGGTCGGGATCCGAGGTTTACCTCAATGTTCTGGAAAAGTCTTCAGCATACTCTGGATACAGAGTTGAGTTTCAGCACTACTTATCCTCCTCAGACAGACGATCAGTCTGAGAGGACAATTCAAACTCTAGAAGATATGTTGAGAGCTTGCTCTATGGATTTCAAAGGTGGTAGGGATCAACACCTACCATTGGTGGAATTTTCTTATAATAATAGATTTCACTCCAGTATTCAGATGGCTCCTTATGAAGCTCTCTATGGAAAGAAATGCAGGACTCTAACTTACTGGGATGAAGTTGGGGAAAGAAAGCTATTAGGACCTGATCTTGTTGATGAGATGACAGAAAAGGTCTGATCTATTCAACAACACATAAGAGCAGCTCAGAGTCGACAGAAAAGTTATTCCGACAACTGAAGAAAAGACCTAGAGTTTGAAGTGGGTGATAAAGTGTTCTTACAAATATCTCCCTGGAAGAGGGTCATGAGATTTGAAAAGAAGGGGAAGTTGAGCCCTAGATATATCGGTCCTTTCGAAATATTGGATCGTGTTGGAAAGGTAGATTACCGATTGGCGCTTCCACCTAATCTCTCTCAAGTTCACGATGTGTTCCATGTATCTCTCCTGAGAATGTACATACCTGATCTTTCACATATACTCAGCTCAGAAGTTGTACCGCTGGAGCAAGATCTTTCTTATGAAGAACAACCGATAGAGATTCTGGATCGTAGCGAAAAAGTCCTACAAAACAAGACCACTCGCTTGGTGAAGGTTTTATGGAGGAACCACCAATTAGAAGAAACTACATGGGAGCTTTAGGATATGATTAGGGGGAGGTATCCTCATCTATTTGTTACAAAGTGACGAATCTCGAGGGCGAAATTCATTTTAAGGGGGGTAGAATGTAACGCCCAAGACTTTTATGAGAAATATTTTGTTTTTATGTTATATAATTCATCAAAGGAATCTTTCACTACACACAACACTAGCTTGGCTTTCTTTACACGCAATTGCGGCCTTCCTCAATAGCTTGTGTTGTACGCAATACCGAGTTTCACTAAACAACGATATGCTATTAAAATATTATTAAAACTACCCGTTATGAATAGTATTAACCACTTTTTTAAATTTTATAAATTTTATTTTTCAAAATGGACTTCATTTTTGGATTCGTAATATCGAAATTGGACTAGGGTTAAATTTTGGTATTTTTCTAAAAACATTCAATTTTTGATGAATAGTGAAACCACTAAGTAGTAGTTAAAAAAACTGAATTTTTCATAAAACTTAATTTTACCGCTTTTGTGAGTGGAATTTCTGTAATCCAAGAGACACTGTTAATATCAAGGACTAAAATTTGGTTCAATCAGATGAAAATAATTTTTGATGAATAGTAACTGTTTACTTTTTTTTCACGGTTAAAAGTAAAAAGGGTAATTAAGGGTAAAAGTGTTATTTTTATTACCCTAACACATGTCCTAATTCTATTGGATACGTTTAATTCGACCAAAAAAAACCTTAGGAATAAAATATGACCATTTAGGCCCACATGGATTAGATTAGGACATTTATTATTAATTTATTTAAAGAATGGTTAAAATAGTTAAAATCAATGTTTAATAAATAAATCATTTTTAATATAGGGTTATACATAAAATAAATTCGACTATAAATATTCATTAGAAAGCTAAAAATATTTCCAACATAATGGTATTTTATTTATAATTTTTAGACTTAAAATAATTTAATTTATTTTTGACACAACGATGCTGCAGTAATTATCTTATTAATGAAATATTGACATAATTGATGTTATAAATACCCAAATAAATGCAATTTGAGACTTTTTATGAATGAAAATAATTTTATATGTTAATATGACATGTTATTATTGATTTAATTAAATTTTTATCGAACTAATCATTCTGTTATGATTTTCACAAAAATCAATTACCAAATAGTGTAAAAATTGACATAAAATAGTTTTTAAAACAAATATTATATTATTAATTGTTATTTTATTCCTAAAAATCTATGTATCAGCCAAATGACTTAGATATAGTTTTATATATTAATAATAAAAAACTTGGGGTCCGTTTGGCTTGTTTTTATTAACCTTATAGTTTAAGAACACAAGAAGACACGGTAAAAGTAAAATTATTTAACTTAATGTTAAATCTAAATGATAAGGTTAAAATACGAACCTAAACTTGTCTAAATTCTATTTTATGAGAGGCTTTCGACCCATCCCCACCTTAGAATCTAAATAAATCAATTTGGAGCTATTTAAAACGGAATGTTACTTTATATTCCAAAGGTGCCTCTCTCCTCCCTTATAAAAGGGCACCTCATCCCTCTCTTCCTCACACCACATTGAGCCTTCAAGATCGGCCAAACCCTGCCAATTTCTTCTCTCCACTTCCCTAGATACATCCTAGAGGTCCTGGTATTCTTCAAAGACCATTTTTAGTGCCCTAAAAGGAGGTCTCAAAGAAGTGCTTCAAAGAAGAGGTAATGCCCGTTATCGATTCTTTCATATTTATTTCTTCTTCCACTTCTTCTTATTTAGTTGTTTCATTATGATGTAATAACATAAGTATCACTCATATACTGATATGTTATTATAAGTATGAAATAACCCTATTTCACCATCTATCCATCCTACAGAAAATCAAATCACCGCGCGTGCGTATGTACGGAATACCGTCTCCACGCCGTGGTGTAATCTATTTTCCACCACCACCGTACTTGGATGGTTATAATGGTGTAAATACTGAATAAATATGATTATTGTAAATTTATATTGATTCTGAAATAGTATACATACACTCTAGTACAATTCCACGATCATGGGAATGATATCATCGCTCGTGCGTACGTACGGAATACCGTCTCCACGATGTGATGCGAGTCATTCTACATGATCTTCATTGCATAATGATTATATAGATGAATTGAATGAATAAATATGATATATATTACACTAATACCATTCTGGAAATAAGGTATCTATAACCTACAAAGAAGAATAAGAATTTATTCGACAAAACACGCATAAGAACAAAAAGTAATAAACACCCGAATAACAAGTAGCAATGAAATATTACGATTAATAAGCTAAGAATATGACCATATATGATATCATAACAGTGATTATGATTCCGGAATAAGTCAATGACATTATTTAAATCATTTTACAGGAGGTTTGGACACTTACGAAGCAAATCAGGCCTAAGGTAAGGGAAAATATCACAATCTCACTTTTATATGAGATTGTTTATACTTTTGTATTTACTGGGGTGTATTTTATCATCCACATCCATGTTTCCTCAACATTTAATATTATTTCCATCCACCTAAAATTGTTTGAATCCATTTTTACGCTTTGGTAAGTTTATAGTAAAATATATGAAAGGAATCTTTTGTCGTTTTTCATACGAGGTATTTCTTTGACTTTTCCGACAAAAGTACGAGAAGAATGTTTTTTTAACTTATACGGAATGAATAGATTTTTAAAACATTATTTTCAAGAAGCTTCATTTACAAGTTTTCAAGTTTATTTTTAATCAACTTCTTTTAGTTTAAAATTGTATGACATGTTAAGAAAAGAAAATGTTTCTGAAGTAGAAAGGATATTTTCCTCAAGAATGGAGTTCAAGTGTTTTATCAAAATTATTTTCCATCTAAGATAATATATGGTTATGTTTCTATCCCTATTATTACATTGATTTTATTATGTTGTGACGGAAATATTTTTATGAATTCCTTTATCTTATATGAATTTTTTTATGATGACATTTTGTTTAAGAATCCCATTTTTATTACATGGGTTATGCAATATGATTTATGATTTTCTGGCACACATAAGAATGGTATCATTATGAGATGGGTGGGACCTATATCTCCCTCAAATGAATTGGGTAAATATTTTATATCTCATGAGATATACATGGCTGGAACGGTAGGTTAAACAGGTTCAGTGAAACAGGACTGAAACGAGGAATGAACTCGGTTCAGAAATGGACTTTGTCCACTAAGATAGTCTTGGCAATGAGTCTTGACTAATAAGTAATGATTCTCTATGATTATGTGTGTAAGCCACAAAGCTTCATGTTTTAAGTTATGATTATTGTGATTACGTTTCACTACCATGATTTATCCTATGTTATGAAATTAAGATCTCTTTTGCAGGTTAAGATTTAAAAAATGTTATGTTGTTATGAATATGATGTGAATGATTTTTGTTTTGTTTACCCTTACTTAGCATTTGAGATCACCCTTTTGTATGTTTTCTTTCCCCCATGTCCAGAAGAAGGTTATTAAGTAGGATATTCCAAAAGGGACTCTAGATATGATGAAATAAATGGGAGACAGTGTAGACGGTTTATGAACCAGTTTTTTATGTTTCCCAGTTTCTAAATACACTATACCTATACGGTCCTTTCCTGGTTTTGTTATATGTTGTAATAAGTGTGCTTCAATTTTGAAGTAATAACTATGTATGTAAAGTATGGGCCGTTATATATACAATTGGAGAATGTGCCTCTGTATGGGAAGGTCTTCATCTTCACCAGAAAACGAGATAACCACCTGACATTCGGCATCCTCAATCGCCTCGGTGTGGAAGGCTTCTTTGGACGCTACCTCCGTTTCAAACTGGAGGGGGATCCATTGAGATTCGGCGAGCGCCTCACGCATTTCAGACGACAGGAGAAGGGCCTCAAGGATAGAAAGCCTTGCCGGGATGCTGACCAGGTGTTTCAGAACATCATAATTTCGAGCCAAACACGAGCTTCTGTTTACAGGAGGCCGTTCTGCGATTGGGGGCATGATGGTACCTGCTAGAGGAACCAATGACTAACTAGTACAAGTCACATCTCGTTGTTCACTAGTCGAATCCCGGGATGTCGCTTCCCTGCTAGGACCGGAAGGATGTAGTCGGTCGGTGGCAGGGCAGGGCTGGTTGCGGCACGGACGAGGTGGTCCAGCCTAATCCAGCAACACAAATGGTGGTGGAGGAGAACCTGTTGACACCGGATGAGGGGGCCGCGTATGCTGATCTCTGTATCGGGCCTACTTCCTGGTATCAGTAGCGTGCATGACCTGACTTGAGGTGATGACTTCCGTGCCCTGGCGATTCACGTAGCCATGGCTCTGCCGACATTGGCGATGACTGGGGACATTGGGGAGGTCTACCTGGCATTCCTCATCATCGGGAGTCAAAAAGGGATTTACCAACTCTACGGTGTTAACAAAAGCGTACCACAGGATTTCACTCAAGGAGTCATCCACTACCTGACCGAGTCTTGGAGGGATCCCCATTTATGGGGGCATAAAATTTCTAAGAGTGTGGGAAGATGACAGCACTGGCAGGGCGCGTTATTTTTTCTTGCATCGTTGCTTATTCTTCTGGGAATAGGTATGCTGGGACGACGATGCCAAAGAGGCGCTTGCAGATTTTGAGGGCTCTGGCTGACTCAGGCGGGCACGGATGATGCCATGGGCATGGGCAACAGTCCTGCGGGCTATCCAGTCGTTATACCTCAGGGACCCATGGTCGGAAACCTATTCCCACTCATCCTTGTTGCCACTGCTGCCATCTGATCTCACAAAGACACCTTCCACTTGCGTCGGGGCTGAGCCCAACCTGACTATGTTGTTTTCAATCTGGTCTTAGATCCAGTCCTTGAACACATAACATCACTGGATGAGGTTCCCTAGGGTTAGGTGATAAGGGCAGTAGTTAGGGTGATCAGTGAGACGCGCCTCTTCTGGCTTCCGACACTCAGGCAGCCGCCCGATCCTCTGCTCCAAGGAACTACGGAAATAACTGGGGACATGGGCCTCATCAAACGAGTAAGTACAATTCCTTCTATCTAAAAAGGGGGCTCTTGGAGGCTGACCATGGCCTGGGTCCGGAGGAGCATGTCGAGGAGGCAGATCCTGGTTATCTCGCCTAGGTGGTGGTGGTGCGTTACGCGGAGGCGCCTGCTGGTTTTGAGGTGGTCGCTGCTGGGCCGAAGGCTGTACCAGTGGGGGTGGACCCCTATGAGGCTGCTAAAATGCCCTTACTGGTAGTAAATCTAGCTGTCTGGGGGCCTCTATCTGGGCTACAGTAGCAGGCTCAGCTCTGGCGGTTGTCCTTGCAGGGATTACAAGAGGCAGCGGGCGTGCCTGACTAGCCTGTTGCAGGGCTTCTTCGAGGCGCTGAGCCCTGTCCAAGATGTTTCGGAACCCTCCAGCGTAATTCTGAGTGATCAGAGAAGGAACCAGCTCTGCCTTGATGTTCCCTACACACATTGTCAGTAATTTCTCCTGAGTTAGTGGCATGTCTAGGGAGTACGTGAGCCCCTTCCATCGGGCGACTTATTCTGCGACTCGCTCATCAGGCCTTTGTTTGCACTTGAAGAGGTCTAAGATGTTCATCTTCCGAGTTGTGGAACTGAATTGGTAGAGGAATTTCCAGCAAAGGTCCTCCCAGCTAGTCACATATCCAATAGGGAGCTGGCTATACCAGACGAATGCTGGTCCTTCCAGTGTCTAAATGAAGCAATAGAGCTTAGCAGCCTCCTACTGCGCTGGAGTCCCTAAAATAGGCCTGCACCTCGAGTTGAAGTGGTCCAGTTGTTGTGGCGGGTCTCCGGTCCCATTAAAGGGGGCGAAAGTGGGGTTCCCAAATCCCGGTGGGGCCAGCATATCATCCACCCACGCTGGGTATGGCTTGCCGTTCGGTGGGATTGCCACCTGCCGAGTTTCTAGGACCTCTAAGCGGGCGATGAGTGCTTCCATTAGATCATGTGGACACAGATTCCTATCCGGATGAGGATCTCTAACTACAAGCGCATTGCCGGGCTCTTCGATCCCATAGTCAAGCTCAGCAGCTTGCGAGGCGGCTGGCGGAGCGACTCTCAGGGCAGTGGGAGGAAACCGAGCAGGGTCCCCCAGGTGATCCCGCCGCTCAGGAGGGTTCAGAGAAACATATCACACCCTCTTTCCATAGGCTCCAGCCTATCCCATGTCGGCGAACGCAACATGGTTGCGGTTTCCCGAAGGAATCTCAGTAAGGGGTAAGTGCTCCTGCCCCTACTGTCCGGGTCTAGGGTTACCCTAGTCAGGCCGCCACTCTACAATACGTTCGGCCAAGAGATCATCAACCAGCCTCTTTTGATCAGCAAGTTGTTGGCATAGCATGGCCTTCTCGATATCTTCCTCTGCCTTCTGTACCAAGGCAGATGGGTCGGAAAGCTTGAGAGACCTGACAGGCTCTTTACCCTTGCCGATGTTTCGGCTCAGTGCTAGTGCTTCCGTGGGTATAGAGAGACCTAGTAGGCTCCTCTATTGGTGAGTAATCCTCCCAGATGTGTCCATTAGTGGCTTGTCCTCAGGGGGCGAGTCCTCTTCGAGGATCTCTACACCGTTTCCCTCATCTGAATGGTCAGCCATGTTGACTTCCACTGCCCCTGACGACGTTCCCTCAGGGCCGCCTAGTGAATCGGGCTATCAGCAAATCACACAGAAAAGAAGGGTAGTGTACTGCCCCCATCCGCAGACATGCGCGTAAGGGTGGCTTCCTTAATAACTTTTCGGAGTACTTGAAAACTCTGGATTCATTGTTTTTGGAGGTCCCTGTGGTGGCAAAATGACTCGGGGTGCCAAACCGCAGGGAGCGCAGCCAAGTCGACCCGATGACACTGCTCACTGATACCCTCGAGATGTGCTTGAATCCTAGGATAAGGTGCTAGATGATGGAGAAGACGGAAGGGAGTCACCCGAAGAGTCTGGCAGAAGCATTCAAACTCTCCCAGGGTGAGTGACTCTGGAATATCAAAATCCGATCCTGCGACCGACCAAAACTTCTCGGGGAAGTGGCCCGCTACAAGGATGGTCCAGAAGCTCCATGACTCTGGTTTGGGGTCCGAACCTTGCTGCCCCTACTCATCAACCGAGAATGGTCGGGGAGCTTGCAACGTCACCGAGGCAGGTCGCTAGGCCGGCGGGCTAATCGGCGAGGAATACAGCGAACATGCCGATTGGCCGCCGATCCCTGAGTCGTCCTCCAGGGGATGTAGTGTCCTGGATGCCATGTCGCGATAGGATGGACCAGCGAATGGGCCTCCTGTCACAGATCGGTGCTCGCCGAGGGCGTTTCACCTTGCGACTCTTCCGTCGGTCCCCAGAAAAGTTCCACACCCTCCCTGACTGAGGTGAAAGGTGCTTCCGGGGAGGCCAGTGGTAACTACGGGTTTGACCCCAGGGGGTACGCCAAGTCCTCTCCCTCCTGGATATACCTTCGTAGGGAGGAGGGAATCATACGAATATCTCATTCGAGGAGTACGAGAATGACGCACCACATCCCCATCCTTTCCCTCGACTCAAAGGGTTCGGTGGAAGGTTCCATAGTTGAGTCGTATTCCACCTTAGAGTTCGAGAAACAGACTGGTCTGATTTCTGTCTGGATTGCCCTGACATTCCTCTTACGACGACGATGCCCCACCTTCCTGCCCCTGGGTTGCTCCTCAGGGTAAGGATGATTTCCGTCAAGGAGTCTCTTGGCCGTAATAGCACTGGGGCAGAGGGGAGTGAAGGCCAGGGTGTGAGATGCACCGGGACAGATGTCGAAAGGGACATGGGGAGGGCCTCCATGTCAGTGAGCGACTGGATACGCAACGACTCCATACTGCCGGACAACGGTAGGGGGAGTAACCTCATACCCAGTGCAGTGGGCGCTGGAAAGAGTCATACCCAGAGTGTATCTGTTGCGAATAAGCCTTCGGATTTTTAGATCAGTGGCACGAAATGAGACTTCATGGTGTGTGGCACTACCACGGATTGGTTTGCAGTGTCCATTACCAGTGCCCGCGATCGGGAGAGTCGACCCAACTTGCCTGCAGGGCGGTCGGGGCTTCGATCCCAGTCGGGCATATGACTGCCCCTGCTCAACTTGTGCGGGGGTCTTGTAGCAGGAGTCAGTATTGGCTCGGGCCACAGTGGTTGCTGACATTGGTGCCCCAAGATGGGCATTCTCTTCTGCTCGTGCCCGACGCTGGCGTCGGGTCAGATGGGTTGGAGCCGGTGGTACGGGCACATAGATAGCCTGCTCTTCGGTCCGGGGAGTCAGGCGGTGGGGTCGATGCAGCCTGGTGGGGGTTCTTTCCGTTAACCCCTGGGACGGGACTCCGATCGGGTGGAACCGGAAATCCCCCACCTCATTGGCGTAGGGGAGGGATATGTCAAGGCGCTCTGGGGATAGGCTCCCGAAGCGGTTGAATATCGGAGTGGGGAGCAGCGGCTCCCTACGCAGCTCTCGGGGGCGGAGATGGTGGTGAGGCGCAATGACCTGTAGATCCAAATGGGCCATGACCCTGGTGGGGATGATCCCTCCCTCATCGTACCTACGAACCGGGTCATTGATCACCCTTCACTGGATGATTTCTGACGGGGAGAGGGGGCATGATCGCCCGGCAGCTACAGCGGTCGGAGTTGGAGTGACTGCGGAAAAGGTGGGATCGCGCGGGGTGGCCACGTCGGTACTTCCCCTGCCCCTACGCTGGTGGGCAGGTGGTGATCAAACTCCAGATGCAGTGATTCGATTCTTGGAAGCAGGGAGATGAACCCATTAGTACTAATAGGAAAAGAAATCAACAACCAATATCCCATCATCATTCCATCTTCTGTGGTCGGCGTGAGGGATCCACGCTGATGACGTCACAGAATGGAGTGATCAACATCCTAACTGCCTCGACCCCTGGCAGGTTTCACATCCCGGTGATAGGTACCCGGACCCGGTGACATGCTAATCTTCTGACACCCCGAACGCTACCATTCTCCATATTGAGGAGAATAGATTCACGTCGGGTTCACCATTTTCTGTTTCCAACGCTTTTATGCCGGGGCGCGTGTGTGTCCGTCACTCATTGGGAGGACGCGTGGATTGTTGACCCACATTCCCGCTTTTCAAAGTTGGGAAACATTCATTCCTTGTTCAGGGATGTATGCTCCTTGATCGAAACCGGGATGATGGGATGTCGGTTCTTCCTTCCATGGATTCCTCCTCAGAGCTCGTCACCTAGTCCGGGTCTCCCTCATAGATTTAAGATGGGTTCGTGAAGCTCGTTCCCGACGCCATATCTGCATGGACGCCAGTTAATTATGCTGAATCTGTCGAGACACTCCAAGGGGTCTTGTCGGGGCAGCAACCTTCGGTGAAGAGAATGGTCACGTTGGGGTGTTGTTGGCATGTATTGACACTGGGGATCGGCATGTATGTCTTATATCCCTTATTAGAGGGCTTCTCGAGGGTGAGGAATCCTGAAGCATCCCACATAGAATGTAGGGAATGTGTACCATCTTAGGATTTCCTCATGTTCCCATGTTTAACACGAGGTATGCCGTGAGTTTAACATCTTGCGGAGACGGATCAGACTGATTGAAACACTGAGAGTGGATTATATTGAAGGACCCCCTAGGGGGAACACCGATGTTGTGGGCAGTATGTGGGCGGCTTCTCGGATACCATAGAGTGGGATGGGGTGGCATGATCTCACTAGGATGTGGTGGCCCGGGTAAAAATCAGGATGGATGATGGAGTGACGGGCTTGAACCTCATGGAGACTTCCTATGTATCCCCATGACAGGGAATAAAATTCTACGTAGTTCGGTGATACGGTGGGACACCTGAAGTGGCTACCCATGAGAATGAACGCATGGGCTAGAGCCTGGAGGATGTAGGATCTCCGTGCTAGGGCATGAGCTTCCCGAGGCACGTGGGCTCGAGGGGGAAGTCAGGGTGAGACGTGGGTGTGAGGCATGGGGCTTACGCTCTGAGATGTCCCAAGAGGGGGAATATAGTTTAATGTCATACAGGATGAGATACAGTTTAATGTCATGTGGGAAGAGGGCATACATTTTAACGTCATGCGGGATGAGGGTATACAGTTTAAGTCATGCAGGACGAGGAATTTGGGGCTTACGCTCTGGGGTGTCCCAGAGTGGGTATGGGGCTTACGCTCGGAGACATCCCATGGTGGATATGGGGCTTACACTCTGAGGCGCCCATGGTGGATCTGGGGCTTACGCTCTAAGGCGGCCCATGGTGGATATGGGGATTACGCTTTGAGGCGACCCATGGTGGATATGTGGCTCATGCTCTGAGGCAACCCATGGTGGTCGGGGTACCGACGTGGAGAGGTCAGAATTACCGGGTGGTGGGCTTGAACTTCATGGAGGATTCCTACGTACCATGTGTTAGCACTGATCAAAGTCCACATAGTTTTCTGGGATGGGGCTTACACTCTGAGGTGGCCCATGGGAGGATTTCATGGTCGATGTGCGCTCTATTCCCACGTGAGTCATGCTCGGTGTGAGAAACAAGAGGCAGCAGGGACCAGACGATCACATCGCAAAGGGTGCATCCGTGAGAAGCGGAAAGGGGCTTACACGTTGAGTGGACCAAAGAGGAAATAGGGGCTTACGCGTGGTTAGCGGCCCTAGGTGCCGGGGCTTACTCCAGGATGGAGGCACGTGGTGAAACAAAGCGCAGTGGGAAAGGGACTCCACTAGCCTCAGCAGGGGGGAAGTACGGAGATGCACGGGTGCAACCTTCCACAAGAGAGGCTAGGGGCTTACGCTCTGAGGCAGCCCTCCCCCCGTGGACAAATGCCACTCCGACAAGGAGGATCTCATTCCATGTGAGGAAGAGTACATTCACGTGGAGATGAGTGGGTGTAAAGAATGCCCGAGCCAGGGGGACCCTGTGTGCGAAGCACGGGGTTAGACCAAAGTTTAACATCATGTGTTAAGGAAGAGGTGCTTAGCAGTTTAACGTCCTACAACTTGGACTAGTTGGGTTCACTCCACACCCCTAGGGCTTATATGCCCAATGCCCTCAACCCCTTTGTTGGAGGGAAGGCATCGGCAAGGCCATAGTGAAGGGGGGCCGCAGGGCGAACCATTGAGGGGTCCACGTTAGCATAGCTATGCGAAGAAGCAATAGCCGTTAGCGTGCCAATGCGGAGAAGAATAAGGCAAAGCAACGCAATGGGAAACACCTCCCAAGGAACCTTGAGGTTACTTTGTATGAGCCTGGAAGGCCGTAAAAGAAAACAACCCATGGCGCGGATGCCCGGTAGGGAAGACATCAGGTGCCGGCGTGGAGAGGCCGCCAAGGGGTGTCAAGGTAAATGGTCCGGGGTGTTGTGCGCAAAACCCCGGGATGACGTGCAATAGGGCCCGAGGATTGCGCAGATAGGCGACTGCGCGCAAGGTATTTCACGCGTAGAAGGGAATTGCGCGCATGGGGAAATGATTGCACGCAAGGGAAGAACTCGGAGGAGGGGGAAAATTCACTTAAGCGAGTAGAGTTGCACGTAAAGGCGAACCCCGGGGCAAGGTTGCGCGAAAAGGGGAATTACCTGGAAGTCATATTGCGCGTGGGGGGAGTCGAATTGCACATATGGGAGCCGTTCCGAATTCCGAAACCCCAAACCGTTTGGTTTCTCCTTCTATTTATAGGCATCGAGCAGCACGGAATTCAGGCGGCGCACGAAATCTTCCGCGCTGGGAACCGTCGGCGCGCAAAACCTCACCGTGAGGAACCGGGGCTAGCAAAATTGCACTTCTCACCAGCTCGATTACGTTCTTCCTAAGGATACTTTGCGCGCACGGATTTATTTCATGGATGTCCTCGTTTATTTCGTGCACCACTTCTTGGGCCTCTGGACCGGGCCTCTGAGTCCGAATATGACTTTTCTTTTTCATTTCGAAACCTCCTTTCAGAGTTACATACTTTTTCGGCATCTACAACCCCTTTACTTTTCAGTTTTCAATGTCATACATTTGTACACCCTAGAGGTTATGCATGCTTGGTTTACTTTATAATTGTGTTTCAAATTTTACACTTTACCTTTTCACTAATGCATTTAAATGGATATTTGTGTTAATAAAAGAACATAGGAAAAGGCCAACCCATGTAGGATATGCTTTGGACACTGGTTCCTCCCCTAGTCTATGGTGGAGAGCATAGGGTAGTTGCGGCCTAAACCCTGGTTTGGGTATAGTCATGAAATGTTAGTATATAAGTAATTCCATTCCTTAGAACAATGTTTGGTCAAATCCCATTAAGAGGATTTGGTTGGGATTTAGGGAAATAATTTCAATGTGCCTCAAGTGGGGATATCTACATAGGGAATCTAGGGATGGTGCAAGAAACCAACATATCCATTCTCTTAGACCTTGTATGTAGAGACCCGTATCTTGACGTACATTGACATTACATTACTTTTGCGGAATACTTAGTACATAACAAAAACACACACACAAGGATCGTAATAGTTTAGTGTCTTTGGAAACTCAGAATATAATCTTCTAATCGTGATGAAAGATCTTCAAAATCTCCCATTAAGATCTTCCTTTTTTTTACCTAAAACCTTTCTTTATATCCTGGGGAAAAGAAAACATAAAAGGGTGAGCTCAAATGCTCAGTAAGGGTATACAAAAGAAATAAAAATCATATCATATCTTTTTGAAAATCATAACCTGCAAAAGAGATCATAATATCTTAACATGGAACAAATCATAGAAGTGAAAATGAGATCACCATAATCATAACATGAAACATGAAACTTTGTGGCATGCACACATAATCATGGAAAATCATTTCTTGTTAGTCATGACTCATTTCCAAGACTATCTTAGTGGACAAAGTCCCTTTCTGAATCGAGTAACCCTCGTTTCAGTCCTGTTTCACTGAACCGGTATAACCTACCGTTCCAGCCCTGTCTATCTCATGAGATATAAAATATTTACCCAATGCATTGGAGAGAGATATAGGTCCCACCCATATTATAATGAATCCTTTCTTATGTGTGCCACATAATCATAAATCATACATCATCGTATAACACATGTAACAAAAATGGGATTCTTGAAACATCATGACATCATAAAACAATTCATATAAGATAAAGGAATTCATAAAAATATTTCCATCACAACATAATCAAATCCATGTAATAATAGGGATAAAAACAGAACCCTTTTATTATCTTAGATGGAAAATAATTTTTATAAAATACTTGAACTCCATTCTTGAGGAAAATATCCTTTCTACTTCAAAAACATTTTTCCTTTCATAACATGTCATACGACTTTAAAATAAAAGAAGTTGATTAAAAATAAAATTGATAACTTGTAAAGGAAGCTTCTTGGAAATAATGTTTTAAAAATCCATTCATGCCGTATAAGTTAAAAAAAACATTCTTCGTACTTTTGTCGGAAAAGTCAAAAAAGTACCTCGTACAAAAAAAATGACAAAAGATTCATTTCATATTCTTTAAAAACTCACCGAAGGGTCAAATTGGATTTAAACTATTTTAAGTTGATGGAAACAATATTAAATATTTAGGGAACATGGATGTGGATGATAAAATACACCCCAGTAAATACTTACGAATAAACAATCTCGGATAAAAATGAGATTGTGATATTTCCATTACCTTAGGTCCGATTTGCTTTGTATGTGTCCGAACCTCTTGTATAATGATTTAAATAATGTCATTGATTTATTACAGAATCATATTCATTGTTATGATATCATATATGGTTCACTTATGACATTATATTACCCGTTCTTTTGTAAATTCCATGTTAAAAGAAGCGTTTTGGGTAAAATCGTTTCATTTATCGTAGGTGTTTTGACTTGTTGTTCTTGACATTATTATTACTTATATCATGATTTACTTACTTCCAGAATATAAAATATGATTTATATATCATATATATTCAGTATATATATATATATAATAGATAGATAAATGAAATGAAAAACACCGTTCATGGAGACGGTAGTCCGTACGTACGCATGAACGCTGTTTTCATTTTTCTTATTGTCTTGAATGGAAGTAAGTAGATGACATACATATATATATATATACATAAATCCAGTAGCTTTATAATGTCATATATTTCATTATTATTTCTTATATATACTTTATAATCATTCTTAAATGGTTAACATGGAGAATGAATCTCATCGCGTCGTGGAGACGGTATTCCGTACGTACGCACGAGCGATGATATCATTTCCATAAATATTGAACTGAATTGGAGTGGATTATACAATATATCAGAATAAATATGATGTTGTAATAACTATGTATAGTTATTCTTTACACCATTATACCCATCCATGTAAGGTGGTGGTGGAAAATAGATTACACCACGGTGTGGAGACGGTATTCCGTACGTACGCACGAGCGGTGATTTCTTTTTCCATAGGATGGATAGATGTTGAAATAGGGTTGTTTCATACTTATAATAAAATATCAGTATATGAGTGATACTGATGTTATTACTTAATAATGAAACAAACTAAGAAAAAGAAGTGGAAGAAGAAATAAAGATGAAAGAATTGGTAACGGTAATTACCTCTTCTTTGAAGCGCCTCTTTGAGACCTTCTCTTAGGGAACTAAAATTTGTCTTTGAGGAAGCCCAGAACCTCTAAGATGTTTCTAGGGAAGTGGAGAAGAGATTTTGGCAGGGGTTGGCCGAGCTTGAGTGCTCAAATTGGTGTGAGGAGGAGGGGGAGGAGGTGTCCTTTTATAGGGGAGGAGAGGGGCACCTTAGGAATATCTCAAAATATTATTTTATATTAAAGTCAAAATCGGTTTATAATGGTTCCAAAGGGTTTTATTTCGAAGATAAAGTGGGGAAGGGTCGAAATCCTATCAACCAATAAGATTTAGACAAGTTTAGGGTATTATTTTAACCTTATCAATTAGATTTAACTCTAAGTTAAATAATTTAACTTTTACCGTGTCTTTTTGTTTTCTTTCACTATATGGTTAATACACTTACTATAACATGCCAAACGAACCCTAAATTGTTTATTATTAATATATATATCCTTATCTAAGTCATTTGGCCGAACCTTAGATTTTTAGGAATAAAATAACAATTAATAATATAATATTTGATTTAAAAACTACTTTGTGTCAATTTTGACACTATTTGATATATGATTTTTGTGAAAGTCATAACAGAATTATATGTTCAAACCAAGTTGATTAAATCAACACTAATATATCATAGTAACCTAGAAAATTAGTGTAATTCATAAAAAGGCTTAAATTACATTTATTTTGGTATTTATACTATCAATACGTCAATATTTCATTAATAAGATAATTACTGCATCATCTTTGTGTCATATATAAATTAAATTATTTGATGTCTAAAAATTACAAATAAAATACCATCATGTAGGAAATCTTTTTAGCTTTCTAATTAATATTTACAATCGAATTTATCTTATGTATAACCCCATATTAAAAATTATTTACTTATTAAACTTTGATTTTAACTATTTTAACCCTTCTTTAAATAAATTAATAATAAATGTCCTAATCTAATCCAAGTGGGCCTAAATGGTCATATTTTATTCGTAAGTTTGTTTTTGGTCGAATTACACTTGTCCAATAGAATTAGGACATGTGTTAGGGTAATATTAATATCATATTTACCCTTAGTTACCCTATTTACTATTAACCGCGGTAAAAAAAAGTAAAAAGTTACTATTCACCAAAAATTATTTTCATCTCATTGAACCACATTTTACTTACTGACATCAACCGTGTCTCTCGGATTTTTGAAATTCCATTCACAGAAGCGGTAAAATTATGTTTTATGAAAAATTCAGTTTTTTTAACTACCACTTAGTAGTTTCACTATTCATCAAAAATTGATGTTTTTCAGAACAATGCCAAAATTTCATCCCAAGCTATATTTCTTATTCCAAATTCAAAAATGAAGTCTATTTTACCAAATTCATAACATAAAAGTTTCATTAATTAATTTTATAATTAAATCCCGCTGTTAAAACAAATAGCGTGTTTTTAAGAAATAATATCTATCAAAAGATTGACACTTGTTTATGTCTAGTTTAAATGTGAAATTACATCCAATGACCAACATTGTATTAAATTGTAAAAATATATTCTAAATATACTTTAAAACCACTCAAATTAATGATTTATCACTATTAATTATTTCGATTAAAAAAGTTGTTTTTAATTATAATTTAGTAATTTTCACTATTCATCAGAATATGAAAGTTATCCGAAAAGTACCAAAATTTCATCTTAGGCTAAATTCGATACTCCGAATCCAAAAATGAAGTCCATTTTGAGAGTTAAAATTTCTAAAATTTAAAAAGTGGTTATTACTATTCATAACGGCTAGTTTTAATAATATTTTAATAACATATCGTTGTTTAGTGAAACTCGGTATTGCGTACTACACACGCTATCGAGGAAGGTTGCGATTGCGTGTAATGCAAGGAAAGTCAAAGATGCGTGTTGTGCAAGCTCCTTTTGGTGTAGCGTACAACACAAGACATTAATAAAATTAAAAAGAATATTTTTCATAAAATCTCGGGTTGTTACATTCTACCCCCCTTAAAACGAATTTCGCCCTCGAAATTCGTCGGGATTATAAATGGTTTACTATTCGAAAGTTTCTTTAATAGAAACCCACATCGTAAAAAGGAATACCAAAACTTGGCTTTAAAAACTAAAGTATGAAATGTAACGATTACCCAAATAAACTAGTCACTGGGTTTCCACATAGGTGAAAATATGGATATGGAAGAGAAATCTAACCATCATGTTCTGATGGAGAGTGGTAGAGAACATGGCTATGGAAAATCTAGCAATCACAAAGCCATAAATTTGTGACGATCTAAGGTACCATATGATTAATCAGATATAAGAGCACTAGAACAACATTTTTGATTTTCAAGATCATTTCCCTAAAGTTGATGAATTAAAAGAAATACTTACATGATTTTGTTACAATCTCACTGTTGTTCGTGAATTGAACAATATCCACTTCATATCATAAAGAAATGAAGTTGAATTTGTTATTCGTGAAGCATTAGCAGATCATGTGATAGAAGGATGGGTCATTCCATCTATTTCAAACAAAAGGTTAGCAAAAGTTATAAGTCCATCTTATAGTGAGATTAATCGTATATGGTTCCAAAAATGAACTTATACTTCATATATCATACCGCTTAATAAAATAAAACTAGTTTCTACTAAACATGGACTTCCTGTAGGCCAGTGGTAGGAGATAAAGGCCAGTCGCACTTCGGTTGTGGGTTCGATTCCCACAGCCTTGTCCGAAGTGACGGGCTGTCGCCCGTCCTGCAGGTTGTCCTTTTTCTAAAACTATATTACTATAACATCCCATCAATAATATCGAGAGAACTTCTATCCTTAATCAATAATAACTTATGTACAAGATAATCCATTCCAATTCTTTAGGCTTATCCATAATACTGCAGTCCACTCTCATAACATAGTGAAAATGATTACCAGAGATTTAACACCATCGTCGATCCCCATATATCATAAGATATGTTTTTTTGGTCACATTCCAAACATTCAAAGTCCTTAATAATGTATTCTATTGAATACCTTAGTGAAAACATGAATGCAGTTAAAATCTAACACTTTTCACATACCAAAATCCTCAAAATTCTATATACTCAAACCATGATATCACTTAGTCCTTATATCAATCATGAGCTCATGAATACTTTTAAACATTTCATTTTCTCGTTTTCCCTTCATTGTGCGCATAATATCTCAATCACTTTGAATACCACATTAGACCAATACATAAATATTCCAATATTCCATGATACAACATTATTTTGGAATCCCATTACATAAAAACTTAATCATTCCACCACATCGTTGTCATATTCAACATTGCCAATAGTGATCGCATGTGAATTCCCTTTGTCCTTTGCCTTAAGCAGTTGCTCATGTCGATCATCACTAACCCTTGGATTAGGGCATTTATTGGCATAATGTCCCATCTCCTTGCACTTGAAGCATTGTGGTGTTGGTTGTGCGTTCTCTGCAGTGTTTGCTTTATTCACTTCATTAGAATCCCTTTTTCCATTACTTCGACACTCAGCTGCTCGATGACCTTCTTTTCCACACTTAAAACATTTTCTAGTCCCTTTAAGACAATCTCCACCATGCTTCTTTCCACACTTTGTGCATAAGGAAACATTCATCTTCTTTTCACCATTATTTTGAGATTTCTCCTTGAACTCCATCTTTCGTTTCTTTTCAAAACCATGAGATGGATATGTAACACCAACTTCCATTTCTACCTTGATAGCACAACGCACAATTTCTTCATAGCTACTCAAGTCTCTTATAGCTAATGCCCTTCGAAGACTTGGTTTTAAGCCACTGAAAAATCGATCAACTTTACTTTCAGTTTGGATGATAATGCCAGATGCATACCTTGCAAGTCTTGTAAAATTTGCTTCGTATATACCAACAGATTCCTCATCCTTCTGCTTCAGCTCAAGAAATTCATTTTCCATCTTTGTTCGAAGAATACGAGGGAAGTACTTACTGAAAAACAAGTTCTTGAACTCGTCCCATTCCATGGACTCAATTTCATCTCTTGGCCTCGTATTCTTGATAAGATTCCTCCATTGATCAGCATCACCTTCCAAACGATACACTGCTAAGATGACTTTATCATGTTCAGAACATTGAAGAACTGAAAATATCTTTTCAGTAGTATTGATCCATTGTTCAGCAACAAGTGGATCGGAAGTCCCACTGAAAGAAGGTGGACGTTGCCTCATGAAGGACTCAATAGAATACTGTTCCCTTCTCTGCTCATTTGGAAGTCCAGAATGATTCATAGCTTGTGTAAGTATAGAAATAAGATTTTGCACTCCATCTCCCATAACATTTGTATGTTCATGAGGGCAATCATTGCATTGTCCATTGCATTGATCAACACGGTTCCTTTGGGTTCCAGCCATCGTCTAAAACCCAAAAAGAATAGTGTGAGAGGCAAAAATCATGCTTGGGAAAACAACAATATCTATCATCTTAGGTTAAATTCTATGATCGTTACCGTAGTTCTAGGACTGTATCCTATACGTATACTTATCGTTAAGGACATCCCTAGACATACCTTATAAATATATCTAGGGATCTCACTAAAGTTCTCGCATCCTAGTTTCCAAAGGTTGACTAAACCTTTCCTCTGATACCAACTGTAGAGACCCGAAGCTTGACGCACATGGACATTACATTACTTTTGCAGAATACTTAGTACATAACAAAAACACACACACAAGGATCGTAATAGTTTAGTGTCTTTGGAAACTCGGAATATAATCTTCTAATCGTGATGAAAGATCTTCAAAATCTCCCATTAAGATCTTCCTTTTTTTTACCTAAAACCTTTCTTTATATCCTGGGGAAAAGAAAACATAAAAGGGTGAGCTCAAATGCTCAGTAAGGGTATACAAAAGAAATAAAAATCATATCATATCTTTTTGAAAATCATAACCTCCAAAAGAGATCATAATATCTTAACATGGAACAAATCATAGAAGTGAAAATGAGATCACCATAATCATAACATGAAACTTGAAACTTTGTGGCATGCACACATAATCATGGAAAATCATTTCTTGTTAGTCATGACTCATTGCCAAGACTATCTTAGTGGAAAAAGTCCCTTTCTGAATCGAGTAACCCTCGTTTCAGTCCTGTTTCACTGAACCGGTATAACCTACCGTTCCAGCCCTGTCTATCTCATGAGATATAAAATCTTTATCCAATGCATTGGAGGGAGATATAGGTCCCACCCATCTTATAATAAATCCTTTCTTATGTGTGCCACATAATCATAAATCATACATCATCGTATAACACATGTAACAAAAATGGGATTCTTGAAACATCATGACATCATAAAACAAGTCATATAAGATAAAGGAATTCATAAAAATATTTCCATCACAACATAATCAAATCCATGTAATAATAGGGATAAAAACAGAACCCTTTTATTATCTTAGATGGAAAATAATTTTGATAAAATACTTGAACTCCATTCTTGAGGAAAATATCCTTTCTACTTCAAAAACATTTTTCCTTTCATAACATGTCATACGACTTTAAAATAAAAGAAGTTGATTAAAAATAAAATTGATAACTTGTAAAGGAAGCTTCTTGGAAATAATGTTTTAAAAATCCATTCATGCCGTATAAGTTAAAAAAAACATTCTTCGTACTTTTGTCGGAAAAGTCAAAAAAGTACCTCGTACAAAAAAAAATGACAAAAGATTCCTTTCATATTCTTTAAAAACTCACCAAAGGGTCAAATTGGATTTAAACTATTTTAAGTGGATGGAAACAATATTAAATATTGAGGGAACATGGATGTGGATGATAAAATACACCCCAGTAAATACTTACGAATAAACAATCTCGGATAAAAATGAGATTGTGATATTTCCCTTACCTTAGGTCCGATTTGATTTGTATGTGTCCGAACCTCCTGTATAATGATTTAAATAATGTCATTGACTTATTAAAGAATCATATTCATTGTTATGATATCATATATGGTTCACTTATGACATTATATTACCCGTTCTTTTGTAAATTCCATGTTAAAGAAGCGTTTTGGGTAAAATCGTTTCATTTATCGTAGGTGTTTTGACTTGTTGTTCTTGACATTATTATTACTTATATCATGATTTACTTACTTCCAGAATATAAAATATGATTTATATATCATATATATTCAGTATATATATATATATATAATAGATAGATAAATAAAATGAAAAACACCGTTCATGGAGACGGTAGTCCGTACGTACGCATGAACGATGTTTTCATTTTTCTTATTGTCTTGAATGGAAGTAAGTAGATGACATACATATATATATATATACATAAATCCAGTAGCTTTATAATGTCATATATTTCATTATTATTTCTTATATATACTTTATAATCATTCTTAAATGGTTAACATGGAGAATGAATCTCATCGCGTCGTGGAGACGGTATTCCGTACGTACGCACGAGCGATGATATCATTTCCATAAATATTGAACTGAATTGGAGTGGATTATACAATATATCAGAATAAATATGATGTTGTAATAACTATGTATAGTTATTCTTTACACCATTATACCCATCCATGTAAGGTGGTGGTGGAAAATAGATTACACCACGGCGTGGAGACGGTATTCCGTACGTACGCACGCGCGGTGATTTCTTTTTCCGTAGGATGGATAGATGTTGAAATAGGGTTGTTTCATACTTATAATAACATATCAGTATATGAGTGATACTGATGTTATTACTTCATAATGAAACAACCTAAGAAGAAGAAGTGGAAGAAGAAATAAAGATGAAAGAATTGGTAACGGTAATTACCTCTTCTTTGAAGCGCCTCTTTGAGACCTCCTCTTAGGGCACTAAAATTGGTCTTTGAGGAAGACCATAACCTCTAAGATGTTTCTAGGGAAGTGGAGAAGAGATTTTGGCAGGGGTTGGCCGAGCTTGAGTGCTCAAATTGGTGTGAGGTGGAGGGGGAGGAGGTGTCCTTTTATAGGGGAGGAGAGGGGCACCTTAGGAATATCTCAAAATATTATTTTATATTAAAGTCGAAATCGGTTTATAATGGTTCCAAAGGGTTTTATTTCGAAGATAAAGTGGGGAAAGGTCGAAATCCTATCAACCAATAAGATTTAGACAAGTTTAGGGTATTATTTTAACCTTATCAATTAGATTTAACTCTAAGTTAAATAATTTAACTTTTACCGTGTGTTTTTGTTTTCTTTCACTATATGGTTAATACACTTACTATAACATGCCAAACGAACCCTAAATTGTGTATTATTAATATATATATCCTTATCTAAATCATTTTGCCGAACCTTATATTTTTAGGAATAATATAACAATTAATAATATAATATTTGATTTAAAAACTACTTTGTGTCAATTTTGACACTATTTGATATATGATTTTTGTGAAAGTCATAACAGAATTATATGTTCGAACAAAGTTGATTAAATAAACACTAATATATCATAGTAACCTAGGAAATTAGTGTAATTCATAAAAAGGCTTAAATTACATTTATTTTGGTATTTATACTATCAATTATGTCAATATTTCATTAATAAGATAATTACTGCATCATCTTTGTGTCATATATAAATTAAATTATTTGATGTCTAAAAATTACAAATAAAATACCATCATGTAAGAAATCGTTTTATCTTTCTAATGAATATTTACAATCGAATTTATCTTATGTATAACCCCATATTAAAAATTATTTACTTATTAAACTTTGATTTAAACTATTTTAACCCTTCTTTAAATAAATTAATAATAAATGTCCTAATCTAATCCAAGTGGGCCTAAATGGTCATATTTTATTCCTAAGTTTGTTTTTGGTCGAATTACACTTGTCCAATAGAATTAGGACATGTGTTAGGGTAATATTAATATCATATTTACCCTTAGTTACCCTATTTACTATTAACCGCCGTAAAAAAAAGTAAAAAGTTACTATTCACCAAAAATTATTTTCATCTCATTGAACCACATTTTACTTACTGACATCAACCATGTCTCTCGGATTTTTGAAATTCCATTCACAGAAGCGGTAAAATTATGTTTTATGAAAAATTCAGTTTTTTTAACTACCACTTAGTAGTTTCACTATTCATCAAAAATTGATGTTTTTCAGAACAATGCCAAAATTTCATCCCAAGCTATATTTCATATTCCAAATTCAAAAATGAAGTCTATTTTACCAAATTCATAACATAAAAGTTGCATTAATTAATTTTATAATTAAATCCCGCTGTTAAAACAAATAGCGTGTTTTTAAGAAACAATATCTATCAAAAGATTGACACTTGTTTATGTCTAGTTTAAATGTGAAATTACATCCAATGACCAACATTGAATTAAATTGTAAAAAAATATTCTAAATATACTTTAAAACCACTCAAATTAATGATTTATCACTATTAATTATTTCGATTAAAAAAGTTGTTTTTAATTATAATTTAGTAATTTTCACTATTCATCAGAATATGAAAGTTATCCGAAAAGTACCAAAATTTCATCTTAGGCTAAATTCAATACTCCGAATCCAAAAATGAAGTCCATTTTGAGAGTTAAAATTTCTAAAATTTAAAAAGTGGTTATTACTATTCATAACGGCTAGTTTTAATAATATTTTAATAACATATCGTTGTTTAGTGAAACTCGGTATTGCGTACTACACACGCTATCGAGGAAGGTTGCGATTGCGTGTAATGCAAGGAAAGTCAAAGATGCATGTTGTGCAAGCTCCTTTTGGTGTAGCGTACGACACAAGACATTAATAAAATTAAAAAGAATATTTTTCATAAAATCTCGGGTTGTTACATTGTATACCTTCTTGTCAACTCGACTTAATGAGACATTGTTTGTAGGGATCAATGGTACATAAATCATATATAATTTAGTCTTTGACTATCCTATTTAAGTCAAATATCCATTATATATATGTATATTCTGATTTGACTGTGGTAAATTTTTCTAAATCATACGATAACATGGTAATGGTAGCCAGCAAAGATACCAATTCAAGGCCATGATGATGATCCAATAAATTATGTGGCCTCAGTTTAGGGTCCATCCGGTTACCACCTTCATCTAGGTGGAATGGTAGTAGAACCACCACCTGTCAAGTAGCAGATGGTCCTAATAAAGCAGGCTGAGGATACACATAGGATTAGCATTCTCTGCGAGATCCAATGCCAGAGGTCACTGAGGTTCCACAACGAGCTAGATCTCCAAGCAGTAGAGGACTGACTGAAGTCGGTGGTTCATATTTCAGGCTTGTTGAGAACCTGATAGATCAGGTGGTTGCACTACTAGATATCCTTTTTTATGGAGTATTCGGGTGCCAGTAGTGCCTTGTTACGCCTATTCATGATGAGTTGGCACTCTCATGGCTCGACTTCTTGAAACTATTTTGTGAGGGGTACTACCCCTCCTACTTTCACCCAGTTCAGATTTAGGAGATTCTAGAGGGTAATTAGGGAGGGATAAAGATGGATGAGTATGAATTAATGTTCACAAACCTTACATAGTACTCCCTTAATATGAACCTATATGGATACTTCCAATCACAATAGTTTTATAAGGGAATATATAGAGAGATCCATGCAAGTGTGGTTCCCTTGTGAATCCCAACTTATTCTAGGGTGTTGGAGTGAGAATTAGTGATTGAGATATTTCTTTTAGTGGTACATGAGATAGTTAGAGATGTTTGTGGGAATCAAAGAGTTGAGTCCTCTAAAACATCTAGTAGGTGCTAATCCACATGATCTCTACAGAGGGAGACCTTTCATAATTAGAATAAACATGAGGTTGTGAGGTGTAGGGAAAACACAATTAACCAGGGAAGCCCAAAGAGGGTTGGTGCTATGATTATGATAGGTGAGGTCACATTGAATGCGACTGCCTAATCAGACGAGCTAAAGATCACATGAAGGTAGCTGATGGACTGCCATGATAGAGGTAGCATCCTCATCACTGTTCTCCCAGGCGAGGATAGGGTGGTGCCTATGGAGGAAGAGTTGGTAGAGGAGTTGGAGGATGTATGAATGGTGTACTAAGCTATGATATCCTTCCACCACCACCAAAAAGGGTTCAAATACAATCTCAAAGAGTTGGTGGCTAGGTCTAGGGATAACAGTATGATTTGGTGGATTATGACCCCATAGTGCACGCGATGACTGGAGGTATGATCTGTGTTTATTCTACTAATGCTTATGTATTAATATATAAAGTTGTTAGTCATCGCTTTATATCCATACTCCGGGTAAAATATATCGATATCTCAGTTGAGGTTCTATCCCAACAGATACATCTTGAGGTATTTACATGGAATTATTCTTTGGTAACTTTTAGGTAGTTTTAGTAATCACATAGTGGAGAGAGGATCATGTGTGACCTTTTGGTCTTCTTAATGGAAATCTATGAAGTCACATTTGGTTTGGATGGGTTTTCCATGTTTTGATCCCATAATGACTATAACTGTAGATGATTCAGATGACTACAAACTAATGGGATCAGTTTCTCTTTTTCTATAAGAGTGATCTCATGGGAGGGAAAGTGGGTTCAATATGCAGAATTATGTATCCCATCACCAATAAGATAGTGAGTATAGACCTTATTTTAGAAGGATCTTCATGCCACTAGATTCTTTCAGTCATGGAGGATTATATAGATATCTTCCCCGAGGAAGTTATGATATTACCTCCAATGTAGGAGATGGATTTTTTCTTGTACATTATTCATGTGACCACTCTGATATATTTTGCAGCATATCATATGTCCCCTACCAATCTCTGGGAGCTATAATTGTAGTTGGAGGAACATTGAGAGAATGGTTTAATCAGGACTAGTGCATTCCATTAGGTAGATCAAGTGTTGTTCTTGAAAAAGGTGGATAAGAGTTTGCAGCTATTTGTAGTTTGTCATCACCTCAACCAGGACAAGATAATGAACAAGTACCAATTTCTAAGGATTTATGACATCTTTGACTAGTTGTGAGGTGTAAAATGGTTCTTGAATATCGATATCATGTAAGCATACCACCAGTTGAGGGTTCATAGGGATGATATTCCAAATCTGTCATTCTGATGTCTCTATAGAAACAATTATTTCCTATTGATTCCCTTTGGTGTGATGAATTCCCCCACCATGTTTATAGATTTCATGAAGTAGGTATTCCTACCACACGTAGAATAGATTATGGTCATATTTATTGATGAAATACTCATACACTTTTCATAATGGGAGGAACATATAGAGCACTTGAGGATGAAATGATATTTTATTTGAGAGAACCTTATTTATATGAATCTTTCTAAATGCTAGTTCTAGATTCACAAGGTTCAGTTTTTAGGGCATGTCATTTCTGCACATTGTTTATCCATGGACTTAATAAAGATCAACATAGTTCTTTCATGGAATCCACCTAACCACATTTCAAATTTGTAGATATTTCTTTGGATGATGGTGTACTACATGAGGTTTTTGGGGACTCTTTCAGAGTTTCAACCCCTTTGAACTTCGTGAAATGTAAAGGGTTGTATTTACCTTTTCGGAGTATTTTTATAAGACAGTTGATTATTCAAGGCTAATGGGGATGAGTTATCAGATTCTGAGACTACTAGAGGAAGGCATAAATCTCATAGTGTATTGTGATGCATTAGGAGCAGGGCTCGGTTGTGTGTTGATACAACTACTAGAACATATCGTATAAAAGTCAAGGTTGTTGATACCCCATTAGATTAAATATGTGATTCATGTACTAGAGATGGTAGTGGTAGTATAAACCCCGAGGATGTAGAGGAACTTATTTCTAGGAGAGTGATTTTTTGTTCATTTAGACCATCAGAGTATCAGGTACAACGTCACATAGAGATATGTTAATTGGGGACAACGATACTTGATGAAGTTCCTACAAAACTATGAATTTTAGAAAGTATATACTATGTGGAAGGATAAAATAGGGAAATCATCCCTTAGTAAGAAATCCTAGGATTGCATGGTGTGTGAGGATTCAAAGTATTCGGCCTCCTTGAATTTGAACCTGGAGGAGCAGGAGGGAAGAACTTTTCTATAGTCGATGGTGTTGACTTCAATTCTTGAGTGTGTGAGAGAGTCATGACTTGGGGAAATCCATTGAAAGGTCTTATGTGACTATATATCCACAAGAGACTAACCATATAGATTTTATTAATGAGTGAATCTTGTCATGTTGTTCCCGGTGTGGACAATGGTTCCATTCCCGATGCAGGTGTAGGTGACGTGAGAATTACAAAATTCTACCATAGCTATACATCTTAGTGTGGGAATGATGTACAAAGACCATTATTGGTAGTATTGGTGGGTTGGTATGAGACAAATAATATATGAGTTTGTCTCTTGGTGCCTCACTTATTAGAAGATGAAGGCTGAGAACCAAGTTCAGACAGGTTTTTTTTCAACCCCTTGTGACATTGAAGTGGAAGTGGGATGAAATATCCATATACTTTTTAATTGGGATTCCAACGCATAGGGAAGTTCCATGATTCCATCTAGATGATATTTGATTAAATCATAAGTTGGAACACTTAATTTTTACTAGGAAACATAGTTTTTTTGAGATTTTGGGGTTGTTGTACATACAATTGATCGTTTGACTTCATGGCGTGACCTTAATGATTTTCTCTAATAATGATCGATGGATTATTTCACAACTGTGGAGAGGAATATAGAAGGAATTAGGTACCCAAATAAGGATGATTATATCCTTTCACCCCCAGGCCGATGGGAAGATGAAGCACACTACCTAGTTGTTGGAATATATGCTAAGAGATTGTGTGTAAAACTTTGGTAAGATATGGGAGGATAAATTCACATCAATGAGTTTTCATAAAAAAATAGCTACCACACTACTATCAGTATGTCACCTTTTTAGGCCATATATGGGAGAACCTATAGGTCACCCTTGTGCTGGAAAGAGATCAATGAGACTTCTCTTGTGGGAGCTGAGATGGTGAATGTCAAGGTCATCTATTAGTGCATGAGGAAAACCCAAAGCTGACATAAATCCTATGCAGATTTTCTCATAGGCCCTTGGAGTTCGAGCATAGAGATCAGGTTTTCCTAAGAGTCTCACCACGATGAGGATTATGGATGTTCCACTTTGGGTAATTCTATTCCTGAGGTTCATTGGGTCTTTCGAAATCATGCAGAGGTGTGGTGATGTTTCTTACTACCTCACCCAATCCCCATATCTATATTGGGTGAGAAACTGTAATGTCCTGGATCTTGGTGCCCCTCAACTAGTTCCCTATACCCGGTCGACCACAAGTCCTCAAGAGATTTTCTCCAAATGCCAGAGGCTGTCGACTAGTAGTGAGGTCCTTGGGTGGGATAGTAGGGAAAATATTCTCTATATTGGAGAGTGAAACCCAGTGGAATAAATAATATAATAATAGTGGAATTAGTAAACAACATAAAACTGAAATAAATAATAGAAGACTAATAAGGCATATTACTATGAATTATTCCCTAAAAAATATGATGCATCATGTCATATTTTCAAAGAAAGAAGGAAAAAAATTTTGCTAAAATAATACACAACATATGTACCAAAAGAAAAATAAAAAAAGGAAACTAAGAAGCATTGCAAGCCTTGGCATGGTCCCATTCTCCCCAACTCCTAAATATCATCTCATGTACCTGTATAAGGGTGCTTTACCTTATCGACACCTACCATAACAAAATATGTTTAGGTCCAAAAGCATGACCCAAACATGGTTTGAGAAATAAATCACAATAGTCATCTACCCAAGCTATGTGCCTATTTTTCATTAAGTATATGCAATGAGTAGTGTACAAAAAAGAAAATAAATATACTAAGAAGTACTGAAAAGTAAAAAATCCTACAAGTCATATTGTCCATTTTCATTCAATATGTTCTATTCAACTACATTGAATTCTATAATTCTAGAGATTCGACCTAAGTCCATCAATCCCCTATATAATAGTTCTCAATTGATACCTCATAAGGATATCTAAATAAATAAAGTGATTACCGAATCCAAACTTGTGATTTGTATTGGTAGATGAATCAGAATTCATTCCATTTCAATATTCAACTCAGTATATTTCCTGTAGTCATAGAAAAAACCTACCCCCAAGCATAACTAAATACTCATAATCAGGAAAACGAATCCTCTCCCACGGGCATAACAAATCCTTTCCCATGGGCATAAAAAACCCTCTCCCACATGCATAATAGTCAACCAAGGTTAATCCAAAATATATCATCATTTTTGCATAATAATAAAAAAATTAAATTACACTATTACATGGTTAACATAATAAAAACTCATGTTGGAATCATACAAAGAATGAAACAAGTGAATTAAACTATCACAGAGCTTAAATGATAATTAGAATATCATGGGAAAAAGAGAAATCACTAATTCCAAACCCCTTTAATCAAATCATTTACAATTTACTACAAGTGAAATTCCATTATAAATGCAATTCGTACTAAAAAATCCAATAAGTTAAAACATGGCATTCCTCGTAGGCATCCTCATCGAAACAGTTGTAAACTGTCATTCGATGGAAATGTACCCACATGGTGGTCGCTAATCAAACCAATAAGCTCAAACATGCTTATATTAATTTAATTCATGTCCTAATCATCTTTAAGTGACAACAAGGGTTAATTTATAATCAGTGATACACCATAAACATGGGAGAATGGAACTACACCACATATAAACAACTCATTACGGGGAGAAAGGCATAAGACCACCTACCTAGTCATAGTATAACTCTCCTAATCCTACATTAACCTAAAATTCAAGATAGAATGACATATATATACCAAAGGACACTAAAAACTCAACCTTAAATAACTTATTAGAGAGAAAAATCACAAAGAACAAATCAAGGGGAATTGATAGCTTACCCATCGGGTTTAAACGCAACCGATGAAAAAGGAATCGAGGTCCAAATGATCAATTCAAATGAAAAACATCCCTCATCACTTTTTTTCGTGAACCTAGATGATCTATTAAACATTTTCACAAAAGAAATTCTAATTCTGTTTTTAATCAATAAAAAAGAACTCAATGTATACTAGAGACTACATGTCAAGTTCGTATAGTTTCTAGCCAGAACATTACATGGTTTTGTACCTGGATTAGATGGCATGTAGTTGGACATACACGACGTGTACCTATAAGTACACGGCTATTCATGTCACATAATAGGACTAAATCCACCCCTTAACCACTTTCCCCCTATTTTCATAATTATAAACTGAAAATGAAAGATCTGAACCTTAATTAAATAACTATGTTCTTACAACGATGTCTTCCATGTGTCGTAGCCGAGGAGATACGTGCACGGACCTATGCGCATCATCGACTGAAGTTAGTTGGAAATCAAGGATGGAGCCAAATTTTCTAAAGAACCTATTAGAAATAATGGATTGATAGGATATGACCTTGCATGGATGGACCATACCCTTATATCATGTGTTGTGGCAGCACAAAAACATGTAGCAGAGTTCCTAGGTGTGGGAGAGCCTTGTGCAGGATCAGTATGACAAGTCATTTGTTTAGTTTTTCTTTTTGGGGATGAAAATATTGGAGAAGATAATGATTAAGAGACTTTAAATTTTCGTTATATGACTTTGAAATATTTCAATATTTATTTCCAGAGTTAGGTGCTGAGATGGTGTGTGATTTTGAGGCCTTGTGTACCTGGAATTTATTTTAAAAAAATATTAAAAATATATTACATTTCATGAAAAAAAATTATTAAATAAATTATGATAACTCTTAAATTGAAGCTCAGATAAGATTTTGGAGACCATGATTGAGTTTGGAATGCAGTGATTACCCTAGGTGGGACATAAAATTGGTCAATGTAGGGAATTCAGACTCCTCATTCATTGGAGGCACGTTCTGAGGATTAATTAATTAATTCATTAATTTTTAAACTAAATGAAATGTTTATAAATATACTGGAATTGATATTCTCCTAGGTTTATCCTCATAATATTGATATCTTATAAGATTTATCCTTCCCACTTCATTGTTGAATCACCTCGGATGACGATGAAATTCCAAATCAGAGTAGATCAGGATGAAACAAATGTCATGAATTCATTTGATCATTACTGAATGAGTTTTTCGATAATAAAAAATTTAATATCCAATTAGGAATCTTAAATTTATGTTTTATTCCCTTGTAGATTAAACTTATTGAGCATATTGATCCCTTTTATCGATTAATGGCAATTGTGGATTGAGAATGCATTTGTGTATTGATATCGTAATTATTTATTCCATGTTTTCTAACCCTGAATGTCCATTCATGATCATCGGCCAATAAATCATGCAAATGATTTTTAAAACCATGGTTCTTGTTCTTTCCCACCACCAATTTCTTCACATTCATCATCAACTGGACCTTACAGACCCGGTTCAACATTACCTGGCAGTAACGAGCCTGATCATACCCTTGAAATAAGGAAGGATCAATAAACAAGGCATAAATCGATCCTGTGAGAATAGATATGAGATTTTTTCAATGAATGGGTGATCATTTTGAAAATATAGATCAAATCAATAGTGGTGGTATGAGCTAAGGCATGCAGTTATTATGAGTCAAACGACAAAACCTCAATGGTTGATTAATATAAAATTTTGGACCACCAGAGGGCTATAGTACACCATCTAAATCTAGAACCCGTAATTTTGGAAATAGATAGTGCCGAAATCAAAGAATCTTTTCTTGAATTGAGGCGCAAGAATCAGATATGAGTTTCTATGGAAAAACCTAACTACAAACCATGTACAAGGTTAAACACATGGCGTGTAGCCTCTTAAGTGCAATGACTACGGTTTTTTTTAAATATGTTGGAAGGAAATGCCTGTATCGCTTCTTCAAAATATATAACTCATCCCCAGGTGGATGAGTCATCTAATGGATGACAGAGGGAGGAATCCGTGTGGGAGTATACGGCCAGACACATGGTCGGGTTCTAGAGTACACAAACATGACCAAAGTACATAAAAGTCACCCCATGTGGAGAAACCTGCCATTCACCAGAGTACACAGACATTGGTTTAAGAACACAAACACAACCAAAAGGACATGACCTAGTCCTAGGTAGATTAGAAACACTGTGTAGTCCAATTGAACAACGTGTACTACTACATGGACCGGGAGATGTGAACTTTCTTGGGACACGACCAAGAAGTGGAATGATACCCCATAATATGTGGGTCCCCTGAAAAATCGTGTACATTTTGTTTTTTAGGAAACATCAAGACTCTTTATTTCCTTAATTTCAACATGGATTTTGGCATGTGAGTATCCTATCATGAGTTTTTTTCTACGTAGATTGTGATTGTTCCCCTGGTTGTGTCATTAGAGCTACAATATAAAATGTTCTGGGCACTATTCTTGTCTAGGTGTTGCTCTATAACCGCAATGATTACACATGATTACCCTCTAATAAAGTATGGAAGTGGAGTCATCGATGACTATCAAGTTGTACCTTCAAGTATAGATGGGTAGTGGAGTCCTCAACGATTACTAACTTGTACCCTCTAATAGTATTGGGTAGTGGATTCCTTTATTAATACCAAGTGGTACACTCAATTAGAGCTAATAATTGGGTCCTTGATTCCAATCATATTAGGTCCCTCCTTTCGTAACACGGAATGGGTCATATACTTTGAGTTTATACCCACTCAACTATGGGTAATAGTGAAGAGGTGTGGTTTGACTTGCACAGTTATTTTGGGCAGGCGTGTGAGATACTGGGCATCATTGAAGGAATTTTGGAATTTTTGGATACTCTTATTATTTGGCTGAGTCATGAGACATAGATCCCATTACACATTCATTTGGGATTCTTTGACTGAGTATATATATATATATATATATATATCCCTACACTTGGTTTGGTTACTCTCATTCCATGAGAGGTGAAGATGCATATGTTATTCCTTCTGCATTTCATGTTTAGAGTCTGGTGGTTGGATGCGTGTTCTCTCCTACTATAGGTGGAAGAGTCTCAATGTGTAGTTCATCTACTCACCATGTTGATCCCCTTCTTCTTTGAAGAGGTAACCCTTTATTGATTTGGGTTGAGATATTCTCTTTGAATATTTCTATCATATACTATCTTTATGTTCATGTCGAATCTCTTATTACTCCCATCAGTTTTCAGAGCATCCTACCAGGTATGTATATACTCACCCCTACAAGGGTTTTTCCTGCATGTGCATGTCTTATGCATATAACTAATAGGTCAACAATGATTTTATAGTATCTTAGGGATACTTGATACTATTAACCATATATTATGGTTACATCATGGGATTTAGATTCCATGATCTCTTAGAAGTTTTCTTTTTTAGTTTTGTTAGGTTAGAAAATATTTGTGGTTGGTTGTGTATTTTCCCCCTTTACTTTTCAGTTTACACTATCTTAATCTTGTACACTCTAGTGTTTATTCATGCTTATTTTACATTCTATCCATGTTTCATACATTACTATTTCCATTTGGACTTCTACATCGAGAAGGTTGTGTGTGTTCATACATGTACTTAGGAAAATGCCTCCCCGTATGGGATATTCCTTCAGCACTGGTTGCCACCCTCTGGCCTTTATAGGTGGACTTGTGGTAGTTGTGGCCCAATCCATAGTTTGGGTATGGTTGTGAAACCTCTTGCTTCTATCGTTTTACTAAAAGAAAGTAAAATTAAGTTTGTTATCACTTATAATAGAAAAACTATGAAATTTGAATAAATAACACCCAAATAATGTATATATCATAACTTATTAACTTCAAGGTTTTAGTAAAGGTTATGCATATTTATTTCCTCAAATAATATTGACCTAAATTTATTCACATCCATGATTATGGTTCAGAAGTGGAATGATAATTTACCAAAAATAATCCTTTTATAATGTTAAACGATGTGTGTAGTTAGGAGTTTTTATCATACATAATGTGAAAATTAAGTTAATATCCAACAATAATTTTAGGGTTATTACCCTTAGTGCATATTTTTTGAAGCATGTATCAACTTATTATTATATATAATTTCGATGTAATTTCTAGGAAACCACACACTCTCTAAATAACAAAAAATTTAGTATATTTACTATATTTTAACTTATCCCTATGGTTAACACTAAGTTTTTCTAATCAAAATAATAATAACCTATATTGATACCTACTTAGAAGACCCAACCTATATATATATAGCATACATCATTATCCTAATTTTATCATTTGATTTATCAATTAATCTCACTATCATAATGACCAAAAAGTTCAGTGACATCGGTGATTAGGTATACAAACATATTATTGAACATTGTTACTTAAATATATACCAAAATAGAAACTACATAAGTCTTATTTCTATATATAGTCTTGGATATAATTTACTAGAGAATGGAAAATAAAATAATGGATGATCTCAACTGCTAAGTATGGGAAATGTACCAATGATCCACAATCAGTTAGATCATAAACTCTAAATAAAATATAGAAAATAAGAAATATATATTATTAAAGGGACTATAGAATCATAAGATATAATAATAAGAAATTATAGGACATCATGGATCATGTATTTGGATAAATGAATAAAAACAGAAGAGTAAAGAATATACGATGGCCTAGAAGCATATGAAAGTAATCATAACCATAGTAAAATAATTTTAGAATGTTATATAACGTTAAAAATGAAAATAACTTATAAATGATGAATATATTTATAAAATTTCCACAAAAATAAAAATAGGAAATAATAGTGATAAAACCAAAACAATTACAACTCTTTGTGAACAAACAGAATCAAGTCCATGTACTAAAAATGTTATCACACACAATCATGCCCTTTATATTCATTATCTCACAACACAAAATCATAATTGATGCAATGAAAGGATATTTGGGACACCACAAATCAATATCCATATATATGTATTCCACATGAAAAAAATCATACCATAATTAACTCAAGTAAATAAAATGTGTTTCGTAAAAGTTCCAACTATTATCACATAAGGTAGTTCCCCAAATTGAATCGAATGATTAAAAGTTAAATTCACCAAAACAATTATTTAATCAGAGTTTAAAGAGGGTGATAAATAACAATTATCCCTATGAATTTGTTCATCATGAGAATAATAGTATCAAAAATGAATAAATTATCTCAAAATTTTAATAACAATGATGTAAGATTGGAAACTACAAGAAACTCTAGAAAATATTTATTTTTCAATAGAAAATAGTGGAAAATTTAAAATTTCTTCATAAAAAGATATTAATTAATGGAAAATAGAGAAAATATAAATATAATGTTGATAGGTGTGTAGTGGAAGAAAAAATTAATAATTTTAATAAGATAATATATATTTTTCTTTTATACAATTCTAAAGAAAATCCACATTGAAGATAGTGAAAATAGTTACTTTTTATAAAGAGAAAGGTTAATATAAAGAATAATGGGGATAAATTATCTTGGGTTTTGCAATTATGAATGGATTAGAGTGGTGGGATTAAAAAAATAGACATGGTATAAAATTTTCAATTAGAATGGGAATGAATTTCTCTTAAAAACATAGCCTTTTTATGATGGATAGAATTAATAATTGTGGGATTTTTTCAATCTGAAAAAGTAAATTTACCATATAAAATAACATATATTATATAATTGATAAATTATAGAATAAATGAATCTTTTTTTAGATATGTTATGTAAATTAGTTTATATTTCAATGAAAGGAAATTTATTAAACGAAATCCCTTTCCCTTGATTCCTACTCAGTTGAATGCATTCTAACTTACTGTATAATAAAAATAAACTAAGTAATAATATATTTCAAAAATTCATATTTATTAACTTTTTTATTAATATTTTTTTGTCAATCTATTAAATATATTTTTGCTATAATTAGTTAAAATTAAATATTGGTAGTTATTGTTTTCAACTATTCAATATTAGTTTTGGTGTAAAATTTATAGTTGTTACACCATGTTTATTTGTTAATTATCTCCATAATGGTCAAGGTATTGTGTAAATAAGAAATTTAATGTGTAATTAGGTTATATGTTTATTCTATATATCATTGATGTATGATTCATAAATAAAAATTTAGATGTGTTTATTTATGTAAACTTTAATGTAAAAAATGTATTTTATTATTATTTTTTATAAATTATACTATTAAGACAATAGAAATAAAAAAATAAAATAAATATAACATTAATATCATATATTACTCTAAATTATGTTACCATAACCATCCATGATAAAAATTTATAGCATATTTCTTGAATGTTGTTAAACAAACCAACACAACAATATGTGTGAATTTAATAGATATGTATGATAATGGAATGATTTTTTATAGAATTATCTAAAAAAAATTATTATATCATTAAATTTTTTAATTATTATATAATATTACTATTACTTAATATTTATTAATCATTCATGATACAATCATTGTAACAAGTTTCACATAGGTGGTCAAACCAATCCTAATGGGGGAATTTTATAATTACTAATTGAATAAAAAAATTCTATTTTAAATTGGTAATATTACATTTCAAAAATATTATAGATTTAAAATACATTAATATTTACTCATAAGTAATATTTAATAAGTTTTAATAAAAGATGAAGCAGAAGAATGATAATGTAAGAGAAAATACTTATGAGTTTTTTATTTTCTGTTGGAAACATCTTTTATTTTAAAGGGATTTTGGAAATTTATAGGGACCAGATGCTCATGAATAAGGGAGATGATTATTTATGAAATAAAATAAGTCGATTAGGTGGAGAATTTTAATTTTTAGAGTGAATTTGAATGGATAGAGGAATGATCCTTTTATAGGTGTGGGTAGTAAAACTCTTCTAATTACTTATAACATTAAAATAAAATAAGGTAATTTTCAAGGGAAACATTCACCAAATTAAAACATATTAAAATATATAGAGATGGAGGGTAAAAATTCACTTAAGCACTATAAATGGGTCATATTTTAATAATAATCATGGTTATATCACTTATTCTACACCTCATTTAAACCCTTTTAACCCTTACCTTAGTGATAAACTTTTACTATGGTAACTTATTTCTGTCACGGACAAACCTAGGTCGACCCTGAACCAGTCACCTGTGCTGGCCCACGACATGGCCTGAAAGGTATTCCCTATCCCCAAGGGCTAGAAACCACTGTCGTGCATAAAAATTTAATCATTGGGAACAATTTGTCCCATTAACAAAAGATGAAAAATAAATAAAAATGGTGTTAAAAAATAAAAACCAGCAATGGAATGAAAATGAAACTAAATATACCTCCTTGTGAAATTCTAGGTCACCACCCAAATCGGACTCAAACCTACTCTAACACTATGCAACGAAACCAGGAACCTGAACAAGAACTTCACCTGAAACTGAAGGAATATGATAGGCGTTAGCACCAAGATGCTCAGTAGGGATGCCAAATATAACCACAGAATCCATGTATTCCCTTTCCCAAAATAGTTTTGTAATAAAAGTTTGAAATAAAAATATAAATGTAGGGTTTTATCTTTTTAAAATAAGAAACATAATTTTCCATTTGAAAATCCAACACGCGCTATATACCATTTTCAAAACCATTTTCCATTTCATATACGAAACCAATGTAGATAGATCAAGAATATGCTACAAGGGAATAAGGTGAAACAAAACAAGATGGAAGAAACTAGTAAAACATAAAGTAAACAAACAATGAAATTAATTAAGTAACCATGGGTGATCCTAAACATCCCTAGAAGACCCCTGGACATACTCGGTTCAGAACCACTTCCCGCGTATGGTGAAACTCTTAAATCTATAACCAATTGGCCGCCCTCACAGCAATAGAAACCAAATTTTCTTCCCATATAGCCTATAAACCTACTAGTGGGTACCGACCCATCATATTGGGGCAATTAATTAACCATCACTTGATCAACTATAAGACACCCATGAACACATAGTGGTTATAGTAATACAATGTAGGTAGGAAGGCCCTCACATGAGCGACTCATCTCACTACACTTGCCATCCCCAAACACAGATGCTTCATATACATTCAACCATAAAGGGTTACACTAGTCATGAGTGCCCCATATACATGTTCAATCATTCACATTAAATTAACTTCCAAACAGTCCATCACATTATGTTCATGTCGAAACTGTTTTTCTAAAAAAAATTTAAAAACTCCAATTAGGAATACACACAACTTTCCAACACAACCCATTATAAAATTTAACACATAATTCAACCATGAATTAAATGAGACAAATGGGCCTTTAAGTCCAAAGTATCCCATGCATTTTTTGTAAAACCATTCTAACTTTTAAATAAAAACACACAAAATGACCAAATGACCTATCAAGCTCAACATTTTCTTAAACGGACACTAAGGGACAAATAGGAACACCCTTTGATATCTCATTTCAACCCTCTCATAAAATCCACACAAAGTAATAAATCTTATTTAGATTGGAAAAACCATTTAGAAGGCCAAGGATTTAAGAAAACACTATTTTAAATTTCACTGTCATTTGAAGTGACATCCATGTCTGCACCTAGTGCACTCATGGATGTATTAGAATCCAATGACACATCAACAATTCAAGAAAACAACAAAAACTATTTCCTCAAAACTGTCACTTTCTTTGAAACTAAAACCAACTGCTTACTTTATTTGAAAATAACACACTGACTCATTAAAAACCAAAGAGCCCCTTTTTATTATAGCTTAACACAATCAACAAGTTACACCAAAAACAAAAATTATACACCAAAATAAATTCACAAATAATCAATACCAATACACAACATAATCAATGTGAAACATTTCATAAAAACCATGAATTCTACTTTGAAGTACTATAGTATTTTTATCAAATACTCTAAGTACACAGGATCAGAGAGCCCCCATATTATATGCATAAGAAAATCGTTTTAACAACTTCTATAAATTTCATAAACACCAAAGATGATCAATTTGATGTAAACAAGGATTGTGAATCAATTAAAAATATAATAATTTGAAGAATTCAAGTGTTAAAGGAATGCATCAGAAAGGAAAAACTCATATTCTCATACCTCATATGAGCGTGGACATTACAAAATTTGACGGAAGGAAGAAAAATCCCCATGGAACTACTGTACCTTCTAAACAGTGAGAAAAACACAGAAACACAACCTGCAACTAAATTAAAATTTCCAAATTAAATAAAAACCGATAATTAAAGGAAAGGAAATAAATAAATAATTAATCAATTAATTATACATTAGGAGGGAAGAATATTGGCCCTGTGCACTAGGGTTCGGATGCAGCGCTGGCTGGGGAAAAGAGGCTGGAGGCTGGGAGGCCACTACAGAGGTGGCCCACATGAAAGTGGCCAGTACGAAGGTTGAAAACATGAGGGAGGATGTTCTTGTGGTGTGCTGTTAAGAGGAAAACAGGCCACGAGTGCACTAATGAGAGGGAGACCGATCGTGGGAAGGACAATGGAGTGGCGGGTCGGAGCTCTGGTGAGGAGGCTGCTGGCCCGAGCGGGGTCTAGCAAGAGGTCAGGTGGGTAGTCAGAGCTTCTTGGCAGGTGCGGAAGAAGGCCGATGTGGCGGGGTGAGGCTACTGACTAGAGGTTCTGTGAGGGGGGACTGTTGGCCGTGTTGGGAAGGGGCTAGGAGGGTGGGGGGGTTGTGATCTTCAGGAGGCGACCTGGTGAGGCCGAGGATAGGGAAGGGGGTGCAGGGTCCTAGGTGAGTATGGAGGGGCGAGCAGGGAGCATGATCCAGATGGAGGCAGAGGGCCATAGGCACGACACGAGGATGGCAGGTGAAAGGAATCCAGGAGGGGTGATTTTTGCTGGAGCTGGCATAAGTAGGTGTTGTAGGGCAGACCCAAGGGAGTTCTTGGTGTGGCACGTAGCGGGAATGGGGGGCTAGGTTCTTACTTTTTTCATATGATAATAATAATAATAATAATATTATTATTATTAATAATAAAACCAGAAATAATAATAATAATAATAATAATAATAATGTTAATGATAATGATAATATTAATTTTATAAAAAAATCATAATATTATTATTATTAATAATTTTTTTTAGAACTCAATCCATTTAATTATCTTATTCTAAAAACTGGGTAACCACGTGCTCATCACATGACTTAAATAAAACATGCACGCAAATTGTGTTCCTCAACGCAGACTACTTGGGTAGCCACACAATCACCTGGGGTGACTGTGTGGTTACTGCTAACCATGCGGTGCCCGTGCATGGGTCTGAAACTCACCAAAGACATTAAATGTGAGAAATTTTAAACTAGGACCTAGCCCGATCCTTGACGCAAGAACACATAGCCCAGAAATAATAAATAAATAAATTAATTAAAACATTTATGTGTGAGAATTCTCCCCACCAATAACACTTTATTCCCCCATAATGTCACGTAGCCAAATGATGGACTAAAAAAGAATCCATGGCCAATTGAAACTGAAAGAAATATCAATACAAGAGAACGATAGAACATGATAGGGTTCTCCCCGCCATAAGAAATCACTTGATGTGGAAAACTATCACCTAAATATACCATCGTGAGGGGGGTTGGGGTGACACGAGAACTCCCAACTGATCCAAACCAACTTTTATAGCACGATCGAACAAAACCAACCCAAAAACATGGAACTCTCGACCAAGACGGAAGATCCCAAACACTAGAGAAAAACATCTGAGTAGAACTTATCTGAAGCATTGAAACCCAACATAACCACCAACATTGATTCTTCCACTAGCACTTATATCTCTGAATGAATATAGTAAAATTGAGATTAACCCACACAAGGTCCAAACACACCTTTAAGAAAATCGCACGATTCAAAAGAATCTATTATTAGACAAACAAAACTATTTGGATTACAATAGAACATGTCCATCATATCTCCACGATAAAATAGTGAACTTACATCGATTTCTAAACATTAATAGTAGATAAACGGGAATGAAAAGTCTTTAATTTTTAAACTGAAAATACTGAACACATATCTCGGACCATGACATAACGCCCCTGGAGACTTCTGAAAATGCGGCTGCTTCACCCCAAGACATATGCTTGGGGATCTAATGGTTGAATAATCTCCTACCTCACATTCAGGTGCTGGAATTACTCTAGTCACAACATCTTCTTCAGGAAACACTTCATACATAAATTTTCTAGATGACCCAAACACCTGCAACAATGGGAATTCTTTAGAGGGATGCGACATGACATCTTTACATTCCCGAACCATCCAAACATGTGGCACACCACAAAATGGTCTGATGAACTGAAATCAAGAACCATTATAGATAACACTTTAGAAACATGTACCTCTATCACACCCTTCTCGATAGATGGGGAACCTTTATGAGAAACTGGATTTATTGGATTGCCAAGCACATGCACTCTGGAGACCAATTCAGCTAAGAACACCTCATCCACCAGCATCTCAAAATGATGGTCCCTAGAAGGGAGGACCCACTCTTTGATCTTTTAAAAAATACCCCTGATGAAGAGAGAAGTCATCATAAAATCATGTGATGCTACCTCTATAGAAAAGGAAACAAGTTCCTAGAAATGGTCGACATATTCTTTCATCGCCCGTTGGCCTTGCTGAATGTGAATTTGCACTTACCTTCTCTTTGTCTTCACCTCTTTAGGTATAAAACATCAGACTGAGATGCATTTAATGAAATCTCAGGTTATCTCAACCTGAATTGTTGATGGGGTGACCAAATCCTATTAATCCAGAGCTGGACCTTTGAACAAAACCAAAATTACTTTCACTCTAACATCACCAGGAGTTCCGAATACCCTGAAGATTTGTTCGACATCTTCAAGCCACTATGATAACACTAGTGGACTATGATCACCGTGACAGATATGAAATGTTTTATAAGCACCAAAAATTGGGCATGACTTATCAGAATCCTTGGAAACCTTTCTGGGTGTCATTTTCTAAACAATGTATAAAACAAAAAGCCAAAAAAATAACATGTCGAAGCAATATCATTGAAAGCACTTTCATCCAAAAATAGCAAGCTCAAAAACCAAAAAAATACAAACACAACCCAAAATTAATTTTTCAAATACACATTTTCTTTTATGATTTCAAAACTACCATCATCCAAGGCCATTTTTCAAATACCAAACTCACTTTTCAAACAAAATTTCAATTTCAAAAATTATTTCCCCCTTTTAAAATCACTACATAAAAACAAGGTCATGCCATTAATTCCATGTACGGACCTTTGTGATCCAATGAATTGTTGTGCATTTCTTCATCTGATTTCATAAAAATTCACCAACACAAACATTAAATGCATCCCCTCACATGTGCAATCGTTCATATAGAGTACCCAAGGTTTCTCACAAACCATTTCTCTACCAGTTGCAAGCAAACACTGTATTTTTAAACCAATAGGATTGGGTTTTAAAAATAAATTTCATGAATTCAAATCCTTTTAAAAGAAATCATTCTTATTTCAAAAATAATTTTCATTTTCAAAAGCACACTCACACTAACTAGAACCAAGATGACACTCAACTTGCATCAAACCACCAATGTGAGGGACCAGTAGTGAAACTTGTCCTGGAGACATGGTAGTGGGACATGCCTTATGTAAGAATAAAAAACTAAGAGGAACTTAAACAATGTACTCATAATCTACATGGGTCACCACTCAATGTGAAATTTCGATGTTACATCATCTTTCTTCTATTGTCATCTCTCAATCTAAAACAAACCAGAACGAGACACGGAATCAATGTTCAGACTAACCCTGGTGACTCGAGGTTCGAAATGGGTGAGGGTTCATGATGTATTTATTGTACCTACCACTCGAGTCTTGAATGTACTAATCTCTATCTACCAGACAACCCAAATAATAATAACCTTCCTCTAATACCATTTTTTCACGAACCAACATGGTCCGACTCTGAACAAGCCATCTGATCCGGCCCGTGACATGGTCCGAAGTGTGTTTCCAATCCCCATGGTCTAATAACCTATGCCGAGAATCAAAATATAATCATTGGGAGCGATTTAAACCATGAATAAAATATGAACATATAAAAAAATGATGATAAAAAATGAAAACCAGCAACAGAAAGTAAATAAAAATGAATGTTCCTCCTTGTAAATGTCTAGGTCACTACCCAACTCAGACTCAAACCTGATCTAATACTGAGAAACAGAACTGGGGACCTGAAAAAGAACTACACCTGCAATTGAATGAATATGATAGGCGTGAGCACTTAGATGCTCAGAAGGGATTCCAACTATAACCATGGAATCCACGTATTCCCTTTCCCAAAACATTCTGATAACACAAGTTTGAAATAAAAATATAAAATTAGGGTGTTCAAATTTTTAAATAAGAAACATACTTTTCCATTTAAAAATACAACACATTCTATATGCCCTCTTCAAAAACATTTTCCATTTCATATACAAAACCATGTCAAATAGATCAAGAATGTCTTACAAGGGAAGAAGGTGAAACAAAACTAGCTGGAAAAAACTAGTACAATATAAAGTAACAGAATGAAATTAATTAAGTAACAATGGGTGATCCTAAAAATCCCTAGAAGACCCCTAGACATACTCAATATAGAACCACCTGCTGACATATGGTGAAACTCTTATGTCTATAACCAATGGGTCACCGTCACATTAATAGAAACCAGCAGCACTTCCCATCTCGCCTATACACCTACCAGTGGGTACCAACCCGTGTAATCGGGGCTGATAAGAAACCATATCTCGAAAAACTATTAGACTCCCATGAACCCAAGGTTGTTATTGTAGTACATTATAGGTAGGAAGTCCCTCGCACACGTAAATCATCTCACCACACTTTCCTTCTCCAAACATGGATGCTTCCTATAAATTCACCCATAAAGTGTTACACTATATAGAAGCGCCTCATATAAATGTTCAATCATTCAAATTAAACAATGTTTAAAATGGGTTGTCACATCATGTTTATATCAAAACCATTTTTCAAAAAAAACTATTTAAAACTTCAACTAGGAACATACATAAGTTTCCATCACAACCCATTCTAAAGTTAACAGAAAATTCAACCATGAGTTAAAAGAGACAAATGGGCATTCTAGTCCATAGTCTCCCATAGATTTGTTTTTTAAAATTTAAAAATATTAAAGAAAAAGACACAAAATGACTAAATGGAATCTTAAGCCTAAAATTTTCTAAAATGGACACTAATGGCCCAATGTGCACACCCTTATAGATCTCATTTAAGCAATCAAATAAAATCTATGAAAAGGACTAAATTTTATTTAGAAATAAAAAAACCATTTAGAAGACCATGGTTTTTGGAAAACACTATTTTAAATGTCATTGTCCATTAAAGGAACATCCTTGTCTGCACTTAGTTCACCCATGGATGTATCAACTTCCAATGCCACACCTACAGTTCAAGAAAACATCCAACACTATTTCCACAAAATTGTCACTTTATTTGAAACTAAAACCAATCGCTTACTTTATTTGAAAAGAAAACACTGCCTTATTAAAAATCATAAATCCCCATTTTTATAATACCTTAACACATTTAACAAGTTACACCAATATCAAAATTATACACCAAACTAAATTTAAAAATAACCAATTCAAATACACAACATAATCAAAGCTAAACATTTCGTAAAAACCTTGAATTTTACATTTAAGAACTATAGTATTTTGTCAAATACGCTAAGTACACATGATCAAGGAGCCCCATCTTTATACGCATAAGATAATCATTTTAACAACTTCTAAAAATTTCATACACACCAAACAAGATCAATTTTTTGTAAAATAAGACTATAAATCAATTAAAAATATAATAATTTGAAGAAAATATGTTTTAAATGATTGCATCAGAAAGGAAAAACTAAGATTCACCAACCTCAAATTGGCACAGAAACAAAAAAATTCGATGGAAGGAAGAACAATGCCTGCAGAGCAACCACGCTCGCTAAAAAGTAAGAAAAATACAGAAACACAACTCACAATGAAATTAGGATTAGCCAAATTAAATAAAACCAATAATTAAAAGAATATAAATAAATAAATAAATAATAAATTAATTATACATGAGGAGGGAAGTAGGTTGGCTGTGCACACAAGGGTTTGGATGCACCATTGGCCAGGGAAAATAGGCCAGAGGCTGAGGGGTTATTGTAGAGGTGGTCGACGCGTAAGTGGATATTACGAAGGTGTCCGGTGTGAGGGAGGTCGGCCATGGGGTTCACTGGTGAGAGGAAAAACAGTTGTGGGTGCACCGATGAGAGTGAGGTTGGCCACAGGTAGGACGCTGAAGCGGAAGGTTGGAGCTTTGGTGAGGAGGAGACTCGACCAAGCGGGGTCTGGCCAGAGGTCAGACGGGTGGCCAAAGCTGCATGGTCGTTGCAGAAGATGGCCAACATGGAAAGGTGAGGTGGCTCGCTAGAGGTCCTATGATGGGGGGGGGGGGGGGTTGCTGGCTGCATCGTGAAAGAGATCATAGGGTGAGGGTGGGGGGGGGGGGGGGGGTTGTGATCTGTAGGAGGCGACCTACAGAGGGTAAGGCGAGGGAAGTGGGGTGTCAGGCCCTAGGTGGGCGCGGAGGGGTGAGTAGTGGGTGGGAGCCGGATGTTGGTAGAGTGTCGGAGGCACGATGCAGGGTCGGTAGGCAGAGGGGAACTGAGAGGGGGCGACGTCCACTAGAGTCCATGTAAGTAGGATCCATAGGGGAGACCAAGGGGATACCTGGTTGCGGCACACAACTAGAATGGTGGGGATTGGTTTTTCCATTTTTTTCATTTGATAATAATAATAATATTATTATTATTATAATTAATTATAAAACTAGAAATAATAATAATAATAATAATTTGATAAAAATAACAACATAATATTATTATTATTAACAAAATTTCATTTTAAAACATAATCCATTTAATTATCTTATTTTGAAAACTAGGAAACAGTGCACACATTGCATGACTTAAAAAAACGCGCATGAAAATTGTGCGCCTCAACGCATACCACTTGGGTACCCACACAAGAACTTGGGGTGAATTTGCGATTACCGCTAACCATGCGGTGCCCGTGCACAGGTCTGAAACCCACCAAAAAATTAAATGTCTAAAATTTTAAACTGGGACCCAACCCGATCCTTGACACGAGAACGCAGATCCTAGAAATAATAAAAATTTAAAAAAAATTAAAACGTCAGGGTGTGACAATTTCAGTTCCCAAAAAATTATGCTGGCCATATTTCATAATATTTACTATGATAATTACAAATATGGAATAAAATTGAAAAGATTTAATTTCTAGGATTTTTTAAAATAAATTTTAGTATATGTACGGATTACATAATAATAATAATATGCTCAATATTCAAAAAAAAGTCATTTCAAGAAAATTAAAAAACTTGTATGTTAATAAAATTTTGATATACTAGATTAAAAAATTAATTACATTTTATCAATTCAAACTCATAAGGTAAACATAATAAAATTTGTTATAAGAATTCATAATGTAAGAAAATAATTGTCAAAAGTTTATTATTATCTACAAAAAAAAATCAATGCCTTATTATAAAAATAATAATTTATTTCATAAATAATTACGTGTTTATATCATCATAACCCCTACTTTAATAACCAATTAAGACTGCTTTAAAAAGTGTAAGATAAGTAGTGGTGGTATTAAAAAGTGTTTGTTTAGCTAGAATGAATCTCATTGTGATTTCAATGTGTTTGAACTCCTCACACAGATGGATTTGTTCACGCCAAAATTGATAAATTTCAGCATTGGATTGCTCTATATAAAACCTTAGTGACAATACAACATTTCAATTATCCTAAAATAATATTCATAAGGAATAATGAAACTTATTTATTCCATTGATTCTCATTCTTATAAAAACAATAGAATTGTTTTGTCACTATTTTTACCTATGAATTATATGACTATGTGACAACAATCTTATTTATAAATTTTATTTTATTAATCTATTTTTGTTCTTTTTAGATAAGTCTTGTGTATGTAAGAATCTATCCAAAAAACTATTTATTTAAAGATAATTATTTAATTATATAATGATTTATCACAATACTAAGACATAATTGAGTAAATTAGTATATTTTTGTTGAAAATAATTGTGAAATACATGCTTTGGTATGCTATAATCTTTCATTTGAATCAAAATATTAGCACAAAATTTTCCAACAGATGAAATCTCCTTGGATATTCATTCCACGTTACTTGTCACCAAATTTTATTTGGGTAGTATGTAAAAAGATAAATACTAAACTTTGATAAATAATTAGATCAATTAATGGTGAAAAATATAACAATATTGACTTATTCTATGTTACAAATATCCAGGTCCAGAAGTGTCTATTATGAAAGACTCCCTAAATGGTGTTCTGAATCAGTGTGTAAAATATTTTCCAAAAATAAATAAATTGATCCAATAAACTATCATAACCCTTAAAATTCTCGACCTTATGACTAATATGGTCTCATTTTTTACTTTAATTATTATTATAACATGACTAATATTCCCTTTATATTATAAATTATAAAAAGTTATCAAATTTTTACTCAATGAAAACATGGATTTAGACCTTGTGGATAATTTGTAAAGAACACACATGACATATATTTTACACGATTCACCTGATCTATATTACATAAAGGAGAATTTAATAGAAATATATTAATATAACAAAATCCAATAAACTTGTTGTTCAATTCTGAGTTTAATCAAGGTCACTTAGAGAGAAGTTTCACACCCATTATAATGATTTTTTGGGTCATTCACTACCTCCTAAAGGTCACTCCAACACTCCTATAACTATACTCACAATTCAGGAAAATAAAATACATTGGGGGATAATTTAATACAAGAAAAATATCATCATGTTTATTAATGAACTGAGGGTAGATAATTTCTTCTTGATCTCTTCTCATTGCTCCGAATTCTCAAGATCATTATGTAATGCATCATGATAGATGCTTTGTATTTCATGAGATTTATATTTAATATTTATCTATAATGACCCTCCTAATTTATTAAAAATATCTTCAATTAGTTTTTATACTCTCTTATATTCTATTTTACTTTCATTTCCCTGTTTTTAGAAAACCCATTTTTTGTCTTTTTTACATAGTAGTAAGAAATCAATTATTTTTACATATCAATACCGAAAAATATTTCTTAATTAAAATTTATTTTTCTATATTTAAAATTAAATTAGTGATGATTTACATTTTTAAATTATTCCAGTGGTATTGATTAATATGGAGAAATCAATCAATGAACATCCACCAAATTAAATTTGAACTCAAAATATTTGAATATATTAAGAGATATAAAAATAAAGGAATTTTGAGACACAAATATTAATTGTAGTTTGAACCACCACAAAATGTATATTTTCATTATGAATGTTTTGAAATATGATAAACCTTTAAAATTATAATGTTTTTTATTAAAATATTCAATACAATGACTATCTTGGAAAGTCTACATGTCTATCCATTTTCCCCTAACATTAAAAATGAAGAAAAAACTCATAATTGGAATATTGAAGTTCAGTTCTCACAACCACACCATAAATACTTCTAGATTTATTATTTTCAACCTTAATAACAAATTCATTGTTAAAATCCCTCCATAATAAAATGATTCATATTTATATAATGACATCAAAAGGCTCAATAGGTAAATTTTCTTATAACATTACATTATCTATCCAAAAGACTATTTCAATAAAAGGGATATATAATTTAGGGAATCCACTTTAACCATACAAGAAAAAATCAAAATTACAAGAAATAAGAGTTACTTCATTCCCCATTTCATAAAATCATTTCTGTAACACACTTAGAAAATTAAAATTTATTTTTCAACCTTGAATCTAAATTTTCCATCATCGTTAACAACCAAGACAACCACAACTTTCAACCAAAATATCAAACCTTTCTATATCACAATGTAATTCAACTAGAAGGTCATGTTTTCAAAAAATAGAACACATGGATTCCTCATATCTAGATCCATTATTAAACCACAATGAATTCACAATCATCCTAACTATTACCACCAATCATGGTCACCAATTGATCCATATCCAATACTTCATCAAAACATAAACATTATCGAACAATGGAATCACAGATTAATCTTACCAAAATCTAATAAATCTCTTTCAAATAATTATAAAAGTCATTCTAGGTCTTCCAATTCACTTCCATCATCAAAATCATTCTCAAATTGACGATTTGAAAATAATATTTCTCTAATAACCAATAATCGTTGAAGAAAAAATTCCTCATTGAATTATTCATGTACTTATAGATAACACCAAATCAAACATCATGTATGTTATCTAAAATTATTGAAAACAATAATAATTTCACCAAATCAAGTATCATATACACTCTCCCCAATGATGGAAAACACTAAATGTGGTTGAAAATAAATACCACCCCATACATCATCAATTTTAAATTAGATGTTAACATTTATTCAAATTTTAATTTAGAAAAACTTATATTAGATATTATAATATCTATTTGATAATAATTATATATCATTTTTAACATTTTATAATGTTATTATAGGTTTACAAAATATTCCATTATTTCATTAATTCATGATAATTATTCAACATCTTTATCAATAGAACCATAATAATTTAAAGTCTTAGAAGATAATGAATCCCAATCTATATCCATGAAGCATTTTTCCACTTTATAAATAGTTGTATCAATGAAAATAAAAGTATAAAAAATATCATCACTATCTAAATAATTTTTTATGTTAATCTTAACTTGAATTCCAAGTGTCAGTTTCAGAATTCTATGCATAGATCTCCCAAACTGCATTATAATTAGAGACCAAAAAATACTTAAGCACACATCCCCATATGTCAACGACTAAAAACTAGTGATGTGAGTCTTATAGGTGATTAGGGGGATATTATGCTCCATGAATATTAAAATTATAAGAAAAAAATAAATTAACATAAATATTAAAAATTGAAGTTATTTGATGGAATAACTAACTACACTGCACATGATATTCTAAATGAAAATCAACAATGTCATTCCATCCATAAAACACTAAACAAGTTGACCCTCAATATGATCATATATTAACAAAGATAAAATAGAAAAACTCAACCCTCAGCTTTGTAATGAAGATCCTCGAGGTCTATCTCAAACCATTAACATTCAAAATATGTAGTAACATTTCATTATACTCTTCTCCAAATATTGGGAAAGTTACCTATATGTATAATGAGAATTAAATTCATATCATTACCCAAAGGGACCATGTATTGTGTGATTATGGGCTCAATAAAACAACTGTGATAGAGCTGTTTTCTATTTATACCTATTCTAGATAAGGAACAAATAACCACAGTCTTTGAAGCTATATGATTCCTTCACCATCTATTCTAGTTAATATCACATGGTGTTCCACACTAACCATTACCCAAGAAACCTATTTTCACCATTAATAATTCCACAAGACATTCCCTTATATAAAAAAAATAAATCCAAGGTCAACCAAAACCATTTATAACCACTAGATTAATATCCAGAAGAAACCAAAGGGATTAAAAATGTGTGTCCTTCACAAATATTGATCAATCATCCTTAAAATATCCTATATACAGAGTTAGATTCCCACTCCAAAGTAATATTCTAAAAAATCCCCAATTACGAATGGCACCCTATGGTGTATCCCTCTTATGAAATGATGGTAAAAACTATAACATATAAGTCGTTCAAATTATGGCGGTTTTCATCAACAACTAGTGGTATAAACTACCACATGAGCCATGTAATGTGTGAACATGACCCCAATAGACTTATAAGCCACATGGATTGGTTATTGTAAATAATATATAGCCACAATACATTTAGTAAACATAAATATCCAAATTACCACTCATCAATATCACCAACACCGTACCAAAATTTCCCACACCACCCTTATCCACACAACACATTAAGAACAAGAAATGAAATGACATAAAAGTACCTTAAGGGTTACATGTCATTCATACCCTCGATCCAATGAACACCACATGAAACACTATGATCATAGAACAACCCAAATCTAAAAAAAAAACTTACCAAGACCCCTATAAGATAACCCTCAAGTGACCAAATACCATGATTGGTTTTTTTCACTCAAATGACCCAACCTACAATCAAATTTCTCAGTAAGTGTAAAACCATGTATAATATATGAAATAAATACAAATAAACTATGAAATATCAGTAAGGATATGTTAATTAAATCACACATACTAATTCATCCTGAAGAGCAAGAAAGTGGAAATCCATATAAAATACATTGAATGGTAATATTTTAAGAAACAAAGTATTATAATGAAAAAACAAGAAATGAACAATGAAGGATAACTATTATTTTCCACAATGATTCTCTATTTGTGAATATATGATGAACCTAGAATAGATGGGTGAGATATTCTTAAATTGATTGAAAATAGGAGTGGGTTAGGGTTTCTAGAAATTATATTCAAGGGGAAATTCTTTTCAATATTTAAAACATAATTAATAAAAAAAATTAAAAAATAGTTTTTCAAACAAAAGAATCCTTGTAGAACTATGATTCATAAAAAAAATTAGTTTCCCCAAAATGATTATACTACATGACCTGTGGGATTCCAATTATTATTGATGTCAGTACTACACCCCACACTAGATCTCTAATGGCTACAATGTAGGGTTATCATGGGTAATAAACTACATTGGAGATTCTCTATCTTGGGCTTGTTTCATTGACACATGATCTTGGTACTTAATAAACTCCTTTAAAAACTTGAATAAAACTAATTAAAAATAATTGTTCCTAATTTAAACTCAATGTTTCTTGCTCGAATACCCTTGTCATAAAAATCTCCCTTTCAAATGACATCAAGTCCCTAAGCTATCTCTTGTCTTGAAACTAAACAAAATTTACAGAAATAGAAGCACACCACTCACTACACTCTCAATACACTGATATAGTTATATGTGAATCTTATATATACAAATATCATGGAAAACCAATAAATAACAATCCACTTGAGTCACTCCCCATAAAAGGATTCACCAACCTAGTCTGACCATACTCAAGCTTCCCAACACACCGATGGTTCCATACACAATCACCGACATGAATTCACACATAACAACCACATCAAAAATAAATTTTGATTCATACCCAATTAACATACTTTAACCTATACACGGTCATCCCTTTAAATACATACTATCACCTTTCACATATACCAATCATAAAAAACCATAATAATCACTATAATGAAATAATTAAGACTATCAGGAAGTTTGTGTAACGTACAAAATATTTTACCTAAATAATTAGAAATTGTCTTAAACCCAACTGTTTAATTGTTATCCACCTTATGAAGTCATAACTTTTGTTTTCCACTATACCTATTGTTGGGTATTTTCTCTATTGTTAAATTCTATGAATGAAAGGAATCATGAATTTTTCACCATGTTCTTTTCCCAGTCCTACCTTTGAAACTTGATAATGACGAAATACCTAACATCTCGTTGACAGTGAGTCATCCTAATAACCTTCTCCAAATTCCCTACCATAAAATGATCTCAACCACCTATCACTACCATATCACACTATGATCAGTTATTCCTCATCCATTCACACTGAAGACACCTCATTTATCATCCAATCTAAAGTAACACAGTCAATCCTCTACTCGGACCACTCTATTAGGTATCCCCAATCCCCCACTTTTAGTGGCTTAGGGCTCCACTACCTATCTTTATCGACACCCCTCGTTGTCAAGATACACATTCATTGGTCATTTTCTTCTCCACCTTTATCACATAGTTACGTGACTCTAAAAATAATATAAAACCTAATATATTTACATGTTCCTTAATATCATTTCATAAACTATATTCGAGTAGAAACAACTTGGTGGTGTCATCTCAAGCTAGCATCAGTGAACAAAATAAAATGTCCAACAACCTCATAAAATAGTCCATAACTGAATTATATCCTTACATCAAATTCATAAACACAACATATGGATCTCCCATTAATGTATTAGTGAATATTTTTCAATGAAACTCAAATATAAGCTCTTCTATTTTGTTCCCCTTGTACCTACTAGTAAATATTTATTCATCCTAACATTGTTTTGTTGGTATAATAAGCATATATATATATATCCATATTTAACCTACACCATAGTGGAATCATGATTTATTAAATGATTTTATGAATTTATTCAATATAATACACATCTTCCTAGGGTCCTCCCTATCCTAGGAATAATGTAAAATGATGTTTCTATAACATCATAGTTTAGTAATATATGGATGGATAAACTCCCCTAGATATGTGATCAATGATATATATAACATGAACTGTACATTACCATAGATACTCATCAAGAAACATACTCAACATTTATAGTCTCTTTGATACACCTGTTTTGCAACAATAACTCTACTAGTTGATCATTCTCAAATCTATTATCTGTGTCCTCCTATTACTCACACCTCTGGAATTAACACTTTGTATCCCTTATAAAAATCTAATAGAGGACATCTAGGTGGAATCTCACTAAAAAATAACTAACTCAATAAAAAATATAATAATCTAGAAATCCTAAATAAGGATTTTTATAGTATGATGTAAGTAAAACTCTCAAATACACCTCCCACTTACACCCATGCCTTATATGACCTGTTGTCTAGGACCTTCCCACACCATTATTCGTGGAGGTACCACATGAACTATATGCACATAAGATCCACATTATCGATAACACCAATAAGACCTATGGTAAACCATACTATAGTTTGTTATTGAAACATTAAATAATCAAACCCCATCAGATTCAAAAAGTATAAAAATATAACCTAAAACAGGAACATGCATGTGATGTGTGTCATCTATGTCTAGCATGATATATGAGTACCAACTCTTGAATCTTAGGGAAACATCCAAAATTAAAATCAATAATATAATAATATCACTTTATCAAAATTAAATGACCTAACATTAAACATCAAAACCAAATCAACAATACTAGTTCCCCAAGAAAATTTGAAATCAACTCATAATTATTTTGTCTAGGTATTTAACACAATGTATATCTTAGAACATTACATGTTCTTACAAAATAATCTATATTTTACAAAAAAATATACTTTGTATCACTCTATATAAAATATAATTTATAAATAATTATCGAATCCTTCACCTAGATATCTTAAATGAAAACTATGTTAGAGACCCACTAGACCTTTGTCATGAATCACTATACACACGAGGCTATTGAAAAATGGTGAGGATTATAAAGGTGATCATATAGATTCTATACACCCAAAATATAAATATAATTTTTTTTAGTAATTTTAAAAATTAATAGAAAATCACAACATAAAATATGAGGCATAAACGACCATACAATACTCATTATTAGAAATGTATATCAAAAATTTTATTACAGTAACATAATAGAAAAAAGGACCACCCTTGGAATAATAATATAAAAATAAAACAAAAAATATTAAAATCAAACCACACTTTATGACTAAGGGTCCACCTGATGTAGATCCAACCAATATCTCCACCAGAAACAATACTCTATAAGTTAGGAACGTACCTCTTTATACATCTTGAGAAATAAAGTACACATGTTCAAGAGGGACCATGTAGTGTGGGATTATGAACTTAGTAGGCCACCAACAATGGTGTCCCAAGATAATATTCATACACATATAAGTGTATGAAAATTGAGAAGTATGGAAATTAAAAAAACCACCACAACCTACTCCACTTATTATCAAGAATTAATGACTGATCCTTTACCTACATCATCTAATTTCAATGTAGGATGTGACACCCATGGTTTATCATACAAGGTGATCCCTTATCTCTCCCAACTAGTTTTTATATCATTGTATCATAAAAAAATTATAAAAAAAATATAAACCATAAAAGATTCTATATGACATTACCTTGTATCACAAAACAAGTTTAATGTTCAACGAAAACATTTATTAATCATTGAATCAATATCCTAATGAAAAAAAATCCAATTTCAATGTCTATCCTTCATAAATATTTTCCTATAGACCTCAGCATAAATCATGTACATGGAAAGAATCTATCTCCTAACCGATGAACCCAATCAACCTAGGAACTTATTACCACCTATGTTGTATCCCCCATCCAGAATGATTGGATACACTATCACCCCTTGTTTCAACATAGGATGGGTCTTCCAAATGCTAGGTCTTTTAAGGGGATGGGCATGACTGGATAATACTTGCATTGGCCCACTACTCCTATATCAGATGGTTTTCAATGTGGCTCATTCATGAATCCAGAACAACCAATGGTTACCACATCCATAACGAGAAACATTTATACTTTATAATGGTTTTCCATCATTAGGGGTTACAAACTCACTTTCATAAATAGGATGGTAGGTTGGGATCATCGCACATTATTTAGGTGAATTTTTACCTAATTCAGAATTATCTTATTGATTTAAGTCATGTTCATGAATATATCATGAATCCTGATATGGGATCAATGACCATAATGTTTAATAATCAGTTATTGGCATATATCGATATGAATATTTATATATACCATTGATATCACATTGATGAAAACATTTTTATGTATCATAGGTTCTCTATCGATGACACTAAATGCAGGTAGAAGAGGTCCTCCTTCTTGTTACCTATTATTACGCAATGATGATAGTTTGTAGATTAGTATGTTTTAAATCTATTTATATGGGAAGTATAGAGTTTATAACCATTTAAAAAATTGATAGGTTTTTGTGGTGTCGATATGAGGACCATGAAGGTGCTTCTTATCTATCCTTGTGAAGGAAGTTATAACATATGTAGTTTGGTTCCACTTAAAAGGGAACATTATGAATCTTAAGGTCACATGAGAATGTTTGATCCATAAAATTTAATATTATATGGTATGTAAAACTATTAAAAAGATGCCTGAACATGGTTCGTCTGGCACTTGTACATAAATAAATCTTTTTAGCATACCTTTATGGAATATGTCTTGATTATGGCGAGTTAGGATCAAAATAAGTATAAACTTATGGGGATGGATCCCATATAGATTATGGACTCATGAGGGAGATATTGAAGGACTCATATGGAGTATATCTATATGGGAGGAGGCTTGATTCTATAAAAAATATTCCAATATAGAGGTTGGTCCATAGAAAATATGGCCCAAATGAATTGGGGGTCTGAACCTACGAAAGTATATCAAGGATAGGGAAGGAAATAAATAATCTCTTGGGGAGTGTGAAAAAATTAGGATTACAATTGAAAGTTAATAATGTTAGGTTTGAACCTTAGTGGGGAATCTAATGTATCCCATCAAGATAGGAATCAATGCACACATAGTTTGAGTGACAATGTATTTAGTCTTGTGATAGAACTGTTCCATGTAGTTTAACATCATGACATAAGTATTTTGTAGTATTGTTTATTATCATGTGACATGGACATTAAAAACACACTTTATCATCATAATTCAGGGATTTTAGTGTCAGGATATGTGAAATAAAAGATAATTTTTGGGGATTATTCATATGGGGCTTCCCTGAAGTCATTTATCCAGAATATGGGCCTTTTATGGGACACACAATGGGGAATATATTACATTTAGAGAAGCTATGGGTTTTAATAATAAATATGGATGTGTTATTTTAGGATGATAAATGATGATATTATGGGGGCATTAAATATTTGGTTTTGACCCTCAAAGATTCATCCTACATATACTTTTAGAAACAAGTTCTAGATCCCATTTTGTTTTATTTATCATTAGGTATGTCACATATGAAGAATTCCTAGGATAATGCTGGAAATATTCTAATGATGTAATCAACTAAAATATCTAATCCCACATGAGTTATTCTAGGCATGATAAACCAGATATAAGAGAGGATCTTGTACATTTCATAAGATAGTGATATTGTATTTGAGTGGGGCTTACACATTGAGGATTTTCAAAGCACTTTCTCTCTCTCTTTATCACATTGATAATTCATGATTGATGAAATCATCAATTGAAACCTCCTAGGTCCCATGTAAAAAGTGAATCCATGCCCCCTCTTCCTTATTTCTTTTATTCTAGGAGGGGTAATGGAATATGGAGGCTTGATGAGAGTGGAATCCAATATGTTTGATTTGTGTATTTATCTACGAGGGATTCCTTATGTATCCTATATCACTTGAAAGATATGAAATCCACCATCAATATATGAAAATTTTATCTAGTGTCTTATATATAGGTATCCTCATTATCTAGGTAATCCAGGACAATGGTTCCCATATGGGTTCCTATTATAGAGGATGACAACTTGAAGGTTATTTTTATCAAAATAACCCCTGATAAAAGGTGATGTAAATGGTATATAATTATATATTTTAGGGGTACAATGGTTTTAGTAAATTTTCTGATGATTAAATTTATAATGAGAAATTTGGGTCTAGGAACTGTATATCATCAAATATAGGGAGTTAATCATGTTCTGGTGCATTATCAAAAGAGTATGTAATGATATGTGACCTTCTCCCAAGTAATTTTTTGGGGAAGTGATAGAGGATCCTCCAAAGTTATTCTTGGATGAAGTGATGAAGGCTTAACCCACATGATTCTATGGTTAATTAATGAAGGCCCTACCCTTATTATGCTAGGTTTAAGTGATGAAGGAATTAACAAAGTGATTCTTGGGTGATATGATGAAGGTTTCTCCTATGTGATGCTCGGCAGAATTAATGAAGGATTATCTAAATTGATTCATGGGTGAGGCGACAAAGACTTCTACGTAGTTATGGGGGGACCTCCATTAATGTCTTCAAAATAGGGGTTTGAAAGTGTTTTTTTATTATAGTTAATATTCCTTAGTGTTATTATATAAGGGATTAAGTGGGTTTTCATGATGGTTCTTGATGTTTTAAAACATTTGGGAACTCAAATACACCATCATTAGGTTAATTACTCTTTTTAGTGATTACATAAGATACATAGGGAAATTTTATGGTTATAGTGAGATAGTTGGGTGAAAATATATTTAGGATATATCTTCATATTAAAAAATGTGTAAATGGGGATCCCATGTTTCATTATTATAGGAAAAATAAAGACATTGGGAGAACCTATTATTCAATATTGGTGAGTCACACTAGTGTCACACTTATGTAAACCCAATGTGAGGTTCAATTTCAAACTGATATCACATGCAGGGTTAGCATGGGAAGGCATTAAAGTACTTTTCTTTGCCTCAAATATTTCACTAACAATTATTTGAGATGTTCATTCACAGGGAAATTCACCCTTTTATTGGAAATAGGGTTCAAACACACCTATTACTCAAAAATAAGATGGATAACACTAATGAATAGTTTTTTAAAGAATATAATGTTCCATATCCTATTTAAAAACCATCCAAATGGTCTTATTCCCCAATGTGATTTCCTTTCACTAATAAATTATTGCAACAAAACATTGAAAAAAACATCATCACCCCATTACTGATGATTTACATAACCCATGTCATACCAGTGTATCCCATTCCACAAAAATCAACACAATATATCAAACACAAGAAACAAAATCCCATATAAGTACCTCAATGGAGAATTTTAATTTAAACCATTGATCTAAAAACCAACACACGACACCCCATAAACCAAGATCAATCCAAATCCACACGTAACTACACCATAATGATCTATTATAACCCTTGATTAACCCCTAGATCAAGATTGGTTTTGATTATTTACAAATACATGACCCTACCCAGACCAAGATTTTATAGTAACAATAAACACATATATAACATTAAAAAATCATGGAATCTAGTAACTATTTCCAGTAGGGATACGCACATCGATAATCCTAATCGAATTAATATATAGCAAGAAGAAATTTAAAAACTATAGAAAAATAACTCAAAACAATATTAGATTAAATTCAACATATTATTGAAAAAAATACATACAATGATATTTGATGATCCTTACCCAAAAAAATCCCTTACAGTAGTCTATATGAGGACCAGATCTTAGATGGAAGATATATCCTTTGGAAGGTAAAACACTAGAGAGGGGATGGTGTATGAGAGTTTCTTATTGAGGGGAACCACTATTAAAATTTTAACCAAGAATTAATTATTTAATAAAAAATAAATAATTAATAACTATTTGAGGCCAATAAAATTGTAGTGGCCCATGTGGAACTTTGGTACCCCATGAGAGGTTCTCCAATACACCCAACATACTTCTACTAGAAGTGTCAATTCCTAATAAACCTAAAACCTCATAGAAAAATAACTTCATGAGACTGGGGATTATATAAATCCAAATTTACATACCCAAACACTCAATTACTCACATGAGTGTCCATCATAACTTTCATTCCTTTATGTTTTTTGACCTTTTAATATCGTATTACATTTTTTACAATCTCAAAAAAACTAATTTAATGTTTATTGGTTTCTTGAAAAAATATCATATCACATAATTAAAAATTTTTATATCTTCATATAATTTAGGTTCCTCATATATATTTTTTAATAATTATAATTGTAATTAATATTCTTTTTCTTTTTCTTTTATAAATATTTCACATCGATTTGTCTAATTAAGAAAATTAATTTCACATAGTAGGACATCACTATCATTAAAATGATTTATTAATGTAATTTTCGAAGTAGTTGTGAACGAAAATCCATTAATGTTTATAAAACTTTTAAAATCTCACATAAAATAATTTTCATGGCACATCAATATTATAATACTTTCATAAAATTTCATATCTAAAAGATACTAGGTATCCTTTAATATTATTATCTATTTACATTATTTTATAAGGATATAAATGATATTTTCAACAACATTCATATCCATAAAATAAAATTCCCCCAAATCATATTAAATATTAATAATTTTAATGATCCTTTTATACATCAAAACAAACTTTTCTTCTAGCACAAATTCACGAAATTGAAAATCTACTATAAGAAAAACCCTTCTAATTTCTATAAAATTTCATGTTCAAAAACGAATGACCAACAAATTATACCATATATTTTTTGTTGTCTCATAAAAATCATCTGGATATAGATATTTCTTGTCAAAGGAGACAATAGTGTAATCTAAACTTTATAATTTAGTTGAAATACATATTTAACAACTACAGTGAAGTAGAAAATAACCTTATCTATAATCTTGTATTCACTCTATAATTGCGCATAATTATCAGCTCTAATGTTGATAATTAATGAATTAATTCAATATAATAAATCTATATAAATTTTCCCTCAAATATTTATGGATGATTTTGATTAACCCCATCAAAATTTTCATCCGGAATATTGGATGTAATAATATTTTTTCATATTATAAATTATAACAAGAAAAATATGGAAACTTAATATAATATAAATTATTTCCAATATAGGAATCATTAGGAGAGGGGAACATTAATGATTTTAAACATCTATAGAATTAAAATATTCCTAAATTGAACTAGTTTATATAGAATTTTTATTTATCACTCTGAACTAAATTTATCACAAAACAAGATGAATAATAATAATGTAGAAGATAATAAAAAATTTAAAATAAAAAACTATAAATAAAATATATATTGGAAAGAAATTGAATATTTAATAAATAAAAAATATATAAGTTAAATAATTTTAATGGGGATCCATGTCACAATATTATTGATCCCTAAATCGTCATATTAAACCATGTTAAAGAGATTTAAATCCCTTGATTATAATTGATTTTATCCTAAATAAGTAGGCTAATTAGTTTATAAATAAATATAAAATAGGTTATAAGGAATCACATATTTAATTATAAAATCTGAAGTTGAAATATAATATACCAAAATATAATTTAGTCTACCTGATTTGTAGCACCATGTCCTTACCCTAGGACTTCTTTATTTAAAAATATTGATAAGTTGAAAAATAAATAAAAAATCACGTGGAATGATAATAAATCTCTCAAACGAATAAACCATTACTAGAACACTTAAAAAAAAGAAAAAAATGGAAATATAATATTAATAACTTAATAAAAAATATTTTGACCCAGATTTCAATTATATTTATATAAGATCAAGAATTAGTCTACATTTATTGACACCATTGTATATTTTAGTTGAAAATTTTAATGCCTTTATATAGTCATTATAGTCTTCCTTAAATTTGAATTTTATTATATAAATCATTGATATGTTCATGTATGAATATAATTTATAAGGTAAAATGTTTATAATTACAATGTATCACATGGTATTTTTCCTCAAAATATCATGAAACAAACAAAATGTTAAAATTATTTCAATAGATAACGCATTGTATTTAAAAATAAATAAATTCAGAAAATACATTTTAAAACATTACTAAACCTAAGAAATAACACATACATAATGTGAGGTATTTGATAATAATACCTATAATAGAGTAATCATCAATATGTTATTAGGAAATAACATATGAAACCAATGTACATGGTTTATAATTGAAAAAAATAATATATGTTATCATATCAATCCAAAAGAAATCAAAATACATAATTCATGTTATAAAAAATGTATAGAATGTAATTCGAGGTAAACAATGCATATTTTCCCACAAATGTAAACTAAAATTAATAAATATCAATAAATAAATTAAGAAACATTATTTATTAAATCCTTGATGAATGTTAATTGACCACCTCTACTGATTTACATTCCCTACATCACAACCTCCATGATCTCCTATAAAACTAATAGTTCATTAAATCCATAACTACTTTACCTCCCAAGTTCTTCTGAAAGGGTGATAATAAAATAATGTTGGTTATTATGAGTGTTGAAAAATTCCAAATCGCAATAAAAACATATATAATAATAAAAAAATATAAAATCATAAAATATATTCTTGAACTCAAACATCATTTTTCAAGAGGGTAATTTAGGCCATATGACTACTAATATACTTACACATCCATGTGATCATAGAATTAGTCAAAATATTATAATCCATCCACATTTTTAATTTATAAACTCATAAAAGATAATTAATTTCTAAATATCGATGATAAAAACAATATTCACACCAAACCAAGGTTCTCGAATCGATAACACCCATAGTCCATGAAGAGAACCATTAAATATGTAATGCATCATGAAAGGCTATCCGAAGATGATACAAAATGGAATATCATGTCCACAGTATAGAGAGTCATATAATATATATTACAACATTGTGAAAATGAATTTCTATTAGAAGAAAACATTTTATTCAAGATCATGAAATTTCAAGAATAGTACATGTAGTTCAATACCCAATCTCTTTTTATAAATCATTATAGAACCACATGATAATATGCTGTTAGAGGAATACCTGATATCTATGAATATCATGCCCTTATATATGGATACTGGAAATACAATCCTAATGTTAGGCAATCTATATTAAGATATCAATGAGACAAATAATTGTAACAATCTAACTAAAATGAAAATATTATTCCAATGGATTCACATATTAATCAATTAATATAATAATCTCTAAAGGGACAAGTTTTTATAATCATCCACACCTAAAATATTAATTTTTGGGAAATGTATATTTTTTATGTATATAACTAACAATAAAAAATTATATCTACAAGGTGTATCTCCCTAATTTACTAAGATGTTATAAATAATAATCCACTATTATTGTCATAAACATAATACCATATAGAATGAATTTCCAATAAAATTTTCACTATTTTTCAATATACTAATCAATAATACAACCCTTTATAAACACAATATTTTTTTTCCATATTACTTCTACAGACCTTATTCTTCCATGTAGTTTATTTTATATTTTTAAGGAAAAAATGGTTTAATGATAAGTTTTATGAAAATTCATGTTTTGGATGAGTGGTTAACACTTTCTATTTTTTTGTTAATATATCATTGAGCATGTGAATTTATATTATATAATTTTAGTGTGAATTAATCTATAAAATTTATTATAAAAATAATGCAAAAAATATGTTTAATAAATATATAATTTATTTAAATATATATAGAATAAAATTAATATATGTGTTTAAATATATATTTATATATATAAGGATTTTTTTTTAAATATTGATATTAATTTTAATAATAATGATATTATGTGATGATATTATTTTTGTTTTGTATTTTTCTTTATTGTTAATAATTTTTTATTATTTTTAAATTTATTGGTTAAATTTTTATGCTGTAAAAAATCTAAAAATATGTTTGCGTTATGTATGGTGTGTATTAAGGATATGTTTGGTGAGTGTGTTACTTAAGTGAGAATGTATAAGTGATATTTATAAAATGAGTCAGGTGTGTGTTATGTGTTCTGTTTAGGGTGTGCGTTCACTGGTGCAAAGCCCACATATACCAATAGTTATTTCCCAATGGTTTGAAAAAAACATTGGAATAAAGAGGCTATACTAACGGTTATGTGAAACCATTGGTATACATTAATATATGTTGATTTTACCAACGGCTTTAGTGGACCATTGGAAAAAACCGGTTCAATACACAATAATTCTTATGAACCATTTGGATAAACCTACCTAAAACACAACCCTCCTCCCATCCCGAATTCCCCTCGTGTCACACCCCCACTTCTCCATCGCAAAACTCTCCTCTCTATGCTGAACCCCCCCTCATCGCCACTCCCATCCCAACCCCCTCCCAACCACTCCTATCCTGACTCCCCCACACTGCCCCTCGTAGCTCGCCATGGATTCCCCTCCTCCCATTCGAACTCCCTCTCGCCGCTCACCAATAACCACTCATCGTCACTAACACATCCCCCTCCTCATCCTCCTCTAGTAGATCATCACCTCCGAGGTCGCACGTCCCCCTAGGTCGAGATTTCCCTCACCGGTTGCTAATCCCTACTAGGTAGAGCTTTCCCTCACCTAACACGAATCCCCCTAGTTCGAGAAGGTCGAGCATCCCCTCTGGTGGTTGGGCATCCTTCTTGGATCAAGGATCCCCTCTGTTCGAGCATCCCCATCTATGTTTCAGGTATTCTTTGTTAGTAAGCCCAAAATCTTCTTATGGTATTATTAATTGATACATTGTTTAGTTTGAGTTCCATAGATTTAATTTGTATCATTTCATATTCTTTCATTCATCTGTGATATATGATTGATTTTGGTTTTCTCAAAACATAAAAATAGTTATCATTATAGTGTTTATAGATATAAATCATTGGAAGTTCACATAGAAGATACAACGAGAACATTATTTCTTTACGATTTAGGTTATGATGTGTTTCTAGTTTCAGAAATAATATCATATTCAATGTGAAATCATTTCGAGATCATAATAATTTTAAGATTATTTTATGTGTAGAATTATTCATACGAATGATGCTTTGGGGATGTCATTGTGATGTTAATGGAGTGTTATAATTTTAAACAGAAAATTTTATCTAATGCATACTATTTTAATATGTACATGATGAATGTGAAGGGAAATTGGTTTGTGGATAAATGTGTTGTTCTTTTTGGATTCACATATAGTTTAATGGGTAACAATATTTTATTAAATTATAAAGCGTTATATAGATGCAAAGTTCCCTATAAATATTGAATTAACTCATAGGAAATGTGTTGATAATTTTTTATAGATGTGATTAACAAGAATGTATTTCAGTATTTTCTCTATGTTGATTTTTGAATGGAATGACTACACTATATGAAGGATTCATTTTGCAAAATTATTTTCCTTTAAAAAAAATATATGTGAAGTGTGTATTATGTGAGACTACATTTCGAGTGTTGTTTTATATCAACTTGTATTGTGATAAAGTTGGTTTATCAACTTTTAATTTATAACATTGATTGGGGCTTTTTTTTACTTAAGCACTTTTCTTTTTAGCTCAAAACTGTTTTATTTTCTTTTCATTTTCTTATTTTTCACATTTTAAACATGTTTATGTAGAGGGGGGTGGTGGTTTGTCCAGGGGGTGGGGGTGTCCAGGGGTGGGAGATAACTAGGGGGTTGGGTGGCCTGTCCAAGGGGTAGGGTATGTCCTTTGGGGGGTTGGGGGGGGGGGCTGTCCAGGTGGTTGGGAGGCTATCAAAGTGGGTTTGGGGTGTTTAGGTGGGTGGTTGGGGGTTTTTAGGTGGGGGGGGGGGGGGGTCCAGGTGGGTGGGGGTGTCCAGGTGGGTGGGGGTGTCCAGGTGGGTGGGGGGTGTCCAGGGGGTTGGGGGAGCTATCCAAGGGCTATCCAAGGGGGTTTGGGTGGGAGGGGTGGGGGCTGTCTATGGGGTGGTGTCCAGGGGTTGGGGGTGGGTGTTCAGGGGGGGTCAATGGGGGTGGGGGTGTCCAGGGGGTGGGGTGGTGTCCAGGGGGTGGGGGACAGTCTAGGGGGTTGTGGGGGGTTGTCCAATGGGGATCGGGGTGTCCAGGTTGGTGGGGGTGTCCATGTGGGTGGGGGCTGTCCATGGGGGGGGGGGTGTCCAAGGCTGGTGGGGGGTGCCCGGGTGGTGGGGTGGTGTCCAGGGGTCTGGTGGGGCTATCCAAGGGATTTGGGGGGGGGGGATCTAGGGGGTGGGGGCATCCCAGGGGGTGGTGGTGGGGTGTCCAAGGGGATTTGAGGTTGGTTTATTCTGCCCAATTTGTTTGACCCAATTTAATTTGGGGATTTTGGTGATTTATGTGCCCATGAGAAATCCATATTAGGTATGAATTAAAAGAATAAGATTAATTTCATGATCGAATAAAACCCAAATGAATGAAATTTTCCAGGATAATATAAAACAAATAAGACAAACTAAATCTAATGGATTTTTTCCAAACAAACTTATTTCGAGAAAAATCAAACTATATTGAAACGTGAGCCAAATTGATTATATACCACTAATAGGAAGAGTAATTGTTAATTAATAGGAATATACTATTTGATATTATTATTTTGAAACACGGATCTGGTTACCCCCTATTGTAGGAACAAGATTTGACCCATTGGGTGTTGTGGTTCTTATATGATGGGCAGTGATGTGTATAGTCACATGAGACATGTATGTTTTAGTTTAGTTTTTATTTTATTTTCTTTATCTCGTTGGCCACTTAGGTCTTTTACTACATTCTTTGGACAAAGAGTATTTATATTCTGTGAAGCGGTCAGAAGGGGATCAGATTGATTCAGCCCACTAGAGTTGATCCTAGGTTAGATTTTATTGTTAATATTTGTCTCACACCACATGTTTTGTGGATTTTGGTGATTTTGACTCCATATTATGGTTTCGGTAGGGTGTTTGATTGTTTCGTGTTGGTTTGGGTGGATTTGGTTCTCCTCATCCAATCGAGGTATGTATTTAATGTTGTTGGTTTGTTTCTCACTGGTTATTTAGCATCCTTTATGTGTTTTAAGGTTCCTAATAACCATTTTGTAGTGTGTTGATCCCTGATCGTTGGTTTCAAGTCACCAAGTCAAGGGAGACTCACCTGCATTTGTATAGGTCTGTAGGTATATGTATGTGAGTTCCCCGGTTACGTGTATAGTCTCCCATGATAGTGATTATGCCCATATGGGGCTAGGTGTGCCCATGGATATATATATATATATATATATGAATATGTAGGTGAGTGGAGACTGGTATTTTCATATAATCATATGTGCATGGATCCCCTTGCACATGCTCATGGTCATGCGAGTGTGTCAATAAGGTCTAGGTGTCCTTTAATGTGTGTGAAGGTGCGTAAACCTAGAGGGTGAGTAGCAGATTTTAGTTATAAATCTATAAGAGCTGAAGTGGATGGGTTGGTTCCACCTTGAGGTAGGGTCCCTCTCCTAGCCGCTTTAATTCAAGAATGATTTTAATTAAATTTAGCTTATTTCTTAATTATTCTTAATTATATTTAATTTCATATCTTTAATAAGTATTCTTTAATTTAATTATTTCATTTGATAAATAAAGTCATGTTTTTATAATAAAACCCCTCCAACGGAGGTGTGCTGTCTTCAAAAACTCACAGTGATCATTATGTTGATCTAGTTACTTAACTTATTGCATTTGATTTGTGCTGACTGAGTTTTAGAATAAATGTTAAATATAATTAATTGAATTGTATGATAAAGAAATTCCATGATTTTATAATAAAACCCCTCCAACGGAGGTGTGATGTCTCCGAAACCAAAGAATAGTGATGGTTATTTGTATCATGTTTATATTTGGTTTGAGTTTTCTATATGTCTCTTGTTGGTGTTTGTTTTGTGGCATCTTAGTTGTTATTTTCTTTGAATAATATAAATTGGCTTATCATACTCGTTTAGATCAAAGTACATTGCCCGAGTAGGCATATGTCTTGACCATGAAACTGTCCTTTTCATCCTTTGAATAATATAAATGAAATTTCCATGTTTAGGCAAAGTGAATGAATTTGTAAATGGTTTGTTTAGGGTGTATGATTCTTTTCCATTGTTTCGTTTACCTTTATACATTGCGTCATTATGCCGCTCACTAAAACCTTATGACGATCCCTTGTTTTGACATATTAAATTGTTTATTTGTTCTATCATGTCTGTTGTGACCTTATCTTATGGCAATATCCATTTTGAGTGTTTTCCTGGCCTCTTGGGAACCCCTTGGGGTGTTTACCCGAGCCTATATATCTAAAAACACTGATGGTGTCATTTTTTTAACACCTTTCAGGCTTATGGTTCTCCCTACCATAAGATTAATCTTAACACCGTTGGGGGTGTTTTCCTGGCCTCGATGCACATGAATTTTTTTACATATATGAATTCTTCCATAAGATTTGTGTTGCATCTTGAGATGTTAAAACATACTCATATTCTATTGTTCTCATGGTGACTGAAGTTTTATTATTAGAGTTCCAAGAAATACATATACCATTGATAAGTAATACACATGAATAATTTGACTCTGAATCAGTAGTTTCAACTTACTAGAACCACTTTTAAAAATAAAAAATAAAAAAAAATATATCTTTATCATACTACAATGCCAAATCAAGGGTCTATTTTCTATAATATAAGATCGATTTCTATAATGTGAAAGAAAACTATAGAAGATTTATTTTGAATCATGTATAAATAGTTATCAAAATATTGATATCTAGTATATACATTGGTAGGTAGAATAAAATTTCAATAATACTTAAAAAATCTATATGATCACTAGTCCTCCCTACTTCATGCCATGACCACTTGTTTCCATGTTCTATAAGAGTGGATTCCTATCATGATTTTTCCATTATTGGGATTCATTAATTGCATATGAAATTATATTACATGATTGATAAAAACAAGAATAAATGCTTCTCTACTAAAATATGATTAATTAAATTTCTCAACAGAGTTGATGAAACCATTTATGTATGGTTTTCTATTTTCTACATGTCATTGTCCTTCAGAGTTTGATATTTTTATGATCCCGATGATTTGATGAGTGTTTTAACCCTGGTACAGAAAATGATTCTACATTATCTTTTTTTTTTCTATGTGAGAACAATAAACAACACACACCTCATATAGTGTAGTTGGACCTTTCTACAACAATGGGTAATCTGATGGATGATCAGCTCTATGATAGTATTCCCTAAGTCTTGTGATCAATGTTGGGACTGACTAATCACAATTTCTACAAGTGGGGCGATGACTAGAATGTTGCCCTGCCTCCTCCTGCTCCCTTCAATCCTGGCCGGATGATTCTACCCTGTGGATGTCGCTGGACCGGGCCAACACGTAGCGGTCACACCGCGATCACACCTCGGTCATGCCGCAGTCAGGCCACTGTCATGTCATGGTCACGCTGTGGTCACCCCACGGCAATGCCGTGATTTTTCACTGCTCCAAGATGAGACCTTGTGGCTGTTCGCAGCCCTATCATAATTAGATGAATGATACCTAGATATAGTTTTAGATACATTACCCACCCATAGTTAATAGGGATGAAGGACCTCAGGAAAAAAATATATGGATTGAGTATCTAATGAAAGTATTTAGTTACTTGTAGACAACATTATAGATGAGGGTGAAGCTTTCTACATGTATTCTACAAGGACCATTTAAGTGATAGATGGACATCAAATTAAATTTTGGACAATAATAATTCTTGACAATACCTTTATAATGATATTTTTATTTGGAAAAGTGTCCTTCATAGTTTGATATTTTTATGATCTCGATGATCTGATGAGTTTTTTGACCTATGTAGAGAAAATTATTCTACATTATCTTTTTTTTGAGAACAGTAATAATAAAACACCACATATATTGTAGTTGGAGAATTCTACAATAATGGGGAATCTGTTGGATGATCAGCTTTGTGATAGTATTACATGAGTAATATGATCAATGTTATTATTGAATAATCCCAATTTCTTCCAGCGGGTTGATGGCACGAATGTTTCTCCGCATCCTCCTATCCCCTTTGCTCCTAGCCAGAAGATGCTGCCCTGTGGATGTCGTTGGACCGGTCCAACATGCCTCAGTCATGCCGTGGTCACACCACGGTAATGCCGTGATTTGGCCCTGCTCCAGGACGACACCCTACAGAGGTTTGTAGTCTTATCAGAATTCGATGTATGATACCTAAACAGAGTTTTAGATACATTACCCACCCATAGTTAATGGGGAGGGAGGCCCTCATGTAGAAAATCTCTGGATTGAGCCTCTTATAAAAATATTTAGTCACCTGTAGACAACATTGAAGATAAGGGTGAAGCTTGCAACTTGTATTTTACAAGGACCATCTAAGTGGTCGAGGGACATCATAGTAAATGATGGACAATAAGAATACTTGAGAATACTTTTATAATGATATTTTTATTTGAAAAATTTTCCGTTAGAGTTTTCTATTTTTATGATCCCGATGATCTGATGAGTGTTTTGACCCTTGTAGAGAAAATGATTCTACATTATCTTTTTTTTCTTTGTGAGAACAGTAAACAACACAAACCTCATATAGTGTAGTTGGAGATTTCTACAATAATGAGGAATATGATGGATGATCATATCTATTATTGATTTACATGAGTCTGGTGATCAATTTTGAGATTGACTAATCTAAGTTTCTACCGGCGGGGTGACGACCGGGATGTTTCCCTGCCTCCTCTGGATCCCTTCGCTCCAGGCCGGAAGATGCTCCCCACAGATGTCGCTGGGCCGGGCCAACATGCTGAGGTCATGCCGCAGTCACGCTGTGGTCACGATGTGGTCAAGACGCGGTCAGTCCATTGTAATGTCATGATTTGGCCCTGCTCCAGGATGACACCCCGCAGCGGTTCACAGTCCTGTTGGAATTTGATGTATGAAACCAAGATAGAGTTTTAGATACCTTACCCACCCATAGTTAATGGGGTGGGAGGACCTCAGGTCATAAATCTATATATTGAGTCTCTTGTGAAAATATTTATTCACCTATAGACAACATTGAAGATGGGGGTGAAGCTTGCTACTTGTATTCTAAAAGGTCCATCTAAGTGCTTGAGGGACATCATAGTAAATGTTGGACAACAAGAAGACATGAGAATACTTTTATAATGATATTTGTATTTGGAAAAGCTTCCTTCAGAGTTTTATATTTTTATGATCTAGATGATCTGATGAGTGTTTTAACCCTTTTAGATAAAATGCTTCTACAATTTCTTTTTTTTCTATGTGGGAACAGTAAACAACACACACCTCATAAAGTGTAGTTGGGGATTTCTACAACAATGAGGAATCTGATGGATGATCATATCATTGATAGTATTCCACGAGTCTTATGATCAATGTTGAGACTGACTAGTCACAATTTCTGCAAATGATGTGATGACCAAAATGTTTCCATGCCTCCTCCCGCTCCCTTCGCTCCTGGCCAGAAGATGCTGCCTCCTAGATATCGTTGGACCGGGCTAACACGCCATGGTCACGCCGCGGTCACACTACAGTCACGCTGCGGTCACACCGCTGTCACACCGTAGTCATACCAGAGTTACACTATGGTCACACCGCCGCCATGCCCCAGGCACCTGTAATATGGCCCACACCAGCCACCACACCAGCCCCCACCCCCAGTCACCTACAAAACACTCATTCCAGCCCTCTGCCACCTGCAAAACAGCACCAGCCACCAGTTACAACCCTAACCAGCCCCAGATTCCTACATCCCAACCTGAAGCATCCCTTACCACATGCCCAATAGCACCCATCCACCTTTAATCTAGCCCACACTAGCCCCCTTCTACCAATTCCACCCCACTCTAGCCCCCTTCCATCCCCCAACCGTCTGCCTTCCCACCCACACCAGCCACTCCAGCCTGTACCATCCACCGCAACAGCCCATAGCCGACTGCATTTCCGCCCGCACGAACCCCCTACCCCATACAAAAAAAAACCATACCACATGTTCCAAACCACACCATCCCCTTACCACCTGCATTACAACCCACACTAGCCACTCCATCCCAAACCATCCACAGACACCAACCACAGCAGCCAGAAACCCCAGCCCCTGCACACCACCAGCCCACACCCAGCTCCACAACAAACCGGCTCTCCATCCACTAGAAAAACCATTGCCACTACATAACACCAAGACAACTAGCCTGTAAAACCCCTACTCTAGCCCCCATCCAAACCACACCTCCAACATGGAAAAAATAACAGGCCACCCCTAGAGGCAGCCGAAGAAGGACCTTTCCAAAGAAAATTACTAAGGATGGATTCAATGGATTTATCCACTCTCTTGGGTAAAATGAATTGATAATAATAATAAGCTTGCATACTAAATATAACTGATTGAACAAGATACAACTGCCCAACATAGGAGAGAGAGAGTTATTAGTCCAAACATTAACTCTTCGAACAATTTTATCTTCCAAGAACATGCAATCGGAAGCTCTATGCTTGGAAGTGATGAAGGGAAATCCTAGATAACAAAGAGGATGAGACCCCTTACTAACCCCCATAACAGCCTCAATAGAATAAAAAACAATAGGAGTGATACCAGCCGCAAACATTAGGGACTTTGAAAGATTAACATTCAATCCATACAGGGAATAAAAAAGATCCAAAGCATGCTTCAAGACTAAAAATGAAACCAAATCACCATATGAAAAGGAGATAAGGTCATCTGAAAAACAAAGGTCAGAAATAAAGGTTTTACACATCTCCAATGACACTTGTAAGCATCTTAAGATGAAATAAGGGAGTCCAAAATGTGCGAGAAAAACTCCATGCAAATCACAAAAAGGAAAGGTGAAAGCGGATCCCCTTGCCTGAACACTCTTTTCCCCAAAAAGTAGCCATGTAAACTGCCATTAATGTTCATCGAGAACATTGGTTTAGAGATGTATCTTTTAACCCAAGATGAGAACCTAGATGGAAATCCAATAAGATCCAAAGCATCCCATAAGAAGTCCCACCGGACTGAATCCAAATCCTTGAATAAATGGATCGTGAAGGCACACCTAGGAACCCCCTAATCAAGATGGTAGTCCAACAATAATTCTTGTATCAATATTCTTAGGATGAATTGGTTTTTGTACTGAAGGTTGAGGATATTTTTATCCTTCTTTAGATTGATGAGTCTCTTAAGGTTATTTTTGTAACCATAATATTAGAGGGTCCGAGTTATAAGTGGTGGAAGTATATTATTCAGTCTAAGAAAGACAAAGTCAATTATTGGAAAATATTAAAGGAATTGTTCATTAAACATTATTTCATAATGAAGTGAAGTTATTTATGGCTATAGAATTTTCTAGGCTCCAGTAAAGAGATGAAATAGTGTTCGAGTATAGAAATAATTTTATCTAGTTGGTTCCATACTTTCTTATTCTAGACTTGGATGATTCCACAATGGCTTGGTGGTTTATGTAAAGTTTGTGATGACTTATCACTAGAAATTTCCTTCCTTTGTAATCCACTTCTATAGAGTGATTGTGTGATAATATATCAATATGGATGCAAGATTTGTAGAGTCAACTATACTATAGCACTTTTGACTTCCATCCAGTATCACTGTAGCACTTTTGAAAAGGTGGATGTCATTCACTGTAGTGATGTGGACTTCTTGTTTAGAATGGTGGATCATATTCTCTATATGTAGACCATTTTTAGGATAAGGTTTCTAACCTGAAAAACGCTGTAATTTGTGCTCCTAATTTTTAGTGAGAATTATGCCTCTCTGTGGACGTAGGGATTATTCCTGAACCACGTAAATTTGTGTGTTCTATGTTCTTTCTTAACCTTTTCATTTTCTTTCATTTCTCATTTCTGTAATTGTGAATTATGATGATTTTGCAATAGGTATTTCATGATTCTTTTATTCTTATTTCGTCTATTCATGGGTGTGGTGGATGAATATTTAATAATGGAAAAAGGAAGTGCTTTGTCAGACCCTATAAGTGGTGGTTTAAAAACAATTTTTTTCCCACTAGTTTCTTCTAGGATAAAATACATGGTTTTATATCAGTGCAAAAAAGTGGGACATATGAAACTTTTTTTAGGATCATCATAGGTATTTTTTGTCATACTACCAGATGGATTATAAAAAATGTGATAATATTGGGATACATGAATCAATTTAGACTACCAGATGGAGTCTTTGGGATACTAAATCTGTTGCGGTGATTCATATTTGTTTTTTTTATACTTGTTAATATCTTAACTATCCGGAATGAAATATTAGATATACTGGGAAAACAGGATGGCTGCTGTGTAGTGGATGGAAGCCTGGGGGTGCAGGGGAGGGGGAGGGTGAAGGTGGGGTGTTTAGGAGGGGTTGTTCAGGGTGGGAGTCCAAGGGTTGTCGCGGGGGGGGGGGGGGGGGGGTCTGCAGGGCAGGGGAGGGTGTAGGTGGGGTGTCAAAGGGATGTTCTGGGGGGGGGGGGGTGTCGTGGGGGGTCTCTAGGGTAGGGGTAGGGTACAGGTGGGGTTTCTAGGAGGGGTTGCCTAGTGGGTGTCCAAGGGCTTTCTGGGGGGGGGTGCTGGGGGTCTGTAGGGCAGGGGGTGTAGGTGGAGTGTCTTGGAGGGGGCTATCCAAGGGTTGTCTGGGGGGGGGGGGTCTTCAGGACAGGGTGCATGTGGGGTGTCTAGGAGGGGCTATACATCGGGGTGTCCAAGGGCTGTTCGGGGGGGGGGGGGTATCGGGGGGTCTACAAGGCATGGGGAGGGTGCAGGTTGGGTGTCTTGGAGGGGTTGTCTAGGGGAGTCCAAGGGCTATTCAGGGGGGGGTGGGTTGGGGGGGTTTGTAGGGAAGGGGGTAGGGTGCAGGTGGGGTGTCTAGGGGGGTTCTCAAGGGGGGTTGTCTGGGGGGGGGTCTGTAGGAAGAGGAGAGGGTGCAGGTGGTGTGTCTGGGAGGGGGTGTCTAGGGTCTATCAAGGGGGGTGTCTAGGAGGGGTGTCCTAGGGGGTGTCTAGGTGGGAGGGGGTGTCTAGTCGGGTGCAAGGGGGGCTGTCTAGGGGGGTGCAAGGGGGCTGTCCCGGGGGGCATGGTGGTGAAAGGGGTGTCCATGTGGGGTGTCTTAGAGGGGTGTATAGGAGGAGGGGGTGTCAAGGGGGTGTCTAGGGGGGGGGGGAGTGTCTAGTGGGGGTGTAAGGGGGCTGTCTAGGGGGGTGAAAGGGGTCTGTCTAGGGGGCATGGGGATGTAAGGGGTGTTAAAGGGGGTGCACTAGGGCTATATAGGGGGGGGGGGTGAAAGGGTCTTTCTTGGGGGCATGAGGGTGTAGGGGGTGCAAGGGGGTTGCCTAGGGGGCATGGGGGGTGTTTGGGGGGGGGGGGTTGGGGGTGTTTTTTTAAATTATGTACATTATATTGTATGCATGAGTGTTTTTTAAAATTCTTTTTTTAGGTGTTGTATTCATCATTGTAAACTGTATTTATGAGTGTTCTTTTTGTATTAATCATTATTTTGCAGGTTTTTTACTACAATTCCAGAGTGGAGACAACTACATGCTTTTTGGTGGAATTGCAATACTATAATTTCATAGGAGGGGAGGCTTTTGTATACTAGTTCTGGCTGGCTGGAAGAGGGGTTAGTAGGAAGACGTGCCCACAGTTTATTATGGAGATGACTAAATACCAACGGTTCATAGAACCATTGGTATACAGATCAAGTATTCTATAAATTTTTTAAAACTATTGGTATACCTATATCCCAATGGTTTGTTAAACCCATACAGCCCAGATTATGTCAACATTTCACTTTGAACCATTGCAATTGGTGTATACCAATGGTTAAAAACCGTTGGTGTAGTTGTATAAACCCACAGTTATTAATCGTTGGTATAGAAATTTCTCAATGGTTAATACTAAACCATTGGTATTTTGGAAATCATGATGACCTATCCTAATGGTTCAGCTTGAACCATTGGGACATTGTTATCCCCATACCTCACAGCCCAACGATTTAGTGTACTAATGGGAATGAAATTACCAACGGTTATGTGGCCTTTACCAACTGTTTTGAAACCATTTGTATAATCTTAATATACAGTAGTGACCCCTACCCCCTGGACATCTTGGCCTCCCACGTGGATAGCCCGCCCACTCCTGGACACCTCGTACCACCTGGACAGCCCAACCACCCCCGTGGACAGACCAACCCCCCTAGACAGCCCGAACACCCCCGTGGACAGCCCCCACCCCCTGGACACCCCTCCCCCCATGGACAGCCCCCACACCCATGGATAGCCCACCCAACCCTAGACACCCGTACCCCCATGGACAGCCCACCCACCCCCTAGACAGACTAACCACCCATGTGGATAGCTCACCCACCCCCTAGACACCCCTCCCCTGGATATCCCCCACCCTTGTGGATAGCCTACCCACCCCCTGGACTGACCCCACCTTGGAAAATGTCCCCTCACCCAACCTCCTTGACGACAACACCCCCAACCCCATGGACATCCCCTACCCCTTGGACATCCCTTACCCACTTGGACAGCACCCCCCAACCCCCTAGACTGCCCCTAACCCCCTTGAAATTAATAGCTTATTTACCTCCTCAACACAATATCATGAAAAAATCATTAATGAAAAATACAACCCAATCCATAAGAACATCAATGTCACCCTTTTTATTTGTTTTACACTACAACAAACAAATATTACACCAATATGTTTGTATCTTTTTCAACATTATGGATATTAAATAAAAATGATATCTTGGGATCTTGTCATTTCATTTAACTTCTCTTAAAGATACCATATTGTCCCTATTTTACTAAAAATTACATCATGCATCACCTTTCGTGAGAATTAAAGTTTCACAGAAAACTTACCTCATAGACTTTGCTTAATCTACTTTATATGAATATGAGAGAACATAGAAATAACATAGAAATAACCAAGACATAAAGGATATACATTAATAAACTAAACATGTGATACCATTTTGGAATAAATTCAAATTAGGGGTTGTACAACATATCCCTCATAAAGATATATTCTCCAGGTCAAATCAACACACAGATTATAAAATTACAGTATAGTACATAAAATGATATTTTATGGGTTTAAATGGGGTAGATCAATATAAACCTCAAGTTCATTTATAGACCAGTGGTATATAATGATAGGTATTATGTATTCTGAACTATGTATTATTCTGAAGGTAAATGCATAGGGTAGGGAAGCTTCTTGATTATAGAAAAATACAGGCATAGGGAAGAATCTTGCATCTGGAAAAATTTCAGGCTCTATACCAATGGATTCCAAAACCCTTGGTATAGAATTAACAAACCCACTCTTTACCAAAGGTTTACAACCATTGGTAAATGTGTCAGTTCAATCTTTACAACGGTTACAGAACCCAATGGTAAAGGCATGTTATTCTCATATTTACTAACGGTTTTCATAAACCATTGGTAAAGATGTAATGCAACAGTTTCTAAACCATTGGGAAAGATAATATGATTTCTAGTAGATTTTTCCAACAGTTATTTTATAACACGTTGGGAAAAGACTATCCCAACAGATTGATTACCAAAGATTGTATAAACCATTGGTATAATTTTTCCCAATGGTTACATAAGATTTACTAATGGTTTAAAACCATTGGTATATACTAAATTCCCAGTAGTGGTTTTTGTGTAAGTTGAAAATGTGTGTGTGTGTGTGTGTTTATTGTGGCAATATATGGAAAACGGGGATTGTATTGACCAACATGTGGAGAAAAAAGGGAATGATATCCATTCATATTTATTGAGTGGAGAGTAAATAATCATTTATTTAAATAGATAATAAAAATATTAATAATAAATATGGGTAAAAAATAGTGTTTCTAGTTGTGTCAGTTAGTTTTTAGGAATAACATCCCCAGTTAGATTTTCATCTCTCTCTATCAATTTAATTGATCATATATATATTGTAACACCTCTAATAATCATACTATTGAAAAAAATCAATGTCTTTAAGAACATAATGTTATGTAGAAGGTAATCCCCTTGATATCTTTTGAATGAAATTATGTTTTCTTTTTTGTTTCACCATAATTTTGTAATTTCAAATTTAACTATTTTACAAAACACTAGATAAATAATTTAATGTATTAGAAAATGTATTAAATTAGTATTCATTTGGGAATGAGGAAGTTAATTTAGATAATTAATTTTATTTTTTATAATATAATTATTATGATTTGACCCATCAGTTTAATAGTGGAAACTAATTTAATTTAGAAGAAAATAAGTGATATATGTTTTTAGATAAAGAATAAATATGATAAAAATATTTCTTATTGATACTAAGATATTTTTATCTAACTACTATATTTATTATAGTCATAAATGATTAAAAAGTATTATAATAGATGTTTTATTTATTATATTATATATATATATATATATGTTATAACACTAACGTGAAATAGGTATATAGGTGAAATTAATTGATTTTCATGTAATCACTTTTATTATAGTTTTACATGGTTTTAATTTAATTAATAAAAAAATATTTTATTTGAGATAACATTGTATTGAAATTTTTATAATTTTACAGGTTTCTAAATTTTATAATGTAATAAACAAGTTTTATAATTTTAAAAATGTAGATTTAAAGTGGATATCAAAATATTGGGAATGTTTGGATTTACTCAAATTATTGTAAACTTCTCCATTTAACCAATTGAATTTATTAATTAGAATATAATACATGAATCAAAGAAATATTATAAATTTAAAAGTATAAATTGAATGAGTTTGATTTTAAATGGTGTGAGGTGAATTTTATGTGTTAGATAAACATTAATGTAATAAATTTCATGTTATGTAATTACTAAATTTATATAGGTAAATTAATTATATTTCAATGGTTATACTATTGGTTTGTGAATTTATTAATGTTTCAGTTAGAGATGTTAGAATGCATCTTATTAAGGTTGATTTAGAATGAGTTATCGTATAGAAAAATATAACATGTGTTTATATGTGTGTTAAATTACACATTAATGTGTTATTTTAGTATTTTATTAAAATAAATTATTAATTTTTATTATAAATGGAAGGTATATAATGTTATATCATTACATTCACTGAATGTAAAATATTATATCTATGTTTTTCCAAAATAATAATTTTTTTTATCAAATTTAGCTTCTTTTATAACCTCAATGCATGAGTTATAAAATTATTTCACATGATCATTGAATATTTCTTTTTTATATCATATAAAAAGGAAACATCATAAAATTTAAAAGTGACCACATCTCCTAAATTAATATTCTCTTGAATTATAATTAGGATTTAAAATATTAAATATTTTGTAGGATTTTATGGTGATTTTAAAAATGTTTAAAAAAGGGAACAAAAATTGTTTTTATAGAATAAAATATATTTTTTTAGTTAAAAAATAGTTTGTTTGTGTAAAATACATTATTTAAATTTATTTAGTGCTTAAATGTATTTCACATTATTTTTTAATTGAAATTATAAAGTTCTATGGTTTTTCTTTAGGGTATAATGATATTTTTAAATTAATATAAAATTGATATTTTTTTAATTTTTGATCTTGTGAATCACCAGTTTTATTTTTGAAAAGTTTTGTTTGATTTATGAATACTCTATATATTTAGTAGATACTATAAATGATAGCGTGACATGTGATAATTTATAAATTATTATTAAGTAAAGATATAAATATAGATTTGAAGAATAATTAATACATACATTTAATAGAATAATTATTGAGATAATGTATTTTGATGTGGAATGAATAAAAGTTTTTTAATTAGTTTTTGATTATTTTAATTATAATATTTGATTAATTTATGAATATATGAGAATTGGTATTAGGAATTAGGATTTTTGATATACATGAATAATAATAAAAATTCTATCTTTCGTTATGTAGTTATATGAGGTGATGGTATAGTGAAAATATAATCATATATCTATTGAGAATGGAGATAGATGGACTAAATATTTTTTGGTCTTAGTTACAATGTTTTTTCAATTTTATTATGTTGTTATATATTATTTAATTAAATGATGGATGATATAACATTCTACGTTTTTATAATCAACCACCAAAGTCATATAACTTGACCGATACTCCTGTGGGAAATAGATTTTAAGTGTACCACCAATACCCAAGTTGATAATGGAATGTATTACAAACTAATACCCTTCACTACTCCCTATTTAAAACATTATTATAGTTATTGTGAAGAAGTGGTATTGGTGTAATATATATTTGGAAATAGATTTTGTATACAAACATGGATTGTAATGTAGATATGGATTTTTAAGTGTATTTATATTATCATGTAGATATTAATGTGTCTTGATTAAAATATATATAAATATTACAAAGTTTTTTATTCATATTCAATATATCTCACAATAATATACACTCATAAACCATAGTGGTTTATTTTCATTAAAGAATTGATATATAACCAACTTATTTATGAACATTCTTTTATATTTCCCATAATTTTTTTTACAAATGGTACCCCTCTAAAATTGTAAAAATTAATAACCATCTTCATTACCTGGTGAAATAGAAACATTAGAGGGGGTGATCTCAAATTCTTAGTAAGGATAAAATAAGAGAAAACATTCGAAGATCATAAGTGAGTATGAGATGATCATAGGGGTATGAGAAAATAAAGATCATACCAAAATATATAAATCTAAAACCACAATTATTAGTATAAAAAATTGATATAATAGATTTCATGAATCATAATAATGTGGAATATTACAAAATCAAGAGATGAAAGAGTAGAACCTACAAATAAGAATATTTCATGTATGAAATCTTGGGATGGGGATAACCACTAATGTTCCCTCATAGGATTAATAAGCCTAAATTTTTCTCCAATGATATTATAAGATATATAAAATTACCCAATTCATTGGTGGACTATAAAATACTCACCTATCAAATAATTTCAAGCTAATCATATACATTTTATGAAAATGAGAATGCATGAATCATTCCATTAATGATTAATTAGACCATGGAATGTAAGTGGGTTTCATGATGATTTACTTGAAATAAAATCATAATAAATTAAGATAAATATTTTTGATTCTATAATTTTTTCATATCTCCATGGAATAATAATTATCATTAATATATCATGTCATATATGAAAATTAGTGTTATATATGCATTATAAATAAACATTGGAATGAAAATAAATCTTAATTTTCTTTTGTTACTTCTGAAAAAATAAATAATAGAAAAAGAAAAATATGAATAGGATTATTTATAAAAACCATTGAATAATTGAAAGTAATATTCATATATAATAATAACAACTACCTAGGAAAGTATGGTTAGGAGGTAAATGTCAAAAAAATTCTTTTTCACCATTTTAATGAATGTAATGATAACTCAAACTAGTAATGTAGAAAATATTACCTCTTATAAATATGTAATAAAATCCATAGATATATTAAATAAGCAGGAATAATCATTTAAAAATAATTATTAAATTTATTGAAACTATATAATGAATGTGAATATAGAAGAGAAAGATTCCTAACCAGAAAAAAAAGAAAATATTCCACTTATGTTATAGGTTTTATTTTTTTTCCATGTTGAAACAAAAGGGAAAATAAATTATAATAGGAAATTTGAAGACCAATAATAACTATATTTGAATATAATTTGGGATGGTTCAAGAGAAATTTCATACAGTTTCCCCAATAGAAATTAAAACATAAAAAATATTGAAAAAATAATAGATTACAAGATAAACCCTTAAAACATTAGTAACATTTGAATGAAATATATTTAGAATAAATAACATGAAATTGGACATTAAAAACAATAAATATAATTATATTCATTATATATTATGTCAAAGGGTAGTTATATTAACATTATAATATAAAAGAGGTTCATAATACCAAAACATGCCTCAAAAAAGGAAAATTGAGATGAAAAATATTTACCTCAATATTATGCATAGTTAAACATGATATAAAATAATTTTTTATAAATTTAAATTTATTATAAATTAATATTATAACTACATATAAATTTAACTTTTTATTTACTTTTCATTTAAATTTTTATTTTATCCTTTGATTAATAATTCATTGATAAAGTAAATATTTGGGTGTTATCTATTATATTTTCCATGCATGATTTGGAATGATGATTTTAATTCTAGTTAAATTTTCATGGTCTTAAAATCATAATCACATCATAAATTTGATACATATTAGTATATATTCTTTTATAACTATCCATGTAAGGTGGTGTTGGAAAATAAAACACATCAATTCATGGAGGCGGTAGTCAGCACACACACATGAGTGACAATTTAATTTACCAATAGATAGGGTAGAATTAAATTAGCTAATACTATTTCATTAATAAATATAAATTATTTCATCAATATCATATAAATTCACGAAATCGTTAATTATATTTATCAAGGAGAGGGTTTTATGAAAAATTAAAAACATCTCTTTGTGGAGTTGGTGGTTTTGATGTAAAAATAAGTGATGTTATTAGTTTAAATTTGATGGAAAGTGTGTACATTAGGATTATAACCTAAAAATAATAAAACTAAGGTATAATTATTATTTAATTCAAAAAATTTAGGAGGGTATAATATATTTGGACTATGTGGAAGAAAAAATAAACTGAAAATTATTAATTTTACATGACTACATCTTCCTTGGGTATTATCCTTTGTATCTCTCTATAATAATTATTGGGTTAGTTTTATGGTGACCAAAAAAATTTATAGGACATGCGGAGTAGAGTTTTTTTGTTATTTTGGTAGATTTGTTTCACGTTAAGGTGCTCAATGTGTTTATATAACTAAAGAGTGGAGGTTAAAATTTATAAGTGAGAGGAGTGTCATTTTTTTATAAATTAATAAGATTTAAATAAAATATATGTAATTCTAAATAGAATATGGAACCAAATTAATAATCGTTAAAATAGTGGATAATATTAGTTTTAAATACACATATAATATTAAATTTACACATGTTTTACTAATGTTTGTGTCCTTATCTTACTCTTTAACAATTTACCACATCTGACCTTTACCATGGTGTCTATGTTTTATTTAGGTAACTTATTTTTACAACCAAAAATAAAAATTAATTTATAAAACATTTTTTAAATGATTATTAAAAATATTTAAACCATTTTATCATATTTAATTTCTATAATTGGTATATATTAATATTAATATTCATGTACAAAACACAAAAACAGTTATTTTTAGAAAAAAATTGATCTTGGAGAATAAAAATGATTTTATTCTCTTTCCTTTCCATGTAAAAACCATTAAAATAAAAATAATTTAATTTATTGAATATATTATAAAAAAATTTCATTAAAATAATTTATAAATAGATATTAATGCAATTTATTAAGGTAAAAATGCATCCTATACAAAAAATGTTTTTCAAAAAAAAAACTCTTTCCATTAAATGATTTTATATTTATATATAAAATTTGATAATAAATATTTGAAATATTATTTCTTTTATATATGCATAAAAAATAGTATTCCATATGTTTAATATGAACATTAAGATAAATTATAAGATAAATTATATTTAAATAAAACATTTAAAAATCAAACAATGTCTCTTAACAAAGATTTTTTTATCCAAAAATTATTATTCTAGAATATCATTTAATTAAAAAATCATTCCATGGATTTCATTAAGTTATTTTATTATATTATAAAAATAAATTTTTATATCATTTATCAAGATTATTGAATTTAAAAAAAATGTATAATTTATTAAAACTATTTGAAACTGTATCTAAATAATCCCTTGTATTTTTCATAGCTAAATTAGAACGCTTTTATTTTATAAATTCTTTTTTTTTAATTTTCATAATTTATTTCATTATTCATTTATGTTATGTGTTTCATGAATAAAAATCTATCTAATTCATTTAATTTATCTAAAGGGTAAATCAATTCTATAATAAAAGGGTGTTATGATTCTAGAAATATAAGTGGTATGGTGTGTTATTTATAAAATAGAAGTAGTGGGAGTTATAGATTGTATATTATTTGGGTATAAAGTATTCTAGATCAATTTGGTGGGGGGGGGGGTGGTGTATTACCTCATTTTTAAAAACTAATTTTTATGTTATGTTTATACTATATATGGAATAATGGATTATTATTATGGTGATAAGGGTTAAATACCTTACAAGGTATGGGATCACAAATAATTTTCATTATTTACTAAAATGCGCTTTAATATTCTTCTTCAGTACTAGAAAGAGTGTTTTCATAGAGGAACCCACTATGTATTCTTGTATGGTCCCAAAATTCAATATAATTTTTATTATATATTTTTAGGATGGTGTTGAAGATCAAGAGTGGACTTACAAGATTGTGGAAATAGAGAATACTGTTAATATTATTTGTATATCCATTGAATTATTTTTGATATTATTCGTATATTGATTATGACCTTGTAATTATTTGGGTAATTATTTACGATATTAAATTACATTCATTATATGTATATAGATTTCATTTTTCTTTTATAGGTGTTTTTAGTAGTTTTATTATTTTTTCCCATGATAAAAAAGTGTAATTACTCAAGTACCAAACTACATATACACTATGTTATATTCATAAACATGTATCTAATTAGAGGTAGAATTCTAGGGACAATTTTTTTTAATTCTAACATATTATTTTCTCAAGAAGAATCAAGTCATGAAAAACTGATATAAAAGATAGACTTTTCTTTTGATTTATTTTAAGGTATAAAAAAGTGAGTAATACTTTAGTTTGGTAGGTAAATGATACTAGTTTATCATAGAATGTGATGTATTGTAATGAAATGAACCAATTCATGTCATTGAAGCTAGAGAAAAGACTATGCTCTAGTGAGGGTCGAACTAGTGTAGGTTTAATGTTTTCAATTCATATCTTGAATTCATGGTTATATATTTGTTTTAAATTATGAATGGGATATTTTTGAGCTTTTATCTCAAGTGAAGGTTTACTAGAGTGAAATATGTGGGATCAAAGGAAGGATAAGTGGAGATCAATGGCTTTATAGGGCCATCAGGTTCCCGGTCAAGATTCACTAGCTACTAAAATGTGATCAAATGGTAATGATAATCATTTTGGGTTCACTGGGTAGTTTATGACCTATAATAGAAACTCAAATGAGGACCATATACTTGATTTGGGTGAATTGAGTACATAGTAGAATCTAGATTCCGTGATAAGAAGTTAGAGGAAAAAATGATCATTTTAATCACTTATTTGAATATACCATGCAAGGGGGGTTCTTCCTTAGTTGATCAATATAATGGGGAGGTACATCCCTTCCCTTTAGTTTCTATATTATCCTTGATGTTGGGTTGATCAAGAAGCATTTCTTCAGTGGTTTAAGGTATGTTCCACTCCAATATCCCTCTATTTATCTGTATAGAATTGGTTTTATAGATCCATTTTTTTTGAGATTTTGTTTTTCTCAAATATTCCACTAGAGAATGGTGAAATAATCCAATACCATGGGGGATTTATATTCCAATGTTATGGGGAGGATCCTTAGGAATGAACATGAATGGTTGAATGTGGTTTATCTTGAGGTAAGTCATTACCCAAGATATTTTATATTTTTTCACAAAATGAGGATTTAATTGGTTGATGAATTAATTTTGATTGTTCTGAGTTTGGTATTCAGTGGAGTATGTGATATTTTGAGAGTAGATCACACTATTATCCCGAGTTTATTTCTCGGATACTTCACTGTGTGATTTTTTTCTTGATTATTACTTTATTAAAAATGTTTAATTAATTAGGTAAATTAACTATTAGTTATTTATAGTTGGTTTTGATCCACTTGGATATGTTAAAGGATCTAGGATGATGATGTTTCATGGAAATTACTAGGTTAGTGATGGTGTGAGTAATATTTAAGGTTAAATCTATTCTTGATGTAGGTGGTGCCTAATTGTAAATCCCGAAACGAAATCATTGGGACTCATTTGGGATGCCACATGACCTCATGCATTCTTCCCTATAAGGAATTTTTTTTGACAAGTAGTGAGGGCCCATAGAACATTAGGGAGATACTATTCAATTTTTATCTTGTAAATATTAGCATATAATATGGAGGTGATCATAATAAAATCAAAAAATAAAGGAAAAATCACCAAAGCATCAACATACTAATAATTTACCAACCCATAAAGTAATAGTAAGGAATTCAAGCTACAAAACCTAAAATAAAGAAAGTATCCCAACAATACATGCATCAATGTATGAGAAAAAGCTACTAAACACCAAAAATAGTATACATCCATCCCAAAGTACATCTTGCAATGCTTGCATCCTCCTTCTATACTTCTCAACACCCCACCATAGGTCTCTTACCCTTCACTAGATCCTTATTCATGGAATTGAAATTTCAATGAAAATCCAAAGTAGGGTGTGATTTTTAGACCTAGTAGTATACCCCTAATGTTCATTTATATAAGTGAATAATATATTATAGGGTATTCCATAAAAATAAAAAAGCATATATAAATAGCACATATACTGCACAATAATGAAATATGTGTTTGGTACATAGAGACTAGTTATACCTTCTCCACCACCATATTGGAAGGAAAATGAAACAACCATGTTTGACACACCCACCATTGAAGGGATATCCCAAAAAAACATTTGAAAGATCCAATGGGAAGGGATAGCCCAGGTACATACTAATCAATATTTGACACATCACTCTAATTTTGGAAGTCCATATGGCTCAACCTTTTTTCTCCATAATCTAATATGGAAGAAACATCACATGAAATACATATATACGAGATGATAGGTCAAACATCATGTCATATATAGAAATATCCATGACTATAACAAAATTATTTGTGATAAAACCTCAAACATACATTTTATGAGGCTACTCACGTAGACTCACCTCATGTGATCAATTTCAAACATTGGTCTCATGAGGGGTACACACACATGTCAATCACTCATCCATGGAAGCATTAGAAATATTCTCTAATGATAATAACCACCAAAAATATAAAAAAAATTATTCGATGACCAGGTTAAATGTACAAACACAATTTCACAATCAAATCCTTGAAACATTCATGATCCACCATGATTATAATTATAGGATTATGGTTGAGTAGAAACCACAACCAAAATTAAGGATAATATCAAACATACCAAGAAATATTTTTTCCAAAAATGGTCATGGTACAAATGATATTTAGATTCCAATTCCATGAATCGAGGTTCTAAATTTATAAAGGATTAACAATTACATAGTTAGACCTTGTCAAAACACATATATATGACCAAGAAATATGGATTAGAATTTTTTAAGATAATGTAAAAGATGAGAGGATTGATATAGATTAAGATGCAAATCATTTGATTATAATCATGAGATTGAACCATTGTAAAGGCATATAAGAGTTTAAAAAAATAGGAAAAGATCACCATAAATACCTGGACTATTGATTTTATACGGTTTGAGAGTCATTGAAGGCCTGATAGAAATAGTGAAGTTTAGAAGGGGGTGGGTTTTGAAAAAAAAATTATATAATACTCAGTGTGCTCACTAGACTACGAATGATGGAATCAGTCAGCCAATGGCCACTAGGATGAATAGGTTATTTCATAGAGCCCCACTGACTGAATAAAGAATATATAGTGAAATTTTAGATCATGAAGACTCCATGGGCTAGCAGATAGAAATGATTTTTCTTGAAGAATATTCATCATGTGAAATCTACAAGCTCCATACCATTTTCATCTTGTTGAAAAAATCTACCTACCGAAAATCATTTAAAATAATTTTAAAAATATAAAAAATATAAGAAATGATATTCCCCAAATATAGGTGTACCAATTATCGCACTGTTATGACTTATCATCCTTAAGAAGTATCCCTATAGGTTTCCTTGAACAACTCAGACCACTAAACCTGAGTGTTTTTCTCCCACTCCTATTTCTCTTCCTGAAAAATCTTTTTCTACCACTGAGCCTAAATAACATTAAAAATCTTCCCACATTTCACCTTCATGCATATATCCACACTATGAAAGGGAATCACCACAAAATATTCATCATATTTCTACCCAAAAACCTCTCAATTGGTCACATAAGTAGGATCAGACATGTACTTCTTAAGCAAAGAAATGTGAAATAAATTATGAATTCGTCTATACTAAGGTGTAATATCCACTTGATATTACACCATTAAAATGTGTTTTAAAATTTATAATCAAACAACATACTACATTAACAACTTCTATTGCTTTCTTAAATTCATTTTCCCCAACCTTGGGAACACCCACAAAAAATCCTATTTCCTATAGAGAACTATAAGATCAATTTCCTCTTATTATCATATGATAGTTGACTACTATAATCTATATATATCTACTTCCAAATAAATTAAATCCACTCTATGGTACCTTAAACCGTACTAGTCCCAAAAATATAAGATCCATCTATGTTATTCTTATATAATGGTGAACGATTGTGATATCCATAGAGAGACTCAAATGGATCCATATAAATAAAACAATGAAAACTATTTTTAGAGGAGAATAAAATCAGATCCATGTGATTATCCCATGATCCTCCAAAAAATATAACATAGTCTTGAAGCATATCCTCTAATATATGGGTCATTTTCTTGGACTTCCCATTAGTTTGAAGATGAAAAGTCATACAGATTTACAACTGAGTCCCTATATTCTTTCTAAAATCTATGTTAAAAACATGGTGTGAACTAGGAATACCTACTAGATGCCATTATCTATGGAACTCCGTGTTTCTACATGATTTTCCAAACATATTCCTTCATTATCCCATCCACTAATTTAGTCTTCAATATTTGAATGAAGTGATCCACCTTGGTCAGTCGATCCACTACAACACATATAGCCTCTCTACCTCTCTATGTCCTTGGAAACCCTATAATGAATCATGTAGTCACTTCATACATATACCACATGGGAACTACAAGTGTCTTAAGAAATCATTTGGGATACTAATGCTCTAACATGATTATATGATAAATAATTCCATGAGAGACAAATCTTGTAATGTCTCTTTTCATGTCAAGCCACCAAAATTTTCATCTAGAATCATGTTAAATTTTGGTTGATCCTAGGTGCACTATCCACATCATATAATGGGAATAATTTATCAAATCCTCTCCCATGGAAGAATGAAACATTACCCTACCATGAACTAGAAGCACACAATATCATTACATATCCCATTCTAGAAAGGAACTGTTGTTCTCCAACCTCTCATGCATCATGATATAATTTGGATCAAGCTCTTAATTGTACTTCACTACTTCCACCAATGAGGATATGATTATTAAGTGTTCATAAAACACTTCCCATATATCCTCATCTATTCCAATATGTTAGTCTACATTCAAGGCCATAATCTTCAAACCTTCTTTTAGTTCACTCTCTCAAACATCCTATGTCTTCCGACAAAGAGAATTATAACTAAATAACCTTACCAATGATCATAATCCATATCATCTTCGATCATCTTCATGTATTCTACCACACACCTGTGATGAATATTTTTGTCATGATGGGGAAAATTATACCTAGAATCTCATTGTCTATGAAAACAAAATATCTCTCTTTGAAGATGTAGTGGAGCAATCATTTCAACGAATAAACCATAGTGATCATATATAAGTCATGAGTAGGCTAGTTCCTCTCAAGTGATCATAATTTATCATACTCCTAATCCACTACCATATCACAGTACATTAGAATAGCTCCCAATCCAATGTCAGATGTGTTACAATACACTATATTCATATCATTGAGTTCTAGTAGAATCAGGATCAAGGATAAATTCATCAACTCATTTATCCCTAATATGTCCTTTTTCATAATATTATTCCCATTAAAACATGTTCCACTACATTTTATGTTTTTTATGAGAACTTGAAGGTAAGAAAAGGTAGGAATGAGCCTCATGTAATGACCTACCAACTCGAGGAAGCTTTGAATCTCAAAAACATTAGTCAACTTTTCTCAAGATATGATTACATCATTATTATCTCAATAAAATTGTATTATTTATAATGAAACAATGATACCATAAAATCATACGCCTTATATCCAAAAGTGGCATTTCAAAAACATGGGGTAAAGATGATGTTCTCAATTAATACTCAATACAATATCTCGGGGTCTAGTAATCGATTATGATTTCATGGAATATATAAGTATGTCCTCAATGACCAAAATAAAAAATAAGTACATTTATGGTCGAAATATCACATTCATGGGATCCATTAACACTTTATAATCATTATTTAGTCCAAAAGGATTACCTAGACACTCATTTAATCTATACCTTCTTCTAGAAAATACCTTTGCTAAGTATTCATCTCTGACATGAAGTTGATGGTAGCTAAAATGCATACCAGTCTTTGAAAACCACTAAACCCCCGTAAATTGATCAAAAATGTCCTTAATACTAGGAAATGGTAACATATTTTTCATGGTGATTTGATTCACCATATGACTATCAAAACAAAGTGAGATATTACCTTATTCCTTTTTAGAGATCAATAATAAAGAATCCATGGGTGAAGTGATAGGTCTGATGAGCCCTTATCCAACATATCATTATGTTTTACCTTGATAACTTTTGATTAATCTAGTTTTATGTGATTTTTGGGAATCACTATGGGGTATTTACTAATAACGAGCTCGATCTCAAATGAAACTCATATTAATCAAGGTAATTCAGTCATGTCCTCTGAAAAAACCTCTTGGAACTAAAATATCATAGGAAAAGGGTGTGAGTCCACATTTGATCCTTGGAAAGGATAAATCCTTCAACTTACACTAAAAATTATTTGTTTAAATCAGGATCTACTCATAATATTCTAGCATTGGAATCCCAATATTTATCCAATATGAATATATCCCCTTTAGAAAATTTAAAATTCACTCATCTTCAATCATAATATAGGTTATCATGGTAACAAGTTAGCAAGTCCATAACAAGTATACAATCAAAACCTCAAATAACCATAATTATAAAGATCCACACATTATAAATGGAAAAAATCACTATTATACATTATAAACAGATATTAATAAGACCTAATATCATTCCATTAGTTATATTGATGAATAAACACTTAGAAAATAACATAGCTAGTAAATTTAAAAAATGATCACATTAGATGATATGAATGAATTGGATGTACCTATATCAAAAAAAATATGTAGAGAGAATTGATAAAACTAGGAATACACCTTGAACTACTGAATCTCCCTCTTCACAATCATATTGAGCCTGATGAGACAGACATACCCTAATAATAACTACTTTATGACACCCTAGAGGATCATGAGTCACATGATTCACCTACCATTATGAGGTCTACACCTACCATAGAGGCCATAACCCATCATCATATCCTAACATTGTAGAGTACATTTTTGAAGACTTATGTCATAATAACATTTTATGGATTGTCCTTCCACACTTTTAATAATTCTTCAGAGAGAAAATTCATTTAATGAAGAAGTGTAGCTTCCTCTGATTATTTTAGCACATAACCGAGTCATGTACCACATAGGGATTTAAATAAATACTTATGTTATTTTACTTTTGACTACCAATATAGTGTATATCTTTTTATATTATCTTCTTATTATAAGAATAAGATACTAAAATTGTTCTTGAGAAAGCATCATTCAATCCACAAAAATATTTAAGAAGACCTATAGCTCTATCTTCCTTGATGACATTCTCTATCATCTTCACATAATGAAGCAAGGTATCAAGGTTTCCAGATAGACATTCCAAAATTTTCAATTAATCTATATAATAATAACTATCTTTATCTTTTAATATTTCTATATGTAATTCCATTATATATGAGGATAATGGAAAATAAACTCAGCAAAACATGCTAGTTAGTAAATTATTTTCATCATCCCATAATGGATCTCTATGAACACTTGAGAATGGCATAAAATTTGTACATTGTGGAATAAGTCCTTGAAGAATAGGTCATTTAATGCTCCCATATTATCCCTTCACATTTACTATCCCGAAGCCTAAAACAACACAATCATATAACAATTCACTGAACCATGAAAGTCATAAGCTGACCTTTTTTTATCCTCTAGGTCTCCACCAGGTCGAAGAATATCTATTAAAATTATGTCTAGAAATCTTCATCTAGGGGGCCTCCAGTCCCCTAGATGGAAGGGTGATGTTGGATCTTGGTTTCCTGAGAATAGTCAACCATCATTATCTTACTCATGTGGGATTCTCTACCCTAGACAAGTACAAGTTGAAAGAGTCATGGATGGATATGTTTTATAGCTCAACCTGTTGGGGATATGAAGTCATCATGATCAATAGAATATTCCTACATGAAAATAGGTGAAACTAAAATATCCCCAACCAAATGTGAAAATTTTTATGGGGAAGTATGTCTTGAAATAATATATCAAATATTATAGAATGAAAAAAACTAAAATAAGAAAACTATAAATACATCATGGGAACACACAAGTGTTTAAACCATGGTTAAACTCAAGTGGGTACCCACATGAAAAGTGCATAACCCCCTATGAACTACCCATAAACCATTCCAGGCCTCTAGTAAATGCATGTTAGTTATAACTATATATATTTACACTAATGCATTGAATAATCAAGGTCAAATAAAGGAATGCAATACATAATTCACTAAAATTATATATCATAATTTCAATAGGAACTTAATTATTTGGGATTGATCTAATGCAAGTATCATGTATATGGAATATGATCTTACATGCACAATCATGATGTATTAATAAAAAAACATACCATAAGTCATTATTCCAGCATCATGTGCATCACCCATGGTGAATTAAATCAAATATAACATAAAACAACAAGAATCTAAATTCAAAATTTTATTGAAACACAATGGTCCACCATACGATGATAGCCAATCACGGACATTGTTTCCTTGTTGGAGTGAAAACCTTCATATATTCTATTTACCCATATCCAAAATAAAGGCAATGAGATGTCTCAAGTTAGTAAAAGAGGTAACTATAATACTATTTTGTAACACCCCAAAATGAACCATCAAGTCCATGCAGGTATGCCACAAATCATCACATGTGCATCCCCATATGATAGAGGTTTTAAACTAATAGAAAGGGACCAAGGAACATCATGGGAGAATATCCCCTCAGTATCCTATAAAAATACTAAAATAATATGGGTGTATTAATAATAAAATCAATAAATAAAAAATAAATAAATCCTTAGAGTAGAAATATAAAAATAAAGTACCAATACTTGATGAAATTGTATATAATGATAGTTACACAACCTCAAAAAATAATGGATCCCCACGAGGGGTGGGTCATTGTATGAGGTAATGAAATTAAACATCAACCAAAACAGACATTTAGCCCAAAGTACATCAGGAAAATCACACATTCTTCTTCTAACATTCTCAACAATCCACCACAAGGACATTCCCCTTCATTGGAACCCTACAATACTACAAGATATGTCATTAATAGATCTAGTTTTTATTTGTTCTATAAAAAAGAGGTGATAAATGTACCCTTTATCAGTGTTAAAACATGCAATGATAAATGTTTCCTTTTTTCAGGGATTTTTTCTAGCACTGATAAATGACACCCTTTATCATCACATTTTTTAGCACTCATAAAAGCAAGCTTTATCAATGCATTTTTTAGAAGTGATAAAGGGTATTCTTTATCAGTACATTATATATAGGGCCGATAAAAGACACCCTTTTTCAGAACATTATTTTAGAGCCCATAAAATAATACTTTATTAGCGCTTTTTAGAGATGATAAAAGTACGAATAAAATTAATTAAATAAATAATTAAATAAAAAAATGATTTTATTAAAATAATATTAAGATTTTTATTAATTAAATAATATTGATAAAAATTAATAAATTGATTATATTACATATAAATTATGAATATTATATATTAAATATATTTATATATATATAATTAAAAAAATAATACAAATTAAAATAAATAATATTTAAACTGAGAATACAATTAAACCTATTTTTAATTAAATAATTATTAATAGTGTTAATAAATAGTGTATATTAAATTTAGAGATATATATGAATGTACATAAATATATTTTGTATAATAGAAAATATTATTGAGGCTTGACATTAAATAGTAATATATTTAGAGAATAATTCATTATAATTAAAAAGTAATATGAATTAAAAATAGTGACTAATAACATCGGGTAATGAACATAATAGAAGGCCATTTTATTGTTTCAATTTAACCCAAATAAAACTTATTATATTGATTTCATATATACATAATTAATGAATTTATATATATACATAAAAACATAAATATTTGTTTGGGATTTTAGTTAATTTATATTATTTATTATATATACATATATTTAATTTTTTTGAATATTTTCAAAATATATTAATCATTATTTCAATATATATCAATTTTTTTAAAATTTATAATAATCAAACTTATCAAAATTTTCAAAATTTTTGTCAATTTTAATTAATCAATTTTAATGTTTTTTAACATGCATTCACTTAAGATTAAAATTCATTAATAATGACAAAAAATTTTTGTAAAAAAATTTTGTAAATAAATATATTTTTAAATGTATATTTACTATTTTAATACTTTTATAATTATAAATAAATAAATAATATTGGTTTTAAAATTAATTATATAAATATAAATAAATAGTAATAAATTTATAATAAATTTATTTATGTAATGAATATATTTATTGTATATATGTAATTATGTAAATATATATAATGATATAAATAAATATAATGATATAAATATTTTTTTTTAAATAATTATTTATAAAATTTTAACTAAATAATTATATATTCAAATAATTATAAAATTATTATTTTATAAAAATTATTATTATAAGTATTATTATTATATATAATCATTATAAATTTTTTTATCAGCACTTATTAACTCTAGGCTAATAGAAGTTTTGCAATCTATTTTTAATATCCCTAACCATCACGAACTAGTTCTTGACATCCGATGCTCTTTGTAGAAGCAAGATTTTGTCAGTTATCCTCATTGTCAAATCCAAGCTCAAATCTAGGCTAGAATCTATAGTCTAATTATTCCAAGGATCGAATCCAAGGCTCATGCAATTCACGGTTTGGATGGAACCAATTATTGAATAAAATTCCAGTTTTTCAAAATCTCTAATTTCCCTTAGTTATTCACTAAGCCTTCTCATCCTACATTTGTGTATCCCAAGAAGTTCAGTTTCACTATATTATAACGAAACAACCTAGGATTCATTTTTTCTTTTGAATGAGGTCTGAGATTCTTGAAAAATCTTCTATCATTTAGATTTAGACAAAGTAGAAAATATTTACACTTGTAAGAGATATATGTATCCAGTTTGATATCTATGTCATTTTATTCTTTATTTCTATTCTGTAAACGTCAATTAAAAAATACATATAATTGGACCTTATAACTTCTTTCTGAGGAGACTGCATGCTGAATGAATGAATAAAATTCAATCCAATTTTTTATTAGTAGGTGATATATTTTAGTCTTGGTCAACGTTTGGATTTTCCTTCCTCATTATTTTATGTACTGCTTGTCCGACTTTCATCTTACTTGTATGATGCCCACAAATATCAGTGAGAGCGAGTGAGTTTATCTAGGGTGTTTTTTCTTTCTAGAATAAAAAGAAGAAAAATTCTAAAATAAAGAATGGTACATTATCCAATAAATTTTAATTTTTATATTTTCATAGTTAGGAAAATTATTTTTATTTTAAGGATTTATTTTGAAGATGATATTTTTTTAGAATTATTATCTTTGAAGTATACTAATTGTTTATTTATCTTAACAAGATTTATTTTTAAAAACGTAATTTATTTTTATATGTCAAATTTTTATTCTAATAATTTTTATTATAAAAGTTATATATCATTAAAATTATAATAATTATCATTTATTATTTATTTATTAATATTACATTATTTCATGTGTTTTTTCATTATACAAATACTTATATTTTTCAACATCAATTATAATATCATGTATATATATGTATATTATGTTGATATATGAATATGAAATTATTTTCAAGTTATTCAAATTTTTATATCATATTTTATATTAATTCAAGTATTTATAATTTAAAAATATAATATATAATAATAGATAATCCTTCTTGTTATTTTTTATGTGGATTTGAATTTATCAAAATATATGTTTATATTTGAAATAAGAAAAGTTGTTATTTTATGCCTCTACAACAAATAAAAATTATTTTCATTTGATGATTATTATTTATTGTAAGTTTGAAATAATTAAAACTATTATGTCAAGTGTGAACAGTTCATATAAAATCATGAATTCCAATTGTAATATATTATATGACCATCTTAACTAATGACATAATATGCATGTACTAGTTTTATTAATCATGTACATATATGTGTTTTGAATGAATCATCCCTTTATGAAATCATCTTGTTATTCATGCAAAATTTTTTATTATTAATGTTGTTGTTAGGTATAATATGATCCTAATACCTATATTTCATGACATCTATCTCTTTGAAATCATAAATATTTGAAAAAATCATCCATATAGTGGTCGGTGTTGTCATTGGTTTGGAATATTCCATTAAAAATCACTTGGGAAACACCTTTTCATATTTTTATTGAGAAATTAATGTGATATTATTTCCATGATTCACCTATAAACTAATGAAAATGTTTCACCAGTCATAGAAATCTCAAAAACATAACTCATATGATCCACAAAAAAATCATTATACTTTATCGATCCTCAAATATTATGTCTTTGACATATATGAGTACCAAAATCCATTTATCATTATTATTCTTAATGTAGAGGGTGCAATTAACTCAACCGCACTAAAAACCATGATTTCTTATTTATTGATCCAAATGTAAATACCACGTCCTCAGTGATTTTTTATCTTATACAAATAATTCTTTAGCTGGAATATATTTCTCTAATTTTAATCCTTAATAAACCCAACCATTTTCTCAATGTTTACCCCCTTAAGAAATCCATTGCGGAACATATATTTGATATCCATTTAGTATAATTTTAATTACATTTTCACTGAATTAGGTAAAAAAATTAAAAAGTTTCTGAATAGGATATGAGAGAGTAAATTTATCATAAATATAAATTCTTTTGATCTATGATTTCCCCTTACACACTATCCATTATTTATTTTGAGCCAATTTTCTATATTCAATGATTTTATTACTGAACACCCACATGGTTTTGATAACATTTATGTCCTCCAAAATTGGAAGAATTTACCATGTAACATTTTCCAAATTTGAATAAAACTAATGATGTATAGAGTTGATCTAATTATCATGATTTTCAGGCCTCTCCAAATTAATTATGATCTAATTTGGAAAAAAATGTGGCATTTGTAGATTCTTAATCCTTTATGTTTTCACCAAAACTACCTGATCGCCAATGATATTTTTTTCATTGATTTTATCCATGATTTTATTTCTTATAGTTGATAATCTCTTTTCATTTTCCCCACCATAAATGTTTTATTTTTAGTCTACCTACACACTACATGCTCCCCCATATGCTACTCAAATAAACATTAATTTCCCCATATGATTCATCATTATTATTATTATTAATAATATCCCCCTTCTAATTAGTAAATAATCTCTTTGAAATTTATCTTTTCATTATAAAAATATCTCAAACCACTATTGTCACAAACTGAATCTGATCGCCACCAAAACCAGCACTAAACCCAGCCCACGACAAGGCATGAAGGGCGTTCCCGATCCCCACAGGCTGGTGCAAGTTCCCAGGTATCATAAAATGAGAATTGGGGATGATTTACCCATGTTTATATACATAAAACAACTAATTAATCCAACAAAATGAATCTGGATTTTTCAAACCAAACAACGTTTTAGAAAAATTAAAAACTGAATTCCATAGTCTAAAATAACTCACCATAACTATAAAAAAGGTATAAAACCAAAAATTAACTGCCCAAGAACCTCAACATGGAAAGACGCATCGCCCTCAAGCCATCTCCACAACATCGCATCGTGAATGACTGGTGAAAACCAAAACTATTGCCAGAAAAGTTATACCCAAACCTACGACAACAAAAATAACCAAGTCAACTTACACCCAAGTGTGTAAGTAGGGTGTGAGCCAATGCCCAGTAGGACACCACCACTATGATATTCCATGTGATAAACATTCAAAGTCTAAAATCATGCAAGGTTTCAAAAACATGTAATTTCTAGTTACAATTTCTAAAAGATGCCACTTAAAAAAATCAGTTTTCATGTGGGATAATTTAAAGAATCAACATTTTTAAAATAAATTCAAAAGATAACTAATTTTATATACCAAATATACCATATTCCTATGGTAAGTATAAAGGATCTAATCAGCACAAGAAATAGGAAATATCTTCTTGGCACTAGCTAGCTGTGGGTCCCAGGTACCTCATATCTCTGTGAGAGTAACCACAAAAAATATCTGTTCTTGTGCACGAGACACTAGTATGGAACATACCCATAACCTAGTGGTCCCAAATCATCATCATCATAGTTTAGTTAGAGTTTTAAGCATCAATCTTGATAAGTGAAACTAAGGCCAAAACCCACAGATTCACTAGCATAATAGTACACGTCCACCCACCAAGATACCTAGGTTTTCCTTTTGTGCACAAAAAAGATCTAAAAGACAAGAAATATAGTTTTCACATGAAAATATCACTTCCACATAACACATTAACCAAATAGACACATGTACATCACACAAGTCACAAATTCCACTTTTCATTGAAATGCATTTTTAAATCAAACTGACACCAAAATAGCCCACAACACTTTTCGCATAACATTCACAATCCAACACATCCTTTAAAAATTTTATAAAGTCCCTCCAAATATTCTAAACATCACATAACATCCCCTCATAGGTTTTATAAAACCCTTTTTATAAAAAAAATCCATTTTTACATCGCACTCACACAAACAACCCTCATCACGTTCACACCTCTTTCACATTTCAGTAAATCCATTAAAATTATTTAAAAAACATTTCCAAGAGGATAAACATCACATGACAAACATATTCACATTTAAAATGTTCCATTTGAAAGTATAAACAATCCAAAACTATTTTCCAATATGGTTTCACCTCTTACATAAATCCTTATACAATTCAAAACTTTTATAAAACAATTCTAAAGAGTGTACCAAAGCTTTTCACATAAAACCCATTTAAAACCATATTTCAATGACAAAATAACACCAATAGAAATTCAAAAAAGAATTGGAATCCCAATTTTTTTTATTAAACTACCCCCAAGTGTTATAAAAACACCTCAAACAATACCACAGAATATTCGCATGAAAAGCACACGTTTTCAAAATCACTTTCATGAAGTACAATAAGGTTTTACACCTTAAACCCATTAAAAAACTTCTTTAAATCCTAATGTCACACCAATACCCTACCAAATCAGAATTTTAATCCAAAAATGATTTATTAAACCAATTTCATATGTTATAAAACACACCCAAACAATACCCATAGGGTTACACAAGAAAAACACAGAATTTAAAGATATAATGAAATTATAAAAATAAATGCTTAACCAAATCCAACATAAACCTTTTTGCACCACAAACAGCATATTAGGAACATGCATAATAAGTTATTCAAGCAAACTAACTCATCATGAAATGATTACAAATGGAATCACCTATATTTTATGTCGAAACCCTCAAAACATGGTGGGAAACATCAACCGCACCACCACCACACCTCAAGGAAGATAAATCTAGCCCTAGACAATAATATTGGACAAAAAACACACCAAATGAAACCCTAGGTTCTAACCTCAACTTCTGGACATTAGGAACTTCACGAATGGGTGAAAAAAACCCTAAAGATGGGGAAGAAATCAAGGAAAGAAACACTTAATTGAAACATCTTGAATCAGACGAACCAAATACACCAACATTTGAATATTCAATAAACCAAATCTAATATGGAGGCTCTAATGGGGATGATAAGGTCAAGTGTGGACTGAAATGGGGGAAAAAGAGTGGATATTAAATGATTTATGAAAGAATCAACTTACCTTCTCAAATATGGAATATTTGAGGAACCCTAAGAAGTTTTTCCCTACTACGCGAGGAAAATAAGGTCCAATGTAGAAAAATGAATAATGGGGGTGTGGCTCAGGATTTTGGCGTCAGGTGGGAGGTGGAATAACAGAAATACAGTAACAAATAAGTCTATTATTAAAGACATAAGAAAACAATTTAAAACTAGAAATGACTCATGGGTTGGCCCAATTCCAAATTAATTCACTCCATCCCAAAATGCTAATGGGTTAAAAAAGGGTCCAAATAGACATGGTGATTTGGATAGGTCATAGGAGGAAAAGTGGGAAGTGGAATGGATGAAAATGTTTTACAAATTAAAGAGTTATAAAAGAAATAATATTTATTTTTAAATCTGAAATTGGGCTCACGGTTTGGCCCAAATTTTAAAAACCCTCCATTTCCACCAAAATGAATGGAAAACCCCCAAAACAAAGAAATAAAAGAAATTAAATGAAAAATACATTTAAAACAAGTCATGGATGCGACACTTCTCCCCACCATAAAACTTTCCATCCTTGGAAAGCCACAACAAGGCCAAATACAAAAACCAAACCCAATTGATAAAATAAGAAGTAATTATTTTCCATGACTTTCCCCTAAAGGCCAAAACACCTATAGTGATCAATTAAGGAGGGATTACTCTCACACACAAAAAACTTACACCACTTTCTTGAAACAATCAAGCACATTCAGGCTTTATCCCAAATGAAAACTCCTCAAGCAAAATCTGAACAATACTCAATCAATTTAACTAAACAAACAACAACATCGAACAAAGTTACACTTACCCTATTATAAATAAACCATTGAGAACTCTCCAATCTCAATGTTTACCTAAGGAAGATGTAGGTAGTTTGATATCTCTGAATGACAATACCTACTTCCAAGACAAGTCCAAGGAAAAACATTTTAGTTACTCGTATGAAGAGACACAAATGGGCTCCCCACCATAAGAGACAACATAATTTTTTTCCTAAGACAGAATCAGGACACTAATAGGGGGAGTCCCAAATAGACTCCCTAGTATAAGGGGTATACATACATTTTAAATTCCCAAAAAAATATGCATGAATCCCATGGTGGGTATCCCCACCACAAGAACCAACCATCTTAACCGACCGGCGTGGGACGACACGAAAAGACCCATAAAAATTAATGATTTGGGAAGGCTTCACAGTTAGCCCACATGGTTTGGGAAACCATGCACTAACTGTGCAAGTCATTATTTCCGCATGGATTCTTGGAACATGGTCACTACTAATCATGCACAAACCACGTGCTCAGCCTGTCTAGCCAAATTTCAATCCATTCTCCAAAGACTCAATGGAAACCAAATGGGGGAAGATATTGGGTGATGACATGGGTATAAGGCCCTCCACCTATTTCCACCGAACGAGAACAACAGAAGACAGATGATGAACCCATATGTTTAAACTCTTCCAATCATTCATACTTAGGATATGACTTTGTACAAGGGTTTTAATGACACTGGGGTTTCCCCTGACTACGCGCCAGCTTCTCTCTGGGACCTATGGCTAGAGCTCAAAATATAAAATCATCTTTGGCCTCGCAGTTAGGCTGTGGAAACCCCTGTGTAGAACATCTTATTTCGGTGCCACAAACAACTACACTGCATACCCCGATGGGTTCACCAAGACATAACAAACTCCGTAACTCACTTTACCAATACCTGACATTTCATTGAAACAAGGGATCAGAAGATGAACACACATCACACCTTGTTTCTTTGGTTGAAAAACAACAGAAGGGAAGGAAACGTATAAACACATTCCTCTAAGATAGAGGATTTTATGTATTTTCCAAGGAGGACATACTCCCAACATAACAGAGAACCTCAAAGGATTGTGCGACCTTCGCCTTTACAGTCAAATGAGCACACAACATCACAATGTGTCACCAAAAATGTCCTTGTAAATTTATTGAAACAATACATGGAACGAGACCTTATGCCAAGTCCTTAAACAATAGACAAGTCCAAAAAGTGGACACAATAGCCTCTCATGACCAAAATCCCAAAATTGGTGGTTTAACAAGAACTCTTTCTTCAAAGAAAGTATGAAGAACCCAAATTCCCTCTTAGACACCATCAAGAAAATCATCCACACTAACAACCCCAGAACACTTCCACCTTCGATGAATTTGGAAACTTAGGAAAATATGATCTCTTACAAAATTATACAAGTACAATCCCACTACAAGAGGCTCCAAAAATCAATGAAATCAATGGATGTAGACTCAATCAATGAAGATCAATAAAATATTCCTTATATTGATCAACTGGAGGATTTTACAATGGCGAAACAAAACGGGTTGCACTTCAGTTGTGCATTAACCCATAATGGGGGCATACCTTATCCAATGAGAGAACCCAGGGACCCAACCAAGCTAGTCCATTGGTCAAAACCTTCCACAAAATAGATCCAAACACATGATTTGAACCACTGTAAAGGTTTCCCAAAAAGTATCTCAGAAGAGACTACTAACCGGTCCTTCTACCCAACTTGTCATCCAAAAACAAACCCAAAACACAGTTCGAACAAGAGGGGTTAATGGACTCAAAACATCCCACAACATCAACATTTTACAAAAACACATAATATAAACTATCCCAAAAAATTCAAAAGACATCATGTTTTTCTTTAAAAACATCTCTTTGAAAACAAACGGTTCAGCGATTAGCGTATCCACCAATGGTCCCCCAATGGCCTCACACATGCATGTTTCTATGCCACACAGAGCACCCTCTTCATATCCATCCTGGAACTCATCCATTCCTACCATAAACCATCCATCATCCTATATTATCCCATTCATGTGGTCTCTTATGAAAATACCAAAGGTTAAAATAAAAATTCATTCCACTTTTCAAAACCAAAATGGTTAACCAACACATCCTTTTTCTCAAAACCGCAAAACACGAGATCAAAATACCAATTCACATATTACAAAACATTTCAGAAAGACACAAAAATTTAGAAATGAACTTAGTTTAATGTTATTCACATAAATTTCAAAAAATCTCATCCCATTAAAACACCCTTTGATTGTTTCGAAAACTCCATTGGAAACACTCTTTCAAAACCAATTTCAATATTGTTCCTGATTTCAAAAAAGGTATAAGCACACCATTTTTCATTTCAAAATAATTATGAAAATTCAGTTCCACCATTTCATAAATCAAAAAATTACCCCTTTATTTGAAACTCATTTCATAAAAAAATTTCACTTCTTAAAACCAAGTAACTTTAAAACCAAAGTTCCATGATTTTAAAACTAAAGAACACAAGACAATGCGAGAGGAAACTAGTTTCAGTGGGTGACTTGGACATATGGTTGGTGGCCATATTACAATCACTTCACTATCATAGAGAGTGTTCTAGGGAATATCCTCATCTCCACATGGATTTCCAGTCCCTACGAGCTGACGGAGACCATTAACCCAACTCTCATTCAATTTCCCTTAGTTATCATTAGACCAAGAAAACCAATAGAATCCAAAAGGTCCCGACATCACCAGGAGACTTGAATCCTGTTATGAGGTTTAGGGATCAACCACACTACTTATTACTGAAATTCAAAGTCCTAAAAATCCTAACTCAAGACTATCTCGACTGTTCCCCAAATAACATGACCCAACGAGAGCGAACCTCTTCTGATACCATTTTGTCACGAACTGAATCTGATCTTCACCGAAACCAGCACCAATCCCAGCCCGTGAAAAGGCCTGAAGGGTGTTCCTGATTCCCATGGGCTGAAAAAAGTGACTGGGCATCATAAAATGAGAATTGGGAATGATTTACCCAAGTTTATAAACATAAAACAAAAAATTAATCCCAAAAAATGAACCTGGATTTTTCAAACCAAACAATGTTTTACAAATATTCAGAACTGAATTACATAGTCTAAAACAACTCACCAGGACTAGAACAAAGGCACCAAACCAAAAATGAACAGCCGAATAACCTCAAAATGGAAAGTGGCATCTCCCCCAAGCCATCTCCACAGCACCACATCGTGAATGACTGGTGAAAACCCGAACTGTTGGCACAAAAGTTTTACCCAAACCTACGACAACAAAAATAACCAAGTTTACTTAATCCCAAGTGTGTTAGTATGGTGTGAGACAATTCCTAGTAGGATATCTCCACTATGATATTCTATGTGATAAACATTCAAAGGCTAAAAGCATGCAAGTTTTAAAAAAACATGTAATTTGTAGTTACAATTTCTAAAAGATTCCAATTAAAAAAAATCTGTTTTCAAGTGGGCTAATTTAAAGAATCAACAATATTAAAATAAATTTAAAATATACTGAATTTTTCAAAACAAATATACTTTATGCTGATGGTAAGTATAAAGGATCTAATGAGCACAAGCAATAGGAAATAACCCCTTGGCACTAACTAGCTGTGGGTCCCAGGTACCTCATATCTCGGTGAGAGTAACCAAAACAAATATATGTTCTCGTGCACATGCCACTATTAGGGAAAATACCCATAACCTAGTGGTCCCCAATCATAATCACTTTAGTTTAGTTAGAGCTATAAGCGTCAATCAATCTATGTGAATCTGAGGCCAAACCCCACGGATTCACTAGCATACTAGTACACGTCCCCCACGTAGATACCTGAGTTTTCGTTTTGTGATCAAACAAGTTCAACATTCCAAGAAATATATTTTTCACATGAAAATGTCACTCACACATCACACATTAACCAAACAGCCCCATGTACATCACACAAGTCAGGAATTCCACTTTTCATTCAAATGAATTTTGAAATCAAACTCACACCAAAATAGCCCACAACACTTTTTGCATAACATTCACAATCCAACGCATCCATTAAAAATTTTATAAATTCCCTCCAAATATGCTAATAATCACATAATATCCCACTCACTTGTTTCATAAAAACATTTTTATAAACAAAATCCATTTTTTTACATCGCACTCACACAAACAGCCCACATCACGTTCACACCTCTTTCACATTTCAGTAAATCCATTAATCATTTCTATAAAACATTTCCAAGAGGATACATATCACATGATAGACCTATTCACATTTAAAATGTTCCATTTGAAATTATAAACAATCCAAAACAATTTTCCAATATGGTTTCACCTCTTACATAAACCATTAAACCATTCAAACCTTTTATAAAACAATTTTAAAGAGTGTACCAAACCTTTTCACATAAAACCCATTTCAAAACCATATTACAAGGGATAAATCACACAAATACAAATTCAAAACATAATTTTCAGCCCCAAAAACATTTATTAAATTACCCCCAAGTGTTATAAAAAGACCTCAAACAATACCACAAAATATCCACATGAAAAGCACACGTTTTCAAAATCACTTTCAAGAAGTACAATAAGATTTTACGCATTAAACCAATTAAAAAATCCTCTTTAAAAACAAATGGCACACCAATACCCTACCAAAACATAATTTTCATCCCAAACATGATTTATTAAACCAATTTTATAAGTTATATAACAAACCCAAACAATACCCAAAGGGTTACACATGAAAAACACCCAATTTTAAGATAAAATGAAACTATAAAAATAAATTCTTAACCAAATCCAACATAAATAGTTATTGAACTGCACACATCATATTAGTAACATGCATAATAATTAATTCAAGAAAAATAACTCATCTTGAAATGATTACACATGGAATCACCTACCTTTTATGTCGAAACCCTCAAAACATGGTGCAAAACATAAACCACACCTCAAGGAAGATAAATCCAGCTATAGACAACAATATTTGACCAAAAAGACACCAAATCAAACCCTATGTTCGAACCTCAAATTCTAGACATGAGGAACTTCAAGAAAGGGTGAATGAAACCCTAAGGAAGGAGAAGAGATCAAAGAAAGAAACACTTACTTGAAACATCTTGAATCGAACGAACCAAATACACCAAAAATTGAATCTCCAAGCAACCAAAACTGATATGGAGGATATAATGGGGATGATAAGGTCCAGTGGGGACTAAAATGGGGGAAAAAGAGTGTAAATTAAAATATTTATGAAAGAATTAACTTACCAACTCAAATCTAGACTATTTGAGGAACCCTAAGTAGTTTTTCCCTACTCCGCGAGTCAAAGGAGGTACAATGGGGAAAAATGAATATTGGGGGTGAGGCACGTGATTTTGGCTTCTGGTGGTAGGTGGAATCACGAGAATACAGTAAAAATTGAGTATGTTATTAAAGACTTAAGAAAACAATTTAAAACTGGAAATGGCTCACGGGTTGGCCCACTTCCAAATTAATTCACTCAATCCTAAAATGATAACGGGTTCAAAAAGGGTCCAAATGGACATGGTTATTTGGATAGGTCATAGGAGGAAAAGTTGGAAGTTGAATGGATGAAAAATGTTAACGAATTAAAGAGTTATAAAAGAAATAATATTTATTTTTAAATCTGGAATTGGGCTCACGGTTTGGCCAAAATTTTGAAAACCATACATTTCCACCAAAATGAATGGAAAACCCCCAAACCAAAGAAAAAATGAAAATTAAATGAAAAATATATTTAAAAGAATTCATGGATGTGAAAACGATTTTAAGTCAGTATTTAATTGTATCATTATATAATATGATCAATTATTAACTACCACATATCAATTTCCTCTTTCAATAATGTTTTTATAGTAATATTATTATCTATACAAGTAATGCATTGTTTCATATTTATGTATAATTTATTTATTTTTTAGGATTACTCATATATTAACTATTTTCTTTTAGAAGTTGATTCTTTTGTTCGAGTTTGTTTCATTTTTTTTGAAGTGGTCATGCTCGTGAGGGATGGTATATTGAGCCTACAACATAGATAACGATAATAAGGAAATGTTTCAAGAATTCAAACAACCATCATAAAAACGTGAATTCCTACTAACTATTTTATTAATTTTTCTATCATTTTATCAATAATTTAAATGCAAACATCCTTATCATTTTAATATAATACGTATTTAGTTTTTTTGAACAGATATTTTTGGGAAGTCATATTTTTCTTTCAACTATCTTTAATAAGCCACAGAAGAGACAAAATGATTCTTTCTACCAATGTTACCACATTTTCCATTTTCATTTCCTTTCATTGTTGAATTACATACTTTTAATATTGATTAGATGTTATTAGTTGGATTTGTTTTTGTATTGTTGAAATGAAGAAGGGTAGATGAATCTCATGTTCTTATTATGGCGACTTCTTGTGATATAATGGGAACATGAGCTTCATTTACTCTTATAACATTGAATAATGAGAATGGTTTTTTGGATAAGAATATCAAGTCAATATGAAGTGTGTGAAGTTAAACATATAGAGACAATAAAACTATTGGAACATTGGTATTCATAATTTTTTTGAGACTTTGGGAGGTGTAGGAATCAACCACACCACAATCTGACACATGGTGTGACTGGTATGGCTACAAGTTCAAATTTTTTATTTAAAATTGACATTAATTTTAGTAAAAAGGGAAACTGACATACTAAAAACTTAGAAAAATATTCTAATTATTTGGATACATTAATATAAGTATCCATAATTCTTTTGAGGCATGTAGGATTCAGTTGCACCTCAATTCATCACATGGTCTGACCACTATGACTCAATGTGTCCGTTATCAATTTAAAATAGATAGTTTAGTTCAAAAAATTCCACTTACTGAAAATAGAAAAAAAAAATGTTCGATTTTTTTTTGATAAATTTGGACATATATACATAAGTTATTTGGGATTTATATGAATCTATATCACATCACATCGATACATGATGTGATCGGTATGAGTTAAAATTTGAGTTTCAATTTTAAAATGAATTTATAACAAGAAAACAAGTTAAATACTAAAAACTAAGAATTTTTCTTACTATTATGATACAATAGTATAATTATACGTATGTATTTTGAGACATTTAATAATTAGTTTCACCTCAATACGATGCATGATGTGACCAGTATGACTCAATGTGCATCTTTTTTATAAATTGTCATAAATTTTAGGTAAAAGGAAAACTGACATACTCAAAACCAATAAAATGCAATAATATTGTTTTAATACTTTATTAAAATTATTCATAAGTAATTTTTGAAATGTATGAATCAACTGCACCTCAGACTAATACGCGATGGATTGGTATGAATAAATGTGTCCGTTATCAATTTAAAATCGATAGTTTAGTTCGAAAAATGTAATTCAATGAAAACTTCGAAAACAAACTCAGATTTTATTTATAATTCTGGAAATGTATTAATAATTCATTTGTGATGAGTAGGAATCAGTTTCAGGTCAATCCTATAAATGATGTGATCAGTATGAGACAAAGTGAAATTTTGTAGTTTAAAATAACATTTTAATAAAATATATAATGTATATTCTCAAAACCGAGAAAACATACTCAGATTGTTTTGATAATTTACGAAAATGATACATAATCCTTTTAGGATGTGTATAAATTATCCATACGCCAATCTGATGCACAGTGTGACTGATATGTCTCCAAGTGCATCTTTTTATTTAAAATTGATAGAAATTTTAGTAAAAAGGACAAATGGCCTACTCTAAACCAAGAAAACACATTCATATTGTTTTGATACCTTAGAAAAACCATCGATATTTCTTTTTTGATTTTTTGAATTCATCCTCACCTCTATATGATACATGATGTGTCCAGTATGAATCATTGTGTCCATTATCAGTTTGAAATCAACATTTTAGTTCAAAATGTTTTACTCACTAAAAACCAAGAAAAATTTGTCATATTGTATTTATAATTTAAGAAAATTATTAATAATTATTTTGTGACATGTAAGAATGGGTACCAGGTCAAACTGACACATGATTTTTTTGGTATGAGTCAAAGTGTGTGTTTCCAGTTTAAAATGAATTTTTAGTAAAAAAGACAAGTGACATCCTCAAAAATTAGAAACATATTCATATTGTTTTGACACATTAATATAGTGATACATATTTCATTTGAGATGTGTAAGAATCATCCTCATCTCAATATGATACATTGTGTGGCTGGTATGACTCCAAGTGTGTCTTTTCAACATATAAGCATCGTTTTAGTTTAAAATAAACATCACATCTCCAAAACTGAGAAAACGATCCTAGATTTTTTTTCTCATAATTTTATCTTCTATTAATTAAATAATTTCGTTATCATTTTTAAATTATATTTATTTAGTTAACTTTCACATAGATAATTCTTTATGATGAGTAAGAAATTATTTGGCGTGCAAGAATCAACAACTCAATCTGATATACAAAGTTCCTTGTATGACTCAATTTTTGTTTTAAACTAACACTTCTTTTAATTAATTTATCTACATTATTACTAAAATAAGAATTATTTTCTTATATATGTTTTTTCTTTGCTCGAACAGGGGTTAGGATCAAAATAAAAAGGAAGAATTCTTTTTTTTTCAATGTATGTAATAATTTTTTACTTATATAATTATATAAACCAATGTTTGAAATTTATAGAATATTGTGTTTTTTAATTTTATTTCTGTTTGAAATTGTATTTAATTTAAATTATATACTCATAATTTAATTTTATATTTTTGTGGTGTTTTTTCGGTACAGTTTGTTATTACCACACATTGCACTTTTTTGTAGTGTAATCTTCCATCACACTGTAGTATGCCCCATTATCAGTGCTTCTAAAAGAACTAATAAAATATCCATTTATCATCATTGTTTCATGATGATAAATGAATAGGGATTTTAATCTTATTCTAGTATTCAACGCTTCTATAGCACTGATAAAGTCCATTTATAGTGCCTTTAAAGTACGGTTTTGTAGAAGTGCTACTAATGAAATCTATAAGGACATAGAGATGCCCAGGTAGGGTGTGAGTATAAGAAATAGTAGAATAAAACCCATGGACCTTAACATAAGTACATAATATCATTATTTGAAATTAAAATATAATAGATAAATAAATGAAATTTCAAACTCGCATAACATATATGTGGGGTCATTAGTTACCAGCTCTATATTATTTTTCTATATGAAGTATAGCATCCCGCCATTTTATAACATAAACTTTCATTACATTACACACAACTGAGGATCTTTAAGGTTTAGTGTCTTGGAAACCAGGAACTTATACATGAAAACAACATAAAGAATTCTTCTTAAACACTTGAAAGGCTTCTTCTTAAGTTCATCCTAGGTTCATTACTGCATCTCATAACCTGGGGACATACATCAAAAGAAAGGGTGAGAAGAAGGCCCAGTAAGGGAAATCAAGAGGAACATTTTACATGTGAACTTGATATACTTCAATAAGGACATGAAAAGAACTTTAAGGTATGAGAAAGAAAATCATGAGGCATTTCATAATAAAAACAACATTTTCCATAACTTGAAGATGTGGCTACATCATTTAACATAGAAAATCATGAACATATCACCAAGGTCCATCCCCAAGGTGTCATTTGAAAATTACCAAGGTTATTCACCAAGGTATCATGAAAATTGTAATCTCTAGTGGTTACATCATTACCCAATGCATTGGAGCGCTATCAGGGCGCACCCTTAATTTGTCGTTATTATCATGTGAGCCACATATATCATTATCAAACATTTCATAAATAACCCACATAGCATAAAATAAATGGGTTTCATTTCATAATCATAACGTTTTAAAAACTGCTTTAAAGACATGATCTTTACGTCACTTTAAACCCACAGAAGGGGAGAGCGGGTTTCATGTATGTAATTCCCAGAATTTGAAATAAAACATTTTGATATATATGTGAATACCCTTGTAGAAATAAGAGCTTTGAGTATTCACTTTATAACATAAAATAATTTTTGAGAAAAGAGAGAGGCATTTTGAGGGAAAAATTCTGCAGCATAACGGCTAAGTTTCGGGGTTTTAGAAAACATTGAAATGAGAGGGGACATGGGTCACCCACTCATAAATGATCCATAAAATAGTAGGGAGAAAGAATAAGAAGGACATATGGACATGGTAATGAAATTTTAGGGACATACCATTTGTAATGAAAAACATGGAAGGAAAAAAGATTAGATTTCTCTTATGAAAATTCGGCAGCCTTACGGCGTCACTTAACTTCAAAAGAAAATGATTTGACAAGATCAAATAGGGTCCCTCATCATATGATCATAATAGATCAGTATGATAGATATAGAGATCATACCCTAACATAATAAAAAGTAACTTGAAAGACTTGACATGAAAATCGAACTTGAAAAATGAGAAGGGTGAAAGAATCCCTTAAAAATTCGGCAGCCTAACGGCGTCACTTAAACATTCATAAAACGAAATGATGAGAGTAAGAGGGGATCTCTCATCATATAAACATGAAAGGGAAGTAAGAGGAATATAAAAGAACATCCTCTCACATAAAAACATGGAGCAGAAAAGGAATGACATAAAAGAGATTACATGAAAAGAAAGAGAGGGGTCGAATCCCTTACCTTAAAACGTGACTCTTGAAACTCAAAGGATTGGACCTTGAGGGCTTGGGGGCACCTTGGGAGGACTCCTTGGAAGGTAATAAGACCAGAACTTCGTTGGGGGAGAGTTGGGAGTGAAAACTAAATGAGGAAAGGGTGGGTATTTATAGGGAAAGTGAGGGGACAAAGCATTAATGGCCAAGGGACACCTCACTAGTGGTTTTGGCAAAACCATGGGCTTGCCCATGGTATTTTCCCATGGTATTGGCCACTTGGGACACCTCACACCTTATATTAATATTCATAATTCGACCATATTGAATATATAATTAATACATCATTTAATGATGTCATTAAACACCCGTAACTTAAAAACTATACTTTCACTATTCACCGAAAATTTATTTTTTCAGAAAAATCCCCAAAAATTTCCATAACACAATATCGATGCTCTGAGTTCAAAAATAAAGTCATTTTTATAAAAATAATTTTCTAATTATTTTTAATTAAATTTTTAATTAAAAAACACTATTCATCCGAAAAAACTAATACTTGAATAATAATTTATGAAACCGTTATTTACCCATTTTATTGAATCACATTACTTAATCAAGGTGCCTAGATTATTTTAAAACTTTCTTTAAGTGAGATTACTAATCCATTTGGTCACATTACTAATCCTAAGCGTAAAATCACTATTCACTATTTACTATTCATCAAAAATTATGTTGATCTTATTAGACTCCAAATTCCTTAATGAACACTTTTGTAGAAGACCATTTTTTGAAAATGATTACACATCATTAGTTATTTAGGGTTTACATAAATATTTCAAAATATCCCTTTTTCAAAATTCATCAATAAAATACATTCTAAAATTATCCGAACTTTTGAAATTTCACAAACATCACTAAAGGAAGAAATCTCAATTTATTCACCCGAAAGGACTACACAAGGAAGCTAGGGTCTCGTCACATAGCCCCTTATAACACCGGCATAAGACCTGAGTGTAAGGTGTGCTATGGTGAGAGAATCTGATGGAGGCTCAGATAACATTGCCCTAGTAGTAATCTCTACTAACATGAACTTCTCCCGCAGGCGTTTCCGTTCAAGCTTGACACGCTGGAGTTCGGCTTGGGCTTGGTCCAAAGCGAAGCCCACAGATGCTACCTCCTTCCCAAGCTCTGATAAGTGGGCTTCATAAGGGTTGAGTCTACTGGATGAAGCCATTGACTCCTCTTTCTGCATTAACAATTAACATCTTATTAAATCAATAAGAGTAAGTTAATATACTACTCAAAAAGATTGGGTCGTTACATTCTTCCCCCCTTAAGAAATTTCGTCCCCGAAATTTATACTTGAGGCCTAGTCGAAAAGGTGAGGGTACTTTTGATTCATTGTTTCCTCGGGCTCCCAAGTTGCTTCTTCATATTTATGATTCCTCCACAACACTTTCACAAGGTGGGTAGTCTTGTTTCGTAGGACCTTGTCTCTACGGTCCAAGATCTCCACTGGCTGCTCCTCATAAGAGAGGTCATGTTCAAGTTGTACCACCTCTGGGTTCAGTACATGCGAAGGGTCTGGTATGTACTTCCTCAAGAGATATACATGGAAGACATTGTGAACTTGATCTAGGTTCGGTGGAAGTTCTAGACGATAGGCCACTGCTCCTATGCGATCAAGGATTTCATAGGGGCCAATGTACCTAGGGCTGAGCTTCCCTTTCTTCCCAAACCGCATGACTCTCTTCCATGGAGAAATTCGAAGGAAGACTTTGTCACCAACACCAAACTCCATGTCCCTTCGACGATTGTCAGCATAGCTCTTCTGCCGACTCTGAGCAGCCTTTATGTGTTGTTGGATGACATGAACCTGTTCCGTCATCTCTTGCACGAGATCAGGCCCAAGAAGCTTCCTCTCACCAGTTTCATCCCAACAAGTAGGAGTTCTACACCGCTTTCCATACATAGCTTCATAGGGTGCCATCTGAGTACTCGCATGGAAACTGTTGTTATAGGAGAACTCCACTAATGGGAGGTGTTGACCCCATCCACCCTTAAATTCCATTTAGCATAATCTCAACATGTCTTCGAGTGTCTGAATAGTCCTTTCAGATTGGCCATCAGTTTGAGGATGATAGGTCATACTGAAATTCAATTCAGTATTCAGAGCATGCTGAAGACTTCACCAGAATTTTGATGTGAATCTTGGGTCACGATCAGATACGATGGATAGTGGTACCCCATGCAGCCTTACCACTTCCTTCACGTATATCTTGGCAAGCTGATCCAGAGAGAAATCTTCCCGAATAGAGATAAAATGGGCTGTCTTGGTGAGACGGTCCACAATAACCAATATCGCATTGCTTCCTTTGGATGTTTTTGGGAGACCAGTTACAAAGTCCATGGTGATATTATCCCACTTCCATACTGGTATGGGTAGCGGTTGTAATACCCCCTTAGGAAGTTGTCTTTCTGCCTTTACTTGCTGACACACCAGGCACCTTGTAGTGTAATCGGCAATCTCCCTCTTCATGTTATCCCACCAATAATGATCACGAAGGTCTCTATACATCTTAGTGATTCCCGGATGTATAGAGAAAGTAGAGCTATGAGCTTCATCCATCAGTTCTTTCTTTATCTCCGGAATAGATGGAACACATAGTCTTGTACGAAATTTCAATACACCTTCTTGATCAATATTGAAATCAGGGAACTTCCCATCCTTTACAGCCTCGAACTTCTCCTGCAGCAAAGGATCTTCTTTTTGAGCCTTCTTGATCTTCTCTAGTAATGAAGGTTGAGAAATCATTTGGGATAGGGTTGATGATGTCCCTTTCCTTATAATTCCCATGTCCAGTTTTACTAGATCTTTAATCAAGGGATCTCCCAGGATCCTCATTGTTTCCAGAACAACAGGATCTTTCCTGCTTAACGCATCCGCGACTTTGTTTGCTCTTCCAGGGTGATAATGAATTGAACAATCATAGTCTTTAATAAGCTCCAACCATCTCCTTTGTCTCATGTTCAATTCTTTCTGAGTGAAAATATACTTTAGACTTTGGTGGTCAGTGTATATATCACATTTCTCCCCATAAAGATAGTGCCTCCATATATTTAGAGCAAAAACAACTGCCGCCAGCTCTAGATCATGCGTAGGATAATTCTGCTCATGAATCTTCAACTGTCGAGATGTATAAGCAATTACTTTGCCATTTTTCATGAGGTCGCACCCAAGCCCTTTCAGAGATGCATCGCTAAAAATAACGAATCCTTCTCCGATAGAGGGTAGAGTTAACACAGGTGCAGTAACCAATCTCTTCTTCAGCTCTTGGAAACTTTCCTCGCATTCCTTTGTCCAGATGAACTTAACCCCTTTTCGAGTCAACTTGGTTAGTGGATTAGAAAGCCGTGAAAAGTTTTTCACAAACCTCCTATAATATCCCGCTAAACCAAGGAAACTACGAATCTCAGTTACTGTTGTGGGTTTAGGCCACTCCTCCACAACCATTGTCTTTGCAGGGTCAACCGAGATTCCTTCATTGGTTACGATGTGCCCCAAGAAAGCAACTTGTTGTAACCAAAACTCACACTTGCTGAACTTCCCAAAGAGCCTCTCCTTCCGTAGAGTTTTCAAAATAACCCTCAGATGATCTTCATGCTCCTCGTGACTTTTTGAATATATCAAAATATCATCAATAAAAACTACCACAAAGTTTTCAAGGTAGTCCTTAAAGACTCTATTCATCAAATCCATGAAAATAGCAGGAGCATTAGTCAAGCCGAAGGGCATAACAGTAAACTCATAATGCCCATATCTTGATCGGAAGGCAGTCTTTGGAATATCTTCCTTCTTCACCCTCAGTTGATGATAACCAGATCGAAGGTCAATCTTAGAGAAGAATTGAGCCCCACGAAGTTGGTCAAATAAATCATCAATTCTTGGAAGAGGGTATCTGTTCTTCACTGTAATCCTGTTCAGTTCTCTATAATCAATGCATAGCCGCATTGATCCATCCTTTTTCTTCACAAAGAGAACTGGTGCTCCCCATGGAGACACACTCGGTCAGATAAACCCCTTCTCCAACAAGTCTTGGAGTTGTTTCATTAACTCTTCTAGCTCCACATTTGCCATTCTATACGGAGTCTTTGATATCGGTTGAGACCTAGGTACGAGTTCAATGGAGAACTCTACCTCTCTTTCTGGGGGAGGTCCAGGTAACTCCTCAGGAAATACATCCATGAATTCCTGAACAATTGGAACATCTTCAATTTGTATGCTCCCTTTCCCTTCTTCCTCATCACCGATTAACTCCATAAAGAAAGCTATAGGAGGTGCTTCTAGATAGGGATCAGTTCGGGATATCTCTCCTTGGTAGATAACTGTAGGTTGTTCATTCAAGACTACTGAGATTTCCTTACTTCTGCATTTGATCTTAGCATTATACTTTGAGAGCCAGTCCATCCCTAGTATAATGTCGAATTCCATCATGGGAATGACTACTAGATTTGCGATAAGATTGAGCTCACCAAAGTAAACACTAGAGTCTCTAAATACTTTTGATGCAAGGATAATCCCACTTGGAGTCTTGACTGACAACTCTACCTCTAGCAGTTCAGGGATTGATTCTATATTCCTTGCAAACTTGGAGGAAATAAAGGAATGCGTAGAACCAGAATCAAATAAAGCACTTGCTAGTTTTGAGAGGACAACAAGAGTTCCTGCTACCACATCGTTCGGAACTTCAACTTCAGTTGTTGTGATAGCGAAAGCACGACCTTGCTCCCTTGGCCTCTGCTGAGGTTGATGGTGATTCCCCTCCACTGCCCTCGGATTTGGACATTGATTAGCAAAGTTCCCAAGCTATCCACACTTGAAGCATGTGACTTCGGGTAGGTCCAGAACCATCTTTCCTCTGTCGTTAGTGTTGGGAAGTTGAGGCTTCAGATCACCACGACAATTCCGAGAAATATGGCCTTCTTTTCCACACTTATAGCACTTTCCACTTCCGATCAAGCAGTTCCCCGGATGCTTCTTCCCACATTTATTGCATGTGGCATGTTGCATATGCTTTCCCCCTCTTTCCTGATCAAAACTTCTTCCCAGGCTCGGTTCTAGAGTTCTCTTCTTCTCATTAGATTTGTGAGACCACTGTGTCTCCCCAAACTCTAGTTCAACTTTCATAGCACTTCGAACTATTTCTTCATAGCTATCGTAGTCCCTATTGGCTAGATTCTTCCGTAGATGTGGTCGTAGTCCACCAAAGAATCTATCAACCTTCCCATTAGGGTCCATGACAATGCTTGAGGTATAACGGGAAAGCCTTGTGAAGTTCATCTCATAGCTTCCGACAGATTCGTTCTCCTTCTTCTTCAGCTCGAGAAACTCTTTCTCCATTTTCGTTCTCATTGAACGAGGGAAATACTTGTTAAAGAAAATCCCCCAAAATTCTTCCCACTCTATAGCTTCCATCTCTCCTCGTGGATTCGTGTTTTTGATCAGTGACCACCACTGATAAGCTTCTCCCTCTAGGCGGTAAACAACAAGGGTGACTTTTTCTTGTTCCGAACAATGAAGTACAGAAAAGATCTTTTCAATGGAGCTTATCCATTGTTCCGCAACCAATGGGTCAGTAGATCCACTGAATGTTGGCGGTCGTTGACGCGTGAAGGACTCAACAGAAAGTTGTTCCCTTCGTGGTGAGGTCGGCCTCTCAGCTTGATTCAAGTTATTACTCATAACTTGAGTCAGTTGGTTCATCATTCGCATGAATGTTTCCATTCCGGCTTCCATCGGAGGGCCGTCAGCACATGGTGCATTGCGGTCACCATCAGCACGGTTCCTCCTACTGCCCGCCATCTTCTAAAAGAATAAAAACTTAGTGAGAAACTTATTTCATTTATTAATCTTTTAACTAAGACTTCATGCTTAAACAATTATAGTTCTCTATAATTCCTTCATAATGATTCATAAAAAGCATGTGATTAACCGAACATATCCCCCAGGAGTGTCGTAACCAAGAGTGCAGCAAGGCCCGTTATCGTGCACCAGTTCCCGTTCGAGTCTAGCTCAAAGCGGTGTTTTCAGGTTTTACCCCTATGTACATCTGTGCCAGAGCCGCCTCTACCTGCTCGTATCCAGACAAGGATGTATTTGTTTGATAGACCACTTACTCAATACTTACCAAAATACCAGGAAGTTTACCTATACTTAAACTTTTCTATAGGGTTCTTCCTAATGTTTTTTTAATCCTAATTTCCAAAAATAACTAAACCATCCTTTGATACCAACTATAGCATCCCGCCATTTTATAACATAAACTTTCATTACATTACACACAACTGAGGATCTTTAAGGTTTAGTGTCTTGGAAACCAGGAACATAATACATGAAAACAACATAAAGCATTCTTCTTAAACAATTGAAAGGCTTCTCCTTAAGTTCATCCTAGGTTCATTACTGCATCTCATAACCTGGGGACATACATCAAAATAAAGGGTGAGTAGAAGGCCCAGTAAGGGAAAACAAGAGGAACATTTTACATGTGAACTTGATATACTTCAATAAGGACATGAAAAGAACTTTAAGGTATGAGAAAGAAAATCATGAGGCATTTCATAATAAAAACAACATTTTCCATATCTTGAAGATGTGGCTACATCATTTAACATAGACAATCATGAACATATCACCAAGGTCCATCCCCAAGGTGTCATTTGAAAATTACCAAGGTTATTCACCAAGGTATCATGAAAATTGTAATCTCTAGTGGTTACATCATTACCCAATGCATTGGAGCGCTATCAGGGCGCACCATTAATTTGTCTTTATTATCATGTGAGCCACATATATCATCATCAAACATTTCATACATAACCCACATAGCATAAAATAAATGGGTTTCATTTCATAATCATAACGTTTTAAAAACTGCTTTAAAGACATGATCTTTACGTCACTTTAAACCCACGGAAGGGGAGAGCGGGTTTCATGTATGTAATTACCAGAATTTGAAATAAAACATTTTGATATATATGTGAATAACCTTGTAGAAATAAGAGCTTTGAGTATTCACTTTATAACATAAAATAATTTTTGAGAAAAGAGAGAGGCATTTTGAGGGAAAAATTCTGCAGCATAACGGCTAAGTTTCGGGGTTATAGAAAACATTGAAATGAGAGGGGACATGGGTCACCCACTCATAAATGATCCATAAAACAGTAGGGTGAAAGAATAAGAAGGACATATGGACATGGTAATGAAATTTTAGGGACATACCATTTGTAATGAAAAACATGGAAGGAAAAAAGATTAGATTTCTCTTATGAAAATTCGGCAGCCTTACGGCGTCACTTAACTTCAAAAGAAAATGATTTGACAAGATCAAATAGGGTCCATCATCATATTATCATAAGAGATCAGTATTATAGATATAGATATCATACCCCAACATAATAAAAAGGAACTCGAAAGACTTGACATGAAAATCGAACTTGAAAAATGAGAAGGGTGAAAGAATCCCTTAAAAATTCGGCAGCCTAACAGCGTCACTTAAACTTTCATAAAATGAAATGATGAGAGTAAGATGGGATCTCTCATCATATAAACATGAAAGGGAAGTAAGAGGAATATAAAAGAACATCCTCTCACATAAAAACATGGAGCAGAAAAGGAATGACATAAAAGAGATTACATGAAAAGAAAGAGAGGGGTCGGATCCCTTACCTTAAAACGTGACTCTTGAAACTCAAAGGATTGGACCTTGAGGGCTTGGGGGCACCTTGGGAGGACTCCTTGGAAGGTAAGAAGACCAGAACATCGTTGGGGGAGAGTTGGGAGTGAAAACTAAATGAGGAAAGGGTGGGTATTTATAGGGAAAGTGAGGGGAGAAAGCATTAATGGCCAAGGGACACCTCACTAGTGGTTTTGGCAAAACCATGGGCTTGCCCATGGTATTTGCCCATGGTATTGGCCACTTGGGACACCTCACACCTTATCTTACTATTCATAATTTGACCATATTGAATATATACTTAATACATCATTTAATGATGTCATTAAACACCAGTAACTTAAAAACTATACTTTCACTATTCACCGAAAATTTATTTTTTCAGAAAAATCCCCAAAAATTACCATAACACAATATCGATGCTCTGAGTTCAAAAATAAAGTCATTTTTATAAAAATAATTTTCTAATTATTTTTAATTAAATTTCTAATTAAAAAACACTATTCATCTGAAAAAACTAATACTTGAATAATAATTTATGAAACCGTTATTTACCCATTTTATTGAATCACATTACTTAATCAAGGTGCCTAGATTATTTTAAAACTTTCTTTAATTGAGATTACTAATCCATTTGGTCACATTACTAATCCTAAGCGTAAAATCACTATTCACTATTTACTATTCATCAAAAATTAAGTTGATCTTATTAGACTCCAAATTCCTTAATGAACACTTTTGTAGAAGACCATTTTTTGAAAATCATTACACATCATTAGTTATTTAGGGTTTACATAAATATTTCAAAATATCCCTTTTTCAAAATTCATCAATAAAATACATTCTAAAATTATTCGGACATTTGAAATTTCACAAACATCACTAAAGGAAGAAATCTCAATTTATTCACCCGAAAGGACTACACAAGGAAGATAGGGTCTCGTCACATAGCCCCTTATAACACCGGCATAAGACCTGAGTGTAAGGTGTGCTATGGTGAGAGAATCTGAGGGAGGCTCAGATAACATTGCCCTAGTAGTAATCTCTACTAACTTGAACTTCTCCCGCAGGCATTTCCGTTCAAGCTTGACACGCTGGAGTTCGGCTTGGGATTGGTCCAAAGCGAAGCCCACAGATGCTACCTCCTTCCCAAGCTCTGATAAGTGGGCTTCATAAGGGTTGAGTCTACTAGATGAAGCCATCGACTCCTCTTTCTGCATTAACCATTAACATCTTATTAAATCAATAAGAGTAAGTTAATATACTACTCAAAAAGATTAGGTCGTTACATGAAGAATGAAACCTCTTCCCACCATGTTTGAACCACCCCCATTGAAGATATATCCCATACAAAGTTATTAAGACATACCATAATTAGGGATTTCCTATTTACCTATCCGTCATTGTTTTAAACATCCCTCTCACGGGTATATTTCACATGGCTCATCATTCCTGCTCAAGAGTAGAAGGTAGAGGAAACAACACATGTAATATATAGATACAAGATGTAAGATCACACATCAATTCATATCAAGTATTATCCAAAACCATACCAAAACCATATTTTATGAAACATAAAAATAGGTTTTATAGGGTCACCTAAAAACACCTCATCTAATAAATATTAATCATTATTTACAAATGTCTATACATGCTCGTTAAATTATCATAAAAGAAACTTGTATGAAAACGTGCTAATGATAAGGACTACCTACATTATGAACAATGATTATTCAATTAAAATTTTGAAATACCAAATCTTATTGCATAACTAAATAAAAAAAACATTCCTAAACAACCATAATTTGAGTTATATGATCAGAGATGAGGCAAAACTAAACCTACAAGGAATGAAATGAATAAAAAAACAAAATTCAATCTGTTCCAACAATGGTTTAGGTCCAAATGATGTGTTTATACCATTTCCTTGAATTTTGGTGATGATTTTATCAATTATAAAAAATTATATTGTTATACCATGCCAAACTAATTTGATCCAATGAATAAAAATATGATATAATTGGTTATGATCAAAGAGAAGAGGAGTGGATTGATCTAGATCATTATGTAACACACTAGATTGGAATTTTCTAATAGAACCATTGTTCATGTAATGAGGGGAGGATACATAAGGGAATGAGATCACCTAAAATCACTAAAATAGAGATCCTAGGGTGACTGTGGTAAAATAAGGCATAAGATAAAGAGATAAATTGATAAGGGGTCATGTTTTTTAAAAAACCCTAAAATTTGACATGATCACTAGGCCCAAAATGATTATACTAATTAGATAGTGGCCTCAAATTATAGTCTGGTGGCCTCTCTAGTCAAATAAATTATCCTAAACACTCCATTATATAGCTAGTAGATCCAAATAGTGATTTGGTTCATCTTCTGTCTCCATTTCATGCTACATCATTTTTAATAGCCTGACTTATTTTAATTTTGTCTCCCAAACACCACTCACCTACCTCAAATCACTTTAAAACATATTAAAAAACAGTGAATAATATGAAAATATGGGTACCTAAAACAGAGTTACCACAATAATATCATCAATTTATATGTTTTTCTCTATATTGGGTGGATTCTAAGCATGTTTAAGTGGGTTTTAGTGACATATGATAGACAATGAGGGGTTCCCCAATAAGAGATTAGGCTAGGGCTGGTTAAGATATTATCGAGATGTCTAGGTTTATTAATTCATAATTTATCCACTCATATTTATTTTAAAAAAAGTTAAAGGCCTAATTAAATGTATATATAACCTTTAATGTAACATCCCATATTTCCAATGAATATTTCTATGAATTTTCATTCATAAAATATAAATTTAAATGATAAATGAATTTTATTTTAGACCAATCATTTATAAAAATATTTATTACCTTAGTTATTTTATTATATATTATTTATGTATAATATAAACATATATGTTAAAATTATATAAATGAGAAGGGAACCTAAAAGGCTGGCAACCATACCATCACATCATATGAGATTGCGAACATTAAACCCTCATCTAAGGGGTGAAGGGGAACCTAGCCTACTACTTGACAACATTTTGTAATACTTCAATTTTCAACCATTTTCATATATATACATATATCATTTTTTCAATGTTAATGATTCTTTTAAATATATAGTTTTTTCACTACATTACTTTTCAGTTTTTTATATCATTATAGTAATTAGGTTATTATAATCGAATAATTAATATAGTACGATTCATGTTTTCAAAGTTATAATAGTGTAATTTATTAAATGTAATTTCATATAATTTCTTATGTAAAGCATACAATGAATTGTTAAATATTATTTTACACAAAATATAATAATTTATCATGGGTTTTTAAATATATTTTATCTAATTATATTTATAGATGGTTTCTCTAACACTCTACAAACATATTTTATTACAAAAAAAAATTCGTTTTAAAATTTTATGTAACATGTTTTAAAATAAAATAATATCATGAAATATTTTTTTTTATTTTAAAATATAATTCCTAAATTGTTGAGTGTTTTATAAAAAAATTGATATAAATTTGTTATAATTTATTTTTTAGAAATGTAAAATAGTCACTGATCTAAAATATTGATCATAATGTATATAATTTGTTACACAAAAATCTATATTTTTTATTACATATATAAAATTTAAATTATACTAAATCAAAAAATCATAAATTTTTTATTTTTTACAATAATAATTCTGTAATTATTAATCATGGAATATATAATAAATAATAACTAATATAAAATTAATCACTCATAAGAAAAAAAAATTTTATTCTAAATAACTATTATTTCAAAATACTAAATGAATTTATTTAAAACATTACTACATAAATTTTAGAATTTTAATTTTTTTGAATCAACATGTATAAATTAACATATGTTTTTTTTGAAATTAAATTTTGGGGTAATTGTAAAAAATACAGTTTTGATGAATATCATAATATTTATTGAACTAAAAATATATATTTATGGATTAAAAATTTATTAACCCATTTTAATAAACAGAATTTTATTTTATGAGAAAAATAATGAATTTAAAAATATCATGATTTATATATAAACATTATTTTTTTTTGGAACCTAAATTACATTTTGTTCCCAAAAAATCTATTTTTGATTTATTCCTTTAGTATAGTGGATGGAAGGTCCAATTCAATATTTTTTATATTTAAATGTAAAATACACTATTTTTCATAATAATAATAGATCTATTTTCTTAGGATTCAATTCCAACCAAATATAGTAGTCTTAAATAATGAAAAAGTCAATATTTTAACAAAAAAATACCCACTATTCATGGATAAACAAAAACCCCATTCTCCCATTAATCTTCCCAAAAAATCTAGTTAGTATGAATTAACAATAATTTTCTATCTCAAGAGAATCTTCTCTAGAGTTTATATGGTACTAGAGAAATCCTCTAAATCTATAAAAAACTACATTTCTAGGTATGTGTTCATAACCACTTCTTATTTTATATTAACAATTATTCCTTTTTCATTATTTTTCAAGAAATGTTATTATATTTAAATTCTATAAATTATTTATAATATTATCAATAAATTAAAACCATTATCACTAATTAAATTTCCTTTATAACCTATTATAATTCTCAAACACTCCCATACCCCAAAAAAATCCCAAACTTTTAGTAATGTAAATAGTGTGTAGCTTCCTAATAATGAAATTTATATCAATATACAATGAAGTTGATACAGACTCTAGATATGAGTAATATAGGGTTAATAAACTAAACAAATTAAGGTTGGGTTTTATCGTAATATTTTTTCATTGCATTGAAAGAGAGGATAATTGTACATCTGGTTTAACACACTTTGTGGAGTATGCTTTGGATAATTAATGATCTTTTTATGAATCATATTAAAGTACTATTTAATATTTATACCACATACATGAATATTTATTATATAATATGTATTATAAATTTATTAAATATATTATAATCTTAAGAATTTTTTTACAAAGTCATAAAATTAAAAATAATAAAAATATTAAATTCAAAACAAAAATGGGTAATTTAAATGAAAACATGTCTTCAAGACATTATCTATTCAAAATAATGATAATAATAAAATAAATATTATTATAACTAACCAATAATGAAAAAATCAATATAATTTACATCTAGATTAATTTTTTAGACAAATATGTTTTTTATAATGTAGGAACAAACCTAATGAAATAAAATGGGAGCTAAGGTAAGGGTTTCTTTTTTACAATTTCACCTCCTTGAGGATTTTTTATTATTTTACACCAAATTAATTTTATATAACTATAAAACCAAAACATTTATTGTAATATCATTTATAATTTTTTATTCATATGATTTCCTCTTAAATTTATTCTCTCATAAATAATTTTCCTTTGACTCATACATTATTTGAGTTATAATTGTTTTGGTTATCTTAATTTATATTAATTGAGTTATTACCTATGTTATTTAACTTAATCCTTCATTTTTTAGATCTTCAACCCAATTATTCTATTTTATTGTATTCGATATTTAATTGAATGGTCTTACTAGTTTTCTTGACATTTCAAATCGCTTGGGTTTATAATTCAGAAAAATGGTAGCTTGTATATGGACTCGAGCATATTTCTCAATTATAATATGAAATATTTTCCCTTCATATTGATATTATTTAAATTATTTTAAGAATATTTGTCGATATTCATTAAATATTTATAAATTTTATTTTATAATGTCTTTTAGATGAATTAAAAAAATATTTAATTGGAATATTTTTATTGTTATCAGTCTAATTCGTTTTTTATTTAAAAATATGTAAAAAAGATTTTTCGAATCCTACATTTGAATATATTTCACAACCATCATGCCTTTTATTAAAAAATATGCTCCCATTCCTATTTTTTAAGTTTTTATTGAAAATACTATTCACATAGTACACTATATATTTTAGATAAAAATACAGGTTAATATTTCAAAAGAATAGAAAATGTGATTTCATTTCAATTAAAATATGATTTTATAATAAACATAAAATATATTGTAATTATATTCATTTCATTTCATGGTTTCAAAATTGGTAATGTGTTTAAAATATCTTTTTAAATATCCTTTTTTACCCTCATTGAAATGGATTTTTGAATTGACTTATGTGATTTCTTATTAATAACCATTTTACAAAATAATAATAAAACTTCATTTTATTTCCCGTTTTTATGCAAATATAAAAGATATATCTACTTTAGATTTATGTTTCATGTATTACCCTATAGTTTCTCTTATGTAGTTTCACTATTGATACCATCCTAATTCTATATCTTAATTGTATATGATCATGTTTTATGGAGATATTCATGTGACCCTTTTTTCTATAGTAAATTATGATGTGATCAAATTATGATGGAATTGTTATATGGATGAAATATATATGTTCATTTCACGAAGTAATGGGTGGGATAGAAATTATATATTCATCTAATGATTTGGATAATGTGATGTATCTCATTAGATTATGTGAATTAGTCAAGAATCAAATCATTGATTTGTTCAAATTTTGAGAAGTGATTATTGGAATAGAAAAATTTGTGTATAACTGATACTAGATTCATTTACAATTCATGTTTTGGATTTAAACCCAATTTAATGATGTCTTTGAAAATAGAATTTATATATTAATATGATTTTTTAATTTTATTTTGTTTTTATATTATTATGATGTTATGATCGAATGATTTCTATTTATTTATTCTAAAAGCCTTATGTTTTGATTCTGGGATTATGATCTTTGTTGTAATATTTATTAATAATTAGAATTATGTCAATTAACCTTCATTTAGTTCTCCTACCCACATGATTATTTTATCCTCACTATTGATATTATATTTTTATCATTTTTACCCTTATTGGCCAATTGAGTTCCCCCAAAATGTGTTTATATTTCACTAGTTGATGAAGAAGAGCATAACCTATGGTAATTCTGGGTTGGTATTATGTTTTGACAATTTTGTGGTAGATATTAAAGACTTATTGTCAAATAAAAGATAACTGTTTTAATTATAAATGTTTACATCATATGGGTATGGTGTGAGTTTTTAATTAAATGTGTTTCCTAATTCCTTAAATTTTCATGGTATTTGGTAAACATGTTACTCAAAATTTGTTATTGATATTGTAATTATAGATTATCAGGTTCGGTCCACTTTAATTCATATCAAATCCAATAAATAAAGGATATATATTTAACATTGGAATCAAGAGTACTAGTTTAGATCGTCATAGTTTTTATCGTAACAAGGTTTATATAACATTGAATATTAAAATGTCATCATTAGAAGATAATTTATATGTTTGAAACCCCTTTTGATGTATTTTGTTATTATATATTTAGGTAATTAATTATTTTTTTGATATTTTTATTAAAATATAAAAATATAGGTGATTGAGGAACATATATCCTTTTGTATTGTTATGTTATTTAGTGTCAATAAAATTCATGTATTTTGGAAGATAATAATATTTTTGTGGGATAAATTAAATCTATGAGGATGAAATTTATTTTATGGGGGTATAATGTAACACCCCAAAATCCAATGAATATTTACATAAATTTTATTCCTTAAAATATAAATTTAATTTATGAATGAGTTATTTTTGTTTTAAACCAAACATATATATACATATTTGTTGTGAAAAAACCCCTCAATGTAACGTTGAAGTATTTTTGGGTTGATTTTGTTTGGTGAAAAGAAAGGGTTCCATGTGGAATTGTTGAGTTATAGAGATTTTGTTAACAATCCTTGTTAACAAATAACCATAACAATGGAATGGAATATTTGGAGGTGGTATAAAATAATTGATACAATGTGGGGCTCTTTTGCAGTGTCTTCCAAATTTTTGGGGTCTACAATTTGGGATTTGGTGAGCATCGCGAAAAGTAGATTTCTATGAAGATATGATAAAAATATGGAAAAGGATTGAGTTTCAAAAATATGGATTTCATGAAGTAGATTTCACCAAGACTAGAAGAATTTTGACGGTGAGATCTGTGATTACGATGAGCATCGAAAATAGCAGAGGTGAAGAGAATTGCAACAAATCTTTGTGGAAGTGGGATAAAGGAATTGAAAAAACTCTCTATGATTATGATGTGCTCCGTGATCCAAAAATATCTATGGTGCTTCATGATATAGAGATAATTTTGGCAGAAATTTTTGAGCTTTACGATTTGAGCTGATGTGGCGCTGACTTTGCGAGTAAGGTTCTCGAGTCTGTGGAATTGCCTATAAAAATACCTCAACCAACTCGAGATGAGTAGAGAGGTAAATTGAAAAACTATAAAATCGTGAATTGCGAAGGATATTTGATGAGTAGGAAGATTCTTGAATGAAAATAGAATTCGTTGAGGCATGGAAAAACATGGATGTTCTGGGGAATTTATGTTTAATTACATGGGAATTTTACGAGTCCGTGAAAATTGACAGCACATGATTCTGAGGCCCGGTGTGTCCGAAATCAATTTTTGATGTTTTGTTCGGGTATGTTCAGTAAATGTACGAGAAATATTTTATAACTTTTGAACCAGTGCTTGGAACTGAAATACGAGGTCACTGTTGAACTCGCATCGCCAATATTCTCTTAAGAAGAATTTCACTTCGACGATAGTGAGTCGAGAATAGATGATAGCTTTTGGGATTTTCGTGGAAAGTAACAAAATAAAGTGAGCTTCACTTTATTTTATTTGACCTTCCATGTGGGATATTGGTGGTTAAAACCTCCTCGTTGAATTTGGAGGTGGGACCACCAAACGATAACCTCCCATGAGAGGTTATGGTGGTGGGGCTATGACAACCAGGTCCCGGTGATAGCACATACACCCTGCCTTAACATGGATGTCGGGATCTAGCCTACAAGGTACCACCAGTTGCCCCGAAGATACATGGGGCCCACCCTAGGGTCCACCCACTTGCCTGAATGGGTCATCTGTGTAACACCCCAAGATTTCATAGTGTGTTATTTCTTCAAAATAATTCAATAACTTGCACTACACACAACACCGAGTTCAATCACACCATGGCTTACAAAAAAAAATCCATTCAAAAGAGGTTATGAATAGTATTATCTAAATTTTAAATCTATATAATCCTTATAATTTTAGAATCCATATTATGAGTTTCTTAGATATAATGCAAGAACAAATTCATTTTCAGTATTACACTTTTATCAACTTTTAATAGTGAACCCTTTTTAAATACAATATTTTAAACATTTTGACTAAATGGGGACATCAAAAATTTTAAAATGAAACATCCCAAGCTTCCACGGTACGCCTTCCTTTGAATAATACAGTAGCGTGTGTTGTACGCAACTTCGAGTTTTAACACACACCACAACCGATCAAACTAGCCGTTATGAATAGTAATACCTACTTTTTGAAATTATATATATTTTATATTTCAAAATTGACTTCATTTTTGGATTCGGAATATCTAATTTGGCCTAAGGTGATATTTTGGTACTTTTCGGATAACTTTCATATTTTGATTAATAGTGAAAATTACTAAATTTTAATTAAAAACAACTTTTTTAATCAAAATAATTAATAGTGATAAATTATGAATTTGAGTGGTTTTAAAGTATATTTAGAATATATTTTTACCAATTATTATAATGTTGGTCATTGGACATAATTTTACAATTAAACCGAACATAAAAAAGTGTCAATCTTTTGATAGTTATTATCTCTTAAAAACACGCTTTTTGTTTTGACAGCGGGAATTAATTTTAAATTAATTTCTGCCACTTCTGTGTTTTGAATTTAGGAAAATTTATTCCATATTTGGAATCAGGATGTTCAAATTGTGTAAATAGGTAACTTTTATTTTTAGACATTTTGAATAACTACTGCGGTAAATATTTTATTTACCATGGTTAAGGGTAAATCCGGTAAATAAGGGTTAAACAAATAATATTATAATAATACTAAATTAACTTAAAACGTGTCTTAAACCTATTGGTTGATACATGGTCGACCAAGGACATCTTTGGGTCGATTTTGGGACCCCATGGATCCACTTGTAAGTGATAATGACACTTTATTTTAATTAAGTTAAAATGAATACAAAAATGACACAAGCTTATATCTTTTAGAAAAACAATTTTTACATAGGGTTATATATGTTGGATTTTAGATTATAAATATTCATTAGAAAGATAAAAAGCCTTCCTACATAATGAGATTTTATTTATAATTTTTAGACATTAAATAATTTATTTTATTTATGACACAATGATGATGCAGTAATTACTATAATAGTGAAAATTTAAAATAATTGATATTATAAATACCCAAATAAATATAATATAAAACTTTTAATGAATTAATCTAATTTTCTAAGATAATATAATATATTAGGATTTATTTAATTGACTTTGTTCGAAGTAATCAATCTGTTATGAGTTTCACAAAAATCAACTATTTAATAGTGTCAAAATTGACATAAAAGAGTTCTTAAAACAAATATTATATTATTAATTGATATTAAATTCTTAAAAATCTAAGGTTCGGCCAATAGACTTATATCATGATAGGTTCATCATTAATGGACCACTTGGGGGTCGTTTGGATGTATATAGTAAGTTTATTAACCATATTATATAAAAATACAAAGAGACATTGTAAAAGTGAAACTAATTAACTTAGAGTTAATACTTAAGGATAAGGTTAATATAAGTACCCAAACCTGTATAAATTCTATTGGTTGAGTGGTTTTAGACCTAGCCCCACCTTAACCTTTGAATAGTCAACTTTGTATCCATTAGAAACCGAATATGAATTTATTATAAATTAATATTTCTAGCTTTTCCAAAGGTGCCCCTCACCCCTCTTATAAAAGGGCACTCCTCCTTCTCATTTCTTCACACCTTCAAAGCCTTTTGGTTCGGCCAAACTCTGCCCAAATACTCTCCCAACATCCCTCACTACAACCTAGAGGCCTTAGTTTGATCAGAAATCCAACCTAAGGAGCCCTTTTGATCAAATCAAAAGGAAGAACCCGAAGAAGAGGTAATGATTTCACCACCCTTCTCCAAGTTCATTTCTTCTTCCACTTCTTCTTCCTTTGTTTTTACCATTCTAAAATAATAACTCCAGTATCTCACATATACTGTGATGTTATTATAAATATGGTACAACCATATTCAGTATTCTATCCACCATTTGAATAACATGTCACCATACGTGCGTACGTACGGCTTACCGTCTCCACGTCGTGGTGTAATTGTTATTCAATATATTATTATTTGGATGGGTATAATAATGATGTGTAACTCATGTAAATAATAAATATAACATGTTAATGATTCTGTATATATGATATACCATCCATTTATATATTATTTTAATATCAAAAGAATGATATTGTCGCTCGTGCGTACGTACGGACTACCGTCTCCACGAACGCGATGAGATTCATTCTCCATCGTATCCATTCAAGTATAATTATCATTTGATGATTTAGTAATTATGCTTAAGGACTTGTTATCATTCTGGATATGAATAATATACAACAAACATGTCTTATGTAACAAAACATATAAAAGAAAATGAGTAAGTTAACACCCGAAACGACGATAATTCTAAGATATTATTAACAAATCAATGTTAAAAGATCATATACGATATCATATTAATATATATGAATCTTGTATAATTTAATAACAATTATTTCACCATTATACAGGAGGTTAACCTACCCCAACCAAGGAAAAGTACAAGGTAATGGTTTACTTTACAACCTCTTCATTATCCAAGGTTGTAATCTACTGGGATCTCTTTATCATCCACATCCATGTTTCTTAAAAATGTATTTCAAAACATTTTTACTATTTACTAGAATATGAGTTAAAGTCATTTATACCCTTTTTGACTTTTATAAGTGGTTTATAAAGGTATCTTTCGTTCGTTTTCAAAACAAGGTCCTTTTTAACATTTTCGACAGAATTAAGGTAAGAATGTTTTTTTTAACTTATACGGCGGGTGCGGCTATTTTCCGCCGTTATAAAATCTTCAAAGCTTCCCTTACAAGCTTATAAGAATATTTTCAAAGAAAATGTTTTATTTTATATGGATCTTAAATGATTTCAAAATAAAAGGAGATATTTCTTTAAAAAGAATTTTGATTTCATCTATGTCAACATCCTTTGATGGATTTTAAGATTATTTGAAGTTGATTTATTATGATACAAAACTTCTATATTGTATTGAAGGTTTTGTGATATGTTTGACTGTGGATGTGCTATTTTTATACCATTCATAGTTTATTGTGAAAGTATTGACATTTCGTATGCTAGTTTTAATACGAATGTTTATGTTATGTTTAAACCTTTTCATATGGGAATGCATTGGACTTAATAAGTGACGGGTGGAGCCCGCTATAGCTCCTCGATGCATCGGTAGGTCTCATGAGACAAACTAGTGTCTTGGCACAAGGCCTTGACAAAATCTTATTTTTAGTCTTGGCACGAGGCCTTGGCTATGTGGTTATGATAGTCTGGCATTATGCATTCCAACATTATGAAAGTGGTTATTGATTTTTGCATGTGATTATTCGATTAGTAGAATATCCATGTGAATAAGTAAATGGCATTATTTCATTTTACTCTTGCCATACTATGTTGAAGTTCAAGTTTAAAAGGCTTTTTTTTAGTTATACATTGCCTTAAATGTTTATTCTTATTTATGAAAGTTTCCGCTATATTGTTATCCTTACTGGTCATTTGAGCTCACCCCTTTTCTATGTTTTATTTTTCCCAGGAAGTGAAGAAGTAAATTATGAATGACCTGCAGGGATTTTATGTGGGGATATGAGTGTGGATTATGGAGACATTATTTTGTTGTAGTAGTTTTTCATTTTATGATGTAATGTAAAACTTATGAATATATCTAGTGTTTCCAAGGCTACTAAACCAATCGGTATTTCGAGATTTGATCTTTCTTGTGATCATGCCAATGTTATGTAATAATGCACCGACTCTGGGTAACTAGGGTCGGGGCGTTATAGTTGGTATCAGAGGAAGTTTAGTACAAACCTTGGAAGCTAGATTTAGATAAACTCTGATTAGAGCACGTAGACCTAAGATGAAATTTGAGGATTAGTGTATAAGAACTTCCTAGAATTTTGGTATTGTAGAGATTTTGTGAGTTTTCTGAGCAATACATCCCTGTCTGGATACGAGCAGGTAGAGGCAGCTCTCGCACAAATGTACCTAGGGGTAAAACCCGAAAACACCGCTTTGAGCTAGAATCGAACGGGAACTAGTGCATGACAACGGGCCTTGCTGCACTCTTGGTTACGACACTCCCGGGGGATATGCTTAGGATAATTCTCATTTTCTTTACAAATCATTTTCAAGGGTTTATGAGTATATACATCCTCAAAGGAGACATTTTTATGATTATGGATTATATCCATAAATAGTTCAATTTATGTTAAGTGTTTTATAAGTATGGGATTATGTATTTTGATTCATAAACTGATCTAGTGTATTCCATTGTTTAGAAATGGCCCCCAGTAGAAGGAATGAGAACTCCAGAAATGCATATGATCTAAAGAGAAGGAAGGATCATATCTTTCATGGTCTTAAGCTAGAATTTATAAGAGAAACAGTCTCCCATGTATTATCATCATATGAAGAAATAATATCATGTGTTGATAAGATAAGTAAAGAGTTTACTGAGTCCTATGGCTTTGAAGGGAAGCAAGAGAAGAAAAGGATAGAAGAGAGAAAGATGGATAAAGGGAAGAGGGAAAAGAAGAATTTTCCCATATGTGGTAACTGTGGAAAGAAACACCCTGGAACTTGCCTGAAAGGAATGGGAGTTTGTTATAAGTGTGGAGGAAAAGGGCACAAAGTACGTGACTGCAAGGGTAAGAAAATGGTTTCAAATGTACAATGCTTCATTTGCAAGGAGTTTGGACACTACGCGAACCTATTTCCCAGTCATCAGACTATGCCGCAAATGATGCTATTGGATAATAATCATGTTTTGATACTACCACAGATGAAGAGGAATGATTAGAGTTCTTATGTTGATTATGTCAATTGAGTGTTGTATCAACAATGTACTTGTTATAATAATTATGGAGTATATAAGGATTGTACTGCAGTACTATTTCATTAAGGACTTGAGATTGTGTGGAACAAAGAAAAGTGACTCAATAGCAGGATAAATTTTTGGAAAATATATGGTTGAGAGAAAGATAAACCATAATATGGTTCTGATACCGAGTTAGTGATTTTAGAATAATACATGATTGATTTGGATAAATTATATTGGAAATTCTTGACTACCTTGAAACTGATTAATTATTTTTATATTCCATCATTTTTTTGGGGTTTAAAACATTTTTGGATTAATGAAGTATATCCAGCATTCTATATGGAATAAGGGAGAATTAATGTAATCAATAAGGAATATGGTAATACATGATGCAGGTATTCATATTCTATTACGGGGTAAAAAGGATCTATATTATGTTTACCTTCCTTATAAATGTTGGACTGTGAGTTTGGACAGAAGTATTTTGGATAGTTCTAGTTTGGATTATTTTGGATTGCCATAAAAGGACAACCCGGAGGTCGGGCGGCAACCCGTCGCGTCCGGAAAGGCTGCGAGACTTGAACCCGCAACCGAAGGGCGACAAGGGTGTATCACCTACCACTGGCCCACGAGATGTCCTGGATTAAATAATGTAGTTTTTATTAAAAGATCTTGTAGATGAATTATAAATTCTTTTATTTTGGAACCCTATACGAATAGTGTAAATAGAATTTTTTTACATTCTATTATCTTTTAGAGTGAAAGATGAGTTTGTGGTAGAAATTTATTAATGGATAAAACTCTAATTATAAAGTAAGTATATCTCCTTATGATCTTATCCAATCTCATAAATAAATTCCTCAATATTAAGAAAAGCAACTTAGAACAAAAATGTTTTCCTAGATGGTACCTTAAATCATCACTAATTTATGGCTTTGGGATTGTTGGCCTTTTCATAGCCATGTTCTCTACCACTCTCTATCAGATAATTGATGGTTAGATTTTTCTTCCATATCCATATTTTCCTACATGGAACCCTTGTATGTGTTATTTTCGGTAATCCTCATACTTTCGACTCATTATTTTAAATAGAGGCCTCATTAACCCAATTTCCGATGTGGGTTTTCCCAAAAATATATTTTCTATTTTCAACCTTTTATTTTCTATGAACAATTTCAAATTGCGAGGACACAATTTATTGAAGGAGGGGAGAATGTAACACCCCAAGATTTCATAGTGTGTTATTTCTTCAAAATAATTCAATAACTTGCACTACACGCAACACCGAGTTCAATCACACCATGACTTACAAAAAAAGCCATTCAAAAGAGGTTATGAATAGTATTATCTAAATTTTAAACATTATATAATCCTTATAATTTTAGAATCCATATTATGAGTTTCTTAGATATAATGCAAGAACAAATTCATTTTCATTATTACACTTTTATCAACTGTTAATAGTGAACCCTTTTTAAATACAATATTTTAAACTTTTTGACTAAATGGGGACGTCAAAAATTTTAAAATGAAACATCCCAAGCTTCCACGGTACGCTTTCCTTTGAATAATACAGTAGCGTGTGTTGTACGCAACTTCGAGTTTTAACACACACCACAACCGATCAAACTAGCCGTTATGAATAGTAATACCTACTTTTTGAAATTATATATATTTTATATTTCAAAATTGACTTCATTTTTGGATTTGGAATATCTAATTTAGCCTAAGGTGAAATTTTGGTACTTTTCGGATAACTTTCATATTTTGATGAATAGTGAAAATTACTAAATTTTAATTAAAAACAACTCTTTTAATCAAAATAATTAATAGTGATAAATTATGAATTTGAGTGGTTTTAAAGTATATTTAGAATATATTTTTACCATTTAATATAATTTTGGTCATTGGACATAATTTTACAATTAAACCGAACATAAACAAGTGTCAATCTTTTGATAGTTATTATCTCTTAAAAACACGCTTTTTGTTTTGACAGCGGGAATTAATTTTAAATTAATTTCTGCCACTTCTGTGTTTTGAATTTAGGAAAATGGATTCCATATTTGGAATCAGGATGTTCAAATTGTGTAAATAGGTAACTTTTATTTTTAGACATTTTGAATAATTACTGCGGTAAATATTTTATTTACCATGGTTAAGGGTAAATCCGGTAAATAAGGGTTAAAAAATTAATATTATAATAATACTAAATTACCCTAAAACGTGTCTTAACCCTATTGGATGATACATGGTCGACCATGGACATCTTTGGGTCGATTTCGGGACCCCATGGATCCACTTGTAAGTGATAATGACACTTTATTTTAATTAAGTTAAAATGAATACAAAAATGACACAAGCATATATCTTGTAGAAAAACAATTGTTACATAGGGTTATATATGATGGATTTTAGATTATAAATATTCATTAGAAAGATACAAAGATTTCCTACATAAGGATATTTTATTTATAATTTTTAGACAATAAATAATTTATTTTATTTATGACACAATGATGATGCAGTAATTACTATAATAGTGAAAAATTAAAATAATTGATATTATAAATACCCAAATAAATATAATTTGAGACTTTTAATGACATAAAATAATTTTATAGGATAATATTACATATTAGGATTTATTTAATTGACTTTTTGCTATGTAATAATGCTGTTATGAGCTTCACAAAAATCAACTATTGAATAGTGTCAAAATTGACATAAAAGAGTTCTTAAAACAAATATTATATTATTAATTGATATTAAATTCCTAAAAATCTAAGGTTCGGCCAAGAGACTTATATCATGATAGGTTCATCATTAATGGACCACTTGGGGGTCGTTTGGATGTATATAGTAAGTTTATTAACCATATTATATAAAAATACAAAGAGACATTGTAAAAGTGAAACTAATTAACTTAGAGTTAATACTTAAAGATAAGGTTAATATAAGTACCCAAACCTGTCTAAATTCTATTGGTTGAGTGGTTTTAGACCTATCCCCACCTTAAACTATTAATAGTCAACTTTGGATCCATTAGAAACCGAATATGAATTTATTATAAATTAATATTTCTAGCTTTTCCAAAGGTGCCCCTCACCCCTCTTATAAAAGGGCACTCCTCCTTCTCATTTATTCACACCTTCAAATCCTTTTGGTTCGGCCAAACTCTGCCCAAATACTCTCCCAAAATCCCTCACTACAACCTAGAGGCCTTAGTTTGATCAGAAAGCCAGCCTAAGGAGCCCTTTTGATCAAATCAAAAGGAAGAACCCGAAGAAGAGGTAATGATTTCACCACCCTTCTCCAAGTTCATTTATTCTTCCACTTCTTCTCCCTTTGTTCTTACCATTCTAAAATAATAACTCCAGTATCTCTCATATACTGTGATGTTATTATAAATATGGTACAACCATATTCAGTATTCTATCCACCCTTTGAATAACATGTCACCATACGTGCGTACGTACGGCTTACCGTCTCCACGTCGTGGTGTAATTGTTATTCAATATATTATTATTTGGATGGGTATAATAATGATGTGTAACTCATGTAAATAATAAATATAACATGTTAATTATTCTGTATATATGATATACCATCCATTTATATATTATTTTAATATCAAAAGAATGATATTGTCGCTCGTGCGTACGTACGGACTACCGTCTCCACGAACGCGATGAGATTCATTCTCCATCGTATCCATTCAAGTATAATTATCATTTGATGATTTAAAAATGATGTTTAAGGACTTGATATCATTCTAGATATGAATAAGATACAACAATCATGGCATATGTAACAAAACATATAAAATAAAATGAGTAAGTTAACACCCGAAACGACGATAATTCTAATATATTATAAACAAATCAATGTTAAAAGATCATATACGATATCATATTAATATATATGATTCTTGTATAATTTAATAACAATTATTTCACCATTATAAAGGAGGTTAACCTACCCCAACCAAGGAAAAGTACAAGGTAAGGGTTTACTTTACAACCTCTTCATTATCCAAGGTTGTAATCTACTGGGATCTCTTTATCATCCACATCCATGTTTCTTAAAAATGTATTTCAAAACATTTTTACTATTTAATATAATATGAGTTAAAGTAATTTATACCCTTTTTGACTTTTATAAGTGGTTTATAAAGGAATCTTTCAGTCGTTTTCAAAACAATGTCCTTTTTAACCTTTTCGACAGAATTAAGGTAAGAATATTTTTTTTACTTATACGGCGGGTGCGGCTATTTTCCGCCGTTATAAAATCTTCAAAGCTTCCCTTACAAGCTTATAAGAATATTTTCAAAGAAAATGTTTTATTTTATATGGATCTTAAATGATTACAAAATAAAAGGAGATATTTCTTTAAAAATAATTTTGATTTCATCTATGTCAACATCCTTTGATGGATTTTAAGATTATTTGAAGTTGATTTATTATGATACAAAACTTCTATATTGTATTGAAGGTTTTGTGATATGTTTGACTGTGGATGTGCAATTTTTATACCATTCATAGTTTATGGTGAAATTATTGACATTTCGTATGCTAGTTTTAATACGAATGTTTATGTTATGTTTAAACCTTTTCATATGGGAATGCATTGGACTTAGTAAGTGACGGGTGGAGCCCGCTATAGCTCCTCGATGCATCGGTAGGTCTCATTAGACAAACTAGTGTCTTGGCACAAGGCCTTGACAAAATCTTATTTGTAGTCTTGGCACGAGGCCTTGACTATGTGGTTATGATAGTCTGGCATTATGCATTCCAACATTATGAAAGTGGTTATTGATTTTTGCATGTGATTATTAGATTAGTATAATATCCATGTGAATAAGTAAATGGCATTATTTCATTTTACTTTTTCCATACTATGTTGAAGTTCAAGTTTAAAAGGCTTTTGTTTTAGTTATACATTGCCTTAAATGTTTATTCTTATTTATGAAAGTTTCCGCTATATTGTTATCCTTACTGGGCATTTGAGCTCACCCCTTTTCTATGTTTTATTTTTCCCAGGAAGTGAAGAAGTAAATTATGAATGACCTGCAGGGATTTTATGTGGGGATATGAGTGTGGATTATGGAGACATTATGTTTTTGTAGTAGTTTTTCATTTTATGATGTAATGTAAAACTTATGAATATATCTAGTGTTTCCAAGGCTACTAAACCAATCGGTCTTTCGAGATTTGATCTTTTTTGTGATCATGCCAATGTTATGTAATAATGCACCGACTCTGGGTAACTAGGGTCGGGGGCGTTATAATCTGACTAATGAAATTCCCCATAGGCCAACACATGTCCTTTCCAGTGTGCTTTGTCCTCACTCAAACACACCATGGGGCCCACCCCAGGGTCCACCCACATGCCTGAATGGGTCATCTGACGAATGAAATTCCCTATAGGCCAACACATGTCCTTTCTAGTGTGCTTTTTCCTCACTCACACAAACCTTGGGGCCCACGCCAAGGTCCACCCACATGCCCAAGGTCATCTGACTAATGAAATTCCCCATAGGCCAACACTTGTGCTTTCCAGTGTGCTTTTCCCTCACTGACACACACTCTAGGAAACTTCCTAGAAGGTCACCCATCCTGATCAGTACTCGAGGACAAGCACGCTTAACTGTGGAGTTTTAATCAGACATGCTCTTGAAAAGGACGGTACACCTTTTTGACATGAGTCATATCATTTATTCATTTAACCCTTTATCATTTGGGGGTGCTACAATCACCCCCACCTTTAGGGCACAACTTCCTCATTTTTGGCCCTACAACTCTACCTAGGTAGTGCACCACACTTAATGACCGGTTCCTCCTCTGATACCAATTCTGACAACCGGGTCCCAGTGACAGTACAGACACCCCGCCTTAACATCATGGCCGTCAGGTTCTAGCCACCAAGGAACCACCAGTTTCCCCACAGACACATGGAGCCCAACCAAGGGTTCACCCACGTGCTCGAACGGGTCTTCTGACTAAGGAAATTACCCATAGGCCAACACATGTGCTTTCCAGTGTTCTTTGTCCTCACTCACACACACCCTGGGAAACGTCCCATAAGGTCACACATCCTGATCACTACTCCAGGCCAATCATGCTTAACTGTGGAGTTTTAATCCGGTAGGCTCCTGAAAAGGAAGGTGCACCTTGTTCACATGAGTCATATCATTTATTCATTTAACCCTTTATAATTTAGGGGTGTTATGGTGGCCCCTAGAACATAACCTCCTGTGAGACGTTAAGATGTGGGGACCACATGGGGCTTAACCCCCATATTGATGGAGGAGAGTAAAACCTCTCAACTCTCCCTCATTAATGAGGGAGAACCTCTTCAACACCCCTAATTAATTCCTTGTGCCAACCCCTTGAATTAATTATGGAGATCCTACCTAATTAAATAGTCCAATTTGAATATCATGCCAACAAATTAATAGGATTTTTCAATGTATTATTTCGTTGGCATATTCATTTTAGTGGCAGCTTGAGGGGAGGATTATTGGGAGAAAGATCCCATTGAAGGACCCCATCTCCCAATGATGAACAAAGAATGAATAATGATGAATGTTTTCGACTTCTTCCTCAAAGATTCAACCATCGTGAGACATCTTTGACGACCAACTTCCGCATCGTCATCAATGAGCTGACACAACTCAGGTTTGGAAGTGCGTGGCGGACGCGACGAACGACGATCATCTTCGTCTACTTTCTGTGACCCCGTCGATGAATGACGAACAATGATCAAAGGTAGGGGGTTTTTATTTTTGTAACCTTCCTTTTCCTTTTTCCTTGGATTGGAAATGAATCGAAGCGTGGTTGTAAAATAACAGTTATTCATCTTTCTTAATCTTTGATGAACCAATTGATACCACCCTAAACGCGGAGGGTGTTGTCCCAACCAACCTGGCCCAACCCCTCTTCCAATATTGGTTATGATGAACATAGACATGGAAATGAGGCGACAGAATGAAGAAAGCAGGGGAAACAAAGGTTGCGCTACCTACGGTCTTTGCGAATCACGCCGCCCCCACGGCGCTCCGGTGCTCCTAGCCAAACACCGCCGACCCGCGCCGACTTGAGCCGCAACAAACCAGCCAGCCCGACCGCCTTCTGGCCGCCAAACAGCCTTCTGGAATCCACGCGCGCCCTGGGCGCCTTCCGGAACCGGGCTGCCTGCTGGCCTCCGCGTGCCTCCCAGAGCCAGCCCCCCTTGCGGCCTTCCGACTCCCTCACGGCCACCCGGACGAGCCGGCATCCAAGCCCCACTTGAGGCCTCCCAGCCCCCTCATGGTGCCATGGCTGAACCAGCCGGCCACACACTCCATGCCGAGTCGCGCCGGGTCTTGCCCTCGCGATACTCAGGGCAGAACCGACCCCATGCCCGGGCCGAACCGCCCTTGCGGCCGGCTGGGCTGGGCCCAGCTGGCCGGGCCAAACCAAACAGGCTGGCCCATCTAATGGGTTGGGCCAGACCCAACTGGTCTGACCGGGTCTACCAATACTGGGTCGGCCTAGATGAAGTTGGGTTGGGTGGGTCCGACTGGGTCGGACCGGACCCAGGCCCACTTGTGACCCCTTTAATTTCTTTGGCCATATCTTTAGCACCGGAAGACTGTTTGAAGAACCGTCTTTGGTGATGGAATTCTTGGAGCACAATGGTCCCATTGAGTATACCTCACTAGAGTTTGGGGTAAAGTTGGGATACGGTCAGGTTGGATCGTGAAAAAATCCAACCGGGACCCCATGACTAAAAGAAAAAAAACTCACAGACTAGGCGTCCGATTGACGTGCTGTCTGTTGCATTGAGATCCCTATGATGTGGCTGACCATCGAGATACATCATAGTGGGACTCTGTGGTAGTTGGAGTATCAACCTGCAGTTCGTGGGGTGGATCCTCCTGGAGACGAGCGAGCATAGTGCAGAGACCTAGTAGCTTTCTAAGACCTGACAACTGCTGATCGATTCGACTATGAGTGATTCAACTAGCCTAGTGGGGAGCACCTTGGTGTCACAACAGACCCACGGTGGAAAGAAACTCTCTGTGAGAGCGGAAGACCCACGGTACTCGACAGGAGGGGTACCTCAATAGGCTATGATGGGGAGCGCCTCTGTGTGATGCCGCAGACCCACAAGGGGGAGCTCCTCTGTGTGAGTGCGGCAGACCCACGGTACCTGATAGGAGAAGTACATCAGCCGTCCATGGATAGTGGGAAGTGCATCTATGTGATGTGGAAGAACCACTGTACTCGATAAATGAGGAGTTCTCTAGCATCCATTGTTTTGATAATAAAAAATCATGGGTTGAGCTGAGTCAGTAACTTTTGTGTTTTCCTCATGATTGAGTTTGATTACTTGATAACTTAGGTATATGTATGAGCATATACCTAATTGGGGTTATCTATTGACCTGATACCTTGTGGTGTATGCCTGTTGGAATTTGTGAGATCTTAAGGGTCTCGGGGTCCCTACTGAGTATCGTTATACTCACCCCTACACGGGGTATGCCCGCACCTCATTTTGTTGGTTGCAGACGACGAACATCCCTGACTAAGGATCAGAGAAGCATGACAGGATTGTACCTGGAGGTGGACCTTACGATGAGTCGGTACATGGAGGAGACCAATGAATGTGGAGTGATGAGGAGGCTAACTCTACCTATCATTCATATAGGAATTCCTAGAGGATGACCCAGTAGATGCTTTACCTTTTCTTCAGTTGTACTTGTTTTTCAGTTGTACGTGTACTTTCTTATTGGGCTTATATTTATGGCCCCTTTTACTTTTTAGAACTTCTTTGTATACTGTTTTCTTAATGTTTTACTTCATGCTCATACTCTATTATGTGTATTTACACTTTATAAAGGCAATTCCTTCTTAGTCTTATGGATTTTCACCTTTGGTGCTAGTCACCAGCTCCTGGCCTATGGAAGGTGAGCATGGGGTAGTCACGACATGGGCCTCAAGGGACGGGTCATGATAAAATAGTTGAGATTTGTGAAAGGAAGGAATGTCAGGAAGTCCAGTTTGGCTTTGTGGTGGTTGTGTGCTTTGTAAAGGCTTATTTATTTTTGGGAAATCACAAAGAATAGTATGAACTTTGTAAATCAGTGAGCTTTGCGATCTAGAGAGCTCTATGATCTCGTGATCTTTGAAAACCTGTGAGTTCTATGAACCTGTTAGTTTTGCGAACAGGTTGGTGGATTGTGAAGGCATGTTTCATCTTTGAAAATGTGGGATCTTTACAAAGGCAGTGTGCTTTGAGAATAAGTTTCAAAAGGGATTTCATAGTTTTAAGATGAAAAGTGTTATTCATTTGTGGATGAAAGTGGAACTTCAATAGATCATCTATCTATAATTGAGGATGTATTCATTTATCATAATGAAGAGACCTACAAGTATATAAACTATGAGGGGATGTTATGAAGAAGTAGTAAACTCACTTTAGTTGAGAGAGTAGAATGTTCTCAAATTATTAAAGGCTGTAAACTATGAGGGACACTGAGTCTATTTCGAACATGTAAATAGTAGTGCACTTATTGTGTATTTGGTAAATCATTACATCGTTGGTGTATGTTCCTTGGATGTAGCCTAGTGAGGGTGATCCATGTAAAATTCTTATGTTGGGTGCATACTTTAAGATTCATTCATACCCTGCAATGGGAAGTAGAGAGATAAGTGAGTTTTGTCTAACAATAAAACAATATCAAAAGGGGCAGTTGTGTTAATTTGTCATACCCAGGTTCACCCCCTCTCAAGGTATCTAGCCTAGTGGGCCTAAAAACATTTATTAATAATATTGTCTATATATATATATATATATTAACTCTAAAGTATTTTTTTATTGGAATGTTTTCTTATAAAAATGGAATCTTACATATTGGGAGATAAACCATCATTTCAGGCGAGGACATCGTTCTTAAACCCATAAATAAAAGGAGAAAGGGGTGCAATACCTACCACTAGACCATGTATTGTCATTCATCAATTTCAATCCATTTTATATATAATTGTATAAAATTTACTATATTCACAGTTGATTTAACATTAATATTTTTATAACTACATTAATCTTTATTTTTTTTATATCACAATAATAAGTATGTCGTTATAATCCAGTGATTAAAATTGTATGATGCATTTTTTAAATTCATAAAGTGGTAACGTATTCAAACTATTCCCATATCGATTTTTATGTGAAACATATGTATAATTGAGAAATTGATTTTTTACATGAAAATAATATTTATCATGACTTTTTAAATACGTTTTAGTTATTTTAATTTCTTACATTTTCACTGCATTATTTATAAATATTTTATTTTTAATAAATATCATTTCAAAACATTAAAAAACTCATTGTTTAATAAAATTACATTACAGAATATTCATTATTATTTTTAAATTACATTAATTTAATTTATGGTATATCATTATCAGAGAATATTTATAAAGATGTGATAATATAGTTTTTTGAAAGTTCAATGGTTGATGAAATATAATTTTGATCACAGTGCCAATAGGTTGTTACAAAAAATATGTTTTCTCAATTGTATAATTAAAATATAATTTTTACTTAGTTACATGTGTTGTTTAATAAAAATTATATTTTTTGAAACTAAAAAAATTATTAAATTTATTAATAAATAATACAGAATGATAAATTTAAATGTAATCACTGAAATTAAAACAAACTATTTTTTCAAATTAAACTGTTTTTCTATGTATTATATAATTTTGTTTAAAATTAAAATTCATAAATTTAAGAATTATAATGTGCTCAAAATGAACTATTTTTTTGAATCATATTTTAAAAATTATAATTGGGTAAATTTTTGTAATTTTCCGTAAAAAGTTGATTTATAGGTCAATTGAAAAAATTAAATTTTTAAGAATACAAATTTTTTTATAAAATCATCCTAATACATATATGAAATAAAAATTAATGAAACCAATTTGTTAAAAATAACAATAAATTAAAAAATTTAATGAAATAAAAAATAAAAAGAATATATTGAAACATATATTTGTTATTTTAGAACCAAATTTGCCTTTTATCATAATAAATTTTTTTTTTAGTCTTTGAATTTAATAGAGTGGTTATAAGGTTCTATTTAGTTTTTATATTTAATTTTAAAATAATAATCTCTTGGAAATAATAATCCAACTAAATACATGAGAATCAGTTCCACCCAAAAGTACATGGATTATGTAATAAAATAATCAATATTTTTACCCACTACCCCCCACTTTCTCAAGTATAAATACCAACACATTATCATATCTATCTCTACTCCAAATATATTTTTTATTAATTTTCTATTATTTATCCTGTCAATATTGTATTTAAAGACTTACTCTAGTTCTAGTGTGTTTCAATCATTTTTTTAGAAGAAAAATTTCAAGGTAAGGGTTATTATCCTTTTCTTTGATTTATTTTTATTCATAAATGTTTCTTTTCAAGGATAGAAGTTATTAATCTTCTTTGTTATATATTTTTTATTATTTTACCATTTATAAATAATCATTTAATCTCTTTATAATTCCTTAATAATATTTTTTCATGATCAAACACTCTTATATCCATAAAACACATTAAAGGATTGAAACATAATGTGTGTTTGCATCATAGAAAATATACCCATATTTGGATACAAACAGGTGGATATAGGATTTGTTTTTGAAGAATGTTGTTGAAAAACCCCAATAAAATATTTTTTGGCTAGTAAATCTATTTATTCTATGTGCAGGATATGATATCCTTACTACATAGTTGATTTCACAATCTCAAGGGATATTATTTGGATACATCCTATGCACTTTATGATCCATAATTAAGGATTATTTCTTATTGATTCCTGCATCAAGGATAGTTAGTATATAATTTATAACAATAATATATATATATATATATATATATATATATATATATATTAAAATACACTTAAAATAATATTTTTAAATTGTAAAATTTTAAATAATCAGAACCATGAAATGGAATAAAACAAGATAATTTAAATGGAAACCAGTCTTTAGGATATGTTTTTTCAAAATAAATAGTAAAAAATAAATTATAATGATTATAAATGTTTGAGAATAAAATATTGGAATACGATTCACATATTTATTACTATTAGAATAGATATAAATTTAATATATAAAAGGTGAAAACATGATGAAATGAAACGGGACCTATAGTAAGGGTTTTTTAGTCTTAATTTTAATTCATTGAGGCATCTTAATTATTATGCAACAATTAAACTATATATGGTGTAAATAATTCTTCATAGACTTATTAAATCTTAAATATTTTATTATTCTTTATATTTACATTTTTATTTAATTTGTCCCTAATTTTGATTCGTTGATTCATTCATTACATATGTTGAAAGCAGTGATGTAAAATTTATTTACTTTTATTGATTTATTACCTTTATTATTGAACATTATATTTTTATGTATGTTTGATTCCAACATATGATTATATTATATTATATTTCGTAGTTCTTTTATAGGGTTTAAAATTCCTCCAAACACTTCACATACCATTATTTCACAATTAAACCATGCATTTTATTGCATGTGGAATCGACTATATCACTTCAGTACATCCATTAATATTTTTCCTCTATATCGATACTCATTATATTATTTCAAAATTGATATTAACTACACTTTAATAAATGAAGAATTTCATTTTTAACTACTTTTTGTTTTATATATAGAATTTTTAATGAAATTTTGTTAATATTACCACGATGAGAAATTTTCTATTTTTTTTAGAGAAACGATACTTTCTTTTATATATTTGATGAGAACCAATTATCCTGAGGTCATGAACATTATTTATAAATGATCTCTCTTTTCTATTCTCTAATGGGATTCAATGAAAATTATATTCTTATTGTTCTATTAATTTTCAATTTCAATGAAAAGGATAACGATTTAGAAGAATACAAAAGGGGATTTCATTTTATCATAAATATTCTTTTATTTTAAACTCAAAATATTCTATATTATACATCATTTCATTTAAAAGATTAAATATTTTTAATGCGTTTAAATTATAGTTTAAAATATCCTATTTATACCCTTATAAATGTTTTTTGTTGTTAATTATATGTTTGTTTTTTAGAAACATGTTACAAAATCCTAACAAAAATAATTTCAATTAAAATTTCCTCTAAAAATATTAAAGGTCAGTATTCAACATAGTTATTTTTAATTTTATTTCCTATAAGTTATATTACGATGCGTTTACCTTGGGATATTTTACACGACTTATCAAATGTTCCAATTCATTATATATTCTTATGTAATATTATTTTGAAGGAAATAAGTAATAAATTTTATTATATATATTATTTTATAAATGTCAACATAATTTATTGTTTTTCATTATTGACTTTGGATATTTACTAACGATACCATTCATCTCCTTTATCATGATGAAATTTCATCATAGCATGTGGAAAATTTTATATAATACATTTATTTGTTAGGTTAATAACTCATTGATGAAATTATTATTTTTTATTATGTGGAATATATATATATATTCAAATTATGATGTGATGGTAGGTTAAATTTGTATATCCATCTTATTAATTGGGTAACATGACATACCTCAAGATATTATGTGAATTGTTCTTGATCCAGATGTTATATTTATTCCCATTTAATGAAAACATGATTAAAAAATAAAGAATATGTGTAAACATGATTATTTATTTTATAAAAACATATGTGTCAGATTTAATTATAGTATTATGATTTCATAGTAATTAACCATGACATGTTATCCTAATTTCTTGTTTTAAATTATCACAAAAAATTTATAATTCCATGATCCTTTTATATCTACTTATTTATCAAAAAATACCCATGTTATTATTAATAAATCATGATCTATATTATACTAGGTATGATTCTTTAACATTATGTCATTGCACCATAGTTTTATTATGATACCCTCTAGTTTATCTTATCTCTACACTTTATCTTATATTTTTATGAATTATGTTATTACATACTGAGTGTTCTAAATCATATTTTTATGACTCTATTTTCATAGGTTTGGAAGATGATTATAATGTATGGTAAGTATATTAGGGTATTATTTATGGAGAATTGTTTTAGAAATGTTTAATCTTTATTGTAAAATATTGAATCTATAATTTAATGGGTAAAATTTCTACTAAGTGGGAACGATGTAGGTTCTGTTAATTAAATTTCCTTTTTAATTATCTAAATCTCCAACCTATAATGTTCTTGGGTATATAAGTGACCCTATATGTTTTAATGATAATGTAATTTTTGATGTTTTTATATAACTTTAGTATGCATCAAAACCAATATATAATGGATATGTATTTAACAGTAGATCTAGTAGAGTAGGTCGGTGTGTGTCTATGAAGGGTGTTATTTCTTTTAGTTTTGGATCATATGTCCAATGATGTCCATGTAGTGGTAAGTGAATTTCATCTAGAGTAGTTGATAGGGGATATTTTATCTGATAATTATATAATTGGCCACGTGAGATATGTTCTTGAGAGGGTATCCAAGAATGACATAGGATATGACTAAATGTTTTTTCAATTTATCTTAAGAGGTGTTTTTAGCTACTTAGTTAGTGTAGGTTACCTAAAGTCGTATTCATTTTCCTTATTCCACTGATGGCCTTGATTCCTAGAGAATATGTAGGATACTTATGGAATGAAATCATGATTGGCATCATTATCCAAAAGATATACTCTAACCCATGTATAAAAAAATTGAGTGTTCACTATTATAGAAACTCATGTATTGGTTTGGATAAGTAGTGGAGAAGAATTTGAGAAAATTATTTGGTATAATGAGTGATGTTATGGAATAACCCTTGTGAGATGTGTATTTGTATGATATCAGTTAGTAAAATTAAGACAATGGGTGAAAAAACATTCTTCATGGTTATGACATGAGTTGATATTCACATGTTTGTAGTGATTAGTCATTCACATAAATTTTTTTATTATAATGATAAACTGTTGAGCTTATTTTTAGTTCCAGTTGAATTCTATAAAATTCGGTTATTTTTAATTAGTGACAGGTCATTTTAATTTGTAGATGACTGGAGATATGTCATTCTACTTAGTAATTACGAATGGTCATATTCTTCTATTCTCTCTATGATTTTGGATCTCTTAAGAGTCCCTTATTTGTCACAACCACTTCTGTTCCTCCCATATCTTTTGCACTATGATCCATTTTGGTCTGATGTAGTGGATATTATAGGGAGGTTGAGTGTTGGTTGAGAGTTCATTAGTATTACAGGATTTTCAACTCATGTTGGTTAGATTCGGAATGATGGTTGGCCTCATGGAGTTCTGGACTTATTGAAGGCTAATATTATGATGACTTGTCCTTATCCCAATTTTTTCATAATGGTTTGGTTTAGTGGTTTTTTGTTTTCATCCTCAACAAAAACAAAAGTGTTCAGTGATAGATTTTCAACTCAATTTTTGTTTTTCTTGTTTTTTTATTGATGTATTTGTATTCAGCAACTATAAAGATGGTGTAAATGCCAATGGTTTTTATTTATTTATTATATGTGATAATATATTTATAGTTTTATTGTTCTTCAATCTCTATATTTTCCGTTCTCTTTTAGTGGTTCTGGTCAGTGATGTTGATGTCTTCTAGTAGTGTTTTGATTTCGTTTTTTATTAGGTGATGTGTTTGTAGGCATAGGTAAAATGATTATAGTGATGATGAAGGGTAGGTTTTCTATAGGAAGTTTTCATCGGTATTGTGGATGACCATAGTGTGATTGGGTTTTTCAGGGTTAATAGATTGATATAGATATTAGCTCATAGTTCATGGCCTAATGTAGTGTCATGGTGGAAACGTTGTTTGAAATTTGAATTTGGTGGAGTTTACCCTGATAGAGGAAGTTTTAATATTTTTTTGAAAATTTTATTTTGTTGATTTTATGTTAGTTTTTTGTGTTTTCATATTGGTATTCGGAAATTTTTAGCTTCCCAATCAACCATGAATGTATTTAATATGTTAAAAAAACAATTGTGGTTATGTGATTATGGATGGAGATATATCATTAACCATATATATATGAGATTTAGTTTTATATAATTTACCATGACTAGCATAGGTGTTATTAATCATTCACCTTTGAGTTATTATTAAAATATATCTCATTATCTTGGTCATATTATATTCATGATGTTAAATTATTGACATTTATGTTTTTTTAGACTATAAGTATATCTTCCCATTTAATAAATAACTAAAACATGTATGAGTTAGCAGTTATGGTGGATCTATGAGTAAACATATGTGTGATGAGTGTATACATGTGATATTGATGGATTAATTTTCATTTATCACATGAATAAACATATTTATATGTTTTTATGGATTTCATTGCTATTTTAATGATTATATTTTTCTCATGCTAAACATGGGATCATTGGTACACATGTAAGCGATATATATGTCATGCACGTAGTACATTGGCCCATGCACACATTGTATGGAAGATATCAGAAAAGGAATATAGAATGGTATAAGGTGAGATTAATTTAATGACACTAACTCTAGTATCCATAAGATGGTGTTTATTTTATTACATTGGTACTAGATTAATGAAATCTTATCCCAAATAATGGAATAGTTTAGTATTCTTGGAAATCTATATATATAATATAATTATATTATATTTGAGAAAATAAAATACACTATAGTATTTTATTTTATAAAACCATTATTCAATTTTTCCCATATTTATATATCAATAATAATACACTTCTTTTCATCCTAGAGAAAGGAAACATAAGAAAGGGGTGAGGACATATGCTCAGTAAGTGTATACATATAGGAGAAGGTAACTCAAAGTAAATAAAATTTGAATGATATAGCCCAGATAAACAATAATAAAATAGTCCATATAACTATTACCATAAATTATGGGAATAAATTTATGGATGAAATTACAATGTAAATAATTATAAGGATTATAATAAATATTTTCCTTATTATTTAATGCATAATGATGGACATCATAAAAATAATGTCAATGCCTCATTATAAGGCATAACAACTAAATGAAAAAGAATTATCCAATTAATCGTAATAGTTTTTCACATTTTACATAATGATTCATTGAGTGTCTATGTAAGTACTTTCCTATCACTTAATAAGTCCAATTCATTTATCAACCGAAAGTGGTGAAATATAATCATCAAAAACAGTTGTACTGATGAACTAACATAAAAAAATGGTAAAAATTTACCCAATAAATAAATATGATCATAATACACTAAGATTAATATGGTGAATGGTATCAAAATATAACATCCCCAATAAAATATAATATTTAATAGATAAAGATTAAATAGTTCAATATACTATTAAAAAATCCCTAGAATATTTCTTGAGGAAAGTACTCTATTTCAATTTGAATCACCTATTTAAAAACCAAAAATTTTCTAAATATCAAGGAAAAAATATTCTTTTAATGTAACCTAGTAAAATTTTAAATTAGTCTCTATATAATTTAGTTTCCAAGAATATATGAAATTCCTTTCGTGCTGTATAAGTTCACAAAAACATTCCTTTTAGAATTTTGTAAAAAGGTCCAAAAGTACCTCATTCAGAAAATGAAAAGAACATTCCTTTTAAACTATTTTTTAAAAGTCAATAATATATAATAATATCTATAATAAATCATTATAAATTATTTTTATACATTTGAATGAAAATATGGACAATGAATAGAAATACTTGTTACTGTGTAGAAAAACAAAGTATGTTTTCCTTCAATCATTATTTTGGTATCTAGAGTACGTAAATAGTGTAAAATGTAATTAAAATTTTAATTTCCATAAATTTATATTGAATACGATAGTTAATTGTGTTTAATATATAAATATCAAACAATTCTCAAAGTGGATACATTAACATAAACAATGCCAAATAATGATGTGATTCAGAAATAAACCATTAACTTCGATCTAACTTTCATTATAAGTGGTTTTATCCTATTTTAAAATAAATATATAATAATTATAAATATATTATATTACTATACCCATATATATAATAAAAATATTATTTTATTATAAACTTTAATCACCCATTTTTTAACTATTCTTTACTAACATTACTATTTATTGTGATACATGCTTCATCTTTCATATTTGTTTTGGTTAGATAGTCTTGGTCATTGTACTTTGATCATAGATTCATAATATCTATAATTTTAATCATGATATTAATATAAAATAAATAAATTAAATACATCTATAGTCATCAATAAATGTTATAGGTAGAATGTTTAATTACACCATTCATAGTGATTATAGTTCACATGTAGGCACCAATGTTGTTTGGACTTTCTAAAAAATTGGAAAAAGGTAAATAATAATTCACCCTTAAATAATATTTATTTTATAATATATATAATGGATATTAAATTAATATATCCTTATTACCATTCTTGTAAATTGTATATAAAAATCAAATTACATCACATTGTATAGGTGGTAGTCCACACATATACACAAGCGACATTATTGTTTTACAATGGATCAGAAGGTAATAAGTTAGGTGTTATACTATAATTAAATAATTATAATTATTTGATAAGTATCATATATAATAAATAAACCCATAATAATATCCATCCACTAAATATGGTTGTGGGAAATGAATCGTATTGCTACATAGAGACCGTAAGCCATACATATGCACGATCAATTGTTTGACTTTCTGTTTGATAGGAATAAGAGTGGATAATGGTGATTTAATGATCATAATAGTATTTTAGTATATTTAGAATAATGATGTTTTTATTCTATGAAATGTTATATAGATTTAATGGATGTAAATATGTACGGACAAGGACATAAATTAAACTCATTCTAGTTATTCTAAATCATGAAGAAAAATTATTTTACAAAATATCTTTTTGGTTAAGATTTTCCTAGAATTAGGGAAAAAATATTCCATAGTAAACCCATACATTACATGTGGAAACAACTACCCAGTTTCCTTTTTCCCATAAAAATAAAAGTCTCTACAATAAAATGTTATTTTTTCATGAAAAATATTCAATGTTATCCACTTGATTTAATAATTTTCTCTGTTCACCCATAAATCATGTTATTTTATTAAAACAGTGTATGATCAATAAATCTTAGTAAGGGACATAAAATAAAATAAACCATTCATCCAGTGAAAACCCATAAAATATTTTCCTAAAAACATATCATTATCTTACCTTTGTAAAATGAAACAATTTTTCGTTAAAACTCATATAAAAATATAAAAATGATAAGTAGGTATATTGGGAAACCATTTTCTATATCACTCTTACAAATACAATATCTCTATCATATATATAGGTAGTAATCATTATAGTTACATTGGTTATAATAATTTCCGTATTATTCCTATAATATCTTAATAGAAGCCTAATCAGTTAACTCTAGTCTATTACACAATGCATTAGAGTGATATAATAGGATCACACCCCTCAGTTTACTAATTAACCAAACACCCTAATAAAAAAATACCATGAACCATAGAATAATAATAACACAGAAATATTTAATAAAAGAATAATTCATGAGGAAAATACAGTTTCCATTTTGAAATCACATATCATTTTTACAAAGTTGTACACTCATAATTGAAAATATTTTTCTTTTAAAATAAAATTGGTAAACATGTAAAGTAAGCATAAAAAAATATAGCCATCTGAAAAATCTCAAAATTCAATTCATAACTCATAAGTTAAATAAACCATTATCTTTTAATTTTCTAAAAATATTTGAAAGAGTATCTTTGAAAGAGGGTTTTTAAAATAAATCCCATTACATAAAACCTTAAAAGGATTCATTTTTCTGAAACCATTTTAGAGAAATTAAAATTTTAAAACAATATTTTCTATATAAATAAATACATAAAATTCATTTTAAAAACATGGACATGAAATATAATTTTTTTGAAAATATATTTTAAAAACATTTAAAATGATGTTTTTAAAACATTAGAAACTTATTTAAGTTTATTATTCATTTTATATTTCTCATTCCTATGTTATATAAAATTACATAACCATTTAAGTTCACGTTATATGTTATGATGATATTCAGAACATAAGTCCAAAACGACTTTGGTGTGGTGTCTATAGTCAAAGTGTTCTTTATTCCATCATATCCAAAATATTATTAAGTAAATAATAATAATTATTATAAATCAATTATACATTTTAATATATCTATCAATTATTTTAATGAAAATGAACTATGTTACAATCAAGAAGATGGTAGGTCGTACGAATACATGAGTAACATTTCCATTATTCAACGATCATTATTTAAATAATTTATATGTAATTTTATCTTTCAAGAATGATAATAATATCATTATTTTAAACATAATAATTTACATATATATATATATCATCCATGTGATGTGGTGATGAAAAACAAATCACATCTCTTCGTGAAGGTGATAGTTCACACATACGTATGAAAGACGATATCATTTTTTTTGTTCATGGATTGGTAAGAATTGAAATGATATATTATATTTAAATAATGATAAATATTTCATTAATATAATATATAAACTTTAATTCCATCATTATAACTATTATTGATAGAAGGTGATGGAAAATGAATTTCATTTGTTCGTGAGGCGGTAGTCCTCAGTACAGATGAACAATAAAATATTTTACCATTTAATAGAAGTGGTGATGGATTAAGGTGATGATATTAATATAATAGAATATATGTATAGATAAGATACAATATTTTTTTTCATCATGTTTTAAGAAGATTTTAAGGCAGTTGAAGAAGAAACAAAATAGAAACACTAAATGAAAAATGATACCTCTTTTTTAGAAATCCTTCATTGCTTTAGACCTTAAGACCACTAATGATGATGTTATAACTAACATAAGGCAACTATAATGAGTTGAGAGATTCTATGAAGGTATTTTTATTGTCATTTTATGAATAAAATATGATTTTTAGTGTGTTGAAAAGAGAATAAGATGTTCCCTTTTATAAGAGAGGGGAGGAGAAATCTTGAAATTTCTCATAATATTAAATTCTTATAAATAAATTTTATATTTTAAATGGAGAAAAACTAATTTATTTAAAATATATGATTATTATGTGTCATAATACATTCATACAATAAAAACATGATATATTTTGACTATTTGTAAGCCTTACCTTTTTGTTTTACCCCTTATTTAAACCTTTTAATTCGTATCGTGATAGCATGTACTTTTACTCGTCAAGTGTAAATACATCAAATATAAAATGAAAAATAACTATAAATGAAATATTTATGATATACTAAACCTTATCCAAATCCTTTTTCCATATTTCAGAATTTTAATAATTTCATATAATTTAATAAAATAATATTTATTTTAAATATCATTAATGTCAATTTTTAAACTATTCATTACTTTGACTTTAAAAAAATATAGAAAAATATATATCCTTGAATATATTATAATGAAACCTTAATATATCAAGTTCATATATAAAATTCATGGATGATATTAAATATTTCAAATTTTATTCATTTCAATATAATTAATATCATTTATTTGATTTTTCTATCAACTGAATAATTACCACATCATCATTATATCATCATTTAAGGTAATTATTTTGTCACTATAAATTATAAATAAATTACCATGATGTAGATGAAAATTTTATATTTCCAAATACTATTTATAGTTTATCATATATTTGTAAGGGTATTAAAAATGTTATAGTTTTTTAAAACATAATTTTGTCATTTATAAATTTTTTTAAAAAATAAAATACTATAAGGGGATTAAATTAATCAAAGTGGATCTAAGATGTCATAAAATCACCCCAGAGGAATAAATTCAGTCAAAAAATACCCATTGAATAAAATTTGGGAATGTTTTATGCTAATTATATAATATTTATAATATTATTTTTACCCTTAGTTACTCGATTTACCCTTAACCGTGGTATTAAGAATTACAATGTTTACTAGTCATATTATCAAAAAATAAATGAATACTATTTTATAATTTTTTAAACTTTTGATTATAAATATGGAAGCAGTTTTTTAAGATTATGAACACAGACATGGAAAAAAATAATTAAGAATTATTCCTGTATAAGGGATTATATTTTTTTAATTGAAAATGTTCAAAAGTCTGTAATGTTTTTATATCCAAGTTCAATATGAAAAAGATTATAATAAACTAAATATTATTAATATATTTATATTTGATCAAATTTTAATATATAAAAAATTAAAAAAAAATTCATTATAAATTATTTATACACAAATTTTGTTTTAAATTAAAATGCAGTATTTTCACTATTAATAAAAAAATGAAACATAGCAGGAAAATACCAAAATTCCAAAAAAGTGAATTTTAATATTACTACTTCTGAAATGAAGTTTAATTTTACCAATAAATTTTATAAAAATATCAAAATTTAGTTTTAAATACGTATTCTATTAAAAGGTGGTAAAACACAATTTTAGTGAAATAAAACTTTTATGCATAAAATTGGATTTATTCTTATCATATTCTTATAAAATATTTTGAATTAATGTGAAAATATTTTATAATTTAGTTTAAACATAAATTTATTCTAATATAATGGATTGAAGAAAACAATAACATTTAAATAATAATATTTAGGTGTTCATTTAAGCTCAATGTGGCATATCTTGTAGGTTATTGAACATACTCTTTAATTTTAAAATCTTTGGATGTTACATCCTCCCCCTGGAAGTTATGTCCGCATTATTTTAACTCAATTTTGTTACTATGTTTTTTACTATTCAAAATTCCTTTATTGAAATCCAACATCGGAAGAAGGATTAATAAAACTTAAACTTTAAAATACATGAAGGGAAGTACTAAGCTCACATGAGATGAAAAATATTAGGGTTACATGTTGGAAGAACTGAAAATAAAATAGAAAAACTAACCATCATGTTTTTATGTAGACTAATAGATAACATATTAATGAGAAATAGAATAATCACAAAACCATAAATTTGTGATGGGTTAAAAGGTCATCGATCTCTTAGTAAGAAAAGTTAAGTGATAACATTTTTGTTTCATATCCTTTTCATAGAGTTGGGGAATTATTTTACTACCTATTCTAATCAAATAAGTAAATACACTTTATTTAAAATTATAGTTTCATCATTTAATCAATTTACACCCCAAACTGATTTTTTCTGCAAATGATTAGTATTCAAAATTAATTTTTCATTCTGGAAGAACTATAATAAACATATAGAGAATCACACAATCCAAAAAAGTATAATAATATATTACTCATGACATTATACATTAGCCTAAAACAAAATGGTTATGATAAGATAATATAATTCCTCAAAAATAATACACATTTATATGGTGAAAAACTACTTCAATCTCAAAAATTCAATAGGGACATACAAATATCAACCTTGATAATTCAATGAATAAAAATCCTTAAAATTCCTAAAAAATATTCAAGAATAACATTAAAATGAAATATTATGAAATATTTGATTATTTAAGATTACAATATAAAATTTAGCATTTATCTATAAATAATATGAATGACTCTTAATATCGTAAACCATAATGTATATTCCCAGATCATACAATCTCCATGATATGGAATTCATTTCAATAAATAAAATAAATCATCATAAAACAATAATTAAATCATATTTTCCTATATATTACAATTCAATCTATATTCATCAAACAAATCCCAGAATATTCGTTTTACCTTAATCTTATAGGACTCCGAAAATAATAAACGTTTTCCAAAATAACATTAATCACTTAATCATAAAATAGTTTTCCAATATCATGGTTAAATATTAGATAATAATTTTTTTCCAAAAATACTTTTTTATTCATTCATAAAATAATATAAATAAAAATTAAAATTCATACTAATTGGGACATCACATAGGCCAGTTATTGGTGATGCACGCTTGTCTCCCATTGGTTTGGGGTTAAATTCCCACAACCTTTACAAAAATTATGTGTTGCCACATGGTTTTCAGGGTTTAACAATTCTAAAAATATATAATTATTATAATATTTAAATAAATGTGATAAAATCCCCAAAAACAACCTTAATATGTTTTAACCTTAAAGGTCATATCATACCATTCATTTTTCATTCCCAAAATGTAATAACACTGAATTACGTCAAAAATTAATGTATCCAAAAACACTATTAGTCACTTTAAAATTTCATAACTTATATCCTAAAAATGGGTTTCTAAGGCACTAAAATTATTATCATCCAAAAAAATATAATCATATGATGATATACATAACTCTTAAGAATACAAGAATATATAACATCATAATCTCCAAAGTTGTCTAAACCTTTATCTAATTCACGTTATAAGGAACCAAACGTAAAAAAACTATTTGGGTTATTTGAAAACTAGATATCAATTTCTTTTCCCAAAGGTATTTTCAATTTAGTGTTTTATATATTTTGGAAAAAAGAATATATAGTAAACCCATACATTTCAAGTGGAAACTACAACATAATATCAATTTTCCATAAATATAAATCACATTAAAATGGAACATGGATTATTTTAATGATACATATTTATAATTATCCCCATTATATCAAAAATTTCTCTATTATACCATAAATATTGTTATTTTTTAATAAATTAGATGAGAAAAAATTCTCAGTAATGGAAATAAATAAAGGAACCATTAGTCCAGTGAAAAACTATAAAAAGTTTCTTAAAAACAGATCTGTATCTTACCTTTCTAAAATCAAATAATTTTTTTTTGGGAAAACACATAACAAAGAATATAAAATATATGTAGGTAAAATGGGACATAATTTTCTATATATATATTAAAAATAACATATATTTATTTTCTATATAATGATTAACTGTTTTTCTTACATTTGGATTAATCATTTTGGTATTATTCGTATAAACTCTTAGGAGAATCCTAATTGGTTAACTTCATACAATTACCAAATGTATTAGAGAGATAAAAATGTACCAACATCCCTTTGTTTTTCAAGAATCCACCCTTTCTATTAATCAATTTTCAAGAACCATAAATAAGCATAACACATATATCTTTCATAAAAGAAACCTTCTTGAGGAAAATATCTTCTACATTTTGAAATCACATTTTTACAAGGTTGAGAACTCATAAATGAAACAATTGTATTTGAAAAAAAAATTAAACATGTTAAGGATTCATGAAATCATTAAATATTCATGAAATTATGAAATTATGAAATTACATTCATTATATAAAAGTTAAAAAAATACTTTTTGAATTTTTTAAAAATAGTTGAAAGAGTATCTTTAAAAGTGGTGTTTTGAAACAAATTCTTTTACAAAAACCCTTAAAACATTAATTTTTGAAAAAATTTAGATAAATTAACTTTTTATAAAATTAACATACATTAAAATATATATATAAAACTCATTTTAAAAATATGTACATGAAAGGGAATTATTTAGAGAATAAATCTTTAAAGCATTTAAAATGATGTTTTTTGTTAAATTGTCCCTTACATTGATTCCAAATCATCACATACATTCTTTATCATCATGAAAAATAAAATAAAGTTAATTTATAATTTCTTATAACCTTTTAATGTTTATAATTTATTTTATAGAAATAATTTATAGATTATACACAATTACTTACTCATTTTAGTTCACATGAGCTGTTCTGATAATATTCAATACATAAGTCCAAAATGACTATGGTATGATTTATATAGTCAAAGTGTTAATTATTATATAATGTACATAATATTATTCATGAAATAATATTCATTATTATACCTAAATTATACTTTTAAATTCATCAATTAATTATGGTTATGAATAATTACCTATGTTACAATCACGGAGACAGTAGATTGTATGTACACATGAGTAATGTTTTTAATATTCAATGATCACTATGGAAAGAATGTTAGTGTAACTTCAACTCTATAGATTTATATTAATATCATTATTATAATATTAATTAATATATATATATATATATCATCCATGAGATGTGGTGATGAAAAATGAATCACATCGCTTTGTGGAGGTGATAGTTCACACAAACACATGAATGATGTTATCATTTTTATGTGCATGGAAAAGTAATAACATAAAGATTATATTATCATTATAGAATGATAAATAATTCATTAATATCATATATAAACATTAATTCCATAATTATAACCAGTCTTGAGAGATAATGGTGGAATAAAAATTTCATCAGTTTGTGAGATGGTAGTCTTCCGTACACACAAATGATAACTTATTTTCCCATTGGAATTAACTGGAGGTATATTTAGGTGATTATATTAAAATAATAACATATATTTATATTTATTCAACGGATTTCAATATTTAATCATGGTTTATGAATATTTTAAGGTTGTGGGAGAAAAAAACATAAAAACCTAATTAAAAACGATACATCTTCTTTAGAAATCCTTCATTCCTTAACATATTAAGATCACTAAGGACAGTTTTATTCATAAAATAAGGCCTATATAATGTTGGAATGAATTATATGAAGGCATTTGTTTTGGTATTTTATGAACCAAATTGGTTTTAAGTGTGATTAAAATAGAAGAAGAGGTTCCCTTTTAAAAGATAAGTGATAGGATATTTAAGAATTTCTCAAAATAATAAATTAATATAAATTTTTTATAGATTAAAAATTGATCCAATACAATTTATTATGTATATAGGATGATTAAGTGTCTAAATAATTTCATCCAATTAAAATTAGAAATATTTTGACTGTCTTTTAATTATTGTCTTTTGTTTTAACCCTTATTTAACCCCTTTAATTCTTACCGTGATAACATGTAATTTTACTTTTCAAGGGTTAAGACACATTCTATAAAATGATAAAAGAAACATAAATAATTAATAGATAAATTTTTTAATATTATAAAAATTATTTGAAGAAATTTTATATTTCCAAGAATATTATATCATTTTACAAATGAATATTTATTTTAAATATCCATAATGTCAATTTTGACACTATTCATTAATTTGACTTGAAAAAAAAAACAATATATCTTCAAAAAAATAATTAAATGAATCCCCATTATGAATGGGTGATCTATAAAATTTTATTATGACTGAAATTATCTTAAATTATATTTATTTTATTATTTCTTATATTATTTATTTGATATTTCCCTTAATTGAATAACTACTCCATCATCATTGTAATAGAATTTAAGGTATTTATTTTTTCACTAAAAATTATAAATAAATTACCATGATATAGATAAATATTTTAAATTTCAATTTAATTTTTATAGTCAATGAAATATTCAACATTACCCTATATAAATAATGTTATATTTAGCAAAGATATAATTAGGACATCTTTGACTTTTCATTAAAATAAAATACCATAATGGGTTTAAAGTCATTCAAGTGGATAGAAACGGTCATGAATTTAAACCATGTATGATTTAAGGTCTAACCATAATCATTTAATAAAATTTTTAATTTTTTTTGATAATTTACTAATATTTCTTTATTATTTTTACCCTTAATTACCCGATTTTCACTTAAATATGGTAAAATAAATAACTATCTATACTTTTCATATTGTTTGAAAATAGAGGAGAACTATTTTATAATTTTAGACTATATGATTCAAAATTTACAATATTTTTTTTATAATTAAGGATGAATAAATTGATGAAATTAATTTAAAATAAATCTTGTAGATTGGTTGAGAAAACAAGTTTTTAAAGTGAAAATGTTCAAAAGTTTAAAAACAAGTTATACCAAAATTCATTATAAAAAATATTTAAATGGAAAAATGGTATAATAGATTTATAATTGATATAATTTTAATTTAATGAAATTCAAAATATTATTTAATATTATAAATTACTTATATTAAAAGTCATTTTTCAATTAAAATGTAGTATTTTTCAATATTCATCAAAAACTAAAACATATCAGAAAAATAATTACAATTAACACAATGTAAATTTTGATATTCAAATTGAAAAATAATGTTTATTTTTTAAATTAAATTTTATAAAATTCTCAAAATTTAGTTTTAAAACAAGTCTTCCACTAAAAGGAGGAAAACAAACCTTTTTAGAGTAATACATCATTTATGCATAAAATTGGATTTATTCTTATTGTATGCTAATAAAATATATTGGATGAATGTAAAAACATTTTATAAATGAGTTTAAACATAAATTTAGTTCAATATAATGGATATGTTATAATGATCACATTTAAGTAATAATATTTAGTCTTTCGTTTATGATTGAAGCGCCATATATTGCAGGCTATCAAACATAGTCTTTCATTATAAAATCTAGGGATGATACTATATAAGAATTAAAATGAAAGTGACTGGTTAAAGGTATTACCTATTATTTTAAATAACTCAATTAAATATACTTCTAATGGTCCTAGGGATACTAATTTGGGAGTACTTAGTCCTCTAAATGTGAATAAGAAAGTTTATAAGGTATTTTATCTCAGGATGTTTGAGCTAATTGGCTCAAGGTAGTGTAAACAAGTTAAAGGAGAGGATCCATTTTATAATTGGAGGGAAAAGTAATCTAGGTATTTTGTTAAAGTTTAAAATATACTAATGTTTTACTCTACACTAAATGTCTCCAAAATCCTAGGGATACCAAGTAAGATATTATAAGGTTTTATATCCATTAACCAATTAATTTTTTATTGGTTTAACTATGTTTTTAAACCTTATCATTATTTTAACCCCTTAGTTAACCTGTTATAACCTTAACCTTAGTATCACCATGTTAACTCTTAAATTATTAAAAATTTATATATCAGGTAAAATTTGACTCATAAATGGCCATAGGGGATGTTTTTTACCATATATTATCCATGTTTTCATTTTTAAAGGTTTTTAAAATTTTTATATAATTTAATATAATATTATTTCAATAATATATCAATAATTTAAATTTTGACACTATATATTTAACTTGAAATAAAATATACAAAGGAAAAGTTTTTATTCCAATTTAATCCATCAAAAAATAATATTTCAGATTCACCTATAAAATTCATGTAAAACTATAACTATTTTACATTATATTACTTTTAATATTTTTAATATCATTTTTTTATTTTTCTATTAATTAAAAAATGTTGCGTCAGTGTTGTTTAAGACATTAATGTCATTATATAATTACAAAAAATGATAAATAAATCTATTTATTGAAAATAATATCGTTATTATGAAAATAGACATTTATATTAATTCATAAATATTTTTTTATCCATTTGGACAACAATGTGATTTTAAAAACTAAGAGAGTATCCCATTATAAATTATTTTCTTTAAATATTATATATTTTATTTTCATAGAAAAATGTATGTTAAACAATTAAATATTTATTCTAAGGTGATAAGGTAAAAATGACCAACATATAATATGTATTTCGATTAAAAATAACGACATAACATTTTGTTTTAAACTAGTTTAACCTGATTTACTACTCACCGAGGTAATTAATTTTACTAAGGTTACTATTCATATCGAACTAAAATAAAATGGACCAATTTAGAAAATTTTTACCTCTAGATTGAAAATATATTATCCATTTTATCAAATTTAATTTTTATAATTATATGAAAGTAATTTTAAAATAATCTTGTAAAACGTGATGAATGTTTTTTATAAAATACATTTTATACAAAAATTAGGGTCTATTCTTTACTCAATACAATAAAAATAATTGATAAATATTTTAAAATTTAATTTAATTTATAATATTATTTTTAAATAATTCACCAATATTTATTAATTTATTTTATTATGATAAAAATTTGCAAGAGTAAAAAAAATTTCTTCAAAAAACACTTATTTTATTTTCAAATGAATTTTATTTTAATTTCTAATCAATTGGTAACCATTGAATTTATTTTATACATGTGTAAACCACATATATTTCACAATATAGATAGTAATATTAATACACTCAAATTTAACAATTGGTTTATAATATTATACTATATTATGGTTCATTTAGACTCATAGTTGTGTGTCTCATAAGATATCAAAAAGACATAAATTATTTAAAGATAAATAAAGTATAAAATCATAGGTCATTATATTATTCCCTCCATAAAAAAAACTCCCCCAATGAAATTTCCATAATGTTACCTCATGAATTTATTTGGGTAGTTCATCATCATAATTTGTTTTCCAGTTTCTCACATCACCTCATTTATTTTATGATTTCTTCATAGTACAATTACCAATCAAGTCATTCGAGTCCTTAGCTATTGATTTATAATATCCCAAATCTTTATAGGCTCATTATTGTAAGAAAAATCATGTTGTAACTAAATTTCTTCTTAGGTGGAGATATTCATTGAATCTCTCTTTTACTTCATTAATAAATAATATGAAACACATCGTGAACTTTAGAGATGCTTGGTTGCAGTTTGAAATGGAAAGCCACAACTCCAATTATTTACACAAATTCAATTGGTCTGATGTACCTATGGTGCAGTTTCCCTTTCTTATCAAACCTTATCATATCCATCTATATATTTACTTTTAAGAAAACATTATTTCCCACTTTAAAATCTAAATATTTCCTCCAATTATCATAAAAACTTTTTTTATTTATTTATGATTATTTTATATGAGTTTCTATAGTCTATACCTTCTCATTGTATCTTCAAAATTTTTTAGGCCTACAATATTCCTTTCACTAAATCCATAATAACAAGTTGAATTATGATATTTCAGTATATATAATGCTTCATACTACACCATTTAAATGCATGACTAAAATCTATTGATATCAGATAACTCTTATATAGTTTAATAATAATCCCACATACCTTGAAAGTCAAGTGAAAATGACCTCAACATGTATTCTAAAGTATCTATAGTACCTTTGGACTACCCACAGTTTTTATGATGATAAGTGGTTATCAGATACTCTTTTATATCAATATCCTTTTAAATAATTTTACAAAATTTCGATGTAAATAGTGGATCATGATCAGACACAATTGAAACAGGCGCACCATGATGTCCTCACACTTCATTTATATAGATTCATACAAGGTTCTCTAGTGGTAAACGTTATCTTATAGAGAGGAATTGTGAATGTTTATTAATTTTATCATCAATAATATATATTGCATAATTTTATTTTGAATTATTTGGTATTCCAATTATAAATTCAATAGTCTAGTCATCCCATTTAAAAATAGAAATAGGTAGAGGTTGTAGGACTCCTCTAGGATTTCGTCTCCCAACCATCACCTATTGTGAAGCCAAACATCATGAAAAATAATTCTAAATTTCTTATTTTATATTATCTAACCTAAATTATTCCCTTAATTTCAGTACATCTTAGCGCTATCATGGTGTATATAGAAATTCAAGCTATGAGAATCATATAATAATTACATTTTTGTTAATTGTTTATAGATGGAACACATAATCACATTACAAATTTCAGAATTACATCTTCATATATGAAGTCTTCTATTTTCCCATTATTCAAGACCATAATTTCATTTTGAAAATTCACATATTCTCGGGTATAAATTTTTATCTTATCTAATAAATATGGTTTAGAAATCATATTATATATTAATGTTTACGCATACTACATAATTCTTAGATCAAAATTTACAAAATTCGTTTACATAGGATCCCTGTAAATACTTCTTTTAGAAAAAATCCATGATATTTCAATCTTAATGTATCTGATAACTTTTCTTTCTAACCTATGTGGAAGTGTTATGAGAAATCATAATCCTTATGTAGATCAAGCCATCACCTTTTTCTAATGTTTATCTATTTATATGAAAATATGTTTTAATATATATTTTTCCCATGTATATCTCTAATATTTTTTATAGATATAATGTACCTATATCTTGAATTTAAATATTATGTATTTCAAATAAAGATCATGAGTTTGACAGTTCAATTCATGATATTATATAATTACTTTGATATAAAGGAAAAAATTATCACAATGCATAAGGATACAACCATGTCCCTTTGTTGACAAAACACTATATATCAATATTCCATCATTTCATGATGGTATAATCAAAATAAGATCATCCAATAACATATTATTTAATTATTCAAAAAAAATTCACATTTCTTTTTCAATATAATCTAAACCCTTTCACGAGTAATTTTGGATACGTATTAGCCCGTCATGATTTTTTTGAACAAATTACCAGTAGTAACTTATCAAACCAATAAAACTATGTACCTTTGTAATGTTTTTTTGTGTATTCCATTATTGAAATACCTATTTCTACACATTATCTATTGAGATTCCATCCATGGAGACAATATATATATGAAAAGATTTTTTTTGAAGCTAGAATTCACATTTTTTAAATTTCCCATATAACTCCTTTATTCTAAGAGTATAAAAAATTATCTACAAGTAATTATCATGGAACTCATAGATTTATGAATAACCCAAGATATAATAAATAAATACCATAAAAATAATTAGACATTTCATGAATACTATATTCATTAGATGCATAAAAATAGAGGGTGTATTAATCAATCCATAATGTATTTTCTGTAAACTCATAATATATATAACTAATTCTAAATAATTTTGTTTCCAATTATATGATATTACCATTAAACCATGATTTGTAAAAAATTGTTTGAAGAAAACTTGGAAGCCTATCATTTTTGTGTTGTGAAGGATATGCCATGATTAAATAATTTCATGTCGGGTTCACTGTTTTTGGATCGATGGAAAAGAGGTGACTCAAGTGAATTTGGATTTTCCAAAAATGTTATTGGAGGGGGGGGATTGGTTTCACAATCAATGATTCTAGATCACCATATCAATTCTTAATGAAAAATACACATGGTTTCCTCATCTATAACTACATACAGACATACTTTCCAAAGGAAGGTGGTCAATTGGGGTTTCAGATTCAATGACACCTAGGGAATAACCTTGTTCTAGAGGATGGGTGGTTGGGATCATCACACCCTATTGTGGGGAATTTTTGTATACTCAAAGAATCTATTATAAATTTAAGATATATTAATGAAATTGTTCCCATTCCCTGATACAAGATTTCTTACCCCTGTGTCAATGACTTGGTTATGAACATGTATTGATAGGACGAATTGCATTCATATACTGGGTTCTTAATTTCTTTTTTTGTTAATTAAGATGGGTTGGGTTATTGATCTATTTGGGACTCTTGATTCTATGGTTGTTCCGAGGAGTGGTTGGTGTCTTAGAGAAGGAACTGAACCACAATAAGGTGTTCTAGGTATCCTATGAAAATAGGAATCAAAACTCACATAGTTCACTTGAAATGGTTTAAGGTTTTATGAATGGTCCCATTGATGTTGTTTATTTTCATGTGGTATAGATTAAAATTTATAGCTTAGTCCTCGACGAGGCATCCAATATATCATCATTAAGACAGGAAATGGAGCCTATGTAGTTCTTATAACCGGTGTCTGTGTTGTGAGAGATATTGTAATAGAGGACCTAGAAGAGACATATTCATATATGAATTCCCTAGATTTTTTCATAAGAATTTTATCCCTTTGAAGGGATATGATATTTAATTTGACTTATATCCCAATGAAGACCCCACTTGGGGGAAATATCATCACATTATTTGTATAATTATCTCTATTATCTAAGACCATATGAGTCATGATTGGTGTGAGAAATAAGATGTATCAGATGATTGAACACCTTACATGAGAGGATATCCAAACTGGGATTACAAATTTATGTTTCCATTTGATAGGCATGATTACCCAACTTATATAAAATGTGGTATGGATCTTCAGCCTTAATAAGGTGTCCTATGTATCCTCTATTATAACAGGAATCCGAATCATCGTAGTTTTGTTCATCCCTAACCCTCTGATGAGATTGAGATACTTGGGTAGCACAATTGGGACTAAGAAAAATTATTCCCATGTATGAACCCAGATCTCATATTCTGATGGATGAGGTAGAATGATCATATCATGGGAATTATTGGTTCCCAATGGTTGAACTTTTAGAGTCGCGTGGGGGGGATTACAATTATGTGGACTTCTATTGGAGATTTCTCCTTAGGAAGGGTCTGAAAGGTTCTATCATGGTCTCTTTCAAATGATATGTGATTATTGAGTACTTTGGTGAAGCAGAGTTGCTAAACAATATCATCTCTCAAAGGAGGATGTAAATTTAACAAGAATTTAATGGTATTTTTAAAATAAAAGTAAATTAAATAAGAACAATAATTAACACTATGAGGTTTTTTATCATTTAAAAATCTAGACAATGTTTTCTAGAGAAAGATTTTATTATTTTTTTTGTTTTTATTTTTGAAATGAAGTTCGATTAAAATGACACTACAAGAAAATGTTTTAACAGAAAATATTTATAAGTTGTAATAAATCTACCTATACCTACTCAATAATTTATTAATCATTATCATTTAAATTAATATCCACTTAATTATGATCCATTAATTTTTTAAATCCCAAACCCTTCATGAATTAAGTTTACCACAAAGATGAAGTGAATTTAACCATGGGCTAACTTCAGGACATGAAATCACAACACCCAGTTTTGATTGATGATATAAGGTTATTTTATGGAAGTGGAAAATTGATTCAAATTTCTTCTATATGAATTAGAATTAATTGAGTTTAAGGGTTATATTTAAACGTTACATATTGATCATGTACGGTTTTGTATTACAGATTTAGGATGCGCTCTCAGAATTCACACAATTCCTGGCCTCAAGTGTTCTTTTGTTAATTGTTCAATTGCTTACATAGTTTTAATTAAATTATCAAAATCAATTAATAGATCTTATTATGTGAATTTTATTATATCATTGATTCATAATAAATGAATGAATAAGGATCAAGGATGATAAAATACAAATAAAACTACTCTTCTATGGGCGGTGTAGTCATCATAGAAATGTTATGCATGTGCAAAGGTAAAGAAAGGGTATAACCCAATATTGTTTTTATTGTTGATTCCGGACCAAATATGTAATATATGAAGATAAAAATATAAGAATAAAAAATATTTATTGACAAAAAATTCAAATGACAAGCATGAAAATAATGAAACACAAAGTGGAGGTGGCAGAGGAGAGCCTTCTTGGAATAGATCTACACATAAATATTAATTCTACCAAGGGGATTGAAATCATTATATAATCATAAACATTGGAAAAAACATAAAAACCCTCTACCAAACATCCCAAAGAGTGAAAACACCAATTTATAGAGTGGTGGGGAGGGTAGGTTAAAGTAGTTTCAAGTGTGAATGGGGTATCTCGGCCAAATATTGTAAGCTAAATTCCACCACCCATTTTACTTCCCAAACACATGAACCAACTATTATTCCAGAATATGCATTTGTTTTAGAAATGGGTTGTAAATAGCCACATAAAATTTGGCCCCAATAGAAGCTGTTTTGAAGACGATATGGCACCAACACTACAGTAATGTCAAATATGGCAGGTCCAGACTACCTTGGACATCATGGTCTATTTAGGCCAAAATAATGTAGGATTTACCACCAATGTCATGAACAATGGTTGTATCCCATTAACTTAGGAACACAGTTAGAAAATTACAAGTTTAAATAATAAATTTAAAAATCTTTATCGTCAAAATACTATAGTGAACTATAAATGCTAAAACTGGAATTTCCATCAAATTTTCAAATGATTGATATAATACCAAATATTTTATAAATAAACATATTTGAAAAAATTTTAGGAAATTTTTCATTTATTGTAAATAAAATATTAAATAAAAATGGGCTTCATCAAATACCCACACTTACACTTTTGCACTCCTAGGAAAAAACTAATATCATGTATTCAAAAAATTTGTGACAAGATATGGATGTTCATATTTCTAAATTCACGATAGAATTATAAGCAAAGTAGGAATCTCATCAAGAGTCAATATTAGTAAATTTTAATTTCATTGACTCATTAATTGTTTCAAAATTAAATCTTGTGAGATTCAAGACACTAATAATAGAAAAACAATTCATGGGTCTATCATGCCACTAATTCTCCACATGTGTGTATTCAAACCATTCGAAGCTCATAAATCCATAATTTATTCATTATATTCATGTCATGTAAAACAATTCATATTACTTGGTTTAATTCATCAATCATTTATTTGCATTTATTTGCAATCGAATTTCAAGACCCACCCACTTAAGGATTCCCAAAAGTCAGTCCTTATACTCCCGACCTATATATCCCCATATGTTGTACATTTCATCCCTCCCCTCATTTGTTATTATTTTTTTGTTTTTTTATGTTTCACTTAGAACAAATCTCAAACTAAACTCTCAACCCATGTTTTATCTTCTCGTGACACTAATTGTAATAGTTATAACAAGATCAAAGGTCAATAAAGAGTGGTTTTTTGACTTGTCCAAGACACAATACATAAATTGTTGAGGGTGTAAAACAGTCGGATTATTGGTACACATGCATATGTCAATTCATTATAGTAATGAAACTGATCTGGATAGATATGAACGTATTGATCAACCAATGAATTTTTTACCTAACATGACTATACATTCAATTGAGTATGAAAAATTTCAAAATTCATGGTTGAGTTAATTTTTTTTGGATAAATAAATGGAATAATCTTCCATGAAAAAATATCAAAAATAATGATGTCAAAATAAAAAAGGGTGTACAACGACACAACTATTCATATCATATACGACTTTAATTTCTATAAAAATCAACACTTAATGATTAAATATTACTCATGATTATAATTCTACCAATGAATTGTGGAAACATGCATTTTACATATGTTTCATATGAGAATTTTATATGATATATTTGTTTTTTTATTGTTTTTTTGTTTTTTTCGAAAATTTCAACCAAAAACATAATAGAAAATGCATAAAAAACACACAAATGAAAATCCTAAATATCTATCCAAAAATTTTGTCCACTCCCCCACACATAAAATATTGTATTATTCTCAATGTGAACCTATGAAAAGATATATGACCATGAAATGTATAATTTAAATAGGACAAATAATATTAAAGTGAAAGGGGGAATAAGATGATATGCCCAAGTGATAATGGTGTCATGCAGTGTGATGAAATCCAATACATCAGTTGGATGTCCCTAAATGTATTTATTTAAGTGTATCCTATTGAATTTAATTCTCCTTCTAGTGTACTCTTGTTCGATATCCACTTCACCATAAGGAAAAACATTAGATACAATATAAGGATCTAACCATTTGGAATGCAACATACCATGCATCGGCTTCAGTCTTGAACTGTAGAGAAGGAATTTCACTCCAAAATGAAACTCTATTTGTTGATAATTCTATCATGACCATATTTTGATAATTACTTGTAGAGCATTAAGTTCTCATATTAACACAATCGAATCTCCTCAGGATATTGAATTTGCAGCTTCCTTTGAATTCCAACATGGGCCAAATCCTTGTGGCATTTCTTTATAGCCCAATAAGCCCAACACACAACTTCCATGGAGAGATGAAAGACTTTCCCAAAAAAAATATGAAATGGGGACATACCAATGGGTGTCGTTTATGTTTTCCTATAAGACTAGAGTGTACCATCCAATCACTTGCTCCAATCCTTCATATTCGACTACATGGTTTTCCCCAAATTTTTGTTTCAACTCCCTATTTGAAAACTAATCCTGGACATTTGTTTGGGGGTGGTATGGTGTTGATATTTTTTGTGTCACCACATACTTATGAAGGTGGGAAGCCAAATTCCAATTGCAGAAGTGTGCCCTTGGTCACTAATGATGGCCTTTTGTACTCCAAACCCACAAAAATCCATATCTTGAAAAATTCCACAACAAGATGAGAATCACCAGTCATTCTGGCCTTAGCCTCCACCAATTTACTCACATAATCAACAAAGACCAAAATATACAAAAAAAACAAAATAACTAGCCAAAGGACCCATAAAAGTGATTCACCATACATCAAAAATCACACAGAATAGTATTGGTTTTTTGGGCATCTCATGTCCCATTGAAATTTTTATAGTGTCTCGGCAACCAGAGCATGAGTTACAAAACACATGGGAATAAAGGAATAATCTTGGATAATATAATCTAGAGTATAAGAAAATATTAACTTTCTTTTGGGGTCCAAAGTGTCCTCCACATGAATGTTTATGGGAAAAATTCTGAACAGACTCAAACTCAGGATCAGGAACACACCTCCTAATAACATGATCACTACACAAGCGCCAAAGGTAACAGTCATCCCACACATAAAACCTAGGATCACTTTTTAATTTTTGGACTTGATGTTTCTTTAAAGTTTCAGGAATTTTAGAGCCACAAGGTAGTTAACTAAATACTCATACCATGGATGCCTACCTGATATTGATTAAAGATACTTATCTAGGAAAGTTTTCTGAAGTGGTACCTGGATCAAGGTGTCAGGCACTAATGTGTGAGTAATCCTAATCATGTGGTCCTCCACAAATATATCTATCCCTTTATTGTCCTTTATCTCAATATCAAATTCTTGAAGAAGTATAATCCATCGGATTAGCCTATTCTTTGCATCCAGCTTCATTAAGAGGTACCTCAGATTTGCATGGTTAGCAAAAAACAACTACTTTAGTGCCCAATAAATATGAAAAGAATTTATCTAAAGAAAATATGACTGTAAGAAACTCATTTTCTGTGTTTCTCAAGTTTGATTGGGATAAATCCAGTGTCCTATATTCATATTCCATTACATGTGAACGTCCCTCCACCCTTTGAGATAAGACAAACCCAACTTTGAAGTTGGAGGCATCACACATAATTTCAAATGGAATGTCCCACTGTCGGGAATGTAAGATCAGTGGAGTGGTAAGACACTTCTTATGATCATCATATGATGTCATAAAATAATCATCAGACACAAAATCCGAATCTTTTTTAAGTAATCATGACATAGGAAGTGTAATCCTTCTAAAATCATTGATGAATCACAGATAAAAACTTCCATTCCCTAAGAAATATCTAACATCACACACACATGAAGGATAGGGTACAGATGAAATAAAATATAAATTATATCTATAAACCATTGTCCCATGTTTCTACACTACATGACCTAAGAAAATCCCATTCTCTTCCATGAAATGATTGTTTTCAAATTTCAAGACCAAATTTTTCTCAGTAGAATGACTCTAAACATTTCCCAAAATATAGTTAAAATCGTCAAATGAGGACTTATAAACTGTAAAATCATCGATATATACTTCCATTAAGGTCTCAATGAAATTAGAAAAAATAATCACCATGCATCATTGGAAGGTACTTGGGGCATTTCCAAGTCCAAATGGCATCCTTCAATAGACAAACATGCCAAATAAAAAAGTGAATGTTGTCTTATCCTAATCCTCAGTGCAATAAGAACCTAAAAATATCCAAAAATATATGTCCAATAAATAATTGTGTGTATTCCTAGGTATTCTCTCGAGAATCTGATCAATAAATGGGAGGGGAAATGGTCCTTGTGAGTGGATTGATTTAGTTTCCTATAATCAATACACACATTCCAACTTTTTTGTTCCCTCATTATAACTAACTCCACTTTATCATTTTTGAAAATAGTAACACCTCTTTTCTTAGGCACAAAATAAATATAACTCACCCACTGAGAATATAAAATGCGATAAATTATACATTCATTGAGTAATTTTTGAACTTCTTTTTGAAAAACTTCCATAAGAGTTGGATTTGGTCTCTTTTATGGCTACATAACTGGTTTATCCCCATCCTCCAAATGAATCCTATTCATGAAAATGGAGAGTATAATATCTAATATGTCAGAAAATTTCCACCCAATAACCTTAATGTTCTCCCTCAAAATATTCAATCATTTTTCTTCATGTTCAAGAGGAATATTATTAGAATTTATAATATGTAATATCTCACCACTTAACAAGTATGAGTATTTGAGATTTGGTGGAAATGTCTTGAGATCCAATGAAAATGGATGATGTATGGATGGAATCATTTAAGGAACACAAATATGTGCCCAAATAACATCATGATAATGATAAACAACATCAAAATAAGAGAATAATTCACCGAATACATTAGCATAATTGAAATCCATGTCATAATCAGATTAAACATGATCAAAATCAGAGTGTGAATCCATTTCAAAATCAACTCCAAGAGAGTTTTTTGCATTATAATTTGGTGCGGAGGTGATTATAAACATCACGCTACACCCAATACTCATGATATCCCTACTAATAGGACCATAAAATTCCATCGGATTTTTATTCGGTTGTTCCAAATGGGAGATAACAAAAGCAGAATGGTCCTATATAAGGCTCTTCAGGGAATCTATTATATTAAATATCATAAATTCATCTCCAAAATACATGTAATGTGTACCCTCATGGACATTTATGGTTGTTTTTTGTAGTTTTGAGGAAGGTCCTATATAAGATAATTGTATCATGATAACATACTTGATCATTCTCATTTTTAAAAAAATATAAATATTCTTGAAAGATCATGTATCTTACCTAAACAAGTACATCCTCAAGGACACCCACGGGATATGATGTAGCTATATTCACTAACTGCACCACTACTCTTGTTGGCTTCAACTCACCGAAACTGTAAAGAAGAGAATACAGAGTGACACATAACATTTATTTAAGATCCTAAATCTCATAAAGCATATGAAAAGTGTAACTCCCCTACGGTGAAAGCGATGGTTAATGTCCCAGGATCCTTTCACTTTGTTGGAATTTTCGGAGTTGGTGTAATGAGTGATGAAAAATTCCTTCCAAGATTGATCCTATTATTTCCCATGATCCCTCTTAGATTGTTACATAGTTATTTTAAGAATTTAACATACCTTTGTATTTTTTAATGTTTTCAAGTAAAGGGATGTCGATCTCCACACGCTTGAATGTATCCAAAAAATATTTTTGCATCTCCAATTTAACCATATTTTTGGATTGAACAACTATATTTGGAAATGGATGTGCTTTCTGGGAAATATCATCAATCTTTTTCTTACCATTATCTTTCTCATTGGGTTGCTCAATAGTTGGAGTAGAATTGGGATTTTCTAGAGTTGAGGTGAATCCTAGTGGAATGGTAGGTATAGATATATCATTAATTTTATTCCCACTTCTCAATGTGATGATACTAAAATTCCCATTGGGATTTGGAGTAGGTTGGGATGGAATATTTTTGGAGTTCTTACTTACCAGTTCATGGAGGGAAGTGGATATCTTGTTCATTTCTGTCTTCAACTCCGTCAAATATGAACCTTGACAATCCAGCTCATTCTATTGATTAAGATTGTTTTTTCAAAAGGCCATTAGTATTATAATATTCCTCAGTTAGGGTATTCCATTTTTATTTAATTATTTATTCCTGAGCTTCAAATCTACTTTGGGGTTGTTCAAAACCATACTAGTAAGGTGGAGGCTGCTGGACATTTTGTTGAAAGGGGGCCTTTGTTGTTGTCCAGAGACATTACTTGTGTCTAATTGATCCTTCCACCCTTGTTTTTGTGTTGGAGAAAATGAAGCATGCTTATTTTGGGGATATGGTTGTTGTTTCTGCTACTATGGTCTCCCAGGAAACACTGCTTCACAATATTCTGTTCCTTATAGTTGAAGGAAACAATTAGTTGGGTGGATTGTATCAGTGAAAATGCAACATGGCCTTAAAGGAGGGGGCTGGTATGTCTACTATTCTAATGAAATATATCTCACCATATTTCTCAATTCATCCAACTTAGTATGAATTAAATTATTATCAAGAGAACAAGGACTTACCTAATGTAATCCCCTAACATATGGTGTAACTTGATCACCAAATTGTTAAGAGTTTTGGGCCATCAGGTCAATCAGTGCATGTGAAGCTACTGGTGTCATGTCCAACAATGCTCCACTTACTATTACATCCACCATGCTCCTCTCAATAAGTGTGAGTCAATCCTAAATGTATTGGATGAGTAGTTGCTTACTGATTTGGTGATGTGGGTAGATTTTACAAAACATATTGAATCAATCCTAGTAATAAAAAATTGAATCCCAATGGTCTTGCTTGATCCTAGAGATCTCCTTATGAATGGAAGTGGTCCTTGGTGATAGATAAAATATTTGTATGAAAAGACCTTTTAAATCATTCAAACATGTTACATCATCAGGTTGTAAATAATGCATCCAATCCTTTGCAGCTCCATCAAGTGAAAATGGGAATGATCATAGTTTTATTTGATATTTAGAGAAATTTATTTGTTTAAGGGTTAAGAAAAACTCATTAAATTATTTTAAATGTTTTTTTGTATCCTCACCAGATAATCCATGCAAAATTGGAAGAAGATGAATTAACCATGATTTCAGTTCAATGTATGATTCAAGGTTTGGGTATGAAATACAATTTGGTAAATAATTAATATCTGTTAAAACCAATTCTTGAATGGTTATATTAAGTTATTTTTTTATTTTAATCCATTGGTTCTTGTTTTATGTTGATCTTATAAGGGTTTTTTATTTCAATTTACTTGGAGTGGAGTAATTCTCAAAATAGTTGAATGTTGAAACTTCATGTATACTAAGAATGTCTGATTCGAGCATGAAGGATATTAAAATCTTAGGGTCAAGATCTCAAATATCCCCAGGAATAGTTCATTTCATAAATCAAATAATAATACAAATAAAGGAAGTGGACCAATGTAAAATAAAAATTAGAAGTTTGAGTTGATGGTCTAAAAAGAAGTAGAATAAAATAAAAGAAGAAGAAAAAATTCAGATTTATTAAATAAGGAATAAAGAAGAGTATAAGAGAATGAAATGTAAAATAAAATAAATACCTCTAATTAGATGAAATAATTACTTGACTCCCTGGAAACAATTTCAATTTGAAAGGTGCTATCATTAACGCTTTCTAATGATATGTGATTGTTGAGTACTTCAATGCAGCAGAGTGGATGACCAAGGTCATCTCTCAAAGGAGAAAGTAAATTTAACAACATAATAAAAATATTTTGAAAATAATATAAAATTAAATAATAACACTAATTAAAATATGGGGGTTTTTATCGTTTATAAATCTAGAAGATGTTTTCTATAAGAAGATATTATTTTTTTGAAATGAAGTTTGATTAAAATGACACAATAAGATGATATTTTTTTTGAAAATAATTAAAAGGTATAATTTATCTACCTATACCACTTCAATCATTTATTAATCCTTATAATTTAAATTAATATACACTTAATTATGATCCCTTAATTTGATAAATCCCGAACCCTATTATATTTAACTTTACCAGAAAGCATACAAATATTTAACCCTAGGTTAACTTCAAAACATGCAATCCTAGCACCCTACTTTGATTGACACTATAAGGTTATATTATGGTAAATGGTAAATTAAGGAACATTTTATCTCTTGAAATTATAATTAATTGAGTTTAGATATTATATTTTAACACAAAAAAATTGATCCCCTATGGTTTTTTATTACCGATTAAGGTTCCACTCTCACAATTCACACAATTCATGACCTCATGTTTTTTGTGTTATTTGTTAAATTTCATTATTAGTTTAAATTAAATTAAAAACTCAATTAATATATCATATTATATGAATTTAATTATATCATTGATTCAAAATAAATGAATTAATAAGGATATAGGTCGATCAATTACTAAAAAAACTACTCTTCTATAGGCAATGTAATCATCTTAGAAACATTATGCAACTATAATGGTTTAGAAATGGTATAACCCAATATTTTTTATACTCTTGTTTACAGCCCAAGGAAGTAAAATATGAAGATAAAAAAATAATAATACAGAATATTTATTGAATAAAAATTCAAATTACAAGTGTGAAAACAATGAAAAACAATGTGGAGGTGGGAGAGGAGAGCCTTCTTGGATGAGATTTATGCATAAAGCCTTAATTATTCAAATAGTATTGAAATACTTCCAGGATAAAACCTTTTTGACACACCTTCCCCAAATATCTACCAACCATCCCAAAGAGTTTAAACACCAATCTATAGAGTGGTGGGGTGGATATGGTCAATGTGGTTTCAAGTGTGAATGGGGAATCTTTGAAAAATATTTTAAACCAACTTGTACTTCCCATTTGAGCTTCCAAATGCAATAAACAACTATTCTTATTGAATAATTATTTGTTTAAAATTTTGTTGGAAAGATAATCTAAAATTTGGGTGCAATCAATGCTCTTGTGAAGAAGATATGGCCCAAAGAGTATAGTGATGTCCAATCTGGCGGGTTCAGCCCACATTTGACCTAATAGTCCATTTAGTCCAACAAAATGCAATATTTCTATCCAATGTTCTGAACAAAGTTATATCTCATTAATTTATAAACATTGTTACAACATTTCAAGTTCAAATAATAAATTAAAAAATATTTATCTCCAAAATACTACAGTACACTATAATGGTTAAAACTGGAATTCTCATCAAATTTTAAAATGAATGATCTAATCCCAAATATTTTATATATAATCATATTTAAAACAATGTGGGGAAATTTTATCAATTATTATAAATAAAATATTCTACAAAAATTTGTTTTATCAGTGTCCTACATATCATTTTTAGACATGAATAATAGTTATTATAGTTCACATACTGCTTATCCTATTGATGGGATAAGGTATGTGGTCACACATAGATACATGATTGTTATTCTTGAGGTTCCAGGAATGTTAGGGGCATATAACATGATTTAATCCCAATTGATCGAGGCTTACACAATGAGGATAACCTATTTATTGGGTCTTATGAAATTAGATTTTCCTTCTGTACACTATTACTCTATCTTTTGATGGATAAAGAGAGATGATAACTATAAAAGTTATATCAGAGATCATTGAACTGATTGGGTCAAATTAGTTCATAAACCTTGCTCATCAAGGATAGTTCCCTTAAAATAAGTGGTTGAAACCAAAGGTTCATGGTTATGGTTCAAATGATACTGGTTTAACTGTGTCTCCTGAATGAGATTTACATTTTCTAGGGGATCTTCCTAACAAATATTGATTCTCTACTGAACATGTCTTGATTGTCTGGTTGAAATTTTTGGGGTATCAATATGACATGGAAGACATGTCCAAGGGTGTCTTCCCAACATGTCCATAATGATTCTGATGAACTATGTTTATGTTCCTAATATTTTCCACATGATCAAGTATATCATGTTAAGGGTCTTTCATATGAACAATTGACTAATCATGGATACCTTCTCATAGAGAAGTAGACATGTCAATGATGTTTAACATAACCAAAGAGAACATGTACAATATCTTTTCAATGATTGATGTATGAATGTATTTAAGTGGTCGCATGATCCACCAATATTTTATTTTATTTCATTACATGATTGAAGAAGACATGTCAAATGGTTTACACATGATCCATGCAAGAATGTCCAGGGGAAATTTCATGATAATATATGACCTACCCTCAAACTATCACATGAAAATGCAGATATGTTATTGGGAAGTCACATGATCAACATGATTTCTCTAGAGCATGTATCGTGACAATGAATACATATCAAAGGGTTGTTTCCTAATCAACTTCTTTGATCTTCAGACTGCCACATGAAAATGGTGTCATGTCCATCAGCTGTTGGGAGGTTTACATGATTTTTCCAAGGTTTTTCTTGTGACCAACATGTCCTTTCCATGGTCACATAAGAACATCATTATATTAGTGGAGAATATTGTGATTGTTTTACCTTAAACTATTAACAATTAGAAGTCTCACTTTCATGTTTTGGATTCGTTGCATGAAAAGGGGAGCAATCAACAAGTTGGTATGGGTAACATACTTGTGTATAGATAGTGTATGGATAATGTATTCATTCCATAATACCAAATCCTATGGTTTTCATGGAAATGTGAGACAATTTCTATGGGTTTCATTGCCATGAACATGAGGAGGGGTGAATCCATGATGGAACTGTTTGTAGGTTCCATGTCCATTCAACTCAGAGGACTTCAAAAGGATCTTTTAATGTATTCTTCGACATATGTGTGGGTATGTTTTTAATTCCAAATACATGTGTGACGGTGAAAACTGCATGAAGAGGGTGCATGAAATATGGTTGGAAATTCCTCATTGTTCACCTTGTATGAAAGTAGTGTTTGTGGAGATCTATGTGTCAAGGAGGACACTTTCAAGGCCATGTGTATGAATCACAATACATGAAGGCTCCTGGAATCACTAGTCTAAGGGTTTCTACGATATCCTATTCAAGGTCGCATGATTACATCACAAGCTCATAGGGAATTAATTAGAGACTATCTTCCTTGATTTTCAATGATACACGTGTCTTGGTCTTCGATTTGTCATGTGATGTGAGAGTATGAAAAAAATGGATCTTTTGAATTGTTCTATGATTTTGTAATGGGGATACAATTTGGTGTTTCATGCTTGGATAAAGGTTTTACTAATTCTCATGCATGTTCACTAGTTCTTATGGTTATCATAGTCACATGTCAAAGAGGGAGGTTTGCGTGATAGTGATGTGTATCTGCATGAGTTTATTTTCACTCAGAGATTCTATTTTACAAGGGACTCACATGATATTATCCTGTTATATGACAATAAGTTCTTATGAAGATCTTGTGATGAGTTATTATAGAAACTTCTTGTAGAATATTCTCTCGAGAGGGACCTATTTTTTACCATGAGGTGATCTTTAGGGGTGGTGGTCACCACATATTTTTCTAAAATGATCCCCTTATTCCCCTCACATGTGCCTTTTTTCTAAGGGTATCATTGTATTTATCATATGAGGTTCGACAATGATGGAACCACAATGCATGTGGAGGATTCTTCATTCACCAGCTGAGGTGGTGGATACTTTTCTAGACCAATAGCATGAAACTGTAAGATAGATTCACTTGATATTCATTCCTCTGATTTTCTTCTATGATGCCGTGTGAAATCCTCTGATAACATTGAATTAATTTATTTATAAAATTAGGCAAAAGGAGGAAGGGTCTCATGGTCATAAACATCTCATGATGATTTCAGTGATTGTCAATACATAGATCATGGGATCAAAGAATGATCATGCAATGGAATCACTCTTTGGTGGGGGTCCTTGAAACATACCACTAGCTATTTCGATCTGATTGTAACGACAATTAATTTTTGGGTATGATGGGGGATTTAAATTACAATGACATCTATACTAGTTATCTTGGGATCATTCAACGGAAAATTCTAAACATGTTGATCACCAAGTGGTCATGTGATTGACATCGACATGCATTTCTATATCGAAAAAACAATGTAGGAGAGTGGAATATGAGTGAGAAGTTGAAGAAGAAGGTCTCACACTATGTATGATCAATTTGAATTTATACAGTTTATAATTGATTTAATTAAAACTTGTGATGTGTGGGATTGAACATAAGGTTTGGATCACTAGGAGGGAATATTATATGGTTGTTCTTATATCGAATGGTTTTCTGATATATATGAACAATATCCACTTAATATTGTGCCCCACATAGAAACATTCTTAATGCCTCCATCTTCTTTATAATTCATTTAGTGGAAGATACTCTATCGAACTGGAAATAGTGTTTGGTACCCATACCACTCACACACAACATCACTCAGGCTTTGGACCTATAAGCTCTCATCACATATTATGTGCTACTTTGATCTCGTACACTCTGGCCCATATGGGCATGCTTTCTTCTTGTGGGTGTTATGAATCCATCCTATGGAAGGCCTGGGATGGCTCCTACTAGCCATGGTCGACTCTAGTCCCACATTGGTATGTGGTTGAGCCCTTGTCTTACTGGAAAGTAGATTGGATAAATCTTGGCTAAGGGTGGGAACATTTTCATATATGAATAAGGTCCAAAGTGTGTTTCCTTATATCCAAGACCAAGAAATAACCGATTCTTCAAGGTTTCAATGAATGTTATATTTTTATTTCTACATATTCTTCAATCATCTGAAACCTTCAATGAAAAAGTGTATGATACAAAATTTAGGGTGCCAACAAAATTCTACATTTAGAATGAGATTAAAATGAAATGAAAAGAATATGATTCTAAGGTAAACAATGTTCACTTCAGTACATATCTATATATATGGAAGTCTATGATACTGAGCTCCATGAGAGTATTTTTCTTGATTTATGACAAAAGAACTTTCATGTGTTATGAACATGATACTTCTAGCGACAAATACTCTACTAAATCAAATATATTAAGTAGCTCTGACTTGGGGGCATGTGTAACTTGAGGCTGTAATGTTTTTATACTAAAAAATGGAACAATAATTGGGTGAAATGTAAATTATGGCTAGATCCAATGTATGTTACTTTTACATCGCTATATATCCCATGGGTATGGTATTCAAGCCGCATGTATTTCTAAAATATAACACTAGGAAAATAAAAATTAGTAATAGGGAAAATAGGTTCACTGGTAAATAAATCTATGATTAATTTACTTATGTCGATATATCTCATATCTAGGAAGGTGAATGTCACAGTTTTGGGATGAAATATCAGTTTCAGAATCATTTTTAGGTGGAAATGTTTCTATGATCATCCATGCTATCCATCCATTGTGTATAATACAAAATAAATACAATAACCTAGATTTAAGTGCTTAAATTACAACAAGATCTCTTGGGAAATATTCTTCAATGCCCACTAACATGAAAATATTCACTAATTCACATGCTCCAGTTATCATAGTTTCATCTAATTTAGAATTATAATTTGGGAACAATGTCCTTCCTAAAGGTAGGATTCTATAACTCTTTCCTATGTCTGGAGAAATAATGAGAATAACTAGATTTTTTAATGCCATATGGTGGCCCCTATAAGCTTTGTATCTCTTTATTTATTTATCACTAACATTTTCCTAAGATTTATATGATGGAATAATTAGAGGGTATGGACTTGGATTTTTCCCAGGATTCCTTCTTACTAGTTTTTGACGTAAAAAGTTTTTGTACCTCTTTCATTTATATATTCTCAGTATTTCCTAGATGAAAAAAAGTTCACATTTAGCAATAAAATACCTTACTTTTTATCGGGATTCCCTTATCAGGTTTTCATTCATATGATAACTATGTATCATTCATATGGATATTTTATTGTCTTGCAAGCTTGAACACTATTGTGCTATAGTTTAGGGTCATCTTGCTCAATCCTTTGATGTTTTGTAGTTTATAATCATCTATCAAGGACCATTGATGTGTTTTATTTTATGGTCTTCGATCCAAGGCCTTTAATGTGCTATAGTTTAAGTCCTTCTTAATTTGACCTCTGATGTGGGGTAGTTTTGGATATTTTATATTAGATCTTTTATGTTATATAGTTTAGGGTATTTTTGTCTTTGACCTTTGTTGTGCGTTATTTTATGATATTTTAGCTCGCGCATCAATATTTTGTGATGTTTAATGTCTTGCTAATATTACATGACTGATGAATATGAAATCAGATATACATTCTAGGTTTATCTCAAGAAACCCTATGGTTCTGAGTTCTGCCACGGAGTTTCTAAATCATAAAATGATCGATGATCTATTCTTTTATAGAAGAGATGCCTCTGATTGGTAGGTAAGATCTCTTATGCATTGGAATTGTTTTCAAACAAAGGTTCATCTACTATTTTCCAAGGGATATGGAATATTTATGGGGGTAATATTGGATGAGTGTGAAAAACTATGGAAGAGAACCCCGCATAGATAGTTGGAATGAAGGTGATTCAAATCATATTCTGAAGAGCTTGAATCAATGGGTAATTGAATAAGGAATACATACTTGGGATGTACCATGATACCCTAATGTTATTAGTTCTTACATGGTGTCACTAGGGCTCATGAGGATTATAGCTTCTATCCTATAAGGAGGGGATGCCTCAGGTTGTTAGGTCTATGCCAATTTTGATTGATAAAATGGTCAAACAGCGGTATTCCCACTCATTTCCAAGCACTATGGATGATTTATGAATACCCAAGAATCTAAACAATGAAGTTAAATATGGAATAAAAGCTATTAAATAAGGGATCTAGGACCTTAGTGAAATTAATCTCTTAACTATGAGTGTCAGGCCCAAAGTCCCATGGTTTTGAATCAAGAGGTGTGGGCCATCAATGGTCCAGGAAAGGAGTGTCTCTATCACAATCTAACCTAAGATGGGGTCAATATATAACTACCCCAAACCCACCTCCATAGTGTAGGGGGTGATGACAAGCACTGAAGGCTTAATTTACCTATGGAGGCTTTTACCTAAGTACCTATACAAACACACAACTGTCTTGATGCAAAAGTGCATAGGGAAGAAATAAAAGATAAAACAATGATATAATGTAAAATAAGCATGCATGAACCTCTATATATAAAAATTTTATGATAGTTAACTGAAAGGAAAAAAGTTAAAAAAATACATTCCCAACCAGAAATGTTTCTTAAACTAACAACAAACTAGAAATGTAAATAGAAAAAAGAGTTCCCTTCTCCGGAATCATAAACAATGACCACCATATGTGTTCTAAGAACCCAGTTTCCCAAAGAACCTCTAATGTAATAGTTGACCTATCTTTCATCTGCATAAGACCTAACACTTATGGAAAAACCCAAAACAAGGGTGAGTATATATATACCCATTAAGAAACCCCAAAATCGGAAGTGGAAGCAGTAAAAGTTACAAGAGGAATGAAATATAATAGATGAAATATATAGTGAAAGTGTACATATCATAAAAAAAGAGAGTGAAGAATACCTCATCCAAACACAAGGGGATTGACATGGTGAGAAGATGAACTACTCATCGAGTCCTCACTACTTATAGTTGGTGAGTAGACTCATTCAACCAGGAGAACCTAAATGCGAAAAGCACATGGAATACCATATGCATCTTCACCACTCTAGAATGTAAAGTCTCCAAATCTAAGGAGTTGATACATAAGAATTATATATATATATATATTCATAGTGAAATATACCCAATCTGAGAGAGTAAGGAGATCTCTATCTCATAGATCAGTCTAAGAAGAAGATTACCCAACAATTCAAAATATCCATAAATATTGTCCAGCATCCCACACATCTTCCCTGAAGTATTCATATAGGTCTAACAAAGCCTCATCATTGTGCCACATAGTAGAGGGAAAACATTTATAGTTAGAGGGACCATGTACTATTACAATAGCAGGGTTACACTCTGAAGGTGTTGATGACCCACAATCTAGATCAACTGGGGGGTACCATCGGAAAGACTTCGATCACCCACTGCCCAACCCAGCTGGAGGGTATCACTCAAAATACATCGACAACCAACTACACTACCCAATTAGAGGGTACCACTTAGTAGACATTGCGGACCCAAAAAACATCCTAGTAATAGGATACTACTTATAAGAAGTTGATGACTCACTACCCAGCCCACCTGGAGGGTACCAAATAGAAGACATTGAGGACCCACTGCCTAGCCTATCTGCAGGGTACAACTCAGAAGGAGTCTCTAGTGATCTTTCCTGATCACTGTCATCATCATCCATTTCCTCTGTAAGTTCCATACCTAGAAAATTACACTACATTTCCTCAAATCCATAAATGAGGGATCCATCTGATTTTACATAGATATAAACAAAATATAGGATATTCACGAGAAAAAATACTAGTTCAAATGAATAAGGTATTTATGATTGATGTTACCTAAACAGAAACAAATGGATGCACTCTGTGAGAGGGTACCCACAGAGCGTGTGGTCCCTCTTCACATCCACTAGATGTACCTAGATAGTAAGAAACTCTATATCAGCATAGAAGTACCTAAAGTGTAGGTAGACTACATGACTTGATTTTGATAACTAAGACTAGGGTCGTGTGCCGCTCATAGAGACCATGTACTATAGTACACAACTATGTACCGTACCTTGTGTATTTCCACATGGCATCCCATCCATGTGACATTTCACATAGGTCATACAACTGGGGAAGGGGTGAATGGAATATGAGGAGGATTACAAACTATGTTCTGAGTAATATTTCTCAAACCATAGCTACAATCATTGAATGGGCTACACACAATGTGTTCATCCTTGATCATGGCATGTAGTCGGGATTTCAATAGAAATCCCAAATCTAGATTTCCTACTAGAATCTGCTCGCCTAACCATATATTTCACCATGATGCCATTTGGGATGAGCGTATCTAATTTTGAATCAGGGATCTTTGTCTTATTTTGTTAGAAATCAGATCTTGTGAAGGTTTTTTGGTTCTTCATTCATTTTTCACAGACCCAAACCACTTACGATTCATTTATCAATCTCCGATCATCAAAATGATGTTACTTTCCTTGAATAAATCTCAAATATATAGCTAATTAATTGATCAGAACCTATTACTCTGATCCATCATCAATCCAAGGGCCCAATCAGGCTTGGAACCTCCCATAACTGTCAAACTGGGACTATGTGGATCCAATGAAAGAGTGTTGTCGTCGGCGTCCTCAAATGATTAGTGGTTTTTGGGGTTCTTAGGTGCAATAGAGTGGCTGACCAAGGTCGTCTCTCAAAGGAGGAGGTGAATTAAAACAACTTTTCAGAGGTATTCTAGAAATAAAATAAAAGAGAATAAAAACACTACATGAAAATATGGGGGGTTGTAGTTTATAGTTTATAAATCTAGAATAAGTTTTCTGGAAGAAGATTGTATTTTTTTTGTTTTTAGTTTTGAAATGAAGTTCGATTAAAATAACACAACAAAAAGATGTTTTTTTAGACAATATTTAAAAGACATAATCGATCTAACTCTAAATCTTCAATCATTTATTAATAATTAACATTTAAATTAATATTCACTTAATTATAATCCCTTAATTTATTAACCCCCGAACCCTATGAGAATTAAACTTACCACAAAGATGAAATTAATTAAACCCTAGGCTAGCTTCGGAACATGCTATCATAGCACCCTGCTTTGATTGATGTTCTAAGGCTAGATTATGGTCAGTGGTAAATTAAGGCACATAAAAACTCTGGAAATGAGGATTAATTGAGTTTAGGGATTGTATTTGAACTCTAAAAATTGATCCAATGTGGTCTTGTATTACCGTTTAAGATCGCACTCTCACAATTCACACAAATCCCGACCTCACACGTTTTGTGTTAATTGTTCAATTGCTCGCTTAGTTTCTTATAATTTGAAAACTCAATTAATGGATCATGTTTAGTGAATTAAAGTAGATCATTGATTCAAAATAAATGATTGAATAATGTGAGAGGTAGCTCGATTACTAAAAATAACTACTCTTCCATTGGTGGCGTAATCATCGTAGAAATGTTTTGCATGTGCAAAGGTTTATATTGGGTATAACCCAATAACGATTATACTCAAGAATTCCAGACCAAAAAGGAAGATTAATAGAAGAATAAATGTAAACTAAATAGAATAATTGATAATAAATAAAATAAGAACAAAGAAGTTTATTAATAAAACACAAACATTACAACATGAGGAAGAAGAATAGGGCTTTGATGAAGGGATCCTTGCTTCAAGAGCTACCCTTGTTGAATTTCTTGGATAATTGGAGTGTAAGCTCTTATCTTCTGCCCTAAACTTCCTAATTCATGTCCCAACCCTTACAAATGTGAAAAACGCAAATTTATATAGTGGAGGGGAGGCTATGTTTAAAGAGGTTTCAAGTGTGAAATAGAAATCTCGGCCGAATATTTTAATGAAAATTGCACTGCCCTTTGTCCTCCAAAATGCGTGAATTGACCAGCCTTCCAAAAGGATGATTTGTGCCAAATACTTTCACCGAGCTTTTCTCAAAATTTAGTCTCAATCCAAGCATGGATGAAGACGATATGGCCCAAATACAGAACCCATGTCCATTCTGCCGAGTCCACCCCACCATTAGATTAATGGCCCATTTACTCCATCCAAATGCGCTTTTTAGCTCTAGTGTTCTAAATAAAAGTTGTAGAACATTATGTTAGAAACACTGTTAAAAAATTCTAAATTCAAATAATAAATAAAAAAAATATTTATCTTCGAAATACTACAGTGCACTATAAAGGGTAAAACAGAAATTTTCACCAAATTTTCAAATGAATGATCAAATCCCAAATATTTTATAAATAAAAATATTTAAAACAATGTGAAGAAATTATATCATTTATTATAAATAAAATATTAAACAAAATAGTGTTTTATCGACTCTCCCACACTTACCCTTTTTCACTCCTGGTCAAAACCTCATGTCAAGTAATCATGAATATCCAATAAAAACAAATTTTAAAACACATATCATTGGGATCCATCAATTCCGCACCAAGAATCAAAAGATATAATGCCTCATAAAGAAACTTATTTCAAGTTCTCTAATAATATCATTCAATATATTTCCACTTCATTTATCCTCCCATGCACAAAACACTTACCTCGCTTGAATTTTCTCTAATCACTCAAATATCAATTTTTTTGCAATGTCTTTCTCATCCAAACTCATACAAGGGTCACCATAGGCTTGATAAATTCCAACATCACTACCAGATGTGAGGCAAGGACATATTTTTATCATGAAGTCTTTTTAGGGTTGTTCTGTGGCTTTCGGTTGGTAGGATTTAGATGTTAAAAATTCTTGAGGCTGAATGAGGAGGGATTGACTATTTTTTAAGAAAAATTACATTAATCTAATTTTCACTTAAATATGGTCTTCTCCTCAATCCCCATAGTATAAATTCATCTCCATCATCATGAAAATTCATGAAAAGTTTACACCATTCGTCATTTCAGCATCAAAAATGTCAATCTTCTCAAACATGATTTTCTTGAAAGCTCCAGATAGGCACAACTTTCCACCTCAATAAGAATCTCCAGACAAGGCACAGCTTCACTTGTCATGAAAGCTCCAGAAAAGGCACAGCTTTCAATACAATTATTTTCTTCAGCAGAAAGCACATCTCTTCACAATTTAATTTTCCACCCAAAGTTTCACAGAATATGGTAGCACAACACAAGAGAGCTTCCCCCACACTTAAGCTCAACTAGATTATGCAATTTCACTTCAAGAGTTGGTTGGATAGGGAAAATTGGCTTGTAATGTGGCTAACCTAACTGGAAGTGCATTACTTTTGAGGGCTAAAAGGATTAAATGTTTAAGGTAAACCATTATGAAAAAGGATTATTTGAAATAAGGGCTTTAATAACAAACAAATGACTCAATCATTTAAACATAAGTGACTCAAAACCTCATGTTTTGACAGGAATAGATCACATTCTGGTTAAATCAAGCATGGTTTGGTTCTCTCAAGAAGTGAGCTGAAATTAATGAATATGAAAATAATGGTTCAGAAGCCTCATAGGAAAGTGATTTCAAATATAAAGGTTGTGAGATGTGGTATGGGATTCAAAATTCAATGTACGTTTCATGATATTACTAAATATTTGAACTTGAAACAAAGTCATTTTCAGCATTCATTTAAGCTCAGTTTCATGGGATAAATTATTTCACTCGTTGATATGAATTAAAAAATTATGATGAGAATCATTTCAGTTCAAAAATTTAAAAAAAACAAAGAAAATTTATAAATAAACACACAAAATTTGAAAAACAAACAATTTTTTGTTTTGTTTTTTTAAAGGAAATCAATTGAAATTACTATAATAAAAGGTTCCCTCCCCCACACTTAAAATTTTGAATTGTACTCAATTTGAACCCATGATATGATATATTCACATGAAATTAAGAATTTTTAAATAGGACAAATAATATAAAAGTGAAAGGGTTAGGAACAACCTGATATGCTCAGGTGATTATGGGGTCATGTAGTGTGATAAAATCCACTACATTAGTAGAAAGTACCTCAATGAATCTCTTCAAACGTTGCCCATTGACTGTAAATCTCCTTCTAGTGTCCTTGTGTGTGATCTCCACTACACCATAAGAAAAAACATTAGAAACAATATAATGACCTAACCATCTGGAACACAACTTACCAGTCATCAGCTTTAGTCGTGAACTATAGACAAGGACTTTCTCTCCAACATAAACTCCTTTTGTTGGATCATTTTTTCATGAGATGCTTTTCATTTTTCCTTATAGAGCCTTGAGTTCCCATATGAAGACAATCAAATCTCCTCAAGCTCTTAAATTTTCAACTTCCTTTGGATTCTAGCTTGGCCCAAATCAATGATTCATTTCTTTATAGCCCAATAAGCCCGATGCTCAACTTCCACTGGGAGATGACATGATTTCGCAAAAACAATCTGAAATGGGGACATACGAATGGGTGTCTTGTATGCTGTCCTATAATCCTACAACACATCATTCAATTGCTTGCTCTAATCCTTCTTATTTGGTTGCACAGTTTTCTCCAAAATTTGTTTCAACTCACGATTTGAAACAATAGCTTGGCCATTTGTTTGGGTGTGGTATGGTGTTGATGTTTTTTGTGTCACCACATACTTCCGAAGAAGGGAAGCAAGATTCTGACTGTAGAAATGTGTCCCTTGGTCACTAATGATAGCCTTTGGTACTCCAAACCTGCAGAAAATTGGAGCCTTGACAAAATCCACTACAACATGAGAATCATCAGTCCTGGTGGCCTTGGCCTCCACCCATTTACTCACATAATCAACTGAAACCAAAATATACAAAAATACCAATGAACTAGGAAAAATCCCCATAAAATCAATTCCCCATACATAAAAAATTTCACAGAATAGTATGGGTTGTTGGGGCATCTCATGTCTCCAAGAAAAGTTCCCAGTGTGTTGGCAATGAGAGCATGACTTATAAAACACATGGGCATCATGGAATAAGCTAGGCCAATATAATCCAGAGTCCAAAACATTCGTAGCTATCTGTTGGGGTCCTAAGTGTCCACCAAAAGAAAGTGTATGACAGAAATGCAAAACAGACTCAAACTCATGATCAGGAACACACCTCCTAATAACTTGGTCACTATACATGCGCCAGAGGTAAGGATCATCCCACACATAAAACCTAGACTCACATTTTAATTTTTGGACTTGATGTTTCTTAAAATTTGTAGGGATTTTAGAGGAAACAATGTAATTAACTAAATCAGCATACCAAGGATGCGTACCTGAGATGGTATAGAGATACTCATCGGGGAAAGTGTCCCGAAGTGGTATATGGTCCAAGGTGTCACCCTCTGGTGTGTGAGTTAGCCTACTCATGTGGTCTGCCACCAAATTCTATGACCCATATTTATCCTTTATCTCAATATCAAATTCCTGAAGAAGGAGCATCCATCGGATCAGCCTGATCTTTTCATCTGGCTTCTACAAGAGGTACCTCAGAGCTGCATGGTCAGAAAAAACAACTACTTTAGAGCCCAATAAATATGAACAAAATTTATCTAAATCAGATATTACAGTACGAAAATCCTTTTCTGTGGTTGTGTAGTTTTATTGGGCTGAATCCATTGTCCTTGATGCATAGGCGATCACATGTGAACGTCCCTCCACCCTCTGGGATAAGACAACTCCAATCGCAATGTTGGAGGCGTCACACATAAGCTCAAATGGAAGGTCCCACCCTGGGGTCTGTATGATAGGTGGAGTGTTTAGACACTTCTTTAGCTCATCAAATGAATTCTTGCAAGAAACATCAAACACAAAATCAGAATCCTTTTAAAGTAATCTTGACATAGGAAGAGCAATATTACTAAAATCTTTAATGAAGGGCCGATAAAGTCCTGCATGACCTAGGAAAGATCTAACATCACGCACACAAGAAGGATATGGTAAGGATGAAATAATATCTACCTTTGACCTATCAACCATTATCCAATGTTTTGACACTACATGCCCTAAGACAATGCCATGATCTACCATGGAATGACACTTTTCAAAGTTCAGGACCAAATTCTTCTCAATACAACGATTTAACACCTTTCCCAAACTAATTAGACATTCATCAAATGAAGACCCATACACTGTAAAATCAACCATAAATACCTCCATGCAGGTCACAATAAAATCAGAAAAAATACTCACCATGCATCTCTAGAAGGTACCTGGGGCGTTTCAAAGTCCAAATGGAATCCTCTGGTAGGAAAATGTGCCAAAGGGACAGGTGAATGTATTCTTCTCTTGATCCTATAGAGATATAATAACATAATAATATCCAGAAAATCCATCCATGAAACAATAGTGTGTCTTTCCTGCTAGTCTCTCAAGCATCTGATCAATAAATGGGAGGGGGAAATGGTCTTTGCGAGTGGAATGATTTAGTTTCCTATAATCAATACACCCACGCCAACTATTTTGTACCCTCATTGGAACTAACTCATCTTTCTCATTTTTAACAACAGTAACACCACTTTTCTTAGGCACAACCTGAATATGACTTACCCACTGAGAATCTTAAATGGGAAATATTATACCTGCCTTGAGAAATTTCTCAACTTCTTTTTTAACAACTTCTAGGAGGGTGGGATTGAGTCTCCCTTGTGGTTGTCTCACCGGTTTAGCCCCATCCTCCAAGCAAATCCTATGCATGAAAATGGAGGGGCTAATACCTGATATTTTAGCCAAGGTCCACCCAATTTCCCTGATGTTCTCCCTCAAAATATTCAAATGCTTTTCTTCATGTTCAAAAGGGATATTGTTAGCAATGACAACAGGTAATATCTCACTATTCAACAAGTATGAGTATTTCATATTTGGTGGTAATGGCTTGAGTTCTAAAGAATGAGGGTGTAGTATGTATGGAGACATTGAAGGAACTGAAATATGTGCAGAAATCGCATTAGTATCAGAATATACATCACCAAAATCAGAGAATAAACCATCAAATCCATCAGAATAAACAACAACCATGTCATAATCAGAGTTTACATGATCAAAATCGGAATATGAATCCACAACAAAATCAAATCTAAGAGAGTCTTGTTCCTTGGAAATAGGAGTGGATGTACTGCTAGACATAAAACTAGAACCAATACTCATAATCTCCCTAATCATAGGAAAATAAAATTCCGTGGAGTTTTTATTTGGTGGTTCAAAATGGGAGATAACAAATGCAGAGTGATCCTTTGAGGGGTACTTCCTAGAATCCATAACATTAAATATCACAACATCATCTCCAAACTCCATGGAAAGTGTACCCTAATTGACATTTATGATAGTTTTTTCAGTTTTGAGGAAGGGTCTACCTAAGATAATGCGGTCATACGAAATTACCTGACCATCCTCCATGTTAAGAACAAAGAAATATGCTGGGAAGATCATGTCTCTTACCTGGAAAAGTACACTCTCAAGGACTCCCACTGGAGATGTTGTAGCTCTATTTTCCAACTACACCACTACTCTTGTTGTCTTCAACTCACCAACCTACAAGGAAAAGAATAAAGAGTGAGGCATTACATTTATTGATGCTCCTAAATCACAAAGAGCATTAGTGATGTGCAACTCCCCTATGGTACATGGGATAGGGAATGTCCTGGGATCCTTGAACGTTGTTGTCATTTCTAGAGTTGGTGTAATGAGTGCTGAGACATTCCTTCCAAGGTTGATCCTATCATTTCCCTTGAGCCCTCTTTGATTGGTGTAGAGTTATTTTAATAATTTGGAATACCTTGGGATTTTCTTAATGGCTTCTAGTGGAGGAATGTTAATCTCCACACACTTGAATGTGTCCAAAACCTCCTTTTTCATTGCTTCTTCAGCCATCTTCTTGGTTTGAAAAACCCTGTTTGGAAAAGGAAGGGGTTTAGGAGGAACATCATAAATATTTTTCTTACCTTTATCTTTCTCCTTGGATTGATCATCATATGGGATGGAATGTGGCTTCTCTGGAGTAGAGGTGAATCCCGGTGGAATGTTAGGTATATATGTATCATTCATTTTCTTCCCACTTCTCAATGTGATGGCAATAACATTCCCCTTTGGATTTGGAGTGGTTTGGGATGGTTGATTTCTGGAATTCTTACTTACAAGTTCATGGAGGGTGGTGGAAATCTGGCTCATTTGAGTCTTCAACTCCCTTAACTCTGAACATTTACTCTTCATCTAATTCTGTTGATTAAAAAAAATTTGCTTAAAAATATCATCAGTATTAGAATCTACCTTTGGTGGGGGATTCCGTTGTTGTTGTCTTGGTGATGCTTGGGCTTCAAATCTCCTTTGGGGTTGTTGGAAACCTTGCTGGTAAGGCGGAGGCTGCTGGATGTTTTGTTGAAAGGGTAGGCTGTGATGATGTCCAGAGACATACCTCATGTCCGGTTGATCTTTCCACCCTTGGTTGTATGTTGGAACCAATGAATCAAACTTCTTTTATGGATATGGTTGTTTTTGCTGCTAAAATGGTCTCCCTGGGAATAATGTTGCACAATCCTCTGTCTCTTGTAGTTGTGGGAAATAGTCAGTTGGGTGGCTTTTCTCAGTGAAAATTCCACATGGCTCTGAAGGAGGGGGTTGGGATGTCTTTTGAGCCAATGAATTCTCCCTCACCATAGTCGTCAATTCTTCCAACTTGGTATCAATCAAATGTCTTTCAAGAGAAGAAGGACTTACCTAATGTAGTCCCCTGACATGTGGTGTATCTCGATCGCCAAATTGTGGGGAGTTTTGTGCCATCTTGTCGATCAATGCACCTACGGCTATTGGTGTCTTGTCTACCACTGCCCCCCTGCTGCGGCATCCGCCAGGCTCCTCTCCATAGGTGTGAGTCCTTCATAGAAGTACTGAATGAGGAGTTTCTCACTGATTTGGTGATGTGGAAAGCTTGCACACAACTTTTTGAATCTCTCCCAATACTCATACATTGACTCCCCTTATGCTTGCTTGATCCCCGAGATCTCCTTACGAATGGAATTGGTCCTCGATGCAGGAAAAAAGATCTATAAGAAAAGACGTTTTAAATCATTCTAACATGTTACATCCTCGGGTTGTAAATAAAACTTCCAATCTCTCGCAGCTCCATCAAGTGAGAATGTTAATGCTCTTAATTTGATTTGATCTTCAGAAACATTTCTGGGTTTAAGGGTTGAGAAAAACACATTTAATTCAATAAGCTGTTTTTTTGGATTCTCACCAGATAAGCCATGAAATTTTGGAAGAAGGTGAATTAACCTAGATTTTAAATCAATTTTTGATTTGAGATTCAGGTATGCAATAAAATTTGGTTGATAGTTAATATCAGGTTCATCCAATTCTAAAATGGTTATATTAAGTTAATTTCCATTATTTCCAGCCATTGGTTCCTCTTTTATGTTTTAAATTGAATTTATTCCAATTTCAATGTTTCCAGAGGAGAGGAATTCCCCAACTGGTTGATTATTGACACTTCCCGTAGACTGATAATGTCTGATTCGAGCCCTAAGGCTACGTTCAATCTCAGGGTCAATATCTAATAGATATTCAGGATTTGTTCGTGTCATAAATCAAATAAAAATGAACATAAAGTGAGTGGACCATAGTAAAATAAAAATTATAAGTTGAGTTGATGGGCCAAAAAGAAAAGAAGAGGATGAAAAAAAAATGAAAACTTGAGAAAGGGGAAAGATGAAAGAGAGAGGTGAAGAAAATAATAAAATGAAAAATAAATGAAATACCTTTAAATGGTTTAATAAATTACTTGCCTCCCCGGAAATGGCACCAATTTGAAAGAGCACTATCATGGGATCCCTCAAATGATTAGTGGTTTTTGGGGTACTTAGGTGCAGTAGAGTGGCTGATCATGGTCGTCTCTCAAAGGAGGTAGTGAATTAAAACAAAATTTCAGAGGTATTGTAGATATAAAATAAAAGAGAATAAAAACACTACTTGAAAGGATGGAGGGTTTATGTTTATAGTTTATAAATCTATAATAAGTATTCTGGAATAAGATTGTATTTTTTTGTTTTTAGTTTTGAAATGAAGTTCGATTAAAATGACACAACAAAAAGTTGTTTTTTCTTACAATATTTAAAAGACGCAATCGATCTAACTCTAACTCTTCAATAATTTATTAATAATTATCATTTAAATTAATATTCACTTAATTATGATCCCTTAATTTGTTAACCCCCGAACCCTATGAGAATTAATCTTACCACAAAGATGAAATTAATTAAACCCTAGGCTAGCTTCGGAACATGCTATCGTAGCACCCTGCTTTGATTGATGTTCTAAGGCTAGCTTATGGTCAGTGGTAAATTAAGTCACATAACCACTCTAGAAATGAGGATTAATTGAGTTTAGGGATTGTATTTGAACTCTAGAAATTGATCTCGTGGGGTCTTGTATTACCGATTAAGATCACGCTCTCACAATTCACACAAATCCCGACCTCGTGCGTTTTGTGTTAAATGTTCAATTTCTCACATAGTTTCTTATAATTTAAAAACTCAATTATTGGATCATGTTTAGTGAATTATAGTAGATCATTTATTCAAATTAAATTAATGAAGAAGGTGATAGGTATATTGAATACTAAAAATAACTACTCTTCCATGGGTGGCGTAATCCTCGTTGAAGCATTTTGCATGTGCAAAGGTTTATATTGGGTATAACCCAATAACGCTTCTACTCAAATATTCTATCCCAAAGAGGATAATTAATAGAGAAATAAATTTAAAATAAACAGAAGAAAAGCGAAGAAATAAAAGAATAACAAAGAATTTTATTAAGAAAACACAAACATTACAACATGAGGAAGAAGAATAGGGCTTCGACGAAGGGATCCTTTCTTCAAGAGCTAACCTTATTGAATTGCTTGGAAATTTGGAGTGGAACCTCTTCTCCTCTGCCCTAAAATTTCTAATGCACGTCCCAACCCCTCCAAATGTGAAAGACACAAATTTATAGAGTGAAGGGGAGGCTAGGTTTAAAGAGGTTTCAAGTGTGAATGAGAAATATCGGCCAAATATTTTAATTCAAATTTCCCTGCCCATTTGACCTCCAAAACGCATGAATTTACCAGCCTTCCAGAAGGACTATTTGTGCCAAATAATGTCCCTGAGACGTCCTCAAAATATGGGCTCAATCCAAGCCCAGACGACGATGATATGGACCAAATACAGAACCCATGTCCATTCTGCCGAGTCCAGCCCACCATTGGATTAATGGCCCATTTACTCCATACAAGTGCACTCTTTAAATATAGTGTCCTGAATGAATGTTTTCGAACATTAAGTTAGAAACACTATTACAAATTTCAAATTTAAATAATAAATATAAAAAATATTTATCATCGAAATACTATAGTGCACTATAAAGGGTAAAACTGAAATTTTCACCAAATTTTCAAATGAATGATCAAATCCCAAATATTTTATAGATAAACATATTTAACACATTGTGAGGAAATTATATCATTTATTATAAATAAAATATTCAACAAAATAGTGTTTTATCATCCAACTAGTTAAGAAAGTGCTGAAGACATGGTGGAAATGTAGAAGAACAAATGTCAAATGATCGAGGACGAGCATTAATGTCCAATCAATCAATAACTGGGATTACAGGGTTAGAAAACAATTGAAAACAATTTAATTTCTGGATGTGGGATCATTAAAAGACTACAAACTAGGTGCAGATCGAAGAACAATGATCAATACTCTCAATCACATATTCAAAAGGGTGTGAAATCTCTAATTGAAGAGTGATACCTCAATTATGGATCAATACCTAATGAAGAACTTTTCATCCTCTAATTATAAGGAACCTTTTATATTCAGTGTGTCCTAATCTGATTCGTTCTAGTGTTCCATCATCATTCGATTGAGATTTGAAAACGGAGGGGGAAGAGAGCTCTTGGAAAATCCCAATATTATGAGGCTAACCCCGGGATGTTTTAAATGAAGATATTTTTTACATTTAAATTTAGGATAAAAAATTTAATTAACTAATGTAATTAATTAATTTAATCCACTGGATGTATCACCAATGAGTGATAGATCTAAACGCCATGTGCTGACCCATTTTATGATGCACTTAGGGAATATACCTCATTCCAGAATCAACCATGGTATCATATTTATTATCTGATCAAAATTTCAAGAGTTATTACATTTTCATTAATAAGGTATGTGCATCTAATAAAAAATACATATAATATTTTTATTAGATAAATTAATGGCACACCGGGCCTCAAAATCACATGTTTTCTCTACTTCTCACTCTATAAATATATATATAAAAATTTAATAGATTTTTAATAAAGATTTAATGTATAAAAATTATTACTTAATTCAATATTTTCATCCCCGAAAAGAAAAACTAGAAATAAAAAACATGGATACTGAGCCTTCACATGGCTCTCCGGCTCCCAAGAACTCTCCTGCACATTTTTTATGATGCCAAAACTCACCAAAAAATGGATGGTCTATCCATGTAGGGTCTACTTCCTTTGATCCTTACAAGACAAAGGGTTCTTCAAAAACGTGACTCCATCCTCGATGTCCATATCTACCTAGTTGATGATGTGAATGGGTTCATGCACATATCGCCTCAGCTATGACACATGGAAGACTTCATGAACCCACTCCATCTATAGTGGTAAGGTGAGGTGGTAGGAAACCTCTCCAACCCTCTGCATGATCTCAAATGGCCAAATGAATATCATGGATAACTTTCCTCCCTAGCCTAATATAAAAAATACTCATTTTATGGAGACACTCAAGAAATTATGGTCTCCCTAATCTAACTCAAAATACATATGATAATGATCTATATAAGATTTATTCTTGCTATGGGCCATCCTCAACCTCTTGTAGATGACATGTAATTTCTCCAACATCGCCTGCATTAACTAAAGGATCACCAAATATGACTCTCTAGTCTCTATCTAGCACAAGGTTGACCTAAAGGGTCTTCAGTAAAGGTCCTCAAAAGGTACCATGACGATGGTAATGTGGTTATTTTGGGACTATGTTGGATAGATAAGGAAGCAAGAAAAGTTTGCTGTTATAGAGTGTTGTTTCTTGTTGTCAAAGAAGATAAATCAATTCACTTTATAAAGGACTCAAAAACTAGACAATTATTTACTGATATGTATTTCAAAAATATCATATGTCAGGGGAACTTGTGATGCCAGCCTTATGAATTAATTGGGGAGAATGTATGATGCTACTCATATACAGTTTTGAATGGAAGGAATGATGCTGCTGGAAGATAGGGAATTTTTAGTACTGTCCATTGTAATTTGGACGATGCCAAATCTGGTCTATCAAATGATATATATCACGATAGTGGAGTTGGGAAATGGATGTTGTACCAAAGATTGTTGTTGGTTTATATTTTTGTGCACAAGGCATGATTCAAGGTCAGAACATCGAAAAATGACAAATCCATATAGTGCGTGAAAAAATGGGCCGAGTGTTAAAAAAATGAAGGTCGCGTGAAATAATAACGAGATGCACAAAAAATCAGTGGGATATGCGAAAAATAAAAACATTTCACGAAATATTTATGGGATGCGTGAAATATCAGTGGGATGCATGAAAAATATTTTTTTTTCATGAAATATCAGTGGGATTCGTGAAAAATAAAGGATGCGTGATATATTGGCATGGTGCACGAAATAGAGGAATGAATTTTTTCGTGCAAAAGGTGTTTCGAGATCAGACGCTCAAAAATTGGCAATGTCATGAGGTGTGCGAAATATTGGAGCATTGTATGAAATAAGAAGTTGTGTGAAAGAGATTTTACAAGCACGAAAGGGGTTTTTTGCGTGGATTAGTGTTTTTTTCACAGAGCTAAAAAGGTCTATAAATATGAGGTGACCCCCTCTCATTTTGTGTGGCTCAACACTTAGAAGATATTATGTGCTCTGGTATGCATAAAATTTAATGCTAATTGAGTTTCACAAAAATAAATAGGTTTGTGCTAAAAGGGGAAGGGTGCACGAAAAAGTGGAAAGCTACGTGAAAAGAGGAAAGTTGCGTGAAAAAAACGAAGTTGCACGATAATGGTTTTTCATGCCAAAATGAAATTTTTACATTCAAGCCATTTGAATTGAGAACAAGAAACCCTAAAGGCAGTGCAAAAAATATGGGGTCTTCGCACATATTCAGTTGTGCATATGGGAGTTCTTACCAGCTTTTGGGTAGGAAAGTGAAGGTTTGTACTTTAGAGAATACAACTGTTCTATTGTAAAAAAAGCACTAAAATAATGAAATTCCATATTTGTGCTAAGAGGGTGAACACGCACTTGTGAATTATTTTACAAGTGATAAATGCGTGTATGGGTATATCCTAATCATTGTATTCCAAATCAAAGGATTGTTTCCTAGTGGATTGTGTGGTAATGGATTGTTTATGTACCATACCAAGGACGTATCTACTCTTGTTGGGTAGTGAACCTTGTAAATCTTATGTTCCCGTGGTTCTGCGTGTTTTTTAGGGAAGAAAATATTTAATAGGAGGTGAAGTTTGTTTCAAAAATAAGTAAACATAAAAAGAAAAGATGTCACTAATTCCCCCTCCCCCTCTCAGTGATCCTTGATCTAGACTGGGAACATCAGTAGTTGTTTTTGTACGAAAACTACACCACAGGAATGTGGTCCTCCTAGATGCAACAAAATTATAACACATAGATATTTTTCATGGACTTCCTATTATTCTAGGGGTAAGAGGATATAATCATCCTCATGTGGGTCTTCAATTCCTCATGTAGGACTTTCTACAATCATGATGTAAACCACCTGTCCTGATCAGAGAAAATAACCAAGGGAACCCTATGAAGTCGAATGATATGTCATATGTACAACTGCTGAAAACTCTCCACTAAACACTATTCCCTGATAGAAAGGAAGGGTTACAACTTCATGAGTCGTTCAACTATCACCGTGATTAAATCATGGATCCTTGCTATATGTGGTATCCATGTGACAATTTTCATGGATATTCTATCCCATATCCACTCAAGGATCTCAAAGGGATTCCACAAACATACTAGAACTTGGAGATCTTCTTTAACCCGATGATAGGTGAGGCACTATGAGATGAAATTAGATAAACATTGTCTCATAAAAAACCACCAAAACTACCACAAAAGATATCTATACATCATCCACACACCGGGATTTACATCTCAGGGTGAATTGTGAAACACTCACATCACCTCCTCCTGCATCATGACTAGAACCATTTTCTACCTCGGGGACAAGCTACCATTATTATCTCCTTAAAAATTTCAATATAGTGTGTCAATTATGGATAGATGGTCATATGAGACCTCACAGTCGATATATCCCTGCTAGAACTCTCTCACATGCTCAAGGAGTGAATTAGTCAACACTATTGACTGTAGAAATGTTGTACCCTTCTGCTCCACCAAGGGAAGCTATAGGGAAGATAACTACTTTGAAGTATGTAACACTAAGTGAGAGTAAGACATAATACTAAGGTAATATTATAAAACATTGAAATTTCCTAGAGAATATACTATCTCAATGTCATAGTTCTGTTGGAACTCTAACCAGCATCACTGTCTCATGTTTAGGTCTCTCTATGTGAATACATACCTGAGACTCTGGTGGTCTGAGTAGACCAAAAATCTCTCTCCTAAATGGTAGTGTATCCACATCCCCAAGGTGAATACTACTATTTCTATGTCTAGGTAATTATTAACATAGTTCTTTTCATGGGGTCTCAAAGGAATCAACCCATATGTGATAACTACCTACCGCTAGATCAATATGCTGCTAAACCCATATGTTGAGGTATCAGAATACACTAAAAATCAATGCCTTCCTCTGGTAGTCTCAACATTAAAGCACTCATTAGCCTAACTCTAAACACCAAAATGGACCTCTATCACTGATCACACCCGGTAAATAGATTCCCTTTCCATTTATGAGTATTCAAAGGAGCTATAGTGTGGGAGAAGTCTACCAAAAAACCCCTTTAGTATACTTACAATCCCATAATTCTCTTCTCATCTAACACGTTCTTCGGTGGATCAAAAATAATAACTACATCAATCTTTTTTAAATCTATGGATAATCCTTTCTCATAAATGAAATTATATATAAATTGAACCTCATGTATCAAAAACTAAAACATCAGGATTTTTTCATACGGTTGGTTCTCTCAAAGAAAATATAAAACCATCCTCAAGTTCTCTACATGATCATCCTCTAATGTAGAGTAGATGAGTATATCATTGATGAAGAAAAAACTAATCTGATCTATGTATGACTAGGAAAACTAGCACCTCTAATCCTTTAACATTGTGGGAAAACTAACCACACCAAAATACATAACTAGGAACTCATAGTGTTCATAGCTCCATCATAATTGCAACATAGGAATATCATCCTTATGAACCTTCAACTTGTAGTATCAAAAGATAAGTTTGATATCCAATAATTATCTTGCACCTTGAAACTGTTCAATGAATTTATCAATCCTCATCAATAAGTAGTATTTATTTATAATGGCCTGGTTCAGGGAATGATAATCAACACAAATCCATACATTCCCTTATAATTTTTTAATGAATAACACTGAAGATTCCGAGTGGATGCACTGGTTTTAATGAAAATTTTCTAATGAAGTACCTCTGACTAAAACCATAGCTCTCGGAGCTTGGTAGGTTCTATATGATATTCTTTAGAAGATATTATAGTGGTCTTAGGATAAAATTCAATGAAAAAAATCAATCTCCCACCACATAGGTAGTCCTAGAACATCCTTAGGAAAGACATCCATATAATCCTCCACAACTGGATGAATAAAGATGCCTGAAGAGCTGGATAAACCAAGATTAATACAGGTTAATTGATGGGTGAAGTCCTATAACCTTATAATCCCAAAATCCACTTTCCCTTCCATGAGATCTCTCATTCCAAAGAAGGATAATCTTATTCCATCAATGAAAATGCATCTGACTTGTATCCGATGATAGTCAATTGGGGCTTGAACCATGGAAATCCAATCTACACACAGATAAAGTCATATGGTCCTATCGCGATGACCAAAATTTCTCACATGAACCTATCTACACCAAGTGATATAAGAAACTACCAATAGATGAATGATATAAAATATGTATTCCTTACAGGAACCTCAAGACGAAGCTGCTAGGCTAGCGGCTCAACTAGGAGCTCTATCCATCACACTAGGAGTATAGAGAAAAATTAATGAATACAACATGACTCAATTAATACAAGATCCATAATAGAATGAACAAATATAATACTTTTGATTATATCATGTGTTGGAAGGTTGTAAACCTCTAATTACTATAGTAGTTTGTATCCCGGGAAGACAACTCAATGACAATAATGTGGGATTCCTTGTGGTGTGGTTGAAAGGATCTCATAATGGGGTCCACCACCTATAGGTCTTCCTACTACTCTACCATCTCTACCTCCATGGAAACCTCCACATCCTCTCATAAGAGATTCTTGATCACAACACTGCCTCTGCCATGTTGTTCCATTTGATATGTTTCTATGTTAATTAGCACGTCATGTCAGGTAGTCTTATTCCATGTGACCTCACCCATCATAAGTAATGATACGAACCTCCCAGAGATTCCATGTCAATCTGAAATTCATCTGACCATGTTCCTATGATTGATAATAGAAGGGCCTCCTACACTGAGATCCTTTCCCATAGAGTCTGCTGACTGTTGTATACACATCATCACTATGACACCCACTTCTAGTTCTAGTTGTCTGGAATCCTTATGAAAAAAATATGTCAATCACTAGATCCCAATCTAAAACCCCATCATAGGTGTGGATGAACATGGGAACTATTCTAAGAAAAATCCAAATACAATGTCCCTGCAAAAAAATTTGTGCTCTTAAGTGGCCATCCCGAATCATGTTAAGGGAGTAAGGTGTATGGTATATGAACCTCACTGCATACTCTACCTCTATCCTACCTCCCTACCACATCTCCAAAATATCCTAGATCTGAATTGAGTTCAAGAAGAAGGGTAGTACACCTCATGAAATTGATGATGGATGTTAGTCCATGAGAGTGGAGACTCATCATGCATCTGTGTAACAAGGATCAACCAGCGCCCTACTAATCAGTGGAAAAGTATAGATGAAAATGCAACAACATTATCTATTCATGTGGGGATGGGCCTAAAGACACAGACCGCTAACTCAATCCAATCCACAACTGGCTAAGGATATGGATCATCGCAGAACCTTAGTAGTCTATAATGCTGGGACTCTAGGATTATTCTAAGCCTATTCCCACCCTCATCTAACTATGCTCGAACGATATACCTCTCAACAAGGAATATAAATGCTACCTCCCACCTAGATCATCATTATAAGAAGTATATGTTATAATGGATAGTTATTGTCATAGAGGGATCTAGGAAGATATCAAGGAGTAACATAGCTAAAAGATCTTATATATATATATATATCATCAATAATGGGTAACTAACTCAAAAAGGTTAGTCAAAGAATCCATCTTATATGATGCATGTACCATTGATCACTGTATCAAATTTCCTTAATAGCCGAGTTGAGAAGAAGGTAGTCAGGGTATTAGTAATTAGATACGTTGGCCACCACACCATCTCCATATTCTTTATCATGATATCCACACTCAATAATATTTGACGTTGTATCCCCAAACCCAATAAAATCGTTTTTATGGGATATGTCTGAACAATATCCCAAGGAATAAACTTGCTCTGATACCAATCTTTCATGACCCGACCCATGATGGGGATCAAATGGAAACTACCCCAATATCACCTCCATAGGAAATGGGGTGGTGATAAGCACTGAAGTAATAATTATCTAATGGAGGTGTTTTCCTAACTATAGGTACACACATACACACATATCCATATCGCTGCAAAAGTGAAGAGGAAAATAATAAAAGATTCAACATTGATATAATGTAAACAAAGAATGAATGAAACTCTAGATAGTATAAAATTAATGAAGTGTAACGGAATGTGAAAAAGAAAAAAATACATGCCTAATGAGATATGTGTCCCAAACTGATAAAAAATTTGAAAACTAAAGAGATAAAAGAGAGTCCAACTTATGAATCCCATGCTAAGACCACCATACTCCATTCAAGAACCCACTCTCCCTAAGATCCTCTTAATTCACCGTCGAATTGTTCATCTTCTGCATATGATACAACATGTATGAGTGAATCCCATATATGTGTGATTATATACATACCTAGTAGGAAACATTGAAATATATAGGTATGAAGTAAGAGATACTATAAGATTGAATTAAAATATATTAAAGATAATGTCAAAGAGTAAAACTCAACAAAAACGTGAGTGAATGTTACGTCATCCAAACAAAGGGGGATCAAATCAGTGAGTAGATGATCTCCTCTTTGAGTATTTTATGCCTATAGTAGGAGAGTAGACTCATCTAACCATGAAAAGTAGGACCCACTACCCTTCTCAACTTGAGGGTACCACTAGGATGACTTCGAGGACCCACAACCCTTCATAGCTAGAGGTTACCACTCGAAAGCCATCGAGGACCTACTACATATCCCATCTAGACGGTACCAATTGGAATATGTTAGGGATACACTACTCAAACTATTGGGAGAGTACCACTTAGAATGAGTCTATAGTGATCCTATTTGATCATTTTCATCATCATGAATCACCTCAGTAAGAGTCGTACCCAGGACATTCTACATCATATCTTCAAATCCAAAACCGAGGGAACCATTGCATTCTATGTAGACGAAAACTCAAGGAAAATATTTCTCTAGGTAAAATATGAGTTTAAATAAAGGAGTTACAGATGATTGAAGTTCCGTAAAATACAAACAAGGGATACATGGTCTTTGTGGATAACCACATGGTATGTGTTCTCACGTCATAGCCTGGTTGTGTCCCTGGCCAGTACATGGATCCCTATCTATGTAGCATTATAGGTAGTGTAGGTGGAATACAAAGAATTTACTAGCTAACCGGGACTAGGGTCATATGATGCTCGCCATTTCCACATACTGGAGTAAATGGCTGGTTGTAGTCCCCATGTATTTCTACATGGGTTCCTATCTGTGTGACCCATCACATGGATAATTGATCATACCACAATTTGCTGTGCAGTTTTCACCTTTACACCGCTATGCTAAACTTGTTTTATATTGAAAATTATAAAAATAATGACATGTTTCATTCCATTTTTGAATCCTTTATATTGTTTTTATCACTTTTAAAAGGGTAATATTAATTTTTTTGATGATTCCATTGCAGGAGGAGGTGATTTGGAGGGCCCATGGTGATGTCAGAGAAAAATGGTCCACACTATGCATGATCAATGCACACCAATGGACTCATACAAACACTGATCTCGAACTGTGCATCCAAATGGGATAACATTTTGTTGGCTGGTCCAAAATTCATTGGGATAAATTTCATAATAAGAAACCCAAGAATAATTTGTCCATATAGTTACCCAACCGACCTGATCTTTCCAGAACCCCACATCCGCATGAAGTTAAAAGTGGTGTGTTGTGATCTATCCATTTCTTAGGATATAGGTCTCCAAATTGTTCCAAACTTTTGGAGGAGACAACCAAGAGGTGGGGATACAACTTTTTTATTTTCTCCAAATCTTGATAAGTCTATATGGATGTATAAATGAATGTGACATGTCATTTTAAGAAATCTGTGTGCTCAAAAACACCCTCCCATTTTCCTATGAAATGGAACCTTGGGGTCCCCATTTGTATATTCAGCTAGGAGGAAAAGATCTGGTATTTTGGAGACCCAAAGAAGTCATCCCATTATTAAAGGAGTTCTAGAGTCCCCTATCCTCATAGGGGAATCAGGGATGGAGAGGGAGTTCCACCTGAGCCTCCTCCCCCACCTCTCAATGGTGAGCTAAACGGTGGACATTCATTTCGAGGGAGCTACATAAACTTCGGAGGAAGTTCCAACAATTTTTCTTCTACTAGTTTTGTTTAATTTGTTTGAAAAACATTTTACTTATTTCTTATCTTGAGATGATTTTTATCTAATTATATTTCTATTATTAAAATTAAGTGAAACACCTTTTATTTCAACTCCGATTTGGTTAAGATTTCAAGTGGGAATCTTGGGTTGTTCTGATTGAACAAGACAAGAGTCCTATTTATCTCACACATACTAAATATTTTAGTATGCTTTGGTAGCCTCCATTCAATATTCTTGATAACCAAACCTTGGAAACATTATTGTTGTGTTAAGGGGTGGTTCATTGAGCATCGTTTAAGAGGCAAGAGGGATGTTGAGATCTTGAAAACCATCAACTAAATAATTTCTTTAAACCATGTTTATTTTTTAGAATGATAAACTCACCAAGATTTGTAGTGAACATGAAGTTATCTTCTCCTCTCATAACTATTAATACACAACATTTATTTACCAACTATTTAACTCTTTAATTAAGTAATTTACTTAAATTTGTTTTCAAAACCTCCCCCATCATTTAGTAATTCTTATTAAAATATACATTCTCAAAACCTATCAATGCGCCTAGAGAGAAAACATAGGTTCTTCCCTAGACTATAAATCCATCTTAAAATCATAATAAATTCGACGTGTCACCACAATGCAGTCAAATTTGGGAACCGTTTCCGGGGATCACATTGGTTTTTAGTGCGTCTTTTTGATAAGATTTTTGTAATTTTGTGAATATTTATTTGTTTTCTCTTATACCTTTTCAACCCATTACTATTATGATATATTTTTTGTGTAGGTTTGGTGAATGAATCATCCTACTCAAGGATATTTATCACCTTTTGAACCCAAACCGAGGAGGATCCTACGTCAACATCACCAATACACACAAGTCAACACACTAAAGGATGACACACAACATATTGAAATTCTTCCTCACCCTTCATCTTCTTCTATAAATGACATCAAAACTAAAATAAAATTGTATAACATGGATGAAAAAAATCAAACACTAAAATACCTAACCTCTCCTGATGTGGATATCCAACCCACATATATACAATTACAAGGTGAGGCCCCCAATTTTGAACTAAAATCTAGTTTAATTCATCTATTACAAAGATTCTCGGGACTTCTTAGAGAGGATCCACACAAGCATTTAAAAGAATTTCAGATTTTGTGTTCTACATTAAAACCAAAAAATGTGGATGAAGAAAAAGTAAAGTTATGGTAATTACCTTTTTCATTAGAAGACATAGTAAAATATTGGTTATATAATGTTCATTCTCCAATACGATGTCAGGAGTATATGAAATTCATTTTTCATGAATAATATTTCCGAGCGTCTCAAACTATAACAGTAAGGAATGAAATTTGTGGGATAAGGAAATTCCAAGGGGAAAAATTGCATGAATATTGTTAACACTTTAAAAGGATATGTTTAAGTTGCTAACACCACCAAATAAGTGATCAACTTTTAATTCAATATTTTTATGAAGTTTTAATCCATATTGATCGAAATATGATCGATGCTACTGCATGTGGTTCACTAGTTGATAAGACCCCAGTTACTGCAAGAACCCTAATTAAGAACATGGCGCAAAACACACAACAATTTGGCTTAAGGTCTAATGTACTGATTCGAGGTTTCCATGGGGTGATATTTACTGAATTCGAGAAGTAGGTGGACACAATGTTCGAAGAGGTAAGTACCCTTCTTCGACAAATTTCTCTTTCCCAAGGGAAATCCCAATCTCTTACTCCCATCCATTGTGTTATATTTTCTTCTAAAACCCACTACTATGACCAATGTCCTTAATTGAGGGAAGCATCTGAGAGTTGTGAGGTAATATTTCTAGGCCACCCTTATAACCAACCCTTTATGAAAGAACCTTACTATCCATCCAACCCTGGGTAGAAGGAGAACTAAGCCTATATGCAAGGGGGTATTCAAAAAATCCTCCACAACAATGGAACCAACAGGGGCCGAGTATTCAACCACCACCACCACCTAGAAATCCTAAACCACCCCAAAGGCCTTTCCAACAAACCCCTCCAGAACCCAAGCCTATCCTAGAATATATGATGAATCAAATGGCTGAAAACAATATCAAATTCCATAAAACAACTTAGGAAGCCATCCAAAACCTCTAAACCCAATTTGGAAAACTAGCTAACTTAGTGGGTGAAATTCAAAGTTACGGATTAGGTAAACTTCCCTCTAAACCAGTAGTTAACCCTAGGGATAAAGGAAATGTTAGTGACATCACCCTTATGAGTGGAAAATGAATAGAAAGTAAAATGAATTCTCTATTAGAATCATCCCCTCTTAAGGAAACCTCCATTCCAACGATTAAAAATGTTCCAAATGTTGAAGAACCTTGTCCTGAGAGAATCCCTTCCAAAGGAAAGAGTGTGTACATTGATAAGTCACTTAGCCCAACCATTTATATTCCATGTCCTCAAAGGGACACCCAACCAAGAAAACAATAGGTAACTTAAATTGATAAGTAAATATTGGAAATTTTCAAGGAAGTGTAGGTTAACATCCTATTGATTAATGTTGTGAAGAAAATTCCACGGTAGACCATGTTTCTAAAAAAGATCTGTACACACCGAAGGAGACTTTGAGGTGATGAGAAAGTGAACTTGGGCAGGAATATTTCAGCTTTGATAGAGCCTTCACTTCCCACCAAGTGCAATGATCCTAGAACATTTACAATTACATTCACCATAGGGGAGTATTCGTTTATATAATGCTATGATTGATTTAGGTGCTTCTATAAATGTGATTCCTCACTCTATTTACTGTACATTGTACGTTGGGGAACTCATGCCCAATGGAATTATTGTTCAACTAGAAAACTGGAGTAATTCACACCCCTTTGGTGTGTTAGAAGAAGTTCTTGTGAGGGTTCAAAATTTAATTTTTCATGTTTACTTTTATGTGCTTAAATTGGAGGATGATAGGATGAATGGACATGTCCCGATTATATTGGGGAGACACTTTTTGAAAACTGCCAAAAACATAAATAAAGTTCACAATGGTACATTATCTATGGAATTTGGCGGTGACATATTCCATTTCAACATCCTTGATGCCATGAAATCCCCCTCATAAGAACATTCCTCTATGTCTATTAATTCAATTGATGTACTCCATACCCCTGAAAAAACAACTTTTCTTTCCCTCGATCCCCTTTCTGAGTTTTATTCACTGATAGAAATTCTAGGAAATGATTCATGCTTGGATTGTTTGTTGTGGTCAAGAAAAGTGTCATGCTTGTTCATTGATTGCTGATTTCTTGAACACTAAGGATCCAATTTCCATCGATGATACTGCTAAGCTTGTAAAATCTCATTCCTCATCTGAGGATGATACAATTGAGTAGTTAGATGATATTAGTGATCTCTAAAATTCACACAAACTCCCATAAATCCAAAATCCACCTGAATTGGAACTGAAACAACTGCCTCAAGATACAAAATATTCATATCTTGAGAATTCAAACAAGTTTCCCATCATCATTTCTAGTTCCTTCCCTCATGAGCATAAATTTTGACTGCATGAACTATTGAGGGAGTATAAACAAGCTTTGGGATGGACACTTGTAGACATTCATAGTATTAGCCCATCAATTTGTTCACATCATATTTTATTAAATTATTAGGCTAAACCATTAAGGTAGCCACACCGCTGACTGAACCCAAACCTCCTAGAAGTTGTGAAAAATGAGGTAACAAAATTTGTGGCTGCTGGAATCATTTACCCCATCTTTGACAGCCAATGGGTCAGTCCCATTCAAGCAGTTCCTAAAAATACCGGCCTTACAATAATAAATAATGAAATCAATGAATTGATTCCAAATCGTCTGCAGAAGAGTTAGCGTGTCTTTATAGACTATCGTTGACTAAACCAACACACCATAAAGGACCATTTCCCTTTGCCATTCATTGAACAATTGCTAGGGAAGCTAGTAGGTAAGTCACACTACTATTTACTTGATGGGTATTCTGGATAATTCCATATCCATATTTCCCCTGAGGATTAAGAAAAGACAACCTTCACTTGCCCCTTTGGCACATTTGCATATAGAAGAAATCCATTTGGTCTATGAAATGATCCAAGTACTTTCCAATGACGCATGGTTAGTATTTTTTTGGGTTACCTTCAGAATTGCATGGAAGTATTCAGGGATGATTTCACTATTTATGAATATTATTTTGATGAATTTTTGAGTTGTATCTCTTTATACCAACATATTTTAATTGAATGAAATCTTGTATCAAATTACGAGAAAGTCCAGTTCATGGTGCGACAAGGTATAGTTTTGGGGCTTGTCAATTATGGGGATGGTATCAAAGTATATAAATTGAAAGTGGATGTCATTTCTTCACTACCGTTACCCAAAAATGTATGGGATATGTGGTCTTTCCTAGTTCATTATGGATTTTACCATTGTTTCATTCATGAATTTAGGAAAATTGGACTCCCTCTCTCCCGATTACTACAAAAATAAAAAGAATTTGTTTTTGATAAAGAATTTGAGGAAGAATTTAATAAGTTAAAATGGAGTCTCATGTCACCATTGGTAATCCAACCACCTCAGTGGGATTTTACATTTGAGGTCATGTGTGACGCCTCTAACTATGCAGTTGGGGTAGTTTTGTCACATAGGGTTGACCGTTCTCCACATGTCAGAGCCTATGCCACACATACATTGGACCCTTCCCAAGAAAACTACACCAAAGCTGAAAAATAATTTCTTTCTATTGGGTTTGCCTTCGATAAATTCAGGTCATATGTTTTAGGTTCCCAAGTCATTGTTTTCTCAGACCATGCATCCCTATGATACCTCCTTAGGAAACCGGAATCCAAAACACATCTCATTCACTAGATGCTCCTCCTTCATGAATTTAATCTAGAAATTGGAGATAAAATGGATAAGAGAATGTAGTGGTGGACCATATCAGTAGGATCATCCAATCCTTAGAAATTTACTCATCCCCCAGTATTCCCATTAATGACGTGTTTCCTGATGAGCAATTGTACCAAATGCAAGATGTGATTCCTTGGTATGAAAAAATTGTCAATTATTTGGTTGCATCTTGGATTCCTACTAATTTAAATAAAAACCAACCTAGATGTATAAAACATGAGTCTCATTGGTACATTTGGGATAACCCCTACCTCTGGCGAACATGTAGTAATCAAGTCCTTAGGAGTTGTGTTCTCGAAAGAGAGTTTCAATCTGTCCATAGATTATGTCACACTCTTCCTTGTGGATTCCACTTTGGTTCCCAACAGACTGCCCACAAGGTCCTTGATTCTGGTCTCTTTTGGCCAACACTTTTTCGGGATGCCCATGATTTTTTCAAATCTTGTCCTCATTGTCAATGAATGGGGAATGTCTCTAAAAGAAATAAAATGCCACAACAACCATTTCTCTTTCATGACATTTTTGATGTTTGGGGAATTGAATTTATGGGTCCATTTCCCAATTCCATTGGAAACTTATACATTCTTCTGGAAGTTGATTATATTTTAAAATGGGTATAAGAACGAGCTACAAGGACTAATTATTATAAGGTAGTTGTAGAATTTTTGAGAACCCAAATCTTCTTGTAGGTTTTCCTTACCTAGGATCATCATCAATGACCAGGGATCTCATTTCTGAAATCGAAAAATGAAATCACTTTTGCGTCGGTATGGGGTCGGTCATAGAGTGTCTACTGCATATCATCCATAGACCAATGGTCAACTCGAGGTGTCAAATAGAGAGGTAAAACAGATTCTTGAAAAAACTGTTCAACCCAATAGAAAATATTGGAGTCTTCGACTTGATGATTTATTATGGGGATACCATACTGCTTTCAAAACTCCCATTGGAATGTCACCCTATCGTCTTGTGTTTGGAAAGAGTTGTCACCTACCTGTTGAGGTTGAGCACTATGCCTAATGGGCCATCAAACAATGCAACTCTAATATTTCTCATCCATGTGCTCAGAGAAAGCTACAAATTTATGAGTTAGAAGAAATGATAAGAGATACATATGAAAACTATAGAATTTATAAGGAGATAACCAAGGCTTCCCAATACCATCTTATACATCATCTTCAGTTTCACATAGGGCAGAATGTAGTCTTTTATAATGAATCGTTTAATTTTCATCCAGGTAATCTTTGTTCCTGCTGGTTTAGACCATACAATGTTATTAATGTATCTCCATTAGGTGTTGTTCATCTTTAAAATGAAGAAACCAAGAAAACCATCACTGTCATTGGGTAGTCGATGAAACACTACTATGAATCCCTTTCAGAGTTCCCAATGATGGAACTCCATATTCAAGAAGAAACATTCCAGTGAAACACACCAATATTTATGCTTCCTTCTCACCTTCTCAATTATTACAGTGAGGACACTGCACATTCTAGGTGTGGGGGGATGGGTAAATTCTTGTGTTACAAATGAATTTTCATCTTTTTTTCTTTATTTATTCTTTTTCTCACCTAATTTATGGTATTTTCACTTTTCTATATCATTCTGGGTTCATTAGGATTTCTATTGTATGATTTCCATTGTCCTTGTCCTTTATTCTATTTATTCCTTCTTTATGGTATTTTCATTTTCCCCATAAAAAAATTCAATGTTCCATGATTCGGTGACCATAAGGGGGGAGAGTAAAAATACCATAATGAAGGTAAAAAATAATATTTGTATAAAGTTAACATACGAGAGTGATTTTTAGTAAATTTTTTTCCATCAATGATATAAATGGTTGTATCACTGTGAAACATTTGAGATGATTGATACCCCTTGTGTGAGTAGTTTCTGGTAAAACTGTGTCACTAATATCTCCATAATTTTTTTCACCAAACAATGATGTGTGAATTTTTCTTACATAATATAGGGTAAATATATGTTAGGTTAATATTTTTCATCTTTAAATGATATTTCCATACATTCTTTCCTTATCATATCTGTTTTATTACTTTACTATATTGACCTATGCATGTGTACCTAATGTCCGACTGTTGTACGCCCATGAAAAAAATGGTTGTGTCTTGGGAAGGTGAAAAACCACTCCTCCTCAACCTTTTATCTTGTAATAACTATTTCAATTAGTGTCGTGAGTAGATCAAACAAGGTTTGATAGATGAGTATGAGATTTGTTCCAAACCCAACTTCTAAAAAAATAATTAATGAGGGGAGTGATGAAATGCACAACATATGACACTATCTAGGTCGTATGCTTATAGTTTGACTTTTGGGAATTCTTAAGTGAGTGGGTCTTGAAATATGATTGCAAAGGATGTAGGACAAGTTCAGTAAAAATTCATTTAAAGATGAATAAATTTAAAATAACCTATATTTATTGGATAAAAAGTAGAAAGAATAGCATGGAATGGGTTCCAAACACACACCTGGAGATTTAGAATCATGGTTGACTTCTAAATTCCTTGCTCAATTTGGTATCATGAATTGTTTTTGAATTTCACTATGATATGATTTACGATACATATTTTTCTATTTTTTCTAGGAAGAAATCCTTGGTCTGTTTCGTGCATTGATCACATTACATTAATTAAAATTTCCTCAAATGTTAAATCCTTATGATGTTGGGAATATATATATACCTCATTTTATTTGGATGTGTGACTTTTCCCAGGAGTGAAAATGTTTAGGTGTGGGGGTGTGATCATACCACGATTTGATGTGTAATTTTCACCTATACACCAATGTGCTAAATTTGTTTTATATTTAAAATTATAAAAATAATGACAAGTTACATTCCATTTTTGAATCTTTTATTTTGTGTTTATCACTCTTAAAAATGAAAATGTTACTTGTTTTGATGATTCCATTGCAAGAGGAGGTGATTTGTAGGGCCCATGGTGATGTCCATGAAAAATGGGCCAAACTACACAAGATCCATGAAAACCAATGGACTCATCCGTACACTACTCCGGAACTGTGCATCAAAATGGGTTGCAATTTTGTGGGATGGTCCAAAAGTCATTGGTTTACATTTCATATGAATAAACCTAAGACACATTTGGCCATCTGTTTTCCCAGACGACATGATCTATCCAGCACACCACATCTACACGAAGTCAAAATGGTGTGTTGTGATATGTCTATATATTGAGATATAGGTGTCCAAATTTTTCTAATATTTTGGTCAAGACATCCAAGAGGTGGGGATAAAACTTTTTTATTTTACTCAAATTGAGATAAGGTTATATAAAGGTTGAAAATAACATGACAAGTTGTTTTAAGAAATTTGTGTGCTCAAAACCACCCTCCAATTTTACTATAAAATGGCACATTGGGATCCCCATTTGTATATTCTTCCAGGAGTAAGAGCTCTGGTATTTTGGAGACCCAAATATTTCTTCTCATAATCCAATGAGTTATGGAGTCCCCTATCCTCATAGGGGAATCAAGGATGAAGAGTGAGTTCCACCTGAGCGTCCTCCTCCTCCTCTCGATGGTGAGATAAACGGTGGATGATCATTTCGGGGGAGTTACAAAAACATGGGAGGGAGTTCCAAAACATTTTATTCTACTAGTTTTGTGTAATTTGTGTGCTAATTATTTTACTTATTTCTTATGTTGTCATGATTATTCTCTGATTTCATTTCTATTGTTAAAATTAAGTGAAACACTTTTTATTTCCACATAGATTGGGATGACATTTAAAGTGGAAATCTTGGATTGTTTCAATTGGAAAAGACAAGAGTCCTATTTATCTCACACATAAAAAAGATTTCAGTATGATTTGGTAGCCTTCATTCTCAATGCTTGATACCCAATCCTTGAATACATTATTGTTATTTCAAGGGGAGGCTCTTTGATAATCGTTTAAGAGACAAGAGGGATATTGAGTTTTTGATAACCCTCAAACAAAGAATTCCATTAGAACATGTGTATTTTTTAGAATGATGAACTCAAAATGATGAGTTCTAAACTTGAAATGATCTTATTCTCTCATAACTATTAATACACCACCTTTATTTACCAACTATTTAACTCTTTAATTATGTAATTTACTTAAATCTATTTTCAAAACCTCTCCCCTATTTTAGAAATTCTTATTATAAATACATATTCAAAACCTATCAACGCTCCTCAAGAGACAACCTAGGTTCTTCCCTACACTATAAATCAATATTAAAATCATAATCAATTTGACGTGTCATGGCAACATGGTCTGTAATCCAATTAGATAATGGGCACAAAACCTGTGAGGGGGACTACACGACATGTTCCCCTTAATATTTCTCATACCATATCGATTTTCATGGAAGGGGCTACCTGCTGTGTGTTCACAATTGAACACAATGTGTTGTTGGGATTTCGACTAATATCCTAGATGAATATTCCATGATTTAATCTTCTCATTCCTAAATATATCTCACCTCAAAATCCATTCAGGATGAGAAGATATAGTTGTGAATCATGTGTCTTGTCCATCCTACACCATTAATCAACTCTAGTGAAGCTTTGGTAGTTCTTTATTCATTATGCATGCACCCGAAGCTTCTGAGGTTGATTTCTCAAGCTCTAATCATCTAAATTATATTCCTTACCTTTTTCCCATCCAAATTATATAGTTTTATCATTGATCTGAACTTATTTTAGTGATTCTTTATGAATCTGAGGTTAAGATATATCTTAGTACCTACTGAAAAAGTTCAACTAGGGCCACGAGGATCCTACTAGTAAAAAAAATGAATATTTGGGATAAAGGTGCAAGAAAAAATTTTAAATGATCAAGAACATGATTTCTTGGCCAATAAATCAATAATTTGTATTCAAGGGTTATAAAATAATTCTAAACAATTTAATTTATGTTCATAGGCTTATGATAAGTATAAAAACAAGGGCATATATTGAAGATTAATGAACTATTTGATCAATAATTTAATAAAAAGCGTGAAACAAAAATAATTTATGAGTACTAACTCGATTATGAATCAATCACTGATAAATAACATGTACACCAATGATTCGAAGGAAGATATTTCATTTGATGTGTCCTAATCAGATCCAATCCAGATTTCCATGGTTATTTGATTGAGATTAACCAACAGAGGAGGAAGTGAGATCTTTTCAGAATCACATGGTTATATGGCTAACTATAGGATGATTTCTTTGACAATATATTTAACATTTTATTTGAGGTTAAAAAATTCAATTAATTAATTTATTCCATTGAATGTACTACCAATGAGTGAGGGATCCGAACACCCCATGCTGAATAATTTTTTGTTGCATCTAGGGTAGACATCAAGTTCTAAACTCAAAAATGTCTCAGAGTTCTCATCCACTTAATTATTTTCTATTTATCCTATTTTCCTTATGAATATATGAATACGTAATATAAAATAAATTTAATATTTTTATAAAATTAATTCTGGACACATCATGCTGCAGATTCCCACAACGTCTTAGCTCCTATCTATGAATATATATAAATCAATATTTCAAAGTCTTATAAGTTAAAAAATAGTTCTCTAAAGTCTCATTCCTATATAGAGAAAACGTATAAAAGATGGTCATGTAACATTAATGATGTCGAATCTTCTTGGATAGTTTTATATGGTGATTGTAAATCTTGGTCCAAAGTTCTCAGGTCATGAAGAAAGTATTAGAAGATTAGGTTGGGAATGACCCAAAACACCCCCAAGTGCTGGGTTATTCCACAATGATTTTAGGCTCACAAGAATTATAACTCCCTTTATACTAGGCCAAGATGTCTATGGGGTGTGGGTCTAAGACCTTATACATTTATAACATAGTGGAATTGAGAGATCATTTTCCCTTTTCATGGGACATGAATGGTTTGAGGTAACCCATGGTGATAAAATAATGAAGATTGATTTATGGGGAGTGTAATATTCAATAAGGTTTTGAGCACTATAAAATTTATGTCACTGCCTACTTAACATAATCTCACAGTGAGAAGATGTGAAAAATCATTAATCTAACTTCTGCATAAATTAGGGTTTCTAGTGAGAATATATTGTCTTCTAATAAGGATATAGAGTATGTCTTTTTATATTTATGCCTTATTTATTTTATCCCTAATTTTTTACTAAACTCAAGATATGAAGAGTTTAGAAAGTTAATAATTGAATTTTTCTTAGGCTGCCCTTTAAGGGATTTCAACCTAACATGTTTTTTTTGTATATTTTCCTGTATTTAATGTTTATTATATTTGGACCATTATGGTATTGAGTTTATATTCAAATAGCTTGAACCAAAGTGTAGTTACATTAAGATCATGATGCACATGTATATTACATGATGTAGATTTCACGCAAAAACCTAATTAGGATACCCAGGGTCAAAAAATCTCAAAAATCCTTCTAAGTTGGAGATAGAAAAATTTTAAATCATGTCTCAAGGTTCTCATGAGATGAGTAATGAAGTGAGATAATTATACTATGGATTTCAAAGAATACTCTCATGGGTTGAGCTCCTCCATGATGACGTCAAGTTCACAAGGAATATAAATCCCCCTTACAGAGCCAAGATTCCTCTGATTAGTGGGTCTCATCCTTTATGTACCAATATCATGGTCATGCTGGGAGATATCTTTTATTTTTTTAGGGAAATGAAATGTTAGCACCAACTTGATGTTCTCATGAAATGAAGCATGGTATATGGATCAAGGTTCTTAGAATATTGATGAAGCACCTTGTACATAGGTTGAAGGGGGTAAGGATCTTATGGAACATTTACAAAGAAGGATAATAACTGATTTCCTACACATTACAACATCATATAGTAGGAAAGTACTTGCTTCTGTTCATTTTAACATCATTTAGTAAAGAAATATTTCTTTTATTTTAACATCATATAGTAAGGTTTTTTTGTTGTATAGTTTTAATGTAATGTGACCTAGATGTTTTACTTAATGTTTAAATCCATACAGTAAGAATTTGGGTTCGTTGATGTTAAAAGGGAATATTGTGGCTAGGCCCATGAATGGAATTTGTGGAATTACTCTGTATCCCACAGTAATAGGATTCAATCCATAAATAGTCTTGAACAAGAAACTATCTACACGGTTCTAACCTGTGCGCAATGTTGGGAATTTTCTCCATTGATTTTTTAGCTAGAATTAGGATTGGATTTTTATCCATCAATATATATCCTATGATGATACGAATCATTAAACACATAGTTCAAGATGAAATATGCATTTTATCATCATGCAAGGAAGATTTAAGCCTCCCAATGTTCCACTATGTATCCTATGATGCCATCAATCTATCCAAACATAGTTCTTGAATGAAGTTTTGCTGGGAGACTAGCACGAACAACAATGGTATTATTGGGTGAGGTCCACATAAATGTGCATTTTTATTTCATGCAAAGGACATCAACCATGGAGTTTAACATAATGTGGTGAGAACTAATTATATTAATATTAATGTATTTAATTCGAGACCATGAAAACCCTATTGAAATCATATATTCTTAGTTTATACATGGAACCCCCCACTAAAATTCCTAACCTCCCATGATATATAATCGGTGTGAGAAAGAAAGAACGACCTAGATTCCTCTTGATATACAAATGAAACTATAACATGGAAATTGGTTATTTTTTATTAGATGCTGGTAGGACCAAGATATAGGATTGAGGTCTATCTATCTATATCTTATAAATGATAATCATGCTGTATGTAGTTCTAGAAACCGATGTGGTTTAATGTTGTGTGGTAAGGAAAACATGTGTACAGTTTAATGTCTTGTAGTAAGAACATAGGTCACCAGATGTGAATGAAGATGAAGCATTGGTGATCCATGTATTTTAACATTATTTGGTAAGGATAAGGACCACTTGACATGAAAAAAAATTAATATTACAGATGGGACGAAAACTAGAGGCTCGAGTGTCACTATGTATCCTGTAATGATAAGAATCAAGTCATAAATAGTCCTTAGATGAGAAATTTCTTATGTGATCATAAATCTTACCTGGGGATGTGGGAATTTCACCATTCTTTTGAACAGATCTAGATTGTGTGTGAGTAATTTTCAGTGAAATAGTGATTCCAATGCAGTTTAACGTCATACTGTGAGGACATATGCTATCTATTTTTAATGTCATACTGTAAAGAGCTAGTATGTGATGTTTAACATCATATGGTAAGGACCTTTTCCGTATAGTTTAATGTATCTTGGTTCATATGTGAGATATTGTGCAATTTAATTTCATAATTTAGGGATGAGATCCATATAGTTTAACACCATGTGGTATAACATTCACAGTAACGTTTAATTTCATGTGGTTAGGATGAATTCCACATAGTTTAACATCATGTGGTTAGTTCAAAAATCCATATAGTTGAACATTAGGTTATAGGAAAAATATCATATAGCTTAATGTCACATGGTTAGTAAATACACCATATATTTTAACATAATGTGGTTAGGATGGACTCCACAGAGTTTATCATCATGCGGCCAAGATGTGGGTAAAGTATAGTTTAATATCTTTTTACTAAAACGTTATTCATATAGTTTAATTTCATGTGGTTAGAACATGTTCTATAATGTTTTAAAATAATGTGGTTAAAACATTTTCATTACATTTTATGATTATGTGTCTAGGACATACTCCATAATGTTTAACATAATTTAGCCAGGGGGAAATCTGTATAGTTTAACATTATGTTCCAAGGATGAACTCTATACAGTTTTACCTCATGTGGCTAGGATGACATTGGAACTCACTTTTTGAGCCATTAAGGATCTCCTAATTGGAAGTGGAATTTGTTCTGTGAATTTTTGGGTGGTTTCATCCAGCTAACACACTCTATATCTCCATGTCACCCACTTCTTCATTAGAGCTATAAGAATTTACCTGGTCATACATTAATGTTTTCCTATATGGGTCACCAGATGACCATAGTGAGGTGTTTCTAATTCTTGATTGGGTACTATATATGATAAACACCAGTATTATAAGAATTTTTTATATGAAGGTTCTTGATTTTTTTGAGCACCTCTTTATATGACAATGTCTACTATTTTTTGAGCTCCTCTCTATATGATATTTTTTGGGAATGTGGATGATTTTCTTTTTCATGGGAGATATCACAATGGGGAAGTTGACCATAAAATATTTCATGAGTAGAGTACCTATTATCCATCTCCACACAACCATGAGGAGGACTATCATGGTAATGATATCCTTCTACTTTATTTAAAGAGTTGATGATCCCTTGAGGTGTTGAAAGTGTGTCTCAAATAACCTCATGGACACTTGGCATTGAGTAGGTCAGGGGTATAAACCTCACTCTATATCATAACAAGAATATGGGTTCATACCATTTATGGTTGATTAGGGATAAAACCCTACTCTATGATAACTACTAGAATTGATTGATAACAATTTGGTGTGGGGAGAATATTATCCCATGGGTGAGAAGCTACTAGTGTATGTTAATGAGCTTATCTGGTAGTGATATGAACATGTTCCAAGGAATGTTACATTCTTTCTTGGTGGGTATCAGCTAGAACAGTAATATAAGCCTGATCATGGGCCTTTAGAATATGGTGATGGTATTTTTTTGATAGGATAGTGAGCCCATCCCAAGGCATGTTTCTCTCTCACATGGTGAGACTTGAATTGAATAAGAATATGATCTTAATCTAAATATACACTCTACATATATATATGTTGACACAACTCAAAAATGGGAGTAAGGATATGAGACTCCTCCTGTAAGCTACTAGGATAGTTTTAGTATATTTGTTGATAAAAATATGATTCAATCATGAGGCATGTTCTACTCTCACTTGGAGAGCCTCAGCCAGAATGAGAACATGAGCATCATCCTAGGCCTTTATAATATGACACTAATCTTTTTTCCTTTGGGATATGATTTATCTCGTTTCATGTTCCACTATCATTTAGTGATATTTGACTCGAATGAGGATATGAGCCCAATATTGGGCCTCTGGAATATGTCACCTATCCTTTTTTGATTGGAATATGAGCATGTACAGAGGCATTTGCAGATCTCACTTGGTGAGCCCCAGTTAGAATGGGGATATTATCCATGTCCTTATGTCATGTCTTTTACTATAATATGACGATAACCCTCATGGATAGGATAAAGGATACATGCTTCCCTGATCAGTTTTTGGTGCATTCCTAGCTATTGAGATAGGAATATATGCATATCCTTACATCTGAACAAAAATATATTGGAATATCTCTTTTATTTCTATTTCCAACGAGTTGAACTTTAATAGGGTATGCATAAGAATATATGCTTCTACGCTCTCAGATTCCAGCATATGTTAGTCGTTGTCTTTGATTGAGGTGGGGATATATGACCACTATTTTCCCCCTTGTTCTATAGGAATATTCTTATGAGATTTATGCATGGGTGTATGGATTCATACCTAATCCATGTTTGATTATTGGATAAGATATCATATTTTGTTTGGACTAGATGGGGTATGAGCATGCTCTCTCTAGTTTATAGCCTTCTACATTTTAAATGGTTTCCTTCATTCCTATATTTATGTTTTTGTGGATGTGACCTTTCATAGAACACACTTAGATGGTGAATAAGGGTTATTAGTGATTTTTTATGTAACTGGGATCAAGATTGTATTATATCTGCAGTGCTTCTAGAAACTACAATTTTATCCTAATACAAAAGATGTCTCACAAATATTAAAATGCAACCCAATTTTTCTTGTGACTAGGACGTGTCATATGTAGTTCATCATCATGTGGTGAGGATTTAAATATAGGTGGATAGTCCAAGATATAGGATATAGAATCCATACATATCTAATTAGGATGATAATCAAGCTATATGTAGTTCTAGAAAACCCATGCAGTGTAGTGTCATGTGGAAATGATATCAGTAGTTTAGTTTAATTTCATGTAGTAACAACATGAATATAGGTGACTTGGCTAAGATAAAGGATCAATAATCTCTAAGTATCTCATTAGGATGAGAATCAAGCTGTACATGGTTCTAGAAAACCTCTACAGTTTAATGTCATGCAGAAATGACATCAGCCATGTAGTTTAATGACATATGGTAAGGATGTGAATATTGGTGGTTTGGTAAAGATATAGGATATGGTGTCCTTGTAAATCTTATTTGGATGAGAATCAACCTATACATAGTTCTAGAAAACAAATGAAGTTTAATTTAATGTTGAAAGGACATTAGCCGTGTAGTTTAATATCCTATGGTGAGAATATGATCCCTATAGTTTAACATCTTGTAGTAAGGGAAATGTAAAGTAAATTTAATTTCTTATGGTAAGTAAATTAGTCATGAATTAAAATATCTTGCGGTAAGGATGCCATCTATGTGGTTCAACATATTGTGGTAAGGAAATCACAATTTAGTTTCACATCTTACGGTCAGGATGACGGTAATAAACTATCTAGATAATAGATATTCTGATGGATCTTGGATAAATATTAATCACATGGAATGAGTTTTGGGATCCTTAAACTCTATCAAAAATTCTCTTACCTTTATCTTCATCCAATCCTTGAAAACAAATAATCTCTCTATTCTGTACTCAAGATCTGAATTGTAGGGGAAATGATTTTTATGTCTTGTTAGCCCTGCCTTATTTGGTTTCCTTATTGTTGCGAGTTCTATCAAACCATTTTCCATGGAATAGTCAAAATACCTGGAAACTGTTTTTTTTTTGGAATTAATAGGTTTTGTTCAATCATTCATTCAAATATGGTCTTTTATCCCTAGGGGAAGGTGAATTATGCTCTGCTGTACAACATGCACGTCCTGTTCAGAGTGATAAAATGACAAGAGTGAGGATTCAGGTGTCGGTGGATCCAATATTCCCATGCCTATATACAATTTAAGGAAATAATTTAAGGGAAAAAAACTTCCATTGTATGGCCAAGACATCAATGGGAGGGGAAATGATTGTCATGGACTACCATCCTCTCCTCACTCAACTTTCTCACCACCAGGAGCTCTATCAAACAATTTTAAATGGAATAGATGAAATACATGGGAACATGTTTTGATTAGAATGAGTATAATTTCTATTTTTTATCCCTAAGAGGTTGAAGATTATGCTACTTCCCTTTAACATTATCTATGAATCCATTGTCATGGGCCTATGGTTGATATTGCAGCTAGTGGAACTTAATCCCGATCATTAATGGTCTTTGGGTAGGTTCTAAAGCATTTGCGGTATATGATAACATAGACATTCCCACTGATTAAAATATCTGAACTCTCCAATAGGTTTTGTGGAAACATATGAGGTCTTATTTTTTCCAAAATATCGTAAATATGGAGGTGTAAAATATTGAAACTCCCCCATCCCTAGGTGTTAAGGAGGGGTGGAACAATGTTTGGTTTTTAACTGATGAGGGGATGATAAATATGAAAATTACATCAGCCTTATGGGCTGGGGTGCTTCACTCCAAAGTGGGAATCCATAGGAAGGAATTAGTACATCATTTTGAGATAGATATCTAAATTTTATTCCCATTATTATTTTTCAGATATGCCAATTCAATTTATGGAGTTGGGTGATCCATTTTGCTTTAGAAATTGACTTATCATTTTTAATGGGATGGATGAAAATAGACATGAAAAAATACATTCATTTGTTGATACTACGGTGAGTGGATGATGATGGATGTTCGAACATAGACCCTAGAGACTAAATTCAATGGTTCCATTATCCAAATAATCTATATTCATTACCCTCCAAAATAAAAACTCTATCGATAAAACCTTAAATAAATTCTTGAATGATACTAATGATACCTTATTTTTTTATACCACTGTAAGAAGGTAGGAAAACCTATTATTCCTCAAATGACTATAGGATGGTATTATTTTACTATTTAAGAGTGTTCTCATTTGGATCTGATGAAGAATATTTAGAACCGATTGATATAATATTGAATGAGACACAAGCAGGATGGTGCTACTTCTTGATAGGGTATCCCATTTGGTGGGTTAGTGCATGATATGGATTTTTAAGGGGTGGTTCCCACTCTACCATTTGAGGGGTTCGTGCCTATGATATCATTTTAGGGTTCAGTTCCCATGATATAGTTTTAAGGGGTCGATGCCCATGATACCATGTGAGGGGTCAGTAACCATGATACCATTTGAGGGGTTGGTGCCCATGATACCATTTGAGGGGTCAGTTCACATGATATTTTTTTAAGGACTAGTTCTCAAGATTATATTTGAGGGGTTAGTTACCATGAGAACTTTTGAGGTGTCAGTTCCCCTGATGAAGACAATTCCAAGAAAAAATATGATAAAAAAATCCCCAAAATAATTGAGTTGGGGTTCTACCTCGGATTCCACAGTCCCCAGGGTCTGCTTTGATAAAGTCATAGAATCCTGGATAGTGATGATATGGGATTGATTCTAGGATACTCTATAGATACATTGGTGGCACTCAGATAGATCTACAGTAGTAGGGATATAATCCGACTCTGAAACTACATTATTTGGATACCCCTAGAAGGATCTCTTGTTGGTTACCCCAACTTGGATAGTTGGTGAAGGCATAACATCCTCTAATGATCCTTTTGAAATCATTGTCATATTATAATGATGATTATACAAATAGATTGTATCCCTATCAGGCATATTTTGAGTAATTTAGTTAACATGGTGATTTTCTTAATCTACCTCCCCGAGGTATGAAGTTATGCATTGATTTTCTATTGGGATAGGCCCCCAAAGTTGTTGATCATGGAAATAAGGGACACTTCATTTCATGTTTCTAGGTGTGGTAAATATGAACAGTGGTAATTCATCATCCAAAGTATTTCATGTTCTGATTCAAGAATTAGGATGGAGTCATTGATGTGGTGCTCCCAAACCATGATGATGAACAACAGATATTAGAAGTGGTGTTTTGGTGATAATGTATATAATGGACTTGAGGAAAAGGTATCATGTACCATTATCTCCATTGGAACATTCAAGGATGCCATATTGATTGAAATTAATTTGGAAGTGCTAGGGATGAAAAAAGACACATTATTAGTTTAACATCATATATATGTGTACATGTTCAATCAATAACTTTCACAGTTTAATGGATAAAGAGGAAGCCTTATTTTTATGAATGTTTCAACATAGGTAAATTAATGTGCTGGGTTAATTGAAAATCTATCCCTTTTAACATGTGAAAGGGATGACATAGTTAAAGAATTTCACATTGAGTTCATCTTTTTGGTTTTGACAGAAAACATATATCTTAGAAAACCTCATTTAGTGAACATTTTTTGAATAGAACTATATAGTCTATCATTATACATGGTTATGGATATTACCTAATTAAATATGTTCATGTTAGGTTCACCAATTTTGTTTTGATATAAAATAGTTGAATGAGGTGAATTTGGATTGGACTGATAGTTGATTGTAGGGGGTTTGATTTCTGAAAACAATCCTTGATGTCGGATCACCATTTTTATTCTAAATAGAAACTCCCAATGGTTACCTCATCCATAACTGGGTACATAACTTCTTTCCAATGGAAGGTGTTCAATTGGGGGTTCAATCTAAAAAATTATTAGTGACTCACATTGGTCTAGAGGATGGGAGGTCAGTCTTATCACAAGCTGTAAGAGGAATTTTCCCATATGAAGGGAATCTCTTATATATATAAGATATGTTCATTAAATATTTCTCATACCCCAATAAGGGACTATTTTCCCTTGTGTCAATGTTGTTATTTTGAACATGTATCAATATGATCAATTGTGTACAAATCCTAGGTTCTAAATCGATCTATTATTTATTTATGATGATTTTGTTTATGGAAATGTTTTATAACTCGAGTGTTTATTGTCATCCATGGGAGTGGTTGGTCTCTTAGAGATGGTATTGTCCTCCCTGAGACATCCTATGTATCCTGGGAAAATAGGAATCAAAACCCACATAGTTTGTTTGAAATATTTTAAGGTTGTATGAATCTAACCATCCATGTAGTTTATCATCATGGTGTAAGGACACAAATATAAGGATCAGACCTTGGTGAGGAATCCTAAATATACTATTTGATATAGGAATCAGAGTCTACATAGTTCTTATAATGTGCATATATGTTTTGAGTGATATGAAAATAGAGACCCTAGATGTGACATATGCATATAATATTCCCTGTATTGCTATATCGGGAGTATGGACCTTTGATTGGATATGAAATGTAATAAAACATACATCCCAATGGAGACCCCAACATAGGGAATTATCATCAATTTATTGGTACAATCATCTCCAGTATCTAAGTCTACATGTGTCATCCTAGGTGTGTAAATCAAAAGGTAATAGAAGATTACACATTACAAAGGATTATATTCATATGGGGATTACAGATTTATGTTTGCCTTTGAAAGGCATGATTATTCGTATAATGGAGGATGTGGTATAGATCTTGGGCCATAGTAAGGTTTACTTTTTATATTTTTTTATAAAAAGAATCAGAGTCATCATCGTATTATTCATCCCTAACCTGCTGATGGGATTGAGGTACTTGGGGGAATGGTTTGGATAAATACATAAAATTATGTCAATGTATGAACCCTATTATCATCTGCTAATATATGAGTTAGAATGATTTGTCCAAGGGAATTATTGGGTCTTGATGGTTGAAATATCAGAGACATGGTGGGAATTACATAAAAGTGGACGCCCATTGGAGCTCAGGCCTTATGAAGGTCTCCTACAAATCCCAATTTTATAGAAATCAGAGTTCTCATTGTTAATTTACCAATTAACCCATTGATAGGATATGATAGGTGGTCATTCTCTGAAAAATTATTGTTATCCCTGATTTTTCCAGAATGATAGAGGATTATACAAGGAAAGATTCCCTTTTCTTCATGGCTTACACATCGAAGATGCACTATTGATTGGGGCTTACACACTAAGGTTTCCCCTCCACATACTCATTCAATATCTTCTGATGGATAATGAAAGGAAATGACAATAAAATTAAATCTATGATCTTGGAACCGATGGGGTTGCATGAGTTCCTAAACCTAGCTCATCAAGGACACCTCCCTTATAAAATGGGGAAGGAGAAGAAGTTTCATGAATGGGGTTCACATGGAATGGATTTAAGTAGGTCTTCCAAATGAGGTTGACATATCCTAGGGGATCTACCTAACATGTCTTTACTATATTTTATACATTTATTTGTTTAAAATTTTATATTTTTGGGGAATCAATTTGACATGTAAGACACGCCCAAGGGTGTTTTGCCAACATGTCCATGATGCTTCACATGACCTATGTTGACATAACTATGAATTTCTATATAATCTAAATAGATTTGTCTAGGGTATTTCACATGATCAACTGACTTGTCTTGGATTCATTTGAATGAGTAAAGTATATTTTTTCAAGAAGATTCACATAACTAATGTGGACATGTCCAATGTCCTGTTCATGATGGAAGAGGTAATGTCTGTATGTTTTCACATGATCAACCTATCCTTCCATGGATTCATTTACATTAGTGATGTAAACATGTAAAAGGGGTTATTTATGATCCAAGTAGGATTTTATAAGGGAAATAACATGATTATATATGAATTTTCCTTAGACTATCGCATGATAATGCCTTGAATATTCCATGTCTTTTCTTGCAACCAATAATAATTATCAAAGTTCACCTAAGGACATCGTGAGGTCAGTGGTGAATTCTTCAATCATGTCACCTTAAACTATTTATATAGTGGGGTCAGGAAGACTTGATTAGGATTTCTTTCATGACAAATAAATAATTCCCCATGTTCGTATGGGGAACATAATTGTAGAAGGAGAGTGTATGGCTATTGGGTTTGTTCAAATCTGCATTTCCTATGGATTTCATTAAAATGTGAGGAATTGTCCATGGGTGTCATGACCATTCATATGTGGTGGGATTCAAACATGATGGCACCTTATGAAGGTTCCTTGTTCATGTGACTCATCTGACCTTAATGGGGAATTGCGATTGATTATTTGGTCTGGATCTTTTTATTAGGGCTATATACAGGGGTGGGGGTGCACATTACACGAAGAGTGTGAATTACATAATGGTAAAACATTCTCATTGTATTCTTTGTATGTAGGGGGTGTCAATGGGGATGTTGGGGTCATGAAAAACACTTTCAAAGCCATGTTCAGGAATAGTGAGACATGAAGGCTATTAGAATATCAAGAATATGGGTTTTCATGGTCTCCCATTAAAGGTCTCATGAGGTTATCACATGATAAGATGGAATTAAATAGATACTGTCTTCCTTGATTTCCAATTCCATGAGTGTCATGGTCTTTGATTTATCATGTGATGTGATCAAATGATAAAAAATGGATCAAGTAAATGGTCGTGTGATCTTTTATTGGGGTTATAAATTTGTGTCAGATGCATGGATGAAGGTTTTACTAATTCTAATTCATGTTCACTAGTTTTTATAGGGATCACAGTTTTGTTTCAAGGATGGAGTTTTACATGATAGGGATGTGCATCTGTATGCGTTCATGCAAACTAAAAGATGTTGTTTCCTAAGGGACTCACATGACATTATCCTATCATGCGATTGCGCAATCTTATGAAGATCACATGATGAGATATTAAATTGACATATCAAAGAATATACTCATGATTATGAACTATTTATTACTAGTAGGTGATCTTTAAGATTATTGGATGTCCCCTCTGTTTCTTTGATGCCCCCTAATTCCCTTCACATGAGTCTTTTTTCTTGGGTGATTGGGTTATTTATATGCTGAGGTCGACCAATGATAGAGCTAAATTTCATGGGGAGGATGACATGTACACGAGCTCAGGTCGTTCATACTTTTACAGATCGACAAAAAATGGTTGTAATATGAATTCTCATGATCTTTACCCCTTTACATTTATTATGTGAAACCGTGTGACATCCTATGATAATTCTGAATTAAATTAGATAAAAAATCATGGATAATGTAGATGGGTCTCATGGTCAAACACATCTCATAATGATTTCAGTGATTTTATTCACATATATCACATGATAAAAGAATGATAATGTGATGGATTAACACTTTGGTGGGGGTTCTTGTGGAATGCCACTATTTTTCCTGATCTAATTCTCCTAAAGGATTTCTTCAAGATGGGAATAGGATGTCAATTATATGGAATCATTATAAGTTATTTTAGGTTCATTCAGTGGAGATGGTTAGACATGGTGATCACCAAGTGGTCATGCACGTGACATTGAGTTGCCTCTCTTTCTCAAAATAGTGGTGCAGGAGAGAAGAACATGAGTTTGAGGTTGAAGATAAAGGTCTCATGTTTCGTAAGATCAGTTTTAATTTACATAATACGAGACTGATTTAATTCGAAATCAGGATGCCTAGCATTGAATGGATAGATGAAATCATTGGAAGGTATGATCAGATGATTGTGCCTATATTTGCTGGGTTTTTAAGACATGTGAATAGTATCCACTTAAAATTGTGTCTCACATTGAAATATTCATTTTAACTCCCTCCGATTTATGATCAATTTAGTGGATGTTTCTCCATAGATCCAACAACGTGGCTCGAGAGACACACTACACACATACACTATCACCCTGGAATCAGACCTATGGACTCTTGGTCCACGCTATTTATGGATCTAATCTCTCATACTCTAGTATTTAATATGGGCATCCCCAGTTCTTATTGTTCTATAAATTAGTCCTATGAATATCCTTGGTTGTTTTTATGTAAGCATTGTTGACTCCAATCATACATCGGCCTATGGTCGAGCCATGTTCTGTCTAGTTAGTGGATTGTCTGAATCTTGGATATGGGTGTGAACATTTCCAAATATGAATAAATTCCAACGTGTATTCTCTTATTTCTAAGCCTAAGACCATGAAAATTCTTCAGGTATTCCTTAAAAGCTGTATTTTTATTTCCCTATAGCTTTCAGTCATCTGAAATCCTCAACAAAAATGTGTAAGATTCCAAATTTTGGGTTCTGAAAACTGTCATTGGAATATCATCATTCTTTACTCAAAATTATTGATTCCAAAAATTAAGGACAATATTTTAAAATATTTATCGTAACGACGTTGATCTAATAAGTCATCAATGAGAGGAAGATGATACATTTTCATTATCATAATTTCATTGATTTCTATATAATATATGTATAGCCACATAGGTTCATCTTTCTTCGTAATGAAATTAATATAGAGCTCTCCAAGGTGAATCGTTAGGGATTATAAATGCACTATTAATCAACAAATCTAGTTGTTTCTTAAAATAAAACAATTCCACAGTGGCCATTTTATATGTAGTCTTTGTTATAGGTCTTTCTTGTGGGATTAAATCAATTTAAAACTCAAAATCACACTTTGGAGGATGTCCATGTAATTTCTTAAGAAACACATCAATGTATTCTTTTATAATAAGTTCATACTTAATTTGATGAGTACATTTACCATCCACAGATTTCTTCTTCACATCATACTCAAGGATCTCAATTAGAAGATCTACTAGGGGTGGATTTAGAAATGAACCAAATGATGATGATGCTCATATAAAGATAAGGAAATCCATATATTCATACAAATCATATTTTACGTCTTTTTGCAATAAATTTTTGAATCATATTTTGAAATCCAATCCATGCCATCGAATATATAAAATCCACCAAATGAGTGTTAATAAAGTTAGTAAATATGGAATGTTTATGTGTCATAATGGGAACTAACTAATACACCCTTATTATAGTGAGACTTCCACTATGTGTCCTAACTAATAGCTACCTTCACAAGGTTCTAGGGAAATATCTAATTTTTTTAGAACACATGGAATATATAAAAGAGAGAGAAGACCCTGAATCAAATAAAAAATATTCAAAATTTTATGATATGAGTAAATTACCTACCAAAACATCTTTATGTACTTCCACATCTGTTGTTATTATTGCATAATCTTAGCCTTTATCCTTTATCCTTTATATTATAAATTCAAATGATGCTTAGAAAGACCATTTTGGAAGTGCATTGTATCTTTACAGTTGAATCATAAAAGATTGGAGTTTTATTTATTTCCCGTGTAATCATGATCTTGGTTCTCTTTATCTTTATGTATGAAGAAAACTCACATTCCTATTAAGAATGGTCTATAGTTTTTCTTACAACATTTATTACATGTTGGAAATTATACCCTTACCTTCTTAAATTTTTACGTATTTACTTTGATAGAGTTATCAGTTGACCTATTATTGTATTAATTCCCATAAAATTTATTAGACATGGATAATTATTTCTATATCTTGATAACACATGATAATATGTCCTCATATAATGATAAATTTTGGGAGACTAGTGACCATTAAATGATTTTATTTAGATCATCAAACATATAATCAATTTTACACTTTGGATTATGTATATAGTCCACAACATGAATTGATAAACTTGTAAAGTAGGATTCATACTTAGAAAAATTTCCTTTTTTTCTTATACTCAAGAAATTTAATTCCATATCTACACATTTATCATGATGAAAATATTTTTCCAAATAGATTTCCTTAAAATCCTTTAATTACATGCTATCAATTTCCTCCTCATCCATTATATTTTGGATCAATGAACACCATTGATCCAAGTCCCTTGAGAGGAGTTAAATTAAAATAATAACCATCTCACATTCATTAAACCCCAAATGAGTAAATATTTTCTCTAATGAAAATATCAATTTATCAACTACAAATTTATTTGAATCCCTATTAAGTGATGGAGGTTTGTGATGCATTGTGTCATTGAATATTTTTTACACCGCATTTTAGATCAGCAGGCTACTCTATATGGGAAAGGTTATAGGTCATAAATAGAGTACAATTTACCAAAATAGTTATTATATATACGTATTCTATAGCAACACAATCTGTTGATTCATTCTCTTTCCTAAGATGGTGATATATATGGTTTACTTTCACTGATATGGTTCACATTACTTCTGCTAGAAACCATTTCTATACAATGGTATACAGTGGATTATATCATAAAATTATGAATCAAAATGTACGATTTAAATTATAGTGAAATACTTACCATAAATTGAAATTTTAAATAAAACTAATTGTAAGCTTGGATTCACTGGGAATATTCTCAAATTCCATCATAGGGTTATGTTCGATAATATTTGTATTATTAAATCCAGATCCAAAGGATTCTAATATACAATCTTTAATACCCACTATAAATACCTTGATTTCATAGCCCAAATATGGTGTTTGTTTTAATACATTAGAACTAGAAGAAAATAATCACATCACAAATGATTTTGTAATTTAGACATCTTGTAAAACTAGATATATAGTTGAATTAAATTACATTTGGAAACATAAAAAACAACATGGTAGTTTCTTTGAGAACACCATTATAATCATTATAACATCCCTAAATATCAATGATATATAACTTCCTTGAATCATTGGAAAAGTAATCTTATGAAATGTGAGTGCTTAGATACTCAGGAAGAGTATACATACAACAGCTTCTAACAAAAATTAATTAAAACATGAGTGATATAGACATGATAAAAAAAATCAAATATTTTATATTACTAATTTCATCAAATAGGGGAATAAATACATAGATAAAACAACAATATAAATAATCGCATGGAAAGTAATAATGTGGTTCTTAATGATAGAAAGCATGATACCAAGCATCATAAAATTTCTTGTAAAGGCCAGATGCCAAGATATCATACAGAAATGGGTACAGGAATTAGAAAATACCAATACTAGTTTATCTCAACATACCTACTAATCTATTTAAGGGATATATCAGGCATTACCTATCACTTCATTCATTAAATGAAAGGGGTGAAACATAACAAACATAATCATTCCTACTGAAGAATAAACAAACCTAATGTTAATAATTTACCCTATCAATAAAAATAATCATATACCATATAGAGTAATATAGTAAATGGTATCAAAATTACCTCTCTAGTCAAGAATAATATTCAAAAAATTAACTTAAATATATTAATATACTTAAAAGATATCATTGAAATATTTTTTGAGGAAAATAACCTCTTTTACTTGGAAATAGCATATTTAAATTCTTAAAAAAATTTAAATATTAAATAAAATACATTATTTTAAAATAAAATTATGAATTTTTATTTAAATATTTAATATAATGAGTGTCCATGGTGGCTAGAAATTCTATTTATGTCTTATAATTAAAGGAAACATTCCATTTATTCTTTTAAGAAAATATAAAAACATACCTCATTTGACAAATGAAATAAAGAATAATTTTAAACCATTTTGTAAAAAAACAAAAAAATTGATAAAATAAGCATAATAAATCACAGGATAATGTTATAAAATTATTTTAGATATTTAATAGAAAATATATACATGGATGAGAAAAACTTGTGATCGAGTAGAAAAAAAAGTTTATTTTCATTAAAAAAATTTAATTTTCTTGGCAACTTAAAGAGTGAAAATGTAATTAAAACATAGAATTTTCATAAATAAATATACTATAATATAATATATTATGATTATGCTTAAAATAACAATGAATTACGTGAATGGAAACATCAATATAATCAATCTCAAATAATGATGAGATTGAGAAATAAACACTAACCTCATATATGAAATGCATTATAAGTGATTTAATCACCTTAAATAATAAATATATATTTAGTATAAATATATTTAAGTAACATAAACAAATATTCATACCATATATGATATCATTATATCCCTTATTCACTCATTTATTAACAATTTTTCATTAAAATCACTGATTCGGGTGATAAATTCTTTGTTTTTCATGTATGTTTTGGATTGGTAGTTTTTGGTCCTTATACTTTGATCATGGTTTCATAATATAAATAATTTTAATCACGATATAAATATAATATAAATTAATTATATAAATATTTATATTTTTCTATAATAGTTACAAATAGAAATATTAATTACACTATTCATGGAGACGGTAGGTCATATATATATGCTTCAACACTGTTTTCACTTTTCAACAGATGGAAAAACATTGATGTAAAAAATATTTCAACATTCAGGAATATTTATTATATCAAATAAATTATTGATATAAATTAAATAAATCTTTATTATCATCCATGTAAAACAAAAATGAGAAACAAATCACATCACTTCATGGGGATGGTAGTCCACAATTACATATGAGCGACATTATTATTTTATGGAAAATAAAAAGTTAAGATGTTAGACATTTTTTTGTAATTCCTTAACTATAATTATTTAATTATTATTTTATATATAAATTTAAATCATTATAATGAAAATAAATAAATTATGGTGGTGGAAGATGAATTGTATCGCTACATGGAGAAAATCAGTTATATGAATGCACAAGCTATATACATTCATATCCCATTTGATGGGAAAAAGGATTGATAATAGTTATTTTATAATGATAATAATATTAAAATATATTTATTATTATGAAGTTATTATTTAATTTTGAATACCATAGATTTAGTGAAGATAAAAAAATAATTAAATAGAAAGTGACTGGTTAAGGTGATTACATTTTATTTAGAAAAAATAATTTAGATATCCTATTGTGTGTCCTAGGGTTGGTTGGTATTTTGGGAAGTAAAAAAACTATACGACATGGATAAGGAATTTTATAAGAGATTTTATTATGATATTGTCAATATTAATTTCCCAAAATGGTGTAAGGAACATAAATAAAGGGCACACTTTTATAATTGAGTGGTGGGGCACTCCTAGAATTTATCAAAAGATTAAAATATAATAAAGTTATAATCTATCCAAAATTACATAAAAGGACATTTATTAAAATATAAGATTGTATGGTGTTTAAATCACATTAACCAATAAAATTTAGATATGTTTGGTGGTTATTTAAACCTAATAATTTGGTTTAACCCCTTCGTTATCCTACTTTAACCTTAATCATAGTAAAAACATTTTCACTCATAAATTATTATTTTTATGTTTTTTATAAAATGTAATAAAATATATTTTGGATAAAATATCATTAATGTCAATTTTGACATTATTTATTAATTTTACTTATAATGAAAATGTTGGAATTTTCATATAATAATTTAACAAATCCCTATTATCTCATACTCATTTATATAATTTTTAGAACAATATAATTCATTTATATTATATTACTTTTAATATTTTCAAAATCATTTATATTAATTTTCTATTAATTGAAGTAATATTGTGTTTGTGTTGTATAATAATTTTTGGTAATTATATAATTTCTAAAAATTAAAAAACAATATACGTTATGTAAATAATTTAAACATTTAAAATATATACATTTATATCCCTTAATAAAAAAATTTTCCCTTATACAGTCATAAAATATATATTTAAAACTTATGGAGTGACACTTTATAACCATTTTTCTTTAAAAATTATATTGGACAATTTAATGAACATGTTTCTCTTAAAAAAATAAAATATCAATTTTAAGGTGGTAAATGTATAATTTAATTCATCAAATTAAAATTTTGAAGAAAAATGGTGAACGTAGAAATTATTTTAACTTAGTTTATCCAAATTTAGCCTTTATTGAAATTATAAATTTTACTAAGGTTACTATTCATATTAACAAAAAATAAAAGGACATATTTACTTTATTTGAAACTCATTATTACATGTATAGAATAAATATTATTGAATTAAATTTCTATAATAAGAATAAGTTAATTTTTATATAATCATGAAAAATTTGATTAACCCACTTTTAAAAAAAATACATTTTTATGCATGAATCATGATTTATCCTTATATCACGCCTATAAAACAACAATAGATTGATTCTAAAACATTTAATTAGATATATGATATTAAAATTTTATTAAAATTATAAAAAAATAGTGATTAATTTAATTTATTTTGATAAAAACACATTTTGTGCAAAAAACATCTTTCTAGCTAAATTATAATATTATTTTCAATTTTTTTTCCAATTCATTTGTAACCAATGAATTTATTTTATTTATATGTTAACAATATACAACTAAAAATTTATTCAGTTTTTATTATACATTACAATTTAATGGATAAGTGATAATGATATTCTATATTATGGTTCTTTTAGACTTGGGGTTGTGTGTATCATAAGATATTTATTAGATTAAATTTATATGAAAAGGAATATACCATAAAATCATAGGGTTTTATAGTTAATGATATTTTGGGTCCCCATTTATTTGTATTTTAGTTTTATTTTGATTCCATTCATGAACATTTGTATGTAAGTCCCATTATTTTTGTATTATTATATGACCTGTATGAGTTATATTTTGTTATAAAATGTATATATTATTATTTTTGTTTGTTTTCCACTTTAATTAAATAGTTAGAAGTCTAATTTCATGCTTTTTATTAGTATTAAATTATTAAATCCTTATTATTCCAATGATAAAAGATGGTATAATCAAACCACATGGATTATCCGACCTCTATTTCAAGTTGGAAACCTCTAGTGCATGGGGTGGTGTGTATATGGTCACATGGACCCAGTGGTCATGTGTTGTTTAGGTAGTGCATGTTTGATAATTAGAAAGGCGTGTCATAGAATTATTTTATTTTTCGTACTATATGGGATATGGTAAAATGATATAGGACTGTTGAAAATAAGGGATGAGTATTATTTCTTATACCTACCCAGCACTTGAATGATCTAGTGTCAATGTTACTATAGAGTTTGGATTTCTTTTCATGTTTCTCATTGTTATATATGGGTTGATATATTCTGATAATGATTTTTTCTATATTTTATTTATTTGTTTTACTCTCCCCCTAGTGGTCCATTGAGGAATTATATGATGAATCATATTCATCACATATGACTTATATGACATTTTTGTGCTTGAATGGGATTGATGGTCTAATTAAAATAAGATATTTTTTGTTTAATGTGTTAACAAAAACTTATATAGTGTATTCCAAAATATCTTTTGGAGTATTTATACACTACTGAACCACTATTACTCATTTATTTTCTATATATAATGAATAGTTTTTTTGAATATATTTGGATTAGATACCTTTCCTAACAGTGGGTTGGTTGGTTAAAATTCAAATAAATTTGATGTAAAACTGCTCATATCACAGATAATATTTGGAGTCGAAAGGGATTTTTTATATTGCATCATTTTGACTATTATTTGAGAATAAGAGTTGATAATGACCCTATATGTGGATTTAATGGTATAGAATACCATATATTGATTATATACCATAACCATATGATATATTATAGATTATATATTAACCCATCATTTTCATACCAAGAACTATTAGATAAATATTCATTACATAATATAACGATCCGCACCAGAATACTATTGGTCTAGTATGTTTGGAAACATGGATATATAAAAAATTAGTTTTTCATATATCAATATCATCTCCTATATAGTTCATAACAACTAGAGTAATTCATAGACACATCGTACTTAATACATTTCTTTATAATCTAGGGTGATGAAACATAAGAAAGGTCAAGCTCAGCTACTTAGTAATGGTAAAAAAGGGAGACATCAACATTAAATGAGAATAAGGTTATGAGAAGATTATAATAAAATTTCAAAATCCTTTACCCACATATCATATATAATAATATTTAATCAAATAATAATGTTTGTATATTAATAAAACATGAATCATGAAGGAATAAATGAACATGATCCATTAGAGCATAACATTGACATAAGAAATAAATTATTGGTATTAAAAAATGAATAGAAAATCCTTTACTTAGTAGTAATGGATCATTTCATAGACTATAATACTGTAATTACTTCACTCATTAATCCATCCTAGTAGTCAAGGTTCACTCCCCAGTTTATCATAGTGGATATAGTCCCTTACTAAACTAGGTTCAGTTCCCATTCTAGTACTTTTAATCTCATTCGATGTCCATATTTACTCAATTAATTATAGGGATATATAATTATATAACCACCCATAAAATAATTAAAATCATAAAATATTTGTTCAAAAAGATTATAAAATATACATTATATGATAACCCTTAAAAAATAAATGGGTTTCATAAACATTTCTTCATGTAATAATCCATGTAAATTAAATGAGTTTTATAAAAATTTCATCAATTCATAATAGCATAACCCCTGGAAAATAACTGGTTTCATAAATATCATATCATCATAATAATAAACTATCTAGAGAAAGAATATGGATGGTATCATTAGTATATATACCCATTAAGGATTAGTAAACAACAATGGATGACATCTTAGAAGGAAAGTTATTTCAAAAGAACACTTTGAACATTTCTCAAGGAAAATATCCTTTACTAATTTAAATATATTTTTTAAAAATATAATAATTTCCTAAGTATTACAAAAAATATTTTATTTTAAAATATCCATGAAATTTTTTACAAATTCTTCAATGAATTTATTGATCATGATGGTGGAAAATTATGTTCATGCGATATATGTTAGAATAAATATTTTTTCCCCATTTTCAGTAAAATGTAAAAATAAATTGATAAAAAAATTCCTTTAAACAAATATTTAAAAATATATACATGGTTAAAATGAATTTAAATAATCATTGAGTAATATTAAAAAATTCAGGAAATTATTTTTTGGATACATGATGATGGAAGACAATAGATTTTCAACTGCAGAGAGAAATAAATCCAATTTTGTATAAAAACATGATTTTAGACTCTAAAGTACATAAAGATATGAAAATGAGATGAAAAATTTTAATTTATATAAATAAATATTGGATAATAAAAATAACATGTTTATTTTTTGATGTATTATATGATTTCACCATCAGAATCATACTCATAAACAATCTTAATTAACAGTGATATTGCATCATAAAAAACTTACCACTTTTGTAACCATTGAATTATGAGACCTATGAAATAAATAAAATTAATTTTATATGTACATAACATTATTTTTCATGAAAATAATCATAAAAGTGATTCATTGGAAGTATATATTCTCCAAAAAATAAATAAGTCTTCAATATGACATGCATACCACGAAAATAAATGTTGGATGAAAATCCCTTACCTCGGGTCTGACTTCATTTATATGTTTTCAAACCTCCTTTATAATAATATATATTTATTATATATCTATTAAAAAACCATAATCAAATATATCATAGCATATATGATTTAATTATACCAATTTAACACATGTTTAATAAAAGTTCTATCTAAGATCATTATTTGGGGTGATAACTACTTCATTTTTATAAATATTTTTGTTGGGTAGTTTTGGTCCTTATACATTTATTTTGGATACATAATATCCAGAAGATTAATCATGATAAAAAAAAGAATTTATTTTTATTATATACATATATATTCATCCATAAAAGATTTATATTAAAAAATTAATTATATAGTTCATGAAGATGGTAAGTCATTAGTACACAGGAACAATGTATTTATTTTTCATCAGATGAAATGAAAGAATGGTAAATATTAATTAAAATTTTTGTAATCATTTTAATATCATTTATATCCAATATATTCATTTGATATATGATTATTACTATCCATTTTATAATAAAACAAAAAATGTATCACATTGCTTTTTGGAGGCGGTAGTCCACACATACTTAGCAGTGACGTTATCACTTTTCAACAGATCGGAAGGTAAGAATATAAATTGTATATTATAATTATAGAATTAGAATTATGTCATTAATATTATATACAAACTATAAATTCAATAATTGTATCTAGTGGTGATAGTTGGTGAATGAAAATGAATTATACGAGTTTGTGAGGTGATAGTCCACCATACACACAATCAATAGTTTCATTTCCCATTTGATTGAAGACAAGATTTTAATTACCAAAACCATAAAGCCATGGATGTATGGTGATAAGATGATTAATGCTACCATTATCCTACCTCTAATAGTCCATGGGATAGAGACTATAAATGTGTAGGCATATCACACACATGGGTGGCTTTAACCTATGGTACTAGTATACACACACAATCACATACATTTCCATGAAACAATGTAGATATAATAATACAACTAATAATAAATGAATGAATAAATATATTATACAATTATATTACATGAAAAGTACTTGAAATAGAAAAATGGAAAAAGTAGAAGGCTGCCAAAAATGATAAAAGAGTCCAACCTACTCTTATAGAGGGGACTGATGCCAAATAGAACCACTGGTACACACCTTGGTCCGTCTAGCTTGCTATAAAATTTCTTCCTTTTGTCCGACCATGAACCCCCTAAAAATATTGTCATCTGCATAAAACATGACATGTGTGGGACGATTCCATATATGTTTGAGTACAGAAGTACCTAGTAGGTTCCTAGAAAACCCAAAATAAACAGGATCAACTAAAACAAAATAGCTAGCTTGACCCAATGATAGAGGGTTTAAAAACCAAAGTGAGAGAGAAAATGAATCCCCATATACGTATATTTTCTATAAAATTCTATTCACCTCATCACTACATGGTTTGCCAATAAAATACGAGACATACCACAATTAATCACTTAATAACCCATATATATACATATCAGACTCCAAATCAGTTGGTCTAAACCATATAACTAGGCACCTGATTCTACTCAAGGATCAATGTTATTTCTCATTTAAGAGAACTCACTCCCCAAACCCTATTATACTATTTGTCACTCATCCAAGAGATCTCATTCATTGGGTATCACTAAGACAATGGAATATCCATACCATATCTAATAGAATCCATCTAAGAGAACATGATCATTGGTTTTATCCAAGAATAATGTCACAGTAGATAGTAGTGGATCTTGATACTTAGATAAGGGGTTATGACAATGTCCCATGGGGGACTCCATATACCCTATTAGAACTCAGGTGATCTCAACACATAGATAAGGTATCACACCAAAAACTGATATGAGAAACTATAAACATAATCTAGAACTTCATAGATATCAACACACATATATGGGATCAAACCTAGGACTACAGGGGGACACCAAAAACTATACCGATTCATAGAATTGTGATACATAGATATGGGGCCACACACATGACCACTAAGGGGGATGTTAAAAACCTAATCTAGAACTATCCTCTATGTAGTGGATCGTATAGACAATGATACCATGTACCATACTGGATCAACCCTCTAACTAAGGCATGAATTCCCCTGCATGAGGATCATGCCAATTCCACAAACCCAACTTACGAAAGATAAGGAGACAATAGAGAATCCAACCACAATTTCAAAAATGCATACCACAAACTCCATCTGAACTAGTCCAATCTATAGAATCACAATGCAATACTGAGATGTGATGCCACATGATCCCATCAAATAAATAGTCCAAGGGAACACACCTGTATGATACTGGCCATGTTTCACTAAAATAATTTCCCACACTATTCAATTAGTGTCATATATTTAATTAAAAAACCATATCCACCATCAAATTCTATATAAAAAACCATTAAGATAGGCTACTTTGAAGCCTTTATTCATGTAATGAAAACAATATTTTTCACGGGAGATGTATCTGAGGGGAGTACATGAAATCTATCTTGACACCAATCCATAACCATGTACCCTAATTCTAATCAATGTGTATAGTGAAGACATGTTGTGTTTATATCAGGTTACATGATGCGTACCCACACCTAATGACATGGGACTATCCCATAATTCACATGGCCTAGCTGTCCATGTTGTCCTACACAATGCATTCCCTCATATCATGGTGTGTACCTCTTCACCCAACCCTAAATAGTTTCCTTGTATATGACCATGTACAGGAGCATGAGCCTATTTACCCAAGCCCATTCTTGTATAATTTGTGGTGTCTTCTTGCTCGTTTACACTCATGGTCTAGTTGTGTATATCCACATGGCTATGTCCCCTTACATGAGATGCCTACCCATATCCTCAGACATCTATCCAAAAAACACTACAGGATTTCTACAATAGTATACGGTGTGTTTTTCATAAAGACCATCTTCCACATATAGGAAGAACACAGGTCATGTTCCCCTGTACTCCATGTTGTGTGATTGGGATTTCCAAATAGGAAATATCTATGATCCCCCCAAAACCCCCAATTTCAACTAATTACCCCCAAATATACCCCCATGGGATCTATGTAAGTCATATAAGGGTTCTAAAACATTAAAATGAAGCACATATGAGGATCATAATAGAAAACTAACAAATTTTCCTACATCATAGTGAAACTCTAATGTTTTTTTTTCTAATTTGATTCCTAGAACTAGTTGCACCCTAATCCAGTGTAGATCTCCATCAAGAATATAGTTAGGGGAACCTCTACTCTCTATCTCTCCCTTGGGTTAACATTCATAAAAATGGTTCTCCCTATCTCTTATTTAATTATTATAACCCAAGGGGGGGATTAATTAGTTTAATAAATTAAATTTTATTTAAATTGAAAAAATTCCGTAATTTAAGACCCTACCAACGGTCACCTCAAACCAATAACCCAACACCTACAAAATTTATGTCACACTTAGAGTAGAAAACACATTCTAAAATTAACTATGGGATCATATTTCCAATCCAAGAACACATTTAGGTGTTATTCCACATTTCTATAAAAACTGCACATGTGTGATATAAACAATTAAATATTTTTAATATCACCGCATTGAGGATATTCAAGCCTCGTAATCCCATGCCATCATTGTACGAATACTTGGAAAATATTCTCTAAAATATCACAATGTATTACATAGATAAACTAGAGTTTCAATAACCTCTCAAATTTTATGGATTTTCATCTCATAAAGTGAAATACTTTGCACAATGGAGGATACTAAACACTCATAATGGGTCTCCCTCACTAGTGATCTCCCTAGAGGGTTATTTTTTTATAAAATTACACACACCTAGGGGAACCACTCACCAATTAATGGTCTTATTCATATATATCTCAAATAGCACCAGGAACCTCAAAAAGAAAAATCCTCACTCAATATCCAGATCACCGTGGTCAAAATCATGAAATGCATCATTCACATGTATCCTGATCTATAACCCATGGTAGACAAAAATTACTTGGTAAAACTACAGTCACAAGTTATAGTGAAACACCACCTAGCTAAACCGACAAAAAAACGAAAATAATAACCTAGGAAAAATGGGGATATCCTATAAATTTCATTAAATCTCCACTAATCTATGCTCTCAGATGAGTATGAGGTGGCCCATCCTAGTGAGGTTGTCTATGATCGCCCAGATAGTGTCGCATCAACTCACTAATCATGGAAACCACATCATGAAATCCACAATTTCACTTTCCCTTTAAAACTACCATTGGGTTATCATGGTTTCCACCTATAGATTGGCGTGACATCAAGAGCTAACTCCTTGACAAGCCATCACATCCTTGGCCACTAAACCTGATACTAAATGATCTTGATAAATTCAATGTTGGAACTAGAAAATGCTTCCTCAAAATGTTCCAAATGATTTCAAACATGACACAAGATCATAGCCCATTTCAAAATCATCTATTTGGTAGGTTACAGGGCCTGAACAGAAATAAAGATTAGGAGTTATGGACCTTTGAAGTTGGGATGGAAAACTTGTTTGCGGAGCCCATTCACGAAGATACTTCCACGATTGTGGGGCAAGGGAACTTGACCAGGGCCCCACACCAATGGGAATCTCCATCTTCATGAAGCCATTATAGAGAAATGAGGCGTGATTCTTCGTGAACCCCTTTGACATTTGTGAAACTGCTGTGGAGTGAGGAGGTGGGATGCTCCATGAACCCCTTTGACGTTTGTGAACTCTCCACGAAGCTAAGAGGTGGGAAGCTCTATGAACCCATTTTGATGTTCGCAAACCCATCACAGAGTTAAGAGGAAGGATGCTCTACAAATCCCTTTGATGTTCACAAACCCACTATAGAGAAAACTCTGTCTTCACGCCGAGCGAGCTCTACTTCGTGGCACCTCTCCCCTTTAAATACTCGTCTCACCCCCTTTATACGGATGGTTACACCTCCCCATGGGCTGCCGATCTCTCCCATTTTTTGGAGCTCCTGAGAATTGCGATTCCATGCTTTGCTATCATATTACTTCACAAAGCTTCTCCGCGAGTCCATGCACCACTAGAAGCTTCCTTCACGAAGCTGCTCTATGATTCCATGCTCCACGTGCAGCTTCCTTCGCAAAGGTGCTCCGCTAGTCCATTGCGAATGTTCTTCACGAGACACCATGTTCCACGATCCCCTTTTCTCTGAAATTCTACTTAGTGAAGTCCTATAATTTGTGAGGTTCCTACATTCATGCCCGCTGATCCATACTGCCCGGCCACAGCCCCCGCACCCCCACTCGGGGTCAGTGCCGGGCTGTGATCATGGCCCTCCGGGCTGGTCCCTTCACTACGATCATTGACCCCAATGAAAAACAGAGAGTCGCACAATGAAATTTTAGGGCTGGGACGTCGCCAATTTCCATTTCACCCTTAAGAACATCCACCATCCACCTATGTGATAGAAATAATTTAGATACTTTTCCACACACCATGAATCTCCTTAACTTAGCATATTCTTCGTGGTCCATTTCTTATGTCGTGAGTTGAGATTCTCTTCACGAATCCCCCAGATTACCTTGAGTTGAACCATTCATCATGAAACACATCCAAACCCCATCGCTTGGCTCATATACTAGGTTGAACCATAAATGGCTACCCTTGCATAAGTCCCAACACCAACCATTTATAGGCACCTTATGCCTAACAATCTTATCTTTACGACTTTAAACAGCAATGCACCCTATGTTCCAAACTTAGGATGACTCTTGCTCCAAACAAGATATGCCTTATGCTCTAAGATTAAGATGAATAACAGTCCTATCTATATGACTTTAAATTGTAGTGCACCATATGTTCCAAACATAAGATGCCTCTTTCTCCAAACAAGATATTCCTTATGCTCCAAGCATGAGATACCTAACAGTCATATCTACATGACTATAAACTATAGTGAACCCTATGTTCCAAACAAAGGATACTTCTTGCTCCAAAAAAGAAATGTCTTATGATTCTTGAATAAGATGCCTACCTTATTATCTACATGACTATACACTATAGTGCACCCTATGTTCTAAAAAAATGATGCCTTGCTCCAAACAAAAGATTCCATATGCACCATGCATGAGATGCCAATAGTACTATCTATATGACTTTAAACTGTGGTACAACTTATGTTCTAAACATAGGATGCCCCTTTCTCCAAACAAGAGATGCCTTATGCACCAAGCATATGATGCCAATAGTCCTTTCTACATGAATTTAAACTGTAGCTTGTCATATCATTCAAAAATGGGATGCTTCTTATACCAAACCATAGATGCCTTATTCTCCAAACATAAGAGGCCTAATTCCATGATTACACCGACATAATTTCAAGAGCTTTGGAATCCATTCCAACATTCCATCACTCCACCTCATGCTTTGCATATCCATAATTTAGATCGTCATGCTCTTCTAAGTCCGAAGGGACCCCCTAACAGACTGGTCTCATGCTGCCACGACTCACCTATCGTCCTGTGCCGATGCCCCATAAGACTTTTAACCACACTTTGAGTTAGGTCCTGTGTTTAGAACATGGTCCGCAGTCAATCCTCATTTGTTTGTCCCCATTTTAGGCTAACATGACATGAATGCTAATTTTTAAACATGGTCAGCAGTTATAATTCATTGCCACGCCACCCTCAGCGCATTCTGAATGTCAACATAGGATTCACAATTTTCATCATCCGTTATTTGGACTAATTCCAACACCCTTGGCATTATCCTTCTTGTGCACTAGCGTATAGATGAAGGCCTCAACCCACCGGTGGGTTGGGATGCCCTCATATCCAAACATGAGGAAGATATTATGGGAAGCTTCCTCGTAGAAGCCCCATCCACCATTACTATTCCATAGCGGCACATAGGAAACTTCCTTGCGTAAGCCCCAATCACCATTTCTTCTCCATAGCGGCACCCGAACTACTTCCTTGCATAATCCCCAGTCACCATTTCCCCTCCCTAGCGGCACCCGGGAAACTTTACTTGCGTAAGCCCCATTCTCCACCCTTAATGGATTCACCTTTGCATCATGATCGTCAGAACTTTACTGCCTCTCGTTTCTCTCACCGAGCATGACTCACATGGGCTTAGAGTAAGCATCAACCATCAAATCCTCCCTGGGCAGCCAAGAGTGTAAGTACCAACCACCTTCTCGAACTATGCATACTTTGATCCTTACCAAGGAATGCTATGTAAGAAGCCTCAATGTGGTTCAATCCCAACACCCATTAGTCCCGACCATACTCACGTCAGCTCACCAAACTACCATCCTGATCTATGTGGACTTTGATCCTTACCAAGGAAAGGTATGTAGGAAGCCTATCTGAGGTTCAAGACCAACACCCATTGGTCCCGACCATCTTCATATCAGCTCACCAGAAACCATTCCATAACAATGTGTTCTTTGATCCTTACCTAGGAATGGTACGTAGTAATCCACACTGAGGATCCATTCCACCATCCACTGGTTTTGACCCCATTCACGCCAGACCACCTTCTCCCCGCACGACGTTAAACTGTATCCTCTATCCCAAAATACGTGGGCTTTGATCCTATTCTCCTGGATAAGGTTTTTATAAAGCCTCCCTGACGTTCAACCCCATCCAACGGTAAGATATTGTGACCCCATCCAACGTTAAGCCCTTGTGATCCCATCCAATGGTAAGCAGTTGAGACCCCATCCAATGGTAATTCGTTGGGACACCATCCACCGGTAAGCTGTCGTGAACCAATCTAGTGGTAATCCAATACGACCCCATCCAGTGGTAAGTCGTTGAAGTTCCCAATCGACGATAAGACATCGTCAGATGAACTATTAATACATTGTTTCCATTTCATGGGGATACATAGGAAGCCTCCCTAAGGCTCAAGACCATCACTCATGTCTCACCCATATTTATCCCTTGATCCCATGTGTTCTAGGAATATCATGCCCCAACCTGGATGTTCTCTTTCCTCCAAATCACATTCATGCATCCATTCTCATGGGTCTCCTCCTCAGGTGTCCCATTGTCCCACCAAACTATGCAGACTCTGATTCCTTGCCACATGGATACATAACAAGTCTCTTCAAGGCTCAATCCCAACACTACTATCACATTCGTGATGGTCCTATATCACCCCCACCACTAAATTCCACTCTCCATCATGTTAGGTCGGAGAAACACCCCAAGGAGGGATGATGATGGCAAGAGGGGGGGTGAATTGCCTTTTAAAAAATTGATTAACAATTAAAATCAAAGTTTAAGAATGCAGCGGAAATAAATAAGGCAAAACACAAAACTTGATAACGGAGTTCGGCCAAAACCCGGCCTACGTCTCCGCTCCCAACTCAACCGTTGAGAGATTCCTACCGCTTGCTTTTCAATGGTTATAGCAAGAAACCCACTAGGCTTTGAGGTAGCACTAGGACCTATTACAGCTTGCTTTTTGTGGTTTAGCAAGAACCCACTTGCTTTTGATGGTTTAGCAAGAACCCACTAGTCTTTTTACGGGTGAAGACTAGCTCACCGAGACACAAGCCTTTTAAAGGAAAAGCTTGAGGAAACCTCTTCACACCTTAGTGGTGGTGTGAGAACCCAAAGAAAGAGGGGATGAGAAAAGGGTTGGGGTTTGTAGGCACAAACCCAATTTTAAAGCTCAAAATAAATAAAACAAGAAAAACCGTGATTGGGAAGACTTGGGCGCCAAAGGTTGAATGGAGTTGAAGACGTGCACTCCCAAGCTTCTTGAGTGAAGCTCCTTGGATGTGGAAGTTGTTGGAGCTATTGAGGTTCCTTTGAAGGAAGTCGCCGGAGGTACGCCAAATGATGAACAACGTGTCCGTGGGCTTCCGTATAGTTCCAGTGAGTGTCCGGGGCTTCCTCAGCCTTTATTTATAGGCTAGGAACCCTTGGGGAGGCTTCGGAGCCGTTGGAGAGGCTTTCGGAGCCGTTGGAGGCCAAGTGGACAGGCTGGTCAACAGCCCAACGGCTAGTTTGACTGTGTCCACCGGCTGGCCGGTGCAGGGCCACCGGTTGGCCGGTGTTTGCAAAATGGCATTGGATTCCTGTCCAGGGGCCACCGGCTGACCGGTGCCAGAGCCACCGGCTGGCCGGTGGCAAGACAGTAGCTTGCACTGTGCTGGCTGGGTGCCACCGGCTGGCCGGTGCTTGGCCACCGGTTGGCCGGTGCTGAATCAGTGGCTCCCTCTTGAGTGCAGGTGCCACCGGCTGGCCGGTGGTCAAGCCACCGGCTGGCCGGTGGTCTGGATTTCAGACCAGTTCTGCCTTCTTTCTATCTTGGCCCAATTCCTTGGCCACCTGATTTGATTCCTATCAATCAAAAACACTTGAAACAATGTTAGAAACATAAGAGGGTGATTGTGATCATGAAAATAAAACCTTGAGGGGTTCGAGAGGTACAACAATCTCCCCCTATTTTGATGATCACAATCACCAAAACAAACAATGAAAAATACTAAAATTGAAAGGAAATGCTTAACCATGATGAAAAGGATTCTCCCCCAATCAATCAAGAAATTTCTCCCCCTTTGTGATTATCAAAATAGAGTGGGGCATAAAACTTGATTGAGGGAATCGATGAAAAACGAGATTTTAAATCAATTGAAAATGGTATCAATTGTTGAAAATTTTGAAAATTTTGAAATGAAAGTTGAATAACAGTTTGAATTGAAAGTTTTGAATCAAAACAAATTCGAAACCAACTGTTGGAATTTTAGAAATGAAAATTTGATAGAAAATTTTGAATTGAAAGAATTGAAACCTGAAAATTGAAACCAAATGTAATTTTTTGAATTTTGAGATTTTGAATCAAAAATGAGAAAGTTCTCCCCCTAAATAAAAATAATGAATCACCGAGGAGTGGGATTTTGAAAAGAAACAATTTTAGGCCCGGAGAGACTCGCAAGGAGGGATTTTTCAATCCAAACTTGTCTCATGGCGGGTCTTCTCCTATAAAACTCGTCACTATAGAAAATAGACTTGGGTTGGCCATACCGGGCGTTTTTACAATTACACTCATAAATGAGATGCCCGGTTTTCATGCAATAATTACAAAATTTGTAATCGGAGCTCCCCCTTACAAAAACAGTTTGAGCATGGGAGGAGGAGGCTCGGTTGGTATAGCCAAGTCCATTGGTGGTTCGGGATATACGTTGGGAACCAAGTATATTTTTCAAATTTTGCTCACCTTGGGTGAACTTGGCTAGGGTCTCTCTAAGGTCTTTGATGGTTGATTCCATGGAATCAACATTTGGAAAATTTTGGATTTTAAGGGTGAGTTCCTCCTTCTCTTTGAGAAGTTGTTCTTTTTCGGAAGAGAGTTTTTTGAAAGACTTTTTTAAAGCAACGAATTTTGAAGATAGTTCATGAAAACCTTTTTCTAATTGATCTCTAGCATGTGAGAGTTCTTCATAAGAAAGATGATTTAAAGAATTGGAATTTGAAGAACAAGAGGAGGAGTAGGAAGAGGAGGAAGATACCTCATGTTTTGCCATTAGGCATTTTTTACCTTGGTCACTCGAGGAGAAGGAGGAGAATGAAGAGGTGGAGCTATCACTCCATGTTGCCTTTGAAGCCTTCTTCTTCTCCTTTTTCTTGGCCCTTTTCTTGTGGAGTGGGCAATTGGGCACGGATTTTGCATCGGGTTCTTGCTTGTTGTCGGGTTCTAGCTTTTGAGCGGGTTCTTGCTTTGGAGCCTCGCTAGTACCTTCATAGGTAAGTTCTAAAAACTTCCAAAGATCGTAAGAAGTAGTGCAAGAAGAAATACAATAAAAAACATTTCTATCTAACCCGCAATGAAGAGCATTCATGGCTTTGCCATCAAGCTCGAAATTTGCAATGTCGGCGGGGGTCCATTTGGATTCATCGGGAGAAGAAAATGAATAACCATGCATGACAATTTTAAAAATAGGATAGCCAATACTTTTTAAAAAAGTGGTCATGCGGGTTTTCCAAAAAGAATAATCGGCTCCATCAAAAAATGGAGCACGATCCAAAGAATGACCTTCGGGGGATTGGGAGGAAGAAGCGGTAGAAGCCATAAAAAAAAGGATCTTTAATTTGAAACCGGTTTAGGGAATTATTCAAATACTCGCTCTGATACTAAATGTTAGGTCGGAGAAACACCCCAAGGAGGGATGATGATGGCAAGAGGGGGGGTGAATTGCCTTTTAAAAAATTGATTAACAATTAAAATCAAAGTTGAAGAATGCAGCGGAAATAAATAAGGCAAAACACAAAACTTGATAACGGAGTTCGGCCAAAACCCGGCCTACGTCTCCGCTCCCAACTCAACCGTTGAGAGATTCCTACCGCTTGCTTTTCAATGGTTATAGCAAGAAACCCACTAGGCTTTGAGGTAGCACTAGGACCTATTACAGCTTGCTTTTTGTGGTTTAGCAAGAACCCACTTGCTTTTGATGGTTTAGCAAGAACCCACTAGTCTTTTTACGGGTGAAGACTAGCTCACCGAGACACAAGCCTTTTAAAGGAAAAGCTTGAGAAAACCTCTTCACACCTTAGTGGTGGTGTGAGAACCCAAAGAAAGAGGGGATGAGAAAAGGGTTGGGGTTTGTAGGCACAAACCCAATTTTAAAGCTCAAAATAAATAAAACAAGAAAAACCGTGATTGGGAAGACTTGGGCGCCAAAGGTTGAATGGAGTTGAAGACGTGCACTCCCAAGCTTCTTGAGTGAAGCTACTTGGATGTGGAAGTTGTTGGAGCTATTGAGGTTCCTTTGAAGGAAGTCGCCGGAGGTACGCCAAATGATGAACAACGTGTCTGTGGGCTTCCGTATAGTTCCAGTGAGTGTCCGGGGCTTCCTCAGCCTTTATTTATAGGCTAGAAACCCTTGGGGAGGCTTCGGAGCCGTTGGAGAGGCTTTCGGAGCCGTTGGAGGCCAAGTGGACAGGCTGGTCAACAGCCCAACGGCTAGTTTGACTGTGTCCACCGGCTGGCCGGTGCAGGGCCACCGGTTGGCCGGTGTTTGCAAAATGGCATTGGATTCCTGTCCAGGGGCCACCGGCTGACCGGTGCCAGAGCCACCGGCTGGCCGGTGGCAAGACAGTAGCTTGCACTGTGCTGGCTGGGTGCCACCGGCTGGCCGGTGCTTGGCCACCGGTTGGCCGGTGCTGAAGCAGTGGCTCCCTCTTGAGTGCAGGTGCCACCGGCCAACCGGTGGACCCTGGGAAGGATGCTGAGCCACTGCCATCTCACCGGCCAACCGGTGGCCAAGCACCGGCCTGCCGGTGGCACCCAGAATGAACTGGGTTTGCTACTGCCTCACCACCGGCCAGCCGGTGGCTCTGGCACCGGTCGACCGGTGGTGCCTGGAAAAGAAGACTCAGCCACTGTCAAGGCACCGGCCGGCCGGTGGCCCTGCACCGGCCAGCCGGTAGCACTGGTCAAACTAGCCGTTGGCTTTGACCAGTCAACTCCAAAAGCCTCCCAACGGCTCCGAGGCCTTTTCCAACGGCTCCAAAGCCCTCCAACGGATACTTGAAGGTTCCTAGCCTATAAATAAAGGCCTAGGAAGCACCGGAACATTACACAAGCCACCGTACACATTTTTACATCTTTGGCGAAGCTCCGACGGATTGTTCCAAGGGAACCCAAAGTGCTCCAACAACTTCCACATCCAAGAGCACCTCCATAGAAGCTTGGAAGTGGCCCTCAAACATCATCAATCAATCAAAGGCGCCCAAGACTTCCTCCAATACGGTTTTATTGTTTATCTCTTTTTGAGCTTTAAAATTGGGTTTGTGCCTACAAACCCCAACCCTTTTCTCATCCCCTCTTTCTTTGGGTTCTCACACCACCACTAAGGTGTGAAGAGGTTTTCTCAAGCTTTTCCTTTAAAAGGCTTGTGTCTCGGTGAGCTAGTCTTCACCCGTAAAAAGACTAGTGGGTTCTTGCTTAACCATCAAAAGCAAGTGGGTTCTTGCTTAACCAATAAAAGCAAGCTGTAATAGGTCCTAGTGCTACCTCAAAGCCTAGTGGGTTTCTTGCTAAAACCATTGAAAAGCAAGCGGTAGGAATCTCTCAACGGTTGAGTTGGGAGCGGAGACGTAGGCCGGGTTTTTGGCCGAACTCCGTTAACAATTTCGTGTGTCTTGCCTTCTTTATTTCCGCTGCACTTTACTTTGATTTTTAATTTTTTAATCAATTTTTTAAAAGGCAATTCACCTCCCTCCTTGGGGTGTTCTTCCGACCTAACACATCATCCATCCAGATTCTCACCCAGGTTACCACATCCCAGTGAGATTATGACAATCATCCTAGTGACACTCATTGCGGAACCCTAGAAGAAAAACATGCATAATACCCACTCAATTCATAAATATCCACCCAAGAGTATCCCTCTTGCGGCGAGCCGCTTTCCATGCTTAATCCCCAGTATGTATCCGGGTCATTACCATTTGTGTACACCCCGATTCATCACCCCTTCAAACTACGTGGTTTTTGATATCTATTTTCTATATAGGGTATATAGGAATCCTCCATGAGGTTCAATCCCATCCAATGTAAAACCTTGGTGATTCCCCATTCTGGGGTGTACACTCTCCGATCTACCCTCAGTGGTGTCCAGATCAGCCTTCACAGTGTGACATCTTTCTTTATGGGACAGACCATCCTGGGTAGGCTCTTATTGAGTGTTCTGATCTATCTACCTAGTAAACACTCCTGGAGCTCCCTCTTAGAGATCTACCAATCTAATCCATCTCAATGGGACATTATGATCACCTTTATTTTATCTCTTCAAGATGATTAACTCACAACCTACCTTGTGTTAAACAGAAGATGCCTGAGGAAAACCTCGGAAGACATGCCTTTGGCGTAACCGTCTTTGCAAGATGCTAAACTCACGATGTACCCTGTGATAAGCATGGGAAGATGAGTAAAACCTAATAGAAATTCCTCCAGAATATGATACCCTGTGACTAACATGGTATTACTTGGGTTTGGCCACCTTGAAATCCCCTCTTATGAGTAAGAATACAGGTTCTCCAATGTACATACATTCATAGATTCCCTAACATGCCTGATGTTTTCATCTACTCCAACCGAAGGATTCTACTATGAGAAGATGCCATGGAATATCCTGACGGAAGTAGTGTAATTAACTATAGTGTCCATAATGATATGGCACTAGGAAATAGATTTATGAACCACATCTTAATATTTAAGGGAGACCCAGACTAGGTGATGAGTTCTGAGGAGGAATCCACGAAAGGATGAACCGACACTCCATTATCCTGTTTTGATAAAATAAGAAAGGTACCTGAATAAGAGATAGATTTTGCCCATATTTGGAAAGCAGGAATGTGGGGAATCATCTGCACATCCTCCATAGATGGATGCGTGGTCCTCATTGAAAGAGTCGGAAATAAAAATGGTGAACTCGACATGAATATCTTCTACATCAACAGTGAGTATACCAAATATGTTGGGAAAATTGTGGCAAAACCCCAATAAATTCCCTCTTCTTAATATGTGATAGGATGAGTACCATTGGGTGTGTGAAGACTAGGGTATCTCAGCTCCTCGCCGACCTTGCCTCCTCAAGAGGCCGTGCAAGTGGCATTTGTCACCCGTCTCCATCAGCTCCTCACCGACTCCACCGCCTTAATAGGCCACATAGGGGAAATCATCCTCTAACTACATCGGCTCCTCACCGACCCCACTTCCTTAAGAGTCCGCACATGAGGCATACGTCTTTGACTCCACTGGCTTCTCACAGACCCCCCCCCCCCCCCCACCTTAAGAGGCCATGCAGGGGGTATCTACCGCTAACTCTATTGGCTCCGTGCTGACCCCCCGCCTTAAGAGGCCGCACAGAGGGCATCTTCCATTGACCTAATCAGCTACTCGCCGACCCCACTGCCATAAGAGGCCATGAATGTGACATCCTCCACCTGACTCCATTTGTTCCTTGCTGACCCTGCTGCCTTAAGAGGCTGCAAAGGTTTCATCCGCCAACTAACTCCATGGGCACCTCACTGACCCTGCCGCCTTAAGTGGCTGCGCAGGTGGCATCCGACACCCGATTCCATCGGCTCCTCACTGACCCAAACACCTCAATAGGTCGTTCGGGTGGAATCCACCACACAACTCCATCGGTTCCTTGTCGACCCCACCACCTTAAGAGGCCACGTTGATGGCATCCAACACCCAACTCCATCAACTCCTCGCCAACCTCGCCACCATAAGCGGCCATGCAGGGGGCATCCACCACTGACTCCATCAGCTATTTGCCAACCCCACCACCTTAAGAGGCCACGCAGGGGGCATCCGTCACCCGAATCCATTGGATCCTCGCCAACCCCACCACCATAAGAGGCCGCATAGGTGGCATCTTCCACCCGACTCCATCAGCTCCTCACCAACCCCACCACCTTAAGAGGCCGCACATGGGGAATCCTCCCTCGACTAAATCGACTCCTCACCGACACCTCCACCTCAAGAGGTAGTGTAGGTGGCATCTGCCACCTGACTCCCTCAGCTCCTCACCAACCCCGTCCCCTTAAGAGGCCACGCAGGTGGCATCTACCACCCGAATCCATTGGCTCCTTACCGACCTCGCCGTTTGAAGAGACTGCGCAGGTGGCATCCGCCACCTGACTCCATCATCTCCACAAAAACCTTTCCACCTTAATAGGCCGCACATGGGGAATCAACCTCGACTCTTATGGCTCCTCAAAAATCCACCGACCTTATAGGCCATCACCAATAGCCATCGCAAATGTCTTCCCCACACTACCACCGTTCAACACAAAGGTCCTCCCCATCCTCAAATTCAACCATCATGGTGGTCCTCCCTATGCATCAATAATGTTTCCCTGCATTTTGATATAATTCTATAGGATTCCATGCCTTACGGGATCCATCACCCCCTTCACACCGATGCTCCAGGCATCCACACCATCTAGTCTCCATCTCCCCATTATACCCACGATCCTGGATTAATCTCCCCTCCATACTAAGGAAATTTTATCATCCCTACCACCCTTGTGACACTCTGTGTCACCCCAACTACCACATTGCATCAACCAAAGAGGTCCTCCCAGTGGCCTTGACACCTACATGTGAAATTTCCACTCTGTGGTAGCCCAGCTTATGCATGAAGAACATCCATTCATACACATGGGAAATTTTTGAGAAATCACATCATATAGATTCACCCGTCATCCCAAACTACCAAAATGGGGTATATATGACCATACCTCTATAGACACAATCCTTGTGGTTTCATGTCCTATTTGTAGGATGTTAAACTGAGTAACATCCACGTTCTAGTTTCACGACGTTAAACTGCCTAAAAACCAACAACCCAGTTGCATGAAGTTAAAATACATAACAACAAAAGTCCCAGTTGCATGATATTAAACAGCGTAATAACAACATCCTAGTTGCATGATATTAAACCATAAAACTACCACCATCTTGGTCACATGATGTTAAACTGTGAGATAATGTCTTGGTCACACGACAAAAAACTATACAACATTTTGGTCATAGATATGCGACCTAAAACTGAAGCAACAATGGTCAAAGCTATGTGACCCTAAATTCTAACCATCAATCATCCTAGCTACACGACGTTAAACTATGAATCTGGTCGTAAATCTATTACCTTAAAATAAGAACATTTGGTCCAAGAAATAAGACCTTAAACTATTTGCAACACCAGGGTTTATTACTCTGAGTCTAGTAATGTCTTCCAACTAACATGCTCTTATGAGCTGTGGTGTAGAACTCAGAATGTTGGAATCCAAATGAACACAATCCCAATCCATATCCACACTTCATAGTGTCGCTTTATTTGGATCCACATCATCATTATTGATTGAAGGTACCCTCTGATAGTATGGATGCCCAACCTATGGCTCACCTATTGTCCTTGGCCAATGCCCCAAAAGACATTAGATGACATTTTGCGATAGGTCCCTTGTTTCAAACATGGTTAGTGGTAGACCGTCATTTTTCTATTATCATCCATGGTAACACGATATGGATGCTATGATTTGAATGTGGTCAACAGCTATCGTCCATCATTACACCAACATCATTATGATCCAGATATCGAACACTATGATTCTCCACTTTTTTCACCTCTCCATGTTTAGGTGGAACTCCAACAGCCTTGGTGTTACCCTCCCATGCATCATTGCATGTCGAATAAGTGGGTTAGTGTCACTGGGATATTTCCAGCCTGACATCTCTGTTCCCCTTTCTATGTGCTTCCATGGGTTAGGAAAATCCATTCTTTACTTCTTGTTTCCCACACCGAACATGACTCACGTGGGCTAAGTAGTTTAGGTTGGATGTGTACTAATATGGTTGACTGACACATACATCATCGTTTTGAATGATGTTAAACTACATTATCGTCTTTTATGACATTAAACTACATCATTGTCCTACATGACATTAAACTGAATTATCATCCCTTATGACATTAAACTTCTCATTATCATCCCACATGAACATAAACTGCAAAACTCATCCTCCATGATGTTAAACTGCATTATCGCCCAGCATAACATCAAATGAAATAATCATCTTGCATGAATTTAAACTGTTCATTATCGCCCCACATGACGTTAAACATCATCTTCATCCTACATGACATTAAACTGCATTGTTGTTATTCATGAAATTAAACTACTCATCTTCGACCTACATGACCATAAACTACATTATCATCTGTCATGACATTAAACTTATCATTATAATATAGAATGACTTTAAATTCCCCATATTCATCCTGCATGGCGTTAAATTTCATCTTCGTCCGTCATGACATTAAACTGCTCATTATCATCCTGTATGACCTTAAACATCTTATCTACATCCTTCATGACATTAAACTGCATTATCATCCTTCATGAGGTTAAACTGATCATTGTCGTCTTGCATGATGTTAAAATGCTCATCTTCATCCTGTATGATGTTAAACTGAATTATCGTCTATCATGACGTTAAACTGCTCAATATAATCTTACATGACGTTAAACTATTCATCTTCATCTATCATGATGTTAAACTGCTCATTATCTTACTACAAGACTTTAAACTGCTCATTATCATACCACATGACACTAAAACTTCATCATCATCCGTCATGATGTTAAACAACTCATTATCGTCCAGCATGAAATTAAACTGCAAAATGGTCTGATCTCTATGACCTTAAACTAGGATCACAACTATCCATATCACAAGACATTAAACAGTGTGATCCGTCCAAACTGAAGGATGTAAAACCACTCAGCACTTTTCCCACATAACAATAAACTACAAACTGGCTAGGACTTTCTGTCCGAGGCCCAGCCTCAGGTCCCTTGACCTTTTCGGCCCTTTGGCCCATTTCTCATCTAGGATTGTGCAGTGTGGTATGCAATTATATCCTTATTCCCATTGGGCTATTTTTTCCATCTAGGCACATATTCCCTTGGGACATCCCTCCATTCATTGTCCTTTCCGTGAGAACTAGCCCCGCCATACTTCGCGAGCCCCATAATTTGGGATTCCATCATCTTCTATATCCAAAGGGACACCCTAAATTCCATGGATGCCCAGCCCAAGGGGTCCCCTACCATTATGGTTTGACTTCTTTGAGGATTACGAGCGGAAAATTGATACAAGTCCCGTGATGCGATTATGGTCAACAGTCTATGTTTAATTGTTCACCATGAATTTTGGTCACACAAGGGTGGATACTGTGTTTCCAATCTGGTCAACAATTGTCCTATATCATCATTGCCGCTTTGTGGTATTCCCTAATCACGAGGATTTTACCTCCATGTCTCATGCATATGAAATTAAACGAAGCATATTTGGTCCAAGCTCTATGACCCTAAACTATGATCACCTTCGTCCTCAATACAAGAAATTAAACTGTAAGCTGGCCATGACATTCTGTCCATTTCCCAGCCTCAGGCCCCATGGCCTTTTAATTCCCTTATCCAGAGTTCTCACTTTGGGTTTTATGATGTGGCGCGAGATTATGTCATCATTCACGTCGGGTTGCTCGTTGTGCCATACACATACCTAGATGAGACACCTTACCACTGACTTCATCCTCAATGCAAGGTGTTAAACTGCAAGATGGACATGACATTCTGTCTATGGCGGCGCTTCAGGCCCTTTGGCCTTTTCAGGCCCCCGGCACAGGTTCTCACTTTGGTTTGTACGGTGTTGTGAGAGATTATGCCCTCATTCACAATGGGTAACTCACCAAGCTATACACACCCCTTGTTGGGGTAGCTTTCCCTTATTATCATCATCCTTTAATCAAAACTACATGTGGCTTGATTCCCATCCTTATGGGATATGTAGGACCGCTCGAACGTCTGGTCTTTGGGTCTAGCCTCATCTCTTAGAAACCTCCCTATCATTTTCCCCCATGGCCTATGTTCTTCCAGAATAGGGGTATACAGTGTGGTGAAATATTATGTATCCATTCATTTCAGGTTTATAAAAAACCAATCAGTATACCTCTTTCTCTCTTGAGTGGCCTTCTCTCCCCTTCCCTACATTCATATCTTTGAGTCAGATGCCCTTAAGTCGGCTCCCTATGCCCTCTTCGGTGATTCACCAATTGGCCCATGAGTACTCTGGTCTAGAACCTAGAGTGTCAGATTCTATGTGGACATGATTTCACCCACATTTCTGGCATCATGTTCCTCTTTATTTGGGCTTCCATTATCTTTCACAGCCAAAGGGACCCCAAAATGGCATGGATGTAAGGACTAAGGTCTCTCCTACCATTACGGGCCAATATCCTCAAGGGTTTTAGACAAAAAATCGATTCATGTGCCGCTTTGTGAAATGGTTTGTGGTTGATGCTCATTTGATGTTCCAATTTTAAGCCACATGTTAAGGATTCTATGTTTTGAACACGGTCAATAGTTATCCCCCATAATCACACCAGCCCCTTCAATCCTTGAATTGTGGTTACATGATTCACATTATCTTCCACCCCATCATGTACAAATGGAATTTTGACACTCCTCAATCTATCCCTCTATTCCCATTTGCATGTTATGAGGAAAAAAGCCACAGTAAAGGCATCATTCGGGGATTCATACTAACTTCCCTTTTGCGTGTGTTCTAGGTATTGAAAAATATTTTTCCACTCATGTTTCCCACAACGAGTTTGATTCATGTGGGGTTAGGGATTGGGTTGAGGTATGCACTTTCTTTAACTGATTACACTTCTCATTGGTTCGAGCTCTATGAACTTAAACTAAGATCCCTTTTAGAACTATGTATGGATTAATTCCCATTCCCATGGGATACATAGAAATTCCCAAACATCTCATCTTTGGGTCCATCTCAATTTCCACTAATGTATCCCCTCTGTTCTTCCTTTTGGGTTCTGACTCTTATAAGACCGTATGGAATAGTTCACGTGGGCTTATGCATATATTCACGTCAGGTATGAAATAATCACACCACTTACACCCCTTTCTAGGAGTTATCCACCCTAATTCCTGTCCCACATGACATTAAATTGTATTTTGTCCCTAATGATGTTAAAAGGAACCTCAAAGAACTTTGTGTGTCTTGATTCCCATTCCTATGGAATACGTAGGAACACCTAGACATCTCATCTTTGTGTCCAGATCAACTAGGGGGTAGCCTCTCCTATCCCATATCCTCTAACATTTTCTGAACCCTCGTCCTAATGTTTCCTATTCGGAATCATGCACGGTATGATGTGGACCTCATCCTCATTCACATCGGTTATGATTTATCATTCCATGCACATTCCTTCTGGAACCTCATCACTCCCATTTCATGTTTAGGACATACGACTTTAAACTATGATTCTTAGTCCCACATGACATTAAACTGTGACATCTATACTGTATGATGTTAAAATGCATGGTTGGTCCCATTACATGACCTTAAAATGTGACATTATCATCCAGGCCGCACGACAAAAAATGACACTACCCCATGATATCCTCACTCGAGGGGGCCTCGTGTCTGGTATTGGTCACACACCATACCATTTTTCAATGCCTGCATACGGATTGATTCTTGTGCCGATGCCGGGACATTCTATCCTATGTCCATGGATTCATAAAAAACACTCATTCAACCTTTTAGACAAACAAGATCTATCAAATACCGCTTCTTTTGGAGAAAGGGCCAGACTCACATGACCATATCATCCCTAGCACTGGTACTTAACCATGCCACCCCAATAACTATGTATGGATTGATTCAAATCCTCATGGGATATGTAGAAATGCACATGCACTTTGTCTCATGCCCAACCTATCTTTTGTTTTGTGCCCCTCGACCTAAAAACTCCCCATGGAACCCATGGTGATCTGGAATCCAAGTTCTCATTCACATCTGGTTACATAATTACCTCACCATGTGTATCCCATGTTGCATTGTCTTTTCCCAATCTAGTATGAGTTCTATGACCATGAACTAAGGCCACTCCAATTGATTGTGACAAGATTTTGAATTGCACGACATCTTCCAGAACTACGTACGGCTGGATTCCCATCCTCATGGGATATGTAGGAATGCCCTGGAAGCTTGTCTCTAGGTGTAGCCCCAAGAATCTAAAATCCGGTTTCCCCTTATTTTTTCCCCTTGGGAAAAACTCTTTTGGGAACATGTAGTGTTGCGAGTACCTCTTGGGTTCTCATTCACCTCGAGTTTTTTTCAGCAGTCGCACCATGTGCCTCCCTTGTATTTTCCCAATCTGGTCTGAGTTCTCTGACCCTAAACTAAGATCTTCCTATGGGAACAATGCGTTGGGTTTGGCTAATTCAGCACCCTACACACAATCCAGTAAAAAAAACCCCCTAATGGTCCACCCAAGGGACTTATGTTGGAAGTGTGTGACCCCATGACCCTTGTCCTTGGAAGGGAACTCAATTCTCTCTATCTGATACGTCATATCATTGTACTCAGGTGCATTGTGGCAGTTTCTGATGTGTGGAATTTTCATAGGGACATTCCCTCATTCCATGTCCAAGCTTGTTAAGCCCATTATTTGGATCCTCATTCTCTTCCACGTCTGAAGTGACCCTCTTTATGGCCTGGTATCATGCCACATTGGCTTACCTACCGGCATGGGCTAACTTCCCTGAGAACCTCAGACAACCTTATCGACACATCCCATGTTTCGAACATGGCCATCGGTCGACCCTCATTTCTCTACCCCCATTCCATGCTAATGCGAAGCAAATAATGTGTTTCGTACATGGTCATCATTTATCCCCTATCGTCACACCACCATCATTGGGGTATAGATACCAAGCATCATGATTCATATATTCCCACCTCCTTATGTATTAGTGGAATTTGAACATACTCAGATTTACTCCCTCATGAATCTAGTTGTGTTATATCGGCAAGTCAACATCATTGGGATGCCGTTCACCTAGTGTCCCATATCCCAACCATGTGCCTCCCTATTCTAGGAAAGTCCCATCACTACTCCTTGCTATCCACATTAATTATTACTCATGTGGGATTAGTAGTTCTGGCAGGACATGTACTAGCGCAGCCATGCCACACATGACTATTCGTCTCGCATGACGTTACATTGTGCTCTCAGAACTAAGTGCGGATTTAATCCCATCCTCATGGGATACTTAGGAATGCTCAGGAATATTGCCTCGAGCCTATCCTAACTTTCACTTTTGGTCCCTTGTCCTAAGTAACTTCCTATGGGGATACATAGTGGGGTGCAGACTCCTTATGTCCTCATTCACAACGTGTCTACAGCTACCTCACAACATGATCCCTTCCACAAATCTTCCCTTTCAACCTTATTCCTATCATATGATGTTAAACTGAACGAGCCCATATGTCCTTGACATATGACACAAAACTACGGTTCTACCCTGAACAAGTTCAGGATGCCCCATGTTAGTCATAGGATGCACCAGATCCCTTCCCAAAGATGATTCCCCCTATTAGTGTTGGCCTCTGACCACAACTTACATAAGAATTGTGTTTGGATTGATTTTCATCCTTAAGAGATACGTAGCGACGCCCATGCATTCCACCTCAGGCCCAGCCCCACGGTCATTAACCCTCATAGCACCTCGACCCCAATCACGATCCAGTCTCTATGACATTAAACAAGGAGCCTACAGTCTATGTGCCATGAATTTAAATTGTTAATATTGGTCTAGGAAGTATGACCTTTAAACTATGTGCATCGTCCCCACAGTATGATGTAAAACTACGTTTCATTCCATGTCCTTACCAGAGAGGTCTTATACAAAAGTAGGTATTATCCCTAATCGGACCGGTGCACCCACCTAATGTGCCCTCACCACGTTGGTGTAATTACAATAGTTTGGACTCCATTCGATCAACCAATCATGCCACACTCCATGATTTTTGTTCCCTTTATTCGGACCATTTCCCTCCTTCACATCTAAAAGAAACCCCTAAAAGTATGGATGCTCAGCCTATGGCTCGCCTACTATCCTAGGACAACGCTTTGGAATAATAATGGGTATCATTTTGATTCAAGCCCCATGTTTTCAACATGGTCAATGGAAGGCCCCCGTTTAGTTATCTCTATTTTAGGGTAACACAATAAGGATATTGTGTTTTGAGTGTGATCAAATGTTATCCTTCATTGACACTCCACCCCTACAATGTTCTAAATCAGGGGTATCAAGATTCACACATTCCACTCCCTTATGTTAAGATTAATTTCAGTGACCCTAGAGTTACCCCACTGGTGCACTAGAGCACACTGGGAAAACGGTAATTTGACTATTCTGAGATATTCAATCTCCAGTCAGGTCTCCGTCTTTATTTCTGGAAATCCATATTAGCTGTTTAGAGAGCCCCATTCTCTAACTAGAATCCCTATTTTAGGATGCTCCAAATGGTGATCGATATCCCATTCTGATCCCCTTATACCTTCTATTGTTTAGCACTCTCGTACATGTGAATGATCTCCTATCATCTCTTGTTTCTCGCACCGAGCATGGCTTACGCAGGCTTAGAGATTTAGTTGGCTATTTCCTAAACGCGATCAAGGTACAACGGACCCCAAGGCATGAATTTTACTTAGTGGTTTATTCATAACGTGTTCGATCTCCCCCTCCTCATCCTCGTTGGACCCCATTCTTAGGGGTGCATTTTTTGGAACTAAAAAACACATCCCCAAAATATTCCAAATGCTCCCATACATGATCCAAGATCATATCCTCTTTTGCAATCATTGATTTGGTAGGTCGTAGGGCCCGAATAGAGTTACGTATTAGGAGTTATGGACATTTGAAGTTGGGCTGGAAAACTGGTTCTTGGAGCCCATTCACTATGCTCCCTCCATGATCGCGGAGCAAGGGAACATGACTGGGGCCCCTCAATGATGGAAATCCAATCCCTCACGATGCCGTTGTGGAGAGAAGAGGTGGGGAGGTTTGCGAACCACTTTGATGTTCGTGAACCCAACACAGAGTGAGGAGGAGAGATGCTCCGTGAACCCCTTTGACGTTCATGAACCCATCGCGAAGCGAGGAGGTGGGATGCTCCATGAACCCCTTTTGACATTTATGAACCCTCCAAGGAACTAGAATGTGAGATGCTATGAAAACCCCTAGACTACCATCACTGAACCCCATGAAAATTGGAGAGTGACACCGCAAAATTTTCAGGCCGGGACGTCCCCAATATTCATTGCGCCCTTATATGAAACCACCTTCCACCTATGGGATACCATGGTTATAGATAATCCTCTGCACACCATGAAACACCTTGACTCAACATATTATTCATGGTCTGTTTCCTATGTAATGAGTTGAGATTCTCATCATCAATCCCCCTCGAGTACCTTGAGTTCAACCATTCCTCATGTAACACATCCAACCCCCATCACCTGGCTCATATACCAGGTTGAAGCAGAAAGGGCCACCCTTATGTAAGTCCCAACACCAACCATTGCTAGGATCATTATGCCTAAAAATCATATCTATATGACTTTAAACTATAGTGCGCCCTATGTTCCAAACATACGATGTCTCTTGCTCCACACAAGAGATGCCTTATAATCCATTCATGAGATACCTTACAGTCCTATCAATGTGACTTTAAACTGTTGTGCACCCTATGTTCCAAACATTGGATTCACATTTCTCCAAACAAGATATTCCTTATTCTACAAGCATGAGATACCTAATAGTCCTATATGCATGAATACAAACTGTAGTACACCCTATGTTCCAAACATAGGATGCCTCTTTCTCTAAACAAGAGATGCCTTCTGTTACAAGAATAATATGATAATAGTCATATCTTCATGACTATAAACTGTGGTCCACCCTATGTTCCAAACATAGGATGCCTCTTGATCCACACAAGAGATGCCTTATGTGCCATACATGAGATTCCAATAGTCCTATATATATGACTATAAACAGTAGTACACCGTACGTTCCAAACACATGATGCCTCTTGCTCCAAACAAGAGATGCCTTATGCTCCAAGAATAAGATGCCAATATTCCTCTCTACATGACTTTAATCTATATCATGGCCTATCATTCAATAATGGGATACCTCTTGTTCCAAAAAGAGATTCCTTATGCTCCAAGCATAAGTTGCATAATTCCATGATTATAATGGCATAACTTCATGAGCATTGGAATCCATTAAAATATTTCATCACTCCACTTCACGCTTTGTGTGTCCTTCTTTAGAATCCTCATCCTCTTTCATGTCTGAAGGGGACCCTAATGGCCTGGTACCATGCCACCTCAGCTCACCTACCATCTTGGGCCATCACCCCGTTAGAGTTTGGACCACACTTCGAGTCAGGTACTATGTTTTGAACACGGTCAGCAGTTGACCCCCATCTATTTGTCCCCATTTCAGGCTAACATGATATGGATTCTATTTTTCGAACACAGACAACAGTTATACTTCATTTTCGTTCCAACCTCACCATGTTCCAAATGCCGGACATGTGATTCAAACTTTTCATCTCCCTTTGTTCAGACTAATTCCAACCTCCTTGGCATTATCCCTCTTATGCACTAGCGCATAGGTGAAGCCCCTAACCCACCAGTGAGTTGGGATGCCTGCATGGATAGACATGAGGAAGACATTATAGGAAGCTTCCTCTTGTATTCCCCATCCATCATTGCCTCTCCATAGCGGCATAGGGGAAGCTTCCTTGTGTAAGCCCCATTCACCATTTTCGCTCTATAGCAGCACCCAAGAAGCTTCATTGTATAAGCCTCATTCACCATTTCCCCTCCATAGTAGCACTCGGGTAGATTTCCATGCATAATACCCCTTCACCACCCTTCATGGATGCACCATTGCGTCGTGATTTTCATGCCTTTTCTGCATCTTGTTTCTCACACTGAGCATGACTCACGTGGGATTAGAGTAATCATCGACCATGACATCCTCCCTAGGTAGCCTGGAGTGTAAGCCCCTATAACCTTCCCGAACTACGTGGACATTGATCCTTTCTAGGGAAAGATACGTAGGAAGCCTCCCCGAGGTTGACTCCCAACACCCATGGGTCCAGACCATCATCATGTCATCTCACCAAACAACCATCCCGAAGTACATGGACTTTGATCCTTACCAAGACATGGTATGTAGGAAGGCTCCCTGAGGTTCAAGACCAACATCCATTGGTCCTGACCATCTTCACATCGGCACGCCAAACACCAATACTGAACTACATGGTCTTTGATCCTTGCCAAGGAATGGTATATAAGAAGCCTCACTGAGGTTCAATCCCACCATCTGTTGGTTTGGACCCCCTTCCCACTAGACCACCTTCACCCCACACGATGTTAAATTTCATCCCCTATCCCGAACTACGTGGGCTTGGATCCTTGTCTCCTAGATAAGGAATGTATTAAGCCTCCCGGAGGCTTAACCCTTTCCAATGGTAATCCATTGTGACCCCATCTAGCGGTAGGCCATTGTGACCCCATCCAATAGTAAGCTGCTGTGACCTCATCCAGTAGTAATCCGTTTTAACCCCATCCAGTGGTATGTAGTTTCAATCTAATCTAGTCATAATACATTGTAACACCATCCAACGATAATTCGTTGAAGTCCACAATTGATGGAAAGACATTATCAGATGAACTACATAGAATTTAATTCCCTACCACGAGGATATGTAGGAAGCTTCCCGGAGGTTCAATCCAATCACTCATGTCTCACCTTGATTTAACCTTTGATCTCAAGTGTTCCAAAAATATCATGCCCCACCCCGGTGGTTCAATTTCCTCAAGATCCCATCCATGTGTCCATTTTCATGGGTAGCCTCCTCATGTGTCCCATTGTCCCACCAAACTATGTGAAATTTGATTCCCTTACTCAGGGATACATAGGATGTATCTTCAAGGCACAAGCCCAACATTACTGTCACCTTCATGACGGACCCATCTCATCCCCCCTCCACTTAATTCTACTCTCCATCATCCATCCTGATTCTCACCTAGGCTGCCCCATCCTGGTGAGATCATGACATTCATCCTAGTGCCACTCCTTGCGGCACCCAGGTAGAAAAGCATACATAATCTTCACTCAATACATAACCATCCACCATAGAGTATTCCTATTGATACGTGCCCCTTTCCTTGTGTAAGCCCCAACATGTATATGGGTCATTGTCCTTTGTGTACACCCCGATTTTCACCCCTTCAAACTACGTGGGTTTTGATACCTGTTGTCTACACAAGGTATGTAGGAAGCCTCTATGAGGTTCAATCCCAGCCAATGGTAAAACATGGTGCTTCAATATTCTGGGGTTCAAACTCCCTGATCCACCATCAGTGGTGTCCAGAACGACCTTCATGGTGTGACATCATTCCTTTATGGGACACACCATCCTAGGTCTGCTCTTATTGAGTGTTCTGATCTATCTATCTATTAATCCCTCATAGAGCTCCCTCCTAGGGTTCTAGTAATCTGATCTATCTTTATGGGACGTTATAATCACCTTAATTCCATATCCTTGAGAAGTTAAAATCATGGCCTACCTCAAGTTAAACATGAGATTCCTGAGGAAAATCTTAGAAAACTTGACATTGGCGTAACCACCTTAGCAAGACATTAAACTAGAGGCGTACCCTATGTTAAACATGGGAAGATTAGGAAAACCTTAGAGACATGCCTCCAGCAAAATATACCCCGCGATTGATGTGGGATGCCCAGGGTTCTGCCCTCTTGAGTTGCCCTCTTATGAGGAGGAATACAGGTTCCCCAATTTACATGCATCCAGAGATGCCTCGACAGGCCTGATGTCCTCATCTACTCTGATTGAAGGTTGCTACCATACCAAGACCCCATGGAATGTCCTGATGGAAGAAATGTAATTAACAAGAATACACAAAGATATGGAACCAAGAATGAGATTCACGAACCACAACTTATTCTTTATGGGATACCCAAAATTGGTGACGTGTTCCGAGGAGGAATCCACGAAAATAAGAACCAACATCCCAGTATCCTATTTCGATCAAGTATAAAACATCCCTGAATAAGAGACAGATTCCACCCGCCTTTGGAATGTGGGAATGTGGGGTAAGTACTGCTCATCCTCCACAGACGGATGTGTGTGTCTCGATGAAAGTGTCATAAATAGTAACCCTTATTCTAGGTTCATTACTATGGTAAAAAAACCTCATAAGAAACTCATCTCACAATGTGATTGGTGTCATCACCAGTCTTATTTAGGATGACATACATCCAAACTTTATAAAATCCATCATGTTCATGTAATTGGATATCTATTCATTCAAGATCTCTCAATCTATGTCTACAAGATGTGCCTCCTAGAATCGATGTAAAAGAAAATGGGTAACAACCATTAGTGGGAGATATGATGCACCATACTTAACCAAAATTGTATACTAAAATACATTAACTAAATGTTACCTAATTCATCAATAATGGAATGAAACTTCACTATGATAATATACTATTATAGCCTCACCCTTGGGTGGCTCTCAATCTAGGATGGTATCAACCTCGGTCGAGTCCACTAAAACTCTCATTTCTAAATAGACATATCATATGAAGTAGAGATCTTAAATATTGAATCGACTCTATGATATCTCCCCATAGAATTGAAAATCTCAAAGCATGTTTAGAATCTATCCTCAAGTGTCTCACATGAAACTCTGATGCTGATCACATTAGGGTACCGGTGTGGACTACCACAAACCGATCCAAAAAGGGTTATAAGACCTAGTTCATAAGTCTTTCATACACCTCCTAGGGGAAAAAGACAGGGATGAACAAGTGATAACCCTAGGTATTACTAATCCATTTATTTTCAAAACTCCAATCCCACTTCCATCTCACACATATCTATGGGAGCCAACTGATATATTGGTTTAAATATTGGTGTAGTCTTGAGGTGAAAAACTATGTATATTTCAAACTCCTAGTGGGGAGGTAAACCTAGAACCTCCTCATTAAATACATCCCCACACTTCACCCTCATTGTCGGGAAAAAATCATAGAATCCACTACATGAATGATCATATGATCCAACCAATAAAATTCTGTTTTATATTACTACACATGATATAGTCTTGATTAGAACGGGATCAATCCTCTACAGTAGAATGGAATCCATCCCACCGACCAATAACATGGCCATGCCCACTAGAAAAAACATTATGAGACTATATGATAGGGAACCAATCCACATTGAATAATATTTTTTAGTGTAACAATTCCACACAAAAAAGATTTTATGTGTGGATCAATCATCAAGAGTCAGGTCACACTACTTAAAGGAATGAATGAACTAGTACCATCTATGCAAAATACTCCAAGAATATTGTTCATTATAAAAGGGCACACTAGAATCGATAGAATTGAAATAGGGGCTACACTAAGGTAAAAGTGTCTCATGATGCTACACTAATTGGAGCTACTGTATTGAAGTCACATTTTATACCTTGAACTATACACAAGACTCGAGGATAGAAGCCTATCCTTACTGAAGCTCATACATTCCCTTTCGCGACTATTCTCCTCCAATAGGACCTATTAAGATACATCAAGACACCAAAATTCCCAAAAATACAGAAGTGAAGGGAACTCGTCCTTCATACCACAACATTATCCGGTTATGGAGACACTAAATTACACATACAGTTTTGTGTCATATCACAATAACATGTCTTAGTGAGGGATGCATCCCTCTTTCTTGTGAGTTTGAGGCTTTTTCAAACATCACCATCACATGGATCAATCGATTCCCCACATCACCCTCGAAAAAACCTTGATTAAGAACTGTAATGAAAGGAGTTTCTCACAAATGTACTTAATGGTACAATAAAAGTATAAAACTTTCATATCATACCTATAATAATACTTATATCATATGGGTTATAATATTCTATGTCCTAGAACTGTCCTTTCCCCCCATCCTCAAGCTCGTCGAGCCTGGTGCAGCACACTTGGGGTTGGTGGTGTAAACATGATGAATAGTTTTCCACCTCCTATTACTCTTCCCAGTCCTCTTCCACATACATTATCCTGTGGAACCAATTTATCTTATTGATGTATCTAATAGGTCAATCCATCAAACGAATTCTTTTAAAGCTACATAGGGGGCCAGACAATCATTCATGAGATGTCCCCATCCGTCACAAGGGAAACACTATATCTCTCATGGATGACTAGAACCTACTTATGTTCCCTGAACCAAATTCACTTCATCCTGGGAACCAATCCTAAGGCATATAACATTCCTTGATCCCTAACTTTATCATTGACTACCATATACCAAGGTGTCAGCTCCTATGTTCCTAGAACCAACCATTAGCATCTACTCAGCCAAAATTCTCTCCACTGTGAAGATATGTTCATGCATTCTAGCATATGTGGGAATGCATAGAGATACTAATGAATCCCTGATATCCCAGTGTAAGCCTGGATCAACGAACCATTTGTAGAAAAATATATCTTAAACTATATATAAGCAGTATAATAAAAGTTCAGTGAACCTCACTTGTAAAGAGCTTGACTCTAGTAGCCCAGAGATAATACCTTTTTTTATTACACTGATAAAAGGTATAAGTGATCGAATACCAAAGGACATAATTGTTTATTAGATTTCGAAATCTAGATACAAAAATAATTATACATTATAATTTTAAATGTAATACAACATAGTAAATCTATTAGAAACACCCATATTCTCCTAGATTATCCCTACATGTCAAACATAATATACAACTTGAAATCCTAGGGAATAAAAAAACATACAAAAGGGTTGAGTTTAGGTGCTTAGTAAGGGTAAACATAAAATTAAATATATCATAAATAAACATAAAAATATGTAATGTTTAATTCCATTAAAACACTATCATGAGAATAATATGGAATGATTAAAATCGGATCCAATAATTCCATATAAATAATAAACTGTGAAAAAAAATATAAGAATGATTATTTTTCTAGTCCAATACACACATTGATTATGAAAAACTAATATCCAAATGAGGGAATTCATAAATGTGGGAAATCATAAACATATCAGAAAATATTTTTCCAACACATCACACATAATCATGTAAGACATCAACGAATACAAAAACTAGTTTATCTCATGAGACATACCAATGCATCGTGGGGATATAGAGGGCCTAATCCATAACTTAAAAAGTCCAATGTATTTCTTATATTAATGGGGTAAAACATTATCATCATATATATTCATATTGACACTAGAATAGGAAATGTTAATATATTTACCTAAAAAATAAACATAATCCTAAACCATCTAGTGTAATATGATGAATGGTATAAAAATAGCACATCCATAGTCAAACTGATCAAAAAAATTCAATAAAATATGGTAGATGGTATCATAAGAGATAAAAATAAATTAAGAATAAGATATAACAAAGGGTGTTTACATAGATGAAAATACTCTACCAAGATATTTGAGAATTTCATGATAGAAATTCCACTATTCTTTGAAGTCGTTTATTTAAAATAATGTGAAATTATAAAAGAAAAAATTTTATTTGAAAATAACCCTATAAACATATATAGCATTTCTCAATAAATTAATGTGTCATGAAATCTATAAAAACTATCATTTCATATAAGTTAAAAAACATTATTTATTAATTTTTTAAAAGAGGCATTAAACATTATTTTTAATGGAATGTCCCATATAGATAACATATTATTGATATGAGCGTTACTAAAATGAATAATTTATGGGTAAAATATGTCAATAAACCTAAATCACATGTAAATAAAATATAATATAATAAAAAGTAATTTCACATATTTTTATATAATGACATAATATTGGGAGTATATTTTTAACCCAAAGAAAGGAAATTGGGTTATGAGTTCCATTATCACATTGTAAATAGTTGAACAATATGCCCTATAAAATTAATCATCCTGAAATGAAACATTGAATTAAAGGAAGATAATGAGATTAATGATATGATATATTAATGGGAAATATTTTTACCACACACAAAAAATTTTGGGGTGATTAAGTAATATATCTCACAGAAGTAAAAGTGAGAGGAGAAAACCTTCCCTTATGTCTAAATGCCTTATGAACATGTAGTTAATGTCATTGATAATAAAAATAGATTCATTAATTACATAATTTAGAAACACTTTAATATATTATTTATTTATTATAATTTTATTGTGTTAATTTATTTCTATTCTAATGAGTTTTAATATTTAATCTCATTGTTTCAGGAGAATTTGTTTCATGGTTTTATGGTCATGTCCTTTGAGTATAAATTTGGGAGTTATTTTCAAATCGGAGTAAATTCCATAGAAGTAAAATTATATAGTATTAATTAACTTCTATAAGATTAAATTTTATCATATATCAATTTTTATATGATATGAAGATGATTCATTAGATAAAATGTTGATCAAAATGTCTTAATTTATTTTTCCTAGTTTTTACGACCATCACGAACTTGTGTCATTTTATTTAATATTATGTATATATATTGGTTCCCAAACATGATATAACTTATAATAAGTATATCAAAAACTTATTTAACCATAATAAGGGTTGTATTACCAGACCTAAATGCACTAATGGAAATTAAAAACTCATTGTCTAGGAAGGTGGTGAATCGCACATCCAGATGATGTTTTCTTTTTAAAAATAAAATAAGAGGAGAATGGATTTGATGATGGAAAATATATTAGTAGAATAAAATTATATTATATTTATGATAATTTAATTACCATGACACTTTTCATATGGGAGGATTGGAGAAAATAATAAAATAAATGAAATTAAAAGAAAAAGGAGGATTTTTACTCTTAAATATCATCCCCTATGGAACCTCCTTAAGATACTTGGATTTGTACTTTTGGTATATCTAGTTGGTCATGGACATGGGAAAGAGGCTTGGGAAGGGAATTATTTATATATTAAAAAATATTCATGGTGTCAATGTTTTGAGAAGAATGAGTGGTGAGGGTGGTATTTATAGGGGAGGAGAGGGGTATTTTTTTATTATTTTATTCATTCATTTATTATTTTTGTTCAAGACTATCCATAGTGTTGATTATTTAGACGAAGTATAGTAAATGGTGCATGTTATATCGACCTAATGAGTGCGTACATAACAAATGACTCAAAATCCATGTATTTAACTTATAATGTTAAATACCGTAAATTATCATATTTCACTATTCATAAAAAATAGGATTATTTTAGAAAAATCCCCAAAATTCACTCTAACATTTTTTCAACATTTATGTTTATAAAAGTGACACCATTTTATAAAAATAATTTTATAAATATGATAAATTACATTTTTAATTGAATTATAATTTATTCGAAAAATGTTGATTTTCTTATTACAACCAATTTTATGACACTTTGAAAATGTAATTATAGTCACATAAAATTATGATATTTTTATAATGAAAGAAAATAATAATTTATGAATCTATTTTGAGAAAATAAATTTCATTTTTAATTAATAAATTAATTAAAAAATTGTAAATGAACATTTACATATCACTAAAATACCAATACATAATTTCTTATTTTTATAAAATTTATTTTTTATTCCATGTTATAAATATATCATATTTTGATTTATAAGATACCTAGAATTTATTTATACTCTCATAGGTTAGGTTATTATTCTAATGGCCAGATTACTATTCCTAATGGTCGTATTACTATACTAAAGCTCATGATAATAGTGTATCATGGTTTGTTTAAGCATGGTGTTTCATGAAACATAAGCTATAAAGTAAACTGAATTTATTTAATAAGATACATTATGTAAAAAATTGTGCTGTTATATTATTCCCACCTTTTAATAATTTCATCCTCAATCATTTTATGAGTATTTAATTCAAAAAATATCAGGGTTTTCATTCTTCATGGCATGCCCAAGTTCCCTAGTTGCTTCTTCAATTTAATTGTTTCTCCAACGAACTTTTAGAATCCAAGTCATATGATTTCACAATAATTTTTCTCTAGTGTCAATAAGCTCGACAAGCTCTTCACAGTATGGAATATTAAGTTCCATTTGTATTTATTCATAGATGATTACATGCATTGGATCAAAAATGTACTTATTTTAACAACATATGTGTAACACATCATGAAATTTATAAAGTATAGGGGGCATTGAAAAATGATAATCCACATATCCAATTCCTTCTATATTTTCAAAAGTTTCAATGTACCTTGGGATCAATTTCATTTTCCTTCCAAATATCATAACACCCTTCCATGGAGATGCCTTCCAGAAAACTTAATCACCAACATGAAACCCCAAATCATTCCTTTGGTTATCAAAATATATTTTTTACATACTTTGAGCTACATTGATATGGATTTGAATATTCTTTACCTTTTATGGTGTTTCCAACACATGTTATAGACTAAAAATCTTCCATTCACATAATTTATCCAAAAAGGTTTGTGTACAAAATCTATTTCTATATAACTCTTCATATAATGCCATTTGAATATTTGAATGGAAAATTATGATAGTGAAAAATTCAACCATTGGTAAATAATGACCCAATACACCTTGAAAATCACGTGATCATGGACTCAACATGTCTTCTAATGTTTGGATTATACTTTTGACTACACATCCATTTGAGTATGATAAGTAGTTTTCTAATGAAGTTTGGTATCAAGATCCTTTTAACAACTCTTCCATTATTTTTATTTAGAATGGGGATCTCGATCAGACACAATCGATAGAGGTTCACCCTAAAGTCATTCAACTTTATTAATATAGAGTCTTGTAGGGCACTCTATTGTAAAATCCTACCTTATAGCGAAGAAATGTATAGATTTGGTAATTTGATAAAAAATTACCAATATTGCATCATTCATTCTTTGAATAATTGGAAATATTGATATAAAATTCATAGTAATATAATCCCATTTCCATGTAGGAATAGGTAGAGCTTTCATGAATTCTCTAAGTTTTTTTATTTCTGCCTTCACCTATTGATAAAATAAACATCTTTATTCAAAATCAATAATTTACCACTACATATTATCCTACCAAGAAATTCCCTTCAAATTTCAATATGTATTAGTGATACCAAGTTATAAAGATAAATTAATGCTATGATAATTATCTAATTAAAACCTTTTTAGATTTGGTATATAGGGAAAGAATAATCTTCCAAAATTTTAAAATTACATATTCATATATGAATTCTACCAATTTTCCATCATTCATAGCTTTAATTTTTTTTGAAAATTATCATAATTTGAATACGAAATTTTATCTTTTCTTATAAAGAAATTACTAGAAATAGCAGCGATGTTTCACCTTCCATGATAATTCCCATATCCATCTTTACTAGATCCATATACATCAGATCCCTATCAAACCTCATTCATTTCATATCTCTTTGATCATTCCTTCTCAGTGAATCGACTATATTATTTTTCATTATTGTGTGATAGTTTGTTGAAAAATTACAATTAAAGAGTAGTTATAGCCACTACCTTTTCATCATGTTGTGTTCTTTCTATGAGAAGATATATTTCAAACTCATTTGATCTGTATATATCTCAAATCTTCCACTATAGAGATAATTTCTCCCTATCATTAGAGAAAATATTACAACTTCAAACTCAATATCGTGAGTTGGATATTTTTGTTCCTGAGGTTTTAACTATCTTCATGTATAGGAAATTACTGAATAATTCCACATAAAGAAAATCAGTGTGTATTATTTGATGCATCACTATAAATAGAAAATCCACTACTTACTGATGGTAGATTTATGATCGAATAATTCATGAATATCTTATTCAATGATTCTAATAATTATTAACATTATATTGTAAAAATAATGTTAAAACCTTTATATGTAATCTTGGTTAACATGCTAGATAATCAAAAAAATTATGAATGAAACATCGATAGTGACCTGCTAAACCAATGAAACTATGGACCTCAGTTATCTTCGTTGGTGTAGGCAATTCCTATAATACCTTTTTCTTCATGGGACCAACGTAGATTTTATCCTTGGGAAAAATATTCCATAAAAAGAAAATGTTTGAGTCCAAAATTTACAGTTATTAAATTTACTGTATAAATCTTTTTTTAAGAGTCTATAGAACAATCGGCATAGTATTCTTATGGTCCTCGTAGCTTTTTGATTACACTAATATATCATCAATAAATATCATATGGAAATTATCATTACATTCCTTTAATAATCTATTCATTAGATCTGTAAAAACAGAGGGTTCATTAGTCCATCCAAATGACTTTACTATAAACTCATAATGTTGATAGCTTGTTTGAAACACTATATTTGGGATATCATCCATATATACACAGAATTGATGATATCAAGAATTAAGATCAATTTTTAAAAAATAATGACCTCCATGATGTTGTTCAGTAAATCATCAATGAGTGGTAGATGATACATGTTCTTTACAATAATAACATTGATCCCGTTTAGTCAATGCAAAAACTCATAGATCCATATTTATTCTTAATGAAAATAAAACGAACTCTTCATGGTGAAAAACTAGTGAATATAAATCCGTAAGTAATCAATTCCACATGTTTTTGATTTCACACTATTAACTCCACCATGGAAATTATATAAGGATTATTTGATATGGGTCTTTCTTTCTGAATTAAATCAATAGGAAACTCAATATCCTGCTATAGATGATGTATAGTAATTTCCTATGGAAATACATCAAATTACTCTAATACAATAAGTACATCCTCTATTTTAAGATCATTTTTCCATCAGTAGATTTTATCTACACTTCTTCTCCAATAATCTCATTTAGAATAGCTACTAGAGGTGGTTCCAGATATGACTCTGATGAAGAAGTCTCATATCTAATGATTAGAAATTCCATATCTTTATCACGAATTGTGATTTCTTTATCTTTGCAATAAAGTTTTTCTTCATATTCTAAAATCATGTCCATACCAAGGATTATTTCAAAACAAACGACATGTATGATAATTAAATCAGTAACTAAAGAATTTTAATATTTCAAAATAATATCTTCTTGAAACATCTTTATTGCAATAAGGTTTTCACTTAGAGTTTTGATTGGAAATTCCCTTGTAAAGGCGAATTTTAAATACCCATTTTTTAATCAAAAACTATGATGATAAAAATGATTGTGATGATATAGAATCTAATAAGGCTTTTACTAAATTTCAAAAGATTATTAATGTACCTTATTCCACATCATTATGAACTCCAACCTCTGGTATTGTGACTACATAATCATGACCTTATCCCCTGGGACTTTTTTAGGCATGTTTCTTTAACGACTAAGAAATTCATGTGCACAGAGTCACATCTCCTTATGTTAAAGAATTTATAATTGCTTACTTATTTATCACCCTTACAATCACAAGACTGGTGGTCTTTTTATCGACCCTTGTAATGAAATCCCCTTCTAAGTAGACATGTTCTATGATGTTTCTTTTCATATTTTTTACATGCTAGAAATTCTATTAATCCCTTATTCCCTTTGCCATATTTAATTTTTTAGAGTACTCAGCAACCATCTTCTAATATTTATTACATTTGAACCCATATCTCTTATAAAATTCTTTCTCTATCTCGATGGAAGATGATACTATATACTCGTATGATGAGAATGTTTATCAGAATAATTACCTTTGTAGAATTATCTTAAGACCATCAAATAAATGGTTCATCTTTCTCATTAGATGAGGTATTTAGTACGATGAATGGATTTATATCATTGTAATGTTGTATTCATAGATAGAAAAATTTCGTCATTTTTCTATAATAGACTCAAGAATTGTTTCTCTATATCCTCTCACTATTCGTGAGGAAAATATTTTCTCCTGAGAATTTCATTTAAATCCTTCCATTCGATATTTTTAATTTGTTACTCATCTATTATATTTTTAATTAATGACCACCATTGATCTGTATCTCCTAAGGGATGATAAACCTTAATGATAACCTTCTCACTTTCATTAATTCTCATAGACAAAAATATATTTTCTAAGGAACTTATCAATTGCTCAGATATAAATGGGTTCTAGTCCCATTTAATGATGGGGGTTGTTATCGTGGGAAGTGGTTTAACATTGTTATACCACATTGAGGATCGGGAAACTCCATACAAGTATGTTTATTTCCCATAACCTGAGCTAATTTTCTTAGTATAGTTATATTTTTTTCATCTCTAGATGAAAATTCATCTCCAACATCATTATCTTGAATATGAGGGAAATCACTACATTTAATATGTGTGTTGATATAATTTATAATCCATCCAATGGGCACATTATCCAAAACATGTAATGCACTAGAATAGATTATGAATTTTTAAAACTACTGAAACAATTATAAAATTTATTTATAATTAAAATAAGAAACATAATATTGTTTACCTTGGGAATATTCTCAATGTTTGTAATTGGGTTATATTTTTTCTATTCATTTTTTTCCTAAATCTAGTTTCTAAGGTTTCTAGTAAACTTTCTCTGATACTAACTAAAAATACATCAATCCCAGAATCGTAGAGATGGTGCCTTACATTATTATATTGGTATTAATTACATGAAGTCACACACCAAATGGAAGAATATATTATTACCATTTGAAATCTATATACAAACATATGTATTACATTACAACTTAAAATGTAATACAAGATAATAAATCCATTAGGAACACCCCTATTCTACTATATTATCCCTACATGTAAAAACTAATATACATCTTAAAATCAAGGGGAAAAATAAAACATAAGCAATGGGTGAAATCAAATTCCCAATAAGGGTAAGCATACAATAGAATATATCCTAAATAAACATAAATAAGAAATCAAGTTGAATTCCTTCAAAACATAATCTTGATCATAATTTTTCATGAATAAAAGATGATCAAATAATTCCATATAAATAATCAAATGATAAACAAACTTAACCATGGATATTATTATAGTTGAATAATCACATGTATTATCAATAAAGAATATTATAATGATGGAAGGCATAATGTGGGACCTCATAAACATACCATCCAGGCTTTAACCAAGACACCATATATAATCAGGTAATACATCAACCAATATACATACTATTTTGTCTCATGAGATATACAAATGCATCCGGGGGAAATAGTGGGCCCTTCCTATCAATCACTATGTCCAATTCATTCTTCCTAAGAAAGGGGTGAAACATAATTAACATATACATTCATAATTAAACTATCATATGAAATGTTAATAACATTCCCCAAACAATAAGCATAATGATTACCCATCTAGTGTAATATCATGAATGGTATCAAAATTTCACATGCATAGTCAAATTGATCATAAGAAAACAAATAAAATATTTTATATGGTATCATAAGAGATCAAAATCAATTAAGAATAAGATTCATAAAATTCTTTTCAAATTGGTAAAAATACTATAATAAAATCATTTATAATTTATTGACATATGTAAAACTTTTCGTTGAAATCATTTATTTAAAAAGATACAAAATTATAAAAGAAAATATTTAATTTGAAAATAACATTATAAAATTGTAAATAATTCTTCAAGATGTTATGTTATCATGAAATTAACAAAATATTATCGTTCTATATAAGTTAAATAATATTCTTAATTAATTTTGAAAAAGAGACATTAAAGTGGATTTTTAATGGAATGTCCCTTATAAATATCATATCATTGAAGTGAGAATTAATAAAATGAATTGTTTATGTGTATCAAGCGTAAATATACCTAAAAAAGTTTAATTTAAACATCATATAATAAAACTTTATTTCACATATAATCATATCATGATATAATCAATGTATTAGAACATTTAACCCAAAAAATTTAAAATGGGTTACGAATTTCATTATTAGTCTGTCAACCGTCGAACCGTATGCCCCTTAAAATTAATGATCATAAAGTGAAACATTTAATTCCATGATTATAAATATATTCAAGATATGATAAATTTAACGAAATTACATACACCACACACAAGAAATAAAGGTTGAATATGGAATATATCTCACAGAAGTAAATGTGAGATGAGAAACCCTTACCTTATGTATGAAACTGTTCCATACATGCACATAATGTCGCAGATAATAAAATTATTTTCATTAATTACATAATTGAGAAGCTATTAAAAATATATTTTATTTATAATAAATTTATTATGTTCATTTATGTCTATTTTGATGAGTTATATTGTTCAATATCACTATTCCAGGAGCGTTTGTTTCACGGTTGTTTGGTCGGTTCCTTTGAGTATAAATACAGGAGTTCTTTTTAAATGTGAATAATTTCTATAAAAGTGAAATTATTTATATTTAATGAACTTATAAAAGTTTAAATTGTATCATATATAATTTTTTATATGGTATATGGATGATTCATCAGATAAAAGTTTTATGAAAATGTCGTAATTTAATTTTTTTGTATTTTCGTCCATAAAAAACTTGCTTCATTTTATTTAATATTATCCTAATATATATGTTCCAGAACAATATTTAAATTATAATATGAATATTGAAATTTTATTTAACAATAATATTGGTTTTATGACCAAAACTTATAGTATAAATGGTAAATTAAAACTCATCATCCATGAAGGCGTTGAATCGACACATCAGAGATGATGTTTTAATTGTTAAATTAAATAATAAGAGATAGGATTTGATGATGGAAAATAAATTATAAAAAAAAATTCATGTATATATATGATATTAAATGTACAATCCTACTTTAAATATCAATATTCAAATAAATAAATTTAATCCATTTGAAATGAATCTTTATTTTTCAATTAAAAGGAGTCGATAGTGAAGCCACATAACTCACAATCATAGGAAAACATGAAGAAGGAAAAAAATCAACAAACGTGGCCTAGATACTTTGAAACCTAACTCATATATTTTAACCTATATAAAAAACAGCCACATTGAAAAATTATTGGAATTAGACACCATGGATTTATCCCCAGAAATTAGATACATGAATCTCATAGAGGAAGGAATATGAAAACTATTGGAAACAACCAAGAATGAGAACCTACCAAGGAATATAGGCCTCCAATGCACCAAGAGTAAGCAATAGATCACTCTCAGATCATAAATAAGGGTCTCCAAAACCATTGGAGAAATAAAATTTTGAGTTATGTTCTATTTAGGGGAAAACGGGTTGAGGGGATGATTCAAGTTAGAACCACTATATTCAGATCTATTTTTTAACACTTCATGGTTCAGGAACATGGTTAAAAAAACTATACATAAAATATGTTTCGTCCACTACCTCCAAGCACCCATCATATGGTTGGATTACATATTTATAAAAACCGATTTCTAGCCATGCCCAAACCCTCTATTCACATTTTCACAGTTTCTCCTAGGTAGTCACACGATTAGGACAAAACATGAACCAACCATGCTCCTACCCAATGAATTTTTATCATTTTCATAGTTTTTAGATGTATTTCTAGGTTTCAACTAAATATTCTTAAACTGTTCGCCTCTATAAAATTTCCAAAACATTCTAAAAGACCTTCAAGACTCCCAAAAGATAATACATTAACATTATAAAATTAAAATATATAAATAATGTGTCAATTACCTGAAAATGTGGGTGCTATAGGAGAATATGTATATGAAATTTTGAGACATTATGCATCCTCCTAATCTTCAGTGTTGTGTGTAGTGATATCCTTCTTCAGCAGTATGAGTTCAATTTATATCATCTTTGGTTTAGATTTATTTAGCTGGGATAATACTAAATATTTCCCTTCTCTAAAATAATTACTATGATCAGTATCTTCTTCCTCATCTAGATGGGATCTATGTGGATTTATTATAGGGGATATTCCCGATTTTTCAAAACAATAGTAATTCTTATATATATTGATTTTTAATTTTTTTAAATTTTCTATTTTCATCTATGTGGATTTTTTTATGATGTTTAATTTTAACTGAATTATGAATTAGTACACAACCAATGAAATGTAATTTTATTGAAAATAAGTAATACACAATATGGGAAATGTTTTATAATTCCAAAAAATGAAAAACTCAAAAATCATACTCTGGGCGGATGTCTTATCCACAGTCCAAATACATATGTATCCCTAGGGAAAAGTATTATGTGTTGGGATGTGAATCATTATTTAGAGAAATAAAATGTTTTGAACATTAAAATTTATCTAATTAGATTTAAATGAATCAAAAATTTAATTAGTATATGATGGTTGGGCATAGTATGTTGGGATTGGATGTACATCTCCTTAGTAGTAGTTAGGGAATAAACTTTTCTTACTTTTAATGACATCAATGGTAATCCTGAATGATTATAGCACCTTATAGAAATAATTATTTATAAATAAGAACCTATAAATTTTTACTTGGAAATATAATTATTTTTAATAGTTTCATAGGAAATCACAAGTGAAATTCTATTTAAAGGCTTCTCTATAAATCTAGAAAGGAACTATGAACTGTAAGACTAGATATAATTTCTTATAAAAGGAAAGGGTATGATACATTAATAGAGTATCTAATGAATTTATAGTGTATCAGTAAATTATACTATACATCATAGTTTTATAGCATGTTAAACATTGTAATGAAATATTAATGATGATGTTTTTCAGTTTATTATAACTTTTTATACTTATAATATATCATAAAAATTCATAATAATTCCTCTCATTCATGTTAGATAATTTCTAAATAATTATAATTCTTCTATACACATTAAATGATTTATTTATATCAGTTTCATGTTTATCTATTGTATATATTTCTATTTAAATTTTTGTTTTTTCTATGGTTCATGTGAGAGGTTGACTATGTATTGTGACTAAGATACTAAAACTTTCTATTTTAAGTACACTAATCCAAAATTTGGAAGAGATAAATTATTTAGGCTTGGTTTTTCATGGTTACTATCTATGCATGATTATTTGATCGATCATTAAATCATATAATTAGAGGTCCTTTATTTGTGTAGGTAATCAGTTTTTAGGAACATTATAGTTCACTTTATACCAAAAATTGGTATCAAATAAAGGTTATGAACCTCATGGTTCACCACAAAATACTATGTCAATCAAGGCATCTAATAAAGTTATGATTTTAATTTATAATTTATATGGAATATATTTTGGAATCTAGAGAATGTAGATTAAGAAACCTTCAATTAATAAGGACCATGATGTTAAAATATTTGGGGTAAGGCCATGAAAATGAGAAAAGGGGAATGCGAATGGATGAATATAAAGTGTTTATTTTAGGTATAATCTTTCAAGGAATAGAGTATTCATCATATGGAAGAAAAAGATGACATTTTTTGTTTTGGAGGAAATAATAGTAAATCATAAAAATAATTAACAACCCAAAATAAGGTTATCAGGGACTATTGGTCGTTATGTTTGATTTTTCTCATATGGAGTACCAGTGGAAGATAAAAGGAAGGAATTAAAAATGATTCATGGTATTCTTAAATAATTAGAGTTAACAAATTTATATAATTTTTGGGAATTATTTATTTTATCATCTAATTTAGAGATCTAGGATACAATAGTTACATCAGTTAGTAACTCTAGTAGAAAAGACAGTATGGTAGTTTATGATATCAAGAATATAGTACTTAATAATTAACCTCAGTGAAGATAAGTTTATGTACATTTTGGTATTGTTCTTAATGGTAATGTAAGAGGTAGGTCACCCAATTAGAATAATGATTATAGGAGAAAATAAGCAAAATTATTTTCCCATTAAATGGGTGGACGTAAGTCAATTATTCTTGTTCAAGACTACTGTAAATGTTAGAAGAAAATAAATTTCTAGAGAATAAATAGTGTCACAAGGATAGAATAGCTACCCATTCCTTTTATAAATATTATTACATAATTTTATGAAAAAATATACTTGAGATAAAAATAATGGATCGATAAGTCTTGCGCATTTGGAAGACTAGGTACATAATTATAAAATATTAATCTAGATTTTTTTTTATTCTTCATAATAATCTAATATACCCATTTTAGCTCCTAAAATGTCAAAGGATAACCTAGTTAATATATAGAAAAAAAGGTTTGAGGTAAAAATCACTGTAAGGGAATAAACCTAGAAATGAATTATATCAATTGAGTCAGAAGGCATAACATAATAATATAAAAGGCAGGACTCTTAAAAAATATCATAGATTTATATAGTGTAGAACATAGAATTATATGATCATGTAAATATATGAATTGGAAAGAAACACATATAATTACATAAACATGATTCAATGTTAACTTTCAATACTATATCACATGGTGGACGGTGTCCCATAATGGATTAAGTTTACTCTGAAATCCCATACATAATGTCTCATGAGACTAGAACAATACCCTATTTATTTTGAGCACTGTTTGGGAACAGCCATCATAACATGTACATTCATATCCATGCTACATAAGTTATCAAACATAAGGGTTATCCACGGAAAGAAATAGGTTTTTTAATATTGTCATAAGGAATAACCAAAGGGAGTGTCATAATGTTATCCACAAAAGAAGGAATTTAAAACATTTGTGAACCATAATAGAGGAAATATAAGAACAGATCATGAATAATGAAGTTAAATTTACTTGAAAACATTAATAAGAGTAGTTAAGAAACTTTAAAAATGTTCCACTCAATATTGGTTTTAAGGAAAAGAATAATGATTATTAAAAGTTGATAAAGGAATAATTATTTATATAAAATCTATAATGAACAAAAATAAATTTCTCATGATAAATTTACTGATTTAATAAAAATATTGAAAACATAAATTTTATTATAGAGTCTACTTGAAAATGGATTAGAAACAAATAAATTTTCATTAATATTTTTTTTATTGAGATGAATTGATAAGGGAACCTTTAAAAAATATAATTTCTCTTCAAAGAAAGATGAATTAAGCTAAATAGTTAGTTCAGTACATATAAAATGAATATAAGAGAATTATATAATAACTATGAAGATATAAATTGATTCTAAAAAGGATAAATCATAAACCAAATGAAATATAGAGATTCATTGAGAAACCTTACATTGAACATATTTTAGTTGACCAGGATTTAACCTCCTGTATAATTGATTAAATAATGTAATTAATTTATAACAAAAATATATTCATGTTTTCAATATGTTTTAAGTATATAACCTCTTACCACCTTCTTGTTAATAATATTTTATCATTACCATTTTAGGGTGTTAACTACTTCATTTCTCCATACGTGTTTTGTAACGTAAGATCTGGTTCATGTGCATGGGATATAAATTCATCATATATTGAATTTTATTTTATAATAAGTATAATATATAATTACTTAATAAATTTTTATAATTATTTTTTAAGTTTTTCTTTGGAAAATGATTCACATCACTCTATATAGATGGTAGGTCATACATATGCACGACCAACCCTATCATTCCATTAATGTTGAATGTGTAGAAAATGGATGATATATTAATGTTAAAGAATTAATATCATGTCATAAGTATAAAATAAAACCATTTTTCCAATAATTAATACCATCTATGTAAATTAGTGATTTAAAATATGTTACACTACTCTGTAGAGAGGGTAAGTGGTACCTACGCAGGTGCGATGCTTTCGTTTTTCATAGGATGGATAAAAGGTGAAATATAATTGTCTAATTATCATAATAACATCGCAATATATAACGTATACTAGATTTATTATTTTATTATGTTTATTACATATTAAGATGAGTTATAAGAATAATGAATTTTCTAAGAGTCGGTAAAGATGGTTACCTATTTTTCGAAGAATCTTTATTAAATCATCTCTTAAGGGACATAAGGCAGGTCTTTTGGAAGGGATAGAAACATGAACATAAATAAGGATGTTTAGAAGTGAAATTTGTAGATTATGATCATTATATATGGCTAAATGTTTTGTAAATAAGTGAAGTAAGTAGTTCCCTTTTATAATTGTGGCGAGGGGCACTATTAGAATTTCCCAAAATATTAAAATATAATAAGACTATTCAAGAGAAAAATGATTAAAAATGGATCCTAAATAAAAATATATGACATTTTGTACAACACCCCCTTTTTTATTTTATAATAATTTTGTTCTTTTTATATAAATTAATAAAATTTTATATTCATGAAATATCATTATTTTAAATTTTGAAACTATTCAGTTATTTAACTTTAAAACATCAAAAAAATAAGTCAAAATTTAAAGAAAAAATTTATTATATCTAGAAAATTTCATGGTCTCCAATATAATACATGAATCACCTTATATATTCCAATTATATTTATTTTATTAAATTTAATATTATTTATTTGATTTTTCCATTAATTTAAAAATTATTGCAACATTATTTTGTAAGAATTTAAGGTAATTATTTCATCCTTAAAAAAATAAAAATAAAATACCATGACGATGATAATTATTTTAGATTTAAAAATACTATTTATGGTCAAAATTTTCTTTTGGATAACCATATATTAAAAATTTTATACTTATTAAAAAACAATAGTTTGACATGTGTGACTTTTCATGAAATAAGAAAAAATAAAGCACTTAATATCAACCAAGTAGCTCTGAAATGTCATAAATTCAACCCATGTATGTTTTGGATCTAAAATTACTCATATAATATAATTGGGAAATGTTTGAGGGTCATATGATAATCCTTATCATACTATTTTTACCCTTAATTACCCGATTTACCCTTAACTATGGAAACAAAAACTTACTAAGGTTATTATTAATTTTGACCACAAAATTAAAGTGGTCTACTTAATAAATTTAGACAACATTATTCCAAATATGAAATCTATTTTTTAAAATTCGTGATTTTTTTTGGTATTTAATTTAATATTATATTTGAAAAATGTAACGAAAAATAATTTGTCAGAGAAATTTTATTTTAAGTATAGTTTTTTTTATACTAAATTCATATATAATTTTTTTAAATTATAAAAATATAATATATATAAAAAATGGTCTAATTATTATTTATAAATAATAAAAAATCAAAATTTTCTTTTTAAATGATTTAAAAGAAAATACAGTTTTCAATGTACATTATTATTTTTTTCTTATTCATTAATATTTAAATAATTTTAGAAAATTATAAATAATTTTACTTATGATAATTTTAAAATTAATAATTCAAAAATTAAGGTTATTTTTTCAAATATATTTTAAAAAATTATCAAAATTAATTATATTTATTTTCTCATAGAACTTAATAAAATACTTTTTTTAAAGAAAATGTATTTTTGAATTATAAAATTCATTTACTAAAAATTATGTGATCATATACTAAAAATGTTTATATTTCATAATATGGTTATTCCTATTCATACCCGCAAATTCAATTGCTAGGTTATAATGTTTGTGTTAAAATAATATTATTTTAAAAGTATGTTGGGTTTTGTTTAAACTCAGGGTTGCGTATGACATGAGATACCGAAGATGATTGGAATTATTTAAAGAGAAATATTTCATAAAAATATTTGGGTGTCACATTCTCCAATTACAAAATATTACCATTTGAATTTTTTTCACATAATGTGGTGAAAACATGTGAGGGTACTTCTCCTTCATCACTTTATATGGTTCCCATAACTCCTCTTCAAGTTTATGGTTCATTAATAGTAATTTACCCATGTGAGTAGTATTGTTTCATAGAACATTATATCTATGTCTATGATCATGATCAAATAATCCTCATAAGAGATATCATTTTCTAGATGTCCCCCCGCCAAATTCATTACATGTGAGGTATTTGGTATGTACTTCATCAAGTGGTATATGTTGAAAACATCATGTACTTGAGGCATGGTTGGTAGAAGTGTTAGTAAATAAGACACAACTTTGACGTGATGAGGAATCTCAAAAGAGATGATGTACTTGGGATATAGATTTATTATCTTTACAAATCTCATGACTCTAATCCATGGAGATATGTGGCGGAATACCTTATCTCTAACCACAAACTCTATGTCTCGTCAGTGACTGTATACATAGATCGTCTGTTAACTTTTGGAAGAACTGACATGTTACTGAATAGTCTTAAAATTCTCTACCATCTCCTAGAATAATTCAGGTCCCAATAACTTATATTCACTGACTACATCCCAGTATGGAGGTGTTATATATCTTTTCCCCCAAAGGGTTTCATATGGAGCCATTTGGATTCTTTAGTGGAAACTATTGTTGTAAGAGAACTCAACCCATGGAAGATGTTCATCCCAACCTCCTTTAAATTCTATTGAGAATTCTATCAATATGTATTTCATGGTGTAAATTTTCCACTCATACTGACCATTTTTCTGAGGGTGATAAGACATACTAGATTTAAACTAAGAGTTTAGAGCATATTGTAGAATTTTCCATAAAATGGATGTAAATCTTAGATATCGATCACATATAATGAACAATGTTACTATATGTAGTCTCACCACTTCTCTAATGCATATCTAAACAAGTTTTTCAAGTTCAAATTTATCTTAAATTTTAATAATGTGATATTAATTTGTAGGAAGATCTAAAACAACTCATAAAACATTATTTCCTATTGGTGTCTTCAGAAGTACGATGACAAAGTCCATGGTGATGTTTTTATATTCATATATAGGCATGGGTAATGTTTTCATCATCCCCTTAGACTTTTACATTTAATATTTCACTTAATAATATAACAAGAACATTTATTTATATTTAGTTTCACTCTTCATTATATTGTCCCATCGATAGTGTTCTTATATATCTTGATACATCATTGTGCTCACTGGGTGGATGGATAATGTCGAGCTATGTGAATCATTGAGAAAATCCCTATTTATCTCAATAATTTATGGTAAAAATGTCGTGAAATAAATCTTATAACTCACCCACCTAAATTTTGAACTATTATGATTTACTTTTTCTTATATATTCCACCTTCTTTTGAATTTCCACATCATTTATTCAAGATTCCTTTATCTTATTTCACAAGGGATGGTTTAGAAAACATTTGATAGATTAATTATGATTATTCTTCCTTTATGATTCTCACATCCATCCTTTTTATATTTATAAAGATTGAATCCTTCTCAATTCTCATCATTTATAAAGTTTCATGTTCCTTTCTACTTACAGAATCTACCTCTTTATTTTATTTACTAGGATGGTAGTGGATTGAGAATTCATAATCCTTGATGAGCTCTAATTATATTCATTGGTTCATATTAATATATTTCTATGTGAATATGTATTTGAGGACATTATAATCAGTATATATCTCACACTTCTCTCCATATGGATAATGTAACCATATTTTCAATGTGAAGCTCACAAACACCCAATATAAGTCATGTGTGGGGTAGCTTTTCCCAGGAACGTTTAGATTTCTTGTGACATAAGTCATTAATTTATCATTTTCATCATCAAAAATTCAATTCCATTATATAATGAATAATTGTATACCACAAATAGTTCCCCAATTTTGGGTATTTTAAGTACTGGTGTAGTGGTAAGCCACTTTTTCAAGTCTTTTAAGTAGTCCTTACAATAATCGATCTAGAAAAAAATCAATCCCTTCTGATTCATCTTTGTAACTAGGTATGATAATCATGAGAAGTTCCTCACAAGTAATTAGTAATATCCATCTACACTAAAGAAACCATAGATCTCCATTAAAGATGATGTTTTTGGACAATTCTTAGTTTCCTTTATCTAATAAGGGTCCATATATTTCCCATTTTTGTGATAAAATTCAATAATAATGATACATCCTCCATCGAGAACACACATTTATTGTGGTTTTGATATATTGTCTCTATTTTCAAAGGCTTTAGCATAGTATTCAAATGCCCCTCATTCTTCTCTTTTCACTTAGATTATTTCAGAATATCATCTATATGGACTACCACGATTTTTTCTAGGTAATATCTAATGACATAATTTATTAACTCCAGGAAAATTGATAGATAATTAGTGTGTCTGAAAGGAATCACTATGAAATTATAGTGTCTATAACTTTTTAAATAGTAAAAATTTGTAATATATTAACTTTTAAACATTAATTGGTGATATCCTGCATGAAATAACACCTTAGAGAAATACATAGACCCACACAATTGATTAAACAATTCATCTATCCATGGAAGTAGACACTTATTATTTATCGTGATTTTTATAAACTCATGATAATCAATGAAGAGGCATATTGATCCATCTTTTTTTTGGACAATGAGGATCAGAATACCCCATGGATAAGCACTTGGGTTTATAAAACCCTTTTCTATATTCTCTTGTAAGAACTTATACAATTATTCTAACAAAATGAAGGACACACTAAAAATATTATCTGATATGGGAAGAGATCCATTCGATTGAGAACATAACCTCTCAATTAGGGGGAAGAAATAGAAATTATTTTGGGCACACATTAGTTTATTCCCTCACAATTCCCATGTATTTAATAACAATCCATTCCTTTTCCCCTATAAATTGAGATACATATTTTTGATCCTAAGGTAACAATATCCACACTTTCGTTGATAATTATAAAAGATAATCATCATTTTCTTTACACATGTACATAATTGGATGATACCTTATAATATGAATAGTTGTCTCCATCTCCCAATAGTTGATGTAGGTTTTTTATAAATATAGAAAATCAATGTCCAATATAGCATCGAAATCCACTGACTAAAGTAAAAAAGAGTTTTTTTAGGTCTACTCCAAAAACATTTATTAGGGAGGAGTTATAAAAATTATATGAACAAATTTCACCATTCATTGTTTTTATGTGTAAAAAAACTCCATATTTTGAAGTGGTGTCTAAATAGTTCATCAAAACATACAATTTATGAATAAATGTGTAGAAACAGAATAAAAAAGTACACATTTTATAATTTAATGAAAATTCAGTTTACCTATCACAACATCATTTTCATGATCCACCTAAGCATTAATGATAGTATATTCCATTCCTTATTTCCTTGGATGTTTTTGTTATTGGTTTTCAATAAAAACACTTGGATATGAGAATTAGATTGTATAATTCATATGTTCCTTGTTGTTGAAACACTATACTACCAGATTTTTGTGGATGTGAACCTTCCTTTATTCTTCCACATTAGTGATATTCTTTATATCTCTATAACAATGATTATCTCGATTCCCCTCTCCTACAAATTTAAAGAATCTACATGTTTACTTTAGAAATTTACCAATATTCTTCTTACCACACTTTTTACATGTGTGATATTGATTTTTATTTCCTACATGGGATTTATTTGTTGAGCCTCCCATATTGAACTATATTTTCATCCTTTTATCACCAATCTCATGGGACTACTAAAATTCTCCCATTTCCATTTCAATATTAATGAAAAAATGGACAATCTCATCAGAGTGATCAAAGTCTCACATTTTCAAATATTTATTAGAGTTGTCTTCAGTACAATAATTTATTGATCCAAATTTATTTTGGTATTTATGAAAAATGTTGAGGTGCATTATGTAATTTTTTTAAATATTTCATCATATGATCTGATAAAATCATCATCCATTTTCTAAAGTATGAGGAACTCCTTCACCATATTAAAAAATAGAGTTTGGGAGAAATATATTTTAAATATAGGTTATTGAATCCTTACAAATACTTAGAATCAATTTACCATTTAAACACTAATTAGTTTCCACCACTGAACAGCTTCCCCATCATAATGATAGATTTCTAGATCAACTTTCTATTCTTATGGGAATTAGAGGATAAATAATATTTTCTCAATTTAGTTAATAAATTTTTCTATGAAGATATTATTACAAGATACACACAAGATAAAATTCCATTGTCCTATTAAGTATTCAACCACAACATGATATTTATTCAAAAAAGGAGTACATTCTACATGATTCAAGTTATTATTCATAAAAATATCTATTTGATCAAGTACGGTCATGGTGTTATAAACTCCCATTCTCTTCAGGATTGTAATATAATTAGGGAATTCATCACATTTCCTATAACATTGGTTATAAGCATAGGTTCTCATATTTCCAACCATTATCTAAAATAGAATAAGAAACTATGGGTGCTTTAATGCTTAGAAAATGATCATATAAAAAGGAAACTTTGAAAAAATTATTATCATATAAATGGAAAGTATATCCTAACATGTGATTCTAGAAGATTTAATTTAGGTTATCCAAGAGATATAATTATCCTTAGGGTTATTACTAAAATTTTATAGTCATAATACCCAAAAGTAACTCGACTATCCTCTGATACCAACTATAGGGACCCAAGCCTTTACATATATTATTAAATGATTTTTAGAATAATTATCCATGAAATAAAAACCAATAATTAATGAGTATATCGTCTTTGGATGACAAGGTACATAAGAAGAAAAAATTAAATTTAAATAAACCTTCTTTTTACTAATCTCCATAATGTGATCCAAAATCCCATTGATATGCTAAAACAGAATAGGTTATCCAGAGAAATACATAGACAAAAGGAGTGATCTAAATTTTCCATTATTAGAATAATGAAGTTAATAAATCATATAACATGAGTCAGAAGGCATAAAATGTTAACATAAATTAAATTTATCTTAAATAAACATGTAGAGGAATATATTCTAGAACATGGAATCATATGATCATGGAAAAATAGGAATTTTCAAACAACATAGATCATGACATAAACATGAGTCAAGTATAACTACCAAGACTATATCACATGGTGGACATAGTCCCATTATGGATTATGTTTACACCCTATGGGAATACATAATGAATCACGAGATTAAAACATTACCCAATTCATTGGATTTAAATCTGGTAACACCAACTATAATATGTACATGTATATGTGGGCCACATAAAAAATAAAACATAAGGAATAAACATAAGTGTTACCCCTACAAAGAAATGGGTTTTGTAATCATGTTATATAAAACAATTGAATGGAATATTTGCAATTAGGGAAGGAATTTAAATAATTAGTGTAAATTCATATAAGGAATGAAAATAAAATATCATGGATTATTAATTCCAATGTAAGTGAAAACATAAAAAATATTGGTTAGGTAACTTTATAAATGTTCCACTAAATCAAGGTTTTAAGGAAATTAATAATGAGGAATTAAAAATGATAGTGGAATAATTATTTCTATAAAAAATAAATAAACATAAATGTTTTTTCATGAAAAATTGAGTAAATTTGGAAAAAAATTGTATGGTTAAAATAGTTTATGGCGTGTACTTGAAAATGGGTAAGAAATAGAGAAGCTCCCTTTAATCGGGTTTGTTTATCGAGTTGAATTGAGAAGAGATCCTTTTAAAATATATAATTCCCAATAAAAAAATATTAATAGATATTAATAAAGATTAATGGTACATATATTTTAAATATAAGATCATTATATAAGAATAATTAATATATTAATTGGGGAAAAGGGAGAGAAATAGTAAACCGAATGAAACACAGAGGTTCAGAGAGATCCCTTACATTGCACTATCTTTTAGTTGAATGAACCTTAAACTCGTGTAAAATTGATTAAATGATTTTATTTATTTATATCAGAAACATCATCATTTCAATTATATACAATATTTATAAAACCTATTACCATGTTCTCATTAATAATATTTCATTATTATGGTTGTTTCCGGTGTTTATTACTTCATGTTTTCATGCATGTTTTTCATGTAAGCTCTTGTTCATGAGAATGGGATATAAATTCATCATATATAGAATTTTATTAGTGATATTAATATCATATTTAATGATATAATTAATTTTTATAACCATTATTTAATGTTTGATATGGAAAATGAGTAAAAACTCTTTGTGGAAATGGTAGGTCATACATACACATGTACGACATTATCATTCCCTTAGTGGTGAATGTATAGATAAACGAATGATATATTAATTTTAAATAATAAATATAATGTCCTAATTATCATATATACCCATTATTTAAATAATTACGACCATCCATGTAATGTTTTAAAGAGAAATGAATTACAGTACTACGTGGAAATGGTAAGTCATATGTACGCACGTGTAATGATTTTGGTTTTCATAGGACGAATAAAAGGTAGAATATGGATGAATAAAAATCATAATATCAAATATAAATATAAATTATACTGTATTTATAATTTTATTAATGGTATAATATATTAATATGAGGATAAAGAACAATGAAATTTGAATGATTCGGTAAATACAATTATTTCTTCTACAATGGAGCTCCTTTATAACTTCTCTTAAGGGACCTACAGTTGGCATTATAGAAAGGATAGAACCATTAGAACATAAGTAAGGTTTTTATAAGATAAATGGGTGTATTTTTATAAATATATATGGCTCTATTTTTTACAAATAAGTGAAGGAACTTGTGGCCTTTTATAACTGAGGTGACAAGAAGTTTTGGAATTTCTCAAAGAAATTAAAATATAATAAGACTATTCTAGAGACAGATGCTTCCAAATGGCCCATAAATTCATAAAGGATGGAATTAAAGACCGTATATTTCTCCCTTTATGATTATATAATATTTTAAAAAAAATTAAATAATTTAATAAAATATTATAATCATGAAATATCATTATTGTCAATTTCCACACTATTCATTACATTGAATTTAAAAATCAATTAAAATTAGTAAAATTTGAAAAAACTATATTATAATATCCTAAAAATGTCATGGTAATATATATATTTAATTATTCACCTTAAATATCTAAAATTATATTTATTTTAATAATTTTACTATTATTTATTTAATTTTTTTGTTAATTTAATAATTAATACATTGTCGTAGTGAAATCATTTAAGGTAATTATTATTTCACAAAAAAAAAAAAAAAAATTCATGATGAAGATAAATAATTTAAATTCCAATCCAAACTATTTATGTTCACACCAATATTCTAGATAACCATATGTTAATAATTTTATACTTATTAAAAACAATTGTGTGATAAATTTGAATTTTCATTAAATAAAATATTATAAAGGATCAAATGTCAACAAAGTGGTTGAAAAATGATGTAAATTAGACCCATGGAATATTATGGTAAAAAATTATTTATCCAATAAAAATTGGGAAATTTTTAGGTTCATTTGATAATCATTGTCTGATTTTTTCCTATAATAACAAAATTTAACCATAATTGTGGTAAAAAATTACTATGGATACATATTTACTGAAAAATAAAAATGGAATATTTACTATATTTTCAACTCCTGATTAAAAATATAGAATCCATTTTTATATGTTCAAAACATAAAGTTGTTGAACATAATTTTAAATTAGACCAGAAAAACACAATGAAAAATAATTTTTCCAAAAAAATTGCCTTTTATATATTAAATATTTATATACTAAAAAAAAATTTATTTAAAAGAGCAAAATTGGAATATATATAATAAAATAAGACAAATTATAGTTTTAAAAAGGAATTTAACTATAATTTTACTTTATTAATTCTTTAAAATAAAATAAAATTTTTGATGTAAATTGGTATTTTCAATATTCATTACAATTTCATACGATTTCAAAAAATTATAAAAAGATTATCTAAAGAAAATTTGGAAATGTTGAATTCGAAAAATTAATTTTACATTCACACTTATATTTACTAAAAGTCTCAAAAATAATTATATATATTTTCAAATAAAAATAAATAATTATTTAAGGAAAATATTTTTTTATGAATAATATGACATTACTAAAAATTATGTGTTTTTTACAAATAATTAATATATTTGATAATATGTTTATCTCTATTCACACCCTCGAATTCAACGGCTATCTTGTAATAGAAGTGTTAAAATAATAATATATTAATAGTGAATCATGGTTCGTTTAATCTCGATGTTGAGTAAAACACAATATACAAATGAAATCAAATTATTTAAAGTGAAATACTTTATAATAATCATAGGGAATTACAGAGAGAACCGAATGTATATTTACTTCCAGAAAATAAAATTCCATCAATAAAAAAGATATCCATGAAGGCTACATTCTGAGCGTGAACACTCCAGTAGATTCTTGGGTAGTTGATTTTGGAGTATCTTTCCACATTACCAATGATCTAAAATGCATGAAAATTTATGTATTTATAAAATTTTGAAAATATTACCAAGAATATGGTGAATCCATTGAATTTGTTGTTAAGGGATATATCAACATCCAAATTAATAATGGAAGTTTCTTGAAGCTATCACAAGTCCATCACATCTATTTCTTTAGGAGGAATCAAATTTTCATTATGATTTTGGATGATGTAGGATTTGGAATGAGATTTGAGAATAGGGTATGAATTGTTACATTAATATCCATGATGATTAAAGAGTGTGTCAAGAATGGGACTGTATTCCTAACTGGTAATTGGAATGGAAGTGCAGTAATCAAAAGCTCAACCTTTGGTGGTCCATAGTTACAGCACTAAAGGTACAACCACCTCAGTGATAAGAACATAAAGGCTATAAATGAAAAAAGAATAATAAATATATATCAAACTAATATTGGAAGGAATGGATATTGTGTGTTGTGAAAGTGGAAGAGTGTTTCCATCCACATAGATATTTAGAAGAATAAGGATCAAATGTTAAATCTCATTCACTCAAATTATTGGTGATCTACCCCTAATCAATCCTACAGTGGATACCTTTAAATTTTTTACTTTAGAAACGATACAATAGTGAATAATTTATATAAATTTTAAATAAAAAAATCATGTGTTTATGTGCCTATTCATGGGAGATATGTAAAAGAAAATGAGCATTGTTAGAAGTAAAAGGGAATCCAAAATGTAAATAGGGGGGAATAAACCCAATGTGTCTTCTAGAATTTCTTCTATTAGGATGCGATAAGGTAATTAGAATATGGTTCTCAAGACTCCATGATTGAATAGATTATTTGAAAGAATTAATTTGACATTTATAGAGAAATATAGTTTTATGGTGCTGTACTTAAGAATCCCTAAGGAAATTTTAAAAGAGGCACTGAACATTGAGGAGTATATCACTAATAGAATTCCACATCGTCAATTAGTAAATAACATTTAGAGGAGTTAGGATCAAGAAAAATCCCATAATTTTATCTTCTGACACTACTAGATTACGAGCTATATGCAACGAGCTATTTGTGACGGGTTCCCGTCGCAAATAGCCCATTGCAGAAAATGGCATTGCAACTAGTATTTTTTACGATGATATCATTGCAAAAAAATACAATTTACGATGGGAAACTGTCCCATCATAAATAGATCTCTGATTATTTACATTATATATATATAAACCTGTTGTGACGAGATCGTCACAAGTACGTTTTGTAACGGGTCTACCATCCTATCGTAAATTGTTCTCCATTTATATATGTTATATATACCAAAACATTTTACGACAGTCCCATCACAAAAAAGTATTTGCGAGAGGTTCTATTATCGCTGCAAATACCTTTAAAAATATATATATAAACTATTTTTGATGGGGTTCTGTCGTAAAAGGACTCATCGCAAATAATGAATAAAATAAAAATAATTAATAAAATTATGATTTTGGAAAAAATAATCTAAATATTATTAAAATAATAAAAATAATAGAAATATTAAAATTCCAAATATTGGAAAAAATAGAAAAAAATCATAAAATATTATTATTATTAATAGTAAAATAAACGAACATTAAAATATTATAGTACAATTTTTTTCTAATTATTTTTAATTATTTTTAATTATTTCAAATTATTCTTTATTATTCCAAATAATTCCAAATTATTTCTAATTATTCCTAATTGTTCCAAAAAAATTAAAATTAGTCATATTTATTCCTACTAATTATTACTAATTCTTACTTATTCCTACTTATTCCTACTAATTCCTTCTTATTCTTACTCATTCAAACTTATTCCTACTTATTCCTACTTATTCCTAATTATTCTGAATTACTCCTAATTATTCCCAATTATATCTAATTATTTTTAATTATTCCTAATTATTTCTAATTATTCCTAATTATTTCTAATTATTTCTAATTATTCCTATTTATTCCTAATTATTCATAAATATGGCTAATTATTGCTAATTATTGCTAATTATTCCAAATTGTTGCTATTTATTGCTATTTATTGTTATTTATTGATATTTGTTGCTATTTATTGATATTTATTACTATTTATTTCTAATTATTATAAATTATCACTAGTTATTAGTAATTTTTACTAATTATTACTATTTATTACTAATTACTACTAATTATTACCCTTTATAACTATTTATTACTATTTATTAGTATTTATAACTATGTATTACTATTTATTACTATTTATTACTAATTATTACAAATTATTTCAGATTATCCCTAATTATTCCTAATTACTCCTAATTATTCCTAACTATTACTAATTATTCTTAATTATTCTTAATTATTACTAAATATTGATAATTATTCCTAATTATTATTAATTATTACTAATTACTGTTAATTATTGCTAATTATTGCAAATTATTGAAAAATATTGCAAATTGTTGCTAATTATTCTTAATCATTCCGAATTATTCCGAATTATTCCAAATTATTCCTAATTATTCTCAATAATTCCTAATTATACTTAGTTATTTCTATTTATTTGTATTTATTGCTATTTATTGTTATTTGTTGCTATTTATTTCAATTTATTACTATTTATTGCAATTTATTTCTATTTATTTCTAGTTATTGCTATTTGTTACTATTTATTGTTATTTATTATTATTTATTGTTATTTACTGTTATTTATTACTATTCATTACTATTTATTACTAATTGTTACAATTTATTACTATTTATTACTAATTATTTAAAATTATTACTAATTATTACTATCAATTACTAATTACTACTAATTATTATTAATTATTACTTATTATTAAAAATTATTAAAAATTATTAGTAATTAATCCTAATAATTACTAATTATTACGAATTATTACTAATTATTACTAATTATTACTAATTATTACTAATTATTACTAATTATTACTAATTATTACTAATTATTACTAATTATTACTATTTCTTACTATTTATTACAATTTATTACTATTTATTACTAATTATTACTAATTATTGTAAAGACTCGGAAATTTAAGGGGAATTTTTTTCATAATTCATCTTAATTTTATGAGTACGCAGTTTCTGACGACACTTGAATCTGAGGCCCGTTGTGCCCGGAATCAATTTTTGAAGTTTTTTTCGAGTACGTTCAGCAAACGTACGAGAATTTTTTCTATCTTTTGAACCGAAGCTAGAAATTGAATTATGAAGACACCGATGAATTCACAGCACCAGTATTCGTTTAAGGGGACCTTTACCGCAGTTGCGTTTGTTCGGGAGGAGAAGTTAATTTTTGGAGATTAATAAAAAAATTAAATAAAATTGTTGTGCACAATTTCATTTATCTTGGGTGGTTATTTCCTACAAAGAGAAGTTAGAGGTGGGGACCACACCCCACATAACCTACCCTGAGAGGATTTACTATGGTGGGGCCCACATGAACCCGAACCCTTTCACCCCCCTCAACTCCCCATTAATTCCCTACTATTTATTTTGAAAACTCCTCATTAATGGTGGAGCCTCTCCACCTCCCTCTTCCCATCAATTGTGCCAACTCATATAATTAATGCCTACATTAATTATATAGCACCACTTTTGAATAAATTTTAATTACATGACAATTCTATTAAACTGGGAGCCTTTTATTTCGTTTCCATTAGAAAATTACTTTTGGGGAGGCTCTAGAGAATTAGAAAAGAGGTGACCATTTTTTGACTTAGTACACCATTCTTCAACGAAGAACATCCCCGATTAAGTACGCGAAGGAATTCTTCCAACGATGCTTCTTCCTCAGACGCACCCCGATGTCAAGGAATCTACGTCATCTTCAGGTTCACTTCCTGCATCAGGACGACGACTCTTCCTCCCACGTTGACAGGACGACATTGTTCTCCGTGACACCGACTTCCGCGACGCGCGACTGCTGTGACGCTCATCTTCCGCGGTGCGTCGACGTGCGATATCAATTACGAGGTAGGGGGTTTGATTCAATTTTAATTAAATAAAATTGTTCTTCGTTCTTCATAGAAACCATGTTTTATATTTGGACATATGATACCACCTAACACGGAGGGCACAGGCCGAACGAACACGGCCCGATGACCCTCCGTTGATCCTCATTTTGTTTTCGATGGAGGCGGTAACGGAAGTGGTGGTGGTGACCGGAGAAAGCTGCGGCCATATACTAGCTGCGTGGAGAGGAACCCCAGCCCGCATCCGTGGGCCACTCAGCCGAAGAAGAATCGGCTGGCCGTAGAAAGTCGGGCTGGTGGAACCGTGGCGCCCCAAGGTGCCGCGCTGCGGAGAACCGCAGCCTGCGCTCCGCGGGGCGCTTCGGCGGGCGAACCGGCTGGTTTGTCAGCCGGCCAGGTTAGAGAAGGCTGCGCCACCCACAGGTGCCGCGTGGGAGGAGAGTGGCCTGCACGGGTTGCCCGCGTCGGGACGACCGACCGGCCGTACAGGAGGGCAACACCGTCGTTCTGGAAGATGGGGGGGGGCTCCGCGTCACTCGGCCTGCTGGCCGAGCCACGACCAACAGCCGCCCAGGCCATGCCATCCTGGCCGGGTCGTTCCCAGCCACGGATTGGGCCACCTGATATGGGCTGGACCGTCCCCCTTGGGCCGGTCCACACATTAGAGGGCTGGGCCGACCCCACCGGGCTTGACGGACCGGGCCTGTTTTGCTTAAATGCGAATAACTTCGCAACCGTGCATCTGAATGACGTGACGTCTACGGAAATGGGACCTTTATGATGATTCGTTCCTTTTGCGATACTATAAGTGAGTTTTGGACAACTTTTGAAAACGATCGGGTTTGGAAGAAGCGTATTTTCAACCGGGCCCCTAGAACAGAAAAGTAAATAACTCTCAGACCATGAATCTGATTGACACGCCGTCTGTCACGTTGGGTTTATTTTGATGAGACAGAAATTTAGGATACATCAACTTTGGACTTCATGAAAGTAGATTTATCGACCCCATGGATCAAGGAGTGGACCCTACCATGATAGAGCGTGCTGTGTGCGGGAACCCTAGAGCTGGCTACGACTGCGTCGACTACTATACTGGAATCCTCCATGGGTTCGACAGCAACAACTATAGTACTAGAATCCTCCGTGGGTTCGACAAAAAAGATTACTGTACTGTAATCCTCTGCGGGTTCGACGACAATTACTACTATTCTTGTATCCTTTTTGGGTCCGGCATTTTGACCTCTGTACTTGTATCCTATGTGGGTCCGGCTGGGTAGCTGGTCTTGTATCTTGTGTGGGTCTAACAGCTTAGCTGGTCTTGTATCCTATGTGGGTCCGGCAGTTTAGATAAATCAGTGACTACATCTGATCAACTCTATCACTATACAAAAAATGTATACCTGTGTGAGATGAGTCTTCACTTTCAATCATTATCATCGATGTGATAGACTTGCTTTCATATGTGGACTGGGTTGTGCTTGGGCTCGAGAGTTAGAGCTGAACTGTGATTGATAACATAGGTATATTTATGGGTATATACCTAAGTAGAGTTGGTTGATACTTCGTGATTTTATCTTTCTTCTAGAGTTTATCCTTTGTGGATTTTGGGACACCTTCGGGGGTCTCGGAGTCCCTAATAAGTATCGTATACTCACCCCTGCATGGGCTATGCCCGCACTACGTTATGTGGGATGTAGACAACAGACAACACTGGTCGAGGTAGAGATTTTTTGAGCTAGACAGTATCTGATGGTGGACCACATGGTGAGATGTACATGGAGATGACGAACAGACTTGAGGTACTGAGGAGTATATCTATACCCACCCTTCAGGTGGGATTCCCAGAGGACGACTCAGTGGTTGCTGTTTTACTATGATGTAGTTGTACTGGTATTTCAGTGATACTGTACATTACAGTTGAATTTGTATACTGGCCCATTTAATTTTCATCACTAACTTCTGTACTCAGTTTACTTAGTGTTTACTTCAGTTGTGTACTTTGTTCTGTTTGTTTACATTTATACAGGCGATGTCTTACCTTCATAGGGATTTACGCCTTTGGTGCTAGTCCCCAGCCCCTGGCCTATGGAAGGCGGGCTTGGGGTAGTCACGGCACGGGCCTCGAGGACGGGTCATGACAAATTGGTATCAGAGGAGTCGGTTCTACCGAAGAACTCAGGACTCTGATCATTCATTTCTGTGAAGCAATAGTGTTAAGAGTATTGAGTGTGGTTTTCAGTCCATGGAGTCCAGTGTTGGGGCTGCAGCCGATGTATCTATACACCAGGACCTTGACCTCTGATTTCTGACTCAGTGCATGAAAACACTGATTGAGTGTGTGATTCCTTTGAAATGTTTTCTTTGTGATTACTTTGTGTCAGCTCACCAAGTATACTGCTTGACCGTGGTGCACTAGTTTATTTTTTGGATGGCCCCATGAAGGCATCCAACTAGGGTTCCAAATTACCTACGAGATGACATCCCACTGAGCGATGATGACTCGGTGCAGGGACCCATCACAGTAGAGGCAACAGCGGTAGCACTACCCGCTGGGCCCCTAATACCACCAGCTCCAGCAGTAGAGAGTGCACTTATCCGGAGTGCGTTTCATGTGTTTCAGCAACAGAGGCCACCTAGGATCCGCCGAGAGGTGGATCCAAAGGCAGCTGAGGACTGGATGGAGGTTGTCGTCAGAGTTTCCAGATTGGTAGGGACACGAGCCGACCATATGGTGATCCTTGTCACGTGTCTCCTACATGCTGCAGCAGGTAGATGGTGGATTCTGATGCTCCGGGTTCTTGACAAGGCATCTTTACTCTGGATGGACTTCGATAGTCTTTTCCGCTCAGAGTTTTTTCTAGCCACCTTTCGTGCGGTTCAGATTCAGGAGCTACTACATCTGCGGCATGGCAGCATGACAGTAGATTTGTACTCAGCGAAGTTCACTGACCTCTCATGATACTCCATGGATATGTTAAGGGACCCGTTCTTCAGGGCTCGGACCTTCATGCAGGGATTGAGGCATGAGATCAGGGCTTCAACAATTCCCCTCTACATCCCGACGCAGGAAGGGTGCTGGAGCGAGCCCTTCTAGTGGAGAGATTTCTCGCTGAGCAGTCACCAGCAACAAGACCCACCGCATGGCGACATGTAGCAAAGTCTTCGGTATTCAGATGTAGACAGATGCCAAGGGGTCCAAGTGGACCATGATATTAGGTGGGATACCTCAGGATACATGTTTGGTAGTGTAGGGCACACGAAACAGAGAAAGACTTACGAGGTACAGACAGTGCTATGCATGCGGTGGGTAGGGCCACATGGCTCGTGACTGCCTGACCCGCCATGATGTTGAGCAGCAGACAGTAGAGAGACCTCTCAGGCTGAGGCATAGGTTTGTACATGGTGGTCCGCCAGGAGCGGGCCGATGAGGCAAAGGAGCTGGCCGAGCAGCGGGTGGTGGACGACGTTTCGAGGCTCTACCACCACCACAACCAAGAGGTCCACCCTGACCATAGGGAGCTGGCGGACAGAGGTGGGCTCAGCTCTAGACAGACAAGGACTACGACCACAGCGCACTTGAAATGATTAAAGGTACTATCTGTGTCTACTCCACCCTTGTTGAAGTACTTATAGAACCAGGTGTGAGTCATTCTTTTATTGCCGCTGCCCTTGTTTGGAGCACAGAGAATCTGACGGAGTCGTTGGCTCGATACTTATGGATATAGACTCCTACGGTAGAAGACTCTATGATTAAACACCGGTGCCGACAGTTTGAGCTTACTCTAGGAGGTCAGAGCTTCGGCTGTGATCTTCTTGTAGCGGCGTCGAGGCCTTAAGACTTCATCTTGGTTGTGGAATGGTTATCTACAGTCCATGCTCATATCGACTGTATTAGGAAAAAAGTGTGGTGTGTTCACACGGATAGGACTAGGTTCACCTTCACCTGCGAGAAGGGAGCCTTTGCAGCGCAGGATGGACTTATGCAGAGGATATGGCGGATGATTACACATCAGTTGGCTAGTCTCATCCATGGAGCAGTGGATGTGCGGAGTCCGAGTTTTCATGTTGTGGTGGATCAGTTTGCATATGTATTTCCTAACGATGTTCCAGGACTAACACCTCATAGATAGGTAGAATTTTTCATTGACCTATACCACGAGAGAGCATCGATATCTACCCCAACATATCAGATGGCTCCCGCGGAGCTTCGTGAGTTGCCGGTACAGTTGGAGGACTTACAGGGAAAGGGATTTATCTTACCCAGTGTTTCACCCTGGGCTTCTCCGATTTTGTTCCTTAAGATGGAGGATGGGAGCTTGCAACTGTGTGTCGACTATTGTCACATGAATTAAGTGACCGTAAAGAACAGGTACCCACTTCTAAGGATTGATGACCGGTTCGATCAGCTCAAGGTAGAATGATGGCTCTCGAAGATAGACCTCAGGTCAGGCTGTCAGCAGCTCAGAATTTGAGAAGAGGATGTGTAGAGGACGGCCTTTAGGTGTCAGTATGGACACTACGAGTTCTTGGTTATGCCCTTCAGCGTAACCAACACTCCAGCAGTGTTCAAGAGTTTCATGAACAGAATCTCCCAGCCTTACCTCGATTATTTGTACTCTTTATCGATGAAATACTAATTTACTCGTCTACTGAGGAGGATCACGCCTACCACTTGTGGGTTATACTAGATAATCTACGAGAGAACTATATTTATGGTAAACTCTCAAAGTTCCAGTTTTGGATTCGCAAGGTTCACTTCTTGGGAAACGCCATCTCGAAGGTGGGGGTAGCAGTGGATCCAGTGAAGATCAAGGCAGTGCTTGCTTGGGAGCCACCCAGGAGTCTGACGGAGGTGCAGAGTTTCCTGGGTGTAGCTGGGTACTATCGAATATTTGTGCCATACTTCTCCAGGGTTGCAGCACCACATTCATCCTTGAAGAAGAAGGGGAAACCCTTCATGTGGACAGATAGATTTCAGCAGAGCTTTTAGGAGATGAGGCAGAGGATGACCAGTGCACCCATCATGAGGCTACCGGAGGAGGGCGTTGAGTACATTGTGTACTGTGACACATCAGGGACTGGACTCGGCTGTGTCCTGATGCAGGAGAGAGCTGTGATCGCTTATGATTCTCATCATCTAAGACAACACGAGGAAAACTACACTAACCATAAACTGGAGTTATCAGCACTGGTCTTTTCTTTGAAGATGTAGAAAACTATCTGATGGGTGAGTGCTTTACAGTCTACTCGGACCACCAGAGTCTCAGGTATATCTTCTCGCAGAAAGACCTGAACATGAGACAGCGGCGATGGCTTGAGTTCCTCCAGGACTATCACTTTGAGATAGTCTATACTCATGGGAAGGGGAACGTTGTATAAGATTCTCTCAGTAGGAGATCAGACATTCAATTGCTAGGAGGGGCGACAGAGCAGCTGGCTGCATTGCAGATATCCTTCGTAGATAGAGATGGAGCAGCCTTTCTTCAGTCCCTCACAGTCACCCCTCTACTTATTCAGCGAGTCAGAGAGGCGCATCATGGAGACATTGGCTGTGAGACATGATGTGCATAGATATCCTCAGGGCATGCACCTGATGGATTTTCTGAAGTAGGGGAGCATGTCATCCTGTTCAAGGTATGTACCGTGGTACCAGTTGCACTACATGAGGAGGTGTTGAGGGGTTTCCACACTTTCCCTCTAGCGGTATATCCAAGAGTGGGGAAGATGTATCAGGACCTCAGACGACAACACTGGTGGCTGGGTATGATGAAGGTTGTAGTAGAGTTTGTTTCATGATGCCTCACTTGTCAGCAAGTGAAGGCGGATCACAAGGTACCGACAGGCTTGGAATAGCCCTTAGAGGTCCCAGAGTAGAAGTGGGACATGATATCTATGGATTTCGTGAAGGGGCATCCACATACATCCAGAGGACATGACTCAATCTGGGTGATCGTAGATCGACTCACCAAGTCGGACCATTCCTACCGATTAGAGAGTAGGGACCAGTAGAGATCATGGGATGCCTCTACATTCATGAGATTATACCACATCATGGTGTGCCATCTACTATCATCTCTGATCGAGACACTTGTTTCACTACCTGAATTTGGAAGGGGTTGCTGGGAGATTTTGGTACGCAGCTTCGCTTGAGCACCGCCTTCCATCCTCAGATGGACGGTCAGTCTAAAAGGACAATTCAGACTCTTGAGGATATGCTTCATGCATGTGTCCTTGACTTTGGTCGCAGCTGGGAGGATCACCTACCCTTGGTGGAGTATGTATACAACAACAGCTACCACTCCACCATTGGGATGACACCATACGAGGCACTTTACGATCGACATTTCAGGTCACCTTTGTGCTGGACTGACCCAGAGGAGTCAGCACATGTAGGACCAGATATTGTTCAGGTTACGATGTAGAAGGTGCAGATCATCCAAGAGCGGATGAAGACTACACAGAGAAGACAGAATTCCTATGTTGATAAGAGATAGAGACCACTGGAGTTCGATGATGGCGACCACAAATTCCTATGAGTTTCATCTCGACAAGGTCTATAGAGATTTGGCCAGGGAGGAAAGTTATCTCCATGATTAATTGACCCTTTCCAGGTCCCCCTACGAATCGGTGAGGTGGCTTACCGCCTAGCCCTTCCACCTCAGTTGCATCGGGTGCACGACATCTTCCACGTATCTCAGCTGAGAAGATACATGCACGAACAAACCCACATCATCGATCATGAGGGAATGGACTTCAATGATAGGGTGACATTCACGGAGGTCCTCGTGGAGATCAAGGATTGACAAGAGTGGGTCCTACGTGAATACTTGATTCCTCTGGTGCACATTTTATGGCAGCACGGGAACCTCTAAGAGAGAACTTGGGAGTGGGAGTCTCAGATTCGTGCTCAGTACCCCCATTTGTTCCCATTGGGTTTGTTGTAGATTTATAGGGATGTAAAGCCCTGAGGTAGGTGTAATATAAATACCTAGGAATTTCATGGAATTTTTTTCATAATTATATGGAATTTTATAAGTATGCAGTTTCTGACAGCACTTGAAACCAAGGCCCGATGTGCCCGGAATCGATTTTTGAAGTTTTGTTCGGGTACGTTCTGTAAACGTACGAGTGGGTTTTTTCTATATTTTGAACCAGTTCTCGGAATTTAAATCCGAGGACAATGATGAACTCGTAACACCGATATTCACTTAAGGGGACCTTTACTGCAGTTGCATTTTCTCGGGATGAGATGTTAATTTTTGGGGATTAATAAAAAAGTTAAATAAAATTGTTGTGCATAACTTCATTTATCATGGGTGGTTATTTTCTACAATGGGAAGTTAGAGGTGGGGCCCACACCCAACATAACCTACCCTGAGAGGATTTAGTGTGGTGGGGTTCACAAGAACCCGAACCCTTTAACGTCCCCTCAACTACCCATTAATTCCCTACTACTTGTTTTGACAACTCCTCATTAATGGTGGTGCCTCTCCACCTCCCTCTTCCCATCAATTGTGCCAACTCATATAATTAATGTCTACATTAACTATTTGGCACCTATTTTCTATAAATCTGAATTGCATGGAAATTATATTAAATTGGGAGCCTTTTATTTATTTTGAATTGGGAAATTACTTTTGGGGAGGCTCTGGAGAATTTGAGGAGAGGTGATCCTTTTTCGATGAAGAACACCATTCTTTAATGAAGAACATCCCCCACAAAGAACGTGAAGGACTTCTTCCAAGGACGCTTCTTCCTCAGATGCACCGTGATGTCAAGGAATCTACGTCGTCTTCGGATTCTCTTCCCACATCACAATAGTGACTTTTCCTCCCACGTTGATGGGACGACACCGTTCTCCACGATGCCGTCTTTCATGACGACTGATTACCGCGACGTAAATTACGAGATAAAGGGTTTTCTTCAATTTTAATTGAATAAAATTATTCTTAGTTCTTCGTTAATACCATGTTTTATATTCGGACATATGATACCACATAACGCGGAGGGTGTGGTCCAAAAAAACACGGCCCGATGACCCACCATTGATCCTCATTTTTATTTTGATGGAGGCAGTAATGGAAGAGGTGGTGGTTACCAGAGAAAGCGGCAGCCGTCTGCCAGCCGCAAGGAGAGGAACCGCACCCCGCATCCACGAGTCACTCGACTAAAGAAGAACCGACCAACTATAGCCGGTAGGGCTAGTGGAACCACGATGCCCCATGGCGCCGCACTGCAGGGAACCGTGACATGCACTCCGTGGGCCGGTTCGGCGGGCGAATTGGCTGGCTCATCAGCCGGCCGGTTTGGAGTAGGACGTGGCACCAGCAGGTGCCACACGAGAGGATTTAGGCATGCATAGGCCACTCGCGTTGGGAAGACTAGCCGTCTTAGGCTGGCCGAACAAGAGGGTGGCACCGCCAGTTCGGGAAGACGGGGGGTCACCCCCCCTCTTCCCCCCCCCCTGTTCCGCGTCGCTCAGCCAGCGTGCCAAGCAGCGACCAACAGCCTGCCGGGCCGGGCCGGGCTGAGCCAGCCGGGCCGGGTCGCGCCCAGCCGTGGGCCGGGCCGCGCGCAGTCGGGCCGTGCAGTGTGCATTTGGGTCTGGCGGCGCACTTGCGTGGGCCGGGCCACCTGCCACGGGCCGAACTGTGCCCAACCGGGCTGGGCTGCACATTAACTGACCGACCCATCCCCTTAGCTGGTTCGGACCCGCTGAGCTAGGATGGGCCGACCTGCCAGCCTACTGGTATTGACGTACCAGGCCCGTTTCCCTTAAATGTGAATAACTTCGCGACTGGGCGTCCGATCGATGCGCCATCTGCAGCACAGGGACCCTTACGATGAGTCGGTAATTTTGCGATACTCTATGTGTGTTTTGTTCAACTTTGGAAAATGGCCAGGTTTGGAACGAGCGTATTTCCAACTAGGCCCTTCGAACAAAAAATACAATAACTCTCAAACCAGATATTCGATTGACGCGCCATCTATCCAGTTTGGTTTCTTTTGAGGAGTCAAAACATCCGGATTCATCAACTCTGGACTTCATGGTAGTTGATATATCGACCCTTTTGCTCAAGGAGTGGACCCTCCCGGAATCGAGTGTGTTGTGTGCGGGAATCCTAGAGCTGGCTGCGACTGCGTCAACTAATGTACTGGAATCCTCCGTGGGTTCGACAGCGAAGACTACTGTACAAGAATTCTCCTTGGGTTTGACAATGATGACAACCAGACTGGAATCCTCCCTGGGTTTGATGATGATGACTATTGTTCTTGTATTCTGTGTTGGTCCGGCTGTTTGACCTCTATACTTGTATCCTGTGTGGGTCCGACACAGTAGCTGGTCTTGTATCCTATGTGGGCTCAACAGCTTAGATGAATCAGTGACAACATCTAATCATCTCTATATCTATACGAATGATGTATACCTGTGTGAACAGAGTCTTTACTTTCAATCATTATCATCGATGTGATTGACTTTCTTTCCTGTGTGGACTGGGTTGTTATTGGGCTTGAGAGTTGGAGCCAAACTGTGATTGATAACTTAGGTATATATATGGGCATATACCTCTGTAGAGTTGGTTGATACTTCGTGATTGTATCTTTCTTCTGTGGTTTATCCTTAGTGGATTCCAGGAGACATTCGGGGGTCTCGGGGTCCCTATTGAGTATCATATACTCACCCCTGCACAGGCTTTTCCCGCACTACGTTGTGTTGGATATAGAAGACAGACAACAATCATTGAGGTAGAGACTTATAAAGCTGGATAGTACCCATTGGCAGACCACTTGAAAAGACTTACACGGTGCAGACAGACGGACTTGAGGTGCTGAGGGGGGCATCTGTACCAACCCTTCAGGTGGGATTCCTAGAGGACGACTCATTGGTTGCTGTTTTACTTTACTGTAGTTGTTCTAGCTTTTCAGTTGTATAGTACTTTATAGTTGGGTTTGTATACAGGCACATTTACGTTTTAGCACTAACTTTTGTACTCAGTTTGCATAGTTTTTACTTCAGTTGTGTACTATGTTGTGTTTGTTTACTTTTATAAAGGCAATGCCTTCCTGGATTAGGGATTTACGCCTTTGGTGCTAGTTGCCGGCCCTTGGCCTGTGGAAGGTGGGCTTGGGGTAGTCGTGGCACGGGCCCCGAGGACTGGTCATGACATTATTACTAATTAATACTAGTTATTAGTATTTATTAGTATTTATTACTATTTATTATTAATTATGACTAATTATGACTAATTATTACTTTTTATTACTTTTTATTACCATTTATTACTAATTAGTACTATTTATTACTAATTATTTGTATTTATTACTAATTATTAGTATTTATTACTAATTATTAGTATTTATTATTAATTGTGAGTATTTATTACATATTATTAGTATTTATTACAAATTATAGATTTTTATTGCTATTTTTTTAAATTATTGCCTTTTTTAATTATTACTATATTTTCATTATTATTACTAATTAGCGTTAATTACTATTAATTACTGCAAATTATTGATACTAATTACTAATTACCACTAATTATTTATATACATTACTAATTATCATTAAAAATTATTAACTATTACCAATTACTAAGAAATAATATTAATAATTTCAATTTATTAATTCAAATAAATATAGGTAAAAAAAATTTAAAAAAAATTTAATTACAACCAATCAAAAATAATTAATATTAATATAAAAAAATGAAATAAATTATAAATTTAAAAAAATATAAATACCTTTAAACATGATCTATTATAATTGTATACGACTTCACAACATCATCGTATAAAGAAACACAGAAAAATCATCACTCTAAAATTAGAGTTTAGAGAGATAGAAAGTAGGAATTGTGGGGAAAGAAGGAAAAAACTGATTTGGGGTGTATATAAGTAAGATTAGTTGTGATGGAACCCATCGTAAATACCTTCTACTGCATTAATTGCTGTCCACGGTTAAAAGGGTATTTGTGACCGGTCCTGTTGCTAATAGGGACCTGCCGACATAGTATTTGTGATGGGAAAACATCCCATCGCAAATATTCTTTACCACTACCGAGTATTTGCGACGGGGAATTCCCCAGTTGCAAATAGTTTTTAATGCCTGCTGGTATTTGAGATGGGAGGTTCCCCCGTTGCAAATACCCTTCCATGCGGTTTGGCTTGAAAACCAATCCAAACTGAGCGTATATTTTAGTGACGGGACCCCAAGTCTCATCGTAAATAGATTCAACTGCATAAATTACTATTGTCAGTTAAAAGGGTATTTGTGATGGGTCCCGTCTCAAATAGTGACCTGCCGACAAACTATTTGCGACAAGACAATATCCCGTCATAAATAGTATTTACCGCCATCGGGTATTTGTGATTGGACCCATCATGAATACCATCTGGAAGATGCACTATTTGCGATGGGAAATTTCTCCATTACAAAAAGTATTTACCGCCTCCTAGTATTTGCGGCCACAGGTGCCTCCTCGTCACATATACCCTTCCGAACAGTTTGGCGCACAAACTGCGCCAAACCCCGCATATCTTTTTGCAATGAGACCCCAAGTTCCATCATAACTAACTTCAACAACATTGATTATTATCGATAGTTAAAATATTATTTTCGACGGGTCCCGTTGCAAATGGTATTTACCGCCCCTCGGTATTTGTGACATGATTTGTTGCAAATACCCTCTGGAAGACACATTTTTTGCGACGGGGAATTCTCCAATCATAAATAGTATTTACTATTTCCCAGTATTTGTGATAGGAGGTTCCTCTCCATCGCAAATACCCTTCCGCATGGTTTGCCGTGAAAACCGCGCTAAACCATGCATATCTTTTTGTGACGGGACTCCAAGTCTCATGGCAAAGAACTAATTATTTGCAATGAGTTGATTCTCCCATCACAAATAACCTCTTATATGGACTATTTGCATTGATAAAAAATATCATCATAAATAACCCATCACAAAAATCAATATTCCCCTTAGTGTTAAATATTTCCATGGTTTAGAATACGTATATGTTTGTGCAATGTATTGTGATAAACATTAATTGAAATATGAAAGATGTTTTTCATTGTTTATGGAGATTAAACATTTTGATATGATTTTTTGGATTGCGAATGGACGTATATCCTCAGAAGTGGGGAAGTGATCATTGATGAGAATATCACATGGAAGGATAAGAACATGGTGGAATATGATTTTGAGGGAAAATAATGTGTTGAAATCCAGGTTGATCACAGAACTTATAGCTTGAAATGATTGGATACAACTAAAAGACAAAGAGTAAGACTATCAAAAGTACAATAGTGTTTGAGAGAATCTAAATCATGGGTGGGAGAAATTTATGTACATTCTAAAGATACTTGAGTATTTTAATTTCAATTATAAAAACTTGGTAGTACAAACTTTCTAATTTAACTGAGGAAATCAATGAGAAATAAGAGATTGGTGAATTGGTTTGGGTGTGATTTTAATTCTCTACCATTAATGGATATAGGAGAACTAGAAAATATTCAAAAGGTATCTTCACACAATGAATCTACGTGTTAAGAGTTAGATGTGAATATAAAATTGAATTTTTAGATATTCAATGGAACATAGGATATTGATAAAATATTTGAGTGTCCAAAGGTACTTGAAAATTATCAGCTTTACCAAATCTATGAAGAGGCTAATGGAAATAAATTTTACAAATAATGATTGGTTGTGAAGGGGTTTCATTATAAGGAAGGTTTTTATTTCCTAGAAATTTCCTCATAGGTAGTTAAAAATTCTTCCATTAGAGGAGTCCCATATATGGTTTCATCCGAAGATATACATCTAGAATAGATGGATATCAACACCGCCTTCCGTCATGGTGAGTTATAGGGGGACATTTACATGGAACAACCTATAAGTTTATCTAAGGATAGGAATACAATTTTTGTATGTAAACTGAATAAATATTATCTATGCTAATGCAAGAACAATAAAAGTGGAATGAGAAATTTGATTGGTTTATTGAAGAAAAATGTTTCAATAGAAGTAATATAGATCATTCTTATTGGTATTAATGGAATCATGAGAGTTTTATCATTTTCTATTATATGTCAATGAAATAATATTAGTTGGATTGTATTTTTAGATGATTAAAACATTGAAAAATTAATTCATTAAAAGTTTTTAGTTGAAATATCTCTAAAAATAATGAAAGGAAATGCATTAAAGGATATAAGATGATATCATGTTTATTAAATTAGTTCTATCATATGAGGAATACATCTAGAAAATCCCTAATTTTTTTTTCATTGATAATTAAAAACTATTTTCTTCAACTATTTCTAGAAACATCAAATAGTCCAAGGCACACAAAATGAAAATTAAATATAGGAATCATTATATAAGAAATGTACCATATGTTTCAGTTATTTGAATTATAACATATGAAATGATTTTTACTTGATTAGATATTTCATTTTTCTTGGGATTTGTAATAAGATTTATTTCCAACCCTAGAAATAACATTAGAAGGCAGTCAAATAGATCCTTTGAAATATGAATAAATCAAAATATTAAACTCTATGTTTTGAGCAGGATGATATATTACCAATCAATGATTATTTATAATATTTAGAATAATATGATATATATAAGAGCATAATAATATTCGTATTTACATAAAAATGAACAAAAATCAGTTGTGTGTTACAATTGAAGATTATTTTCATGCTAATATAAACTATAGAAGAACATGTAGTGATAACAGAGGTAGGGAAGAATATGGTTTGGTTGATACAATTTATAATGGAATTAAGAATAATTTATAAAGTATGGGTTCATTTCTATGACATAAAATGTTGAAACCATGTAGATAATTTTCTTTTATTTCATACAAGGAAAAATATCAGCAACTTATAGTAAAACATCATAAGAAATATACTAGAGGAGAGAGTTTTAGTTATATAATATTGTATTGGTAGATATAACCATATAGAAGTGAAAAACAAGACATTGGTTTAGAAAATTCTAATGCAACATAATGTTTTTATGGGCCATGTGTGAATAGTAGAAGGAAAAATGGAGGAACACTAAAACTATGCTGGAAGGTTTGTTAGGGAAGTTACTAATGGTCTTCCTTAAAACAATTTTTCAACAAGGAAATATTTGGTATGTGAAGACTTGTTTTAAAAAATGATATGTTCAGAACATCAGAAGTTTGAATATATATTTATGTGAATGTGAAATGTGATCTGTGAAAAATAGATCAGATTATTATGTTGGTAGTGTCCGTTCATCTCTTCATTAACAATTGGGGAATTAGAAGTTTTTATATCCAATTATATCAAGGATGGAAAAAATTATTATTGAACCATATAGAAGGAATTACCTTTAAATAGGAATATAAATTCATTTACCAAGGAAAATGGTGAAGTTCAATAATGTTTTTGAAATCACTAGTTTCATTCTATTTGGAGGCTTCTTTATGAAAATAACACAAGTATTATGACCTGGAAGACTGGATAGATTCTCTTATAGAAGGAAATGGGTGACAACTTTGAATAGAGAATTTAAATCATGTATAATGTTCCTAGATAATATAATGTACATCAGAGTTTTGTAGAATGTTAATCAACAAATAGTGAAATATTAGTGATGATGTTTTTTAGTTTATTTAAAATTTTTGTACTTATGATATATCAAATGAAGTCATAGTAGTACCACCCATGCATGTAGGAAAAAATATGAACCATTTTAATTCTCTTATGTTCATTTACAAATTCAAGTATTTCAATTGCATGTTTTAAAATCTCTTATATTTCTATTTCATTTTCTATTTCTTTTATTGTTTCTATGTGAAGTTAATACTATGTGGTGGGTACGGTTCTTAGACTTCCTACTTTCATTAAAATATGTATATTGGAATGAGAAGAATACTTATAGAGTATTGTTTTTTCATGGAACTTATTTACATGTGAAAATCCAATGGATCAATTGACAGTACATCTAGGGGTCATCCAGTAGTACTTCTGATAGGTATTTAATGCAACAGTCTAATCATCATCTCTCTAAAATTACATAAATAGGTTTTAGAACATCTTTTTCAAGATTAGATCCCTACAAATTCTTATTGAAAACTCGAGAAATGTGTTACAAATTGAAAAATGTGTTATGATGTTTAATAATTTCATACATGAATAGAAGGAAAGGCTTACACGTTGCCTCCCTTTGTTAATTTAAAAAAAAAAGAAAATCAAACATAGATTGCATGTTTTTCAAATAAAAAAAATTATTAAACAATAATAATAAGAGAAAAACATCTATTAAAACTATTTCACAAAAAATTTAATTACATAATCTATATAATTTCTAAAATAAATAAAACAATATAACTCAATATTTTCGATCTTTTTTAATTTAATTACTTGATTCAAAAATTAATAAATTGTGATTTTATTTCCAAATTTATCTATTAATTTCGATGTTAATTCACATTAAAAATGATATTAAAATCATGAATGTGTTTCTTCTCATCACTCCATAAATCTTAAACCATTTACCGTATGAAAAATATAATGAATCCAACCAAATTTTTTTATCAAACTTAATTTAAAATACACAGACTAGAAAAAAACAAGGATTTATTCATTGTTGAAAATTTTAAGGCCTCATCTTTGTGTCATAGTCTCTCCACTATTTAATTTCATGTAAATATTCTATCACTAAGAGTGAAATATGTCTAAAAATAGAGGAATTGTAAAACTAACTATCATATCATTCATTTACCCCTAATTAATATTTTAGTTTTTCCTAATATAAAATTCACAATTACTTGAAAAAAATTAAATGACATTATTATAAGATAGATTCCGCCTTCTTTATCTGGGTTCTATATTACTAACACCAAAATGAATTATTTTTTTATCATTAAGATGATTTTTTTTTTCATGACATGTTTTGGGAAATGCATTTATTCAATATATCATGGATTTTATTACTCACACACCTCGGAAACAATTATCTCAAAATGTCATGTGGGAAAAATGTCAAATATATCTCTAATTTAAAAGGATTTAAACGTTTTTATTTTCTACTATCTCTCTAAAGAGTTCTACTTCCATAAGAAAAATCGCTTAATATAAAGTTATAAAGTATAGTTTCGTTATGTGAATTTTTTTATTCCACTTAAATATTATCAATCTCACACCCATTCATAGTTCTAGAACAAACAAATTAATGTTATTAGTGAAAAATATCACTCAAACACCCCCTAAATTTGACTAGTTAAAAATTAGTGGAATCCCACAAAATGATTATGGTATTTTTTATTAGGAATAACATCAGTTAATAATATATTTTCAACATGGAAATAAAAAAAAATTAAAAAAGTGAAAAGAAAAAAATATTAAAAATTTTATTATATGAAAAAATCCTTAAAAGATTAAAGAAAACACTAAAATAATGCTTAATAGGTTTTAAACCTCACCCAATCTTAATTAAAATCACCTATTAAATATCAAAAAATGTTCACAAAGATTAAAGTAATAAAACAGATGTAAAAAAGAGAGAATAAACCAATTTTTTATTATTCCAAGTAGGTTTCAATTATTATCTCCCATAATTGATCTATGGATAGCTTTAAGCTAGCCTCTAGGTAATATTTATACATGGAATCTAACAAAAAAATAAATTTCAAAGATGATAATTTTTTGTGATAGATTAAGGAAATGTAAAATGAATGTGAAAATGGAATGATTATTAGGATTTCCCTCTATATAGGGGATATATATTGGATCTATACTACTAGAAAACCTTTCTCTTATCCCCATAATAATGGGAGGTATGGAATACATAATTTTAACCAGAGCATTTTTATGGTTCCCTTTTTAGTCTCCTTTCACATCAGATGGAGGTCTCTATTAACAACCTAGTATTTTTCTTCCCCCATTATAGTATAATATAGCTCACAAGGTGGGGATATAAGGATGACATATAGAGACTCATGTTGTTCTTTCATGATTATATCTATATTATATTCCTTTTATACAGGAGGAGGGCCTTGATAGGTAGCTCCACAAGTTCTCCCTCTCCTCATGGATGGACCAATGATTTAGTTTTTACACAATTACTAAGTGGAAGTCATTGAATAATTAAAACAAAAAAGAACCAAAACAACATGGGTTATATTAGAACTCAACCCCATATAAATATCAACTTATAATTTTTTCCTAATTTATACACTATTTTTTAGTAATTTTTTATTATTTGAATGAATTGAAAACCTCATCTAATTTTACAATTCAATTTCTCTTAGAAAAATTATTTTAATATATATTGGTAATTAAAGCTTAATATTAGTCAAATAATCGTAATTTTAAAATCCACATATTCATCCAGTTCATTGTAAAGGGAATATTTTAATTTATTTACATCTGGAAGAAAATTATTTTGATAAATTGGAATTTATATTAAATTTTTTTAAAATTATTTTTTTATTTAATGTTTTTATTAAATGTATAATTTTGTGTAAACCTTATTTTTAGGTGGATATATTACTATTAGTGTTAAATATGTAATTATTTGGTTTGATCAATTCCTCAGATGGATTGTTAATTTAATAATAATTTTATTGAAATTAATTGTTTCTTAATTGTTTATAATTTATTATAATCATTCATATTATACTTTTTAATGATTTTTTTATTAATCATGTAATGACATAAATTTTTAGTCATTTTATTTATCCTTATGTATGATTTGTTCTACCCTTTCTTGGCATTTTAAAATTTGATGTTTCTTATACATAACATTCTTATAACATTTACATAATTGGTTTAATTTTGGTTTTATCATTATTTAATATATTATTTACCCTTCTGTATGTCACATTAAACATGTTATACCATTATGTATCTTATTTGTACCTTTATGTAACATATTATGACATCTTTTACCTTTATGCATATTTCTTTTCTCTATTACATAACATGTTCCTTACCCTTAAATGAGTATTTTAATATTGACTTACCCTTGGTATTACCCTTAAATAGTTGTTTATTACCTTTATTTAAGATTTATAAAATCTTCTGTACACTTACATAATTATCTATTAACCCTTATGTAAATGTATATTTATCTTATTCATGTATTTGTCTACGTTTATATAACCACTACAAATTTTGGATTAAAATTATGTATTTTTTGAAAAGTTTAGGTTACCTTTAAATGGAATTATTATTAAAAAAATTGTTTACCATTATGTATCCTTCATAAATAATGTATTAAAATTACTCAACCATTTATTTACATTTATGTATGATTTATAATTTTTTTACCCTAACTCAATTTTTAAGATTACTTTTGACATTTTAATAGTATTTTTATTAATATTATTCATGAATGATAGTTCCAAAAACCATTATATTATTATTTTCCATAAAAAAACATTATTAATGAGTGGGAAGAAAAAAATTTTAAAAAACCAATGGCAATAACCACACACCAACATAAACAATTTCAGTAAAAGTCATATGCAAACTCTCGGTTACTACAAAAATTAAAATTTTAAAAAAAATATAAAATGACATTGTCATGGTCCACAAACCAGCTTCAAAAAAAAGATCACTTTATAACTACAAAGTACTCACCACATTCAAATTTAAAATGAAATATTCCACACCACCACCTTGGTCCCCCAAAAATGAAATGATTTTACTCAAGTCAGAGACCTTGATGCTCTTGTCCCCCATCATTATCCAAAACACCATTGAGATTTGACCACTAGATAACTGACCATCCTTATCATCGAAATGACAAATTTTTTGTCCGTAAAAACATTACCAGAGAACTAAATGAACCAAACACCACTGAAATAATTCAAAAAACAGGGTGAAGAACCCAAAAAATCAAAACTAGAAAAACCCAAAACAACATTGGATTTAAAAAGAAAAACCTTCTCCTATAACGGCTGATGTCATGAGGATTAAAACCAAACCATAAATTCATGAAAAACTGATGAAAAAAGAAAACATTCAAAGGCTCCACCATAATCCAATATGAAACATCACTAGGAAAAACACTCTTTGAGGCTGAAACAAACGACCAAGATTGAAGGAATATCAAAAATACAAGAAGAACTATGGGAAAAAAACCTCAAGAAAAGAAGAGTTCCAATGTGAGACGCCACAGTCAAGGCCAAGTATGGGAGCCACATCACTGACACACACCCTTGATACCAAATTATACCACCAAAACCATCCTATAACCATTTAAAGCACCTTTATACTAGACTAAAATCAATAAAGTATGTCAGGAAAGGAAACAAGAGTAGAGATATGCATTCAAGTCAATAGGAAATCCATAGATCATTGATACTAATATATTCCAAACCACCATATCACATTCAGGTCAAACCAAAGGGGGTATTGGAATGAATGTTTTAGTTATAAGAGCATGGTGGTGACCTTAAGAGCATAATGATCGACAATGAAAAATAGAGCATCACAAAACCGTAGCGGAAGAAGAACTGGAGGAATAGAGAGTGATGAAAATCCATAATAGATAAAAAAACCCAGCAATGAGAAGACTAGAATGGAGATCCACCTGCCGTGATGACCGATTCAAGGAGAATTACTGAGGAGAGCTAGCGAAAGTGAGTAAGATGGAGGGTGATGAGATGAGAAATCCTTGAGCTAGGGAGATAGCTCTTCCTGGAGAGAAAAGATCCATGAAGGGATGTGAACTCATTCAAATGTCAAAAAACCATGATTTCAAATGATAGTTACCTTTACCTAGAATTTATTAATATCTAGTTAAATTTACATTTTATTATAAATTACCTTTACACAAAAACACCCTTATATGTGCTATATAATTTATTTTATAACATTTCATTATTATGTATATATATATTCTTATATATAAAAGGAATTCCATAGAAGAAGGATCTATATTCTTGAATGATAAAACCCTTCTTCTCCCTGATGGGAGCACAATATTTAAAATACTAGTAATTATAAATGTTTCAATTTTGTTTATAAACATTGTTTTTAAATATATCATTAGGAAAGAACCCATATAGAGAAGATATCTGAGATTAAATTTAACGAAGAAAAGATGTTGGTTTTGTACATAAAAGCTGATGTAATGAAGTGAAAATGATATTTAGTTGATATAATGAAATATTATAATACTTATAGTTGCTAATAATTTTCTGGTTTCCAAAATTATTCCATTATTTTCCATCAGTTCTTGAAGGGTTGATGTTCATTGTTCCTCTCTCTCTTTTTTTTCATCGACATCTTATGGGATATTTTGTTTTATTTTATTTTCTGAAGTTTATGTATTTCATAGTGAAATGTTAAATCTCTATATAAAATTAATGTCTAATTATGCATTCCCAATAAAAGTAAAATCCCATAGGTTTCATATATCTATTATAATATGTAGGGTCTTGCCTATACCCTCAATTGATTGGTTGAAATATTTTTGTTTCTCTTGTAGAAATGCTTGGGGTGTTTATGAAATTGTAAACGAGAAATTAATAGTCAATACTATAGAATATAGTAGGTATCTTCTCAACCTATTAAAAACATTCTCATTATTTATTAATTTAGTTCCTCTCAGCTTATTGAGTTAAAGGGTATTGAAGGTAAGAAACAGTTCTCATTTAGAGAGACTTCTATAAAAATATTATCATTCTTGTTTATTTATTTTCATTCCACAATAATTTTTTTGAACACCACATTAAAATTTATTTAACATTATGATAAAATATATTATTCTCTAATAAATTTCTATTTTGTCTATATTGATTAAAAATTAAATAAACCCTCCTCGTCTCTAGTCTATCATTCCATCAATAAATTTTTTACAATAGTTAGTATCAAGAGAGGTTCTATAAATGATAATATATATTATAATTTATTATAATATTGTATTAATTTTTTGTACATGTTATATTATGATTTTATCATTATTATTTTATTAAAATATTCATAGACTTAACAGTATAAATAATGATCATTTATGATTTCAATGTAATGTGAAATTTCCTCTAGTAATTAAAAATTAAAATTATTGAATCAACTAAAAAAGATTGAATGATCTTATGAATAAAGAACAAAAATATATGGAATGATGATCAATAAATTATAATATTGGATTTAAAAAGAATGATATGTAAATAAAATATGAAAAAACTTAAAAATTTACATCTAGGAATGTAGGAAGAAAATAATCATCAAATTAGTTTGTCTGAAATTAAAGAAGTATTTGAAAAAATAATTGATAAAAGAAAGAAATAAAGAAATCTTATCATGTTGGTTCTAGTTTTACTAAGGATCCATGTTAAATATGTGAGGAATCAGAAAGTGAAAGGATAATATGTAATATTTCATTGATTATTACACCTAATGGGTGCCATAATAATTCATTTAACCTTTATTAAATACTTTTTTATTACGTCAAATTATAATTTTAAAAACACTATGAAATAGATTAATGTTCTGGTGATTAAATAGTTACTGAAAGTATTTTATACATTAAATTAAAAGATAAAATTAAATGTTAACAAAAAAATAAGTTTTGAAGGAGGTTTAACTGTATGATGTATTAAAAGAGTGATATAAAAACTAGAAAATTAAAAATTAGAAGCTTATTCAAGAAAATGTAAAGGTTAAAAATATAGTTACATGCCTGAATGATAAACAAAGAAATTTTTTTAAGTATTTCAAGGAGAATATGAAAATATAAATGATGATAAGGAAATAACAAAATAATTTATTCCTAAAAATAATGAGGACAAAAAAAGAGTTGATAAAATAATTGTTGGAGTAGTTAATGTGGAATGTGAGTATAAGAATATTATTCTAGGGAATGTTGAACTAAAAAATTCAACATCATACTTGAACATAATAATTTGCATATATTTTTGAAACGATTAAGAAGATAATGAAAATATTACAAAGAAATTTATCATTGGAAATAATCTCTTCCAAGTTTTTGGGGATGGGAATGTTGTTTTTGACAGGTTGATTACCATGAATAAACTATATGAGGATATATCTAGTTTTAATTATATAAAGAAGATTCCAATGATGTAAAATACTTATTTGTATAAAATTATTGACTGGAATTATGTTTTTTCCAACATATATTAGTATTTTTTGGATCTTATGATTAAAAAATACTTATTTATTTACTAACATGTTAATTATATGGTATTCTTAATTTTATATCTAGCTATTTATAATAATTATAATGTATTTCATGAATTTTTTTGAAGTAATTTATCATACATGTGTGAGAATACTTTCATTTTATAGATTCTTAAATTTAGTTTTTGTCAAAATAATTTTATCATACATTCAATGTTTATCTTACATCAAAATAAATTTCTTATAATAAAAATTATGTAATTTCACTAAAATCATGAGTCTGTGGTAAATGATTTTGACTTATAGGATTTCATCTTATGGAATCCCTATGTCAAAAAAATCTTACTATGTATGTCATGTTTATTTAGAAGAAGTATTTATTATAAGTATATGTCAAATGGAAATTCAATAATATTTTTTATCTTACGAAGAGTGCTATTGTAAATTAATTTTCATAAGAAAGTCAGGGAATGCTGTAGAAGTCATTTTTCTTATGATAGTAAGATATCATATTATGAAATAAAGTTACCATATGAAAAAAATAAACTAAAAATTATTTATCTGACATAACTTGAGTTAATGATATAAATATTTTTATCTTAGAATTTTCCACTCTAAATAATCTTATGTGAATAATATTATAGATGATTATTTTTTTAATATCATTTTATTGTACAATTATTATGACTAAGCAGTCAATTTTGGTGTTACCTTTTGTTAAGTCAAATTATACATTTTTTTTCATTATAAAATGTTTTTTCCAAACAAGGAATGATGAATTTGGATAAAGTGTCTTTTTTCATGAATGGAATGATCAAATAAATAATATATCTATAATTTCTGACAAGGAATATTATTATATATTCTAAAAATAATAACTCAAAAAATTGAGAACCTATCTATTCATATTTTGAAAAGGATTATCCACTTGACCATTGGGATTATTCACTGTACGTATGTTCAAATTAGAAATTGGAAGGAGTGTCATGTATATGGAAAATAATCAATACAAGATTAATACAACATTCATGAAGAGATTAAGACTCAAAGATTCTCTTTAAAATATTTGTGATTAATCAACTATATTTGGAAATCAAAGAACTTACAAAGCTTCACATTGATATTTTTTTATCTTTTCTAGAATTTTATTTATCTTTTTTTCAGCTGCTTCTCACAACATTACAATGTATCATTTTCTAAATTTCTTTAATTCATTTTAGTTTCTATCTACACTAATTATGATATAGTAATATATGTTTGTGGATTTATCTAATAAATGTAGATCCCATTTAAAATTTCTTTCTCCATTGTAGAAATTAATTTATTATTGAACACAACTATTTATCCCCTAGAAAAATGGTTAGTATAGTGAAAATCATTATTATTATAGTGTAGAGTGTTAGTTTAGTGGACTAGGGGATACCTGTTCCCCAACCCCTATAAAAATATCATGCCCAATTGATTAATTTAAAATTTAATTCATGTTCTAATTAATTATTGTTACGAAGATATTATAAAAATAATTCCTTTAATTAGTTGGGGTTATAATGAAAATAAAATTTCATGAACTCAATTTACCCCTTCTTGAGTTAGAGAAAGTTAATTTAAAAAAAAAACCTAATATAAATGTTTCTTACTTTTGAGTTATCAACTATCAATGGTTTAAGAATTAAGATCATATTATAATAGATTTAATGGTTTTCAATATAAATCAAATTTCTATGGTTCGAGAACAATACATTAATGTAAAGAATTATGGTTGTTGGAAGGAATGAATTATAATCTATTTAAAGAATACTAGTCTGATGTTTTATTTGAATTTAGTAAATACTTCTAGAATTCCCAAGACACAACCTAAAACAAGGGATTGTTATATTTGAACTAGTTATGTTCTAAAATATAAATCCCTGAATACTATCATCTATGGACTATTTCCTAAAGTGTTTAATTGAGACTCTCAATGTCAAAATTCTCATGAAATGTGGAATAATATACTAGTGGATTATAAAGGAAAAGAAAATGTGAGAGAACATTGATATTATACTTCTAAACTAATGTTTGTAACTTTCAGATGGATGAATGGAGAAATTATCACCCCAATGAATAAAAGATCCACTCAGATTCAAAATAATGTTGTTTCTTTAGGAACATCGATTACTAAGGTGAATAAATCACTGAATGTTATAAGGATTATTCCCCTAGATGGATTGGAATATGATATTCCATTTGACATTCATAATAGGTACACATTTTTTAAATAAAAGATTAAATTGGAAATATTATGATTTATTAGAATAAAATGAATGCTATTGTTAGAGGGAAAATATTTATTTTTAAGGAAAATGCATAATTTAACTGTTATACATTAGAAGATGAAAATAATAAAAAAGAGTATACAAACATTATAATAATAAGGTTAATAAGATACGTCATTAAATTTGAGATCAAATTATAAACATTTATAGTTTTCAATGGTGTTCATGTTATCAAACAAGATAAGATATTTTAGAAAACCTTTCAGTAAGTGTAAGAAGCATTAGGGGAATGCTATGGAATTTTAATTTCATAAGTGTAAGAATCAAGGAAACATCAATCCATACTGTTCCCATCTACATGAAAACAAGAAATATAAGATTTGTTTTGAAGAAGGTTGGTTATAAGAATAAATATAACCAAACCTAAAAAAATTGATCTTCTGAAAATTCTAGTAATAATAAATCATTAGATTTAGAAGCTAAGATTTAAAATTAAAAGGTCACTATATGATTTTTGGAAAATTTAGAAAAAGGATTTTTTTAAATCTGATGATCATGAAACAAAGTTTGAAAATGAAAAGACCTATTATGATGAACATACTGAATATTATAATATGCATGAAGTGATATATGAAATCCTAAAATGTAATATTATATTTCTCAAATGTTCATACAATTGTTTTAATGAAATAGATAAATTAAATAAATAAAATTTTTATTTTTAAATAAGGATGAAAAATTCTATTACACCATGTGTTGAATATGATTTTAAAATTTACGGTCAACAAAAATACTTTTAATATCTTAAATATTATGTAGTTGTGTTTAATAAGGGTATTACTAGATAAATAAAATAAATTTTGAAAAGAAACCCAAAAGAGATAAATATGTTATAGGAAGAAAGGGTGAAAAACCAAAGCTTTATAAAAATCATTTTATGCCATGCTCAGAATCTAACAATATGTCTAGTATTACATGTTTTCACTATTGAGTAAATTTTTATTTTGAAAATAATTCGTATCTAAGTAATAAAACAATATATGGTATAAATATAGTTGTTATATCTTCAAAATTACCCAAGTACATTTTCAATTTTTCAAAAATGAAATAGATTTGAGATCCCAAAAAAATGTAGCTAACATTGATGGACCCCATATTATTTGGTTAACAAAGACAAAACTTATTATTTTATTTCTCTTTATAGGTAATAATCCTTATAATAGAATTTGAAAAATGGTTTATGGAAAATGGATACTCAAGTCACACTAGTAGATATTTATCTCAATTTAACTCAATATATAAATTTATTGGTTGTTATGTCAAATTTGCTGACATTTTAATGCAAATATAGTGGATAATGGATATATATGAAATACTCAGTCAATCCTCAAAAATAAATACCTTTATATGGATGTATTAAATAAAAAAATTGATAAATATTTATCCACTTTTTTATAAATGATATTATATTTATTTTTATAATAATTTATTATTAGTTTTTAAAATTAATTTTGTTATGTTTTAGGTGTCATGAAGTGAAAATGTATATAATATTGTTAAAAATTCATTGTATAGATAGAATATAAATTTATTTATTGTTTAAATTAATGAATGGAATAAAATACATAGATATATAAATGGTTACTCCTTGAGAAAATTACCTAAGAGAAATTTTATTCCAAATTATCTCAATCATATGTTGGATAAAAAGATATTATATGATGCTTGTAAAATGGTAAAAAAACAAATAACATCTTTTAAACTAAAGAAATTGGTTGTGACTTCTAGATACTTATACTTTATCTATATATTTCATTTCATACTAGCTAAAATAGAAATCTTAGTGGGAAAATATTCTATTAATTTGTTAGTTGAAGTTTTTTCAAGATTTAGATGGTTTTATTTATAGATAGTTAAATGTAAAAAATCATACATTTTTATTGATTTTTGAAACATGTGAAAAATGAAAAGGATTATTAAAATATGACTTTAAAAAGTGACCATAGAGGGGAATTTGAGAATCTAGAATTTATTTTATTTCTCTCGAAGCATGGTATTATCCATTATTTTTCCACCCTTGGGACACCTCAATATAAATATGTTTTTGAAAGTGGGAATAAGACCTTGAAATATATTTCTAGAAAAATATAATGTGAATATATATTTCCTAATAACTTTTGTGATGAATTTATTATCTCAATATGTTATGTAATTAACAAAGTTCAAAAAAGTATTTTCATAAATAATAAACCATAAAGGATATGTAATAGTCAGAAAAAATGTATGACACATTAATGTGTCTGGATATATGTTTTATATATTAACAAACAAAGAAAATAATTGTACATTTGATCTAAATGATTATGATATAATATTTCTAGGTTATTCTAACACTTCCAAATCTTATTGAATTTTAAAAATATAATTTTAAGATATTTGAAGAATCTAGTATTGTTAAATTTGATCAAATTGATCCACTTGATTATAATAATTTTTAGGATTATGAGGTGAGTAATTATATAGATAACATGGAACTTCATCCTCATTTTGATGAAAAAGGATTATGATATGTAACACAATCAAGAACATTTCAGACAGTAATGGGTTGATACTGATAAACCAAAACATTTACAGGCAAGAAAACCTAGAAACCTTAAATATAATCCCATATATAATATTTTATGGGATATAGATATAGGTTTTTTTAGGGTAGTAAGACATGGAAGCCATGTATAATTTTAGTACTTTTTATCTCAACTATAACCTAAAATTTTAAATGAATCATTACCTAATGGGAGTTGGGTTTTAGTAATGGAACAAGAGTTAAATATAAGGACCCAGACCTAAAAAGGTACATAATATTGTTTTTTAGTCAAGAACATACATTATTTTATATTGAAGTTATTCTCAGGTTTATATATTTTTTAGAATTAGTTCATAAACCATACATAGAATACCACATTCATATAAAGAAGATACTCCTAAAACATTATATGTTTCTTCCAAAATAAATCCTTTTCAAATAAGACAAGATTTATTTGAAAAATATTAATAACATTAAAAATGACTTCCTTTTTTGAATTACCAAAATTTAGACCCTATGAAACAAATTTCAAAATAAGGGATGAGCACAAAGATCTCAGTAAAGAATATAATAAATGAAAATCACTTGTTCAATGATAACGTGAAAACCCAATAAAAACCAATTTCTTGAAAACTAATTAGAATTAATAGACAAAAATGAAAATTACATATATAATATTAACCCTATAAAACATAAATTCTCCTAGAAAATGAAATAACCTTTTGATTGATTTCTATCTCTCGAGTACACAATGCTTTGGAAAACAATGATGGTTCCCACCCGTCATATCTTGAGTAATAATGGGGATCAACCCATTATATCTTGAGAAATAATGCGAATAATCCCTTATTATATTGATATATAATTGGATAATCCAATAATAAACAATTATAGGGATCATATAATTAATACAACCCTTGATAACTCACTTATATGAATTAGAAAATTAATTTCATATATCAAAATACATTTTTTTATAAAGACCCACTTTTTAAAAATAAAAACCATGCAAACAATAATAAAATAATAATCTTCACGAATAAATATGAAATATTAAAAAGGAAAAATTACAGTAATAAAGTTTCATTAAATTGCGATAAACAACTCATGTTGTATAAAAACAACCTTTTTTAATTTTTTAAAAGAGACATTTAATATGATTTAAAAAGGAAAGTCCCTTAACTCCAATTTTACTTCCTTAAAAAATGTTCAAAACTTATGTATAATGGTTTTTAGAGTGTTATTAATTTATTATATAACTATAATAATGTTTACAATACCTTATATGACCTTCTTAAATTATTTCCCACCAATTTATTAATAATAATTTTTTATATCTATTGTTTTTGATGTGTTCTTTTCATGGTTTCCTATTTCATCTTATTTTGGGATTTCTCATAAAAAATAAATAATACATTGTAATTGAGACAAAATATATATAGGTCATTTTAAAAAAGTGTATTGGAATTTATACATTCCATGATTTTTGTAAAGGAGAATAAAATATCATCATCCTTGAAGGTGGTGAATTGACACAGTGTGGATGGTGATTTCATTATTTAACAATTAAAGGAGAAAATGATAGATTTTATAATGAATATAATATAACAAATAAAATTACATTATATACATTTTATGTTGGAGTTATTAAGATATACTAGATAGAAGGTGAGGATAAGGTAGAAGTGAGACAAAATTTAAAATAGAAAAAATGAATTTACCTCTTGAAAAAATCACTTTGAGAACCTCCTTATGCACTTGGAAGTGAAATATTTTTGAGACCATAAGCACTAGAATGTCTAAATTGATGCGTATAAGGTAATTTTGAAGGGTATATTTTTTCATGAAGTCTCATGGTGCTGAATTTTTTTAAAATGATGAGTCTCTTTTTACAATTGAGGTGTGAGATTATTTAGAAATTACAGAAAATATTAAAATATAATTAGTATGAGATAGGTTTATAGATGTTAAAAATCCCTAAAAATCTTATGATATCACATATTATAAGACATATTATAAATGTTTTACTTTATTTAAATGTTTTTTGAGAATTTTTAATTATTTTATTAAAATATTTTATTCATGAAAAACAATACTTGTCAAAATAAACCGTATTCATAACTATGACATTAAATCACGAAATTAGTTTACAATTCAAATAAATTATTTTATTCCATCCTATAAATATGGAATTAATCTAGATAAATCATTAATTAATTGAAAAATATAAAATTAAATTAATTTTATTATTTTTAATTTCATTAATTTGATTTATTCAATAAGTAATTATTTACTACCCCATCGTTGTACAGTCCATTGAGGTAATTATTTATTTTAAAAATTATAAAAATAAAATTAAATGAAAAAATATTTTTATTATATTATAAAATTCTATTTATATTCTAAAAACACTTCTGCAAAACCATATATTAAAATATAATAAAATTAAAATATGTATTTTGAAAAACATGAATTCCTTTTAAAAAAAATTATAAAAGGATTAAAGTGATTAATGTGGGTCAAAAAGTCCCAAATTTCAATAAATTAATATTATGGTAAAAAATGAATTATAGAAAAGATTTATTTATATTTTTAGTCATTTAAAGTTACTTATAATTTTAATTAAAAAATTTTATTTTATTTTCTTCTGCTTTCAAAAGCACCGTATTAGCATTGCATCAACATTTAAGATAATTGTTTCATTTATAAAAATAAAAAAATAAATTAATATCAAGGAAATAAAAGATTTAGTTTCAAAATAATTTACTAAATTGTTTCATTATGTATATTTACTCATATACATGTCAGGACAACTTCTTTAATTAGTTAATTTTTTTATTGCATTATGTAAGTATTGCACATGCATTTGGGTAAGACTTATGTTATATACCCATAAAATTTGAAATTATCCTAAAAAAACATCAATTATATATAATAATTAATAAAAAAATTCAAGAAAATTACTTTTAACACTCAATTATTAACATTAACGAACCAAATTTGGCATTTCCAATGTTGTATAGGTACTTAATCAATACAGACAATAATTTTTATACTTATTATGAAATAATTTATAATTTATATGTTCTGAATTATTTCTTTACAATATTTCTCTTATAATATCAAATTTCAGTTTTTCAATAAATTTAATTAATTTAATATCAAAATTATTTCGTCAGGGCATCATAGAAAATACTGTATTTTATAAAAAGTCAGTAATTTTTACTATTCACAAAAAAATTCAAAAAATTTCCAAAAATTCAAACTATGATAATTTCAAAATGATGTATTCAAAAATTAAATTATTTTTTGAAATTAATATTCTATAATTTTAAAATTAATATTTTCAATAAACAACAATATAATAAAATATTTATTTTAATAATTACTTGACATAGTGAATATAAATATTTACTTCAAGAATACTAATTATAGTCCCATATACTTCCATTCCACAAATTCATCCTGAAATTATGGACTTCAACACTGCTTTCCATACAATGCCTCAAAAGGTTCTATATATATACTGAAATAAAAATAGTTATTATGAGAAAACTAAACTAAATAAAGTTATGGATCCCAACATCCCTATTAATCTATTGAATAATCATGAAAAATAACTTCCAATGTTTGAATTATTAAGCTTGTATGTACATCATATTATGTATTAAAGGTTGTTATGTAATTTAATGCAGTTACCAATGAATTATACGGGCCATTCCAAAATATTGAATGAACCTGTTATAATGGTGAGATACAATAGAGAGAGGAACTCTACGTTACATGAAAATATCTTTGAGGTACAACTGAGAGAGTTTATATAAAGGAAAAATATATCCAATAGGAAGGAAATGTATAGACATTGTCATTTGATCAACAATAACCCAAATTTCATTGTTTCCTTGAGATGTATTTGGTATCCCCCCAAGAAATTCGACAATATATTTTCCCATTTACACTCAAGAACTAGAAAAGGATAAAGAATCCCCTTTTGTAGTTTTTGATCAACTTTATCCTATTGAAAAGTCAAAAATTTCATGGTAATATCCGTAATATTACTTTTCCTTCCTTCCCTCCAATAATTCTCTTGAATGTCTTAATACATCACAATGTTTCCAGGATAAACTAAAAATGGAGATATATGAGAGTCACATAATAATTGTTTCTTTAGTTGGGAATCATAAGGCACATATGATCTCTTTTTATATCTCAATACAAAATCTGTATCAACCTTAAATTCGATACAATTACCTTTCTTAAAAAAGTAAAATTTTTCTTGTAACTCACTGTCTACCTTCTAAGCATGCTTAATTCTATGTGACAAAGTTGACTTCACTAGCACTGAAAGAAAAATAGGTGAATTTCCTACACCCACAATTTCATCAAAAAAATTCATCAAATCATTAATTAAAGGTTCATATTCAATACGTAACATGGTTAATGATTCATGATGTCTTTGACTCAAGGAATACACTACCTTGTTTACATTTCTTGGATGGTAATTGATCATATAGTTATAATATTTCGTTAATTCTAGCCATCTTCTCTACCTAATGTTCAGTTCCTTATAAGTAAATATATACTTAAAAATATTATGGTTAGTATATATTTTACACTTGGATTCTTATTAGTGATGCCTTCAAATTTTTAAATAAAAAACAAAAGAATCTAATTCCCAATCATGTGTATGATGATTTAACTCATGATGTTTTTGCGGTCTTGAAGCATAGAAAATTACTTGATCATTATGAATTAGAATTCAACCACGTCCCTTCATAGAAACATCAATATAGATGAAAAATTCCCCATTTATCAATGGAAAATCTAAAATAGGACCATTAACCAATCTCTTTATCAGTTTCTTAAAACAGACATGACATTATTCAATATAATTAAATTTAACTCCTTTACGTGTTAACTTTGTTAGCAGTCTATATAACTATAAAATGAGTTTAAAAATCTTCTGGTAATATCATTATAACAAAAACCAGTGAATCTCAATTAAATTTATATATATTGGACATTAATCAACCACTGTTTTTGGGGATCAACTATTAGGACCTATTTGTTAAGAATATTCCCATGGAAAGAAATATTTGGTAACAAAAAATCTCATTTTATAAATTTTCAGTATCAATTATTTTTTGAGAGTTTTCAGGAAAATCCTTACATGTTTTTAATGATCCACATATATTTTTTAAAACTCTAGAATATCATTAATAAAAGTAATTAAAAACATATCCAAATACTCATGGAACATTGTTTTCATAAGATCCATAAATATAGTAAGGGAATTTTTCAGGCCAAATGAAATAACAAAAATCTCATAATTCCCATATCTAGTACATAATTCTCTCTTTAGAATGTCATCTTCTTTTAGATTTAGATAATGGTAACTGGATCTCATTTCAATCATTGAAAAGTACGGAGCTCCCTAGATTTAATCAAACAAATCATTGATATGTGGTAAAAAAAACATGTTCTTAATTATGATGTTATTAAAGGCTCTATAATCAATTCCATGTCTAAATTAACCATATTTATGTTTAACAAAAAAGACAAGAGCACCCCATTGTGAAGTTTGAGGTTAGACAAAACCTTTATCTAATAACTCCCACAATTGTTTCTTAGACTCTAAAAATTATATTTGATCCATTATATAATGGGATTTTGAAATTGGATTAGCATCTTGAAAATTTTCAATAGTAAAATCAACATTTTGATTAGGAATAACACTAGGAAAATCATCAAAAAATACATCAAGATACTCATTTTCTACTAACACATCATTAAACTAAACAATTCCATTTTTTTTAAATATATGCACGATGAAATTCATCTATATCTTTTAATAGTTTCTCAGTTTCATGATATATTATCAATGATATGGGATTATTACTGTGTAAAATTGGAAACTCTTTATTAAAACATCATCATTAGTGCTATAATCCATCATAGCTTGGAAAAAAGAAATTTAATCCATATATAGAATAACATCATACTATACTAGAAAAAAATACAATAAATGTTTTAGGGAAATTCATTCCACAATCAAAAAATGGAAGATTCTAATAATTTTTCATAACTTCATATTTCCTCAAGGTGTTTTCACCATAATATTAGGATTCATTTATTGAGGTTTAATTTCATATTTATCAATAGTTAGTGATGGTATAAAGCCTAAATCAAATAATACAGTGGTATATTCTATAAAAATAAAATATGTATCAGATACCACTTTGTTTTATAGATCAATATCTACTAAATTAGTTGAAAAGGATTTTTTTACATTCCCTTATCTTTCTAATCTGGCTATTTTCCCACCTGACTTGGTAGCTTTGGAAAAAAATAATCCAAATTACCCACATATTTGTTGTTAAATCATCTTACTATCATCTTATTCATATTATTCTCATATTTTTCCTTACACTCACGATCCATGTGTGAAAACTCTACATATACGTAGTACTTCCCATAATTTAAAATACATTTTCTAGGATTCATCATACAACACTTCTCATAAGAAGGTAATTTTATTTTCATACCTTTTAATTTATTTAATGAATTCTTCCCCAAAGTGTCACAACATGGCCCCTTATTATTATTGTCATATTGAGGCATATATGTGTTGGAAAAATATATTTTTAACTTTTTAGTCTAATTAAAAAATTATGATAGCTTTTAAATTCACATGTGGATAATGATCATCATAAAGCTGGTTTCAATCCTGAGTAAAACTGATTAATTTTTGTATCAGTGCCCCAAAAAAATTTAAAAACAAAATGAGAACATCTTTTGGATTTATCTTCATATAAATCAACATAATCTTCATATTTTTTTATTAATTCCAGAAACAATTTTTCATTTAGAGTCAAATAACCTTAATGAGATATTTCTCAAAGAAATGATTCATGAATGTTTCCTATTCCATGGAATCAGGACCTTATTTCTCTATAATATTCTTTTCCAAAGCCCAAATTCCATCAAATTCACCTTCATAATGATAAAAAGAAAGGATTACCCTTTGATGTTTTAAAAATAACATGAAATCAAATATTTTCTATAAATCATTGATCCATCCTTATGTTACCATTGTGTTATATGTTCAACTGAATGATGAGAGATGTTGTCTTAAGAAATTCTTTATAAAAGACATGTTCCTTCATGTAAAATCAGATAACTATATAACATGTATACCACCACCATTTTTCAATTGATTCAAAAAATAAAACACTATAAAAACTACTCATTTTTAATTCACACCAATCTAAGAATTAGATTCAGAATTATATCATTCTGGTTAGTACCTTTCTACATCATCTTACATATTTATTCTTAAGAAAAACATTATGAATAAAAATATCATAGATTAAGCAAACATGAAAATAATTAAATTATATATCATTTCAAATTCTACAAAATGTTAAAATCATTTATTGTATTCTATTAACCAAATCATAACCCCAAAAGTTATCTAAAGCATCAGTTGATACAAACTATAAGGACCCATCCTTAAAACATATCATATTCTTGAGTTTTAGTCAATAACATATTATATTTTACATTGAAGAAAATTTTCATTTTAGTTTTTAAAGAATTAGGTCATAAATCATACATAACATACAATATTCATACAAAGATGATACTACTAAGACAATTTTCATGTTTATCCAATATGAAACATTTTAAAATAAAAGATTATTCTATTGAAAAATATTCATAACATTAAACATGAATTCATTCTTTCTATTACCCATCCCAATAACCAATACAAACTATTTTAAAACATAGGATGAGCTTAAAATGAATAGTAAGGAATCTATTGAAATAAAATCGTTTGTCCAATGAAAACATGAATAACCATTAAAAAAACATTTCTTCACAACTCATTAGCCTGAATAAGAATATAATATTATTGGATTGTGAAATATAACGTTTTAAATATTAAATTCACCCATATAAATTGAGTAAAAATTTAGTTGAATTTTATCTCCAGAGTACCCAATACATTAAAGAGAAATAATTGGGCTCACATGTTATATCTTGCACTATAATGGGGATCAACCCATTATATCTTTAGATATAATGGGAATAAAACAATAATATATTGAGATATAATGGAATAAAACCATAATAAACAATATATAAATAATAATTCATGAATAAAACCCTTGATAACTCTTTTAAACACATGAGAAAAACACTTTTAGATATCAAAATACTAATTTTTTCATAAAAAAAATTACTTTTAAAAAATAAAAATTTTGCACATAATAATGAAATAATATTCATAAAAAATAAATATGAAAATTTATAAAGGAAAAATTATAGTAATAAATCATCATTAAATCATGGGAAACCACTCTTTATGTATAAAGAATATTCTTTTTGAATTTCATAAAGTAGTTATTTATAATGATTTTAAATGGATGGTTCCTTACTACTGATTTTACATCCTTAAAATGTGTTAAAATATCCTATATGATGCGTTGAATAGTGTTATTAATTTCTTATACAACTATAATTATGTTTATATTACCTTATATGATCGTATTATAACATTCTCCATCCATTTAGTAATTATATTAGTTTATTTCTAATGTTTTGGGTGCACTATTTTCATGGTTTCGAGGGTCAGTTTAGTTTGATATTTCGTTTCAAAAAAATAACACTCTAGAAGTGAGAACATATATATATATATATATCATTTTAAAAACTTATAATTTAATTTAAACCTTCCATAATTACATTAAACGGAAATAAAAACTCATTTACCATGAAGGGGGTGAATCGACACACAATGGATGATTATTTTGTTATTTAAGAATAAAATGAGAAAAAGAAATATTTATTGATGAATATACTATAAACAAAAAATAATATTATATATATATATTATTTTATTTATTATTAAATATTGTATTGGAGGTGAGAATTAGGTAGAAGTGAGAAATAAATTTAAAGAGAAAAAAGGAATTTACCTCTTGAAAAATTATCCTCGAGAACCTCCTTATACTGTTGGAAGTGGTTTTTTTGTGAGAAATAAAGACATGAAATGTGTAAAGGGATGAGGAGAAGTAAAATTGGTTGAAGGTTGTCAAGAAATATGTCTTATGGTGATGAATTTTTTTGAAGTGATGAGTCTCATTTTGTAATTATTGTGGGGGGGGGGGGGTTATTTAAAAATTACTTAAAATACTAAAATATAATTTGTATAATATAAGGTTAAAGACATTAAAAATGACTCAAATTCATAGTAGATAAAAATTTTAAAGGACTAATATTATGTATTTCCTTATTCAAAGTTTTTGGGAATTTTTTAAATATTTTAATAAAATATTTTAATCATAAAAAATAATTTTTTTCAAAAATAATTTTTTCCATAACCATGACTTTAAAACATGAAAAAAGTATAAAATTTGAATCCAATTTATTATTATATCCTATACATATCAAATTAATTTATAAATTTTTTATTTAACTTAAAAATATTAAATTATATTTCTTTATTATTATTTTTATTATTACTTTAATTTATTCACTAATTAAATATTTATTGCATCATCATTGTACAATCCATACAGTAATTATTTTTTCCCTAAAATTTTAAAATAAAATTTATTGAAAAGTATAGTTCTAATAGATTTCAAAATAATAATTATTTAATATAAACACTTATAGAAACCCATATATTGAAATATTATAAAAATTAAAAACTATAGTGTTAACAACTTAATATTCTTTTTAAAAAATATTATAATTGTTCGAAAGTGATTCATGTGGGTCCAAAATGACTCCAATTAAAATATATTTCATAAAATGGTGATTATATAAATAGATTTAATCACATTTTGGGTAATTTAATGGTAGTTATAATATTAAGTAAAAAAATTATTTAATATTCTTTTACTTGAATGAGAACTATATCAAAATTTCTCCAGCATTAATGATAATTATTTATTTTGTAAAAATTAAAATTAAATTAATATCACAAAAATAAATAATTATGGTTCAATATAACATTCCATATTCATTCATTATGTAACCTTACTTATATACTTGTCAAGAAAAAATCATTAATTTTTTAATTTTTTCTTTTCGTGCACTGCACAAGCATTGCGCGGGGATTTGAATATGACTTATGTTATATAACTCTATAATTGAAACTATCATAAAAAAATTAAATTATACATAATAATTAATAAACCTATCATAAATTTTTTAGAACCCAATTATTAACTCTAACAAACAAAATTTGACATTACCAACGTAGCATAGGAACTATGTCAGCACTAACACTAATTTTTACACTTATTATGAAATAATTTATAATTTACATGGCTTGAAATTTTTATATAAAATATTTACTTTATAAAATCATAATTTATTTATTACATAAATTTAATAAATTTTATATCAAAATTATATCTTCCTGATATAAAAAAAATACATTATTTTATAAAATTAAAGTATTTTTTATTATTAACAAAAAATTATTCTTTTTTAGGATTTTTTTAAAAATTCACACGAAACATTATTTGGAATTATGAATTAAAAAATTATTTTTTAAAATTAATATTCTCTAATTTGAAAATTAATTTTTAAAATAAATAAAGATATAATTTCTTTTATTTTAATAATTACATTACATAATGAATATAACTATTTAATTAAAGATAGAGATATTTATATTTGTACCTGGTCTATTACTATAACCAATTTTAAGAGGGTAAATTCATTGAAATTAATCAATAGATCCTTTAAATATCATATTACTTGAACGAAATAGGTATCTATAAATAAAGAGGAAGATCAAGGTACAATCACTAGACATAAGATTAGGTTAGTTCCAATAGGTAATAATGAAGAATAATAAATATATTATAAAGATTAATTTTCCCTTGTAGCTCAGTTAGAAGTCACTATAACCATGTTATCATATAAATCTCAATTAAATTTTAAATTATATCTGAAGAATGTCAAATAATTATTTTAAAATTATTTTTTAACGACCGAAGTTTATGTTGAATAACCTCCTAGTTTTGAAGACCCCCATTTTCAAAATTCTATTTATAAACACACCAAATAACTTTATGTCATTAAAGAATCACGTAACGATTTTAATGGAATATTATGATCTTTTCCACATTGAAATGATCTTAATTTGGGATAGGTAGATGTCACACTTTTCAATAAAACATTATCAAAATGTACTTTACTAGTGTAAATATTTTTTTGATGATGTTATTTCTGGGTCAAAAAACAAAAAATTAAGCAATGACTCTTAAAAACTAATGGAAAAAGTAATTTTATATGATCATGAAATGTGAGTTATACTATATTATCAGTTTCAATATTTATGAAAATGATTTTGGAATTTTTTTATCAAAATAAATTAAATAATAGATTTAATTAAAAAGATTTGATTTGATAAGGGTAATATTTCTTCAACTCTTATGAGTTACAACATTAAACATGACTTTAATGAGGCAATAAATACAGTTTATAATGATTATATGGATGAATAATTTTTTCTTACTTTTTCTTTATAGAACTAGTTTAGAAATTATTTTCTTAGTATGTCCTTGTTCCATATTTCAATGAAATCCAATTGAATATTATTCAACTACCACCAAAATAATTTTAAGGTGTTTAAAAGAATAGACTCTATTTATTTACTTATTCCAAAAAATATATTATTTTAAATTAACATCATACATATATTATAACTTTAGTTAGTGTATAATTTATATGAAATGTACCTCAAGAACCTATCATTTTCTAGTTAAATATATATATTTTGGACATTTAAGAAAAAATACTTTTTATCATTTTCAACTACCAAAACTATTTACATTTAATCTTAATGTTTTTTTTGCACATGTCATATCGATTAAAAATACCCTGATGGATTTAAGATTTAATTTTAATTGGGTTCCAAAAAAATGTGATAATAGAAGTGATATTAAAATTTCATATAATCTGATAAACAACTCCAAACAAAGAACATAGATCTAATAGATCATTTTTTATGATATCTTTCATAAAAGGGTATATATATTTTGAATTATTTTTATATAAAATGAACTAGAATACATTTTCATAAAACATATTCCTACTATCTGGTTTGTCTTTATAATATCCGAATTATGTTTGTTTAATTTAATTTTAAATTATTTATTTAAAAATTTATTATGTGAGAGAATATATTTATTAAAATCATATTTTATTTATTTTAACCTACAATCCTAGATTCTATTTTAGCATTAATCTTATCATAGTGGGACATAAGCTGATAGTTCTCATGAAAAAGTTTTATGTCTTTCAATGAAACCCTTTGGTTATCCTAAAATAACGAAAGTAAACTAGTCCTACACTTGAATCTTTTAAAAATAAATGATCTTCCAGATCCTAGAATTCCAATACATATTTATAAAATGGTTTAGAACATCTTATATCATGGGGAAATCCAAGATATCTGATAATTCTACTACTATATGATCTATGTTCTTAATATTTCTAATGATTTTTTAAAAGGAAAACCCATTTATTTTAGTTATCTCATCAGGACTTATAATCTACTAAATAATGTATTTAACTACTAAGTATGAGAATAGTTTTTATATGAGTAAATAATAGAGTAATTATTTTAGATGTAATTTTGTTAATTAAATGAGACCTTTGTATTTCATTTTTTGGTAAATTGTGGATCATATTACTACAGCTGCATATCAGAAGGATTTGTCAATATCATCCATAGTAATTGATAATTTTTATTGGTTTACTCATGAAGGAAATTTTTATTTATAATAATCTATATATTTTATTAATTAATTTTTCCCTCTATAAATAATTAAGTCTTTCTTTGGAAAATCAGATGTAGAGAAAAAACAATTAAAAAACTTGGAACCAGAAAAAAGGTTCATAGAATGTTTATCCCAGAAAAAATTAGGCAATGTAATTGTGAGTTTGAGAAAAATATTATTTCAAGATTTTACATTGTTATATCATAATTTATGGGGAATTATACCATAAAAGCATGTTATCGAATGTAGTACATATTCCACTTTTTGAAAAGAATTATTAATTAATATCCATTTGGTTAAATTCATGAATTAATTTTTATTGAAGTTGGTTTCCACATTTATAAGACTACAACTACAAATTTCTATGTGTTAAAAAATTAGTGTTCTGGTGTGTTGAAACAATATTGGTTTTTTTAGTGTTATTTTGTGGGATGTTATTTCCATTGGATAAATAATATAATATGGAATCATACCCTAATAATGTAAATGATTTGACATCACCTGAAAAAGTTTTTTTGTAGAGATACTAGAAAACGTTTTAATAAGTGTATATACATCTTTATACGATCCTATTGAAATAATGTGAGTTTAAAACCCATTAAACACAGAAAAAATTGATGAAATATCCCATAGATTCTGAGTTTTTATATCGGATGAGTTTCAAACTCTGGAGGAAATTGTTCCATATATACATTTAGAATCACATCAAGAAACTACATACAAACATGATATTTATTTTCTTAAAAAATATATCTTATCAGTTCATGTATCTTAATAAATTATTATTGTATCTCTTACTGATATTGTATATAGTGGTATAAGACAAACTATTTTCACATCATTTAGAGTTATTAAACCCTTTGAAATGTATCCTTATATTGAGACAAGATGAAGAATCAAAAGAGAATATTTTCAATTTATCATTATTTTATTTGGGTTCAAATATTAAATAATTAGAATATGAACATGAAGCCACCCAACATAAAGGCTAGTTATAATAAAGGCTATAATATACTGAATCACCTCATACTGAAAAAGTTCCTTAGGATAATGAAAATAAATAAATCAATATAAATAATTTTATAGATTATGGTCAAAGAGTATAAGTACGCCAAGATATATATTTTTCAATTTGTAAAAATCTTTCTAGCTCAGAGATACCTACAACAGAGATGAACACAACTAATGAGTGATATTTTTTATGTTATATTGAGATGATTTATACTGTTAATATAGTTCAAAATTATAATGTAAAGACCAATGTTGATGTTAAGTCTCTTAGCATATGTTTTCAATGGAGGATCTTGATTCTCTTAGGAAGGTAGTGTTGAGTACATTCAAATATATCTAGAAGATCATAACTTCTTATCCTTATATTTCCTCTAAATAAGTCTTTCATATACTGAAATTTTTGAATATGAATGCTATAGTGAAATCTTAAATGGAATTGATTAGAGAATCCTCATTCTGTGTATCATGTTATTAGGCTGCCATAGAATTTATACTGGAAGATGTATCTCATGAAATAGATACAATGGCTGCTGAAATTGCCTTTATATAATTTGAACTTTTCTCAAAATACATGCTATAAGTCCTTTATCATATCATGATTTATGATGTAAGAAGTATTCCAATAATTTTGGGAAGAAAAATAATCAGTATAAATGAGTATCAAAATGACATTAATTATCTACTCAATTAATATGTCCCATTAATAACTATGGATTCAGTGAAATCCTAGAAGGATGTTATTATTATTATCTTGATTTTAGAAAAAATGGCAGGATCATTAGAAAATAAATTTTCTATGTTTAATTAAAAGATAATCCATCTTCATGAACTCATTATGAGCAACATTATATAATACTCTTCTTATGAAGCAGAATATTTTAATATAAATCTAATGGAGCGACGTGTTACATATACAGGGAAAGAAGTTATATTTGCACCAAATATTTATACTCCTTAAGGTGATTATGTAAGTTTTTATAGTGACCAACTTGATGTTTTAGAGGATTTGGTCCCCATATGTGAAAAAAGGGAAATTTTCAAAATCTATTTTGAAACTTTTCTATAAAAATGGAATTGATTCACCACCCTTATTGAATACTTTAATAATTATATCATAAAATAGATTGATATGTGTAAAGTTGATTATATCATATATGGGGTAAACATACTATGGGACAATCCATTAATTATCTCCATGATACCGCATCCCAAATGTTTATGGTGATCATTAATCCAACTAAGATGTATTCAACAAAATTTTTCATGTTTTCTATAGATGTTCCATTTTATTATCCTTCCACTTAAAACATGGTACATTTCAAACCTACATATCACATTGACATGGCTAAATTTTATTATATATTTTTTACTATCCAATATATTTTAGTGTGGTCCACCTTTGGAGAAACAACCATTCTTAGATGATATTTATGCACTTTACAAGCAGTTATTGGAGAAATTGAGCATTCCCCACTGCCTCACTCTTCATACCTATAGGCTTACCACAATCATTCAAGAATCTAGCACTAAAATATCTTACTACACAACATGACTTCTTTTTTTACATTATTATGTTTAAGTACAATTTCATGGTAAACATTGGAATGGTTGTTTCCTTGTTCATTATATTTTTAAACATTATTATTCTTTATTGTCATCTAATATGATTTATTGTACCAATATATTTGTCTTTTATGGTTTATTTATTACATTTTCATCTAGAATTTGTTATTTACATCATAAATAAATGATAAATTCTATCCATACTCTTATTATAACTATTTATATGTTTTTTATGTACCATAAGAAATGTGTTTTTCTTACCTCATACTTTTTTATATTATAAAGGGGGAAGTAAGACTAATATTTTTTATGGGTGAAAGGAAAAAAATTCATAATAATTTCCTAGTATGATATTTCATTTGATTTATTATTTGATTATGGATTTAAGGATCCTCAAAAGAGGAATATTTTTACAGTGTCATGTGGTTCCAACATATCTCAGTTGTATATGTGTTTTGATGATTCAAAAAATCCTTGTTTATTTACTAAAAATTTTATCATGTCTGTTTTAAAATTTTATATATAGTTATTCATAAGGATTAATAGTTATTTTATATATAAATTCTAAATGAATTTATCCTATGTGTACAAAAATAAATCCATTTTATTGATGGTGGAGTTATGTTTTCTTTAAAGGTAATTTTATTTTATATACCAAGATTATCTTTAATGTTAATGAATCATGTTACAATGAAAATTATGCACTTTCACTGAAATCATGAGTATGTGCAAAATGATTTTATTTTATAATATTTTTCTTATTGAATATTAGCATAAAAAATTATCTTACCACATATTTAAAGTATCTTATTATGAATTTATGAGTAGAAGGAAAAGTTAGATAGGAATTCAATGAATTATTTTATCTTACGAAGAGGATATTTGAAAACTAATATTTATATAGATGTAAAATAAATCCATATAAGTGATTTCTCTAATTGAATAAATATATTATCTTACAAAAAGATTTAATATTACACAAATAGTAAATCCAAACTATTTATCTTACACAATGAGAATTCAATGATCTAAAATGTTTTATCTTATGATAGTTCCCAATAAATCATTTTATAAGAACATTAAGCCCTATGATTATCTTATGAAGATAGAGGTATATTATGAATCATTATTATTATACCCTTATCATTTGTGTGGCCTTTTGATAATCCAAATTAATATTTTATTTTCATCAAAAATGGAGATGACCAAATAAAGGAAATTGTTGATTGAGACAAAGAGACATTTCCCATGGATAGAAAGATCCAATAAATAATATTTTTTTCATCACTATCAGTGATTTTATTTTTAAATTTGGAAAATAAATGTTTATACAATTAAGAACCCATATCTTTTACTTTTTAAAAATATTATCTTAATGACCATTGGGATTATCGTGTGTGATTATTTTTAAATTTGAAAGATGAAGGAGTAACATGTGAATAAAAAATTATTCATACATTATCAAGACAATGTTATAGAAAAATATAACACATGAATTTACTATTTATATTTTTTCTACTATAATACTATCTCTTGTAATTATATAACATCAAGAGATTCACCTTGATTTGTTTTCTTCTTTTATAGACATTTCATCATCTTATATCAAGTACTTCATGCCACTATATCTTACACCACTTTCAAAATATATTTTATTTATATCTAAATCTATTTGAACTCATTTTTATTGATTATTCTAAGTTCATAGATAGGTATTATAAAGAGATATCCTTGTACAATATGTTGTAAATTTTTAATAATTAATTGTTTCATACACTAATCTGGGAATACTATGAAAGAGGGTTGGGATAGTGAATATCACCAAACTCATGGATTAGATAATTGGTGGAGTGGACTAGGGGACACCTATTCTCAAACCAATATAAATATCCTATGTTTTATATTTTTAATTATCTCTTTATTACCTCTTCTTGTTCATTTTTATTATGAAATTCTCAAAACCAAAATACTTAAAGTGGTTGATTTCAAAAGTAACTAAAATTTCAAGAACTAAATTCACCAACTTCTTGAGTCTTAGAATAGTCATTTTCTAACCAAAAAATCCTCCAATGGTAAATTAGCCAATTCCACATTCACTACATGTTGAATTTAATAGAGTTATGAAAATAATTGTTTCTATATATTTACACAGTATTTTTTATTTTACTAGAAAGAATATTTAAAATTATTTATCATTATGATTAACATACACTAAATTTCAAAAATATGAGTGAGAAATAAATTCTTTTTGTACTATCCAATAAGACCATAAGTATCTTGGGTTTGAAAATAACTCTCTACTAATTATGTTAAGAGGAGTAACACTTATAAAACATGGAATACCAAAGTATCATATTCAAATTCAATAAGTCCTTAGATGGTCTACACACAAAGGAATGTATTTTTTCCTTCGGCTATCATACCTTCAACATATTTGTTATAAAATATTTTATACTATCATGTATTAGGATATTTATTTTTATTATGTATAATATGAATATTAAATATAATTTTATAACTATTTATGACGGAAAGAATTTAATTTTGATCTTATGAACTAAATATTTATTTCTAAATTTAAAATTTCTGGTATTGAGGCATGAACTTCAAATTCTTTAATTCTTTGGAAATACATAAAATTTCATTAAATATATTTTTGAGTAGACTCATTATTTGAGGGGGTGTAGATATTTAAATTATGATTGAAAATTAAGTAATCCTATTAAATATTTAATAGCTATTCCATATTCAATTATTTATTTTTATATAATAATACTTTAGAAAAATTAGTTTTTTCAGGTAATTTTAATTATTTTCTTCACATATTTGTTATTATTACCACTAGGAAGAGCCAAATAAACTTCCAGTAATTAAGAGTTAGAATATTATTATAAAAAATGGAAATATAATTATCTTATTCTTGATTATCATAAATATATTGATAATGAATATATTTATCATTATCTAAGATTAAATGTTAATAATATGTTTCAGAATGTATTTAATTCAAATTTAAATTTGTTTGAAAGGTATAATTCTTACAGATTAAAAAATCCTAAAATTAGTTATTACATATGGAACAGAAATTGTTAAAAATATATCATATAGTAAACTGTTTTTGTATGAAAAGTGACTATGTTTCTATATATATATATAAATTATATTCCTAAATCTTTTTTTAATTAATTAAAAATATGTATATCTTAATTCATTTCCAATCGACATATTTTCATTCATCTCAAATATTTATTTTTTAATTAATTGAAAAAAATATTTTAAATTTATTGAAAATATATTTAAAAATATTTTAATATATTTTTTTATATACAACAATTTAGGGGAAACATTTATGCTTAATTTTATTTTATAATGAAATAATGGTTTTTAAAAAATATATCTATTTTGGTGGTGTTTTTCCCTTAAGTGCAAAATTTTTTAAGAATTTGAATGTATTTAAAAAATATATATATAGTACATCCGAAAATTTAATTTGCGTTTATGATTTTTATAATTATATCTATAATTAATTATCTATTGTGAAATATCTTTTAGTGTAGAGTATTGATCCATTATTATTTCTTAATAATACTGTTTACCCATTTCATTATTCATGTTCATGTCTAATAAATGGTGTAATCCATTTCTAAAATTTAATAAATATAATGAATTACTACCTTTAATAGAATTAGTGTAGATGAAGTTAATTTTTAGTCAATGTTCATAATTTAATTTACTTTTATTTTATTAGAAAAGGATGTTGATTTTTCAAAGGGTTTGAATTTTTTTAAATATATTTTTTCCCATTTTAATAAATTTAAAAAATAGTGAAAATATTATAGATATAATGTAATGATGTTTTTGATTTTTTTTAATTTACAAAAGGGGGAGAGTATTATCATCAAGACACTAAATTTTATTGGTAAAAAAAATTTATTTGTTTGATAAATTAAAAACCTACTCTCATTCTATTATTTAGTTACTATTATAATATTTTTTAAATTTAAATTGGTAAATAAAGTCTATCATTAATTATAGAACACTAATTTAAATAGCCATATATTTATTAGGTTCATTATATTTTTTATTTTTATTAAATTACATTTGAATGAAATTGTTTTTGATTAATTAAAATTGATAAAAAATTGATTTGATTTTATTATTGTATTTAAGGATTTTATCATGAGTATTATTTTATTGACACTATATTCTTAGGTATACATATTATTTCATGTTCTAAAAATTCAACTTTTTATGTATATTAATTCTATACGTTGTTTATTATATTAATAAAAATATATTGAAATTAAGTGTTCCTTAAATATTCATAATTTTTTATAATTATAATAATTATGATTTATAATCATTTTTTATATCTTGAGAAAAGATAATTTTTTAGTAATTTTATTTACCCTTTAATGGGTTTTGATAATCCATAGATACCCATATGTAAATTTCTAATTAAAATTTCTGATGTAGTTAATAATTGGTTTTACCCATACTTAATATATTCTGTACCCGTATGAACATCATAAAAACATTATATAACCTTATGTATCATATTTATACCCTTACATAAGATATTATAACATTATTTATTTTTAAGTAACAAGGTTTATACCGTTATAAAATATGTTCTCTACCATTACGTTAATATTTTAATATTCTGGTACACTTATGTATATAGGTGTTACCATTAAGTAAGGGTTTATTACCTTTACCCAATGTTTATAAATTATATTGTAAAATTATGTAATTTTATTCTTACCTTTACATAGGTGAGAAATAAACTTACACATTTGATTGCACAATATTACAAAACATATAAAATTATAGTCTTACCATTAAATTTTGTTTGGATTGTTATTGTTAGTCTTTCATGGCATGCTAGATACCTTTACATATCTTGTTAGAAATATTTTCTAACATTAAAATTCATTATAAATATTATATTACCCTTAAATAAATACCTTTTTTCCATTACACAATATTTTAAAAATTTTATTACCCTTATGCAATTGCTAAGTCACCTTTACACCTGATAATTGTACTTTTATTACCCATACATATGATTTCTATTTACATTTACATAGAATATAAAAAATTGTAGTTATTCTTAGGTGGTATTATGAATCTCTCTTATGCATGGATACCCTGAAAAAAGTTATACCAATTGTTTTTACATTTATGTGGATATATATATATATATATGTATCCTTATGTAGTGTAGGAATTCCATGGATGTAGGAATTTCTTACCCAAATGATAACACTCCTCTTCTCCATAATAAGTGTTACGAACCCATCCCCACAAAGTGTACCCCTCCTAGGACGACAATTTGAGAAGGGAGATAATGTCCCAAGAGTCCCACCTCCTATAGGCCATGGGTTGTTGACTAGAACCGAAGGTATAGTAAACATGCAAATGGGTGGCATTACCCTCTAAGAGAACACATGAGAAAGAGAGAGATAAGATAGACACCAAAAAATTCCAACTCAAAAAATAGTATAAATTAAATCCCAAGTACACATAGGTAATTTCATGCAAAACCACTACAAATGAAAGGGGAAAAATTGAAAAAACAAAAAAGAAAGTAAAAATAGCAGCAACAATATGCCCAACCAACTCCTATAACCACAAGCTAGTAGAAACCACCTTGATCTCCAACCTGATTCAAGTGTCATGAAAAACCATTTATATATACATAGGGCGAGTTTAATAGTATACTTAGCAGTATCCTCCCTAGAGCCTCTCGTGAAAAAGTAAAGAAGGCATGCTAAAGAACACTAAATAACAAGTGATACTAACTCATCACCTAAATAAGTATACTATGTTCCTAGCCAAACTATGGATACTCTCACCAAGTATCTCATACAATATTATAAAATATAATAAATAATATCCATGGTACCCTGCTACAACTTCCCCACTAGATTTATGCTTTTCTGCAACATTGCTCGTCCTAAGAATCTCTCTCCAAAAAGGCTTGCCCGCAGACACTTGGGGGAAGCACCACAACATGCACCTCATGAAACAAAATAACCACATAAACACAAGAATGTAACTGGGTACTTCCAGGGAGCCACCACGTCTCGCATAACATGTATCATAGGTTGGGCATTATAGCTCACGCCATTACAGCCCATACACAAAGTAAGGATCCTCAAACCATCACAACCTATACACGTTATAACTAGAGTATTCCACAGGAAACTATGTTCAGAATACATGTGTGTGAATAACCACAATCCATTATATCCCTCAACACACATATATGGGGAAAATTAGCTATTTTTTCTACCATATCAATTAACTAACAATAGAAGAAAGCGAGGCCAAAGGGGGTAGTCATCCATCCATCCTCCCCCCAGAATGTTGTGGAAAACACCCCCAGGGATCAGAATCCCCGGGGTGTTAGTTTCCCTAACTAACAGGGTGGATTAGCATATAGAAACAGAAAAAGTATATAATATACTATATCTCACAACCATGATATGGGCATAAACTAGTCTTATAATCAACTACATATAACTTCTATTGTACTCTCATCTGCCACTTCTAAGACTAGGTATCCTATAAGTACACAACCATTTGAAGAGATTTAATAATTAAGTCTTTCCATTTTTTAACATTTTCATTGTACGTTAATTAATTATTTAAACATTAAATAACTATTAATAATTTCCACATTATATTTCATTATAATCACACCCAAAGTTCAACGTTCCTTTAAATTTAAACCTCAGTATTAGTTCCAAATAAGATCCAACGTCATGGGTTAACATCATTTATTCAATCATTTATTAACAACATTATTACTTTCCCATTTTCCTAGGCATTATAGAAAATCATTCTAAGCTACTAAACACAAGGGGGATCAACATGGTGAGTAGATGAACTAACCATCAAGTATTTACCGCCTACAGTATGAGCATAGACCCATCCTCCCTCATGAATCTAAACACGGAAAGCACGTGTGATACCCCATGTGTCATCTCCCTTTTTGGAAGGAGGGTAAGAAAACTAGCTACCTTGTGCAGTGGGGAAAGTGAAGAAGATAAACAACCAACATGAAATAACAAGACTCCAAAGATTCACATATAATCTGTTCCATCATCTCTGGTGTCTTCGTTGACCCACACATGCATAAATTTATGTATCTCACCACTCTACGAATCAACTGCTTACATAACCAATAGGCCTCCCTGCCCCCACATATTACAATGGCCTTCCATGTTCATATCACAACACAAGCAGTAGGAAAAAAATCATATCTATTAGGATCTTGGACCTTATAAAAGCTAAAGGTTAACCTAGAACCTATCATTGAATTGTCAAACAACCATTTCTGTAATCCATCTGAAATTAACCGTTTTATTATTCCAAGGATCCAACTTCAGAAAACCTAAACAGTAAGCTATCAAAAATTAATTAACCATGCTTACTTCATCAATTTGATTAAAATCAATTTACAAAAACAACAACAACCATATTCATTTACATTCCTCTTTATCATTTTCCAAATAGTTATTAAATGATTCCTTATTTTCATTTGTTTCAAATTTACATCAAGAACGTAAAGACAAAAAATGAAAGCATAGATCTTACACTATCTAGAAAAACAAGAGCGAAAAACATATGATCGATATAACATTATTTATTGTAACAACCCGAGATTTTATAAGAAACATTATTTTTAATTTCAATCATATCTTCTGTTGTACGATACACCAAGATTATCTTGCGCTATACGCAACACCGTATTATCTTTCAGTATATACAACACTATTCTTGGCTCATGTTACACATAATTTCAAGTTATTTTGATAGAAGTTATTCTACACAACATTGAGTGTATATATATATATTCAATGTATAAATAAAATATGGTTGTATTCTGTTATACACAACAACAAAGGAGTCGTCCACTACACGCAACCCTGACTTGGCTTGCATTACTCGCAATCACGACCTTCCCTGATAGAGTGTGTTGTACGCAATACCAGGTTTTACTAAACAACAATATATTATTATAATATTGTTATGAACTAGCCATTATGAATAGTATTAACTAAATTTTTAATTTTATTACATTATTATTCATCTTACACATTTTCTAGAACATGGTATAAGAACCAAATAAATTCTTCGGGTAAAATAAGTATTTTTCAAAAAATACTGTTTTGCCGCCTTTTGATGGAGCACCCACTTTAAATCTAGTTTTTCAAATGTTTATAAGTTCCATTTGACAAAATAAAATTATTCTTTGGAAACAATAAATAAAAATTTACTTTGGATAAAATTTTCATTTTATTCTGATAACTTTCATATTTTAATGAATAGTAAAAACACGCTATATTTTAATTAAAAACAACTTTTTTCATCGTAATATCTTATGTTGTTAAATTATAATATTGAATGGTTTTAAAGTATAAAAAGAATATATTTTTACCATTTAATATATTATTTGTCATTAGCATTGATTTTACATTGAATTCATAGGTTAAATCAATTCAATCTTTTGCAATTTTTAAAGAAAAACCCATTTTCATTCCACAACGGGATTAATTTTAATTTAATTTCTGAAACTTTTGTGTATTGAATTGGGAAAACTGGATTCCATATTTGGAATCAGTGGGTCCAAATTATGTTAATAAGCTACATTTTATTTTTAGGCATTATGAATAGTAACTACGGTAAATTTTATTTACCATAATTAAAGGTAAATCGGGCAATTAAGGGTAAATATAATATTATAAAATTACCCTAGAACATGTAAAAATCCTATTGGATGACTAAAAGTCGACCCATATCACCTAAGGGTCGGATTAGATTCATTTAATGGACTTTTTTCCAGGAAAATAATTTAATTATTATTAAAACCAAAGAATCTGACAACATGTCACTTTCTTAAATATTATAAGTATAATAATTTTAATTTAGTGATAAACTTCATGAAACATCGAAAATGAATGGTCTCCTGAAATATAATACAATTATCTACATCATATAAATTTATTTAGAATTTTTAGGGATTAAATAATTATCAGTTATTATGATACAAAGATGATGCAATAATTGTCTTATTAATGAAATATTAACATAATTGATGTTATAAATACCCAAATAAATGTAATTTAAGACTTTTTGTAAATTACACTAATTTTATATGTTAATATGACATGTTATTATTGATTTAATTAACTTTTTTCTTACTAATCAATCTGTTATGAGTTTCACAAAAATCAATTACTAAATAGTGTCAAAATTGGCATAAAATAGTTTTTAAAAAATATATTATATTATTAATTGTTATTTTATTCCTAAAAATATAACTTTCTTCCAAATGACTTAGATAAGGTTATATATATTAATAATAAACAACTTGGGGTTCGTTTGGCTTGATATAGTAAGTTTAATAACCTTATAGTGTAAGAAAACAAGAAGACACGGTAAAAGTAAAATTATCTAACTTAAAGTTAAATATAAATGATAAGGATAAAATAGGATCCTAAACTTGTATAAATTCTATTGGAAGAGAGGATTAAGACCCATCCCCACCTTAGCTTCAAAATAAATCAATTTGGAGATATATAAAACCGAATTTGGCTTTATAATAAAATAATATTTTTAGTTATTCCAAAGGTGCCCCTCTCCCCCCTTATAAAAGGGCACCCCCTCCCTCTCCTCCTCAGACGAATTTGAGCCTTCATGCTCGGAAAAACCATAAAAAATTATTTTCTCCACTTCCCTAGAAACATCCTATATGTTCTATTCTACTTTAATGACCAATCTTAGTTCCCTAAGAGGAGGTTTCAAAGAGGCGTATCAAAGAAGAGGTAATTTCTTCTCCCGATTCTTTCAAGCTTCTTTCTTCTTCAACTTCTTATTCATTAGTTGTTTCATTATAAAGTAATAAAATCAGTATTACTAATATACTGATTTGTTATTATAAATATGAAACAACCCCATTTCACCTTCTATCCATCCTACAGAAAACAAAATCACCGCGCGTGCGTACGTACGGAATACCGTCTCCACGCCGTGGTGTAATCTGTTTTTCCACCAACACCTTACATGGATGGGTATAATGGTGTAAAGAATAACTATACATAGTTATTATAACATAATACTGATTCTGATATATTTTATCATCCACTCCAATTCAATTCAATAATTATGGAAACGATATCATCGCTCGTGCGTACGTACGGACTACCGTCTCCACGACGCGATGAGATTCATTGTCCATGTTAACCATTTAAGAATGATTATAAAGTATATATAAGCAATAATAATGAAATATATGACATTATAAAGCTACTGGATTTATGTATATATGTATGTAATCTACTTAATTCCATTCAACTCAATAAGGAAACAAAAACAGCGTTCATGTGTAGAATATAAATCATGTTTTATATTCTGGAATTATGTAATCATGATCTATGTAATCATATGAATAATTACAAGTCAAAACACGGACGACAAATGAAACGATTTTACCCTAAACACTCTTTAACATGGAATTTACCGAAAGAACGGGTAATATAAAGTCATAAGTGAACCATATATGATATCATAAAAATGAATATGATTCTGTAATAATTCAATGACATTATTTAAATCATTATAAAAGAGGTTTGGATACATACGAAGCATATCGGACATAAGGTAAGGGATAAAATTTTCAATTCTCATTTTTGTCCGAGATTTCTTATTCGTAAGTATTTACTAGGGTTATTTCTATCATCCATTTCCATGTTTTATAAAAGTGTTTTCATGTATTTTTAAAGTCAATTATACCCATTTTTTACTTTTTTACTTTTACTACATGTTATGTAAGGAATCTTTCTTTTGTTTACGTTACGAGGTACTTTTTTAACTTTTTCGACAAAAGTACGAGAAGAATGTTTTTTAACTTATACGACTTGAAAGGATTTTTACGGTTTCATAAAGCCTTATTTTAATGAAGCTTCCTCCAAAATATTTCATTACTGCTTTCAAAAAAATCTATTTCTTTTAAAATTGCATGACATTTTGTGAAAAGAAATTGATTTTGAAGAAGAAAGGATATTTTCCTCAAGAATTCATTTCAATTATCTTATCAAAACCATTTTTCATCTAAGATGACATTATTTCATATGTGTATGTTTCAAGTATCATGTCTCTATGATTTAAATGGTTTCAATTTACTTATTATGAAATGATATCCATTTTATTTATATGGATTATGTGATGATGGAATGATGTTTATGAAACCCATTTTGTTTATTGGGGTATTATGAATGATGTATGTTTTTTTGTGTGGCACAGGTAAGACTGATTTCATTATGAGATGGGTGGGACCTATATCTCCCTCCAATGAATTGGGTAAAGATTTATATCTCATAAGATAGACATGGCTGGAATGGTAAGTTAATCCGGTTCAGTGTTACAGGACTGAAACGAGGAGTGAACTCGATTCAGAAAGGGACTTTGTCCACTAAGATGGTCTTGGCAGCAATGCCTTGGCTACTATAGAAATCATGACATGTGCTGAATGGTTGCCACAATTACATGTTTCATTCCCATGAAATTTTATCATTCTTAATGTTTCTTTATGATCTATTCCTTACATACTTCCATGTTTTATTTCATTGCTCATGATTTTGATGTATAAACATTATGTTCGTGTTTTTAAGTTTAAATGTATATGGTATGTTTTATTTTATCCATGTTTACCCTTACTGAGAATTTGATCTCACCATTTTTATGTTTTCTTTTCTGCAGGATATAAAGAAAAGTTTTAGGTAAGACAAAAAAGGGGGAAGATCTTTATGGGAGATGTTGAAGATCTTTCACCACGATTAGAAGATTTCGTTCCAAGTTTCCAAAGACACTAAACTATTACGGTCCTTGTGTATCTGTTTTTGTTATGTATTAAGTATTCTGCAAAAGTAATGTAATGTCCATGTACGTCAAGCTTTGGGTCTCTATAATTGCTATCAGAGGAAGCGTTTAGTCAACCCTTGGAAACTAGGATGCGAAAATGATAGTGAGATCCCTAGAGATATTTCTAAGGTAGGTCTAGGGATGTCCCTATAGATATGTATAAGTATAAGATATAGTCCTAGAACTATGGTAACAATCTTTGAATTTAACCTATGATGTTAGATATTGAAGTTACTCCCCCTTTATTATGATTTTTTCCTCTAACACTATTCTTTTTGGGTTTTAGAAAATGGCTAGAAACAAGATGATTCACGATAATGGAGGAAATTATGGACAATGGAATGATATTCTTCATGAGAAACCAAATGAAATGGGATTTGGAAGTCCAACCATCATTATTATGCTAAATCAGCAATCTCATAATATGATCAATAAACTCATATTTGGTAAGTTTCCTTACTTGGCTAATAAGAGAAAGATGGAGTTTCATGATGATCATAGAGGAAAGAAAGTTCAATTTCCCCTATGTAAATCATGTGGGAAGAGGCATCAAGGAGAATGTTTCAAAGGAACTGAATGATTCTTTGGGTGTGGAAAAGAAGGACATAAAGCCAATAAGTGCAAAGGAAAAGGTTCAGTTAACACCATGGATGAGGGTAATGGTATTGCTACGACATCAACAATGGTTAAATGTTTTAAATGTGGAATTTAAGGGCATTATGCAAACCAATACCCTAAGGGAATGTCTCATGAAGAGAATCAGTATGGTCGTATGGGTAGTATTTATGTTGATGATGATGAAGAGACTACATATAATATGTGAGATGAAAGAATTGTTGAAGCTCGGTCAATGGTTTAAGAAGGTAGTGGATTGATTACATGTTTATCAAGTGTAATGTTGTATAAGTAATCTCATAGTACAATGGAATAAAGAGACATCTAAGGATCGTTACATTGTTTTCTTTCCTTGAGTTTTGAAAGTGTATGATTAATGCTACCAGTATCCATGAAAGGTTATTCATATTTTTTTTGGAATATAGAGGATATGCGCATAATGAAGGGATAAGGAGAAAATTAAATGTTTGATAGTATTCATGAGCTCATGACTGATATAAGGATAAGGTTATATCAAGGTTTGAGTATATAGGATTTTTGGATTTTGGTATGTGGAAAGAGTTAACTTTTGACAGCATTCATGTTTTCACTAAGGGTTAATGGGTATTCATTTTTCAAGAGAATACATGATTAAGGTATTCACATGATTGGAATGTGACCAACAAGATATATTGGCGATAAATGATGGTATTCACATGCTTGGTTGATGACATTTCAAGTAATCGTTTTCTTTATACTATGATCTTGGACCGATGTATTTTAGTTAAGCCTAAAGATTGGAATGGATTATGTTGGACATAAGTTAGTATTGTTTAAGGATGGAACTTTTTTTGATATTATTGATGGGATGTTATAGTAATGTAGTTTCAGAAAAAGGACAACCTGCAGGATGGACGATAGCCCATCGTGTCAGACAAGGCTATTGGAATCGAACCCACAACCGAAGTGCGACTGGCCTTTATCGCCTACCACTGACCAACAAGAAGTCCCTAGTAAGTAGAAACTAGCTTTATTTTATTAAGCGACGTGATAGAGGAATTATAAGTTCATTTTCATATACGATTAACCTCACCAAAGACGGACTTATGTATATTTGATAAATTTTGCTAACCTTTTGTTTGAAACAGATGGAATGACCCATCATTCCATCACATGCTCTTTTAACACATCACGAAAAACAAATTCAACTTCATTTCATTAAGAGATGAAGTGGAAATTGTTCAAAACACGAACAATAGTGAGATTGTACCAAAATAAAGTAAGTATTTATTCTAATTAAAATTATTCAACTTTAGGGAAATGATCTTGAAAACCAAAAATGTTTTTCTAGTGCCTTTATATCCGATGAATCAGATGGTACCCTAGATCATCATAAATTTATGGCTTTGTGATTATTGGCTTTTTCATGGCCATGTTCTCTACCACTCTCTATCAGAACAAGATGGTCAGATTTCTCTTCCATATCCATATTTTCACCAATGTTATCCTATATGGAAACCCAGTGATGAGTTAATTTGGGTAACCGTTATATTTCATACATTAGTTTTTAATGTTCAGTTTTGGTATTTCTTTTTACGGTGTGGGTTTCTATGAATAGTAAACAATTTAAAACCCAGACGAATTTCGAGGGAGAAATTCATTTTAAGGGGGGTAGAATGTAACAACCTAAGATTTTATAAGAAACATTATTTATAATTTCATTCATATGTTCTGTTGTATGATACACCAAGATTATCTTGCGCTATACGCAACACCGTATTAGCTTGCAGTATATGCAACACTATTCGTGGATCATGTTACACACAATTTCAAGTTCGTTTGATAGAAGTTATTATAAGCAACATTGAGTGTATATATATATATATATATATATATATTCAATGTATAAATAAAATATGTTTGGATTATGTTATATGCAACAACAAAGGAGTCGTTCACTACACACAACCCTAACTTGGCTTGCATTACACGCAATCGCGACCTTCCCTGATAGCGTGTGTTGTACGTAATACCAAGTTTTACTAAACAACAATATATTATTATAATATTGTTATGAACTAGCCGTTATGAATAGTATTAACTAAAATTTTAATTTTATAACATTATTATTCATCTTACACCTTTTCTAGAACATGGTATAAGAACAAAATAAATTTTTCGTGTAAAATAAGTATTTTTAAAAAAAATACAGTTTTGCCGCCTTTTGATGGCGCACCCACTTTAAATCTTGTTTATGAAATGTTTATAAGTTCCATGTGACTAAAGAAATTTATTATTTGGAAACAAGAAATAAAAATTTACTTTGGATAAATTTTTCATTTTATTCTGATAACTTTCATATTTTAATGAATAGTAAAAACACGCTATATTTTAATTAAAAACAACATTTTTCATAGTAATATCTTATGTGGTTAAATTATAATATTGAATGGTTTTAAAGTATAAAAATAATATATTTGTACCATTTAATATAATGTATGTCATTAGCATTGATTTTACCTTGAATTCGTAGGTTAAATCAATTCAATTTTTTGCAATGTTTTAATGAAAAACTCGTTTTCTTTCGACAACGGGATTAATTTTAATTTAATTTCTGCAACTTTTTTGTATTGAATTTGGAAAAATGGATTCCATATTTGGAATCAGTGGGTCCAAATTATGTTAATAAGCTACGTTTTATTTTTGGGCATTATGAATAGTAACTACAGTAAATTTTATTTACCATAATTAAAGGTAAATCTGGTAATTAAGGGTAAATATAATATTATAAAATTACCCTAGCACATGTAAAAATCTTATTGGATGACTAAAAGTCAACCCATATCACCTAAGGTTCAGATTAGATTCATATAATGGACTTTTGTCCATGAAAATAATTTAATTATTATTAAAACCAAAGAATGTGACAACATGCCACTTTCTTAAATATTATAAGTATAATAATTTAAAATTAGTTATAAACTTCATGAAACTTCGAACATGAATATTCTCCAGAAATCTAATACAATTATCTACATCATAGGAATTTATTTATATTTTTTAGGGATTAAATAATTATCATTTATTATGACACAAAGATGATGCAGTAATTGTCTTATTAATGAAATATTGACATAAGTGATGTCATAAATACCCAAATAAATGCAATTTAAGACTTTTTATGAATTACACTAATTTTAAATGTTAATATGACATGTTATTATTGATTTATTTAACTTTTTTCTAACTAATAAATCTGTTATGAGACTCACAAAAATCAATTACTAAATAGTGTCAAAATTGACATAAAATAGTTTTTAAAACAAATATTATATTATTAATTGGTATGTTATTACTAAAAATCTAAAGATCTGCGAAATGAATTAGATAAGGTTTTATATATTAATAATAAACATCTTGGGGTTCTTTTGTCTTGATATAGTACGTTTATTAACCTTATAGTGTAAGAAAACAAGAAGACACAGTAAAAGTAAAATTATCTAACTTAAAGTTAAATATAAATGATAAGGTTAAAATAGGAACCTAAACTTTTCTAAATTCTATTGGATGTGAGGATTTAGACCCATCCCCACCTTATCTTAGAAATAAATCAATTTGGAGCTATTTAAAACCGAATTTGGCTTTATAATAAAATAATATTTTTAGTTATTCCAAAGGTTCCCCTCTCCTCCGTTAAAAAAGGGCACCCCCTACCTCTCCTTATCACACCAATTTGAGCCTTCAATCTCGGACAAACCCTGACAAATTATCTTCTCCACTTCCCTAGAAACATCCTAGAGTTTCTGTTCCACTTTAAATACCAATCATAGTGCCCTAAGAGGAAGTTTCAATGAGGCGTATCAAAGAAGAGGTAATTTCTTCTCCTGATTCATTCAAGCTTCTTTCTTCTTCAACTTCTTCTTATTTAGTTGTTTAATTATAAAGTAATAACATCAGTATCACTAATATACTTATTTGTTATTATAAATATGAAACATTCCCATTTCACCTTCTATCCATCCTACGGAAAACAAAATCACCGTGCGTGCGTACGTACGGAATATCGTCTCCACGCCGTGGTGTAATCTATTTTTCCACCAACACCTTACATGGATGGGTATAATGGTGTAAAGAATAACTATACATAGTTATTATAACATCATACTGATTCTTATATATTGTATCATCCACTCCAATTCAATTCAATAATTAAGGAAACAATATCATTGCTCGTGCGTACGTACGGACTACCGTCTCCACGACGCGATGCGATTCATTCTCCATGTTAACCATTTAAGAATGATTATAAAATATATATAAGCAATAATAATGAAATATATGAAATTATAAAGCTAGTTGATTTATGTATATATGTATTTCATCTACTTAATTCTATTCAACTCAATAAGGAAATGAAAACAGCGTTCATGCGTACGTACGGCCTACCGTCTCCATGAACGGTGTATTTCTTTCCATTTATCGATCTATTATATATATGTATATTCTGTATATATATTATATATAAATCATGTTTTATATTCTGGAATTATGTAATCGTGATCTAAGTAATAATATGAATAATTACAAGTCAAAACACGGATGACAAATGAAACGATTTTACCCAAAACACTCTTTAACAGGGAATTTACCAAAAGAACAGGTAATATAAAGTCATAAGTGAACCATATATGATATCATAACAATGAATATGATTCTGTAATAAGTCAATGACATTATTTAAATCATTATACAGGAGGTTTGGATACATACGAAGCATATCAGACATAAGGTAAGGGATAGATTTTGCAAATCTCATTTTTATCCGAGATTGCTTATTCGTAAGTATTTACCGAGGTTATTTCTATCATCCATGTCCATGTTTTATAAAAGTGTTTTCAAGTATGTTTAAAGTCATTTTTACCCATTTTTTACTTTTTAACTTTTACTACATGTTATTTAAGGAATCTTTCTTTTGTTTACGTTACGAGGTACTTTTTTAACTTTTTCGACAAAAGTATGAGAATAATGTTTTTTTAACTTATACGACATGAAAGGAATTTTACGGTTTCATAAAGCCTTATTTTCATGAAGCTTCCTCCAAAATATTTCGTTACTATTTTCAACAAAATGTCTTTATTTTAAAATTGCATGACGTTTTGTGAAAAGAAATTGATTTTGAAGAAGAAAGGATATTTTCCTCAAGAATTCATTTCAAGTATCTTATCAAAACCATTTTTCATCTAAGATGACATTATTTCATATGTGTATGTTTCAAGAATCATGTCTCTATGATTTAAATGGTTTCACTTTTCTTATTATGAAATGATATCCAATTCTTTTATATGGATTATGTGATGATGGAATGATGTTTCTGAAACCCATTTTGTTTATTGGGTTATTATGAATGATATATGTTTTTTTGTGTGGCACAAGTAAGAATGATTTCATTATGAGATGGGTGGGACCTGTATCTCCATCCAATGAATTAGGTAAAGATTTATATCTCATGAGATAGACATGGCTGGAAAGGTAAGTTAATCCAGTTCAGTGTTATAGGACTGAAACGAGGAGTGAACATGATTCAGAAAGGGACTTTGTCCACTGAGATGGTCTTGGCAGCAATGCCTTGGCTACTATGGAAATAATGACATGGGCTGAATGGTTTCCACAATTACATGTTCCATTCCCATGAAATTTTATCATTCTTAATGTTTCCTTATGATCTATGCCTTACGTACTTCCATGTTTTATGTCATTGCTCATGCTTTTGATGTTTAAACATTATGTTAATGTTTTTAAGTTGAAATGTATATGGTATGTTTTATATTATCCATGTTTACCCCTACTAAGCATTTCAGCTCACCCTTTTTATGTTTTCTTTTCCCTAGGATATAAAGAAAGGTTTTAGGGAAGAAAAAAAAGGGGAAGATCTTTATTGGATATGTTGAAGATCTTTCACCATGATTAGAAGATTTCGTTCCAAGTTTCCAAAGACACTAAACTATTACGGTCCTTGTGTGTCTGTTTTTGTTATGTATTAAGTATTCCGCAAAAGTAATGTAATGTCCATGTACGTCAAGCTTAGGGTCTCTACATTTATTCTATTCAAATATATAATATGTCAATTCCGCTGGGATGTAGTGGGATAAAACATGATATCTATACAGTTTAACCTAAAAGAATAGAGAAGCAATGAACCCCTACCTCAAATGGTTCTTGATATTCTTAATATGATAATGAGCCCCATAATGGGTTATGATCTCCTCCCACATGATAACTATATCCACTTGAGGATGTGGAGACACTACCACACGTGTCAAAACCAATGAAAAGTCTATTAAGAACATGGAGATAGAATTTCATAAAAGGGAAAGGAGAAATATAAGGAGATGAACACAAAATAATGATGATAGATCATACCTTATATCAATGATTGATCGATACTACTTGGTTGCATCAAAAATAAAGGAGAAGAAATCCAAGGAGGAAATTTTGATTGCACAAATCTTATGGGATGGAATGGAAGGTTAGAGCATCTCACACATGAGAATAAAGGGAAATAACTAGGGAGGATGATATCTCATCCCTTTATAATATTTAACGGAGAAACAGTTTAAGAGAAGATGGAAATTACACTAAAATAAAATCTCATTAAAACATGTGGTTTAAACAATTAAAAGCATCTTGAGCCTTATGAAAAATTATTATAGGAGTTATGCCCTTTAAATTATCCCCAGAGTCCATAAAAAAGGATTTAAATGCATTTCACATCAATGGAAACATTAAAGGTGAGGAGCTGTACGAATCTGGAAACACTGTTCATGAAAAAAAATTTGGAAATGGAAATAGACACTACCTTTGGACCTCACCATTCCATAAACACTGTTCATGATCTCCGAATTTGGAAAAACAAATAGAGGCTACCGTTGGACCTTACAGTTCTTGAAACACTGTTCATGAACTGAAATTTTATCAATTGAAATAGAGGCTACCGTTAGACCTCACCATTCTCGAAACACTGTTCATGAACTCAAAATTTGGAAAAGGAAATAGAGGATACCTTTAGACATCACCATTCTGGAAACACTGTTCATGAACTCAAAATTTGGAAAGGGAAATATAGGCTACCATTAGACCTCACCATTCTAGAAACACTATTCATGAACTCAAAATTTGGAAAAGGAAAAAGAGGCTAATGTTGAAAGGTTTCACATAAGGCTATCATTGGAACAGTTCACGTAAGACTACCATTGAACTATTTACATAAGCCAACCATTAGATTGTTCCCATAAGGTTATTTTTCCACTGTTCACATAAAGCTACCACTGAAATGTTTACATAAGTCTACCATTGGACTGTCACATAAGGCTACTGTTACACTGTATACATAAGGATATTATTTCACTATTTACATAAGCCTACCATTAGACTATTAACATAAATCTACCATTACACATTTCACATAAGGCTACCATTGCATTATTAACATAAGCCTACTGATGAAACTGTTTACATAAGGCTACCATTGCACTATTCACATAAGGCTATTGTTGTACTGTTCACAGAACTAGAAACTTTGTTCACAGAATTGGAAATTTGGAAAAGTATTGGGGATATATCACCTTGACCTCCTAGAACACCTTAGACACTATATTTTAGCAAGGGAATAGACCAGAGAGGTCAAGTAAATTACATCAGATACCTCTAAGAACATTCTCATCCTCATGAATTCAAAACAAACCTAAAGGGATACCGAAACATGGTCTGAATAGCCACCCATGAAGATACCTCTAAAAACAGAGAAAAAATAAATAAACAACCAAAGAAATCCATCTCATAAAAAGGAAAGGTCTACAACCACAAATTGAACATATTTTTTTTAATGAAAAGATTTAAACATCAAACAAATCAGGGTACTAGGAATGTATCTGTGACTCACGTTCCAAGGTACTCACCTCCATGCCACCATGTCACCCCAAGACATGAACCAAGGGGATAGAATGCCCACACAACACCTTCTCTTTGCAGTCTTGGATCTCCACAGGTCACTCCTCTAAGGTCACCTCAGCTACAACATTCCCCTTTCCAGGTGTATACGATATTTTATAGTCATATTATTATAATAACTCCATACACCCATGCTTTCATAAGTTCAAGTTATGCTGGGAGAAAAAATACCTCATACTCTTATGATTAGTGAAAACCACAAAGTGCTCACCAATGAGTCAATGGCACCAGAAATCCAGAGCACACACCATGGAAGCTTACTCAAGATCAGGGGTGGAATGATTACGTTCATAGTGACACAACTTCCAAGACCAATAAGAAGAAATTGGTCTCTTTTTCATCAGAACACAGCCTAAACCCATATGTGAAGCATCATAGAAATCATCAAACCGAACTCCATCTACTGGAAGAAAATGAAATAGATAACTTAATAACTTCTCCTTTAGATACTCGAAAGCTTCCTGACACTGATAAGTTCATATGAATGTCAAATCATTCATAGTCAAAGCTGTGAGAGGATTTTCAACTCTAGATAAATCATCTTTGAACCTCCAGTATAAGTCTGCAATACCAAGGAAATGTCACACCTCTGACACTATCTTGGGAGTTTTTGAAGACAAAAATAATTTTATATTTTATGGATCCGCAACAACTCCCTACTGGGACACATCATCCCCCACGAAATAGACTTCTTGAGTCCAAAACTCACACTTCTAAAAATTTCCAAACAACTGATGATGATGTAGATCTCAAAATATGGCATGTGGATTCTCTACATGATCCTACCCAGACATAGAGTACACAAGGATGCGGTCAATGAAAACCACCACGAACATGTCTAGGAACTCACTGAGAACAACATTCATCTATCCCATGAATACAGCTAGGGAATTAGTCACACCGAATGACATTACAACGAACTCATAATGCCAATGGAGACAACAGAATGTAGTCTTTGAAATAACCTCATCCGTCACACGCATCTAATGATATACTGACTGCAATTTGATAATTGATAACCAACATGCACCCTTTAGTTGATTGAATAAATCATCAATAATTGGAAGAGGATAGTGATTCTTTAATATCAATTTTTCTATGAAATGATAATCGATACACAACTGCAAACTACTATCAGCCTTCATTTAGAAACCAACCGGTGCACGACATTGTGACACACATGGTCAAACAAAACTACACTATAATATACCGTCATGCTATATATGTATCTCTTGTAACTAAGAAGGGGCCATCCTATATGGATACATAGATATAGGATATTCTCCTAGTTGTATCTTGATCCCAAACTCGATCTCTCATCAAGGGGTAATGCTACAAACTCTACTGAAAAGACCTCATGGTACTCTTCTACGACCCTAAAAAACGCTAATTAATGAACCTCTGGATAAATCAGCATCAGCTTAGCCATTATGGTTGGTATGGATATAACACACATAGGACCAATCAGAGGGTATCAGTCACCAAACAAACACCACCGACTCTCCATCTGCATTGAAGAACACAACCTATCTCTTAAAGAAATCCATGATTTTCTGCACAGAATACAACCAATCCATGCATAGGATGACATCTTATTGTTATATCTGTAAACCTAGGAAATCTACCCAATAGTGGTGCTATACTAGCAATAGCTTGTAGTCTCTACATACTTTAAATAATTCAGATCGACCTCCATCTGGTATAGTCCACTCTAAGGGAACTAGAAGCATCTCTACTTCAAGTCCAAAAGCATGGAAAAGGGTAGGTTATATAAAGGAGTGTGTTTCTTTTGAATCAAAAAGGCATACACCAAGGTAGAAAACTAGTAAAGTTTACCTTGAATGACATCTAGATCACATAGAGCTAGCAATGCTAAAGCATGAAGTTGACCATGACCTACTCCACGCCCTCTCTGACCATGATTATGACCACCACCATGGATGTGCTCAACTCTTTGAGGATGGGGAGCATCGTGGGGATGTCCTCAACCTACCCCATATACCCTCTATGGATCCAAAGCTAGTACAACCTGCATCTGCTGCCTCAACTGGAACTACCTCAATGGATGAACCTGGAGTGGAACACCTAGTGTATGATGACTACTCTAAATGGCCAGTCACTCTTACTACTGATGACCTTGACACCCACAAGAAAAAAAACTCATGATTCCTTAGCATAGGCTTTGGAGCCACTACCCCCTAGTGAAACGAGATGGTGAAGGCTTGGACCTACCCTTGGTTGAACAGAAACTCTTCTACCTTGAAAAATGGGAACGCTAGACTACAACTTTTCTTTGGGAGGATTCATGATGACTCCCCTCTTGTGATGATCCAGTTTTGGAAAATGTTCTCTCGATGACATCTCCCCTCACCATCAGCTCATGATATGTCTACAACATAAATTGGGTGACCTAGCACTGGATATCTGGATGCAGAGCCTCCATGAATGCCCTCTACCTTTCCTCCTAATCTGGTAACTGGTCTGAAGCATGTCGTAAATGGTTCCTAAAATAGATTCCATGCTCACACACACTAGATCTCCCTTGTCGAAGGGTAAGGCAGTCCTAGTGATTGGACACCTTCATGGTTGAACAATGAAATTTGACTCTAAACTTGTCTTAGTACTCCTCCCATGAGATATCAGACTCCTCATGATCTCTAAGGAAAAAAACCACCACTTCCTCACTGCTTCACATATCATCATCACTACTAAGGTCACCTAGTGCTCCATCCGAGGACAGATCAATCTAAAAACTATCTCAATATCCTCCAACCAGTTCTTCTTTGACAGCCTCTAAAATGGATCTCTTGTACTTCTGCATACTATGGGGCTGAAATTCTCAGAGTTTCCTCCTCCATGTGTCATCATCGTCAACCTCTACCCTGTGGTGATCTACTAGAACAACCTGTTAGACATCAACTATGAGATCCTAATGTGGATGTTGACCTAAAGCCATACCTGTAAAATAAAAAACAGTTAGAGCTCCTAAATCTGGAATTTTGAAGACTCAACATTAAATAATTATTTTTTTCTTTTATTCATTTTTGGTCATCCTTTCCCAAGGTATACCGATTCAAAGACATGCACAGAGAAGAAGGGGGCATGATCCTTTCCTAGGTCCCTACCCTACAACTGGTATCATCTCATTTAGTAGCCATTGTAAACTTAATGGTCTGTGCATTAGATCATTGGGGGACCTTAACGCCTATGTCTCGGTTGGTATCCAGTGTTTACATAAATTTATAATCATGACTAAAAATGTTTCCCTACCAAGCCATGAAACCTCACCAGTTCCTAAGACCAAACTCAATCCTATCCCTCAACCTAACCTTTGATACTATTCTGTCGCAACCCCCACCCCACAAAGTGTACCCCTACTATGTCATCAATGTGAGAAGGTAGATAATAACCCCCCGTGTCCTGCCTCCAGTAGGCCTTGGGTTAGCGAAAAACATCAAGGGTATAGTAAACACACAAATAGGAGGAATTACCCTCTTAGAGAACACATGCGAAAGATATAGATACTATAGGCACCAACCAAATCCAACTTAGGAAAAAATATAAAATAATCCCCAAGTACACAAATTTAATGTCATGAAAAACTACTACAACTAAAAGAGGAAAAAATAAAAAAACCAAAAGAAAGTAAAAATAGTAGCAACCAGAAGCCCAAAGATCTCCAGTAACCCCAATCTAGTAGAAACTAGTTTAGTCTCCAAACTTGTCCGTGTGACCTGAAATATTGTTTATATAAACATAGGGTGAGTATAATAGTATACTCAGTAGGATCCCCCCTAGATCCTCTCATGAAAATTTAAAGAAATCCTGCTAAAGCACAGTGAATAACAAATGAAACTAACACATCACGTAAATTGGAATACCAAGATCCCAGTCTCTCCATGACTACTCTCACCAAGTATTTCCTACAAGAGTATATAATATAATAATGGATATCAAGGGTACCTCGCTATTACTTCTCCAGTGGTTTGTCTCTTTGCCCCAACATCACACATCCTTACCATTTCTCTCCAAAAATGGTTGCCCACAAACACCTGGGTGAAGCACTACAACATGCCCCTCATGCAATAAAACCACCATGTCCACACATGAATGTAACCCGGTAGTTTGTAGGAGCCACCATAGCTCGCATAACATGTATCATACATTATACATCATACCAAAATCCATTACAACCCATACACCAACTAAGGATCATCAAGCCATCACAGCCTATAAATGTAATACCTATAGTAGTTCATAGGAATATATATCAAGAATATATGTGTGTGAATAACCACAAGACATTAAAAACCTCTACACACATATATGAGGAAAACTAACCATTGTTCCTACTTTCATAAGAAACTACCAAGAGAAGAGAGTGGGGACAAAGGGGGTAGTCATCCATCCTTCCTCCCACTAGAATGTTAGGGAAAACACCCCAAGGATTAGAATCCTCAGAGTGTTAGTTTCCCTAATTGATAGGGTAGAGTAGCGTATAAAAGCACAAAAATTATTGAATACACTATAGCTCAAAACCACACTATTGGAATAAAATAGTCTTAGATTCAACTATAGCTAACTTCTTTCAAACTCCTGGCTTCCACTTCTAAGAGAAGTTATCCTACATGCACACAACCATTTAAAGAGATTTAATACATACTTTATTCCATTTTTTTATCAGTTTCACTCTACGTTAAATCATTCTGTAGACATTAAATAATAATTAATAATTTTGACATAATATTTCATTAGTATCACACCCAAAGTTCACTGCTACATTAAATTGAAACCTCAGAATTTCATCCTAAAAAGCTTCAAACCCATGGGTTAACATCATATATTAAATTAGTTATTAACAACATCATTACTTGACCATATTCAGAAATGAATTCTAAGGTACAAAATAGAAGGGGGCTCAACACGCTGAGTAGATGAACTACCCATCAAATCTTTGCCACCTATAGAAGATCATAGACTGATCCTCCCCCAGGAATCTAAACACAGAATGCACATGGAATGCCCCATGCATCTTCACCCCTTTATGAAGGAGGGTAAATAAACCATCTTCCTTGAGAAAAAGGGAATGTAAATAAGATAAAAAACCAATAAGAAACAATAAGCATCCAAACATCCACATCCAACAAGTTCCATCATCACCAATGTCTTTCCTGACACACACATGCATCAAAAAATTCAGCTCGCCACTCTAGGAATCAACTGCTTCCATAAACAATATTCCTCCATACCCCAACATATCAAAATAGACTTCCAAGCTCATATCACAACACAAGAAGTAGTAAAACAAACATAATAACAATTGGGCTCTTGGCCCTTTGACAATCAAGAGGGTAACTCAAAAACATTCATGGAATTATCAAACAACTAGTTTTTTAATCCAACATGAATGAACCGATTTTTTTCATTGGTTCCATCTTCTTGAAGCCTAAAAAATATGCTATCCCAAATTGATTAAAAAATTTTACTATATCAATTTCATTAACATGAAATTACATCAATGTCAAATAGATTCATTTATATTCCTAATTAACATTATCCAAATAATTATCAATTAATTCTAGATTAATGTTCATTACCAATTTCAATCAAGAAAAAAATATAATCAAAGAAAGAATAAATATTACACTATATAGATAAACAATAGGCAATAACAAATGATTGATATCAATTTATTTATCCAGATTAAATATTTAATATGTCAATTCCATTGTGATCTTGTGGGATAAAACATGTTATATATAAAATTACACGTAAAATAATAGAGAACAAAATATTTCCCTACCTAAAATTGTTCTTGATGTTCTTTATAAGAGGGAAATCCACACAATGGGTTATGATCTAGTCCCCCTCATGACAACTTTATCCACCCGAGGATGTAGATATACCACCACACCGGTCAGCACCCAAGAAAATTCTATTAGGAACATGGAAATAGAATTCCATAAACGGTCAAGGAGAAATATAGGGAAATGAACCCAAAAGAATGATGATAGTTCATACCTTATATCGAAGATCTATCGATACAGTATTGTTGCATCAAAAATAGTGTGGAACCAATACATGGAGGAAATTTTGATCACAAAAATCTTATGGTATGGAATGGGAGGATGGAGTGTCTCACACCCGAGAACAAGGAGGAAGAACTAGAGAGGAAGATATCTCGTTCCTTTAGAATATTTAATGGAGTAAAAGGTTAAGATATGATGGAATTTCTATTAAAATAAGATCACATTAAACCAAGAAGTTTGACCCAGTATAACCATTCCAATCCTCAGGAAAAATTAATATATGAGTTATGGTCTTTGAAACGGCCATTAAGGCCTTAAAATAAGGCATTAAATGTATTTTTGTCAAAAGAAATGTTGAAGGGGTGAAACTGTAGGAAAGATGGAAACAATGCTAATGAACATAAAATTTGGAAAAGGAAATAGAGCTTACCATTAGAAATCACCATTCTAGAAACACTATTCATGAACTCAAAATTTGGCAATGAAATAGATTCTAATGTTGGACCTCAACCTTTTGGAAACACTCTTCATGAACTCAAAATATTGAAAAGGAAATAGAGGCTACCGTTGGACCTCACCATTCTAGAAACACTGTTCATGAACTCAAATTTTGGAAAAGGAAAACAATCTTACCGTTGGAACTGTTCACATAAGTATATCATTAGAAATGTTCACACAAGCCTACCATTAACCTATTCACATAAGCCTTCCATTGGAATACTTGGATAAGGAAACTGTTGCACTGTTAACATAAAGCTACATTTTCACTGTTCACATAATCCTACCATTGGACTACTCAAATAAGGCTACTGTTGCACTATTCACATAAGGCTCCTATTGGACTGTTCACAGAAGGTTTCCATTGCACTGTTCACTAAGGCTACCGTTTCACTATTCACAGAAGCCTACCAATGACGCTATTTAGAAAAGGCAACTGTTTCACTGTTCACATAAGGATACCATTCCACTGTTCACAGAACTGGAAACACTATTTACAGAACTTGAAATTTGGAAAATTGTTTGGGATATGTCACCTTGACCTCCCGAATAGCCTTGAGAACTAGATTTCTGGAAGGGAATGGACCAAAGAGTTCAGGGAAATTAAAATAACAGTATGATATTTAAAATATAGGCAATGATACTTGGTTTTGTTTTATTAATAATCATTGGTTATAAATGTATCATTAATGTAACACCCATATAGAGATGATCTGTGGTCTTTTTTAAAATATGATAAGTCATCAAAGTTCATCTATAAAATATGTGGAAATGTAGTGAAGATGATACTGATTTTATACAATGTAATATCATGATCTGTGGATATTCTAAGACATTTATTGTTGACATAATAGTTCCACTACAGTACATAAATTCTTGAAGGGTCATAGTTCATTTATCTTCAATAATATTCTTCATATAAGTCATCTAATACTAGTCAGGTGTTATTTTATTTATAAGAGTGTTTATATGTCAATGTACATAGTTATACCTCAATACAAAATGTATATCTACCCATGATTACCATAACAAAATGAGATTACATATATTTGGTCTATCCTATAGAATATACTATGTTCTATCTTCACCCAAAAAATATATGGGGATTTTTTAGGACTGATCCTATATAGATTGTTGGGGTTTTTCTTGAAATTAAAAAAGGAAATGGTCTTGTATATTTTATAGAATAAAGAATGTTGTTTCTAAATTTGTAAAATAAATCCCAATTCTTAATTATATTTTGTAATAATATTCTCATAGATATAGAGGGTATTGAATTTTATAATGAGTTCACATTGAACTAAATTACATTAAAAATCACTATGTTCTTCTTTTATAATTTTTATTTCACTTATTATATTATTGAACACCAAATTCAAAATTATATAATATATTGATTCAATAAATAATACTATGATAATACTTAGAAAACTATAAAACATTCACAATAATATTCACTCCCCCATCCCTATACGCTTACCTTTCATTGATAACTCTTCCCAATCTATAATAAAACTCACAAGGTGGGTTTGGTAGGATGAAATATGGGGCCTAGTGATATTATTCCATGATACCCTATATTTTTTCTTGGTATTCATGAAGGGGATATTTAATGGGAAGCAACACAAGTTCCCCCTATCCTCATGGATTCCTTAATAATTAAGTTTTTATATTATTACCTAAGAATGATTCATTTAATAATTCAATTTGAAATTAATTTCATGAATATGTGTTTATATAGAAATTGATTTACTCATAAATATCATCATATACTCACTTTTCATCATGATAAGTCATTAAGAATTCCAACTCTTCTACTTGTAACATCACCTTTTGATAGAATATAGATATTCACTTTTATGGTATCCTAATTCAAATCCACAATATTATATTTATGTAAATGGTTAAAAACCTTCTTTCATATCATATTATTCCTACTGGGTAGACACTTCTCTGAATTCTAGCATTAATTAATATTATATTATGGCTACATAATCATTATTATCAAAGTCCATTTATAAATAAAACTTATAAAAACCTATAAATTCCTAATAGAGTGAGTGGTAATGTAGTTCAATAAAGGTAACATTATTAAAAAACATATTCAAAATATGTATTTAATACCTTGTGTGTCTTAAATAGGGGCTTTTGGTCATGAATGAATTTTTCTAGATAGGATTTAGGGGGAGAAAGAATTATATTTTTATGTATTTTTTCTAATAAAAACATCTATGTTTATTATTATTATTTATATTTTTATTCTATTTAATAAAAAAGTAACGATATATATGAATAATAAAAATAGAAAGATGGAATTTGAATATAAATTTTAGAAAGTAAGTGAACAAGTTAAATTTTTGGTCCTACCCCTATAATGTCTTGGCTTTTATCAAGTGTTATTCATTGAGTTCCATGTGAAAATTCTAAAAAATATATTGAAGTGAAGGTTCATAAAGTTATTCTTCCACTATCACTGTTGATATAATCATTGACATTAATTTATGTGAAACTTCTTCTACCACCTCATGATATTCTTCTCATTTAATGTTCTCCTAAAAAGAATTTTATAATCCCATCCAACATGTCCTTTAATTTTTATAATCAAACCTAGAAAGTCTCTACTTCCTCTTATACATGGGAATATAAATCTTGGGTTCAATAATGTTTTATTAGAACCTTAAGTGACCTTTTTATATTTTCACAAGAAGTTATTTTTTATAGGGAGATAATTTCAAAATTTGTTTTGATTATATCGGTTGTTATAAAACATTCATAGGATTACATTTAAAAATTAACAAATGAAATCATATAATAAATATTCAAAAATAAGTAAATACTCAGACCAAATCCCCAAAAATGGTCCCATGTTTGAATGGTATTAATTATGGAAGGCTATAGATATAGAATTATTAATTTCCATATACTATAGAAGGATGAAAATAAGTTTTTATATAATGTTTTTAGGAAATTAGATTCACTGTTATTTCACTTATATTTTTTTCTTTATATGTTGAAAATAGAACACAAATAGGTGTGTTCCTTGGGTTTTTAAATTTTTGAATAAAATTACATGATAAAAAATATAAAAAGTGTTATTATAAAATGTATATGGGAATATATTTTATTTTAATGGGTTATATCATCACTTATATTTTTTCTTAATCAATTAATTTATTGAGAAACACAATATAATTTACTTATAACTACTCTAAAATTTCATTGTGTATGAAATTAAAAACCTATATATGTATTCTAAAACCAACCAAAAAACAAAAATTTCTCTATGGGTAGTGGGAAAGATAAATCTTCAAAATATTAAATGAACCTACTCACACACTGAAGGATAATTTGTCAACATTATTCCTCTCAAACTACACAACTGTACTATTATAACATTTGATTTAATTATATGTAGAATTTAATGCCTAACAGGTTAGAAGGATTTAATAGTAACAATATAGGAGGTAGTTATTATCACATGACCAACCATTCACCATTATTACTACACAGAACCAACGAATAGATTTTTGGAATTGAAATGTATAAATTAATTAGGATCAATAGTGAATCCCATTAGAACAATGAAATTTAATCTCTCTCTCTCTCTCTCCAAAGCATTAGATTATAGAGATCACATGTACATAAAAATAGTTGATAAGGATAATGAAACGAGGGATAAAAGAAGAGTATATAATGATGAACATTTCTATATTACCAGTAAATATATAAATTTATGAAAAATAATATATAATCATAATAAAATCCAGGGTTTATGAAAAATTTATTAAATGAGTAGTGATGGATATTTATAAGATATCATAAACTATAATTCAACCTCATATATTTCAATTCCACAAGTAGTGAGATATTTTATTCATTGGATGTGTCCCATAAGTCTCATTGAAGGGTTAAAATTTCATCACATGATCATCTCTTAAATATTATCTTGTTCTAACATTTTTCATAATATCAATGTGTTTTTACTAAATTGTATGTGAAATATGTGCATTAATTATATGTGTTCTTAATAATTTGGATAAATAAAAATAATTCATATTGATTTTTATTTCCTGTTTCTCTTTTTCGAAAATTTATATTTTCAATCCCACTAATTTCATGCTTCCCTAGACCAAATGCTTGTTCCAATAGAGACGGTCTGCAGATTTCTTTAGAGTCTCCTCCACATACACTAAAGGATGTCATCTAGAAGAGTGGGTCTATGATAGTATCATAAAATCACCATACCATTATATTATAGTATAAATTTCTAGGAGGTATAAATTAAGAATCATAATAGATTGATATTAAACATTATAATAAACATAGAAACTAATGAAAAAACATGTTACATAAAATTTAAAGTGGAAAAAATTCATTCATAATTATGGTCATTCCAGTACAAAATTGACAACTTCCTTACTATAAAAAACATATAAAATATTTAAATAAAAGAATAAAATAATTGTGTCTCTTCTATATACCCATGTTATTCTTTATCTATGTCCAAATTCTATCTAATAAATCAGAATGTGGGATAAAAACCCTTAACTCTACCCAAAAGAGCCTACCCATAATGAAGGCTACATGGTGAATAAAGCACCATAGAAAACTATGTAGGGAGAGAGTAAAAAATTGCAGGTCACTAAAAATGTGATCCCATACCTTGAATGTAAATATAGTTCATGTTCATGTCATATTAATGGATAAATATAAATAAATAGTGTCAAGGTATAAATAAATAAGAAAAAACTTTTGATCTTTTAAATCTTATGTGACACCCAAGGTCTACTATACCTATTTTAGATAGTGTTGAAGTGTCTTTAGGAATAATAAAACACCTCATGGAGATATATTTCCTACCTTGGGGTCCCATTTAAATGTCTCAACATGATAAAATAATTCAATCCTTTGGAGTATCATAGTAATACCAAATATTTTATAGTAACAAACAAATCATGGGAACTATTCCATACATCCCATTATATTGAGTATATGAATTGGATAATTTGAATCCTTGTTATCCCATTATTTAAATTATTATAATCATAACTGATGAATAACTAGGAATCCCTAAATTTCATAAGGCATCACTAATTCATAAAAGGCAATTCCTAGGATCCCAATAACAATAATATCACTTTAAACTAGGGTGAAAATAAGAAAAATCCCCCAATAACCATGTTTTAATGGATCCATGGTAGGTAATCACTGAAATACCATCATAAAAAAATCAATGGATTCTATGGGTGTTAACCCCCGACATCTCGTACTATCAAATGCCTCTGGGTCATAAAGAGGTAATCTCTAACATCCCACATTTATGAACCACCTATAGATCATATTGATGTAATCTATTGATTCATTCATCACATACCCAAGTTCCATTATCTTCTATATAGTGTCTTTGAATAAAAATTATAACATCAAATAACCACCTGTATACCCCATCTCTCATAATCACGGTCGACCTCCTAAGTGCATGACCTATCCCATAAATTAAAACCCTACCAATTGCACATCATAAATTTAGGTTCTTAGTTGACCCCATTAATCATCACTACTTATTACCACATAGAAAATCTTTAGGGTTAACATAATTTCATGGGCTCCCACTAGGATCCCCTAGGTTACACCTATATATGGAAACTGAAGATGTGTCACCTTGTCACAATATATCCTCATGGACTAATCCCATCACTCAAATGGAATAACATGCCTCAACATCACCATGATCATCATAAAACCTCATTGTACGTAGAATAAGATCCATATGATATCAATATATAAATACGGCATAGTACATGTTACACTTTTGAAGATCACCCAACAGTAGTCCACTTATCTTATCTATCATAACCTACCCAAGATATGCCCACTTGTGTACTCACTAGAAAGTTGTGGTAGAGAACTCACCCCTTTCTCAAATAGTTTAAATGTATACATATAAAGCATCAATGCATCTCCACAAGGATTAATTGTGAAAATATTTAAAAATATATATTCATTCACATTCAAGGAGACTAAGAGAACATATCTTGGTTTCTATAGTCACATAATTAATTTCATATTACAATTTTTGTTCTATTGAAGTAGTATAAATCTCAAATACTACATTTATAATTAGGCCCTTTTTTATTTGTGACTATAGCGATCCAATTATTTTACAAATATTAGTATATGTTTTTTTAAAATAAATATCCATTAACTATAATAGAAATATTTTGAGGCCTAATGTGTTTGGATGGTTGGTACATAATAATATAACTAGAGTAAAGAATTTTTTTAATTTTTATTATCATTAGTGAGATTCTAAATATCATTGAGCTCATAAAATTGTATATAATAACCTAGACAATACATAAAACAAACAGGTGAGATACAAACGCAGTAAAGGAATAAACATAATAAGTAATCATAATGTGTGAGTCAATGGTATAACATGATGTAATAGAAAATAAGGATCATGAGTAATCAAATTTATAAGTAACATAAAGCACATCGTATCATAATATCAAAGAAATATAGGAATATTGAAGTAACATTTAATATGATATAAAAATGTTTCAAGGATAACAAACTAGACAATATCAAATGGTGAAAAAAGTCCCATAATGTATTAGGTTTACTCCCTCAACCCATACATAACGTCTCTTGAGACATAAACAATACCCAACTAATTATAATGGAATTTGGGTTAACCCATCATAACATGTACCTTAGTATATGTTCCAAAAAAATAAAATAAATCATATGGTATAAATATTACAATTCTCATGGAATGAACTGTGTTTTATAATCTTTCCTCATGTAATAATCAAAAAAGATTTCATAAAGCAGGCATTTAATAAATTAACATAATGAATTTATCACTCTATACAATGGAGTTATTATGATCTTAGTATAAATATAAGATATATATTCGTAATTCAAAATAAATCCATAACTTAATGGTTTTATTCATTTATGAAATCATATTTAAAAGATCACGTGGAATATTTATTGAGGAAAATATTGATTTCAATTTAAATCACATCTGTAAAATATAAAAATTTCCAAAATAGCAGTGATAAATTTTCTCAAAATATAAATAAGGAAATTTATAAGTGAATTTTTAAATCATTGAGTTTTCATGATAGTGTGGAATTATGTTCATGTAAAATAATTTAAAAGAAAACATTACATTCACATTTTTTATAAAAAAGGAATAAATTACCTTACTCATAAAATTAAAAAAAATATTTGTTTTCAACCATTTTTTAAAAATAATCATCCATAGGTAAAAATATGATAAATAAATTATTAGATAATAGAAAAAACATTCACTAAAATATTTTAAGGAAAATATAGACATATTAGAGAAAGATTCTAAATATAAAAGAAGATACACGACTATTATTACTTCCAAACAACATTCATGAGGTTTCCATTTTATATAACGGAGGTTATAGAAACCAAATAAATAAGGAACATTCCAAAATATAGGATAATAAAAGATATTTGGATCATGGAAATTATTATATATGACTCTCCATAAAGGAACAACAAACATAAAAAAATTAAAAGGAAAGAAGATTATAACATAACACCTCTACTACTATTGTAGCATTCAAATCAAATCCCTTTGGGTAATTCAAATTGAATTATAATATAAAATACTATGATGGATGTATTATTCATGATATAATATGTAAAATGAGTATCATATACACTATATACCGTAATTTAGGTGTATAACATTAAAATATGCCAAAATAAAAGGAAATTAACAGAAAATCCATTACTATGATAATTCCATTGAAGTGATAATTAATAAAATTCGTGATCATATATAAGTCTAGAGCCTGAAACATTACATAATCTTACATTTAGTTAACAATTTACATTGTGTATCTTTTCAGGTTTAGAGTTTTAGAAAATTAGGCCATAACTATTACATTACATCTAAAAAGTTTCAAAGTAGACACTCCTACTTAGTATCCATTTTTTCATAAAATAAAAATCCTTAAAATAAAAAAATAATCATTTTCTTGATATAAATATTCTTTAATTATTCCATTCTCTTACCCTACCTTATACCCTATGGAAACATTTAAAAAACATGGGATGAGCATCAAAAGAATAGTAAGGGTTATAAAATAATGAAATAAAACAATAGTCCATAAATAGATACAAAACAAAACCAATTTAACATATCTCATGAAATAATAAGATTTATGAATAACACATATAAATCATAAATCATAAAGTGAACTTGTGGCATCCACATCATACTTACATTGTAGCTTTTATAGCTATGTAGGGAGTTACATTTGGGATTCCCATCACAGTATATCCCCTAAATCTGTTTGGATAAACATTTACATTTACCTTAGTCACACTACTCAATGCATTGCTGAGCTATCTCGGGCTCACCTACCCTAGGTTTATCACGAAACCACCCGTATGCATAAACATTGCCCATGAACCATAACATTCTCATAACCCATGAACAAGAATAAAAGAAAGATAAAATTTCCACATTACAATCACAATATAAAATATAAATATATTGATATAATCAATCCATTATCAAAACCATTTTCAATACAAAAATATGTAAAAATAGTACATGGAATTTATTTACTTTTTAAAAACACTACAACTTATAGTGGAAGAAAAATATCAAGTAATGCTTGTAGTGGTGGAGAAGTCATTGTCACCACATTGGTTAAAAAGAAACAATCCCTTTGATGTTTATTAAAATAGTAAGTTGAAAAAATATTCCCATAGATTGAAAATAAAATTCAAAGGGTTTTATACACCATATAAACAAATGTTGTCTATAAATCAATGTATTCATCAAGGAAAAGAGATGGAGATGATTTCCCTTACCTCATGTCCAACTTGATTCATTCATTCATTAATATCCAGAATAATAAAAAAAAGTTAATTTAATCGTTCTTAAGATGAATTTTAATGTTTATTTATTCCTTTTATATCACTTATTATCTTCTTATAAACATTATATTATTATTTAAGTTAATATTGGTCATTTTGGTGATTTTTGGTACTTGAGTCAAAAATGAACTTATTATTGAAAATTGTCCATGTGGTCAAAATCACATTATATTTAGAATGGTATTCTTGATTTTGATATAATATATATCATATATATATATAGTATATATATGTATTTATAGTAGTACAGAACATTTAAAGATAATAAATGAAATGCACCATTCATGGAGATTTTAAGCCGTACACACACATGAACAGTAATTTTATTTATATTTCATATTTAATTGAATGAAAACATAATGAAAAATATTTATATTATGATTCCAATATAATATAATATATAATTTAATTAATTTCATCCTTTATTCGATTCATGTATGGCATTAACGAGTATTGTCACTTTGAGGGGGTGGTACTCTGTACTTCCTCAAATGAAATTATCATATTTACCCATTATGGAAACTATAAACGAATGATATAAATGAAAAATAAAGAAGAATAAAGAAATTATAAAAATAATATATATCATATATAAATACATTTCCATCATAATGTGAACCATCATAGGTGGTAGGAGATAATTGAAAAATCATATTTGTGTGTGGTTGTAGTTCGTCGTACACATAAACAATATGTTCATATCCAATAGATGGAGGTGTGTGTAAGTGTAGTTCTAACAATTCTCATAAAAACAACCTATAAAATTGAGGATACTAGTGTTTCTACATAAAAAATAATAAGAAGAGAATATGGAGTGGAGAAAGAAAAATAATGTAACGAAACATGAGAGAAGACGTCAACTCAAATCAGGTAACTTCTTTTGATTTGAGACAAAGGGCTCTCTTGAATTTACTTCTTCCTATAGAAAGTATTATGAGAGAAATATAGAGATTGTGATATTATTTTTTCAGAGTTTGGATGAGACAAGGGGTTGAGAGGTGTGAGAAATGAGTTAGAGGTGATGACCTTTTATAAGAGGGAGGAGGGGCTCATTAGGAAAGGTTGAAAATAATATTTTATTATAAACTTAATTTCGATTTCGAAATTTCTCAAACTAATTAAATTAAAATATTATATGGCTATTATTCAACATAATCTCAACTAATAGGTTTTATAAAAGTTATGGTTTCATTTTAGCCTTATCATTTTTCTTTATCCCTAAGTTAACAAATTTTACTCTTACTAAGTCTTCTTGTATATTCATACTATATGGTTAATATAGTTACCATAAAATTCCAATAGAACCGAAAGTGGTTTATTAATAACGTTTTGAACTTAATATAAGTAATTTTACATAATCATATATTTTTTAGGACTATTTTATCAATTAATAAAATATTAATTTATTTAAAAACTCATTTGTGTAAATTTTTATACTATTTATAACTTGTTTTTTAAAAATTCATAAAAACATGATAAATTCGAAAAAACATCACAAATTCAAAGATAATAATTCATAATCACTCATAAAATTCATTTATGGAATAAAAAAGTTTTGGAATAAATTTATTTTAATATTTATAATCTCATTTATTTAAAACATTCAGTAATAAGCTAATCATTACATCATCATTGTTTCATAAATAAATTTATTTATTTGATGTATAAAAATTATAAATAAAATTTTATGATGTATTAAATATTTTTATATTCATAATGATTATTTATAGTCAAATATATCAATTATATAACCCCACATTAATTTTTTTATCCAAAAAATACTTGTTTATGGTATTTTATATTTTTTCTTTAAATAAAAAGTTATTAATGTTATTATCTTACACAAGTGGAATTAAAATTGCAAAAGTCTCACCAAAGGATTGTAATGGTCATTAATTACTCATCCAATAAGGTTAGCAAAGTGTAAAGGTAAATTTATTTTATTATAATTTTATTTTTACCTTAAGTTACCATATTTACCTTTAACCACGGTGAATAAAAATCAATAGTTACTATTCCCCGAAAATTATTTTCATCTTATTGAATCAAATTTTACATACTGATGACAACCATATATGTTAAATTTTTGAAATTCAATTTAAAAATGTGGTAAAATTTCATTTAAATGAAATATTCAGTTTTTTAACTACTATGCCATGTTTTTCAATGTTCATAAAAAATTGAACCTTTTCAAAAATATACAAAAAATCCACCCAAAGATAATTTTGATATTCCAAATCCAAAATGAAATCTATTTTACAAAATTCACTATATTGAAGTTTCATTAATTATTTTTAAATTAATTTCCACTGTCAAAACTAGAATGCTTGTTTTTAACAAGTAGAAACTACCAAAGGATTGACATGTGTTTATATAAAATTTTATAGTGAGATAAATTACGACGAACAAAATTGGATTAAATGGAAAAAATAAAATCCAAATATACTTTAAAACCATTTAAAAATATAATATAACCATAAAAATAAATTATATGAAAAGTCAGTTTTGACTTAAAAATGCTATATTTTTCCCTATTCATTAAAAAACGAACTTTATCAGAAAAATACAAAAAATTTACCCAAAGTAAATTTTGATTTCCGAATTCTAATATATAAGTTTATTTTGTAAAATTAAACATATTAAAGTGAAAAAATTGACTTAAAAGCATATTTCCACCCAAAGGTGGTAAACCAACCTTTTAAAAATAGTAGAGTTTTTTAAGCTTAAAATAATATTTATTCTCATTTTAGGCATCAATTTTTTTTTGGATAAATGTAACTACATTTACAAAACATGTATAATAATATTTAATTTAGTTCTATTCATTCCATCCAATACAATGGCTAGGTATTAACTGTTGTTTAAAATAATATTATAATTTTATTTATTAGTATGACTTAGCCTTGTGTGCAACATAAGATTTCAAAGAATCCCATTATTGCGTCTCAGCTATTCCATCAAACAAAGAATCCCCTTTAATGTAAAATTAGTATTTATATAATATATATATATATATATCATATTCTTTATTTACTTTGGATGTTACATCCTTCCCCCTTTTGGAAATTTCATCCTCACAATTTTATTCACTGATTAAATAAATAAAGGTATTTATCCCTCAAAGCATTCTCAGATTAACACATTTCCACTTCAACCATGTGGTCTTTCCACAAAACCTTGACTTGATGAATTACCTTATTTTGCAACGCTTGCTCTCTTCGGTCAAAAATTTGGAATGGTTGTTCCTCAAAAGAAATATTTTCTTCCAACTGCAATACTTCTGGACTCAAAACGTGAGATAGATCCAAAATATACTTTTTGAACATTGAAACCAAAAACACCATGTGTACCTAGGATAAATATCAAAATAAAGACACTTTGTTTGAAACTGATCCAACTTTTTCAATGATTTCATAGGGTCTAATGAACCTCAGACCAAGCTTTCCCTTCATACCAAAACATATCACACTTTTCCGTAGAGAAAATTTCATAATGACATGATCACCTACCTAAAAAGAAAGGCCCTTCCTCCGATTATCTGGATATATTTTCTACCTACTCTGAGCTATTCCCTTGTGATTCAAAATCAACTGAACTTTTTCTTCCATCTCTTCTACCAATTCTGGTCCCATAAACTTCCTTTCATCTACTTTTATTCCAAAAATCGGGAGTTCGACACTGTTTCCCCTAAAATGGTTCAAATAGAGCCATCTGTATGATGGAATCAAAACAATTATTTTAAGAAAACTTAACCAATGATTGATGTTGGTCCCATCTTCCTTAGTAATCCATTGAAGAATAACGTAAAATATCTTTCAATGTTTGAATTGTTTATTTTGACATCCCATCTGATTGTGGATGAAAAGTTGTCCTAAAATTTAAATCAGTGCCAAATTTCTTTTGAAGGCATTTCCAAAAGTTATAAGTGAACATCAGATCACAATCAGATAAAATGGAGAGGGAAAATCTATGTAACATGACTATCTCTTTAACATACAATAGATAATGTTGATCTAGAGATATATTATCTTGAATAGGAAAGAAATGAGAAGATTTAGTTAATCGATCAACAATAACCCTAATTGCATTATTACCTCGAGAATTATTTCACAATCCCACAATGAAATCCATGGATACATTTTCCAATTTCTACTCTGGCATTGGTAAAGGATGAAGCATCCTTCTCAGTAAATGCCATTAATATTTAACCTATCCACAAATAAAATATCATAGGGTATGTCAGCAATATCTCTTTTCATTCCATCCCACCAATAATACTCCCGAAGATCTCTATATGTCTTAGTACTACAAGGAAGAACTAAAAACTAAGAAATATTATCTTCATATGACAACTATTTCTTCAACTGTGAATCCCAAGGCTCACACAATATCATTCCAAACCTCAAAACACAGTCTCGATCAATATTGATCTCAGGTAAACTACCCTTCTGAACCAATTCTACCTTTTTTCTACAACTCTTTGTCTTCATTATATGCCTACTTAATTCTATCTGATAGAGATGATTTCACTACCACCGGAAAAAAATAGTGGAATTCCTTGCACTACAAATATCTATGCAAAAGTTCATCAAATATTTAATCAAATGATCTTGTTTCAAATGTAACATGGTTAATGTAGCATTACTTTTTTGACTAAAAGTATTATCCACTTTATTTCCCTTTCTAGGATGGTAATGAATTGTTCAATCATAATCCTAGATTAATTCAAAGCATCTCCTCTATCTCATATTCTATTTTTTCAAAGTGAATATATATATTAGAATTCTATTTTTAGTATATATTTCAAATTTTACTCAATAAAGATGATGCCTCTAATTTTTTAATGAAAAAAATAGATAATTCCAAATCAATTGTAGAGTAATTTAACTCATGAGATTTTATCAAAGGTGAACCATAATCAATTACCATATTATTCTACATTAAGACACCACAAGGTGCTTTCAACGAAGTATCATTGTAGAAAATAAATTCACTATATTTGGAAGGTAAATCCTAAACTAGAGTATTCACAAATATTCTTTTCAAATTCCTAAAAACTATCATCACGTTCCTTTGTCCAGATGAACATAACACCATTTTGATTTTACATAGTCATTGGGCTAGATAACCATAAAAAATTATCAAAAAAAATTATGTAATAGCCTACCAAATCAAGAAAAATATAGATCTTGGTAATATTTGTGGGTTTTGGCCATTCATTCGAGACTTTTGTTTTAGCAGGATAACTAATTATTCTATGCTTATAAACAATGTGACCAAGGAAATAAATTTGTTATAACTAAAACTCACACTATCTGAATTTCCCATATATTTTCTTTTCTTTTAAGGTTTACAAGACAACCCTTAAATGACATTCATGGTCCTCTTTACTTTTAGAATAAACCAAAATATCATCTATAAATACAGCAACCCTTTATCACCTAAGTGAACTGATACATAACTATATAAAACTATTCAATTTTGATTCTGACCATCTCAGGATGCTGATTTAAAAGGTTGTTTTCCTATCAATGTCATCCCATTATAGCTCCCCCCTTACCTATGAGGAAATACATTTTGAACACAGAAATGTCTTAGGTGATGCAACATGGTAATATTTAAATGATCTATCATTTCAATTTTACCAGAAATTAATTTATGCATATTAATTTTACAATACCCTAACACCTAAAGATGTCTAAATCAACCTCTGATACCAACTATACGGCCCTTTCCTTAAACATTAAATAACTTGGAATTATGTTAATAATTCACATTAAGGATCTTTTAATGTTTAGAGTTTTAAAAAATTAGGCAATAACTATTACATTACATCTCAAAAATGAAAAACTAGATTCTCTAACTCAGTATCTATTTTTTGATAAAAAATAAAACATAAAATAAAACTAGAATTATTTTCTTGATATAAATATTCTAGAGTTGTTCCTTTCTCTTACCCTTCCTTATACCCTCTGAAAAAATTTCAAAAACTTATGATGAGTATAAAAATCACAGTAAGGGTTATAAAATAAATTAATAAAATATTAGTCCATAAATATATACAAAACATAATCGCTATAACATACCTCAAGAAATTATAAAGGTAACATGTGGAATCCATATCATACTTACAGTGTAGCATTCACAACAACGTAGGGAGTTACGTTTGGAATACCCATTATAATATATTATCTAAATCTATTAGGAGATATATCAACCTTTACATTCATTAAGTTACCCAATGCATTGGAGATCTAGCTAGGTCTCACCAGCCCTAGGTATATTATGGAAACCCAAATATTTGTAAAAAATTCCCAAGAACCATAACATAATCCTTACACATGAACAAAAATAAAAGAAAGATGACATTTATAAATTACAATCACAATATAAAATATCAATCTATTGATATAATCAACCCATTCTCAAAACCATTTTCAATACCATAATATATAGAAAGTGTATATTGTATTTATTTTACTTTTAAAAACACTATGGCTCATAGAGGAATCCATATATCCAATAATGCTCGTGGGGGAGGAATGGTTATTGTCATCATGTACTTTAAAAAGAAACATTTCCATTGTATTTTATTAAAAATATATGTAGAGAGAAGATTAACTTTGAATGAAATTAAAATTAAAATGGGTTTATACATCTTATAAAATAAAGTAGTGCATAAATCATTGTATGACTCAATGAAATAATATTGAGACGAAGTCCCTTATGTCATGTCCGACTTGACTCGTTCATTCTTTATTCTCCTAAAAAAACATAAAGATAATTTATAATTTCGTAATATAATTTTTCAAGTTTATTTTTCCTTTAATATTACTTATTATCTATTTATCAACATTACATTATAATTTAAGTTAATCTCGGTCATTTTGTGAATATTTGGTACTTGAGTAAAAAATCAACATATTATAAATACAAATTATCCATGTGGTCAATATTAAATTATCTAAAAAATGATAATATGGATTTAAATATCATATATATCATATATATACATTATATATATATATATTTATAGTAGTTCATAACATTTGGAGATATGAAATGAAATTCACTATTTATTGAGATGGTAAGCCATATGCATGCATGAACACTACAATCATTTATACGTCATATTTAATGGAATGAAAACATAATGATACATATGGATATTATTATTCCAGTAAAATATAATATATTATTTTATTAAATCCATCCTTTATATATTCGACATATGGCATGAACGAGTCATATCACTTTGAGGGGGCAGTAGTCCGTGCTTTCTGAAATGAAATTATAATATTTACCCAATATAGAAACCATAAATTAATCATATAAGTTAAAAATACAGAATAATAGAAACTATATAAATATAATATATATAAGAAATTAATACAGTCCCATCATAATAGACACCGTGAGATGATGTATGAGATAATTGAACAATCATCGTTTCGTGAGGCAGTAGTTCTCCCTACACAGAAACAGTATGTTCATATCCATTAGATGAAGATGTGTGTAAGTGTTGTTTGATTATTTCTCATAATAACAACCTAGATTATTTAAGATACTATTATTTATATAAAAAAATAATAAGAAGATCATAGTATGTGGAAAGGAAAAATAATGGAAAGAAACACAAGAGAAGACATTACCTCAAATCAGGTGATTTCTTTTTATTAGAACCAAAGGGATATCTTGAATATCTTTATGCCTAAAGGGGGGATTATATAAGAAATATAGGGTTGTTGGGAAATTTTTTTCTGAAGATTTTTGATGATCCAAGGGACTTGAGAGGTGTTATTAATGGGTTATTGGTGATGGCCTTTTATAAGAGAGAGGAGGGCCTCTTAAGGAATGTTTGAAAATATTATTTTATTATAAACTGAATTTTGATTTCCAAAGGACCCAAACTCATTAAATTAGAATATAATATAACTAGTATTTTAAATACTCTCTACCAATAGTTTTTATATAAGTTTGAGTTTCATTTAAAACCTTATCATTTAACTTTAACCCTTAGTTAACTAATTTAACTCTTACTATATCTTCTTGTATATTCATACTATATGGTTAATATAGTTACCATAAAATTCTAATAGAAACTCAATTGGTTTAATAATAATATTTTCAACATTTTATAAGTCATTTTGCGAATCATAGTTTATTTTGACTGTTTAATCATTTAATAAAATTTTAATGGATTTAAAAACTCATTTGTGTCAAATTTTATACTATTCATATCATGACTTTTTAAAAAACCACAGCAACTTGATCAATTAGAAAAAACTAAATTAATTTAAATATAAAAATTCATAATCAATCCTAAAATTCGTGTATAGAATTAAAAGTTTCAAAATACATTTCTTTTAATATTTATAATCTCATTTATTTAAAAAATTGATTAATGGGGTAATCAATACATCATCATTATGTCATAAATTTATATATTTATCTGACGTCTAAAAAATAGGAAAAAATACCATGATGTAGAAAATATTTTCATATTTCTAATTACTATTTATATTAAAAAATATCAATTATATAACCCCACATTAATATTGTTGTTCCAAAATAATACATGTTTACGGTAGTTTAATTTTTACATTAAATAAAATGTTACTAATGCCGTTATCTTACCCAAGATGCTTTAAAAAGCCTAACTTATCACCCAAGGATTGAATTAGTAGGACATAAATCATCAAATAATGCTATTAAATGTGTTAAGGTATTTTTATATTAATATAATATTATTTTTACCTTGAATTACCGTATTTACCTTTAACCGTGGTAAATACAAATCAAAAGTTACTATTAAAAAAAATTATTTTCATCGTATTGAATCACATTTTACTTAATTATGACAACCATGTATATCTTCTTTTTGAAATTCATTTCATAGTATAGGTAAAAGTTCATTTAAATGAAAAAGTCAGTTTTTAACTACTATGCAATGTTTTCACTATTCATAAAAAATCGGACACTTTCAGAATAATACAAAATATTCACACAAATATAATTTTGATATTTAAAATTCATAAATGAAGCATATTTTAAAAAATTAATCATATTGATGTTTCATTAAATAATTGAAAATTAATTTCCATTTTCAAAACAAGAAAGCATGTTTTTAAAAAGTAAAAAACTACAAAAAGATTGACATGTGTTTATGTCGAATTTCAATATGGAATTAATTTCAATGAAAATAAATAGATAAAATGATAAAAATATAATCTAATGACTCATTAAAACCATTAAAAAAGATAATCATCCAATATAAATAAAATACATGAAAAGAAAATTTTGATTAAAAAATGAAGTATTTTTTACTAATAAATAAAAAATGAACTTTATCAGAAAAATATAAAAAATTTACCCAAAGTAAATTTTGATATCCCAATTATAAAGAAGAAGGATATTTTTTCAAATGGAATATATAAAAGTTACAAAAACTATATTTTAAATGGGTTCACCTCCAAAAGTTGGTAAACCTGTCTTTTAAAAATATTTGATTTTTTCATGCATAAAATCAAATTCATTCCCATTTTATGCCTCTAAATTTTATTGGATATATGTATATGAATTTAAAAAACATGTATAATCATATTGTAGTTAATTCTAGTCATTTACAGCAATATAAAATTTAAGCGTTAACAACCACTTAAAATCATATTCTATTATTATTTTTCAGTATTACTCATCCTTGTGAGGAACATGAGATTTCATAGAAACCCATTATTATGTGTGGGGAATTCTATCTAAAATATAAACATCTTTAAAAAATAAATATTTATTAAAAAATATTATTAAATATGAAAATATTATATTATTTATTTACATGGGATGTTACATTATGTGTATGGAATGTTAATCCTCATAAAATAAGTTGAAATACAACAAAAAATAATCGTATTTTTTTACACACATAATCATAGAATATCAAAGACAATGCATAAGTAATATAACCCAATAAAAATAAATTGAGTTATGAAACTCGTTACCATGAGTTCGAAAGATCACATACATACATTATCTTCTTGAATAATAAATATATGCTTTCTTTTTATTTTATTAGTAAAATCTTTATGTTTTATTATTCTTTTTATTTTATTTTTTACCGTGTTATATTTTTTACTTAATCTATTAAATTCACGTAGGATGTTTTGATGATAATCGGTTCATATATCTAAAATTAAGAACATAGTTAAATATGTAACTGTTACATGTTATCCAAAAAAATAATAAGGAAATAATTATCATTTTTAAACATAAATTATACTTTTACAACCATCCATGAAATATATTTATGAAAAATGATCTGTGTTATAATCATGGAGATAGTAGGTTATACGTTCGCATAAGTAATAATTCCATTTTTCAATGTCCATGGTGGAAAGAAGGTAAGAATTATTTTATCATTCCATAGTGTTAATTATATCATAAAAAATATCATTTATTTAAATACACTTATATAAACCATCCTTATATAGTGGTGATAAAAAACATGTCACAATGCTTCAGGGAGTTGGAAGTCCACACGTACACACGAACAATATTAACATTTTTTAGTGAACGGATAGATAAAACACTATATTATATATAATTTTATATAATTATAAATATATAATTAATACCATATATAAATACATTAAACTCATCATCAAAACAATCCATGAGAGGAAATAATGGAATAAATATATATTGGTTCGCGATGTGGTAGTCCACTATATAAATGAAAGATGGTTTTGTTTCCCATTTGATTGAACAGAAGATGGATGTGGATTATAACATTAACACAATAAAATATCTTATATATGATATATTTTTATTTAATTATATCTTCATGTTTTAATAATATTTTATAGAGTTGTAAAAAGAAATAAAACAAAAAATGCTCATTTAAGAACGAAACATCTTCTTTTGACAACATCCTTAGTTTTTCAGAAAAAATACTTACTAAGAAGGTTTTATAACATAAAAAAGGAATATAGGGTATAGTAAAGGAAATAATTAAGGTATTTGTGTTATTATTTTAAAAAATAAATGTATTTTTATGTGTGAAAAAAATAATAGAGGAGGTGATCTTTTATATTTGAGCAGTGGCATTTTTTTAAATACACAACACTATTAAATAATGGTATGTTGTTCTCAAACCATAAACCTCCAAAACTAAAAAATGATGTAGTGGATGAAATATAATATTGATATAAATATCTATCATTAAAAAATAAATATGTTTTAAACATGTACATATCCTTACCATCATGCTTACTCACACTTACAATTTTAGTTTTTCAACAAAATAACTAATTTTTACATAGGATATTTATCTCTTTAGTATAAAAATAAAATGAGACAAATTAGATTATTTTTAATAATTTATTATTAATTTTGAATTACATTTATCAATTAAAAATACTATTTTTTGTGAATTTAGTTTTATTACTTGTATATGTAATGCGCCAAACCTAATTTTAACCATAACCATGGTAAAAAATCAATACTTATTTTAATATTAAATGTGAAATACAATTAATTTGGAATTATTAAATAATATTAATTACCATGATTCATAATATTTAATATATTTTATTAAATTAAATTCATATAATTTGAATAATTTAATTTAAAATTAAAAGTGTAAAATAAGATGAAAAGGGTTTTTTAGGAAAATGTAATTTTATGGAAATAAATGATATTATATGTTTTATAACTAGAAATATTCATTATATAAATTTAAGTAAAAATAAATAGATATATGATATATTAATTTCAATTATATAATTTCATTAATAGGGGTTATTTTAATTATTTAAATTGGTTGAACTGTATGGACATAAAAATATTTAACAGAAAACTGGGTTTTTAATTATAAAAACAAACAAACTCAAAAATAATTAAAGTTGTGGATAAAAATTAAATTGATTAAAATTTTTTAACTAAAATATTTCATATTCCACTTTAATTGCAAATCCAAAAAAATAAAGGATGTTTTTAAATTAATTTACTTAATTAAAACAAAAAAAATATTTTAGAAAAATTATGGTGTGATATACAATAATGATAAATTTGAAAAATCATGTATAAGATGTCTAAATAATGATACATTATTTTAAACCTATGACACATATGGTTAAGCATAGGTCATATATGATTATAATATATTTAAATTCTTCAAGATGGTATAGAATAAAAATTTGAATTAACAAAATAATATTCCTTAAGAGTGCCAAACATCGTGCAGAGTAAGGGATCACTCAACCTATATCAGAACGATGGTCAAGATATACTGAAAAAACTATTTTTATTTTTTTTAACCATAGGTAAATTTGATCTAAGATCACATACACTTTTATTTTTCAGACATGGATGTATTTTAAGGAAAACCATGAAATATCCTCCTAACAAGAACATTGAGATGTTATAATATACACAAACTTATATATAAGGTTTTTCGTCTATAGTTCTCTAATCCTAATACCCAAAAATAACTTGAAATTTATATGACAACAAATATATAAACCTGAAAATTTTACACATATTATTTCATTCTATTTTAACATAATAATATATTAATTAAAACCCAGAAAACACGAGGCCTAGTATGTTTGGAAGACAAGGTATAAAAAATTCAAAAGAGACTAAAGAAAAACATATTTATTTTTAGTCTACATAGTGACATACAAAATCAATTTTATTTCCTACATATATATTATATAACATAGTTAATACATAAAAGATATGGGTGAACTAAAAATCCATGTAACAAAATAAAAATTTTGGGGAGGCATAACGTACACGTCAATTGTATAACCAGATATCATAAAACAGATGGCTCATGAGTAATCACATGGAGTCACATAATAATGAAAATTTTATCATAAGATTATATCAATATATAAATGGTTAACAACATATTACAGGACTTAAAAATGAGTTATGGATAACTATCTAAACAATATCACATGGTGTCTAATGTCCCATAATGGATTAGTTTTACTCCATAATCCCATAAATATTGTCTCTTGCGACGAAAAAAAATTACAATGTTTAGTAAGGACATATGGGAACTCCAATCATAACATTTACATATTTTCGTGTGCTAAAGAAATTAATACTATCTTATGGTATAAACATAAGAACTCCCCATTGAAAAAAACGAGTTTCATAATCATTCCACATATCATAATCATAAAAGATTTCATAAATTAGGATATTGATAATGGATCATAAGGCATGTATCACCCTATAAAAGGAATAGATTATGATCTAGGTACATATATAAGAGATATATATTCTAAATTTATAAGTAATCCATATCTTATATGGTGGTCGTTGTTTAGGAAAACATTTTTAAAGATAACATGGAATATTTCATGAGGATAAAACACTTTTCATTTTGTAATCACTTCTTTAAAATCTAATAAATTCCAAAAAATGTTTCAAAAACATTTTTCATTGAAAATAATAATAGAAAAATGTAACATAAGTGTCAAATAATTTACTGTATATCTCAATAATATATTTAATTCTTGTTGTATAATTTAAAGGTGAACATTCCTTCCACACTTTTGAAAAAATAGTCAAAAAGATTCCTTTTACAACATTTTCTAAAATATCAAATTGGAAAATATAATTTAATAAATGATTTAAAAATATTAAAATAATTATTAAATGTTTTCAACAAAAATTTTAAATTTTAATATAATTATTATATCTAAAAGAAGATACAAGATCAGTATTACATACAGATGACTTTCTTGATGTTTTTATTCAATAATGGGGGAAATAGAAACCATACATGTAAACCAAAATCAAGAATGAAATAGAATAAAATTGATTTGGTTCATGAAAATAATTCTATATTATTTTCCCCAAAGTATCCTTTAATATAAATAGTATCTAATAGAACAATGATTATAACATAAATCATTTACCACTTTGTTAACGTTTGAATCAAATCCCCTTAGATGAAGTAAAATTAATTTTAACTTAAAATAACACAAATTTTGAATTATTAATTATATAATATGATAAATTTGAAGAATATACATTATATAAATATGAATTATACACATAAAAAGTAAATATTTTTCAATAAAATTAAATATAGATGAAATTCATTACAAAGATCATAACGTTGAAGTGAGAAATAATCAATGAATTGATTATGTGTATTAATTTTTAATAAAAATAAACAATGAATAAATAAAATAGAAAATAATAAAAATTCATTTGACATATAATCTTATAATATAAGATAAAATAATGAAATAATATTACCTAATACAGTGAAATTGAGTTATAAAACCCCATATGTCATGTTTAACTCATCACATATATTCTTCATCTTCCTAAATAATAAATTTATTTTTATTACATACCTTATTAATATATTTTTTATTTTTTATTATTAACTTTGTTTTATTAATTACCACGTTTAATTTATTTACCTAATCAATGAAGTTCACATCAAATGTTTTGATGATATTTGGTTCTTATGTCCAAATTTAATTAGGTAGGATGACTATGGTAAAAACATTAATCATTCCCCCATGTTTATAATAATATTAATAATGAAATAATTATATATTTTTTACAATAAATATAATTTTAATACCAACCATGAGAGAAGGTTATACAAAATGAACAACTTTACAATCATATAGACAATATGACGTGTGTACACATAAGTAACATTTCCATTTTTCAAAAATCATAATGAAAGAAGAGTCTGTATTATTTTAATTTTTCAATATTCATAATTATATAATCAATACCATATTTTTTATTTAAATACACCTATATATACCATAAATTTTATGTGGTGCTAAAAATTAATCCACATTACTTCATGCAGGTGGTAGTCCACATGTACGCACGAAGGACGTTATCATTTTTAATTGAATGGAAAAGTAAGAAAATATATGATATATTAATTTTTAAAAACAAATAATATGTCACAAATAATATATATATATATATATACTAAATTGATCATCAAATGTATATGTATGACGAGATGAAAGAAAACAAATTACTAAGGTTAGTGAGGTTGTAGTCCACCATACACATGGGTGATGGTTTCATTTCTCATTTGATTGAAGATGAGATGGATTTAGGTTATGAAATTAAAATAATACAATATTATCATATTAGGTATTATGATTATATTTTATCCCCATTTTATGAATAATATTTGAATTTATTTTACGGATAAATAAAACAAAAACCCTCAATTAAGAACGACACCTCTTCATCGAACAAGCTCTTTACGATTTCACCAAAATCTATTCAATGAGGGTTTTATAGTAAAATAAAGGATTCTATAACATGTTAAAGAAATTAAAGAATTTATTGAGCATTTATTGGATGAACCAATATATTTTTTAATTGTGAAGAAAGTAGGATAGGATGTTACCTTTTATAAGTTAGAAGGAGTGGCCTTTTTATAAATACCCACACCATTTAATAATTTGAAGTCACAGTCAAACCAAGATCCTAAAAAATATATAAATGATTTATTGGATAGAATATAATTCTTATAAAAACATTCAACATTGAAAAATAAACATATGTTAAATATTTTATTCTCTTTAACGTCAAGGTTACTCACTTTTACCATTTTAGTCTTTCACCATGGTAACTTTATTTTACCTTGGTAATTTGTCCTTTAAGACTAAAAATAAAATTAACATTATTAGGTAACATAAACCCATTTATTATAAATATGAAATCATATTTATCAAATAAAAATCCAATTTTTTTTTAAAATTAAATTCAATAGAAGATCATATAACACGTAAAACCTCGTTTTAACATTAACCGTGGTATTTGTTTTACGATTTTTACTATTCATTATGACCCAATATTAAGTTGACATTAATAACTTATTTAAATTATTATTTTGGAAAATATGTAATAAATTTTATCAAATTATATTCTTATAGTTTTATTTAATATAATTTTAAAATAAACCCATAAAAATGAAAAAAACATTTTCTTAGGAAAATAATTTTTTTGGATGTAGATGATCTTATATTAACTCTATGAAAAGAAATAATCATTACACGGATAATAATTAATAAATATATATATAGTCTTTATATTTCATATAAATCCTTCCTTACTAGGGTTTATATTTATTAATTTAAATGCATAAATGGTATTTATTTAAAAACTGTTTACAAAAAACTATGTTTTAAGCATAAATAGAAAAATTATACCAAAATAAAGAAAATTTTGGATTCTAATGAAGTTATTTATATAATTATAAATTTAATATTTAATATTTCAATTTAAAACCAAATTCAAAATATAATTTCTCATTTTAATTACAATTTTTTATTAAAAGGAATGATTGTATTTGAAAAATTAATAATTCTTACTATTCATAGAAAAATAAATCATTAAAAAAAATAAAACAAATCAACCTAAGATAATTATTGGTAAATAATTTATAAATATTTATATATTTATTAGTATCATTATATATATTTCAAAAATAATTTAATCATATTCATACAAACCAATTTAACAGTTAAGTTATTACAATCATGTAAAATTAATAATATTGCATTGTTTGTTTTGGATAATTGTTGTGTGTAGTATATTCTATCAACAATAGTTTTCTTTTTCAACATCACATGGTGTTACAAAGAGTGAGGAAAAATACATCTCATGATGGTCCCTTGTGGCCTTTTAAAATTTAGTGAATTGAATTATATATATTAAAAAAATAATTTCATTTAATAAATTATATAATTCACTTATTTTTATAGAAAATTGCTTATATATGGAGAGGTAACATATAACATTCCATATAAATAAAACAATATAGAAAAAGGTGTAAATTAAATGGAATTTATACATTGAAAGGAGTTATTCCTTTTCTATCACTGCATGTTACCTCTCACCTAAGCTTGTGGCAGCTGCATCCTAACATGTATTATCTCCTAAGGTCCTGTATTAGACCATAATATCCAATTAATGTAGTTATAAAGATTTATAATTAATTAATAAACATATAATAACTGGTGAAAACAATTAAAAATTAATCATGGTTTATCTTCTCCTAAAAAACCCATGAAATTTTGTATGGTTCACTCTCTAAATGCACTTGAACCTCATTCGTGTGAAATCCCCAACACGCTAAATGCTTCAACAGATAAAATCAACTAATTTAGGAAAAAATTTATTAAAATTATCATAACATTATAAAAAAACCAAAATATTGTTAGAATTCTTGGAAATATCTTTATGATATATTCTCTATCCATGTTAAAAAAAATCCCAATCCAGTGAGAGGGATTGGAACAAACCCCAGTGGAAGTCATCAATAAACATTAATCAAAATTAAATAATATCAGATAACACCTATCTGAAATAAATCAATGTAATATGGATTTATAAAATTCTTATATGGGTGAATTAATCACAAAGAAACACCTCTTGGAAATTGTGGTTGAAGGGAGAAAATGACAGGGGAGAGCTGGCCCAATGCAATCTCCCCAAAAGTCTTTTGACCAATAAAATGAATGCGTTAGAATAGTAAAATAAAATTCTACTCTGTATTAAAAAACATGGCAGGTCCTTTTGCATCATTAAGAAGGGGATCTGATGTAAGAGGGAATCTATAGTGACTGATTATGGTGTGGAGTTTGGCTGCATTCCATATAAAACATTGTGTATCCCCTAATGTATACAACCCTTTAAAAAACCATATAGGGATATGATGAAGGACTCATTACTCGACCACCCTATGGTGAAATAACATTATCAATGGCATAGGTCACCCCAAAGATTCTTGGAATACCCCATTTAACACCTCATAACAACTATATCTTTGAACCTATATCAATTTCATGGCCTTTCATTACAAGGATAATGAAATGTTATTCCATTGCCTCTAGGTTGTGGAACAACCACCCACAAAGAGGAAGGGTGACCAACCTTATAGCCCCCTCCATTGCTACATAGACCAGATAATGATTCAATAATGAACACACCTATGGGATTCTTTTATGACCCATAACTCTCCTTATCACCATAGAATCCCTATTGACTCATACATAAATACATATATAAACACCTCCATTGCAAACATCCATTTGTAGTGTCATGGTGCTCCCATACAAGAACCTACATGACATATCCCCTGATGTTATGACATGCATTCTTTCTTGTTGTAGAAATATCACTTAAGGGTCTCTTGATCTTCCCATAAATATTATATGAGCACTATAACCACCAAAAAGGACTTGATTCAAATCCATGAACATAAAAATATGATGTTCCAATTATCATATTCTCCTTTCAAATATCATTTTTCAAAACTATCCCCTTAATGATGTTAAAAATTAAAAATCTCATGGGAATTCAAAGCATGAAAAAGTCATGGTATTTTAATATAGTCCCAGAATTAAACATAATTTCACCCATAGTATTTATTTTTCCTCTAATAATTAATTTTGAAATATGTTTATAAATAATTCATGATTATTCTGATATGTTCTACCACAAAACGTTTAATGAGTTTCTAATAAAAAAATAAAACATGTTATATGTTATTCATCCAAAAAAATACTAACACTATTAACTATCATCAAATCACTGCAATGATTCTTATCACTCTTATCAATCATTAGAAACAATAGTTTCAGAAATAAATTTATTATTCATATTATGTTTTTACATAATAATCTTATAACCACAAGAGAAATTATGAACCATATAAACCCCTAACATTTTAATCTCCAATTGTAACACTAATGTTATTGTCCAAATGAATAATAAATTCCATTCCCACCACCACACATACAATTAATCATAATAAATGGGTTATTCTTCCATTATATGAACATTCTAAAAAATTCATGATGTCACTCTCAAACATTCCACCAAATTCCTTGATCAAAATTTGGAAATCATTCAAATTTTCAAATGATCATTAAATCTTACAAATTTATGTATAAACATGACTCTCTATGAAATTGTATGGTTAGATCCCTATAAAAACATTCACCAAGATCTCACCTAACAATAAACACACCATCAATTGGACCCACTATCAAATTGAAAAACATTTATCATTATAACAATGCTAATGAATAGAATACACCAAACACTACATATGTATCTCTATATTTTATTTAACATGGGAATAGATATACCAGATTCACCAGATCACGGGAATCTCTAAGCCACCACGACCATCCAATGGCCTATCTCATTAAACCCAAAACCCTACACCAATGAGGGTGGTCCATCCATGGAACATGATTCGTACATCACAACATGTAATGATTGGAATGACAATATCACTCATACCAACATGCCAATATGAAATGTCAAACACTAACCATCCCCAAATACCAACAATATTATCCTCTATGTCCATCATGATTTCATTCAAAGAGAGTGTCTCACTCTTAACCTTCAAATAGTGAACTCCACACCAAATGACTTATCATATACCACTTATTTGAAAGAATTTAAATAGTTTTTATCCACACACTACCATAAAAATATTTTCAAATAACCCACTTGGTTCGACTCTACCATGAAACCAAAATTTAACTATGGTGACTCATGTATCAGGGAGGGACATATCCCATTTCATCAAAACAACTGATAAGCCACACCAAAAATAATTTTATCAATAATGTTGGGACTTATCTCACATAATGTTTCTCAAAAATTTAAAACCCAATGAAACTATACGTAACCAGTGATTACCACCTCATTCACATACACCCAACCAGAATATAATCGAATACAACCTAATTAGACAACCTGAACATTGACCCTATTATTTAAAATCCATAAAAAAATAGGATAAAAAACCAAAATCAAATTCCATGCACCTATTAATTTCTTACTCTTACGATTAGAAGCACTCTTGAAACTCCTCTTGAAAATTGAGGAATTTCACCTATATAATGGTCAACCACCCTATAACTCTCCAATCAATGTTCTCTCAAAATAAAAAAACCTCAACCCACAATCTATCAATCCTACATTCAAGCGTACAAGATCATGTTTCACAATTTTATTTCGAAAGTCAGTGAAAAAACTAGGGATAAGTGTCAAACTTATCGTACCCTTAAATACCTACCTCGATACAATGGTAATTGCAATATAAGTGTTTTACCATCAATTTCCATGGAATCTCAATGCATATACCTCATAACCACTATGACCACTTATGAGCCAATATTATACCCTAAATAATTTATCCAGGATTCTAGCCTCAAAGATGCTTGCAGGTCTAGGATAACACCAATCTATGATTTCCCTTGTATTCCACAACTCATAAAATCAATAAAACATGGGTCAATAATAACCTAAGCCACATATCTAAGTAATATTCTACCCCACAAAGCCCAAAACCTATATCTCACATAGGTCACCACCTGTATGCATTATCCCGATTCCCATATCTAATTATTATAAGGAAAAAATAAATAAAATAACAATATTATTCTTTCGATTATATATATATATATATATATATATATATCTGAAACCATGTGGCAATTAATCAACCTAAACTACGTAATTGATCCTACACTAACATCTATATACGAGACTACAACCCCCAAGAACCATGATCGCATGTTAATCCATGTTACGACTCCACAAATGAGATATTATTACTTGAGGATCAAGTTCATATATATTAGTATATACATACATACCATCATATCCTTATAATTATTTGTACCAAGTAACCATAATAATATTGATTTTAAACTAAAATTACACTAGGAAGAAAAATGTGAAAATCCATATTGATTTTAATTAACACATTAAGTAATGGAATCAGTGTAATAATCACCCATGATTGTTTTATAATGAATGAATCGAGTGAAAATATTGAACTATTAAGGGTCATGAAATATCTCATACATCAAGGGACTATATAGCCTTCACCAGCAAGAATCCCTCTATAGAATCCAGGTAAATGTTCATCAAAAGAGACATATAATGTGGTTTGACTTAGTAAAACTCCACTAACATGTTATATGGGAATAAATTATATATGTTATGTTTTATGCATTAAATATTTGGAAAAAATATACTTGGGGATATAAAATACACACAAGAAGGCATCAGTTATGGGAACCATATATGCCAGATATAAATCATTATAAAAGACCATTATCCAATAGGTTAGCAGCCGAAACCTATAATTCCTAAATCCAATAACCCAAGTGTGTTACACTAAGTGAAATCACAGAACCATTAAAGATGTAAAACATGATTATTGGTCACATATCCTTGTTAATATGTACTTTTATTGGATCATATGTAAATGTTGTACAAGTCTATGGTTTCTAATTTTTTTTGACAATTCCTATTACATGTATCCTATCTCCAAAAATAGTAAGAAAAAAATATGATCTATAATGTAATTTATAAGATCCTACTACAATCGACCACTTGAAAATGACCAGACCAATGATATCTATAAGACACAATACATGCCACCCCATAATCTAGAGGCCACTAACTAGTATTATGGGTCTAGAGTGGTGTATTGGTGAGACTATACACATGTATAAGTAAAACAAGCCATAATTTTCATATATAGATATTAAATTGAAATATGAGAATATAAATTACATTTATATAGTATTTCTTCAGTAGTGAATATGAAAAATTAATTGCATCACATAGTGGTGACGACAAGAGGTACATATGCATGAGTGATGATATCATTCCTATAAATGTAAAATGGTAAATAATTTGATGGTATATATTTTTTATAGAATAAATATCATGTTATAATTATCATATATATATATAATATTTCAATTATTAAGAACATCCAAATAATGTAGTGATGAAAAAGATATTACACAATGGTGTGGAGCTGGTAAGCTATACGTACACATACAATGTGCTTTTTTTATAGGATGGATAAAATTTGGAATTTTCTTGATCAAAAATCATTATAAAATATATAAATATTAATGATATTGAATATATTACTTTATCATAGAATCAACACATTAAGAGGAAGTATAAGAATAAATAATCTTGAAATAGTAGATAAGGAAGATTACTTTGTCTTTGGTGAAATTTGATTACATATCTTCTTAGGGACTCCAGGGTTTGGAATTTTGAGAATAAAAGAACCTCAATAATGTGGATAGGGATGTTGAGAAGATATATTTGTAGATGATTCTCATGCTTGAAGGCTCAATGTGATGTGAATATTTGAGGGAGGAGGTTCCATTCTTTAATTTAGGTGAGGGGAACTTTTAAAAGTTTCTCCAAATATTAAATTACCAAATATTCTATATCAACATAAATATCTCCAAAATTATATGTATTCGAATCTACGAAAACATAAGGTTTTAATATCATCAAACAAAATATTGTAGACAAGTTTTGAACATATTTTATACCTTATCATTTTATTAATCCTTATTTTATATATTTTAAATTTATATACAGTATCAACTTATTCAATATTTAAAAGTTGTATGTTTTACGTAAGTGATATAAATACAATAAAAATGTACAATTTATATCATTTTAGAGCATATTATAAAAATTTTAAACATGTATTACTATTTTTAAATAATATAACAAAATATTATTTTTAAATAATATCATTAGTTTCGATTTTTACATTATTCACTACGTGGACATTTAGAAATATCAACATAAAAAGTTAAGTATAAAACAAATATTTTATTATATAACTAAGTGGTAATGTTAAACTGTTAAATTAGTTTATCAAATTAATTATCTCTAATTATATTTATTTTATTATTTTTAGTAACATTTATTTTATATTTCTTTTAGTAAAATAATTACTACATTAGTATTGTGTAATTATTTAATAATCATCCTTGTTCAATAAAAATTAAAAATAAAATAACATCATGAATATAATTATTAAATATTTTAAAATATTATTTATCATTAAATATATATGTCATCTAAACCTATATAAAAATTGATATACTATTTATAACTTGGATGGGACATATTTAAATTTATATTAAATAAAACATTATAAATACTATAATTTCATATAAGTAACCCAAAAGTCAAAAAAAAATATTTATAATAAAAATATGTTTATTAATTTAAATTTTTATATTTATATTAATTAATTAAATAACATTTTCCCCTTGCATAAACTTAGGGGAAATTAAAGATAAATAAAGTGAGAATTTATAATTTTCTTTGATCTAAATTTTATATAAGTCGTTTTCATGGTCTAGTGTATATAAAAGTGATTTATTTAGATCCTTAGGTGTTAAGGGTTGATATTTATTCATATAATAAATTTTTTCCATCTCTTAGAGTCGTTTTATAGTCTTTATAATTTTTAATCTATATTGCAAAATTTACCTATTACTATGGTAATAAAATTTATCAAAGTTACTATTCACATTGACAAAAAATAAAAGAAAACTTTTCATTAAATATAGACATTAAGAATCCGAATTTGGAAACAATGTCTAAAAACTAAAACACATATATTTCAAAATTTAATTTAAAATAAAATCGGTAAAATTCCAGGGAAGACATTTTTCTGAAAAATTTCTTTTTGAAACGTTAAAAGTTTTTATAATATATTAAAATATAAAATAATTCTAAAAACCCATAATTGGAAAATTTTAATCAATAAAAAACTAATAAAAACTTAAAACTAATAAAACCATTTTTTTCATCTGAATGATTTTAAAGGAAAACACAATTTTCAATAAAAATTAGTATTTTCACTACTCATTAAAAATAGTGGTTTTTAAAAAGTTATAAAAAATTGTTTTAATATTATTTTAATATGATAAATTAAAAAATTAAACTAAAATTTTAAAATCAATTTTATATAATTCTAAAAATTAATATTCAGTCATTAAAATAAAATGAACTCATTTTTAATGAAAACATATTCTTGAAAAATAAAATGACATAACTAAAATTGTATGATTAATTCAAAAGAACATACCAATGAATTAATATTGATTAGGATGTTTATTTTTAATTAATAAAATATTTATTCATATTTATTCCCATGATCATAATGACTAGGTTGTAATGGTTATTTTAATATATTCATGCGGTTCGTTTGAGCTCACTGTTTTATGCAACACAAGCACTTGATGAATTAAAATTATATATAGAGAAATATTTGATAAAAATTTATTCTTGTTAAATTCATACCCCATTAATATAAAATTTTCCCTAAAAACTTTCCCACTTGGATACAAAGAGATGAGGTTATTTCTACCTCATCACATGCTCATCTAACAATATCTCTTCCCCAAATTGGTGGTCCCACCATAAATATTTAACCGAACGAGTAGTATTGTTCCATAGAAATTTCTCTCAATGATATAGAATCTATATTAGTCACTCTTCGTAATAAAAATATTTCTTTAGTGGTATGACTTCTGATTTCATTACATGGGAACGATCAGGTTTGTAATTTCCTAGGGGAGATACATAGATCACACCATGAACTTTAGAGTGATTCAGTGGAAGCCGAAATCAAAAATTTACCTTCCCAACATTATCCAGAAATTAAAAATAAATGATATTCCTAGGGATTAGCTTTCCCTTATTTCAAAACCTCTTTATTCTCTTCCAAGCAGATATTCTTTGAAATACCATATCACCAACATTAAACTCTATGTCATTTAGTTGATTTTAAACATGAACTTTTTTTATACTCTAATATGATCTTATGTGTTGTTAAATAAATATAATCTTTTATTCCATCTCCTAAACTAGATTTGGTCCTAATATCTTTCATTCCCCAACTTCATTTTAGCATGTTGGAGTTCGTCACTTCTTAACATATAGGGACTTATAAAGGTCCATCTAAATACTAGATTAAAATATATTTTAGTAAGAAAAATTGACCCATGGTAGGTACTGATCCCAAAAACTGTTGAAATCCATAGATTAATCTCTCAAAATATATTTTATAGTTTCAATTTTCTTATCAGATTGACCATATTTCTCTGGATGATAAGTTGTGATCGAACTTAACTCTCTATACTAAGCCTACTATATACCTATATAGTACTTAGAGGTAAAACATGGATCCTTTTATACTATATTGAAAAGTGTTAATCCATGATATCTTAATACATCCTTAATATATATTATATAAATATTACCAATAGATAAATCTTCTTTGAGAGTAATGAAGTGTGTTGTTTTCATAGTGTGAACTAATATAACATATATAGAATTATGATTTTTATATTTTTTTTAGGAAAAATGAATACACGAGACATTTTAATGTTCATCCATTTTCATTCTGGTATGGGTAATGGCTGCAACATTCCTTTAAACTTTCGTCTTTTAGCCTAAACTAACCGAGAATCCATGCATCGAGAAACACAATCTATAATGCCTCTATTCATTCCATCACACCATAAATAATCTTTGAGGACCATAAACTTCTTTGTTATTATACTATTAATAGATAATGATGAAGTATGAACCTCATAAAATAGCTACATGTTTAATTATTTTATAGTAGGGATACATACATGGTACATGAATCTTATTTTTCCATAAAAATAAGGGTTTAAATCAGGAAAATTTATCACCTTATATTTCCGCTCTAAATCATCCTTATACACCTAATTAATCTTCACTTTTATAGATGGTTGTACATTCATTTTAAAAAGATAGTATTTTTATCCTACCATTTAAATTTCTAGATACATCCTTTTTAAATCCATAAATATTTGATCTTTTTTATCCTCATCTTAGATTTGTAGGCATAGTATTTTCGAATAAATACACCGTCCAACTTGTTGTATTTCCCAAGGTGTAAATGTATTGAATGTTCATAATCATTAATCTTCACTAACTATATTTGTTAGCACATATTCAGATCCATTTTAGTGAATATATTCTTTAAAATTTTATGACTAGTATAAATATGACACATTTCTCCATAAAGATTATGCCTCCATATCTTTAATGCAAAAATTATGAAAACTAAATCCAAATCATGATTTGGTTAATTTTGCTTATGAATTTCCATCTTTGGTGAGGAATAATCTATCTTCATATCATTTTTCCTGAGAATACATTCCATCCTGTTATTGGATACATCACTATCGATCACAAAACAATCTCATATATATAGTAGTGTGAGTACAAATTTTGTGATTAACTATATTTAATTTTTTTTTAAATTCTCTTACACAAATAAAAAATTAGATTTATCTAGTGCTAGGGACTTAATGGGGTTATCGAAAATCACTAAATCCGATCCCATTTTTCAGTACTAGAAAGATCTTTGATAAAGGGGGTCTTTAACATCACCATTTTTAGTGTTGTTAAATGGGTCTTTAGTAGCACTAAAAAGGAACTACTAAATGGGGATCTCTATAAGAACAATGAAAAATCATAGATAAATGGGTCCCTTTATCAATGATTGTAAAAATGCCCGGATAAATGGAGACCATTATCTGTACTTGTAAAAAATCACTGATAAATTGTGTCTTTATCAACTCGTTTTTACAAGTGTCGATAAAGGGTATATTTCAATATATATATATATATATATATATTTCAGTAAAAATAATATAAAAACATATAAATATATTTATATTTATATAAATAATATATATATATATATATATTTAAATATGTTTTAGATTTGAATAAATAGAAATTTATATTTAATATAAAATATATTTAGTGAAAATGTCTTATAAAATAATAAAAAAATATTTTCAGTTAATAATTTTATATTTATTATCTACTAATAATATTTGAACATTAATTTTATAATAAAAAATATTAATAAAATATCTAAAATAAGTTGAAAATTTAACTCGAATTTCATACGTCCACAACTTTTGATCGTAGTGTTCTTTTTTCGATATAACACATATCAAATTGAATCTTTTGATTAGTTCTATACCATGTACACAATTAGAACCCTTGATTTCAATTTTCGTTGAAAAATCCCATATAACCCTTTAAAACATAATTTTTAATCTAGATATAATAATGTTTCAATATTCGATATAATTTCCACCTTGTTAAAGATTGCCTTTATTCCTTTTTTCTATGGGGATTGAAATTATTCTAAAGGATCACCTTCATATTGAAATTATTTTATTTTAAATTTTATAATTTTTTATATTTTAGTATTATTTATAATAAAATATATAAAAATTTATAATTTTTTTATATATTCACACACACACACAAACCTTTTTTTATATGTATTGAATATATATCTATATATATAAACATGTATACGTATATGGATAAAAAATATATAAAAAATTTATAAATATATAAATATCATAAACTGGAAGACAAAAAAATACATGGGAGTGGAAAAGGCACAACCATATGAGCAGGAGGTTTCATGTTAAAAAGTAGTTAGCGGTAGGGGCATTCATAGGAGGGTAGAATTATTCAAAGTGCGATTAAAGGGGGTGGGATGAATTGATAAAAGGGGGGGGGGTGGAAAAAGATTCAATTTAAAAAAATATCCCCTTTGTTAGTAGGGCCTTTATCAACACTTGATTTAGCATTGATAAATGGGGCCTTTAACAACACTTTTTATAAGATTTATTAAAACCAACCCATTAACATATCTCACATTATCAGCACTTCAATAGTGAGAATAACTTCATTTTACTAGAACTGATAATGGTTATATTTGATGTGTTGTTCACATTCCACTATTTATATGATGTTAACACCATTTCGATTCACCTTGGTGAGTGGATTAGAGAATTGTGAGAAGTCTATCAAAAAACATAAATAAATCAAACCACCTAAGAAAACATTAGATCTCAATTACTATTATTAGTCTAGATCATTGTTAAATAACAACCTTCATCGATTGAAATATAAATATACCCTCTCTTGATATTATGTGACGAGATGAATCTTTTTGAAGCCAAAATTCACACATGGCTAATTTTTAATAAATCTAATCCATTCTTAGTGTCATCTGTACAATCCTTAAGGGATCACCATATTCTTACAAGATACTTGAATAAAATGAATATATTCTATATATATGTAGTTCGGGTTTGGATTATAAGTGGTAAGCACCCCTTAATCCTACATGAACTGAGGGGTTTCAAAACCAATAGGGCGCAGATACTATAGCAGTACTATAGCATACTATAGAAGCAGGGGAACTGTAGCAATGGTAGGTCACTGTAGAAGAGTTGGGTATTGTGTGGTACTATAGTAGTGTGGGTGTACTGTGGCATTACTACTCACAGAATGTTCCTTGGGCCAAAATATGGACCTACGGGCCATGTAATGGGCTAAATTCCCACTGGGCCTTCGGGCTATGTAATCGGTCACCCTCTACCCAGTTAAAGAGGTCCTTGATTTGCATTAATTATAAATGAGGCTTTGGCCCCAACATTTAAAAAATTATATATACATTCTATATATACTAACACAAACTGATCAGGATAGTCTCTAATTACTCTATTCATTAATTCCATGAAAATAAATGGGGAATTAGTAAGACCAAAAGGCATCACAACAAATTCGCAGAATCCATACCTTGTATATAATGTTGTCTTTGGTATATCCAACTTTTTGACACTTAATTGATGATATCTAGAATGAAGATAATTGATGTAAAAGTATTTATATTAGGGTAGTTGGTGAAATAATTCATCAGTATGAGGAAGTGGATAATTTTTATTTATAATGGTCTTCTTAAGTCCTCGATAATTAATGAAAAGACTCATTACTCCATATTTATTCTTATGAAATTAAACAGGTTCACCAAAGGTGACATACTAGGTTGTATGAATCGCATGTCATGATTCACTTGGAGTTTATTCTTCATTTTTTGGAACTCAATTGGGACCATTTTGTATGGTGTACTTGAAATAGGCATAACATATGGTATGAGTTTTATTGAAAATTCTACTTCATGATTTGAAATAATAACAAAAATTTAGTCCATAAAGACATAAACAAAATCACCTAAAATAGATTTGTCATTAATGATGAGTTTTTACCCAACCATATGTTATGTATAATATTTATTTTTACTAAATAATACTCACAAGATGGAATCAATTTAAACTGGATGTTCATATTAATCCCTGCATTGATAGATGATCATGGATTCATAATAATATAAAATATCAATTTACTTCCATTGAAATTGGAATGATCACCACATGGAAAATTCCAATCCATTCCATGAATCAAATAAAATTAAACTAAAGGATATATCATAAGATTTTTTGGAGTCACTTTCTCATAAACATAAACTAAAGAAGAATTAAAAACTTGTTATGAAACCATTATTCCATTTCAAGTTTTTATATCTAACTCATCATCTAGTTATTATGTTAATATAGTGATAACCTTAGAAAATTCCTTAAAAATAAAAGAGTAGGTGGATCTATAATCCAATAGAACATTATCTATTTTAGAGTAGATGGTAAGTGTACCTTTTACCACTTCATTATCGTACTCCACCTTCCGAGTAGCGATCACCTGTGATTTTATTTTATATTTGGCCCTAAGAGGTTACTAATGTTGTTCATCATAGATAATCCTTAGATTATGTCATTGGGTAGAATAATTACCGTTTTCCTTGAATTTATAAAATTTAAGTGTGTGGGGAATATTTTTTGTTGCCTTTTCTATATTTTTTTCAATAGAAAACTTTTTTCACATCACTTCAGCAGTCAATTTCTTGATGGAATTATTTCCCAAACATAAAGAATTTACTAGCCCCCTCAAGATAGTTTCAACCAATTTTCTCTCCACTCATTGAGCATAATGGAAAGATCATCTACTTTTCAGTGGGGTTTTTATATTTTCCTTTGAATTAAAATTTTCACTTCTTATCACACACATTAGATTGATGGGTAACCCCAATCCCCATATCAAACTTGAGAGCATGTATAATGATATCCTCATAGATATTGAAGTCCCTATTGGATAATTACCTCTGGATAAATTGTTTTCTGCCATTAATGAATTTATCAGTATTACATTTAGGTTGAATGATAATTCTAGAAGTGTACCTTCAATGTATTGTAAATTTTTTTTCTTAGGTACCAGTGGGTTCATCATGCTTTTTCATAAGATCAAAGAACTCCTTATCCATAATATTTTGAAGAATACGAGGAAAGTACTTATTGAAAATGAAGTTTTTGAACTCATCCCATCTCATAAACACAATTTCATATCATTTCAATGAATTCTTGATGAGGTTCCACTATTGATCTATTTAACTATCCAATAACACCCTGAGATTTTATGAGATATATTATTTTTAATTTCTTTGATATATTCTATTATACACTAAACCAAGATTAGATTGTACCATACACAACACTGTATTAGCTTGCAGTATACGCAACACTATTCTTGGCTCGTGTTACATACAAATTCAAGTTCGTTTTGTGAAACTTATTATATGCAACATTAAGTATAGATTTTCTTTAAAGTATAAATGAAATAAGTTTTGATTATGTCATACAAAAAACCAAATGGAGCTTTCACTAAACGCATCCCTATCTTGGCATGCATTACACGCAATCTAGACCTTCCTCAATAGCGTGCGTAGTACGCAATACCGAGTTTCACTAAACGATATATTATTATAATATTATTATGAACTTGACGTTATGAATAATAATACCTAATTTTTGAAATTTTATAAATTTTATCCTTCAAAACGGATTTCATTTTTGGATTCATAATATCGAAATTATCCTAGGGTGAATTTTTGGTATTTTTCTAAAAACATTCATTTGTTGATGAATAGTGAAAACACTGGGTTACTATTTAAAAACCGACTTTTTATTTAAATAATTATTTACTTTATTTAAATTTACTTTAGTTAAAAATTGATACATAATGCCTATATAAGTTAAATTTAATTCATTGGAGTCATTTTATAATAATTTTAGATATATAAAAATTTTATTGAACTTTTCACCATCTTTTACCTACCACCTAGGTGATTTTGAAAATTTACATAAAACACAATTTTACCACTTTTGTGAGTGGAATTTTGAAAATCCAATAGACACGGTTAATATCAAGTAGTAAAATGTGGTCTAATAAGATAAAAATAATTTTTGGTGAATAGTAACATTTTACTTTTATTTACCACGGTTAAAAGTAAATAGGGTAATTAAGGGTAAAAATGATATTATTGTTACCCTAACACATGTAATAATTCTATTGGATAAGTATAATTCTACCAGAAACAACCTTAGGAATATAATTATATCATTTAGGTCCACTTGGATTAGATTAGGACATTCATTATTATTTTATTCAAAAAAGAGTTAAAATAATTCAAATCAAAGTTTAATAACTAAAACATTTTTAATATAGGGATACACATAAGATAAATTAGACTATAAATATTCATTAGAAAGAAAAAAATATTTCCTACCTAATGGTAGTTTATTTATAATTTTTAGACATTAAATAATTTAATTTATTTATGACACAATGGTGATGCATTAATTACGTAAATAATGAGTTATTAAAATAATTGATATTATAAATACCCAAATAAATGTAATTTGAGACTTTTTATAAATTAAACTAATTTTATAGCTTAATATGTAATGTTAGTATTGATTTAAGTAAATTTATTCTAAATAATAATGCTGTTATGATTTTCAAAAAAATCAATTACCAAATAGTGTAAAAATTGACTTAAAATAGTTTTTAAAACAAATATTATATTATTAATAGTTATAATATTTCTAAAAAATATATGGTTCGGACAAATGACTTAGATGAGGTTATATATATTAATAATCGACCACTTGGGGTTCTTTTGGCTTGTTATAGTAAGTTTATTAACAATATAGTGTATGAAAACAAGTAGACATGGTAAAAGTAAAATTATTTAACATAGAGTTAAATCTAAAAGATAATGTTATAATAGTAATCTAAACTTGTCTAAAACCTATTGGTTGAGAGGATTTTGACGCATCCCCACTTTATCTTATAAATAAATAAATTTGGAGCTATTATAAACCGAATATTACTTTATTATAAAATTATATTTCATGTTTTTTCCAAAGGTGCCCCTCTCCTCTCTTATATAAATGGAACCCCTTCCCTCTTCTCTACACAACTTTTTGAGCATTTAAGCTCGACCAAACCCTGCCAACTACTCTTATCAAACTCTCTAGTCACATCATAGTGGTTCTTGTATTCTCAAAAGACAAACTCTAGTGCCCTATGATGAAGTATAAAGGAGGTGCGTCGAGGAAGAGGTAATCTCTTCTACCGGCTCTTTCATGTTTCTTTCTTCTTATACATCCTCTTATTTAGTGGTTTCATTATAAAGTAATAACATCACTATTAATTATATACTTATATGTTATTATAATTATGAAAAATCTCGATTTCACCTTCTATCCATCCTACAGAAAACGAAATCACCACGCGTGCGTACGTACGGAATACTGTCTCCACACTGTGGTGTAATCTGTTTTCGACCACCACCTTACATGGATGGGTATAATGGTGTAAATAAATAACTATATATGATTATTGTAAAGGGATATTGATTCTGAAACATTATAAATACACTTTAATACAATTCCTCGATCATGGTAATGATATCATCGCTCGTGCATACGTACGGACTACCATCTCCACAACGCGATGAGATTCATTCTCCATGTTAACCATCCATGAATGATTATAAAGTATATATAATGAATAATAATTAAATATATGACATAATAATGATACTGGATTTATGCGTGTGTATATATATATATATATATGTATGTCATCTACTTAATTCCATTAAATTCAATAAGAAAACAAAAATAGCGTTCATGCGTACGTACGGCCTACCGTCTCCATGAACGGTGTATTTTATTCCATTTATCGATCAATAATATATATATGTATATAATGAATATATATTATATATATAAATCATGTTTTACATTCTTGAATTATGTAAATCAAGATATAAGTAATAATATCATGAACAAAAAGTTGAAACACGTAAGATAAATGAAACGATTTTACCCAAAATGCTGCTTTAGCATGGAATTTACAAAAGAACGGGTAATATAAAGTCATAAGTGAAACATATATGATATCATAAACATGAATATGATTCTGTAATAAGTCAATGAAATTATTTAAATCATTATATAGGAGGTTCGGACACGTACGAAGCATATCAGACCTAAGGTAAGGGATAACTATTCCAATCTCCTTATTATCTAAGATTGTTATTCGTAAGTATTTACTGGGGTTATTGTTATCATCCATGTACATGTTTTCTAAAAAAAATTCATGTATTTTTAAAGTCATTTTTACCTAATTTTTAAATTTAACAAATATTATGAAAGGAATCTTACTTTAGTTTACCACACTGGGAACTTTTTGACTTTTCCGACAAAAGTACTTGGAGAATGTTTTTTTATCTTATACGGCATGAACAGATTTTTACTATTTTATAATGTCTTGTTTTCATGAAGCTTACTCTACAAGATTTCATGACTATTTTAAAAAAAATACCTTTCTTTTAAAATTTCATTGCATTTTGTAAAAATAAAATGATTTTTAAGAAGGATATTTTCCTCAAGAATTCATTTCAAGTGTTTTATCAAAACCATTTTCCATATAATATGGCATTATTTCATATGTGTATGTTTTAAGTATAATTTCTCTATGAATTACATGGTTTAACTTTTCTTATGATTAAATGATATCCATTTTGTTTTGTATGGATTATGTTATGATGGGATGATGTTTATAAAACCCATTTTATACTTTGTGTAATGATGAATGATTTATGTTCATGTTGTGGCACAAGTAAGAATGATTTCATTATGAGATGGGTGAAACCTATATCTACCTCCAATGCATTGGGTAAAGATTTATATCTCATGAGATAAAAATGGATGGAATGGAAAGTTAATCCGGTTCAGTGATACAGGACTGTGACGAGGAGTGAACTCGATTCAAAAAGGGACTGTGTCCACAAATATGGTTTTGGCAACAATGCCTTGGCTACTATGGAAATCATATCATGTGATTAATGGTTTTCTGCAAATACATGTTTTGTTCCCATGCTATTTTATGTTCTTTTATGATTGATGTTCTTTTATGTTCTTTATATTTACCCTTACTAGGCTTTTGAGCTCACCCTTTATATGTTTTCTTTTCCCCAAAATATAAAGAAAGGTTTTTTGTAAGAAAACAAAAGGGTAAGATCTTTATGGGAGATGTTGAAGATCTTTCACCATGATTATAAGATTATGATCTGATTTTCCAAAGACACTAGAATATTACCGTCCTTGTGTGTTTGTTTTTGTTATGTATTAATTATTCTTCAAAATTAATGTAATGTCCATGTTCATCAAGCTTTGGGTCTCTATAGTTGGTTTTAGAGGAAATGTTTAGTTAACCTTTGGAAACTAGGATGTGAAAAATTTAGTGAAACCCCTAGAGGTATTTCTAAAGTATATATAGGTATGTCCCTAAGGATAATTATACGTATAGGTTATTGCCCTAGAATTACAGTATCAATCATAGAATTTATCCTATGATGTTAGATATTGACGGTACTCCCCCTTTATTATGTTGTTTTCCCTAGCACGATTTTTGCCTCTCACACTATTATTTTTGGGTGTTAGAAGATGGTAGGAACCCGAAGGAACTATGTTGATCAATGTAATAGACGATGCAATGATTGTCCTCCTGAACAAACCAGCGTTATGGGAGATGGAGTGAAAAATATTATTTCTATACTTACACAAGCTATGAATCATTCTAGACTTCCAAATGAGCAGAGAAGGGAACAATATTCTATTGAGTCCTTTATGAGGCAACGCCCACCTTCTTTCAGTGGGTCTTCTGATCCACCTGTTTCTGAACAATGGATCAGTACCATTGAAAAGAATTTTCCATACTTCGCTGTTCGGAACATGAAAAAGTCATTATGGCTATTTACCGTTTAGAAGGTGAATCAGATCAATGGTGGACTCTAATTTAGAATACGAGGCCCCGAGATGAAATTGAATCCATGTAATGGGATGAGTACAAGAACATATTTTTCAATAAGTACTTCCCTCATATTCTTTGAACAATGATGGAAAAGGATTTGATTGAGCTTAATCAAAAGGATGATGAATCTGGAGGTATATACGAAAATAATTTTACAAGGCTTGCAAGGTATGAATCAGGCTTTATCTTCCTACCTAAAAGTAGAGCTGATTGATTATTCAATGGCTTAAAACCAAGTCTTAGAAGGGAACTAGCTATAAGAGACTTCAGTAGCTATGAAGAAATTCTATGTTGTGGTATCAAGGTAGAAATGGAAGTTGGTGTTATATATCCATCTCATGGTTTTGACAAGAAAAGAAATATGGAGTTCAAGGAGAAATCTCAGAATAATGGTGAAAAGAAGATAAATGTTTCTTTAAGCTCAAAGTGTTGAAAGAATCATAGTGGAGATTGTCTTAAAGGGACTATAAAATGTTTTAAGTGAGGAAAAGAAGGTCATCGAGTAGTTGAGTGTCGAAGTAATGGAAAAAGGGTTGCTAATGATGTAAATAAAGAAATTATTGCATAGAATGCACCACCAACACTTCAATGCTTCAAGTGCAAGGAAATCTACAATTATGCTAATGAATGCCCTACTCCAAGGGTTAATGATGATCAAAGTGATCAATGTCTTATAGGAAAGGACCACGAGAAGTCACAAGGGATCACTATTAGCAGTTTTGAGTATTACAACGATGTGGTGGAATGATTATGTGTTTATGTAAAGGGATTCCAAAATAATGTTGTATAATCTCATTTATAGTATTGTGGAACATTATAATATCTATGTAATGGTTTATTGTGTTTTTTGATAATTATATGGTACCCGTAACCATGAAATGTGATTCAAATATTTTGGAAAGCAGATGATATGCACATAATGAAGGGATAAGGAGAAAATAAATTTTTTTCTAGTATTCATGAGCCATGACTTATATAAGGACAAAGTTAGATCATGGTTTGAGTATATAGAATTTTTGGATTTTGGAAAGCGTTAACTTTTGACATCATTGATGTTTTCTCTAAGGTTCAATGGGTATTCATTTTTCAAGAGAATACATGATTAAGGTATTCAAATGATTGGAATGAGACCAACAAGATATATGAGGGATAAATGATGGTATTCACATGCTTTATACATGACCTTTTTAGTAATCGTTTTCTTTATACTATGAGTTTGGAAAGAAGTATTTTGGATAAGCCTAAATATTGGAATTGATTATGTTGAACATAAGTTAGTATTGTTTATGGATAGAAATTTTTTCAATATTATTGATAAAATGTTATAATAGTGTAGTTTACGAAAAGGGACAACCTTCAGAATGGGTGACAACCCATCGCATCGGACAGTGTTGCAGGAATTGAACCCATAATTGAAGTGCGACATGCCTTTATCACCTACCATGGGCCTATAGGAAGTCCCTGGTTAGTAGAAAGTAGTTTTATTTTATTAAGCGTTATGATAGATGACAGCTAAGTCCATTTTTGGAATCATATACGATTAACCTCACCATAGAAGGACTTATGTATATTTGATAACTTCTGTTAACCTCTTGTTTGAAACAGATGGAGTGACCCATAATTCTATCACACGATTTGCTAACACATCACAAATGACAAATTCAACTTCATTTCATTAGGTGATGAAGTGGAAATTGTTCAAGGTAAGAAAAACAATGGTGATATTGTACCGAAATAAAGTATGTATTTCTTCTAATTCAATTTCATCATCTTTTGGGAAATAATCATGAAAACCAAATTGTTTTCCTAGTGCCCTTATATCCAATGAATCAGATGGTACCTTAGATCATCAAAAATTTATGGTTATGTGATTTTTGGCCTCTTTATAGCCATGTTCTCTACCACTCTCCATCAGAACATGATGGTTAGATTTCTCTTCCATATCCATATTTTTCACATATGTTCTCCTATGTAGAAACCCAGTGATTAGTTAATTTGGGCTATCGTTACGTTTCATTCATTATTTTTTAAAAGATAAGTTTTGGTATTCATTTTTTCGATGTGGGTTTCTATTAAAACTTTGGAGTAGTAAACCATTTATAACCACAACGAATTTCGAGGGCGAAATTCATTTTAAGGGGGGTAGAATGTAACACCCTGAGATTTTATGAGATATATTATTTTTAATTTCTTTGATGTATTCTATTATACACTTGACCAAGATTAGCTTGAACTATATGCAACACCGTATTAGCTTGCAGTATACGCCACACTATTCTTGCCTCATGTTACATACAAATTCAAGTTCGTTTTGTGAAACTTATTCTACGCAACATTAAGTAAAGATTTTGTTTAAAGTATAAATGAAATAAGTTTTGATTATGTCATATGCAACACCAAACATAGATTTCACTACACACACCCCTAACTTGGCTTTCATTACACGCAATCAAGACCTTCCTTGATAGCGTGTGTTGTACGCAATACCGAGTTGCATTAAACGATATATTATTATAATATTATTATGAACTACATGTTATGAATAGTAATACCCAATTTTTGAAATTTTATAAATTTTATCTTTTAAAATGGATTTCATTTTTGGATTCAGAATATTGAAATTATCCATGGGTGAAGTTTTGGTATTTTTCTTAAAATTTTCAATTTTTGATGCATAGTGAAAACACTGGGTTACTATTTAAAAACCGAAATTTTATATTATAATAATTTATTTGATTTAAATTTATTTTAGGTAATAATTGATAAATAATATCTATATAAGTTTAATGTAATTAATTGGAGTCATTTTAAAATAATTTTAGATATATAGAAATTTTATTGAACTTTTCACCGTCTTTTACCTACCACATAGGAGATTTTAAAAATTTACATAAAACATAATTTTACCACTTCTGTGAGTGGAATTTAGAAAATCCAAGAGACACGGTTAATATCAAGGAGTAAAATGTGGTTCAATAAGATAAAAATAATTTTTGGTGAATAGTAACTCTTTAATTTAATTTACCACGGTTAAAAGAAAATAGGGTAATTAAGGGTAAAAATGTTATTATTATTACCCTCACACATGTCCTAATTCTATTGGATAAGTATAATTCGACCAAAAACAACTTTAGGAATATAATAATATCATTTAGGTCCACTTGGAATAGATTAGGAAATTCATTATTATTTTATTTAAAAAATAGTTAAAATAGTTAAAATCAAAGTGTAATGACTAAAACATTTTAAATATAGGGTTATACATAAGATAAATTTGACTATTAATATTCATTATAAAGAAAGAAATATTTCATACATATTGGTATTTTATTTATAATTTTTAGAGATTAAATAATTTAATTTATTTATGACACAATAGTGATGCATTAATTACATGAATAATGAAATATTAAAATAATTGATATTATAAATACCCAAATAAAGGTAATTTCATACTTTTTATAAATTCCATTAATTTTATAAGTTATTATGACATGTTAGTATTGATTTAACAAACTTTTTTCTAACTAATAATGCTTTTATAATTTTCACAAAAATCAATTACCAAATAGTGTCAAAGTTGAAATAAAATAGTTTTTAAAACAAATATTATATTATTAAATGTTATAATGTTCCTAAAAATCTAAGGATCGGCCAAATGAATTTGATAAGGATATATATATATTAATAATGAACCACTTGGGGTTATATTTTGTGGTTATAGTCAGTTTATTAACCATATAGTGTAAGAAAACCAGAAGACATAGTAAAAGTTAAATTATTTAACTTAGAGTTAAATCTAAAAGATAATCTTAAAATAGTAACCTAAAATTGTCTGAAACCTATTATTTGAGAGGATTTAGAACCATTACTACTTTATCTTCTAAATAAATCATTTTTAGCTATTATAAATGGAATATGACTTTATTATTAAATAATATTTTCGTTTTTCCAAAGGTTCCCCTCTCCTCCCTTATAAAAAGGGCACCCCTTCCCTCTTCTCTTCACACCATTTTGAGCCATGATGATCGGCCAAACCCTTCCAATTACTCTTCTAAACCTCTCTAGTTACATAAAAGAGGTTCTTTTATTCTCAAAAGACCCACTCTAGTGCCCTAAGAATAAGTTTAAATGCGGTGTGTCGAGGAAGAGGTAATCTCTTCAACAAACTCTTTCATGTTTATTTCTTCTTCTAATTACTCTTATTTAGTTGTTTCTTTATAAATTAATAACATCACTATTACGTATATAATGATATGTTATTATAAATATTAAACAACCCTATTTCACCTTTTATCAATCCTATAGAAAATGAAATCATGACGCCTGCGTACGTACAGAATACCGTCTCCACGTCGTGGTGTAATCTGTTTTCGACCACCTCCTTACTTGGATGGGTATAATGGTGTAAATAAATAACTATATATTATTATTGTAAAGTGATATTGATTATGAAACATTATAAATACACTTAAATACAATTCCATGATCATGGTAATGATATAATCGCTCGTGCGTACGTACGAACTACCGTCTCCACGACACGATGAGATTCATTCTCCATGTTAAACATTCATGAATGATTATAAAGTATATATAATGAATGATAATGAAATATATGACATAAAAATGATACTGGATTTATATATATGTATATGTATGTCATCTACTTAATTCTATTCAATTCAATAAGGAAACAAAACAGCGTTCATGCGTACATACGGCCTACCGTCACCATGAACGGTGTATTTCATTCCATTTATCGATCTATCATATATATATGTATATACGGAATATATATTATATATATAAATCATGTTTTAGGTTCTTGAATTATTTAAATCAGGATATAAGTAATAATATCAAGAACAACAAGTCGAAACACATATGATAAATGAAACGATATTACCCAAAACGCTACTTTAGCATGGAATTTACAAAAGAACGGGTAATATAAAGTCATAAATGAACCATATATGATATCATAACAATGAATATGATTCATTAATAAGTCAATGAAATTATTTAAATCATTATACAATAGGTTCGAATACGTATGAAACATATCGGACCTAAGGTAAGGGATAACAATTCCAATCTCGTTCTTATCTGACATTGTTATTCGCAAGTATTTACTGGGGTTATTGTTATCATCCATGTACATGTTTTCTAAAAATGTTTTCACGTATGTTTAAAGTCCTTTTTAACCAATTTTGAAATTTACCACATGTTATGGAAGGAATCTTACTTTTTTTTACCACACTCGGAACTTTTTGACTTTTTTGACAAAAGTACGAGGAGAACATCTTTTTAACTTATACGGCACGATCGGATTTTTACTGTTTTATAACGCCTTGTTTTCATGAAGATTACTCTACAATATTTCATGACTATTTTCAAAAAAATCATTTTCTTATAGAATTTAATGGTATTTTGTAAAAATAAAATTATTTTTAAGAAGAAAGGTTATTTTCCTCAAGAATTCATTTAAAGTGTTTTATCAAAACCATTTTCCATATAAGATGGAATTATTTCATATGTGTATGTTTCAAGTATAATTTCTCTATGATTTACATGGTTTAACTTTTCTTATGATGAAATAATATCCATTTTGTTTTGTATAGATTATGTTATAATGGGATGATGTTTATGAAATCCATTTTATACTTTGGGTAATGATGAATGATTTATGTTTATGTTGTGGAACAAGTAAGAATGATTTCATTATGAGATGGGTGGGACCTATATCTCCCTACAATGAATTGGGTAACTATTTATATCTCATGAGATAGACATGGCTGGAACGGTAATTTAATCTGTTTTAGTGATACAGGACTTTAATGAGGAGTGAACTCGATTCAGAAAGGGACTTTGTCCACTAAGATGGCATTGGCAGCAATGCCTTGGCTACTATGGAAATCATATGATGTGATTAATGGTTTTCCATAAATACATGTTTTTTCCCATGATATTTTATCATGATTGATGTTCCTTTATGATATATGCCTCACGTACTTCCAAGATTTATGTCTTTTCTCATGATTTTGATGTTTAGATTTTATAATCATGTTTTTTCATTCAAATGTTTATGGATTGTTTTATGTTCTCTATGTTTACCCTTACGAAGAATTTGATCTCACTCTTTATATGTTTTCTTTTCCCAAGTGTATAATGAAATGTTTTAGGTAAGAAAACAAAAGGGGAAGTTCTTTATGGGAGATGTTTAAGATCTTTCACCACAATTAGAAGATTATGATCCGAGTTTCCAAAGACACTAAACTATTACGGTCCTTGTGTGTTTGTTTTTGTTATGTATTAAGTATTATGAAAAATTAATGTAATGTCTATGTACATCAAGATTTGTGTCTCTACATATCCAAATGATAGAATTACAAAATTAACTTCTATTTTTTTCTGAAAATTGGAGAACTAAAAATATATTACTAGTGGTACCGTTCCATTTTTAATCCACTTGTGGATTTGCTGATCCACTAGAAGTAGGTGGATGCTACCTCATGAAGAAGTTGAAAGAATGTGGTTCCATTATTTCTAATTTTTAATTTCATTATGATTAATATCTTGACATAGTTTTGTGAGAATAGAAAATAGAATTTGTATTCCATATCCCATTACATTTTATATCTTCAGAGGAAAATCTTTTCATTACCAATCATATTCGGTATTATCGTGGTTTCTTCAGGTTTCAACCATTGACTAGAATAAGAATGCATAGTGTGAGAAAAAATAATCATAAATGAGAAAAAAACACATTCAAGTGAAATTACTTAAATAAAATTTTAATTTATGACATCTTATGTTTAATCATAGGTTTTTCACCAAAACTCTAGTAGTTTATCCTATACATAGATTTATCCTTAGGGTTTCTTATAACGGATTTATCATCTTAGTTTCCGAAGGTTAACTAAAGCTTTATATGATACCTACTACAAGAAACCCTAAATTTCATACATAAATATTACATATAAATAAGAGAATATCCATTACATAACATAAAAAACCATTCTCTAACTTAATAAGTTTAATATCTTTGGAAACTGTGAAACATAAAAAATTGATTCATTAAACATCTAAATCATCTCACTTTATTTATTGATAACTAGAACACATTTTGATACATCTTACATAATATATTTTTCATATCCTGTGGAATAGAAACATAGGAAATGGGTGAGTTCAGATGCTCAGTAAGGGTAATCAGGGGGGATAATATCAGGGCATAAGAACATGAGAATAACATTTTAAAATTATTTCTTGCATATCAAATATCATTATATCAATTCATGGGATAAATAATTAATGTTCATAAAGAATAAAGGAACATATTATATGAGATAATAACATAATTCATTGAATTTTGGAATACAAACAAGTATAGAAAACAATTTCCATATTAGTCAAGTCTCATTTCCAAGGCCATCATAGTAGAAAAAGTCCCTTACTAAACAAGGTTCACCCCCCATTCAGACATGTATTACTGAAGCGAGTTTACACCCATTCCATTATAGTATAATTGAAACTTGTTCACATCCCATTATTGTTCAAATTGTCCCTTGAGATATAAATATTTACCTAATGATAGATATAGGTCCCAACCATCACATAATGAAAACCATACATATGTGTGCCACAAGAAAATAAATATTTCATCACATCAGATCCCATGAAAAGAAATGGTTTTCATAAACATAATTCAATAATAACAAAACCCATGGAAATAATTAGGTTCATTGTTATCATTCCTCAATAAAAATAAAACATCAATTGGAATAATATAGTTAGTATCCTTGAAAAACATCCCCATTAAATCATAAGTAACATTAAATAATTTTAACTTAGATGAAAAATAATTTTGAGATATCTCTTGAAGATAATTTTTTTATAAAAATATCCTTCATGATTTGAAAATGTTTTCATTTATTTAACGGTAACATAAATTTAAAACAAAAAATATTCCATGAAAATAACCTTATATTCCTACAAGGTAATATTAATGGCATTAAGACATCACGAATTGTAAAAATCCACTCATACCATATAATATAAAAATATTATTCTTGTACTTTCGCCAAAAAATTCAAAGAGTGCCTTGTTAGAAAAATGACAAAATGATCCATTTCAAAATATTTAGTAAAACTTTACTCATGGGTAAAAATAAATTTAAATAATTTAATAGTAATATTAAATATATAATACAATAAATTTTTACAAAACATGTACAAGTAAGATAAATATTCCCCATTAAATACTTATGTGTAAACAATCTCAGATAATAATGAGATTGTGAAATTAACACTTTATTTAGGTTTGATTTACTTGTTATGTATTAGAATATCCAGTATAATGAATTAAATAATTTTATTATTTTTATCCAAAACCATATTTATTTTTATGATATCATATATTATCATATTATCACCCGTTAATTAAATTTCATTATTATTCTTCTTTCGGGTGTTAACAGCTTCATTTTCATATGCTTGTTTTGCCATATAAGCCCGAATTATTTTATATAGGATATAATTACATAATTTCAAGAATTATAGTAAGGTAATATACATAATATTTATTTATTATAAACATTTATGTAATCATTATTTAATAGTGACTTTGGAAAATTAATCGCATCGCGCCCTGGATAAGGTTGGTCAAATGTGGACACGGGTGATGATATTATTTCATTAATAGTAAAAGTGAAAGGAAATAGATGGTATGATTTTTGTTATAGAATCAATATCATGTTATAATTATTATATATATATATATATAATTTCCATTATTATACCCCTGCCAATAAAGTATTGTTGAAAAACTTATTATACCACTCTATGGAGGCGGTAAACCATACGTACGCACGAGTGGTGCTTTTATTTTTTATAAGATGGATAAAATATGACATATAGTTTATTGATAATAATAATAACATATATTAGTATAGGATATACTAGAATTATTACTACATAATTGGATCAAAACATGAAAAGAAAGTAGATGATGAAATAATCTTGAAAGAGTCGGTTAAGATAATAACTTCTTCTTTGGAGAACATCCTTTAGATATTCTATTAGGGACACTAGGGTTGGTTTTTTGAGAATAACAGAACCTCTATAATGTGTCTCTATATGTTTATAAGAGATATTGGTAGGTAATGGTTGAGATTTATGGCTTAATGTGATGTGATTTAGTGAGGGAGGAGTTCCCCTATTATATTTGAGGTTAGGGAAACTTTGGGAATTTTTTCCAAATATTAATTTATAACAAATAAAATATCAATAAAAATACCTAGGAATTATATTTATTCAAATATAATTTGAGTAATATTTATAATCTCATCACCCAATAGATTTTATACATATTTTCTAATTATTTTAAATATTTTCATTTTGATTAATCCTTAGTTAACATTTTTTGACATTAACTAAGGTAACAACTTTTTCAACATTATGAGTTTGTAAATTTTAAATAGATGATATAAATTAATTAATAAATATAAAAAATATAAAATTTTATACCATATTATATTTTTTTTTGTATTTTAAGATAATTATTACGTTTTTTAAATAATTTAAGAAAATATTAATTGTAAAAACACTAATTAGTGTAAATTTTGACACTATTAATTACATGGAAATTTTTTAAATATCAACATAAACTATCAACTAAAAAAATATATTATTATATCTCTATGAGTTCAGGTTCATCTAGAAATTGTTTTGTCAAATTAATTATCTCAAATGATATTTATTTTAATATTTTTTTAACATTTATTTGGCATTTCCATTAAAAAAATAATTTCTACCTCAGCGTTGAGTAATTTTTTAATAAAATTATTTGTTCACTAAAAAATTAAATATTAAATAAAATTACTATTTTAAATCTTATATATTTTAGAATAATATTAATTATCTAATATATCTATGGATTAACCCAATTTAAAAAATGATATACCATTTAAAATAAGAATGTGACTTCTTTAAAATTGTATTCAATAATATATTATATATACTATAAGTTCATCTAACTGACCCAAAAGTCAAAATATTTACATCATGAAATTATTTTTATTTATTTAATAATTTACAATTATATTTGTTCATAACATAACTATTTCCACATGTGGACACATAAGGGACATTAATGATAAATAAAGTGACATTTTTTTAATCGTTATTTGATTTAAATATTATAAAAGTCATTTTTATGGACATGTGTCCATTATTAAACATTATATAAATATTTTTTTGTTAAGGGTAGATATTTATTAATCCAATATAAATTTCACATGTTATGAAAAAAATTTCAATATTCAATATTTAATTTTTAACATAAATTACCCAATTTACCATTTACTGTGGTAAAACATTTATCGAGGTTAGTATTCATATTTTATAAAAAATATAATGAAAAATTTCAATAATTTTAGACCTTTTGAATCTAAATTATGTATCATTTTTTGAAAATTAAAATCAAATAATTTTCATATTTTAATTTAAAATAAAACTTATAAAAATGAATGAAGATAATTAATTTTGAAAAATGAAATTATGAATCATAAAATATTTATTATAATAATTTCATATCTAATATATTTTTAAAAAACTATAAATGGATTATTTTAGTTTAAAAATAATAAATTAAAAATTAAAATTATTTCAAAAAATTATTCGTAAATACATTAAAAAAATACAATTTCTTATAAAAATATGTATGATAACTATTCCTTAAAAAAATTAAATTCTTTAATAAAATTATATAAATATAGTTATAATAAATTTTTGAAATTATTAATACAAAAATAAAATTAATTTTTCAAATATATTTTCTAAAAATTCTAAAAATTATTATTTTCTCATAAAAAGAAAATGAACTCATTTATTGGAGAAAACTTATTTTTAAAAAATAAATTGATTTTACTAAAAGGTCATTGATAATTTTATAAAAAATTAGCTATTAATTTTTCAATTTTTTATTTTATAAATTATTTATTCATATTTATTCTTTCATATTTAACAACTATGTTATAATGGTCATTATAATAGTGTCTAGTGGTTCGTTTAAACTTACTGTTGCGTGCAACGCTAGATATTGAAGTAATAGAATTATTTTAAGATAAATATTTAATAAAATATCCCAATGGTATAATAAGAGTAACAATAGAATCAAAAAATAAATAATAAAAAAACAAAAAATATTAATCATCAGAATATAATCATTCAGTCAATAATAATAAATGATATAAAAAATGTAATGTAGAATCAAGATGTTGTAATAACTCAATGTCATTCCAATGCATAATATACTGATCATACATTCGTCAAAAAATAAATTAAAAATAAATAAATAAAAATTAGTGGGTCTATTACATCGCATATCCATACCTCCCCTTTACCATTTCTCCCACCAAGATATAAAGATAAATTATTAAATCTTTGGCCTTTACATGAACCTAGTCCTATGAGTAGTAAAGGGGTCTAAGGCACAAAAGTTATATAGATACCTGAGAAGGATGTAATTATAACTCAATAGGGAACCACCAACATGGTCAAGCACATATCGAATAAATATAGTGTATGTTCATGTGATATTATCAGTTGAATATAAATAAACAATACTAAAATGAAAATAAATTTCATCTTCTATTCCTTTGATTCTAAAATGAGAATTGGCATAAATTATACATGCTTGCACTAGAGTTGAATTATATTCGAGAATAATAAATCTCTTCTATGGGATAAAATTCATATATCAGGATCTCACCTTCGTGCCTCTACTAGGTACAACCATCATAACCAACCAATAATCATGGGCATCCCATAAATTTAGTATACTCAACAAAAATCCTAGTATGTATCCCATGCATTTCGTCATATTAAGTCTATGTATTAGATTATAGGAATCATGGGAATCCAATAATTTCAATTGAGAAAATTAGATTCTTAGAGTCAATATCCATCCCATAATTTCATAACATGTCACTAGATCCAGGGGTGGTAATCTCTTTCATGTCATAGTAAAAACATCATCGTCTCATAAGGATGTAATCATTAGTATACAACATTCATCAAGTATAAATGGATCTTGTGGTGGTAATCCTGGGTATCCAATAATCCCAAAACATTATTCTATACTAGGGGGTATAACTCGAACATCCCTTTTATTAAACACCACATGATCTTAGAAAAATAATCTCTTGCACCCCATATTCATCAATAACTTCTATATCCAAGGGATCTATTCGCTATAATATTTAATCATAAACTCGACAGTTGGTATCCTTTTTGTAACATCTCATAATAATAATGAGAATAAAAATATCTAGGGCCAGACACTTGTATAAACCATAAATTATAATCAAGTTTGGGTTCTCATGTTAATGAAAGATCCCCATCATTTCAAACTCACAAAGGAAATGTAATCAATTAAAATTTATACTTGACACCAAATATCATCACTACATATTACCACACTGGCTCTTATGGTACCCACCAGGGTACCCTCAAAAAAATATGCACATACACCTATTATGTGTTACACCATGAAAATCTCATATATATGTCCCGACCCCTCAATCGAAGGGAATAACAACCCTATACATCATGGAGACCATTATATATCTTCACTGTCCTCATAAGAAATTCCAAAAGACATCACTACCGAAAGAAGTCATAATGGAAATCACACATCCCAAGGTCATCCTAGGTTGGTCCACTTGACATAATTATCCTTATCATAACATGTTATTCCCACCAAAAAACTTAAATTTTAGTGGGGGTGTGAACTCACACCTTTATCTAATCAGGTAACCCTATAAATCTAAGGCATTACCTCACCCCATTATAAACTGGTCAGACTGATCATTTCATTTTTGTCACCCATTCTTATCGATGGATTCGAAGGGAACAAACACAGGATATCTACTTTCACATAATTAATTTAATTTAATTATATTTATACCCCATATGGTCCATAAATTTTAAAGTATTATTTTATAATCAAGGGCTTGGAAATTAGTTTCTAAGGAATAAATCTAATGTAGGAGTGTCACTCTATTGAATTAGAACTTCAATACATCTCATTTAAATAAAAAATAATAATTACCAATATAAATAATTTAATTTAATAATTGATTTCAAAAAAATATGGAATTAATTCATATCATATTCCATAAAAATATAATGGATTTACTAGAAAGGGTATGTCCTAGGTACCACCTTCCAATTAATTACCTTTAATTTGCAACAAATAAATTATCACTTGAGGGTGACTAGGCCTTGTCAATTTTTTTATCATATCCTAAACACCTATATTAGACAATAATATCCTTATTAATTTAATAATTAAATTTAATAATTAATTAAAATATATTACTTGAAATTCTGTAACACCGAGAAACTCACAAGGTGTTATCCTCTCACTGAAGCAATGAGTGATGGTGTAGGGTCCACTCCCAACCTACACAAAAACCCAATCCATAAAAAATTACAATATTTTGTAATGATCTAATGGAAACATTAATTTATTTTAAAAAAACTACGAAAATTCACCTAAAAATATACATCAATTGAAAAAGTGTATGATGATGTATAAACATTGTCCGGGAATTCCCACTATCCAATTAAGATAAAATCCCATAATATCAGACAACTTACACCATGATTTTTTTGAATATTTAATATAACCCATAATAAAAAACAATTGAAATTAAATATTATCAAAAGGAAACGAAATATATTTATGATGAAGGATGAATTAACCAAAAATCAGTATTTAATAACACTAAAAAAATCCTACTAGTATAGTGGATTGAAGGAAGAAAGAGGGTGGGGGAGAGGCATATGAATTGTTACTCCCTGAACCCCATTACCACAAAAAATGAAGGGTTTTGACTTGAAAATTTCTAGTATACCATGATTAAAAAAATGGTTGTGGAATATTGTGTATATACCATGTGTTACGGTGCAATATGGACTCCCATGATGTTGGTTATGGCATGGAATATGGTTCTATTCCATATCCCACCACGAGTGGCCTCTGAGGGCCACACACTGTGACACAACAATCTCTGGTTTTATTATAGGTATACCATCTAGGTTACTCTATGGAGTGGTGTCCTTGGATATGGAATTGATATACCCAATGAAGAAGGGTATACCCCATAGGACAGTTATTCTCTACTATAATATACCCTACCAGGTGATTTCATGGTCTTCCATTACAAGACCACATTCAAGGTATAACATGAAATTTGGGTTATAGTGTATCCCTCTGGGAAGAGATATATTACCCAAACCCAATGGTATTCCTCCTCTATGGTGTGGTCCCTTATGTGACACTGCACAACACTAACCTAGAGAGTTCTTTATTGAACACTTATATACTCTATAAAACATCCTCCAGGGTGACTCATATGTAGTAATTTCCATGATGTCTTTCAAAAGGTTGTGGCATGGTCCTCCATATAAGGATTATACAAGGTGTAACCCTTAAGCCTACATGTCAAACTCTTGACTCAAACTATAAATATAGATAAGGGTTAATGAACCCTCCTATGTACTTTTATGCACACCCAAACCACCAAATGAGACTCATTCCATATCCAAAGACATAAAATTCAGTTAATATTACTCTGATATTCTCCCTCTCATTCCTAGATCTCAAAATGAACCCATCACCATAGTCATAAAAATTAAATTCCATAAATAAATAAAAATAAAAATAGTCTTCAGGTTATAAAATCATTAAGACATAAAATTTTGTTTAGGAAAATGTATTTCATGACCGATGAAGTCATACACTTACAATGAAAAGTAATATGGTCTAGAAGAATTCATATATATATTGAGAAACCGTATAATTATTCAAGAAATTGGAAAAAAACCAAAATAATATATGAGGAGGATGTATTATTCTTGGGATACTATTTGATATAGACAATGTAAATATCTTATATGAACACATTTTATCTCATGAATTTGTTATATTTTTACTCTTTAGATGCATACAGGCTATGTGAGAAGCATATTAAATGTTGAATAAAGTCATATGATATCATGAGTGTAATGCATATATAGAATTATAGTCCTTCTCATTCAACCCCTTTATCAATTTCTGGCCTAAAAATCCTGAAAATAAAACTCATTATAGGATTTTATCTATCAAAAATAAAAATTTAATTAAAGAATAAAAATAATAATTAAAATGAATAAAGATAGTTTAACTATAAATATATGTATGGATTCCCAATTATTTCAAAAATGAATAAAACACAAAAAACATTATTTAATAAATTTATCAATTTATTTCAAGGATTCAAATATTAATAAAAATGATATGATTTCCTTGGTTATCAATGATTTATGAGGTTAATTGTCATTAAATAATATTATAATGTTCCTAAAATGATGGATCTCATCACCGATTCTCATTCTGTAGGTCTACCATCATATCATTACAATAACTATAGGATACGATCATATCCCTCTCAATGTAAAATAATTATTTGAATATATTTCATCAGTAAAAGACAAGAAGGCTCAAATACCCACTCACCCACAAGAAGCTCTTACTCATATACTTGCATTAACTATAGGACATGGGGAAATTCTTTCTCGTATTAATGATGATAATTAACATATTTTGGTGGGGACTATGACATAATATCATATTACATATCATATTTTATGATACCACCACCCTATATTAGTGACAAATGTTGAGCGGTAATATATCCCTACTCAACAAATAGATTAACATCAGTATATCTTTTTGGCTACTAAGGGGAAGGCTTATATCCATTCTCTCACCATGGATATTCTAGGACATATCCTAGAGGGTGAACATAGTTAGGAGTATTTCTATGAAGAACTAAATATCCATGAATATTTATATCATATTTCAGTAGTTGCTAAGACTTGTAATTAAATACCCATACACATCCAACCTGTATAACAACATATTCAAACCACATTCAAAATGTAATCCTATATTTCCACTCCAAAACAAATATCATTAAAATATTCTAACAACTAAAAAGATACAAAGGAGGGATCTGACTCATGAAAGTCACTAAAAATATTAGTAAACTCTCTTTAAAATATAGTTTTGATCACTGTTCATCCCATTGGTATAATCTATAATAATATCTCCTCGTGGGCATGGTATAACTCATCGAAATAATCACATATCTATACTATGTAATGTTCTGGAGTCTCTTCAACAGAAAGAAATATCAGAAAAAAATCTACCAACATTCAATAAAAAATTTGGAATTTATGGCGATAGAGGAAACCCCCATGATACCAATATGACACCCTAAGATATTGTAATATAATGTTTTCAATAAATTTTAATTGTTCTATATCTTTCTTTACTCTCAACCCTGAGTCTAAATGAACTCTGATATAATCATCATTATGACCTAGAAATAAAAATGGGAGGTATAAAGTATAATAAAATTGTTATGATAAAAATTTATAAAAATTTTAAATAAATAAAATATTTTTATTCATATATAATAAATATGTACTCAATTTTCCATAAAGTAAATTAATGATTCGAAAAATGATTCTTTAAAAAATGGATTAATATTAATTTTTGGGTGGATGTTATAATTCATTTCTAATTTTTGTAATATTATATTTTATGGATCTAATATAAAATTTGAATCTTCATTTTATCATTATCATATGTTTCTTTTGGGGGGTTTTTAAAAAATATTTTTATTTTCCATTGAATTGTGAAAATACCGATTATTATAAAACTATCATTTCATTTCATTAAATGAGTTAATCTAAAAGTACCATTAATTGTAAAATTTTATATTAAATTAAAATAATTATCCTTTAATTATATATAATCTAATTAATTTAATAGGAATTATAATTACACTTGATTTTGGTATAAGTTATTTTTTTAGCTAAAAACACATTTTTCTTAAAACAACTTTTTTATTAATATGTGTTTTTATTTTAATAAATTAAATTAATCATTATTTATAATTGTTTTAAATTAAATTTATATATTAACTATTCAATAATATATTTTAAAATTGATTTTAGGAATTTTACAATGCACGAAATATAAGAAAATTTAGATTTAGGCTCTGAAATGGATTATTCTAAAATATAATTCCATTGTTGTTTGCATGCTTATTTAAAATAATTTTTTCCAATTATAAAGATTTAATATATTAAAATGGATTATAAAATTCTAATAATCATAAATAATATAATTTAATAGGTAAAATATATTTTTCATCAAATTGAATAGATTAAAATATTGAAATATTGTTAGCATTGTTAATGTTAAAAGGGGTTTACAGAGAGTTAAACCAAGATATAATAGTAGAAACCTTACCCCATGTATAATTCTTATTTAATGAAGATATTTCAACATTATATTACCTTAAATTTTAATTTCTGTCCATTTAGAGCCACTTTCACATGGAATTGAACTTATATCATTGAAATCATTAAAGGAATTACATCTGTGTCCCACCCCTCACTTATAAAAGGAAAAATACTTTTCCTCCATATTTTATATAACATAACCATTTTATTTTAGAAAATACATGATCAAAACTACTCTTATATTCCTTCAATTCATCATATATTTTTGGGTCTTCTCTTATGACCAATATTTTAACGCTAAATGTGTAATCCAACAGAGGTCTCACAAAGAAAAGGTATAAATTCTAAATAACTATATCAATTTTATTCATTATTAAAATTTCAATAAAATTAATAAATAATTAGAAAAATAAATTTTAATGTTTCATAAATATACAAATAGTTTATAATTATTATGTAACAACCTTTTCACAATGCTTCTCCATCTAATGGAAAATGAAAGTATCGATAGTGCATATGTGTAGAATATCACCTCCACATAGTGTTTTGATTCATTTTCCCACACTGTATTTCATGGTTGGGTATTATGATGGGTTTAATGTATATAAATAATATTAATGAAATAATTATTAATGTGTAATTATAATATTTTATCTACCTTCTTATGATCCCATCCACTTAAATATGATAAAGTTGCTTATCCTTACATGTTGAATACAACCTCCATATGGCGATGTGATTCTGTTTTTGTTTAATCATTAAATGGATGGTAATAAGTATATATGTGATCAATACATAATATTTATGGTATAATTATTATTATAAAATATTTAATTTTCATTTATGATTATTTCATTTAATCAATCAAAAAGTTGAAAATATCACGCGTGAGTACATCTGGATTATCACCTCTACAAAGTGGTGTAATTTTCTTTCATCTACACTTTATATGAATGGAAATAAAATTGAATATAGTGACTTAAAATTAATTTAATTAAATGGTTAATATTCTATGTTTTATGTATCCTTGATCTAAATACAGGTATTACAAATTTCGAAACAAATCATACATGAGAAACGAAGGAGTAAACACTAGAAATACCATTATTAATATAGAGTTATAAATAAATATGTATTAAAAAGTTATAAGTAAATAATATATGATATTATAAGAATGAAATTTTTTTCATTTTAACTATAATTAATTATAATTTTTTATATATGAGTTCATATATGTAATGAATCATGTCAGAAAAAAGTTATTGGTTCTTTGTCGCAATATTATTTCATTGAGTCATGTTTGATGTTATGAACCTATTTATATTTATAAGGTGTATATATAAATACTATAACATGATATATCAAAGATATATATTAATTTATTATATTTAATGTCAAACTTTAAATTATTTTAGCTAATGGGGTTTGATTTTAATGCTACCAAATCAGTAACGATTTACCAAAAGAAATTTCTTTGATAAGGAAATATGTTGTGCTATAAACCTATCATCCATTATGATCTATATCTACTAACCAATTTTTATTTTTTCAATTGATATAAATTTGTCTATGGAATGTAATATTTCAATAAAACTTATTTATTTCATGTGAAAAATGAATCCAAACTTACCACATCACAAGAAAGTTTACAATACCATCAAAATATTTCATGGATTATTAATGATTCATTTTATGATAATGATTTTATGTGATATATCTCTCATAAATATTTTTTATTTTCATCTCTTTTTGTTTGTTAGAAATAAATATTTTTCAATTCATTTTTCTGTCTAAAATAACTAACAATTATGAAATAATTATTTTAATAATAACTATGTTTATTTCACTCTTCTCTTGGGAATATTTTTTTTCATCTCCATATTTTATTTATAACAATCTCAAGAATGTTTTTACTATTATAAAATGATTTATTAAACTAATTTTTAACCATGTTTTAAGTTATACAAAATTATATTAAGGAATCATCTTATCATTTTCTGAATTTGGCATTTTTGACTTTCTACTAAAAATGTGAATAAAATATTTATTTTGATGTACACATCATGAATAGATCTTAACATAATACCAAATTATACTTTCTTCGAATAATACATTAAAAGTTACTATATATGTTTCCAAAAAAAATCCATAATATTTTAGGAATATATATAATTTAATTATTATTATTTAAAAATGAAAATGTTATTTTCCTAAATAAATTTTCTCATAATATTTTTCTGGTATTTTCATTTATAAGAACATCATTTTATGTTTCATATTATTTATAGTTATATTATTAAATTTTACAATCATTATTATCTACCTAGATGGTTTATGTTTTTATGATGTCTGTGAACCCCATTTTCTTTTCCATGAGTAAATATATTATTAAATAAAAAATGTTTTCATTATCTTATGGAATATATATGAATGGATTATGATTATATTATTGGTAGGTCTCTTATATCCATCCAAAAAAATGGTTTATGATTAATGTTTTATGATATCAAAGGGTTCATGAGTTCTTATTCCTAACACAAAAAAGGGTACAAGAATTGTTATCCCATGACCCAAAGAAGGTACACAAGAGGGTATCTAAATCCCAAAATAGGGTACATAGGATGCTATATAAATTCCTAAGAGCGTATATGTGATGTTATAAAAATACAAAATAGGGTACATTGCTGGTTTTCACAAGTAAAACATGTATTGAATATATATGATTATATCTTTTAATAAACAATTCAATGAATTATGATTATGCTACAATTTATACTCTTTTAAAATATGACCATATATTAATAATATGATCTCATGGATCGTCATATTTTAATTCTTTATCATTAATGTCTTACTAATTTCCATGATTTATGAAATTAATTATGATTATATTTATTTTAAGGTATGAACATTAAATTTTATTTTCAGTTTTACATACCCTTATTGTCACGATATTATTACATAAGATCATCGGTTGAAATCTCAATTTTTTAACCAAATTGGGTACCTGCTTTCATCCTATCTTATATTTAAATTCTTGTAGGATATGAATATTGTTTTGAATTATGATATGTTTGATGAGGTTGCTAGTTGTGAAGAACTATGTGGGAGATGATATAGATAATTTATATAGTAGTTGTGTGTGTTTCGTTGTTTTCAAATACACAAAGTATTATTATTTCAATAATGTATTAGACTGATATGTAATAAATATTCACCTAATATAATTTCATATTTATATATGAAAATCTTGGGTTATTATGGTTGGTATAAAAGAAATGTATAGTATTTTTGGAATGTAGGATGAGAAAAAATTGGTGAGAAACCTAAGGATAAGATTATGTATAAGAGAATATCCTATGGTATTGAAATGACAGGATTGTGATTTTTGTTGGAAAAACATCATTGCCTTAATACAATCAAGTGGATTAAATTTTGACATTGATCCACCCAGGTGTGATAACCATAAATGGGGTGAATTGGGTGTACACTCGATCTTCATCGGTGCATGATGAGTGGGCATAAGACTTCACAACTAGCTAAACTCTCAAGGGATATGCACGGGTTAAACCACATTTTATTTATCATCCATTATGATATATTTCAATTGATAATGAACATTTATTATAACAATTAAACTAAGGTGATGCATATTGAAAATGAATTTTCAGGATTTTGAAATCGTATAAATTATTTTTCATGATTATTTGATTACTCACTACAATTTCTCAAACTATAATTTTTTATTTTAGTCAATGAAGGAAACCCAATGGAACCACATTAATGTTTAATGTGATGGAAGATGTAATGATTTTACTCAATATACCAAAATAAATAGGATATTGAATATGAAATAAAGCTATTTTCTGTACATGATATAGGGGTATCTGATTAACAACATGACAATAGGTGAGTTTCCAAATGAACTAAATAAGTGAAAAATAGAGCATCATAAATTCCCTAGAGGATAAAATATTTATATTCCTAGATATCATGTTATTTAAAAATAGGAACATGGGTTGATATATCAAATGAATCAAAATATATTTTCTGTTTGGAAAACAAGGACATATAGAACATATTTTTTGGTGGGAAATAAGATTTTTGTTAACTCTATGGATGGGCATAAAATTTTACCTAAGGTATCATCTATTACTAAATTTTTTAAATATGAAATGAAAAGGAATTACGAAAATTGATGTACTTAAGGAAATTATAAATAAAGGATCATTAATTTTATATAATTAAAGGTTTTACAATTGATGATGAATGCACTATGAGTGATATATTTGATTAAACAATTATTAGGGAAAATGATGATGAATACAAGTTAATCGTTAAAGAAGGATATTAGATTTTATGAGTGTTTATGCATTGGTATTAAATAATAATATTATAATAGTGTTTATTTGTGATATTATAGTCATAACAATCATTAAAATTTTATGTATTATTGTTTATTAGTTTTAATTTTAGTATTTTTAAGAATATATTTAATGGTACTAATATCCTAGAAAAGTGATTCAATGGTAAGGTGATATTTTTTGAGAGAATGTGATTGAGGGAAAGGTAACCATTAATATATTACTATATTCAAGCTAATATTGTTTTATTAGTTTAAAGAGTTGACTGATATCGATAAAATTAATTGGATTTTATTTTTTACATTTAAATTTGTTAGATATTTTATGATATTGTGATTTAAATAATAATTGATGAAGTTTATTGATTTTTTTGGATATTAAAAATTTATTGGATAGAATTTATGTATAGGGGACTATATATTTTCATTGATGTTTTATATTGATTATTTTATTTAGGGAATAAATAATAATATTTTAAGAGAATATATGTTCACTGTATTCATGTGTGTTTATAGTCAATTATAAACTTATTTATGTTGTAGGGAGATAGAGGTTAACATTGACATTGAAAAAATGTGTGATGAAATCCTTCATATTTTATTTATCTGATTTTTTAATAGGTGATGAATTGTTTTAGAGGATTTTTGAAAATAAATATTACTAGAGTGTTTTATGTTTAATATTAGGTGAAATTGTTGGGAACTATTGATTAATGTATTATTTCATAATATAAAGAATTATCCACAGTCGATAACATCTGTTAACCATTATAGTTTATGTATATATCTAATGATATAATGAATTACCAATAATTCATTTATATTTACTATGATTCAGTAAAAATTAATTTTAGTGCTTCATCCATTAAAAATTCAACCTGAATATGTTTTTAGAGTATTTGATGAGATAAAAGTGAAAATTGATCGAATAACAACTAAATCATGAATTTGCACTAATAAAACTAAATGAAATATAATATATATATTTTATCATGTACTCAATTTTGATTGTAAAAGAAGACCTAATATCTAGGAATAGTATATTTAAAGTGAAAAGGTTTTCTTATTTTATTTCAATCATTTCTAGATAATTTATAGTCTTTTTATCGAAGACTATTTGAATTTGAGAAATAGTCTTTCATGTAAATTAAATACAGTAGATATTTTTTTATTACACACAACAATGGTTTTATTTTATTTTATATGAAACACTTACATTTCAATATGATACCTGAAACACAATGTTTATCTGGTGTTCCATGCAACACCATGTTAAGCTTGCTCTACACACAACACTTTGTTAACATGCATTATACATGACAATGAGTTTTATCAAAACCATTATATATTACTAATATAGTTATTTAAAAAGTACAATTATAAATTGGCCATTAATGTAAATAAATGAGAATAAATAATTTTTTTAATATAATCTTTTATTGTTTTATATGAAGAAAACATATTGATATAAAAATACTAAATTTTTCGATAAAGTCATTATATGTTTTCAATATAATATTTTCACAAGAAAATTATTTTTATTTATTTTACATACATTAAAATAATTTATTTTTCCTAAATTTTGTAATTTAATTTGAGAGAATAAACTTCATTTAAGATATTAGAAAGCCAAAATTATCTTAGGTTGATTTTTTGGTATTTTTCTGAAAGGTTTATTTGTAGATGAATATGAAAAAATATATATTTTTAATTTAAAACAACCATATACATTAATTTATTCCTAAATTAAATTTTATATTAATTTGGGTTTAAAGTAATATTATTGAAATTTTACATAAATTATTCCAATATAGGTAAAATGAGTCAATTTTATTCTGAAATATATTTAAAAACATCGTTATCTTTTAAAAAACATCACTTCAAAAACCAACTTCTCGTAGTGTTTATGAGATTCATTTTAAATTAAAAATTTTCAATTCAATGAATTTAATTTTGACAAATGGATTCAATATTATTAATATTAAAAATTTATGTTATCTAATAATTTCAATTTAATTTTTTTTCTGAATTTAATAGTAATGGAAGAAAAAATTGTTAACCCAATTTAATGAAAAAATTTGTTATCCCAAGGGTTAAAATAAATTAATAAGAGTTAAAATTACATATAATTTTTATTAAAAATATATTTTATCGATATATTTATACCTTATCATTCATAAAGTTAAAATTTAATCCATATTTTATCATTGTATCATATAAAAACATAGGTACACTTTTTATTTTTAAAAAATTAAAAGTGTGCCACTCACCACACTTATAAAAGGCCACCCCTCAGCTCCCTTATTTACACAGTAATGGGATTTTGGATCAGACAATAACTACCCAAATAGTTTTTTAAATTCCATCCTCTCACAATACATTCATTATTTTTTTATATATATAACATATAATTTATTTTGGTGAAAACATATAGAGGACACTCAAAGAAGACGTAACATTAATAAATGAGATTTTTTATTTTATTTATTCATAATCCTCGTTCAATTATTATTATACCATTTTGATATAAAAAAGTGAATTAAATATAATTATTTATTTTTATTTTAAAATCATAACCTATAACCATCTCCTCTTCTATCAATTGGGTTAGAAAATCATCGTTCGTGTGTACGTATTACCACCTCATGAACCGATGTCACTCGTTTTCCCATTATCACCTCTAAAGGTTAAAAATAATGGTGGATTTATTATTTCTATATGCACTTTATAATATTATTATACTTATTTAATTATTATATCACACATACCTTTATAATCTCTATTTTTGGAATACGATAATGTCACTTGTGTGTACAGTATACTATTTCCTCACAAAGTGATGTGATTTGTCATGCTTTTCATGTAAGATAATAAAGATCGGTTTAATGAAAATATTTGAACTATATAAATATATGAAATAAAAATTATTCTAGTATTATATTATGTTATATATCTTTCCGTATTTCAATCTATGAAGACAACAAAAGAAACATTCATGCGTACATACAACCTACCATCTCTTTGAACAAGTTATTTCATTTTCTATCACAACATTTTATGGGTTACAAAAAATATATATATAATTAATCTATATGATATTTATATTATGTTTAAAATTAAATATATTATTATATCATGATCAAATTATGATGGACAAAAATAAAAAACCAAACATAGATAAGAAACAAAGCAGTTATTACCCAAAACATTACATTAAAATGGAGTTGTTAAAAACCTAGTATGAAAAGGTAATAAGTAAATAATATATGGTATGATATATATATGTGTGTGTGTGTGTTTGTGTGTGGTTTTATTGCTGTATATTATATTTATAATAAAAATATTTTTATTATACTGGAGATATGAAAATGTATGAAGGAAGTCAAGACGTAAGGTAATGGATTTTTGTCTCAATTTGGGTACTTTGAGAAAATGTAATGTTGATGAACATATCTCATTTCATGAGAAATAAATAAATCCCTTTAAAAATGTAATATCATGAATATATTTACCCTAAAGGTACATTAATTTCCATTGTATGTTATTCTTTTATGGGGATTGCGATTAAAAGTTACCAAAGTGGTAATGATTTTATGTTACAATGTCATTGTATATTGAGATTATTTAAGTATATGTTTTCGATGATAAAATATAATGCAAAATATTTGAGAAAACTCATTAATTTGATTCCCCTCAGGTTAATCCTGGCATATTCAAGTAATATTACCATTTTCTAACCCATGGATACTTAAAATAATTGAAAAAATAATTTTAAGAAAATAAAACATTATTTCAAACTTTTTTCTGAAATGAATTTTTATCCAAAAATACTTTTTCCTAAAATAATTTAAAAAATGACTTATTGTTATATTATTATTTTTAAAAATACATTTTTACCCCTGTGTTACTTTTTACAATTTTTTTCAAAATTAATATTCATGTCATTCTAAAAAATAATAACAGTTTAGATGTTTCTGAAAATATAAATGAATATTTGTTTTTATGTGTAATTCCTAAATGAAACATTCCATAATCAAGACCATTATTTTCATTAAATCTTTCTTTATAAGATTTCATGGTTATTTTCAAAAAAAATACTTTCAAATTTTTTTATTTTTTTAAAAATTCAACTCTAGAAGGGTATTTTCTTCATGAAGTTTATCAAATTGTTAAAAATTAATTATCCATCTAGGATGACTTAATTTGATGCAACTTATGCATTATGTTGATAAAATTCATGGAAACAATTCTCATCATTTCACTAAATATTTTATGTTGAAACTTCATCCAATAAACATACTTCTTATCTATAGGTAATTCCATGATAAAAATACTATAAAAACCACTTTATTAACAATGAACTATGATATGATGAAATGATAATGAATCATATCTATTTCCATAGGTTATTAGTTGATGAAAAGATTATGAAAAACATTTCATTTAATGGGTTACAATTTTATGAATTTTTATGATCTTGTGGAAAACATATTTATTATTTTCATTATAAGACATTTGGGACCTATATCTCCCTCAAATGCTTTGGGTAATTATTATTGTTCTGTGTGATTAGTGGGTACAAAAGTGGTTAGACCACTCCCAAAAATGATCAGACATGGGTGGTCAGCCGAAGCCTGAAAAATTGAGTACATGGGTGGTTTTCCCAATCCAAAAGAAATTACATATGTAGTTAGCCCAATACAAACATATCATGAATGTATTATTGGGTTTACTTAACAGATGTTTATATATAATTATATATATTCCACAATTGTATTTCATATGAAATTTTTTTCTCAGATGACTCATATTCATTGATTCCCTTATGAATTATAATATATAAAATACCTATATTTTCTCTACGAATCAATATTATGATCATTGAACTAAATTTTATTGTTTTCAAATTTTATTCTAATGTTCTAAAAAAATTATTTTCAGGTAATTATTTTGCATCTCATTTTTTACCCTTATTGAGAATCTAAGCTCATACTTTCATACCATTCCTTTCTCCCAGTTATGGAAAATTTATTTTATGTTGGAGTACTAAATGGTAATATCATTATGAGATTTATTAAGTTTCATTCATGAATTAAGAGGATTGTCTACAATGTTCTCAAATGCTATAAAATATCGCATTCTTTAGGTGTGTGTTTTTATAATGTAATGAATATTCATCTAAACAGATGTAATAACCATGTATCAAAATCATATATATATATAATCTATATTAAAGTAATAGAATAGTTAACGTTTTAGAAACTAGAATGTGAAAATTTAAGAGAAATACCTAGGGAAGTTTCTAAGAATATGTTCAAGGATGTCTATAAGTATAAGTATAAGGATGAATCAATGTTTTGGAAAATGTCCTAGAATTTTGGTAGAGGATAGATCAAGTGATTAATAAGAAATTATATCCTTGTATGGATACTACATGCGAGGTTTCTCTGGAACAAAGGTACCTATGGATAATGACTCTAATAAAGGAACACTGAGCCTGACAAGATCATCTCATAGTGCATGAAAATGGTTCTTGCTACACACATCATTTAACACTCTAGGGTGATATGATTTGGAAATCCACAATCTAATTATAAACCATCACGAAGTATTTAAATAGATGATGATCATGGATGACCTTGTTTAATTTTCTAAAGTTATAGATTTAATGGAATGTTTCATGATTTAGACATCATATAAGTGACCTTTTCATGATGCTATGGTTTTCCACTATGTCTAGTATTACTGACACTATTATTTTTCATTTTAGTTAATTGATGGAACTACAAGGAAACATGTTAATGCTGAGTGAAAATGATAATGAATTTATTTTCCTCCTATGTATATAGACATTATTTGATCTATAATTAAAAACGTCATTACAACGATCACATTACATTATCAAGAAATGAATTGTACTCGAATTCCAAATGAAAAAAGGGGGAACTAAATTCTATTGTATCCTTCATGAAGATATGTCTACCTTATTTCGGTGGATATTTTGATACACTTTTTTATGAATAATTTATTAGTACCACTGAAAATATATTTTTTGTTCTCTAGTGTTCTGAACATGAAAAATATAAATTTATTTTCTAATATTTGGAAGGAGAAGTAGATAAAGGTTGTAATATAATAAAGAATATGAGGCATCAGGATGAAATTGACTACATGATTTTGTATGAGTTCATTAATATATTTTTCAATTAGTAATTTCCTCATATTTTTCATATGAAGATTGATAAGGATTTTCTTGAGCTAAATAAAAATGATTATGAAGCTATCAGTACCCTTGAGGAAATATTTTTCAATACATTCAATGTACACATTTGGTATTATCATCAAACATTAAATTTAGGTTGATTATTTATTCAATGGCTGAAAAAAAATGTCTTTGAAGATCATTGACCATAATATACATCAATATCTATATATAGATAGTTTCATATGAAATAAAGGTGTATATAGTAGTTAAAGTTACATATGAATCTAATGGTTTAGAAAAGAAGAGAAAAATGGAATTCAAAAGAAATTATAATAACAATAGAGTGAAGAAAATGATCATTCTTTTATGGCCAATGTGTGGGAATAATCATGGATAACATATTCTTAAAGAGAATAAAAAAAATTTAGGTGTGGAAAGGAAGTTCATCGATTGATTGAGTACCAAAGTTATTGGAATAATTTAGCTAAAGATGATATAGGTCTACATAATAAAAATAACATAGTTAAAATTTTCAATTTTATGGGGTTTGGGAACTATTCTAATAACTGTCCAAATCTGAGGGTTAATAAAAATGATCAATTCTAAATAACTATGAAGAAATTGGAAAAGGGGAATGATTTTGAGATCATAATGGTTAAAGTGATTCATGATTCTTTGGTCACACTATTCTTTTCTTCATTACTTGGGAATTTCATTTATGGTTTTGTATGAATGATCCCATTGTAAATCTTGTTGTTCTCCCTTTTATGAAATTTCATGTGATTATATACCTATGAAATAACTCAGAAAAATGAAATAACACTTGATATTATATCGGTACAATGTTGACCCCAAGATTCTAATGTATTTTTTTTGTATAAGATATACGAGAATTTATGGAATGAAGGGTAAATTATCTTTTAGAAGCATATATATCTCTAGGTTAAAATAATATAAGAGTTATAGATACCATCCTAGTTTTATATGTTTAAGTTTGATCATATGTTTTAAGTCATTAACACCACTTTTAAGGTTTTTTGTGATGTAATTCTATTATGATTAATGATATTTTAAGATTAATTTATTGCAATAAAAAATTATGATTTTCTATATGTTTTTCCGAAAAAAAAATATTTGAAGAGGAATGCATTTACACATTTTATATATATGATTAAAGGTAATGTTAAAATTTAGTGTTCATCTTAACTTTTATGTTGAGATAATTAGGGGTTGAAGTTGATTACCTTATGAAGATAAATCAATTTGTCTCTATCAACGAAGAATTATTTTGCGATCCTCTAACCAGAATATAAAGATAATATGTGATCATTTTTAACGGAGTAAAAAATTAAATTATATATAATCATGATTTAATGTTTACAATGTTGATTCGGAAATGTATTCAGAATGATCTTGATAAAAAATTGAGTTGCATTATCTTGTATAATACAGAAACTGATGGTCGGTTTGAGAGAAAAATCAAACCCTTGATGATTTGATAAGATATTTTTCAATGAATAAAAAAGGTGGTTGAGATCAAAACATTCATATAGATACGTTTTTATACAATAATATATTTCACTAGAGAATTCATGTTTCCCATTATGAATAACTTTGTGGAGTGAAGTATTGGACACCAAGGTACTAGAATGAAGTTTTAGAATGAAATATTTTGGGACTTGAGATAGAAGATGAGATGGTAGAGAAAGATAGAGTCGTTTATTAGCTTGTAATGACACAAAAAAGATAAAAAAAATTATGATAATAACCTATAATGTGGTCTAGATTTTAATTTTTTATTATAAGGTATTTCTACAAATTTCTTAATGGAATAAATAAGGGAATGGTGATCCCTAAGTATATCAATTACATTGAAATACTTGATCATATCAGGAAAAAATATAATATCATTTTCCACTTCCAATGATCCTCTATTAGGATCACAATTTATTCAATGTACCTATCCTAAGTAATTAAAAATATGATACTTCAAATTTATGAACTCAAAGATTATACCACTGGATCATGACATTCCTTATATGGAAGAATTTTTTGAGATTCGGGATTATATTCAGGAATTTACAAGAAGCATGACCACTCATCTAGTCAATGTTTGGTGGTGAATCCAATAGCTTGAGTATGATATGTGGGAACATAAGTATATAATGAGGTATAATTATACTTATTTTTTGGTTCAAATATACTGATTTTATATAAAAAATTAATTTTAATGGTTGTAGAATGTAGCACCAGTAGATGTTTTGAAAAAGTATTTTTTCCAAAAAAATAATATTTTCCTAATTTTGGATTACACACAACACTATGTTTATCTTGAGTTACAAGAAATAGTTATTCTGTATTGTGTTATATGAATCCAAATGTTTATATTAAATTTTATGAAACATCATGTTAATCTTAAACTACATATAAGAATAGGTCAGATTACCTTATACATGACACTGAGTGTTACCAAAACTAGGATATATTACTAATATAATAAATTAAAGAAAACCATTATAACCTAGTATTTAAACATATATATATGAATCATAATAAAGTTTTTTATATATTATTTATAATGATGTTATATAAAGGAAACATATTGATAAAAATATATTTAATCTTTCAATAAATTCTTTATATGTTCAGAAAATTCTATTTTGCCAAAAAAAATTAATTTTAGTTATTTTGTAGAGATTAATTAAATTAAATCTATGAAGTTTTATGAAAATTATTTTCAAAAATAAACATCAGTTTTTAAATTATCATGATAAAATTACCTTATAGTTATTTTTTTGTATTTTTATAAAAAGATTCATTTGTGATGGATATTTAAAAATAATGAATATTAACTGTAAACTACATTTTAGTTTAATTTATTTTCTAATTAAAATTATATATTAAATTGGGTTTACTGTAAAATTACATCATTTATATATCAATTAACCCATTTTAGGTATTTATAATCAATTTTATAATTAACTATTAAATAAAAACATCATAAGACTTTGAACATTTTCTATTTAAAAACACACATTTTTGCTATGTATCTAAGAGTAATTTTAAAATAATATTGTCCACTTATCTGAATTAAATTTTTAAAAATGTATTCTAGATTTTTAATGAGAATAATTTATATTATCAAATTTTTTAAACTTAATATTTTCCCAAAATGAATAGTAAAAAGAGTAAAAATTAATTTCCGCAGTCAAGGTAATAATAGGTTTACAATGTGGTTAAATAAAATGATAAGGATTAAAATGACCAATAAATGTGTATAAAATATATTTTAAAGATATATTGTGAGATTATAATTTATATGGTTCTATTTTTATCATTTTAGACAAATTTACATTTGAAAAATGTGGGCACACGTTTTCTTTTGAAAAAATTACAAGTGTTCCACTCAACTAACTTATAAAATGCCACTAAAACTCCCCCATAATTAACAAGAGAAAATTATTTTTATTTGGAAAACACCTTCCAAAATCACTTCCCAAATTCCCTCATCTCATCATTGATGATTTATTATAGAGATATCGTTTATATAGGATGTCTTTTTTGTGAGGACCTATGTAGGATAGCTAAAGAAGAGGTAACACTCATAAATGAATGTTTTTGATTTATTCATTCTTAAAAAATTTTAAATTATCATTATATAATTATTATATAACAACAAAAAATATCTTTCACCTTAAAAATATATTTTTATATTAACGAAATTATATACATCCATATCCACTTCCATTAAATGGGTTATGAAATCAACATTCATGTGTACGATCGACTACCACCTCACAAATGGATGTAATTAATTCTTCTAATACAACCTATCATGAATGATAATAGTGATGGATTTATTGTTTATATATGATATATATGTTATTATAAAACTAATGTAATTTCTAAAACACACATTCATTCATACTCTCTATTTTTTTTGGAAATATAATAACACCACTCTTTTAAATAGTGGACTACAACCTTACAAAGAGATGAAACACAATTATGCTTTATAAAAAAAGTAAAAAGGATGATTTTATTGGAAATATGAGACTTATATAAAATTAAAAGGATTATTTAATGATAATTTTTCATTCACATTTTGTTCATTAAATTTGATAATACAATGGAAACAACGTTAATACATACGTATGACCAACTGTCTCCATGAACCATGTCATTGATTTTCAATCACTAAAGTTTATAGTTTACTACAAATTTTTATATGTATATACACTGAATATATATGATTTTTATATCATGTTTCATATTCTAGAGATGGTGAAATTATGATCAATTTAAGATGACAAAAAAAATTTAAACATACAAGAAAAACAAAGCAAGTATTACCGAAAAAGTGACTTTGGCATAGAATTATTATTAAATGGTTAATAAAATATCAAAAGTAAATAATATAGGATATGATATATATATATATTCATATTTCGATAATATAATTATAATAATATTATAATTATTATACATGAGGTTTTAACATTTATGAAGTCAAAACTTAAGGTAAGAGATTTTGACTCAATTTTCCTTCTTTTAGACATATGTTATATAATGCACCTATATTATATTATGAGGAGTATATATAGACGGTTCAACATGAAATAACAAGAATTTATTTACCCTCATGATATTAAAAGTTGCATTTTATTTTACTTCTTTATGGGGACTATGATTCGTGGTTACCAAAGTGGTAATGATTTTATGTTACAATCTCATAGTTTATTGAGATTTTTTTAGATTATTTTTCTAAAGACATAATATTTAGATTAATATCCCAAGAAACACAAAAATACACCTCTCCTATTTTTATTTAAGATAATTTCAAGTAATATTACCATTTCCAAATCTCTGGCACTTAAAATAATTGAGAAATGTTTTTAAAGTAAATCAGACAATTTCTCTCTTCGGCCAGAAATACAATTTTTTTCCAAAACCTTATTTTCTAAAAGTATTTTAATTTTATTATTATTATATTATGATTTTTAAAATAAATTTTCACTAATATTTTAAAATTTATAAGCTTTTTAATGGAATCTTCATGTCATTTTCATATATAATTCATGTTTTGCTTTTATTGAAAATGTGAAAGAATCATTGTTTTAACATGTATAACAAAAAAACATTCATTTGTCATTAAAATTATTTTATATGAAGGCTACATTATATGTTATCAAGTTTATTTTCAGATTAATACATTTTCAAAATGTTTTGTGTTTTTAAAAATTATTTTTTAACGTACAATAGATATTTTCCTGAATAAGTTTTTCAAATGGTCAATCAAAATTGTTCTCTATTTAATATGACATACTATATTATAACTTGTGATTTGTTGGGAATATGAACCAAGGATACCATTATCATCCTTTAATTGAATATTTTATGATTAATAGGTGTTTAGTAAAACTGTTTCACTTTCATGGGTAATACCATGAAAAATTTATTATGTAATCTACTTCTTTCTTTAGAGATTATGATATTATTTAACAATGAAATTATTTTGAAACTGGTCTCCTTTCCATGGGTTATAAAATGTTAAAATGTTTTTGAAAATGGTTTCATTTCCTAGGCCTTGATGTTATGAATTTTTTTGAACTTATTTGAAACATACACATGGTTTTCATGATGAGATTGGTGAGACCTATCTTCCTCTAATATAGGGTAATGATAAATTTTCTATGATATTATAGGGTATACTGGGGGATTTTCCAACTCCAAAAATGTGGGTACACAAATGGTAGTCCCAAGCCAGAAAAAAGGGTACATGGATGGTTAGATTATTCATAATGTTGGTACATTTGTGGTTATCCCAAGCCTAACATACTATGATTTTATTAGATGGAGTCCTTGAAATATTATTTTCTTTGATTTTGTATATGCTAAATTATATGTCTTATTACAATGATCTGATCTCATTTCTCATGACCTTTGATTCTATTATGATTCATGTCATATTAATTTGAAATCATTATTACATGAACAAATATTATGATATCTAATACACAGGGTATAGTTTTCGAATGTTATTCTCATGTTGTAAAACCATTATGCTCAAGTTATGTTTACATTTCTCCTTTTATTACACATAGTGAGCATATAATACCACTATTTCTAATGTTTTATTTCCCCAAGTTATGAATAAATTATTAGTAATATTACAAAAGTAGACGAGCTTTAATGGAGACATTTAATATATTTTATGAATTAATAATATTTTATCTATGTTTCCATAGACACTTAACTATTACATTCCTCAGGTGTGTGTTTGTGTAATGTAAATAATTTTCTTCTAAAAAGTTGTCATATCCATGTATGAAAATATTGAATAGCTATATTTCACCCCTTATTGATTTATGGGTTTTCTACCATTAACGTTATCATGACTATGTTATTTATTACTATCAATTATTATTTGGATATTATCATTTCCCTCAATGACCATATTTTCAATTTTTTTTGAATGTTCTCTTATTATGGGACCCAAATTATGTGTTATTTTAGGTATACATTATTTATCCCAATTCCCATTTTCAAAGTATGTTTTATTTACCATTTTTTCAATATGGGGTTTCAATAATTTTATTTTTGGATATTGAATATTCTATTATGGAGATAAAAATTATAAATATGTAATTTTTTTAGGGGGGGGGGGAGAATGTACCAATATGATATTTTTTAATATATTTTTCTTTAAATAAACTGTAGGAGTTCAATGGTATTATTTACAAAAATATCTAATCATAAAAAAACTATGATATAGTAATTATTTATAACCAACTCATTAAATGTTTATGCCTTAATTTTTAGTAAGTTCCTTTTATTCATCAAATATTTTTTTTCATCAAACATGGTTTTATTATCACATTCATATGGACATTAAAAATAATTTATGAAATTTTTAGAAATATTATTTGACTTAATGAATATTATTTTTGATTTAGTCATGTAAATATTAACTTAGGTGGTATATTTGTGATTTTTCTAATATGTTTAGTGTGTAGTGAAAACAACATTTTTTCTAAAACATTCATGTATTTTCAGTAAGAAATGTAATAAAACATGCCCACTATGATTTTAATTTTACCTTAATGTAAATTAAGTATAAATATATTATAAATTATCTAATTAATTATATTGGAATAATAATTTTACAATATTTTTGTATAAGATCATTTTTAGGCTTAAAACACATGTTTGAAAAAATTATTTTTATGCACGTAATGTATTTTTATCTTATAAAATAAATTTAATATGATTTTTTGAATTTTATAATAAGATTTTTAGATTAAATCATATATAATATATTTTTATATTCATTTTATAGTATTTACAAGTTAATTAATTCATTTAAATTCAATTTTATGCTTCAAAATTCATTATTCTAAAACTAGTTTTGATTGTGGTTATTGTGCTTATTTAAAATATACTTCTTCATAATAGAGATATTGAATATATTAAAATCGATAAAATAATTTTAATATTCATTGTTAATATAATTTAATAGGTTTAACATAAATTTTTGTCTTAATTATTTATAAATAGTGTTAAATTTTATTACAACAATTAATGTAAACATGATTTTGTTGGGGGTTAAACCTAAAATTAAGGGTATGAATGACAATTACACTTTTGTGATACTTAATGGTTGAAAAAATTTCAATCATATCTTATAATAACATTTAATTCCTTCCCATTTGGATCCACTTTTACATTAATGTTCCCTTATAATATTAAAATATTTTAATAAAATCCATGGGTGTCCCTCCCCTCAATTATAAAATAAATCCCACTCTACTCCCTTATCGACACAACTTGTACCTTATATGTCTTAAATAAAACAATCAAGGCCCTCTTAGATAATGTAAATATGGACATGACTACAAAATGCCCACCTATAATAGGCTTGGTGCTTGGAGAAGCACTAAGATAACGTAAACTGAAATGGTAGGCCTTAGCATAATCCACCCACACACACACACACTCATACAGATCCATTAAAACATTTTAGGAAATAATTAATTACAATATCATCAAGATTATAACCATACATGAAATTACCTAAAGGTAATGAATCAGAGTAAAAAAGTAGAAACCAATGTGTAAAGTGGAAAAATATATGCCTATCTAGAAATGAAGTCTCAATCAAACAAAAAAATGAAAAAAATAATGATGAAGAGAGCCTAACTCCTGATCTCTATGTTTTACCACCAAACATGGTCAATGCACCCAAATATCACTAAACTTTACTAATATCATAACTTATCAACCTTTAATATTTAAAATACATGAAATATGATGGAAAATCCCATGTAGAGATGAATATATATATATAACTTATAGGAATATCTAAAATCAATAAAGGAAAAAACATAAAGATACAATATAAGTCAAATAAAACCATAATAAGGAGGGAAACAATATTTATCCTCAAAAATAGACCCATAAGAGAGAATAAGGTTATGTCAATCTCTATATCCCAACCAAGGATGATGTTCCTACATGAAACTCCAAAGTTCTATATCTGATTCATATTATCTTGTGTGTCTGTATAAGAAACACAGTACAAGGCCCACACCTCACCAATGTACTTCATAGTTGAGGGTAATAATCTAAAATCATACACCCTCACCATACTATGATACAAGGTTCCACTCAGTAGATATGGGACGCATTCCATTAGTTATTAGGGCGGTTCCACTGAGTGGATATTGGATGTTCACCTTGGTGTGACAAGGGGGTTCCACTTTGTAGATAAATGATCTACACCATAGTGAGATAGGGGGGGTCTACCCGATTAGTAGAGGATTCATGACCTAGTGTGATAGGGGGTTCAAATCAATTTGTTTAGTGGGTATGAGGATCTGGACCCTCCTGAAACATGGTGGGTTACCAAACCTAAAATCTCTCAAGGGATCCTCCAGGATCATTGCTATCAGTTAAGAATCACCTAAAGAAGTGTCATTCTCATGACACCTCACATAATATATTGAGAGAATCTACCTAGGCTACGATGGTGTCCTATATGGAAAACAACTCTAGATAGAATACTCATTAACCATAATCTATTTCTCATAGAATTGGATATAGATGCTAGAATTAACATGGATAATTACACAACTTGTACATGGATTCACACAACATGTGACCACTCCTCGTCTCCTTGATGTGTTATCCCTTGAACATATATTGGAAAGTCTTGTCATACTTCATGGAATTTACATGTGTGACATGGTGTGTCTCTGTTGACGCTCCTTTCGTCACAGAATCTAAAGATCGGAAAAAGGGAATATCTGAGCTCAAAGTGATTCAGCCTTTGAAGAAAACATCAAAAATCAACAAAGGAAGGAAGAAAGGATCAACAACAACCTCACCGTGCAAGTTATCTAACTGGCGCACAAGTGTACTTGCGCGGCTACCTTGGTCGTGCAGGTGACTTGCGCGACCTAAGTGGTAACCACCCGGTAACCGCCCGAGGTCTTCTTTTGCATATAAATAGACCCTGTGGGCCCCCCATTCGAGAGGATCTTTTTCCAAAAACTCGGATTGAAGCTCCCGACGCCCAAGTCTCTTCTCAAAGCTTCCGGAACACTTCTAAGGTAATTTCTTACCTAGAACGGAAGATCTAAAGAGAAGAAGGAAGGCATAAGTGTTGAAACTTATCAAACACTTGTGCGCCGACTTTTTTCCTTCAATATAACTTGCGCGTCCCTTTTCTGGAAGAACCTCAAGAAAATTCTAAAGGGTTTTAAAAAGAGTCGCTCAAGTATTTCAATGCTGGTTGAAAATCGCGCAAGTACACCATGTGCCGCGCAGGTATACCTGCGCGACCAATACTTGCGCGCCGATGGAAGACTTGCGCGCCTTGCAAGACTTGCGCGCCCCTATCTTTTTGAGTGCCCATATTGCCCATTTTTACCCCTCTTAAGCCATCACACCTTTCCTTTTCAAGATTCAGTCTTCAAGACACTCTTCAAAGCCAATTATGGCATGATTTCTTGATTTGACTTTCTTATCTGAAAGGAATTCTGTGGAATCTCTCTCAAAGTCTAGTGATTTAAATATCATTATGTCACTAAAATACAGAGAGTTCATTCATTCAACCTCATCCTTTAAGATGAGAGAATCCTAACATGGGTCTCCTTTTCTGGAATAATCCCCAGTTATAAAACCTTTAATCTGGGCATCCTCCTCAGGAGTAAGCCCCAAATTCTTAAAGTTCCCAAACTTGGGCATCCTTTTTTAGGAGTAAGCCCCAATCAAGTCCTCTAATTTTGGGCATCCTCCTCAGGAGTAAGCCCCAAACCTTAATTCCTAACCTGGGTCTCCTTTTCAGGAATAAGACTCAGTCATAACCTTGGGCTTCCTTTTCTGGAGTAAACCCCAAGCCCCCATAAATTTCTCTTAACCAGTCCTAATTTACCCTTGATTTGGGTTTCCTTTTCAGGAGTAAAACCCAATCATAAGTACCCTCCTAACATGGGCATCCTCCTTAGGAGTAAGCCCCAAGATTAGAGTATTCAAATCTCCATGAAGCACATATAACTTTATGGACCCTGTTCATGGATTTTCTCCCAAAAAGTAAATCCTAAACCTTCATCTATCTGGGCAGTCATACATGCATAAGCCCCAAACAAATTCTTATGATTGCATCTTTCATGGCACAATTGTCTAATTTTTACCAATACCTCCTATTTCTCACACCGAGCATGACTCACGTGAGCTTAGAGTGTAAAAGTAATTATGACATTCTTCTTTGAGCCATCAATCATAAACATCATACTCCATTACTCGAACTACGTGGGTTCTGATTCCTTTTCCAAAACAAAGGATACGTAGGTAGCCCATTTATGGGATCGATCCCAACTTTGAAATAATCTCTATCCTTCTGAATGACGATAAACTTCAAGTGCCCCACTGAGTGGCTTTAAAACCAGCCTGGTCATCATAATGACCAAGAGACTTTTATATAAATTTTTTGAAGGATACCATTGACCAGGAACCTCTAAACAGATATAGATGATTCTCTATTGATGAAGAACCTCGAATACATATAAAAGATTCTATAAATTTCTTGCATATTTAATCATTGATTGTTAAAACTAAAGGAAAGCTCATTTTATACTTGGTTATGTAATAAGGATTCAGGAACATAACTTAAATCTATAAAGAGAGTCCCGGAGTAGACAATAATTCCCCTAAAAAAGGTGTGATGAGTCCGACCTCCCATCCTCTCGACCAATGCAAATTCCTAAGCCTCATTAGTCCACAAGCTAATGAGCGCCTGCCTTTGGAAAGTAGTTCCAAACGTTCCGATAGGTTTCTAACGGGTTTGTTCGTAGAACCGGAAACATCAAATGATTCCACATCCGTTTGGACCTACTTTCCAAAGGCAAGCGCTCATTAGATTCTGGACTAATGAGGCTTAGGAATTTGCATTGGTCGAGAGGATGGGAGGTCGGACTCATCACACCTTTTTGAGGGGAATTATTGTCTACTCCGGGACTCTCTTTATAGATTGAAGTTATGTTCGTGAATCCTTATTACATTACCAAGTATAAAATGAGATTTCCTTTAGTTTTAACAATCAATGATTAAATATGCAAGAAATTTAGAGAATCTATTATATGTATTCGAGGTTCTTCATCAATAGAGAATCATCTATATCTGTTTAGAGATTCCTGGTCAATGGTATCCTTCAAAACATTTATATAAAAGTCTCTTGGTCATTATGATGACCAGGCTGGTTTTAAAGCCACTCAGTGGGGCACTTGAAGTTTATCGTCATTCAGAATGACAGAGATTATTTCAAAGTTGGGATCGAACCCATAAATGGGCTACCTACGTATCCTTTGTTTTGGAAAAGGAATCAGAACCCACATAGTTCGAGTAATGGAGTATGATGTTTATGATTGATGGCTCAAAGAAGAATGTCATAATTACTTTTACACTCTAAGCTCACCTGAGTCATGCTCGGTGTGAGAAACAAGAGGTATTGGTAAAAATTATACAATTGTGCCATGAAAGATGCAATCATAATAATTTGTTTGGGGCTTATGCATGTATGACTGCCCAGATAGATGAAGGTTTAGGATTTACTTTTAGGGAGAAAATCCATGAACAGGGTCCATAATGTTATATTTGCTTCATGTTGATTTGAATACTCTAATCTAGGGGCTTACTCCTAAGGAGGATACCCAAGTTAGGAGGGGACTTATGATTGGGTTTTACTCCTGAAAAGGAAACCCAAATCAAGGGTAAATTAGGACTGGTTAAGAGAAATTTAAGGGGGCTTGGGGTTTACTCTTGAAAAGGAAGCCCAAGGTTATGACTGAGTCTTATTCCTGAAATGGAGACCCAGGTTAGGGATTAAGGTTTGGGGATTACTCCTGAGGATGATGCCCAATATTAGAAGACTTGATTGGGGCTTACTCCTGAAAAAGGATGCCCAAGTTTGGGAACTTTAAGAATTTGGGGCTTACTCCTGAGGAGGATGCCCAGATTAAAGGTTTTATAACTGGGGATTAATCCTGAAAAGGAGACCCAGGTTAGGATTCTCTCATCTTAAAGAATGAGGGTGAATGAATGAAATCTCCTTATTTTAGTGACATAAGGATATTTAAATCACTAGACTTTGAGAGAGATTCCACAGAATTCCTTTCAGATAAGAAAGTCAAATCAAGAAATCATGCCATAAATGGCTTTGAAGAGTGTCTTGAAGACTGAATCTTGAAAAGGAAAGGTGTGATGGCTTAAGAGGGGTAAAAATGGGCAAGATGGGCACCCAAAAAGATAGGGGCGTGCAAGTCTTGCAAGGCGCGCATGTCTTCCGTGGGCGTGCAAGTATTGGTCGCGCAGGTATACCTGCGCGGCACATGGTGTACTTGCGCGATTTTCAACCAGCATTGAAATACTTGAGCGACTCTTTTTAAAACCCTTTATAATTTTCTTGAGGTTCTTCCAGAAAAGGGACGCGCAAGTTATATTGAAGAAAATAAGTCGGCGCGCAAGTGTTTGATAAGTTTTAACACTTAGGCCTTCCTTATTCTCTTTAGATCTTCCGTTCTAGGTAAGAAATTACCTTAGAAGTGTTCCGGAAGCTTTGAGAAGAGACTTGGGCGTCGGGAAATTAAATCCGAGTTTCTGGAAAAAGATCTTCTCAAATGGGGGGCCCACAGGGTCTATTTATAGGCAAAAGAAGACCCCGGGCGGTTACCGGGCAGTTACCACTTAGGTCGCGCAAGTCACCTGCGCGACCAAGTTAGCCGCGCAAGTACACTTGCGTGCCAGTTAGATAACTTGCGCAGTGAGGTTGTTGTTGATCCTTTATTCCTTCCTTTGTTGATTTTTTATATTTTCTTTAAAGGCTGAATCACTTTGAGCTCAGATATTCCCTTTTCCGATCTTTAGATTCTGTGACGAAAGGAGCGTCAACAAAAGTCCCCCCTCAGAGTTGGATCCGGAGAGAAATGAGGATTTGACTTTGAGGAAATCGAATCCATTCAAAGGAAAAGGGGGGGCGCGCATGTCTTTCAGTGCGCAGAGGGCGGCGCGCAAGTCTGCGTCGCGCAGGCCTTAAGCGCTCTGGGTGCGGCGCGCAGGTAGGCTTCCTAGCCTATAAATACACGGCCTCACCTCCGTACAAGTATCCGGATTTCCGGACTTGATCCCTTCTCGAGCTCTCGCCGCGCAGGTCACCTAAGCCGCGTAAGTCTCTTTTCCACTGTTCCCTCGCTGTCGCGCTCCTGTAAAGGTATTCGTACTTGCGCGGTTTATACTTGCGCGTCAAAAACTAGCGCGGCACACGAAATACTTGCGCGTCCTTGTTTAGACTTGCGCGACTTAATGAATTTAGCCATTTTTTCCGAATTCTTTCACAAATTTTATGAAAAATAAACCCATTTAAGAGTTAAATTTGTTCAACTTTTGTGCAGATTCAATGGCTCCTGAGGGAATTGGAACGGCTGATGAACTGGCTAGCAAGCGGATTGATGACATGATGAACATTTTTGGCCATGATTACTATGATATCTGCAACAACACTTTCCCAGATTTGGATAAGTACTTGAAGAAATATCATCTTAATTTCCCACAGAGCATCTACCTGTCTCTGTGTGTTCATGGTCATCTGCAAGGAGTCAATGTTCCAAATGCAAACAATTATACACCTGAGATGCAGCTGCACTGCTACTTCTCTATTTTGGTTATGATGTGCATTAAGAGTAACAACAATGGTGTGAACTTTCAAATTCTTCCTCCATGTCATTCCCTTGCAGATTTGAAAATGGCAAACCCATGGGCTGAAATGTTTTCTACTAATGGTTGGTGGAGAGAAGACAAACATGATATTAGAGCAATATCTGAAAAGAGTACTCTCTCCAAATGGCTCTTTACTTCCAATGCTCCATTCTCAAATCCATGTATCCATCTTCCAAGTCTCTTGGACAGAAACAGAGTCACTGTTTGATCAGCAGAAAATTTTCTCAAACCGCACTTAAGAACATCCTTTTACAATTGTTCCAAGAAGAGCTGGTATCACTGCATCTCTTATTGTATCCAGTTGAATGAATGAATTCCAGGTGGTTACTGATGAAGTTCGGGATGCCATAAAATCAAATGAAGTGTTATGTTGAAAGCCTCTTGTAATTCTCGAAAAAGAGAAGAGACTCCAGTCTGTGGATGTCCTTCTAACTCTTGTGTATCAATAAAAAACACTTTCGTCTTCAATCATTTGTACCTGCATTCTTTCATTACCTGCTTCAAATTTACTTAAGCCAATGGGCCTAGTAAGCATAATTTGATTTTTACTAGGATTATTACAAATAACCCTAAAAACTTTGAACCTTTTAATTTCTCAATATTACCTAAATCATACAAAAAATGTATATTTAGTGAGCTGGAACATGACTTTTATTCATAGTTCCTTTGTCTTTTGTGTGGGTAGTTTAAAGTCATGCATGCCGGACATAAAGGGGATAATGTTTAAGGTCGAAATAGCTTTGACCTAAATGGATTAAAATGGATTCAATTCCATGACAATTTATCTGAAAACATATTACCATACTCAAGTATGAGGGAAAAAATGTAAACTATGGCTTAAGAATATTTGAATCTGAGGAATGATATGAAAAAGAGCTAAAAGGCATTAGAAGAAGTAGTTTCCAAGAATGAAGTTACTATTATTTAACCAAAACCCGTTAGGGGGTTGAAATATGCAGGGCCACCTATGGGCATTGGCTACATGGTCAAATAAATAGCATCTTTTGGCTGACAAGTCTGTTATGTGGACTGTTTATGCAAGGCCACCTATGGGCACGTGCTGCATAGTCAGGAAAAAGAACTCCCAGAAATTTACTTTCCTAGTGCTAAAAGCCAGTGAAAGTTTATGGAGATTCAAATTTTCTAAAGTATAGAGTTTTTTGTATGGAAAGAGGTACTTGAATATGGAGAAGAAATTTCCGAACAAGAATATCGAAGAACTGGATGAATATCACTCCTACGAAGGTCTGACCCAAACGTAGGGAAGAAGAATAAACCATAGACTTGAATACATTCAGATCATGAAAAAGGATATGGGAAAAATATGTTAAGGATGGCTATTTTTTGCGGATCCCTACATACTGTCGTTTAAGACAAATAAGGACAAAAGAGGCATTCTTCACAAGAATGAAGTTACTATTATTTAACAAAACCCGTTAGGGGGTTGAAATATGTAGGGCCACCTATGGGCATTGGCTGTATGGTCAAATGAATAGCATCTTTTGGCTGACAGGTTTGTTATGTGGACTGTTTATGCAAGGCCACCTATGGGCACATGCTGCATAGTCATGCAAAAGAATTCTCAGAAGTTTGACATTTTTGTGACTAGAAGTCATGAAAAGGGTTATGAAGATCTGAAAATATTTAAGGTTAGGATTATAATATATAATGATGGGTATTGTCCAATGTATATAGAGATACATAGGTCAATGAAAACCATAATCATGTTGTGGCCGGGTCCTGAATTGAAATTTTGGACTTCACTACGTATCTCATAAGAATGAGAATCAAGCCATACGTAGTTCTTGAAATGCAGTTTAACGTCGTGCAGGACGAAAGAATGAGTGATCTCAGTTTAGGGTCATAGAATTCAGACCATAATAATGAATACACAGTGTGTGTTTTCATGAGGACTTTTCAGCCAAGGGACTGAAAGTGAAATTTGGGGTTAGGCCCAAAAGACTTGGGACTGGATTCGAGGGACACTCGAATGTTCCTACGTATCCCATAAGGATGGGAATCAAGTCCATGTAGTTCTAGAACTACCCTTTGTACAAATTTGGTTCGTACATGTGAAGGGTGAAAGGGGACTTTAGTGCAATGATGGTTTTAACCTAAGATAAAAAGTTTAGGCATTACCATGTATGCACGTAGTCTTTTGAAATGAAACATGATTGAAAAAAATCAATGTCAATAATGGTTCCTTCTCAAATGAGGAAATCAAAGAATATTGTAGTTTATTGTCGTACCGGACAAAAGTGTTGTATAGTTTAACGTCATATAACAAGGACAAAAGTGAATCAATGTAAAAAAATATTGATTCTAGGGGCGGTTTCACGAATCAACATCATATGAGATGGTGGTGAACCTATGTGAAGAGATTATTTTTGGGCTTGAACCCTTGGAGGTTGCCTACATACCCATCCTGGAGGGCAAGGATCAAAGTCCGTGTAGTTCAATTAAAGAATGAATTAATGATCAAGTTGTTCTTGGGGACAATGATCTAATAAAAAATGTTGTTGGGACTTACACATGGTTAGTGGCCCAAAGGGAGTATTATGGTTGATATTTGCTCTAAGCTCACGTGAGTCATACTCGGTGTGAGAAACAAGAGGTAATAACAACCTTAACGATGCACAGTTTAATGTCATGTAGGACATAAAAAAGGGACTATGCAGTTTAAAGTCTTGCAGTTAGGACTATTGGTGCTGCACAGTTTAATGTCATGTAGCAGGGACAAAATAACAGTTTAATGTCATGTAGGACATATTAAGGACTTTCTGTACAGTTTAGCGTCATGTAGTTAGGACGATGGGGATAATACAGTTTAACGTCATATTGGACGAAAGTGCGAATAGTTTAAGGTCATATTCATGGACCGTGGATGGTGCGGTTTAATGTCATGCTGGAACTTTGATGATTATATAGTTTAACGTCTTTTCGGACGTGAGAGACTTTTATACAGTTTAGCGTCATGTAGTTTAGGACGTCATAGTTTAACGTCTTGCTGGACATATTTGCAAATAGTTTATGGTCATATACATGGACCAGGGATGATGCAGTTTAAGGTCATGTTGGACGGTTCATGGAACGTTTTCACAGTTTAATGTCATGTGGGACGAAGTTGCAGTTTAAAGTCATACTGGACCATTTCTTTATAGTTTTAATGTCATATAGCAAGGACGAACTGGTTCTGTACAGTTTAAAGTCATGTAGCTAGGACTAAGGTGAACCAATATGAGGATATCAGTTCTGGGGACTTTTTACAGTTTATCGTCATGCTGGACATTGGAAGTGCCACACAGTTTAATGTCATGTTGCTAGGACACAATATAGTTTAATGTCATCTCGGACAAAATATAGGAACTTCTGTACAGTTTAATGTCATGTAGATAGGATGTAATACAGTTTATTGTCATGTAGGACATAATACAGTTTAGTGTCATGTAGGACAAAATATAGTTTAATGTCATCTCGGACATAATATAGTTTAATGTCATCTCGGACAAAATATAGTTTAATGTCATCTCGGACATAATATAGTTTAATGTCATCTCGGACATAATATAGTTTAATGTCATCTCGGAAATAATATAGTTTAATGTCATCTCGGACATATCATGAACCAATGTGATTGTTTTGGATCTGGGAACAATATTTTGTGTTTATACAAAATACTTCTTCAGAAATCTGGCATTAGTTGGAGTCGTGATGTGTTCTCCATCCATTGAGATTAGAGAATATGCTCCATTGGAGTAGACCTTATGTATTGAATAAGGTCCTTCCCATTTTGGTTCAAGCTTGGGAGGCTTCTTTCCTGGTATCATTGGTGCTCTAAGAACCAATACCAATTCTCCCTGAATCTCTAGAACCTCCTCAGATTCCTTTATTTGATACAGGGAATTCAGGCTCATCAAGACTGGAATATGGATCTGTTAATTGAATCATATTAACAGAACCAAAGATTAACTCTTCGTCTGATAGAGACTCTGCCTTGTTAGCCTGTTTAGGCTGTGCCGTTTGATGGGGCGGTGCCCGGGGCTTCGAAGTAGATGGCATGAAATCTGCCAGAGTCAAAGACAATTTAGGCTTTGATACATACTCATCTTCTCCTGATTCCTCTTTCTTCTTTGAATTGCACTGCCCTTTTGAGGATTTGTCTTTTGATGGAGGCTTTACTGCAGCTTTTGTAGGAGACACAATTGGATTCTTCAATTGTGTTCGCAAAATGGAATGGGTCCAATTGATTGTCTTTCTGACCATCCAATCATCATATTTTTTCGCAGTTTTGCTTTTGACTTCCTGCCACTCGCCTCCTTCCTCTGGATCTGTAGTGGTAATACATGCTAAATGAGCTGAAGAACCCTTCAATTTGACTTGTCCCAAGTCGACCATCTTTTTCAGGAGGTATTTAAAGACAAAACACTCCTGGATGGGATGCCCCAACATTTGATGAAAGGGACAATAATTGGGACGGTCTTCATATCCTTCCTTGTTTGGCCTCTTCGGCACTGGTAATTGAACCAAATTATTTTCCAGAGCTGAAATGAAGTAACCAGGAACTTTCTCACTTCGTAAAGAGTAAGTTTTACTCTTCATATCCTCAAATTGTTTTCGTCGTTGATCTTTTTGATCATTTGGACAAAACAACCTTTGTTGTTGGCGTTCAGGAGGTGGATCCCTTCGAGAAGATTAAGGTTTTGAAGTAAAAATAGGTACAAGTGCTTGTTTAAGCATAAATGTAGCAGTTTCAGCTTTACCCATTCTCCTTCCTGGAGCTGATGGAATTATACGAGATTTAACCTTAGCCTGTATAAGGGAATCTTCAATCTATTGAGCGATTGAAGTAAGGTCTTGAAACCCTCCTGTGTATTTCACAGGGATCAATGGAATGCGTAATTCGTCACGCAAATTTGCCACACAGATTGGCAACAATTCCTCCTGAGGGAGTGCTAAACTCAAGGAATAAGTTAATCCCTTCCAACGAGCAATGAAATTAGAGACTCTTTCATTCTCCCTTTGCTTGAAGTTTGTAAGATCGAAAACTGTCATTTTTGGAAAAGTTGAGCTAAACTGAAGAATGAATTTTTGACAAAGATCCTCCCATCTGATGACTGACCGGGATTGCAAGCTTGTATACCAGACAAAAGCTGGTCCTTGCAAGGTTCGCACGAAGCATCTGAGTTTCACTGCTTCTTGCTGCTCTGGAGTTCCCATCATAGGATCACAACAGGACACGTAATGCCTCAAATGTTGTTCGGGGTCGCCTGATCCATTGAAAGTAGGGAAAATAGGGTTTCCAAAACTGGATGGAGGAGAAATTGAATCTACCCATTCAGGGTAAACATTTTCTTCAGGTTTAACTTGCGCCCGTTTCCCTTCCATAGTTTCTAACCGAGCTGTTAATGACTCAATAGTAGTTATTAACTTTTGAGAAACATCAGGTTAAACTTGGTTTTGGGTAGGTGTAATGAATGGAGCTTGGACAGACGTGGTGGTTGGTGCTGCAACTGATGGTAGTGCTGCCAACCGTTGTTGCGTTTGACCCGTAGGATTAGACCTCTGAGGGTGTACTAATAGAGGAGGATATTCTTGATCCATCTCAATAGTTACAACAAATTCCTTTGGCTGTCAGACTTTATCATTCTTAAGAAGAAGAATACTCTAAAGTAGTTCTTCATTCAACCTTCTTTATTCTTTCATTTCATCCCCCTGTTGTGCAAACCTTTTCTCTAATGAGAGTGATTGATCTCCTTCAGAGGAAGGGTGAGAAGTAACCGGATTCTTTCCTTTCCCCTTATTGGATCCTTTTCGGAGAGGGGGAAGTGGGTTACTTGAAGGAATACCCAGATTTAGGGTAAGCCTTTGATTACGTGTGCGCACACCTTCTTAATTTAAGTCTGTGTGCGCAACTTCTTGAGCAAGAACCTCTTCGTCTGATCCTTTTGATTGAGCCTCATCTGGTGAATCAGCAGCAACGGCATTGATGACATTAATGGATGCATATTGCATAGAATCCTTTCTATCAGCATTTCTGTGATATTGTCTTCTTCCATGTCCATGATGGGACATGGAATTCCGTTGACTTGATCCCTTAGGAACTTCTTGGAGAACCGTCACTTGAAGAGAATCTCCTGATAGCTTGGCTCTTCGTTCCTCTTGAGGCTTATTCCCTAATCGAGAGAATACTGACTTTCTCTGAGGGAGGGATTGAGGATTTGAAAAAGTCACCAGTCCGGTAGACTGGGGATGTTCCTGTTGCATCCGCTCAACTCCTCGAATCCCATTTGTTGACTCTGAGGGTTGGGTTAGAGAAGTCTCCAGTCTGGCAATCTGGGGTGTCTCTTGACATGCTATGTCTGAGATCTTCTTAAAATCTCTCTTGATCTTGCGAATTTTAGTTCGGAAATTAGCTGGATGCATTAACCTGTATCCACTTTTATCACCTGGTTCAACAGACCGTTGGATGATTTCCGAAACTTCTGTTATTTGATGACGTGTTTGCTCCAGACGAGAGGCTTGTGCAATATTCTCACCTGCTTGATGTAAGAGCAATTCAACAACTTGTTCTCTATATGAACATCAGATGGAGCATTGGCAATTAACTGACACAATTTTCTTAGTGCGCTAGGGCATGAACGTTGAAGAGTTCTCTATTGCTTTTTAGCCTTCGGATACCGAGAGACTGATAGAGATGACAAATCAATCTGACGTTGTAACCCTTCTATTATCTTAATATGATTTTCATTATAACTATAAGATAATACTTTCTTCTTCAATTGACAAAGAGTCTTCCATATGTTGAGACGAATATCATGGATTCCCTCATCCGTCAACATCTTTGGAATGTCGTACTTGGAGTCAGCCAAAGGCCAAAACATGACTGGTACATCACCTTTTGCCAGTTTTTTCCTCATGTTTAGCATTTCCTCTTTATCATTGAATGAAGATTCTTCTACCTGTTTGGACCAGAGTTGGTGTTTCCTTGTTGCTTCATCGGATTCAACAAGATTGGTAGAGAAATCACTATTCATGCTGGAAGATGAATGACCCAGGGATGGTTCAGAGAATAACCTGAACCCCGGGCTATCTTCTGATGGAGAAAGAGTTTCAGCTGCCGATAGTAAAGCATCAGACATGACTGGTTTTACGTTTTCAAGTGCCTCGAGATAGGAGGGATTTCTCGTCACTACATTTCCTTCTGAAGAATTTTCGAGACAACGTGAATCACTACTGCGGAGAGGACTTTCGCAGCGAAGTTCATCATCATGAGGAGGACCATCATGATGGGTTACAGAAAAAGATGAAATCTCTTTCTCCTTGGTCTTCTGACCACACAGAGGGTTCCTGTGGCTCTCATCTGAAGAAGAAACTTCAAGATTGACCGAATTTTCATGAAGCAAGTCTTCATGAGGAAGTGTCTGTTGAAGACCTTCTGAATTAATGTTCCCGTTATTGGGAACTGAGGGAGTAGAATCTTGAATTCCGACAGATAAATGTCTGAGGGCTTCAAGAACTCCAACATCGAGCAAGGCCTTGTTGCAGATTGGCCTTTGATCTCCTGACTGTGTTGGGAAGTTCTTTTTCTTAGATGCCTTCTTACTCGCTTTAGAAACCACTTGATGACGAAAGTGATTGCTCTGAGCAGGTGTATGTGCCTGATCAGGAAAGATGGTCAGGTTAGGCTGACGATCTCCACTCAAATCAGGTGTATGTGCCTGACTTGGTTGTCCGTATGATATGGGGGAGTATGCCCCATAACCCTCTTGGACTGGAACAAATGTGTGTGTCTGTTCCGGAGTGAATCGTTGATGTGTCACTCCATTGCTAGGGATATATTTATGTGTCTGTCCCTGAGATGATGCTGAAGCTGTTATGATATCCTGGAAAGCATCCAGAATATGAGCAGGAATTTGCTTCTGCTCTTTCACCATTGACAAAATATGTTTGGTGACATCAGCCGCCGGAACGGGGATATACGTCCATTCCGTGATTGGAGTAGGTTTATGTGCCTGCTCTTGTCCTCCATTTCCTGTCAGGGAATCCTGACAGTACTCAAGTTTGGAGGCAGAGAGTTGAGTCTGCCTCCTGTTTGTCGTCGGGACTTTCCGAATGACTTCTCCGTGCGCTACCAAGCGAGACTGTTGGTAGGCTTGATTAGTATTAGCAGGTGTATGTGCCTGCTGATTACACTTCGCCAAACGCGGTTGACGAGATCCATCATATGTAGTCAGACGAGCCTGCTGACTAACTGGTGATGTATAAGCAGGTGTATGTTCCTGCCTATGGTACTCCACCGGAATTGCCTGGCGGGATCAGCTTGATGCTGCCAGACGAGTCTGCTGGACAGCGGAATTAAAACGGGCAGGTGATTGTGTCTGCTCGTTATTTGCCACCAAGTTAGGTTGGTGGACTTCTCCGGAGATGGCAGGGATGACAACCTGCCTATTGTTAACCGGATTCCGTCTCTGGCGGTTCATCTTGCCTGCTCGGGTTCGAGGAACCTGAGCTAAATACCTGGAGTCGGTACCCTCATCATGTTGAGGGTGCACTACCGCACGAGTCTGGCGGCGATTGTTGATGGGAGCCCTTGAGAAGGACTCCTGCCTTTTTGAATTAAGGTCCTGCGGGACCTGCTCATTCACTTCCTCAGAGTAAGGGAGTGAATGGAAATTGCGTTCCGGGGATAACGACCCGAAACTGTTAGAGACGGTAGTCAGCACCGCCTGCTTCTTGATCGCTGGCCGCCGTTGTCCGGACGACCAGGCAGAGTTGTTAACTTGGAGGGCTTGATGAGCGGCCTCCAGAGTTGGGATAGTACCGTTGCGACGGTACTCCTTAACCAGTGCATTAGAAACCCAGCGTTGAAGATGCTGAGTTGGTGATGTCATTCTCAGAACGGACGACGTTCCAGCAGGAGTAGTAGCATTGGTTTTCACAGCAGTAGACCTCATAGTAGAGGTGTTCACAGCAGCAGTATTCACATAGGTGAATTTAAGGAAAGCCATTTTGCAGATGATATTGAGAAAAGAGTGCCTGTTCCATATAACAGACATAATCAAGATGAATCCGGCCACTGCATCTTTTGGATGAGCACATATCAATGATTGCTTTGTTGGCCCAAGGGGCCTAACAAATAAGAAGAACATCACTTTAACTTGGTTAAGGATTCACGTCGGGTTCACCATTTTTGTTTCGCACGGACTCCGGGGATGACCTCCTGGACGGGAGATTCAGACGTTCCGATCGGTTTCTAACGGGTTTGTTCATAGAACCGGAAACATCCAATGACTCCACATCCGTTTGGACCTACATTCCAAAGTCAGGTGCTCATTAGTTTGTGGACTAATGAGGCTTAGGAATTTGCATTGGTCGAGAGGATGGGAGGTCGGACTCATCACACCTTTTGAGGGGAATTATTATCTACTCCGGGACTCTCTTTATAGATTTAAGTTATGTTCGTGAATCCTTATTAAATTACCAAGTATAAAATGAGATTTCCTTTAGTTTTAACAATCAATGATTAAATATGCAAGAAATTTAGAGAATCTTTTATATGTATTCGAGGTTCTTCATCAATAGAGAATCATCTATATCTGTTTAGAGATTCCTTGTCAATGGTATCCTTCAAAACATTTATATGAAAGTCTCTTGGTCATTATGATGACCAGGCTGGTTTTAAAGCCACTCAGTGGGGCACTTGATGTTTATCGTCATTCAGAAGGACAGAGATTATTTCAAAGTTGGGATCGAACCCATAAATGGGCTACCTACGTATCCTTTGTTTTGGAAAAGGAATCAGAACCCACGTAGTTCGAGTAATGGAGTATGATGTTTATGATTGATGGCTCAAAGAAGAGTGTCATAATTACTTTTACCCTCTAAGCTCACGTGAGTCATGATCAGTGTGAGAAACAAGAGGTATTGGTAAAAATTAGACAATTGTGCCATGAAAGATGCAATCATAAGAATTTGTTTGGGGCTTATGCATGTATGAGTGCCCAAATAGATGAAGGTTAGGATTTACATTTAGGGAGAAAATCCATGAACAGGGTCCATAAAGTTATATGTGCTTCATGGAGATTTGAATACTCTAATCTTGGGGCTTACTCCTAAGGAGGATGCCCAAGTTAGGAGGGGACTTATGATTGGGTTTTACTCCTGAAAAGGAAACCCAAATCAAGGGTAAATTAGGACTGGTTAAGAGAAATTTAAGGGTGCTTGGGGTTTACTCCTGAAAAGGATGCCCAAGGTTATGACTGAGTCTTATTCCTGAAAAGGAGACCCAGGTTAGGGATTAAGGTTTGGGGCTTACTCCTGAGGAGGATGCCCAAAATTAGAGGACTTGATTGGGGCTTACTCCTGAAAAAGGATTCCCAAGATTGGGAACTTTAAGAATTTGGGGCTTACTCCTGAGGAGGATGCCCAGATTAATGGTTTTATAACTGGGGATTATTCCTGAAAAGGAGACCCAGGTTATGATTCTCTCATCTTAAAGGATGAGGTTGAATGAATGAACTCTCCGTATTTTAGTGACATAAGGATATTTAAATACCTAGACTTTGAGAGATATTCCACAAAATTCCTTTCAGATAAGAAAGTCAAATCAAGAAATCATGCCATAAATGGCTTTGAAGAGTGTCTTGAAGACTGAATCTTGAAAAGGAAAGGTGTGATGGCTTAAGAGGGGTAAAAATGGGCAAGATGGGCACCCAAAAAGATAGGGGCGCACAAGTCTTGCAAGGCGCGCAAGTCTTCCATGGGCGCGCAAGTATTGGTCGCGCAGTTATACCTGCGCGGCACATGGTGTACCTGCGCGATTTTCAACCAGCATTGAAATACTTGAGAGACTCTTTTTAAAACCCTTTAGAATTTTCTTGAGGTTCTTCCAGAAAAGGGACGCGCATGTTATATTGAAAGAAATAAGTCGGCACGCAAGTGTTTGATAAGTTTCAACACTTAGGCCTTCCTTCTTCTCTTTAGATCTTCCGTTCTAGGTAAGAAATTACCTTAGAAGTGTTCCGGAAGAATTGAGAAGAGACTTGGGCGTCGATAGCTTTAATCCGAGTTTCTGGAAAAAGATCCTCTCGAATGGGGGGCCCACATGGTCTATTTATAGGCAAAAGAAGTCCCCGGGAGGTTACCGGGCGGTTACCACTTAGGTCGCGCAAGTAACCTACGCGACCAAGGTAGCCGCGCAAGTACACTTGCGCGCCAGTTAGATAACTTGCGCGGTGAGGTTGTTGTTGATCCTTTATTCCTTCTTTTGTTGATTTTTGATGTTTTCTTCAAAGGCTGAATCACTTTGAGCTCAGATATTCCCTTTTCCGATCTTTAGATTCTGTGACGAATGGATCGTCAACAGTCTCAACAACCCAAGGTCTTCACATGACATCTCTTCTTATGCCAGTGTACATTGGTCATGCCCATGTACCATGGATGTGCGTGAGTAAATAGTAATACCTCTTTACTCTGGTCATTTCTATGTGCATGGATATGTATGTTCCTATGAAATATTGGAGTACACTCTGAGATTCTAGCACTTGGTCACATTCCATTGCAGAGCCATACATGGGGTGTGATAGTTATGATTTTCTAAAACCCTAGCCACCACAGCTAGGGGACAACATGGTGGGTGTTTGTTCAAAATATAGGTCATTTAGTCAGAGTTTTCTTAAGTGATGAAGCCTTCTCTACATTTAGTTTCCATTTTTGACATAATTTTCCAAAAACACTCCATTTGACCATCATAAATCATAGGAAAATATCTCCAACCATTGATTTCCTAACTATAGTGGCCATAAATTGGAATACAATAACCCATGTGGGATATCTCCATGAATTATCCACAATTTAGTGCACCGAAACACATATCCATCACTAAAACACATGTTCCCATCAGGATTTGTCCCCAAATCATAATTTGTTCTATCTTTTACACAAAAACCAATAATTATGGGGTTATATCATGCATGAAACATCCCTAGAAATGTTGAACTAAAATTTCATAATCCAATAGTAATGAATTAAAAGAATAATGGGGGAAAAGTTTATGAACAAAGGTTATAGAAATCATTTGATGATGAAATCCCAAAAAAATTATCATAATGTGCTGGGTCAAGGGAGATATCATGGAATAAAAAATATAAACTCATTTGATCAATTCAATTTTCATTCAGTATCTTACAATTAACTGAAATTAGAGAACAAGATACTGCTAATAAAAAAATCATGATTATGAAATCGAAAGTGTTGAAAATAATAGTAATAAACCCTACCTTGATTATGGATTGGCCATTGTTGAAGAGTTCATTCATTAGTGAAAAAGATGTTTCTGTATATTTTCTTCCTACCTCTCAATTCAACTCAATCGGATCATTGATCTATGTCCTTAGGGTTTCTAATAGAAATGAAGAACACTATCTTTATCAAATACTTCCAAGGTAACCCTGTATAATTTTCAAAGAATTATATTTATAGGAAGATTTAGGTTTTGGGTTATTTAGTAAAATAAATAAATATTTTATTTATCTAATTAAATTCACCTACCAATGATCTCCTCCCATATAAATTTCAATGTTGACTAGCTCTATGTGATTCCGAGAGTATATAACATATTTTAGATTCATATATCATCTAATATTTATCATATGAGGTCTCTAATAATGGGAAAACCATTTATAAAAAAACATTTTTTTTCTTTAATGTATATTAATAATATTAATAAATTTATTTAAAAGGTCCACAGACAACAAAAATCATTGCTGAATCAGACAAAAAATATAGATATATTCATAGAAATATTCAATGGACTAATCTGAAAAAACTAGAGTCATTACATTATCCCCTCAATAAAGTATTCTAACCATGAAAATAACAAGGAAAATAAAAATTAAGGGATAATAAGCTTACATTTGACTCTCATTATCCTAGGAGCTCTTCCACATGATCTCGTATTTCCCAAGATCAACACCAAAGGGATAACCCATCCACCCTAGATCCTCTCTTTCCATTCCTTGATCACCACCAGGTACTCCATGAATATGGATCCACCCTCAATGTCCAGTTTATACTAGTAAATTAAATGCATTGAATGATGATCATATCTCATTAGCTGTGACACATGGAGATACAATGTACTAAATCCAACATTGGGGGCTTATCTAAGAGATACGAAACCTTTCCAAACATCCATGAGATTTTTAATTTCCTGATGAACTTCTCGTATAACTTGATTTCTTAGAAAAATCCTCACAATAATAATTGTTTTAAAACTCTTAGAAAAACATATTTTTCTTACGTGAACTCAAAGTGCCTAAAAAATCAATATTCATAAGATTTTGTACAGATCATGGCTGTACTCATGTGATAGTGGATCACCTAAACCTTCTATTTCATCATCTACTCCATCTATGGACCAATAATATATTTCATGAAAATATATGTATATCAAGATTGGGGCCTTTTGGGGTATCCTATAAAGGGACTCTAAAGGTGTCATTCCAATAGTATAGTGATATATGATTCTATAATAAAACTCTATCAATGGAATATGGTCCTCCCAATTCTATCCAGAATCTAGAACTCTAGAAATCAGTATATAATCTAACACCTTATTAGTCTTCTCAGTATACCCATCCTTCAAGGCATGAAACATCATGATCATCCTCAAATGGATCTTTAAAGGGCTCCTATAAGACTCTTCAGAACCATTAAATAAACCAAGTATCATAGTTAGATATTTTTTGAGGGAACCTCTATATAATCAGGTGATATCTTACGTGCAGTTTTACCCCAAAAATTTCCTGGACCTATGCTCTCAAATGAATATAAAGTGCATTGACCTTTTAAGTCAGAAACAAATCTCCCAAATATAATCAGGGAGTCTCAATATCCATGGATTCCCCATCACAAATTACAAAAACATTTTATCCTATTTTCACTCAGGTATATGAAGAGTCTATTTTAAACCTTTTGAGACCTATTTTCTGGCTTTCACCAATAGACATGTGAGACACCGAGAGGTAAACTTGGTGACACGCCTCCTCATTAAAGGGAACCCAAATTACCACTAAAGGTCCATATATATCTTATCAATACCATGGATTACTTTTTATTGAGAATATATATTTAAATAATAAAATTTACTTCACCTATAAAAGGATCTCAATGCCAACCCATTTCTACACTAACTATAAAGCACACAAAACTAGAAAATTTATAGAACAAGAATGAATATGCAATTAAATTTGATACCTATAAAATGATTTTCTTCCTCAATAATCCAATAATATCAAAGGGGGATGTGTCAAACTCCCTCAAAACCTCCACACATAACATGACTAAAACCACCATCCATCAACAATAAAGGATTGTATGATTCCCTATTTTAGAAAACCATTCTAATGAATCTCCTAAAGAAATATTGTCTTATAAAACCTTATATTTGATATCTCTCAAAAGATCCTCTCTCACATACTATTAAATAGAAGGAATAACAACCATCATCGAGAGGATAACTGCACCCCTCTCCTATATTAGGGTTTTCTGTAATAAATCCACTTGCCTAGACACCCTTTCCATTGAGAGAGAATTGTAATTTATGCAAAGGGTATATTACTAGGAATTTATCTTCCCAAAAGTATATAAAATCTAAAATTTCTTGTCCTGTAGGAACTATAAAAAATTAAATTGGAACAAGTTAATATCTCTCATATTTTATATGTATCTATGACTCTGGTTGTTAGAGTAAAAAATAAAGTACTCTCTCAGAAGGTAGTTCCTCCATATCAATAGAGTGAAGACTACCGCTTGTAACTCTTGGTCATTAGTTATATAATTCTACTCATTGGGTATCAACTACCTTGACCCCTACACAATCACTACCTACCTCTTCATCCACACACATGTGAGACCATCTCCATAGGCTTTGGAAATCACTACATACTCAATTCCATCTTTGGGTTCTCTAAACGCAAGAGCACTGGTTGAACTCATCCATTCCTCCTCAATGTCTCTCTCACATAGCTAGGTCCTAGTGAGTTGATTCCATTTCAATGTTAATGTGGTTATAAATTATGTAATCAAAGATAATTCTTCCAAAAAAACTAATTTACCCAACCCAAGACATGAAAACGAAACACATGTGACAAAAATATGGGTGGTTTCTTGGAATGAACTATATAAATAAAATATTGGTCCATAGCTACAACAAGATCAGAAATGTAATATCCCCAAAATGGACCATTCTGATACAAAACTAGATCTTTAAGACATACCATACTGATGGTGCTCCCATAGCAAGTATAGGGCCATCTCTATGTTCTATTCATGCTCTTACTCTGATTCAGAGTAACTGAGTGTGTCATCAATGAAGAAAAACTCGAATAGGACCATTTATGGCTATAAGAACATGTTTATAAGATCCAAAATTTTTTGGGGGATATTATAACACAAAAAGGCATCATTAGGAACTCATAAAGTCTATAGCGACATCAAAATGTCTTCATCAAATGATCATCCTTAGAAACCCTCAACTTGTATTATTCAAACATAATATGTATCCTAGAAAGCAAATCACACCTATGAACCTGTTTAATATGTAATATATCCATGAAAAGTCATTCATTTAAAAATTGATACTTGGTTCAAGGGATGATAATCATTGAAAAGACATAATCTCTCATGCACTATTTTCAAAAAAAATGAATGGTTCATCCAAGGGGACACACTGGGTGTTATGAAACCATAATATTGTAGGTCCTTAAACAACATAATCAGCTCCTTGATCATAATAGGGGCTATCCTATTTACCTTATAAAATATTAGTGAGGTATATAGGTGTATATTTATGTAGAAGAACTTATCCCACCTTAGAAGTTATCCCATAACTTCATCATGGAAGGCTTCCAAATAATCCGCCACTAATAAAGAAAAATTTAATTCCTAAATATACTAATTTTCCAAGGGATAATATTTAGAACTGATGGGTGATAGCTTCTATATTCCTAAATTTATGGCCTACTTAATCATCCATGAGATCTCTCTACCCCAAAAAAGAGAATATCACCCCATGTGTTGGAAAGAATAAAAATCATCTACAATGATTGGTAATATTTTCCTGAACAATGAAAAATAGTCCATACAAATGATTATATCATAAGGATTCATCATTACGGACAAGAGCTCCCATGAGATACTCTTTCAATCAAGAACTAGCTTGCACTATTGGTAGATATGCGATATTGATGAATCGATGTAAAGACCAAAAATTTTATCAATGAAATTTATAAATTCTTGTAGTAACATCATAATCAATTACGTTTGGAAACACAATGCCACATCATTCCTAAATGAGCTACTATGTAACCTTTAAACATAATGTTTCCATTTCGGTGTTTAGAATTTCAAAAAACTGACATACACATTTGTGACCAGAGAGATGTTTGGAGTCTGATAGGACAAATATAATTTTTGGTGAATAGTAACCTACCAATATGAATAGTAACCAAACCTTATGAATAGTAATATGAACCTAATGAATATTGACTAGTCCAAAATAATACTAACCTCACCAATAAATGATTGAATATAATTTAGTCATCTTATAAGTGACAATATCACAATACTAAAAGTATTTATATTTTATAAATCCATAAAAAATAAATTATAATTAATTAAAAAATTTAAAAAAAAATTATTTTTACTAAAATTATTTCATAAATTAAGAATTCTATGACTTCTGGATTTATGATAATTTTATAAGAAAAATGTATTTTCTGAAATCACTCTAAAATCAGTATTAATTTTTAAATCTGTATTATTAATTAAATTTTTATTTTAATTAATAATAAAATAAAAATTATTTCGAAAATTATTTTTGAATGTTGGAGTTATTTATTTTTCTATACATCAATAAATCTTTAGGCTGAATTTCTTGGATTTTTCTGAAATACATGAATTCTTTATGAGTAGTGAAATTCGGTAATTTACCGTGTATACAAATTATAAGTTAAATACACTATTCCTAAAAACAGGGGTGATGTGCCCCCAATTGCATCAAAATTAAATTCTCATGTTACAATTTTTGGTCTTGAAATTATCACAATGGCTAGTATTGAGCGAAATTAATAAACTGATGAATTAATTATTAAGTAAACCCTCCTCCCCTCCACTATAAATTCCACCCTTCTCACCATCATTTCATCACTACACTCAAGCTTAAATACTTGTGTAAACTTTGACAAAAAATCATACCAAGACCCTCCCTCACGTCCATGTGCTTCTGTTCTCATCAAAAGTCCAATCTAATATGCCTTAAAGAGGATTAAAGAGGTAATTCCCCCTCTGTTTTCCTTTATTTTTCTTTCAATTTCAGGTTCTTTTCTTAATCTCTATCCACCTATCCTCAAAATAATGTTATGGTAACTCCATTATCATAAATATACTATAATTGTATAATTTTAAAGGGATAATATATCATTAAACCCCATTCTTAAATTTTTTTAGAAAAGAAAACATTTTTTGTGAGGTGTCAATTTATCAACTTCAAGAACGACATGTTTGAATATTCCTTTACCACATTAATATATGGTCTTGAATCTATAATTACCATGTAAATAGATTATATTATATGTATTATATTCTATTTAATGTTCTGGAACTATGTTATGTACATATTACTAAATCATTAAACCAAAAAAGTTCATTCTTGTCAAAAAAACCGCCCAAATTAACCCAAACAGTCATCATTAAATTATTATCTAATGATTGATTCTCATGGTATATAAAACGTTATTTATAATATAATTTAATGTTTTGAAACATTATAAATAAAATATAATTACAATTCTGTATTTTTATCCACATTTTAAATGAACCTCTATTAATTAATACTAGTGAACCGTTCCAGAAAACTATAAAAACAAACATTCCCGAACAATGAATTTAAATTATATAACTCATACAAAATCCCCTAATTGAACTTAATAAAACCTTAAGAATATTATTAATGTACAAAAGGTTCTATAATTGTTATTTAATGAATATAATATTTTTCTACATGAAATTAATGTGATGAAATTTTTCAGATGCAAGGTAAGGGGGAATTCGTGAACAAAACTCTCATACTTTGGGGTTCCCTCTTTCATCCCGTTTTCATTATGTATATACCTTAAGAATAATTTATTCATACACATATTACCTATTCTAGTATATAAATATTTTCTAATTTAGTTTATTAAAAACCCAATTTTCTTCTAAAATAACTCTTCTACAAACAAACACCCTCTTTTTTACTTCTCAATGATTGTTTTTACTTCACTCATCCTTGATTGTTCTATGTCAAGAATGTTAACCCCTCTTCAACTTGGGAGCCAAATTTTTAAAAATTTATACTTTATGGTGTGAATCCCATTAATGTTACGGGGATTTTTAGGTTTATGTTTGACATATGTTCTATGTGGAATGTAGGATAATTTTATTGTTAAGATCTGAGGGATGAATCCTGAATTATATAGTGCAATATGAATGTTTTGATGTGATGGGTGCACCCAAAATTATACTTCACACCAATTCATTGGGTAAAGTGATGAATATAATTACTTAAATTAAAATTATGTGTGAACATTATTCAAGTATTTTTCACAACCATGTGGGGTAGTTGACCACTAAGACTTGATGCTTCATTTATAGGCTTTTCCACATTTCGAATAATTTATTTATACTTCATCTCATGTTCATGATACTTTTCCTATGTTATGATTATGATCACCCATTTTTATATTGTTCATATGTTTCTTTTTACTAGGATTTTATCTCCACTCTTATTGATTTACATTTTTAGGTGATTATGTGTACTAAGGAGTTTTCAAGGGACTATATGAAGATGGAGAAGAATGGATTAAATAAACGGTTATGTTTTAGGTTACAAATGTTATGTATGGTCCTAGTTTTCCTAAGACACTAAACCTTTGGATCCTCATTGTGTAATATTATTATGTAGTATATTTTCTAAATGATGTCATAGTTATGTATGAAAAGTTTGGGTTTCTATAGTTGGTATCAGAGGCATAGTTTTGTTTATTTGAGAATTAGGATTGGTGAACCTTAGAGAAATCCTCTAGTATGAGAATAAGTATAATAAGCACACAAGATTATTTGTTAAAACTTGGGATCCTATATGATACGATTTTATTTTCAATTAAAAAAATGTATAAGTTGATCATGACTCGAGGACTTAAGTTTTGTTCAAAGATTTTCTATCTTAGAAAATGTTAGTAACTAAGAGAAACTAGTCCAACAACCCGTGTGAGGGAACATGCAACAATTTTTTGAATGACATACCTAATCCTTTTGGGGTTAGAGTTAAAAAATTCATGGTGATGCTTACCCAAATATCTCATGTTATAAATAATATCCTGAATAATTAGGAACGTCCTCCTTCAAAAGAGAGGGAGAAAATGACTATTGAATGTTTTATGTGGAAATGACCACCAACGTTTAGTGGGTCGTTCGATCAACAAGTTACAGAACAGTGGGTTAAGTCCATGTAGAAAATATTTTCTATTACAAACTATTCTAAGATAGAGAATGTGACATGATCAATTTATCATCTAGATGGAGAGTCTGATCAATGGTGGGCTTTGATTAATAACACCACGACAACGAACAAAATTGAAGAGAAGAAATGGAAAGAATTTATGATCATGTTTTTTAATAATTATTTCTGACAAAATATTCATATAAGGATGGATATATAATTCATAGAGCTCAAGAAAAATTAAGGAGAATCTATCACAACTTATGAAGTGAGTTTCACAAGGCTTTCAAGGTATGCTTCGGGTTTTGTTATCTACAATGATATCAACGTTGAAAGATATTTTAGTGGATTAAAACGACACCTTCAAATATATCATTCAATTTGGAACATTGGGAGTTATGAATAAGTTGTTCGTTGTGATCTCAAAGTGGAGATAGAGTTTGAAGAATGGTCCCATGGCTATGGTGATAAGAAATGAAAGATGGTGTTTCAATCTTGAGGAACTAATGAAAAGGTGGAATGAAAAATTAACCACCCACATGTCAAAAAAGTTGGAAGAAGCATCATGGGAATTTCATAAATGAGATGGGGAAATTATTCAAGTGTGATAGGGAAGTCTATCACTCCCATGAATGTCGAAAATATATGAGAAGTAAGGAGAATGTTGTGGAAGAAGGGAGAGCACCACCCATGGTCTGATTCTACAACATTATGGTCCAAGGGAACGATGCAAGACTGTGCACTAAAACATGATTCCTCAAGGGTAATCAGTTCTAGAAGTGACCATTTATAATATAACCATGGAAGGATTATTACATTACTACTAAAGAAGTGAATCACGATAATCAAGTCATAGAAGGTACACTTCCTATTCACTCAAGAATAGAAAATACCTTATTTTATTTGGGATATATACATTCCTTTCTATATTGCGGGTTTTCTAGAACAATATAATACAATCCCCCAAACCATGAGGTAGATATGTCTATAAAAATACTAAGTGGTACAATCTCTTCAACCCAAGTGCTTGAATTTTTTCATGTTGTCATATGTGGGAAAAATTCTTCAATCAAATCTTGTGGTACTTCCCTTAGTGGAATTTGACTCTATAATGGGAATGGAATGGATCTCGCTTTATATATCACATATAAACTATCAAAAAAAGGAAATATCTTTTATATTCTGAACCATCCCATGATCCTGTACAAATTCAAAGTAAATCATGAATCTCCTATAGAAAATCCTTCAATGGTGTTTGTGTTGATTCCCTATGATTTAGCATAACTCGCCAAAATGGTTGACTCAAAAGAAAGTTACAACATTGCAGAAATGCCAATCACGAGGGAATACAGTGATGTATTTCTCGAATAGTTACCGGAAATTCCCCCTGGATCATGAGGTATAGTTCACAATAGAACTCATTCCCGAAGCTACTCCTATCTCAATGTTTCCATATTGGATGGTTCCCATCGAACTAAAGGAGTTAATGAAGAAACTTAAATGGAATTTGGAGAAAAAGTTCATTCACCCAAGTGCATCACCTTGGGGTGATCCAGTACTCTTTATGAAGATTACGGATGTATTAATGTGTATGTGCATCAATTATCCAGAACTTAACAAGATCACAATAAATAACAAGTATCATCATCCATGGATTGATGACATGCTTTATCAATTAAGAGGATCACAATACTTATCAAAGGTGGATCTTTGTTCTGGATATCATTAGCTAAAGGTGAAGAAGGAATATATTCAATATACTTCCTCCCATTTAAGATATGGAAACTATGAGTTTCTAGTGATTCCCTTCAGACTTACTATTTCCCCAAAAATCTTTAGAGATTTTATGAATATAGTCTTTAGAACTTACCTCAAATTTTTTTGGTTGTTTTTATTGATGATATTTTCAAATAGTATAAGAGAAAGAAAGAATATTAAGAACATTTATGACTTGTGTTGGTGATATTGAGAAAGGAAAATTTGTACGCCATGTTCTATAATTGTGAATTATGGATGAAGCAAGTCATGTTTTTGGGACACGTGATCAAAATTTAGGGAACTTCTGTGGACCCTTCAAAACAAAGGCAATAGAGTAATGGACCAGACCCATCAATGTCATAGAAATCTAGAGTATTCTTGGATTAGCTATGTAAAACAAACATTTGGTGAGAAATTTATCTTGATTTTCAATACCTCTATCTAAGATAACAATAATATGGGAAAATTGTGTCTCGATGAATGAATTTGAGGAAACCCTCTAGGAGAAAAATAGAAGGCTTCTCACTACACCTGTACTCACATTACCGAAGCGTAGAGAACATTTTATGATATATAGTAATTCATAAATGAAATTTTTGGTTTGTGTACTCTTAAAAAAAGATAATGTGATAGCCTAAGCCTCACAACAGTTGGAGATACATGAACATATCTACCCAAAAAATGATCTAGAGATGGTATCCATGATTTTTACTTTGAAAATATTGCAGAAATACCATTATGGTGATATGTTTGACATAGACAATGAAAAAAAGAGCCTAATGTATATATTCACACAAATGGACCTCAACCTGAATCAAAATATATGGTTTGAGATAATCACAGACTATGATTTATCTATTCACTATTATCTTGGAAAGGCGAACAAGGTAGATGAAGCTCTATAAAAAAACCTACTACTCTATCAGTGCTATGGAATGAGAAAGGCCATATCTTATAGGATATACAAAGGATGGATTTGAAAATCATTTGGGAAAGGGATACATCATACCTTTTCAAAATTATTGCACAACCATCAGTCCAAGAGATGATTAAGGAGGAACAAAGTGGGGATCTGGAGTTACCAAAGAAGATGAATGTAGTAAATTAAGGGAAGATGAAAGAGTTCCCTATCGATGTAGATGGTGTGACTCAGTTTGGAATGTGGTGTTTTGTGCCTTCATCACCCAATATAAAGAAGGTTATATTGTAAAATGAACATATCCCTACATTATCTATCCATCCTGGTATCACAAAGATGTATCAAGATATCCATGAACACAACTGGTGGGATAACATGAAGAAGAAGACTACAGAATATATCTCAAGGTTCATGGAATGTCAACAAGTTAAGATAGAGAGAAAAAGTTAAAAGGGATGATGAAACCGTTGTCTATACCCATGTGGAAATGAGAAAATTTTACTATGGACATTGTCACGGGTCTCCCAAGAATGTAGAAAAGAAAAAAATTGATATGGGTTGTGGTTGACTGACTCACAAAGACTGTCCAGATAATTTTAATTCTAGAATATATCTCTATTGAACAACTTGAAAAGATATATGTGAATAAAATAGTGCTATTGCATCATGTTACACTCTTGATTGTCTCTAATCATGTTCCATGGTTCACATAAAAATTAAAGAGAATTCATCAACATGATTTGAATACTGAATTAAATTTTAGCACAACCTACCACCACAAAACTGATGGCCAATATTAAAGGAAAATTTAGATGCTTGAAGTCATGTTATGAGCCAGCTTTTTAAAATTAAAAGGTGGATGAGATCTGTATCTCCCATTGGTTGTGTTCTCATACAAAAACAGCTTTCACTCGAGTATTAAAATGGATCCATATAAAGCTCTATATCGAAACAACGTAGAGATCCAACCTATTGGGATGAAGTAGGGGAAATAAAGCTACTTGGACCGGATCTGGTGTAGGAGATGATAGAGAAGGTTAAAGTCATCCAATAAAATATCAAAGCTACTCAGAGTAGGAAAAAGAGCTATGCTAACATCAATCGAAGATACTATGATTTGGAAGTTGGATAATAATTCTTTCTTCCAATATAACCAGGGAAGAGTGTCATGTAGTTTGGAATGAAATGGAAGCTAAGGCCAAGGTACATTGGCCCGTTTGAGATCCTTGGACAAATAGGATCCATGGCCTATTAGCTTGTACTCCCACCAAATATGTCTCTTATTCATGATGTGTTTCACATATCACTCCTGAGGAATTATATACCAAATCCCTCACACATATTGAAATTATAGGTGGTACAGATGGAAGATGATCTCTCTTATGAGGAGCAGCCAGTAAATAATATGGATCAGATAGATAAGGTTCTTGGGAACAAGATAAACCGCCTTGTCAATGTATTTTCGAGTAACCATAAGGATGAAGAATCGACTTTGGAACCATAGGATGTGATTAAGGAGAAGTTCCCTCACCTGTTTATGTAAAATGATATTTTGATGTGGAAATTTCAAAAAGTGGGAAAATATAACGACCGAAACATTTATCAATGAAATTTATCCCTTCTTTTATTAACATCATAATCAATCGCATTAGGAAAAAAATTCCACACCATTTTTAATGAGCTACTTTGTGACCATTAAACATCAAATATCCACTTCTGTGTTTTGATTTTCAAAAAACTAACATACACAGTTGCGATCAGTAAGATGTCTAGAGTCTGATAGGATAAACATAAATTTTGGTGAATAATATCCTAATCTTATAAATAGTAGCCTACCTTTATTAATATTAATACCACCCATATGAATTTTGAATCATCTAAAATAATAGTAACCTAACCCATTAATGATTTTATAAAATTTAGGAATCTTATAAGTTAAAATATTACCATAGTAAAAGTTTTGGTATTTTTGTAAGTAATATATAATTAATTACAATTAATTAATTGATTTCAAAGAATATTTATTTTCATAAAATGTTTTCATAAATAAAGAATTCTATAAATTCTTATTTTATGATAATTTTAGAAGTCCCTATTTAATTTTTGAAAGCATTATGAAATCAGTTTAATTTTACAATTATTATTTTTCATGTAAATTATGAATTTAGTTAAAAAATTAAATCAATGATTTTTAGAAAATTATTTTCAAAAAATGGAGTTCATTTTTTTTAGTCTACACGTCCAAAAATGGTTCGGGTGAATTTATTGTATTTTTCTAAAATACATGAGTTTTTTATGAATATTGTAATAAGATAATTTACCATATATAAACATTATATGTTAAATACCATATCCATGACATCATGGAAGATGTATGCCCAATTTTTTTGAACATACATTCTCAAGTTACTATTTTTGGTCATGGAATTATCACTATTTCTGGTCTTGAGGGAAATTAATAAACTAATTAATTAAATTTAAGAAAACCCTCCACCCTCACTATAAATACAACCCTTCACACCTTCATTTATTCACACCTCTCAAGCTTTAATTATTGTCTAAACATTACCGAATCATATTACCTAGCCCATCCCCCATGTTCAAGTGCTTCTGGTCTCACCAAAATCTTAATCTATGGTTCCTTAAGGAGGATTCAGAAGGCAATTTCCCCCTCTCTCTTTTCCATTAATTTCCTTTCCATTTCTTTTTATTTTCTTAATATCTACCCACCTATCCTCATCCAAATGGAATGTTAACTCTATTATCATATATATACTAAAATTATATGATGCTTATGGTATTATATATCATCAATCCCCCTTCTCCTCTTCTTTCAGAAAGGAAAATGTTGTTCATGAGGTGTTAATTTATCTCCTTCAAGAACGACATGTTTCAATTTATGTTACCACCTTGAGATCTAGTCATGAAACAATTTTTATGGTTGAAAAATATTATATAATATGTATTTTAATATAATTAATTTTCTGGAACTAACTTTTGTACATATTACTAAATGATTAATCAAAACAAGTTTGCTGTGGTCGAAAAACCACCTCAATTAACCCAAAAATTCATCATTTAATTATTATATAATGATTTATTACATGGAATATAAAAATTATATTTAATAACATTTAATGTTATTTAAAATCAAAAATAACATATAATTAAAATTATTAATGTCTATCAACATTTTAAATGAACTTCCATTCCTGAATACAAGTGAACTATTAAAGAAAACTATAAAAATGAACATTCCCGAGCATTAAATTTAAGATATATAACTCATAAAAAAGGCCATAAATGAACTTAATAAAACCTTAGAAAATATTATTAATGTCTAAAGGGTTCTATAATTCTTAATTCAAGAATATATTGTTGTTATACATGACATTAAAATGAATAAAGTGTTCAGATACAAGGTAAATGGAAATTCTCAATCACAAATCTCATACTTTGGGTTGTCCCTCTCTCAACAAAATTTCAATATGGATAGGACTTAAGAATAATTTCATAATCCTCATAATAACAATTAAGGTACATATAAGTTTTCTAATTGTGTTTATGAAAAAACCAATGTTCTTCCAAAAGAACTGTTCTTAATAATAAACACCCTTTTTACTTCTCAATGATTGTTTCTACTTCACTCATAGTTGATTGTTATATGTCATGAATGTTATACCCTATGTATTTTGTGAGAAATTTTTTTATGAATGTATTATTTTTTATTTTAATCTCATTCATTTACATGGGTTTTTTATTTTTATGTTTTTCATATGTTTTATATGGCATTCATGATAATGTAAATGTTATGATGTGAAGGGTGTGCCTGGAATTAAACAGTACTCCAATGTATTTGGTAATATTATGAATCTCATGAGCTCATGTTAAATGATTCATAAATATTATTCTATCATTGTTCACAACTATTTGTGATAGTTAACCACTAAGGCATGATGTTTCATTTTTATGCATTTCCACATTTCATGTTTTTATTAATGATTCATCTAATGTTCATGATCCTTTTCCTATGTTATGATTGTGCTCACCCATTGTTATATTATTCATATCTATCCTTTTACTGGGATGTTAGCTCACCCATTTTCAATTTAAATCCTCAGGTGATTATGTGTACTATGTGATTTTCAAGGGAATATAAGAATCTACAGAAGAATGGATTAAATAAATGTTCACATTTTATGTTGTAAATGTTATATAAGGTCCATGTTTTCTAAAGAATCTAAACCATTGGATCATAGTTTTTCAATAATATTATGTCATGTATATTATAAATGATTTAATAGTTGTGTAATAAAAGGATGGGTTGTTATAATTTCTCCTTTTAGGAATATATTTCTATAGCTTCTAGACAACGTCTAAATGGGGAGCTTTTGATCTCACGTGAGGGATAAATTGATGAAGGAACGAATTGTAACTAATTCTAAAAGTACAGAATTAAGAGTGTAATGTATGCGTATTATAACTCAAATCTTATCATGTGTAGTATATTCATAACCCGATATAGGTTGTAGCTTCCCAAGACCCCATAGACTAGCTCCCTGAGGCATTCATGGGAATCTTGGTGGAGCTGGTAGAAGAAGATCATAATGTCATCCACCACCTGTAGCTCCTCCATATGGATCTCCACCTACACTTCATCAAGCATTGAATCCATTGGGGCCACCCTAACTACACATAAGAGATCCCTGGTCATGAGGCTTCCTCTATTATAGATGTTCATCCACTTCCTTCCTACACTCCACATCACATTAGTTCGGGAAATAATAATCCATGTGACCTCTTTGGTAACAAGAACAACAACACACATCTCTAGGATATATAGATCCCCTATGTGATCCCTGATATGTAGACCTATGTTATGGAGTTTAGAAATTGGGTGATCTCCCCTACTGGGATCCTAATGAATACCATCTATTAGCTTTTAAAGAAGACTTAGCCTAACGATGTCCACTATCAGATCTGACCACCATATATACCTATTATAGAAAAATATCAATAACCACAGTCCACCTATCACTAAAACATAAGTAGGTATACCCTAGGAGACTATACATTCACTAAAGTATTTATAGAGGCCCTGATAAATATTATTTTCATGGAATAATATATCTTATTCCATATCAAGGGAGTAATGAATTAGGTAAAAGAACCTCAAAACATACTAAGAAACCATCAGATCACAATGTTACAGCTCAATAACCTATTGAGTCAGCAGTAAGTGCAATAATGAATGATAATAATCATCAAAAACAAGTGATGGAATCTTGAATATGAATTAATTGTCTAGTCATGGGTCTACATTATCAAAATTCTCCAGCCCGTCACTAATCCATGGAGAATACTAGCCAATAACATGACCTTTGGATCTTTTTAGGTTCGAGTAACCTTATATATTCATATCAATGAATCAAGACAATCCACTATTTATTAAGGAAATTTTATGATGAAAAACCTCTATAGTATCTAATTATGGAACTTGCATAGAAGGCTAAGCCTTAGTGTATCCTAAGCCTTAATTATTTGTATTATTGGCTACTTAATAGTAAATGAAACATCTCCTTTTCCATTTGGAAGAAACACCTCATTATATGGGCCATATAATAAGGCATCATCATTCAACTAATCATTATCATGATCTTGTATCAGTAACCTAGATTTATATTTCCATGTAGGAATCATAAAATCAATCATGATGTACTGTAGTAAGATGAACATATTTATGGGTAGTTAACTCAAGAAAAAAAGTCAAAGGACTCAATCCTATATTTTGGACAGACCAATGGTTCCTTGCAACTAATATCTCAGAATACCGAGTAACAAATATGGAATTAAGAGTTATGGTGAATGGATACATTGGTCTCCACAACAATACTAGATTCCCTAGCTTAAAACCAGAACATGAAGCATTCTAACACCATTTCCCTAAGATTTCATCCAATCTGTCTAATGGGTCCCAATGTAATACTGATCTAATGATGAACTCCTCTAATACCACTCTATCATGACCAAACCCAATGGGTCCCATATGGCTGGCTTCAAGTTAAGCATGACAACACTAATCCCATATATTATAAGCTATGTGGTTGTGAAACCCATCTAGGAAGAATATGTTGAAGTGTGAGGCCTCGACCAAAAGCACCTATACACATGAACACATCCATCTCTAGGAAAAAGTACAGGGGAATAATAAAAGACTTAAACATCTGGAGTATAACCATGTACAAAATAACCTCTTGGGAATACAACATTGTACAAAAGTACAAAGTGATGAGTATAGTAGAAAAATACATGACCAACCTGAAATGAAGTCCCTACCAAACAAAAAATAGAAATTTGAATGATAAAGTGATTCTGAATCCTAATCTATAAGTCCAACAATTGAAGGTAGTAAATTCACAAAAGTATCACTAATATCCAATATTTTCACTTCAGAACCACCTATCAGCTTCATAATACATGACACATGTATGAAATTCCCATACAAGGATGAGTATACATATACCCAGTAGAGTGACCCAAAAACCACAATGGGGGAAGTAGTAAGATATAACAGAATTCATCTTTACCCGTAACAAAGAGAAAATAAACTTAATAAATTTATGCATAAAGAAACCCAAAAAATATAGAAATGGGATATATATCTCTACATACCATATAAGAATGATGATTCCACCCGCAACTCCAAACATCCATCTTTGATGCTCAACATATGGCATGTCTACACAAGAAACTATGTTAGAGACTCACACCTTGTGGTTATTCTTCACAATCGAGTTGCAAAATCTATAAAAGAGGATCCACACTCGAATATGTTATGTTAGATACCCTATGTAGATATTGGAACTTAACCCTAGTGTTTATAGGGGTTCCACTCGGTAGATAGAGGACCAAAAATCTGGTGCGATAGGGGGTTTCCAGTCAATAGTTACAGGAACCTCAACCTAGTGAGATATGGGGTTTCACTCAATAGGTATAGGAATCACTCCCTAGTGTGATAGGGGGTGCCACTCAACCTATGTAGAGAGTACGAGGGACTCATGAACTGCTATAATAGGGGTGTTTCCAAACTTGACATATCTATAATGATCATTCTAGATAATTGAAATTAAATAAGCATATCCCAAAGAAGTGACATGCTCAAAACACCTCACATCATATCTTGAGATCCACTAAAAATGATACCATCACATTATACATGGAAAACAACATAGGATAAGATACTCATTGACCAAAACTCATGTCCCAATAAAGGATATATGGATGGTTGATACTCCGGGGAGAAGTATATAGCATGTATATTGGGCCACATGAAAAGTGACCTTACCTTGTCTTATGAGTGTGTTATACCTTGAAAATGAATTGGGAATACATGTTATACTACAACTAATAAAGAGGAAGTGAAAAGTAGGTCATGACCACCTAGGGAATTCCCAAGTTCTTTAGGACCATTCTCGGTACACTAGTCATTCCTAGGTACCCATGTCTTGTCCTAGTACAAAACCATTCATGTGTACTCTAGTTGTGCCTGTGTTTCTATCCATGTAAATTCTTATATACTCCCATATTATATGTTGTGAAACTAATACCATGTGACACAATGCATGATATTTATCTTTACACAATTCCCAAGACCCTACATATACAGAACAACATATCCGGTGTTCTTCTAGACTGCATGACATGTAGTTAGGTTTTCTATAGGCAATAGAGCGTAGTCTTCAGAAAATACCTAGATTCAACATAACCACCACAAAAAAATTCATTTCACTAGATGAATACATTTAAAAAAAACTCTTCCATCTATTCACAATCACCAGTTGAAGGAAATCAGAATTGAATCACTCTTACAGAAGTATATTTCACATTTAATGCCATTTTTTATCCTGAAACAAGTATCCATCACTTGAAACCCCCTATCCCATTGATCCATCCCATAATATTCAATACATAAATCATTCATGTAAAAACCATGAATCTAAGGGTTTGATCATGATGAACCCACCCTGGAAATTTTGAAATGCAACGTTGTGAGCCAATGGAAATTAAAGTTATGAATAATAGAGGAAAAGTACTTGAAAAAGGGATCAACTGTCATGGGAAATTTAGTCCTAGAAAACGATTATAAAGTGTTGTATCATAGGTGATATGAAATAATAAATATAAGATGAATTAAATAATTCAATTTTTATTTAGCCTCATACAACAAACAGAATTTTTAGATAAAGATACAATAGAAAACAAATACATTCTAGTCAAATTGAAAATTGGAAAACTAAAAATAAGGATCCCTACCTCAATTATAGAATGATATTTGGGGAAGATAACATTCTATTGAGATGAATAATTTTGACTATGTTTTTTCCTAACTCTTTGTTCAAATCGATTTGATCATGGATCCACATCATCATGTTTTCAAATTTTGATGAAGAACACTCCACTTTTGAAATTTTCCCAGGGTTATGCAGCTAAACTAGTTAACTTCCCATAGTAGAATATTTATATATTGATTTATATTTATGGTTATTTAAAAAATATTAATAAATTATTTAGTTATTTATTAATCACCCCTAACAATGGTCATCTCCCAAGGAATGTATGAAGATAACTGACATTATGTCATTTGTAGGGTCAACCCCATGTTCCAAAATAATACATGGTCTCATATTTTCAATATAATGTCACCACATATGATAAAATCATTGATAAAGAAATTTTACACTAATATCCTTTAAAATATATTAAAATTTTGAATATATTATTTTACAGTGTCCTGAGACACCAAAACATGGGGCTGACAGTTAGTAAAAATCCTGATAATGTATATAAATATTCAAAAGAAAAATCCAACAAATACCGAGTCATTACATTCTAGATCATCCAATAACTAATCCAAAATATTTATACAGTCAATAAAATAATCTAAGAAAATAATTTATTCTGTAAAGAATAATCATTCATGCTATATGTTATATGACAAATGAGGTATCATCAAGAAGAGGTATAAATCCTAACTAAGCCTTTTCAATTTTATTTATTCACCCACCTTCTCTTAACGTTTTATAACAATAAAAAAATTATAAATTGATCATAATATATATTTATAGATATTATAATGATGATGTATGAAATTTTCCCACCTCTTCTCTATAAAATGAGTAATGAAAGTATCAGTAGTTCCTATGTGTAGACTACCAAATTTAAATATTGAAAAGATTCATTTTCTATCACTATCATTCATGGATGGTTATTATGAGGGATTTATTTATTATATATGATAAATTTGACCTAATTTTTCTTTAAAAATTAAAATATCTTATCTACCTTATTATTATAATGAGTAAATAATTAAAAATTTTAAGATGAAATATGGTTTCTTTTCATGAATAATATTAAAAATGTTGAACTTGAATTACCCATTGCTGTTACACATACTTCAATGATGTAATTTTATAATAAACGTGGGACAAGAAAAATGAATCATATAATGGTATATAAAAAATAGAGCACCCTATTAATCTATTTTTAAAACATGATATCAAAAAGTATGTTTCCTATTACCATAATCAACCTTGGCCTCAAATAATCATTTACTAACACTTACAAATATATTTTAAACCCAAAATATTCTCATGATAAATTATAAGAAAATGTTACTACAAAATCATAATCTTTGGTGTTTCTTAGAAACCATGAGAATCTAGGAAAAACATTTTCGGAAAAACATACATTTTTTCCCTAAAAGTTTATAATGATTCCATTAAAAAAATTATTTTTGGATTACCTTTTGAAATTAAATTATTTAAATAAAAAATAATTAATAGGAATAGAAAACTCATGTAGCTTCCATGAAACATAATAATCATATAACCCTTATAGATCCATTAAATTTAGAATAACTATATAGTAATCTTCCAATATAATTCATCATATAATATAATCATTACCTAAAACATTAGATTGTTATCAATGTGAATCCATTATATATGCTATAATAGGATCACTTGTGGCACCACGTTACCTTAATTTGGGCATTATTTGACTGTTGTTTTGTTTTCCCTTTTTGTTTGGGTTCATTAAGGGATTCTCAGGGATATACATAATTTTCAGGGGAAATAAATTAATTTTTTGGGATGTATGTTTTTTTAATTAATGGATTCTAAGTATAAATTTTTATGTGGATTTAAAGAGTTCTCCTTAGGTTCATAGTGAGTCAAGATTTGTTTTAGAGATTTTCAATAGAACAATTTACATGGTATTACCTACTGGTAAGGATCACATCATGAATGGGTTACATGACATGAACACATTATAGGGAAGATATCATGAGTTTTGTTATGAGAATGAACATTTAAAAACTGTAAAAATATTACATGTCATAATGGATTGAATGAGATTTAATTTATCCCAAGTTGTTGAATTTTTAGTATAATTGAAATTCATTGAATTCATGGCATGAATGTTGTTGAAGATGTGAATTCATTAAGATTATCAGTTTTTATTAGACTGCATAGATAAATCAGTTATCTGGCGCAGAAACTGCCCCTACAGGTTTAGGGAAATTTTGGGTGATCTCACTCATTATGGATCTCCCTTTTTGGAATTTGACTTCCATGGTAGTTGATTCACATATCCAGAGTCAGTACCATTTACACATCTTCATTTTCTTTGGTTTCATTTGTGATTTGGTATCATTTTTTATTCATATTAGGATCAATTGGTGTTTTTATTAACACATTGTAGTTTTATTTCATGCTTTATCATTCAAAGGATGATCTATTGTTTTAAAATACTCATTATAGAATGTGACTAATTTTTAATCATTATTAATGTAAATGTTTCTATGAAATTTGTTCCAATTCTTAAATTTATATTTTTTTCTTGTAAATTGCATTGTGTTATTTAAAGAAATTTCATGTTTTGAAATTTGACATGATATATTGGAAATGATTAATTGTTTTAATGTTATTTGAATTTAAGAATAACATTTCTATGATATGAAAAAGTTTTATTAAATGAGAGTATGAATTTTTAATTTCTTTTTAAAATCATAGAACATTTGTATCATTGGGTGCATCAGAAAATGGAAATTTCACATTTTGTGTTTGTAATAACACTAGGGATTTTTGGATATCGATAGACTATAGAAGAAATCAATATCAATTGGAACCAATATATTCCTAGTTTTGGATTAATTATATATAGTACATATTCTCATACGCTAGAGCCAAAATGGTGTTCATTATTATTTATACCAAGTTTATCACATGATTTTTATTTCATCAATATTTTATCATATGTTTATACTATAGGATATCGATGGTTGGTTTTTTATATTCATTTATACATGAAATATTACTGGATTTGGAGAATATTTTATGAATTTGTAGAAAAAAAATTTATATATAAAGTGTTTATATTTATGAAAATTCATTACAAACAAGATTTTGTTTTAATGTTAGAACATGGGTATTCTTGATATTATAAATTGTATCGATTATTTTGTAGTATCCTACAAGGATCTATTATCACACATTACTTTTTTTAACATTAGGAGGTTATTGAGTTTTCTTTGAGAGAGTCATGTAAAGGTAAGGGAAACATGTAGAATTCATTGTTCTTTTATCATTCATCGCATTTGTAGTTGGATCATTTGGTGGATAATTATGGTCACATGGACACTTGTTTAAACTAATAAGATCTATCTTTTTGGTTGGTACTGTTTGGTTTTTCATGTATATCTTATGGATATGTTTTCATTTCATTCACATTATACTTTTATATTTATTTAAATTTTCATGATACTTGTGGTTGTATTTTATTTTTTACTATGTAGTGGACTATCTTAAGTGAATTGTCTAGTTATCCAGGGCTGGTTTATTAAAAATTCTTATCAATTGGAATAACCAACCTAAATTTTTATTGACACAACCTGGGTTTGGTTTGGTACTTTAGAAGACCAACGATTGGAACATCATAATATAGGTTGTAAGTGAGGAAAATGGGCCTGATCAATTGACATTAATTTCTAGATTTGAGTTTCCATGAATGGATTGTGCAATTTTTGTAAATTTTCTTACTTCATGTTTGAGTTTATTTGAAAGGGAAACACATTGGGTTTATTTTAACAGACTATTTAATATATTTTGTTTAGTCTTTGTCAAAAAAAATCATGATTTCATTAAATTATTATTGTTTTAAAATAAAAAATATAGATAGTTGAATTTGGTCACGTAATTTTGTTATTTTTTAATGAATGATTGGTTTGTGTCTTGTAATTATTATAAAATAACTTCTAGAAGATATTTTCTATATCTGAGTGAGGAATATATGAAAGTAGTTTTACCAGAAAATCTTTTGGAAGAACCTTTTTTGATAGAAGCTATAATCTACACTATTCGAACTATAGGTCAAATAGGTATTGGGAAATTGATATGAATAGTGGGTCATTAATTAGAATTTACTAAGCAGTATTCACCAATATTCAATGGTGACAAAGGAGTTTGGGAATCTGAAGAATTAGTTTACAGTTTTGAGAAGATCATTAACTTTCTAATGAATTGTGGAGAATTTATGGTTTGTTTTTTCATGTATATTCCTTGTAGGTCAGGAAGGAGATAGTGGGATATTCTTATGAAATATAACTTTCATGATGTCGTCACATGGGTATCCTTCAAGAAAATATTCAACCATTAATTTTATCCTGAGACATTATAAAAGGAAAAGACCCTAGAGTTTTTTTACCATAGATCTTGTAGAGTGTACTATTATAGATTATTCCACCCATTTGGATGAGTTGATATTCATGGTACCATAGCTAGTCACCAATGATTATCTGATGTATCTGATGTTTGAGTTAGGGTTTACGGTTTATATTCGATCGATAATGATTCCCATGTGGCTTCCAACCCTTACAAAGGTAATTGAAATCCCTTATTTGGCAGAGGATGATGTAGATGTACAAAATAGGAATCGTTTGACATTAAGTTGGTACAATCATTAGAAAAGTTGTCTCATATGTCTCGAAAATGAAGTGAAAAATTATCTCGTTTTTATAAGGACTAATTTGGGGGAATTTTTCATGATAGTAAGGGGTCGATTTCTATCATTGTAGAAGGCATGATCAAGGAAAGATAAATTATATGGGGGATCCCAATATTTTTCATTGTCATTGTTAATATGGTCATCAGATCCATTATTTTGAAAAGATATCCATTGTTAGTAAGGATGGATCCACTCCTGACCAGGGGTTGTAGGTTTATACTGATGCTTCCAGGCGTGTTGGATCTTATGGTCTGTCTAAGGGGAACAATCACGGGGATAACAAAACAATATTTATGGTCTATAACTATATGTATTTATGAAGTTTAATATGCACTAGACTAATATGAATTAGGGTTTGATAAAGTGACTGGTACGATGTTTATTTCATCTTCTATGAAGTCGTATTTGTTTAATATAGGTGATACTCATCATTTTATATCATAAATGTTAGTAAACATGTCGGGGAAGAATTTATAATTTATTTCATTTTTTGGATCCTTCCAAGACTTTTGGAATGAGGTATGAACATGGTTTAAAGTCTCTATCATGTCGAGTGATGATAGTAGACTATGAGGTGGATTGAGACTTATTGGTGTTTGATTTTTATGTCATTGACTAGATTATTGGCATAGATTAGATGATTTGTGTTAAGGAAAACAATGATTATTATAACCATATAGTTTAGTTTATATCTCCAAATTGAATCATTCATATTTTTTTCAGTGAGTGTAGTTCTATGTCTCCTAGTGAATGCGCTATTTTTTATTACATTGGGGTGATCTCAGGTCAGTTTTTAGAATTATTCCTAGATGTCATTGATCCTCACTTGAGAAGTACACTTCTTGAGGTGGTGTGTGTGTGTGTACCTCAAGGTATTACCAATTGATTTTTTTTGTTTAAAACTATAGGGAAAGGTTATGTTAACCTTATACCTACAATATAGTACTTTTCCCATTTCAATTATATCTTATCGTATGGTTCTAGAGATGTAGGTAGAACTTATTGTTTATCCTGTGGATCTTGTGGATATGAGATTTTTGTCATCCTAGTGTGTCATAATGGGATTATCCAATTTTTTTTATAATAATGTATATTGGATCTTTAGAATTTAAATTTATACTAAAAGTTAAAATAGGTGACCATTGAAAAAAAAATCCCTTTCCTAGAATTGGTGATCTGTTTGACGGTCATAGAGGGGATAAATGGTTCTAAATGATATGAATTTAATTTGGGTACCATCAGTTGAATTATTGAGAATATAATATAACTATGATAGTATTTAGGAGCTAGAATGTGAATTTTGACTTTTATAGTTATTCCATTACGTTTTACTTAAACTCCTACTATAGTTATGGATTTGATGAAATGGATCATTCATCGCTTCTTGGTCTCTTTTTTTGTTTTAGTCACCAATGATATTTTTGTTTACTCTATGTAATAGGAGGTGCAAATGGACTATTTTAATATCATTATTATAACCATGATGGAATATTACATTTTTGGTAATCTTTTCCAATGTGAGTTTTGGATTCAAGAAGTAATGATTATGTGGAATGTTATATCCAAGAGGGTAATATCAATGGATCCATAAAAGGTAATAAAACATAAGTCATGGCAATTTCATTGAAATGTGTTCAAGATCACGTTATTCTTGAGGTTGGAATGTTATTAGAAGTCGTTTGTTTCATTATTATCTATTGTTTCATCTATGATGACAAGATTTACCCATAAGGTTTTAATGTTTTCATGTAATGACAATTTATATTGATATTTTGAGTAACTGAATATGATATTGAATTTTTCTCTAGTTTTGAATCTTAGGGAACCATGTTTGGGTTATAATGTTATTTGTGATTATTTTAGAGATGGTTTAGGGTGTTCCTTGATTCCAGGGAGACCGATGGAGGAAAACGATACATTCTACTTTCACCCTGAAGAGGAGAATTACCATACCGATGATCTTAAGTTTTCATTGCTTATAGAGGAACTCAAAATGTGGGATCAAAAACTCTTTGGGATGTGGTTTACTATATATTATGATCATAAGAGCCAAAGGTATACATTCACTCAATGGGATAAGACCATATAAGAGATATTTTGTGTGTATTATATCCACTTTTTCTGATATTAAAATTGATTATACACTCAATAAAGTTAGTATGATTGTTAGTGTGGTAAGAATAAAATTAATGAAACAAGAAGTGAAATAATCATAGGAAGGGTTGTCCTTGATTAGTTGATTTTCTAAGAAGATATATCGAATGAATAAGTTGGGGGGATGTTATATTTGATTTTGATAAGGAATTAATCAAAATTTCACGATAGGGTTCATCTCGTGGTAATATCTAACCCCGAGTGCCATATATTTAATAAAATCTATTATAGTGGGTAGACCTTGGATGATTTGTCATGTTATCCTAATGGTGATTTGTTTTTTCAGAACAAATTCATTATTAGTCCTTTTTAAAGATTTAATTTAATGGAATGTTTACACCATTCTAGTTAGTCCATACACCAAGGTACTTCCATGATGTATATTGATTTCTAACATCAATATTGGCAGTCAAGGATGAGATGGAATATTCTATATTTTAGTTAATAGTGTCTTAATTTTATGTGAATTAAGGAGGATCACCAGAGAAATGAATGTTTTCTGAACCCCATACTCATTCTAGTATAGAAATGGAAAGATAATTCCATATAATTCATTGTTATTTTACCATGGAATCCTTGTAGGAAGGATACAATTTGGATTTTCATTGATTCACTCATGTAAATGGAGAATTTACTCCTGATTAAGAAGATGATGATAGAGAAAAAACATGGGGAATTTTATGTTCAGGATATTATGAGACTTCTTGGGGTTCCTTCCATGCTTGCTTCATCTACGTACTCGAGGATAAAAACCTGATTTTGGAGAGGTATACAAGAGGAGATGGGTTCTAAGTTGAAATTGAGTATGAATTGTCATATATAGGTGTGTTGATTGATAAAGAGGGATATATAGTTTATTGAGGATATTCATAGGGATTTTATTCGAGAATTTGGTGATTCATGGGTGTAGAATTTTACTTCATTTTAGTTTCCCTATAATAATAGTTATCATAATTTATCCAAATGGTTCCTTTTGGGGATTTTCATGGGTGGCTGTTAAGATCCACCATGTGAAGGGTTGTTCTAGGGGAGCGGTCATTAGTTGGTCTGAGTTTTTTTAGAAGATTATGTAAAGGGTATATTTGATCTGAAAGTGGTTCTCCATGGCATGAAGTCATTACAAATATTATGTGTAAAATCATCAAAAGACTCTAGAGTTTGAGTTTAGTGATCTATTTTGTCACATATTTTCACTTCTATTCGGACATCATTGGTTGGGTTGGTATGGTTAGTTTGAAATAAAGATTATGGGGCCCATTTATATCATTGGACGACATGGAAAGGTTTAATATCAGTTGAAATTTTCATCTTTTTAAATTTCATACATGATTTGTTTCATGGATCCTAGTTGAGGTGGTAATGACTAGATCATTCCCATGTGATTCAATAGTAGGATGTTGTTCCTTTGCCTAATACCACAGTGGTAGAGTAAACAGTTCATATAATTAATCACTGAGAGAATGTTTTTCTTGGTAAAATGGTTTCATTGGTATGTGTATTGTGACATTATGAATTATATATCTTAAAGATCGGGGTAGAATAATTGTTAATGAGGTAGTATTGGACTTCACTCTTTACGAGTCCAAGAACATTAAAAAATTATGTGTATAGAAAAAAGTTATGTTGTTGAAATTTTAACACACATTACCTTCCTTAAGGCATGGTTTCACATTTTTTTTGTCTCTATTCTTGTTTGGATTTATTCTAGGATTCTTTGGGATGTATATCCTTTTATAGGAAAAAATAGCTACAATTAGGGGATGTGTGAAGGTATGAATTAATTAATTCAATGTATAATTGTGAAAATGGATTTAGAGGGTGCTACATTGGTTCATAGAGCCTTAATATTTGGTTTTGGGATTTTTTTTGGAAACTATATTGAGTACTGCCTCCTAGAAGCATTAATATAATGAAGAGTTTATATTATGTAAACCCATTGTAGGGAAGATGTATTGATTCTTTTCTAGAGAATAAAAAATTCAAATTCATGAAATTATTACACATCCTGAATGAGTTGGTTATGATATAATTTAAAATAACAATATTCCTTTTTACGTATAATTGAATTTGTCAGGGTTTCATGCTATGAATAGGGTTCTTTAAGAGATTTCGTTTGGTTAAGTGGTTTTTAGTACACTGAATGAAAAACTATTTTTCTATATGGTGAGAAGAACTCCCTCTTGACATTTATTGTTATTTTGGGTGATTTTTGGTGATATACCTCATTATGGATCACTTTATTCAGTGTTTGACACACATGGTCTTTGTGTCACAAATCCATAATACGTTGTCTTCCTTCTTCATCATTTTTGTTTGAAATATCAGCATCATTGGAAACATTTTTTATTTATATTGTGATTAGTTGGTGTTTTATATCAATACTTTGGTGTTTTATTTTATGCTTTGTCTTTCGAAGTCTAATCTACTGTTTTCCTATATCTATTTTCGAATTTATCTATGTTTTCATCATTCCTATGGTATGTGTATCTATGAAGTTATTTTAGTTCTTGGAATGATATATGTTCTTGTCAATTCTGTTAGGTTATTGAATGAAAATTCTTTTCTTTTACATTTGAATGTATTTTTTTAAAAATTATCCATATTTTAAAAGTTATTTGGCCCTAAAATATATTTAAATGGATGTGATAAGATTTTTTTATATATGATAATATATTTTAAAATCTTTTTGGAAAACATATAATATTTGGAACATTGGGTTTGTTGAGAAATGGACATATCACTTTAGTGTGTGGGGGGGGGGGGGTAATGCCACTAGTGGTTTTATGATATCAAAAAAATATTTCTAGACTCGATATCAATTTAAAGAAACATATTCTTGGTTTAAAATTCATTACTTATAGTACTTATTCCCATCAGAGAAATCCCAAATGATGTTCGTTTGAATTTATACATTGTTTATTTCATGATTGATATTTCAGAGATATTTCATCACTTCCTTATCTTTTGGTGTGTCCATGGTTGTATTTTCCTATTCACTTATAGTTGATATATACAAGGATTTGGTGAACAAGGTATGAATTTATAAAAGAAAGTAATGGATATAAAATGGTTTTATTTATTATAATTATTTATATAATAGATTTTTTAAAGTTATAACCTGTTCATTCATTATATCCGATCATGTATAGATTCATTGGTGGCATCCTACTAGGCTCTGGACTGAAATCCTACTTTTTCCCATTTGGGTTTTTATAGACCTTGTTTTTTATAACATAGGTAAAGAGAAGGGAATCATATAGCATGTATGGATAAATTATCATTCGTCACCTTTGTAGTGGAATGGTTTTGTCTTGACGAGTGGTCACACAGAAACTTATTTAGGTGATTTATTATTCTATTTTTGGAGTTTCGATTGAAATGTATATGTCATGGATATTTTTTTTCCTCTCCCCCACATTTTTCCTTAGTGTTTCTTAATTTATACATGAGAAATGTGGTTTCATTCTATTTTTTCACCTTATAGAAAGCCATCTGGGGTGACCTTTCTAGATAAACTGGGCAGGGGCATTACATCACCCATCTATTGAAAATTATCAAGCTCACATATTATATTATACAATATAAAGGAACCATATCCTGAATAAAACCCTTGAAAAACTCAATTAAAACTATAGAGAAAACAATTTGGGATAATAAATTACTCTTAAATTTAAAAATCCATTTTTAAAAATAAAATTCCCAAAACAAAACAAACAAAAATATTGTTTTTCTTTGATGAAAATATGACTGCATATAAATTAACTTGAACATAATATAGTTCTTATATCGATATAAGAAGTCATTTTCATTCAATATATTAAAATCGAAATTTTGTATTTTTTAATGAAAGAAAACAAATTCCATACAACATTCCTTCTGAATACCATGGAATAAAAGTCGAATGATATATAAAATCCCCTTTATAATTAATTTATGACAATATTAATACATTAATATGGTATTTTTAAAAAATATGGAATGGAAGAGAACAAAAAATATTACATGATTAAGAATCATTTTCAAGTTCATTATTTACATTATTTAAGAACCTTTTTCATGTTCATTATTCTTTTTATATTTAATACCATGTTATATATAACTAGTTAATCAATTAAGTTCACATTAGATGTTTTGATAATATTCAGCTCATTGAACAAAAAGGAATTTGGTAGGATGAATTTAGTCAACAAGATCTTTATTACATCATATATATGATAATTATACTGAAATAATTATAATTTTAACAAATAATTATAAATTTCAAACCAAACATGAATGTTGGTTATAAAAAATGAACTACAATACAATCATGGAGATAGTAAGTCGTACATACACATGGGTAACATGTCGATTTTTCAATGATCATTTTAGAAAGAATATATATATATATATATATATATAGACTTATAATTATATCATTAATAAAATATTATTTGTTAAATTACACAAATATATACCATTCATGTGATGTGGTTATGAAAAATGAATCACATCACTTATTGGAGGTGGTAGTCCACATGTATGCATGAACGATGCAATCGTTGTTTAATGAATGGAAGGAAAATAAAAAAGTTATATAGTATGTTATCATAATGATTAATATGTAATAGATATTATATATATTAATATCATTCATCACTAAAACCATCCATAAGAGGATGTGATGGAAAACAAATACATCATTTCGTGAGGCGGTAGTCCAACATATATACGAATGATTAATTTTTCCCCATTTGATGGAAGAGGAGATGAATATAGGTTATTAAATTATCATAATAAAATATTAGTATATTTTTTATACCTATGATTTTATTTCATCACAGTTTAATAAATTTATATGGTGTTATATTATAAATAAAAAAAAATTCTCCATTAAGAACTATACCTCTTTTTTGAACAAAATTTTAATGTTTACACCACAATCATTTATATATTGGTTTTTTTATCATACCATGAAATCTTGAACATTATTATAGATAAATGTATTTTTTTGGTATTGGATGATCTAAAACATTTTTTAAGTCTAAATAAAAGAGGATTGTATGTGACCTTTTATAAGAGAGGAGCGGGTTACTCATGGAATTCTTAATGTATAATATTAATATAAATTAAAATTTATGTTGAAATGGGTCCAAATTGATAATATTGAAATAGAATATAAGTATTAGAAAAATAATACCAATCAACAAAAATTTTAAAAAGGTGATTTCTTCACCCTTATCATTTTTTTAACTCATGTTAACCCCTTTTGAAAATTTCTACGGTATTCAACATTTTTCACTTTAGGGTTTAAGAACGATAATATAAAATAAAAATTGGGCCATTAATGGAAAATTGGATATATTTTAGAAAATATTCAAATCATTTGGTTGATCAAAAGATTTTTTAGTTTTAAAGCATTTTAGAATATATTATTTATTATATAATAAAATTAATAACAATATTTGAACTATTCATTTAATTTGACTTTTAAAACTGCACGGCAATAAATAATTAAAAATATAAAAAACTAAAAGATCTTTAATATGTTATGTTTACCTAAAAAAATCATGGAACACAATAATTAATTCATATCATATTACCTTTTTAAAATTTAAAATACTTTATTATATTTTTATATTAATAAAATAAACACTATATTAGTGTTGCATAGGTATTTAAGGTAATTATTTTGCCAATAAAAATTATAAATAAATAACAATGTTAAATAAAAATAATTTATATTTAAAATGAGTTTTTATAATTGAACATGTATTCTTCTTATACTAATGTCAAAAATGTAAATTTAATAAGACAATGATAATGTTTATTTTAACATTTATTTACATAAAAGATTATAAAGATAAAAATTATGAATATATTGAAAAAGGACATATATTATAACATTTAATGATAATGGAATAAATATAATCAAACAATATAATTTAGTCATGTTATAGTTTTACTTTCTTATCTTTATCACAATATTTAAATCCTTACTTAACCCATTTTACCATTACATTGGTAACAAATTTTCTATAATTACTATTCATAATAACTAAAAATAAATAGGTAATATTTACCAAATTTTTTCCTCCAAACTAAAAATAGGGAATCAATTATTCATGATTCATAGAATCTAACTAAAAGAAATTAATGTAAAATTTAACCTAGAAAATGTGATGAAAGACAATTTTTCCTTAAAAATGACTTTTAACTATAAAAATATTTTTATAAAAATATAAAATTCATTCCAAAGACAATAATTGGATTTTATTAATAATAATTAAATAATTAAAATTTAAATCTAATAAAAAGATAAATTTAAATTTAAAAATAATTAAAAAAATATTGTTTTCAACAAAAAATCACTATTTCACAATTCATTTTTTTGAGAAAAGAGAGCTCATAGGATCATAGTTTAGATAAAATAAATATTACAATATTATAAAAGAAGGTATTTTATCTTTATCCCATTAAAATATGGGAATCATTTAACTAAGGAGAGAATTGGACTAATAACATACCTCATCAATCACGCCCTTGTTCATATGACCATCAACATGGTAGTTATCTTAACGATAGATGTCCAAGTTTATGTAATTAATTGAGGTGATCACACCCAAAAACTAATCCCATTCTGGTGTCAACATCCATGAAACACAAATCATTCTCCTCTGGATAACGTTTTCTATGGTAGTAGAGTCACACTCAAACCAAATGTTGTTCCAATTGCATGTCATTGCATAAAAACATCTTTGATAAATCTCGTAATTTTAGTTTTAAGAGTAGTTGTATACCCACAAGGACCATAAATAAGTTCCACTAGATCATTATTAAGATCCATAAATATGGCCTCATATCCTATAGGTCATAATGTTTCCCTAGATGCACCATTAGTATTACACTTAATCCATCCATGGAAGGGGAAGTCCATAATAATTGGAGAATACTGCAGGGTTTGGGAATGTTCCCTACGATGATCAATTTATTAGGAATGGTGAAGTCGAGTATTATATTGGTACATTTCTCAGTGAGAATGCACATTAGAACTCTAAACTGCATCAATTATATTAGCAATGTATGACCAAGGATTTACCTTCTTTTTCTCATGAATATATTTGTTTAGACTTCTCCAGATTATATGTATGTAATCTATATAGGAAACCTTAGAATGAACCATCAGCTAAATAATAATTAAAAGGAGGGTATATCACCTAGGAACTCTCATAAAAAGGTAGCATGAAAAGGCTGAGTCTCAAAAATATTGAACAAAACATCCCATTGCGAGAACATAGTCTTACAACACAAGAAAATGTGATCCACATCCTCTTTGCTATGATGGAAAAGAACACACCTAGCACAAAGGTAAATTCCATCATTCTGATGATTAGAATCAATAGGAACCCTATTTAATGAATGCCCCTAGAGAAGAGAAAATCTAGATGGTTGGATCTACTTTTTTAGAAGGTATCAATCCATTTCCAGCTCCCATGTATCAAATGATTATAAATATTCTTAGAGTCCAGAATTCCTTTAGGGGACAACTCCTAGCTAAGAAAATCATCTTGGTTAATGAAATGATTGATGGAAATAGTAATAGATATGTCATAAAGAAAGGTATCTGGACTATAAACCTTCTATTTTGTTGAGATTCTGAAGTCATTATTATTATCATAGGATGTAATCCACTCAAGAAAAGGATTTCCCATCCAGTTTTCATGCTAGAATAGAATATTGGAATTCTTACTAATAAGCCAGTGAGAGTGCATGTGAATTTTTTGAAATAATATCTTCATGTCGGGCCATATAGATGAGTCCATGTATCATGAGTTTTGAGTATTGAGATTTTCTAAATATTTGGATCTCATGAATTCTAGGGAATTCGATTTATTGTTAATTATCCTCTATATAAATTTAGTAAGAAGTTACTTATAAAAAAATTCCATATTTTTTATGCCGTGTTCACTAAAACGATGAGGCAAGCATCACTTTTTCTAAGAGTTTGTTATTATGTTCCTTTCTAAAATACTTACACTCTATAAAATGTTCCTCATCATTGAGTATATGGATTTAATAACTGAATAAGGATATTAATACACCATAATGTATTGTACCATCATTTATACTCACACTTACTTAACAAGAAAAACTCATTAGGGCATTTAGAGGGATTTTCCCTTCCATGAGGCAAGTGTTATTTTAATTTTACTCAAAGCATCTGTGAAGTAAAAGGATTGAGATTTTCCCCAGAAAAGTGGATCCCCATGATAAGTAAAATTTATAGAATCCTCTATAATTTCCAAATAATTAATCATGGAGACTTTACTTGAAGCTACAAGTCCATTTCTAAATTAGATTAGGGACTTGTTCCAATTGATTTCCTATACTGAAATGCCCTCATAATTAAAAAGTGAAATCATGATATTGTTGATGATTTTCTTTTGTTCCTATATTAATATAATTATAATATCATCATCATGTAATATATATGAAGTAGTAGGGGTACCTCTCTCCACCCAGATGGTTGTGATTTCATTCTACATCGGTGTTTCATGTGGGACATGTTATTGAACATAATGTCCTTATCTTAAAATCATTGGGTGTTAAATTATACCAAATTTAAGAAACAGTATTCTCTAAATTTGAACAATTTATTTATAATAAATGATTTTCCATCTGAAATACATTTGTTGAAATCCCACATTGTTAAAAGTGTTATGAATACTCCCTAATGAAAAGTGGGAATATAAAATAAGATTATGATCATGAATAACCTGGTTTCCAAATTGGAAGACATTAGTAGGATGTGAAAATATGGACATGGAATAAAATCGTAATTTCCAAATAATGATAGAGAGTGACAGGGATCAATAACCCTACGAATGTGAGTGGTCCTGAGAATTTGAATAATCCACAAATCAAAAACCAAAAAGGATTGGGAAAGGCTATTTATTCATCAAAAATAAAGGTAATAGGATAATTTTTTATTTGAATATGTTTATAAAAGTATTTATAAATTTCATTACCATATGTTCTTTGAATATAAGGAAATATTCTTACATGAAAATTATAATATCATCCATTAATCAATTTCCACCAAATCCCATTTTATTCTCGAAACGATGAGTATTCTAGATGATTTTTTTATGCCCAAAGTACTAAAATTAGCTTCCATTAGATCATATACTTCCATAAATGGATATCAAGTTATTTTTCTTATCTTTATAAATTACCCAATACCAAAAAAGGTTATAAATTAGAAAATTAATTACAAAAAGGATATACTTTCATATAAGTAAATAACACATTTATCGCCAAAATTCAACAATTTCACGAAATGGCTGATGTAGTGAATTTCATCAATAAATATCATTAAATTTATGAAGAATATTCATGACTAATATTGAAACCAAAATATTATAATAATTCTATCACATATTCATAAAGGATAAATGTAATATCCATATCAAAATAACATCAATCAATCTTAAAGTCTCATACTATAAATATATATGACGTAGTTATATAATCTCTAACATACGAAAATTATTTCAATAAATAATCAAAATAACCACAATTCTTTAAAAAAATAATTCAACCTTTATTCTTCAAATGAAATCCAATTTTAGAAATAATCAATTCCATTTAACTACATCACCTAAGGTTCCAAAATTAGTGAAGTTATATTGAAATAACATTAATCACTAAATCAAAAAATCCCTTTTCAATCCCATGGCTATCTATATGATAAACCATATGTTCCAAGAAATCAAATTAAATTTTTAATTCATTTCAGTAATTTCATACTAACTAGGATATCAAATTGTCAAATGGTAGGAAGTACAATATTTCGACCCTTCAATTGTAGGTTCTTACCCCACAACCTTTCCAGATGCAAGGTTTATCAACTCACCTGTAGGTTTTCCTTTTATTAAAATTATTTTAATCCAACAATTTTAATGTTCTCAAAAGTATATTTAACATAATAATAATTTCATTAATCATAACATCAATTTTTAACCTCTAAGGTTTTCTATATAGCTCATTTTTTCACTTGATCAAATAATATAAATTAATTATGATTTATAAAACATAAAGAACATTTTATCCCAATATTTTATTTATCCCATTAACAAATTTCTATAAATTAATATCCCCAAAAATTTACACCTTTTACTTACATCACTTCTCAAAGGTATCAATTTTACACATAATAGGTTTCCAATTTTTTTAAAAATCTAATATAAAATAATTATTATGTGTTTCATGATTCTAATAATATTTAAAATATATCAAACTATCATTGGTAAATGCACCGTTTATTAAAATTTATTGTTATAACTTTAACCATTATCAATTTTTTAATTTTCTAAAAAAATATTCCCACAAATGAATGATATGAAAGATGTATTTATTATTATTCATTATCAACTCAATCAAGTTTCATAATTAGATCACAAGACAATAATAAATACCTTAAATCCAAAATTCAATGTCTAATTTTATGCTATTTATATCCCCTTTATCTATTATCTTGAAGTCCATACCTTTAATAAAGAAATAGTCACGTCCTTAGTGGGGTTTCCCGATGTTTCCAACACATTCTTCGGGGAACGCCTCCATTGGTCAAGGACGCTCTCTTTGTTTCCCTGAATTCATTATTTTCAAAGGTGGGTGACATCCATTTCTTATTCAGGTATGTTTGCTCCGTGATAGAAATCAGATGATGTGATGTTGGTTTCTCCTTCAGTGGATTCATCCTCAGAATTTGTCACTTAATATGTGTCTCCCTTAAAGATTAAGTCATGGTTCATGAATCTCAATCTTAGTTCCATATCTTTGTGGATTCAAGTTAATTAAACTAATTCCTTCTAGACATTCATGGGGGTCTGGACAGGGTAGGGACCTTCAGTCGGAGTAGATGAAAACATTAGGCATGACAAGGAATCATTGGATTCATTGATATTGGTGGACCTATATTCTTTCTCATAAGATAGAATATCATGGGCGTAGAACCTGAGGAATCCCATGCAGGTCATAGGGTATCATATGCCCGAGGCATGTCTCTGAGGTTTTCCATAGCATTCCATGTTTAACATAGGGTATGCCGCGAGTTTGACATCTTGAAGAGATGGTTACGACAGAGACGTGTTTTCTAAGGTTTTCCTCATGCATCTCATGTTTAACACGAGGTATGCTATAAGTTTAACAGCTTGTAGAGATAGAATGAGAGTGATCAGAACATCCCATGGTGTCATATCAGACTGGTACATCACTAGGAGGGATCACCTGGAGTGTTTACAAGATGGATGGATCCAAATGGCCAATGAGGACAGATCTGAGGTTCTGTGTCCCATAGAATGAAGATATCACACCGTGAAGGATGATCTAGTCACCATTGAGGGCAGATCTGAAAGAGTGAACCCCAATATGAGGGACACCAAGGATTACCATTGGCTGGGTTTGAACCTCATGATGGTTTTCTATGTACCCAATGTAGAAAAAAGGGATCCAAACCCATGTAGTTCGAAGGGGTGTTGAATTGGGGTGTACAAAAAGGACAATGACACACACACATGCTGGCGCTTACACGTGGATTGTGTCCTAGGAACTGCTAGGATCCATGAAGAGGTGGAAGACATGATCCCAATGGGATGTGGCGGCTCGAATAAAAATCAGGATGGATGATGGAGAGTTGAATGAAGTGGAGGGAGAATCAGATGGAACCGATGTGAGCCCGACATTGATGTTGTAATAGATCATTGAAGATACTTCCCATGTATCCAAATGAAAGGGAATCAAATTCTTCATAGTTCGGTGGGATGATGGGACACTTGAGGGGGTGGCCGGTGAGAATGGATACTTGTATTGGATCCAGAGGAAATAGATCCTCCCAGCTGGGGAACGATCTTCCTAGAACACATGGTATCTAGAGATAGATCACGATGATACATGAGTGATGGGATTGAACATAAATGAGGTTTCCAACATATCCTTGTGGCTGGGAATCAAAATCCATGTAGTTCATCTGATTAAGGTTTACCATCGATTGAGGACTTAAATGGATTACTGTCGATTGGGGAACTTCAATAGCTTACCACCTAATGGGATTGACAATGGATTACTATTGAATAGGGGTAATGATGGCTTTCTGGTGAATGGGACTAACAAAAATATACCACTAATTGGGGTTGACAATGGCTTACTGCTGGATGGGGGTGCCAATGGCTTACTGCTGATTGGGGTTGATAATGGATTAACACTTATTGGTGGACAGTTCTATGTCAGGTAGGAAAAAATGGGTGTACAGTTTAACGTCGTGTGGGATGAGGGGTGGACTGACATGATGTCTTCAGGACCGATGGGAGTTGGTATTGAACCTCAAGGAGTATTCCTATGTACCATGCCTTGGAAAGGGTCAAAGTACACATTGTTTAGATGAGGTGTTGGGGAACTGACATGAAGGGGGTCCGGACCAATGGTTGCTGGGATTGATCATCAGGGAGGCTTCCTACGTACCTTTCTTTGGAAAGGGTCGAATCTCACATAGTTCAGATGAGGTGTTAGTGAACCTAATTGAAGGGGTCAGTACCAATGGTTGTTGTCTTGAACCTCATGGAGGCTTCCTAAATACCATGCCTTGGAAAGGATCAATATCCACGTAGTTTGGGTGAGCTGATGTGGCTTAGACTATAAGGAAACATAGTGAGGATGTCATGGTCGTTGATTACTCTAAGAGCACGCGAGCCCTGATCAGTGTGATAAACAAGTGGCTGTAAATACTTGGAGATCATAGCGCAATGGTGTAACCATAAAGGGTGGTGAATGGGGCTTACACATGTATTCTTCCTGAGTGGTATTATGGATTGGGAACAATTCATGGGGGTAACACAAGGAAGCTTCCCGGGTACCTCTATGAAGCAGCAATGGTAGATGGGGCATACGCATGGAAGCTTCCCAGGTGAAACTATGGAGAGACAATGGTGGATGAGGAATAAGCCAGGATGCTACCTGGGTGCAGCTATAGAGCAGAAATAGTGGATGGGGATTATGCATGGAAGCTATCATAGTGCCATGAAAGGGTGACAATGTCTTTTTCACATCTAGCCATGAGGGCATCTTATCTCACTGTGGGGTTTAGGCATATGATTGAGGCATAATCCCATGCACTAGTGAAAAGTGTGATAACACCAATGGAATTAGAATGAGTCTGAATAAAGGGAGATGAAAATTGTGAATCAAATGCCCGACATTCAGAATTCAGTGAGGGTGGCGTGATGAAGGAATATAATTGTAGCATGAATTGGGGACAATCAAATGAGGTTAGACTACTGACCATGTTCAAAACATAGGACCTAAATCGATGTGTCATCCAATGATTTATAGGGCATTGGCCCAGGATGGTACGTGAGCTGATGCGGCATGGGACTAGGATATTTGGGGGACCCTTAAGACATGAAAGTGGATGATGATTTGAATAAAGGACATACGAATCTTGAAGGTGAGTGATGGAATGATCAAATGGTTTGAAGAACTCTTGAAATTATTCCACTATAATCATTTCATGAGGAATATTATAATTATCACATTAGGCATCTCTTATTTGGAATAAGAGGAATCATATTATTGAATAATATGTCATACTATAGTTTATAATCATTTAGAGAGGACAGTTGGCTTCTTATGCTTGGTACATAAAAAATGTCTTATTTCTAAAAAGAGGCATCCTATTATTGAATGATATGGAATGCTACAGTTTAGAGTCATGTAGTAAGGACTATTGGAATCTTATGCTTGGAAAATACGGGATCTCTCATTTAGAGCAGGAGGCATCATATTATTGAATGGTAGAGAATGCTAAATTTTAGAGTAATGTTGGGAGGACTATTGGAATCTTATTCTTATCACATAAGAAATATCTCGTTTAGAGAAAGATGCATCCTATTATTGAATGATAGGGAATAATACAATTTAGACTCATGTAGAGAGGACTATTGGCATCTTATGCTTGGTACATAAGGAATATCTTCTTTAATGAAAGAGGAATCAAATGTTTGGAGCACAAGGAGTACTAAAATTTGTAATCATATATATAAGACTATTAGGAATAAGTCACCTAGAAATGAATGTTGTTCAGACTTTCATATGTGCGGCCCGTTCTGGTTCAACCTGGTAGAGGAGTTAGGTGATTGGGTTTGGATGAGTGACTTGAGGAATAGTTCCACTCATGGTACTTGGGGGAATTGATGTTGAGAACCTGAACTCAAGGCATCAGAAACAGATAAAAAGGAATATGTCGAATCAAGGTGTTTAATGGTGTGTGGATGAGTATCTCAAATCATGGTATTATATAGGTGGAAGGTGGATGTGCATAAGGGCGCAATGGAAAATGTCGACGTCTCAACCTGAAATGTTCGCAGTACGACTCTCCATTTTAATGGGGGTCGGTGCATGGAGAAAAGGGACGGTACCGGATGTCAGGGAACAACCACCATGGTATGGACTAGTAGGAACGAAAGTATGATATTCTTGAAGGATAGGGCTTCACGAAGTAGCTTGGCGGAGGAATGTTGCTAGAAGAGCATGGTGTCTCGTGAAAAACTTTGTAAAAGAAAGCTACTCATAGAGAATGAGGCCTCGCGATGCATGGGGCCTTGCATACCAAGAAGATCATAGAGAAAAGGGGGTCACATATCAAAGGTAATCTCAGATCATAGAGGCTGGTGCATCATATTGGTTCACTGGGAAAAGAAGCTCGTAGAGAAAAGTAGCTTGCGGAGCCACAAGAATCCCAAATGAGCCCCCTCCTTCGCAAAGGGTGGTGCCCTTTGCGAAGGGCATCACTTCAGAGATCTTGGGAGCTCTGAAAAATGGGAGATCAGCCGTCCAAGGGGTGGAATGGCCATTATTATGAGGGGGGGGGGAGCTCTCTATTTATATAAGATGGATGTTGGCGGAGTGTGCCACTTAGAGAGAATCATGTCGCAAAAGAAATCGCACTCCACAACCAGAGGGTGCTCCCTCATGTTTCTCATAATCATGGAGTCTACCGTCATTGAGAATCGAAGTTCTCATGGATGCTCTAGTAATTTTTCCTCAATTTCATCATAACTGTGGAGTCGACCATCATCGAGCTTCACAGTGCTCACATTGGCTCCAGTCAAGTTCCTCAGCTCCGTGATCACAGAGGGAGTTTCGCAAATGGTCTTCACGAACTAGTTTTTCACTCCAACCCCAAATTTCCATAACTCCTAATTAGTAAGTCCATTCTGGTTCTACGACCTTTTAAATCGAATCTTGGGAAACATGATTCTATCTTGGATTATGTATGGATGCATTTAGAATATTTTTCGGACGTGGTTTCTAATTCCAACACCCACATTGAATGAGATGGATGCGTTGATACTTTAATAATATTTCATGATATAAATAAGGGTTATATAATATCTATCTGATCAAATCCTACAAATATAAAATCATTCTTCATAAATAATCCATCATGTTCTAACTAAGGTTTATATATACCTCAACAAAAAAATGACTCCAAAAATATCATTAATTAAATTAAAGTCCCCTAAATTAATACCTAAAATGGGGTGTATAATAATTTTAAATTATGATAAAAATTATACTCTTAATACGATGATGATACCCATAAATCCTATGATAAACTCTTATGAATACATAGTAATATCTAAGGTTGTCTATACCATACTTTAATACCAACTATATGGACCCAACCATTAAAAATACCCATTCTAGTGAATTTATTCAATAACATAATTTATTTAATTACGAAATATCATTTTGTTTTATATATTTTTATAATTATTTCATAAATCATTTATAACAAAGGAAAAAATTACAATGTAGATACTTTTACTCAGAATCCATTTTTCCCACAGTATTTAACTTTTAAAATGAATATTTTCTCATTTCGTGAATAAAATTTGTGGCCATAAACTTCAAATCATATTTTTTATTACCCATAATTAATCTATATATTGAAAATTATAAAGAAAATGGATGTTGAAAAAAAAATCAGTGAGGCCTCTAAAAAGAAAGAGATAAATCAATAAGTCGACTGTAATGTCTTGAGATCAAAAATGTTATTTTCCATTAAAATAATAAACCTTGAGCTGAAATAATAATTTATTTTCACATAAAAATAGTTATCTATCAATAAAATATCAAAAGATATTTTATAAGAAAAAGTATTTCTAAAATCATAATCATATGGTATTCCTAGAAAACATGATAACCCATGAATTGTTTTTCATACAATAGTCATTTTTACTATAAAACAGTACAATCATTACAGTAAATTAATTATTATTTTTAAAATTTGTAAATAAAATGATATTCATAGAAAATAATTAGTTATAATAATATATTCATTTATATTCTTTGTGAAATTATATTCATATAACCCTTACATAGTTTTACACTTTGAAAACTATATGGTCGAATTCTCACATAATTCTCCTTAGAACACTATTATTACTTGATGCATTCGAGTGGAAAATAGGTACCTAAATCATATAATGTATATTAGTATCACCCATATTTATAAGTTATATTGAGATCACTAATTAACATAAAATAATTCCATGGATCATATCATAAATAAACCAGAAAAAACTCTTTTAAACCCATATGAACATATTTTGGAATATCGAAATACACTTTCCTTTTAAAAAAATATATTTAAAGATAATATACCCAAAATTGTTAAGGATGGTTTTCCTTTGAAAAAATTGAATTATTATGAAGGAATCCAAACATCAAATAACGTTTATGGGTGTGAGAAATTTCATTGTTGTTGTATACATTAAAATATAACATTATTTTCTTCTTTTATACAAAAAATTCAAAACAATAATTTAATATATTCCTTTAAAAAAAAATTTGAATGAAATTAAAATGTGAAATAGAATTTTCATCATTATTATATTATTTATATTTAAAATATTAAAATGATATTTTTTTAAAAACAAATTGACATGGATGAGAATGAATTGGAAGGGAAACTTTATAAGAGTATTTTTATTAATGAATGTAAATAAATTGTTTCAGAATCATCATGTATATTCTTTATATTCATAAATAACAAAATCATGTTTATTATTTTATTAATTAAGGATATTTTTGAACCTCTAAATTCTTTTTTTATTTAATATCATTTATAATTACATAGTCAATTAAGTTCACATCATTCTTTTTGATGATATTCGGTTCATATGTCAAAAATGTTTTTTACAGGTTGACTATGGTCAATGATATAATAATTCAATTATCTCTATAATAACAATAAATAAATAAATATAATTTTTATACTTCAAATATATTTTAAAAACTAACTGTGAATGATGACTATAAAAATGGACAACACTATAATCACAGAAATGGATATTACACGTACGGATGAGTAATGTTTTTGTTTTTTGATGATCATTATGAAAAGAAGGTAAGTATTATTTTTACATTTTAGAATGGTAATTATATCATTAGTAAATATTATTTATTTACATATTCCTATATATATCATCTATTTGATGAGGCAATGAAAATCAAATCATATCCCTTCAATGAAGTGATAGTCTAGATAATGTCCCATGTTTTTGAAGCGTGTTGAAATACTCAACCCATTTTATTTTTTTGGGTTTTTTGGTAAGGTAAAATTATTTCACGATTATTGGAACATAATTATGATAGTTAATTTCACTAAAATCATTTTATTAGATGAATCAATTGGTTCAAAATATGACTTGGGATTTTGAGTGGGTTTCAGGTGTGTTACATCTCGAGAACCCAACATTTTTGAGTGTGAAAACAATGGATCAAGATTTGGATAAATTTTGTGGCATCCTAGAAGTGACTGTTTGGTCGTTTTGTAGTTTTATGTTGAGGCTCACACATTTTTTACACATAATTTGGAAAACTGTTCGGGAAAATCGTGTGTGGGGAAGTACATGTGTAGTAGGACCCGTATAATTGGTTCACGGTTATACAAACTATAAAGATAAACCATGAAGGTCATATAACTATTTTAATTTTCCAAAATTCCCATCCATTCTATTTAGTCGTCCTCGATCATTTCTCCTCACCTTTACCTACATGGACAAGGGGTCTCCAATTTCCTTCTCCTCTCCTAGAATTTGACTTCCACTCTCTGTCCAATATCTAATTTCTGATCTAATTTCTTCATTGGATTTATATCTGTAAGGCTCTAAATCCACTTAATTATTTTCTCCTTTCCTAACACTATGAAGAGTACTAAATTTGCTCGAGCTATTGTAACCTATTTTTAAGGTGTTTGTCTAAAACATTGATTTCTTCCAAATTAGACTGAGATAGAGTTTGATATCAAATGAGAGTACATCTATCAACACGATGATGGTGGTTATTATATTTTTCTGTGATATTTTAATTTTTTTGAGGGTGTTTTAATAAGGTACCTATTAATGTGAATGTGAAAAACCCTATTTAATTAAACCATTTCTTATATATTAATGAATTGGTCATTAGAGATTCCTATGGGAATTCCTCAACCTGATTACATATGGTAAGAGCCTGGCGAGGAGATTCCATCATTAGAATATTAGGATAAGGTTTATTATTATTAAACTAAATTGTTTATGATATATTTATTATGATGGTTCCATGTGAACATGATGGGTGTGTCATGAGGATTGAGATGGTATTGACCATATGGATGAGGTGACGTGGTTCGATAGGATAAGAATAGAAAAGATACAGTGGGTGATTTTGATAATCAGTTGGGTGCTAGGGTCATTTGATTAAGGTGATACGTTCATTAGATCATTGGTATATACAATGTGATATTGGCTAATGTTGAACATTAGGATGAGAGATACAGTTTTAGTGGAGAAATGTGTCTGGATGAGGTGGATTTGGTACTTATTTGTGATTTCCACTCACTTTGATTAGATGATTCACTGTTGGATTCATGTTTACATTGATAGGAATCATATGATGTGGTACTGTTGACCACTCATGTGGGTAGAGGCCTTTATAGATGTGACTTAGGATGGTGTTGACCATCTATTTCCCCCAAAATGTGTGTTCTGGTTAGGAATCATTACTTATGAATAGTTTCCATTAGATTTATTTATGGAACTAGAAACATCCAATAGTTTTATATTCAAAGGGACCCCCATACCAAAGGCACATCTTCATTAGTTTTGTTTGACCAACAATACTTGAGAACATACATTGGTCGATAGAATGGGAGGTTGGGATCATCACACCCTTTTGGGGGAAATAATTTCCTACTTCGGGGGTCTCTTATAAATATAATATTTGTTCCTGAATCTTTATTAATTGACCAAGTAAAAAGTATATTCACCTTTGAGATTTAAATCAATTATTTAGCATGTATGAATTTCAGAATCATCCGTATGTATTCAAGGTTCTTCATTAATGGAGATATTCATATGCATTTGAGGTTCTCCTTCAATCGAATCCTCTCATATAATACCTAGGGATTCTTTGTCTATTTTTTTGATGATGCTGGGTTTTAAGCCAGTCAGTGGGTCGTTCTATAAATTATGGTCATACTTGTTGAAAAAAGTTGTTTTGATATTGTGATCGTACCCAAAAATGGTCTACCTATGTATCACCGTGAAATAAATCATAACCCTTGTAGTTAGGTCTTGTTTGTGGGGACACATCATACATTTTACGTTCATGCGATAAGGACCTAACAATATAGTTTAAATTCATTTGGTAAGGAAAAATAATCAAAAGGTTATTATTTAGATCTTGGAATGGGACTTTTTATTAAGTATCCAATTTAATTTGGAAAAGATATGGGTTTCCATATAGGATTAGACCATATTGGGAATATGGACTAGTAAGAATAGGGTTGATTTGGAGTGTTAGGATTGCACATATGGGAGGGATCCTACGTATCCCAATTGGATGGTAATCAAACCCCACATAGTTCGTTAAGTCTCACAGGGGAATATGGCCCTTTGAGAGAAATAGGTTGGGGCATACTACTAAAGTGAACAACCTTGTAATATGGTCCATGAGAGATGTCATAAATCATGGGTATTTAGGGTGTTTAATGCAGGGTTTACAACCAAAGAGGATGCCCTGATTAAGGGAGTTAGAGTTGGAATTTTGAGGAGGATGTCTAGTGATCTCAGGACCTAGGTGAAGGCTTCCTGGATATCCCAATTATAATAGGAATCATAGTTCTTGTTTTTGAATAAGTGAGGTGGATTGTGCGAATGTTGTTCACATAAAAAATTTATAAGCCCAACTAAGTCATACTTGGTGTGAGAAAAAAGTGGATGTGAAATATTCAATAAACCACACAGTTTATCCTCTACTTATGGAAGTGGTCGGGCATATGGTGGAAGAAGCTGAGGGGAAGGTGGGTGAGGACATGGAAAAATATACCCTTCAATGTGAAATGTAAGTGAAGGAAAATGGTCTGGCCAAAAAGGCTGGGGGATTACTCCTAGAGGTATTCCCTTAGATGAGTCCCATGAGAGGAGGGAAACATTTCATTTGCTGTAAGGAAATGAAAGTGTTATCCTCACTCTCAATATTGGGAACCAGGGGCTCCGGGTCATAAAGATGTGAAGGTGGGACAATGTCCTATCCCCAGAATCCAAGATAAGAAACTTCAAAATGATATCTCTAAGGTAAGTGTCCATGTGACTGTATATATATTTACCTGAAGGCGTCTCATTTATCCAAACTGCCCTATAAGACAATTTTGGGAAGCATCTGACTGTATATATACAAATCCAAATTAGAGGCATGCTAATGTGTCTTTCCAAAAGGTTTGGTATGTTGAGAAGTTTTGGTAGAGGTTTCAACTTGGTCCCTTTCAGACAAGGGTACTAAGGAAGGAGGGCCCCCTCCATCGGTGTATTAGAATAATCCTACAATAATGGATCACGTAGGTGGTCTGTGTTGGTCCTCCACATTGGTATGTTGTGTAGGTATACTGTAAAGATGTACCACATAGATGTACGATGTAGGTATTTGGTGGAACTTAAAAAGGATTACACATGATGTATAATCCTATGAGAGCTTGATATTCCTTGGGATATGGACTAGGGACAACAAAACCTTGGCGAGACTTTTAATTGAGCACCCTAGGTTTCCCTGGATGTCCTTGGAAGAATCCCACGTAGGTCTTTGCTTAAGAAATGGACCTTGCATAGATGAGTTCTCCTAATAGAAGGAGGGTCCTTAATCAGATATTTTGTACCTAAAAATCTTAAAGGACATTGATCATACTTATACGATCCTATTTTTTCTTCTCTCATGTTTTAGATAGATACATGGGCAAATTTGGTGGATATGGGTGAAGGATCTATGAAATGGGTGCTTCGGGAGTTCTTCCAACATTCTAATCAAAAAATGGGGGCCCCAGGGGTCCTAATTAAATGGAAGGAGGGGGGATGGTCGAAAGGGGTTTGTTTGCATAGGTATTAGGTGTATCCTTATAGCATTGCTCCCTCCTATAGGGGGAATAAATTATACTATCACATATTCCCCTGATGGAGGTCTTTAGAATATGTTCTCGATGTAGGGGGGCTACACATTGGGCTTTATGGGTATGACCTGTGATGGATTCATGATGTGAATGTTTGTCGTGTATCTCCCTTAAACACTATTTCATTAATTCCATTAACATTCCATGATACTTTGAAATATCCAATGTTCTTATTAATAATCATTTTTCCTTACTAAGGAGTTTCAACAACCCACCCCCCTCTCACAGGATTGGATTAGGTTGGAATGAGGGTCTAGTTATGAAGAAATATTATGGGGAAAAGATTAGGGAGAGTTATTTTCTAGACTGCATAGATTTAACAAGTGTCTATGTCATGTAGGTCGGTGGTGTAGGTCGGCGGGGTAGGTTGGTGGCGCCTATAAATACCCCCGTTCCGTTGAAAATTTCTTCACTCGTGTTCTCAGATTTCTACTCTTGTAGTAGTTCTCATTCTTTGATCTCTCTTATGTTGTGCCCTTGTGTAGGTCCCTTGACAATTACTCAGTATACAATTATTTGAGCTCTAGAGATACACATAGTAACGTAATTGAAGGATCTTCGTGGAAGGACTTTTTCAAAGGAAATATGCTGGGTACCTTGTTAATGGACATGCATAGGGTACCTTGTCAAAAGACCTATGTCGGTGACCTCATTGAAGGGGTTGCGAGGACCCTCTCTATTGCCAAATTTTTTGAGTTCCATTAATATAAAATTTGAACATCGAAAATTAAATATTCCAATTTAATGTGGAAAAAACGTAAATTCTCATTGTAGGAAATGGCTCACTAGATGACTGCGACTGAGGAATCAAAAGATTATCAAACTGAAATGATGAAAATCATGGGACCAGACTATTATAGTGTTGTTGTGAGTACCATTCCAATGGTTTTGAATGTCTTGATTCCCTACCAATATAAATATACATGAATCCACTATCTGCCACTATATGGACATGAGAATTTTCATGATTCTCACATTCTAGATTATAATAGATATTTGATAAATAAAGGTTTTTTCTAACACTTTAACTATCATTTCATGAATATTACTATTAATGGTATGCACGTTCATGAGGGAATAGTTCATATTGAATGAATCCTACAACATTGTTATTGTACTTCTAATATAATGGATCATGATTTAGATCTAATGCTGTATTTTTAGGATTCAACCATTCATTTATCAAAAACAAATAAATCAAATGTTTGGACGAAATATTGAGACATTTGTTTTGTGGGAGGATTCAAGATTGAATGGAAGTTGGCATTTTTGTTACACCAAACATGTGAGGAGTTCTAGAATGAGAGGATGCATGTTCATATTTATAAAGCTATTTGGATGGGAAAAAATTATGTTTACAAAAACGACTTCATTCCAGAATTACTGTGCCGATGGAGTTTACAAAAATCTATTTCCATCTATCACATAGTGAAGTTGGGATCAGTTTATGGGATATCTACCAAATATGTAGGGTTCCTATTCTCGAGGAGATATATGATGAATTAATTCCTCCAATAACAACATCAGGTGAGGTTAAGAGGATTCACAAATTGGACCCCAAACTATTCAAAATAGAAGATAATCTATTGAATGAAAAATATAACTTTTCACCAGGGATAATATTCATGTAATAGTGTGGATAAATGATTTTTTAGGACCAATGATTGAGAAGGGTCCTACATGCAAACAACCAACCATTTTTACAACTACAGGTAATTGGGGTGCTACTGGTGTATATTGGCCCACATTGGAGAAACATTATTACAAGCATTGGGGTTACAATGTTTAGCCCGATATTGATGCAAAGGTATGCTTAACTGGCTTCCTTGCCCGGTGGAAAAGAATTTATTTACTTCCAGTTTGTGAGTCTGGTGGCTGTGTAAGTCCAAGGACTTTTTTTATTCCATTCAAGTTGGTAGAGGGGAAATATATTGGGCTGGATACCACTATTTTTTCATGAATATATAATTCCTTATTTCATATATAAAATGGGAAGGATCCATTTAGACTTCCAGGACCTTTTCAAATATTTTGGGGCTGGATGGGACCATACTATTCTTTATATTCAATATTGAATTCAGCTAGAGTTCCAAATGGTAGATTTAATGAATTTTTGTATAAAATTTCAGGGATTCAACTGTTGAACAAGAAGCCTGATTAAGTGATAAGGGAAATAAATGCATCAGTAGAATTCAGCTTCTTTCGTTCTGGTAACCCACCAACTGGATATTTTTTTATGACAGTAAAGAATAAAATTATTTGTTGAGGGATAACATGACAAAATTCTATGATATCTTATTGTAAACCCGGATTGAAGGTGAAATTTTCTATGAGGATTATGTCCCATGAATTTTTTTTCTAAAATTTAATTTCATTAAACAATGAATCACTTTTCCTCCCACCTATATTAGGCATGAGAAGAACCCAATGGCAGCTTAAAACTTATGGATTATGATAGCATTAATGAAATATAAAATTTCAATTACACTACCTCCATCATATGAATCAATTAGATTATAGTATGGATATGCTAAATCTTTGGTGGCTTCATACCCACATGGAGCTTTAACAAAAGAAACATATCAAGTAGAGGCTATGACTACAATTTTCCATAGAAACTTTGGAAAAAGGTATAAAGAAAAAGAAGATAAAGAGTAATCATAAGATTAAGATCCTTTACAACATCTTAACATAAAATCAACCTAGAAGACTAAGGCTAGGGATGAAAAAAAACCAGCATCGAGGTGATCTTGTCACCATCGTCAAAAATATGTTACCATGAAATCTTTTTATTATTCTGAAGAAGAAGGGAGGCTTGAAGAGGCCTTCCATTTAGTGGATTTTGAGTTTTATCTATAGACAACCATATAAATCTAGATTATTTGCATCCTTTATAAATCCAGTACTGTGAAAATATGACTCATGAAGTTATGGATGTATGGGAATATCTCTAATCTTGGCTTTGAATATAGGATGTGGGTGATATTCGAGAACCCTCTAATTTTCATTCAGACAGTATTTTGGATGAAGTAGAAGAGAATATCATGGATCGTGATAGCTTTATATATGGAAGTGATTATGATGTACTCAAATCAAATAGAGTATCAAATATGATAGATTGAAGGATATGTGAAGGGGTAATTATTCACCCTAAAGAGGATTGAGACATTTATGTAAATAATGAGAATTCATTTCCATTTTATTTTTTTTAATTTTTCCATTGTCATCCACCGCCATTAATATCAATGGGAATGATCTTTTCATCATGAAATTATAAAAGGATCCTTAGGAATGTTTCTCGAGTCTCTAAAATATCAACCCATGAGAACCCCCATTGACACATTGGATGAAAGCCTTAGGTGAATAGTACTTTCTCAAGGAGGGAAGAACAAGATATAGGTAATAGAGATAGAAAGTAATCATCCACTACATCAGGTATCTACTTATATAAAAGATTATTTCAATCTATCCATTTTATTATGAAAAGTAAAGACAAAGACCTTTGAGATTGATCGGAATTGTATTTCAAAAAAGTGAGTAAAAACATTGTCCCCTAGTATTACGATTATCATGATACACATTGGGAAACATGCCCATATTTTCATATGATCTACATCTCTTTCTTATCTGAAGGTATTACAGACTGGTCCTTCTATGAATGAGAAGGAAACTCTATGGGAAGTAAAAAAGTATAGTCAATGAATCTGTTAACTTAAGAGATGAAGTGTTAGGGGATGTGGCTGCATTGACACCGACTTTTATAGAGAGAGAAAATCGTCAAGGTAATATCATATTCATTTTTTCTGGGAATCAAATGTTGTTTTAAAAATTCTTTTCTCTATAATATTTCAGATCCATTTTCTGTATTGTAGAATTATTAGATAATGAATGGTGATATTCGTGTAGATCCAGAATGAATGAACGAGGATCCTAGACAACGTGAGGTAGGTACTAGTGCCGATCATAATTCCACAAAATATTGATAACATTTCCCAAGTTGAATAGATTGAAGAAGTGAATTTCAATTAATCCAATTTGATCATCGATCAACATTTACTGTACACATTAAATTTTGAGGATGCTATAATATATACTTATGTATAAACTGAAGTGATGGATTCTCTGAATCCTGAAATCGATATTCAATGTTCCATCAAGGTGTTTTGGAATTTTAATGACGAACTAAAAAGACATAAGTTCTAATTCTTTCATTTTCAATAAACAGTATTTCTTTTATTTGAGATTTCATGTTAATGACCAATTCATATATCTTTTCCTATCAAGAACATTGAAAAGGGCCTTCATAAATGGGTAATCCCAGTTCATCATGTCTCCATTGAAGTCATAGAAGTACCAATTGAGAATCCAGCATTGGTGGATACTCCATAGCCTATGGTTATGATGAATTGGAAAGATGAAAGGAATGATCCTCCCCAATAATAACATTCTTGAACAACTGATGTTGGGAATTATGGGGAGGAATCAAAGGAAGAAATTTACTTATTACGAAGAAAATGTCATTTAATGTTTTGATAATTCATTTTTCTTACTATAATTTTGGAAATAAAAATAATTCTAATCCATAATTTAGTGTTTTTATCTCCCATTGTTGTGTCTGAATCTAAAACTTCAATGTTGACGCAACCAACAATAGAATAATGAGCACTTGCTTCTTTGAATGGAGTAGATGAAAGTTCCACCTTCAGTGATTTTATTCTAGAATATACTCCCCCTGGTTGAATTGATTTTGATTTAGACTAATAGTTGTTGTTTTCTATTATTAATACATAGTGGAAACCATGGAGAACAATTAGGGATATAATCTCTAACAATCCATTGGATTAGATACCTTCAAAAATTGTCCAACTTATAAAACATTTTAGCATAGGGATTTTGTGTATTTGATTATCATCTAGTTTACAATGCAGTGAAAAAAAATCATTCACCAGTGGGAGCAGGAAGACAAATTGCAACAAGATATTTCAAAGGACAAACTTCACACCAATGTGGAGAGATTTCAAGCTGTAGTATCTGAGGTAGAAACCATCCATAGTAACTATTTGATGGAATTCAATCATAAAATTAAGGAGATATTGAATGAAATGGTACATCTTCCACAATAAATGGATGTAGTCCAAAATAGGATTGAAAAAATAAACCAATAATTGGAAGAAACCCAATTAGAAGGGTTAACTACAATTTCAAATGCCAAAGATGCACATTGGCAGGCTGAGGAGGCAAAAGTTGCTAAACTGATAGATCTTTAGCGAGCTATTTATAGGTTAAAGGAGGCTATTCAATAAGTAAATATTCATGTAAAATGATTTTTTTTAAAATATTATAGAGAGAATAAATTATGTGGTAGTTCCTATAATTTTTTTCATTTGAATGATAATAATTTTGTCTAAAATTATATATATATCTTTAATCGTTGTTTCTGTATAAAATTACAATATCAAAGATAATTTTCACAATATGACATCTTCATGTTAGATAATTATAATTAAACTGACATGGATGGGGGAAAAATATCTTTTACCTAATCCATGAAACTTAGTAAGCACAATTTGACTGTTTGTGGGGTCATATGTACAACCCTACAAACTGTGTGTATTTTGTGTTTTTTATTTATTGATATTTTTTAGACCATATATAGTACAAATATAGAAAACCGAATCTTGAATTTTATCTAGAGTGACCTTTTCAGGTTTTTAATCCAGGAGGTATCATGTCTCTTTTGGTAGGAAGTTTAATGTTTTGAATGTCAGACTAAGAAAACTAGTATTTTTGGTATAATAGCTTTGACTATAAATTTTGAGATTAAAATTTAAAAAAATATTAATTGATAAAAATCTCCCAATAGTTTATTAGATACCTATAATTGGAATCATGAGTCATGATTTGATTTTTTATAGTAACAAAATCATAAATTTCAATTATCATAATAGGGGATGTCTCCCCTGAGAACAATGATACATATATTTGAAAAACCCCATTATGGGGGCTGTATTATTCCGGGCCATCTATGGAATGTGTTGCATAGCCAAATAGTGAAATCTGTTGACTGATTGGCCCGTTATGTAGGTGACTCATGAAAGGACATATAGGGTAATATACATCATTTTCAACCATAATAAATCTCATGAATTTTTACATTCTATTATTGATAAAATGAGTTTAAAATTTGTATGTACCAAGACCATAGTGGGTGGAGTTTCCAAGGAATGGGTTTGAAGAATAAAATGGTCCATAACTATTGAAATAGGCCAGGAATTAGGGACCACTACTACATGAATTTGGTATAAAAAGGATGGAATATTTTTTTGAAAGTGTCGTTCTGTTATTTTACTATGCAATTTAAATTCATTTTGTAATGAAATTATGATGTGCAGTTTTATCTCATGTGTTAGGGACATTAGGATCTGATGTTTTATGTCTTGCATCGAGGAAATTTGGAGGAATTATTTTAAGGTCTTTTTCTATGACTATATGTTTATAAAGATCAAATTTTATGGTAATTTATCTAGAAATACATTACCATACATAGGTATATAAAGAAAGAATTATAAACATTGATTTAGGGATTTTAAAATCTAAAAAGTGATATAGGAAAGGGTAATGTAGTTAAAAGAAGTATTTCCAATGAACTATGTTTCCATATTTTTTTTGGAAAAACTCTTTATGGGGGATGTATTATGCAAGTCCACCTAGGGTAAAGTACTGCAGAATTATGAAAAATAGTACTCAAGTATCAGATATTCTATTTATTAAAGCCTAAGAATGGTTATGGAGATTAAAATTTTCCAAATCACAGTATGTGGTTAATGGAGAAAAGTACCTGAATATAGAGGGGATATTTCTAGTCATGATTTAAGGTTATTTAAATATGATTTTACCACATGGAGAGGGAAAAAATTTATACTATGGTATTGGATGCTTTTAAGTCGAGTGAAATTATATGGGACAAATATACAATGGATTGCCACATTAAAATATGTGTTCCTGTATATCATCCTCAATGTTTGAAGTGGATAGAATTTTCTTCTACCAAGAACAAAGTAACCACTATTTAACAAACCCATTATGGGGGCTGCATTATGAAGGGATAATTAAGGCATGTGTTTCATATGAAAATTGTGGCATCCATTGGATGAACGGTTCGTTATGTAGGAAAATTTTATGCAAGGCCGCCTAATGGAACATACTGCATAGTCAAGAAAAAAGTTCTCAGGTATCAGAAACTCTTCCACCAGAAACCAAAGAAATCATAATTATATATGAAATTATTCATGATTAATAGTGTAAAATGAAAAAGGGGTGATGTTCAAGGTACATGAAAAATATTTAAATTAACATTGTCCATGAGTTTGGAGTCCCTTACATAGATAAGAATCAAATGTATAATGTGAATCTATTATGTTTCCTTAGTGGTATCTCTATGGAAAGGACCCAAAATAAAGGGATCCTACATGGTTTTTAATTATATACAGGGGATGGGGAATTCCATTTTATCTCGTAGTAGGAACTAATATCTAATTCTGAGCTTTACCTATGTATCTTAATAGGATATGAATCAATCCATACATAGTTTTTTATAAACATTTCAGTTTAATGACATGTGGAAAGGACATTATGGGCTTTGATATAAATAGAATAAGAATATTCGAATGTAGAAATAGCTTGTACATGGGAGAGAAGAAGATTTTTCACATCATGTAGTTGATGAGACTAGGATTGAAAGTCTTTACATCATTACATATTTCAAATAAATGAGAATATATCCACTACCCATTAATTTTAACATCTTGTGGTGAGGGTGATGTTAAAATGACGTTAAATGACTACATATCTCATAAAAATTAGAATCATAACATATGTAGTTTTTATAAGTATATCATGTAGATTATTGTCAGATGATGAGGAAATTAAATGCAATGATATAAATATAATAGGATTCTTATCATGTTTATATAACATATACATGGGAGTGAAGTGTATTTTTTATATATTGTTGTAGCTAGTCCCATGATTGAAAGTCTACAAGTCACTACATATCTCATTTAAATGAGAATAAAGACACTTACCATGCAGTTTAATGTCTTGTGTTTATAAAAAAAAGGGGAAATGATGTGAAATGACATCATATTTCATAAAAATGGTAACGTGGACATCTATTTTTTTAAGAATATCAGGATGTTTATTGTCCTAATATGGAGACATATAACCTAAAATAGAAATTGAAATACCTTATTTACGTAGATACATTCTTTAAAAAATTACAAATCCCATGTGAGCTGTTCTCGGTGTGAGAAACAAGGCATGGTAAAAATTAAATTCCACAAAAAAGGTATAACATGTGAAAAATTAGTGTATGATATTTATAAGGCACTTGAGCCAGGTTATATGACCCAGGAATCTCTATGTATATTTCTGAAGCAAGATTCAATCCATTCATAGTTCATGAGATTGTACCCCATATCAATCATTTTTTTGATATGGGGAAGAGGGATTTTTATAAAATCTAGGATGATGGTTGGGCCTAAAATTGAAATTCATGGCATCCCCATGCATCTCATTAAAATTAGAATCAACTTAAATGTCTTGGAAGAAGACCCAATACAAATTTTATTTGTGCACAGGTAAATCAAAGAGGGTTTTCATTCATGAAATTGCATCTAAGTGTATTATTGGAGTTCTAGGTATCTCTATGTAACCCTTTTAAATGAAAATCAACCCAAACATTGTTCATGAAAGGATCATTTCTCATACTAGTTGAGTTTGATGTGAGTGATGAGAGATTTTAATACATTTCAGAATAATGATTAAACTTAAGACAAGAGTTGGTATGAAGACCAAACCATTTATTCTTGAAAATTATTCTCTATATATTTGGTTCATATACAAGTGGAAAATGAGAAATTAATTTATTTATTACTGAGGATGGGCCCAATATTAGAGATCTGGGTTTCAATATGAATCCCACTGGAATGAGAATCAAGCCACATATAGTTCTTGAAAAATATTGTATTCCCTGTGTAGATCTAACTCATAAACACAGGGAATGTGAGTTTTTTTTTTGTTTTTTTATGGCTGGCCCCATGATTGAATATCTAGGTATCTCTACATATTTCATTGGAATGAGAATCAAGCCATATATAGTTCTTTAAAAGGGTTTTATATGAATATCTAATTCAAACATATGGAGAAGTAGAACTAAAGTTCCACTAATTAGTATCAAGGATGTGATTAATGTTTGCACATGTTAGATCTTCAATTATTAAAGAATCATAATGAATTACAAGTTTTGGTATATTTGTGTATTTATTAACATAAAATGAAGGAGGTGTTTACCATACAATTTAATGTCATGTAGCAAGGATATATGATGTTGTATGGTTTAAAATCATGCACCAAGGACAAATATTCTATATATATTAACATTGTGTCGCATGGATGAATATAGTTTCTATGCATTTTAATGTCTTTCAACTCGGACATTAATTTATTTTAAGACATGAAGTAATTATTCAAGAATCATGTATTAGATGGAGTTGTAATAAGTTATCCATACATTGATATTAATGAATAATCTCTATTAGTGTAGACCTTATTAATGGAATTAGTTCATTCCCACATTTGATCAATCATTGGAGGATTCACTCCTAATATCATCAATGTCCTGAGGTCTAATAACAATTATCCATGAAGAAATGATCAGAGGTGATCATTCTTGACAAAAGATCATGCTATTCTGTTCTAATAGACTCCCAAATGATTCCATGTTTGTAATATATTTTCATCCAACCATTTTAGCTCATCAAATCTCTTTCATGGCTATTCATCTGTAGATAATTAGTCAGAAATAGAAACTCGGAGTGAAGGAAATTGAACTTAAATATGTAAAACTGCTTCTGTACAGTAATCCAAATAATATGTGGTTGACCATGTTGTAATACAATTAGTAGTTTGATAAGCCCATAAAACATGAAAGATCTTATCAGGATAAGAATTATTTATGCTTATCCACCATCTTTTGGATTATATTCAATAGGGTCTTATTGAAATCCTATATCAATCCATTTATCACTTCATGGTAGAGAGATGAATAGTTGGATTTGATATTGTGCTCTTGATATTCCATTTTAACTCATCATAACAGATCTTGGTTCCATTGTTGATTAATATGTTTTAAGGGGAAGAAAATATGGTAATGATAGTAGATTTAAAAAATCAAACAATTTTTTGGCCTTTACTTCCTTGAGAGGTATTTCCTTAACCAATTTGCAGAAGAAATCAATAGCATGAGTTATAAACTTGAACGGTTGGTCTGTATATGGAGGATAATGTCCTACCACATCCATTCCCAATATAGAAAATGGTTAGGAATATTCAGTTATCTATAAGGGATGACACATCTTAGTGAAATCAGTGCAATCTTGTGTCATTGAAGGACAAAAGTATCCAAGCCTTCAAATTTGGTCAGAAATCCTATTCCTAGACTCATGATCACCATAATCTCCTACATTTACTTTTTTCATGATATCCATGGTTTTATCCCCATCAATACATCTGAGAATAATTCCATTAGAGCCTCATCTATAAAGGATCCTCTGATGATATGGGCTATTAGAAATTGTGAAATAAACTACCCATCACCAGATCTGTTCTCTTTTAATTCTTGTCTAGTGGAAGTACCCCATTTTGATGATATTACATGATGGGCGTTATAAATCTTGTGTTATGACCATATAGCTCATAAATTGGACTGATTTCATTGATTTACTCTATTTTGATTTGAACAAAATGTGAAACCACTCGACCATAAGCAATGCTAATGATTGTTTCATCATGATTTGGATATTCCAAGGTTACACCCACATTTTCAAATGAATCATCTTGGACATTTTGTGACCATGAGATGTAATACAATGATGGATCTGAGGGGAATTTTTCCATTAAACCATTATAATAATCAGACAGGTGAATTAGTTCTTATTTTCTAATGGCATAATCCCCATTGAATTGTTTGGTCACTAATTTTGAATCACCTTTCACCTCTAGGTAAATAACAGGTACATATAGTTCTAATTCCATGCCTATAATTAGTGCTTGTTATTTTGATTCATTGTTGGTACCATCTTCTGATAACATAAAGTAATATGAAAATATTTCCTTCTCTGGGTAGATAATCACAATTCCCAACCCAACATTGTTATGTTCAGGGTTTTCCATTCTCTTCCCCATTGGATGTATAAAATCTTCATTGTAGTAATTTTCCCATATTCAGAAACTTTCTTTCATATATATGTTTTATTCATCAAGAAATCCAATATCCATTTATGTATCTACCATAGATAGGGTCTCATTAATGGAATTATGATAATTATTTTCCTTTTACTACATTCTTAAGCACAAACTGTATATCCAAATGTTGTAGAATAACCTACCATCATTCCAGACATCTTATAAACATATTATAAATGATGATAAATTTGAGTGGGTTACTGTGAGATAGCAAGTGGACCTCATGATGCTTCAAATATTGTCTCAATTTCTGAACTACTAATATAAATTCTAGAATGTTTTATTCAATATCTGAATATTGAGTCTCTATGTGAAGAATGGTTTCATTTATGATAGTGAAGTCTATTTTCATTCTTTACATCATTAATTTGTGGAAGGAAGGTGCCCAATGATTTCTCCATGGATGCCACTTACATAATGAGTGGATTTCCTTTAACAGGTGGAATCAATATCAGTGGGCTCAATAGGTATTTCTTAAGGATATCAAATGCTTCATGGAATTCATTATTCCAATGATATGTGACCCCTTTCATCAATAATTTGATGAAGGGAAACACATTCTAAAAAATTGGATATGAAGCACTAGATATAGGCCGAGTTTCCTTATGTATCTCTCAATTATTTCATGTTTTGGGGAGGTAGAATTCCAAGGATATCCTTAGTATTCTCAGGGTCAGCTTTGATGTCACAATGGCATAAAACAGAACCAATAATTTTCCCTGAGGTTAACCAATGTCACATTTCAAGGTGTTAATCATCAAATTATGTTTCCAAAGCATTCAGAGTATGGTATCTAGATCAACCATGTGGTCAAAACATTGTCTAGACATTACCACTAGATCTTCCACATAACATTAAATGAATTTATCCAAGATAGATCTTAAAATATGGTGCATTAAACATTGATATTTCGCACAAGAATTCTTCAAGACAAAGGACACTACCGGATGAAAATATATTCTTTGAGGGGATCTAAAATCAATAGATTCTTCATCTTCTAGAGCCATTTGGATTTGGTTATACCCAGATTATCCATCCATGATTGAGAGAGATTCATTGTTAATGGTTATGTTAATCAAATGTTCTGGGATTGGAAACATAAATTCACCTTTGGGATAATTCTTATTTAGTTCTTTAAAGTTAATGAAAAATCCAATTTTTCCATTCTTATTTTCCACTGGGAGAATTCAAGAAAGAAATTTTTGATATTTCACCTCGCTGGTAAAGTTAGATTTGATAAACTTTTCTACTTCAACCTCAATTTTTGAGGCTTGATTTGGGTGCATTCTTCTTGCTTCCTGCATTAATCCCCAATGCGCTTCTAGAAAACCCAAATTATGATCGGCCACATTGGGTTAATGGCTTGGAATTTATATATAGTTCCAAGAAAATACAAATCGATATTTCTTTAAAAACAATGTATACACCTATTTAACTTAGGAATCTATGGCCACAATAATTAGAGTGGGGCACAGATCTTCCTCTATACGCAAATTTATTTCTCTATGTTCATCCATAGTAGTGGAGATGCCTTCCTAAGATTTCCAAGGGGCATCCTTGAGAAAATCATCTTTTTTACTCTCCCTCATGTGTATCTTCTTAAATTTATTCTTGAATGGTATGTGATGAATAAAGAATCTTAGATATAGAGGGGGAGTCAGTGTTTGGACATCCTAAAGAAGAAGCAACCATTTCTTACCATACTGGTGATGAAGGGTCTTCCGAGAGAATTGATGTTAAAATGATGGGTTGTGAATTATTATCCCTACCATTCTCTATTACCGCAACAACATATTATTTCATGGCTAATAAAGAAAATACTTGTTGAACATTGGTGGATTAAATGAATATATCTCCATTTAAGCATTCACCACTATTTGAAAAATCATCAATTTCTCTCATGATGTCAGGCTCAATTACAAGAACTGAAATTATAGAAGTTACTTAATGAGTGATATTATTTGGGTCCATGCTTTAAATATGATCAATAGGCAATATGTAATCAACACTAAGATGATTGAATGGGGTTGTAGGGATCTGTTTCTTACCATTCAGATCATTGATTCTTATTATATATTTATCCATAGATTGTGTTCCATTAGTGTGATATAACTCTGACTAAATATACTATTATTCAAATGTTTTGAATGGGGCCTTGTCACCAAGAAATGTCTCAAATTTCCCATTTAAGAAATACATGATACATTGGAAGTATGATGAGCGAATGGCCACATGATGATGTATCCAAGGAATTCCAAGAAGAATGTAGAAATCCATGTTTATTTAGACAACCATAAAATTTGAATTAGATATAAGACCCAAAAACTGAGTTCTATTTGTAATGTCTCCTAGATATTCTAGTTAATTCTTATCATAACCATGAATCATCAAAGGGGAGGGAGATAAGTCAGATTCAATGAGTCCCAACTGACGAATTGTATGAATGTTATTGTGGTTGACTCCTAAGCCATTTTCAATGAAGATTATTCATATGTATGTATCATTAACCTTCCTAGATAAGTACAAGGTCCTGAGATGTCCTTGAAAAAATTAATCTTCATCTTGATTAGTGAACGATATAAATACATGAAATTTTGTAGGATCATTATCTATATAGTAGACCTCAGCAGTAGAAATCTTAGTTTCTAACTCTTGAGGATAGGGAAAAGCCTTGATAAGTTCTTCCCAAAGTTATTTTGAAATACTCAGAGCATCTAATACGGATAACCTGTCCAGAACCTGGGATAGATGTTTCAAAAAGTCATACTTTTAATCAAAAGGCCTTCATTTTCAATCATGGAGATATGGGTTTTCAGGTGACTTGGAAGTTGATGATCCTGATGTAAATGTGCAATGTGTCAGGGAAGAGGCTGTAAATACTTGTGCCCTAGATGTGTTAGGAAGACTGGATCTACCCACCTAAATAGAAAGTGTTGATATAGAATCTAATCAGTATTCCAAGATAATCATGTCGAGACTAATCCTGTCATATATGAGAGAGTTTTCTTGTTCTTACTAAGACAACTAATGGGATCAACCATGAGTTTCTTCTGCACAAATAGTTTGAGTAGGAGTGTAATTAAATATTAGATTCTAGTATACCCATGTCTTACCATGTATCCTTGACCTTGACTTCTTCCCATAGTTCCCCAATCGTGTATAGTGAATGTAGGTTTATAACCAAGATTACTATTTTCATAGGAATCCATTATGTGGATAACGTTAATTGAATCGAAGATCAACTCCTCATCTTATAACGATTCTTCCTAGAAGGTCGTTTCATCTTATGTTATTTAGTGTGGTGTTTCCTATGCATTTGATATATTTGGAATGAAATATTCCAATGTCTAGGACAAATTTGGCCATAAAATGATCTCATCTTTTTAACACTTATCTTTATCCTTCTGACCATATCTCTTCTTAGAGGATTTTCTTTTTAGGACTGATCTTTTGATGAAGTTTGATTGGTTGTTGGAAAAGTTACAGCAGGCACAGTCAGTTGTTTGGAATATGTTTATAGAATGGTTTTAGTTCGATTGATCATTCTCCAGACCATCCAATCATCAAAATATTTCACATTTTTTCTTTTGAATTTCTATCATTCACCTTCCTTCTCTATATTGGTAATTGTAAAGCATACTACCTAAGATGATGAAATTTTTAGTTCCAATTTTCAAGTTTCCATCATCTTTTTTAGGAGAATTTGGAAAATTAAACAATCATGGATGGGGTTCCACAACATTTTATGGAGGGACAATAGTCTGGGGAGGTTGTCATATCTTTTTTTTTCGTGGGTCTTGGTAGTTGGCTATGTTTTTTTTTCAAAGCTAAAATGATGTAATCAGAAATTGGTTCATTCCAAAAAGAGAAAAAATAATTTTTTTACTCCCCAAACTTTCAGCAAATTTGATATTTTTAATCATCTTGATGAGGTGGTCATTTTCGTTGATGCTCCGAAGTAGGATCCTTACGGTATAATGAATTATTTGAAGTAGAAGAACGTATAGGTTCTTGAATGAGTGTAACTATGGTATCCTATACCATTCATGTTTTCCTTCCCGAAGCTGATGGGATTACACTAAACATTTCTTTGGTTTCATGATGGAATTATCCATTTTTGGGTGACATAAGCAAGGTCTTGAATCCCTCTATTGTATTTTATAGGGATTATAAGTGTGCACAACTCATGACAGAGATTTTACACATGGATTGTTTGAATCTCATCTTAAGGGAGTGGTATATTCATAATGTATTTTCATCCTTTCCCCCAAGACAAGAATTTTGAAACTCTTTCATTATCCCTTTGTTTGATGTTCATAAGATCAAAGACTTGTGTATTCTATATCACTGATCTTAATTGGAAAAAGAATTTCTAATAGAGGTTTTCCCATCCTGTTATTGAACGAGACTGTAAACTTATATACAAAACAAGGTCTAACCCCAACATTTATTTCGCAAAACATAAGAGTTTTAATACTTCTTGTTGTTGATAGGTCCCCATCATGGGATCACAATTGGACAAAAAATGCATTATCTGCTACTATGGATCTCCCAAAACATTAAACATTGGAAATTTGGTATTTAAAAAATTTGGCGGTGGAGAAATTAGATCTACCCTTTTGGGGTAAGCCTTCTTTTCTGTTTGTACTAGTGTACGCTATTCTTCCATAGATTCCAATTGATTTTGTAATGACTCAATTATATTCATAAGTATTTGAGGAATATTTGGCTGAGCTATCACCTATATAGGTACAAAAAATTTATCCCAAACTAGTGCTGAAACTATCAAGACCACTGGTGATGGTTCTATTGGTATTTGTCTTTGATAACCCATGGGGGAAGGCCAATTAGGATGTCTTTGACCCTAATATAGATGTGTAACCAGTATAGTGGATCCATTAACCACATAAGTATTTTCAACAAAACCATCTTGTTGAGGTGGTCCTATAGGAAGCAAAAATTGAGGATTTGGTTACAGAGCATATCTAGAAGGAATGCTACTTCAGATTAACTCTACATTGAGTCTTCTAAACTCCTTCATCTCTTCCTCTTACGGGGAAAATATTTCTTCCAGATAAATTAATAGAACCTCTCTCATGGAAAAGTAAGACATGGTCAGATCTTTAACTTTCCTCTTGTTAGATTTATTTTTAGGAGGTGGAAGTTGATTATTCGAAGGAATAACAAGATTTTGTGTAAGCCTCTAATTTTGGGTACATAGAACTCCTTCATTTTATTTTGTTTGTAATATTTTATGAATAAGAACAACATCATCCAAATACTTATAACTAGACTCATTTTCTAGAGGATCTTCTATAATGTCATTAATGACACTCACATGCACATAATGCATTAATGAGAATCTACAATTATCATTGTGAGATCCACTTCTATATCATCCTCCCTGAGAAAGTGTTCCCCAATTTTTTGGTTCTCAAGGAACTATTTAATGAAATTTAATCTAAAGTTATTCCTTTTGATAGTTCATTTTTTTGTTCACATTTTGGCATTGTCCCTAACTGGGAGATAATTGACTTTCACTGAGGAGGAGATTGTAGGCGTCAAAAGGCCCCCAACCCTATAGTATAGAGAAATTACTTTTTGTCATCCTAAAACCTTTATGATTATATTTTTTACTCTAATAGTTGGGTTAAAAAATCCCCTAACCGTGTAGGCTGGGGTGCTTCTTTAATAGTTGAGTCTAATGTCAGTGCAGGTGCGCTTTAGATTTTATGAATTCTAGTCTAATCATTGGCTTGCTGCATTATCAAAAAACCTCTTTAATAACCTATTTTGGATTACTGTTATACTATTTTAGAAAGTTGTCTAATATAATGGAATATATCCTCTAAGTAGGAAGCCTACTTGATGTGTTCAGATGCTAGAAACAAAAGCATCTCAATAGTTTTCTTTATTTGGTCCAAACATTGGTGAAAACCGGCCGAGGGCTTCTCCTGTTGAACATCTCTTTTTTATGACCATAATTAGTTTTTTGCAGCTATCCTGGGGATATAACATTTAATGAGACCACATTTGGTGGATGTTACTGATTTTGGAGGGCAGTGAAATGCAATGCTCCTTGTGCACGCCATTCTCTAATATGAACACTAAATGGGGTTTATGCAATCAATTGTATGAATTTATTTAATACATTGAGGCATTGACATTGAAGGGACTCTTGTTACTTCTCAATCATTGGATTTCAAGAAACCTATAGACTCTAAGACAATTTGGCATTGTAACCCTTCTATTACATTGACATGACTTCAATATTATTTATATGGAAATAATTTGATTTATAAACGATGGATAGTATTCCAATGGATGTGGTGGATATCATGAATTCAATCATCTTCCATCATATCTGGAAGGTTGTATTGAGAGGTTTCTAAAGGAAACAACATGACTAGTATTTTACCCTCAGAAAATTGTTTTCTCATATTCAACATATCCTCTTAATCTTTTTCTATAGGTTTTTTTACTTGTTCTGACCAAAGTGGATGTTTCTTAATTTTTTTATAACAAAAACTGGGGCCAGTTGATGTTTTTATGGAAATTTTGATGAAAATTTACCAAAGGAGGTTCAAATAATGACAATCACAATAGGATATTTTATGTTTGATAAATTATTTCATCTACTAGTAATAAGGCATCAGACATGTCTGACCTTACGCTTTAGTGTGCCTTAATATAAGATGTCATTCTCATCACTAAATTTCTTATTGGAAACTTTGCATGAAATGTGATACACTACTGCAAATAGGACATTCTTAGTGAATTCCATCATGGGGAGGACCACCATGGCAGATTATTGTAAGTGATGTATCATCATTCTCTCTGGTCTTCTAGCCGCATGATGGTTTTCCGTGACACTCATACATAGATAGGTTCTCTTTATTGATAGAAATGTCATGAAGAAATCACTCATGACGATTTATATGATGAGGAACATTAACATTACTCATACAACTCCCATAATTAGGTAATGGGAGGGTAGGATCTTGACCTCCAAAAGATAAATATCTAAGGGACTTAAAAACTCATACATTAGGATGTTCCAGATTGCGGATAGACTCTTGATTATCCAACTATGCTCAGTGAGAATTCTTTATATATTCACTATTATACATATTTGGGTCCACATTTTGGGAAAAAAATTTACATGTGTAGATGTATAAGCCTACTTTGTTGAGGATGTTAGAACAAACTGATTATATTCAATTGGAACAAGTTTATATGTCTGATCCGATTGTCTTAATTATATGGGAGAGTATGCCCCATAACCCCCAAGATTGGAACATAAGTATATAACTGCTCTGGGATGACATGATGATGAGCCATCCCAGTTCTTGATAGAATTATGTGTTTGTCCCACTGGTACTACTGAATTAGTTGTTATGATATTTTGAAATGCTTCCATGATATGAGTAGGAATATTTGTCTTCCCTTTCACCATTTTCAAAATGTGTTTGGTAACTTCAGCAACTAGAATGGGAATATACAACCATTCTGTATTTAGACTAGGTGTATGTACCTTCTTATATCCTTCCTTTCCATTCAATGGATACTGACAATACTCATTTATGGGTGTATATAGATGAGTCTTCCCTAGGTTTTTTGTCGAAGCATACAGAATGACTTATCTGAGTGCGGCCAAATGAGACTGTTAGTAGGCTTGAGGATTGCTGGCAGGTGTATGTTCCTACTAACAATTTTCCTCTACACATGGTTTACATAATCTCATGAATTATTATAGATGAATAAGCTATATGGATTAAATATTTTATGTTTGTGATTTTTGTTGCTCATGGTGCTCCATTAGATTTGAATGTTGGGATTGGTAGTGAACCCCAAGATGAGTCTGATTGTTAGGGAAGTTATGGCATATGTGTGTATGTGTTTGTTCAATATTTTCCATCAAGATGGATTGAAAGACATATCTAGAGGGGGGAAGGGTAAGAACCCACTCCTTGTTTTCCGGTTTTAGTCCCCAAAGTTTCATCTTGCATTTCTGGGTTTAAGGGATATGGACCAAACAGCCGAAGAGAACACCCTCATCATGTTGAGGGTTTTCTACCACCCAGAGTAGGTGACAATGATTGTTAGTAGGAACGCTTAGGATGGAACGTTGTGTATTTGGGATGAGACTATGGATGACCTATTTTTTGACCTCCCTAGAATTGGTGTGGGACTAGTGATTGGGTTTTGGTGATAAAATCATGAAATTATTGAATACAATGGTTGGGATTGTCTACTTCTGAAAAACTGGTCATCATTGGCCGAATGACTGGGGGTTATTTTTTATTCAAAGGGCATGTTGAGAAGCCTCTAAGGATAATATAGTATCATGTGGATGGTACGATAATCAATTAATTGATGAAATCCTCGATAGCGGAGCTCTCAGCGGTGATTTCACAGCTGTTAGGGTTCTTATTCTCCGAATACGTGTGGTGGGTTGCTAAATCATAGTGCTCATTTGTCATGGCGGGTTTTGTTCTGGATTAGGACTTCGAGATCACTACTGAGGACAATGATCATCTCTTAAAAATTCTTATGGATCATGAAATCAAGGACACTATCTTCAGTCTCAACCCTGATAGTGCCCCAGGACCTAATGGGTTCAACAATGGTTTCTTCTAACATTACTGGGAAATCATTTATGTGGTTTTTTTATAAACTGGTTAACTATTTTTTCTCCACTGGTGTTCTTCCTCATGGGATAAATACTCAATTTCTTACACTTATTACTATAGTGTAAAATGCCACTAATATTAACCTTTTCTGGCCTATTGCTCTCATCAATACCCTCTATAAAATTATCACCAAACTCCTTGGTAATTGAATCACCTGCATCTCTAATAAAATTGTTTCTTGGAATCAGTATGGCTTTATCAAAGGAATAACTATTCAAAATTGTATCTTTCTTGCTTCAGAATGTACTAATATGCTAAATAAAGACACTAGAGGAGGCAGTGTGGCCATTAAACTAGACATCGGGAATGATTTTGACACTATGGATTGCAGTTTCATTTTAAAGGTTCTCAAAAAATTTGGGTTTAATGATTCATTAACTGCTATTATTCACACCTTATTCAATTGGACTTCCATCACTATGCTGGTCAATGGGACCCCAAAAGGCTTCTTTAAATTTACCAAGGTGGGTAGGCAAGGTGATCTTCTTTCTGCCAACCTTTTCCATTACTGAGGATTATTTATGCAGACTTCTCACGAGCCTTTTGAATCAAAAAAAGATTAATCCCATTCAGGCTTCTTGAAACTAAAATGATCCTAACTATCTTTTATATACTGTTGATATTATTGTGTTCTTAAAAGTTAATAAAAGGAACATCAAAACCCTCAAAAGTTCCCTGGCTCATTATGAAGATATTTTGGGCCATGAAATAAGTTGGAAAACATCCATTGTTTTCTTGGGAAGAAATTTTCCCCCAACAGAAAAAGTAACATCATAAATTACTTTGTAATCAAATAAGGCTCTTTCCCTTTCACATAACTGGGTGTTCCTATCGTTTGGGGAAGACCAAAATCCAGATATTTCCATAGAATTGTTGATCAAATTACTAATCAACATTTATCTTAGAAGGGTAAATCTCTTTCTATGGCCGAAAAAGTTTGTCTTGTTAAATATACAAATGTTTCCAAGATGGTTTACTCGATGATGGTTTACAATTGGCCTGCCTGTCTTTTCAAGAAAATCAACGTTTTCATTAAAACATATGTTTGGACTAGTAGAACGATTGAAATAAAACTTGTCACCATCCCTTGGGTCACTTGTTGTAATCCTATGGACAAGGGTGGCCTTGGAATTAATAATATTAATCTTTTTAATGAATCTCTTCAAACTAAGATCACTTAGAATCTGATTCATAACAACTCTGATTCCTCGGCCTTTCTCAAGAAAAGATTTTTTACCAAGCTTCGAACTGGAAACCTGGGTTACATCACTTCTTCCATCTGGCCATCCATTAGTCATTCTTTCCTTAATATCATGAACAACTATAGATAGATGGTTAGCTCTAATTCCTCAATGAATTTCTGGCTGGACAACTGGACTGGGGTCCCCTTAATCTCTATGCTGACGTCCACCAATTCTCCTGGAAACACCAACTCTAATATTAGGGATGTTGTTAACTCCCAAGAAATGACCCTTCGAAATCACATAATTCACATCATTGACAATTATCCTTTCTCCAACAATGATGATTTCCTCATTTGGGAACCTTCTTTTAATAGATTCCTTGATTCCAAAAGTTTCTACAAAAACAATTTCCACAATTCTGTCTCTAAATTTGTTTGGTAGAATGCTTTTAACAAATCGTGGATCAAGACCTAGAGACTTATTCTTATTTGGAGTGTTTCCCATAATAGGGTCCCCACCTATGTGTGCCTTCAATCCTTTGGGATTCCCTTTTTCTCTAGATGTCATCTATGCAATCGACACCATGAAGATGATAATCATTTTTTCCTATCATGTGATATAGCTACAGCTCTTTGGAATTACACTCTTGACATTTTTGGTTTCAAATGGTCACTTCCTGCTACTATTATCTCTCAATTACAACAATGTGTTAATTGGTATTCTTTTAAGAAAATCAAGAATCTTTTTCTGTATATGGTGGAAGAACTCCTGAATGTGATCTGGTATGATAAAATAATTTTATTCATAATAATTGCTCATTCAGTCTCAATACAGGTAAAACACGTATTCTCATTGCCATCAAGGATGCTTCCTCTCTTCAGAAAGATCATTGTGACAAATTTGTTGGTGATTTTTTGATCCTTCACCGTCTTCAGATTCCAGGATCTTATAGGCAACCTCGGCACACCTTTGAGGTCTTCTGGAAAGCTCTGCTTCCCGGATGGATCAATATGAATGTCGATGGCACCTCTACAAGAAACGCGGGTTCGACATGTTGTGGTTCCATATTTAGAGACTTTCATGGAAGATTCCTTGGCTGCTTATTCGGTGGATGTGGCACGGCCTTGGCTTTGGAAGCAGAAATGTTGGGAGTGATTCATGCAGTGGACTTATCCAAAAAAAGGCTTGGAACAAGCTGTTTATTGAAGGTGATTCAACCACTGTTGTTCAAGCTATCTAGAAGGGGGTGTTGCACCTTGCTATGCCTCTTACCTCTCGATGGATAAAATTCCTTGCTTCGATCTTTTATCTCAACTACATTTCCACACACGTGTTCCATGAAGCGACATGGTGGATGATAGTCTTTCCAATAAGGGGGTGAATCAGGATATTACCCAGCTAGAAAATTTCCTTGATGATTCGCTCCCTTTTTATGATAAGGATTGTAATCAGATTCTGTCTTTTAGACTTTTGTAACATCCTTTATTTTTTGAGCAATAAATTGTGCCTTGGCCTTTGACTGAGGAACCACCTCTTATAATAAAAACGTATCATGTGGATGGTACTCACATCCAATGAATTGGATAAGTAGTGTTGAAGATGCTAAGTTGGTTATGACATCCTTCAAGCAGACGGTGATCCAGCTTGAGCAGCAGCTGGTGCATTCACATGGGAAAACATGAAGGAAGCCATTTGGAATAAAGAATGTTCATGGAAAGAATAGTCATGTATATATGAAAAACAAAAAACAATAAACTCCATCAATTTAGCATCTTTTAGATGAACACGTGCATGGTTGATTCCTTTGTTTTGCTCTATTTTATCAATTTATTGGGGCCTAATAGATGGGAAAAACGATTATCTTGGTTAATGATTCATGTCGGGAACACCTTTATTTGTTTCTCCCGATCAGGTGTTCTGGTTAGAAATCTCTAATTCAATAAAAATTTCTATCTAATTTATATATGGAACCAGAAACATCCAACGGTTCTGTATCAAAAGAGACATACTTACCAAAGGAAATCATTCACTTGGTTTCTTTGACAAACTATACATAATAACCTATAGTGGATGAGTGGATGGGAGGTCTGGCTCCTCACACCCTTTTGGGGGGAATTATTTCCTACTTAGTGAATCTCTTATAGATCTAAGATATGTTCATGAATCCATAATAATTTACCAAGTATAATTTAAGTATCACTTTGGGATTGAAATAAATTATCCATCATGTCTGAAATTTCAAATCATCTATATTTATTATTGGTTCTTCATTAATGTAGATATTTGTATGTATTAAAGTTTCTCCATTAATGGTATCCTCTAACGTAATAATATGAGATTATTCAACCATTTTTATTAGGATGTTTGTTTTTAATCCACTATGTGGTGCACTATGTAATTTATGGTCATCCATATAGAAAAACGTTGTTTAAATGTTGGGATCGTACCCATAAATGGGATACATATATATCCTCGTGAAAGTAATCAGAAATCTTGTAGTTCGATTCCTCTTAATGAGCCATATCAGTCCATTTATGTTCTTGTGATTAGTACATCGAAGTGGAAGATGCTTAGTCAAATATTGGTGTGGGAGTTATGCCTAATAAGCCTAAGGAACCTAGAAAGGATATGAGTTTCCATGATGGTTTAGACCCTTTTGGAAATATGGACTAGGAAGAATAGAATTTTTTTACTCTTTGGTTTAAACCATAGGGTGGATTTCTACGTATCCCACTTGGATGGGAATCAAATTCCTCATAGTTTGGTATGTCTCATAGGGAGAATATGGACCTTTGATAGAAATAGGTTGTGACTTAATCTTTGATATGATTCCCTTGTAATAGGGTCCATGAGATATATCTTAACTCATGTATATTTTGGGGGATTAATTCAGGGTTGACATCAAATGAGGATGGCCAAATTAAAAGAGTTAGGTTTGGAATATTGAAGAGGATGTCTAGTGAGATTGGGAAATGGGTGATTGATTCCTAAATATCCCAATTAAAATGGGTATCAGAGTTCTCTTATTTCAAGAAGTGAGGTGGATTGTGTTGATGTTATGATCATCACAAATATCCAATCCCAAGTTATCCATTCTTGGAATGACTAATAGGATGATGTGGAATATTCAACCAACTACACACTTTCTACTATGCTAATGGAATAGGTTGGGACTATGGAAGATGACTTCAAGGTAATTGTGGGTGAGGGAATGGAGTAATGAATCCATTAATATGAAATGAAATTGAAATTTATTGTTTCCAGGATGAATGGATATGGGATTACTCATAGAGGGATGTACTTAGATGGGTCCCAAAAGTGGAGGGAGACTTTACATTTTCTAAAAAGAAAAGAAAGTGTGATACTCACACTCCCTTTTACGAACTAGAGGCTATATGTATTAGAGGCAAGAAGGGTATTGTAGAGTCCTATCACCGGAATCAAAGACTAGAAACATTACAATAATGTCTTTTGGGTAAGGGTCAATGTGAAAATAGATATAAAGACCGAAAGACATCTCAACAATCCTGACTCTCATATATGTAAAATCTGGGAAGCCTTTAGCTTCAGAAATACAAACCTAAATGTGAGACACACTGATGTGTATTTCCCAATGTTTTGGTAAGTCAGGAGGTTTTGGAAGAGGTTTTGAACATGGTTCCTTTTAGATGAGGGAAACAAGGAATTAGAGGACCCTCTATGTGTGTATTATAATATCCCTTCAAAGATGGATCACGTAAGTGGTCTACATAGGTTCTCTATGTTTGTATTACAAAAAGGTATACCACATAGATATACCACGTACACATACCGCGCAGATCCTTGTAGTAATTGAAAAATGATTACTACGGGAAGTATAATTCTCTGAGAGGTTGATTTTATTTGGGCAATGTACTATGGAAAACAAAACATGGGTGTTGCTTTAACATAAGCACCCCAGGTGTCCCTTGATTTCCATGGAAGCATCATGTGTAGGTCATTTCTTGTGGAAATGAAATTTCATAGATGAATTCTCTTTATTTATGGAGGGCCCTTAAATCGATGTTTTATACGTAAAACTTTGAAAGGGATTTGATCATGCTTATCCTATATAATTCTCTCTTCTCTCATGTTTTATAGAGCTACATGATTAAATTTGTGGGACCTAGGTGAAGGAGTTATTCCATAATATATTCAGTAGTTCTTCCATCTCTTTCCATTAGAAAATGAGGAGCCCAAGGGTATTATTTATAGGCATGTAGAGAGCTAGTTGAAAAGTGTTTTTCTCATATGTCTTCAGCATAACCCTAGTGCCTTTGTCACCCATGTTGGGGTGTAGAAATTATACTGTTGCATAGGTCCCTAGTGGAGGTCCTCAACATAGGTACTTGGCTTATGGGGTTATGCATTGGGATGCATGGGTATGACCTGTGTTGGATTATTAATGCGTAGGGGTGTTGTGTAGCACCATTATACTATATTTATTTACTCTATTTAACTTTATTTGATAATTTGAAATATACAATGTGCTTATTTATAATCCTTTTTACTTTTTAAGGAGTTTTAATGCCATCATTATGATTGGAGATGTATTCCATTGAAATCCATTGGGATGGTGTTGGTCCATTGGATGGAAATGTGAGACCATTGTTTAGGGGATAATACTCATTGTATTTGAGGTAATTGGTCTCAGATTATTTGATAGGGTGGATATATTCATTCCATGGGAAAACTAATGTTGATCTAATAGGTTTTATTATTTGGAGAAGAGAAACCATTTTTCCATGGACATTGGGCATTGTAGCGATGAGAATTTTATACGCTGAGGTACGAGGGACCAATTACTTGTCTGGGAATGCCTTCAAGATATCAATAATTTTTTGTGGACCTAAGGTGTATATTGGAATTAGGATGAAGTTTTACATTTATTGGAGGTTCTTGAGGGATATCCTACTCGTTACTCATGCACATTGTGTATTGATGATTTCTAATGTAGGTGACTTGTTGCTTATGGCTATTGACCATAAGGGAAGAATGTTATTTTATGATATCAATGGGATGATGTTTGATTTATTTACAAAAACCTTCGTTATAAATTTTTTATGATATGCCCATATTGGTTGTAGACTATCGAAATTATTCTTACCTTGTACATAGGCCCTTTGAGATGCAAGCAGACTGTATTCTCTTGTGATCAGGTAAGGTATTGAGCATAAGAGGTGGACCATAGGGAACATTTTGGGAATTTTGTGTGTGATGGATGGTAAGGGATCTATGGTTTCCTATATTAGTTGTAGTATCTTTTTGGAGTCCTTATTTTTGTATCACCAAGATTATTGAATGTATATACTATGTTTATCCATGGAAAACTAATTTTTTTATTACATTGTATGAAATGAATTGTATGCATGATTATACAATTTTTTTTGTAATTTATTTCTTTTTAGAATTTTATTTTTATGATTTGGCTATTATAATATTTTTCTTCATCTACAGTGGGTGACTGGTCCAATGTTTATTTTCATTATTTTATAATATTATATATCAACATAGACCATTATTATTATTCATATTCAGAGGGTGTAATATCCCTAATATCACCTCATTACAAAATTTCTTCTAGTCAAAATACTTTGGAACATGTGGAGGCATGCGTATGTCCCAGTGTAAAAATCACCCAGATTACTATTTGAGTAGAAAACCAGGTCAGGGTCCTACAAATTGTATCAGAATTGTTCATGAATGGGAATTAGTGGGAGTGAACAAATGGATACTAATGATATCAATGTATTTTATATTTAATTGGTCATAAAATTTGGGATATGGTTGAATGAATATTAGGATGTGGTCAGGACTAGGTACAAAGCTCGTGTTTGGGTGTCGGTAGCACTTGGCATGGGGGAAGGCCAATTTTCTATGGGTGGGAAATTTCAATTTTGTTTTTCTCTAATTACAATTGATATGATTTCAACATCGAGTGGTCAAATTGGGTGTGATTATTGTGTGTTATTATATGAGACCCGTGGCCTGGTATAGTAAGGAAGGATATATAGACCCTTGGCCCAATATGATAAGGGATGGTTGCTTATGCTCTCTTAATAGGTATAGAGGATTTGATAAATATATTTATGTGTGTGTGTGTGTGTGTTCCTCTGAAAAATTTATTGGAATAATCATTGGGAACCTGAATTGTGCTAATAGGGGTTGGTTTGTTTAATGTGTCACAAGAGGAATCTAAATAGTGTTTTTCTACTTAGCCTTATTTGGTGGAATTATACATAGAAAACATATGCATGCATTTTAAATGATATCTATGTTTGATTCTATGATATGTGGCTATATGAATTTTATTTATATGGATGGGCCTGGATCAAATATTATGATGAAGGGTTTATTATTTAGGGTGAGCTATTTAAAATTTCATTAATGGAAGCTAAAAATGGGTTCTTGAATAGAATCTCATTGGTGGATTTATAATTTACTACCATAGATGATTTGTGTTGTATATACAAGTTAAGGGAAGGTGCGAGGTCATGAGGCAAGAAGATACATGACACCTAACTCTGATGTGGGTAGGAGAGGGGTCATGAGGCCATGATATATCTAAAACCAGGATATGATATGGGTAGGTAAGTGGAAATGAAGTCGGATGTCATGAGACATGGTTCCAACATGGGATTGTATGGGTGGTGAGATTTAAATTCTTGATAAAGCAATCAAAATTTAATATATATATATATATATTATGGTTGTCTGACCCTGATATTGGTATTTAGTGGGTTTCCACCTAGGTGGATTCTGATGGAGTATTAGGCGGGCTATGATTTTGTGCCACATGAGCATTCAATGGTTGAGGACCCTGAGGGTTGGGATGAGACCTCATAGGATAGGGATGATCATGAACCACAAGTACAAGAATATGTACATGATCTATTATAGGTGGTGCAACCCTTCGATTTAACAGATTTTGGGGCATTGCATGATGTGAAGCTCAGGGTAAGTCTGGTATGTGTTATATAGGGTGTTGAAAAGGGATCCCATGGAGTCGAACCTGCGGTGATATTCCTGAATTGTTACTTCTAGTCATAGAAACCACCACTATTTTATAATGAGGGTAAAACTGAGGCCGATGAGAAATAGATAGTGTCAAAAAATACCATCATTTAAACATATTGAGACACAAATAGTAAGGAGGGTGAATATTGTTACATAGATCCTCATAGAACTAGTTGTGTACTCAGTGGATACACATGTTCAGGTAGGAATACATCAGTCAGTTACTATAAAACCACTTTATTTTTTGAAATATTTTTTCTAATTAATTTAATCCTTTTGATATTTTCCATTTCACAAAATAATGAATATATATTTTATTATACAGAAAAACAATATGTTTGGATTTAATTTTGCAGAACACCATGATAATATTTCACTAAACATAACAAAAACCTAGAATGAGGTATATGAAACACTATTTATGGATTTTGTAACACATAATGTTGATTTCCTTCGATAGCTTGTGTTACAAGAAATATTATGTTTTACCGAACAATCATATATTATTAAAATTTTATTATTTAAAATATAGTAAGATACAACATAGACAATAAATTATTATTTATTATTATAATTAACTATAATAATAAAATATATGTTTTATAATATCAATTCATTGGTTTCTAATTAATTAGAAATGAAAATATACAACAATTATGTATAAAAGAAAAAAGTTTATATTTATGCTCCCAAATTTGTTTTAACATAAAAATTAAATAAATTAAAATCAGTGGATGATATTAATTAAATATAAAGGTTATATATTCTATAAAATAATTTTTATATTGATACATATATTTTATAGATATAATATAACAACCAACACAATTTCATGCACAAAAAATTATTTTTCAAAAGGGAAATCTTATTGCATTTTGATGGAGAACAAAATTTAAATTCAACATTGAGAATTATATATATATTATTTGAAAAAATAAACTTCTTATTTTAAATAGGAATATAAAAATTTACTTTGGATAAATTCTTGGTATTTTTCTGATAAGTTCCATGTTTTGATAAATATTAAAAAATACTAAATTTTAATTATAAACAACTTTTTTCTTCGAAATAATTTATAGTGTTAAGTTATAATATCAATTTTTATTAATGTATAATTAGAATAAGTTTTTATCATTTAGTCAAATATACGTCATTAATATCTATTTTACATTGAATTTAGCTAGAAAAAAACTTCATTATTTTGCATGTATTAACTTTAATTAGCAATTTTCCCACCATGTCAATGTGATTTATTTTAAATTAATTATGGAAACATATGTGTTTTGAATTTTAAAAAATGGATTCCTTATTTGGAATTAGAGGGTCGAAATTATGTAAATAATTTAATTTTTTTTATCCATTATGAATCATATCTTTAGGAATTTTTTATTTATAGGGTAAAAGTGGAATCTGGTAATTAAGGGTAAGCGATAATATTATAAATAATTTAAAATATACCCAATAGTTTTCCTAATTTCATCACATGGGTACATTTAGACTAAAATAATCATATTTTGAAATTATAAATTATTTATTCCACTTGGATGAGATGAAGACAATTATTATATTTTATTTAATGAAAAGTTAATGATGTCATATTCATATTTTTTAAAACTGTATCATTTTTAATATAGGGTTATTCAAAAATTAAATTAGACTATAAATCATCATTTTTAATATCAAATGTTTTTATTAAGCATAGTTTTTTATTTTTAATTTTCAGGGAATAAATAAACACCTTAAAGGCATATACAATGATGATGAAATGATTTTTCAGCTAAAGATAATTTCAAATACTTGATATTAAAAATATTAAAATAAATATAATTTGAAATAATAAATTTTATCCAAGAATTTTAAATATTCTTTTTACATGTTAGTGAGAAGTAAAATTATTTGTTTCAAAGATAACATGTGGTTATGAATTCTATTTTAAATACTTATAATAAATAGTGTTAATATTGACATTATTGGTATTTTAAAATAAATAAAATTTTATTAAATGATATAAGATTATCAAAAAACTATGATTTAAAATTATAATTGTTTTAATTCATAAAATATTATAAATGGATTATTTATTTTTCATTTGGAATTGTATAGTAATTATATTATCCCTCAATGTGAAAATTACATAATGTTATTGTTACAGTTGAAAGGGTAAAATATGGGATAAAACAAAAATATAAGAATTGTAAAATAATCCAAACTTGTATAATTTTAATTTGATTAGATTATTTTTACCAATAATCATCTTAGAATCTAAATCACTATCTTTTGAGTATTTTGGTAAAGAAAATGAATTTATATTAATTTAATACTTTTAGAGTTCCCAATGCTCTAATCACCTTAGTTATAAAAGGGCACCTCTTCCCACATTTTTTCACATCACATTGAGCCTTAAATATCATCTATAATCAAAATATTCACCTTGTAAAATTCTCTATCTACATTATAAGGGTTCTTGTCTTCCCAAAATACTAAATCTAGTTTCTATTAGATGATATCAAAAGGAGTCGTTTTGAAAAAGAGTAAATATCTATAACTGGTCATTATTTTTTATACTATTGTTTAAAATATCTAAATATAAGATATATATATCATAATGTAATAAATTCATCATCATAAATATTCAAAAAATTTATTATGTATACGAACACACCATTATACAACCCCTATCCCATCAAACAAAAAATGAAAGTATCGCTCGTGCGTACGTATGAATTACCATCTGCACGTTGTGATAGAAATAATTTTTTATCACCATTTTTTGTGAGTGAGAATTATAATGGTTTTAATACTTATATATTATATTTATGATATAATTATTCTTCTTTAATGATAAGATTTTGTCTTCCTTCTTACCATATAATATTTTGGGTAAATGATAATGTCGCTTCTGTGTATGTATGGATTACCATCTCCAAAATGCGATGTGATTCTTTATTCAAATTTATTTCACATATATGGTAATAAAGATTAATTTTATGAATCTATATTTTCATTAATAATAAAATATCATATACATTCCATTCAGATAACTTGAAAATAAAATTAAAACATCGTTCATGTGTATGTATAACCTACCATCTTCCATGAAATGTGTATTTTATATTCTATCCCCAAATTTTAATTGTCACAAATAAAACATATAAAATAAATATTTATATTCTATTCATATAAATTTTATCACTATAGAGACTATTAAATCATCATCTATGTAATAGGACCAAGGATAAGAAGTTAAAACATGAATGAAAAAAATGTGTTTATTACTCAAGATATAACATTGACATGGAATTTCTAATAAGAGAGTAATATAAAGTCCTATGTAAATAATATATGAAATTAAATATATGAGTTTTTTTCTGGTGTAGATTTATAAAAAACATATATTTATTATACAAGATATTTTATGTTCTGCGGTGGTTATCAAGATTAAATGTAATGTAATTTCATCTCTCTTTTTTATTTTCATGAGTTACATGTCGTATTCACCAATAAATTTTTTGTGTGGTTTATATAATGAATTATGTCATGTAATATCCTTAATTTATTTTATTAAATTATACTATGATTTTTAATTTATGTTATTTTTATATGGGGTTCAAAATTCCAATGTTACAGAAGTAGTAAGTGATTTCCATATCACTTTTATTTTCCATGAGATAGAATTCATGTTAACCTCATATTTCTTATATGTGGTGTATATAAATCCCATTAATGTATTATATTATTATTATACATTAGTTTTAGGTATTTACATATCCATTACATGATCTCTCTTTCACAGGGTTTACGATTCAAAAGTCTCTAAATCAGTATGTTAATATTTCAGCAATTTCCCATCTTCGAGACACATGTTTTTTATGCACCAATTTATATTTATAAGGGGTATGTACTTATGTTTTTTTGGTTTATAATAAATATACTTATTTTCATGATATTATAAGTTTCATGTAATGTTATTCTCTCTTTGTATGGAAATTTGTGTTCCTTAAAAATATTGTTTTCAAAAAATGATCCAAAAGTATTTTAAATGATATTGTTAGAATTTTCAAGTAAAAGGATTTAAATTATGATTAAAATAGGTTTAAAATAAAATTTTTATGTTTTCAAGGGTATTTTAAATGAAAAATATTTTCTAATGTGTTATGATTTAAAAATCATTTTTCAATATTGAAAGGATATTTCCCTGATGATTTATTTCATGTGATCATTCGAAAACATTTTCCACATATGATAACACTATTTGATGCTACCACTATTGTAATGAGGTTATGATTCAGGGGTTCTATTCATATTCTTTATAAAAATAGATTATGTTTATAATGGATTTAATTTTATCGATAATTTTTCTTTTTCATGAGTTATAGAATAATGAAATGTTTATGACACTCATTTATTTTTATTGGTTCTCTTATGATCAATTATTTATGTTCATGGGGAAAACATATATATGGTTCTCATTATTATATGGGTGGGAAATATATCTACCTCTAATGCATTCGGTAATTATTTATGTCTTATGAGTTAGTGATGGGAATCCAGATGACGGGCTTGATCTACTATGAGAATATGGGGAAGTCCAATCCACTATGGGAAGATAGGGAAACATGATCCACTATGAGAAGTTGTGTAAACCCAATTCTATACAAGAATATGGAAAAAGTTATCTTTTAAAAGGAATAGAATGTTATTATGGATGTTGGTCCATCCTTCCAAGTAGGTGTCGCCCCCATGAAGTGCCCTAATAAGTTATTGAAATATATATTGATAAAAATGGAATGATATTAAATTTTTATGTGTAGGCCACAATTATATGTATTACACTTCTGTTATTCTTTCATGGATTATTCTCTTCATTTCATTAATATTCATTTCATATGAATTTCAAATATTTATTACATGATTTATATTTATGGTACTTGATATGTAGGGTATGATCTTTTAAGGTTTTTCTCATGTAATCTTACACTATGATCTTGTTTATGCTCATATTTTTCCCTTGTTTACCCTAACTGAGCGTCCAATCTCACACATTTCTTATTTTTCCATTCCCCATGTTATGAAAGAATGTTTTTATATATATTTACTCTGGGAGTAAATATTTTTTGAAATATGGAAGATTTTTCACGGATTTATAATATGTTTTTCCATGTTTCAAAAGGCACTCAACTAATACGAGTTTTTGGCATGTGTTTGTGTAATGTATGAAATGATTAACAAAATGTATGTAATATACATGAATGAAAATCCTGGGATGTTATAGTTGTTATTAGTGAAAAGTTTTAGTAAACCATTGTAAATGAGGATGATAAAATCTTAGGGATCTCCTAAGGAATATTTCTAAATATATAGATAAGGATGTCTTTAAGGATAATTCTATCGAAGAGTTAATGTTTAGGAAAATGTCATGTAATTTATATAAAGGATAGAGTTAGTGGTTTGATATAAATATATCCTAATATAATTACTAAAATTGTATATGGCTTTTACACAAATTAACCTAGGGTTAACAACACCAACAAGGTACGTTGGGCATGACCCAGGCATAACCTCGTACATAACAACATGCCTTGTTGCACACCTGGTTTGATTCTGCAGAGGGATATACTTTCGAAATTCACAAATTATTTATGAACCATCATGAAGGATTTAAATGGATTTTGGCTACTAATAACCTAAGATAAATATAAGGTTCCATATAATAATAAATCTATCATTATTTAGACATTATATAATTGGTTTTTCCGGATTATGTGGTTCCTCACTTCAATAATAATTTCTTAATCAATGATTTCTAGTTATAGTTAGTTTAGGAATACAAAATTATCTATATTAGCATTGAATTGAATGTATAATTTTTTATTAGTAGTCTAATGTGATCATCACTATGGTTAAAGATTCCATGATGATGCCTAATCAATTTTCATAGAAACATGATTAACAACAAGTACCTTAACCATCTATTAGACACACCAAAGAAGGGAATGAAGGAGTTCACTAAGATTTTTGGGTTTTGAATACCATGAAAGAAATAAGATTCAGTTTCATTTGTTCCAATAATGTGGAAAGTACCACCTAATTGAATGTCTTAGTGGAAAATAAAGATGTATTGACTATGGAATTGAAGGACATAAAACAAGGTACTATAATGAAAAATGAAAGGACTAGTTAATGAAATGGATAGGAATATTAGATCTCTTAAGACATCACCAATGGTTTAATTCATTGATTGTGGAATGAATGGTATTTATAAAAATCATTGTATTATTTGGATAGTGGTAGAAGAGAATTGGAAACATTGGATGAGTAATTGTTATATTGCTTATGATAATGAGACTATATATTAAAAATGAAAGGAAAAAGATATTTTGTAATATAATGAGGTTTCCTTCTTATGTATTAGGGATAAAGTGAGATAATCAAGTTTTTAATGAATTGGGATTTAATAATTATGTTATAAGAAGGGTGAAATATAAAAAAATTGTTTAGTTTATATTTTTCATTTTAGATTTACAATTTTATGTTAGATGATTCTAATGGAATGGAAGTGTGATTTAATGGTAAGGTGACATTTTTACTAAGTGGTGTTAACCCTTAACATATTACTTATGTTTATCCAATGATATTTTGTATATGAATATGTATATTAAATAGTACATATTACCTTGGAACAAATTAAGGACTGGTCGATAGTTTGTTATTCTATCATTGATGAAGGTTACAAAATTATTGTATTTATGTTATATATCCAATAAACATTGGAATAAAGAAACATGCATGATCTCAATTATGGTGTGTGGTAATTCAAGTATTACCATATTTCAAGAGAATATATAATAAAGATATTATCATGTTTGGTATGTGATAAACAAGAGATACATTTTGATATACTTGGTATTAATGAAAATCTATTTCTTCGAAACATAATGACATTATTTCTAAAGTTTCATACATTCATCTTCGAGAAGGGTTATTAGGTTAACACCTTATGGAATGGTTTATGGTAAAAATACAATGAGATTTTAGAGATTAAAGTAGTATCATTCCATATGAGGGTATATTCATACTTGATAACATGTTCAAATGTTTTTATTATGATATAGATTGGTTAACTAATATATTATTCTATTTATGTATCACATGATCTACTTATAATTCAGAAATAAAAAATTCAACATTATTTATTTAAATTAGAGATTAATTGGAAATTTATCAAGGGAAAAATGGTGAATTTTTTCCAAAATCAAGATATTATATCTTCTCATAAAATTCATCAACTATTAGGAAAGAGTCATTAAAAAATTACATTATTACCTTCTTTCTAGAAGAATCAAATGGTTCCTTAGATCGTCGCAAATTTAAAACGTTGTAATCATCAAAATTCTCTTAACCATGTTACCTATCACTCTCTATCATAAATTATAGTTAGATTTCTCTTCCACGTCTATAGTTTCAAATTCCACCTTTTTATCCTATATAGAAACCCAGAAATGAGTTATTATAGGTAATTGTTATGTTTTCAACTTTCCTTTTTGTAATGATATTTTAGTTTTAATTTTTATGATATGGGTTTAAAGGAATGATACTTATAAGTAATAGTCATTTACTAATGAAAAGAATTTCGGTGGAAAAATTTACTTTATAGGGGGTAGAATGCAACTCCTCAAGATTTTTTGAAATGTTTCATTTTAGTTAATTTAATATTTTGGATATTTTTTATTTGACACTATTCAGATTATAGCTTTTTTATACAAAAAACAAGATTTTTTCTTATGTTATATGTATTACCAAGATTAATAATGGAACATGAAACACCAACTAAATTTTTATAATACACAAAAATATTCTTGGATTTTGTTAAACACAATGTTGAGGTCTTTTAATATCTTGTGTTTCACACAAAATCGAGTTTTACCAAACAATCGTATATTAATAAAATATTTTTATTTAATAGATATAAATATATAACTTATATATAAAATTTTCATTTATTAATAGTGTTAACTAACTTATGAAAATATGTGGTATATGATATAAATCCTTTTATTACCAACTAATTAGAAATGAAAATTTATACCAATTGAGTATAAATGAAAATAATTTTAATTTTATGATCCCAAAGTCATTTTTTCATAGCAATTTAAATAAATTACAGTTAGTGAATGATATTAATGTAATATATAAGTTATATGTAAAGTAGAATAATTTTTAATATTTATCCAATATATTTTATGAGTATAATATAAGATCCCACCAAATTACATTCATAAAAATCTATATTTTTTAAAGGGGTAATTTTATCACTTTTTGATGGTGAACCCATTTTAAATTCTATTTTTGAATCTTATATATATTATATGTGAAAAAAATCTAACAATTTTAAAAAGTAATATAAAAATTTACTTTGGATTAATTTTTGGTAATTTTTTGATTAGTATAATGTTTTGATGAATTATAAAAAATATTATATTTTAATTGAAAATTATTTTTATCTTCAAAATACTTTATAGTGATAAATTATAATTTGGATTAGATTAAAATTAAAATTAAATGAAATTTATTATTATTTAATCTAATATAGCTCATTTTATCAATTTTACATTAAATCTTGAGATAAAAACTTTTCAATATTTTCATGTTTAAACTTTAATAATCGGTTTTCTCATCCTATAAACAAGATAAATTTTAAATTAATTACTTCAAATGAGATGTTTTGAATTTTGAAAATTTCATTCTATATTTTGAATTATAGGGTATGAATTATGTTAATATATTTCTTATAATTTTAGGCATTATGAATAATAACTTAATAATTTTTATTAACAAGATAAATGGTAAATAAAGTAATTAAGGGTAAAAAATAATATTATAAATAAAACAAAATTACCCTAAAACTTGCCCAAATTTATTAAGAATACTTTTTATAACCATAACAATCTGTGGTAAGAAATTATAACCTTTTTATGCCACTTGGATGAGAGTAATACATTTAGTATATTTTATTTATTCAAAAGTTAAAATGTCATTCAAATATTTTCAATAATAATACAATTTCTAATATAGGGTTCTACAAAGGTAAAATTAGAATATAAATATAAAATTAGAAGATAAATTTTTTTCTTTATCATGGTAATTTAATTTAAATTTTCATGAAATATATAAATATATTAAATTCTTATATAATGATAATCAAATAATGGTTTAATAAATGGAAATATCCAATAAATAGTATTAAAAATATTAAAATAAATATAATTTGAAATAATTAATGCCATCAAAAAATATATAGACGAATTTTAAATTTTAGTGATATGTTAAATGAGTTTTTTTATATCTTTTTGTTATGATATTTTTTAAATTTTATGTATTGAATAGTGTCCAAATTTAAATTATTGATATTTTAAAATAAATAATATTTATGAATTATATAAAATTTCTTAAAAATAAAATATTCACCCTAATAATTTTCACAAGTCCTAAAATATCAAAAATGAGTCATTTATTGGACATTTTTCATGTTATAATAATTATATAATCCCTCAAATATTAAATTACATAATGTCCCGATAAGAGTTGAAAGGGTAAAATAATGGTTAAAAAATATAAGGTTTAAAAAATAATAAATAAATGTATATTTTTCCTTGGTTGAGATTATTTCGAGCCATATTTATATTATATTATAAATAACTAGGTCTGGTGGCTTTTGGAATCAAAAATTAATTTATATTAATTTAATATTTTAAGAGTTTCATGAAGTACACCTCACTATGAATATAAAAGGTTGTTTCCTCTCACATTTATTCACAAAACATTAAGCTTTAAATATTTGAAATACGAGGACCATTTCCCTTATACACTTCCGTAGAAAATTTTTAGTGGTTCTAGTCTTACCAAATGACCAAATCTAGAGTCTTTTAGAGGCGATCTAAAGGACATGTTCGAATGGAAAAGTAATTGATCTTACTGATCATTCTCCTTTATACTCTTTTATACCTTTTCTAAATATAGGATATATATATATATATCATAAAATAATAACTTCAGTATCATTAATATTCTAAAATTTTATTATGATTATGAACACAAAATTATACATACCATTTCCCATCAAAGAGAAAATGAATGTATCTCTTATTCATACATATGGCTTACTATCTCCATGTAGATTTAAAAATAATTTTCTATCACCATAATTTATGAGTAATAATTATTATGATTTTAATATTTATGTATTAAATTTAATATATAGTTATACTTATTTAATGATAATATCATGTCAACCTTTTTACCATATAATATTTTGAGAAAATGGTAATGTCGCTCTTATGTACGTATGTCTTAGAATCATTACAATACGATGCGATTAATTATTCACCTATATTTCACATGGATGGTAATAAGGATTAATTTTATTAATATATATGTAATATAATAATAATATATCATATATGTTCCTTTTTTACACAAAAATAAAATGAAAATAATATTCATGTGTACGTATGACCTACTGTCTCCCTGAATTGTGTATTTTATTTTTTATCTCCAACTATTATGAATCACCAAGAATACATATATGTTGAACACCATTATATTATTTATATAATTATTATAATTTTATGAAATGATAAAATAATTATCAATGTATGAGTTTAAATGATTACTACTCACAACATTATTGAAAAACAAAGTGGTTAGTACCTGATACAAAAAATTAACATGGAATTGTTAATTATAGAGTAATATAATGTTATAAGTAAATCATATATTGTATTAAATATATTAATATAGTTCTAAGGTATATGTATAAAAAACATATATTTGTTTTATAGAAGTTTTTAACATGTGTGAAGGAAATCATGAATTAATGTAAGAGCATTTCATCTCACTTTTATTTTCATGAGATACATGTCATATTCACCATAAGATTATTTTGTGTAGTGTATATATTGAAATATGAAATTTTATATACTTAATATAATTCATTTAATGATTTTAAAATCATTAATTAACGATATTATTTTACAAGGTTCATAATTCTATAGTTACAAAACTTTTAAATAATTTCCATCTCACCTTTATGTTCCCTAAGAGAAATGCCTTGTTTAACACCAATTTCATATACGTGGTGTATATAATACCCATGAATTTATTATATGATTATTACCCTTAATGTTTTTGGGTATTTACATATCCATTTTATGGTCTCTCTTTAACAGGTTTTATGTTTCAAAAGTTACCTAATCAGTAAGTTAATTTTGTCTTAATTTACCTTCATCAAGATAGATGTTACATTACGCACCGATATTCATGTATGTGGTGTATGTACTGGTGTTTTAATTTTGTGTCAGGAATATCATTCATTCCATGATGTTATATGTTTCATGTAATGTTATTCACTCTTCAGTCGGAAATATATGTTCTTTAAAATAATGTATTATAAAAATGTAATAAAAGTATTTTAAATGATATTTTAATAATTTTCAAGGAAAAGGATTTAAAAAATGCCTAAAATGGGTTTATAAGATTACTTATATGTTTTCAAGAGTATTATCATTGAATAATTTTTTCTAATTGTTTTATTATTTAAAATTTATATTTTTAAAGGAAAAAATGGATTTTCCATTAGAATTATTTCCAAAGATCATTCAAAACCATTTTCCAAATGTGATAAAATTATTTGATATTACTTATGTTTTATTGATGTTTTGATTCAAGGTTTACATTCTTATTCATTCTCTGAGTATTTTATGTTTATCGTGGATTGATTCTAATTAATTATATTTCTCTCCCATGAGTTATGTTATAATGAAATTTTAATAAAACCTATATCTTTTTATGGGTTTTATTATGATGACTTATTTATGTTTTTATGGAACAAATATGTATGGTCTACATTACGGAGTGGTGGGACCTATATCTCCTTGAAATGTAATCAGAAATTATTTATGTCTCATGATATAATTATATGAATCAAATCAACGGGCTTGATCCACTATCAGAATATGGGGATACACAATCCACATTGGGAATATGGATAAACGTGATCCAATATTGTAATATTGGGAAACATGATCCACTATGGGAATATGGGTCAACCTAATCTAATATGGGAAGATTGGAAAACCAATCCTGTACAAGTAAAGGACTACGAATGAGGAAGGAGGTGTGTCCTTCCCTATAGGTGTTGTCCCCATAAAGTGCCCTGATAATATCTAACATTGAATATTTATTTATAAGGAATGATATTTCATGTATATGTGTTTACAAAAATTTCATGACTTACTCCTATGATATGATTTCATGGAATATGTTCTTCATTCCCTTATGATTAATTTTTTTTATGAATTTCCAATATTTATTCCATGATTCCATTTTATGACCTTTGATATTTAGGGTATGATCTTCTAATGTCATGATTGTGTAATCATAATTCTATGCTCGTGTTCATTAATTCATTTCTACCTTTTTTACCCTTAATGTTCATATATGATCACCGATTTCTTATATTTCCCTTCCTTGGGTGATAATAGATGATTTTTATGTGCAATTACTAAAATATAATATCTTTATCAAAATCATTGGAAATCATTCACTATGTTAGAATCATTTGGTTTGATGTTCCCAAATTCAATAAAATAATACATTCTTTGGGCTTGTGTATGTATAATATATGAAAGATCAGTAAAAATGATGTAATATCCATATAAGAAAACATAGGGTTGTTATAATCACCTAGAAATATTTTGTGTTCTGGTTCTTTGAGAACTTCTTATTGAAGTCACTGAGGGTGGATAGAGCTATAGAGTTATTGAGTTTACACTAGGGAGGCATGTATGTCAAGGACTATATATCTACTTACACTATCTTGACTCCTTTCACGCCTTGTATGGTGGGATATGACATCGCAAGTGTGGGGAATTTTGAGGATGGTTTACATAATTCCATCAGGGTGCATGTTAACATCTTCAGGGTAGCCACATTCCCAGAGGCGATAAATCTAGTGCTGGTAGGTAAGGGAAATTGGATGGACCCATAATACATGACCAAGGTGGCATCATGAAGTGATTTATCTAGTGATGCTTCAGATAGTAGGTAGTTTAGATGAGATCAATTTTAGCCAAGAATTAAGGAAAGAGACCTACGTAGACCACTGAGTAGTGGGCTTTGGAAGGCATGATTCCAGTACGGGAAGCTGTGAATTTTGTGGATATAGTGTGATGGGTCAATAATGGTGTGTTGAAAAGGTGTCTGGTTGGGAATCTTGAGAGGTTTTATAGGACTACCTCTCAGATAACTAGTATTCAGGGACACAGACAGACTTAGGAATCTAAGGATAGATCGGGAGTGGTACTAGTTGATGGTATCAAAGATTCAATTTCACAAATAGGTCATGGTAGAGATAGTGGGACCCAATATTTGAGTAAGTGGCCAGTAGCTAGAGTAACCTTATAGGGATGTTAGGACTCAAATAATTGAACATTATGCTATGTTCATGTCATTGAGCAACTGGGTTTAGAGTAGGCTGGTGAGATTTAAACTATATGAAGTACGCTATGGGTATGACCATGTTTCAATTTATTTTGGCATAGACATTTCTTGAACCCAGTGTATTTTGGGGTGCTTGAGGTGCAGAAGACGTATTTTTGTAGTAACAATGTGTTTTATAGTAGGTTAGAATCATCACATATGTGTGATATATATATATATATATTAGGTGCTTGGAACTGGGATTATCGTTGGGAATTAAAGTGATTCTGATTACTTGAGGTGTGTTGGTATTTGGGCATATGTGGCACTAGATATGATTGAGGAGCATTTGAATTTGGGAATTAGTATGATGTGGGTTTTATTTGAGGTGAGAGGGACCAATAATTCCTTCCGGAATATGCTAAGATATGAGATCTTGGTGGTGATTTGTGTGACTTGGGAAGATGGAGAAAATATGAGGAGATGTAGTATTTGATTGGTGTCAGATGTGACATAGGTATTATTGGTCACCTGAGAAGGTTCATGATGGAATTATGTAATGTGGCTACCCTGAAGATGTTAACATGCACCCTTCCGGAATATGCTAAGATATGAGATCTTGGTGGTGATTTGTGTGACTTGGGAAGATGGAGAAAATATGAGGAGATGTAGTATTTGATTGGTGTCAGATGTGACATAGGTATTTTGAGGATGGTTTACAAATTGTCTTGAGTTTGTGGATGATATTATACAACCTAGCATCTACCAACATAAGGTAGTTGAATCTTATATTTCTATGTGATATTTCACATTTTATTCGGGTGAATTATTTAACATGTCATTGGGCAGTATGAGGGATATGATATTTAATTAACTACTTGACATTAAATTATTAAATTGGTCATTAGATATTCTTATTGGTGTTCTAATACAATAATATATATGGTAAGAACCTAGTGACAGGATTTGGAGCATGGTAATATTATCTAAGGGTGTTTACTTATTAAATTTATTTTTTATGATATATTTTGTTTAGATGGTTCCATGAGAATACGATGGTAATGGACTATGAATTTTGATGGGTTTGAACAGCTGGAGGTGGATACATGGTTATTTTAGATGAGGTTGGTAGAAATACTTTGGGTGATGTTAATCACTAGTTGGGTGGAATGGACATCATATTGAGGTGAAGATGTCATCTATTTATGGGCATGGAACATGTGATATTGGATGGTGTTAAAAATCATGATGTGAAACAAAGTAGTAGGGTAATGTTGTGATGAGATGATGTAGATTAGGTAATTTTTTGGTGATTACCATTCATCTTGAATGTTTGATGCGTCGTTTGAGTCATGTGTACATTGATAATAATCATATGATGAGGTGGTGTTGACCAATTGTGTGGGTAGAGGCCACCGTAGATGCATCATAGGATGGTTTTGTCTATAATTATTCTTAGATGAGCTTTCTGTATAAATCTAATGGGATAGTGAGGATCCATCAATTGATGGTTTTGAAACAATCATTTGGGGGATGAGGCTCACCTTATTTTAGGCCATTTGTTCCGGATTATGTGGAAAGATAGATATCATCATTAATCAGGAGGTCACCTATTTAACCAATGGTGTTTATTTTATTGAGGATAGATATCATTGTACCTTAGACATCCTAAATCAAGCCAATAGTGATTCTATGATCTGAGGTACGAGGGACATGGTGCTTTTTTGGAAATTCCTTAAGGATGTCGATTATTATTTTGTATATGAGATGTATGTTGGCATTAGGTGTCGGTGTTACATTTATTAGAGGTGCATGATGGCTTTCATGTTCATTACTTGGGCATGTGGCAAACCGGCGATGGATGATGTAGGTGATTGCTTCTTCATGGTTATTAAGAACAAGGGAGGTAGGTTATTTTTTGTTATACATGTGATGTTGTTATATTTATTTAGAAACACCTACTATATAACATATGTATTGTAGTAACATGTTGGTGGTAGCCTACTGAGATTATTCTTACACCCTACACGGGCCCTTAAGGATACATGTAGACTTTATTCTCTTACGATCAAGTAAGGGATCAAGCTTAGAAGCAAGACCATAGGGATCATGTATGACATTTTTCATGGGAGGGATGGATTAGGACCTTAGGGTTCCTTCATCAGTTAGAGATATTATGTTATTCATTTAGTATCAACATGATTATTTTATGTATGTACTGAGTTTGGCCAGGGGAAACCCATATATTTGTTGCTTTGAATGAAATTCTTTGTTTGTCTGCTTCTATAAATGGATAGTTTCACATTTACTTAGTTCCACTGATGTTTTTTTATTTTCATCCATTATATGTTTTTTCTTCTACTATGGTGGGTTATTGGTATTGTGCTTATGGTCTTTCTTTTCTACTACTATATATATACAGTCCACTATTACTATTCGTCTTTAGAGGGTATAGACTTCCCAATATCACTTATTTACATCCCCACTTTTAGTCAATAGCCTTATTCCTATGGGGAGGCACACCTAAGGCCTAGATTCCAAACAGCTCTTAGCACTGTTTGAGTGAAAAATAGGGTTTAAGAGCTATAGTCCACACACAAATATGAATTTTGTTACCATTTATCAATGAATAGTAAATAATGAATGTAAATGATATATTATATTTTAAAAATTATAAATATATTATAAATACAATATATATTTATATATATTAAATCCATCATTATAACCAGTGATAATAGGATTTGATTTAAATGAATTACATCACCCTACTACAAAAGAGGCATTTAACAGTGCTGGAATTTATCATTGCCAGAAAAAAAGTGCTGATAAGCTTTACCATTTATTAGTGATTTATTTTTACTGTCGTTAAAGGGTACCGTTTATAAATGATTTATTTTTATCACTAATAAAGGGTAGCATTCATTGGTTCACTTTTAGCACTAATAATGATTTCAAATAAAATGAAATTGTTAAACAAATAAAAAAATTATAAATAGATGTCTTCAGTTAAATAATTATTATTAAAAATAAAAAAATGAATATACATATATATATTATAAAAATTAATAAAGAGTCTATATTAAATATATATATTTGTACAATGAATAAAGTGAAATAATTAAACAAATTAAAGTAAAAAAAATTTAAATTAGGAAAAATATGAAACATTTTATAAATTAAATAATTATAGATAAAAATGAATGAATTTATTGTAAATATATATAGATGATGATGAATAATTATGTGAGTTTATTTGGGAGACCCTATTAGTGATCATCATGAAAACCATAATTCTCACAACAATCAGTGATGACTTGTCTCCATCTCGACAAATCTAGAGAGTTATGGTGTATTTCGATCGTAACATGGAGTGATCTATTGATAGGCCCATTCCTGAATCAAATGATGGAAGAAATATCTCTGAGGAAATCTCAAATCATGCACCACATGAAATATCTAAACATATTTTCACTATCGAATCTCTTCATGGTTCAGATCTCCACAAAGAATCCTCATCAAAGACTCCCCTTCATAAAGAAATGGATGATATAAGTTTCTTAGTTGAATATAATTCTAACACTCTCTAGAAAAATGTTCAAATTTATATGTTCTGAATTTTTGGGAACATTTCCTATCTTAAAGGGGATAAATCCTGGAAAAATCGGGAAGTAAAACCTTGGATTTACCATTGTTGGTTATTATCAAATTGGAAAATCATTCCAATAGGAATAGGAAAATATTATATTTTATTAACTGATTAGAAGGACTTATATCCGCTTTTGAAGATTGGTAACATTCAACTTATGCCAGATCTTCCTAGTATATCTGAATAGGATATTGCTTTTAACCCTTAGACAAAAAGAAACACTATGGATCAAATTTTCACAAGATCTCATAGAATTAATTAGTACATTAGAAGCCCAAATACCATTAATGATATCATCTCTTGTGTTGATGTCCCCCTAATGATTTTTCAATGAACAACAAATTGAGAATGAATTCTATATTCTAGAGTTATGGTTGAAGTGAATTTGGACTCAAAACATCCACAAGTCATTAGTTTCAATATTAAGGACAAATGTACAAAGGTTTAGATCGAATATGAACTCAATCCTCACTTTTGTGAATTAATCAAGATAAATTGTCATTCTATATTGAATTCTAGTGTGGTGAAAAATAAATTCACCAAACCTAATGATAAGTAATGGATAGAAGTAAAGAAACACAAGAAAGTAAAAGGACCTATTTTTGATAAAACTGAACATTACAAAAGAAGAAAATGAAAGATGGGACAAAAATTCACAAGATTCGAACACGTCAAAGGATGACTAGGGGAAAAACTGGGCTAACATGGTTGAAGAGATCAATAACATAACTGAAGAACAATGCATATCTAATGAAATTTATAAACTAGTAATGGATATAATAAAGTATCCTCAATAGTATCTTAGTAATCAGAAAAGGGAAATCACTGAGACTAGTTCTCTTGATGAGTAAAAGATTTCCCCAACACCTAATGAAATTTGAATCTTCATTTGGACTACTAGATGTTATCACTTGGCTGATAAATATGGCATACATGTAGTCCTTAATCCTTTAGATATGATCAAGAAGAATATATTACCAGATAATAATAACTCTGAGAATCCACGTGAGATGTCACAAACCTCAACAATGAATAATGATAATATTTCTAGCCTTATACCCATGGAAGGTTCTAAGGGAACCAATATGCACAATGCTAGGACACCACATCCTTATACTACCACTGATGCTGGTGGAATTTCATTCAATGCACATTACAAAATATTTGACTTTTTCCAATAGGATCATATATATTGGTAAATGTGAATTTTCTATTGGTAAAACATTTTACCATCATATATTTCCATATCACTAAACTATTGGTAAAAACAATGTCAATAAACATTTTTGACACAGATAAAATAGTTTTGTTGGAATTACAATAATACCAACAGATAATATATATGTTGGTTAAAGTGTTTAGTAATATGTTTTGGTGACAAATATTTCTATTGGTAATAATATTAACAATATTTGATATTTCTTTATAAATTACATTTGAATAAAAATTATAAATTTTTATTACTCGTAAAATTACATATTATATATAATAAATTATTATATATAATACATTAGTTTTACTTTTTAAACCAATAGATAGTTTGAACAAATGTTAAAACATAGAAAAAATCATCACATTAAAAATGAAATTCGTAAAAAATGAATCAATACAAAAATGGTGGACACCCACCATCCCTAGTGAGTTAGATCCAGCACTAGCACCAGAACCTTCAGCCCATCATCGCAACAAAAACAACTATAGAACCAACAAATCTAACCCATCCATGCTAGTAAGCTAGCTCCATCGACCAATCCATGCTAGCGAGTCTGCTCCAGCACCACCCCATCCATGCTGGAAAGTCCAAGACAATGTTTTTTATTAATGATGTTATATAAATTCCTGAGTAATGTTTTTTAAAACCAATTTTGTTAGTGATGTAATATCCATAAATGTAAAATGTATCCTGAGAGACATTGAGATATAAGGTTTAGCTAAGTTTTTTTATTTCCACCAGACTTCTCACTTCTTCTATTGAATTATGATTCCTTACACCATAATTTTAAACTAGTTGTGGGAATCATAACTCATCAATCATATGTGGTCCCAAATAATATAGACCCACAAGAACCAATAAATAAACAAATCAGAGGATAAATAAATATGAGTAAATAAAAATCATAATCAATACCAAATAAAACCACAATGGGACAAAATAATAAATAAAAAAACCAAAATTGAACCAAAATCAAACTAGGAAAACCTTCCATGTGACCCTATGGTATTCACCATCCATAAAAACCATCTTTCATGATATAAAAACCTAAACATAATAGAATCTTTAAAACAGTTGGTTATATAGAAGTTTAACCGTTAGGGTGTGATTATAAATATTTCAGTAGGTGTGAACCTAAGGATACATAAATTTCTTTTCCTAAAAACAGCTCATGAAATCATTTTTAAAAACATTTATCTATATTGGATTTTCTTATTTAAAAAGATTATTACCTCTTTCCAGAAATCCATTATGAGAAAATCATGGTTTTTCATTTTAATAAAATTTCTAATTTTTTTACTCACCCTAAATACCCAAAACCAAAAAGTAGACAATTAACCCAAATAGTTCGTTAATGAAAAGGAAATCTAAACTAAAAAAAGTGTCAGATAATATCCAAAAATAATAATAAATAATGCAACATGTAAATCCCAATGTATGTGAAGGGTTGTAAGTAAAATAAATATAGTCCAAACATAGTCAATATATATGGATAATTGTAGTCTAAAAATAAAACACAATATTCATGTTCAAAATATTATATTTTGTTACCTAATTAAACTAATTTAAAAAAATTAAAATCATAGATAAATCAATGTTTATGAAATAGATAAAACCCAATGTATGTGTAGGGTTGTATGTAAAATACCCACACAATCAATAAATAATTATAATATATGTATAATTGTGTTTTAAAAATGATTCATAGTTTTTTTGAAGCATATAAAAGAAAAATATATTTAAATGGTTCTCTGCCAAGATGGAAGACTATGCCCACATATAGAAAAGAACTAGAATGATGTCCTCTATGGTCGCAAAACAAATTGGAATAAAAGAATCTAAGAAATATTACCATTCAATGTCTGGGTGATCTTTTAATGTGGGATGAAAAGTTGAATCACCCAACTACTTCTTTACTATATATCGATTCTTTAACTAATGCAATAAATCAGTTTATAAACAAACTTGAATGAAAAGAATATGATTTTGTTCTAAAAATGGTTTTATACAAGAAAATTACAACAACTATACAACATTTCTCTCTCTATACCAACTTCCCTTCTCTAATGATGATTATGAATAAAAAATAAGAAAAATTAAATATTAAAACTGAGGCTGAGAAACTATCTAATATGAAATAAAAAAACTACATCACTAAAAACCATGCATCAATGAATGAGTGTAACAAATAAAATTATCAGTAACAGTCATAAAAATGGAAGTGCCATCATGTAGATGATAGAAAAGGAAACATGATTTTAGTTCATTGCTGCATCATCTATCATAGAAAAAAATGAATCCAATAATGACTAAACTCTGGAATTATTAATGTGAATGTAGTTTGAAAACCTACCATTATCTTTACATAGAATAGGAATAAGATAAATCATATTTCTAGTGATTTCTTACCAATATTTACTACATACAAACTAACATAGTGATATTTTATTGTTCAAAAGCCTTTTAAATTAAACTATGAGTGTAAATTTAATTATAACTGAAGCATTACACTTATCAAATCCCTATTACCAAATATCTCACATACTCACTTGATTCATGTTGAAGGTTTTTTTTTTCAATAAATACTGTATGTATAATAACATGGACATGCATTGCTGAAATAAATATTAATATGAAATAATGTGAAATGATCTTAAAAAATTGTAGCAAATCCAACAAGTAGAGACATCCAGGATCAGAGACGGTAGGCATGGATTAGTTAGCTAATCAATTATGAAAATTCAGATATAAAAATACTCATCATCAAATTCACCTATAAATTAAAATTTGACCTAGTATTTGATGATTTATGGAAAAAATAACATCAATCCAGTTTAATCAATCCACATGAAAAACAATTATAAGTTGGATGAAAAAAATCACTCACTATTCAACTAGTTTTCAGATCAGGCATCGTAAAAAATCCCACTCCGGTATCCTCTCATGATGGTGAGAACCCAAAGAACATCTAAAGATTAGTACAGATGCTAACAGTGGACAATATGTAGAAGAAAACCATGGATATATCGTTGTAATCTTCTCCTTGGAGACCAAAATGACCCATTTTTCACATGATTAAGGCGAAAACAAAGGGTATCATAGAGATGCGATTCCCGCAAAGAGAGAGTTTAGTAATTGAAAAATGATGAAGAGAACCACGAGAATCACATTGATTGAATTAAACATGAAGAGGGAGAGGTCCTGGTTGGATTCCATGAGGCTTGTCTCAACATGGCCTATCATCAGGGTATTGGAGGATTTCATAAGGGTGGGTTTGAGATCCAAGTTAATATTAAAATTATCATGTTTTTTGGAAGAATTTTTGATATAGCTTCACATGGATTTGTAGGAGTAAGTACGGTAGATGAGGATCCATAGGATGACATCACATATTAAGGCAACATAAAAGGAGGCACCCACCCCTGAAAGGCCGTCAGATTACTTCAATCTAGAAAAAAACCTCACCACCATTGCAGGAAGGATGCCAGTGATCCAAAATGATACACTATATTATACATAATAATATATATACAATGTGTGATGAGTATAAAATATTATTACATTTGGCAGGGAGGGGAGAAAAAACCAAAAACCACCCTAAAGCCCAAAGTATTTTATTTGTATAAAATAATATGGTGAAAATTTTTAGAGAGTTAATGTAGTTTTATACATATAGGGAAATAAGTATTTACTTGAATCAATCTGAAATAAGATGATATGGGATTAAATGTTACCTGAGATGGAAAGAACAAAATACATTATGCAGTGAAACAAATTGTAGATAAAATTGGAAATAGAAATATAAATCTAAAATATTGAAATATTTAAAAGAATGACATAATCAATAGAGATCTAGATTTTGGTTTCAATGCATTTAAAACAAATGGAGACATCATAATGTCAATACATAGGCAGCACTATAAAAAAAGATGATTGTGAAATTTTATATAATTAACACACATTCACTTAAGTTATATACAAAAAAATATACTTTATTTAATGATCACATACAAGAGTAAATAAATTGACCAATAGAATATATCACTACAACAAAAATGTGTAGTGATCAAATAACGTTCTACACGACGTCAAAACCTAGGAAACTGATTCATAGAGCCTAGTTATTGGATATCATAAATTAGAAGTTACTCCATAAATTATAGAAAACAAATATTATAAAATAATTAATGAATTATTAAATCTAAATATTAATGTTCATAATACTAAAATAAAAATTCCAAACCATAACATCTAGTATATGTATAGAGAGTTTTGAAAAGACATCCATAGTAAGATTATCTAGGATCCAATAACAGATTGTATTTTAGGATAAATTAGGGGAATTCCATTTCATCATACCTTGAAGAATGATTGAAACTGTTAACCTTCATCTGAATCTTTGATTGATGAAGGTGCCATGCGTTTTTGGGTTTTCTACCACAAAAAATCATTAACTGTGACTGGATGAAGTCAAAATTAAGGGAACTGTATGAGGATGATGAATCGATTGATAGTAGGGAATTAAACTTGTGAAGGACTCCACTTAAGAGGTTCCTAGTTGATTTTAATGTCATTTTAGGATAATGACCACCAAAGATGGTCACTGAAACACCATGTTGAATCCTAGCTATGGTGAGTAATAGATAAACCTAATGGAAAGTGAGAAATCGAAATGGTATGAGGGGTCACAATAATCAAGGGATGTTGATCAATTGATAATGAATGAACTGAATTTAAAAACACCAAATGAATCAAGAATACTGAACCAAAAATATTAGGGTCAAGAGAAAGGATGATGAATGTGGAAGTATCAACAAAGAGTGAGATTTCACATCAGGGTCATCAATAGTAGTTGAAGAGAGGGTGACCAATTAGGGTTCCGAAAACTAGAGTTATTTGAAACCCTGGTTGAAAGGAAGGATATGTGACTGGCAATGAAAAAAAGATTTGAACGGAGGAGAGTGAATCATAGAGGATGACAATAGAGGACTGGAGAGAAATGGATTTGGAGATGGAATGACATGAAGGTGGGGAGGTGGAGGCTGTGGAAGTGGGTAGACAGGGATCCAAGGGAAAGGGAGGCAGAGGCGGAGGCAGAGGTGCAGGTGGTGAGTTGGAGGTGAGAAATATATGAGGAGTAGAGAGGTGACATGTGTTACTAGAAATTTTATTATTAAAGAAGTAGATTGGTAAATGTACGAAATATTGTATTGATTTAAGAAATTTTTTATAATAACTATTTAAATGATTATTAAATGAATAAAATTGAAAAATATAAACACTATTGATATTCAGAGATAATTTACAATTAAAATAAATCACTTAAACATATTTAATAAAACCCCATGAAATCGAAAATGACTTTGGACATAAAAATAATAATATATATAAATCCCTAGTTTATCGTAATTTTTTATTGATAATTATTTTTGTTAAATTGTTTAGATTTATAAATTTTTATCAATGGAAATAAATTTTTTAGTAATATTTTTTATTAATAATAGATTCATGTGTTAGTAAAAATATGTTATTATTGGTATGATAGAGAAATAGATTTAATTGTTTCTAAAATAATTTGTTGTTATTTAAGGATAAATATCCATAGATATAACTATTGGTTAAAATAGGTTTTGGTACATAAAATAAATACTAAAAAAACATAATATCTGTTGGAATTGTTCACTTTTACCATCAAATATATTATCCGTCAATATATTTCTATTGGTATAATTCAAATTTTTTTTGTAGTGGCACCTAATAGAGATAGAACCCTACAACAACCCTCAATTGAATTACCACTAAATGTAATGGATGATTCCAATGAAAAGGCATGGGACACAAAATCCACACTGAATGAAGTGGATTATACTGATGACAAGGTAGGGGACACTAAATCCTCACTGAATATAGTTGTTGATACAAATGATTTTTTAGAAGAAACAAAATCTTCACTGAATGCAGTAGAATATAATAATGAAATGGAAGGGGACACAATATCCTCCATGAATGCTATCACAACCCAGGAAAATCTGGCTCACACTACTCAACCTGGAAGTGGTTACAATACTCAAAATTAATCTCTTGAATCAAACATTTCATACTTGGAACATTTCTTTTAAAAAAAATGTTATGATTCAATGTCTACCATTGATACTAGGGAAGGGACTCCTAATACCCTTTCTATTGCTACTTTTATGGTTAAACAGGGATATGGTACTTCGAATCCTAGCCCTAATAAGAAGAAAATATTTATATGATCCTACAAGGGGAAGAGCTCTGGGAATAAAATGAAGCAGTATTACAACACTATGTATATGTTTAAATGAATATATTATATTGGAATTGTCGAGGTATTTCTAACTTAAACACATTTACCTCTTTATAATATTTTATTATTCTCATTGATCCAATTGTTTTTTCTATTTCTGAGCCTTAAAATAAATTTTCACCCAAATTTTCTCACTTGAAACATAGTTGTTTTTTATCTTGGTTCTAGAAATAGTAACTCCCATGTTGAAACTTTCTGGATATTTTCACATAATTCTTTGTAGAATGTTAGTGTTTACAATATTTCAAGCCATGTTTCCACTTTTGAACAAGCCTACTAGAACTCCCATCATTTATTATATTTTTTTATATTCTAATAGTTTGTATCATGATTGAAGACCACTCTGGAAGGATCTGACCTTTTTATGAACAAAATTCATGAACTATGGATTTTGTTTGGAGACATTAACACCATTTATAGTCCATGTGAAAAAATGGGACCATTCCCACTCAACTATCTCATCTAGAGAACTATGAACCACCATCAATGATAAAAATCAAACTGAATCCAACCTTATAAATGACAATTACACTAGGATTAAAAATAATTTTAATATTGTAATTTATAATAAACAAGAAAGTCATTTAACTAATGAAAAGTATCTGGAAAAATAGGATACTACCTCCATTGTCACTCTCCCAAAACATAACTCTGACCATCATCTGATCTTGGTCACTCTATCCATTATAAACTCTAAGCTTGATCTTCCTTTTACATTCAATAATTCTTGTAAATCTGAACATGACTGTGATATAACAATAAAAAATTCTTGGAATTCTATGAACTAAAATAAATATTTTTTTCTTGAACCATAAGGTTAAAAGTAATTAAACTAAACTTAAAAGGATCTTGTAAATCCCAATCCATCCAAATTTTCCATGATAATGCGGCTTTGGAAGGAAATCTCATCCAAAGTCAAACTACCACCACAAACTCTGATTTTACTATGGATCCTCAACAAAAAATTTATCTTAAACCCAAACCCAATGCTCTCTTCTACATTAAGGTTTACATTTATAAGATTATGTTTAGAGGTACATAGATAAATAGTGGGGACATGAACACAATGTTTTATAATACTCTACTAAAAATTCATAATGATTGTAGACCTCTGAGATTCATCTCTAAAGACCTATTTCTCTTATCAATAATCTCTATAAAATCATAACTAAGATTATTTCTAATAGACTTGAAACTATCGAGAAAAAATTATCACTTAATAACAATTTGGTTTTCTGAAGGGTAGAACCATTCATGAAATTATATTCCTCACCTTTAAATTAACTAATATCTTAAAAAACCTTATAAGGGAAATAGTATTTCCATCAAACGCGATATTAAAATATCATTTTATACCATTTGTTAGATATTTACTTATAGGGACCTAAAAGGATTTAGTTTCAATATTATATTCATTTGTATAATTAGAACTCTTTTAAACTCATTTCACATCTCCATTAATATTAATGGCTCTCCAAAGGGATACATTAACTAAACCAAAGGTTTAAACTAAGGTGATACCCTATCTGTCATTTATTTCACTATTTTGGATGACTACTTAAGCATAATACTCACTCGTCTAGTCCATCATGGGAAACTTATGTATGTCCATGCTTCTAAGAATTTAACAAAGCCCATGAACCGCCTCTATTTGGATGATACCATTCATTTCATATATGGAAGTAAAATAAATATTCAAAATCATAAGGCTTGTCTATCTAATTATAAAGATATATCTAGTCATGAAATCATTTTTAAAAAATCCTTTATATTATTTAAAAAAATGTTCCCATCCAATAGAAAAGAAAACATTATTAACAATATATATTTAAAAGAAGCATATTTTCCTTTCACCTACCTTGGTGCTCTAATATTTTAGGGAAGATCAAAAAGTAGTTACTTATCAATGGTTATAAAAAAATTAGAAATCAACTTTATTCATGGAAGGGGAAATCCTTATCTATTTAAGTTAGAAATTTCCTTTTCAAATATAATATTTTCACTAAAATGGTTTACTATTTTATTGTCTATAAATGGCCCATTGGGCTTCTAATGAAAATTAATATCTTCATGAAAACATTTTTGTGGAGTGGAAGCACTATCAAAATAAAAGTAGTGATTGTCCCTTTGTATAAATATTTTAAACCTATAAATAAGCGTGGTCATGGAATTAAAAACATTAATCTTTTCAATGAATCATTAAAAGCTAGGATCAAATGTAATTTCATTCATAATGATTCCATTCTTCTTCCATTCCTTAAAAAATATATTCCTTTAAAAGGTAAATAAAGGCAACCTGAATCACTAGAATTCCTCTATCTATATATCCATTAAAAAACAAATCACCAATATTAGGTCGAATTATAGATGGATGGATTCCAAATAATCTTCTATGAACATTTGGATAGATAAATATTCTAGTTCTCCTATGATTTCTATGGATGATCAAAATCATCTACCTATGCACACTAATGTATCTTTTATAGAATTTTTGAATACCACAGGAAATTATATTCCTAATCGTTTTAATCATTTCATTTATAATTATCCATTTGAAAACATTGATGATTTTTCAATTTGGTAACCTTCTCATAACAACTTCTTTTACTCGAAATCATTTTATAACCACTATTTTAGAAATATAAATAATGATTTTTCATTGTTAATTTATTTTTGATAATGCTTGGATAAAACCTTTAGGAATATCTCTTGATTAGAGAATTTCTCACAACTAGATCCCCAGTGATACTTGTCTCCAATCATTTGGGGTCCAGATTATCTCTAAATGTAGTCTATGAAATCAGTATAGATAATAAACTAACCATGTTTTTCTTTAATGTACTATATGCTATTTAGAAATATGTTCTTGATATTTTTTTAATAAATATGGTTACTTTTGTATTAAATCAGCTCTCAAGATTAGACTTGTGCTGCTTCTGATACCTCTCATCAGATCAAGCACCTTTTTTTTGGGTACGGTTGATGAGATTTTTCATGTGATTTAGTATGATAGAAATGCTTATTTACATCATAATAGCTTATTTATTCTTTATGTAGGATGGGTGAAGATACTTACTACCGTATATGAATCTTCCGTAAATCAGAAGGGGCACTGCAATAATTATATTTGTTATTTTAGCATCTTGCGGAACCTCAGCGCTGAAGGGACTTAATGTCAACCTCAATCCACACTTGGAGTCTTTTTGAAAAAAATCCACACATGTTGTCTGATTTTTTGTTTTGGAAGTTTGTGTTTTTTGGTTGATATTAACCATCATGAACCCAAAATATTGTCTATCTATCTTTCTCTCTCATTTAACTATACCTAAAAAAAACCATCCCATATCTTTTAAATCATTCCATATTTATATGAGAGCATTGCGAACTACATCTCCAACCACAGTTGCAACTGATGGTGATTTTTTATATTTCCATTATATTATTTTTTTTAGATTTTATATATTTTAGTTTTTTATTTTTTGAATCTTGTTTCCATAGTATGACATGCACAAGAAAATGGAAATATTTTAACATTATATTAGATTAAATTTACAAGGAATGTTACCTAAGATGAATTATATAATGTGGGTTAATATAGATATAATTTTAATTTGAATGGGTTTTTACAATTCAAGGAAATAATTTTTAACTTTTCCAGATTATATTGTTAATTATTATAAATGTGTTATATGGATATATTTTAATAAGGAACATAATATTTATTTTTTTTGAAATAAAAATTACAATAATATTTCAGTTCATTATTTTATCCAAACTCAATTTTTTTGATGTATTATCAATAAGAGGTTTGTTTATAATTGATTGATTAATTCCTAATATTAATATATTTACTAAAAATTAATTTCAATAAAAAATTATAGTTACAAGAGAATATTATTTTCAATGGGTTAGAGAGATCATTAATGGAGGTACCATTTATTTCCATTAAAAATGAATGGTTTCAAATAATTTCACATGTCTAATAAATTAATAAATAGTTAAAATAATAATTTTATTTTTATAAACTAATATTAAATAATTTTTTTTTCTATTTTACATTTATAAATGAAATCATTTCATAGAACAACACACCAGATCATATTGTATTATAATAGTTTCCATATGCACCGTCAAATATAAAAGATGTTATATATGACTTTACATTTTTATCAAACTATACATCCTAACCTTGTGAGTTTTCCATATTTACCAAAAAAATCATTTTTTTGTTATTTACCATTATATTTTATGAAATTAATTAGATCCTTTATTATCTATATAATTTGTTGGTCCAAGGTATTCCCTATAAGGTGTCTCCATCCCTTTTTATTTCATAGCCTCTTAAACATCATTTCATGTGGATTTATTGAAGGAATACCCTTATTTCAACTTCTATACCCCCCAAATTTTTACATAGGGGTTTTTTGTTCCCCATGATCCCAAGGGTTTGATAGTTTCTATTTTCAGGTTCAGGGTGTTGATTTGTAGGGGGTTTTTTTAGGGTTTACATAAGGTCTTTGAGTCTTTTTAGAAAGTTCTCCATCATTGGTGAAAACATCCACTTAAAGTTTCATTTAAAACGGGTTGGTAATTTTTTCTTTTTCTTATTTTGATATTATACTGATCTTTTGATGATTTTAAATGACTATTTTTGAGAATTTAATCCATGTTTGAAGTTTTTTTAAATGGCTTCTAGTGTGGTTTTCAACTTTAACCCAGTGTTTTAATTAGTATTTCAAGTGGTTCATTAAATTAAAATTATTGTCAGAATTATGGAATCTTGGGTTTAAATAAAACATGTAATTTTAGTAGATTTAATCATATTTTCATCAATAAAAGAAATTTGAAGTTTTTTATTTGAACATCCAGAAATGTTCATGAAACGTTAAGACTTGTTTTAATGTTTAAAATGTTTTGATATTTTTGAGAGAAGAAATGTAAATAAACTGCATGTTATGTTAAAATATCTTAAACCTGTTTGGGTTCTGACATAATATGGGATGGAAACTTTAATGTTTTTTAAAATTTTGATAAAATTTATTCTTATTTTTAAATTTATAGTATAAATATATTTGATAATTTTATTTTAGAGGATGGTCTCTAAATGGGTTTCAAGAACATGTTCTTATATTATGGTTTGGAGCGATATTAAAACCCCTTTAAAAGTGACTAGACAATCTATGTATTTTATTAAAGATCCATTTAAAACTTTAGGTTTTTTATATATGTTTTATTTCTTGGTTTGAGACCATTTTTCCCCTTAATCCAATAATAACCTCATGGAGGTGATTTATTATTGGGTGATTTCAATTGTAACCCACGGGGATTATTGTATCTTATTTTTATTCTAAATATTTTTTGATGGGGGTGTTGATTATAGAGGAATGATATATGAGATTTCGTTCATTTTTATATTAATATTGATGCATGTGATTTATCAAATATAATTTTTATTGGTCATTGGAGTCCTATTGGACTAAGTAGAGGCCTGAAATAGTGAAAGTCCATGTATAGAAAGTTAATTGAAAATGGATTATTTTACAAATAAAATTCGATGGTTTTAATGGAAGGGGAATTAAATATTATAAGCATTAATAACTCAAGTATCCTTTGAATAATGTTATTTTAGGGGTGTTTATTTCTTCATAGTTTTATGGGGATTCAACGGATGAGAATGTTTCTGCCTTGCCGAACTATATTATTTTTCTCTAATTTCAACCATTTTCCATGAGTTTTAAGAGGTTTACTATGATGGTTCTATATCCTCTATTGGATTATTTTGATTATTATGGCATTTATTCATTATTTATATCTCAAAATTTTGATTTCATTAGGTACCTTGATTTTGGTTTGGATTATTTAGAATATTATTATTATTCTGGGTGCCATATTTCCTACTATTTAATGAACAGTTGTTTTGTTTACATCAAATTGATGGTTGAAAATGATTTGGAATGTTTATTTGGAATGAAAAATTATTTAATTTTGGAATTTACTTTTGGTAAATGTTTTAAAAGAGGAAAAACTGGGTTTTTACCTTTATTATAGTTTCCTGAGAATTTTCATATTTTGTCGGTTTAATGATTTTTAGAATAGATTCTAACTCTGCCCTTATTTATTTTAGAAGACTTTGTAGGTTTTTTATAAAAAGGGGTTGAGTCCAATGAAATGGTGGTTTTAATTATATATTTTCATTTAATCTAAAGAAGATAATTTTTTTTTGAATTTTTTGCATATAATTCTTCTTTATAATAACTATGTATTGTTAAAAAAATTTCAGTTATATTTTCAAACAGTTATAAGGAAATATTTTCATTAATTAGAATTGAAAAAACATTGTGGTTTTCACCTACTAGGCTTATTTTCTACCAGACCTCACATATACAAATCTGTATATGAATCTCTTATGGTTTAAATTTAGGTGCCTCAATATTGGTCCCCTTTATGTTGGGATATTGTTTTTGTCTAATAGTTGGAATGTGATATAGAATGTGATAAAGAGTAACATAGAGATTTTAGGTAGTAGATTTATTTTATATTTATTTTTTGTGTTATTTATGTATTAGTGATATAATATCTATTAAACTGAAGATATGTTTTTCAATATTTATATACATACACAGTTTTCAGGTATGTGATGATTCCTTATTAATTATTACTTTTTCTCCAGTTTCGTCGATTCATTTATTATTTATACTCTAATGTGGATATTTTGTTAACAATTTAGTCATTATTTCAAGGATTAAATCATTCCAAATAATTATGATCTGAAACACTAGTATTAATTTCCATCATAGGGTGACTAAAAACACACATTGGGTCTGACTCAATATGACATGAGTATCTAGTAGAGGAATGAATCAGGATGGTTCATGAAAGGGATGAATGCAAACATATGTAATATCTAAATCAAAATGATATCCTAATATAAAATTTAAAAAAATATCTGTATTTCTACAGTTCTTACATCTATTGTGTTCCATAGTTTTGCAATACTCGTTTTCATTTTCATTATACAACACTGAAACAATCTATGTGAATGATCTTCTTGGTGAGCCACTACAACTTTCCCAAATATCAATTAGATTTCCAATTTCCAATTATTTATAGAGAATAAAAATCATCAATATACACAAAAACATAATGATTAAAAATAGGCTTTTAATAATTTTTTAGGTGTCATTTCCAATTATTTTAAAATTAATGGTTCCATCCATTTTATTTTTTTAATAAAATTATTTTATGATTTTAAATCATATTGTTTAAATTATTCAAAATGGAAAATTTTAATTTTCTTCATAAAAAAATAATTACTAGTGTTCGAAATTAATTACCACCATTTTCCCCAGTGTTTAATTTATTATGAATGATATGCCAATATATATTTACTGATTTGTTAGATAAAGTGGAGAGTAATGGAGAATCATTATGTATTCACATTATGTCATCAGAGGTCACACCTGGATAATTCTCCTTGGAAATGATATGATTTAATGTTTTTTGACTTTATATATATAGTCTTATTTAAATAAGGATAAAATTGCTACAACATTTTGAGGAAGTGTATTTGATTATTCCCATGAAAAAATAAAATATTTCGATGAGCATTTAAATGATTACTTGAAATATATATATATATATATATTTGATTTGGGAATTAAAGAATATTTGGAACTCTATTTTATATTTATAAATTCTAGGATGTTTGAAATGGACTTATATAAAAAATATATCGATCCATGATAAGACCACAAGGGTCGGCCCATCAACCCCACATGGGGGACTCGTGGGATAACCCTAGGGGATAGCTAGCCTATGGGACCATCTATGGATATATAGTTATGCAAGTAGTTTGTGTATAGGCCTAAAGGAGAATGCTCAAACAGAAGATCATGGAGATGGTATGAGAGTTCTAGTGGTCCATTATCATATATCACAACCTATGTGTCATGTGGTATATGTGTATATGGGTGTTGATCCCTCATTACGATATCAAACATGTTCTTACACTGATTGTTATATCTACAAGGAAAACTAGTTGTGTAATCGATGTGGTATGTTAAACGAGAATAATACACATCCTCTACTAAATTTATATTGACTTAGAATTGGATTCAAAGTTGAATTATTGTAGGTAATCCGATCATCCATATAAATTTTCTTCAACCATCAAATATCGAACATTGTCCACATGATCTCAAGACAACTGGACATCTCTAGATATCATCTTAATGGAATGTTACATGCTCAATTGTAGATATAAAATTCATGAAATCATTGTATTTTATGCATTCCATTATTAAAATACTTGATTTAGAAGAATAAATCCATGTTTTACATGAGTCTATCATGTAAATCCATCATGTGATATTCTATAGATCATATGACAGTATAGTCACAATCAACCATGAACAAGCGATTCCACATGTTGGTTTGAAAATAATCCCCAATACGTCCCAATATTCCATTAATTAGAGAATAACATAACTTTAATCACATATTTCTTCCATTTTTATAGCTTTTACCATAAGAATTATTCATAGTATTGAGATGATATCCATTAATGTATGACATTATTAATGAAGTAATCATACAAATTGATAACATAATCACAAGATTATTCTATCCTATATTAAGATAAAAAAATCAAAAAATTTCATTATTCAAATGCATGGTTGAGATATTTTGGAGTTTAATTTCACCAATGGCTCAATGGTTTTATTGTACAAAACAAATTTATTGGAAATAGGTTTAGAAAATATTCCTATATAATGAGAGGCAAGGTGATAGTTTTCTTGTTGTAAATCCTTCAAGTATATCTCTACTTTTTTCTTGAAACATACCATGTGTGTGACATGATCTGATGAAGTTCAGGGAAGATTTTTCATCTTCCATTCACATTCAGTGAAAAAGATCATGTGATTCAATAGTATGAAAGAGAATTCAAATAATCACCTTCTCATGTGAAGACATTTCCATGAACCACATATGTTACATAAAGGAACTCACCGACTATGTTGATGAAAAAGTAATCTTACCACAAGAATGGTCGAGGAATTTCGGACCTATTTAGAGTGAATATCATCTGAAATACACCAAAATAACCCTTAATGGTCTTATTTATGAATCCATTCTTCTTAATTAATGGTTGGTGCGTGCGAAGTTCCATGTACAGAATGATTCATTCAAGAACATGTAATGTATTGATGGTAATGTCTATGAGATAAACATTTAGAGTCACAAAGAACATTGTAAATGAATGGTTGGTTGACGGTATTTCATGAGTCTGAAAATCATAATTATGAAACCACTCCCATTCTCAACGTGCACCAATCCTTCATAAAACACTTCAAATATTCACTGAAACCTTTCACAATAAATACCCCCCTTTAATTCAAAATTTTATTGATGATCCCTAACCTTTTTAATTCTAAATCTTTCTCGCTTCATGAACCTCTTATGCTGTAGGAGAAAAAAAAAGGATTAACCAAGGTTCTTGAGATTCAGGACAAATCCTTCATTACTTTCTTGAGAGCCCACACCCCATGTGAATATTCCATCTATGAATGCCTAATTCTTTTGTGGAGGAATAATGACCTCTATCGAAAGTAAGGATTCAAAAATCATTCAACCTTTATGATTTACTCCTTTTTTGTGGAATCTAAGGCTTTATGAAGAACTTAAACTTCAAAAAGAACTCCCCCATTGAATCAGGACTTCCCTTTGAAGCAAGTTCACCATGTTTTATAAAGAATGCTCATTTTGAAGCACCTAACCTCTATGAAGATCCCAATACTTGTACGTCCCACCTTATTAAACCTCTATAATTCAAGAATCTCTTCTCCCCTTCTACTAACTATACTTCATAAAGGTTGAGTAACTAGTGTAACGCCCCGACCCAGATTTCCCAGAGTCAGTGCATTATTAAATAACATTGGCATGATCACAAAAGATCAAATCTCAAAATACCAATTAGTTTATTATACTTGGAAACACTAGATACATTCATAAATTTTACATTACATCATAAAGTGAAAACTACATCAACATTTTGTCTCCACACCAATATCCCCTTATACTATACCTACAGGCCATTCATAAAATACTTCTTCACATCCTGGGAAAAATAAAACATAGAATGGGGTTACCTCAAATGCCCCGTAAGGATAACAATATAGCGGAAACATTCATAAATAAGCGTAAACATTTAAGGCAATGTAAAACTAAAGCAAAAGCCTTTTAAACTTGAAATTTTTCATAATATGGTAGAAATTAAATGAAATAATTCCATTTAAATATTCACATTGATATTCTACTAGTCAAATAATCACATGTAATATCAATAACAACTTTCAGAATGATGGAATGCATAATTCCATACTATCGTTACCACATAGCCAAGGCCTTGTGCCAAGACTAAAAAATATATTTCTCAAGGCCTCATGCCAAGACACTAGTTTGTATCATGAGACCTACCGATGCATTGAAGAGAGAAAGAGGGCTCCATCTGTCACTTACTATGTCTAATGCATTCCTCATATGAATAGGTTTAAACATGACAAAAACCTTCATATTTAAAATAGCATACGAAATGTAAATAATTTCTCCATAAACCATTAATGGTATAAAAATAACACATCCACATTCAATCATATCACAAAACCATCAATACAATATGGATGTTTTGTATCATAATAAATCAACTTCAAATAAACATAAAACCCATCAAAGTATGTTTACATAGATGAAAACAAAACTATTTGAGTGAAATATCTCTTTTTTTTAAATCATTTTAATGTCACAAAATTATAAAATAAAACATTTACTTTGAAAATATTCTTATAAGCTTTTAAGGGAAGCTTAAAAGATTTTACAATGGTGGAAAATAGCTGCACCCAAAATATAAGTTAATAAAAAGATATTCTTAACTTAATTTATTTAAAAGGTTAAAAAGGTCCTTGTTTGGAAAATGACGTAAAGGTTGCTTTATAAAATATTTATAAAAAGTGAAACAAGGGTATAAATGACTTTAGCCCATATTATGTAAAATAGTAAAAATGTTTTGAAATACATTTTTTAGATACATGGATGTGGTTGATAAAGAGGACCCATTAGATAATTACGTATAAACAACCTCGAATAATGAAGATATTGTGAAATAAACCCTTACCTTGTACTTTTCCTTGATAGAGTGTAGGTTAACCTCCTTTAATTTGGGAAACTCCCTTTGGGTTGATCCAAAAAGGACTCTTGATGTGCCTTCTGCCTAAGGTAAGTCTTTTATGAGGAGGATAGGGATGCAAAGAGTATAATTGGGAAGAGGATGGATGAGACAAAAGGCTTGATAGGTGTGAGGAATTTGTTATAAGTGATATCCTTTTATAAGGGGAAGGATGGGATCTTTAGGAAAATACATAAAGTATTAATTTATAATAAATTCATATTCGGTTTATAATGGCTCCAAAGTGGTTTAATCAAAGTCCAAGGTGGGAATGGGTCAAAAACCACTCAACCAATATATTTTAAACAGGTTTGGGTCAATATAATAACCTTATCATTTAGATTTATGTCTTAGTTAAATTGTTTGATATTTACCAAGTCTCTTTGTATTTTTATATTATATAGTTAATAAACATACAATATACTTCTAAGAGACCTCATGTGGTCCTTCAATGATATGCCTATCATTATATAAGTCCTTTGACCGAACCATAGATTTTTAGGAATATAATATCAATTAATAATATAATATTTGTTTTTAAAACTCTTTTATATCAATTTTGACACTATTTTGTATTTTGTTTTTGATAAATTCATAACATCATTATTACTTCAAATAAAATTCATATAACCAATAATAATATGTCATAGTATCCTTGAAAATTATTGTAATTCATAAAATTCTCAGGTTACATTTATTTGGAAATTTATAATATCAATTATTTTAACATTTCATTAAATAGGTAATTACTGCATCACCATTGTGTCATAAATAAATTAAATTATTTAATTTTTAAACATAAAAAATAAAATAAAATAATGTAGGAAATATTTTTAGCTTTCTAATGAATATTTATAATCGAATTTATCTTATGGATACCCCAATATTAAAATGTTTTAGTTATTAACCTTTGATTTTAACTCTTTTAACTCTTCTTTGAATTAAATATTAATAAATTTCCTATCCTAATACAAGTTGATCAACGAGGTTCATATTTTTTTCCTAAGGTTGTTTTTGGACGAATTATATTTATCCAATAGAATTAGTAAATGTGTTAGGGTAATAATAATTTCATTTTTACCCTTAATTACCCTATTTAATTTTTACCGCAGTAAATAAAAGTAAAACGTTACTGTTCAAAAAAATTATTTTTATCTTATTGAACTATATTTTACTCCTAGATATTAACTCTGTCTCTCGGATTTTCATAATTCCACTCACAGAAGGGGTAAAATTTAGTTTTATGTGAATTTTCAAATTCTCCTAGGAGGTGGGTAAAAGACGATGAAAAGATCAATAAAATTTTTAGACATATAAAATTATTATAAACTGACTCCAATGATATATAGGTATTATGAATATATTTTTGAAATAAAATAAATTTAAATAAAATAAATAATTATTTAAATAAAAATTCAGTTTTAAACTATAACTCAGTGTTTTTCACTATTCATCAAATATTAAAACTTTACAGAAAATTTAAAAAAATTTACCCTAAGCTAATTTTGATATTACAAAATAAATAATGACGTATGTTTTAACATATTCATAACATTAATGTTTCAGTTATTAATCTAAAATTAATTCCCACTGTCAAAATCAAACGGCATATTTTTATGAAATAATAACTACCAAAAGTTTGACAGTTGTTTATGATCGATTTCAATGTGAAATTACAATCAATAAAAATCATTGGATTAAATTGTTAAAATATAATCTATTTATACTTCCAAACCATTAAAATATATAATTTAAAAATATGAATTATTTTGATTTAAAAAGTTGTTTTCAATTAAAATATGATATTTTTCACTATTCACCCAAATATGAATGTTAACAGAAAAACACCAAAACATTATTGAAACTAAATTCTTGTTTCTTGATTATAAAGAAGATGTTTATTTTGCAAAATTGAATATATAAAAAGTTTCAAATATTGGATTTAAAAAGGCTTTTCCATTAAAAGGTGGCAAAATTACATTTTTTGAAAATTACATATTTTATCTGAAAAAATGTATTTGTCTTACATTATGTCTAAGAAACTCATAATATGGATTCTAAAATTATATGGATTATATAAAGTAAAAAATTCAGTTATTACTATTCATAACCCCTTTTGAACGGCTTGTTTGGTAAGTCCTGGTGCGCTAGAACTTGGTGTTCCCTGGAGTGCAAGTTATTGAATTACTTTGAAGAAATAACGTACTATAAAATCTTGGGGTGTTACATTCTTTCCTCCATCAGTAAATTACGTCCCCACAATTTGATTTTTTTTTGAAAATAAAAGGATGAAAATAGAAAATAACTTCGGGAAAACCCACATCAAAAATTAGGTTAATAGAATATAGTCATAATAAGAGGAAAAGGGAAATGAAATGGTCACCACCAAATTATGATCTCAATTAGAAGAACATTGGTGCAATTAAAGGCATATAATTAGAAAGAAAACATAAATATTTATAGGTAGTTATTGAGGTCATCCATCACAAACAAGAGTAAAATTGAGGGCCTTAAATTCATCAATCGATGATGATTTAAAATACCATCGGTTCAAAAAAACATATGGTATTAGGATAACACATTTTTTGTTTTAAGATCCCTTCACCAAAGTATAATAATAAATTTCTTCATAGAATAAGAGAAGAAGAAAAATATATACTTGAAAAGTATAGTCCCATCCTTTAACTAATTTCTACCACAAACTTATCTTTCACTCTAAAATATAATAGAACATAAAAATAATATTCTATTTATCCTATTCATATAGGGTTAAAAAATGAATTTATAATTCATCAACCATATTTTTTTAAAAAGACCACAATATTAAATCAAGGAAATCACGTGGGCCAGTGGAAGGTGATACACCCTTTTCGCCTTCGGTTGCGGGTTCATGTCTCGCAGCCTTGCCGGACACGGTGGGTTGCCGCCCGACCTCTGGGTTGTCCTTTTATAGAAATCCAAAAATAATCTCAACCAAGAATTATCAAAAATAATTCTATCCAAACTCACAGACCATAATTTTTAAGGAAGGTATACACAATGAAGATCCTTTTTTCGACATAATAACATGTGAACACCTTTATCATGTATTCTTTCAAAACACTACAACATCCTGAATCACAATAACACCTTATTGATTACATTCATGTTCCCTTATTTCTTATAGAATACTTGATATAATCCTTCTATCCAAAAATGTTGTAAACTCTAACAATGATGGAATATACAAATCATTAATCAGTTTCAAGGTAATCAAGAATATCCAATATAATTTATCCAAATCAATCATGTATTATTCCAAAATCACTACCATGGTATCAGAACCATATTATGGTTCATCTTTATCTCAACCATATATTTTCCAAAAAACTAACCTGCTATTGAGTCACTTTTCTTGGTTCCATACAATTTCAAGTCATTAATGAAATATTACTGCAGTACAATCCTTATATACTCCATAATTATTATAACCAGTACATTGTTGATACTACACTCAATGAAATAATTCCCTAATAACAACATAAGAACTACAATAATTCCTCCTCATCTATGGTAGTATAAAAACTTGATTATTATCCAATAACATCATTTGCAGTATACTCTTATGAATGGGACATTGATTCGCGTAGTGTCCCAATTCCTTGCAGATGAATCATCATACATTTGAAACATTTTTCTTATCCTTGCAGTAACGTACATGGTGTCATTTTTTCCCACACATACAAAAAACTCCCATTCCCTTCATGCAAGTTCCAGGGTATTTCTTCCCACAGTAATCAGATATGGGAAAATTCTTCTTTTCCCTTTTCCCTTTATCTATCTTTCTCTCTTCCATACTTTTCTTCTCTTTCTTCCCTTCAAAGCCATAGGACTCGGAAAATTCTTTACATTTCTTATTAAGACATGATACTATTTCTTCATATGTTGAGAATACACAGGAGACTATTTCCCTTCTAAATGTTGGGTTAAAAATATGAATGATATGATCTTAATTACTCTTTGGATCATACGTTTTTCTAGAGTTCACATTCCTTCTATTGGGCTCCATCTCTATACAATAGCATAAACTAGGCCATTTTATGAATTGTAGTGAATAATTCCAAACTTGTAAAATACCTAATGTACATATAATGGTTTATGAATATAATCCATATTCATAAAGATGTTTTCATTGAGGAATTGTATACTCATAAACCCTTAATAATGATTTGTAAAGAAAATGTGAATTATCTTAAGCATATCTCCTGGGAGTGTTGTAACCGTGAGTGAAGCAAGGCCCATTATCATGCACCAGTTCTCGTTTGAGTCTAGATCCAAGTGGGGTTTTCAGGTTCTACCCCTTTGGTACGTTTGTGCCATAGCCGCATCTACCTGATCATATCCAGACAGAGATATATTGCTAGTAAAACTCACAAAATCTCTATAATACCAAAATTTTAAGAAGTTATTCTATAATAATCCTCAAAGTCCATCTTAGGTCTATGTGATCTAATCATAGTTTATCTAAATCTATCTTTCATGGTTTATACTAAACTTTCTCTGATACCAACTATAATGCTCCGACCCCAATTTCCCAGAGATAGTGCATTATTACATAACATTGGCATGATCACAAAACATTATGTCTCAAAAGATAGATTAGTTTAGTAGCCTTGGAAACACTAGATACATTCATAAATTTTACATTACATCATAAAGTGAAAACTACATCAACAGTATGTCTCCACACCCATATCCCCATATACTATCCATGCAGGTCATTCATAAAATACTTCTTCACATCCTAGGAAAAATAAAACATATAAATGGGTGAGATCAAATGCCCAGTAAGGATAATAATATTGAAGAAACTTTCAAAAATAATCATTAACCTCTAAGGAAATGTATAACTAAAACAAAATCCTTTTAAACATGATCTTCAGCATAATATGGTAGAAATAAAATGAAATAATTCCATTTTCTTATTCAAATGGATATTCTACTAGTCTAATAATCCCATGAAATATCATTAACCAATTTCATAATGATGGAATGCATAATGTTAGACTATCATAACCACGTAGCCAAGGCCTCATACCAAGACTACAAATAAGATTTTGTAAAGTCCTCATGCCAAAAGACTAGTTTGTCTCATGAGACCTACCAATTCATCGAGGATCTACAGTAGGATCCACCCATCACTTACTAAGTATAATGCATTCATCAAAAGAATATGTTTAAGAATAACATAAACATTCATATTAAAACTATCATATGAAATGTAAATACTTTCTCCATAAACCATGAATGGTATAAAAGAAACCCATCCACGGTCCAACATATCAAAAACCATCAACACAATATGGTTGTTTTGTATTATAATAAATCATCTTCAAATAAGCTTAAAACCCATAAAATGATGTTGACATAGATGAAATAAAAACTATTTTAGAGAAATATATCTTTTTTTATATCAATTAAAAGTCACATAATTATATAATAAAACATTTACTTTGAAAATATTATTATAAGAGTGTAAAGGAAGCTTCGATGATTTTACAACAATGGAAAATACCCTCACCCACCATATAAGTTAAATAAAAGACATTATTACCTTAATTTTTTGAAAAGGTTAAAAAAATCATTATTCGGAAAATGACGTAAGGATTTCTTTATAAACTTCTTATAAAAAGTCAAGCAAGGGTATAAATGACTTTAACCCATATTTTGTAAAACAGTAAGAATGTTTTGAAATAAATTTTTTAGAAATATGGATGTGGATTATAAAGATGTGCTAGTAGATAATTATGTATAAACAACCTCGAATAATGAAAAGATTGTGAAATAAACCCTTACCATGTACATTTCCTTGATAGAGTGTAGGTTAACTTCCTTTAATTTGGGTAACTCGCTTTGGTTTGATCCAAAAAGGACTCTTGAAGTGCCTTCTGCCTAGGGTAATGCTTCTAAGAGTAGGAGTGGGATGCATGGAGATTAATTGGGAAGAGGTTGGATGATCCAAAAGGCTTGATAGGTGTGAGGAATTGGTAATAAGTTGTTTCCTTTTATAAGGGGGGGAGGGGCTCTTTAGAAAAAACTTAAAGAATTAAATTATAATAAATTCATATTCGATTTCTAATGGCTCTCAAGTAGATTATTCAAAATCTACGGTGGGGATGGGTCGAAAACCACTCAACCAATAGATTTTAGACATGTTTGGGACACTATAGTAACCTTTTCTTTTATATTTGAATCTTAGTTAAATAGTTTGACATTTACCATGTCTCTTTGTATTTTTATATTATAATGTTAATAAACATACTATATACTTACAAGAGACCCCAAAGTTGTCCATTAATGATACACATAACTTTATATAACTTCTATGCCCACACCTTATATTTTTAGGAATATAATATATATTAATAATATAATATTTGTTTTAAAAACTCTTTTATGTCAATTTTGACACTGTTGGGTATTTTGTTTTTGATAAATTCATAATAGGATTATTACTTAGAATAAAATACATATTACCAAAAATAATATGTCATATTAACCTATAAAATTATTGTAATTCATAAAAATTCTAAAATTACATTTATTTTGATATTTATAATATTAATTATTTTAATATTTCATAAATTAGGTAATTACTGCATCACCATTGTGTCATAAATAAATTATATTATTTAATGTCTAAACATTATAAATAAAATACCATTATGTAGGAAATCTTTTTAGCTTTCCAATTAATATTCTTAATCGAATTTATCTTATGTATAAACCTATATTAAAATGGTTTAGTTATTAAACATTGATTTTAACTCTTTTAACTCTTCTTTGAATTAAATAATAATAAATATCCTAACCTAATCCAGGTGGACAAAATAGGTTCATATTTTACTCCTAAGGTTTCTTTTGGTCGAATTATACTTATCCAATAAATTAAGACATGTTTTAGGGTAATAATAATTTCATTTTTACCATTAATTACCCGATTTACATTTTACCGTGGTAACTAAAAGTGAAAAGTTACTATTCGCCAAAAACTATTATTATCCAATTAAACCAAATTTTAATCCTTGATATTAACCGTGTCTCTCGGATTTTGAAAATTACACTCATAGAACTGGTAAGGTTTAGTTTTATGTGAATTGGAAAATTTTCCTAGGAGGTGGGTAAAAGACGGTGAAAATTTTAATAAAATTTTTACATATCTAAATTTATTATAAACTGACTACACTGAATTGAATTGATCATATATAGGTATTATGAATCTATTTTTAAATAAAATAAATAATTATTTAAATAAAAATTTGGTTTTAAACTATAACTCAGTGTTTTTTACTATTCATCAAAAATTAAAAGATTTCAGAAAAATACAAAAAATATACCCTAAGATAATATTGATATTTCGAATTCAATAATGAAGTAAATTTTACCAAATTAAAAACATAGAAGTTTCATTTATTAAATTAAGATTAATTCCCGCTGTCAAAACCAAAAGGCGTAATTTTAAGAAATAATATCTTCCAACAGTTTCACACTTGTTTATGTCCAATTTCAAAGTGAAGTTACTTACAATGACCATCATTAGATTAAATGAAAAAAATATAATATATTTATACTTCCAAATAATTAAAATTTATAACTTATCAATATAAATTATTTTGATTTAAAATGTTTTTTTCAGTTAAAATATAGTATTTTTCACTATTCACCCAAATATGAATGTTATCAGAAAAACACAAAAACTTTGTTAAAACTAAATTCTTATGTCATGATTCTAAATAAGAAGTTTATTTTGTCAAATTTAATATATAAAAGTTTTAAATATTGGATTTTAAAAGGCTTCTCCATTAAAAGGCGGTAAAATTGCATTTTTTGAAAAAAATACTTCTTTTATCTGAAAAATTTTATTTGTTCTCATATTATGACTAAGAAACTCATAATATGGATTCAAAAATTATAAGGATTATATAATGTTAAATATTTAGTAAATACTATTCATAAAAACTTTTGAACGGCTTGTTTGGTAATTAATGGTGCGCTAGAACTCGGTGTTGTGTGTAGTGCAAGTTATTGAATTACTTTGATGAAATAATGTACTATTAAATCTTGGGGTGTTACAACCAGAGCCCCAACACTTTTCCAGTACTAGTCTAGTTTCACCTTGAATCTTCATGTGATCATTTACTCCCACTCTTATGTCTGTTGACTTCAACCCAAATGTGAATTGAACCCCCACCTTCATTTTGTTTATAAGAATGTGTACTCTACCCCATTTTGTTTTAATAATGGAGACAGTAAAATATACATCTTGACTTACTACACCTTGACGAAAGTAATAACAACATGACCATCCCAAATGTGCACGATTTATGGTTATGTAATACCAATGGATAAGGATTGACTCCACTCATGATTGAGTTTCATGATAGAAAACTGCCCAGTTTCATGTCCTAGTTGTTCTATGTTAAACAACATAACAATATCACTAAAAATATGACATGACACTACAGTATTACCGTACGTAATAAACACAGGATTCCCCCTCGTATGAGTGAAATTAGATGAACCCTACACCATCAACACCTCTTACCCTATTCCATAAAAATACAATGCTACATGAATAACCCACATGGAACGAAATCCTCTAGGAAACTCTCACAATTAGGCCCCATAACAACCAAAAATACCCACTTCGGGTAACTGCGATATGTTATACCTAAACCATTAAAACTAACAAAAATATTCTTGAAAAGGTAAGATCCATTCTATGATCAGGGAGATCTTCCCCTTACTAATGAAGCACCCAGCCCTGAAGTAACATCTGACGACAGGAGGGAAAACACCAGCCACCAAAGGCAAAATCCTGGGACACAATAGGTTTTCATCATCCTCATTGGTCTTTTATACATTGAGGAAAGAAGAAAACATAGTAATGGTACATCCAATTTGGCAGATAGAGGCTAGAATAGGATCCCAAAAGATAAAGTAATCCATCATGAATGCTACGGTCTATAGGATCACCAGATCCCTCTATGGTTATATGCATGTGGAAGAAGTTATTTCCCCATTCTAAGGCCTCATAGTTCATCCATCTCTATCAGTGCAAGTTTCAATCCTCTTTACCTATACCTAGGAGAATAAGATAGTTGTTAACATATGGGATAATTTATTCAGATGGTGATCACCATGTTGATTAATAGATGAGTGTCTCCACCCTTACACATGAGGTAGTAATGAATACTCTGTTCTATATATTTGAAATGATGATACTGGTACAATCTCAAGAAATGCCCCAACATGCAGTGAACAAACACATCATGTATTTAATATTCTACCAGAATACCATGTTAAAAACCAATTCATAATGATGACACAACATATCTCTTGGCTATCCTTTATTATTTTATGGGATGATAAAGAACCAGGATTTGAGAAAGAGGGTATGTTAAAGGTTATAGATTCCGACCTTCTATCAATGATGTTTTGGCCACTTATATCTCCCAATATCATCATTTGAGTGTCTCTTACCATGGGATAGCCCATGTGATACCACCAGAGCAGCTAGGCAATACTTGACCATCTATGTGATCATCAATTGGTTTATCCAAGAAGTTAGTTTCAACTCGAAGATATTGATCAGCAGTGTTAAAGCATTATGTTGAAATCACTTACAGAAGCTCTGTTCCCTACGTATCCCAGCTACCATCATACCCTCCAACAATGTTGAATGAAGACCCTCAGAGTTCTCTACTAGATTATATAAGAGCAATATTCACACATTCAGATCATAGGATTGGGATAGTATGATTCTCTCCACTTCATCTCTATCCAATGGAATATTAACATTCACATCGATGAAGACACCTCTACATGTATAGTTAGGCCAAACATGATCGACCCAAAACATCTTGGCGATCATGGAAGTTTGGAAACTGAGGTAGTCTGTGCTGCGGACATCCTACATCTATAGGATGGACAATACCATAAAGATCCTCATATAGGTGTCCTTGCATACCAGTAAAGGAAGGTTTTAATCCTTTAAAATCCCTCTAAAACTTTACCTCTTTTTCAGAACATTCAAAAGGGAAAATAACTTGTTAGTACCTCAAAACCATCTAAGGTTGTGCCAAAAGAATAGGTAGATCCCATTGTAACCTTCCTAATATTTAACATTGCAGAGTATATGTAGATCCCCACTGATCTCATAGTTATTCATCACTTAGATTATAGCAATGCCTAATGGTATACAATTTCTCTTATAGTAATGTTGTAATTAAGCCTTGGATTGTTTCTCCATGTTGAGCTCTATAATCCCATGCATCCTGATAGAGAAAGAGAAGGAATTTATGAAACTTGATTGGGATATGAGTCAGAAATCCCACTTGATTATTATAAATATCTTCATCAGGATCCAAGTCATCCCACTCTCAAAGCCACTAGGCCCACCTACCATGTTGATGAGACTATGAATGCAATGGTGGTCAATAATCCTCATCAATATAGGGACCCTCACCAGGGCGATTTTATAGCTTCCCTAACTACTAAACTTGAATCCTAGGAGATGTGACCGGGGGAAATTCCACTTGATGGAAAGTTGTACATTGCATGGGTGATCTACATGTTAGAACCCACAGATTTTTGGAATCCTAGATTTACCTCATCCAATGGTATAGGTGACCCACAATAGAATTTTACCAAATTTATCTCAGGGCATGGAACCATTTTGGGAACTCTAGAGAAGTAGAGGCCTCTAGGATTCAGTGATTTATTTAGATATTGGAAGATCCTATGTTCGTATGGTATATTCAGATGCCTATAGATGCTTTTACTTGTTGATAATACCATTAGAGAACATCTTTCTTCTATTTTAGCTCCCCCACATGCAATATAAGTGTGAATGACCTCTTCAACTGCATAAAAATAATGATGTGTGATTTTTATATTTTGTTTCTATATGGAAAGTCATTACATATTTACATGGAATTCCTCTGAATCAAGAGTATTAAAAAATTATGTGAGTGGGAAATTTTAAGACTAAGTTGGTCCCAAACCACATCACTCAAAAATTACTTGGAAAGTTCTTGTATTTTTCTGATAAGGCCCAATGTCTAGAGGAAGCCTAACTGTTGGATAGACAGTTACCCTAATTTCCTTATCCAACTCATCTAAGATGGACTTCCAAAGAAGAGAATACCATAGTCATGATGGTACGGCCCCTGATCCAATAGATTTGTAGAACCTCATTTCTAATGAGACCCACAAGGTCCAATGTCCCTATCAAGAAAAGTTTCACATTGAAAATAATCATCATTAACCACCTCTCCATGTGTAGATTTTTAGACAAGATAATGAAGCACCATGCCCTATCAGACACCAGGACCTATTCAAGAACATAATCCTTGATCTCCATTTATTTAAAGAAGGATCTATACTTATTAATTCAAGAATGAATAGGTCCCTGAATATAAAATCTATACCCTAGAGAAGGAAATTCTAAATCTTCCAAAGTGCAAGAGTCCCCACGAAGACAGACACACTGACCTCCTTGTTCATTTCCCTTACCATATGATCCTTGTACACACCATCACAGAACGCTATTTGCTGAATGATATGGTTTCAAGAAAATGTTGAAAAAGGTTTGGTCAATTTGGGTGATGTTAAAAAATAGGTAACACATATCTCCACCGAGATAGAAAGTAAATGTGATGGTTTTAGTGAATATAATCAGGCTTCCAACCATGGAACCCAAATGTATGATCATTGGTTTTCTTGATGAGTAGTTTTCCATGAACATGGTGACATCCGTGCCCACCTAGGTAGGCCAAAACCTATTTTAGTCTCACAAAATCTCTAACTACTACCTTCACATCCACATTACAGTCTTCCAAATATCAAAATTGGAGACAATGATGGCATAAGGGAAAACAGAGTCCTCCATCAGTGCCAAATCCATCACGTAATTTTTCTTAATTCATGCCTTTGGAGGTTGGAATCACACATAGGGTCTCCCTAGTATTGTAGTACCCCTTGGATGATGAGATGGAGTATTCCTCCATGATCTTCGTTGAGTTGGTGGACCACTTACAATTCAAGACAATGATGAATGATAAGAAAACCTCTATGTTTCCCCCGACTAACTCCATCAAAGGAACGGTCATTAGAATGATAGATGACAGAATGATCAGGATAAAACCTCAAGATAATAAATTCATGCTACTAATACCATGTAATAAATTTTACATAGATCACAGTATGTATAGTCCTCCCATCCTCCTCTATCAGACATGCCGCCAGAGCCAACCGTGTTAACTAATCCAGTAGACTAGCTATGATCACACCGTGAGAAATCGTGTTTAGATTGATCTAAGACACATCTAGTTGAGAGTCAACCAACAGTGGTTTAGAGTTGGTAGAATCAGTATATTTCTAGAAAACCCCAAAGACTATTGGTACAAGTAACGCCCCGAACCCAGTTACCCAGAGTCTGTGCATTATTACGTAACCTTGGCATGATCACAAAAGATCAAGTCTCGAAAGACCGATTAGTTTAGTAGCCTTGGAAACACTAGATACATTCATAAATGTTACATTACATAATAAAGTGAAAAATCACAATAACATAGTATCCATAGTCCACACTGTTACCCCCTTCAGACTATCCCTGTAGGTCACCTATAAAATATTTCTTCAGATCCTGGGAAAATAAATCATAGAAAAGGGTGAGCTCAGATGCTCAGTAAGGATAAAAATAAAGCGGAAACATTCATAAATAAACATAAACATTAAAGGAAATGTATAAATAAAAAATCCTTTTAAACTTTAACTTTAGCATAAAATGGAAAAAGTTAATTGAAATAATTCTAGTTACTTGTTCACATGGATATTCTAATAGTCAAATAATCACATGAAATATCAATAAACACTCTCATAATGATCGAATGCATAATGCGAGACTATCATAACCACATAGCCAAGGCCTCGTGCCATGACTACAAATAAGATTTTGTCAAGGCCTCGTGCCAAGACACTAGTTTGTCTCATGAGACCTACCGATTCATCGAGGAGCTATAGCGGGCTCCACTTGTCACTTACTAAGTCCAATGCATTCCTTATATGATAAGGTTTAAACATATCATAAAAAATACCCATGAACCATAACATAATCATATCACATAAAACATGCATAAAGGAAACATAAAATTTCCACATTTCAATCACAAGATATCAATACAACACATTGATAGAATAAAAACATTATCAAAACCATTTTCAATACCAAAAATAAATGAAAAGTAAAACCTGGTATTTATTTTTCATTTAAAAAAATTATGGCTTCTATAGGAAGCTAAAACACAAATAATGGTCACGGTGGAGGAGAAGTCATTGTCGCCACATATGAAAGACAAAATATTCATTTTTTAGTTTAGTAAAAATACTTCATATAAAAAGATTCATTTTGAATAAATGTAAAAGTCAAATGGGTTTATACACCATATAAAAGAAAGTTGTGTATAAAACAAAATATTCCTCAATGAAAAAAGATTAAGATGAAGTCCCTTACAAAGATCATTTTTTAAATAAAATAGATCTATTATGTGTATTCACTATAAGTACAAATAAAGAAAGTACAAATACTAGATAGGATATAATAATATCATGAAATAATTTGAATGTAGGAGATTAACCCCAAGAATGGAAATTGGGTTAAGAAGTTCCCTTACCTTATGTCCGACTTGACACAATCGTTCTTTAATCTCCTGAATAATAAACTAGAGTTAATTTATAATTTCTTAAGAACCTTTTTCAAGTTAATTATTCCTTTTATATAACTTATTACAATGTTATTAACATTATGTAATTATTTAAGTTAATAATGGATGATTTGTCGATCTTTGGTACTTGAGTCAAAAATAAACTTCTTATAATTACAAGTTGTTCATGTGGTAAAATATCCATTATATCCAGAATTATATTCGTGATTTGGATATCATAAATATCATATATATCCAGTATATACATGCATTTATAATATTACATAACATTTAGAGGTAAGAAATGAAATGCACCGTTCATGGAGATGGTAAGCCGCACGTACGCATGAACACTACTTTCATTTATATTTCATATTTAATCGAATGAAATCATAATGACATAAAGGTATATTATAATTCCAGTATAATATCATATATAATATCATTTACTCCATCCTTTATACATCCTACATATGGAATTAACGATTCAAATCACTTTGAGGGGGTGTTAGTATGCACTTCCTAAAATGAAATTATCGCCTTTACCCATAATGGAAATAATTAAGGTATGACATAAATGAAAAATAAAAAAGCATAAGGAAAACATAATCATAATATATATCATATATAAAAATAGTTTCATCATAATGGCCACCATGAGAGGTGCTAAAAGAAGATTGAACAATCATCGTTTCGTGAGGCATTAATTCACCACCCCCAGAAACAGTATGTTCTTTAACCATTAGACGAAGGTGTGTGTAAGTGTAAATAAAATAATTATCATAAACACATATAAGTATATTGAGGATATAGTTGTTTTTATAAAAGAAAATATTAAAAAAATTTATGGGGTTGGAGAAGCAAAATAATACAAAAGAACATAAGAGAAGACATTACCTTAAAATTGGGAAACTCTTTTTGATTTTAGCCAAAGGCTTCCTTGGGAAGACTTCTGCCCAAAGTGAGGCTTCTAGGAGTAAGAGAGGGAAGTTGAGAGAGTAATTAGGCAGAGGTTGGCCGAGCCAAATGGCTTGATGGTGTGAATAAGGTGGTAGAGGTGGGGGCTTTTTATAAGAGGAGAGGAGGGGCACTCTGGGAATGTCAAGAAATGTTACTTTATTATATAATGACTTTCGTCTTTTAAAGGTCCCACAATGATATATTTCGAGTATAAGGTGATAAGGGTTCAAAATCCACCCATACAATAGGTTTTAGAAAAGTGTAGATCTTAGAGTTTACCTTATCCTTTAATTTTATTAAAATTGTTCATTAATGAGGTAATCACTACATCATCATGGTGTCATAAATGAATTTATTTATTTAATGTCTAAAAATTATAAAACAAATATCATGATGTAGGAAATATTTTTAGATTTATAATTACTATTTATAATCTAAATGTTATCTTATATAACCCCATGTAATAATTTTTTTAGTAAAACAATACATGTTTGTGACAATTTTATTTTTACTTTAAATAAAAAGTTATTAATGTCATTTTTTTACCCAAGTGGCTCCATGGGGTCCCCAAGTTGACCCATGGATTTTCATAGTTGGCCATGACTTATCCAATAAGGTTAGGACAAGTGTGAAGTTAATTTCATATTATTATAACATTATATTTACCTTAAATTACACTAATTACCTTTAATCGCAATTAATTAAACTTAAAAGTTACTATTCACAAAAAATTATTTTAATCCCATTGAACCCCTTTTTACTTCCTAATTACAATCATGTATTTTGGATTTTTTAAATGAAATTCCGAGAAGTGGTAATGTTTCATTTAAACAAAAATTTAGTTTTTTAACTATCACTTAGTGGTTTCACTATTCATCAATAATTGATGTTTTTCCTAAAAATACAAAAAATTTACCCTAAGAAATATTTGATATTACTAATTAAAAAATGATGTCTATTTTAAAAATATCAAAACATATAAGTTTAATTAATTAATTTAATAATTAATTCTCACTGTCACAAAAAATAGCGTGTTTTCATGAAATAATATATATCAAAAGATTGACACTCGTTTATGTCCAATTTCAATGTGAAATTAATTCTAATGACCACCATTGGATAAAATGGTAAAAATATTTTCTAATTATACTTTAAAACCACTCAATAGTATAATTTATAACTATAAATGATTTTGATTAAAAAAAATTTAATTTTTTTTTCTATTCATAGAAAATTGGAAGTTCTCAGAAAATTACAAAACATTCAACTTAGGATAATTTCGATATTCTGAATACAAAAATTAAGTCCATTTAGAAGTATAAAATTTATATAATTACAAAAAGTGGGTATTACTATTCATAACAGCTACTCTTATTGGTTGTAGTGTGTTAGAACTCGAGGTTGCGTACAATGCAGGCTACTCTATTATTCAAAGAGAAGCGTACCATGGAGGCTTGGGGTGTTACATTCTCTCTCCTTAAAATAATTGCGTCCTCGAAATAACTGTATAAAAACAATCGGGGGATTCTTCATCATATGTTCCTCAGGTTCCGGCATTGTCTCTTCCATCTTATTGTTTCTCTATAGAACATTTACTAGACGAGTCCTCCGGTTTCTCAGCAATTTTTCTCCTATGTCAAGAATCCAGACGGGCTCTTCGCAATACGATAGATCGGGTTCCAGATCTAATTCCTCATAGGTGAGTACATGCATTGGGTCAGGCATGTATTTTCTCAATAGTGATACATGGAACACATCGTGAGCTTTGGAGAGACTTGGCGGCATTGCCAAATGGTAAGCTACAGCCCCAATTCATTCTATAATTTTGAAGGGTCCGATGTACCTGGGACTAAATTTAACCTTCTTACCAAAAGGTATAACTCCCTTCCATGGAGATACCTTCATGAAAACATGATCTCATACCTGAAATTCCAAATCCTTCCTTCGGTTGTCAGTATAGCTCTTCTGCATGCTTTGATATCCTTTGATGTAGTTTGGATTACCTTCACCTTTTCCATCATTTCCTCATCCAGTTCTGGGCCTACAAGTTTTCTTTCACCAACATCATCCCAACAGGTAGGTGTGCAAAATCTCATTCTGTATAACACTTCATATAGTGCCATACGAATACTTGAATGGAAGCTATTATTATAGTAATATTATACCAGAGGTAAATACTGATCCGACATACCCTAAAAGTCATGTGAGCATGATCTCAACATGTCTTCTATGGTTTGAATAGTTCATTCTGATTGTCTATCTGTTTGAGGGTGGTAAGAAGTGCTCAAACGAAGTTCAGTATCCAAGGCCTTCAGAAGACTTTTCTAGAATCTTGATGTAAAACGGGGATAACGATCTCAGACAATCGATAGGGGTTCACCATGAAGTCTCACAACATCATTAATATATAGTCTTGCTAGACGTTCAAGTGGTATATCTTCTCTTATAGCATGAAAATGAGCTGTCTTGGTAAGACGATCAACAATAACCCATATAACGTCATTCCTTCTAGGAGTCTTTGGTAGTCCCATGAAAAAGTCCATCGTGATATTATCCCATTTCGACTCCGGTATGGGAAGGGGTTGCAATACTCCTCTAGTTTTTTGCCTTCCAGCTTTCACTTGTTGAAAGAGCATACATCTTGACACAAAATCAGCAATCTCCCTCTTCATGTTGTCCAACCAAAAATGTCCCTTTAAATCTCTATACATTTTGGTGCTCTTATGGTGTATATACAAATTGGAACTATGAGAATCATCCAACAATTCCCTCTTTAAATAAGGTATATCGAGAACACAAAGTCTTCTCCCAAATTTCAAAATTCCATCTTCATAAACAAAGCCACCAAATCTCCCTTCATTCATTGCTTTAATCTTTTTTTTCAACTCTTCATCATCGGACTGAGAACTCTTTATCCTTTCTAGTAAAGATGGTTTGGAAACCATTTGAAAAAGGTTTGATGTTTCACCCTCCATGGTGATTCCCATATCCATCTTTACTAGATCCATGACAATAGGATCTCTTTCCACTCTCATAATGTTAAAAACTCCATGATCTTTTCTACTCAAAGAATCTGCAACCTTATATTCCTTCCCCGGGTGGTAGTGTATCGTGCAATCATAATCCTTGAGTAGTTCAAGCCATCACCTTAGCCTCAGTTGAGTTCTTTTTTTGAGAAAATATACATCAAACTCTTGTGATCAGTATATATCTGAAATTGTTCACCATAGAGATAATGTCATCATATCTTAAAGGAAAAGATTATAGCAGCTAACTCGAGATCATGATTATGATTGTTCTGCTCATGAATTTATAGCTGTCGTGATGCATAGGAAATAACTCTATCATTCTGCATAAGGACACAACCAAGTCCTTTCATTGATGTATCACTATAAATAACGAACCCATCATTCCCTGATGGTAGAGTCAATATAATAGAATTGACTAATATTCTCATTAGTTCTTCAAAACACTCTTCACAAAATTTTGTACAAACAAATTTAAACCCTTTACGTGTGAGCGTTGTTAATGGGTTAGGAAATAGGGAAAAATTCTCGACAAAACGTCGATAATAACCTGCCAAACCAATACAACTGTGTACCTCAGTTATACTTTTCGGTGCTGTACATTCTAGGATTTCCTTGGTCTTATAAGGATTAATGGAAATTCAATCCTTAGAGTCAATATGGACAAGAAAAGAAATCTCCTAAATCCAGAATTCACACTTCCTAAACTTCCCATATAATTCATGTCTTCTAAGAGTCTTCGGGATAATGCTCATGTAATTTTCATGATCTTCATAGATTTTGGAGTATACTAAGATATCATCAATAAATACCACCACAAAATCATCAACATATTTCTTGAAAACTATATTCATTAAATCCATGAATACAGAGGGTGCATTAGTCAATTCCAAAGGCATTACTATAAACTTGTAATGCTTGTGCCTTGTTCGAAATGTTGTCTTAGGAATGTATTCCTTCATCACAGATAACTGATGGTATTCAGATCGAAAGTCAATCTTTGAAAAGTATTGATCTCTATGTAGTTGGTCAAATAAATCATCAATGTGAGGTAGGGGATACCTTTTCTTTATTGTTATAGCATTGATCTCCCTGTAGTCAATGCACAACTTCATAGATCCATTTTCTTCATAACAAAAAGGAAAGGGAATCCCCATGGATAAATACTAGGGCAAATAAATCCCTTATTACTCAATTCCTCTATTTGTTTCTTTATTTCAACTAATTCCATGGTGGAAATTCTATAAGGGGCCTTCGATATAGGCCTTGATCCAGGAAATAAATCACTGGAAAACTCAACTTCTGGTTCTGGAGGATGTCCAAGTAAATCATCCAGAAACACATCTACATATTATTTCACAATAGGTACATCCTCTATTTGAACATTCCTTTCAACACCCTCAGTAATTTCATTATCTTTATCCCCAATAATTGAATTTAGTTGAGCTACTGGGGGTGGATCTAATTAAAAATTAGGTGGTGATGATTCTGCTCTAAAGATAAGGTGTTCCTTATCATCATCATCAAAAATCGAATCCTCCTTCTTCTTATAATAAATCATTGCATCATAGTCCAAAATCCAATCCATACCGAGGATTATATAAAACTCAATCATAGGTATGACAATGAGATCAGCAGATAAAGAATATTTATGTACTCTAATGGGGACTGATTCATAAAACTTTGTTGTAATGATACATCCCATTAGAGTTTTAACTGAAAACTCCTTTGTTAAATGAAATTGGAAATAACTAATTTTCTTAGAAAAATTGGAAGATATGAAACAAGGCGATGATCCAGAATCAAATAAAGCATTTTCTAAACTTGAGGAAACCATTAAATTAACTGCCAGCACGTCTTTCAGAGCTTCTACCTCAGTATTAGTGAGGCAATAGCGTGGCCATGATCCCTTGGCCTTTTCTGAGGCAAGTTCCCCTGATTTATAAGACATTCATTTTCATAATGTCCCATCTCTCTATAATTATAGCATTCCATGTCAATAGAAACTCTTTTTCCTTTCCAATCATTAGCTTAGTGGACTTTTTCACCGCACTTGTAACAAACTCCCATTCCTTTTAAGCAAGTACCGGGGTGTTTCATCCCACATTTACTGCAGGATGGATTTTGATCTTTTCCCCTCTTCCCCTTATTTCCATATCCAGATTGATCAGCAGATCTCTTCTTCTCTTGCTTTCCCTTAAAGTCATAAGGCTTCGAAAATTCCTTTTCTGTCTTGATAGCACGTGAGACAATGTCTTCATAAGACGAGAAGGATTGTGACAGTAATTCTCGACAAAGAAATGGTTTTAACCAATCAAAGAAATGATCAATCTTACTTCTCAGGTTACTTATATAATCTCCAACATACATTTCTAGCCTTGTATAGTTAGCCTCATACTTTGCGATATTCTCATCCTCCTTTTGTCTCAGACTCAGAAATTGTCTTTCCATATCTGCTCTATGGTCACGAGGAAAGTATTTTAATAAGAAAAGATCTTTGATCTCCCTCTATTCCATATTAGATACATTTTCATCTTCATTCGTGTTTTTAATCAATGGCCAACATTGATCAGCATCTCCAGTGAGGCGGTAAATTGCCATGATAACCTTTTCCCTTTCATTACTCCCCAAGGCATGGAATATTTTCTCTAGGGAACGTATCTATTACTCAGCTACTAATGGATTTGTACTCCCATTGAATGTTGGTGGTAGCTACCTCATGAAGCGATCTAACATTGATCCTCCATGCTGTGGATTGGGGTGCTCCATATGAGTAAGGTTATTATTTATAACCTGAGTGAGTTGTCCCAATATGGTGATAAGTTGATCATAACTAGTTGAATCACCACCTCCATTATAATTATCTTGAGCAGGAGGGAAATCCCTACATGGAGTGCATGCATTGATATGGTTTCCATTCCTTCCACTATGGGCCATTTCTAAAAAATGTCATAAACTATATCAGTTTATGAATCAAAATACATAATCCCATACTTCTAAAACACTTAACATAAATTGAACAGTTTATTGATATAATCCATAATCATAAAAATGTTTTCATTGAGGAAGTATATACTCATAAACCCTTCATAATGGTTTGAAAAGAAAATGGGAATTATCCTAATCATATCCCCCAGGAGGGTCATAACCAAGAGTGCCGCAAGGCCCGTTGTCATGCACTAGTTCTCGTTCGAGTCTAGCTCAAAGCGGTGTTTTCAAGTTTTACCCCTAGTTACATCTGTGCCAGAGCTGCCTCTACCTGCTCGTATCTAGACAGGGATGTATTACTCAAAAAACTCACAAAATCTCTATAATACCAAAATTCTAGGAAGTTCCTCTATACTAATCCTCAAATTCTATCATAGGATTATGTGCCCTAATAAGAGTTTTTCTAAATCTATATTCCATGTCTTGTACTAAACTGCCTCTGATACCAACTGTAACACCCCGACCCCAGTTACCCAGAGTTGGTGCATTATTACGTAACTTTGGCATGATCACAAAAATTCAATTCTCGAAATACTGATTAGTTTAGTATCCTTGGAAACACTAGATACCTTCATAAATGTTACATTAAATCATAAAGTGAAAAATCACAATAACATAGTATCCATAGACCAAACTCCTACACCCTTCAAACTATCCTTGAAGGTCAGTCATTAAATATTTCTTCACATTCTGGGAAAATAAAACATAGAAAGGGGTGAGCTCCGATGTTCAGTAAGGATAACAATACAGCAGAAACATTCATAAATAAACATAAACATTTAAGGAAATTAATAACTAAAACAAAATCAATTTAAACTTGAACTTTAGCATAATATGTCCAAAGTAAAATGATATAATTCCATTTACTTATTCACATGGATATTCTTCTAGACCAATAATCACATGAAATATCAATAACCACTTTCATAATGATGGAATGTATAATTCCAGACTATCATAACCACGTAGCCAAGGCCTCGTGACAAGAATACAAATAAGATTTTGTCAAGGCCTCATGAAAAGACACTAGTTTGTCTCTTGAGACCTACCGATGCATCTAGGAGCTATAGCGGGCTCCACCTATCACTTACTAATTCCAATGCATTTCTTATATGAAAAGGAATAAACATATCATAAAAATACCCAAGAACCATAACATAATCCTATCACATAAAATATGCATAAAGGAAACATAACATTTACACATTTCAATCACAAGATATCAATACAACACGTTTATATAATCAAAACATTATCAAAACCATTTTCAATACCAAAATAAATGAAAATTAAAACAGGGTATTTATTTTTCATTTAAAAAAAAGTTATGGCTTGTATAGGAAGCCGAAACTCAAATAATGGTCACGGTGGCGGAGAAGATATTTTCACCGTATAAGTAATACAAAACATTCATTTTTTTGTTTATTAATAAGGATTCGTATAAAAATATTCCTTTTGAATAAAAGTAAAAAACCAAAGGGGTTTATACACCATATAAAAGAAAGTTGTGTATAAAACAAAATATGCATCAATGAAAGGAGATTAAGATGAAGACCCTTTCAAATATCATTTTTTAAATAAAATAGATATATTATCTGTATTAAATATAAGTATACATAAATAATGTACAAATACAAGATATTACATAATAATATCATGACATAATTTGAATGTAGGAGATTAACCCAAAGAACGGAAATTGGGTTAAGAAGTTCCCTGACCTATGTCCGACTTGACTCGATCGTTCTTTAATATCTTGAATAATAAACTAGAGTTAATTTATACTTTTTTAAGAACCTTTTTCAAGTTAAATATTCCTTTTATATCACTTATTACCATGTTATGAACATTATGTAATTATTTAAGTTAATAACGGTCGTTTTGTCGATCTTTGGTACTTGAGTCAAAAATAAAATTCTTATAATTACAAGTTGTATATGTGGTAAAATATCCATTAGATCCAGAAATATTATTTATTTAGATATCATATATAACATATATATCCAGTATATACATTCAATTATAATATTATATAACATTTAGAGGTAAGAAATGAAATGCACCATTCAAGGAGACAGTAAGCCGTACGTACACATGAACGCTACTTTCATTTCTATTTCGTAGTTAATGGAATTAAATCATAATGTTATAAAGGTATATTATAATTCCAGTATACTATCATATATAATATCATTTAATCTATCCTTTATACATCCCACATATGGCTTTAACGATTCAAATCAGTTTTAGGGGGTGGTAGTCCACACTTCCTAAAATGAAATTATCGCGTTTACCCATAATGTAAATCCAAAAGGTATGACATAAATGAAAAATACCAAAGAATAAGTAAAACTTAATCATAATATATATCATATATAAAAATAGTGTCATAATATTTTCCACCGTGAGAGGTGTTAAAAGAATATTGAACAATCATCATTTCGTGAGGCAGTAGTTCACCATCCACAAAAACAATATATTTTTGAACCATTATACGAAGTTGTGTGTAAGTGTAAATAAAATAAGACTCATAAAAACATCCAAGTATTTTGAGGATACTAGTTCTGTTACAAAATAAAAGAATAAAAAATGTTTATGGGGTTGGAGAAGAAAAATAATACAAAAGAACAAAAGAGAAGACATTACCTTAAAATCAAGTAACTTTTTTGATTTGAGCCAAAGGATTCCTTGGGAAGACTTATGACCAATGTGAGTCTTATAGGAGTATTAGAGGAAAATTGAGAGAGTATTTGGGTAGTGTTTGGCTGATTCAAATGGCTTGATGGTGCGAATAAGGTGGTAGAGGTGGGGGCCTTTTATAAGAGGAGAGGAGGGGCTCTCTTGGAAAGTCAAGAAATGTTACTTTATTATATAATGATTTTTGGTTTTTAAAGGTCCCAAAATCATATATTTAGAGGATAAGGTGATAAGGGTTATATATAATCCAATCAAATAGGTTTTAGAAAATTCTATGTCTTAGAGTTTACCTTATCTTTTCATTTTATTTAAATTGTTCATTAATTAGGTAATCACTGCATCATCATGGTGTCGTAAATAAATTCATTTATTTATTGTCTAAAAATTATAAAAAAAATATCATGATGTAGGAAATCATTTTAAAATTTTAATGAATATTTATAGTCGAAATGTTAACTTATATAACCCCATGTAATAATTTTTTTTAAACAACACATGTTTAAGACAATTTTATTTTTACTTTAAATAAAAAGTTATTAATGTCATTTACTTACGCATGTATCTCCATGGGGTCCCCAAGTTGACCCATGGAATTTCTTGGTCGGCCATGACTCATACAATAATGGTAGGACAAGGTTAATGTAAATTTCATATTATTATAACATTATATTTACCTTAAATTACACTAAATACCTTTAATCGCGATTAATAAAACATAAATGTTACTATTCACCAAAAATTATTTTCATCCCATTGAACTAAATTTTACTTCCTAATTACAATCATGTATGTAGGATTTTTGAAAATCAATTTATAGAAGTGTTAAATATTCATTTAAATGAAAAATTAGTTTTATAACTACCACTTAGTGGTTTCACTATTCATCAAAAATAGATGTTTTTCAGAAAAATACCAAAATTTCACCCTAAGATATATTTGATATTCCTAATTAAAAAATGATGTCTATTCTAAAAAATTCAAAACATATAAGTTGAATTAATTAATTTAATAATTAATTCCCGCTGTCACAACAAATAGCGTGTTTTTTGGAAATAATATATATCAAAAGATTGACAATCATTTATGTCCAATTTCAAAGTGAAATTATTTATAATGATCACCATTGGATAAAATGGTAAAAATATATTATAATTATACTTTAAAACCACTGAATAGTATAATTTATCACTATAAATTTTTTTTAAAAAAATTTGTTTTTAGGCATTTTTTGTATTCATAGAAAATTGGAACTTCTCAGAAAATTAAAAAAATTCAACTTAGGATAATTTCGATATTCTGAATCCAAAAATGAAGTCCATTTTGAAATATAAAATTTATATAATTTCAAAAAGTGTGTATTACTATTCTTAATAGCTACTTTTATTGGTCGCGGTGTGTTAGAACTCGATGTTGCGTACAACACACACTGCTCTATTATTCAAAGAGAAGCATACCATGGAAGCTTGGGGTGTTACATACATTTAGCATCATCCATCATGATTTATTCCAAATAACACCCCCTATGAAGAAAAAAAAATTAGTGCAGACATAAGATGTATTTATACACCTCACCAGCATATCAATATGAGCTGTCCATCCTCAAGGACCTCCTCTTATTTAGCGAAATACATGAAGACATTATGTAATCCTTGATAAGAACCATATAGTTGGAAGCATAGTTAGCTACATTAGAGGCCTATTATGAATATATGTTCATGTGAGATGAGTGAAAATCCATTATAAAAATCTCTATAAAAGATGGGAGGTTCCCTCTAATTGGGGAACATCCAAAAATTGTAGTTCATTGTCCAGTTCAATTGTGTTCAATTCTATCACTACATGGTCACATAGGTTCAGGAATTTAGATCATCCCAACCAAGATTCTCTTCAATCTTGGTCTGATTGAAATAAACTAGACTCTATCTAACTTGATGATCTAGGGTTATGACAAGACTAAGGAGAAACCATGTGGAAGGATTTGGTTGAAGACCTAGTTTGTGAGATTTATATCACTAATTGAATTCATGGTAGTCCTATAAGATACGCCTACCAACATGTTGTTGTCTAGTCACTAGCATCATTTTCATGTGAAACTCCTCTCTTTTTACCACCAATTCCTCAAGTACTCTCTCAATGAGGGAGTAGGGGTACTAAAATTGGATGTGTCTCTCTTTGACTCCTATAAAGACTATTACATTGATGATAGTTATTACAAAAGGGATGACAAGTATGTTAAAACCAATGATGTTGAGTGCATGACCACTAAACCATTCCATGGGAAAACATAGATGATGCTTTCATTCTCCGTATCTATTTGTGGAAACACACAACACCGAACTTCATATGTTTATTTTTCATTTCCAAGAAGAAGGATCATGACATACATAAAATGAAGGAACATCCAAAAACTACATCATACTCTTGGATGGGACAAGACCAACTGATACTAGAATAACCCAATCAAATATGGTATAAAAAATTTCACCCTATTAACACCATTTAATAACATTCATACATATTTCTTATAGAAGGGTTGAATCATTGAGAGAAAAACCACCACCATTTCATTGAAATAAAACATAGAACTGTTGATATCCACAAATTTACCAAGGGGTGGTAGATCTACGAGCATCCAACTAAGATAATCTTCATAGTATAGATACCGGGAACTACCACCTCACATTGGCAACCAGGATGATCTTAGTGTTAATGGGTTGATATTAGGTGCCTTAAACTACCAAAAACATTATTTCTATATCCCAACTACATACATATGGATCCATTTTCAAATTTGGAAATAAATGTATCTTCTATTGTTAAGATTACATTTTTTATGGAAATTAACATTTACATAATGTGATTTACATGTTAGATTACTTGAACTATGTAATGGAATTCGATAATGAAGTTACATAACATGAATCATACCACAACAAACATTGGTATCACAAGCTAGTTTATGTAAATGAAAAAATCTTGACAAGATTACATCAATGTGAATATTTATATTCTTTTGAACTAAATCCACATCGTGTATGTCACACATGTTTACAAGGAAAAATGAATAAGTCCCTATTTAGTTGGAAAGATGAAAGTGATAAAGAGATTCTTTAATTAGTTCATATCTATGTGTGTTGACCATTTCCTATTGATGTAAGGGGTTGGTCTTAAACTTCATAACTTATACTAATGATGAGAAAAATACCGCCTTTTGGATGTTGGTGGAATGAAATGTAGATTATAGGGAGGTCAAATACAACCAGTGTCAGGAAATCATAGAGATCTTTAAAATTTGTTTGAAGTCCTCCACTCCCAGTATTTAGAGATTAAACCCTTGAATTGTGAGTTCGAGGTTAACATAAGGAATTTTCTCAGCATCATCATCAGATATAGAGTCATCATGATTTCCCCATTGAAGATCATGACCATCATCCAAATTCCTCCCCTGAGCAACATCTAGGTGGTATGATGCCTCCAATGACACTTAGTCTACATACACTAATTAATCATTATTCTATCTTGCATGTATAAGCCATTTACAAGGACCATGAAGAAAGGCGTTGCTTATTAGTGGGATGAAGAGTGTCTGAATACCGTTGAAGAGATCAAGATGTATCGGAAACAAACTCTAGTTCTGAGGATACTCATCACATGGAACAATGTAGTTCTCTATGTGTCCACCCTAGAATAATACCTTAGTGCCCTTCTCACTCAAAATAAAAATTATGGAATATAATACTATTCATAAAATCTTAGTCATATTCACCTCGATAAAGATACCAGATACTACCCTATCGAGAAGATATTCCTTGAATTGGTTTTCATAATGAAAAATTTATGTAATTATCTACAACCTCACGTGATACAACTGGTTCCCTATTTGGATCTGTTGATGTATATCCTAGATTTCCTCATGATTATGTGATGATTATTATGCTTGGTAGTGATATTTCTGCTGTTCAACATCCAGTTCCTTCCATAAAAGGTTATAAAGCTTTAGGAATTATAAGTCTTCCATTATTCCCATAAAACATATAAAGAACCACCCTTGGATGTTGATTTATGAAATGAGCCTATCATACTAATGGCCAGACCATTCCATTTTGGAAGAATCATTTCAATAGTTCCTCAAATATACCAATTGATATAAGGATCAATGATCCTAATCCTGACAAAGTGGTTATGGGATCATCTTCATCACCTCGACATAGGATTTCCAACCATATTTTTTCTTCTTTTATGAAGGTTTCACCAACAATGAGGCAAAGTATCACGCCCTCATTAATGGTCTCGATATGGGGTTTGGGAATGATATCCCTAACTTTCATGTGAAGGGAGGATCCAAACCATTAATAAAAAAAATTAATGGTGATTATATCATCATAAAGCTAGATATTATACAATTTTTAGAGTACACTCATTGTTTGGGGGCTCAGTTTTCTGCCCAATCTGATATGAATCATGTACCTCAGTTCTAGAATGGATGAGATGATGCATTGGCCTATTTGGACAACACTCTTATAGATCTCTCCCATGATTACATGTCCATTCATGTTTCACATTAGATAGTCATCACTCTCATCATTTTAGATAAATATGGCATGTTACATGTTATGTAGATTCCTACTAATGTATATATATTTGGACGGTCGAGTTCCCACATTGAATTAAAAAAACTAAACTAGAAAAGTCCATTCATTGAGTTTATATACCATGGAATTATCATACTATAATGAGGAGAACATGAAATAATCCCTCAAAATGCAACACGGATCACCATTCAGAGTTGTCTTTACATTACTAAGACTCTCTACATACATGGTTTTAATGGAAGTATCCTCTATTGTATATATAGATATGGAATTCTCCATGTTATGCAAGATGTTATTGATTGGTCATGCGGTTCCCACAAGGAAGTATAAAATATATACCACTAGATATAACAGTTGGAAATGTTATAGACTAAAATATCTTATGAATGCATTGAGTATGCCAAGAAGTGTCATCTGTGTCAGATCCATTGGAACTTTGTGAATGAACTGCCAGAGCTTCTCCACACCACCACACATTATTGGACCTCTGTTGTGTGGGGACTCCATGTTGTGAGGCCATATCATCTATCTAAATCTCACATTTGTAGGTTGATTCTGACTGTGTCATATTACTTCTCCAATTTGGCAGAAGTTATTCCCCTCTAGGAATTCAAGACCATATCCATGATCGATTTTGTGGTCTCCCACATCATTGATTATTTCAGTGTTCCCCGTTACTTTCTTACCATCAATAGTACTATCTTCTAGGCTGATGATGTGAATAAATTGAATTCCACGAACAATATCTGATCAAACCATACTTCCCACTACCAAAAATTGGCTGATGGATAGATTGATTCATTATACCAGACACTCTCTAACATTATTTAGAATATGGTGAGCTAGAACCAAATTCTTTTTTGCAAAAATTCCATAATTTCCTCTGGGATTATTAGGTTAGGACTTAGAAATCAATCTAGATGACCCTATATTATGTTTTTTGGGGAACAGGGGTTTTCTAACCCATTGAGGTTCAGTTCCCATCACTCCAAACAGCAATCTATGACCCGAATATGCTATAGAAATAGAATAAATCTATCCAGGTGAGGTGGAATCCCATGAATAGAACAATATATTGACATTGAATAATATATAGATGAATTAGAATATGATAGAAAGATAACATAACAATAAGTTTCACCTATTTTTTTCCTTCCAGGGTCACATGGGACATGATCTCAAGATGCTAATGAAACCTTGAAGGAATCCACTAATGTTGGATCACAAATGTAAAGGAACATATATCATCTGTAAGGTCTATTCTTTTGGTTTATACTATTTGATCACCATGTACTGAGAGCGCATCACACTTACCTCCAATTACAGGAGTAAAAAAGTAGTACATTACATAAGGAGTTCATCAATATCCTAGAACCATTATTTTAAACCTGTATGTTGGGTCTAAACTCTATGACCCTAAACTAATATCCTCAATGGTTTTGAATATTTGACCAAAAAATAGGAGCCTATTTCAATGAATCATACATTTAAACTATATGTGTGTTCTCTCATTACTATGTTGTATAATGTAAGGGGACTCTTATGCCCCCATCTGTTTCAATATTATCTTTTTTTCATTATGCATATCCATTTTGGGATGATCACCCTAGAAGCCCAAAATATATGACCCTGAAATAAGAGTAAATGTCCATGAACCATGATGTTAAACTGTGTCACAAGTATCCTATAACATATTTTGTTTGGTTCTAGGCCTTCTTGGACCTCATTCACATTGGATTTTGTCACTTAAAAACAATGAAAATCTCTACTTTAGAGCCCCCTCTCCCAATTCGAAACTCTATAACCTTAAAATTAGATCCCATGATTTGATATTTATGACCTTAAAAAAATAGCCACCTTATAGTATATGAAACATGACCATAAACTAACTATAGTAGGTCAATGAATTATGACCAGAAAAAATTTTCGGCCCGAATAACTGGAGTTTTTAGAATTTAAAATACAATGCCCAACATTTTTAACACATGATGTGAAACTGTGACTCTACCCTGCAAAAAATTGGGATTCCTCATATTAAGTGATTATTTTTACCCCATTTGAGAACAATATTCCTATTATGATAAATAAGATATGGTAAACAGAACCTTACCCCATTCCTTGAACATGGTATACCCCATGATAACCATGGGATACCTCAGAATCCCTTACCAGAAATGAACTTCTTTACCTATTTTTGTCTTCTACCACACCGTGTTCCAAAACTATTTGTGGATTTATTCCCAATTTTATGTGATATGTACCGATTCCCAGAATCATTGACTCTTAACCTAGTTAAACATTAGTCAACCTTTTATACCCATGTTCTTAATTATGGTCCAAGTATTAAGTTATTAAACTGTGTGTAGTTCGTTTCAAGGTTCCCATATGTCACATGAGCATCCCTTGGCTTCATTCAAATCTCGTCTTATATCTTTCCTTCTAAATAGGTACCCTTGATATGAACATTTCACTAGTCTAGGAAACATGATGTTAAACTATTTTCTATAGTCTAATCTTTATATCAATCAACATTGTGCAATTTTGTTTGGTTTTTGTGCTGTACATGAACCCCTTTGGATACATTTTTGTCAAGTTTTAAAATTTTCATGCCAAACTTACACCCTTAATGAAAAAATTCCCTTAATAGTCCAAAAATCATGAATTTAAACATATTATCTGCCGACATAGCATTATGAATATAAAATATGTGCATTTACACCTCATTATCATGGTTTTCTTCATCTCTAGTGAAGCCTATGCTTCAACACTATGTTATAGAAATATATTTGGATTGATTCCCATCCTCATGGTATATGTGTGTCATGATTCCATATTTGATCCCAGCCATTGATTCACTATGATACCATCTGTTATTCATGGATCAATCACGAAAAAAATGTCCCACGGGCCTCCTATTTGGTGTATGTCTCATATAATTACCTTGTACCATTAGCAGACCAGTATGGAATCATAACATGATATAAGTAAAGGAATAATAAGCATTCTGATTTGTATTATCCCCAACGTCATCAATGCATAACAATAAACAACATTCCAACCATATAAAATTTCTGGACTCCTATAAATAAGGCATTATTTTTACCTATATATAACCAGGATTCCCTATATAAGAAACAACAGATGAAAGAAAATACTAAAATACATAGAACAAAGTGTTATTTGTTTTCTTTATTGTAATAAATCTGGGATGACTCATATCCAATTATGTGAAGATTCAATACTCTTGTTAGAGAGGGTATCCCCCTACCTACAATAGTATATTACTACAATGTGTTCTTGAACTATGTATTTCTTAATTCCCATCCTCATGGGATACATAGTGAAACTCATATATTTTATTTGGGGTCTATCCTCTTTATTATCGTGTTTTGGGGACTTTTCATCCCAATGTTCTTGGTATCACCATAGGGTATGGTTTGCTGAGATTTATATATGGGTGAGTCCTTTCCCCCATCCATTCACATAAATTTATAACTCCTTATTCCACACAAGACTCTTTCTAACCACACACGATCCCCTTTTAGTGAAAAAACATGACCCTATAATGTTTTGAACTTGACACTTATGTTTTTCGCAGTGTAGGGCCTTTTTTGTTAGTCCGCGTAGGAAAATGTAAGGTACCCAATGTTAGAACTCTATAACAATAAACTAGGATTAAACACAAGTCCCAACATTATTACTTCAAACTGTTTAGAGGCATCCTCTGTAATACATCAGGTGGTGGTGAACCTCAATTGGCTTCATTTACATCAGTTTTTTCAACTCGTCGTGCTATTCATGTCCATATAAGGGGTTTTCTGTTCCACTCTTCAAGACCATAAACTAAAATCCACAGTCTAATTATCATCAACATAAAATGTGTGTTGTTTTTCTCAAGGGGTTTTTCATGGAATCATGTGACCACCTAGGCCCCTCCATTCCATTTATGTAACTTTCCCACACTGTCTCATGAATTTTTTAAATTCACCTTTCCCATGGTCCATGTAATATGACCATAATTTTTTTTCAATGGGTCCAGGATAGATAAACTTAAAATTAATGTCATGGAATAGGAAACACAACCTCAAATGTATGTGGCACACTCAAGAATCTATTTATCAGGGTTGGGGTCTCCCATTGTGATACCCTCTTTCTACTTCAAATCCCATGATTGGATGTGTATCATTCATTTTAGATCATTAGGCCCCTTTTTTGTGATCCTAAATTGTAATTAAACTCAATGAAATGAACACAGAATTACCTATTGACTTGAAATGAAGAATAAATGATGGAAGCGTGGTGTATAAGACCCACACACTCCACATCCCAGTCACATGATGTAAAAATTTTGGGATGCATCCATATCACATGATGGTAAATTGTACAATACATAATCCTCGCCACATGACATTAAAATACATATCTTAAATTCTCATTTTATGATATAAAAAATCATGTTTACCATCCCCATTACAAGATGCAAAACTAAAAGGAAAATTAGGCCATCACCCAAGAATACATTTCCTTTAGTTATAGCCTCATATAGTATCATTATTATTTATTTTCAATTTCTTGGAATTCATGATAAATCACCCCTAGAAGTTGGGTTTTACTTTTTTTCAAACTGATGCACCCACTACAATGTGCTATAATCTGTTGTATTGTACCACTAGGAGATCTATAATCCATTTGAACATTCCTTCACTCCATTAATACATTTCATATTCACCTCCTTTGGGCCCCCATCCAACTTCATGTCGAATGTGAACTCTAAATGATATGGTGTCTAGCCACACTAGACCTCCTAACATCCTAGGACAATGTCCCAAAGGAAATTGGACAACATCCTATTATAAGATACATGTTTTGAACATGTTTAGTGGTAAAAATTCATTTTTTTATTTCCTTTCGTGGCTAAATGGTATGGATGATAGGTTATGAACATGGTAAGTAGTTTCTGTATGTCATGATGCCAATCCCCAAGTGTTTGTGTTTTTTGTTATTTTGATCCACACATTTCATTCCCCTTTGACCAGGTAAAATTTAACACCCCTAACATTGACCAGTTGTTGGACTATATCATGTCAGAAAAACAATTCAGCAGTTCTAAGAGCCATATTCTCTATCCATAGCCTCTCTGATCCCAAAAACCCTCTTATTAGTGAATAATCACATGGTTATCCCTTGTTTCTCACATTGAGAATGACTCACATGAGTTTAGGGATTATTTTCTGGTTTCCTTATAAATGTGATTGAAGTGAAAACAAAGAAACCTATTTAGGAAACATGAAATAAAAAACCAATGTTTCACTGCGTTTTAGTTTTATTATAGGCACTCCTTTGCAAAAATCCTTCGATGGTCGACCCCAATGATTGAGCTCTGAAACCCAATGACCCTATTTTTAGTAGCCTATAGGGTCTGGGGCTGCACCAAAAAATATGATTTATCCCCATCCGCCTTAAATTCAACATCTTCAACTCTGATTTGATGCCAATCCTGCTCATCCAGGGACTTAGCCACCAAATACTTTGGATCTTCAACCTTTTCCTCAGATGCTACAATTTGAGCATTTAGAATATTGATAAGCTCAGTCTGTATAGCAGCAACCACTATGTCCTCCAACGACAGCCCATCCAGGTTAGTGATCTATCCTTTAACCTTATCAAGAGACTCGGAGCCCATGCCCTTGCACTTCATCTGGGCCAGATCAGGTTCCTTTCATTCCACATACATCTACTCATCAATTAATTCATGGACCAACATATGAATGTTGTTGGATTTCATTCCACCAGTCCCCATGATGACTAAACAGTTGTGTAGAGACCCCAAATAGTTTTCAATATCTATTATCTACATGTGGAAGATAATGTTATACATGTTTCTACATGCCTTGTAATTTGAAAATATGGTTATCATCAGTGATGTCTAGGATGAAATCCTTGAAATAACTTATTGGTGTATCACATAAGGAGTAAAGATCTCCTATACATCATACACTGGATTATACATTTGTAGTTGTTCAGGAGTGAAGATATTCAATAATTCTCCCATAAGAAGATCATATCAATTCTCTCCACATGAGGTATATTCCATCACCACACCTTATGGCACCTTTGAGGTGGATGCAATAGCCCCAACTCCCTTAATTTTCTATGTTGGTGGTGTGACATTGACTTTAACTCCTACAACCAAAAAAACGAGAAATTATATGGAAATCACATACAATGTATCCTACCTAATCACTTTGGAACAGAGAACAACTTCTTCCTATTCCATCACTATATTAGCTCCAATGACTGCCGCCAGGGTAACCACAACCATGGGTTTTACCACCATAGATCCATCAGCTAACTCTGTTTTGTGCCTCACATCAACCCCCTCTACAGAGGGTACTCTCCAAATTGTGCCCTCTAATGTAACCTCCATGGTTGGACTAACCACCCTGGTCTCCTCAGTCATTCTCACTAGGATAGTAGGATCTATCATCATCACATCTACCTCGAGAATGTTTTACATGAGCGTTTTCCAGAGTGATTGAGTCTTAGGAATCATTTGAACATTAAATCCAAAATGCATCACTAAATCATAGTGATATGAAGATATGGGGATGTGGGTGTAGCAGAATAAGATACTTTCATGAATTTTGCATGTTGACATGATGCTTTTAGTGGTTCACTGGTAGTTCATTGGGAAAGATATCCTCTACAACCACTACCTCAGTTACATGGACTGATGGTTGGAAACTCCCATTACCAACATTAGGAAGTGACCCCATGCTTTCCACATGATGGGTTAAGGTACCATACACCTTATTTTAATGTTTTTCATAGACCACCTCCTCTTTCATACCTGATTACTTCACTAGTGAAAATGGAGTTAAGAAACTTTTAAAAGAACATGTTATATTTGAGGAGGATAAGATCAAAATATTTTCTTGGTTTTTTACGATGATTCCCACCATGGTAGAGACTCTATATTCATTGCTTCCCTGGGAATAATCATAATTATTGTGAAGGGGTATGATAATATCTATATTAGATAAAGATTGTTGGGGGGAGAGGTTATGTTTAGAAGAACCCTCACATAGTTAGTTAGAGGAAGAGTAGTAAATTGGGAATAGATCAGGTCATCCAACTATACCATGTACCACTGTACATAATCCCATGACACATGAAATCCATACATGAATTGAACAAAACTAGTGAGATGCAACCCATCATCTTTCAGATTATTATATATCTTGCATGTTCTTGGGAAATTCCAATATACACCCTTGTTAGCAAAGAATATGGTAAAGACATCATCACCAGGTATATCCACATAATGAAACCGTTGCTTGGGAGCTTGGAATAATTTTATTAGGATCATCCAAGAGAGATATCCTTCTTCAGGATGCCACATACCCAGGATTATTTAGACCAATGCAACTAATCACCATATATATCTCTCCTATTCATGGTAGTGAACCACTGGACATATTTTAATTCCCTCCCCAATGGTCCAACTATGAAACAACAATATACCTCAAAAACCACTCGGTCCTGACCCCATAGTTGAATATCCACCCATTTATGGGCTCAGGTGGCTTACCGCATCAAAATCTCCCTTTGATACCTTCTCGCCTAGATTTTATCATATTTATGGACAAGTCCACACAACAAAGTAGGTGGTGGATACTAATTCTATATTTTCTAGTCTACTTCAGTGAACATATACAAGATAATTCAAAACAATAAAGGATGTAATTCATGTTGAACCTCTATGTATACCATCGATACCATCCACTGTACACACCTGAAATCCTTTACAAACTAATGTGTGTTTTATGTGTTGATAATTGCCTCACACTCGACCTTCTACACCTATAAAACACCTCATAAGGCCATGAGTTACGATTTATGCTCGAATTTCCATGTGTCGTCATTAGTTACCATCCCTATACAGAGGGGGAATGGATGAAATATGAAGTGATATAATAATATGACCTTATCGAGAGCACCCAATATAATCATCATAAATGGATGACACCCCATGATATATAATATTTCAATCTAGAAGTCTGTAGTATTAGGATAAATGGGGTTTAATTACTCATATCCAACCATGTGTTCCTCTACACAATAGTAAAATAAATTGAGGGTCCCACAAAAGTGTAGTGGAATATTACCTTTAATAATGTGGGATATTACCTTATATTACAACACTAATATTAGAAAATCAAAATTGATGAGATCCCCAATCTCCAGCATTTCCACCATAATGAAGTGGCTCAGCCACACCCCCATATGTGCATCACTCACAACGGGAATCCAACCATAGGTAATATAATGGACAAATCCCTTTATCCTAACCATTCGTGAAGGTTTCGTCATGAAACTATAGCCCCATAACATCAATTTATATGCCAAAAATAATCCTCCAATAGGAGTTCTCCTTGCCTCACTAGTATTCTTTACGGCATGTGCAGGAACTACATAGAAACTTCTCTATTGGATCATCTCCCTCAAAACCTTATACCAATAGCTCATTTAGATAGTACCCAATCCATTACTCGATTGGAAAATACCTCATCCCTAGATTTTATTTTTTGGTTCCGTACACCAGATCTAGTAATTCCTTTACTAGGACTAACATATACTCTTGGTTTTATGAAACCTTCTCTATGGGGATGATCTCAGCATACATCACCACCAGGATCAGGATCCTGGTGCTTTGATAATGGTCCCATAGGCTATCCAGGACATTCCCATGAAGCTGGTCAAATGTGTTGGTCCCTGGAGAACATTTAATTAGAACCAAAAGAATAATGGGGGTATTATTTAATATCTGTGCCCCATGATGGATCTATATCCCTACCCACATTATATCTACCTAGAAAAAATCACATGATGTTTATGCCCAGTATGTCCATGATCATTAATTGAATAAATTTTATAAATTAAATATTTCCTGTTTTTTTAAATCCATTTAATAGATTCCCCAAACCCCCATTAAGGATCATCTAATTCTATGAGAGGGATTACTTAATCTCAATATTCTCCCCAAAGAAATTATTGATGTGGTTGTAGAGAAATTCCACTATAATTGGCACATATTCCTTACAAATGTGGCCTATGGTATCCCTATTACACTTTTACTACCTCAATATGCCTCCGAAATAGATGTATTCTCACTATAGGGATAAAGATATCATCACTCAGCCTGTAGCCATAAAAATGAAACCTCTTCCATATTGGTTACTCAATATATGAGTATTTTAGTCATTCAATAAGTGATTCATGGTCTCAAGAACATCACAATCTCTCCCCGATCATAATGTTATCCTCCATATCTTCTCTATGAAATAAAGGGGTACTAAATACCTGACTAACCATTTGATTCAGTATATAGTTTTTTAGTCTAGTTCGCAAGGGTCATTCACAAATGTTATTTGCGGATATCGATCATAGAGATCTGGATCATGGAGGTAGCTATGGATTGATTTTTTTCACAGATTATGGTATGATATTTTTTTTGAATCATGTTTAATACAGAGAAGGAGATTTATAAGGTATGGGGATCAATATCACAAAGCGCTCATGAAGGATGTGAGGTTCACAAAAAATAATGTTTGATATTCACTTAACAAGTGTGTGTAGTTGCTTACAGGTTCACCAACTCTATTTATAGAAATATGTCCAACCTCGGGTTCATAATGGCCTTTGTGAAACACATTTCATAAAGTGATCATCATGAAAGGGATTCACGAGTTAGCTTCAAAAAAGGGTGTTGATTGCCAATTTTCATATATTATCCTTTCAAACCAGGCCCTCCTTTTTAAATTGTATCCCACTATAAATAAGGGGGAATTTGATTACATTGAGATTCATATACAATGGGATTATTTTATGATGTGATGACCAGTTCTGATGGAATAAAATCCAAATGTCCCAAAATCCTTATTATTGGTCTGCATCATGAACTCATTGTCTTTTATGAATGACTCTCACTCAATATTATCCCTATATGGTTTGTTTCCATTGAAAATGAATGATGTATTTATGGTAATATATGTGAGAGTGACATTCAGAATTGTGGAACAGTCCTTGAGCATGAAAATGGTTGACGATTTCTTCATGATTTTGAAAATCTGACACTTAGAGCCATGTCCATTCAATAATCCCACAAATACTTTGTGAGAAGAATCCAATTATTTTAAAACACATTACCTATAAATAACCCATTTATTCGGTCATTTTAAAGATGATTCCCATCCTTTTAGCTTAAAAAAAACTTCTCCCAATTTTTTAACCTCCTAATCATTGCATATAAAAGTAAAATAGATAACCCAAGATACATGAGGTTTGTGAAACATCCTCCCTTATTTTCGTGAGATATTAAACACCAAGTGGAGATTCCATTCATAAAGTCCTATGATCATAATTAAGGATGAAGGCCCACAATTTGGCTTGAGGATTCACAAAGCATTAAGCCTTTATGAAGCACTTTTTCCTCTATGGTTCCTAAGGCTTCTCAAAGCATTCATCCATTGTGAATCACTCCCCCTTTTAATCAAGACGTCCATTTAAGGTATGGCCACCCATTTTCATAAAGAGTACTCATTGAAAAATTAATTTACCTCTTCATGGACCCAAATAATTTCAAGGAACTCCATCACAATCCTCTAATTTTCATGAACCACCTATCATAGACCACTCCATGGGGCCTCCTTTCCACTAACCCTCCTTCACGAGGGTTGAGTTCTCAGAGCCACCACACCCATCCAGGACAAGTCCAACTACACCTCAAGTCTCCATGTTACTAGTTCCTCTAACTCATGTATCTTCGTAGTTAACCCTAGGCGCAACATGGTCCTCCAACACACCTTTTTCTTCTATTCATGGGTTTTCTAACAACTTTTTATTCTATGAATGAGCCCTCTTACATGGACCTTGTGATTGGAAACTCCTCAATAGAAGTTCCAACACCATGTAATGCTCAAAGGAACATGAGTGGTGTTTAGGTAAGACCAAGGGGTAAAGAACGAGTCCACCCACATTCAATATGCATGACATAAAACTGCCATGTTTCACAACATAGACATATGATGTTAAATTTGATGAAAAAATCACAAACACTTGACATGAAACTGTAGTCATAGCATATCTAATAAATATAGTATTCCCCATGTATGAGTGACATGGGTAGAACCCTAAAACATCCACACCTCTAACCCTATGTAGTAATCAAAAAATACACCATTTAAAACTCACCTGGAATGAGATCATCTAGGTAGCTACCACATGTAATTCCCATACCAACCATACCAACACACTGAACTCAACATCCACTTGTAATTACCACACAATTACAACCATGCTAAATCCTTTTGTGAAGGGAATCTTCCATATATAATACCTACATTATTCCATCCAAGATAAATCCTCTTGTGATGGGAATCTTTCACATATAATCCATAAAAAATTCCAAACAAGAGTAATCCATTTGAAAAGGGTAGAATCTGCATATAAGCCCCACAAAATTAAAAACAAAATAAATAAATAAATATATATATATATAATTGGAATCTTCCTTGAATAATCCCCACAGCATCTCCCATTTATTCTACTTTCACGACATGATCATCCTTTCCACAAGATATTATTCATTATGGATTAGTCCCTCCACACAAACAAAAATAGCATAATCAAACTACATGGGTTTTAATCCCTATCCAATAAACCAGACACATAGGATGTGTCACTAGAATTTAATCATGATAAATGGTAAATACAGATACTCCCTTCTCGGAAATCACCTACCTAATCCACCTAAAGGTGTGTTATGATCTGCGTTCTGAGTCTAACTCAAGTGATTTCCCGATATTTGGTAAACATAGGTGCTCCCTCTTAGGGATGCACCTCAATGATTTGAATCAAGTAGTGTTTTGATTAACCTTACACATCCTCCTAAAGGCGAATCTTACTCAATGGTAGAAATATGTTCTCCCTTTTTGGGAAGCACCTCTATAATCTACTTCTAATGGGTCTTCTAATCATCCTTCTAGATCTGCCTGATGGGGATCTTGATCAATGGTAAATATAGGTGCTCCCTTATAGGGATGTGCCTCCCTGACATGCCTCCTTGGGTAATTCGGATCTACCTTCTGGGCCAATCTCAAGGGGAATCCCTAAAAATCATAAAATTAGGTGTTCCTTCAATGGGATTCACCTCCCGGATCTTCCTTATGGGGTGTTCTAGTCCATCCATTTTGGGTTCATCTCAACAGGTGTTCTCACTTATCTATTAAAGTGATCCCCCCTTGGGGAAAAACTCTCAGATCCCCCTCCATGGGGAATTCAAATTCAGTTATCCCATCACTATAATACTTTGTCATTGTGTCTCTATCAAAAGGCGTTAAACTCAATCCTTAATCTTTCCGAATCAAAATTCTTGAATTGTATCCACAGGATGTAGAACATTTGATATGAGTGAAATACCTTCCCCATTCATTTGGGTGGGATAAATAATGTAAAAATAGTTGGAATACATAATCCCCTATCATTGTTACTTCATTATTTACACAAGATGCATTGTCTTTTGTGCCTTAAGATGTCTTACAACAGATTCCCTCCTCAGAGAAAGAATATAGGTGACTAATGACCCTACCATTCAGCCATGTCTAGTGATATCCAATGTGAATAATCTCCTGACCAAAGATTTCTTCCCTATTAATACAAATAGAAAATTTTCAAGATAGGTGTAGTGTAATTAACTAGGGTCCATAATGAAATTTCACTGGTATTGAGTTCTATAAACATGAATCAAATCTATGAGGGAGATATGGACTAGGTAATGAGATCCATGGAATAGTCCATTGAAGGACGAATCAATATCCCATTATCTTGTATTGATCATAGATAAAAAATCAGAATTGAAAGTGATGAAATTCACCCAACTGTTGAAAGTGGGAATGCAGGAAAAATAGAGTCCAACACACACAACATATGTTGATGCGTAGGCAGGACCTGGTGAAATCATCATAATATAAAAAACCTTGTTAATTTGATGTTTGAATAAGAAATACGTGGCCACACCTCTTATCACACAAAGGAACCCATCCAAAATATCTAATCCCACAAAGAAGAAAGATAATGTTCATTTGATCATTCATGCAAAGCCCATTCATGAAGGAAGAAAAACACACCACATACTCACTAAAAAAATTCTGCTTTATTCATATAGAATTCAATATATCTTATGTATACCTTACATAAAGAATAAGTGAACTTTATGAAAATAGTGGGATTGATGAATATAATGGATAGTGCATACATTCATGATATACATGCATCCATGATCAATAAATAATAAATAAGTTAAGAGTGAACATAAAAGAATAAATGGATAATTTTTATGTTCATGTATTTTGATAAAAAAAAGAACATTTTTTTATAAAATATTAAATAAAATTTGAGGTCCAAATGAACACATTAATGTGAGGTCCGGACATCAACATCAGAATGAATAATTTCTAGCACAATGTTTCACTATGGTAATTGATTAGATATAATTTTTCAGAGATATTTTGGAAATACTATAAATATATAATTGTAATTAAATTTTACTTGAGAAATTTTGATATGGTAATAATGTGGAGGAATATCAAGATACAATCCAATAATAGAACAATACATAAGATAAGAATGATCTTATGGATGGAGATATAAATAGTTAATGAAGTAGATCAATGGGAAAATCTTATTGGGGTGGGTATCCCACTAAGGTATAAGAGTTGAATTACTTGAGGGTATAACCACGATCAAACAGAGGAATGTCTACTGGCGTGTATAACTAGTTACTACGAAAAACATCACAATTTATGAGAATATTATAGTTGAGAATACATGTTGTGGGGAATAACCAACATGGAAAGGAGTAAGTCTTTATACCGAACATTAAAAATTATATTTATTGTGATCTGTCTGATTTTTTTGACAATAAAAATGGGACTATTAGATATCACTGTGGGGATTGAGAACCATTTTATGTTTAATAAGTATAATTCAACAGAATGAATTTGTAAAAAACTAAGCCAATGATTCAACCTCCCCTTATAGTTATCAACCTGTTATCATAAAATATAATTACTATAAGTGTTTACGTCACCTCTTTTAATACATGAGATATTTTATGATGTAATGATTTCTAGAAATGTGTGAGCTTCCTCATTTGAAAGAAAAATAAATTTACTCATGTATATTCTAATATTTATATTTCCATGAAGAACCCATTGAATAAAAATAAGATATGTGGAAGGATGTAGAAGAAAAATCTTGTAGTAAATACAAATAAACCATAACATAAATGTACTAAAAAGAGTATAAGTTGAAACTAGTATATTGATTATTATTTTTCAATGGAATCATTATAAATCTATGATATAAATGTATTAATTATTTATCTTAATTATGTATTCAAAGAACATCGGTATAATATTCCCAAATAAGTGGTAAAATGTAATATTGGAGACATCAAAGATATTAAGAATGAAAAAGTACAGTTGGAAGAAGAAGATAATTCTTTGTAAGGGGCATTGGATAAAAATTATTACGAATACAACACTTTCAAAATGAATTTTAAAAATAATGTAGAAGATATATATCTTAGAAATGAGATTTATACTTAATCTTTTGAATATTTATCAGTAAGTGTCTATGAGAATGAATTATTAGAGATGGTATTTCTAGAATCATTATATGAATTTGGAAAATTCAAAAACTTTATATGGTTTTAAAAGATGAAAAATTGGATGATAAAGGTAACATGATAATTTATTTTGATAATTCCATGAAATAATCAAGAAACTCACCTGAAAAACAAATGAAGAAGAGAAGGGAGGATTGGGAAGATAAGATGATATTAGTAAAGTATGAGAATAACTCCCTCAACATGAAGTTATTAGAGCTATAGGTGCGATTAAAGAATTTGGAATAACTACAAGATCTAACGTACCATATTACTGTAAAAATATATTCTTACAAACATGTTTTCATTGAGAATCATAACTCTAATAGGAAGCTATCCCATAACTATGAAATAATATTATTTACTAATTATCTTTCAATATCATGTACATTTTTTGACAATCCTTGGGAAATATGGATGGTGAAAATTTCAAATAAGCACATTATACCAATGGACGATTTAAAAAGAAACTGGAAGATATATTCATTAATTTTTTTTTTTCAAAAGAGTGTTTGTTCCACTCCATAATAAAATGTTTTACAATATGATAAATTTAGATAGACTGCACCAAAAAATAATGTTAGAAGGCACATATGATATTTTATGTTTTACTTAATGGTTTTTAATGGTGTGTAAAATGTTGTGATTTCATGAATAGTAATGAAAAATATAGATGGCATTTATTTAGGGTGAGAAAATCAAAATATTTTAGAATACTAGAACTAGAGAAGACAAATTCATAGAAAATGAATTTTTCTATAAAATTATATTTGAAGACATTGAAAATTTGTGATAGAATAGAAAAATAATTAGTCATTGATATGATGAGTGTTGGTATGCACTTATAATTCAAAAATAATCTAAATGTATGAATAGAGGACCAAGACTACAAGGAAAATATGTAATAAAATAAATTGATAGACATGTATTGAGATGTCAAAAAAATAAGAACCTTTTTATAAAAAATTTCACAAGGAAGAAAAATTTGAGATCCTCTCCTACTAAAAAACAGAAAGGGATATTTCAAGAAAATAATTTACCCCAGTAAAAAGAAGTCAGTGTTTGAAAAATTAAAATAGTAATTGGGGTATAGAAAAAAAATATCCATGTGAATGATTCAATTTCAGTGGGTTTTTTATGGTGTTTTAAATGATATTGGTACAAAACCTACTAATGATTGAATAACATGTTAGTAACATGAAACAGAAATGAATCAAGGGGGATTAACCATGAATGTATGAGATCAATTTCTGAAAATAAATATTAGTGTGAAGAAAATCTACTCAAGCATCTAATTCCTAATAGATGTGAATGATTATGAGGGGATTGTCATTGATATAAGTAGATGGGTCACAAAATTTTCAAGTGAAATAAATTATTTCCGGGTGATATTTCACATGTTTTAAAAGGGAAGATACTTCAATAGTCAACCAATGTTATGTCATGTGAAAACTATTATAATATAGAATGTAAAGAATGAATTCCTAGTATTCTATCCAAATTAACTAGAGTAAGTTAAAGAATTGAAGGAAGATGAAAAACATGAAAAATCCAAAGTGAATAATGTTTATTCATTAAATTATGTAAAAACCATTGAGAAGTAATCTACAACTAGAAACTGAAATGAAGATAATGAATTATGTGAAAGGTGAAATAAGTATGGATTTATATCCAAAATTTATTGTCATAACTCCCGTGATATTTAAAACTATTTATGTATAAAATGATGCACTTGAGGTTGGATGTGCTCAAATTAATATAATTTAATAATTATTTTAGAATGAAGAATAATTTCAAGTGATGAAAGAAGATAGTCAAATAGATGAGACTCATTATAATAATAAGAGTCCAATGAAATCTTCCCATACAGGAATTGAGAGAAAAGAATGGCCATAGATGAGAGGTTTCTCTCTGCCTAAATTTCACTCATAGAGAATAATAAGGAACTTCTTAATTACCTAATATATATATATATATATATATGATTTTCAATTGAAATATTGGGAATTGACTGATATGGAATCACCCATGAAGGGGAGTCATTAATTTTATGAAGTTGTTTAATCTATACTGAAAAATAATTTTATATCTTCTAAATGTCATCATAAAATTGGAATATTATTTTTGGCATGAATGTACTGGGGTGCTCAGTTGTAGTCAGTGGGTTGGGGAATTCCATCGATGATCCGTGACCTTATACAGACTGAGGATCTCATGTAAATTAAATAGAGAACTGGAAAATTAAAACGAACACAAATCATCGTTGAAATTGATCAGTGCATGACTAGAGATAGCTTCCAATGAAAATTTCGTGATGTATTTGATGTTAACCCATTCATTTTAATCCACACATTCTCTAATAAATTTCACGATCCCCATTCATTGAAATCTGACTATGAGTGCGGAGATCAGATGAATCCATCAGCGACATGACTATCACCTCGATCCCTTACCTTTGATCTGATGAAGGCTCCTTGGATCCATCAACAATAGAGATAAAATATTTCTCTATAAAATTTTAGTGGAGATAATATATAATTTCATATGCATAAAGAGTATAAGGAATGAGACTCTCACATGCTATTTATAGTTGAAGCACTAAATACCTGGAATGGGTTCCCCGACCCCCATATATTTGACAACCACTATATTAGAAACAAATAAATTTATGATGAAGTAAACTAATTCAACAATATTGTTTATATTTTATGAAATTATTATAATATATATGAAATATATTATGTGATAAAATTGATTCATTTAACAAGACTCGTAAATCCCTCTCAATATTTAACAAATATGGAGTATTAAAATATATTCGTTCGAATAAATATTGTTCCTCGTGTTTTATGAAAATTAAAATACATTAAATAAATTAAAGAAAAATATTTATAACTTTATTAATATTAATTTATTTACTTATTAGTGATCGATAACTTAGACAATACTCAGACCTCGTAGTGGGTCTCATCATGTCTACTATACATATTCAATATACTTTTGAATATTCTTTAATACACAATCTTGCATGACCCTCTAGGACACTATATCTATTGAAACGAATAAAATACATAGACCAAGAGCAGTGTCTACAAACCCATAAAGGCCCTAAATAGATATTTAATGTCATATAAATGGCAACAAACCTTCAAATACACGTTGTGTAGTACAATCTATATGTCTTTAAATATCTCATAATATAGGATGCACACTTGTGTAATTATCCATTTTTTGAATTATTATTGGTTGATCTAACTAGATTTATTTACCATCTACATACATGTGAAAGTTCATATGGTGGTACTACCATCCTAATCAACAAGGATCAAGATATATTATTCCCTCAACTAGGAATCAACAAATTGAATCATGATGAATCATCCAATTACATATCACAAATGATGCACTCAACATAAGAAACCACAAAATGATTTCAATATCATGGTTTTTTCCTTTGTCAAACTTTGTAACCAAATGTCACATAATGGTAATGATCTTAATCAAGGAATCCAATACACATGTATATAGATAGGAACAACCAATGACACCTAAAACATGCATTGTTCCTATTGGAGGGTATCTTCTGATGTCTCACTTCTATAGATCACCTAGTGTAAACTACATGAGAATAAGTATAAATGTTTATATTCCCCAAACAATGGATAATAAAACATCAAATATTTCTAGTTATTATTTTGTACCTATCCCATAAATCTATTATTTATGATTAATGTCATAGTATCTCATGGTTCATATTATAACATGGGATCAGCTATAACATTTTTAAATGAAAATTAATCATCGGAAATAACCATTAAATAGTGGATGTAGAAGTATCTACACAGTAATTGTAAGTGTACATCATATATATTAAACAATATACATTATTTGGTAATCAAAATTACTATTCAAGATGGGTCTAGGGTACCCACTATTACCACATTCTAAATTTTACAAGATCTAACTAGCTAACAAACCATGTTAACACTAAAATGATAATGATATTTTTTTTACTGAGCAGAAAATTTAGCTACTGGGTCTTCTATATTTGCTCTTTGTGACTATTCTGCTATATTCTCCCTCATCTCCTTGGGAAAAAATTGTCAAGAGATGGAATTTCCACCATCAAAACATTACATCTTGGCTAGTATCAGTAATATAATTATCATTATGAGAAACCTATACATGGTATTAGATATTCCATGAACTGAAAAAAATCATTCCATTTATTAACTTATTTTTAGATTCTATAAAATATACAACAAACATGGTTTTTGTAGGTAAGGATACAAATCACTTTTATGATCTTGTATCGCTCACCACCAAATCCCAACTAATATATTTGATAAAATTGATCTATGTAATGTTAGTTTGTGTACCCAAAAAATGAGTATCCCTTCCTATAAATATACCAGACATATTTTTTTTTACTTTCCCAAGTGAAATCAGATAGTTCTAACCACTTCCCTTTAAATTCACTTAGATATAATTTTTATTTTCTCACTATTAAGTATATTTTGGAAATATCAAATCTATTATATATTGTTTCTTATGTGATTGATACATCACTAAATGATATGGAATCATACTAACCACTTTAATCTCCTCCTATTCGATTTCAAGTCTTCTTAGAGAGATTTATGCCATTTGGAATTAGTAACACTTCTCTATTGAATTTTTCCAACTTGCATTTTTCAATAAATTGTCACTATATGTACAATTTACAATGTCCAAGAAACCGTTTGATTTAACACAATAGATCATGTTTTCTAAAACTCGGGTTTCTGATTTCAATGAATCTCTAGAGTGTTACTTTATTCATGGTATTAACTAAATATAAGACCAGTATTTGTTTTCCATATTCTGCCAAACAAATTTCACTTGGAAAATAATGGGTCTCCAACTAACATCTAGTAGACACATGGGAAAATTTCATATCAAATGATTATTTTAAGATATTGTTTCTTAATATAATCCTAAAATGGATTTTAGTTACTTGTAACCTTTATTATCATTTTGTGATAGGACCATTCGTTCTGGTTGCATTGTATAGACTCCTTCAATGAATGGTTTTCATGACATACAATGCTCAATAAAATGATTATAGAATAATAATATGACAATTAAAAATGTAATGGATTTAGGAAAACCAATATGGTATATCAAATAATTCCTTAATGTTAATTTGATTATACCATACATGTATCATAACACTTGAATACCCACCACAATATTCAATTTATAATCCCCTTTTCAGACAAATTCAGGGAATCTATTTTAAAATTCTAATTTACAATGTCAATTTTATGCTGTTTTAACAATCTGACTATATATAGTAATTATTATTCTCTAAGTATAATTTATCACCATCCCTAGTGAATATAAAACTATCACTATAGTTTTATACTTCCGACACAGTATGTGTCTCTTGAAAATTCATGTTTCACATTATCTATATAAATTATTCGTTGTCCAATGACAGGTGCATATTTTGAATTGACTAATCCCAAGTCAAACTATATCACACTCTCTCTAGTAGAGATTTTTCCCTTATATATAAATTTTGTCTATCATTGTACTACCACATGTCTATTATATGTATTTCTATAATATCCAATGAAACATCAAGGATAATTATTTGGATACACAATGTGTTTAACTTGATGACAGTTTTTATCCTAAAAACGCATTCCATCAAAACAAATGAATTGTGACATAATTTTTTTCAATTATAGTATGGATCATATAACATCCATTATTGTTGGCGCATAGTTATGGGATTTACAAATTATTTGAAAATAATTTCATGAAATGTAATGGATGTCTCTACAAGTTCAAACATTGATAAAACTTACTTCATTGCATTTATGTATAAAATTTTCTTTTAGTAATTTATCCACGTATTATTTTTGAATCTATGTTAACATGTAATATTTATCATCAATTTTATTTTTTAGATATCAATTTTGATATGTGGATAAGGTAATGTGTATTTAGGTATTACTCCATGTAACATTATTTTGATAGATAAATTCATGGTCAAGATATACTTCATCATGTCAGCCCGAGGAATCATATATCCTCTGACCATGCATATAGATCACTAAGAAATTCCTTAATTACATAAATTAATATTATGAAGTATATATACAATTATATTACCATTGGATTAGTTCATGCTCTCTTGTTGAAATATTCCGGAAAGCTTTGTGGCGTACTTTCATTTCTAAAGGTTTATTTTTCCAAAAATAATTCGTCGATAATACAAATGGTTTTTTGATATTATGAGTCTAGATTGTATATCGTGTATATCATTGAAGAACAATTTTATTTTTTCATGAAAAGTAATTATCTTCCCACAATTGGGTAAAAGTCATAAATTTTATATTCATCTATTATTTCCTTTAATTCATGTGTCACTGAACTGTTGGTTTAGTAAAGAAAACCAACAACTACATTCATTCCTGAACAAAGAATAATTTCTCAATGTGTCCAAAGGATATGTTAGATAAATGTTTTGGTTATACTATAAAAAATTTCTCCAAGAATCAATCAAATGGTAAATAGAAGTATTTTGTTTTTCACCACTGACTTAGGAATCAATCTTTCTCTACTGATTGGAAAATACACCTAAATTTTTTAAACATTTATATACTTACAGGGATTACATATTAAAATAGACATATGAAACTAGGATTTTTTATTATATGAACATGAAGTGTAATTGATATAGTAAATATATTTGATGAATATAAACTAAATAAGAAGTGGGTACTTTCGTACTAGATTCAGTTCATTGTGATTAAACTTCCATAGAATTATTTAATGTTTTCCCAATAACCTCCAAATTATAAAAACCCTTTTCATTGAAAGACAATACCAATGTGTTTTTGTTGTTATACATTCCTTTGGAAAATATACATTTCCTTTCAAATTATTCACCATAATAACTAAATTTTAAACAACTTTTGTGTTTTTTATTTACTTGGATAACCTTACCGAAAAGGTAAATATGTGTTTACTCTATCCAATTCCTTTAGAAACCTTAAATTAAACTTGTGTACTTAGATGAAAAAGATATAATAATTTGATTCATTTAATGACCATGATCCATCTTTCATATTTACACAATTAAAGTGTAATAATCACATTAATATCTTGATTTAATGTCACCTTATAAACTTCTCGGAGATGAGACTACATGTCATATCATCCACATATTGATGTTGTTACCAAAACAAGTGTCAGTAGTTGGTTATAGCATTATTTAATATCCATAATATTTATCATACATGTGTCTCCTATATGAAAATTTTCCACCTAGCTTCCTAGGGTAGTTTTTTAATAGGTATAGGGACACCAACACCTAGAATTTGGAATATCTTGGAAGGGTGTGTAAGTATCTGTAATACAATTGGAAATTAATTCAAGTTTGGACATTCATTTTTTTCAATATTATCATAGTATTTTATGTGGTTTTGCTTTCCATTTTCTATAAAAAACGATTATATTTTGATATTTATCTTGATTACTGATTTAGACAAAACTGATTAGTTTAATCATTTAAATGTTTCCCCTGATTTTTTTAAATTCTTGGAACCCAATGTACTATAATCAGAATAAAATTTCACTTGAGTATTCAAATTTCAAGGATCCTTCAACTTCCTTTCATATTCTAGAATATATGGCAATGAAACTACATGGAGAGTTCAAGGTAGTATTTTAAATAGCAAACCCCACTAACTCCTGGGTCCTTGATTTGTTGAAAGATGTCCTAGATTCTGAAATCATTAACATTATTTTCTCAACACCTTACTCAAAAGTGAATTAAATTTAGGTATGGATAATCATTACTACCATTTTAGTTAATTTATACCATCATACACATAATAAATTCCATTTAGTAAGAGGAATTGTTTGTTATGGTTGACTGAGAACCCCAAACACCTAGTTGTGTTCAAATCCAAATGAAGGAAGGAATTTAAGACCTAATATATCTTTGATGGTTTCATGTTTTTTCTATCGATTAATGTATTCCATTTATATTATTCTTTTTGTTTATGTAGTCGACCTGAAAATTGAACATTAATAGAAAAACATTCATAGCTTTTTTATTACTTTTGATATTTATTATTTTATATATTTTACCATTGTTATAAAATTCATAAAATAATAAATAAATTCATAATGGAAAAATACTAATAGGTCAGTATTGAAAAAATAATAAAGATTGTCCATTTAAATTTGACGAACCAACCATGACCTAGAGGCTTCATATCAAAGTATTTACATGACTCATGATGTAGCTCTCCCCTTCTTGTGTCTATAATTTCCAGTTAGATATCACCTCGACATGGCGGGGTCCATATTTTTCACCATCTTCATCATGGAAGACTACCACATCCTAAAGGGATCAACACCGTACAACATTTTTGTCCAATTAACATGTAATACTCACACTCCTGTGAGGGGGACTAGGGGTTCAATGTACCATAGATGAATTAGGACATTAAGACCCTTATAAATGTGGATCGAAAATAAATGACAATGTGAATACCATCTTAATTAATTACAAACATTTCATGTTGTTAAATAATTTGATGAAAAGGATGACATACAAAGGTTGAGACTTTTCTCAAGACTGGTCGGTATAATTCTATGTGCGAATAAATCAAATTAGAAAAAATTTATATAAAAGGATATTAATTGAGTTAATTTAATTAAATAATTCGAATAATTCAATAATTTTTATGCCCACAATTAATTAAATATTTAGACCAAAAAATAAATAAATTGAATAATTTAATTCAAAACAAAAATTAAATATATTTGTCCTTGGGTATTGAAATTATTATTGTAATCCAAAAATAATATATTTAATAATTACACTTATTGATAAAATAAAATTATTTAATTTTGAATAATTTAAAATTTTTTGTGCCTTGAAAATCCACTACGTCCTATTGTAGGTCACACTGAATCCGCGTAGAGCCATAAATAACCATGCAAAGCCTGTGAAGGGATAAACCGGGCCTACAGGGTTTTTTTAGACCCGATATGGTTTTGGAGGATCCACTCAGGCCCAATTTGAGGAATATATGATCACGCTGATTCTATACTGGGAAACGTAGGGTACCTTGATGCCCCTGGATTGGTGGTTCCAGCTTGTGGAATCCAGCAAGGGTGGTAGTACATGATCTAGGAGGCTGCCGCTGGCCTAGACTGAGGGAGGAATATGTGGTGGTTTGGGAGCTAGGAGATCCCATGCATTTTCCATACTAGTATACCAGTGGGTGGTGCACCAGCTTGGTTCATGCTGAACAAGGTTGAGGGTGGAGTTTAGTGTGAATGAAAATCAAGATCCATGTCAGCTAGATTTGGGAAAGGGGAAGCTACCCATGATAGTACCTCAATTAAATGTAGTCAAAAATTGTTGATAGGTCGAAATAATAGAGTGTGGTGGTGAAACTGGGTGAGATCTGGTAGGAGGAGGAGGCAACACAAATGAGTCTAGGAGGAGTGAAAGTTAAGGGGTGGTGGCATAGGTTCCTCTGGTGATTGGGAGGTGGCCTAGTGGAGCTCGAACATCAACAGAAAGGGGAACCGGGGGTTCGGTGTTCCAGTGAAGCTGGTATTAGAGGTCTTCAGACCATGTTCTTAGGTGCTAGCACTTAGTTTGGAAGATGCCATAATCTAGAAGAGGGGAACCATCTGGGGGATCCAATAGGGCTACAAGAGGTGCGGCCACCCTAAAGAAATAATTGGAGTCCACAATATTTGCAGCAATGTAGTTGATCCATCCCCTAGATTATCTACCATGCTAGCTTCCTCTTTTTTGACATTGAATTAGCAATTATATCTGTTTAAAAAAAATCTATGTAATGTAAAAAATGATTCAAATTGTTGAAAAGTCTAAATAAATACCAACTCCCCATTTCAAAAATCCAAAACCCCAATTTTTTTGTGGGATGAAAATCCAAGAAAGAACAAAAAAATTATAGAAAATAATATTGATTCTTACAATAAAATTTTATTATCATTATAATAATTATATAATTTTATATTAGATTCCATTATCAGGTAGAATGAATAGGTTGTTGGAAAACACTATTATTACCACCGTCCCATCTCCAGAAAATATCACATAAACCAAAAAATAGTTACACACATATATAAATATAATATTTCACTGAAATTTGGATTTGGCCGATCATATCAATCAGTATTAAAAAGTTTACATGATCATTAATTGGTCATCTGATATCAAATTTTCTTGACGTCTGTGGTGTTGTGATAGTTCTAACAATCTCTACATTATTTTAATAGAAATAAATTTTTCTTTTGATATGATAATATACGTGAATCCTTTGATAGCAATTAAAGGTACCATGACTCTTAGTTGAAGCTTTTGGGTTGGTATATTTAAAAATTTTCATCTTCAGGATGATGAGAGTTATCACCACCCATGATCCAAGCCCCGATACAGTCTGATGTCATCACATAAATTAAATATAGCATAAAAAAATATAAATGAACACAGACCTTGTTTGAAAATAAACCGTGCATGACTACAACATGCCACCAATGATCAGTTATTAAATGATCATAATTTGAACCCTTCAAGATCATCCACGCATGCTCTATGATATCATGGGGTTACCGTTTGCTGAACTCTGGGTGCTAGCTCAGAGATCCAAATAATCTTTTGGGGAAGTGATGATCTCATAGATCCATTCCATTCAAAATAATTAAGGTTCCTAGGATTGATCTCTTGAAGGGATAAAATATAACTCTAGATAGTTTATGGATAGTGAATCTATCATTCCATAAGAATTAAAAGTTTACGGAATGATCCTCTCACATGTTATTTATAATTGAAGCTTTAAATACCTAAAATGGGTTCCCCAGACCCCATTTATTTAACATCCACTATATTACCAATAAATAAATTTATGATGAAATAAACTATTTCGTAAATTATATTTATATTTAATCACATTAATTTAATAAATATTAAATATATTATATGAAAAAAAGAATCATTTAACATGACTCATAATTACCTCTTAATATTAAATTAACATTAAATATTACAATAATTTTATTTCAATTAATATTATTTCTCATTTATAATAAACATGAAAATGCATTAAATAAATTCAACTCAATTTTTTATAACTTGTACAATATAAATTTATTTATTTATCGGGTATTGATAACTTGAACAACACTGGAACCACATGGCAGGTCTAACCCTGTCCGTTGTACCTATTTAATTGAATATGGAATATTCTTGAATATGATATTATGTGTGACCCAAAATGAAATTTTCCTGATAGAATTGAATAAATTCCATTGAACAATAATAAATTCTAGAAACCCATCATGTCCCTTATAGAGATATTGAAATTCATAGAAAGGAAAACCAACCTATAGACACACATAGTTTAATATAATATCATTTTTCTTAAATATAACATAAATCACGTTTCATACTTTTTTCATAGAAAATTAATTTACTTATTATTTTTTGATCTAACTAGGTTGATTTAACCTCAACTACCTTAAACAAGGTAATATGAATGTACCTTTATCTTGATCAATATGGCTTGAGAGATATTAAATCCTCAAATGAGAAGTGAAAAATTTTATCTTCAATATTCAACCAATGTCGTACCACCAATGACACACCCAAAAAAATTTACCTCGCAACGATTTAAATATCATTGCATATACATTGAATCAATGTACATAATCAAATGGTATGCTCTAGTAATGAACTCATTTAAGGAGACTAATACACATTTCTGTAGATAGTAACATTCAATGAAACTTCAATCTTGTGGTGTTTCTATTACCGGGTTTGACATCATGATCTCACTATTTAAGATCCCCATGTGTGAACTTCATGAGAAGAAGTCCCAATTATTATGAGCCCCTAACACCTGATAGTCGAACATAAACATTTACCCATAAGTATGATGTATCTAGACCATAAGACAATTTTTATTATTAATGTTATAGTATCTTGAGGATCTAATTACAACATGAGATCATCTATAACCTTTTTACTTGACAATTAATATATGGATATTACCATTAAATATTGGACATATAAATATATCCACTATAACGATCAGTGTATATCAGGTATATCTATATATATACATGATATGGCAGTCAATGGTATTTTTCAATATGTGTCTTGATAACCCACTATTACAACATAGAAATCAAAAATTCATCCATCATTATTAATTTAATTATTTAAGTTCATTTAGGGGGAGTGCATGGTAGATGAAAATTTGATAAAAAGGGGGATTTATATCCTTTAATAAATATATTTAAGATTTGGTTAGTTAAGTGTGTGTTTGATTTATCACTTCACTGATTACTCTGATTATTTCCAACCTCTGTAAAAGAATTGAGAAATTTTAAGAATGATCTCACATGAATGGTAATTTATGGAAAAATGGAAATCCTTGTTTATGTCTATCATTTTTTTTATACAGGGTTATCCCATATTGTATTGAAGAAGATTAGCTAAATGATCTTTTCTAGGAAAACAATCTGAGATCACCCCTCTCATATATGTGATCAATAAATTTCTATTCAATAGAGAAGATCATATTTTTACGAATACAAATTATATGAGAAGACTCCCATTTACCCATTATATTTCATTGGGAGTAAGGTGGTAGAATGTTTGAGTACACATATTTAAATATTCTTTTTAGAAGAGTTATTGAAAAAAAATAAAAGGGAGAGATTATTGGCCCTAATATTAATTTTTCATTGACATGTCAATATTTTTTGGTATGTCATTGGATGAAGAGTTGATGATTGGAGAATTATTATCATTTCAATTTATGAAATTTTATGTCATAGATGGACATTTATCTGTGGAAATGTGATAATTTTATGTATGTTTTTATTGATTAATTCATGTGTCAATGACGAAAAATTTTCATGCATCATTTTAAATAAGTGGATTAGATTTTTTTGCATGAAAAAAATTATTTGAAAGAGGAGTTGAAGGAGGTATGAAAAATATATAATATTTCTATTTGATTATAAAATTTTATAATTACTAGAATTTTATTTTATTAGTGTAATTTCTATGTAATTGGAATGGTCCCTTTATAAAAAATACGGAAAACCATGAAAAACTCACATGGGACAACCAATCAACAACACATATGGGACCTGAGAGTCAACTTAATGGGAGATCCAGATTGAGGGAAAGCAATGGAGGAAGAGTTATTTGAGTTAGTTTTCTATAGTCTCGTAGGATCACATTCATATAGTAGCAAATATGGACGAGCAGGGAAATATGTTGGGCTAGCATTGTGTGGCGTGAACCATGTGGAGTACAATGCATGTGTATATAAGTGTAGATCACCCATATCAATCTCAAACCATTAGGAACATCAATTTTAATATATGTGAGAGAAAAATGAGTCATTCAATTGATGTGATATGTGGAACAAGAGGCACTAAGTTACTCCACTAAAATTATACAGACATAATGCTGGTCACTGGATCAATTTAAACCCGTCCATTCGATAATATATTATTATTGTCATTAAAAATAAGTTATTAAAGGATATATTTGTGAGATTAGAACAATAAGATATCTATTATGAATATCCTATGGGAAAAATACATTTTTTATCATACTGAGAACATGCAAGAAATTATTTCCTTTCATTCATGAAATTATTCAATGACTATATTTGGATAAGGAAAATCAATGTTACTCCTAACTCCATAAAGTGAATCCATCATATGATGTTATATAAATCACATGAAAGTAGGGAATCAATCAGCTGAGAACGAATGACATCACATGATGGTATGTGGGAAATCATCAAGCCATCACATGATGAAATATTTTAAATGAGAAGCTAACATTGATCATGTATTTATTTCACCTTTTACCTCCTTTATAACTTGAATTATATATAGTATTAAAGACATGTACACCATAGAATTTCATGACTAGCCTAGTGATCACACACTCTTGTGACCATTCTAGAGTTTCATGATGATTAAATAATCTAAGAGATTCTGTATTGAGATTCATAAAAGAGAAAATTTAATGATGGATATTATCAATGAATCCCCATTATTATAGGATACAGATCATTTATCTGATATATGTAGTGGAAATATACCTATAAAAATCGAAATAGGGTACAAGAGTGGATGATGTTTGAGTCTTCAAAGAGTTATTTCATTTATCCTTGAAACAGATCACATGTATAACTTAATCATATGAATATTATAGATGGTTCACAAAATCATTTCATTAAGATAAAAAGAAATCAATTGTTTCAATTATATAAAGGATAATCCACAAACAAACCATATACTGTGAAGGTATATCTATAGGTTAATAGAAAAACATAAAGGAGTAAAACCACAATCATGTGAATTAAGAAGAAGGAATTTCTGGGAACACATCTTGTCATGTAAAGGAGCCCACTGAAAACACCCAATCACGTAAAGGAGGTCGATAAGGTTCATGTAATCATTCACATAAAGCCCAAACATGAAAGTGGACAAGAAAACCATAGATTCACTAGCATATGAATTTTACATACATGAAGAACTCTTAAGATCATGGAAATCTATTTTGTGAAGAAAAATTAAGCATGAAGAAAACAATGGGATTCAGGAATACAATGGACAATTCATATATACATGAATAACCAATAAATAATAAATAAGTTGATATTCCAAAAAAATTATAAAGGAATAATTTCTTTGTGTAAGTATTGAGATTAAATAAAATATATTTTTTATAAAATCTTAATGAACTTGTTTGTATCACTTTAAAAAATTCGAGTGATGTTGGTATATTAGCATTAGAAGGATGAATTTATTTACTAGAGTTTACTTGTGGTAACTAACAAGATATATGTGATTAGAGATATTTTAGAATGACCAGTAAGTAAAAAAGTGAATATATTTGAACATCAAAACGTGTAGTCCAGCAGGATCATGGGGTATGATAATGATATCATCTAATAGAGTCTAAACATTTTAGTACAAAAATTTTCATTACATTGGACAAAACAGAGGAGATATTAATGTTTTGTTTCTTGTAAATAGGGTATATAATACATGAAAAAATAAATTTAATTCTAAATTCACATGAAAGACATCTAAAGGGGTTCATAATAAGTTAATTTTACTACATCTCATATCTTGGGGACATATATCAAAGGAAAAAAGGGTGGGACTGAACCCCAATAAGTGAATAATAAAAAGAGAGATAAATCATGCAATCATGATCCATAATATTAATAGCACAAGCCCTAATAATTAGGATTGAGAGAGAGGAATATCATAATAATAAGAACATGAATCATAAAATGGATATACGGCTGTAAAATTTTATTGAGATGTTCATTATCATATCACCAAGGTTTTGTAAATGAAAATTACCATGGTTATTCACTAAGGTATCATAAAACATTTCATCTATAGAAATTGAATTTTCCACTAAATTCATTTGAGTGAAATCAGGGTGCACCCTTGATATATATTAATCTATATCAGCCAAATATATCATAATAAACAATTTCATTAATAACACATATAGAACAAGGGGGAGGAATCTACAAAAATTTTGGTGTATAAATTTCCTTAAAGACATGACTATCACTTCATTTTTACCACCAAAAAAGAAAATGAGGGATTCATATATTTAAATACAAAAATACATAAGTTATGAAATCAAATATTTGGATACCCACTAAAAATAAAATAGGTTTGGGTATTCTAATAAAAATGAAAATTGAACATCTCATGTAAATGAGCGAAATTTGGGAAGTAAATATTGTAGCATGACAATTATAACTCAAGGTTTTAGAAATCGATAAAATGAGGTAGAAAGAAGGTACATCATTGAAGAATATAACACTATTACATTAATGGGATTATATTATGTGGAATAAGAGAACTTATTTTGGAAATTATAAGAAATAGCACAAAAGGCCACCTAAATCAAAATAAGAACTGGAGATTTACACTTCCACGTAGTGTTACTCCCATGTCATGATGATTGTAACCATGATGGATTAATGGAACAATTGAAGAACTCCTTGGAAGGAAAATTCACCTTATATTCATGTCGAATGTATTGAGAGGGAATAATAATGGTGAAATGAGTGGGTATTTATTGCAAAAGTGGAGGAATTTTTGAATAATTTTCAAATTTAGGTCTTTGAAATCTAGGTTGTGGAAAATGAAAACTCATTGGCTTATCCATGATTTTCCCATGGTTTTAGAAATTTTAGTCAAAATTTATTATATTTTAATCCATAAAAAGCATTGTTATTTTTAAAAACTTATTTTTTCCTAAAAAATAAATTTTCCCCAAAGTAATGTTTTAAAAATTAAATTTTCAAATTTAGACAATAGAAAGTCACCTATTTATTTATAAATTGACGAAAATATATTAAATAATTAATATATTTTAAATAACGTATTTTTTTGTCATAGATTGTGGTAAATTTATTATTAATTCATTATGAAATAATTATGAAGTAATAATACATACTAAAACCCCAAAACTATATTTTATACTATTCACTGAAAAATAAATCATTTTAGAAAATTCTCATAAATTCTCCATAAATAAAATTTGACATGAAAATTTCAAATATAATTTTTATTTTATCATAATAATTATATAAATATGATAGTTTTAACATTGAAATGTAATATTTTTTTATTAAATTATAAAAAATATTTTTTCAAGATGGAATCAAATATCTTGTATTTATAAAAAATTCATATGACATTATAATATTATTTTATCATATATATATAAATAATAGTGTTTAAAAATACTATTTATTTAAATCATATATTATTTATAACACTTTGGTTTACTATAAAGATGTATATCTTCTCTAAAAAATAAAATATTTTTTATTTGTTTCTAAAAACTAGTTTATCAAATTTTTCTAAATTTAACATATATTTTCATTAAGAAGAATAATTATTCAATATAATTAATTAAAAAATATTTATTAAAAGAAAATTACACATTAAATAACTAAGGACTAAAATTATAACCCCTTATCACACATGTATACACCATAAAGGTAAGGTGGGCGATGAGGGTGGTTTCATGGGGTGGTTGTGCTTAGACCGACCGAGTGGAAATATCTAATAACTTGAATTTTTTTTCATAGGCGATTTAATGCAATATTAACTTGTTTATGCTTCGAATGGGATTGGTCAATGAAAAAACACAATAATTATGCATCCCTACCAATTTATGATAGATACGCTTCAAATGACCTGACTCTACTTGTTGAGGCCATTCTTTCTCCTTTCTACATAAATTATCCAATGGAATTACTACTAATAAATAGTAGTAATAAAATTTAAAATATCATCAATTTGTATAATTTAATATAGGAAAATTGATCTATGGTTATATTGACCAATTATTTTATTTTTCCAATGACCATATAATGGTTAAATACCATTAGTCACATTTCCATTGATACTCTATAAATACCAATTCATTGTTCAAGTCAAAATTATCATATATTATTCATAAATTTATATTAACATTTTATAAGATGTTTATTGGTTTAATAATATTTTTTTTATTTTATATAGTGTTTCCCATGGCGGTAATGATTCAAATGGATTGGAGCGATCTATATTTTCCCATTTTAGCTATTCTATTTTATATTTTTTTATCAAGTTCTAATATTTTTCATTTTAATTGGTTTTATAGTTGGCTAATGTGTTGTTGATTATCGATTAAATAATGTTTTTTTAGTTCTCATATATTTAGTATCTGTATACAATAATATTATATTACAAACATTTTCATAAGAAACTAATATCATTTAAAAATTATGGGTTGTTACATTATTATCCCCTAAAGAAATTTCAGCCACAAAATTTTAATTCCATATCTTAGATAAGAGAAGGTGAGGGTAAATATGTATCATAATATCCTCTGCTTCCAATGTCACTTCTTCATATTCTAAGTTTCTCAAGAAAAATTTGTCATGGTGAGTAGTCCTATTACATAGAAACTTATTTTCTTGTTCCATGATCTCTGTCAGCTTCTACATATAAGTGAGGTCATTTTCTAGTTGTACCAAAGCAGTATTAAATACATTTGATTTATTGAGTATGTAATTTCTCAAAAGAATATATATGGAATATGTCATAATCTTGTTACATATTTGGTGGAAGTGCTTTCCGATAAGATAATATCACTCTGCGATCATGGATTTAAAAGGGGAAGTGTATATTGGTCTAAGATTCCCTTTATTTCCAAATTTCAGGACTCCCCTATGGGGTGATATCTAATGAAAAAATTTATTTCTAACATCAAATCGATGTCCCTGAAATAATTATCATTATAACTATTTACCAAATCTATGAAGAATTTATGTGGTGTTGGGTGCAATGAAACTTTTCTATAATCTCTTGCACAATAGAAGGCCAAAGTATCATACTCTAACCAAATTCATCAAACAAATTATGTGTTTTAGATCCATTCCTATAGATATATTCATAGGGTCCCATTTGAATACTCTATTGAACGATATTTTTGTATGAGAACTAAACTCTGGGAGGTGTTGATACCACCAACCTTCAAATTATATTGAGCATGTTCTCTGCATGTCCAAGAGTTTTTTAATAGTGATTTCAGATTTTACATTAGTTTGGGGGTGATAGGATATAAAGAAAGTCAATTCATTACAAATATCATATTGAAGACTTATAAAAAAATTTGATTTAAACCCAAAATCATTATAAAAAATGATATAATGTAGTACCTCATGCAACATCACCACTTCAATTATGCATATCATGGAAATTTGTTCAATGGTAAAATATTCATTTATATAAATGAAATGATAAGTATTGGTGATTCAATCTATTATAACACATATTGTGTTGTTTTTTTTGATATTCTTGGGAAACAATTGATCAGGTGCCTAGTTATATTATCTAACTTCTATGTTTGTATGAATAGTGTTTTCAATATCTCTTAATGATGTAGTCGTTTGTCTTTCACTTAATGACATACCAAGCACATTATAGTGTATTAAGAAATATCCATTTTCATATTATCCCACCAATAATGATTAGGAATTTCCATATACATTTTAGTGAATCAATGATGTATAGAGAATGTAGAGATATGAACTTCATCCATCAACTCATTCTTTATTTATGGGATAGATGGGTCATATTCCCTAGTAAAAAATCTCAATAAATATTATTGATCAATATTGAACTCCGGAAACATTTCATTCTTCACTTCCTATATATTAATTTTTAACAATGTATATTATCATTGAGCTCTCTTCATTATCTCTAATAATTATGGTTGATTAATATTTGGGAATAGGATTGATGATGTCTCTTCCCTCATGATTATCATGTCTAACTTTACTAGGACATTTATCTATGGATATCCTTGAATCCTCATCCTTTCCAGTAGAACATGGTCATTCCAATTTAATCTATCATTGTCTTTTATTTCTCTTCCATGGTGATAATGAGTTTAATATTCATAGTGTTTAAGAAGATAAAACCACATCAATTGTTTCATGATCACTTATTTTTTGTGAATATAAACTTCAATATTTTGTGTCCTATGTATATATCAAATATCTCTCACAAAGATAGTGTCTCCATATTTTGAGAGAACAAATAACTATAGATTTATCCAATTCATGCGTAAGATAATTCTACTAATGTGACTTTAACGGTCGATATAAAAAAGAGATCACCTTTGAATTTTTCACAAGGAGACAACAACGTCCTTTAATAGACACATCACTATAAATAAAAAACCATCTCTGATATAGGGTAGAGTTAACAAAAGATTGATAATGAATCTATTTATTAGTTATTAAAGACATTCGTCACCCTCGTTCTTCTACATGAAGTTATTTACTTTCCAGGTTAGCCTAGTTAGTTGATTAAAAATGCATGAAAAGTTTATCATAGACATCTTATAATATCCTTATAAACTAATGAAACTATAAATTACAATAACTATTGATGTATGTGGCCACTAGTTTAAAAAATTTATCATAGAAGGTTTAACATATATTACTTCATTGTTACAATGTGTCCTCAGAATGAATCTTTTTGTAACCAAAAATCACATTTTGTGGTTTTTTCAAATAGCTTCACGTTCCTCAGAGTTTCCAATATCATCTTTAGAGGATCCTCATACTACTCATGACCTTTAGAGTATGTCAAAATGAGATCAATAAAAACTTTTTTTTATTTTATCAAGTTATTCCAGAAAGAATACCCATAAAAATACCTAAATTTAACAGGAGAATTATTCAAGATGACGGGTATAAAAATAAATTCATAATAGTCATATCCGGTTGAGAAGAAAATATTAGGAATATCTTCTTTTATTACCCATAACATATGATACCTATATTGGAAGGTGGTCTTGGAGATTAATTGAGCCCCACAAATCTTGTCAAATAAATAATTAATAATTATGAGTGGTTACTTCTCATTCACATTGAATACATTGTGTTTTAAATAATCAATGCATGAATATATTGATCCCTCCTTCTTATGTACAAAAAATAGGTATTCCTGAAGAACAAACACTCGGTCAGATAAATACCTTCTCCATAAGATGGTGATGTTTTTTCTTTAATTCATCAAACGCCATAATTACTATTTTATATTGGTTGTTTTATATAATCATCGATCCAGATATTATTTAAATGGAGAAATATACCTCTATTTCTAGGGGAGGTCTAACTAAATATTATGTAAATTTTTTAATGTACTCTGAAATGATCGTGAAATTCTATTTCGTTATACATTCATTTACGAATCTCTCTTCACCAATCATATATATAAATAAAGAGAATGGAGTTGTTTCTAGAAAAACCTCAGTTCATGTTATCATTCCATTGAAAATTACCATTGGTTTTACATGGAAGACTACTGAAATTTTAATTCTTATATAGTTTATCATAACATTATAAATTTATATCTAGTCCACCATTATTATTGCATTGACTTCCCCCATGGGAATAACTACAATATTTACGATGATATTTTCCTCAATAAGGAAAATATATGGGTTTCTATAAAATGTTGATTCTAAGATAATCCATCCAAAATTATTAATTAAATACTATACCTCTATAATTTAATTTATTTATTCAATATTAGTGTCAAACTAGGATGAAATAATGGAATGTGTATAATCAGAATCAAACAATATACATGAAATATTTGAGATCAAAATTAGTGTACCATCAAAAAATCATTTTAATTTTCTAAATAAGACTTTGTGATATTAATGATAAACCATGATCCCTTGCTTTATATTGAGGTTGAGGGTTGTTTCCCTCCATTATCTTATGATTTGGGGATTTACTGGAAAAGTTCCAATGTTTTCCTTACTTAAAGTATTGAACATTCAACTAGGGATGCATCATGTTCCTTTTTTTGCATATGATGAGAATATAACGATTCACCTCAACACTAAAATTATGAGATATATGCCTATATTTTTAATATTTTTATCACTTTACTCTCCCAAGAATGTAGTTCCCTGAATGATTCATAAAAAAATTATTGCATGTGAGAATTCCCACTTTCTTTCATCCTCTTCAATTGTCAAGGTTCTTACCTATGTTTGGATGCATTTCAATTGTCCTATGTGACCAAAGTGTCTCTGCAAACAATAATTAAACCTTCATTGTTATTCACAATATCTAATCATAGATTTTATAGTCTTGATTTGGTAGATCCCTCTACATATGGGGTCTCAATCCACTAAATAATCAATCAATGTTTCTCTTAGGATCCCTAACAAATCTAGATGTGTATCATTCGGTAATGTAATGATCATATCGTAGATTACCGAAAATTAATTTCCTTCTTCTTTTACTATAGCAATAAATTTTAAATTTTTCACCCCAAATTGGGAAAATATTTAATGAAAAAGATTCATTTGAACTCTTCCCACACTATTTCCTAAATTTCATTTATTGGATTCGTTTTTTTAATCAGTATCTACTACACATCAGCTTCTACATACAAGTGGTATAGTGACAGGGTGCATTTATTTATCACAAAAAAAGGAGAAAAAATATTTTATATAGAGCCCATACATTGTTCAATAATCAATGGGTCGGTAGATACACTAAAATAAGGTGATTTTTGATGCATGAAGGATTCCACATAATGTTATTTCCTTTGAGGTGAATCTGGTCTCTATAAATGATTCAAGTAACAGTTCAAAACTCAAGTAAGTAGATTCATTATCCTCATGGAGTTTTACATTATATAATCCATAAGAAAACCATTTGTGAAACATCTGCTACACTCGTAATTTACATGGTTCCTTATATTTCCCACAAATTTTTCTAAAAGAATAAAAAATTTATGAGAAACATGTTTCTTTTAGGAATCATATAATTTGAAAGTAATTTTATGGTTGAAAACATTATTTTTAAATTTGATATTTATATAATGATATAAGGATAATATTTTCTATATATCCTTTATAATAGTTCCCAAAAAAATTTGATTAACCCAAAATATTCCCCAGGAGTTTCAAACTAGTTGTACAGTATGACTCGTTTTCATGTAGTAGTTCCTAAAACAGTCTAGCTCAATGAGGTGTTTCAGATGTTAACCCTTTATACATCTAGTCTAGAGCCATATCCACTTTTTGTATCCAAACATGGATGTATTTCGTTATAAACTTATTAATAAATACTAATCAAAATACCAGGACATTTTCCAATATTTTTACTTGTCCCTAGGGTTCATACTAACATCATAAAGTACTAATTTTTACAAATAACTAAACCATTATTTGATACTAATTATGGAATCCCACATTTTTATTACATATATTTTCATTACATGGGACATAATAGAGGATCTTTGAAAGTATTTTTTTTGGAATTAAGGTACATAATACATGAAAACATCAAACATTATCTTAAATCCGCTTGAAATACTTTTTCATTGGTTCAAACTATGTTACTATTACTATATCTCATATCCTAGGGGCCTAAATCAATAGAAAAAGGTTGAGCATGAATCCTCGGATGATAATAATCATAATAGATATAAATCATGTTATATTGAGATGAAACAATAACAAATTGAGGTATAAAAATGAGGAATGATAATTTATAACATCATAATAATAATATCATGAATCATAACATGAAAACATGGGTAGAATATTCAAATGATGTATTCAATTACATATTACCAAGGCTTATCGCCAAGGTTATGTAAATGAAAATTACTAACGTTATTCCCTCAGGTATCAAAAAACTAGTTAACTATAGAGATTAAATTATTTTCTTAGTGAATTGGTATACTATATATATCCTTTTACATATATTATTACTTGATTTTAATAATAAATAACCATCAAATTCAAACCATGAATCGTAATGTCAGATTCATTGAAATATTAGGTACATGAAACTAAAATAATGGAACTTGAATAAAATATCATTATATTAATAATCCATAATTATCTAATAATTTCTATTTATCTGTAACATCATAATAGGATAACCAGGTAAATACATTAACAATGTGATGATATAAAATCTTAGTTAGGGGATAACCAATGGAATAAAGTATATCACATGGGTTAGAATCCATACCATGATGAAATAAGAAGGAATGATACATGATTGAAAATATGGGAGAATAACCTATGGAATATGGGATCTTGTAATCTTGAAGGAATATGAATTTGGCAGTAACATATAACATGATAAAAACATGATTTATGGCTAACTGGAAACAATATATCATAATGTGGGAAAAATCCCATAAAGGAATCAACTTTACTCAATGTCCTAATATAGTGTATCATGAGACTAAGAATTACCCATTTCATTGTATTTATATCTAGGTGCACCTGTAATTACAAGTTCAGGAATATGTGTTACACATTAATAGAAAATCATAAGAAATAAACAAAAGGGTTACCCATGGAAATAAATGAGTATCACAATTATGTCAAAGGCATAACCAAGCGGTGTATAACAATGTTTTCCATGAATGAATGGATTTAAATCATACATGGAAATTAATAAAGTAAAATAATTATAGATAATGATATGTTATGTAAAATTTAAGCGAATAAATGTAGAAATGACTATTTAAAAACATTATAAATGAACCAATTCAGCATAGTTTTTGGAAAATATTAAACAGTATTTAATGAATAAAAATGCATAATTGTTGGTATAATAACCAGAAAGGAAGTAAGATATTTTTTCCCAAGGAAATGATTTATTTTGAAAAAAATGGTTTCTTACAATATATTTTTTACGGTAATTGGAAATGGGTATTAAATTATGAAGTTCCACGTAATCAGTCCTACTAATCTTGAGGAATTGAGAAGAGAACCTTATTAAATATGTATTTCCCCATAAAATAATGAATAAATGATCTACGTACAAATGTACGGAACATTAAAAATGAATTTATGTGGATTTCATTATAAAATTTTATAATTACATTGTGGTAAAGAGAGAAAAAGCCTAACCTAATGGAAAATTGGATGTCTGGATACAATCCCTTACGTTATGTCCGAAAGTGTAATTCACATGTACGCAATTTTCTATAAAATAGAATAAAATCCATTAAATATTTAATTGAGAACCTATTATACCGGTACTTATTTTTTTATAATTTTTTTAGGATCTTTTATGTCCATTTCATTGGCTTATAGTGTATAATTTGATCATTTTGGGAGTGTTGGTTTGATGATTTTATGACCGGTTCCCTTGAGTTTAATTATTGGAGTTCTTGTAAAATGGGTGAAAAAACAATGATGGGGAATTATATGATCTTGATGAACCTAAAAATCTATATATGGTCCCATATATCAGTTTTTTAATATATGATAATGATTTATTTTATAAAATGTTAATGTTGAACGTTAGTATATTTTGGTGAATTTTTTATCATCAAAAACTAAATTTGTTCCAATGTTTAATATTATATGTATATACTACTTAAAAAAATAAAATAGAATTTATTTTATATTTTAAAATATATGTTAAATGATATAATATTTTTTTATCATCCATGAAGGCGGTAATAAGAAATTAAAAGACATTGTCCAGGAAGATGGTGAATTGAAACATCACGAATGAGGATTTTGTTTTTAAGATAAAAAGAAAAGAGAAGGGATTTGATAATGGAAATCCCATTAACATTTTAAAATTATAGTATATATATTATACCTTAATTATCATGTTACTTTTTATAGGTGAGGTGAGGAAAGGATAAGAAAATAAATGAAATTTGAAGAGAATGGGGAAGGGTTTTACCTCCTGAGTGACATCTGCTTGAGAACCTCCTTATAGGAATTGTTAATTGTATTTTTTATTATATTTGTTTGAAACAAATTAGGGGAATTAGTTTGATAGATTAATTGGGTAGAATATAAGAAATATATAATGATTAGAAGGGGTCATTAGAATAGATGGTGATGGGTCGTATGTATAATGAGGGGAGAAAAGTGTTTTTTATTATTTTATTCATTTGTTTCTTATTTTTTCTCAAAACCAACAATAGTTTTGACTCTTGTATATAATTACAATAACTATAGAATTTAAGTTTGAGATGATGGCCACATAATTCTTATATTAATCAAAGATTACTGATAAAATCATTTATTTACTAATAATGTCAATTACCATAAATTACCATATTCCAAAATTCACAAAAATTCAACTATTTTCGAAAACCCAAAAGTAATATATCTTAATCATTTTGAAGTGTATATTTAAAAAACGGATTCCATTTTTTAAAAATAGTTTTCTAAATATGAGAAATTTTAATTTAAATTTAAATCATAATTTATTCAAAAAACACTGATTTTGAAATTATAATTGATTTTATAAAACCATTATAAATTAATAATGATCTCGTAAAATTATCTAATAATAATAATAAAATATATTAATTTATGTATTTTTTTATGAAAATAAATTAACTTTAAAATAATTATATTATTTAAAAAAATTTAAATACACATTTACATTTCACAAAAAATACCAATAGATAGTTTATCATTTTTAAAACTTTTTTTATTATTTAAATATATAAATATATCATATATTCATCCATAAAATACAAAAATATTATCTATATATTCAAAGGTGAGGTTACTATTTTATTGGCTGATTTACAATTCCTAATATTCATATTACTAATTTAACTATCAGGTTACTATTCTTTTCGTATAAGTTTCTTAATTTCTATAAATACAACTAATTTATTTCATAATTTATGAGAATATTTTTTTATTTGGTTCTTAATCTGATGTATGTATTTTATACTATATAAAATTATTATAAGAAGTTAAATTTCATTGAAAAAATTCATTGTCATTATATTATTCCCCTATTAAGAAATTTCTCCCCCAATATTTTGTTTTACATATTATGGTGAAAACATATGAGGGCGCTTCTCCTATTTCAATCCATTATTGAAAAAATTATATTAAAATTTGGCTGTTTTTAAAAAATTTCTCATAAGAATAATAAAATAAAACATTTAACACAGAAGGATAAACATGTAAATTAAAATTTTTCCTCTATTTTGATTCCCTATGTTTTAATCTATGTTATACAGGGGGAAAGAATTATCCCGAGGGTTCATACATAAGATTGATACTAAAAATATCCAAAAAATAACTAGACCATTATCTGATACCAACTATAACAAACCTAGCCTTTTTCACATATTAATACACGATTTTAAAAAACAATACCCACAAATACAAACCAAGGATCATCAAGTCTTGTGTATTTTGAAGATTATATACATAAAACTGAATACATGGAAGTAGAATAAAACATATTTATATTAATCATCCAAAATTATCTCCTAATGCTTCATAGAATAACCTAGATAATACATAAACAATGATATGATCAAAAAATCATATTATCAGAATAAACAAAAGAATAAAGAATAACACATGGGTTAGAAGACAGAACATGATGAAATAAAAATTAATTAGACATGAATAAACATATAGAAGCAAAGAATAAGGAATATGGGATCATGTAATCTTGAAAACATAAGAATATGGTAGAAACTTATAACATGACATAAACATAATTCAAGGCTAACTACCCAGACTATATCACATAGTAATCAATGTCCCATAAAGGAATTAGGTTAAATCAATATTCAAAAATTAATTCTGATGAGACAAAACATTAACCAATGAATTAGAGTGCTATCTGGGATCATCCATCATAAAATGTTCAGGCGTATGTGTTCCAAATGAATAATTAATCCAATGAAATTTACCTAAGTGTTTCCCTGGGAAAGAAATGGGTATCACAATCATATTATTAGATAAAACCAATGGGTGTATAACATTGGTATCCAAGAAAGAATGGATTTAAATAATAAATGGAAATTAATATGGTAAAATATTTACATATCATGATAAGTTATTTAGAATTCAAGTGAAAACCTATAAAAATAGGGCTTATGAAACATTTGAAATCAGACACTTTAGTGGTGTTTAAGGAAAAGATTTAAGGGTATTAATAGAGGAAAACTGTATAAAATTTAAAAAAATAGAATTTATGAAATTAATTTATTTTTAATAAAATTAGTGATTTTAAACAAATAATGGGGGTTTAAATACAAATTTGGATGGTACATGAAAATTGGTGAGAAATTGGGAATTTTCCTTTAATCGGGCTTGCTTATCGGGGAGAATTGAGAAGAGAACCTTATAAAACATGTATTTCCTAATCAATGAAAGAATAATTGATATAGGTTATTGTGTTAGTAACATATAAAATAAATTTAGGTTGAATAAATATGAGAAATTAGTAATTATATTATGGTAAAGAGAGTTAAAGAGTAACCCGATGGAAAAAATATAAGTTTAGAGAGAATCTTTAACCTTACCTACAGATCTGTTATAAACAAGTAATTAATTTCCTAGATAATATTATTAATTAATTAAATTAATTAATTAAATAAATAATTAAGAACATATTATACATATATTAAATTTCGTATAATTTTATTAGGTTCATTTATGGCCATTTTATTTTTTATAGTTTTTAAATTCCTAATTTTTGGTGTATTTGTTTCATGATTTTATGATTAGTTCCCATGAGTTTAATTATTGGTGTTCTTTTAAAATGGGAGAAAAAACAAAAAAAAGTGGAATTATATGATATTAATTCACACAGATATTTTTAAATGGTCCCATATATAATATTATTCATATATGATAATGATTTATTAGAAAAATTTTAATGATGAACGTTAGATTTTTCGGTGAATTTTCAATCATCACAAACTCAATTTGTTTCATTATTTAATAATATGATTATATATTAGATCCTAAGCATAAAAATGATATAATATATATTTCAAAATATTTAATAACGATTATAATAGTTTTATGACCAGCCATGGAAGCAGTAATAGAAAATGAAAAATCATCATCCATGAAGGCGGTGAATTGACACATCACAGATGATGTTTTCATTTTTAAGATAAAAATTGATGAGTGAAGATTTAATAATGGATGTCCCAATAACATAATAAATAATATTATATATATGATAATGGAGTTATGATGTTACTTTGGATAGGTGAGGTGTGGCATGGATAAGAAAAAAATGAAATTAAAAGAGAAAGAGGGAGGGTTTTACCTCATGAGTGTCATCTCCTTGAGAACCTCCTTATGAAAATTAGAAATGGTATTTTGCTGATACCAGAAAAGAAAAAATATGGGTAATAGGTTTTAGAGATTAATTAGGAAAAATATAAGCAATATATAAGTATCAAAATTTATGATAATAATTGGTGGTGTTTATAGTTGTCGGAGAGGGGGATTTTTTATTATTATATTCATTTTTTTGTTATTTTGGATGATGATCATAAATAGTGTAAACTCTTATGTATAAGTATACTAACTAGAGAATTTAATTTCATGATATTGGGTAATAACATTATTCATGACTCATCCATGACTGAAAAATTCATTTATTTACTTATAATGTTAAACACCGTAAATTATCGTATTTCCCTATTCACCAAATTTTCAACTATATTAGAAAAATCCAAAAAATCTCCCTAAATATTTATCCATGTGTACATTTGAAAAATATGCTCAATTTTATCAAAATAATTTCCTAGATATGAAAATTTTAATTTTTAATTTAAGTCACCATTTATTTGAAAAATAGCAATTTTTAAATTATAACAGATTCTATGACACTTGGAAAATATAATTAAGGTCCCATAAAAATATCTTATAATAAAAAGAAAATAAAATATAACTTTATGAATATATTTTATGAAAATAAATTTTATTGTAAATAATTATATTAATTATAATATTATAAATAAATATTTATATTCCACAAAAACACCAGTGTTGAATTTATCATTTTAAAAAATTTATTTACATACTCTAGGATATAAATATATTATATTTTCATTATTAAGATACTTAAATTTAATTTATACTTTACTAGGTCGGTTTAATAATTTGATGGCTGGTTTTCTATTCCTAATGTTCATATTACTTATCCAAAAGTTTTGTTACTAATCCAATGATCAGTTTAGTATTCCATCAGTATAAGTTCTTTAATTTCTATGAATACCAATTATTTAATTCCTAATTTTTTTAAAAATGTTTAATTAGGTTATGTATATGATTTATGTGTTTTTCTACTATATAACATTATTATTAGAAGGGATATTTAATCAATAAAATTCTAGGTAATAATAATTGGAGCGCTATCAGGTCATACCATTCATATTTATTAATTAATGTTATCCATATAGATGAATATAAATCATTTCATTAATAACCCATATATAATAAAGAGAGGATTTCTTGGAAAATTATGGCATACAACAGTGCTTAATGACATGATCATCACTTCATTTTTAACCCACTAATATTAAATTTGGTTTTCATGTATGTGAATCCCAGAATCAATAAGTCATGAATAAACCTAGTAGAATTCCTACTGAAAAGAACATAGTTTTGGGTATTCAAAAAAAGGAAGAAAATATTTCTCATATAAAATGGAGAAACTTCAAAAGTACATTTTTATAGCATGAAGGGTGCCAAACATGGGTTTGGAAAAGGGTAAAATGAGGTAGAACAAAGGCCCCCATTGATAAAATACTATTATTATAGTAATGGTATAATACTATGTTGTAGAAAGGAAAAAATTTCAAAAATTAAAAGAAAAACCTCAAAAGGACTTTGGAATTGAAAAGAGAAGTAGATATTTTACATACCTTGAAATGTTCTTCCTAACTCATAATGATTGAAATCGTTGGGGCTTGAGGAAAACTTTGGGGGACTAATTGTGGGAAAATACCTTGAACTTCATAAAGAATGTATTTAGAGTATCAGGGAAAGGTGAAATGGGTGGGTATTTATTAAAAAATTGAAAGATTTGTTTAAGAATTTCAAAATATATGTTTTGGTAATATAAGTTGTGGAAAATGAACAACCATTGTCTTAACAATGTTTTTTGGATGTGGATTTGGAAATTTGGGTCACCATTTATGATATTTTATTATAATAGAATCAAAATACATTTTCAAATACTTCTTTTTTTCATTGAAAATTAAATTTTCCAAAATAATGTTTTTAAAACAAAAATTTCTATATTAGTCCTTGGAACATCACTTATAGGTTTTGAAATTGATTAAAATCTATTAAAATAATTTATAATAAAAAATAACATATTTTTGGTCGTGGATTGTTTTTAATAAAATTTTACATCATTATGATATAACTATAATATCACAAAACATACTGAAAACCCAAAGCTATATTTTTAAAATTAAATAAAAACTAAAGTATATTATCAAATTCTGAAAATACACCCTAATCTAATTTTTATGTGCTTATTTCCAATAAAATGTTTATTTTATAAGAATAATTCTATCAATAAGATAATATTAACTATTTAATATAAAATTATTTCTTTTTTAGAAATATTTTTGTTTTTATTATATTTTTGAAACATATAAAATTTCTTGTGACAATATAAAATTATTTTATCATTTTTATTTAAATAATATTTTTCAAACACTATTTAATTAAAAAAACATTTTTAAGAATAACTTAGTGTATAAAAAAAATGTATAACTTTTATAAGAATGATATTTTTTTTAGTTGGGACTACAAATAGTATCATATTCACCTATATTATACATATATTTTATTTAAGGAAAAATGTTCTTAAAAGGAACTGAGGGAATAATAATTTTTTTCATATAAATGGAATTAATCTTTAAATAACAAAAGGATTAGACATGTAACGCCTTATTACACCTGCGTATGCCCTATGGGTAAGGTGTGTGATGGTGGTGGTTTCTTAGGGTGGATCAACTAGAATTGAAAAAGTTCTAATCTCAACTAACATGAACATCTCCAATAAGTGACTTTATTGAAGATTCAATTATTGATGCTCAACTCAAGTTGGTCAAGGATGAACTCCGATTATGAAACCTCCTTCCCATGTTGTGAAAAATTGGCATCAAATGGAACGACTCTACTGGATGAGGAAATTGTTTCTTTTTCTACATCAATTATACTCTGTAATAACTACTTATAAAAACCGATTATAATGGTAAAATTAGCACTCAGGGGTATAGTTTCTAATGATTGAATTGAAAAATTGTTAAATTTACCAATGATTGAATCCCTAGAGTAAAATTTCCCCCGATACCCTATAAATACCACATCATTATTTTACACAGAATTCACTTCAAATCCTCCTAAGGTTATATTTTAATTTTATTAGATGTTTATTGGTTCACTAATATTTTGTTTTGATTTTAGTAGTATTTTCCATGGGGTTGATAATTCTAATAGATTGGGGTGATCCATATTTTCCTATTTTATCTATTCTATTTTATATTTTTTTTTCTAGTTTTAATGTTTGAAAATATAATTGATTATATAGATGACTAATATAATGATCATTATTAATAAAATATCATTTTTCCTGCTTCATTTACATTTTTTACCTATATGAAATAGTATTGTATAACAAAAAATTACTTAGTAAACTATTGTGATTTAAAAATTATTAGTTGTTACCCATAGTGTACTGGATCGAAACAGAAATAAAGAAAAAACCTGTGACTCGGGGGGGGGGGGGGTTATTATAATTTTTTGATGAGGCTCAAAGAGAAAAATATGGTTTTTGGGTATAACCAAAAAAATTATAAGTGTGGAGAATATGTTGTTTCCTAATAATACAATGAAATATATTATATTTTTTATTAGTGTAACACCTGGACCCTAGTTTCCCATAATCATTTAATTAATACATAACATTGGCATGATGACAAGGAAATCATGTCTCAAAAGACTGATCAGTTTAGTATTATTGGAAACAAGATTGATACATAAGTTCAAAATTACAGCTTGCAGAGAAATACAACACGAATATATTTCAATTGAATCATTTTAGCCTCCAAGATTATGCATGAAAGTCACTCATAAATAACTTCTTCATATCCTGGGAAAATTAATCATAAGGAAGGGATGAGCTCAAACACCCAGTAAGGGTACGAAATACAGCAGAAAATGACATAAATATTAAGCATGGTGAATAATTGAATCCACATGCCTTTACCAATAATAAACGTGAAAACTTTTATGGAAGGAATATGATCTGAGTAAATAATTCCATAATAAAACATAGTCATGGGTGTTATACTAGTCGAATGACCACATGAACCATCAATATTATTTCATAATGAGGGAATGTATATTTCCATACATTCTGAAACATTTTGTCAAGACCTCATCCAAGACATCTAAAAATGATTAAGGCCTCGGCCCAAACCACATATCAAATTTTTAAAGGCCTTGTCCAATTCCACATCTAGTTGTCTCATGAGACCAACCAATGCATTGAGGAGCTCTAGCGTTCTCCACCCATCACATACTAAGTACAATACATTCTTCATATTAAAAGGTTTAAAAATATCATAAAAATTCCTATTAAAACTAGCATACGAAATATCAATACTTTATCCATAAACCATGAATGGTATAAAAATAGAACATCCACATCCAAAATTATCACATTATCTTCAATAAAATAAGGATGTTTTTATCATAATAAATCAAATTCTAATAAACTTCAAATCCATCAAAGGATGTTGACATAGATGAAATCAAAAACCCTTTTTAGAGAAATATATCATTCATTTTTGAAATCATTTAAGAGTCACATAATTATAAAGAAAACATTTACTTTTAAAATATACTTATAAGCTTGTAAGGGAAGCTTTGATGATGTTATAACGGTAGAAAATAGGCGCACTTGCGTATATGTTAAAAAAACATTCATATCTCTAATTTGTCGAAAATGTCAAAAAGTACTTTGTTTGGAAAACGATGTAAATATTCATTTCAAAACGCGTAAGGTTATAAATGGAATTAACCCATTGTATATTAAATAGTAAAAATGTTTTGAAATTCATTTTTAGGAAACGTGGATGTGGATGATAAAGAGGTCTCAGTAGATAATTACGTATAAACAACCTCGGATAATGAAGAGATTGTAGAATTAACCCTTACTGGGATATTTTCCTTGGTCAAGGGTAGGTTAAAATACTGTATAATGGTTAAATAGTTGTTATTAAATTATAGAATAATATTAATATGATATAATAAATGACCTTTTAACATTGATTTCTTAATAAAATCATAGTATTATTATCGTTTTGGGTGTTAACATATTCATTTTCCATTATATTCATTGTTATGAGAGTCATATTTATTATGGAAGGGATGTATATTATTTATATACATAATGATATCATGTCTCTAAACATTATTTTTAATTAGAAAATGAAATTTAGTCTTGACTGGATACGATGGGGAATAAATCTCATCGCGTTCGTGGAGATGGTAATCCATACGTAGGCACAAGCGACAATATCATTCTTTTGATATTAAAATAATATATAATTGGATGGTATATCATATATTCAGAATCATTATCATGTAATATTTATTATTTAAATCAATTAAAAATCATTATTATACCCATCCAAATAATAATGTATTGTATAACAATTACACCACGACGTGGAGACGGTAAGCCGTACGTACGCACGTATGGTGACATGTTATCCAAAATATGGATTGAATAAATAATTTGGTTGTAAATATTTTTTAATAACATCAAGTTATATAGAATATACTTTAGTTGTTATCTTATAATTGAAACAGCAATGAAAATGGCAGTGGAAGAAGAAAGGAACATGAAAGAGGTGATGAAATATTTACCTCTTCTTTAGGTTCTTCTTTTTTATTTGATAATAAGGGATCCATAGAATGGATTTATGACTAAAGGAAGGCCTCTAGGATGAAGGGAGTATATTTTAGAGTATATTTGGTCATGGTTTGGCTGAATCAAAAGGTTCTGAAGATGTGAATTAGAGAGAAGGGGGAGTGCCCTTTTATAAGAGGGGTGAGGGGCACCTTAGGAAAAACTAGAAATATCAATTTATAATAAAATCATGTTCGGTTTATAATGGCTCAAAAATGGATTATTTAAATGATAAGGTGGGGAGGGGTCTAAAAAACGCAACCAATAGGTTATAGACAGGTTTGGTTCACTATATTAACTTTATCTTTTAAATTTAACCCTTAGTTAAATAGTTTGACATTTACCATGTCTCTTTGTATTTTTATATTATATGGTTTATAAACATACTATATACTTCCATGAAAACCCCAATTGGTCCATTAATGATACACCTATAATTATATAAGTCCTTTTTCCAAACCTTAGATTTTTAAGAATGGAATATCAATTAAAAATATAATATTTGTTTTAAAAACTCTTTTACGTCAATTTTGACACTCTTTAATAATTGATTTTTGTTAAAGTCCTAACAACTTTATTTATTAGAAATAAATTCATTTAATAAATACTGACATGTCATATTAACCTATAAAATTAGTGGATGTCATCAATACTTTCAAATTATATTTATTGTAATGTTTATAATACCATTTTTTTATTCATTCATTAATAAGGAAAATACTACATCATCATTGTGTCATAAATAAATTTAATTATTAAATGTATAAAAATTATAAATAAAATACCATTATGTAGGAAATATTTTTATATTTATAATTAAAATTTATAGTCTAATTGATAACTTGTATAACCATATGTAAAATTTGTTTTACCACAAGATATATGCTTATGTCATTTTTGTATTTACTTTAACTTAATTATAATAATGTGTCATTATCTCTTACATGTGGCTACATGGGGTCTCAGAATCAACCCATTAATGACCATGTGAGAAGTTATTCATCCAATAGGGGTAGTACACATTTTAGGTTAATTTATTATTATTATAATATTATTTTGTTTACCCTTATTTATCGGATTTACCCTTTAACCATGATAAATAAAATATTTACCGAAGTGATAATTAAAAATGTCTAAGAATAAAATTTACCTATTTACACAATTTTAACCTCCTGATTCTAAATATGGAATTAATTTTTCTAAATTCAAAACATAGTAGTGGAAGAAATTGATTTAAAATTAAATCCCATCATCAAAACAAAAATCGTGTTTTTAAGAATTAGTAACTATCAGAAGATTGACACTTTCATATGTCCAGTTTAAATGTGAAATTATGTCAAATGACCAAAATTGGATTGAGTGAAAAAATATAATATAATTATACTTTAAAGACACTCAAATTCATAATTTATATCTATTAATTATTTCAATAAAAAAAGTTGTTTTTAAATAAAAGTTAGTAATTTTCACTATTCATTTAAATATGAAAGTTATCAGAAAAGTACCAAAAATTCACCCGAAGCTAATTTCGATATTAAGTATCCCAAAATGAAGCCCATTTTGAATGATAAAATGTATAATGTTTCAAAAATTGGGTATTAATATTCATAACGACTGGTTTGATTTGTTGTGGTTTGTGTTAGAACTCGAAATTCCGTACAACACACGCTACTGTATTATTCAAACAGTAGCATACCGTGGAAGTTTGGGGTGTTACATTCTCCCCTCCAAATAAATTCACCTTTAAAATATCTAGAATATTACGACATAAAAAGACTCGGGTGGTTCTTCATCATAAGTTCCTCGGGTTCCCACGTTTCCTCTTCCATCATATGGTTTCTCCATAGAACTTTTACTAGACGAGTCGTCTTGTTTCTCATCACTTGTTCTCTGGTATCAAGAATCCTGATGGGCTCTTTGTAATAATACATATCAGGTTCCAGTTCAACTCTCTCATAGGTCAGTACATGTGTTGGGTTAGACATGTATTTTATCAACAATGATACATGGAACAGATCATGAACTTGGATGAGATTTGGCGGCATTGCAAAATGATAAGCTACAGTCCCAATTTGTTCTAGAATTTTGAAATGTCTGATGTACCTAGGTATCAATTTTCCCTTTTTACCAAAACACATAACACCATTCCATAGAGATACCTTTATGAAAACATGATCTCCTACCTCAAATTCCAAATCCATCCTTTAGTTGTCAGCATCACTCTACTACCTACATTGAGATGCTTTGATGTGGGTTGGATTACCTTTACCTTTCCCATAATTTCCTCCACCAGTTCTGGGCCTATATGTTTTCCTTCACAAGAATCATCCCAAAAATTTGGTGTGTGACAAATCTTTCTATATAATGCTTTATATGGTGCTATCTGAATACTTGAATGGAATCTATTGTTATTGGAAAATTATACCAAAGGAAAATATTGATCCCAAATTCCCTGAAAGTCAAGTGAGAAAGATCTCAACATGTCATCTAAGGTTTGAATAGTCTGTTCTGAGTTTCCATCAGTTTGGGGGTGGTAGGCAGTGCTCAAACGATGTTCAGTATCCAGGGCTTTCTGATGACTTTTCCAGAATCTTTATGTAAAATGTGGATCACAATCAGAAACAATCGATAGTGGTACTCCATGAAGTTTAAAACATTCATTAATATATAGTCTTGAAAATAATTCAAGTGGTAAATCTTATCTTATATAAAGAATATGTGCTGACTTGGTAAGATGATCAACAATGACTCATATTACATCCTTCCTTCTAGGAGTCTTTGGTAGTCTCATAACAAAGTCTATTGTAATATTATCACATTTCCACTCTACTATGAGAAGAGGTTGCAAGACTCCTCCATGAAGTTTCCTTCCAGCTTTAACTTGTTGAAAAACCATGCATCATAACACAAAATCACCAATCACCCTCTTCATGATGTCCCAACAAAAATGTTCCTTCAAATATCTATACATTTTGGTGCTCCCATGGTGTATATAGAAATAGGAACTATGAGAATAATCCAACAATTCTCTTTTTAGATCAATTATATTAGGAACACAAAGTCTCATACCAAATCTTAAAATTCCATCTTCATACACAATGTCACTCAATATCCCATCATTTACAGCTTTAATTTTCTTTTGAAACTCTTTATCACTGGTCTGAGAGCACTTTATCTTTTATAGTAAAGATGGTTTGGAAACCATTTGAAAAAGTATTGATGTTTCACCTTCCATGGTGATTACCATATCCATATTTACTAGATCCATATATATATGATCCTTTTCAACTCTCATCTTGTTCAAAACACAATGATCCTTTCTACTCAAAGAATCTTCCACCTTATTTTCCTTTCCCAAGTGGTAGTGTATCGTGAAATCATAATCCTGGAGTAGTTCAAGTCATCTCCTATTACTCTTGTTGAGTTATTTCTGTGAGAAAATATTCTTCAAACTCTTGTGATCAGTATAAATCTCAAAATTTTCACCATAGAGATAGTGTCTCCAAATATTCAAAGAAAAGATTACAGATACTAACTCAAGATCATGAGTAGGAATGTTTTTCACATGAATTTTCATATGTCGTGATGCATAGGAAATAACTCTATCATTTTACATAAGGACACAACCAAGTCCTTTTTTTGAAGCATCACTATAAATAACAAATCCATCATTCCGTGATGGTAGAGTCAAAATAGGATCATTGACTAATATCCTCTTAGGTTATTCAAAACATTCTTCACACTCTATTTTCCAATAAAATTTACCCTCTTTACGTGTGATATTGGATAATGGGTTTTCTGATCAGGAAAAATTCTGGACGAAACGTCGATAATAACCTACTAAACTAGTAAAACTGCATACCTCAGTTTTACTAGTCGTTGCTGGACATTCTTGGATTGCCTTGGTCTTAGAAGAATCTATAGAGATTCCATCCTTTGTGATAATATGTCCATGAAAATAAATCTCATGAAGCCAGAATTCAAAATTTCTAAACATCCCATATAATTCAAGTCTTCTATGAGTTTTCAGGATAATGCACAAGTGATTTTCATGTTATTCATAGATTTTGGAGTATACCAAGATATTATCAATAAATACCACCAAAAATTCATCGTGATATTACTTGAAAACTCTATTCATTAGATCCATGAATACAAAGGGTGAATTAGTCAATCCAAAAGGAATTACTGTAAACTCGTAACTCCCATACATGGTTCAAAATGTTATCTTCAGAATGTCATCCTTCTTTACACACAATTGATAATATCCAGATCGAAGGTCAATCTTTGAAATGTATTGAGATCCATGAAGTTGGTCGAATAAATCATCAATGCGAGGTAGTGGATACTTGTTCTTTATTGTTATAGCATTGAACTCCCTATAGTCAATGAACAACCTCATAGATCCATCTTTGTACTTCACAAAAAGGATAGGGGCTCCCCATGGAGAAACACTAGGGAGAATAAATTCCATATTACTTAATTCCACTGGTTTTTTATTTAGTTCCACTAATTACACAGTGGGCATTCTATAAGGGGTCTTTGATATGGGCCTTTATCTTGGAATAAAATCAATTGAAAACTCATTTTCTCGTTCTCGATTTTGTCCAGGTAAATCTTCAGGAAACACATCAACATATTATTTCACAATAGGTACATCCTATATTTTAACATTCTTTTACTCACCTACAGTCATTTCATTCTCTTCCTCCCCAATAATTGAATTTAGTTGAGCTACTGGGGGTGGATCTAGATAAGAATTAGGTGGTGACGATTCTTCTCGAAAGATAAGGTGTTATTTATCATCATCATCAAAAATCATAACCTACTTCTTCTTATAATAAATTTTATCATCATGGTCTGAAAGTCAATCCATACCAAGGATTATATAAAATTCAATCATGGTTATGATGATGAGATCAGAAGATAAAGAACATTTAAGTGCTCTAATGGGGACTGATTGACAAAAAATTGTTCCAATGATACTTCCCATATGATTTTTGACTAAAAAATACCTTGTAAAATCAAATTGGAAATATCTAATTTTTATAGAAAACTGGGAAGATATGAAACAATGTGAGGATCCAGAATCAAATAATTCATTTGCTAAAATTGAGGAAACTATTAAATTACCTGCCACTGCGTTTTTCGGAGCTTCAACCTCAGTAGTAGTGATCGCATAAGATTTTCCTTGATCCATTGGCCTTTTCTAAGGTATGTCTCCCTTAGGCTTAAGATATTAATTTTCATAATGTCCTATCTCCTGGCAATTTTAGCATTAAAAATTGGTAGCGTCTTTCTTTCCCTTACAATCACCAGGAATATGGCATTTCTATCCACATTTGTAGGATACTCCTTTTCCTTTTAGACGTGCACCAGGGTGCTTCCATATGCAATTATCACAGGGTGGAAATTCAATTCTTCCCTTCTTCCCCATTTCCTTATTTCCATTCGTAGAGTGTTCAGAAGATCTCTTATTCTCTTTCTTTGATTTAAAGTCATAAGACTTAGAGAAATCATTTTCTGTCTTGATTGCACACGAGAAAATATCTTCATATGATGAGAAGGATTGTGATACTAATGCTCGGCGGAGAAATGGTTTTAACCCATCACATAAACGATCAATCTAACTTCTTGGATTATATATGTAATCTGCTACATGCCTCGCTAACCTTGTAAAGTTAGCTTCATACTTTGTGACATTCTCAACCTCCTTTTTCCTCAGACTCAGAAATTTTCATTCCATATCCGCTCGATGGTCATGAGGAAAGTATTTTTCTATGAAAATTTATTTAAACTTCATTCATCCTATTTTTGATACATCATTTTAATCCTTTTTGTTTTGAATCAATGACCACCATTGATCAGCATCTCCAGTGAGGCGATAAACTTCCATGAACACTTTTTTCTTTTCGCCACTCCCCAAAGCGTGAAATATTTTCTCTAAGGAATTTATCCATTTCTCAACCACTAATGGATTTGTACTATCATTGAATGTTGGTGGTTGTTGCCTCATGATGCGATCTAACACTGATCCTCCGCGATGTGAATCAGGGTGCTCCATATGGGTAAGGTTATTATTCATAACCTGAGTGAGTTGTCCCAATATGGTGATAAGCTGATCAGAACAAGTTGTATCACTAGCTCCACTATAATTATCTTGAACAGGTGGGAAATCCCTACATGGAGTGCGTTCATTGATCCGGTTTCCATTCCTTCCACTATGACCATTTCTAAACAATGACATACACTATATTAGTTTATGAATCTCAATACATAAATCCAAACTTTTAAAACACATATCATAAATTTAACAGTTTAAGGATATAATTCATAATCATAAAAAACATTTATTTGAGAAGTATATACTCATAAACCCTTCATAATAGTTTGTAATGAAAATGAGAATTATCGTAATCATATACCCCGAGAGTGTCATAAACAAGAGTGAAACAAGGCATGTTGTCTTGCACCAATTCCCGTTCGAGTCTAGGTAAATGCAGTGTTTTCGAGTATTACCTCTAGGTAAATCTGTGCTAGAGCCACCTATACCTACTTGTATCTCGACAGGGATGTATTTCATGGAAAACTAACAAAATCTCAACAATACCAAAATTCTAGGAAGTTCTTCTATAATAATCCTCAAAGGCTATCTTAAGGATATGTGCTCTAATCAGAGATTATCTAAATCTTGTTTATCTGGTTTGTACTAAACTTCCTATAATATGAACTATAACACCCTAACCCTAGTTACCTAGAATCGGTGTATTATTACTTAGCATTGGCATGATCACAAGGAAATCATGTCTCAAAAGACTGATCAGTTTAGTATTATTGGAAACAAGATTCATATATAAGTTCAACTTTACAGCTTGAAGAGAAATACAACACGGATATATTTCCTTAGAAACATCCATGCCTCCTCGATTATGCCTAAAAGCCCCTCAAAAATAACTTCTTCATAGCGTGGGAAAATGAAACATAAGAAAGCGGTGAGCTGAAACACTCAGTAAGGGTAATAAATACAGTGGAAAATGACATAAATATTAACTATGGTGAATAATTGATACCACATGACTTTATCAATAATAAACGTGAATACTTTTATGGCAGGAATATGAGTTGAGTAAATAATTCCATAAGAAAACATAATCAAGGGTATTCTACTAGTCGAATGACCACATGAACCATCTATATTATTTTCATAATAAGAAAATGTATAATGTCAAACATTGTGAAACATTTTTTCAAGGCCTCAACCAAGATGTCTAAACATGATTAAGGCATCGTCCAAAACCATATATCAAATTGGGAAAGGCCTCAGCCAATTCCACTTCTAGTTTTATCATGAGACCTACCAATGCATCGAGGAGCTATAGTGGGCTCTACCTGTCAATTACTAAGTCCAATACATTCCTCATATGAAAAGGTTTAATGATATCATAAACATTCATATTAAAACAAGCATAAAAAATGTCAATACTTTGACCATAAACCTTGAATGGTATAAAAATATCACATCCACAATCAAACATATCACAAAAATTTCAATACAAAATGGATGTTTTGTATCATAATAAATCAACTTCAAATAAAATTAAAATCCATCAAAATATGTTGACATAGATGAAATCAAAACCCTTTGTAGTGAAATATATCATTCTATTTTGAAATAATTTCCGAGTCACATAATTATAATGAAAAAATTTCTTTTGAAAATATTTTTATAATCTTTTAAGGGAATCTTTGATGATGTTATAATGGAGGAAAATAGCCGCACCCGCCGTATATGTTAAAAAAATCAATCTTACCTCAAATATATCAAAAAGGTCAAAAAGTACTTTGTTTGAAAAATAATGGAAATATTCCTTTCAAAACACATAAGGTTATAATTGACTTTAACCCATTGACTAGTCAATATGTAAATTTTTTGAAATAATTTTTTATGAAACGTGGATGTGGATGATAAAGAGGTCCTAGTAGATAATTAAGTATAAACAACCTCGGATAATGAATAGATTGTAGAATTAACCTTTACCATGTACATTTACTTGGTCAATGGTAGGTTAAACTATTGTATATTGGACAAATAATTTCTATTAAATTGTACACAAATATTAATATGATATCACATATGTTCTTTTAACCTTTCTTTGTTAATAATATCTTAGTATTATTGTCATTTTGGGTGTTAACAGATTCATTTTCATTTATATTTTTTAAGAGAGTAATATTTGTCATGGGTGGGATGTATCTTATTCATATTCAAAATGATGTCATGTGTTTAAACATTATTTTTAATCATCAAATAAATTTAGTCTTGAATGGATACGATGGGGAATGAATCCCATTGCGTATGTGGAGACGGTAATCCGTACGTACGCATGAGCAACATTATCATTATTTTGATATTAAAATAATATATAATTGGATGGTATATAATATATTCAGAATCATTATCATGTTATATTTATTATTTACATCAATTAGACATCATTATTATACCCAACCAAATAATAATGCGTTAAATAACAATTACACCACGACGTGGAGATGGTAAGCTGTACGTACGCACGTATAGTGAAATTTCATTCAAAGGATGGATATAATATTGAATTTTGTTTTACCACATTATAATAAAATCACAGTATATATAATATATTGGAGTTATTATATTATAAAGGAAACAACAAAGAAGAATAAAGTGGAAGAAGAAAGGAACTTGAAAGAGGTGATGAAATATTTACCTCTTCTTCGGGTTGTTCCATTTGATTTGATAAAAATGGCTCCTTAAGTTGGATTTTTGACAAATGTAAGGCCTCTACGATGAATGGAGGATAGTTGAGAGTATATTTTTGCAGGGGTTTGCTGAACCAAATGGATTCAAAGGTGTGAATTAGAGAGAAGGGGAGTCCCCTTTTATAAGAGGGGTGAGGGGGACCTTAGGAAAAGCTAGAAATATTATTTTACAATAAAATCTTTTTCAGTTTGTAATGGCTCAAAAATAAATGATTTAAAGTCTATGGTGGGTATGGGTTGAAAACAACTCAACCAATTAGTTTTAGGTAGGTTTGGGTCAATATATTAACTTTATATTTTATATTTAACTCTTAGTTAAATATTTTGACATTTACCATGTCTATTTTTATTTTTATATTATATGGTCAATAAACATACAATATACTTCCAAGAGAATCCCAAGTGGTTAATTAATGATACAACTATCATTATATAAATCCTTTGGCCGAACTGTAGATTTTAAGGAATGGAATATCATTTAATAATATAATATTTGTTTTAAAAACTCTTTTATGTCAATTTTGAAACTATTTAATAATTGATTTTTCGTTAAAGACGTAAAAACATTATTAATTCGAAATAAATTCATTTAATCAATAAAAACATGTCATATGGACCTATAAAATTCGTTTATGTCATCAAAACATTCAAATTATATTTACTTGAACATTTATAATACAATTTATTTGATTCATTCATTAATAAGGAAAATACTGCATCATCATTGTGTCATAAATAAATTTAATTATTCAATGTCTAAAAATTATAAATAAAATACCATTATGTATGAAATAGTTTTATACTTCTACTGAATATTTATAGTTGAAGAGATAACATGCATAACTCTATGTAAAAATTATTTTACTACAAGATATATGCTTACGTCATTTTTGTATTTACTTTTACATAAGTAATATAAAATATCATTATCACTTAAAAGTGGCTCCTTCGGGTCCCCAAATCGACCCAAAAATGCCCATGGTAGGACATGTTTCATAAAATAGGTTTAGAACATGTTTTAGGGTAATTTATTAATATTATAATATTATTTTATTACCCTTATTTACCGGATTTACACTTAAACCATGGTAAATAAGATTCTTACCGAAATAATTATTCAAAATGTATAAAAATAAATGTTAGCTATATACACAATTCGTACCTCCTTATTCTAAATTTGGAAACAATTTTTCTAAATTCAAAACAAAATATTTGTATAAATTAGTTTAAAATTAATTCCCATTGTCAAAACAAAAAAGCGTGATTTTAAGAAATAATAACCATCAAAAGATTGACACTTCCTTATGTCCAGCTAAAATGTGAAATTATGTACAATGACAAAAATTGGATTAATGGAAAAAATATAATCTAATTTTACTTTAAAACAACTCAAATGCATAATTTATCACTATTAATTATTTTAATTAAAAAAGTTGTTTTTAATTGAAATTTAGTAACTTCCAGTATTCATCAAAATATGAAAGTTATCAGAAAAGGTCCAAAAATTCACCGTCAGCTAATTTCAATATTCTGAATCCCAAAATGAAGTCCATTTTGAATGATAAAATTTAAAAATTTCAAAAAGTGGGTATTATTATTCATAACGTCTAGTTTGATTGGTTGTGATGTGTGTTAGAACTCGAAGTTGCGTACAACACACGCTACTGTATTATTCAAAAAGAAGCGTATCGTGGAAGCTTGGGGTGTTATAATTGGAGCCTAGAATATTCGTGGTGTGCAATTATAAGGCCCATTGATCCAAAAATTAACTTTATCAAAATATTAAATATATTTATAATCACACACACATGGTTTTTTGTAACTTATAGAATATATCTTGAATGGAGTATTTGGTAAAAAATATATGACCATGATTGAATCAAGAGAATAATGTTTAATTAAGGGGTGACTTAATGTAGTATGACACAAGACATTTGGATGAGGAAAAAATTCACAAGTAAGTTTGGTTAATTAATTCATTCATTTATTTAATGTAAAAAAATTCCTTTTATATGTATCCTATCATGAAAAAACATATGTGGTCAACAACATAAACCTAAGATCGTTGAGAGGATGTTTCTTAATTTTTCTTTATTGGATAGAGATCGAATGGTGATTGTTGCTTAGGTCATGTTGAATCCATTGACAGTGGATGCAGCGAAGAATCCTCATCCCTGAATAATTCATTATTCACAAACGATTGATCTAATACCGAGGTGGTAATCATAGATTTTGGTTTATAACAACATGATAAAATTTTTAAATGGTGAATTTTATCTTCTTATCTATTTTCATGTACTGCACGCCCTTCTCATGAGCTCATTATACAATTTGAATTGCATAAATCAAATTATTCTAACTATTCCATGTTTATCATCTAGAATATCCATGATCTATGATTGTTGTCCAATAATGTTTAGAATATTATTGATGCACGTTTTTTCTTATTACTTCCCCATCCAGTTCTTCTATTTCTTAATTATTGGGCTAAAAGGCCATATATTTACATTTCTTGGTCTGTATTAACATGATCATACCCCATGATTTATGGTGGATGTGTGCACAATGACTAGATTAAAATTTTTGTTTTACTAATATGGAGGTATTGTGGTTAGTGAGGATGACCTCATGTATCTACGATATGTGGTGGTTATGGTAGAATCATGGGAGGAATGCGGGATTCACTACGAGATTCATATGGGTGGCCATATTTAAATTTATTCCATTAGAGGGGTAGAACCATCCAACAGAGGTTATTTCCACACATATCAGGTGGTCAAATAGTATATTAATGGGAAAATGTAGTGTATCTAGTATCCTATTGACATACATAGATTTCATTAAAAATTCTAAATACATTAAAAGTACTGGGATGAAAACATTCCATATACCCACCTAGATATGGGGGGTCAAGGTTTTTAGGTTATAGATAAGTATCATAAGACATGTGGCTAGTCCATATGTCCTAACACAAGGACACATGCATTGTTCCCCAATGAAATTCATGCCATGTTTAAACAATACTCTCTAAGGACCCCATGTGATAGGTCAGGCCATGTACTCTAGGAGTACATTGAAATGACCTGAAGGATACAAGTGTGTAAAAGGGAACACGACTTGGCCCTGTGAGGCCAAGACACACTGTGTATCACTCTTACACAATATGTATAACTACATGGCCAGTGAGATATTTTTTTGAAAGGACACGCCTATGAGGGCATGTGGGGTCACACTCTGTGTGGACCCCTAACATGTCCTGTAGTTCATCATGAAACATCTACATATTGTATCTCCTTCTCATTGAATTGGATTTTCACCCATAAATATATTATCCTTAGTATTTTTCTACATAGAATGTGATAGAGGAATTCATAGTGTGTTTTGAGATATGATGTGATATTTATGAAGCATGTAGATTATTTACGTAGTTCTCAACAACATGTGTAATTTTACAGTATCATTAGATAGTGGTCAGGATTGAAAATATCATGATCAAACTAGGGAGTGCGTCATCTAACCATAGATTAGTACCCCTGAATAGATAGTGAATTAGTCTTTTATCGACTATTTGGTTCCCCTTGATAGACTAGGGCACGGTTACTCTATCTACTGGGTGGTACCCCCAAAAGACTATTCTGTGAGTCCTCTATCTACTATGTGGTATCACCTTGAGGGACTCGACTATTGGTCCTCTATCTACTGTGTGGTACCCCTCTAATAGACTAGTTCCTGAGTCCTCTATCCACTCAGTGGTACCCCCTGATGCACTTGGGAGTGGGTATTTTATCTACAAAGTGCTAAAACCCAAAATCACTCTAGAGCAGTTCCTCTATCTATCTAATGAGTGGTACACCCTAGTTCACAAGGTTATGGGTCCTCTGTCTATATACTTAGTGGAATCCCTTATCATAAAGAGGCTTAGGTCCTCTATGTGGTTACTTACCCAGATGGTCATGCAAGATGCTGGACATCATTGATGGACCATTTGAAGGTTCTCGAATACTCATATTCCTAGGAGGGGATATGAAGTAGAGATCTAATTTCTTTTACATTTGGGTTTTTATATGAGGATATATATTTATGTGTGTTTGTGTGTGTGTCATTGGGTTTATTTTCACTCTTTATTTTGGTTGATCTGACTTCCTCAAAAATTTCATGTATTTCCCCATTTTCAGTTTTTGAGGCATCCTACTAGATATGTATATACTCACCCCTGTATGGGATTTGACAACATTTTTTAAGTCACACAAATGATGGATAGGTCTTAGATAATTATATAGGAGCATAGGGATAGTCAGATTGATTTTCTCATGTACAGTTGTTAGGGATTAGAGAACGGGTGCTAGTCTCTCATAGAATTTCATTTCTAGTTTTTTTTGGGTTGGGGCATCATTTCTAGGTCGGTGTGTTTCTTTTAGTTTACACCATCCTAATTTTTTTATTCCCTTGATATTTTTATATGAATGTTTTTAAACTCCATTGGTTATTTTATTTTATTAATATCATTCTACCCATCTTTAGGGAGAGGGTAGGATGCGTGCATACAAGTTCATTAGGGAAAATACTCCAAAAGTAGTTATGAATTCTCATTGATTTTCACTAGCTCCAAGAAAATGATTGCGGGCTTGTGGTAGTTGTTTCTTGGCCTTCCTCTGGTTTGGTGGGACTTAGTGGTTTAGGTCATGATAGATTCATATAAGAGGTTGTTATACCTTATGATAGATTTTTCAGTTTTTCTCTTTGTGATGCTGGGATTGGAATTTAGGAAAACAATTAAAAATTTCTCAAGTATGTATTTCAAGATTGGGGACCCAATGTTGGTGTGATGGTTGACATATCCATTCTCTTGGACTACTACTACCTTCGTGCCAAATCTGTTTAATGAGACATTCATTACAGGGAATATTGGTTCATGAATCATATATGTTAGATCCATTTCACTATCCTTCTTGATTCATCTCCTCATATATAAATTCTCATATGATCGTTGTACATACTAATTAATATTCAAGATGTCCCCACATGGAAATCTTGATAAGTAACTACTTCAGGATCATAGTGATGATCAAATGAGGGATAATTCATCAGTTCAAGATCCCTATAATCATATATTTCATCTAGGGGGAAGGTATTAGCATAAAATACTAGTGAGGGAGAAATTGTACCATTAGAAATGACTAAAGATGCATAATATCTTAGAAGACTCTGCAAGATCTTGTGCTAGATGCCAATGAGGTCCCAGAGTGAGCCATCTCCCCAGGAATCAGAAGATTTCCTTGAGATGGTGATACAAGTTTTCAAATTTTTTGGAACTTGACTTATATGATGGTTGCATTGGTATTCTAACATTTTCTAGATTTTATGTAGGAACTAGGGAAGTACAATCATTAAGATGCATCACAAGTCGAAACACTCATTGTCCAACTTCTACTAGCTAATTTTTGAGGATTAATTCCCCTCATACATTCGATTCATTAATATTCAAGCAATTTTGTAGATTCATTATGAAGAGGTGATATTTTTTTGGGTAAAATACAAGATTCTCTGACCATACATGGTATACTCTCAACCTAACTCAATATGGTTACTTCTAGGTGAAGCTGTTTGAGAAGGGTCTCTAGAAATACATTAGTGATAATGTGGTTCCCTTATAAATTACCATATATGCATATGTGATGGAGTATGCACAGGTGATTGAGAGATTACTATATAAGGGACAAAATTAAATTCGTGTAGGTCATGGACGTCATGGGGCTGAGTCATCTACAGTATCAAGAAGGCACCAGTTGGAAGGGTCATGGTTTTGGAGATCTCCTCATTGTTGAACATAGGCATGTGTTTGTGATGGAAAAGGATGGAATGGAGTACCAGAGAATATAAGTGAGAGGATATGTTAGGAATGTGACTCATGAGTTCACATGGCACATGATATCCCACCTTGGCATGCTTAGGAGGAATGGAAGATGATTAATGTACCACAAAGATGGAGAACAAAATATGATATTACTTCTATAAGGTTTGGCCAAGGATTCCCCCAGGGAGGTGGAGATGGAATATGAGTAGGTGGGGAACCTATAGGTAAAGAAGATACTAGTGGAGGATGAAATTATGAGTTACATACACCAACACCACTATGTGTCCCTCAACAAGCATATGGAGCTAGTGGTTAGGGTTGTGGGTAGCTGTAAGCCATGGATGGTTTTGACATGGAAGATCATGAGAAGAGAAGAGGTTTGATATATGTTCAATATACTCTTTATTAAGTAGTATTAGACATAGGTATGATTCATTCATTCATCTCTACACTTCTGGGGTGAGAGACGAAGATCCTTGGGGGGACATTATCCCAACAGCTTTGGTTTGGCGTTTATAAAGGTATCACTTCTTCAATATCGCTTATATTCCCACGGTATGAGATATCTTATGGTGGGTAGAGTTTCTAGTGGTAAATAAAGGTCATTATGATGATAAAGTATCATTTACATTTTCTTATATACTAAATTTCCATGGTCCAAGAAAATATTTATTTTCACCATTGATATTTCAATATCCTTCATATAGATGGGATGTGATTCCCCCTTATGGGAGAGAGTGATCTCATAGAAGAGAGAGTGATACTTGCGGGTATGAATTTATGATCCATTTACAATCTGGTGATAATTTTAACCCATGGAATAAATGGATATTTAGAAATCCTGGTTCCTTTAATTGTGGAGGATTATAATAATGTATTCTCCATGGACATTCAAGGACCACCTCTACCGTGGTAGATGTAGTTTTTCATCGAATTAATCCCCAGGCCTATTCTTATATCTTGTGGATTTTTGTTCATTATCATTTAATGAAGTACCCATTTATGAGGATTGATGAAAACATTAATTAGTTTTGGGGAATGATATGGTTCTCAAAGACCAATCTTAGGTCCATCTACCATCAATTGATGATATCTGATGTTGATATTTTGAAGCTCAAAATGTGATGTCTCTATGCACAATATGTGTTCCTAGTGATGTCTTTCGGTGTGGAGAATTCCTCCATTGTGTTTACAGATTTAATGAACCCCAATCAACTAGCCAAAATTTGTCTGATTTTTTTCACAATTGATGAAATAATCATATGTATTATGTTATAGGAAGAGGATTCATAGCATTTGAGGATGGTCATATACATTATTCAAGAGAACCATCATTATTGTAAAATATCTAATATTCAGTTGTAGATCAATGATGTTAAATTCTTGGGGGATTCTATTTCTGAGCAAGGATTAGGTATGTGACCAGATATGATTGATGAGGTTCTTTCATGGGATGCACCCATAATCACGGCAGAGGTGAGGAGTTTTACCAGTTTATTGGGTTATTATAGCAGGTTCATATAAGAATTATAAAGGATTGTATTCCCTTTGACTGCCGTAACATTGAAAGGGTATCTATTTACCTAGAAAGAGAAGTGTCAGATATCCTTTTTGGAGTTAATTTGATGATTGAGAGTGTTCAAATTTTAATATTTCCAAGGGAGGATATAGAGTATATCGAATATTTTGATGTCTCTAGAGGACATATAGGTTGTAGGTTGATGTAGATATAGGAATTGATCATAGATTGGTCAAGGAAATTGAGACCCCATGATTAAAACTATGTTACTTATGTCCTGGAGTTGGTATAATTGGTCTTAAATTAAACGAAGTGGAGACACTATCATTTGGGGGAATTCTTTGTTGTTTACTCGGAGCATCAGTGTGTAAAATATGTATTCATGTGTATAGACCTGATCCTAATACATAGACATTGGTTATAGTTTTTACAAGAACATGATTTTTTTATAGTCCATGATATTTTGAAGGGAATCATTTTGGAATATTCCATTAGAAATAATTTCTAAACTCACCTGGTGGAGAATGGTTCTGAATAGTAGGCTTCATTGCAGGTGACCCTAGTAGAGGAGGATAACAGAACATATCTTCAGAAGATGGTGTTGAATACTCCACTTCTCTCTTGTGTGATAGAGGTATAGTTGAGAGATATTGACAATGAGGTCCTACATAACTATATATCCTAAGGATATTCCCTAGAATTATTCTATAAAGGAGGGAATAAAGTCATCTTTTTCTAGGGATAAATTGTGGTTCTGGTCACAATGCAATTGGATTTTATGAGGGAGTTTCACACTTCCCCTTAGACTATACATCATAGTGTAGGTAAGGTGTATAGGAATCCTCAATAATATTTTTGGTGGTCTGGAATGAGGTGAATAATTTTTTAGTTCATCTATTGAAGTCTCACATATTAGTAAGTGAAGAAGAGGATTTAGTTTCCAATTTTTTTTTCCTGTAGCCTCTTGAGGTATCATATTTTAAATGTGGTGGCATATATATGGACATTGTGATAGGAGTTTCAAAGAAACAAAGAGTCAATGATTCCATCTAGGTGGTAGATGACCGACTAACCATTTAAAAAATCATCTTTTATTTGAGGAAGAAGATTTTGATGGAGAGTTAGGGGTAGTTGTATATGTGGGAGATCAAATTCTTCAATGGAGGATCCATCAACGATTGTCCCTAACCATGACTATTGGTTCACATCATAGTTGTGGAGAGACCTCCTGGGTGCATTCCTGAGCCAGTTAATTATGATTAAATATTTTCACCCCAGAAGGATGAGCAGACCAAGAACAATATCTAATTGATGGGGGATATGCTAAGGGCTTGCATGTTAGACCTCTTCCAATGATAAGAGGACCACTTACCTATGTTATCGTATGATTATAATAATAGATATCACTATGTTACGAGTATGATAACTTTTGAGGTCTTATACGGGAGAGGTAATACATCACCCATATATTTGATGGATATCATTGAGGAATCTCTTGTGAGGCCATAGATGGTATATGAAATGATGGAGACGGTCCAAGTGATCAGTTAGCAGTTGAGCAGAATGATATCAGGTATAAATATTATAAAAATAAATCTAATTGACCACTATGTTTAGAGTCGGGAAACCATGTTTTACTAAGAGTCTCCAAACAATGAGGATTTTGGAGATTCAGTGGGAATGGAATTCTGTCAAAGTGGTTCATTGGGACTTTTGAGATCCTGCAGAGGGTTGGTGAGGTTTCATACCACCCGGCAATACCACAACTATGTTGTGGGTGAATGATATCTTCCATGTGCCTTAGTTTGTAACACCCCATGATTTTATGAGAAATATTATTTTTAATTTAATTGCTGTATTGTTTTGTAATCTACACCAAAATTATCTTGCGCTATGCGCAACACTGTATTATATTTTATTATATGCAAACACTATTTTTGGCTTGTGTTGCACGCAAGAGAAACCTTCCTCAATAGCGTGTGTCGTACGCAATACTGAGTCTCACTAAAAAATGATATATTGTTATAATATTATTATGAACTAGCCGTTACAAATAGTAATAACTAAATTTTTAATTTTATAACATTATCTTTAATCATAAACAATATCTAGAATATGTTATGAGAACAAAGTAAATATTTTTGGTAAAATTAGTATTTTTTAAAAAAGGCAGTTTTGCTTCCCTTGGAGGGAGCACCCTGTATAAATCTAGTATTTGACATTTTTAAAAGTTCAATTTGAAAAATAAAACTTCTTCCTTGGAATCAGGACATAAAAATTTACTTTGGATAAAATTTTATATTATTCTGAAAACCATCATATTTTGATGAATAGTAAAAATACACTAAGTTTTAATTAAAAAAAACTTTTTCATCGAGATAATTTATATGGTTAAATTATAATATTTAATGGTTTTAAAGTATAAATAGAATATATTTTTACCATTTAATATTGTTTAAGTCATTAGCAATAAATTTTCACTGAATTCATAGGTAAAAACATTTCATTCTTTTGCTACGTTTTATCTTTTAAAACCCATTTTATCAACCGTGGGATTAATTTTAAATTAAATACTGCAACTTCTGTGTTCTTAATTGGGAAAAATGGATTCCATATTTATAATCATTAGGTCCAAATTATTCTAATAGGATTATTTTTATTTTTAGACATTATGAATAGTAACAACGGTAAATTTGATTTACTACAGTTAAAGGTAAATCAGGTAATTAGGGGTAACAATGAGATTATTAAATTACCCAAACTCCTGCCAAAATTCTATTCTATGAATAAAAGTCTACCCATATCACCTAAGGGTTAGAATAGATTCATTTCATGGACTTTTCACCATGAAAAGGATGTAATTATTATTAAAACTAAAGAATGTGACTACATGTTACCCTCTTATATCTTATAAGTGTAATAATTTTAATTTAGTGATAAAATTCATAAAAATTTGAATATAAATAGTCACCATAAATATAATAAATGTATCTACATCATTTGAATTTATTTAGACTTTTTAGGGATTAAATATTTATCATTAACGGTGACACAATAGTGATGTATAAATTATTTTATTGATTGAAATATCAAATAAATGGATCTAAAATTATTAAAATGAATATTATATGAACTATTTAATGTGATCCAAAATATTTAAATGAGGAACATTAAATGTTAGTAATATATTAAATATTTTGGTTCGAGAATATCTTTTGTGGTTTTTTTAATTCAAATAAATTAATATTGTCAAAATTGAAAATATTGATATTTAAAAAAAATAACATATTATTAAATGGTTAAAAAATCACAAAAATATTTAAAAATTATAATTTAAATTTTATATTGTCTAAAATCTACTAAATTATACAAAAATGGAAAATTAACAACACATAAGTATGTATTTGTAATAATTTAGAATTTACAATCTTATTACCAGAAATAAAATTAAATAGATTAAATAAGGATAAACCAAAATGATAAGGTTTAAAATAGATTCCCAAAATGTCTAAATTTTATTTTTTGATGAGATTACAACTCTATAACATCTCATCTTCAATGTTGAGTCATTGTTTAGGTTTTTAGGTGGGGTTTGAGTTTATTGTAAATTAATATTTTGGAGGTTTCCAAAAGTAACCATCTCCTCTCTTATAAAAGGGCTCTTCCTACCTCTCTTCTTTACAACATTTTGACCCGTCACACTAGGAAAAAAACTATTCATTTACCTTCTCCAATTCCTTATTAATATAGTAGAGGTACAGGTCTTCTTCAAATCCCATCTATAGTGCCCTAACAGAAGGTTGAGAAGAAGTGTGTCAAAGAAGAAGAAATATCCTTTACCGATTCTTTCAAATTTATTTCTTCTTATAATTTATATTATTTATTTATTTAATTATAAATTAATAAAATTTGTATCAATCCAATAATGATATGTTATGATAAATTTTAAACCACCCCATTTCACATTCTACCCATCCTACGAAAAAAAAATCACCGTGCGTGCGTACGTATGACTTATCATCCCCACACCGTGGTGTAATTTGCTTTTCCACCACACCTGACATTGATGTGTATAATGGTGGAAATAATAACTATATATTATTATTATAACATGATACTAATTCTGATATATTATATAATCCACTCCAATACCATTCAACCATTATGGGAACGATATCATTGCTCATGCGTATGTACGGATTACTGTCTCCACGACGTGATGAGATTCATTCTCCATGTTAACCATTCAAGAATGATTATATAGTATATATAATAAATAATAATTAAATATATGAAATAATAATGATCCTGGATTTATGTACATATATGATTCATTAATTTAATTATAGTAAATTCTATAAAGAAATGAAAATAGTGTTCATGCGTACGTACGACCTACCGTCTCCATGAACGGTGTATTTAATTCCATTTATAGATCAATCATATATATTTATATTCTGAATATATATTATACAAAAATAATTTTTTTCATTCTGGAATTAATCAAATTTGGTTATATGTATTAATATCATGAACAACAAGTCTAAACACTTATGATAAATGAAACGATTTTACCCAAAACGCTGCTTTAACATGGAATTGACAAAAGAACGTGTAATGTAATGTCATAAGTGAATCATATATGATATCATAAATATTATTATAGTTCTGTTACAAGTTAATAATATGTTTAAACTCACTATACATATGTTTCAAACACATTCGAAAGAAATTGGACCTATGGTAAGGGATAATTATTCCAATCTCATTCTAATCAGATATTGTTTGTTCGTAAGTATTTACTGGGGTTATATTTATCATCCATGTCTGTGTTTTATAAAATGTTCTCATAAAGTGTTTACTATTATTCCATGTATTTTTAAGGTCATTTTTAACTCTTTGTGACATTTACTATTTAATATGGAAGGAATCTTTATTTTGTTTACCATATGAGGTACTTTGGGACTTTTCTAGAAAAAGTAAAAGAAAAATGTTTTTAAACATATACAACATGAATGGATTTTTTTGGTTTCAAAACGCCTTATTTACATGAAGATTCCTCTACAATATTTCATAATTATTTTCAACAAAATTCATTTTTTTTAAAATCGCACGACATTTTGAGAAAAGAAAATGATTTTGAATAAGAAATGATATTTTCCTCAAAAATTCATTTCAAGTGTTTTATCCAAACTATTTTCCATCTAAGATTGAATTATTTAATATGTATATTCTTCATGTATAATGTTCCTATTATTTACATGGTTTTATTTTGTTCATGATGAAATTATATCCATTTTTTATATGGGTAATTTTATGATGAGATGACGTATATGAAACCCATTTTATTCATTGGGTAATGAGAAATGATTTCTATTAACTTTGTGGAACACGAAAGAATGAATTCATTATGAGATGTGTGTGACCTATAACTACCTCTAATTAATTGGCTAAAGATTTAAATCTTGTGAGATATACATGGATGGAACGACAAGTAAATCCTGTCTAGTAATACAGGGCTGGAACTGCAAGTAATCCCAGTTCAGTAATGGACTTTGTCCACTATGATGGTCTTAGAAGCAATGCCTTGGCTACTATGGGAATCATATCATGTTCTTAATGGATTTGCACAATTAAATGTTTTATTCCAATGCTATTTTATCATGATTTAAGTTCCTTTATAATCTATGCCTTACATAATGCCAAGATATTTTTCACAACTCATGATTTTGATGTTTAAACATTATGTCTGTGTTTTTATAAGTTAAAATGTTTATGGTTTGTTTTATTTTCTACATGATTACCCTTACATATCATTTGAGCTCACAATTTATATGTTTTATTTTCCGCAGTATATAAATAATGGTTTTAGGAAGGAAAACAAAAGGGGAATATCTTTATAGGAGATGCTGAAGATCTTTTACCATGATTTGAAGATTATGTTCTGAGTTTCCAAATATTCTAAACTATTAATCTCCTTGGGTATCTATTTTTGTTATGTATTAAGTATTCTACAAAATTAATGTAATATCTATTTATTTCCAAGCTTTGGATCTCTAGAGTATGTATTGGAGGAAAGGTTTAGCTAACCTTTGTAAACTACGATGCAAAAACATTAGTGATAGATCTAGATATATTTCTATGGTATGTCATGGGATGTCCCTATGGTTAAGTATAAGTATAGATTATAATCCTAGAATTATGGAAATTATCTTATAATTAAACCAAAGACATTCGATATTGAAGGTCCTCCTCCTTTATTATTCTGTTTTCCTAGCATGTTTTTTCCTCTCACACTATTCTTTTTGGGTTCAAGATAATGGCTAGAACCCCAAGGAACCGTGTTAATAATAAATGAATTGGGCAATGCAATGATTTTCCACCAGAACAAATTATTGTTATGGGATTTGGAGTGGAAACTATTATTTCTATACATACACGAGCTATGAATCATTTGGGACTTCCAAATGACCGGAGAAAGGAACAATATTCTATTGATTCCTTCATGAGGCAACATCCACCTTATTTTAGTGGGTATTCTGATCCTCTGGTTGCGGATAAATGGATCAGTACCATTGAAATGTTATTTTTCATAATTTAGTGTTCAGAACATGAAAAATTCATTTTGGTTGTTTACCATTTAGAAGGTGAAGCAAAACAGTGGTGGACTCTAATTATAAATACAATGCCCCGGGATGAAATTGAATCCATGGAATGGGATGAGTTCAAGAACTTGTTTTCAGCAAGTACTACCCTTTTATTCTTCAAACTAAGATGGAAATGAATTTCCTTGAGCTTAAGAAAAATCATGAAGAATCTATTAGTGTATACGAGGCGAATTTTACAAGGCTTGCAAGGTATGCATCTTTCTTTATCATCCACCCTGAAAGAAAAGTTGATCGATTCATAAATGGCTTAAAACCATGTCTCTGAAGGGAATTCACTATAATAGACTTTAGTAGCTGTGAAGAAATTGTGAGTCGTGCTATCATGGTAGAACATTAAGTTGCTGTTACATATCCATCTCATGGTTTTGACAAGAATTGAAAGATAGAGTTCAATGAAAAATATCAAAACTATGGTGAAAAGAAGATAAATGTTTCGTTATGCTCAAGTTGTGGAAAGAAACACGGTGGAGACTATCTTAAAGGGACAAGAAAATGTTTTAAGAGTGAAAAATAAGGTCATCGAGCAATAGATAGTCAATGTAATGGGAAAAGGGTATCTAATAATGTGAATAGAGAAAAGACTATAAAGAATGCACCACCAATACATCAATTCTACATGTGAAAGGAAATGGGGATTATGCTAAACAATGCCCCAATCCAAGGGTTAATGATGATCGACAAAAACAACCTCTTAAGGCAAAGGACAATGGGAAGTCAAATGTGGTCACTATTGGTGATATTAAATATAAAAATGAATTGGTGGAATGATTAAGTTTATATTTAACGGGATTCTGAAATAGTGTTGTGGAATCTCATTTATAGTATTATGGAATATTAGAATATCTATGTATTGGGTTAAATAATTTTATGGTACTAGTAACCATGAAAAATGATTATAATATTTTTGGAACGAAGATGATATGCGCATAATGAAGGGATATGGAGAAAATAATATGTTTGATAGTATTAATGAGATCATAACTTATATAAAGGAAAAGTAACATCATGGTTTTAGTATATAGATATTTTCAGATTTTTGTATGTGGAAATAATTAACTTTTTACTACATTCATGTTTCACTGAGGATCTATGGTAATTCATGTTTCAAGAGAATACATGATTAAGGTATTCACATATTTGGAATATGACCCACAAAATATATCTTATGAGATATTGGGGATAAATGATGGTATTTACATTCTTGGTTGATGGCCTCTCTATCAATATTTTTCATTATACTATGAGTTTGGACACAGGTATTTAAGATAATAATAACGATTGGAATGGATTAAGTTGCAAATCATATATCATTGTTTAATGATATAAATTTTTGATATTATAATTGTATAGTTTTAGAAAAATAACAACCCATAGGATGAGCGACAAACTATCGCGTCAGGCAAGGATGGAGGAATCGAACCCACAACCGAAGTGTGACAAGCCTTTATCGCCTACTACTAGCCTTCAAAATTTCCATTGTTAGTAGAAATTAATTTTTTTTATTAAGTGGTATGATATTTGAATTATAATCCCATTTTTTAAATCCTATACGGTTAATCTCACCACAGAGGGACTAATGTATATTAAATAACATTTGCTAATTTTTTGAGACAGATGGAATAACCTGTCATTCTATCACATGATCTGCTAACATTTCAAGAAGGAAAAATTCAACTTCATTACATTAAATAAGAGAAAAAGTGGAAATTGTTCATGTAATTACCAATGATGATATTACACTGAAATCAAGTAAGTATTTATCCTTATGAAAAAATTCATCAACTTTAGGGAAATGATCATGAAAACCAAAAACGTTGTCCAAGTACCCTCATATCCGATAAATAAGATGGTTCCTTATATCTTCACCAATTTATGGATTTTTGATTATTGTGTTTTTATAGCCATGTTATCTACCACTCTCCATCAGAAATTTATGGTTAGATTTCTCTTCCATATCCATATTTTCAGATATTTTATCCTATATAGAAACCAAGTGATGAGTTAATTTGGGTAACCATTACATTTCATACATCAGTTTTAAAATTAGGTTTTAGTATTCCTTTTTACAATGTGGGTTTCTATTAATGAAACTTTCATGTACTAAACCATTTATAACCCTGATGAATTTCGAGGGCGAAATTCATTTTAAGGGTGGTAGAATGTAACACCCCGTGATTTTATGAGAAATATTATTTTTAATTTCATTGATTTATTGTGTTGTATCCCACTAAAAAATTATATTTTTCTTTATGGAACACTATTTTATCTTGTATTATACACAAAACACTATTCTTGTCTTGTGTTGTATGCAAGAGCAACCTTCCTCAATAGTGTGTGTTGTATGCAATACTGAGTTTCACTAAACAATGATATATTATTATAATATTTTTATGAACTAGCCATTGTGAAAATTATTAACCAAATTTTGAATTTTATAATATTATAAATCATGTTAAACATTATCTATAACATTTTATTAGAACAAAATAAATTTTTCGGGTAAAATAAGTATATTTCAAAAAATGCGGGTTTTCCAGCTTTCGATGGAGCACCAAAGTTAAATAAAATTTTTCAAATGGTTATAAGTTCAATATGACATATAAAACATCTTCCTTGGAATCAGGATATAAAAATTAACTTTGGATAAAATTTTGACATTATTCTGATAAACTTCACATTTTAATGAATTGTAAAAATACACCAATTTTTAATTTAAAAAAACATTTTCTTTGAGATGGTTTTTATGGATAAATTATAATATTTAATGGTTTTAAAGTATAAATCGAATTTATTTTTACCATTTAATATAATTTAAGTCATTATCATTAATTTTCAACAGAATTCATAGGTAAAAACATTTCAATCTTTTGCAATGTTTTAACTTTTAAAAACTGTTTTCTCAACAGTGGGATTAATTTAAAATTAAAAACTGCCACTTATGTGTCTTGAATTTGGAAAAATAGATTTCATTTTTTGAATCAGTAGGTCAAGATTATGAAAATAGGATTCTTTTTATTTTTAGAAATTATGAATAATAACAACATTAAATTTTATTTACTATAGTTAAAGGTAAATCGTGTAATTAAGGGTAAAAATAATATTATAAAATTACCCTAACATCTGCCAAAATTCTATTGGATGAATAAAAAGTCAACCTATATCACCTAAGGTTAAGAATAGATTAAATTTATGGTCTTTTCTACATGAAAAAGATGTAATTATTATTAAATCCAAAGAAAGTGACAACATGTCACTCCCTGGTATCTTATAAGTGTAATAATTTTAATTAAGTGATAAAATTCATAAAACCCAGAACATAAATAATAACCAGAAAAATAATAAAATTATCTACATCATGAGAATTTATTTTTAATTTTTAGGGATTAAATAAATATCATTAATGGTGACAAAATAGTGATGTCGAAATTATTTTATTGATTGAAATATCAAATAAATGGTTTTAAAAATATTAAAATAAATATTATATGAACTATTTAATGTGCTCCCCGATATTTTAAAAATTAATATTACATATTGTGAATCTATTAAATATATTGTTTCAAACATATCTTCTATGTGGATTTTATTTTAATTCAAATTAATTAATAGTGTAAAAATTGTCACTATTAATATTTTATAGAAATAACATATTACTAAAGGGTTTGAAATCAAAAAATTATTTAAAAATTAGAAGCTAAAATTTACATGGTCTAAAATTTCATAAAGTATCCAACAATGGTAAATTAAAAGCACATACGTATGTATTTATTACAATTTCGAATTTAGAATATAATTACCACAAATAAAAGTTAATAGATTAAATAATGATAAAACTAAAAGATATGGTATAAAATAATTTTCCAAGATGTCTAAATTTTATTGGTTAATGAGATTATAGTACTATCTCATATCATATTCTAATTTGATTCATTTTGGTGGTTTTTTGGTGGGGTTTGAGTTTATTGTAAATTAATATCTCGGAGGGTTCCAAAATTTCCCCTCTCCTCTCTTATAAAAGGGAACCTCCTCCCTCTCTTATCCAAAACATTTTGAGATATCAAGACCAGAAAAAACATATCAATTTCTCTTTCATACTTCCCTATAAACATTCTAGTAATATTGTTCTTCTTCAAAGACTAACTTTAGTGCCCTGAGAGGTGGTTCAGAAGAGGCGTGTCAAAGAAGAGGTAATATTCATTACCGATACATTCATATTTATTTCTTCTTTTACATCCTCTTATTTATTTGTATCATTATAAAGTAACAACATCAGTATCAATAATATACTAAAATTTAATTATAAATATGAAACCACCACATTTCACCTTCTATCCATCCTACGAAAAATGAAATCACCACGCGTGCGTACGTACGACTAACCGTCTCCACGCCATGGTGTAATTTTCTTTTCCCCCACATCCTTACTTTGATGGGTATAATCATGAAAATAATTACTATATATGATTATTATAACATGATACTAATTCTGAGATATTGTATAATCCACGCAAATACCATTCATCAATTATGGGAACGATATCATCGTTTGTGCGTACGTACGGATTACCATCTCCACGATTCGATGATATTAATTCTCCATGTTAACCATTCAAGAATGACTATAAAGAATATATAATAAATAATAATGACAGATATGAGATAATAATGATACTGGATTTATGTACATATATGTTTAATTTACTTAATTTTATTCAAATCGATAAGGAAACAGAAACAACATTCATCCGTACGTACGACCTACTGTCTCCAAGAACGGTGTATTTCATTCCATTTATTGATCTATAATATATATTTATATTCTAAATATATATTATATATAAATCATGTTTTACATTCTAGAATTATTTATATCAGTATATAAGTAATAATATCATGAAAAACAAGTCGAAACGTGGATGCTAAATGAAACGATTTTACCCAAAACGCTTCTTTAACATGGAATTGACAAAAAAACGGGTAATATAAAGTCATAAGTGATTCATATATGATATAATAAATATTATTATGGTTCTGTTACTTGTTAATAATATATTTAAACCCACTATACAAGAGTTTCAGACATGTATGGAAGAAATTGGACCTATGTTAAGGGATAATTATTCCAATCTCATTCTAATCTGAGATTGTTTATTCGTTAATATTTACAGGGGTTATATTTATCATCCATGACCGTGTTTTATAAACATGTTTTTATAAATTGCGTATTATTCTTCCAGGTATGTTTAAATTAATGTTAAACCCTTTTTTAACTTTTACAATGTAGTATGGAAAGAATCTTTCTTTTGTTTACCTTACGGGGTACTTTTTGACTTTTTGGCAAAAGTACAAGAAGAATGTTCTTTTAACTTATATGGCATGAATGAATTTTTACTATTTCATATTACCTTATTTACATGATGCTTCCTCTACAATATTTCATAATTATTTTCAACAAAATTATTTTCTTTTAAAATCACATGGCATTTTGAAAAAATAAAATGATTTTGTAGAAGAAAGTATATTATCCTCAAGAATTCTTTTCAAGTGATTTATCCAAACTATTTTCCATTTAAGATGAAATTATTTTATATGGATATTCTTCACGTATAATTTCACTATTTTAATATGTTTTTATTTTGTTTATGATGAAATTAAATCCATTATTTTATATAGATTATATTATGATGGGATGACGTATATGAATCCCATATTATTCATTTTATTATGAGGAATGATTTATGTTTATTTTATGTTGCAGGAAGGAATTATTTCATTTTGAGATGGGTGGGACCTATAACTCCCTCCAATACATTGGTTGAAAATTAATACCTCATGAGATAGACATGGTTGGAATGACCAGTAAATCTAGTTCAGTAATACAGGGCAGGAACTGCAAGTAAACCTCATTCAGTAATGCAATTTGTCCACTATGATGGTCTTGGCAGCAATTCCTTGGCTACTATGGAAATAATATCATGTTTTTAATGGTTTTCCACAATTAAATGTTTTATTAACATGCTATTTTATCATGATGGATGTTCCTTTATTAACTATTCCTTACTTACTACCCATATTTATTCCACAACTCAAGATTTTGATGTTTAAACATTATGTTCATGTTTATTAAGTTCTAATGTATATGGTTTGTTTTATTTTCTCCATGCTCACCTTTATTGGGAATTTGAGCTCACCCTTTATATGTTTTATTTTCTTTAAGATATAATGAAATGTTTTATGTATGAAAACAAAAGGGGAATATCTTAATGGGGGATATTGATGATCTTTCACAATGAATAGAAGATCATGTTCCGTGTTTCCAAATAAACTAAACTATAATGGTCCTTGGGTGTCTATTTTTTTTGTATTAAGTATTCCAAAAAAGTCATGTAATGTCCCGACATGTCATGCTTTGGGTCTGTACATAGTTGGTGAGATACATTCAGGATCATATATATGTTTTTGAATATGGTGAGTTTGACATATAGTATTAACTGATATGCAAAGAGTGATTGATAGAGATCTAGGTTTGACATGAGAGGATCCTACATGGATCTACAATTCCCTTTGTTCATGTGTTATTACAGTTTGTGAGAATTCATTAGATCCCATGAGATAGGGATATCTAGATGTATGCCCAATATCTAAAACTAACCCGACCCTAGTATCCCATAAACAATGTTTTTCATCATTACATTGCTATATATACATGACAGGAATCATAAAGGACCAATAAATTATGTTGTTTTGGAAGCCAAATTACGTACATAAACATTAAATCATGTTTTTAAATATAAATAAAAACATATGGAATCCTTTGATTAACACCACTAGTCTCTTAGATTGACATTGTATATAATTCATAATATACATCATTGAATACTAGGAAAATTAAAACATACAAAAGGGTTGTGCTCAAATGCTTGGTAAGGGTAAGAAATACAACGAAATCTATCATAATAAAAAAGGAAGGGTGAATAACTAAAAACACATTCCAATTAATCATAATCTTGAGAATAAATATAGAATGAATAAAATATTTTTAAATAAGTCCATAAATAATCCCATGAGAAAAAACATACTATTGGATATTCTGTTATTCAAATGATCTCATGAACTATCAATATCAATGACAGAATGCACAATGCCCGATAGCATAACATACCGTCAATGATTCCACCAAGGCACTATCAATGGGTAAGATGTCATACAAGACCCTAAATAGTTTTTCTAATGAGAACTAACAATAAATTAAGTGGATATATAGTTCCTCATACATCACTCACTAAGTCCAATACAATCCTCATATGAAAAGGGAGAAATATAACATGAACATTCATATCAAAAAAACTAACATACAAAATGTGAATATTACAACTATAAACAATTAGTAAAAAATACATAGTCAAAATGATTGTAAACAATTTAATAAAATATTATATATTGTATCATAAGATATCGTCCTCTATAAGAGATAATATTTTACAAAGGTGTTTAATAGGATGAAAATACTCTATTAAAACCGTTGCAAAATTATTGAGAGAAATACCCTTTATTACTTTAGAATGAAGAGTCATTTTGGAAAATAATTGGTATAAAATTATATTGTATTCATATTTATCATATAAATGAATTGGGATGGAAAAAATAATTTATATTTAATCCATAAATTATTTCTAACCGAAGTGAAAATGTGTAAAAATAGTTTTATAAATGAGCCACTTTGGTGCGGTTTATAAGAAAATATCAAAGAGTATTTATAGCAGACAAGGGTTAATTGTTTTCATAAAACCAAAAAAATAACTAAAATAGTTTTTTACAACAAATGGGTGATTTTATAAATATATTGGTTCTTTATTATATATTATGTAGTTTTCATAAATTTTTTTAAGAAATTGGGAGGTACCCATTTATCAAGCTTGCTTATTGAGGGGAATTGAAAAGGGAACCTTAAAAAATTATATTTCCCATCAAAGAAAGGTGAAATAGTTTGGAATCATGTGTGTGGAAAATGTAAGGAATTTTTTTATAATTATATAATATAAATAATTAATTACATTTTGGTAAAGAGAGAGAAACCATATCATTAATAAAAAATGAATATTCGAGATGAAACCCTTAACTTATTTCTGAAAGTGTTCTGCAATTATACATAATGTATTTGATTATAAAAAATATATATTAATAATGTAATGAAAATAATTTTAAACATGTATTTTATTTATTATAATTTAATTAAGTTCATTTATGGCCATTTCTAAGAGTTATATGATTCAATTTTGTCATTCGGATGTGTTCCTTTCCTTGGGTTTCAGGATCAGTTCACTTGTCTGCATGTAAGAAAGATCATGGGAAATGAGAATAATTATATAGAATTGATAATAAATATTATTAATGAAAATTAGTCATATTAAATAGTATTATGTATCATTTTTTCAGATATATGGATGATCTATTTGTTAAAGCGTTAATGCTAACTATTTAGATTATTTTCGTGTTTTGTTGATCACCAAATTTTAATTTTGTCAAATTAATTAATATTTATTATATATACTAGTTAATGAATATATATTAATTTTTATTTTTAACAATAAAAATCTCTTATGACCATATGTGAAGGAATAATTGAAAAATGAAAAATCATCGTCCATGAATATGTTAAATCAGCACCTCACGAATGATGTTTTAATTTATAGAATAAAAAGGGGATGAGAAAATATTTGATGGTGGATGTAACATTAACAGAATAAAATTATAACATATATATGATACTTTTGAAATCATTTTTATGGAAAAATGACATAATTAAATGATAAAAAATGAAAATAAATTGAAAGAGAGAGAGAACATTTTACCTTTTAAGTGTCCCCTCCATGAGAACCTCCTTAAAGAGATTAAAAATGATTTTTTGGTGAGATCAGAAAGACTAGAACATGGGGGAGAGGTTTTAGATGGGAAATGGGTAGAATATAAGATATTTTGAAATCTTTTCAGGTCTTAAAAGATGTGGTAGTTTTTATAGTGGAGGAGAGTGATGTTTTTTGATTATTTAATTCATTTGTTTATTATTTTGGATCCATACTATAAATGGTAATGATTGTTATGAATAAATATATTATCTAATGCAAGTTAATTAGAAAAAATGGGTTATTACATCATCCATGAATCAATAATTTTTGTATTTTTCTAAAATTTAAATTACTAAATTTTTTTGTATTTCACTATTCATAAAAATTCACCTATTTCAAAAAAATCCTCAAATTAACCCTATTAATTTTTCAATGATTAAAATTAAAAAATGGGCTCTTTTTTATGATAATAAGTTAATAGATTTTAAAATTTTAATTTTTAACTTAATTAATCATTTATTCAAAAAATATTGATTCTTAAATTAATACAGATTTTGTAATGCATTGAAATATTCATTAATGTCTGATAAAATTATCTTATAACCAAAAGAAAAAAATATTAATTTATGGATCCATTTTATGAAAATATTTTTTTATATATCATTACATTAATTCAAAAAATGCATAAAAAATTTATGTTTCACAACAATAACAATACTTAATTTGTCATTTTTAAAGAATTTATTAAAATATTACATTATATAAATATACCATAATTCCATTGATAAGATATATAAATTTTATTTATACTTTCATAGGTAAAGTTAGTATTCTATTGTTTTTATTACTATTCCTAAAGGTCCCATTATTATTCTAACAGTCCTATTTAATAGTGTATTATCATTTTAAACTTAGTGTTGCATGAATCAAAAAATATCGATGATGCCACATTTTATAAGAGACATCCTATATAGTATTGGGTTGTTAAATTATCACATACATCCAGAAACTTTTATCCCCAAAATTTCAAGTGTTTCATCTCATAAAAATATTTTGGTAATTCTTCATCATAAATTCCTCTGGTTACCATGACGTCTCTTCAATTTTATGATTTTTCCAATGTTCCAATACCATCCAATTCATCCATTTCCTCAACATCTACCATCTTGTGTCCAGAATGATGATATGATTTTTAAAGTAAAATAAAATAGGATCGAATTCAATTCCATCATATTTGAGGACATGCATTGTGTCTCGCATGGTATTCTTTAAAATTGGGATGTGGAACACATTGTGTACTTTAGAAAGGCTTGGTGGATTCTCTAAATGATAAGCCAAATATCTAACTATCCCCAGGATTTTCAAAATGTCCAATATACATAGGGAATAGTTTTCCTTTATTTCCAAATAATATATCACCATTACCAAGGTATAAATTCATTAATATAATATCTCTAAATTGAAACTTTAAAACAATCCTCTGATTATTTGCATATATATTTTTGCATAAAATGTGATTCTTTGATTTGTGTTTGAATGGTACTTAACTTTTTCATTGTTTCCACTACAATCTCTAGGAGTGCATGATTCCTTTCACCCACTTCATCCCAACATGTTTCATGTTCACTATCTCTTTCCATATAATGATTCATATGGCCAAAATAATAAACATATAACTATGAAACATGAAATATAAGTAAAGAAACACAAACATTGGAGAGAAGAGAGAGGTACACCAATAAATCATGGAGGTCTGATGTATTGAAAACCAAGTGTGTCCACTCTAATGAGATTCACTCCCTCGGATGGAATGGACCCGTGACCTAAGAATAAATTAAGTCATTCATCTTGATAAAACATGGATGTAAGAAAATATCCAACCATTTCCCCTTACCTCAATGTGTGAAGAACATCAATATAGCTAGTCACAAACACGTTACACTTGTGAATGATGTAAACTATAGACCAGTGGATAGGAAAATCAAATAGAATATCATTGTAAATGATGAGAGAGTCTATATCAATAGTCACAAGTTCTGTATTACTTACTGTACATAAAATAACTCTCGAAAGCACTACATTAGCATCCACTTTAAGGGAGTCCCCAATTAAGAAATAATATGAGAAATATTTAACCATAGATCCACAGGAATCCCAAACCAACCCCACACCGCTAATCAGACCCATATTGCAAGATCCAATAATGATCATCATCATAACAAAATGATGTTTAATCTATTGAAACCATTTCCCTTGGATAGTTCATGGAATGCAACTTATAGCTGAAAAGGGTATCATAATCTAGTGAAAAGAGGGTGAAACAAATCACTCCTTACAAAGGTGAACCAAATAAATTACGATGCCCTAGAACATGAAAAGAATTCATGTATTGGTACCTGTAATGTCTTTGTGCTGAGCCTCATTCTGTATTATCCATATACACCAACATTACAATAAAAAATTAGAGATTGATCCTTCCTTTATGGTATAGTGTGTGAGACTCCTTGAAAACATATAGTGGCAAAGGACATACATAAAACATCATTATACTAAAAACCTGCGAAACCTCCAAACAGACACCTCACTAATGTTAAGTCCACTAGGACAGATAACCTGAGAGGGGGGGGGGTGAATCATGGTATGATATATTAAAACAACTACCCATTTTGATCTTGTTTTTCTGTTAGACAAAACCCTCTTCTCTCTCCTTCCTAATGAAGAGTATGAATAAAACATAAAGCATGCACATGACATAGCGAATTTTACATGGTTCACCCTCACTGGGCTATGTCCATGGAGCATACACTGGTTGTGTGCCGATGTACCAATTCCAATAGAAGCACATAGTTGTTTACATGTTCAAAGTGGACACGTTGTTATTCCAGGTTTACAACCAATCATAATTTGAGAACTCGCTGCTCACTCAACTAATGTGAGCTTACTACTTCTTCATAAGATCCACTCATAGTTTATAGTCCTGTAGGTCTCTCCATTATCAATAATGAATACATCCTACATTGTTTGTAGATGCTCTGTTGAAGTAAAAATAACATCCACTAATGAATACCACTTCACCACAGATGTTATAGGAAATTTATAATTTTCACACAACCCTAGTTTGACTTGTGTGCCCCTTTAACTAGTGCATAGCCTCTTCCTTCATTGCGGAAAGTCCAACTTTCACGCCAAACATGCATGCCACAGAGCTTGCGCTGCACACATTCATGGTTGCGCGGTACACTTGTGTGACACACTTGCACGCCACACTTGTGTGGCACACTTGAGTGGTACACTTGTGTGGTACACCAGCACACCACACGTTCCCTACACACTTGCGCACCCCACTTGTGCACACACTGAACATTGCCTGGCACTCCCACTTGAACGATCCGAGATCATATTTTCTCAAAATGTTGAGCTCGTTAGTAAATGAGGAGGGTAGCCATCTATTTATAGTATTTTTGGGGACTTGAGCACCACACTTACGCGTTATATGTGTGCTCCACTTTAGGACTTGAACACTTCTTTATTTCTTTTTTCATATTTTGATATGATGATCATGAAATATGACTTGTGCGCCACACTTGCATGCCATGACTTGTGCACCACACTTGTGCGCTATGACTAGTACGCCATACTTGCACGCCACTTTAAGACTTGCACATCCCTTTCTTTCCTTTGTCATATTTTGATATGATGATCTTGAAATATGACTTGTGGGCCACCCATTCGTACCATGACTTGCGCGGAACATTTGCGGGCCATGAATTTCTTGCCACACTTGCGCCCCATGATTTGTGCACCACACTTGCAAGCCATGACTTGGGTGCGACACTTGAGCCCCATGACTTGCCTTCCACAATTGCATGCCACTTTTGGACTTGCACACCACTTTTCCTTTGCCATAATTTTTATGTTATGAATTCAAAAAATTCATTATATACAACATTAGAAACCACCTTAACATAAGAGCACAACTCCGTTTTCAAAAAAAACTTTCCCCCATTCTCCAGGAAAACCCCCTTTGCCAACAATTTGAGTCATTGAGACTCACTTTGTCAAAAATACAACATGGAGTCCTATGTTGTTATCAAAAAGAATCATCTAAAAAATGCTTCAATGATACCTTGAGGGATTTTTCCCAAGAATATCCCCCTTTGAGGTGTTGGAAACTCTTCTCAAAGAAATTATCCATTCTTTGATACCTCATTAAGGCTTCATTTATCTTCACCCACCATTAACCTCTTGCGATACAGATAACGATCAGATATTTACTCAACACATCCTCTAAGAACACATGAGTAATGCTATTCATGAGAAACAAGAGTATCATGAAAAATTATTCTATGATTATCTTCGTTTCTGACACCACCGTTGATACCAACCCGACACCAATTGAATTTTATACTTTTATCATGATCTTAAGCTTTCATGATATATATTTTTTGATTGATTACATCTAGCATAGTTTGATTTAATTTTCAACCCCTATCTCATTGCTCCCCCTATCTCTCTAATTCTCCCCGTTCCTTGACTAATACATTTTCTCCCCATTGAACAATTACATTTTCTCACATTTTCTCCCCCTTTGTCAATGAACCCAAAGAAAACTCCTTTGCTGTCTACAATAGGTTAAAAACACATGTTAGAACATAAGGAAAAAACACACCATACCTCAGAGAGAGGGGAGGGGTCCCACATCCACACTTTTCGTGTGTGTTGAGTTGATTAGACTCCCAAAGCCAGTCGATGCCTCTCAAAAGCTTCTATGTGTAAGTCCATTGTCAGAATATCTACAACATGTATCTCTATAGGCACATACTCTGAATTCACAAGCTCTTTCTCCACCTTCTCCTTGATGAAATGATATTTGATCTCAATGTGATTTTTCATTAAGTGATGATCTAGATTTTTTCTAAGATTTATAGAGCCTGAGTTATCACATATGATTCCGATCAGAGACATCACTTCAACTCTCATATCATCAAGCTGCAACTTCATCCACAACAATTGTGTGCAAGCTTGAGTGGCAGCAATATACTCAGCTTCTACGGTGCTCAGAGAAACGCAATCTTGCTTCTTGGTTAGCCATGAAATACAAAATATTCCAAGATAGAATGCACCTCCTATTGTTGATTTTCTGTTGTATGCTATTACAACCCAATATTCATCTGTATATATCAATAAATCTAGCTGATATTTGTCACTATACATCAGACCAAAATCCATGGTGCCATTGATATACCAAAGTATTATTTTTTACTACGGGCATGTGGGTTTCCTTTGTATTTCTTTGGTAACATGATGTGTGGCATGTGGTGAAAAACAATATTAAGTCTTGTTGCTATTAGGTACAGTAAACTACTGATAATCTGCCTGTATTTAGTAATATTAACTACCCTACCACTGTCATCTTTTGATAATTTCATCCGAGTAGCAACTGGAGTATTCATCTCTTTGGAATTATCCATTCCAATCCTTCTCAGAAACTCCTTGGTGTATTTGGATTGAGAAATGAAAGCTCCATTACTTCTTTGTGTCACTTTTAAACCAAGGAAAAATGTCATCTCACCAATCATGGACATTTTGAACTCACTTTTCATGAATTCAGAAAATAGTTTTCACTGAGCTTCATCTGATCCACCAAATATTATGTCCTCAATATAAACCATCTCCATTATCCTTTGATTAATATTTTTGTTGAAGTAGACATTTTTATCTACTCCACCATGTTTAAAGCTAAGATTCTTAAAATATTGATCCAACCATGAGTACAATTTTCTTGGTTCTTTTTTCAACCCATATAGTGCTTTATTCAACTGAAAAACTTTTTTCCCAACTTCATGAATGAGAAAACTATCTAGCTGCTCAATGTACACCTATTCATCCCGAAACGAATCAGAAATGTAGATTTGACATCCATCTAGAACACATTGAACTTTCTTTGCACTACTATGGCCAAAAATAATCTGATTGTCTCTAGTCTCGCAACCAGTGCAAATGTCTCATAAACATCTATTCCCTCTATATGGGAGTAACCCTTGCACACTAGTCGTGATTTGTTCCAAATCACTGTCGCATATTCATTCATCCTTTTGCGATCAACCCATTCTGTCCCGATGAAATTCTTATCTACTGGCCTCAAAACAATCTCCCATGTCTGATTCGTCTCAATCAGATCTATCTCTTCATCCATTTCATGAATCCAGTTTCTATCTTCCGCAACATCAGCGAAGCATTTCGGCTCAACCTGGGATAGTAAATATGTCTGTTGTAGTGATTTCATTCTTCTTTTCTAAACTGGATATGACTGATCACCGATGATATTCTGCCTACTAATTTCAGCTTTGACTCCTTGTCTTTTCTGCAGATACAGACATTAATTCCTTCAGCTCATCATCAATATCTTCTTCTAAATCAACATCATCCACTTCTACTCCCACTGCGTTTCTTTCTTCCACATCAATCTCATCAAGAAATTATTCATTGCGCTATTGAATTATCTCTTCATTATCTACTACATTGAAATCATTGCTCTCATCTACATATCCCATCCTTTTTTTGAAGCATTAGTATGCCTTAATTTTTCATGAGTAGCCAAAGAATATCCCTTCATCTCCTCGTGACTCATTATTCCTATGTATTTCATTGTTGCGGATAAAGAAATTACTTAAAAATATCCAAAATTATTTAACCGTTGGCTTCATTCCATACCACATCATGTATGGAGTCTTTCCATCCTTCAGACACAACAAAGCCCTGATAGAAATGTAGACCGATGTCAAAACTGCTTCCTTCCAAAATTTATCTAGTAAGTCTTTTTCAATGAGAATCATTCTGGCCATGATATTGATGATCCAATTTAATTTCATCAACTCCATTTTATTGGAACGTTATTAATAAAGAATCTTGATGCCATATCCCATGTTTCTTGAGAAAGACTTCCACCTGACTGTTTGTGAATTATATACCATTGTTAGTAAAAATCATCAAAATTTTCTATCCAAGCATCCTTTCACACTCCCTCTGGTACTGTTTTAAGCAACTGAACACATCCTACTTATGGGAAATAACAATTATCCATTCCATTCTTCTATAGTCATTAATTAAAATAACATAGTACCTCTTTTCGTCAATTTCTCTTGGTGTGATATGACCAAAAACATCAGCATTCACCAATTCAAGCACCCTTGTTGACTTATTTTCCTTTTCCTTATATGTCTTTTGGATAATCATACATTTTTTTCATGCATCACATGTGTGAGTATGATCACATGATAGCTTAGGGATGTCTCTTGTTGCGTCACACTTCACAAGATCTTCTAGGGATGGTTGGAAAAGATGACAAAGTCGTTTATGGCCCAACTTGTTTTCTTCCTCTCTGGATAGAAAACACATATCTTCTTCTCCACTTACCAGGTAGATATTTCCCTTTTTCCCTTTATAAATATTACCTCGTCTCTTCCTTCGATGACAAACATCATCTTATTATACCTTATAGAATGTCCTGAGTCACATAGTTGACTGATGCTGAGAAAATTGTGACTGAGGCCCTCTACTACTAAGACATCAGCACATCTCATCTCTTTGCCACCAAACATGGCCTTTCCTGTGCTAATAATCTTAAAGCCTTCATAACTTTCAAACGTGAAAAATCCTTCTTTATCAAATTTTATGCCTGTAACAAGATCCTTATTACCTTTTTTGTGAGATGTGCAACCAATGTCAAGGATCCACACACTAGAGAAACCTGATGCTTTAAGGTCAATTTCTGCCACCACATCATTCTCATCCTTCTTCTTTTTGGTCCATATTTTTTCCTTCACACTCAGAATGGATTGAGACTTATTTTCTTTCTCAGAGTATGATGGACCAGCTTCATCTTGCAATGATGAAAATCTAATTTGAATTTTTAACTCACCTATTGTTTTATTGATCTATTGCTTGCGAACACTTTGATTCTTCTTTAGCACATTCTTCTATATGGTCGAAGTACAGTACCTAGCCAGGTGGCCAAATCCTCCACACCAAAAACAGTTTCCTTCAAAATATGTTCTGGAGAACCATTCTCTGTTTGGATGCCACCATTGTTCTTGTTCCCTTCGATATCTATTGGCTATGGAACACACATATTTTGAATGTACCATCTTTCCACAACAATAACAGCTGATAAAAGGTGTATTCCATTGTATTGCATATAAACTACAATTTTCCACTTGGGATCTTTGAATATTCTGATTCTTCTTTGTGCCGAAATCAAATTTCAATCTCGGGATGGGTGCTTGCAGTATGACAATAATTTTCATAGATTTCTGTTTCTGATCAAGTCCCAAATCAGCAGTAAAATCTGAGATCAATTGATGCTTCTCTCCTGGTGAACTACTAGGGTCATATTTCATCTTTTTAGTCTTCAGAATGACTGGAATTCCAAATAATGTGTTGGGAATCCAAGGTTTTTCTGGGTTTTTATATTTTCTTCGTATACTGACAACTTCCTCTTTATGAACTTTGATATGCTTGAAGTGATCTTTCCTTGTGTGTTTCCCAGCCATTGATCTCATTTTTTATCTTTTAATCTTGATTTTATACTCACTAGCTGATTCTGATTTATCTGGTGTTGATGACTTTAGTTTGTCAATTTTTTCCATCAACTCAGACTTATCCTCTTGTTGCTGTTGCATATAGTGTTTATCATCATGAACAACTTTGTGAGCTTTCTTTTTTTTTGGATCTCCAAACATACATCTACTCAAGAGTAGCCTGTAACTCATCTTGCATATCTATTCTTCCTTTAAATTCATCTTCTTCATCATCACCTTTGGTTTCGTTCTTCTCCTGAGAACTACTAACAACTTCCACCATTGCATTTTCACCAAGATCTTTGCAGTTCATTATCTCTTCAAACTCTTCAGCCTCAGACTCATGAGAACTATCACATTCTTTTGAAATGAGTTTTTTTATTAACGAAATTTCTCATGAACTGTTTATTATCATTCCCATAGGCTGATTAATTCTTCTTGGGAATATCGACTTCGTCGACATAATCATTTTCTGGGAACTTTTTATGAAACCTTGCTGTAAGATGACCAACCATTCCACACTGAGAACAAGCTAGTGGAAGTTTCCCTTTAAAAATTCTTTTTTCCTCTTTGAATGTTTGAGGAGAGGAATGAAATAAACTCATATGTCTCTTCTTTTTCCTGAGAATCGTCAATGGTGAGCTTCTTCGTGGCCTTGAATTCCACTTATTTATATTTCCCCTTTTCCATAACCTCGTTATCATCATTTCACATTTCATATCCAGCCAAGGTACTGTGAAAAGTTTCCTATGTTAGATCCTTTAGATATTTTTATTCTAGTACTTAAACCTTCATATTGAACCAAGGTGGATGTTTCCTCAAGATGCGCTTTACGATCATTATGTCTTCAATGACTTATCCCAGACCTCACATATCTTCTACAACAACATTTAACCTGTCAAATAATACATCAATAGACTCATTCGGGTTCATTCTTAGTTCTTCATACATGTTCCTTAATACCTTCAGCTTATCTTCTCTGACCTGTGTATCTCTTTTATATATGTTCAAAAACATTTACCACATAACATGTGATGTTTTTCATGACATAACCTTGGTATATATAGCATTGCATAGGGCTCCTCCCTAAACATTGATTCCTTTTTCATCAACATCCAATTCTATTATCTCATCTTCTAATAGTGCACCACTATTAATATCAGTGGTGATACCATGCATTGCTACTATAAAAACATCTATTTCAAAATATCAAAAGTAGTGTAGCATCCAATTCTTTAATAGATAAAATTTTTTTCCGTCTAAGATCGGAATACATTTACGATTAGTGACCCCCATTTGAGAGAGAAACATTGATATCATCCTTTCACTCTGATACCAATTTTTAGGTCCACTATGATAGATACCCTAAGAGGGTAGGGGTGAATTAGGGTATGACAGTTTAAAACAACTACCCCTTTTGATGTTGTTTTGTTGTTAGAAAAACCATCTTCTCTCTCCATCTCAATGAAGAGTATGAATAAAACATAAAGCATGTACAGGAAACTAAGTTTTTTACATGTTTCACCGTTACTGGGCTATGTCTAAGGAGAATACACCAGATGTGTTCTGATGTACCAATTTTACAATAAGAGCTATGATATTTACAAGTTCTATGTGGACTCAAAATCCCTCCTGGTTTACAACCACTCCCAATTAGAGAACTCACATCTCTCTCAACAGATGTGATACCACTGCTTCTTCGGAATATCCAATCACAGTTTATAGACCTGTAGGTCTCTTCATTATCACTATTGAATACATCTTACACTATGTATAGATTCTCTTTTGAATTCCAAATTTCATCCACTCATGAATACCGCTTTTCCATAGATGTTCTGGGAAATTTCTAATTTTCACGAAACTCAAGGGTGACTTGTGTGCCCCTTTAACTAGTGCACAACCTATTCCATCATTTTGGAAAAACTAACTTGCACACCAAACTTGCGTGCCACACTAGTGTTCCCATCTTGCACGCCGCACAGCTTGCACGGAACACTTGCACGGTTGCACGGTACCCTAGCGTGACACACTTGCACTGTACACTTGCATGGAACACTTGTGTGATACACTTGCACGGTGCACTTGTGCACCACAATTTTCCTGCACACTTGCATTCCCCACTTTCACGCACACTTACCTTTACGTGGCACTCCCAATTGTGCAATCAGATCTCGGAATTTCTCTAAGTGTTTAATAAATGAGGAGGGTAGCCGTCTATTTATAGGCATTTTCAGGACTTTCACACAACACATGCACGCCAGACTTGCACGCCACATTAGGACATGCGCGCCACATTCTTTCCTTTGTCATATTTTGGTATGATGGTCTTAAAATATGACTTGCGCACCACACTTTGGTGCCATTACCTGTGCGGCACACATGCGCCCCATGACTTGCGCGCCACTTTATGACATGCACGTCACTTTATTTCCATTTTCATATTTTGATATGATGATCTTGAAATATGACTGCCACACCACATTTGCGCTCCATGACTTTCATGCCACACTTGTGCGCCATACGTGTGCGCCATGACTTGCGCGCCACACTTGCGCGCCACTTTTGGACTTGTGCACTGCTTTTCCTTTGCCCAATTTTTGATTTTCTGAATTCAAAAATATCCTGGTGTACAACATTAGAAACCTCATTAACACAAGAGAACAACTCCTTTATCCAAAAACACATTTCCCTATTCTAAAGGAAAACCCACTTTGTCAATAGTTTGAGTCATTGAGACTCGCATTATCAACAAATACAACATGGAGTCATGTATTGTCAACAAACACAATCATCTCAAAAATGCTTCAACGATACCTTGTGGGATTTTTTCCCAAAAACTAATATAGCCCATTCTCATTCATAAAATAAGTGATCGGAGGTTCTAACATGAGGCTCCATGTTGAAAAGGACAATAGATTCCATACTCACACACATGAACATAAGATTGACCACATTTGGGATAGCATGATTCCATACCCTCCATCTGAAGAATTTGAATTTCCACTAGATCTCTATGAGCCACAATAGTTCACCACAATATTCAGTACATTGGACACGATATATATTGGATGAATATATTTATTCGGGAAATAATATGAAGCCGAGTCTCTGAAGGCACACTAATCTAGTTCTAAACATAGCTAATGTTATCAAAGAAATTACATTGATCCTCATAAATGTTCATATAAATGAAGTTCGGATGCTGGCGTGCCTATCTGAAAGTGATATCTAGAGTGGGGAACCTTGGGAATTCATGAAATGAACCCACCAAATTATTCTATTATAATTTTATTTTTCCTTCTCACAATCCATTGTACATTTAGTTGTAAGTACAAAAAATGAGTATTGAAAATAAGAAAAATATTAGATTACCTGCCTCTTTGCGAGTTGGTAAGATCCCCATATTACATTGGAATGTTCTTCCCCTATAACATTATCCCCTCAATAACCCTCCAAAACAACATTTCATACATGCCTTGCATGTTACCCAAGACACCTGTCAAATTGATACCCCCTTCAATAAAAGGACTTCCCATCCTTTCCAATAATTCCTAATGGTGTCTGCCTTCCAATTTATAATCCTATAAGAAGGTAACCAGATTGTTTTCAATTCAAAAAATAACACCCTATGTGATTATGAGAGTAGAAATAACATACATTTGAAATGATGATAGGTTTCTATTAACCAGTGTTATTCGACCACAAAAAGGAATAAACTGGTTTTTGAAATTCAAGATATACCTTTAGATTTTGTTGATATATTTTTCAATGTGTTGGATAAAGAGATTATTTTTTATATTAGATCCCAATAGATAATCCATGTGGAATAACCCTCCACTCATACCCAGTCCCCTCTTTGAGGAACATATATGCATGCTCGAGCATTTTATTGAAATAAGAATGATACTCTTTCTGTAATTCATTAATTGGGAGATCCATTTTAGATATTCCTCCAAAATACTATTGATATCTCTTATATATATATTTTTACCATGTTTTAAAATGATGGTTTCATTGGAAAAAATGAGATGAGAAATTACAGTAGTGTGGTACCTAGACGTAAAATTGATAATTCTACCCATATTTATACATTTGTTAATATAACAATAGAGAGAGTATTGAGTAAGAATAAAGAGGGTGGGAGAGAGTGGGTCTCCATTAATAAGACCCCTGAAAGCCTATAAAAATCCATAAAATTTTCCTACAAAGATGCTGGGTTTCCTAGATGAGCTAACACACCGGAAGAGAAAATCCATGATCCATGATGAGAGACCAATCCTTGCGAGGAATTTAAGAATGAAATTATATTCATGCATGTAAAAGAATTTATTCTTAGCTAGGTTTATGTCCATATTCAAACCAAATTTTTTCAGGTTGATATCCTTGATCATTTCATGATTAAGTCCAATAGATCATGGGATCCATAGAACCTTAATAAATACATTTTTTTCTTCATCAATCAACTTAAGGTTGTGGGAAGATAGGAATTTACTAAAATCATTTGAGAGAACATTGTATGGGATGTTTCATATTCATATCGGCATGTAATGATTTATGGCATGAGGATTCTTAACCTTTATAATTGTCACAATCTTAGAAGTACACGAAATACGAGGTATGCTTCCAACAAGGATGAATTCCATTACACCCAAAAAATATATTTTTTATCAGACCCCATGTGGCCATATATATGAGACCAAGGAAGCGATGTAGCCCAAAAACACTATTAGAATTGAGGGACCAAACTGCATCCCTAACCTCTATTTTATCAGGTATACCTTCCATGGATTCAATAACATTGTCAAAGATCACTTGGGGAATAGACTTGAAATGTTCATAATGTGCACCCAAATAACCTCCCTCCAAGATTGGGCTTGGACCAGAAAGAAGAGATATAAAATGAGATACTAGTATACCGCCAACAATATCCCTTTCATCAATGGAAGATCTATATTACATGATAAAATTATGTCTCCAAAAATATTATCTTTCATTAATACAAGTTTGTAAAAAGATGGAGTTGAAATAAACTTCAAAGAGCCAATAAATTATATAATTCTCACGAGCCTATCATTCCTCCTTGAGAAACATGATGTTTTCCTTGTTCAGTAGGTTACTCGAGAGGTATTAATTCCATTATACCTCTAAAATGACTTCATAATGATCTATATCTCTGCTGATCATCTCGAAAATGTGAAACCATGATGGATTGCTCTTAAACCAAGTTTGAAGATCACTTTTGAGGAGTTTGTGTAAGCTATGGAGAGTCATCCATGAGTGTCATCTAACTGGTTTAGTAAAAGACCCCAAAACCACACTATGATAATCCACATCCTTGGTCCACATGTGTGAGAAGATGAAGTGGATTCCACTAACATCCCAGATGGTTTGATCATGTGTAAGGGAGAGTTACCCAGAAAACTCCTTGAAACTTACAAAAGTTTGATACCCAAATAAGTGGAAGTAGAATGGCTATTCATGAGGCATTTATTGAGATCACATCATTTATGATTAAAACCTATTTGGATGCTTCAACATGTGAAATGGTATTAAAAACCCAACATTCACCAGTCCATTTCATTCCATAATAGACACAAATTAATGATTACCCCAATGAGTAAAGGATCCCCCTCCATTCATGTCCTCTAAGACCATAATGATATTAAAATAACCACACACCATCTATGGTGAATTAACTGGATTAAAAAACTAAAATAATGCCAAATTGCCTCTTGAGCCTGTGACTCATATTTTTCATAGATAAAAAAGAAAAGAAATTAATGTAACTAAAAATAGATCTTTTTCATCATGAAATGATCCAAAGAAACTAGTAATTCCACTGATATAATGCCCCCACCCAAGTTACCCAGAGCTGGTTCATTATTACATAACATTGGCATGACCACATAAGATCAAGTCTCGAATGACTGATAAGCTTAGTAGCCTTGGAAACACTAGATATATTCATAAGTCTTACATTATATCATAATGTAAAAAAACTAATACAACATCTTATTTTGATATTCCCTCATACATTCCCTACAGGTCATTCATAAAATACTTCTTCACATCCTAGAAAAAATTAAAACATTGAAAGGGCTGAGCTCAGATGCTCAGTAAGGATAACAATATAGCGAGATCTTTCAAAAATAAACATAAACATTTAAGGCAATGTATAACTAAAAAAATATCCTTTTAAAAGTGAACTTCAGAATAATATATAAAATATAAAATTAAATAATTCCATTTACTTATTCCCATGGATATTCTACTAGTCGAATAATCACATGCAATATCAATACCCACATTCATATTGATGGAATGCATAATGCCATACTATCATAACAACGTAGTCAAGGCCTTGTGCCCAGGCCACAAATAATATTTTTTCATGGCCTTGTTCCAAGACACCATTTTGTCTCATGAGACCTACTGATGCATCAAGGAGCTATAGAGGGCTCCAGCTATCACTTATTAAGTCCAATGCATTCCTCATATGAACATGTTTAAACATAACAAAAAATTCTTATTAAAACAAGAATACAAAATGTAAATAATTTCTCCATAAACCATGAATGGTATAAATTACCACTTCCTTATTCAAAAATATCACAAAACCTTCTATACTATATGGATGTTTTTTATCATAATAAATCAACTTCAAATAAGCTTAAAATCCATCAAAGGATGTTCACATAGACGAAATCAAAACTATTTGAGATAAATATCTCTTTTTTCTAAATCATTTAAAAGTCACATATTTATAAAATATAAAATTTACTTGAAAAATATTCATATAATCTTATAAGTGACGCTCTTACGATTTTATTATGGTGGAATATAGCTGCACCCTCCGTATAAGTTAAAAAAAATACATTCTTAACTTAATTCTGTCGAAAAGGTTAAAAAGGACCTTGTTTGGAAAATGACAAAAATATTCCATTATAATCTTCTTATAAAAATTCCAACAAGGATATAAATGATATTAACCTATATTTTGTAAAATATTAATAATGTTTTGAAATAAATTTTTATGAAACATTGATGTGGTTGGTAAAAAGGTCCCAATAGATAATTACGTACAAACAACCTCAGATAATGAAGAGATTGTGAAATAAAACCTTACCTTGTACCTTTCCTTGGTTGAGGGTAGTTTAACCTCTTGAATAATGGTGAAATAATTTTTATTAAATTATAAAAGAATCATATATATTAATATGATATCATATTTTATAATTTAACATTGATTTGTTAATAATATCTTTGTATTATCGTCATTTCAGATGTTAACTTACTCATTTTCTTTTATACGTTTTGTTACATAAGCCATATTTGTTATCAATAGGATGTATCATATTCATATCCAGAATGCTATCAAGTCCTTAAACATTATTTTTAATCGTAAAATGAGAATTACACTTGAATGGATACAATGGGGAAAGAATCTCATCACGTTCGTGGAGACGATAGTCTGTATGTATGCACGAGCGACAATATCATTATTTTGATATTAAAATAATACATAAATGGATGGTATATAATATATACAGAATAATTATCATGTTATATTTTTTATCTACATGAATTAAAAATCATTATTATACCCATCCAAATAATAATGTATTGAATAACAATTACACCACGCTGTGGAGACGGTAAGCCGTACGTACGCACATATGGTGACATGTCATCCAAGGGATGGATAGAATAATGAACATGGTTGTACCATATTTATAATAACATCACAGTATATAGAATATACTAGAGTTATTATTTTAGAATGGAAATAACAAATAATAAAGAAGTGGAAGAAGAAAGTAACTTGAAAGAGGGTGGTGAAATCATTACCACTTCTTCAGATTCTTCATTATGATTTGATCAATATGGATCCTTAGGATGGCTTTATGATCAAACTACGACCTCCAGATTTAAGTGATGGATGTTGATAGAATATTTGGGCAGGGTTTGTCCGAACCAAAAGTCTTTGAAGGTTTGAATTTGAGAGAAGGTGGAGTTCCCTTTTATAAGAGGGGTGAGGAGCACCTTAGGAACAACATAAAATATTATTTTATAATAAATTCATATTCGGTTTATAATGGCTCCAAAGTGACTTATTTCTAGGATGAGGTTGGTATGGGTTGAAATCCACTCATCAAATAAATTTTATACAGTTTTGGGTTAATATTCTAACTTTATCTCTTTGATTTAACTCTTAGATCAATAGTTTGACATTTACCATGTCTCTTTGTATTTATATATTATATGGTTAATAAACTTACTGTAACAAGCCAAGAGAACACCAAGTGGTTCATTATTAATATATATATCCTTAACTATGTCATTTTTTTAATCCTTAGATTTTTAGGAAGATAATATCATTTAATAATATAATATTTGTTTTAAATACACTTTTATGTCTATTTCAACACTATATAATAATTGATTTTGTTTAAAATATTAAAAACATTATTAATTAGAAAAAAATCCATTTATGTAATCCTCAAATTTCATATTAACCTATAAAATTAGTGAAATTCATAAGAGGTCTTAAATTACATTTATTTAGATATTTATAATATCAATTATTTTAATATTTTATTAATTAGGTAATTACTACATCACTATTGTGTCATTAATAAATTAAATTATTTAATGTATGAAAATTATAAATAAAATATCATTATGTAAGAAATATTTTTATATTTCTAATTAATATTTATTATATAATTTATCTTATGTATAACCCTACATTAAAAATGTTTTAGTTATTTAACTTTGATTTTATCTTTTTTAACTCTTCTTTGAATAATAATAAATGTCGTAATCTAATCCAAGTGGACCAAAGTGGTACATATTTTATTCTATGTTTGTTTTTGGTCTAATTATACTTTTCCAATACAATTGGGAAATTTTATAGGGTAATAATAATATAATTTTTACCCTTAATTACCCTATTTACTTTTAACCGTGGTAAATAAAAGAAAAGGTACTATTCAACAACAATTATTTTTATCTTATTGAACCAAATTATACTCCTTGATATTAAATGTGTCTCTCAGATTTTCAACATTCCACTCAGAGAAGCGATAAAATTATGTTTTATGTAAATTTACAAATTCTCCTAGGAGGTGGGTAAAAGATGGTGAAAAGTTCAATAAAATTTATATATATCTAAAATTAATATAAATTTACTTCAATGAATTACATTGAACTTATATAGGTATTATGTATCAATTTTGACCTTAAAAAATTGTAAATAAAATATATAATTATTTAAATAAAATGTCTGTTTTAACTAATAACTCAGTGTTTTTCACTATTCATCAAAAATTGAATGTTTTCAGAAAAACACCAAAAATTTCCCTTGTCTAATTTTGATATTCCGAATCCAAAAATGAAGACCATTTTGAAAAATAATATTTATAAATTTTAAAAAATTGCGAATTACTACTCATAATGGTTAGTTTGATTGGTTGTGGTGTGTGTTAGAACTCAAAGTTGCGTACAACACACACTACTGTATTATTCAAAGAAAATCATACCGTGGAAGCATGGGGTGTTACATTCTCACCTCCTTCAAAAAATCTCTTCCTCACAATTTCTATAATATTACTGCATAAAAAGACTTGGGTGGTTCTTCATCATAATTTCCTCAGGTTCCCACATTGCCTCTTCCATCTTATGGTTTCTCTATAAAACATTTACCAGATGAGTCGTCCGGTTTCTCAGCACTTGTTATCATGTATCAAGAATCCTGAAGGGCTTTTCACAATAAGATAGAACAGGTTCCAGTTCTAATCCTCATATGTGAGTACATGCATTAGGCCAAACATGTATTTTCTCAAAAGTTATATGTGGAACTCATTGTGAACATTAGAGAGATTTGGCGGCATTGCCAACCAGTAAGCTACAACCCCAATTTGTTCTAGAACTTCGAAATGTCATATGTACCTGAGACTCAGTTTACCGTTCTTACAGAAATGTATAACTCCCTTCCATGGAGATACATTCAAGAAAACATGATCTTCTACCTGAAATTCCAAATCCTTTATTCCGTTGTCGGCATAGCTCTTCTGCCTAATTTGAGCTAAATTGATGTGGTTTTTGATTACCTTCACCTTTTCCATCGTTTCATCCACCAGTTCTGGGCCTATGAGTTTTCATTCACCAACGTCATCCAAACAGGTTGGTGTGAGACATCTCTTTCTGTATAAGGCTTCATATAGTGCCATCTGAATACTCGAATGGAAGCTATTATTGTAGGAAAATTCTACCAGAGGTAAATATTGATCCCACATACCTTGAAAGTCAAGTAAGCAAAATCTCAACATATCTTCTAAGGTTTGAATAGTCCGTTATGATTGTCCATTTTTTGAGGGTGGTAGGCAGTGCTCAAATGATTTTCAGTATCCAGGGCCTTCTGAAGTCTTTTCCAGAATCTTGATGCAAAATGGGGATCACGATCATAAATAATCGATAGGGGTAATCCATGAAGTCTCACAATTTCATTAATATATCGTCTTTCTAGACGTTCATGTGGTAGTTCTTCTCTTATTGCAAGAAAATGTGAAGAATTTTTAAGATGATTAACAATGACCCATATTACATCATTCGTTCTTGAAGTCATTAGTTGTCCCATGACAAAGTCCATCATAATATTATCCCATTTCCACTCAGGTATGGGAAGAGGTTTCATGACTCCTCCAGGATGTTGCCTTCCAGCTATAAATTGTTGACAAACCATACATATTTACACAAAATCAGCACACTCCCTCTTCATGTTGTCCCACAAAAAATGTTCCTTCAAATATCTATACATTTCGGTGCTCCCAGAAAGTATAGAGAAATTGTAACTATGGGCAGCATCCAAAAATTCCCTTTTTAGATCAGGTATATCAGGAACACAAGGTCTCTTCCCGAATTTCAAAATTCCATCTTCATATACAAAGTCACTCAATCTCCCATCATTCACAGCTGTAATATTTTTTTGAAACTCTTCATCATCATTCTGAAAACTCTTTATCTTTTCTAGTAATGATGGTTTAGAAACCATTTGAAAAAGTATTGATGTTTCCCCTTCCATGGTGATTACCATATCCATATTTACTAGATCCATGAATATAGGATGCTTTTCAGCTCTCATTTTTCTTAAAACTCCATGATAATTTCTACTCAAAGAATCTTCCACCTTATTTGTCTTCCTTTGGTCGTAGTGTATAGTGAAATCATAATCCTTGAGTAGTTCAAGCCATATCCTTTGCCTCATGTTGAGTTATTTCTGTGAGAAAATATACTTCAAACTCTTGTGATCAGTATATATCTCACAATTTTTACCATATAGATAATATCTCAATATCTTCAAAGCAAAGATTATACCATCTAACTCAAGATCATGAGTAGGGTAGTTTTTCTCATGAATTTTCAGCTGTCGTGATGCATAGACAATAACCCTATCATTTTGCATAAGGATAGAACAAAGTCCATTCTTCGATTAATCATAATAAATAACGAACTCATCATTCCCCGATGGTAGAGTCAATATAGGAGGATTGAATAATCTTATCTTCAGTTCTTCAAAACATTCTTCACACTCTTCTGTCCAAACAAATTTAACCCCTTTTCAAGAGAGCTTCGTTAACAGGTTATCCAATCAGGCAAAATTCTAGAAGATGCGCCGATAATAACCTGCTAAACCAATAAAACTGCATACCTCAGTTATACTCGTTGGTGCTGGACATTCTTGGATTGCTCGTGTCTTAGAAGAATCAAATAAAATTCCATTTTTATAGAAAATATGGCCAAGAAAATAAATCTCTTGAGGCCATTACTCACACTTTCTAAACATCCCATATAATTCATGTTTTCTAAGAGTCTTCAGGATAATGCCCAAGTGATTTTCATAATCTTCATAGATTTTTGAGTATACCAAGATATTTTCAATAAATTCCACTACAAACTCATCGAGACATTCCTTGAAAACTCTATTAAATAGATCAATGAATACAGAGGGTGGATTATTCAATCCAAAAGGCATTACCGTAAACTCGTAATGCCTGTACCTGTTTTGAAATGCTGTCTTTTGAATGTATTCCTTCTTCAAACACAACTAATGGTATCTAGATCGAAGTTCAATATTTGAAAAGTATTGACCTCCATTCATTTGGTCAAATAAATCATCAATACGATGTAGGGGATACTTATTCTCTATTGTTATTGCATTTATTTCCCTGTAGCCAATTTATAAACTCATAGATCCATCTTTCTTCATAACAAAAAGGATAGGGGCTCCCAATGGAGAAACACTAGGGAAAATACTCAATTCCTCTAGTTGTTTCTTTAGTAAAACTAATTCCACAGTGGCCATTCTCTAAAGGGTCTTCGATATGGGCCTTGAACAATGAATTAAATCAATGGAAAACTCAACTTCTCATTCTGGAGGATGTCCATGTAAATCTTCTGGAAACACATCTACATATTCATTTACAATAGGTACATCCTCTATTTGAACATTCCTTTCCTCACTAACAATTATTTCATTCTATTCCTCCCTGATAATTGAATTTAGTTAAGGTACTGGGGGTGGATCGATATAAGAATTAGGTGGTGATGATTCCGCTCTAAAGATAAGGTGTTCCTTATCATCATCATAAAAAATTGTAACCTCCTTCTTCTTAAAATAAATATTCACATCATGGTTTGAAATCCAATCCATACTGTGGATTATATCAAACTGAATCATAGGTATGATGATGAGATCAGCAGATAAAGAACATTTATATGCACTAATGGGGAATGATTCACAAAACATTGTCGCAATGATACTTCCCTGAAGAGTTTTGACTGAAAAATAACTTGTTAAATCAAATTGGAAATATCTAATTTTCTTAGAAAACTGGGAAGATATTAAACAATTCGACGATCTAGAATCAAATAATGAATTTTCTAAACTAGAGGAAACCATTAAATTACCTTCCACCACATCTTTCGGAGCTTCTACCTTAGCAGTTGTGATAGCATAAGCTTGGCATTGATCCCTTCACCTTTTCTGAGGTATGTTCCCCTGACACTTAGGACATTCATTTGAATAATGTCCCATCTCCCTGCAATTTTAGCATTGAACATCGGTAGATTATTTCTTCCCCTTGCAATCATGATCTTGGTGGCCTTTTTCACCACACTTGTAACAGACTCCCATTCCCTTTAAGAAAGTACCAGGGTGTTTCCTCCCACATTTACGGCAGGATGGATATTCAACTTTTTCTTTCTTCCCATTATTTCCATTTACAGATTGATCAGCTGATCTCTTCTTCTCTTGCTTTGCTTTAAAGTCATAAGACTTGGAGAATTTTTTTTCTATCTTGATAGCACATGAGATAATATATTTGGACAATGAGATGGATTGTGAGACTAAATCTCGATGGAGAAATGGTTTGACCCATAAAATAAATGATCAATATTAATTCATTGGTTACTTATATAATCTGTAGCATGCCTCGCTAACCTTGTAATGTTATCCTCATACTCTGTGACATTCTTATCCTCCTTTTGTATCAGAATCAGAAATTTCTTTTCCATATCCGCTCGATGGTCATGAAGAGCGTATTTTTCTAAGAAAATCACTTTAAACTACCTCCATTCCATACTTGATATTTCTTCATCTTCCTTTGTATTCTAAATCAATGACCACCATTGATCAGCATCTCAGGTGAGGAGGTAAACTACCATGATAACCTTTTCCCTTTCACTACTCCCTAAGGTGCGGAATATTTTCTCTATGTAATTTATCAATTTCTCAGATACTAGTGAATTTGTACCCCCATTGAATGTTGATGGTTGTTTCCTCATGAAGTGATATAACATTGATCCTCCACGCTGTGTATTGGGGTGCTCCATACGAGTAAGGTTATTATTCATAACCTAAGTGAGTTGTCCTAGTATGGTGATTAGCTGATCAGAACCAGTTGCATCACCAACTCCACTATAATTATCTTGAGCGGGAGGGAAATCCCTACATGGAGTTCATGCATTGATAAAGTTTCCATTCCTTCCACTAGGAACCATAATGTAAAAAAAATACAACAAAATATTTTCTTCTTATTACCTCATACATTCCCTACAATTCATTCATAAAATACTTCTTCACATCTTGGGAAAAATTAAAACATTTAAAGGGGTGGGATCAGATGCTCACTAAGGATAACAATATAGTAGATACTTTCATAAATAAACAAAAAAATTTAAAGCAATGTATACCTAAAACAAAATCCTTTTAAACTTGAACTTCGGCATAATATGGAAAAGATAAAATGAAATAATTCCATTTAGATATTCACATGGATATTCTACTAGTGGAATAATCACATGCAATATCAATAACCACTTTCATAAGGATGGAATGCATAATTCCAGACTATCATAACCACATAGTCAAGGCCTTGTTCCAAGACTACAAATAAGATTTTTCAATGCCATGTGCCAAAACACTAGTTTGTCTAATGAGACCTACTGATTCATCTAGGAGCTATAGCAAGCTCCACCCGTCACTTATTAAGTCCAGTCCATTCCTCATATGAATAGGTTTAAACATAACAAAAACATTCGTATTAAAATTAGCATACGAAATGTCAATACTTTCTCCATAAACCATGAATGGTATAAAAATAACACATACTCAGTCAAACATATCACAAAACCTTCAATACTCTATGAAACATTTTTATAATAATAAATCAACTTCAAATATGCATAAAATCCCCCAATAGATGTTGACATAGATGAAATCAAAACTATTTGAGATAAATATCTCTTTTTTTTAAATCATTTAAAAGTCACATAATTATAAAATAAAACATTTACCTTAAAAATATTCTTATAAGATTCTAAGGGAATCTTCAACGATTTTATAAAGGTGGAAAATAGCTGCACCCACCATATATGTTAAAAAAAGACATTCTTACTTTAATCTTGTCAAAAAGGTTAAAAAGGACATTGTTTAGAAAACGACGGAAAGATTCACTTATAAAATTCTTATAAAAAGTCGAACAAGGGTATAAATGATTTTAACCTATATTCTGTAAAATATTAATAATTTTTTGAAATTAATTTTTAAGAAACATGGATGTGGATGATAAAGTGGTCCTAATAGATAATTATGTATAAACATCCTCAGATAATGAAGAGATTGTGAAATAAACCCTTACCTTGTAAAATTACTTGGTTGACGGTAGTTTAACCTCTTGAATAATGGTGAAATAATTGTTATTAAATTATAAAAGAATCATATATGTTAATATGATGTCATATATGATCTTTTAACATTGCTTTGTTAATAATATCTTAGTATTATCATTGTTTCAGGAGTTAACTTACTCGTTTTTTGCTATATGTTTTGTTACATAAGACGTGTTTGTTATGGATAGGTTGTATCTTATTCATTTCCCAAATTATATCAATTCCTTAAAAATTATTTTTAATCATCAAATGACAAATAGACATCAATGGATACAATTGGGAATGAATCTCATCGTGTTCGTGGAGACGATGGTCTGTACGTACGCACGAGCAACAATATCATTCTTTTTATATTATAATAATATATAATTGGATGGTATATCATTAATACAAAATAATTATAATGTTATATTTATTATCTACATGAATTACAAATCATTATTATACCTATCAAAATAATAATGTATTGAATAACAATTACACCATGACATGGAGACGGTAAGCCGTACGTACACACGTATGGTGACATGTCATCCAAGGGATGGATAGAATTATGAATATGGTTATACCATATTTATAATAACATCACATTATATACAAGATACTGGAGTTATTATTTTAGAATGGAAATAACATAGAAAGATGAAGTGGAAGAAGAAAGGAATTTGAAAGAGGGTGGTGAAATCATTGCCTCTTCTACGTGTTCTTCCTTTTGATTTGATGAAAAGGGCTCCTTAGGTTGGATTTATTAGCAAACTAAGGCCTCTAGGATGAATTCAGGGAAGTTTAGAGAATATTTTGGCTGGGGTTGGCCGAACCAAAAGGCTTTGAATGTATGAATTTCAGATAAGGTGGAGTTCTCTTTTATAGTAGGGGTGATGGGAACCTTAGGAAAAACGTACAATATTATTTTGTAATAAATTCATATTCGGTTCATAATGTCTTCAAAGTGACATATTTTTCTGATAAGGTGGTTATGGTTCTAAATCCACTCAACCAATAGATTTTAGATACGTTTGGGTCACTATATTAACTTTATCTTTTTGATTTAACTCTTAGTTAAATTGTTTTACATTTACCATTCCTCTTTATATTTTTATATTATATGGTTAATAAACATTCAATAACAAGCCAAGAGATCCCCAAGTGGATCATTATTAATATATATAACCTTATCTAAGTCATTTTGCCGAGACTTATATTTTTAGGAAGATAATATCAATTAATAATATAATATTTGTTTTAAATTCTCCTTTATGTAAATTTTGACAATATTTAATAATTGATTTATTTTAAATCATAACAACTTTATTAATTATAAAAAAAATACATTTTAGTAAAAATAACATGACATATTAATCTATAAAATTAGTTAAATTCATAAAAAGTCTTAAATTACCTTTATTTTGATATTTATAATATCAATTATTTTAATATTTCATTAATTAGGTAATTACTGCATCACCATTGTGTCAAAATTAAATTAAATTATTTAATGTCTAGAAATTATAAATAAAATATAATTATGTAGGAAATATTTTTAGCTTTCTAATTAATATTTATAATATAATTAAGCTTATGTATAACCCTATATTAAAAATGTTTTAGTTATTTAACTTTGATTTTATCTCTTTTAACTATTCTTTGGATAATAATAAATGTCCTAATATAATCCAAGTGGACCAAAGAGGTTCATATTTTATTCTTAAGGTTGTTTTTTTCGAATAATACTTATCCAATAGAATCAGGACATGCGTTAAAGTAATAATAATATCATTTTTACCCTTAATTACTGAATTTACTTTTAACCGTGGTAAATAAAAGTAAAATGTTACTATTAACCAAAAAAAATTATCTTATTAAACCAAATTTTACTCCTTGATATTAACCATGTCTCTCAGATTTTAGAAATTCCACTCCCAGAAGTGGTAAAAATATGTTTTATGTGAATTTGAAAATTCACCTAGGTGGTGGGTAAAACAGGGTGAAAAGTTCAATAAAATTTATATATATCTAAAATTAATATAAATTGACTTCAATGAATTACATTGGACATATATAGGTATTATGTATCAATTTTTACCGAATATAAATTTAAATAAAATAAATATTTATTTTAATAAAAAGTCGATTTCAACTAATAACTCAGTGTTTTTCTTTAGTCATCAAAAATTTAATGTTTTCAGGAAGACCCCAAAAAATCACCCTAGTCCAATTTTGATATTCCAAACCCAAATAAGAATTCCATTTTGAAAAATAATATGTATAATATTTCAAAAAGTGGGTATTACTATTCATAACGGCTAGTTTGATTGGTTGTGGTGTGTGTTAGAACTCAAAGTTACGTACAACAAACGCTATTGTATTATTCAAAGAAAAGAGTGTCGTAGAAGCTTGGGGTGTAGAAACAGAGATACCATGTCTTCATAATAGCCAGATATGAGAGTTCTATGTGTCATTATGCATGTAGTTAGGAACATAGATAATGTGTAAGAAATCTATTATTTTAGAAGACATTCATTTTGGTTCTTGATCTGCCACTTGTGAAGAAGAGTTTTTATGAATCACATTATAATGAATGTCCATATTGACTTGCACACCAAGGCTATGATAATTGTATTTGAGGAATGAAATCCTCAAAGTGATTAGTGTCTGATACTGGAATAAACTCTTGATCTCACAATTTCTATGAAGATAAAAGAGAGCCATTATTCTTGGACTGAGATCTAGTGCAAACACCATAAAGAAGAGAATGAAGTATTTTTATCGATAACACTAGTGAGTCATGAATATCCTTCATCACCAACAAACCTACAACCTTCCCTGACTCCACATGAAACAAAGCTATAGTTAGTTAAAAACAATAATCAATTAGTGTGGGGTGTGTGTATCGGGGGGGGGGGGGGTATTTCCATCCAAAACAACTAGTGAAGAAGATTTGGAGTCGACCATTGGGGATATATTGGTGTGAGCATCCGAGGTAGAAACTCAAAGTAGAGAAAGATATTATGATTTCTAGATATGTGATAAAAACTAGTTCATAGTGGGGAGGTGGGAGGTGATGGATTTAAGGGAATAAAAACACCAATATAGTAGGATAAGAGAGGAGGTGGTCTAAAAGGGACCAAATCACTCTTGGTAAGACCCTTTTTAAAAGGGAAATCCACTGCATGACCAGATGAGCAGGCGTCGTGCCACTGAGAAGGGATGATCAAAGATTTACCTTGAGTTAGATCTCAAATAACCAAACAATCCAGTAGGTATACACCATCATATCTACAATTCAATGGCTCATAATTATCCATGATGTGTGATTGATAATTTTATGAATATTGAAGGATTTTATGACACTATGGAAAAGAATCCACAAAATGGTGAAAAATGAAGAAACATAGAGGTGAGAGAAAAACAAGATCATAAAAATAGTCCTCCATACCCTCCACCTAATAAATAATTCTCGATTGAAGGTTCTGAGAAATATCCACCACAATGTAGATCCAGGACACTACAATATCAATTAGGTTGACCATACATGAATTAGTGCAAAGAAATGTCCCTAAGGAGTCCACAATCTAGAGAATGAAGTAATAAATCTATGATTGAATATGGAGATCCAGGAGAGAAATACACACTACCATGAGGGAGGGTTCCATACCTGAGGAAACCTCCATCGACCTGTGATAAAGGTAAAAATTCCTCCTCCCCACAACACTTGAGCATTTAATCCAAACCCTCAAAAAATCAGCACTATATGCCAGCATAATAATAATAAGAATATGTTTACTATTGAGACTCTTTTTGCGAGATCTTGAGCAATGGAGTTGTCCAAAACATGAAATACAATGAGTTATGGCTTATTATGAAATGATAAACCAATGTCCACATGAGATGTGTTGACACTACTATGAAAGAATCTAAAGAGACAGAGAGCTCTAGGAATCCTCTATCAGAATAGTACTCTGGTTCTAGAGGAACCATAGGAAAAGCTGGGCGTGATAGTGGATAGAGAAAAAATATATATATAGAGAATCCTTGAATGGAAGTGAGGGAAAATGTGGAGGCTCTGACTCCAAAAAATACTACCTCTCTAGAAACTATTATTTTCTAGAACAATAAAAAAATATTAATCCCACAATACTTTAATGAAATGTGAAAATGATATCAACATGACTTCTAATATTTGGATCATCATTTTTGATTTCCCATCAGATTGAGGGTGATAAGAAGTCCTCAAATGAAGTTTAGTATGAAAATATTTCAGAATATTTTTACTATAATTTCAATGTAAATCACTTCTCATGATAAAAACAACTGAAATTGGTTGTCCAAGAAGTCTTACAACATCATTAATATAGATTTTTGCATTGTACTCTAGAAGAAAATCCTCCCTTATAATAAGGAAATGTGAATATTTGGTAATTTGATCAACAATTACAAATTTTGAATCATTATTTATTGAAGATTATGGTAATACAATGACAAAATAAATAGTAATGTATTTCAATTTACATGTTGGAATAGGTAGTAGTTTCATTAATCATCATGGATATAATATTTCATCATTCACCTATTGACAGTCTAAACATCTTGATACATAATAATCAATTTCCAAATTTATATTATCCCACCTAAAATGTTCCGTGAAATTTCTATAAATATTTGTTCTATGAGGGTGTATAAATAAATATGACCTTTTAGAATTACCCAAAAATTCCAGTTTTAGCATAGGAATAGAGGGAGCTCTCATACTCTTCCCATATTTTTTAATTCCATCCTCTTACATGACGTCTGCAAACATACCATCATTAAGAGCATTAATTTTCCATTGAAAATAATATTCCTCAGAAGGATAAATTTTAGTTATTCAAATAAAAATTTTTGGGTAGCTAATTGAAAAAAGTAGTGATGTTTCACCCTTCCTTATAATTCCTGTATCCATCTTCATTAGATCCATGAACACAATATCCCTTTAAATCCTCATTTTTTAGAACTCCATGATCTTTATGAATTAATGAATATGCTAATATATTTTCATTCCCTATGTGATAGTTTATTGAATAATAATAATCATCTATTAGCTCAATCCAGCATATTTTACACATATTAATTTATTCTGTTGAGAAGATATATTTCAAAATCATGCGATCTAGGTATATCTCATATCTTACACCATAGACATGGTGTCTCAATATCTCCAGAGAAATGATTACAATTTCTAACTCATGATCATGTGTTGGATAGTTCTTGTTCATGAGCTTTTAACTACCTTGATGCATTGGTAACAACTATATCATCCTAACAAAAGACACATCCATGTATTTTCACTGGTGCATCAGTATAAATCACAAATCCACCATTTCATAAAGGTAGTGTGAATATCAGATCATTCAATAATATACACTTCAGTTCTTAAAATATTTCTTCACATCCCTTTGTCCAAATAAACATAACCCCTTTATGAGTAATCTTTGTTAATGGGGTATCTGATTAAAAACAATTCTAAAAAAATCTCCTATAATAATCTTCTAAACCATTGAAACTATGAGAAGAGGTAATGTTATTTGGTGTAGTCCATTCCTAAAAAATATTTTTATTTGTTGGATCAATTGATAATCCTTACTTATAGAAAATATGTCCAAGAAAATAAACTTTTTAACGCCAAAAATCACTCGTTATAAACATCCCATATAACTCTTTTCTTATAAGAGTCTCCAAAATAATCCTCATGTCGTTATAATGGTCCTTATATCATTTAGAATATATCATGATATCAAAAATTAATACCACAAAAAATTTTATGATATTTCATTAACACTCAATTCATGATATCCATTATCATATTGGGTTAATTAACCCATTCAAATTGAATTACTGTAAACTTGTAATGTTCATACATGGTTCAAAATGATGTCTTTAGAATATCTTCCTTCTTCACATGCTATTTATGATATCTAAATTGAAGGTCAGTCATCGAAAAATATTGATCATTATGGAAATGATTATATAAATAATCAAATCATAGAATAGGATACAAGTTATCTATTGTAATCGTATTAACGTTTCTATAGTCAATGCACAGACTCCAGAAGACATATTTCTTCTTTACAAAGAGAACATGGTATCCTCATAGAGAAAAACTTGGGTGAATAAATCACTTATTATTCAACTCCACTTGTTGTTTCTCTCGGATCGTATAATTAAAAATTTTAGATTCTATAAGGATTCATTGATATTAGCCTTGCATCAGGGATTAAATCAATAGGAAAATTAACATCCCACTCTTGTGGATGTCAAGGTAAATCCTATTGAAATACACCAATGTATTCCTATAAAATAGGTACGTCCTCAATTGGATTTTTTCTTCCCTCATCCATAGATGATGTTTTTTCTTATTCCATAATAATTTAATTTAGATGAGCTACTAGCTATGGATCTAGATATGACTTAGATAATGAAGTGTCCCCTATAAAGATGAGAAATTTCTTACCTTCATTATGAATCATAATTTCATTCTCTATACAATAAATGGTTCTTTATAGTTTAAAGGATAGTCCATAAAATAAATTATATCAAAATAAACCAAAGGTATGTCATTAAAATATACAATTAGATCATGTTTATGTGTCATAATTGGAACTAAACAAAATATCTCTATGGAAATAAAGTTTCCACAAGAAGAATTTACTGAAAACAGCCTTTTAATGGGGAATTAATTTTTTTTGATGAAAATAATGAATATATAATGTAATGTGAAGATCTATTATCAAATAATTCTTTAAATAAATTTGACATGATTATGGAAGTACCTACTACCATATCATTAGGAACATCAAACTCAGATTTTGTGATATCCAAATCTTGTCCTTCCCCCATAGCATTTTCTAAATAAACTTTCCTTGATTATTATGAAAATAATTTTTATAATTTCTCAATTTCATTATAATTTTAATATTTAAAATTGGTATCTTCATTATTTCTGTTATAATCATGAGATGGGTGTCCTTTTTCTACACACTTGTAAATATCTCCCATTCCCAATAGGCACGTTCCTTGATGTTTTTTTCTATATTTATTATAGGATAGAAAGTCCACTATTTCATTATTCCACTTTTCCTTATTTCCTTTTTAGAGTGTTCTTCATCTTTATTCATCATTTAATTTCATTTAAATTGAAAAGACCAAGAGAATTATTTCTATGACTTGATAGCACATGAGACAATATCATCATATGATGAGAATGTTTGGGTGACTAGTTCCCTTCAAAGGAATGGTTCTATACCATAAAATAATTGTTTAATATTTATCTTTGGATTATGTATGTCATATATAGAATTATCTCATTACATTATAATTTTTTATTCATACATGGAAACGTTTTCCTCCACTTTCTTCCTTATACTCAATAATTGTCTCTCCATATCTGCTTGCTGTTCATGATGGAAATTTTTTTCTATGGAATTTTAACAAAATACATCAATTAAATTTTAAAAAATTTCGTATCCACCTTTTTGTTTTGAATTAATGACCACCATTGATCTACATCTCTTTAAAGATGATAAAATTCCATGATATCCTTCTCAGTTTCATTAATTCCCAAAGCGATAAATATATTCTATAAGGAATATATCAACTGCTCTACTATAAATGACTTTATAGACCTATTGACATGTGGAGGTTGTTTTCTATTGAAGTGGTCTTACATTTTTCCGCCATGTCATAGATATGTATTTTCAATTAAAGTATGTTTATTATTCTTAACTTGAGAGTGAGTTGTCCTGGTATAGTTAGAAGTTGCTCAACTCTTATTGTAACTCCTGATCCAAAATCATTGTCCTGTATAAGAGGGAAACCTCAAAATGGATTAAATGTGTTTATATAGTTTCCAATAATTCCACTTAGAACCCTTTCTAAAAACTGCAATATATTATATATAGATATGAATTATAATACATAATTTTCAACTAGAAAATCACTTTACGTAAATAAGAAATTTCGGCATAGATAATCACATAATCATAAACATGGTCTCTCTGGAGAAATATTTACTTTAAATCCCTTCAAATAGGTTTGTAAAAAAAATTTATTTATCCTAATAATATCTCCCATGTGTATCAAACCAGGTGCATAGTAAGTCATGTTGTCCAATACCTTGTTACGCGGAGTCAAGCTCAATGCACCTTGTCAGAGTTGTTAACCCTAGGAACATTTATTCTATAACAACATCCATGTGTAGTACCCATAAATGGATATATTTCTATGAAGACCCATTTAATATTTAGTATACCAAAATTCTAGGATGTTCATCAATTCCTAAATTCAAATCCTTTTTTTGGTTTATATTCCCTAATATGTTTTTTCAAAATCTAGTTTCCAAGTTTTCTACGAATTTTTCTAATATTCAAACAGTAAATACCCTATCCTCATTAGTTTAGATATGGTACCTATATTTTTTAAATTTTTATATATACAATAATCTAATCCTAGTGTATCAATTAGTTTTGTAGTTTTGGAAGCCAACTTACATACATGAACTTTATATTCCTATTTAAAACATATAATACAACAAATATGATCCTTTAAAAAACACCATTATTCTACTAGATTAACCCTAAATATGGCTCATACTATATATATTGGGATCATGGGAAAAGTAAAACATCAGAATGGGGTTTGATCAGATGCTCAGTAAGGGTACATAATACTACAGAATCTATCATAAATAGTAAGACATGGTGATAACTAAAAACACATGCCAATAAAACAAAATTTGTAACACAAATATATATGGAATGAATGATGATTTAATTATTCCATAAATAATAACATGATAATTAAACTAAACCATGTATTTTATACTATTCAGATGATCATAAGGACTATGAGTCTAAATGAGGGAATTCATAATGTCAGGCATCATAACATACCCTGATGGCTTTAGTCAAGACACTATAAATGGATATGATGTCATCCAATACATGAACTAATTTTTATCATGAGTCATGATAATTAATTTAAGGCCTATTTCAAGCCTTTCTCATCACTTAATAAGTCTAATTGATTCCTCATATGAAAAGTTTGAATCATAACATTGACATTCTTATTGAAAAACTGGCTTAAAAAATGTGATTACATCAACCATAAACCGTGAATTAAACATACATACTCAAAATAATCATAAAATATTCTATGAAATATATTATATGTTATCATAATAGGTAAACAAATATTAATTATATAATCCAACAAATGGTTATGAATTGGATGAAAACACTATAATAATACAATAAATAAAATCATGAGAGAAATACCCTTTTTTACTTTCGAAAGAAAAGGTCATTTAGAGAATCATTTGTATGAATTAATTTTATAATCATATTAATCCCATAAAAGAAAATTTCTGGAAAAATAAATTATATTTAAGGAATAAATTATTTCCAATTGAAGTGAAAATGTGTAAAAAGAGTATTTTGAAATGAGTCCCTTTAGATCAGTTTATGAGAAAATATAAAAGAGTCTTTATAGTAGAAAACGGGTAATTGTTAACATAAAAATAGAAATGAAATATAATATTTTATCATGATAAAAATATTTATTTTAGAAAAATATTGGTTCATTATATTAGATTATATAATGTACTTGGATAATAAATTGGGATGTACCCTTTAATCAGGATTTATTATCTATGGGAATTGAAAAGGGAACTATATAAAATATGTATTTCCCCATGAAATAAAGATGAAAAGATTAAGATACATAGGTTTTTTAACATATAAGAATAATTTTGATGAATTATATAGAATGAATTAAGAATTAAATTGGGGTAAAGAGAGAGAAAGTGTAACCTGAATGAAAAATTGAGGTTTGATAAGAAACCCATACCTTATGTCAAAAAACATTCTTCACTTGTTCCAAAAGTCATGAATAATGAAATTATATTCCAAAATGATTTAATTCATAACCTATTGAACATGTATAAGTTGTTTTTGTAATTTTATTAAGTTATTTTAGTGTCATTTTTATGACTTACAGTATTCAACTTTGATGTTCAGAATTGGTCGTTTCCATGCTTTTCATGATCGGTTCTCTTGAATACATGTTTGAAATATTATGTGAAATGTTAATATTTATCTAGAATTGAAATTATATGTTATTAATTAACTTAAAATGGATTTAATGTCAATATATCTCATTTTTCATATATGAATATAATCAATTAGAGAAAGCGATAATTGTAACTGTTATGATTATTTTGGGGTTTCTTGATCACCGCGAATCAATTTTGTCAAATTAATTTATCATTTTTATATATATTGGTTCCATTGAATAAATTTAAGTCTGGTTTATCAATTATATTATTTTGGTTTCCATTGATTATTTTATAATTTAATAATGAAAACTCATCCTCCTTGATGGTGTTAAATAAGACCCTCGTAGATGATATTTTCATTATTAGAATAAAAGGGGAAGAGAAAATTATTTATGGTGGATATACCATTTTAAGAAATAAAATTCTAGTAAATATATTGTACATTAATTATCATGAATTTTTGGAAATAGGGGTATGGAAATGATAATAAGTGAAATGAAATTGGGAGGGAGAGAGAGATGGATAGAGAGAGAGAGAGAGAAGATTTTTCTTCATGAGCATTGCCTCCATGAGAAACTCTTTAAGGGACATGGAAATGTAATTTTGGAAAGAACATAAATACTAGAACATGTGGTAGATTTTTATGAGATTAAAAGGGTAGTATATATGAAATATTCAATGATTTTAAGGTGGGAGAGAAGGGGTTGTGAAAGGTGCTACTTATAGTGTAGGAGAGGTGTGTTTTTAGTTATTTAATTCATTTGTTCACTATTTTGGATAAAGACTATGAATAATGACGATTTTTGTTACTAAATAATAAAAATAATTAATATGAGTTTTACCCAATGTGTTATTACCTTATCCATACATCATATGTTACTTAATAATTCTTGTATTTGGCTAAAATCTTAAATACCTAAAACTATTGTTTTTCACTATTCATAAAAAAATTAATCTATTTTAGGGAAATCCAAAAAAATCATCCGTACCATTTCTAGATGTGTATAATTAAAAATTTGATTCCATTTTATAAAAATAATATTCTAAATACGAAAATTATAAATTTTAATAAAATTCATTAAATATTTGAAAAAATATCAAATTTGAAATCATATCAAATTTTATAACACTTTAAAATATTCATTTAGGTATCATAAAATTATATTATAATAATAATACAATAAAATGTTAATTTATTAAAATATTTAATTTAAATATGTTTTTAAAATGATTTTACTCATCATTAAATTATAAATAAACATTTACGTTTCACAAAAATACCAACACTTAATTTTTGATTTTAAGTAAATTTATTTACTTTTTTAATGATATAAATATACTATATTTTCATTTATAAGATTCCTAAATACAATTTATTTTTTAATAGGTGAATTTAATATTCTTTGGGTAATATTACTATTCTTAATGGTCACATTGCTATTACCGCACTCATATTTAATGGTGTATTATGATTTTAATATCAATGTTGTGTAAAGCATAAATTATCATTGATTTTAAATTTTAAAAGAGAAATACCATATTATATTGTTTCATTACAATATCCCCACCTTTTTTCCCTTTTTTACTTTTTAGGGATGAAATCATTTGAATGATGGAATAATGTATATAATCTTATTTCCATTTTAAAACATCTAAATATATTAAGAAGTATTTTCAAAGACAAGAGATAAGATGGAGCATTATTCGAGGCCCAATAATTATAGAATTAATTTTAAAAAAATATTAAATATATTTTATATGATGTTGAAACAATTTTTATGAAATAATGAAATATCACTCAAAAATCATTAATGATTAGAAATTTGAGACAACAGTTAAATCCATAGCATTATGTTTACCCTATATAATGACTTAATGTTGGTCGATGATAAATGTTTAGATGAAGCAACTGTTTGGTGGGTATGTTATGTGAAATAATTAATTTATTTTATACATTTAATACCAAAAAAATGTATCCCTCTATAAGTAACCTTTCATGGAATATTTATTGGTTTATCAATTTACCCAATGGATCATTGAGAAGGGGATTCTTTATTATTCATTGGTTGATGGAGATTGGGTGATGAATGGTGATCATATCAGGTTGAATCAATAAACATCAAATTTAATAGATCATATTCATCACTACCAAAATCATTCTTCATCATAGATTGATCCAATATTGATTTTAAACTCACCAATTTTGGTTTTCACCCTATTTATTATGTTGTTAAATAATTAATTTGATCTATTAATATTTTTTTAGTGATTTCATACCCTTTTCTTGGTCGTGTTATATGATCATAATTTCTTCAATCAGATGAAAATCGTTATGTCATTTTTCTCACCAAGAATATCTATCATTTATGATCATGTTACAAGATCTGTTGTCTGAAGATAAAAGCACCTTTTTTCTTGTGCCTTTTCCCCACCTGTTTATTACATTCTTTGTCATTAGGCTATGGTGCCATAGTTCAATATTTTCAGGTGGGTGAAAGAATGATCCACCAAATAGAATCTTGATGGATGTGAAAATAATGAATTAATTAATTATTTTTAGACTTAACAAGATCAATTATAGGCAATGATGAGGTATTCATGGATATATGATATGAGGAGGTGATAGGGGTAACTGAGAGGCATATATTATACACTACGAGATTACTACGGGTGGCCCAGTTCAAATTTCCAACCACCTAATGGATAAATCTCTTGATAGATGTAATTTACACCAATTTTGTGTGGTCAAATGGTGGATTCAATGGAGACTATGATGAATATTTGATCAATGGGAAGGATCTGTATTTTTAAAAAAATCTAGACCAGATGTTTAATATTTGGATGAACACAAGCAGTATTGACACATGGATTTGGTGAATAGTGTTTTAGAAAAAAAAAGATAAGGATCACATTCCCAGTGGATGGGCTGCATATCATGTCACCATCCCTGGGAAGCCAAACCATGTTGTAAATTCACATGATTATGACCCAATGTGGTAGGACACATCATATACTTTGGAAGTACATTAAGACAACCCAATGTACACCAGCATAGCTAGGGGAACAGAACTTGGCCTCGGGAGAATGAGTCACATGGTGTAGTACCCATACACTCCAGTAGTAATACATTGAAATTTAACTGGGTGTTGGAAAGGACATAGCTAGGAGTCTAGGTGAGTTCAAATTTCATGTGGACCCCATTATATGATAGGTAGTTTTTATGAAATTTCTACATCTTTAATCTCCTTCATTTTGAATAAAATATTATCCCTTCAGTGGCCAATCGTTATTATTTTTTTAGAAAGAATGTGATGGTGGCCTTCATAGTGGATTTTGAGACACATTGAAATACATTATGACTGTAATTATTCTTTAGGTGGTTCTGATAATGGAAGTTATTAGGATGGATAATTAGAGAAATGGAAGGATTGGAAATCCCCATACCCTATTAAGGAATGCATCCTCTGTCAACTAAGTGGTTCCCCGTGAAGGAATAGTGAATGTTTCCTCAATCTAATGAGTGTTACCAAACCAAGAGACTAGGCTGTGGGTCCTCGAACTATTGAATGCTACCCCAATGATTAACATGGGAATGGGTCCTCTATCTTATGAGTGGTACACAATGACATATAAAATAATGGGTCCCCAATATATAGATTTTTACCCCCATGATGGACAAGGGTGTGGGTCCTCTATCTACTAAGTGGTACCCCTGGTAGAATATAGTGTGGGTCCTCTATCAACTAATTGGTACCCCCCAAAATAAATAAGGATATGGATCTCCTAACTACTAAGTGGAAATTCCATAACAATCAAGGAAATGGGTCTACTGTCTATCTATTGAGTGGTACCCCGATGATGCACTTGGCCTCTATCTATCTACTAATTGATACCCCCTTATCTTACAAAGGATTAGGTCCACCATGTGGTTACTTCTTTTGAAAATCATGTGAGGTTTTGGGGATCATTAATGGTCTATTTGGAGCTATATGTAGACTCAACATCATGACATGGAGAGTGAGATAGTGAACCCCTTTATTTTTATGTCTCTGTTAGTGAATATCATTTCCTACAGACATCAGGTTGAGTTGAATAACTTTTTCATGTCTTCTATTGATCCCCCATTAGTTTTTTGGGAATCCTAAAAGGTATTTATATAATCACCCCTACCAGGTAATTTCCTATTGGTTTCATGACATATATAGACAAAAAACCTGTTTAGCGGTGATTTTATATGAGTATTGGAATACTAATTTTAATTTGACCATATACGTTGGTCATTGATTAGAGATCTAGAACGATGCTCTATCATAATTTCCTTCTCATTTATTTTTAGGTTGGGATTGTATTTTTTATGGGCGTGTATCTATCACATTTCATTTTGGTTTACTATGTCAAAATTTTTTTTACATATAATATATTACATGAATGTTTTTTACTATAGAGGTTATTGTATTTTATCATTATTCTTCAAAAAAAATTTCATGGATATGGTTCTTTTCTGAATAAATATAAATTAGGAAAACACCAATAATATTATTTATTCCTTCTCAGAGTCAATATCCAACCCCTTACCCATGTAGATGGAATTTGTGTTGTTGCGGCTAGGCCTTCTTCCAGCTAGGAAGACCCTTATGGTTCAGGTCGTTACTCGAAGTGTTAAATTTCATTGGTGTTTAATCACAGTCAACATGAGAAATGAATACAACGGTGTATAACCAATTGTGACCTAAACCATTTTAATTTATAATAATATTATATTGGGGAATTTATTTTTAGGGGAAATCCAACATGGAAATGATTATGTTTTTTACCAAACATTTTAAACATCATGTGATTTTATCTCTCTTATTTTTTCCATATGATGTGAGACTGTGAGATATCATTTAGTTTATTTTGAACCCTAACAAGTTCACGTGTTTGAATTCAAAATAAATAATTTATAAAATTAAACCAATAATTCAGCCCCCTTAGTTTTCAATATGGACCAGGGGACTATAATACCAATAAAAAAATGGTAAAAATTAACCTACTATGTTTAATTAGAAAAAAAAAGATTTTATGTATTACTAAAAATGGGTCTTTAGGTGTGTCATGAAAACAATTGACCTCTTATTCCCCTTTTTCCCTTTTTATCGTTTTACCCTTTTAGAGTAACTTTACATTATTGATAGTGTAAATAGTGATTTTAAACCTCTCTTTTAATCACATATAAAAGGGGGATGAAACTAATAATTAGTGTTAACACTTTCCCTATGAATTTATTTAAAAAATATACAATTTTTTCTTTTTACAACTCTCTTATAATTCATGTAATATTTTTTCACCATTACCCAGTTTGTGGTCCCCATTTCCAATTAGGGTTCTGAGAGAAAACTCAAGATCTTAACATAAGTATTACCTCAATATTTTATTCAATATTTTTCTCTATTAAAACTATTATATAAAAAACATGAAATGAAATAATTATCATTTATATATATATATATTAATGGAAACAAAATTATTTATTACTCTTAATCCACTAAGAAAAACAAAAGTATCGTTAGTGATTGTGTCTGGACTACCACCTCCATGAATCGATACCTTCCAATTTTCATTAAAAACTATTGGTGATATATATAATTATTGTATTGAGGAATAAATATTACATATATAATATAATTATAATTATGAAATTTTAATTTATCATATATATTAATTATATCATATTCATTGAGAAAGGGAAATGTTAATTTTGGTTATATGCAGACTACCAACTCCACAATTAACAAATTTCATTTTTATCACCATGAAACATGGAAGGATTTAATAATTAATTTAATATATGTAATAATTATATTCATTGCACTATTTAAATTCCTGATATTATGATTCAATTTTACTACACTATTGTCCCTAATAAACATGTAGAAGTAATTATGGAATAAATAACCGAACAACCCAAGTAACCAACATAAGAGGTAATTATATTAAAAATAAATAATATATTATATTAAATTGACCATATATAATTAAATATCGAATAATAATATTTATAATATGTTATCTAAATAAATGTTATTATTTAAGAAGTTATTTTCATGTAAATAATGTATAAGGGAAAATAATGGGTTTTTCCGAAAAACATTTTCTTCCATTGAGTAAAAAAATTATTGTACATTTTTTTTAAATGATATATTTATTATAAATAATTAATAATTTTAATGTAATTTTTCCATAAATTTCTAGGGTTTTATTTTTTATACTTCAAACTTAATTATCAAATGATTCTTACCTATAATATAATGTTAATTTTAAGGGTGTTTTTCTTTATTTTCACCCCTTGAGACTATATTTTTATTAAAAGTTATGTTATCGTTGGGATGTGGAATCTACATCTCTTTAATATTTTTGAGTGAATATTCTCTTATATTTAATTATATTCAATGTTATATTCAATTTTATCTCTCTTATTGGATTTTGAATAAAAAAATCAAATGGAGTAATGGGTTTTATTGAATAAACTTCAATTTTGAGTCATAAGGATTCACTTTTTTATATCTATTGTATTACAATATGTATTTAAAATATACTATGATTATACTATAATTCCAATATCATTGTAAAGTGAAAAATTTTGTTCAAATTATTTCCATGATGAAATTATTTCTCAAAACTATATCATTTTTAGAATAATTCTCATATACATTAAGGGTGGTTTCCCCCATTTTTCTTTATTTTCAATTACCACCAATGTCATCCAATTTTATTGGAATAAGAATTATGTGTTATCTCATGTTACCTTTTTTATTTTACATGTTATATTTTCAAAATATTTTTTTATTATCCTTTTTGGGATATGGGATTTCATTTACAAGCATTTTAGAACCAAAATAGTATCTTTTATACCACCCTCATTGCTTTCTAGTTACATTCTCTATTAACTTTTTTTCCTTTGTACATAATGTTATACACATGAACTTATTTAAGATATATAAATAAATTATATTTATGCATAGCTAACCACAATTTTCCTATTTGGGTTTATACATTTTCTCATCTCCCATCAAGGTACTCACATTTAAATTAACCTGATATGAGGGAACATTTATATTTCATATTAAACATCTAATATCACCCCAATTAAACATTATAATCCCTTAATAGATTAATTAACAACATTATTTTATTTAGAGAATGAAATTGGTTCATTTTTGTAATGAAATAAACAATATTTTCCTTATTTAAAAACATGAATTTCTTATTTCATAATGTGTCACCCAACTAGATTATATTTATTTTTTTAAACATTTATCTTTTACCTAATGATTTAAAATTAGAGCACAATGTTTATATAATAAATTCCATTTTTCTATTATGAAAATATTCAATTATTTAATTCATTATGATTTTTTTAATCCTTATAATTTCACCATCACTTATGCGTTGAATCATAATTATGAAACTCACTTCCTTCTCATGGGTTTAATATTTGTTATGTTTTTTGTATGGTTTTTTTTCATTATGGGGAACACATATGTTTGATTTTCATTATGTGATGGGTGGTCCGGGAATTATATATCCATCCACAGAATTGTGTAATGCATTATATCTTTTGATATGTTAGGTAAGGTAATGTTGAGTATACTTAATCCACCATTATACAATGACCACACTGTAATAATATTTTTTAGAGTGACCCTTGATATATTTTTATGATTTCATGTATTAAAATTTTTTCCAATTGTTAAATGATTCCATGATCCTAGTATGTCAATTCATTATGTATTATTTCTATTCTAATAACATTTTACATGGGTTTATTGAGCATTAATTCTATATTTATTATTTATGTAACTTGCATTAATTTTTATACCCATATGATTATATTATTCTTATTTATGATCCTTAATTATTATCACCTTTTCCTTCCCTCAATATGCATTGTAGATCAATATTTCTTGTGTTTTAATTTATCTAGGTAAAGAATTAATATAAAAAATGTGGTGTGTCTATATAATTACATTGTATATTAAATTCTTGGGAGATATTTAATAATTATTATGGATTTATATATCATTTATAAATAAGGGAAAATATTCATTAGTTGAAAAATACCTAGTTTTTTGGTTAATTTTTTATCTTAATTATCAAAAACACTAACCGTAAAATATCTCATCTATTTAATATTATGAAATATTTTATTTAATCTGTGTAATTAGACAATCACAACAATAGGAAATCATATTTACTATATGTTTTTTTTCATTATGAAAACTATATAGAATATTTTTAAAAAAAATCATGGATTGTGATGAATTAATATCAAGACTCAAGGAATATAAATTATTATATGTATTTCCATGATGTGGTTTAAAAATTTTGAAATAATTTTTGACGATATAGTAAATACCATTACACATCCCACCACATGATCATTTAACCTTATTTTTTCATTATTACATTGTGCATGGTACTGATAAGTAATTTAATGAATAAACCAATATTTCTCCACAATAATTTCATTGCTCTAAATCTTGATATACTACCCAATGAAATAATTTTAAAAAATAGAGATCTATATATCTATGATAATAAACTATACCATCATTGATGATAACAAAATTTATTGTAATTTTTTTATGTATTTCTATTTTTAATTTCAATTTTATGTTCTTTCATCATTCATCAGTGTTGTTCCTAAATCTAATTAATCCAAAAACCGTTTATGTTTCATATCCCCAGAATTATAAAACACAAAACATACCTCACATGAATTAATACACTACCACATGATGTAATTTTTAACAAGACACAACTAAATATTCTTTAATATTGGTTGATGAAACATTATTTCGTATATACACTCATGCTATTCTTTAGGAACCCATCATCACATATACATCACCACCATGAAAAAAATAGTTTGAAAACCACCACCACCAAGACATATAGATATATCTACCCTATAATATCATCATTTAAAGGATCTGATTACTATTTCGGTAATATACCACTGACTTATGGCTTATTATATTGTCTATATTGGTTATTATTGGTTCCTATATGAGGTTTTGGGATGTAAGGGCGGCTTTTAAGTTGATATTTAATTATAGGAACAATTTTGAATCATTTTTGTTTTTTTGAAACATGGAGGCTAGGAGTTTCAGTATAAAACTTGTACCATGTTATATTAGATACTTATATTATGTTAATATTATTCTTTAATTCCATAAATCATGTCTCTTTTTTATCATAGTGTTTAAGGCTTTGTGTTATTTTGTTTCTCCTATTTAGAGGTGATTATGAAATCACAGTATGGCTACACTATAGGCTTGGTCATTACTTCATCCGAATATAAGTTGATTTCAGATTTTCAGTGCAGTTCATTCTAATGTGGAATAGATTTATTGATGGTTGAATATTTTTTTCTTCCATTATGGGTGTTATTGTTTCAAGGTTCTTGTTCTACAACAAGGAAGGATTTGGATGTTTGGATTCCATGCTATAGAGATGGAACATTATAATGGTCTTACATTATTTTAATCAAAACTTGTAGTTAAAATTAATTTAAATATTATAATTTTCACCAATATCTTTAAGGGTTTTATTGAACATTGATTCAATGGTATATACTTCATCATTGTTAACCATTATCGGTCATGGTTTTTTGAAAATTCCAACCACTGTGTTATGGTCCCTTCCATTGATTAATGATATTATGTTTTCCATCCTAGTGATAAGTTATTGTTCCCCTCTAATATTAAAAATAACTCAATTATATAATTCAAACCTGGGGTGACACAAGATAATTTTTAGATGTTTTTATATCTATTTTACATTACCTTTTTCCTTAACATATCGATTATTGGTGAACTGAGGTGAGTTATTCCACTTTCCATAAAGATTCCATCTCAATTTAACCATCATTACTGGCCATGGTAGAAAAAATGGATTAGTTTTTGAAATGTTTGGTTGTGTACATTATGGGTATTTTTCTATATTTGGTTTTTGAGAATATTTTTATATCATTATATTCTTGTGACAATATTTTTCCATCTTGTTGTTCTGTATAGGTCATCTAAGCAGTGATTGTGGTAGGGGATTCAAGAACTATAATGAACCCAACCCCAATAGCCTATATCCATTTCCTTATACAAATTCATTGGTATAAGATGTAGGTAATCACATATCAAAGGATCAAATAATTTAGAAATAAAGGAAACTGATATAGAAACATGATTCTCTTATTAAATTTGTATACTAAAATTAAAAAATATTTTTTTGATAATAGAATTATTCAATCTAGAGTATCCCTACATATCCATCCTATTAAAATTCAAGGAATCTAGTGGAATGAATGGAAATTGTGAGATCAAGTGCTTCGTAATGGTTCAATGCAATGGAAGAAATAATGAATCCATGAGAATAATCAACAAGGAAAGCTAAATAACGTAGAAAAAATTAAATTTAGATAAGTTTAAATCTATATGAAAAGGTAAATAATTTACCACACATTACATTTATATAAATAGATAATAAAAAATCAATATTTAAAGTTAAATAACTAAAAACACATTATATTTAATTAATGAACTAAAAAATAAATGCATCCAGATATAATATCATTGTCAAAATATCAAATATAATGATAACTAAACTATTAATAAAGGTAAAGTTGAGTTATTGGACATCAAGTATTAGAAACAAGACACCAATCCACTAAGACTATTAAGAAGATTTTTTAAAAAATATAAAATCCTATTTAATGCTAACATAATTAATTTAGCTAATGAGACCTACTAATCCATAGGGGGTTCTATAATAATGTGACCCACCCATCATTTCATGTAAAATTAATTCCTCATATATTGAATAATATATTTAATTAACGAACAATGGGAGTTATCATCATATAACTTTATTAATTAATAGATACTTATTTATGAATATTTCCCCAATTCATTAAAAACTTCCAAAGTAATATCATATGTAAAAAATGGCATACGATTTTAGAAATAATCATACCAATTATTTATGAATATTCATATTTTATATAAATTTATTTAATAGGGAAAAATTATCCCATAAACATTTTATACCAATAGAATGTTATGAGTCACAAAAAAGAAGGGGGATTGTATAATAATTTCTTACCATTTTGTAATTTCAAAGTGAAATATACTTGAATGAAAGCAATAAAATTGAAAATTAATAAGAAAATAAGGAATGCAGTATAAATTTTATTTAATTTCAAATGGGAAATATATGCAAAATACAAAAGAAATTTGGTTCGCTATATTAAATACACCTTAATGAAATAAAATTGAGATGAAATCCCTTACATCACACGGTCCTTTAGTTGAACATAATTTAACCTCCTTAGAAATGGTTTTAGTAATTTAATTAATTTATAAAAAAATAAAATTCATAATTATAATATCATATATTGTGAATTTTTAGCATCTTACCACACGTTAATTAATAATAATTCATTATTTTCTTGGATTTAGAAGTCAATTACCTTTATTTATCATACTTATTTTACCATGAATGATTTGATTATTGAGAATATTATATATTTTTATAATATATAGATTAATAATAAGGGAGTAATTGTCATATTTATACTTTAATTATTATTTTAAAACCATTCATGAATTATTTATTGATTAAAATAAATATTTTATGATTATGGAGACGGTTGGTCATATGTACACTGGTGTGTTGTTTTCCATTTTTAATTAATCATTATGGAAAAGGTGTAAGTAATTTTTTTTTGGTATATTATGATTAAAATATAATATATACCATATTATTTATTTAATTGTACATATAAAAATCAATCATGTGGTGTGGTGATAATAATATAGTCACATTACTTCATGGACTTTGCAATTGAGACTTGCGTGAATGATATTATCATCTAAAATCATAAAAAACAATAATTTATTATCACTATAGAATTATGAATTTTTAATTTATATCATAATTATTTAATTTATATCATATATTATTATTCCATATCTCATTACATGTTTTATGTTAGTGAAACAAGAAACCCACCACTTTGTGATGTTGTATTTCACCGATCACATGAGTGACAGTGTCGTGTCTCCTACAAAATGAAAATATAATAAGTTATATATGATATAATGATTTTAAAAGTATAATTATGTAATATATATTATATATGTGTATGTAATTTATATCCATCATAGTACCCAACCTTCAGAGGAGGAGATGTAAAAATAAACAGTGGTTTGGGAGGCGGTATTCCACCATTCATATAAACAATGATTTTGTAACCCATTTGAGGGATGTGTGTGGTTTTTTGTCATACCATTAAAATAAAAACATATTAGTATATTTAAGATAGTAATTATATTATATTCGTATAGTTTGAAAATAATTTAAGGATGTGGAGAAAGAAACAAAATGTAGATGCTCATTGAATAACATTACCTCTTCTTCAGGTATCCTCCATATGTTTTCACTAAGGGATTCAATGTTTGGATTTATGACCAAATAATGGATTTTAGAATTAGGGTATTCATTTTTTGATGTTATTTTTTGGATTACTTTTGTTGATCCAAATAGATTTATATTGTGAATAAGGGGGGATAGTGAGTTCTCTTTTATAGTTGAGAAGGAGTTTATTTATTCGAAATACTCAAAAGTATTCACTATTGAGTGGTCTCTCAAACCTCATGTGCCACAAAAATTTAATAATAATTCATGGGAGAGTTTATTTGGTCTATAAAAACCTCCACCACACACAAATTAAATAATTTTTTTCATGTTATTCCTTAGACATTATGATTACTAAATTTCATCCTTTCTGTTTTTACCACAATAACTTGTTTTTTTATCCTAGGTAATTTATTCATTAAGATTAAATTAAAGTGAGAATTACAAAATAAATTTAACAAAGGTAATATAAATAAGAAATCAAATTTATTTAATGAAAATATTACATTTGTTGAAAATTAGTTTTTACATAGGTTCATGTACGTGAAAAAAAAATATTTTTAACCTTAGCTAAGATAATAGAGTTTTTTAATATTTAGGGGTCAAAATTTTAATTTTAAGGGAAAATAAGCCCCTAAAGCTATAATATATTATATTTATGATTATTTGAAAATAAATTGGCAGAATATAGTACTTTTATTAATTTTCAGTTATTTAATAAAATATCAATTATTATAAAAAATAGTAATGTCAATTTTGACATTATTTATTTAATTGAAATTTAAAAATATCACAACAATGATTGAATTTTAATAAATTAAATTAAAACCATTGAAAAATGATATATTTACCTAAAAAATTATTACATGATAATAATTGATTCAATTTAATTCACTTTTAATACAATTATTATAATTTTTTATAGTTAATTATTAACTAAATAAATATTATATTTGCATTTCTTAATAATTTTATTAAATAATTAATCTCTAAATGTTATAAATAAAATAATAAATATAAATAACTAATTTATATTTCCAAATAATAAGTATATCTGAAAAAAAATTTGTGTCCCTATTCCAATGTTTAATAGATATTAGAGGCATAAAAGGTTCTTTTTTTTATCCTCTTCCTTACATAACTTATTATATGGGTCAAATTCAAGTAATATTATACCAAAAAACTGAAAAAAAATATATCATATTATGACAAGGGTTAAAATATTTCCATCTAATGGGTCTTGGAAAAGTTGGTAGGTCATTTCACCCATAGTCTAATAATTTTAATCCCCTGATATACTATTTTTTACCTTAACAAAGGTAATTAATTTTAACTAGTTTCACTGGTCATTATTGGAAAATTTTTTTGACATTTTTAAATAATATAAATTATTCTCATTCAACAAAAGGAATCCATTTTTCCAAATTCAGCTCGTAGAAATTGAATAATTTATTTTAAAATTAATCTCACAAATGAAATCAGAAAGCATGTATTAAAATGAAAATGTTCATGGGATACTTGGACTAAGACCTATAGGCTATGTAATGGGTGCCAATATACCCATATATACATGAGTATTTTATTTCATAATAAAAAGAAGCTTTGAACCCAACTAATTAATTATTTTCACAATTCATCAAAAAAAGAAACTTTAAGAAAAATCCCAAAACATGTCCCTAAGCATGTTTTGATATTAAAATATAAAAATTTATGTTTATCATTACATATTAATTTATTAAAAGTGTAAAAATTTTAGTTTCAATAATGTGTGAAAAACACTAAAAATCCATCTTTTAGAATATATTTTATTTTTCATAATTTTTTTTTCTTTCAAATGATTTTTATTTAATTAATAATTAATAAAAAAATAATAGACATGTGTCAAATATATATTTTTATTAGTTATTTAAACTTGTGAATTCCTACAATAAAAATGTATAAAATATAAATATTATGTTAAATAATAATATTAATTACATATCATTCTTCGATAAAACTTAACCTTGCATAGAATAGAAGCTATAAAAAACACTCATTATTGCATATTACACAAGATAAGTCAGTGTTGTAAATAATTAAATCTATTTAAAATATTTTATTTATTCAACAATTAATAAATCATATGTTCTTGGGTTTTTATATTCCTTTCTATGCTTGGTCTTTCATGTCATACATGCTATGAAATAAAAAAGTCCTTGTTTTTAAATTTCATAATGTTAATTTTTCACCACAATAAATAAATTTCATTCGCACCATTTATACATTTTCTTGGTTATAAATATTTTGATACTTAAAAGTACAATTTTTAAACCCCACATCAAGAGAAGTTTTGGTAAAAAAATTCACATTATAACAGAAAATGGGAAGTATAAAGGTCAAATAGAATAATCCATAACTAGGTTCCCATGTAGGTGAACATTAGTGGAATATGAAGATATAGACCTGAGTGACAAGTGTAAATAATTATAGAGAGTGATTGAAGTCACTGATCACAATAAATTAAATGATCAATGGAATGTTATCGTCTTCATGACCATAAATGCGTGAATATTTAAAATACAACATGATTCATCAAATATGAACGTAATAAGATATCTTTTTTGTTTCTATATCCTTTTCCTAATGTTGAGTAATTATTTTATTACCTAAGAGTATAAGGAAATAAATATAATTTATATATTTATATATAAAAAATTTCTACCTTTGGTAATGCTTTACTCAATTTCTAGTTTATCATTAACATCAAGAAATGAATTTCCAATTAAAGGAATTTTTTACTTAGAATGTAATAAAACTCTCTTTTAACGAGTCATAAGATCTATAGAGTAAATATTCATTTTGTTTATTTCTAACTAATTTCCAAAACAAATATGTTTAGATCAAGTTATCTAGTATGATATATTAAAATCTAAACCTAATAAGTAGAACTACAAAATCATCATTAATATTTGTTTTTTCAAATGTTTTAACTAAAAAAATGTTAACAAGGACATCACATATTCCCATTGTAAGCATTAAAAAATAATCATCCTACCATCATGTATTCAAGGCCCACAACCTTGATGGATGTGAATGGTTTCCACCCAGCATACATGTAGTCATTTTTATAAAAAATATTAATATAATTCATATATAATTCCCAAAACAAATATTATGGACAAACTTGAAAATAAATCATTAAATAACCCTTTTAAAATGGTTCGCAATAAAACTAACTTTCTATAAACTCGAATAATCTTATTTAATATTTTTTAAATTTCCATATCAATATATTAAACATAAAAGTCATAAACTGCATTAAAATTTTGTATATAAATTATATAGTAATTATTCTACAATTATTATTTCCACTAATGCATATAATTTCCTTAAATTTCTCAAAAAATTCCCTTAATATCGTGACATTCCTATAATGAATGTTTTAAATTGGATGTTTAAGAATGTAAACATATGATCATTAATAACATCATTATCCCATAATGGAATCCATAACATCATAAGTTAATGAAGATATATATGCTTATAAAATTTAACACAAAACATAGATGGTTCATGATTCTTATTAAAAAATACCATGGGTAAAAAGGCCTTTAAAATATTATTATTTTTCAAAATAAATACTTCATTAATTTAATTTTCACATAGGGAATCCTTTGGTATAGGGTTTACCCTTTTCAATTTTTTATCATCATCTATTTAAATCCTTTTTAATAGTTTTTAATGAATATGTGCATTATCCAAAGCACATAACTCCAGAGTGTCAAACCAGGTTTGAAGTAAGGCCCATTTCCAGGCACCATGTAATGCTCGATTCTAACATGATGTGCATTTTCAAGAGTTTCTACCCCATTTTTCCTCTATTTCAAAACCAAATAAACATTAGGGTTATATTCACTAACCCATGTTTTCCGAAATCTAGTTTCCAAGGATTCTAATAGGCTTCCTATGATACCAACTATACTAACCCTTCCAAAAAATCTTGGGGTTTGTTCCTACTACCAATACACAAGAATAAGATATAAATAATCACATTGCAAAGGACCGAATGGTTTCATTGTATTAGTAAACTTGATACATACATGATTCAAATATTACAACATAATTTTTTATAATTTCTTTATTACATATAGTGTATACCAACATATCAGTCATAGTAAACTTCATGAAATATTGGGTAAAGGAAACAAAATAATGGTGATTTCAAATGATCAGTAATGATTATGTATAGAAGATTAAACAATGAATCAATGAGAATAATAAACATGGAATGGTAGATAACTAAGAACACATTCCATTTAAATAATTGGATAAGTAAAAATCAATATATCAAGGTAAATAAATAATCAGACATTCCATTTAATGAACCTGATATGGAAAAATTTATACAGAAATGTATATAATTGAAAACACATTTAATTTAATCAATGAAATAAATATGAAATGAGTCTAGAGAGAATATCATAGTTGAAATATCTTGTATAATGATAAATAAACTCTTAAATGATGTTAATTCTTATTATAGGACGCCATATCTCGGAAACATGACACATCTACTATCATGACCTTTCATAATATGGTATAAAATATTGGTACAAATGTGTTTATTGTTATCATAACTAATCTTTCACATGAGACCTACGGTTGCATCGATGGGGTATATAATACCAGTCCCCACCAATCACTATAGCTCCAAATCATTCCATATTAATTAATTATTGATTTAATTAATTATCAATGTTCTTTATAATAAAATATCTATATTGAGTAAGATATTCAAATTTATCAATATTTTCTTAGTCAATTAAATAAATGAAAACTAAAAACCATATGTAAAAATGGTATATGATATAGGAAATAATCATATCCATTGAAAAATAATATGTATAACTAATAAAAATTTAACAACCAATGAAACAATATCACCTAAAAGTTTATGTTTCAAGATACTGTCAACAATCTAAAAAAAGGAAGTTGGATTGTACAATACCATGATACCATTGGGTAAATTTGATGTAAAATACCCTTACTTATATAATTGAAATTTAAACATAAAAATACCATGAAAAAATATATATTCAATATATTACATATCAATGGGGATGTATATACATCATATAAAATAATCAGAGGCATAATATTACAATATTCCTCAATGAAATGAAATTATGATGAAATACCATACCTCATGCTTTAATTTTGCCGAATGTGATTTTAAATCAATTATAATGGGTTTAAGAATGTTATTAACTTATATATGAACCATATTTATACTAATAATATCATATATTGTCCAATAATACATCTTATATCCTATTCTATAATAATATTTTATTATTTTCATGGTTTTGGTTTTTAATGGCCTTATTTTCACAAGCATATTTTTTTCCTGAATGATCTTGTTCTTCCATATATTATACAGTTTCATCATCTCCATAATCATAATAAAGACATAATTATCATATTTATATATCAATAATTATTTAAAATCTAGTAATGAATTATGATTATGAATAATGAAGTATGTTATGATCATATAGATGGTATATTATACGTATAGATGAGTAACAATTTCCATTTTTCAGTGATTATTTTGGAAAGTGTGTAATAAATATTTTATATTTCCACAATTATATTAATATCATGTGTAAAATATTATTTATTTAATTAATATTATATATATGATTCATATGCCTTACTAATGAAGAGTGAGTCAAATAACATCGTGAAGGCAGCAGTCCATGCATACATGAACAATATTATCATCTTGATGTCTTAAAAAACGAAATAAAATATTTTCATTAAAAAATTATGAATATATCTCGAAAATAATAATTAATTTATGTATTTCACATATAATATTTCTATACCCCCTTCCATTTATAGTGTCAGTGGATGACAAATCAAATTGTTTCGAGAGGCGAAGCCTACTATACACTTGAGGAACATTTTCATGTATCCTATAAAATGGAAAGTCAAAATGTTATATTCAATATAATGGCTCCATATGCATAATATTGTAGTATATATAAAATATATACATTAATAATTTCATAATAATGAACCATGACAGCTGTTAAGAGAAAAACAAATGACATCAGATAACGAGGCGGTAGTCAGCAACACACATGAACATTGATTTTATAATCCATTAGATGTAAGTGTGTGCTATTGTAAGTTGTGTCATTAAAATGAAAATATTTAAATCTATAGAATGTATATGTTAGTATATATCAATGGTTTTAAATGAATCAAATCACGTGGAGATGGAAACAAAATGCATACACTCTTGGAAGAACACATTACCTCTTTTTCGAGTATCCTCCTTTAGTTTTCACTAAATCATTACAAAGAGATATTTATGCTAAAATTAATTCATCTAAGATGAGGGGATAAAATTTGGGAAGTTATTTTCGTAGATTTTGATGATCCATATAGCTTGAGTGTATGAATAAGGTGAGAGTGTGAGTTCCCTTTTATAGTTTTGGAGTAGTGGAATTCTTGTAAAGAATCCAAAGAATTCACTATTGCTAGGTCTCCCTTACATATTGTGCAAAAAAATTAAATAATACTAGTTGGAAGGGTATATTTGGTCCTAAAAAACCCCCATAAAATGAAAATAAATTAATTTTTATCTTTTTATTTCTTATTCCTCAACTTTTGTCAATTTTACACTTTTTCTTTATACCATGATAACAAAATTTTATATCAATTGTAATTTGTCCTATAAAAATAAATTAAATTGACAATTATTAGATAATTTAAACCCACTATTTCTAAATATTATATCAAATTCATCAAATAAAAAACCATTTTGTTATAAAAATATATTTTAACATACGAGCTGTATCTGAAGAAACATATTTTTAACAATAACTGTGCAAACATTGTGTTTTATTATTTAGGGGTCGATATAGTTAATATAAAAGAAATTTTTTTTCTATGAATGGAAAATAATTATATTTATTAATATTTAAAAACCATATGTAATATGATATGATTTTATTAATTTTAAATAATTTAATAAAATATCATTTGTTATAAAATAAAATTAATGTCAAATTTAACATTATTTATTTAATTAAAATTTAAAAATACCAAGAAAATTATATAATATTTATCTATAAATATTATATCTTTTTTATATCTGATATATTAAAGTAAAATATTAATATAAAAGAATATTTAACTCAATTTACTTCACTTTTAATATTTTTAGTATCATTTATTTTAGTTAATTAGTAACTAAATAATTACAATATTTGAATTTATTAAATATTTTATCTAAATAAATCATATATAAAAATTAATTTATATTATTATAATAACATTTAATCATTAATATTTCAAAATAATATTTATAATCAAAATAATGTTTTTTCTACATATACTAAGGCTTTATTGATATTAACGGCATGAAAAGTTCTTTTTTTTTTGTATTTTTCTTTATTTAACTTTTTGTAAAGGTAACATTCATTGAATAGTATGACCATAACTCAAAATAACGAATAATTTGGTGATAATGTTATGAATATTTCCATACTATGGGTGTTGGATAAGTTGGGTGGGCTTTTTACCCCATACTGAATAAGTTTAATCCCATGATAAACTCATTTTTTACATAATCTCGGTAATTAATTTTAATAGTTTTCAATAATCATTAGGGTAATAAATTAATATGATAGTATAACGTAATATAAATTATTATTAGACAGAATTAAGAATATATATTACCCAATTAAATGGCTATATGTTGAATAATTTGATGTATAATTAATCCCACATAAGTAACCTAAAAGCACGTTTTAAAGTTAAAATATTCAAAATTTCAGAATTATTTTATATAAAAATTAAATATGATAATTATTCAAATAAAATTAATAAAATTAAATGATATAAAATTGAACTAATTTTTATTTTCAACAAAATAAAATTATAATTTTAGATTATAATTTATGTAAATGAAAAGGAATTTTTCAATAAAACTTCAGTTGTTTTTACTATTCATCAAAAAAATGAATCATCTCAGAATAATACCAAAAAAACACCCAAATTTTTTGTTGATATTAGATTTTAAAAAATATTTATATTTTATTATTTTTTGTTTGTAGAATTGGTAAAATGTTATTATATATTATAAGTGAAGTACGCTACTTATCCATATTTTAAAAAATATAATTTTCAAACAACATTTTTTTATTCAAATTATTCTTATTATATAAAACATAAATAGATAACTAATAATAATGGGTAAAATATATATTTTAATAATTTAGATATTCTTAATCATTTTAACTATTCCAACTACCAGGAGATAACTATCATGTTAAATAATAATATTAATAAAATTTTATTGTACTGTGAAACTCAGTTTTTTGTGTAACAAAAACTATTAATGAAAATCGTTGATTCAGGTAATATAAGTTATGTAGGTGTTAAGTTTAATTAAATATATTTTAAATAATTAATTTCATTAAAAATAAATATATCCTAAAGTCATGGGGTTCTATACTCTTTTACTTGTATGGTTTTGTGTCATGCACGCTATCAAATAAAATGTCTTTATTTTATGAATTTTTGGGAGCTACAAGAAATCATTGTATATATGAATGAATAGTATTAATTTAATTATTTTTATATCATTATTTGGATATTATATATTTTATTAATAATTAAGAATTTTTTTAAAAAATGGAAAATTTTAAGAGAATGGGTGTTTAACATGTTATTTTTCATGGTATTACTTATAATGACCCTTTCATTTCATAAATAGATATTAAATAAAGATTATTAATACATTAAACATTATATAAATGGATTCCCAAAGACTGTACAAGTATAGAACCTTCAGAAACATAGAAACATAAACACAGGTATATAAATTAGCTATATCATCTCCCACTAGTTTTTTTTGACTACCACCTTTCATAGATACACCAAACGTAATACATATATTCACATCCTAGGGGAATTAAATTTAAAAATGGGTGAGCTTATATGCTTAGTAAGGTCAAACAAAGGATATATGTAAGTATTATCATGAGTATAAGGGTATGAGAACAAGATCATGAAAATAGAAGAATATACCTTACATAGAAATGATCTTATATATGAATCATGGTAGAAAAATTTGGACGTTACTATGACATGAATATTAAGGATATAAAGAACGTAATATATAAAAGAATAACGTAGGAATAAATCAGTTAATTATGGTAGACATGTATGAATATATATTGACTTTCATAGTAGTAAACACATTACTGTCAAGGCCATCTTAGTGGACAAAGTCCTTTAGTGAACCAAGTTCATACCCTGCTCCAACCCTATATTACTGAACAAAGTTCACCCCTCATTCGATACATGAAATACTAAATTGTTATTATTTATCAATTTATTAATTTCTATAAATTGGGATATAATTATTTACACAATTAATTAGAGGGAGATATAGGTCCATCCAATATAATAGTGAAATAATACACTAATGTACTACAAGACCAATAAAAATAATATCATTACCCATGAAATGAAATGGGTTTCATAAACATGCAATAATATAATATCCTATATAAAAAAACATGTTTTATAATAATATAATTATAAAAATAACTTTTGAAAATGCAGGCTTGAAAAAAATATAATCCATGAATGTTAAAGGGGTTTTATTAACATCATGCCATCAAATAATTTAACATTTAGAAAAATAATATAAATATAATCCTTTAATATTTTATCAATAAAGGAATTAGTTACAAAAATGAATGTTATCTTATATATAAAATGACTTTTAATGATCTTTTAAAAACAATTAGGATGAAAATACCCTTTCTGAATTGAGAAATAAATTTTGAAACAAAAAACCATTTGTTTTCTTTAAATATCTTTGAAAACATATAATGGAAGCATTAAAATGTAAAATTTTTAAAATCCTTTTTCCTTAAAAATTATATTCAATGAACGTTTTGAAACATTTTTCGATTTTTTTTTTGAAAACATGGTTATTTGAATACAATAGATTTCCAACTGAAGAGAGAGACAATCAGATTATACTAAAAAAATTACCCTATGTAACAAATAGTTGAAAAGGGTAATATTATATGATTTCAATGTGAGAATATAGGTGATGGAATATCATGAATACATGTGAGATATGGATCAAAATATTTAACCAAATAAGTATAATCATTAACAACCTCTAAAATTGGTGAGGTTGATTCAATAAACTCTTACCACTTGGTTGTGTTGGATCATAATATCCATGTTAGAAAATGAAATTACCCAAACCTAAAAATTTCCTGAAAATAATGTGATTCATTATATAACATGTAAAATGTATGTACATAAACCTCAAAAAAGTGTCTTTCTGCATAACCAAACACGATTCTCAAAGAAGGAAAATTGTCACATATTTTTTTTACCAATTTTATATCTTTTAAAAATTAAACCACGTGAAATAAAAATAATAATATATATTAGTATATACCCATAAAATTAAATATAATAATCATTTAATATAATCATGGAAAGTACATACACCCCACAAAAGGAAACTTGGGTCAACCTTGCAAGTATCTCACATAAATAAAATGAGATGAAATCCTCTTAACTTGGGTCTTAACTCTTATTGTACACATTCAAACCACCAATATAATAAATATAAACTTATTATAAATATTTAACATAAACATATTTTTATACATAATACCATATATGTTTTTATTATGACCATAAATAACCTTTTTTTAATCATCTTATGTTAAGGATCTAATTTAGATAATATCCACTTTGTTCTTTGCATGGGTTTTAATTGGTTATATCATTGGTCCATATACTTATATCATTATTCAATAATGTTAGATATTATATAAATCTAACATAAATTTATTATATATTTAATATAATAATATATTGAATATTGGTGTAATAAATGGAATACAACATTATTGGAAATGAAAAGTTGTACTTGGGCATGAAAGTTGTTTCCGTTTTTATGGTCGTTTTGAAAGAATGAAAATAAAAGATAGTTATACTAACACAGAAACACACACATATATATATCATTATTAAAGTAGGTTTATTATATCATATATGTCATATTAATTCACTAAAACCATCCTTAATACATTTGTGAAGTGTATTAATGAATCACATCACATTGAAGGGGTGGGAGTCCACACTTCGTGAAACGAAATTATCGTACTAACACAACATGGAATGTATAAAGATAAATGTTTTTAAATAATCTTATAAGATTATATAAATTATAAATATAATATATAACATATATAAATAGAGTTTATATAATAATTTCCACCCCGAGAGGTGGTAATGGAAAAATGAAAAATCATCATTTATTGAGGCTCTAGTTCACCATAAATATAAACTGTATATTTGTTAACCGATACGATGATGTGTGTATAAGTGTATATATAACACATATCATAATATAATAATAGTATTATTGAGATATTGTATTTTTTTTAATTTCATGGAATAACTAGAGTGTATGGGTGGAGAATAAAAATAATTTAAAGGAGTTTTAGAGAATTCAGTACCTCTTATTTGGGAAACACCTTTGGGTTTGTGCCAAAAAGGCATCCATGGAAGACATTATACCCAAATTTTGGATTCTATGAGGATGGGTGGACTTATGGTAAGTGTTCTTGTAATTTCATGGCTGATCCTACGTGGTTTGAGATGTGTGAAGAAGAGGGATATGTGGTGGCCTTTTATAGGGAAAGGGGAGTGACACTCTTGTTAATATTTTAAGAGAGAATTCGACCAACTTTTTTCATATTTAAAGTGGATAAAATAAGAATACAAATTTGATACATGTGATTAAAAGGTCAAAATATGGCCATTAATAGGATTTTGTTCATGATTCTAGGTCGTTTTGTGTGTTAAATATAAGGTTTAGTCCACATGTAAGCTTAATTTTACATTAATTGATTTAATTAATTTTAATTGAATTCACTATAATTTTTGGTCAAAACTAGGTTGAAATTAAAAGAAATTATATATTAAGATAACTAAAAATATTTAATACATTTATCAAAAATATTAACATTGAAGTGGGATAAATTAATCCATAAATAATCCCACTGACAGGACGACACTATAAGGTTTTAATGTAAAAAACATCCAAACATTTGATGAGTTTTTATACACAATTTCAAAGTGAAATTGATTCAAATGACAAAAATTTGAATAATTTATAAAAATGTTTCCAAATTAAAATATTAAACAAAATAATAATATGTTTTATCATTTAAAATAATTAAATGAAAAAGTTGTTTTGAATTAAAATCCGGTATTTTTCACCATTCATCCAAAAATGATGTTTCTCAGGAAAATCACAAAAAATAAACATAATCTAATTTTTACATTATAAAATCAAAATTAATGTTTATTTTATCATATTAGATTTCTAAATGTGTATAAAATTAATTTTATTATTGTTCACAGAAGGGAATTTAAAGCAGTCATTCAGTAAATCTTCATTTATAAAATTAAATTGACTTTACCATGACTTATATCTTTCATTATCATAATGTTTTATTTATTTAAAACCACCATAAAAAATATTTTATAATTATTTATTTTTATTAATATAACTATGTTTAATATATAGGTAATAATTATCTCATTCATATAATTATAATAATAAAATAATGTTTCATTGAAACATCATTGTTTCGTGTATAAAAAAATATAACTAGGAATAGATTAATTTGAATTTTTTCACAAAATCTAAGGGTGTTTCATTCTACCCCCCTTAAAATTAATATAATCCATGTAATTTTTCTTTGTAATTATTGGTTTAATACATGAAATTTTTATTTATACAAACCATCATTGTAAAAATGAATACAAAAACTTCAATTTAAAACTGAATACCAGGACTATAAGGGTTACCCAAAGTAACATATTGTTTGGTTTACACATAGGAGAAAAAAGGTTGGGTGTGAATATTTGAGATGGAGGAAATGTATAAATATTTATAGGGAGTTATTGAGGTAACAAATCACAAACAAGTTAATGTTCAAGAAAAGGTTAGGGCCTCAAAGTTATATATGTTTGCTGATTTATAAGGACATCGGTTAGAAAAAGAATGGGTTTAGAACAAATTTTTTTTGGCTCATTACCCTATCATTGAATAATTATTTTTTTGAAAAGTAATATTTAAGAAATATAATTACATGATATGTTTCTATAAAAAAAATTTCATTATTCTTTCATGCTTTTATCTATTTATAATTCATCCATTACTTCAAGAAATGGCTGTCTAGAAATTAACTTTGATGTATGAAGAAATAAAATACAATTTTAACAGATCTTACGTCCTATAAAAGAATGAAAACTATAACTATTTATCTCTGACTATCCTTAAAAATAAATGTGGGTAGTACATTGATCTATGAACATAAAAATTAATAGTATTGTTTCATCATAAATATTTATTCATTAAAAAAATAAATGAACTTGGTAATCACGTAGGCTAGTGATATGTGTGAGACTCTTATCATCCTTCGATCGTTAGTTCAAGACCTACATCCTCGATAGACATGATTTTTTATCACCCTATATAAATGATGTATGTTTCTAAAATTAATGTAAAATAATTTGAAATTTTCAAATAATGGATAACCATGAAATAAGGATAAGTACGAAATTTCTTTTTAATAAGATTTTCAATACCAACTTAGAAAATAAATACTTCCTCTAAAATTTGAATTAAAAATTTAATTAATTTTTAACATTAAAAACCAACATGAAGATGAATATTAAAATATTTAAAAAGAAACTCATGAAAAGGGATTGACAATGATCCCGAATAAATTACAAAGTACCAGTTGGTTGTCACATTCCGAACTTTTGAATACCCACATGGTAAATTCTCATGGGACATGGTATCACCCAAAATTACTATATAATTTTTAGAAAAAAATCATCAGGACCTTTCCCATTTAGGATTAATGTATCATTGAGAGGCGATGGGGTGAATCAGTGCTATGTTTTTCTTTTATGTTTCCTTTCTTTAGAAACAACCTTCACCTATTGTTAAAGAGTTATTTACATGGTGCACCCATTACAAACAATCATATATTGGAAAAAATAATTTAAAAGGATCAATACTCAGCAATAATATCTATGATCTTGGTATGGTTTGGAAGAAATAAAATAACATACTATAAACTAGAAGACAATCTTTTAATGTGGAATACAACGAGAAGGATATGCCATAACACTCATGTAGTATAATGAAAACAATACAGTAATGAGTGTGCCTCTCCTAGAATAGAATGATGCAGTAAAATATTTTATTACTTCTTGATCTGATTCATCAAATTTGATCAGTTAAAACTATTCTTCTCTTTTCTACCTAGAAGCTGGTAGGAACATCCTTATGTCCTCTGCAAACTGACCTACCTCCTCTGAAAATTGCCTTTTTCCTCTATTTAATGTGTAGTGTGAGTGATCCATGAGTAACCTCCATTTTCTGAGAAATATAACTTCACCAAGGATGAAAAAATCCATGTATATCGATGATGGTACTCATACCATGTCTATGTACCATCTCTATATACCTCTTCCGCATACCACCATCTCTTTTGTTGAATTCCATTGTCTATTGATCGCTTCTTCCTATTACATGAACCATTTATTAATTCACATACCACTTTTTCATTGGTAAAATAATTCATCCTTGTACTACTTCTCAATGTTTAATTTATTACTCAAAAACAATTTCTTTCTCAGAACCATCCTCCTCTAGATCTTTTGACCTCACCAAATTCGTCCTCAGAGCGAAGATTTTGTCTTATAAAAAACACTCAATTTTTTAATAAAGGGATTATAACTCCTAATATAAGAAAATAAATCTGAAAATATCACTAATATGAATCTACCAAATCGTTGATGTGATATATACTTCACCACATACTATACTTCTCCCTTGATCTAAAATTGTCTCTTGAACCATTTTCATCTACGAACAGTTTTTGTAACTGGTCTGCATACAACCTTTATTTCTTGTTATAGGCCTAAATCACCACCTCCATTTCACAATTAACCCCCTTCCCCATGATTTTTTACAACATTCGAACCATAATACTCTTACAAACTATAATCAACTCCTGAACTATTTTTCCTACGTAGTCCATGTACCATATGGGTATCGCACATCGCGTTACGCGCCATAACGCTAAGTGAAACCCATCATTTTCCAATTTTCCGCCACCACTATATATACCTCCAATGAATTCCAAACAATATCTTTCATGGTTGATGTAATTATGTCTGTGGACATCATTTCAAAACTCTTTCTTTTCCAAAATTACAATCTATCTATTTTTACGCCTACAAATTTAGCGAAAACATGGAAACAACACGACCATAAAATTATGATTTGGAAACACCAGCCAAACTGTATTGCAACCGTTTTCTTTTGTAAATAACCCTATAAATCATGTTTTTTAAATTTTAATCTATAAACCATATCATCATCATGTTTTTCTTGTAAAGTATTATAACATCCCTATTTTTCAGCAACATACTTCATTAAAATCAAAACTAAATATGATTGGAATCATTTTTACTCCCCAATTCCTTCAAAATTCATACAACACAAGTTATTTGATAAACATATTATATTTGTGAAATAAAAATTATCAATGAATAATAATATTTTCCATGTATTTTATAGAGTTAATTTAGATACCATTTTGATAATATAAGACAACAATATTGAAAATAACAACTTTTTAGATCTAAAAATATCTCCAGCTATCATGGTTTTAAAATCCCTCCCCCTTTGGATGTTGTTGTCAGAAAAGATTCATAAATCACTAAACATGTTAACCACAATATATGGATTAATTATCAATAGTGCTAAGCCTATGTGAGCTAAGTCATTATATAAAAATAACAACTATTGAAAAATAATCCTACTATCTAATTTTTTTGAAAATGAAACATTTCCTAAATTTTTCCCCAACCTTCTCCAAAATATCACCATCCTTTTTCCATGCTTTCAAAATTATAATTATTCCTCAGCCTTCTAATTTTATTCAACATTCATGGAATACTAAAATTTGGCTTCCTACAAACACTCCAACAAACTGTTAGAATAGTTCAAAAACATACATGTTATATTCAAGGCATTCCCACAACTCCCCCTCTATACATGATTCCATAAGGATAGAATCACGATAAAATTATCTATCTTAACAACACTATACAAAATTATGATGAGATTGGGGATAGATACAGATGCCTCAACCTTGATGAGAAGGAGGTTGGACTCCCATGTTCATCCTCAATTTACAAAATTGTTCATTTGGTAATGATTTTGTGAATATATTAGCAACATGTTATATTGTATGAATATATTATAGCTTTAATTAATTAGTATTTACATGATCTATGATGATGTGATAATTTATGTGAATTTATATTGAATGATAATGGTATTTTATTCCTTTTACGATTGATTTCACTTTTATTATCACATCCCAATATCAAGGGTACCTTTACTTCAACATGGAAATATTCCATCCCAGTTTTCAACCAAATAAGCTGGATAAAAGCTTTAGAGGTAGAAACACATATAGCTTTATTCTTGCTAAGACTTACTAAATTTGGATTCTTTTTATTCCAACTAACACAATATTTCCCTAGAATGATAACAACACTAAATATGGATCTTCTATCATCATCATATCCTTCACAATCAGCATCTTAATATCCAAAAAAATCAATATTTTATAAGCGATTATAACTGATTGAAATTTTTTTGTATCTTTAACTTATCTACGAATTCTTTTTTCAATTAAATATATATGTAAACCATTGGGAGAACTTTGAAATATTGAATGTAAGGTAACATTATAAAAAATCTCAGGTCTTGATGCAATAAAGTATATAAAAATCCAAATCAATTTTAAAAACTATGTTTTATTAAAATAATTTCCTTAACCATCATCAGAAAAAAATAGTTCTCTTTGAAATTTGTGTGAAATGAGATTTTGAATTTTTTATTCCAAACTTCTTAAGAATTTCATATCCATTATTTTATTAAGAAACAAAAATATTTGTCTTTTTTGGAAAAATTTGGAACCCAAGAAAATTTTTCATCTCCCTATATGGAAATATAAAAAAAACATCTTCATCACTTCAAAAATTCATTCAAAAGATCTATCATCATTTACCAAAAAATATAATATCATAAACATAAAAAAATATGATGTCAGAAAAATCCAAACATTCCATGATGTAAATATTTTTATTAACCATTGCTTAATTTGAAATCATATTCCTTAAGATAGTATCCTATTAGGAATACCATTCACTCAGATCTTGTTTTAGCACATACACATAATTATTTAGTCATTACACATAACTGTCATCTTTTTTAAGAATAATTCTACAAGTTTGTTTAATGTAAACATCTTCATTAAGATAACCATTCAAGAATATAGATTTATCATCCATTTGAATGGTCTTGTAACAACATTGTGTAGAAATAACAAGAAATGTTTTGATTGTTTCTATCATTTCCACCACATAAATATTTTCATAAAAACCAATACATTAAATTTGTGAATACCCTTTACAAATCAGTGTTTTTTTTGTTTCTAATCACCTCACCTTCTTCATTCAGCCTGTTTTGTAAAAATAATTTTGTTACAATAACATTTTTGTTATCCAAATTGGATATGACTTACCAAGTGCAATTATATTTTATCTAATAAATATCTTCAGTCATTACCTAAACCCATTATGGTTTATTAAAATATTCATTCACATTATTCGAAAAAACATTTGAATACTAATAATTGTGCATAACAACCTTTGAAACTCTTCTTGTTTGAACCTTCTAATGTTAATTACGAATAATATTCTAGGACTCCACTTTATTCTCCAACATTGGATGAGCAATTTTATTTTATAATCATCACTTCAAATAGCTGAGTTTGATTCTGATTCCTAAGTAAGACAACCACTATCACCAATATTATCATAATTATTAAAAACACATTCCTTATCTTGATCAAATTTCTTATCCATATTAGTCTAGTTTTCATTCTTAATATTTTTTAGAACTTTCAAATTAGTATAATAAAAAATTATTCATATTTCATTGTTGAAACAACTATATCCTCTTCCTTCGAGATCATGGCCAATAAAAATTTCATCTTCACGTCTTTTCTCAAACATTACAAGGTTTCTACCTTTCTTATTTAAGATGAAGGGACTCCTGAAACTATAAAGTGTTTTAAAAATGTAGTTTTTCTATAAATAATTTTATATAGATTCAATTTTGATATTTTATTACAAAATAAACAATTTTTTATATACACAACAGTACTCATGGATTGCCTCTAATAGTAATGAGAGAGACCATGATCAAGTAACATAGTTCACCCCATTTCCACCAAATGTTTTTTCATTCTTTTAGCAAACCCATTTTGTTGATTTGTGTATGTTGAAAATAACTCATGATGAATTTCATGATTCTCACAATAATTTTCAAATTATTTAATCTTCTATTCACTACCATTATCAGTTCTCAACTTTATCACTAAAAACTCACATTCCTTCTCACCTTTCCTCTTGAAATATTTGGATTGACTATTGATGTGATTATATTTCATAGTAACCTTAAAATGAGAAATTTATTAACCATAAACCTTTTTGAATTCTGATTAAACCTTATTCTCTAGGATTTATTTCTTTATAGGCATATCATGACCAGAAGTATCAATGTTTTTCGATACTCATGATTTTTGGATACTACTAATTTTTTAGCATTGTTAACTACGGATTCATACATAACATTACCAGATTTATTTTTCTTAGAACTAGTTCCATATTTCTTCTCAACCATTGAATGTATCATTTGTTGACCCTTATTAGGATTAATCATACTAGAACATTCACCAACATTTGAGTTAGTATTTTTTGAAACTCATATTCCTTTTTTCTGCTTTAGGAATTATTTTTTGTACAAGTTCAATATCTTATTATTTTTCCTGCATCTTTACATCCAAATATTCATTATGAATCTTCTCATTATTAAAAAAATTCGTTAGATAATTGATACATTTTACAATAATTACTTTCTCATCAGGAAAACATTTTTGATAGTTTGATGCAGGATTTTACTTTATCAATTTATTGATTTATTTTTCATATAATCTAATATTTCTCATACATTATTTTAACAATTATTTCACATGGTATTTATGTTGACTTTCTTATTATTCAAAATTATTACATTAGAAGACTTCATTATTAACTATTGCACTAAATGTATTCTCTCGGTCTTTCTAGAAAAATATATTTCAAATTCAATATCACTATCTTCTTCTTCGTTATCTTTAGACTAAAAACATCTTTTTTTTGAAGATGCTTTTTCTTTCCCTATAGAAAAATATTTTTCATTATAACCCTATTTCTTATATAACAATCTTAGACTTATTTATTATTAAACAATATATTATTATTTCTTTCTTGGATGGAAATTATCTTAAAACTTCACAACACTTCACATTCAATACACTTCAATAGTAATTTCCATTTATATTTACCGGTGAATATTTTAACATATTTATGAAACAAAGGTAAAATATAATAAATACTATTGTATACCTTATTTTCAGATTTAAAGTTAGAAACATTATAATCTTCTAGTTCCTTCATAGAATTTTCATTTCCTAGTAGATTTCCAATCCATTTCTCTGTCAACTTTTGTTTTTAACTTCATAATATTATCCCTTCTCATCTCACAAGTGATGAGAGTGATACCAAAATCATCTAGAGATGAAGTTTCAAGGAATATTTCATTGAATGTAGATACTTTTGCATCAAACATTTATGGTGCAATTATTAAGATATCATAATCATTTATGGAATACTCAAACTATACATAAAGTCATATGATAGTATTGACTATGTCATTTACCCTGGCAATGAATTCCTTTACAAATTCAAACTCCTACATTTTAAAATATTCAGACATCACCCTCTAAATTTGTTTTTTTTCATTCTTCAATTTTATATTTCCTAAAGAGATGATTTTCATCTTATCCTATATTCCTTTAGTAGTAGAAAAATCATATATTCTTAAAAAATAACTTTTAGATAGTGATGAGAGTAAATAATTTTTACCCCTTACATCATTATGATGATTATTATTATTAGAAAGTGTAAGGGGATCCTTTTAATCAATAATATGAAATCTAGATTTTATAGCTTTAAGAACATCATAGCCAAGAGACATATAATAAGGTAACATTATATCTTCCCAGATATGATAATTCTTTCCAAAAATATCAGAATCACTTTACTGTTCATAGAATTCAAAATCAACGTTAAAAATTCTCTTCAAAACACCAGTATTGAAAATATGAAGGGTCCCAGTCTCTCTGATACCAATTGATTTTTCCCAGTCAGGATTCAAGTATCCCTGAGAGGGGTTGGGGTGTATCAATGATATTTTTTTTAATTTTTTATTACTTTCGAGACAACATTCAACTCCCGTTAAAGAGTTATTTCTCTACTATACAAAATTCAAAAAAACATCCACATGAACATATGCATATATAAGGTTCACTACCAGAAAATGGTTTCAACATCCTTTTTATAGATTGGAAATAATCATAAACCATAAACCCTAATAAAAAACAATTCCTTGATGTGTAAAAAAATGATTAGGGTATTCTCTTGTACTCATGTAGAACTTTGAAAATAATCCCACAGTGTGTATGCAAATTTTATCACAGAATGATGCAGTTAAATATTTTGGCACTTCTTGATCAGCATGAAAAAATTTGATTAGTCAAAAATAAATTTCATTCCTACACAGAATCTGGTAAGAACTTCCTCTTATCCTTTACCAACTCACCTACCTCTCCCACAAACTATCTCTATCCTGTACATATTTTGTAGCATTAGTGCTTCACAAACAACCTTATTATTACACAAACCATAAATTCTCTATGGATGAAAAATTCCTCATATATTTATAATGCTCTTCATACTACTTCTATATACCATCTCTGTGTACCACTTCTACGTACCACCATCACTTTTGCTGAATTACTTCTTTGGGAGACAGCTTCTTCCAATTCCATGAACCATTTCTTCTTCCATGTACAATTTTTTATTTCGTGATATATTTCCCATGAGTACTACTTCCCAAGGGATAATTTTTTTTCGTGAACTTTTTCCTTCAATGAATCCTCTTCTACCAAATATTTTGACGTAACCAAATTAATCCTCGGAGAAAAGATGTTTATCTTATAAAAATCATTATTTTTTTTAATGAATGGACTAATAATACTCATATATGAAAATAGATATTATAATATCACTAGTATAAATTTCCCAAATTTTTGATGTAGTACAACCTTAACAGCATACTATGATTCTCTCGCAAAATCCAATTGGCCCACAAACCGTTTTGGTCTGTGAACAATTTCCACATGTAGTCCATGTACCACCTTTCTTCATTCTCAAAGGCGTAAATCAACGCCCCCATTCCACGATTGACAATATTCTTCAAGAACTATTGACCTCCCGTGAACTACCATCATCCCATGAACCGTGATCTACACCCACATTATTTCACATACATTTTCCAAATACCATCCATGTACGATAATTCACAGTTCGCTCAGTACTAATATAAAGAATCCATCTTATTCTGATTTTCCTCCACCACTGTACATACCTCCCAGTAATTCTGTGAACTATCATTTATTGTCCGCCTATTTAACTCCGCAAACTCCATTGCAAAAAATATTATTTTTCCATAATAAAAAAATCCCGATTTTGAGGCCCAAAAATTAGGCAAACACTACGAAATAATGGCACTATAAAATTATTCTTCTAATACACTATCCTAATTATCTTATGGTCATGTGATTTTATCATGAATATTATCTATCATTATTTTTAACCTTTAATTGATCATAATTAGCATCGTCATATTTTTTGGTGAATGTATTTTATCTTCACTATCTTCTAGCAATATACATCATTCCAATAAAAACTGAATATGATTGGAAGAAAATTGACTCCCCCGTTACATCATTTAGATTGAATCACATGTTCTCTAAAAAATATATGATATTTATGAAATAAAAATATACAAATAATCTTCATATTTTTCTAGGCTTTTACAAAGTGAATTAATTTATCCTTTTGACAAAAAAAGATAACACCCTTGAAAATAACACCTTCTTACTTTCAAAAAAATATCCAACTGAATTAGTCAAAACAAATTCATCATTATCTCATAGATTAATGTATATATTTGATAAATGAATGAAGTTGTAAACAATATCCACGATTGCATGAACTACTGGTAAAAAAGTCATTAATTAGTTACAAGGTAATCATTACCGTCAAATTTACCTATTCAAAACCCACATGTTATTATCCAAATAACATTATGTTAATATAAAGAACATACTAAGGGATACCGTTCCTTAGTAAAAGTTTCACCTTTTCATTAAATCACATTAATAATGTGGGATCACTGATACCGATTGTAATATCAGAATATGATGCAGATGCTCAATATATAAGAGGGGGGTGAATTGTATCCTTTAAAATTCCTTTTGTACTTTTAAAGTTGATATAAACCTTTCTATTGTCTAAAAAATTTAAATAAGGTAAATTCAAAAAAACTTCTTGGTTCTACAAACATTGTATATTCCAAAAGTATGGTTCCAGAAATGAAACTTGTTCTACAGACATTATACATTCTAGAAATATGGTTCTGAAAATGAAACTTATCATATTTTTACAAGGAAAATGATTCTACCTTAAAGTGTATAGAATCTTACTTAATCAGAGTATAAATATAAGAATGTATAAGATCATTATTCTTTTTTTATTAATCAAATTCATTGGAAAACAAACAAGAAACAAAATAAGAAACAAGTACAAAATCTTTTATCCCAAAGAGTAGGGTATCAAGCATCCTTGGATAAAGGTCCCCGGAATTATACATTCACGATTGTTTCTCGAACACACACTACGGTCAACCCTCGATAAGAATATTGGAGTCTTTATTTATTTCTTGAAAATCCCATGAACTTCTAGGTAGTATGAGCCTCTCTCGTCCTTATCAAAGAAGTCCCCGAATTTTAAGGTAGCCGACATCTCTGTCTTCCAATCCCTGGAAGCCCTTGAACATTAAGGTAGTCACCACATCTATATTCCTATCTTCATAAGCCCGTGAATGTACTCAACAACATTTGGAGTTGCACAAAGCTATTTGATCAAGATGTTCTATATGATCATAGCATGACATTATCTCTCCCTAGAAATCACTTAAACAACATGTGGTCTATAGAGTGGTAGATCAGTGTCTTAGTTGTTAATGTTCATTCATTCATTAGAGTTCATTGGTTGTTTTGAGGTCATTCAAATGAGCTCATATTTATTGGTACATTTCCAACGATTGACTCCCTCCTACAATGGTTATATTTTTCCTTGAATCTCAGATGGACCTGTATACATGTCAGTCAAAAAAATGTTAGATAGAAACAGAATACATAACATAATTTAATTTCTATAACAATGGTTATAAAAATATGGTTGTTCAACCAAAACTAATTTTCTAGAGATTAACGAAAATAGATTTCGGAGTCTAAGAACACTTAGATTCTATATTGCATGAATATTCAGATTCTGTTTTTAAAGGAATTCGGAATCAGAATTCTATAGATTTTGGAGCCTAAATCTTAAGGAATTTGGAACCTGAATTATGTAGAATTTGAAACCTGAATTCTAATGAATTCAGAGTCTGAATTTTAAGGAATTCAGAACCTGAATTCTACGGCATTTGGAAACAAAATTCTAATGAATTAGGAATCTAAATTCCAAGGAATCCAGAGATTGAATTCTAAGGAATTCCGAACATGAATTCTATGGAATTCAGGACCCTAATTATAATAATTAGGAACCTAAATTCAAAGGAATTTCTGAACCGGAATTGTAACGAATTCAGAGTCTGAATTATAAGGAATTCAGAACCTATATTATTAATAATTAAGAAAATAAACTCTAATGAATTCGGAACCTGAATTCTATGAAATTTGTAGTATGAATTTTCGTGAATTTTGAATATGGACTTCAGAGAATTCGGAGTATGAATTTCAGAGAATTCAGAGTTTGAATTTTAGAGAGTTCGGGGTCTGAATTTTTGAGAATTCGGAGTCTAAATTTTAGAGAATTTAGAGTCTGAATTTCAGAGAAATCGGAGTCTGTATTTCAGATTATTTGGAGTCTGAATTTGGAACCTGAAAATAGAAAACACAATATCTAAATATTTATAGAATTACATTTTTTATATGTGAAACCAAATATTACATGTAAGAATAAAAAAAGTTAGATTTAGAGAAACTAAAACATGAACAATGAAAACATTTTAAGGATAAATTTTTCGGAGGGAGGGAAAATTTTCATTATTATATAAATACAAAATATTCCTTAAGATAGAGTGTTTTTGATTTTCAAAACAGATAGGAATGGAAATTTCATAAGGAAAACCTATTGACCCAACAATCTCTCCCTTTTTGTAATGCACAAACATCATTACTAAAAAGAATATATCGACATAAGAATTTTTTGGGCTTGTAAAAAACGTATCTCCATTTACTTTTGGATCAAAGTTAATACAAATAACTAACCCTAAGGCTTTGGAATCACTAAGGATCATATTCCTGATTTGCTGAATTAGATTTTTTATTTTCTTGCATACAAAAATCTTCATGATGAATACTCCCCCATAGTTGAACTCCACCTTAAGGAAATTTCTTCTTTACTAAGTATAATGTTTCACATTATTTTCTCCTGATTAGTGATTTTAAAAAAGGAATAAAGGGAATGGAAGAGAAAATTTGTATCTAAAAGATTAATACCATACAAACAATTATATGAAGTGAAAAAACATTTCAATAATAATGGAATAATTTGTAAAATCAGGAAAAGATACAACAAAATATCGGATTTTGAAAAGATTATTCATCTGTGTATTTTGGAATCTGCTTCTTCACAATGGTCTTGTGCTTCTTTAGCTCTTTGTGATCCTCCTCTGTACGCTTGAGAAGTTAATCCTGATGATCAGTTTTCTTCTCTAAGGCTTTTATCTTTTCTTCCTAAGCCTTATTATTATCTGTCTGGTCATTCAAGGCTTCCTCCAGCTTTAAAATCTTTTATTCTATCTCAATTCTGAGATACCTTTCTATCTTCTAGTTTATGGTTACAGAATTTAGCTTCCCATTCAGATCCTCAATTTCATGATTTCGATATCTCTATTAAAGATATAATATTTCCTCAAAACTATTGGTGAGATCCTTGATATTCAAATCTTCAGTTTCAAAAGAACCGTTGACGCTATCTTAAAATTCATCAAATATTCTAATCTCTTCTATTTCCTTCCTTGATCAACTTGTCATCTTATTCCAAAATATTTTATGAGCCTCAATGCTAAGGAGAAAATATTGGAAATTTGACTTGATATTATCTCATTTATCCATCACCAAGGAAATAGAATCCAGTGTTTGATTTAACGAATGTTGAAGCATCTGACATCTTGAGTCTATACTAAAAAACAAGGGTATAGTTCCATCATTATTTTTCAAATATTGCACAACAAATTCATGTCTGAGTTAGGATGACTCTTAATCTGAGACTTTGGTTGGTGATGATTCCTTTTATATTTAAAAATCCTTCCTCTTCGATGAAGAACCAACATCGTTATTCGTTACCATAGTTTTTAGGTGTATCCACAAACAATTTTTTCCCTTATCATCCTTCAGAATGAGTTCATCTTGATTAAGAGTTTCATGTTCGCTATGTGATGGCTGAACTATTTTATCTTCATCAAATTCTTTTTTCTCGGCTCTTACCTCAACATCCTTTGGGTGAATTAAATAATGATTCCTACATTCATTTTCAGACAACTTATTCACTTCTACTTCACCCATCTAATCTTTTCCCGTGGTATCATATTTTGAATACTCGACTTCAAAATTTTCGATTAAGATTTTCTCAGAAAGACTTTCCTTCTCATGGAAATATTCTATTTTCTTTATTATATCTTCGGTATCACTATGGACTTCTTCTTCTTGCAATATTTATTCTTCTTGATATGGTTCCGGATGCACTAGCTTCTTTCCCGGATTCTATATTAATGGTTCTACTAGAAAATATTCCGGTACTATAATTTTTTCATAGAAATTTTCAACAACCTTAAGTAGGGATTGGACTTTGTCAGTCTCAAACATCTTTTACTTTTTCTTTTTCTCTTTTTGTTGATTCTCAAGCTCATCAGTAGTCTTTTCTCTTAAAACATTTGCCTCAGAATGATCCAAAACAAAACTAGGCTCCCCTTCTTTCTTGTTCTTCTTGTCCTCCTTCAATTCATCAACCAGTTTATCAGTATAAATCGTTTTTTTCTTTGGTTTTGGGGGTTCATATTGATTTTCCTTCTCCATAGGTGTTTTTTCCATTCCTTCTAATTCCTTCACCTTCCTTTTCTTTCCACCGTTTTTAGAGGTTTCATCCACCACCTATTACTTTAAAAGAGATTCAACTTTTGATTCCGAAAAATCATAAAATTCCTCAGATTGACTATTAAATTAAATATTCATCCTCCTTAGAGTATTATCGCTTAATAGACTCACCTTACAATTTCTCAGCGTAAAAATGAAAGGAATATTGAAAGAATTAAGAAAACAGAAAATGATTTTAGAAAGAATGGTAGGATACATGATTATATGAGACTTCATATTGCCATTCATTATACTCTCAATTTTAATCAAGAAATGCTTATCCAGGATTATGTTTCATCAGTTCACCACAAAATACAGAAAATAAAAATCAATTTCCATTAGTGTATCCTTGTCCCCTTTTCTCAGAATGAGGAAACCTTGAACCCATAGCCGAAGAATCCAAATATTTGGAGAGAGATGAATAATTTTGGGAGTTTTCACTTCCTTTAATCCAAGATAGTGTATAAAATTTTCCTTGTCAAAAGATCATATTACATTAAGAATCTTGTGAGAGAAAAACTCTGCTTCTCCCTCATAAAGAATTCCTATTAGGTTTTCTGCGATGTTATAAGAAAGAGAGTATGTTTTTTCATAGCTCGTGAAAGAAAAATTATATCTTCCTCTTTCATTAAAAAAACTAACTATCTCATATAATTCAACCAACAATTATGGATACACCGGATCATGTGCTCTTGGTTTTGGAAAAAATACACTCTCCCAACAATTCATCTTGATATTCTTAGAAACAATGGAGTCATACTTGACATAAAACATCGGATCGACTAACTATTATCTGTAGATAACCCATTAAGATATTTCCTTAATAGTTGAAATTTATTTATGAGATCTATATTTAGCATACATTTAGATGTAAGGAAACTTTAAATATCTGAAATGACTTTAAAAACATAGGTAGAGCTCCAGCACACAATGGCTTAGAGATTGATGTGGGATAGGCATCAATTGGCCTATATATAGGCAATTGAATTGATAGTTCAAGTTTCTAGATTGATCCAATAGTTGAATGATTTTTTGAGAAGATCTGATGGTTGAGACGATAACCAGTGAAATATTTTGATATATTTCGATCTTTTCAGGTTTTTAAGAAGAACATTTTGATTTAAGGAAAATCGAATAATAAGTGTTTAAAACCATATCTAAATACCAATATGAAAAAAATGATTACTAAGACATAGGAAGGGAAACATACCTTTAAAATTTCCCGGATGACTATTCTTAATGAGTAAAATTTTTCTAAAATAAATTGTTATTTCAACATTTTCGTTATGAATAACTTTTGGGCTACGAAAATTTGGACTACATAAATTTTGACTATTAAAATTTTATCTATGAAAATTTTAACAAGTAAAATTTTGACTATTAAAAGTTTGACTAAATAATTTTTATTATTAGAAAAAACATGATTATAAAAAATTTGACTACTAACAAAATTTTAACTTTAATTTTTTTTAACTAAACAGAAAGTGTACTCCCCCTATGAAAATGAGTTTGTTACTATAAAGAGTTTGGTTTCAACAAGACGTAAATAAAGAATATTACCTTACGATTATCATTCCTAAATTATTTTTAATGGTTTAAAATCTATCATATGGTAATTATTTTCTGAAAATATCATCATGTTGATCATGTGCTCTGATAAATTTAAGAATGATACCTCATTTTTGTGTGTGATCCCTAAGAAAGTGATGATAATTTCTATGTGTTTTGCAGAAGAGTGATGTGAATGGGTTTTACTTAAGAAAATGGAACTAGTATTATCCCACAATATTTTTGTTTTGATAAAACACATACCATAGTCTAGGAGAGTGTGTTGCATCCACAACACTTGAGAACATCAACTTCCAGCGACTACATATTGAGCTTCAGTAGTGGAAAGTGCTACAGAGTGTAGATTTTTGAATAACCAATAAACTAATGAATATCTTAATAAATGAAAAGTTCTGGATGTACTTTTCCAATCCATTATACATCCACCAAATTCAGCATCCTAAAAACATTATAAAAACAAATCCATTCTAGTAGTACAAAAGAGTCCTATATCCATGGTTCCCTTTAAGTAGTGAAAAATCCATTTCACTGCCTTTAAATAAGAATCCTTAGGATTGAATTGATATCATGCACATAAGAATACTGAAAACATTACATATAGACAATAAGATATCAAGTAATGTAGACTCCCTATCATACCACTAAAGGATGTTTGATATACTGGTTTCCCAGCTTCATCAAGATCAAGTGAATTTGAGGTACCAATGGGCATACCTTTACTCTTAGTGTTTTCATATCCATATATTATATATATATATATATAATATACTTATGTTGTGATATATAGTTTATTTCTTCTTTTTGAGAAATTTGAAAACATATAAAAAATGTTAACTCATCCATCATACTCATTTAGAACTCAGATTTTATTAGATTCACAAAGGAATCAGTTTAAATTTCTAGGATGAACAAAATATAATTCCATCAACACAAATTTGAATAATCAAAACATTTTTTATTTTTTTTATTTATAAAAAGGGTTGGATCTGAATTTACCTAAACATAATTGTTTTTAATCAATAACCATGTAGGTCTATCATAACAGGCTTTAGGATCTTGCTTAAGTCCATACAATGCTTTGGTATGTTTGAAAACATGTTCAGGATGTTTTGTATCTTAAAAACGAAGAGGTTGTTAAACAAAACATTTCTCTTGTAAATAAACATTATGTAAAGCACATTTAATATTCATTTGAATAAATTTGAAGTTGAAGAATGATGTAAAAGCTAGATGAATACGAATAGATTCAATTCTAGCTACTGGAGAATAGGTTTCTTCATAGTCTATTCCTTATTGTTGATTATTGCCTTTAGTAAGTAATCATGATATATTTTTTACTATGATTCCATTTCAATCGCACTTATTTTTGAATACCCATTTTACTCTAACAACATAACTTTTTTTAGGTTATTCAACCAAGGTCTAGACTTTAATCCTTTTGGAATAATTTTTCTCAACTTGCATAGATTTTATCCAATCATCATCACATAAAGATTCATCATTGCTTTTTAGTTCTAATTGGGAAAAAATGCAAGATGTTCTACTTCAATTCTTTAAGAACTTATAATCCTTACATGTTGATTTACCTGAACAATGATACTATCACTAGGATGATTCTTAAGATACAACAGATTGGGTTTTTTTAAAACATATTCATCAACCAATGTTAGGAAGTATTCTGCGTCGAATACTTCAGAAACAGTTCCTTGAACATTTCCCTTACCAGAAATATCTTTTTACCAAGGGTTTATTTTCAGTTTTTGAAAACACATCCCAAGATTTAGGTTGAGGTCGTTTAAAAACAAAGGTATTAGTTTCATCCAATTTAACATGTATTGTTTCTTCAACATTACAATTATTTTTTACTGAAAAATCTATAACCCATAGAGGTTGTGGATAATCCTAAGAAAATTCATTCATGAATTTTGCTACGAATTTGTGTAAATTATATTTAGTATTCAGAACGAATACTTTGCAACCCAAATCCTTGAAGTTGAAAAGTCTAGGTTTTCTACCTATCTATAACTGATAAAGAGTTTTATTATGAAATACTCTAATCAAATCAATATTTATAGTATAATAAGAAATACATACATCTTCAGCCCAAAAAGTTTAGGGTTCTAAATATTCCCTCAACATGGTTCTTGTTATCTCTGAAATAATTCTACTTCAAATTTCAACAACAACATTTTTTTGAGGAGTTATTGGTGGTGATAAGTTATGAGTAATACCTTTTCTACAATAATGAGTTTCAAAATATGAATTTTAGAATTCTCCTCTATAATCACTATTAATAGTTTTCAAATGAAGGTATTTCTCATTTTTAAATTGGGCTCTAAAACTCATGAAATAAGAAAAATATTTAGATTTATTTTTAATAAAATAGATCCATATAAATCTATTGTAATCATCACCAAGAAGAAATACATAATATAGCCTCCAATGTTTCCAATTTTTGTTGGACCAAAAAGATCCATGGGCATTAATTGTAATGCTTCAGGGGTGGAGACTTCCCCAGTTGATTTAAAACATGATTTAAGTTTCTTGTCATACTGACAAGGATCAAAATAACTTTTGAAGAATCTTATATAAGATCTGGTAGATCCTTAACAAGAATTTTTTTGAGAGTCTTCATAGGTTGTTAAGATTACAGTGTCCAAACCTTCTATTCCTTAACCACGAATTATCTTCCATTGCACTAAGACAAGGTATATCTATGCTCATAAGGTCTTCTAAGTTTAGTGTGTAAACATTCTCTTTCCTATTGAAAAAATGAATAAACTCTTCCTTGTAATTGTGTAATAAAAACTTTTCATTCTTAAAATTCACAAGGTAAATTTCATCAGATAATTCACTTATGATAATGAGATTATGATTAAGACCCTTAACAAATAAAACATTTGAAATCAATGTTTTTACAAGAAGAACAATGTAACTTAAACCAATAATTTCTCCCTAAGCATTATCTCCAAATGTTACTTTTCATCCATTTATCTTGATAATCTCTTCAAAGAAGTTTTTATTGCAAGTCGTGTTCCATAAGTATTTATTATCCATGTACCATGTATCATTGTTTGTACTATAATTACTTTCCTGAAAATAAGTGTGTTAGAATTTCATAACCCAAACATTCTTGGATCCAGAAACTTCAAAAAGAAAAATTTTATGAATCCACATTTCTTTGAAAAAAATAAGCTTTATAAAAACCTAATGTCTATGTTTTTTTAGGGAATAATAATTTCCCAATTCCCACCACACTAAAACGTAGTATAAAAGGGACCACTTTGAGGAACAAAATAATTATATCTAAAAACTGGTTTTGAACAAGTATAACGAATTCCGGAATTATTCCTTTGAGGTCAAATTTGGGAATAAATCTTATAAAAATTTTCCTTCTGAGAGTAAAATTTGACAAGCACTTCCTCAAGGAAAATATTTCTAACATTAGCTTAATAGATAGGTTATTATCCTAAAAAACATTAGTTTTAGCACTAGAGTTTGGCTCTAAAAAAATTTCTTAGAAATTACTTTTTCTAGTTCCATAGAAAGTTTATCCTTCTCTTAATTATCTTCTTCAAAGGGTTTTTGAAACATTTTAAAAATCATATTTTTTTTATCATGATCATTAGAAAGATCATATATTTCTATAGTATGAATATAAATCCTAGAATTTTCCATATCAATATTTTTTTTACTCAATAATTTTAATTATCAAACACACTATAAAACATAGAAACATGTTTAAAAGTAGGTATTGTATTATCTTCTTCAGAAGAAGATTCTACATCCTATGATTCATAGTATTAACTATCACTGTAATTATCATTCAAGAATACATTGGTTTTAAATTCAGCATTGTGTACATTTGACATTAAATAATGATTTTCAATAGGTAACATGGCAAGTAATCCAATATTCTTCTGAAAAGAAGATTCATACTCTGAAGATTCATCAGAAGAGTCTCTACCATTGGCGCACCCAATGTCATTGGCTTTCAAAAATATTCTTAGCCTTTTCATTATAGTATTTCTTTCTATTTCTTTCATAATTATTTTCCTTTCTATCTTTTCTCTTGAGAATAAGAAAATGTCGCCTTATATGACCTGATCTTTTTCATTCATATCATGTAAAATTTGAGACTTTCTTTTCCATTAATTCTTTCTTTTTGAATCTAGATTGAAATTTCATCTCTTTAACAGTCCTATTCATCATATGAGAAATATTGGGTATCTCATTCTCTGAAGATTCACTTCAACTAGATTCGGATTGAATAACACCCTTCTTATATTTAGATCTTGTAACTCTCTTAGGAGTCTTAGAATTCAAATGATTTGAAGTTGTTTTGAAATGAAACACCGCCATTTCTATTCTTCTTCTTAATATTGTCAGAATCTCTCTTTATTCTAGTCTCATGTTAAAGAAGAGTTCCAAAAAGTTCATCAAGAGAAATCTGAGTAACTTTTCAATTTTTATCTATATCTATCATCTTAGATTACCACTCATTAGGCATGATATCTTCAATCATGTCCACAATTGCCTCATAATCTAATCCTTTCTCACCATTATACTTTAAACTATTGACAGTGGTCATAAATCATTATTTTACCATACATATGGGTTCTCTATAAGGAAATCAGAAACCATGATATTCAGCTCTGAGCATAGCTCTTCTAGTTTCAATGACACTGGAAGTTCCCAAGTGAGTTACTTAAAGATTCTTCCAAATACTATTTTCTTCTTCACAATATGATATTTGGATATATATATATTTATAGTCATGGAAGATTGAAAATTATTTTGTTCCTTAATGTTCAGCTGGTATTCCACCTTTTCTGGATTATAAATGTTTCCAAATTTTTTATCAGGAATCTCATAGTCTCTAGTTAACAGAATATTGTTGTCAAAACCTGTTTTTATCACCAAGGCCTTTATTAGATCTCTCCAATACTCACAATCATTACAAAAATATATTTTTGGTCTAGTATAATTAAGATTTTCAATCGAACCAACATTCATTTCAGCCATCTATAATAAAATATCTTTCCACACAAACTACTTATTAATAAAGGTTTATAAACAGGGATAAAAATCCTAAGCATAGAAAACATAGAGCAATAAAAACTTGAGAATGAAAGCTTATATGTGAATATAAGTATTTCAGATACCTCATATGATACCAATTGTGGGATCGCTAATATTGATTGTAGTATCAGAATATGATATTGATGATCAATATTTAAGAAGGGGGTGAATTTTATCCTTTAAAATTACTTTGGAACATTTAATGTTGATAAATTCCTTTATATTTTATATCAAAGTTAAATAATTTAAATTCATAAAACATCTTGGTTCTACCAACTTGATAGATTTTGGATGTATGGTTACAGAAATGAAACTTTTTATGCAAACAAACTATATTTCAGAAATATGGTTCTGGAAATGAATCTTATCAAAAGTTTACAAAGGGAAAGATTCTACCTTAAAGAATATAGAGTATTACATAATCAGATTAAAAATATAATAATGTATAAAATAGTTATAATTTTCTTATTAATCAACTGCAACGAAAAAAAACATAAAAAAAAGAAACAAGTATGAATTATTTTAACCCAATGTGTAGGCTATCCAACAACCTTGGATAATGGTCCCTTGATTTATACATTCAAGAAATTCTGTCTTATCCATACCATGGTAAGCCATCGATATGAATATCGTAGTCTGTCTTGATGTCCCCAAAAGTCCTCAAACTTCACAGTAGTCAGCACATAAATCTTCCTTATCAAGAATGTACTAGAACTTTACGGTAGTTGGCACCTCTGTCTTCCAATCCTCGGAAGCCCTCAAACATTAAGGTAGTCGTCACCTCTGTATTCCTTTCCCCATAATCTCTCGAATGTACTCAGAAACATTCAGAGTTGAAAAAATATATCTGAACAATATGTTTATTACACACAAAGCATGAGAGTATATCTCTCTAGAAATCCCTTCAACAACATATGGTCTCTAGAGTTGTTGATCAATATCTCAGTTTTTAATGTTCATTCATTTATTAATGTTCATTGGTTGTTGTGATATCATTAAAATGAGATTTAATTTATAGGTACATCTCCAACGGTTGGCTCCCTCCACCAACGATTATATTTTTCCTTGAATCTTGGAGGTACCTTTATACATGTCTCTCAAACAACGGTTAGTTAGAAACAGAATACACGACATCATTTCATAATTAGAAAAAAGGTATCAAAAATATAATTTCTCAACCGAATATATTTTTCTAGAGTCAATGGAATATAATATTCCATGTCTAAGAACATTCAGATTCTATATTGTATAAATATTCAGATTCTGTTTTTCAAGGAATTCTGAATCTGAATTTTATGGATTTTTTATTCTTAATTATACGGAATTCGAATCCTTAATTCTGTGGAATTCGAAACCCAAAATATATGGAAATAAGATTCTAGATTCTAAGGAATTTGAAACCTGAATTATTATGAATTCATAAGCTGAATTCTAGTGAATTCAGAGTCTGAATTATAACGAATTTGAAACCTGAATTCTACGGAATTTGGAACCAGAATTTTATGGAATTTAGTACCGGAATTCTATAGAATTCAGAACCAGAATTCTAAGGAATCTGGTACCTAAATTTAAAGGAATTCAGAACCTAAATTCTAAGGATTTGGGAGTCTGAATTCTAGGGAATTCAGAACCTGAATTATGAGGAATTCAGAACTTCAATTCTATGGAATTCAGAACCCAAATTTTAAGGAATTCAGAGTCTTAATTCGAATGAATTTAGAGATTGAATTTTAGATAATTCGTATTCGGAATTTCCGAGAATTCAAAGTCTTAATTTTAGAGAATTCAGAGTCTGAATTTTAGAGACATAAGAGTGTGAATTTTAGAGAATTCAGAGTCTGAATTTCAGAGAATTAAGAGTCTCAATTTCCATGAATTTAGAGTCTGAATTTAGAACCTAAAAACACAATTCATTGTATTTATGTATTTACATAATTCTAACATTTTAGATGAGAAAATGAATTTTACACTTAGGAATAAAAAAGTTAGATTTAGGGAAACCAAAACATTATCAATGAAACCTGGTAAGGATAAATTTTCTTAAGAAGGAATATTTTCCTTATTAAGGAAAGTAAATTTTTTCTTAAGATAGAGTGTGTGATTTTCAAAACATAAATGAATGGAAAAGTCTTAAGGAAACCTTATTGGCTCAGCAAATAGTACATCCAGAATAGTCAACATAAAATTGTAAATCCAAGTTGAAAAAAATAAGTAGAACAATATTTTTATAGTTCATCATTCATATAATATAATTTTTGATTCCAAACACATAAAAAAATTGAATATTTCACTTCATCCTTATTCCATGAACAAGGATATATCCTCCATTATACAATACCTATTTACTTTCACATTCCACATGCAGTTTCAATGTCATGAACATTATAACCATTACGTGAAAAAAATATCTAATTATATTAAAGAGATTTAATATTGTGGTATTGAGTTGCATAATGATTATTTACTCTATACTTAAAAAATGATAACCTTTGATGATGTATTAGGGTGGACAATATTCTCTACCATTTAATTAACTATAAATTTCATTTTTCCCTTGAAATCACTTGATTTGTGTTATTTTTTGTAGTCAAAACATATTCTTTTTCCTTTAAGTCGCTCACTTAGGTTATTCATTCAACATTCATCGAAAAAATGAAACCAAATTATCTTTCTTCCAAGGACACTATAACCCAAAAACAAATATAATTCCTTATTTGTCTTCCTTGGTGAGTCTGAGAGATATTTAAAGTACCCATTGTAATCATGTTCTGTGAAAATTTAATTGGCATGATCACAACATATCTCACTCCAGTGATCATCCCACTTCAATTATCATCAAAAAATCATCCATCACATTCAACATTAACCCAATTCCTTCTTGATACATCCGTTGAAGAAAACAAGAAGCATAGTGTGAGAATTACTTATAATGGTAGAATATATAGTCAGAAAAACAATTACTTATAAGATGTATAAATCATGACACCATCCTTATTATAAGACACACTATATTTATCCTAGGTTATTCATAGATTAATTATTTTCAAATCCATCATGAGGGTTTGTGAAGAGATTGTGAATTTATGATGTATATCCCTTATGAGTCTCAAACATGGTGTGAAATAAAGACCATTATTGTGGACTACATTACCACGATTCAGGCCTGGAACATCTTGTTAGTGTTTTTACCCATTGGTACATCATTTCCAAAGGGACATCAATTTGTAGTATCCAGACGAGGGATTATTTCTAGGAAACAACTCACTCAACCCTTTACCCAAATTCTAGGCCATTTTCCTAGATGTTTACCCATCCTTATAATTTTTCTTAGATACATCCCTTAATATATCTTTATAAATATACCTAGGGATATCAATAATGGTTTTTCATCATTGTTTCCAAATATTTTCCATTCCTTTTCTCTGATACCAAATATAGGCACCCCATCTTTTCAAACATAGACATTACATATCTTTTGCAGAATACTTTAAACATAATATAAAAAATGTCGAAAGATCATACTAGTATAGTTATTTTAAAAACATGGAAATATAATAACTAATATCTAAATTAGATATATCAACTACCACAAAATTCTTGTGGACTATCACCCTTTTTAGACACATCAAACATAATACATATCTTCATAACCTCGGTGATAGAAAAAAAAGAAGGGGTGAGATCAGATTCTCAATAAGGCTAAATATGGGAGTTATTTAAGAATAATAAAGTGAATAAGGGTATGAGAACATGATGATGAAAATATAATATCATACCCTGAATAAAAAATATCATATGCATCAAATAATGGCATAAGGATTTGTTGTTCATAAGACATGAATCGTAAGTCAAAAAAGAATATATCCATAAAAGACTAACATAGAAATAAATCATGGAATCTTGGAGGGCACATAATCATATGTAATTATTTCTACCTATTTCAATATGCTTAAAATTCCCTCTTAGGTGACATATTCCTTCACCAAACTGAGTTCAAACTCTGTTCTAGCCTTGTCTTACTAAACTGATTTCAGCCCTCATTCTATCCTTGTAATACTGAACTAAGTTTATCTATCATTCTTACCATGTATATATAATTATATAATTATATATATGTATATATATATTTACCCAATTAATTGGAGTGAGATATAGTTCCCAATAATCTCATAGTGGAATCATATATATATATTACAAAAGATTATTAAAAATCATATCACAACCCAAGAAATTATGTGGTTTTAATAAACTTATAATCATATGATAATATATGAAAAATACATCTTTTACAATCATTTCTCTATAAAACAATACCTATGAAAATGAGAGAGTTTCAAAAGAATATAACTCATGAAAGAAAAATATGTTTTATAAAAAGCATACCATCAAAACATAATCCATTCAGAGAAATAATATGAATGGAATCATTGAATAATTTCCGTAAAAATTCATGTGTAAAACCAATAGATTATATCTTATATCGGTATTAACTTTTTAATATCTTTTAAACGAATTATTATGGAAAATAACCTTTTGATAATGGAATATTATTTCTAAAACAAATAACTATTTGAAAAAACATTATTTTAAAATTTCTTTGACAAATTATAAATGAATATTTGAAAACAATAAAACATTTTCTAAAATCTTTTTTCCTATAAAATGATCATTAAGTATCATTTGAAATAATTTTTGGGAGGAATTTTTGAAAACAAGGTTTTTTTAATAAAATATATTTCTGAACAAAGAGATAGTTGGCTATATTTTACATAAAAAAATTACCGTAATCCAAAAGAGTGTAAAAATGATACTATTATATGTGGATAGATTTATTAGATAGAGGATAAATAGAATCACGAATTTTCATGATATCTGGATCATAGTATTTCATCAATGATGCATATTCATTAACAATCATAAAAATCTAGGATATTTTGTAATAAACTCTTAACACTTGGTTACTAGGGATCATAATATTCATATAAGGAATAGGAATTACATGAAGCATAAAATATCATAAAAAATAGATGATTCATGATATAAAATGTTAAATAAAAATATATAACCTATGAAATTTTTTTAGGTTCATAGCAAAACATGTGCCTCAATGAAGTCAAATTGACACAGAACATTTTTACTGATGTTGTACATTTTGAAACAGAAACCCCATGAAATAAAGACCATAAAATGGATATTTAAATAATCATCAATTTAATTAAAAAATTAATGAATAAAATCATGTGTAGTGTATACAGAAAAAAAGTAAATAGTGGTGAACACATCATCTATCTACCAAAAATAAAAAGTGAGATGAAATCAGATTACCACGTGTCTTGACTCTTGTCGAATTAATTCAAACCACGCATATAATTAATATAAATTTATTATACAAAATTTATTGAACCATATTATTATATCTATTAACATATGTGGTTTTATTATGACGTTATATTACCTTGTTTTAAACCATCCTATGCTAAGGTTTCACTTTGGAAAATATCTGCTTTATTCTTCACCTGTGTCTTAATTTGTAATATCATTTGTCCTTATAAATATATCATGATTACATAATATATAATATGATATAAATATCATTTATATATATTATATATACATAATAATAATCTATATGATATAGTATTATGAAATGAAATACACCGTTCATGGAGATGGTAAGTCGTACGTACGCATGAATGTCGTTACCATTATTATTATCATGTTGAATGAAATAATTTAATATATATATATATATCACATATATTCACTAATACCATCCTTAATACATTCCATTTTGTGTATGAATGAATCACATCGCTTTGAGGGGGTGGTAGTCCTTAATTCGTTGATCAAAATTATCAGGTTAACTAAAAATGGAACATATAAATATATATGTTTTAAAATGATTAAATAAGCTTAATGAAATGATAAATATAATATATGACATATATAATCAGATTATAAATAATAATTTTCATCACTATATGTGGTGAAGGAAAAATGAACAATCATTATTTAGTAAGGCAGTAGTTTGGCGTACACATAAACAATATGATCATTACCCATTAGATGGATGTGTCTGTAAGTGTAGGTCTAAACCACAGAGTAAAAAAATAATTGTATATTGAGGATAATGGTGTTGTTAAATAATCATGAAATAAATATACTAGAGGGGTTGGAAAAGAAAATAAAATAAAGGTTCTTGAGAGAAGTCATTACCTCTTAATCACGTAATTCCATTCGGTTTGTGCCCAAAGGCTTCCATAAAAGACATTATGACCAATGATAGGATTCAAAGAGGAAGGATTGAATTTTTGTAATATTATTGGGTAGATCATGTATGAACCTAATTGGTTTGAGAGTTTTTAATAAGGGTAAGAGGTGGTGGCCACTAATAAAGAATCAGGGTGGCACTCTTGTAAATACCAGAAGAGAGAATTCCACCCAAATTTTTCCTGTTAGTAGTGGATCAAATAATGATAAAAATTTATTAAAATGGATGTTAGGGTATTTATATGTCCATCCAATTGTTTTATGAAACGTTTATAAGTTATTTTGAGTCTTAAATATATTGGTTTCCCCATAGTTAATCATAATTATAACTTAATCGATGTAATTAATTTTAATTATATTAGGTATTCTATTGTGTTAAAAACTAAGATAAACATATTATATATTATAAATTATTCTGAATATAAAAATGATATCGTTTTTCCAAAATTTAATAATATAATTGGAATAAATTTATATAAAAATAACCCCCTTGACGGGACAACACTATAGGGTTTTAATATAAGAACATCCAAATGTTTGCTAAGATATTATACCAAATTTAGTCGTGAAATAGATTCTAGGGACATAAATTATATTAATCGATAGAAATAAAATCTAATTAAACATTAAATACAATTTAAAATACTATTTAACCTTAAAATAAATTAAATGAAATGTAGTTTTTAATTAAAATTGTCAATTTCACTATTCATCGAAAATGATTTTTCTCGGAAAAATCACAAAAACATACCCTAAGATAATTAATATGTTATAAATTAATAAATTAAGTTTATTTTAACAAATTATATTATTAAATAAATCTAAAATTAATTTTATTATTTTTAACATTAGGATATTAAAGGGGTCTATTCAGAAAAATAATATTTTTAAACATAAAAGCACTTTACTAAAAATTATATATGTCATTATCAATGGGTTTTATTTATATAAAACCATTATATACAATATTTATAAATTATTTTTTAATATTAATATAAATATGTTTATTTTATAGGGTATAATTATATAAACTAAATAATTATAACAAAAAAATGTTATTTCGTATATACATCAGTGTTGCGTGTAATGAAAAAGATTAAAAGGGTTAAATTAATTTAAACAAAATTCCAAAAAAATCATGTGTTACATTACATAAAGGACTAATAAATGTTTTGTACTATTTCTAATAAATTGGTTTCTACTGTGCTTATTTTAATTGTTTTGATTCTATGAATTGAATCAACATTCTTAAATTTTTATTAACATAAAATATTTTAATACAGTTGTTGTGTGAAATTTTGAAAGTAACGTTAATTTTGATGATGTTAGAGTGATTGAATTTTTTGGACAATAATATTTAAATTGTAAAGGTATAAGTATTTATTAATGAAATTAGGTAATATATGATGCTATGTTTTTTTTTTCTTATTTTAATATTATATATCCTTATTCGGTATGTTTTATGGATAGTTGAGATAAGATGTGATGAGTATTAGGACTATAGTTGACTTTACACATATGGAAAGAAGAGATATATTATTTGGTATTAGATGATGAAATTATTGTAAACGTGAAAATGGAATTGTGGTGAGTTTCATTAAAATGAAATTGAATTTAAATGGATTTAGTGGTTGTGGGATTATGTTGTGTAACACCCCGATCTTCCACGATAGGCTTCTCATTCAATAATGCAATAGCTTGCATTGTACGCAACTTCGAGTTCTAAAACACCGCGACTAATCAAAGTAGCCGTTATGAATAGTAATAACCACTTTTTAAAATTATAGAAATTTTATATTTCAAAATGGACTTCATTTTTGGATTCGGAATATAGAAATTAGCCTATGTTGAATTTTTGGTATTTTTCTGAGAACTTCTAAATTATTATGAATAGTGAAAAATTCTTAAAAACAACTTTTTTAATCAAAATAATTTATAGTGATAAATTATACTATTTAGTGGTTTTAAATAATAATTAAAATATATTTTTACCATTTTATCCAATGGTGGTTATTAGAATTAATTTAACATTGAAATTGGACATAAACAATTGCCAATCTTTTGATATAAATTGTTTCTTAAAAACACGCTATTTGTTGTAACAACGGGAATTAATTATAAAATTAATTAATGAAACATATATGTTTGGAATTTTTTAAAATAGACATAATTTTTTAATTCAGAATATCAATTATATCTTAGGGTGAAATTTCGGCCTTATTCTGAAAAACAACAATTTTTTTATGAATAGTGAAACCACTAAGTGGTTGTTAAAAACTGATTTTTCGTTAAAATGAAATATTACCACTTCTGTGATTTGATTTCCAAAAATCCGACATACATGGTTGTCATTAAGAAGTAAAATGTGGTTCAATGAGATTAAAATAATTTTTTGGTGAATAGTAACTTTTAAGTTCTTAATCGCGATTAGAGGTAATTAGTGTAGTTTAAGGTAAAAATAATGTTTTAATAATATGATATGAGCTTGACACTTGTCCTAATCCTATTGGATGAGTCATGGCCGACCAATACAACCCATGGGTCAACTTGGGGACTCCATGGAGCCACTTTGTTTGGAAAATGACATTAATATATATTTATTTAATGTTAAAATTAAATTGACACAAACATGAGTTGTTTTACTAAAACAGTTTATAAGTGGGGTTACACAAGTCCAAATTTTGACTATAAATATTCATTAGAAAGATAAAACTATTTCCTACATCAAAGTATTTTTTTTATAATTTTTAGACATTAAATAAATTAAATTATTTATGACATCATTATGATGCAGTGATGACCTCATTATTTAATGATTTTAATAAAATAAAAAGATAATGTAAAATCCAAGGCTTACACTTGTCCAAAGACTATTGGATGGGTATATTAAGAACCCTTCTCACCTTACCCACTAATTATATAAGTGTGGGACCTTTATAATTCTAAAAGCATTGTATAATAATGAAACATTTCAATCTTTTCAAAAGAGCCCCTCCTCTCCTCTTATAAAAGGCCCCCACCTCTACCACCTTATTCACACTTTCAAGCCTTTTGGTTCGGCCAACCTCTTCCCAAATACTCTGCCAACTTCTCTTCCTTCTTCTTAGAAGCTTTAATTTAGTCAGAAAGTCATCCTATGGAGTCCTTTTGATCAAATCAAAATGAAGAACCCAAAGAAGAGATAATGATTTCATCACCCTCTTTCAAGTTTCTTTCTTCTTCCACTCCCACTTTGTTTATTATTTCAATTCTAAAATTATAACTCCAGTATCTTCTATATACTGTGATGTTATTATAAATATGGAACAACCATATTCAGTATTCTACCCATCATTAGAATGACATGTCACCATACGTGCGTACGTACGACTTACCGTCTCCACGTCATGCTGTAATTGTTATTCAATTTATTATTATTTAGATGGGTATAAAAATGATATGTAATTCATGTAAATAATAAATATAACATGATAATGATTCTGTATATATGATATACTATCCAATTATATATTATTTTAATATCAAAATAATGATATTGTCGCTCGTGCGTACGTACGGACTACCGTCTCCACGAACGCGATGAGATTCATTCTCCGTCGTATCCATTCAAGTATAATTATCATTTGATGATTTAAAAATAATGTTTAAGTTCATGATATCATTATGGATATGAATAATATACAACCTATCCATGAAAAACACAACTTACGTAACAAAACATATAAAAGAAAACGAGTAAGTTAACACCCGAAACAACGATAAATCTAAGATATTGCTAACAAAGAAATATTAAAAGATCATATATGACATCATATGAATGTATATGATTCTTGTATAATTTAATAACAATTATTTCACCATTATACAAGAGGTTAACCTACCCCAACCAAGCAAAAGTACAAGTTAAGGGTTATTTCACAATCTCTTCATTATCCGAGGTTGTTTATACGTAATAATCTACTGGGATATTTTTATCATCCACATCCATGTTTCTTAAAAATGAATTTCAAAACATTTTTATTATTTACAATAATATGGGTTAAAGTCAGTTATACCCTTGTTTTACTTTTTATAAGAGGAATCTTTCCGTCGTTTTCAAAACAAATTCCTTTTAACCTTTTCGACAGAATTAAGGTAAGAATGTTTTTTTAACTTATACGGCGGGTGTAGTTATTTTCCGCCGTTATAAAATCTTCAAAGCTTTCCTTACAAGCTTATAAGAATATTTTGAAATAAAATCTTTTTTTATATGGATCTTAAATGATTTGAAAAATAGAAAGAGATATTTCTCTAAAAAGAGTTTTGATTTCATCTATATCAACACCCTTTGATGGATTTTACGCTTATTTGAAGTTGATTTATTATGATACAAAACTTCTATATTTTATTGAAGGTTTTGTGATATGTTTGACTGTGGATGTGCTATTTTTATACCATTCATAGTTTATGGTGAAATTATTTACATTTCTTATGCTAGTCTTAATACGAATGCTTATGTTATGTTTAAACCTTTTCATATGGGAATGCAATGGACTTAATATGTGACGGGTGGAGCCCGTTATAGCTCCTCGATGCATCGGTAGGTCTCATGAGACAACTAGACGTGGAATTGGCCGAGGCCCTTTCCCATTTTGATTTAGGGTTTTGGCCAAGGCCTTAATCGTTTTAGACGTCTTGGCCGAGGCCTTGAAAAAATGTTTCATAATGTCTGGAATTATGCATTCCATCATTATGAAAGTGGTTATTGATATTGCATGTGATTATTCGACCTGTAGAATATCCATGTGAAGAAGTGAATGTCATTATCTCATTTTAATTTTTCCATATTATGTTGAAGTTCAAGTTTAAAAGGCTTTTGTTTTAGTTATACATTGCCTTAAATGATTATGTTTATTGATGAAAGCTTCCACTATATTGTTATCCTTACTGAGCATCTGAGCTCACCCCTTTCAATGTTTTAATATTTTTTTCCAGGATGTGAAGAAGTATTTTATGAATGACCTATAGGGATAGTTAGAAGAGGATATGAGTGTGGACTATGAAGACTTTGTTATTAGTTTTTTGCTTTATGATGTAATGTAACATTGATGAATGTATCTAGTGTTTCCAAGGCTACTAAACTAATCGGTCTTTCGAGACATGATCTTTTGTGTTCATGCCAATGTTACGAAGTGATGCACCGACTCTGGGTAGCTGGGGTCGGGGCGTTACAGTTAGTATCATAGGCAGTTTAGTACTAACCTTGGAAGCTAGATTTAGATAAACTGTGATTAGAGCACATAGCCCAAAGATAGACTTTGAGGATTAGTATAGAAGAACTTCCTAGAATTTTGTTATTATAGAGATTTTGTGAGTTTTCCGAGCAATACATCCCTGTCTGGATACGAGCAGGTAGAGGCGGCTCTGGCACAGATGTACCTAGTGGTAAAACCCGAAAACACCGTTTTGAGCTAGACTCGAACGGGAACTGGTGCACGACAACGGGCTTTGTTGCACTCTTGGTTACGACACTCCCAGGGGATATGCTTAGGATAATTCTCGTTTTCTTTACAATCCACTATGAACGGTTATGAGTATATACTTCCTCAAAGAAAACCTTTTTATAATTCTGGATTATATCCATAAATAGTTCAATTTATGTTAAGTATATTATAAGTATGGAATTATGTATTTTGATTCATAAACTAATCTAGTTTATGCCATTGTATAGAAATGGCACCAAGTGGAAGGAATGGAAACCGTATCAATGCACGAACTCCGTGTAGGGATTTCCCTCCTGCTCAAGATAATTATTGTGGATCTGGAGATACAATTGGTGCTGATCAACTTATTACCATACTAGGACAACTCACTCAGGATATGAATAATAAACTTACTCGTATGGAGCACCCTGATCCGCAACGTGGAGGATCAATGTTAGACCGCTTCATGAGGCAACAACCACCAACATTTAATGGGGGTACAAATCCATTAGTAGCTGAGCAATGGATAAACTCCTTAGAGAAAATATTCCATGCCTTGGGGAGTAGCGAAAGGGAGAAGGTTATCGTAGCAGTTTACCGCCTCACTGGAGATGCCGATCAATGGTAGTCATTGATTCAAAATACAAAGGAAGATGATGACATATCGAATATGGAATGGAGGGAGTTCAAAGATATTTTCTTATAAAAATACTTTCCTCGTGACCATAGAGAAGATATGGAAAGGCAATTTCTGAGTCTGAGACAAAATGAGGATGAGAATTTCGCAAAGTATGAGGCTAACTTTACAAGGTATGCTGCAGATTATATATGTAAACCAAGAGGTAAGATTGATCATTTATTTGATGGGTTAAAACAATTTCTCCGTCGACCTTTAGTATCACAATCTTTCTCAACATACGAAGATATTGTCTCATGTGCTATCAAGACAGAAAAGGAATTCTCTAAGTCTTATGACAACAAAGTAAAGCAAGAGAAGAAGAGAACAGTGGAACAAGAGACATATAAAGGGAAAAAGGGAAATAAGGATTTTCCATTATGTGATAATTGTGGGAAGAATCACCCTGGTACTTGCCTAAAAGGAATGGGATTTTTTTATAAATGTGGAGAAAAAGGTCACCAGGTGCATGATTGCAAGGGAAAGAAAGAGGATATCAATGTTGAATGCTACAATTGTAGGGAAATGGGGCATTATGAAAATGAATGTCCTAAGTATCAGGGAAACATACCTCAGAAAAGGCCAAGGGATCAAGGAAAATCTTATGATGTTACTACAATTGAAGCAGAATAATTAATGTATTGGTGCTTTTGGACTCATGGATTATATTCTGGTTTTTAGAATAATGTGATATATATATATATAAGGATTGTACTGCAGTACTTTTTTTCAGTGAGGTTTTAATATGATAAAGGTAATCATATTTTTAGTATGTGACAATAAGAGTAACTTTACTTTGTTTGGGGAATCTGATGATACAATTGATTTTGAAATTTAGAGACCTTTTAGAGAAAGTCTGGATAGAGGTATTTTGGATAACTATAAAGGTTGGAGTGGATTAAGTTGATCTTTGGATAGTATTGTTTAAGGTTAAAAAATTTATGATGATTATTTTTGGAATATTATAAAACTATAGTTTTAGGAAAAGGACAACCTGTAGGGTGGGGCATAACCCGTCGCGTCGGACAAAGCTGTAGGAATCGAACCCACCACCATAGCGCGACATGCCTTTATTTCCTACCACTAGCCTACAGGAAGTCCCTGGTTATTACAAAATAATTTTACTAATCTAAATGGTATGTGTTAACATTTGAAACCTTATACAATTAGGATAAGTATAATATTTTTGAGTTATTTTATCTTTTTGAGTGAAATATGAGTTGAAGGTTGAAACTCTAATTGTCAAGAATAAATATATATATACCTATCTCTTATTCAATGAATAAATTATTTCTTAAACTTTAGTAAAGGGATATTAAAACAAAAAATGTGTTATCCTAATACCTTATGTCTTGTTGAACTGATGATATTTTAAATCAACATAGATTGAAGGCTTTGAGGCCCTCAATTTGATAGTTGATTGTAATTGATGACCTCAATCACTCCCTACAAATATTTACATTTTTCCTCCAATTATATGTCTCTAATTTTCACCAATGTTCTCCTTATCGATATCATAATTTGGTAGTGACTTTCTTATTTCCATTTCCCTCTTATTAAGCCTAAATTTGATTAACCTTATTTCCGATGTGGGTTTTCCACAAAGGTATTTTCTATTTTCAAACTTTTATTTTCAAAGAAAAATTTCAAATTGCGAGGACGCAATTTATTGAAGGATGGCAGAATGTAACACCCTGAGCCTCCACGATACGCTTCTCATTCAATAATGCAATAGCTTGCATTGTACGCAACTTCGAGTTCTAAAACACCGCGACTAATCAAAGTAGCTGTTATGAATAATAATAACCACTTTTTAAAATTATAGAAATTTTATATTTCAAAATGGACTTCAATTTTGGATTCGGAATATCGAAATTAGCCTATGTTGAATTTTTGGTATTTTTCTGAGAACTTCTAAATTTTTATGAATAGTGAAAAATACTTAAAAACAGCTTTTTTAATCGAAATAATTTATAGTGATAAATTATACTATTTAGTGGTTTTAAAGTATAATTAGAATATATTTTTACCATTTTATCCAATGGTGGTCAATAGAATTAATTTAACATTGAAATATGACATAAACAATTGCCAATCTTTTGATATAAATTGTTTCTTAAAAACACGCTATTTGTTGTAACAACGGGAATTAATTATAAAATTAATTAATGCAACTTATATGTTTGGAATTTTGTAAAATAGAAATCATTTTTGAATTCGGAATATCAATTATAACTTAGGGAGAAATTTTGGCCTTGTTCTGAAAAACTTCAATTTTTGATGAATAGTGAAACCACTAAGTGGTTGTTAAAAACTGATTTTTTGTTAAAATGAAATATTACCACTTCTGTTATTTGATTTTAAAAAATCCAACATACATGGTTTTCATTAAGAAGTAAAATGCGGTTCAATGAGATTAAAAGAATTTTTTGGTGAATAGTAACTTTTAAGTTCTTAATCGCGATTAGAGGTAATTAGTGTAGTTTAAGGTAAAAAGAATGTTTTAATATTGTGATATGAGCTTGACACTTGTCCTACTCCTATTGGATGAGTCATGGACGACCAATACAACCCATGGGTCAACTTGGGGACCCCATGGAGCCACTTTGGTTGGAAAATGACATTAATATATATTTATTTAATGTTAAAATTAAATTGACACAAACATGAGTTGTTTTACTAAAACAGTTTTTAAGTGGGGTTAAACAAGTCCAAATTTTGACTATAAATATTCATTAGAAATATAAAAATATTTCCTACATCATAGTGTTTTTTTATAATTTTTAGACATTAAATAAATTAAATTATTTATGACATCATTATGATGCAGCGATGACCTCATTATTTAATGATTTTAATAAAATGAAAAGATAATGTAAAATCCAAGACTTACACTTGTCCAAAGACTATTCGATGGGTAGATTTAGAACCCTTATCACCTTAGACACGAATTATATAAGTGTGGGACCTTTAGAATCCGAAAATCATTGTATAATAAGGTAACATTTCAATCTTTCCAAAAGAGCCCCTCCTATCCTCTTATAAAAGGCCCCCACCTCTACCACCTTATTCACACTTTCAAGCCTTTTGGTTCGGCCAAACTCTGCCCAAATACTCTCCCAACTTCTCTGACTTCATCCTATAAGATTTACTTTAGTCAGAAAGTCATCCTAAGGAGTCATTTTGATCAAATCAAAAGGAAGAACTCGAAGAAGAGGTAACGTTTTCATCACCCTCTTTCAAGTTTCTTTCTTCTTCCACTCCCTCTTTGTTTATTATTTCAACTCTAAAATTATAACTCCAGTATCTTCTATATACTGTGATGTTATTATAAATATGTAACAACCATATTCAGTATTCTACCCATCATTTTAATGACATGTCACAATACGTGCGTACGTACGGCTTACCGTCTCCACGGCGTGGTGTAATTGTTATTCAATTTATTATTATTTAGATGGGTATAAAAATTATATGTAATTCATGTAAATAATAAATATAACATGATAATGATTCTTTATATATGATATACTATCCAATTATATATTATTTTAATATCAAAATAATGATATTGTTGCTCGTGCGTACGTACGGACTACCGTCTCCACGAACACGATGAGATTCATTCTCCGTCATATCCATTCAAGTATAATTATCATTTTATGATTTACAAATAATGTTTAAGGACATGATATCATTCTGGATATGAACAAGATACAACCTATCAATGAAAAGCACGACTTACGTAACAAAACATATAAAAGAAAACGAGTAAGTTAACACCCGAAACAACGATAAATCTAAGATATTGTTAACAAAGCAATGTTAAAAGATCATATATGATATCATATGAATGTATATGATTCTTGTATAATTTAATAACAATTATTTCACCATTATACAGGAGGTTAACCTACCCCAACCATGGAAAAGTACAAGGTAATGATTATTTCACAATCTCTTCATTATCCGAGGTTGTTTATACCTAATAATCTACTGGGATCTTTTTATCATACACATCCATGTTTCTTAAAAATGAATTTCAAAACATTTTTATTATTTACAAGAATATGGGTTAAAGTCATTTATACCCTTGTTTGACTTTTTATAAGAGGAATCTTTCCGTCGTTTTCAAAACAAGGTCCTTTTAACCTTTTCGACAGAATTAAGGTAAGAATGTTTTTTTTAACTTATACGGCGGGTGCGGTTATTTTCCGCCGTTATAAAATCTTAAAAGCTTTACTTACAAGCTTATAAGAATATTTTGAAAGAAAATGTTTTATTTTATATGGCTCTTAAATGATTTCAAAAATAGAAAGAGATATTTATCTAAAAAGAGTTTTAATTTCATCTATGTCAACATCCTTTGATGGATTTTACGCTTATTTGATGTTGATTTATTATGATACAAAACTTCTATATTGTATTGAAGGTTTTGTGATATGTTTGACTGTGGATATGCTATTTTTATACCATTCATAGTTTATGGTAAAATTATTGACATTTCTTATGCTAGTCTTAATACGAATGCTTATGTTATGTTTAAACCTTTTCATATGGGAATGCATTGGACTTAATATGTGACAGGTGGAGCCCGCTATAGCTCCTCAATGCATTGGTAGGTCTCATGAGACAACTAGACGTGGAATTGGACGAGGCCCTTTCCCATTTTTATTTAGGGTTTTGGCCAAGTCCTTAATAATTTTGATGTCTTGGCCGAGGCCTTGACAAAATGTTTCAGAATGTCTGGCATTATGCATTCTATCATTATGAAAGTGGTTATTGATATTGCATGTGATTATTCGACCTGTAGAATATCCATGTGAAGATGTGAATGGCATTATCTCATTTTACTTTTGCGATATTATGTTGAAGTTCAAGTTTAAAAGGCTTTTTTTAGTTATACATTGCCTTAAATGTTTATGTTTATTGATGAAAGCTTCCGCTATATTGTTATCCTTTCTGAGCATCTGAGCTCACCCCATTCAATGTTTTAATATTTTTTCCTGGATGTGAAGAAGTATTTTATGAATGACCTACAGGGATAGTCATAAGAGTATATGAGTATGGACTATGAAGACTTTGTTATTAGTTTTTCGCTTTATGATGTAATGTAACGTTGATGAATGTATCTAGTGTTCCCAAGGCTACTAAACTAATCGGTCTTTCGAGACATGATCTTTTGTGATCATTCCAATGTTACGAAGTGATGCACCGACTATGGGTAGCTGGGGTCAGGGCGTTACATGTTGTGTTATCAGGTTGGGTTTTGGATGCTTAATGGGGTGGCATATATGGTTTGTTTTAGTGAATATGGTAAATAAAGTGTGGTTTTAATTGATTAAGTATTGGGATATTAATGACATATAAATACGTTAAATGCGTGGTTAATTATTTGGATAATCATTGATAATGGATAAGAATTGGTTTTCGTTAAATATGAAAATGTATGATATAATTTATATAATATAGTTAAAAAAATGGAAAATTTAAAAATGGATAAATTATGTGACATAATGAGAAATTGTTAAATATATTAATGAATGTTTTACATCGTAAAGTGAGCTGGATAATGAGGTATTTCTATGAATATGTTTTCATGAGAAATAAAGAATAAATGGTGATGTTTAAGGAATGCGATTAGGTTGTTTTAATGGTAAACATCATGGTTGGGATTGTGTGTGGATATAACTATACTTTTAATCTATTATTATTTCTATTAAAACCGAATTTTACTAATAAATCCTTAATTATTCCAAAATATTTTGGTTTTTGGATTTTTACCCTTTAATCTAGGTTGGTGAGGAAATGTATCGGTGGCCACACCTTCTTCTCTACTATCCATTATTGTTGTAGTGCATTCTTTTATTGGTACATGGTGGGGATCATGAATGAGAATATAGAGGAATGAGTTTTACATCCTCCATGTTTATGATACCCTAAAACAATGTTTATGAATTGAGATAATAATCTATATATGATGTTTTAGTTTTAAATTGATGCTGCAAAGGATTTTTTCCCATACTGGAGGAAGGGATATGGGGGGATATAGTCTAACCCATATCTGTTGGAATTTGAGTATCTAGAATTATGAAACAATTAGATATTAGAACCTATGGGATGTTTGGATATGCATGGTTTTTGTATGAACCATGTCAATTTTGACATTATATATACATTATTGATATTTGATTAATTAATACGGAAGGGATAAAAATATATGACGTCAGATGATTGGGAATATAGTGAAAACTGATTGGTTAGTGGTTTTTGGGTACAATAATTCTTTATGGTTTGATAATATTTTATCATAATATGATGAAATATATAGTGATTAGGCCTTTGTGATATTGATTGATAGATAAATAGATAGGTGTTGGTTGGTTATAGTGTTTAATCAATGGAGAATTAGCATGTTTCATTCACATTTTCATGAGTTTTCAAGTGGATTATTCAACTGAGTATACATGTATTCTAAACCATATACATATAGACTATTTTTCGGTTTATAGGGAGAGTTTGAGATCAAGATGGGCCTTATTAACTCAAAAAAAGAGTTGGAGTTAAAAATAAAACTATTGGTTTTCCCCATTGATATTTACTGATGGAATTTGTATTGATATGAAAAATACATGAAATGTGGATTATTATGAGATATTGGTTTATTTTTTAATAATTTTTTATTTTTATATTTTTAATATGTTCAGGGGATGTATACTAGGAATGCCTCTAATTTTTTTATTTTATTCCCACTCTAATGGTCTCCATCAAAGGGCTAATTTGATGTGGGACTTGGGGTTCACTCATATCTTTATTTCTAGTCCTAGAGGGGTTGATATTAGGGATGATTCAGGGAATCATTGTATATGTTCTTTTTTGAGAGTTAATATAGTGATTAAAATTATGTATTTTTTATAATTTCAATGGAATGGTTGGAAAACTATATTAGTGAAACATAGTGTGTGATGGAGTAATTAAGAAAAACTGAGACCCTAGAAATTATGGGGCCCATATGATCCAAAAATGGATGATAAGATTACTAAAAACCCTATGAATGAAAATATTAATTTAGAGGTATAAACCTGTCATAGTTACGTGAATCATATTAGTTTTCACTTGTGATTGAATTGAAAAGATTCTAGGGAATGAGTAAAAATGTACCAAATGAAATAAACTAAAATAAATTCAAGGATACTAGGTTTGGGGATTTGTGATATATTGAGAACTAAACTTCATATTTTAATGATATAATGGAGGTATTATTGGGAGAATTATAGATTTCTCACTTTCTTAAGGTGTTATCGATGTATTTATGCATTTTCCATGAGTTAAATTCATATATGCTTTGATTTGTACATGATAATATTTATATTTTGATTTGTCCATGATTTTATGTTCATGAACTATTAAAATAAATATATTGTTTTTTAAAACAGATGACCATAAGTTATAATGACTTCTATCTATAGTAAATGTTCATTGGAAATATTATAAAAATTTAGACTAACCCTATACTTTTAAAAATATTAGGAATTTACCTTGATGTTTTCTTTGTAATTATTGATTTTCTAGTAACCTAATGGACTATTGAAGTGGATAAAATTAATTTTTATGGCCTTAATGTTTTTGAATAATTCATTTGATAATTAGTAGTTCTATTTTGGTGTTAATAATGTTGATAATGATATACCAAATTTCTTGATATAGTTTTATTAGTGGAATAAAAAGAATATGATGTGATCATGTAACTTTTAATAATTATATACATTTGAATTATTAAGAAGATAAATTTTAATATATCAATTCTATCATCATGTATATTTAAATATTAGTATCCTAGGGGTTTTAGTAATATTAATATTAAAATAATGATATTTATAATTTGGTAACAGATAAATTTTCAATATCCCATTTTCATGAATAGGTGAATAGGATGGAATATTATTTAATAACGTTTACCTATTTTGATGATGAGATATTTATAAAAAATATTTAAATTTGAGAATTCTTATTTTAGGGAGTCGTTCCATGTTTTGAGGAGATATATTAAGTAATTTTTAGTATTGTTTTCTTGAATTTTATAAATGATAATGCCCTTGATAGAAGTATTTATTCCTTAAAAAGAATTATATTTTATTTAAAATAATATTGAATTGATTAATAAATATTATTTCTAAATTTATATAGGATTTTACAAAAATTCTGTTTTGGTTTACAAAAGTGTTTTTCATTTGGATGGTTTTTTAAAGATTAAAATGAAATTGTTATTTTAAAATGATTTTAATATGTGGGATTCATAAATTTTTTTAGGTTATGGGCTAATTTTTTTTTCCTTTAAATACTGAATTAAGTGATAGAAATTGTATAATATGAAATATTGTTTCCCTGGAGAGTAAAAAATGGCTGCAATACAAAAAGGGGCTTCCAAGTTTTTTTTATTTGTAATGATAATTAATTATCAGAATCATTGGAATTGAATTTTAAATGTGGACATCTCATCCATTATGTTAATAAAAAATTATTTAACATGTATTTTATTATAAAAATAATGTAAAAGCAAAAAAAACTAAAAAAATTTCATAATTCATAAAATGATTATAAAATAATTAATATAAAATGTAAATATTTACATATTTTTTAAAAAATAAAAGACATAAAAACACGTATTTTCATAATTTATTTATAAAAAAAACTGAGTATATTTTTATAAGGCCATGGCCTTAAACCTTTCTTAATATTGAATTAAATGAATAATTCACATTGAGGATCTTTTCAGGGTTAGAGTTTTAGAGAATTAGATCATTAATCCTGAATTACATTCCACATTTAAACAAAGTGGTTACATAAAAGATAGTATTCATTTTTTCCCATCAACGGAAACATATTTAAGATAAAACATGGATTCTTTCTTGACACTTCATTGACACTATCATCATATCATGCACCTTTCCCTTGACATGTGAAAAACATTTCAAAAACATGGGATGAGAATAAAAAGCTCAGTAAGGGATATAAAACTATGAAAAGAAAACATTAGTCAATGTATGAAATCATACTTTACTCATATAACATAATAATTTTAACATATCTCATCAAATCATGAATAAATCATAGAAATCATAAGGCATAAAGGTAACTTGAGGCATTCATAACATTCTTACGTAGGGAGTAACCCTCTTGGATACGTTTGGAATACCCATCATAGTATATTCCCTAAATCTCTTCGGAGAAACCATAATATTTAACCCCTTCGTGTTACCCAATGCATTGGAGAGCTATATCGGGCTCACACGCCCTTACATTATCACGGAACCACCCGTCTTCATAACAATGCCCAAGAACCATAACATAATCGTATCACATAAAACATGTATAAAGGAAACATAACATTTCCACTTTTCAATCATAAGATATCAATAAAACACTTTGATATAAAAACATAATGAAAACCATTTTCAATACCAAAATAAAATAGGAGTAAAACATGGTATTTAATTTTCATTCAAAAAAAAGTTATGGCTTGTAGAGGAAGCCAAAACTCAAATAATGGTCACAGCGGTGGAGAAGTCGTTGTCGCCACATATGTACGACAAGAAAAACATTCCTTTTTTACGTTTAGTAAAACGATTCTTATAAAAAGATTCCTTTTGAATAAATTAATATTCAAAGGGGTTTATACACCGTATAAAATAAATTTGTGTATAAAACAAAATATTCCTCAATGAAAGGAGATTGAGACGATGTCCCTTACAAAGACGGTATCCTTGGATTAAGGATAAATCAATTACATAATTATGTGTGACAAACGAATACACCAAAAATAAGTGGATATTAAGTGTAAAAAAATCATAGGACATTCACACATATTCATATAAAAACATATTCAAGGAGTACATGTTTTTCCCAAAGAATCAAAATTGGGTTAAGAAGTTCCTTTCAAAAAATTTCAAAGCCTAACGGCGTCACATCAAAATTCAGAAAAATTGTTAATGACAGATAAAAAGGGTATCTCATCACATGGACATAAAATTTACATCCATAAGGATATATAAGAACATATACCAACATAATAGTTTGTGAAATAAAAGACATAACAAAATAAGTCTTTTAAAAAAAGGAGGGTGAAAGGTTCCCTTACCGACTTGGGTTACTTTCGAAACGTACACCCCATTGAAGAAGGGTCATACAATGAATATGTAAATACCAATAAATGAAATTATATTACACAAAGAGTATAATAATTGGAAGTACATACACCACTCAAAGGAAATAGTGGCAAACGTAGCATAAATTTCACGGGAAGAAAAGTGAGATGAAAAATCCCTTACGAAAACTCGGCAGCCTAACGGCACCACATAAAACGTCCAAAAATGGATTTATGAGATAAAATATGGTCTCTCATAATATGAACATAAAAATTACAGTACGAGGAATATAAAATAACATCCCCAAACATAAGAATGATGAGCATAAAAGGAATGACATAAACAAGAGTACTTAAAAAGAAAGAGAGAGGTTGGATCCCTTATGAAAATTCGGCAGCTTAACGGCGCCACTCCAAACTTCCAAAATGGATTGATGAAAGAAAATATGTTCTATCAACATATGAACATAAAAAGTACAATAGGATTAATATAAAATAACATCCCAATCATAATAAATATGAGCTTAAAAGGAATGACATAAAAGAGTGTACTTAAAAATAAAGAGAGGGGTAGGATCCCTTACCTCAGGTCCGACTTGACTCGATCGTTCATTAACATCCTAAATAATACACTTGAGTTAATTTATACTTGCTTAAGAACCTTTTTCAAGTTCATTATTCCTTTTATATCACTTACTAACATGCTATGAACACTATGTAATTATTTATGTTAATAATTGTCGTTTTGTAGATCATTGCTACTTGAGTCAAAAATAAACTCTTTATAATTACATGTTCTTCATGTGGTAAAATATATATTATATCCAGAATTATATTAATTATGTAGATATAATATATATCATATATATCAATTATATACATGCATTTATAATATTACATTACATTTAGAGGTAAGAAATGAAATGCATCGTTCATGGAGACGGTAAGTCGTACGTACGCATGAACGCTACTTCCATTTCGATTTCTTATTTAATGGAATTAAAACATAATGATACATAATAGTATTATAATTCTTGTATGGTATCATATATAATTTCATTAAATCTATCCTTTATACGTACCACATATGGTATTAACGAATCAAATCACTTTGAGGGGGCGGTAGTCTTCACTTCCTAAAATGAAGATACCGCGTTTAACCATAATAGAAACCATAAAGATATGACATAAATGACAAATAAAGAAGCTTAAGTAAAACATAAACATATTATATATAATATATAAATATAGTGACATCTTAATTGCCACCTTTGGAGGTGTTAAAATAATATTGAACAATCATCGTTTCGTGAGGCAATAATTCACCATCCACAGAAACAATATGTTCTTTAACAATTAGACGGAGGTGTGTGAATGTGTAGCTTGAATGCTTCTTATAACAACATCCTAATATATTTATGATACAGGTTTTGTTACAAAAAAAATTAATAAAAAGATTTTTGGGGTGAGGAGAAGAAAAATAAAACAAAAGAACACTAGGGAAGACATTACCTTTAAATCGGGTAACTCTCTTTGATTTGAGCTCAAAGGCTTCCTTGGAAAGGATTCTTCCCAATGTGAGGATTCAATGTTGAATAGAGGGATGTGGAGATATGAAATGGGCAGGGTTTGGCCAATCCAAAGGCTTGATAGGTGTGTGTAAGGTGGTAGAGGTGGGGGCCTTTTATAAGAGGAGAGGACGGGCACTCTTGGAATGTTATAAAATATTACTTCATTATAAAAATATTTTCGGATTTAAAAGGTCTCAAAAAGATATATTTCTATTATAAGGTGATAATGTTTCAATATACACCTATAAAATAGTTTTTTTGACAAGTGTAAGGCTTATATTTCACCCTATCTTCTCATTTTATTTAAATCGTTCATTTATGAGGTAATCACTACATCGTCACAGAGTCATAAAAAATAATTTATTTAATTTCTAAAAATTACAAAAATAATATCATGATGTAAGAAATAATTTTATATTTATAATTAATATTTATAGTCAAAAATATGACTTGTATAACCCCATATAATTTTTTTTAGTAAAACATCACATGTTTGTGACATTTTAATTTTAACTTTAAATAAAAATGTATTAATGTCATTTTCCAAGAAATGTGGCTCCATGGGGTCCCCATGTTGACCCATGGATTTTATTGGTAGGCCATGACTCATCCAATGAGGATAGGACATGTTTATAGGTCATTTCATATTATTAAAACATTATTTTTACCTTAAACTACACTAATTACCTCTAATCACGATTAAAACGTAAAACTTACTATTCACCAAAAAAATTATTTTAATCCCATTGAAGCACATTTTACTTCTTAATGACAACCATGTATGTCGGATTTTTGAAATTCAAAACACAGAGGTGGTAAAATTTCATTTAAACGAAAAATTAGTTTTTTTAAGTACCACTTAGAGGTTTCACTATTCATCAAAAATTGATGTTTTCCAGAAAAATACCAAAATATAACCCTAAGCTATATTTGATATTCTGAATTAAAAAATGATGTCTATTTTATAAAATTCACAACATATAAGTTAAATTGATTAATTTAATAATTAATTCCTGCTGTCAGAGCAAATAGCGTGTTTTTATGAAACAATAAGTATCAAAATATTGATAGCAGTTTAAGTCCAATTTCAAGATGAAATTAATTACAATGACCACTATTGGATTAAATGGTAAAAATATATTCTAATTTTAATTTAAAACCAATTCAATAGATAATCTAATAATATAAATAAATTATATTAAAACGGGGTTTTGAATTAAAATACAACATTTTTCACTATTTATTAAAAAATAAACTTTATCGGAAAAATACCAAAAATTTACACAAAGTAAATTTTGATGTCCCGATTACGAAGAAGAATTTTATTTTTTTCAAATATAACACATAAAATTGTCAAAAAGTGTATTTAGAAGAGGTTCTCCATCAAAAGGTGGTTAATCGACCTTTTAAAGAATATTAGAATGTTTACGCTTAAAATTGGATTCATTTGAATTTTAAATCCTCTAAATTTATTGTAAAAAGTAAAAATATTTGACAAACATATATAATCATTTTGTAATTAGTTTTGTTCATTCCCACCATTACAACAGCTAGGCGTTAACTACCATTTAAAATAATATTATTTTATTAATAGAGTGCAACATAAGATTCCCAAGAAACTTGTTGTTGCATATTGGGTACGCCATCGAGCATACTGTCCCCTTTAAAGTAATATTAATATTTTATTCACAAATATAGATAAATGTGAAAATTTCATATTCTTTATTTACCTGGGGTGTTACCTCCTTCCCCCCTTTTGGGAATTGCGTCCTCGCAATTTTAAAATTGGGTTTGGAAACATCATTGAAAATCCCACATCGGAACAAGAGTCAGCAAAACAATCACTTTAAAATAAATAAAGAGAAATACAAAGGTCACTCGAGTTAACCCATACTAGGATTCCATGTATGAAAATATAGACATGGAGGAAAAAAACAAAGGGTCGCGTTCTGATGGAGAGTGATAGTAAACATGTCTAGGATAAATTTAACCATAAGAAAATCAAAAACTTATAATGGGTTAAACGGTATTCGATCCCCCAGCAGGAAAAGTTAATAGACAACATTTTTGTTTAAAGTTACTATTCATTGAGGAATTTATTTTTGAGCTTAACTAAATCATAATGAAACATACTTACATGTCACGTAGAGTTTCAACATTAACTATATTCCTTAATCAAAATCATATTTTCTCCAAAAGACAAGTATTTAGGAAGACTTGTTCGCATTAAGAGTACTATAATCAACTTCATGAGAATCACCTAATCCCCAAAAGAGAACTATATATTTCCCATGTCTACAGACAAAATCCAAAACCAAAAATTGTTATTATGAGATCAGATAATCCTCAAATGTATAATCCTTTATAAAAAGAAAATATATTCTTAATCTCCAATATTTGTCCAGAAAAACCCCAAGTTTAACGAAGACCATTCGAAAAACAATTGTCCATAAAATTCTTCAATGTAAACCAAACTAAGATTGAAAGACAAATATTTGAAGGATTTTACCATATAGTCTTCCAAGGTACCAATTAACTTTTATCTCCAAATAACATCAGTTTCTCTTAAATTTTCATATTGAAAAGTAATTAACCTAATCACATATCCTCCATGATAGGTTAATCATTTCCATAGATAACCCAAAATAAAATTAATCTTGATTCATAAAATCATCTAACTAAAAAGAATTAGTCAAACTAACCAGGGACTTTACGTAGTCCAATGGTAGGCGATAAATACCAGTCTCAATTTGGTTGTGGGTTCGATTCCCGTAGCTTTGTCCGACGCGATGGGTTGTCACACGGTCTGCGTGTTGTCCTTTTTCCAAAACTATATAATTCTTAAAACATTCCCCAAAATGAGATAAAATCTTTAAAAATAATCATAACATATTTTAACCACAATTTTATCTCCTGCCTTTCATTTTCCATCATAATATATAATAACCCCTAATTAACTCAAAAGTAAGGTTCATATAAACCCTAATGGTTATCTTTATAATTATTACATGAACTTCCACATCGATTGGTCATCTCGTACAGGATTCATTACAGAATATACCAAGGTTCAAGTGGTTGATCATGACTCCTTGATAGTTGGTTTAGAACAACCACGAGTTTCCTCATTGAATCCCCCATTTCATCTAGTCTCTTAATCAGAGAACCACCACAGTTTCCTTCAAACATATTTTCACTTTGGTGCCTTCTAGATCCATCCATTCACTAAAAACAGAAATGTCAGTGTGAGTATATCAACAAAACCATCATGTACTAATGAGGTAGATAAACACTAAGATATACTTACTCATTAACTTTATCTAAAACTAAGACTCTTTCTGAAATCCTAACCATTATGGTAATGTCACTTATGCTTAAAGAATACCCTAACCTCTAATGTTATCTAAACCGACCTATGATACCAACTATAAGGACCCGGCCTTAAACCATACTTAATATTGAATTAAATGAATAATTCACATTGAGGATCTTTTCAGGTTTAGAGTTTTAGAGAATTAGATCCTAAATCAAGAATTACATTCCACATTTAAATAAGGTGGTTACATAAAAGATATTATTCGTTTTTTCCCATCAACGGCAACATATTTAAAATAAAACATGGATTCTTTCTTAACACTTCCTTGACACTATCATCATATCATGCACCTTTCCCTTGACCTATGAAAAACATTTCAAAAACTTGGGATGAGCATAAAAAGCTCCGTACGGGATATAAAAGTATAAATGAAAACATTAGTCCGTGTATGAAATAATACTTTACTCATAAAACATAAGCATTTTAACATACCTCACGAAATCATGAATAAATAATAGAAATCATAAGGCATAAAGGTAACTTGAGGCATTCATAACATTCTTACGTAGAGAGTAACCCTCTTGGTTACGTTTGGAATACCCGTCACAGTATGTTCCCTAAATCTATTCGGAGAAACCATAACGTTTAACCCATTCGCATTACCCAAAGCATTTGAGAGCTATATCGGGCTCACCATCCCTTAGTTTATCACGGAACCACCCATCTTCATAACAATGCCCAAGAACAATAACATAACCATATCACATAAAACATGTATAATGGAAACATAACATTTCCACTTTTCAATCACAAGATATCAATAAAACACATTGATATAAAAACATTATGAAACCCATTTTCAATACCAAAATAAAAGAAGAGTAAAACATGGTATTTATCTTTCATTCAAAAAAAAAGTTATGGATTGTAGAGGAAGCCGAAACTCAAATAATGGTCACAACGGCGGAGAAGTCGTTGTCGCCGCATACGTACGACAAGAAAAACATTCCTTTTTGTCGTTTAGTAAAACACTTCGTATAAAAAGATTCCTTTTGATTAAATGAAAATAAAAGGGGTTTATACACCGTAAAAAAGAAATTTTTATATAAAATAATATATTCCTTAATTAAAGGAGATTGAGATGATGTCCCTTACAAAGACAGTATCCTTGGATTAAGGATAAATCAATTATATAATTATGTGTGACAAACGAAAACACCAAATATAAGTGGATATTAAGTGTAAAAAAATAAAAGGAAAGTCACACATATTAATAGAACAACATATTCAAGGAGTAAAAGTTTTTCCCAAAGAATCAAAATTGGGTTAAGAAGTTCCCTTGCAAAAATTCGACAGCCTAACGGCGTCACTTCAAAATTCAGAAAAAGAGTTCATGAGAGATAAAACGGGTATCTCATCACTTGGACATAAAATTTACATCAATAAGGATATATAATAACATATACCAACATGATAGTATGTGAATTAAAGACATAACCAATGAAGTCTTTTAAAAAGAGGAGGGTGAAAGGTTCCCTTACCGACTTGGGTTACTTTCAAAACGCACACCCCATTGAAGAAGTGTCATACAATGAATATATAAATACCCATAAATGAAATTATATTATACAAAGAGTATAATAATGGGAAGTACATACACAAATCCAAGGAAATACTGGAAAACATGGCATAAATGTCACGGGAATAAAAGTGAGATGAAAAATCCCTTACGAAAACTCAGCAGTCTAACAACGCCACATAAAACATCCAAAAATAGATTTATGATATCAAATAGGGTCTCTCATAATATGAACATAAAGAGTAAAGTATGAGGAATATAAAATAACATCCCCAAACATAAGAAATATGATCTTAAAAGAAATGACATAAACGAGAGTACTTAAAAAGAAAGAGAGAGGTTGGATCCCTTACAAAAATTCTACAGCCTAACGGCGCCACTCAAAACATCCAAAATGGATTGATAAGAGAAAATAGGGTCTCTCATAATATGAACATAAAAAGTACAGTAGGATTAAAAAAAGTAACATCCCAATCATAATAATGGTGATCTTAAAATTAATGACATAAAAGACTGTACTTAAAAATAAAGAGAGGGGTAGGATCCCTTACCTCAGGTCCGACTTGACTCGATCGTTCTTTAACCTCCTGAATAATAAACTTGAGTTAATTTCTACATGATTAAGAACCTTTTTCATGTTCATTATTTTTTTATATCACTGACTACCATGCTATGAACACTATGTAATTATTTAAGTTAATAATGGTCGTTTTGTAGATCATTGCTACTTGAGTAAAAAATAAACTCTTTATAATTACAAGTTGTTCATGTGGTAAAATATATATTATATCCAGAATTATATTAATTATGCAGATATCATATATATCATATATATCCATTATATACATGTATTTATAATAATTCATAACATTTAGAGGTAAGAAATGAAATGCACCGTTCATGGAGACGGTAAGCCGTACGTACGCATGAACGCTACTTCCATTTCGATTTCTTATGTAATGGAATTAAAACATAATTATACATAATAGTATGATAATTCCAGTATGGTATCATATATAATATCATCAAATCTATCCTTTATACGTAGCACATATGGTATTAACGAATCAAATCACTTTGAGGGGGCGGTAGTCTGCACTTCCTAAAATGAAGATATCGCGTTTAACCATAGTGGAAACCATAATGGTATGCCATAAATGTAAAATAAATAATCTTAAGTAAAACACAAACATATTATATATTGTAACACCCCAAGCTTCCATGGTATGTTTCCCTTCGAATAATGCAATGATGTGCATTGTACGCAACTTCGAGATTCTAACACACCACAACCAATCAAACTAGCCGTTATGAATAGTAATACCAACTTTTTGAAATTTTATAAATTATCTCTCAAAATGGAATTCAATTTTTGATTCAGAATATCGAATTTATCCTTGGGTGAAATTTTGGAAATTTTCGGATAACACTTATCTTTTGATGAATAGTGAAAATTACTAAATTTTAATTAAAAACAACTTTTAAAATAAAATAATTTATAGTGATAAATTATATTATTGAGCGGTTTTAATGTATAATTAGAATATATTTTTACCATTTTATCCAATGGTGTTCATTAGAATTAATTTCACTTTGAAATTGGACCTAAACAATTGTCAATCTTTTGATATATATTATTTCTTAAAAACACGCTACTTGTTGTGACAACGGAAATTAATTATAAAATTAATTAATAAAACTTATATGTTTAGAATTTTGTAAAATACAAATCATTTTTGAATTCGGAATATCAATTATAGCTTAGGGTGAAATTTTGGCATTGTTCTGATAAACTTCAATTTTTGATGAATATTGAAACTACTAAGTGGTAGTTAAAAAAAGAATTTTTCATAAAACATAATTTTACCGCTTCTGTGAATGAAATTTCGAAAATCCGAGAGACACGGTTAATATCAAGTAGTAAAATGTGGTTCAATGAGTTGAAAATAATTTTTGGTGAATAGTAACTTTTTACTTTTAATTACCACGGTTAAAAGTAAATAGGGTAATTAAGGGTAAAAATGATATTAATATTACCCTAACACATGTCCTAATTATATTGGACAAGTGTATCTAGACCAAAAACACCCTTAGGAATAATATATTATCATTTAGGTCCACTTGGATTAGATTAGTACATTTATTATTATTTCATTCAAAGAAGAGTTAAAAGAGTTAAAATCAATGTTTATTTACTAAAACATTTTTAATATAGGGTTATCCATAAGATAAATTTGATTGTAAATATTAATTAGAAATCTAATACGATTTACGACATAATGGTATTTTAATTATAATTTTTAGACATTAAATAATTTAATTTATTTATGACACAATGATGATGGAGTAATTACCATAATAGTGAAAATTTAGAATAATTGATATTATAAATACCAAAATAAATATAATATGAGACTTTTTATAAATTAAACTAATTTTTTAGGATAATATGACATATTAGTATTGATTTAATTGACTTTTTTGGAAGTAATAATTCTGTTATGAGTTTCAAAAAAATCAACTATTGAATAGTGTCAAAATTGACATAAAAGAGTTTTTAAAACAAATATTATATTATTAATTGATATTAAATTCCTAAAAATCTACGGTTCGGCAAAGAGACTTATATCATGATAGGTATATCATTAATGGACCACTTGGGGGTCTCTTGGATGTATATAGTATGTTTATTAACTATATAATATACAAATAGAAAGTGAAATGGTAAATGTCAAACTAATTAACTAAGAGTTAAAACTAAAAGATAAGGTTAATATAGTGACCCAAACCTGTCTAAAATCTTTTGGATGAATTTTTTTCGACCTATCCCCACCTTAAACATTGAATAATAAACTTTGGAGCCATTAGAAACCGAATATGAATTTATTATAAATTAATATTTTTTGTTTTCCAAAGGTGCCCCTCACCCCTCTTAAAAAATGTCACTCATCCTTCTCATTTCTTCACACCTTAAAAGACTTTTGTCTCGGCCTACCCCTGCCCAAATACTCTCTAAACTTCCCTCACTAAAACCTAGAGTGCTTAGTTTTATCATAAAGCCAACCTAAGATCCCTTTCGATCAAATCAAAAGGAAGAACCCGAAGAAGAGGTAATGTTTTCACCACCCCTTTTCAAGTTCCTTTCTTTTTCCACTTCTTCTTTCTTTGTTATTACCATTCTAAAATAACAAATAAAGTATCTTATATATACTGTGATGTTATTATAAATATTGTACAACCATATTCAGTATTCTATCCACCCTTTGAATAACATGTCACCCTACGTGCGTACGTACGGCTTACCGTCTCAACGTCGTGGTGTAATTGTTATTCAATATATTATTATTTAGGTGGGTATAATAATGATGTGTAACTAATGAAAATAATAAATATAACATGATTATGATTCTGTATATATGATATACCATCCAATTATATATTATTTTAATATCAAAATAATGATATTGTCGCTCGTGCATACGTACGGATTACCGTCTTGACGAACGCGATGCGATTCATTCTCTATCGTATCCACTCAAGTATAATTATCAGTTGATTATTTAAAAATAATGTTTAAGGACTTGATATATTTATGGATTTTAATAAGATAAAACTTTTCCATGAAAAACATGGCTTACGTAAAAAAACATATAAAGGAAAATGAGTAAGTTAACACCCAAAATGACGATAATACTAAGATATTAGTAACAAATCAATGTTAAAAGATCATATATGATATCATATTAATGTAAATGATTCTTTTATAATTCAATAACAATTATTTCACCATTATAAAGTTGGTTAACCTACCATCTACCAAGTAAAAAGTAAAAAGTAAGGGGTTTCTTATCTCACTCTAAATTTCTTATGAATTCCATTGTTCACCACTTATTTATTGCATGTGGTGTATGTGTACTGCCCATGATTGTATTAATTGTGTAATGTACTATAATTTATGGGTATTTACATAATCATTGTATGATACTTTTTTCATGGGTGCATGTTTCATAAGTTACCAAATCGATAAGGGAATTTGAGATTTCAATTTCCACTCATTTGGCTTTATGCATATTTCATTGATTATATTACTCCAAGATTATGTGTGGAATCACTATTCATTTGATTATGTCATAATTTCCACTCCCCTTCCTGTAGATATAATTTTTATAAACATAATCACTCCATTGATAATTTCTCAATTCATATATATGAATTTGATAAGAATAATTTTAACTCATTCCTCATTTGTTGAGTTAAACATCCAATTCATTGGTGTTGTTTTTACAAGATTATGTGTGAATGTCCTTTGATTGTTTTAAACTAAATATCCAATCATATTTAGTGAATTATATTTGAAACACATGACTATGTCGTTGATTTTTCCTTAACCTAAGGATACGGCCTTTATGAGAGATTTCATCTCAACTTAAATTCCAATGAGACTTCTTTGTTGTTATACACCACATCACTTTTATGTGGTGTATATAATGTAATTTGACATATTATATCATGAATCCCTTTATTCTCATGATATTACAATGTTTTTATTACCTCAATTATTTGTATTCAAGTGACTCTCTTTTGGTTATAATCTCTAACTAAAATACCATTTTTAAATGTTTTAAAGACTTATTCATCTAAATCTTTCTCCTTAATGTCCATGTTTTAAAAATGGTTTTAAGGATTTATTTATATGGACATTAAAGTTTTAAAATTAAAAATCTTTTTAAAAAGTTTCAAAGTGGTATGGGACACTTTGATTTCAAAAATCTATTTTTAAATGCCTTCTTGACAAATAGTGTGACTTTTAAATGATTTCAAGAAAAAGGGGGATATTTCTCTCAAATAGTTTTGATAATTATTTTCATCTATGAAAACATCCTTAATTATTCTAGATTGAGGATAATGTGATACAATACAATCTTGCATATTGTATAAAATGAGTTATGTTTGACTATGGATGTGTTATTTTTATACCATTCATGGTTTGTGGTTAAAGTATTGACATTTCGTATGCTAGTTTTATACGAATGTTTATGTTATGTTTAAACCTGTTCATATGAGGAATGCATTGGACTTAATAAGTTACGGGTGGAGCCCGCTATAGCTCCTCGATGCATCGGCAGGTCTCAATAGACAAACTAGTGTCTTGGCACTAGTCCTTGGAAAAATATTATTTGTAATCTTGGCACGAGGCCTTGGCTATGTTGTTATGATAGTCTGGCATTATGCATTCCATCACTATGAAAGTGGTTATTGATATTTCATGTGATCATTCGACTAGTTGAATATCAATGTGAATAAGTAAATGGCATTATTTCATTTTATCTTTTCCATTTTGTGATGAAGTTCAAGTTTAAAAGGCTTTTTATTTAGTTATAAATTCACTTAAGTGTTTATGCTTATCTATGAAAGCTTTTGCTATAATTTTATCCTTACTGAGCATCTGAGGTCACCCCTTTCAATTTTTTTTTATTTTTTCCCAGGATTATGAAAAAGTAATTTATGAATGACCTGTAGGGATATTATGAGGGTATATGAAGACAGGATGTTTTTTTTGATGTAATGTAAATCTTTATGAAGGTATCTAGTGTTTTAAAAGATACTAAACTAATCTGTCTTTCGAGACTTGATCTTTCTTGTGATCATGAAAATGTTATGAAATAATGCCCCGACTCTGGGTAACTGGGGTCGGGGCGTTACAGTTGGTATTAAGGAAGTTTAGTACAAACCTTGGAAGCTAGATTTAGATAAACTCTGATTAGATCATGTATACCTAAGATGAACATTGAGGATTAGTATAGAAGAACATCCTAGAATTTTGGTATTGTAGAGATTTTGTAAGTTTTCTGAGAAATACATCCATGTCTGGATACGAGCAAGTAGAGGCGGCTCTGGCACAGATGTACCTAGCTGTAAAACTCGAAAACACCGCTTTGAGCTAGACTCGAATGGGAACTAGTGCATGACAATGGTCCTTGCTGCACTCTTGGTTACGACACACCCGGGGGATATGCATAGGATAATTTACATTTTCATTACAAACCGATTTAAAGTATTATATATATAGGATGAGAGTAAATGACCTTGGTTAATCATAATGTGTTTCAAATTGAGAATATGGTGACATGTTAATCTATGAATGATTGTATGACTACTATTACTCACTCAATGATTTCTGGTTTTAGTCAATGGCTGGATTCAAAGGAAGTCATCGTGACATTGATAATGATTTACAAGGTGAGAACGGTGGTGGAAATGCGAAACAAAATGGAATGTTGATAGGAATAAAAGATATCGTCTTTATGCCAAATCAATTTTCCAATAAAATCATCAACAATATATATATTAACCGATTACTGGACTCAACAAAGAAGAGAAAGGTGATGAATGATAAGAGCTCCAGTAGTGGAGACCATGGAGAAAGAAATCCTCAATTTCCATCATGCAGGAAATGTGGACGGAGACACCCAGGGAAGTGTCTCAATGGGACAAAGAAATCCTTTACATGTGGGAAGGAAGGACATAAAGTGAAGAATTGCCAAAGAAAAATGAAGAGTAATATGGAAGAAGATAAATATGGTCCCAAGAGTCCATTTATAGACATTTTCCGTAAATGTAGGGGACCTGGCCTTTACCCGAGTGAATGACCTATTCTATAGGATATTTTCTTGGTCAAAGAAGAAGCCATGTGGAAATAAATGGTTGGAGAAATGTTTAAAAAGTATTAGTGCTCGTTGTTGATGGGTTTACTTTGTAATAATTTTATCTTGTATTTGTAACCCCGTAGTTTTCCATGTGAGAATGTTATTTGAGGAAGAATTATCTATTCTCTTGTGGATATAGTTATAAATAATCATTTGGTTTTATATGATCGTTGGGTTTGAGGAAATTATAAGTCATCATAATTTGGGATGAAAATTCAAGGTATGATATAAGATTTGTGGTTAAATTATGTTATGTTTATTTTGAGGAATTTATTTCGTTTTGGTAATATTATAAAATATAGTTTTTGAAAAAGGACAACACACAGACCGTGTGACAACCCGTCACGTCAGACAAAGCTGTGTGAATCGAACCCACAACCAAAGTGCGATTGGGATTTATCGCCTACCACTGGACTACGTGAAGTCCCTGGTTAGTGTGACTATTGTTTTTAGTGAAATGATTTTATTGATCAATAATAATTTGATTTTGGATCTTATGTCTTATCAAATGAATACCCTTATAATAGGAAAATGATTTGGTGATTAAGTGATAAATGTTATTTTGGATGTTGTTCGCTTTGGTGTGAACACTATATGCCCAAGGAAAATAGAATAGTATGGGATTTCATTTGAAGTGTAATGGTGGATTTTTATCTATGTTTTTATTGTGGATTTATTATGATTTGGGTTATTTATGGAAATGATTAGGTTGATTACTTTTAAGTATGTGACTTTAAGAGTAATTAATGTCATTTGGATATACAATTTAACGTGGAAGACTACATTCTTAATAAGTTTTGGTTTTCAATATTAGTTTTGATTATATTGAAGGATTTTAAGGACAATTGATTATTGAATGGTATTTATTTAACATTGGGGTATTGTTGGATTAATTTTTCGAATTAAGATTAGTGTTTATTTCTCTCAAGGAATATCCTTTTTGGGGATCATTAGATCTTTTACTAACCATTTTGGTTTTGATTAATCTCTAAAGACAATATAAATATATAGTTCATCCTGCATGGATCATGTGATTCTATAGAAGTTTATTGTAGCTCTTCTAGTGTGACCAAGTCTTCTTGAATACTCATCGTTTAAAAAAAATGAGTTAGTGGTGGAAATTTATTAAAGAAAGAAACTCTACCTAAAATGTATGTATATATCTTTATATTCATAGTCAATATCATAAATGAATGTAACTTAAAACAAAAAAATGTTGTCTGTTTACTTTCCTACTAGGAGACTAATGGTCATTTGTCCCAACACAAGTTTGTGGATTTCTTATTGTTAACATTCTCCTGATCATGATTTCTATCCCTCTCCATCAGAACTTGACACTTATTTTATCATCCATATCCATGTTTTCCAACATGGAATCCGAGTATGGGTTATCTTGGTTGACCTTTATAACTCTCTTTCTTTCTTTTAAAGTGATACTTTTATTGAATCTTTTTCTGATGTGGGACTTTCCATTATATTCCCAAGCACAATTTTAAAAATTTTGAGGACGCAATTTATTAATGGAGGGGAGAATGTAACACCCCAAGCTTCCATGGTACGTTTCCCTTCGAATAATGCAATGGCGTGCATTGTACGCAACTTCGAGATTCTAACACACCACAACCAATCAAACTAGCCGTTATGAATAGTAATATATACTATTTGAAATTTTATAAATTATATCTCTCAGAATGAACTTCATTTTTGGATTCAGAGTATCGAATTTATCCTAGGGTGAAATTTTGGAACTTTTCAGATAACACTTCTATTTTGATGAATAGTGAAAATTACTAAATTTTAATTAAAAACAACTTTTTAAATCAAAAAAATTTATAGTGATAAATTATATTATTGAGTGGTTTAAAAGTATAATTACAATTTATTTTTACCATTTTATCTAATGGTGTTCATTATAATTAATTTCACATTGAAATTGGACCTAAACAATTGTCAATCATTTGATATATATTGTTTCTTAAAAACGAGCTATTTGTTGTGACAGTGGGAATTAATTATAAAATTAATTAATGCAACTTATATGTTTAGAATTTTGTAAAATAGACATCTTTTTTGAATTCAGAATATCAATTATAGCTTAGGGTGAAATTTTGGCATTGTTCTGAAAAACTTTAATATTTGATGAATAGTGAAACTACTAAGTGGTAGTTAAAAAAATGAATTTTTCATAAAACATAATTTTACCACTTCTGTTAATGGAATTATGAAAATCCGAGAGACACGGTTAATATCAAGAATTAAAATATGGTTCAATGAGATGAAAATAATTTTTGGTGAATAGTAACTTTTTACTTTTATTTACCACGGTTAAAAGTAAATAGGGTAATTAAGGGTAAAAATGATATTAATATTAACCTAACAAATGTCCTAATTCTATTGGACAAGTGTATCTCGACCAAAAACAACCTTAGGAATAAAATATTATCATTTAGGTCCACTTGGATTAGATTAGGACATTTATTATTATTTAATTCAAAGAAGAGTTAAAAGAGTTAAAATCAATGTTTATTTACTAAACCATTTTTAATATAGGGTTATCCATAAGATAAATTCGATTGTAAAAATTCATTAGAAATATAATAAGATTTCATACATAATTATATTTTTTTTTATAATTTTTGGACATTAAATAAGTTGATTTTTTTATGACACAATGATGATGCAGAAATTATAATAATAGTGAAAAAATAGAATAATTGATATTATAAATACCCAAATAAAACTAATTTGAGACTTCTATTTAATTAAACTAATTTTATAGGATAATATGACATATTAGGAGTGATTTAATTTACTTTTTTCTAAGTAATAATTCTATTATGAGTTTCACAAAAATCAACTATTGAATAGTGTCAAAATTGACATAAAAGAGTTTTAAAACAAATATTATATTATTAATTGATATTATAATCCTAAAAATCTAAGGTTCGGCCATGAGACTTATATAATGATAGGTATATCATTAATGGACCACTTGGGGGTCTCCTGGATGTATATATTATGATTATTAACTATATAATATAAAAATACAAAGTGACATGGTAAATGTCAAACTAATTAACTAAGAGTTAAAACTAAATGATAAGGTTAATATAGTGACCCAAACCTGTCTAAATTCTTTTGGATGAATGTTTTTCCACCTATCCCCCCTTAACCTTTTAATAATCAACTTTGGAGCCATTATAAACCGAATATGAATTTATTATAAATTAATAGTTTTATCTTTTCCAAAGGTGCCCCTCACCCCTCTTATAAAAGGGCACTCCTCCTTCTCATTTCATCACATATTCAAAGCCTTTTGGTTCAGAAAAACCCTATACAAATACTCTCTAAACTTCCCTCAATACAACCTAGAGGCCTTAGTTTGATTATAAAGCCAACCTAAGGAGCCCTTTTGATCAAATCAAAATGAAGAACCCGAAGAAGAGGTAATGTTTTCACCACCCCTTTTCAAGTTACTTTCTTCTTCCACTTATTCTTTCTTTGTTATTACCATTATAAAATAATAACTCCAGTATCTTATATATACTGTGATGTTATTATAAATATGGTACAACCATATTCAGTATTCTATCCACCCTTTGAATAACATGTCACCATACATGCGTACGTACGGTTTACCCTCTCCACGTCGTGGTGTAATTGTTATTCAATATATTATTATTTGGGTGGGTATAATAATGATGTTTAACTCATGAAAATAATAAATATAACATTATAATGATTCTTTATATATGATATACCATCCAATTATATATTATTTTAATATCAAAAGAATGATATTGTCGCTCGTGCGTACGTACGGACAACCGTCTCCACGAACACGATGAGATTCATTTTCTATCGTATCCACTCAAGTATAATTATCATTTGATGATTTAAAAATAATGTTTAAGGACTTGATATCATTCTGTATATTAATAAGATACAACCTATCCATGAAAAACATGGCTTACGTAACAAAACATATAAAGGAAAATGAGTAAGTTTACACCCAAAATGACGATAATACTAAGATATTATTAACAAATCAATGTTAAAATATCATATATGATATAATATTAATGTAAATTATTCTTGTATAATTAAATAAAAATTATTTCACCATTATACAGGAGGCTAACCTACCATCGACCAAGGAAAAATTACAAAGTAAGGGGTTTCTTATCTCACTCTTAATTTCGTGAGAATTCCATTGTTCACCACTTATTTATTGCATGTGTTGTATGTGTACTTCCCATGATTGTATTAATTGTCTAATATAATTTAATTTATGGGTATTTACATCATCATCTTATGATCCTTCTTTCATGGGTGCATGTTTCAAAAGATACCAAATCGATAAGGGAATTTGAGATTTCAATTTCCACTCATTCGGCTTTATGCATATTTCATTGATTATATTACTCCAAGATTATGTGTGGAATCACTATTAATTTTATTATGTCATAACGTCCACTCCCCTTTCTATATATATACTTTTGATACACATTATCACTCCATTTATAATTTCTCAAGTCATCGATATGAATTTGATAAGAGTAATTTTAACTCATTCTCCATTTGTTGAGTTAAACATCCATTTCATTGTTGTTGTTTTTACAAGATTATGTGTTAATGTCCTTTGATTGATTTACACTAAATATAAAATCATATTTAGTATATTTATATTTGTCACACATAACTATGTCGTTGATTTATCCTTAACCTAAGGATACGACCTTTATGAGATATTTCATCTCAACTTAAATACCATTGAGACTTCTTTGTTGTTATACACCAAATCACTTTTATGTGGTGTATATAATGTACTTTGACATAGTATATCATGAATCCCTTTATTCTCATGATATTAAAAAGTTTTGATCACCTCAATTATTTGTATTCAAGTTTCTCTCTTTTGGTTAGAATCTCTAACTAAAATACCATTTTTAAATGTTTTAAGGACTTATTCATCTAAATCATTCTCATTAATGTCCTTGTTTTAAAAATGGGTTTAAGGATTAATTTATATGGACATTAATGTTTTAAAATTAAAACACCTTTTAATGAGTTTCAAAGTGGTATGGGACACTTTGATTTCAAAAATCTATTTTTAAATGGATTCTTGACTAATAGTGTGACTTTTAAATGATTTCAAGAAAAAGGGGGATATCTCTCTCCAATAGTTTTGATAATTATTTTCATCTATGTCATCATCGTTAATTATTCTTGATTGAGGATAATGTGATACAATACAATCTTCCATATTGTCTCAAATGAGTTATGTTTGGCTATGGATGTGCTATTTTTATACCATTCATGGTTTGTGGTTAATATATTGACATTTCGTATGCTAGTTTTAATACGAATGTTTATGTTATGTTTAAACCTGTTCATATGAAGAATGCATTGGACTTAATAAGTGACGGGTGGAGCCCGCTATAGCTCCTTGATGCATTGGTAGGTCTCATGAGACAAACTAGTGTCTTGGAACAAGGCCTTGGAAAAATATTATTTGTAGTCTTGGCACGAGGCCTTGGCTATGTGGTTATGATAGTCTGGCATTATACATTTTATCATTATGAAAGTGGTTATTGATATTGTATGTGATCATTCGACTAGAAAAGTATCCATGAAAATAAGTAAATGGCATTATTTCATTTTATCTTTTCCATTTTATGCTGAAGTTCAAGTTTAAAAGTCTTTTGTTTTAGTTGTAAATTGCCTTAAGTGTTTATGATTATCTATGAAAGCTTATGCTATAATGTTATCCTTACTGAGCATTTGAGCTCACCCCTTTCAATTTTTTTTATTTTTCCCAGGATTATGAAGAAGTAATTTATGAATTACCTGCAGGGATAGTATGAGGGGATATGAAGACAAGATGTTTTTTTTATGTAATGTAAAACTTTATGAATGTATCTAGTGTTTCTAAGGCTACTAAACTAATAGTTCTTTCGAGACTTGATCTTTATTGTGATCATGCCAATGTTATGAAATAACGCACCGACTCTGGGTAACTGGGGTCGGGGCATTACATATATAATATATAAATATACAGACATCTTAATGGCAACATTTGAAGGTGTTAACATAATGTTGAACAATCATCGTTTTGTGAGGCAGTAATTCGCCATCCACAGAAACAATATGTTCTTTAACCATTAGACGGAGGTGTGTGAATATTTATCTCAAATACTTCGTATAAAAACATCATAGTATATTTAAGATTCTGGTGTTGTTACAAAAAAAAGTAATAAAAAGATTTTAGGGGTTTGGAGAAGAAAAATAATACAAAAGAACACAAGGGAAGACATTACCTTTAAATCGAGTATCTCTCTTTGATTTGAGCTCAAAGGCTTTCTTGGAAAAGATTCTGCCCAAAGTGAGGCAACAATGATGAAGAGAGGGATGTGGAGAGATGAAATGGGAAGGGGTTGGCAAAGCCAAAGGCTTGAGAGGTTTGTGTAAGGTGGTAAAGGTGGGGGCCTTTTAGAAGAGGAGAGTAGGGGCACTCTTGGAAAGTTATAAAATAATACTTTATTATAAAATGATTTTTGGATTTAAAAGGACCCAAAAGGAAATATTTCTAGGATAAGGTGATAAGGTTTCTAAATCCACCCATACAATAGGTTTGTGACAAGTTTACGACTTAGATTTCACCCTATCGTCTTATTTTATTTAAATCGTTCATTTATGAGGTAATCACTGCATCATCACGGTGTCATAAATAAAATAATTTATTTATTGTCTAAATATTATAATAAAATATGATCATGTTGGAAATCTTTTTATCATTCTAATTAATATTTATAGTCAAAAATATGACTTTTATAACCCCATCTAAAAATTGTTTTAGTAAAACAACACATGTTTGTGACAATTTAATTTTAACTTTAAATAAAAAGGTATTAATGTCATTTTCCATGCAAAGTGGCTCCATGGGGTCCCCAAGTTGACCCATGGATTGTCTGGGTTGGCCATGACTCATCCAATGAGGGTAGGTCATGTTTCTAGGTCATTTCATATTATTAAAAAATTATTTTTACCTTAAACTACACTAATTACCTCTAATCGCGATTAAAACATAAAAGTTACTATTCACCAAAAAAATTATTTTAATCCCATTGAACAAAATTTTACTTCTTATTGACAACCATGTATGTCAGATTTTTTAAATTCAAAGCACAGAGGTGGTAAATTTTCATTTAAACGACAAATCAATTTTTTTATGTACCACTTAGTGGTTTCACTATTCATCAAAAATTGAAGTTTTCCAGAAAAATACAAAAAAATCACCCTAATCTATATTTGATATTCCGAATTCAAAAATGATGTATATTTTAAAAAATTCAAAACTTATAAGTTACATTAATTAATTTAATAATTAATTCCCGCTGTCAGAGCAAATAGCATGTTTTTATGAAACAATAAGTTTCAAAAGATTAACACTAGTTTAAGTCCAATTTCAAGATGAAATTAATTTCAATGACCACTATTGGATTAAATGGTAAAAATATATTCTAATTTCACTTTAAAACCAATTAAAAAGATATTATAATAATATAAATAAATTATATTAAAACTAGGTTTTGAATTAAAATACAACATTTTTCACTATTCATTATAAAATGAACTGTATCGAAAAAATACCAAAAATTTACACAAAGTAAATTTTGATGTCCCAGATCTAAAGAATAATTTTATTTGTCAAATATAACACATAAAATTGTCCAAAAGTGGAATTAAAAGAGGTTCACCATCAAAAGGAGGTTAATCAAACTTTTAAAGAATATTAGAATGTTTACGCTTAAAATTGGATTCATTCGCATTTTTAATTCTCTAAAATTTATTGTAAAAAGTAAAAATATTTGACAAACATATAAAATCATTTTTTAGTTAGTTCTATTCATTCCTGCCATTACACGGCAAGGCGATAACTACCGTTTAAAATAATATTATTTTATTATTAGAGTGCAACGTAAGATTCCCAAGAAACTCGTTTTTACATATTGGGTTCGCCATCGAGCATACCGTCCCCTTTAAAGTAATATTAATATTTTATTCACAAATATGGATAAATGTGAAAATTTCATATTCTTTATTTACCTAGGGTGTTACAATTATTATCACTTTTATAATTGAAAATATATTTTTCTGAAAATATTTTAGATTAAAAACTAGTATAAACAAGAAAAAACTACCATTAAACAGTAGAAAAAATATTATTGAAAAAATATTTATATCACAAATTTTTTCAATTGATAACAATATTAATGTTTATAATTTAAAACACAATATCTTTATTAATAAGTGAGATAAACTAAAACTTCATTATAAATGTAAAATAATATCTTCATACTTCTTATATATGATTTGGTTTATTTCCATTCTAACAGAAAGGGTCATAAAAATTAAAAAAAATTATTAGGAAAAAATTCACTATATAATATCAATATAATTATATGATAAAATATATAAAATATAATAATAAAATCTATCCACATTGAATTTTTCAATTCATTAGTTTTTTATTTCATATATAAATTGTAACTCCCTGAGTTTTGAAATATAAAACATTTTATTCTAGAGTATGTGACACTCAACACAACGAATATAAGAAAATATAACACCCCAAAACATTAAAATATATTTATTTTAAATAAATTCTATATCTAAAATTTATTTAATTTCAAACAACACTACATTATCTTGTTTTATATGCAACAATTAGTTTCGTCGATAGCTTGCATTACACACATGAATTTTTTTTACCGAATAACAATATACTATAATCATTATTATTTATTATATATTATTTTCCATAGAATGGTGGGTATGTATAAGATTATATAAATTATGAAAATATATAATTTAAACATTTTAATTTTTTTTATTGATTATAAATATTGTAAGAATCATTTCAAAGATATAAATGTTATCTGAAAAAAAAATATTATTCTCAATGATTGCTTATTTGTGCATTGAACACATAATTTAAAAATACTAATTTAACAATTTCGAAAAATAGTTTTGAAAAAAATCATTTATTTTATAAAATTTCAATATCAAACTTATATTATGCTGATTTTTTGTTATTTTTTCTGAATTGTTTCTTTGTTTGAATAGTGGAAAATACTGAATTTTAATTGAAAAAAATCATTTGTCTAAATTATTAATAAATATAATTCATATAGTAAATTGTTCCTAGTGTAAAATTACATCAATTATAAATAAATTAATCTAATATTGGTTATTTAAATCATTTTCATGTGGATTATTGATATAAAAACATTGTAAAATTTCAAATATTTTCTCTTTTAAAACTGGCTTTCTTGTCATGTAAGTGGAATTAATTTAAATTAAAGAAACCCAATTTTGTAAATTTAATATAAAAATAGGATTAATCATTTTTAATAAAACTAATTTATAATTTATAATATGTTTAACTTAATTTTTGTCCAAAATTAATAGTAATAAAGGTAAAAATTAATTACTATAATTATGGTTAAAATAGGTTCATCAGGGGTAAATCTAAAAATTTAGGAGTTAAAAATGACCTAAAAACTTGTAAAACACCCATTGTATGGAACTATTTAATCATATTATCTTCTATAGAATTACACTTTTTTAATCTTATTTAATGAGAAAAACGTGGGTATGATTGATTATATTAAAAAAATTACAAGTGTTCCACTCCCCTCAATAATAAAAAGAATCCACTCTCCTCTCATATTAACCCTTGAAAAAACATTTTTTCTATCGTAACCTACAAAAATAACTTCCCAAAACCCCTCCTCTAATACTAGAAGCTTTATTTTTTGGTATTAATCCAACCTATTAATGATTTAGTGCCAGCCAAAGCAGGATACCGTAGGAAGAGGTAATGTTCTTTAATGAGTGTCGTTATTTTTGTTCTTTCCACACCCCATTCAATTTTTTTATTAATCATTGAGGATATAATAACATCATAATATCCAATATAATAGGATGTTTTTATAATAAATCAATTAACTAAAAACATCACCACTTCCATCAAATGGATTATGATATTATATTTCATGTGTACGTCAAACAACCCCCTCGTGGACTAATGTCATTCGTTCATCCATCACAACCTTTCACGATTCCATATTATGATGGATCTAAAGAATAAATATGATATATATAAAATATTTACAAATATTTATTAATTAAACCAAATATATATATATATATATATTACCTTCCATTCTCTATGTGATACAATAACGTCGTTGATGTGTACGGTGGACTACCGCCTCATGAAGCTATGTGATTCATCTTTCACTAACCCTTCAGTTATAATGTTATAATGATATCTCTAATTAATATATATGACATAAATGAAATAATTTTGATAATTTTGACATATTTATATTTATAGGAACATAATATATCATTTCATTTATTACCTTTCCACTTACACAAAGATGATAACATCATTCTTGTACATTTGAACTACGACCTTAATGAAGCGATGTGACTCCCTTTTCATCACCACACCACATAGATGATATATAAAATTATATAATATAGTTTATATGAAAATTTAATCAGCCTTTAAATAATATATATTACTCAACTTCTTTCCACAATAAGCATTGGAATGTATAAATGTTTCTCAAGGTTATCTATGACATACTATCTCTATAATCACAATGTAATTAATTTCTTATAACCATCATTCTTGATTATTTTTATAAGAATATTTTTTAAAAAAATATAATGAATCAAAATGAAATTTGAAATATATTCATCTTTAATAAAGAATACACCTAAGAAAACAAGTCAATTAACACTATAAATAATGTAAATAATGAAGAATTATTAATCAAACGGTGATATGATTTTAGAAAAAGTATCATATATGATATTATAAATAGTAATATGGTTCTGGTGTAAGTTAATAACATGTTTAAAAATTCGTTATATGATGTGAAATAATGTTTAGTCAAAATTTAGTGTGAGATAATGCATTTTCAACACCCTTTTACATCGGTGAGACACATTCCCAATTCTACAAAAATTTATTTTATGTAATGTATATACTTAACATTAATGTATTAATAATGATTATACATACAAATTTGTGGAATTTCATGACCATTTTAGGGTCTCTAATTCATGTGGATTATGATTAAATACTATGTAAGTGGAAATAGATTTATGTTAAAATCTCATCATTTATCAGGATTTCTCATGATTATGCTTCCAATTTTGAAATATTATGAACCAACCATAATAATTATCTTTAATTTTATTCTCCTATGGTAATTTTTTATATTATTTAGTAATATTAATAATTTTATTTTCACTTTTAGGTACTTAAAAAAACTGATAAAAGTCTTTTAAAAATATCGAACATGATTTTTCTCTTCAGACCAAAATTCATTTCTTCCTAAAATCATTTTTTATAAAAAAAATTTCATAAATATTTTATAATTCTCCAAATGATTTTCTCTATAATTTTATACCCATGATTCTTTTTTTAATAAATATTATGCAATGAATATTCATGTATTTTTCTAAATTAGAATCTTTTCTACCCTTTTATTAAAAAAAATGGAAGGTTTTTTTAACTTGTACAATATGAATGAAATTAGTCACCAAAATGTACTTAATTTCATTGATGATTCAATTGAAATATTACATGTTTATTTTTTTATAAAAAATTTTCTAATATTTAAAAAATCAACTGTTTTATTATGTTATTTCAATGGAAAAGTTTTTTAAAAATTATTCATGTTGAAAATAATATTTTTTTACATAATGTTTTTAATGATAATTTTAGGGTTATTAAATTTATAAATGGAAGAAACCCCTTAATTTTACTAATGTGGGAATATGTTGGAATGATACCATCCTTATTATTTATTTAAATGGATTATTCTCTGATGGAATGGGGATGTACTATATTGACACAATCCAAATTACTCTGGATTGTTTTTTATTAGGTTATTGATTGGGGAAAATATTTAAATTTTAAATTATAGTTTAAATAATGTTTAATTGAAAAATATTTTACACAATTCATATGAAAAATGATTTAGACATAGTAAGTGATTGGTGACTACCACTATAGCCCATAGATACATCAGTTCGGCTTACAAGACAAAATATATATGGTTTTTAACAAGGCCTTTCCAATTTTTATAGATTTCATGGACTTAGGCCTCTATCGTAACAATAATCATAGAAAGAAGCCACAATGATATTATATGTGTTGGAATGAGGTCCTAATGGCATGTTTTAGGTGTTCATCATTATGTATTCTATTATTAATAATTTAATTATTAATATTTTATATGATTATTGTATGAGTAAGAATATTCATGGTTTAGAATGACATACATATGATTATTTATATAGAATTTTCTATCATCGTTTTTTCTTTATAGATTAATCTCAAGTTATTGATTAAATAAAACGTGTTTTAGTTTTTTACCTTTATATATTAATTGTGTCTTATTTGTTTATATCATCTGTTTTATTATTTCCCTCACTAAGCATCTATGATCACCCCATTATTATATTTTATTTTATATTTAATTATAGGAAGTATTTTATGATTGATATGCATGGACGTGATAAGGGGAGCAATGGAATTATTAAGAAAATAATTTTTTATATTCATTGTATTGAAATGTTAATGTTATTTATGTGCATATTTATTTTATCAAGACTATTTAATTATTCGACTATTTAGTATGAGATTCCTTGTATCTTATGATTATACAATAATACATACACTAGACTCAGGATTTTGGGGGCAGGGTTAATATACTTGGCATCATAACATGTTTAGTATAATATTTGCGATTTATATTTAAAAAAACAATGGTTTAATAACATTTATCTATAAAATATGTCAATGATATGTGTAGAAGAATATCATAATGTTTTGGTAAGGTAAATTTCTTGTGGTTTTTTCAAGAAATACATTAGTATCTGGATACTAAGAGTTGATATGTTTCAAGAACAAACATACCTTGGGGTAATAACTTTGAAAATGGGGAATTTAGCATGATCTGATCATCACATGGCTAATGAAATGGGGACTTACTACACCCTTTGATTAATACAACAGAATGACTTTCTTTGGATAATTTACATTTTGATTACAAACCATTGTAAATTATTTTATAACAAATAAATCTATATATAGCCATATTTATGATTATGAGATTATTTATTAATATTTTTTTGAATTTATGTAATGCGTTAAACTAGTTTATTGATTTTAAATTATGTTTTATAATGTTATGATATAATATGTAATATTTCATTATTTATAAAAGGTTCTTAATGGGATAAATAGTAACTGTATCACTGCATGTACTTCATAATGGGATTCCCCTCGTAGGAAAGATAATGAAACTGGAGTGGGAGATGTATCTTGAACACATTAAATTATAACGATATCGGGTTAGCTAACTCAAGTTATGAATAATAACCATTACAATATTGTGTAGCGTACTGATCTACCATGATGTGAAATACTGTTAGATTACTTCAATTATAAGAAACTACTATAATTTAATTGGACTAAAAGTTCATTTTTATCTGAGTAATGGATAAGTTTATTTAAGAATATATTTCTCTCCCTCGGTGTCACGACCCCCTCCCACCAAAGATGCACCTCTTTAGCTAGAATTGGCGAAAGGGAGATAATGAACCCCCAAGTCCCGCCTCTAGTAGGCCCCGGGGTGGCGACTAGCACCAAGGGTATGAGTTTTTCACAATATGGGAGGCATTACCCTTTTTATTTATTTAAGATATTGAAATAGGATGACTCAACCACCAAAAGAAAAAGAGATAAAAGACAATTAAATAAACCCAAACCAATCCCACGTGCATGTTTAAATAGTTCTGAAATAAGGTAAAAGTACAAGAAAGCTCAATAGTACAGTACCAAAAGAAACAAGAGTACAAAAACTGCAACAACTCCAACTATCCCGACTAGTAGGGTCCCGCACAGCCCTGGTAGTCCTCCTAGAAACCTGAAAGTAAACGTAGGGTGAGAATACTAGTATACTCAGTAGGGAAACCTAAATTTCTCGTGCACAATGGGGGAGACATCCTAATGTCCCGTGAGAACAACAGAAGAAACCAAAACCAAACAAGGAATTCTATCCACCCAACCTCACCAGCCACGCTCACCAAAAACACAAAAAACAGGTAGTCTAAGTATATAAAAACAGGTGTATTGAGTACCCCACACCATTTTCCACTAGTTAGCTGCTCTTCCTAATGGCGAATGTCCTGACGCTACCACACTCTTCATGCCCACACACACTAGGGCCTTAAGAACCACATATCTCGCCCACACACACTTGGGCCTCACAACCACATATCCCGCCCGTACACACCTGGGACTCAAGAACCACACACCCCGCCCACACACACATGGGCCTCACAACCACGTATCCCACCAACACACACCTGGGCCTCATCCCGAAGATTCTTGGGAAAAGTAAACTTTCCCGAAGAGTCTTGGGCAAAAACAACCCAAATCGAAACCTACCTAAAGGGTCTTGGGTGTAAGGTTGCCTCAAGCTATCACAACCTACAGAAGAAGGAGCAGGAAAGAGCTAGTAACTAATTGGAAAACACCCTCTCCCATGAAATGGGAGTGTTCGGCACTAAGTTCTCAACATGGGTGGGGTGGGACAAAACACAATGATAGATATATATATATATATATATATATATATATATATATATATATACCAAACACACAACCCAACCTATGGCTTCTAAACATAGAAACTAAGCATGTTCCTCGAAGCATGCATACAAAAAACAACCCCAACCCCACTTAGGTTCTCATGTTTCAAGAGAATTAGTTTATTAGTTACTTAACTACTGGGAAATTAACTACAATCATCCTTATAAATTGTTTGTAAAACATATCCCTGCCATACACAATTCAAGTTTGGAAAACACAAACAACACAATCAAGTCCCTTCTTATTAACCAACCAGCCCCATTGATTATTATTCCTGTTCCATTACCATGCCCCACAATTCATTAACTATTACACTTTTATTTATTATTCCCAAACCGTAGTTCGTTTACATTCAACCCATCCCTGCAGCCCCACTGCCAACCACCATAACCACAAACACACCGAAACCCATACATCATTATCCCTTGATGCCATTTATCGCTGCCCCGCTGCCCATCGATAACATAGCATTCACACCAACCCACAACCAAGCCAACCGCATCCCTACTGCTCACCCGATCCACAACAAACCACAAAACACCCCCTTCACATAAACCCTAACCAGCACACACATGTTTATTATTTCAGTTTTGTTCAACCGGGGTGATCACACAAGGATTCCAGATATTCATTTAATCATCCAACTTTACGTGATTAACCTATTCACACATTCCACAATGTTTCGATCCATAAACGGTCTAGAAAGATAGGTCATCATTTAATTTCCCACGAAAATTCCCCCAACGATCGTGATTTTCAGTAGGCATAAGCCTACTCAATTCACAATATAATATCACAGATATAAATAAAGATAACATAAAAACTTCCCCATCCCAGTTCAATAATCTAGTTATTAACATTATTAAATCGGTTTAAATATGTTTCAATTAAACAAGAAGACACCCACCCTGCATAATTCACAATTTAGAGAGAAGAAGGTAAGACCCCTACCTCAACATGTTATGATCACAACGCTCCCCCAGATCAACATTAGAATATGTTCCTCGGCATCCGTTGCTTCTGCCAAAACTCAGAAAAACCTCCTCGGGTGGAAGTTGGGAAGGAAAGGCTAAAGGGAAGGAAACATATCCATGCTCAGAAGTTCCACCTTTTCGTTACGATCCCATGGTCGCTGATAGATCGTAAATCGGAGTTTGAACAAAGAAGTTATGGAAGAAAAGAGCCTTCGAGTCACTTGGGAGAGCTCTGCTCAAGGGAAAGGGGAGGAGAGGAGTGATTTGAAAAGGATGAGAGGACCCCTCCTTTTATAGGAGTGAAAAAAAATTACACAGCGTGTACTTTCTAGTACACGGCGTGTACTTGACCATTTCACACGGTCACCACGTGGCTTGCAACACGACCTTCTACGCGATAGGCGACCGTTGACTGGTCAACACACGGTTTGAGGGTAATGCGTACGCGGGGAGGGACTACACGAAATGTAGTATGGCCTACACAGCGTGTACTCATTTATTTCACATGGAAAGGACACGACTTTAACACGGCACACGACCGTTGACTGGTCAACACATGGTTTGAGGGTAACGCGTAGGCGGGGAGGGACTACACAGCATGTAGTATGGGTTACACGGCGTGTAGTATGGGCTACACGGCGTGTACTCATTTATTTCACATGTCAAGGACACTGCCTTCAACACATGGTATACCCAGAGAGGGGGTACACGACGTCTACTCACACTACACGACGTGTACTTACAAAATTCTGGAAAGTGTGGGAAAATACAATTTTACCCTCCAGAACACTTTATGACCTTCTTTTTGACAATGGAATGGGTCGGAGATGTCCGAGACATTATATCAGATAACTCTTAAAACATTCCCATCCCCAAGAATTCAAAATCCAACCCAGAAGAACCCAACAAGATACCTCTTAGGGATCTCGTTATAACAGGAACCCATCCAACAACCCTAATCATATGTGTTAGGAATTACTTCTCCTATGTCAAGATATTATCCACTTTAGGCGGCACTGACTAACCTTCACGAGTTTAATCGTTCCTCATTAATGTGTCTCGATTAATAATTGGGTCTTCCCACTTCCATAAATTAGGATTTTTCAACTTGCACTACCCCCCAACACCACACAACCAACACACTGCCCGAACACGTGGTTTGGGGAAATTCCTTCTCCTATGTCGAGATATTACCCACTTTAGGTGGCACTGGCTCGCCCGAATAGGTTCAATCACATCTGCATTAATGCGTCTCAATTAAGGATCATGTTTTTTCTTTTCCCCACTCAATCAGACATCCTGCAGACTTCCAGAGAACAAGGAAACAAAAGGTCTCACAACCAACATGCCAAGATTTCCATATCAATGTTAAAGAGTATAACATCAAAACAAGCTAAGAAGAATAAAGCAAAACACAAGTCAAAACAACTCCGAGTACTGAGCGTGCATCTAAGCCTCCTTCTCCTTTGTGCTCTCCTTGAAGCCGCCATGCCTCCACAACACGCGAACCAAGGGAATGGTTCGTCCACGAAGCACCTTCTCTTTACGATCCTCGATTATGACTGGTCGTTCCTCGAAGGTCCTGTCATCACTCATATCTAACTCTCCCCAGTCAATAAAATGAGAGTCGTCATGCAAGTACCAATGAATCTGGGAGAGGCGGATGACATCATGAACCTTCTTCAGCTGAAGCGGCATGGCTAGCTGATATGCCACCTCGCTGACTCGCCTCAGCACCTCAAAAGGTCCAATAAACCTAGGGGAGAGCTTACTCCCTTTACTGAACCTCTGCTTCCCCCATCGAGGGGAGACCATTAAGAACACATGATCTCCCACCTCGAACTCCAAGGGGCTCTTCTAATGATCATAATAAGACTTCTGTCAGTCCTGAGCCACTTTCATCCTCTCACGCACAAGCTGGACTTTCTCTGTGGTTCTATGTACTACCTTTGGCCCAAGAGAAACTGTCTCACCGACCTCTGCCCATTAAATGGGGGAACAACATGATCTTCCCTACAAATCCTTAAATGGTTCCATGCCAATAGTAGAGTGGAATCTGTTGTTGTAGGAAAACTCTACTAATGGAATGTGCCACACCAATGATCCTATAAAATCCAGAACACATGCTCGCAGCATATCCTCCAACGTCTGGATAGTCTACTCTGTTTGCCCATCAGTATTGGGGTAAAAAACAGTGCTAAGGTGTAGTTGGGTTCCAAAAGCATGTTGTAATCCCCTCCAGACTCATGAGGTAAACTGAGTATCCTGATCTAAGACGATAGTCTTCGGAACTCCATGCAAACTCACCACCTCATCTACATACCTCTATTCTAAGGTACTCACCGGACCTGACTCCTTAATTTCTAAGAAGTGAGATGATTTCATCAGTCGATCCACCACTACCTAGATATCATCCTAAGCACCCTGAGCTCTTGGTTGTCCTGTGACGAAGTCCATTGATATGTAATCCCATTTCCACTTGGGGTTATATAAAGGTTGCAACAATCCGCTGGGAACACGGTGTTCAGCCTTCACATGCTGACATAATAAGCATTTTGGCATAAACTCTGCCACTGCCCGTTTCACCCCAGGGCCACCAAAACAATTCCCTCAGGCCTCGGTATATTTTTGAAACTCTTGGATATACCTCCAATGTTGAGCTATGAAACTCATGGAGAACTCCCTCACACATCGCCTCTAAAACAAACATCCTTCTATGAAAAAGAATCCAATGTCGGCTGTCCTTTGACCATAATCCTAGAGTGTTTCCCTAATCGATATGATCCTGCATTACTTCTGACTCGGAGTCTCCCCACTGAAACTCTTCCACCGGCTGCAACAAGGAGGACTACACCATCATCTGAAACAAACATCCTCTAACACCCTCTAACCTTGCATCCAAGTGCAAGGAAGTCAACTCTCCCATCACTATCCATGCATCAGCGGATTCCCAAACCAGTTTCTTATGCGACTTCCTGCTCAAGGCATTAGCCAAATTGTTGCCCTTACATTCAGTGTAAGAAATCTGTAAGTCATAGTATTGGAGAAACTCGACCCATATCCACTACCGTAAGTTCAGGTCACATTGGGAGAAGATATAACGTAAGATCTTGTGATCTGAGAAGTCCACAAAACGCTCCCCAAGGAGGTAATGTCGCCACTAATTCAGTGCGAACACTAATGCTACAAGCTCTAGGTCATGGGTGGCATTGTTATGATCGTGAGGGTGTAACTTCCTAGACCCATAACAGATCAATCCCTTCTTCTGCATCCGTACGCACCCCAAACCAAGAATAGAAGCATCACAAAACACCTCGTACAACAACCCTTCCTCTGGAAAACTGAGTACGGGAGCACTGACCAACTTCTCCTTCAGGTAGTCAAAATATTTATGGCACTACTCGCTCCATAAGAAGACCTGGTTCTTCCTAGTCAATGCCATCAATGGAGCAGAAACTCGAGAGAAGTCTAAAACGAACCTTTGATAATAACCCACCACCCCAGGAAACTTTGAACTTCATCCACGCTTTTGGGATCCACCAAAGAAAAAACTGCCTCCACCTTCGACAGGTCCACTGACACTCCATGTTGAGACACTACATGCCCATGGAAGTGCACTTATTGTGTCAAGAACTTAAACTTAGACAATTTCTCATAAAGCTGGTGGTGTCTAAGGACTTCCATGACTACCCTGAGATGCTCAACGTGCTCCTCCTCAAATCTTGACTAGATCAGGATTTCATTGATAATTCCAATGACGAATCGGTCCAGAAACTCTTGGAATGCAAGGTTCATAAGTCCCATGAACATAGATGGTGCATTTGTAACTCCGAACGACATCACAAAAAACTCGATGTGCCCATACCTGCACCTAAAATCCGTCTTCGAGATGTCACTATCCTTAACCCTCAGTTGATGATATCTAGATCATAGGTCGATCTTAGAAAACCAACCTACACTCTTTAGCTAGTCGAAGAGACCATCTATCCTTGGAAGGGGGTAACGGTTCATGACTGTTACCTAATTCAACCTTCGGTAGTCTATGCATAACTTGAGACCACCATCTGCATTCTTTACGACAAAACTAGAGCACCCCATGGCGACACGTTGGGTCGAACAAAACCCTTCTCCATCAGATCATCAATCTGAATCTGTAACTCCTGCAACTCTGAAGGTTCCATCAGATAAGGGTCCATCAAAATCGGACATGCACTAGGCTGTATGTCAATCCCGAACTCAACATCACATCGGGCGGGGGGGGGGGGGGGGTAGAGTCACAACCTCCTCAGGGAAAACATAGAGGAACTCCCAAACAACCTCTGGGACATCCATCATCTCTGTATCAGCAGAGACCACTGGTAACCCGCCTAACTAGAAAATGAGAGGCTTCACATGCCGGCTTCCCACCCGATAGGTCCTCTCACAAACAAAAGATACACGCTGCCCATCCACGTCAGAGAACATGACCCTTATTCAAAAGCAGTCGATAAAGACACTAATAGAAAATAACCAGTAGATTACTAGGATGTCATCGCATGGCTGCATCTGTAGGAAAAGAAGGTCCCCACTAGGTCGATGTGGTCCCAATGTCAGCCCACATCCCCGGAAAACTCAAGATATGCTGGTCTGGCCTCCAACTAGTGTACTCAGCACCAGGGGTATGGAAAGTCTCTCAACGTAGAGGCCCAAAGCATGGGCTACACCATGTGCAAAAAAGGAGTGAAAATCTATTGAATCGAACAAATCAAAAACAAGAGTGCTGAACAAAAAAATCGTACCTCGCACCACCTCTAGTCCTGCCAGAGCTATCAACTCTTCTGTGTGCAACTGTCCATGCCCAGCTCCTCTACCTCTCTAATGTCGACCACCTCCCTGACCACATACTGGTCAAGGTCCCTAAGGAGCACCCTGAAGTAGGCCTCCTCATGCAAAGTCTTCCCTCAAAGGAGTAGGGTCCTGCTGCTGCTGGAAGGACCTCTCCGGCAACTGGTGCAGCTGAGGCGGGCAATGAACCTTCCCACCTCCACCGTACTGAGCTCGGGTCGGGCACCAACACTGAATGTGCCTAACACCTCCAAAAGAGAAACACGTCGGTCATGGAATCATGAAAAAGGGACGAGGACCCGAAGATCTGAACTGGAACTGCTGGGGCATGCTCCCTACTAGCCTGAACCTGGATGGTCCTATCACAGGAGACCTGCTGCTGATTGGCTTCCCCTTCGACGAACCCAGCTAGATCCCCTCTCGTGGTGCATCTCCCTGCGAGTGCATCCTCTCTATATCCTCTGCCATCTTCTGTACCACCAAGTACATCAGAAGAGTGAAGGGGGTGATAGCATACTTGAGAGAAGGAAAAAGAGCCTCCTCCAAACATCTTTCCTGACACCCATCATCCGGAAAGAGATCCGGAGAAAGCACAAGAGATATTTGAACATGATCCCCAACTCTCATACTGACATACTCCCCTACTGAAGGGAGAGTAACTCCTGCATCCTCTCTTCCTTGATCATGGAAGAAAAAATTCCTCTCAAAATTCCTTCTCAATGTCAGCCCACCGATCCTCTGTCTCTATCCTCTCTTTGGGGTAGAGCGTCCACCACTGACGTGCTACACCTCTCATCTGACTGACTTTTAGGGGAACCCAGTACTCCCTTAGAGCACAAATCAATGTAAAAGCGATCCCTAGCTCCTCCAGCCACCCCTCTGTCTCCATATCCGAAGTACTACCCTCATTCTTCTAGAGGGTTTGTCACTGGAAAGAATAGAGATTCTTCTGCCACTGGTTTTCTTCCTCTTCTCAGTCCATCCTCAACTGATCGACCGCCTGAATCTGTTGGGCCTCGGCTATCTGAGCCAATCAGGGAAGACGTCTAGGTGCCATAGTAGTATGGTAAATAAAGATCGCCTAAGCCCAAGTATTAAAGAAATTTCTAATGATTTAATATTATCATTTTATTCAATTACTTTCCCTGAACACCCAATCAAGTCAAATAGAATCATGATGATGCATGTAACTTACCTAGGGTCTCTACCCTGCAATCAATCTAGTCTCACTTGGTCATTTGGTAGGCTCAGAGTCCTTACATCGGATCACAGGGGGCCCTAAAATCCCGTGTCCTAGCTGGTCTTCCCTGGCCTGTGTCACACACCATTATCAGCCAACACCGTTGCCCTACCGTCCCATGCAATCCTCACTATACCTAACCCTAGACTCCATCCTATCTCTCAACCATCACCTCTGATACCAATCTGTCATGACCCCTCCCACCAAAGATGGCCCACCTAAGCTGGAAATGGCGAAAGGGAGATAATGACCCCCGAGTCCCACCTCCAGTAGGCCCCAGGGTGGCGACTAGAACCAAGGGTTTGAGTTTTTCACAATATAAGAGGTGTTACCCTTTTTATTTATTTAAGATCGGAAAATTTGATGAGTCAACCACCAAAAGAAAAATAGAAAAAAGGAAAGTAAATAAACCCAAACTAATCCCACATGCATGTTTAAATAGTTCTTAAACAAGGTACAAGTACAAGAAAGCTCAAAAGTACAATACCAAAAGAAACAAGAGTACAACAACTACAAAAAATCCAATTGTCCCGACTAGTAGGGTCCCACACGGCCCTGGTAGTCCTCCTGGAAACATGAAAGTTAACGTAGGGTGAGCATACTAGTATACTCAGTAGGGAAACCTAATGCTCTCGTGCACAAGTGGGGAGACATCCGAATGTCATGTGAAAACAGCGAATGAAACCAAAACCTAATAAATAATTCTATCCACCCATCCTCACCGGCCATGCTCACCAAAAACACAAACAACAGGTAGTAGTAGTATATAAGAACAAGAGTATGGGGTGCCTCGCACCATTCCCCACTAGTTAGCTGCTCTTCCTAATGGAGAACGTCATGACACTACCACATTCTTCCCGCCCGCACACACCTGGGACTCAAGAACCACATATCTCACCCACACACACCTGGGCCTCACAACTACGTATCTCGCCCGTACACACCAGGGACTCAAGAACCACACATCCCGCCCGCACACACCTGGGCCTCACAACCACATATCCCACCCGTACAAACTTGGGCCTCAAGAACCACACATCCCGCCCGCACACACCTGGGCCTTACAACCACGTGTCCCGCCCGCACACACCTGGGCCTTGTCCCAAAGATTCTTGGGAAAAACTAAACCTTCCCAAAGATTCTTGTGCTAAGACCACCCCAATCGAAACCTACCTTAAGGGACTTGGGTGTATGGTCGCCTCAATCTATCATAGTCTATGGAAGAAGGAGTAGGAAGGAGGTAGTAACTAAGGGGAAAACACCCTCTCCCATGAAATGGGAGTGTTCGACACTAAGTGATCAACATGGGTGGGGTGAGACAAAACAAAAAGATATATATATATATATATATATATATATATATATATACCATACACACAGCCTAGCCTAAGGCTTCTAAATAGAGAAACGGATCATGTTCCTCAAAGAATGCATACAACAAACTACCCCAACCCCATTTAGGTTTTCATGTTTTAACAAAATTAGTTTATTTTTTTCTTAACTACTGGGAAATTAAGCACAACCAATCATATCAATCGTTCATAAAACATATCCATGCCATCCACAAATCATGTTACGAAAAAAAAAACAAAATAAACATGTCTCTTCTTATTAACCAACCAGCCACATTGATTATTATTCCTATTCCATTACCATGCCCCACCATTCATTAACTCTTCCACTTTTATTTATTATTCAAAACCCGTTGTTCGTTTACATTCAACCCATCCCTACAGCCCCGCTTCCAACCACCATAACCACAAAAACTGTGAAACCCATACATCATCATCCCTTGATGCCATTTATCGCAGCCCCACTACCCATCACCAACATAGCATTCACACCAACCCACAACCAAGCCAACCGCAGCCCCGCTACTCACCCGATCCACAAAAACACACAAAACACCCTCTTCACACAAACCCTAACCAGCACCCACATGTTTATTATTTAAGTTTTTTTCAACTCGGGTGATCACACAAAGGATCCAGTTATTCATTTAATCAGAAAACATTACATGATTAACCAATTCCCACATTCCACAAAGTTTCCAACCATAAACGGTCTAGAAATATAGGGCAGAATTTAATTGCGCTAGCAAAGGCCCCCAATGACCGTGATTTTCAGTAGGCATAAGCCTATTTAATTCACAACATAATATCACAGATATAAATAAAGATAACATAAATACATCCCCATCCCCGATCATTAAGCCAATTATTAACTTTATTAAACCGGTTCAACTATGATTCACGTAAACAAGAAGACACCCACACCGCATAATGAAAAATTTAGAGAGACAAAGGTAAGACCCCTACCTCCATAGGTTCTGATCACAATTCTCCCCAGTATTAACTATAGAAGACGTTCGTCGGCATCCTTTGATTCTGCCAAATCTCGGAAAAACCTCTTCGAGTGGAATCTGGGAAGGAAAGGCTGAAAGGAAGATAACAGATCCAATCTTAGAAGTTCCACCTCAACTTTATGATCCGGTGGCTGCTGAAAAATTGTAAATCGGAGCTCGGACGAAGAAGTTATGGAAGAAAAGAGCCTTTGAGTCTCTTGGGAGAGCATTGATGAAGGGAATGGGGAGGAGATGAGTGATTTAAAAAGGAGGATAGGACCCCTCATTTTATAGGAGAGAAAAAAAGTACACGGCGTGTAATTTCTAGTACACGACATATAATAGGCCATTTCACACGGTCACCACACGGCTTCCAACACGGCCTTCAACGTGGCACGTGGCTGTTGATTGGTCGACACAGAGTTTGAGGGTAACACGTATGCCGAGAGGGACTACCCAACATGTAGTATGGGCTACATGGTCTGTACTCATATATTTCAAACGGCAAGAACATAGCTTTAACACGACACATGATAGTTGATTGGTCAACACACAGTTTGAGGGTAACGCGTATGCGGGGAGGGACTACACAACGTGTAGTATGGGACAAACAGTGTGTAATCATTTATTTCACATGGTAAGGACATGACCTTCAATGCAGGGTATACCCGGTGAGGGGGTACACGGCGTGTACTCACACTACACGGCGTATACTTACAAAATTCTGGAAAGTGTGGGAAAAGTCCATTTTACCCTCAAGAAAACTTCATGTCCTTCTTTTTGACAAAGGAATGGGCCGGAGAGGTTCAGGCCATTACATTATGAATTGATGAAAGGGAGAAAGTTTTCAGTAAACTTTATAATCTCTCAGATGATGACTATAAACAGTGGTTATTAATTCAAAACTACAAGTATAATGATGAAATAAAAAAATGAAGTGGAAGGATTTCAAGGTAATTTTCTTGGGAAAATATTTTCCTCATGAGAAATGAGAAGATAAGAAATGGAAGTTATTCAGTCTAAGAAGGAATGAAGAGAAATATGTTTCTGAGTATGAAACCAAAATTACTAATTTAGAAATACATAATATAGACTATTACAATAATCCAAAGAGTAATAATGATAATTATATTGTTGGGCATAAGACAATATTTAGAAGGGAAGTAGTCTCCTAAATATTCTCAATATATATGAAAATAGTATCATTTAATTAAAATATAGGGAAATAATTCTTTATGTATGAAAAAATTTATATAAGGAAATGGAAGAAGAGGATATCAGGGGAAAAGGAGAATATAGAAATGATGGTAAAGATGGATTTTCCCATATGTGATAATTTTACAATGTGTCACCACTACTATAAATACGGCTTTTATCAGCGCTAAAAATGGCCTTTAACAGCGCTAGAAAAGTGCTGTTAATGCCGGAGAAGATAAAGGTGGTAGGGTCCCCTTTATCAACACTCAAAAAAGCACTGATAAAGACACCTTTTATTAGGGCTAAAAGAATGCGGATAAAAGGGGTATTTTATCAACGCAAAAACAAAGAGCTGATAAAAGGGTCCTTTATCAGCACTTTGATTTAGCTCTAATAAATGTCCCCTATATGAGCACTTCCGTTATCATTGATTTCATTTTAGCATAGATAAAGGACCCCTTTTATCAGTGGTTTTTTAACAGCACTGATAAAAGGTAAAAAAATAACAAAAAAATATTGAAAACAAATTAAAAAAATTAAAAATAATTCCAATCGAGGCGGGGTTTTATAGCGCTTGAACCCCCCCCCCCCCCTTTTACAGCGCTTTTCAACCCCCCCTACAGTGCCCCCACACACCCCTCCACCCTTTAACAACGCTTTCTCCAATATTCCCCCATGCGCACGTGCCCCTGCCTCCACTAGGATTTGAACTCGAGACCTCTCCCCTACGCGCCTAAGCCCTTACCACTCCTCTATTTTGATTTGCATTCCAATTCCTGATATCTCTAAATATATATATTTATCTATTTAGTTATATTTATTCATTTAGTAATATATATTTATATTAATATATATATATAGTTATATTAATATATATATATATATATATAGTTATATTTATTCGAATAGTAATATATATTTATACTAATATATATATATATAGTTATATTCATATATATATAATCATATTAATATATATGTAGTGATATTTATATACATCTGTATATATATATATATTTAGTTATATTTATTCGGATAATAATATATATTTATATTAATATATATATATATAGTTATATAAATATATAAAAGTATATAGTTATATTAATATATATATTTATAGTGATATTAATATATATATTTATAGTGATATTAATATATATATTTATAGTAATATTAATATATATATATATGTAGTTATATTAATATATATAGATAGTTAGATAAATATATATATATAGTTAGTTTAATATATAGGTATATAAATATTCATATATATGTATTTTAAATAAAATGTATATTTGTTATTATTTAGATAAAGCTAATATATCTTATATGTAAATATATTTTATTATTTATATTTATAATTAAATTTTTATGTGTGAATATATAAAAAATATGTATATATTGTTATATATTTGATTATAAATAGAAGTGAATTATAAAAAATGATGAAATTTCAATGGAAAAATATAAATATGAATGTAATACCTTGGAATAAATTCAGTCCCCACTAGAAAAAGCCAATAATACCCCCTTAAATGAGGCTGAAAATCCACAAAATGGTAAAAATCGGGGTACCCGGACTAAAAACTCAGTTTTGGAGGCCTTCTAGGCCTCTTCTAGCCTAACAAAACCATGACCAGAGTATCCCCAATCGTAGAGACATATAGCTCATCGCAGGCTTCGATTTGATATGTGGTAGAGCTCTAACGGACACCCAGATCAAAAGTTATGGTCGTTTGAAGTTCGAGTTGTGTTTTCAACATATTTTGGAAATATTTTTAAATATTTTTAATTTTTTTAATTTTTTAATCGAAAAATTGTTATTAAATGAATATTACTCCATAATAATTAGCAAATTATTAATTAAAAATATTTTTTAAATTATTTTATAAGCCAATTTCACTAAATATATAATATATTATGTTTTTATGTGTAACTGTATATTTATACTTATCTAAAATATATTTAAAAATTAAAAATTATATTTATATCAATATAACAATATTTATATATTTATATATTAATATATTAATTTTACATAATTTTTTTGAAGTCGACCCATTATTAGCGCTAAAAAAAGGGCTGATAAAGGGTGTCCCTTTATCAGTGCTAAAAAGCACTAATAAAGTGGGTCCCTTTATCAGCCCTAAAAAAAGCACTGATAAAGGGGTACTTTTACAAGGGTTTTCTAGCACTAATAAATGCACCCCCCTTTATAAGTGCTTTTTCATTAGTTCTATTAAAGGTTGGAGCTGGAAAAAACTGTTTTTGTGGTAGTGTGCACCCTGAATCTTTCATGAAAGGAATGATATTTTTCTACATATGTGGATAAAAATGCCAACATGAATTGGATTGAATGGGTGTGAAAATAGATTCCAATGTATAATTATTCAGTTATAAGGATATTAGGAACATCATTATACATTTTCTGAAGCATCAAAGTAATATAAATTAAGAGAAACTAATGGATCATAGTAAAAATTATGGCAATACAATAGTTAAAAATGAATTATTAATGTGTTTGTGTTTGGATTTAATAATTATAACATTTGATGATTTTATCAATTAAATATTGGTTATAAAAATTATGAAATATTTAATTGTTTTATTGTAGTTTTTAAATAAGAATTTGAAATCATATATTGAACGGTAGTGATAATGAGGTAAAATGATTCTATGTGAATTTGATCATTTTGGAAATAAAATACATAGTGAATGAAAACTCTATATATGTACCTGATATTTAGATAATTATGTAAGGCTAAATATATTATTTTTATCGAGAATGTAAATTATACTATATTAACTACCTTGTAAATGATTATTTATATCTTATTTTTTTGGAATTTAGTGACCTTGTTTCTAATGTTTTGAATCATAATATTTTTTATGGGTTGTAAGTTAGTCTATTTATACAATGGATTATGTCGATCGTTGGGTGATGTTTTTAATGTATTACCTTACCCAATGAATATTCATTTACATTGGATAAGTTTTTTTATCAAAATTTCTTTTATAGAATAGTAAAAGGAATATTGAATGAATTATCTATCTTTTATGGATATTATGATATGTTAAAATTAAATTTTATTTCTTGAGGTATAAAAAATTAATTTTTTGTTATTAATTTCATGGAATAAGTGGAGAAATGGAAATTGGTCAAAGCACAACCAAAGGACGAAATTATACATAAGAAATAATAATATATCAAGTAAGTATATTTTAATACATTATTATATAGTAAAATAATCACTTATGATTAGGATACCAATGTTAAAAAAAATTCATCATTTTACTATCATTTCTTATAAATCATATAAACGTTTAAATCCTCAAAGAATTATTGTTTTGAGGACCTTAAATTTCCATTAATCCATAACTTTATTTTGACCATTGACCACATTCACTCTCTATAGTCTTTTACTCTTTTCATCCATTTCAATATCTTCACCTTCCTCAAATATTCATTGATATAAAATCCCAGTTATATGTTATTCCATATGATCTTTTTACTCCATTTCCTCTCTTATTAAGAATATATTTTCTTAAACCATTTTAATATGCAAGATTTAAAAATAGTAATATTCACATATCAAACACCTGATTTTCAAGATCAATTTTAAATTGTGAGGAGGAACTATATTTATGGTGGGTAGAATGTATCACCTTGGAATTATATAAGAAATACATTTTATTCAAAAGATTATGTGGTATGTGTCACCATGATAAGAAGACAATATTACAAGTTGAGAGTTTTTGAAATAATTTTTTTAAATAAATTCAACCCCTTCAATAGATTTTATTAGAAAAACTATGTAATATTGCATTACACATAATAAAATGTTTCCTCAATAGAATTGGTTACACGCAAGATCAAGTCTAACCGAAATAATAGAATATTAACATTGTTATATGACATATAACATAGCCATTGGACTGGATGATAGGGATAGGTTTAAATAATTAATTAAAATATATATTTCATACATGGACATTTTGTTATTTATTGATTATAAATAAAATGAGAATCATTTTAAAGGGAAATAAATGTTTTTCGAAAAAAATATTTGTTTCTATAAGATGGTTCATTAACACTTTGCACACATAATTCAAAAATCAAATATAAAAATTTTAGAAAATAAAATTAACAAAATAAACATAATTTTTTATGTTTTAATACCAAAATTATATTAAAGTTGATTTTTGTGTTTTTTTGAAATGTTTCATTTTTATCCATGTAGAAAAATATTGAATATTAATTTAAAACTGTAATTTAATTTAAATTTATCATTATGTTAAATTATATATTAAATTTTATTTAATGGAAAATAAATAAAATTATATATAATTTAATCCAATTTATTCATTTTAATAATATTCAGATAGATTTTTTATATAAAAAATCGTTAAACTTTTGATCAATTTATCATTGAAACCCCACTTTCTCATTAGGTCCGCAAGATTTAATTTAAATTAAATTTTTCCACATTTATGAGTTTAATTTATTTAAATGGATTAAATATTTTTAATTATTATTATTTATAATTCCTTATATGTTTGGATAATTTTTTACGAAAATAAATATTGTAAATCATAATAATCAATTACCGTAGATAAGGTAAAAATAGATTTATCCGCGGTAAAATTAAGAAGACATGGCTTATAAATTACCTTCCAACATCTTCAATACTCATTGGGTGGACACATATCCACATTATATCTTTTATTTTCTATTATTTCTCATTTTAGATGTTTATTTCTTGACAAAAATATAGGTATTATAGAATCATTTCAAATAATTACATGTGTGCCACTCACCTCACTTATAAATGGACACCCCCTCTCATCTCTTCTTCACACCTTCAAAACTATATTGGTTAGACTATCTAATCCATAATAACCTAATAAATTTCATCCTCTCATCCTATAATCCATATTTTGGGAAAACAATCATTTATATGAAGGCTTTAGTGAAAACTTAAGAAGGATACTAAAATATGAGGTAACATTCTTCAATAAGTGTCTTTATTTTACTTATTTCTCCACTTCCTTAAATTATTAATAAACCTTTATAATATAATAAACATAATATATTTAATATAATTGGGTTTAATTATAATAAATTATTACCTACAACCATCTCTACTTCCATAAAATGTGTTACGAAATCATCATTCGTTTGTTTGGTGGATTGTTGCCTCTCGAACTAATGACACCCATTATTCCATTACTGCGTTTCATGGTTGGGTATAATGATGGATATGGTGTATATATAATATTATATTATATTTATAACGTAATTATAAGTCTAGAGTAATTATGTCATATATATATATATATCTCTCTCTTTTTACCTTCCATTTTGTAAGAGATTTGATATCATAGGTCCTGTGTACGACGGACTACCACCTCACGGGGCGATGTGATTCGTCTTTCACTGATGCTTCACATGGATACTTATAAGGATATATTTAATGAATATATATGATATAAATTAATTAATTATGATATTGAAGTCATAATTATCATTTTTAAATATATTATATTACGTTTTTCTTTCTTTCTGACTTACTTAATGATGATAACATCATTCAAGTATGTGTGGACTACCACCTTCACAATGTGACATGACTCTATTTTCATCACCGAACCTCAAAAATGATATATATATATATATAAGTACATAATATGGTATAAATGATATTATTATCATTGTATAATGATTATATGTTAGTTATCTTCGATCCATAGTGATCATTGTAAAATGGAATTACCAATGAAGTGTACGTTCGACATACCAAATACATGAACATAATGTACTTAATTTTTCAAAAACATATTTCATGAATGAGTTTAAAATTAAATTTTATATAAAAATATGATTATTATGTTATATTTATTATTATATATATTTTGAAACAATGTAATATGTGCAAGAACAAAATCTTTAATGAAAAACAATTTTAAAAAAATAAGGTAATTGACACATGAAACAATGAAAATAATAAAATATTATTAATGAAAGGGTGATAAGATGTTATAAAAAGGAAAAAATAAGATTTTATTAATAGTAATATGGTTATCTTTTAATTTTATTACATTATTAAAACAACTATACAAGAGGATAAATAATATTATATCAAAATGAAAATTGAAGTATGGAATTTCCATATAACATTTTTACATATTGGAGACACATGAAATATTTACCCCTTTTTTCATATATGTTGTTTATATAATCCACACGAATGAATATTATAATAATAATAATTAATATCATGGGTAATTACATATTTATTTTATGATCTATCATTTAAGGGTCTTATGATTCAATGATATATAAGACTTATGTGTTTTATGCAATAGTCAGGTTGTTTATTAGGATTGATCCTGAATATGATTTTAATAAAAAAATGTTATAATCATCCATTATGAAAATAATTATTTTTATTATACAATATTCATTTGTGTTATTTCAAAGTAATATTAAAATTTTATACTTTTGGCACATAAAAAATATAGAAATTTCATTCATGAAAATTAAATTTTATTTATCTCTTGAGTTAGAAATCCATTTTCATCCAAAACCTTGTTTTATAAAAATGATTTCAAAACATATTTATCATTCAACAAATTATTTTTTAAAGGAACTTATTCTGATTTTTTAATTTTTTTCAAAAATAATTTAATATAATCTTTTTATCCTTTTCTAAAAGAGAGGGTTTTCTTACCTTTTTGTAGTGAAAATATAATACTCTTATAAAATTTATAGAATGTACCGAAATAACCAAAATCATGTCTGAAATTTTGTTGATGATTTAATTGCATTTTTATGAGGTTGTTTTTAAAGAGTATTTTTTCCTTGTATTCTAAAAACATATAGTATTCAAATTTTATTCCAAACAAAAAGTTTTTTCAAGATGTTTTATACTGAAAATGATGTTTAACTAAAGAATGTTTTTATAGATTATTTTAGTGTATTTCTATTCCTGAGTGAAAAAAATCCATTTATTTTACATTAATAAATATGTGTTGGAAGGATACCATCCTTATTATTTCTATATATGGTTTATAATCAGCTTCATTGGGGATATACTATGTTGACAACATCCATATTACTCTAGATTATTTATGATTATATATATAGATTGGGGAATGTATTTACATTTAGTATGTTTGGTTAGATATGAATGTTTATGTAAATTATATTTCATCACATTCTTAATTTTTAATGCATGGGACTTAGTACATGATGTGACCATACCTTTATATCCCCTTGATACATCAGTATGTATCATCAGACAAACTATGCCTTGTTGTGGCTAAGGCCTTACCCATTCATATAAATTTCATGGAATTGGGCATCAGTGGTTTTAGATGTTTTTTCCCGAATCCTCAGATGTATTAGATATCTTGGAATATGGCCTTAATGTTATGGTTAAAAATACATTCTTATTAATTCAATCATTAGGAATTCTTGTGTGTGTATTGTTATGATATTTTTTAATAAATATTTATTCATGACAAATTATGCTCATGTTATTGATTAAATGGAATGTGTTTTAGTTATTTTCATTTCCATGTTGATTAGTCATTATTTTATTTATACCCATAATATGTATATGAGTTATTTTAAATCTTTAATTTTACCTAGGATACTAGGATGTATATTATAATATATATAGAAGGATATTATAAGGGGAATAGTGATTTTCTCATTAAAATACTATGTTTATTTCTATTTTTTTTCTAAAGTAAATCCAATTTAAGTGTGTATCTAATATAAATACTAACAAATTATTCAGTCCTTTAGGATGTTATTCTTTATTTCTTATGCCCATATAATAATTAAGACATCACTTATGCGATTTTGTAGTTGTGGTCTTTACAAAAATGATAAATTATTATATCTACATTTTATTACACTTTTTTAATGATGACGTATCTATTTTAATATAAATTTTCAATTAAAAGTTTAATTTTATCCATTTTCAAAATTATAGTTCTTATTAATGAACTCATTATTTCACACACATATTCGATTTCGTTTGTTTAATTTACCATTAAATTTTATAGTAAACCCATTACAACTTTGGAAATGATATGAATGAAATAAATGAAAATGTTTTTTAATATAAAATAATAAAAATAATCAAACATAGGTCTTGAAAAGGTTTTGAATACTTCTTTGAAGGTTCATTACACATCACCACTAATAAAACATAACTAGTAAGATGCCTTTTAATGTGGAAATGAAAACAATATGCAATGATCACTAATATATAACAATATAATATGATTATTTTTCTAATTATGGGGAATAATACTTTATGAAATATGTTATTCCTAACTATTTATCTAATGATGTATCAAACACCAAATTTTATCATTTTGATATCTTTTGGAAATATATAATTTTTTATCATAATAATTCATATTCATTGTTATAGGATAAATAAATATTATGTCCATAATTCCATAAAATAATTTCTAATTTTACTGAATTTAAAGTTTATAAATATACCTTTTTTTTAAAATATTTCTCTTATGTTAGATCCAATTTATATAATTAATGTAATTATGATAATATAATTACATGGGATATATTTTCATAAACATAAGGCCTAACCATTTTCTAGCCACATGATCCAAGATAGATTACTTATCAGTCATTATTGCATAATCACAAACACAAACATCAACACTCATTTTTCTCTTTATAATACAACATAATTCATATTATGCTAATCTAGAAATTAATTTAAATAGAATAATATACATATTTTCAGGGAATCTATTCATTTTTTCAACCTAACATTTAGTTAAATTTAATGTATATATATAATTATATATAATTGTTTATATTAAAATTTGGAAAACAATAATGAATACATGAAATAATATATATTATATTTATACACCAATAGAATTTTTTCAAGTAATTCTTGATGAAAAATGTAATTTTTTTGACAATTTTTTAACTGTAGATGCTTAATTGGTAGGTAATGATACTCTAGCTGATGAAACATCAATACCTAGAACCATTAATTAATATAATCATCAATTATCAACCAATGTTTTATGTAATAACTAATATTATATATGACCTCGTAAGATACAATATTTATTATTGTGAAACTCAATAAATAACTTAATGTGAATGAGAATTGATGAAGGAAGAGGTAGAGGTGTGGGATATATAGGTTGAGGTGGAGGAGAGTGATATGTATCATATAATTATCTATGTATGTTTGTAAACATAAACTTTACTAATTATCTAATTATATTTTCGACTATCTCACCCATCTATTGAACACTGGCTTCTAAATAATCATTTTTTGTTTATATATATCCCCGCTCAAAAATGTTTTTGAACAAAAAAATAGTTTTTTAATTAATAAACATTTTCTTTGCCTTCATATGTTACTATGGTGTTTATGATTTCATATTTTAGTTGAAAAAATATCATTCCATCACTTATGTATGGTTGTACCCTATATTCTATTGTCTACAAGAGGTTATTTTATGCGAATTTTTTAAATAATATTTTTTAATTCAAAAATATAAATTGAAAAAATAAATAAATTAAATCACTTCACACAATATTATAAAATATTTTCATGAATTCATTTATAACATATATGACCTTTTCGATCGTCTAAGACCTCTTTTTTTGTATCTAGTTGGGGGAGGAGAGAGAATGTCTATTGATCATAATGATTGACTCTACCTTTTTTAAAATTTTAATTCTTCATTTTTTCTTTTAATAATTGATAACCTTCATAAGAAAATGTATGAGGGTATTTTTTTAATATTAAAATATGATATCCTCACATAATGTCAGTCAAACCATTAATATGATCTTTTTAGATATTATATAATACTTCAAAAATATAAATTTTTTCATAAAAAGGAAAAATGTTTTATACGTTCAATAAGCATCTTCCTTGAATTTTACATCCAGAAAAGAATATATACTACTTTCATTTTTATTTTAACTTTTATATAAAATTAAATCAAATGATAAGGTTGATTTAAAATCCCCCCAACTTCTAGAATCAAAAGATAAACAATTATTTATAACTAGTAAAGTGACAATATAATTATATTTAATCTAATGAAAAGGTAAAAAAATAGTTACATTCACAGAAATAAATAATGATAAATAAAATCCTAAAAAATAATCCTACCAAATTGGGTTCTCATAGATGAATAAGTGTCATGTTATTGAATCTTCAATAAAAAAATTTGAAATGACTATTTTTTATTATGTTTTTATTTCAAAAAAAATATATGTTTTTTTAGTTTGTACCCCTATGAATAATGTTACCATTAAACTAAAGATATATCTACTAGTACTAGACACAAGTATGTGATAATTTATTTAAATATGTTCTATAATGGATACAAATCCTAGAATCCATCTCATTCCCTATATATGTAAAATGATCATGAGTAGATTAATGAGGAGGATCTATCCAACAAATAAATCTAATTTCCTCCCTAGAAGACTATAGATAATATTCTATTTTATTCGATATTATCCTATAAATAACAATATCAAAATATCCGTGAAATATAAAAAAAAACCATTTTTTCCATTTAAATTTTTTAAAAAATCAAAAACGGTAAAAAAATATATCTAAACTCATATTTTTTTCTAATACACAAATGTGGTTAACTAAAATGATGTAAAAAATATGGGAAAAATTATGGTAATGGAATCATTTAGAGAGATGAAAAAAAATTATAATGGTCCAAAACATAGAGATAAATCTCAGTAACAATTGGATTATGAATCTAATTAACTTATAAAAAACTAAACAAACTCTATCATAATCATTATATTAGTTATCATTAATGAAAAAAAACAAATAAATTTGTAGAGGCATGGAATAATATATATAGATGAAAACAAAACATAATTAATTTTTTTAAAATATATTATAGTTACATATAAAAATGAAAAATTAGAAAAGATATAGAAAAAATCTAAAGCAAGTAATGAAATTATTTTTTATAGAATTTATGACTTAAATGAAAAATAGAAATTATATATCTATCATTTTTAAAATTTTAAAAGTAAAATATAAAATAAATATATGATTCTAGTAAGAATAAAATATTACTAAATAATATTTCCAACGTTCCTTCATCGTGTTCATTATGTATGGCACAAACCATGTGTTTGATGTCGACATCAATATCATCATATAATTTTTTTATTAATGTAGGGATATCACATATTTCAATATCTTCACCATTTTGTTTAATACAAGTATGATTTCCATTCCTTTCAAAAGGATATACCACTACATTTTTGATTGATCATAAATTTAGAAAATTCATCTATCATGTTTTAAGCTGATAAAAATATAGAATGTGTATTCTAGTTTATTCATATTTACTAGCGTCGTACCAAATTTAGCATGTTTAATAGTTTAGATATTGAAATTTAATTTTCTGGTGAATTACAGAATGTGAAATTTGATATAATGAATCACCCATATTTCATCAATAACACCATAATATGCACGTGAGGAAGACATTTAGATTTTTTATTTTATACTCGAAAAATAAATTTCTTAAATGAACAATAATAAATTAAAATTTTGATTTTTAATTATGTTTCCACCATCTTTGGTATGAAATGAATTTCCGTTAATTTCATGACCAACCGATGTAATCACATTTCAAATTAGATCCCCTACAAAACATATAAATTTTATAATGCATTTGATCCACATAGTGACATATATTCAAACCATGAAAAAATTTGGGTTATTCCCATCCAATAAGCAAATAAATTTATCCATTAGAGAAAATAATTTTGACACACTCATATGATATTTTATACATGGATTACACTTATTAAAGTTTTTAATGAATAATAAATTACCCATATTTATTTTTTCACCCATAAAAAAATTATTTTTAATCAATGTATCCCTTTTCCTCCAAAATGTCTTCTTCATAGAGAGATATATGTAAAACAATGTGGTACAATGTATAAAATTAATGTATAAAAAACTAAGCCACATTTTTAAAAATTTACATCTCAAAAATTGATGCTTTTGGTCGATATAGATTCTTATTAAACCCCCTCAAAAAATTAATATACCTTTCAAAAGAATATATCTAATTTCTATATATATGACCACATTAATTTATTTATCTCACTTAATAAACCCTTATTATTTTTATTATATGAATAGAATATGTGGAGTATACAATCAAAATTGAAAATATATAAATACAATATCATTATAATTTTTTTTATGAATTTAGATTCATCACATTATTACATATGGACCTAAAAAAATAAAACACCATAATGACATTCAATCAAACATTCATTGGTAGTATTCCATGTATTTTAATTCAATGGATTTATTGCATCAAAACCTGACTATCATGAAATTTAATTTCTAATACTATCAAATATTTTATGAACATAAAAATATTTACAAATTAAGAATATTATTTTGGCTGTTTGACACTGTAAATTCTTAGAAATAAATTTATTTTATCCCTCTAGTATAATTTTTGTAAATCTAGAGGAAGGTATATATTTTTTTTTCATCCATACTGAGATCTAACAAAAAATATATTCCCATTGATAGTAAATCCAACAATGAATTCAATCCATACTTATTATTTCCTATATTATATTGAAATATTTCAATTAATCATTCATAGATAGTCTTCCAAACATATGTTACATCAATGTTATATTCGATCTCATCATATTTCTGAGATGGAAGCTCAAAAAATAAGGATGATTTCATAATTATAATTCTACCCTTAATATTTCGTTGTGTCTTTCCAAAAATGACATAACTGGATTTAAGCATATAATTTTTTTGATAAATTAATAAAGTATTTTGAGTATAATGAAATTCCATGGAGTTTTCAAATTCATTTTTCATATTTTATAATATTGATACAATGTTAAAACCTTTTGGTGGGCCATGTACAAAATTTCATTCAATTTTTGTAGTTGAAAAAATAAATCTATTTATTTACAAAATAATGACACTTTATTCACATCAACACATTATTTAGATGTATTTCAATATATAAGGATGTATTTTATAATGGACATAATCATTGCATAATGTTGAGAATGTTTTTTATATGAAACATAATCTCAGATACATTCCCCCTAAAAGTGATTGAAATCATTAATTAATGGTGAAAAGTAAATATAAATTTTTATAGGTTGTTTTAATACACAAAATATTATATTATAGATTATATATATAATATTAATAAAATTTTCTGGTGATAAGTTTTAAATAATTAACAAAGATATAACATTCTCGAAACTTCTCTCCTACATCTGTTTATACAGCAAAATATTTACATTTCTAGATTTGATAATTATCAGCATGATTCAATTATAGACATCCAAAAAATACAACATCACCCAATAATATTGGATCACTTTCAAACCTAATAACCATTTAGGTTTAGTGTTTCAGTTAATTATGATATACTATTACATTACAATACCCATGTCTTTAAGTTATAATTTTTCCCACTAGACCCAAAATTTCTATTTTCCTTATAAAAACATAATTATTATTTTAACTCATCCTTAATCGCTATGCTACAAATTCTGAAACATGAAAAGGTCATAAAAATTTCAGAAAAGGATCTACATAATAAATAAAATAATCATATGAGTTCATTTTAATACCTTGAGATCATATAATTTTTTTTCTTAAATATAATAAAATTTTAGATCAAAAAATCATTTACATACATATGAAATTACCATTACTACACATTATTTCATAATACAGTTGATAATAACATAAAATAAATTCATATATAGGAGTATTTCTTAGAATACATGATAATCCATTCCAAATTTTTTCTAAAAATACATTTCTTCTATTCTTGAAGGGAATAATCTTTTTTAATCATTAGTATGATTTTTAAAATCAAAGTATTTCCCTGAATTCTAGTTATCTGATCTAGAAAATTCATATAGGTGACATGGTAATATATAATTATAAAAACCTTAAAAACAATTATAAAAAATCATATAAATGTAATAGCCAAGTGGATTAAACCCAATATATTTATCTTGAAAAAGTAATGATTATTTAATGAATTGAAGAGCTATATCATGTTCACTATTGATTATAAAAATTTTACAAGGGAAATAAATTACATAAAAAATATATAATTTTACTTTCCCATTATAAAATAACATAATATATTACATTTAATAAATATGTAGAAGCACATTCTATCATTAGATAAATATATGGGTAAAAATACCCTATCATTGAATTTTTGTTAAATACATGTTTCATGCTGAATGGGAAATAATATATTACCTTAGATAACCATGAGAACAAATGATTTACGATTCTTACTGAAACATGGTCATGAAGGCATGGAATTATGGTCTTATTATATATGTTTGAAAATATTCATTTCATGTTTTTGTAAAAATGTCAGAAATATTTCGTTTGGAAAACTTTTAAAAGTTACCATTTTAAAAAAATCATAATGAATATAAGATATTGTTTAAAATTAAATTACGAATAAATTTTAATTTTATTAATAACATACTTCAAAAAAAAAATAATTAATATTTAAATATAGTTAAAATATAATAAAAAATATTAAATTTATAAAATAAGGTTTTAATGTTAAATCATTTACCACTTGATAACTTTTGAACCAACAAAACATTAAATCAAAGAACATTGAATGGATTTGTAGGAATATTAATTTTATAAATTATTTATAAATAACATACAAAATGATATTTATACCACAAAAAATAGAAAAAGTCTATTGAAAATAGGTTATGTATCAAAGATAGGTAATTAAGACCAGAAATCAAGTACATTAAATACCATCTATCATCAAAGCGTTATTCAACTATGAATAATAAAATTACAATAGTTATTTTTTTCCTATTGAACCATTTTTATATTCATTCCACCGGCATTTATCCTTTTATTTTGTTTATGACACTATTTAATTTTGTTACTTATCATTTATGTGAATGACAATTGTTTTGAAGACGTTCATTTCATTACCCCAAAACAACATTGGTAGGATGACCATGCCCAAATTGGGAATTATTCCATAATATCCATAATCTTAATAATGATAATATAATATATTATATAGATTAAATAAAATTTTACTACACTTTATGGAGGGCATAAAATAAAAACGATTCATATCACTTAATTTAGGTGGTAGTCCACACATAAACATGAAAGATATTAAAAATTTTAACTGAGAGGAAAGGTAAGAGAAAATATTATGTATTATCTTTAGAAAACGATACTTATATCATCATAATATTATATATTATTTAAATTAATTATAATTACCATCCTAGTGAAGATGTGGTTGAAAATAAAACACATCGCTTCAGGGAGGTGGTAATCCACAAGTTCACACATGCCATGTTTTTTTTCATATGATGTAAAAGGAGTTGAGACAGGGTTGTATAAAAATTGTAATAACATTTCAGTATATGAAATATACTTATGTTATTATTTTAGCATGATTAAATTATATTTTAATGAGGTATTAGGAGGAATAAAGATAAAATTGGTCTATAATTACTTAAAACATCCCCTTAGATAACCTCTTCAGATTAGACATTAATTATTCATGGATTGTTATTTTGGTAAGACCACAACCTCTAGGAGTTAGATAGTTATTTTCTATAGAGATTTGGGTTGGTATTGAATAAAATTGAGTGATAAAATGTTTCAAAAAGAGATAAGAAGAGGCTCCCTATTATATGTTATGGAAATGACATAATCATAATTATCTAAAACAACAAATTACATATATATAATAGCTCAAATTAGAACCATGGAATATAATATTAGATAATAATATGTTATATGGTCTAAATAATCACAATAAATGATTTTTTTATAAATTTTAATCTGTTTATCCTAGTTAAACTAATTTAACCAATTTAAATATTTACCATGATAACTTAAATTTCATCCCTGATAACACAATGATATGACCAAAAATAAAAGGGCAAGTCAAATAAAAATTAAACACAATGATTCCAAATCTATTAAATATATTATTAGATTTAATCTAAACATGTGGATGAAATTTATGTTAAAATAAGCACACAAAATTGATGAGAACATTTTTTATGGAAATATATGATTTAATCATAAATATTATTTTACATAAAATCAAGTAAATTGTTATTTTCCAAAAAAAATTGGCCATTTAATAAATAAATTATTTTTTAGAATTTTATATCTAGATACTCCATAATAGATCCTTACGACCAAACCATTAAGTTCAAAGAACCAAATTTTTTTTAATACGAATAAAATAAAACATATCATCACAAAAGGAAATCATGTTAAAAAATTTAGAAATAGTTTTTCAAAATAAATTATTTAACATTATAAAAATGTATTTTGTTGAAAAACTCTCATAAAATAGGTTAAACTCAATTTTTAGGGAGATTTTAAATCTTTACCCAATAATTTGTTATATTTTTGAACTACTTTATCCTTTTTCATGTGAAAAATATTTTATATGGTCACTATTATATTTGAGCAACAATAAAGGGGACATATTTATCAAATTTTAACCTCATGATTCAAAAATTGGAGTAATATTTTTATGATTCAATTTTTTGTAGTGTAAAAAATAAAATGTTATATAAATTAAAGAAACATAATAATAATATATTAATTTTTAAAAAATGTATTTTTAAGCTTTAATACAAACTTATATCAATGCTTGGTATTTTATTGATTAATTTTTATATAAATAAAATATTTCTAAATAAATTTGTATTATGTTACATGAACATAAATAAAAAAATAATATAAATTTTGGATTTACTTATTTAATAAAAAGAAATGAATCTTTTACAAAAATCAATATTTTTTAATTTTTACAAAATTTCAATTTTTTCAGAAAAAGGAAACAATTTCTTCCAATGATAATTTTAATGTGATGATTTTTAAAATGTTATCAATTTAATAAAATAATATGTTAATAGTTGGCATAAATAAAATTTAATATAAACTCATCGAAAATAAAAAATATCATTTTTTAAGCAGTCCCATTTTTAATGTATAACAACCCTTTAATTAAAATTCACGAATAACTTATTATGAATTGATAAATACACATGAATTATATAAAACCATTATACCTATTCTAAATATTATGTTTATTATTATTCATGTGGAGTAATTAAATGTCAAGGTTATAGTGGTCATATTTAAATAATATTTCTCTATTAAAGCTCAGTTTTGTGTGTTTTGTGTGCTATTGAACAAAATGTTTTTTAAATATCATGGTATTACATAATAACAAATTAAATAAATTGAGACAAGAAATTTTATTCTCATTACATTTAAGTGGGTTTTAAACTTTTTTAAAAAATAATTTATACAGAGTGAAAGATAAAATAATTTACCAGGAATGGAAAAAACTTTTTGTATAATAAAAATTCCATTATTAGAAACCCAAATCCAGAATAGGAAAAAATCCATTTAAAAACATTGAAATTAAAATATTATGGTTATTCGGAATAATGTGGAACTGTATTATTAAATTAGAGAACATTACCAAGGAATGAAATTGGGGACAATGAGGAAAATGTAATGTCCAAATAATGATGGAGGGAGTATTAATCACATAAGATTTAATGATAGAAATAAATAAATTAGTCATGGTAAAGAAGAATATAAATTTATTATAAATGAATTTTAAAAAACTGGTCTCTTTATAAATTCATTCCCTATAGTTAATTGATTCTTTTACCACCAAGATAGAGAACACGATAAAATATTCTTTAATTAATTCCAATTCATAAGAACAATTTATTACTTTTTTTATGCTTCATTAAATTTTGTTACTTCTATCAGATATGTTACTCCATGAAATGAATATTCAAAATTAAATTTTCCATCCTAAATTACTAAAATTCACTTCTAATAAATCACAATATCTAAAAAATGATAATAATTAATTCCATATATCTTTATACATTAACAAATACCATAATATTTTGAACAAGATAAGATTTCATTCAATATGAATAATCATTCATTTGAATAAATACATGATTAATATACAAATCCATAATAATAACACCGAAATTTCATCTTAAGTCACTCAATAAATAAACTACATTAAAATTATCCAAAATATTACACACCATGTTTGAAACCCAAAATAATAAAAGATTTTATTACATATTCTTCTAATGTAAATATAAAATTTATCTCTGATAAACATTAATCACTAATAATGTGGAATAATAAAAAAACTACTTATTTACTAATTATATAATTTTTAAAATATATTATTCTATTTTTATAAATGACCCAAATCACCCTAAAGTAAAGATAATTTCACATATACTTTGAAATGATTTCCCAAAATTAATACATAAAACAATATGAAATCTTACCCAAAAGTATTTCATTATACTATAATCATGTAATATTCTGAAAATAGTAAACATTATAAAAAATAACACTATTCACAAACTCGCCAAATCAATTTATAATCACATGGTTATATACATGATAAATCACATGTTACTAACATGTAATATATATTTTATACCAACTAACCATAATAACCCTAACCACATTGATCATATTAATCCAAAAGGATAATATTACCATTGAACATATGTCCATAAAATATAAATTTGTTATTCCTCAAATAATATTTTAACTTAAAATCATATTAAACCCAATGATGGTAATATAATAAATTCCCCCCAAAATTCTCTTAATCATATTAAAATTACATCACTTAAAACTTCTAACGGGGTGTATACTCTTTTGAACCCATTGATAATGGTAAATATATAAATCTATATTGGTATCCATAACTCCTACTTTATCTTGACTAGAAAACATATGAATCTCAAGTGTTATCTAAACAATACTATTATTCCAATAATAACATACATGAATTCACTATCTCAGATCTGATTGCAAAATACAATATTTACATTTCTTTTTTTGATATTGAAAAAAATTGCCAATTTTTATCAATCCAAAACATACTATATAAAATAGAAATATTGGATCACTTATAAAAAATGAAACTATTAGGTTTAGTGTTTCATATAAACAATAAAACGGTTACATAACAAGAAGCATGTTTTTTTTGATATATTTTCCACTAAACCCAATATTTTTTTCATTTAAATTCATCCTCATTTTTATTACTCATCCCTAAACCCCTTGATTTTTTTTTGAAAATGGGGGTATGATCATAATATCATAGTATTGGATATATATATTCAATAAAATAATATCTTATTTATTTTTAAACCAGGATATCATATAAAATTGGTTACCTTTAAAATAATAAACATTGATCTCAAATAATTATTTACATACATTTGAAATTATCTTTACTATTTTTTTAAATAAAACAAATTATATTCGAATATAAAGAAACATTCATTGAAATGATATCTTCATAAAAAATCCTAATCCTATAAAATGAATAAAAAACCAAATCTTTTACTCGTAAAGAGAATAATCATTTATTTAAACTATAGATCATTAGAAGATCATATAAAATCTATGGAATTCCATGGAAAATCATTAGAAAAATATAAAATAGCTATATGTTCCATAGAAAATCATCCCCATATAAGCCTTATAAGAACCCATATAACAACCCTTTTAAATGGAATAACCTTCTTGGCCTATTCTAATATAATTATATGAATAATATAATAATTATCCAACGCACTGGAGAAAAATATCAGGCTTACCCATCATCAAGAAGAATATACAAGGAAAAGTAATTTATAAAACACCTATAATCATGAATTTCTATAATAAAATCTAAGAAAATGATCGGTTTAAGAGATACACAGAACCACTTATGTGTGTCATGTAAAAATAAGGATAAATACTGATTTTCAATGAAAAATCATTATAAAAATCTCATTTATAAATGGTAAATATGATTTAAAAAAACAACTAAAATATTTATTATAATCTAATTAAATAATTACGGCCATGATGGTGGAAAATTCTACTCATGTTGTATAAGTTAGAAACAATTAATTAAACAATATTTGTAAAAAACTAAAATAATAACCCATTAGAAATTCCATTAAAGGTTATATTTTGCAACATCCATAAACAAAGTCAAACATAGAATGAAATTACATTGGTCATAAATTTAATTATATTAATATCTCACATGAAACCATTTAATTATCATTGATATACAGGGAAAAAGAATAAAAAATTAAAAACATTGTAATATGGTTTTAAGGAAAACCTGATGAAACATGAAATTTTTTTATCCAATGTATCTTTAAAAGAAATAAATTTTAATGAAACTATAATAACATTAATTTTTTGAAAATAATAATAACATACATAAATAAAGAATTATATACACCATAAAAATGAAAACGTGTGGGGAAAACATCTTGAATCTCAATAAAAAGGAATCAAAATAGAAATTATTTTCCATAAATATAGTCAATGATGATATGTTATTTAACTACAAAATAATAAAATAATATTACTTATTTTCTTGGTTAGGATGTATCTAAATGTTTATTCAATTATCATTGTCTATTTTATTTTATTTATGACCATGTTTTAATTAATTACTTAATTAGGAAATTTAACATCAGTTATTTTGTGGATGTTCAGTTCATAATCTCAAAACAAATTCAGTGGGAAGAATATGGTGAAAGTGTTCTGTATTCCATCTATAATGCCCTAGTCTAGATTGAGCACTGAGAGTTGAGGGGATAATTAGTTGTTTCTTTTTACGAATTTCCATTATTTCAAATTAATGAATATAAACATGTTGAGGTTCTTGATAGACTCAATATAATCTCTCAATATCACATCATGTGCATTTGTAATATTAGAGAGAGAGAAACAAATGTTTTACATGATTTAAATGAAAGGCTTCTCATGGATTCGATTGATTATTCCCTCATGTTACAGAGTCATAAATATCAACTTAGTGATTATAATGCTCTCAAATCTGATAGAGAGACTACTTATCTACCTTCAACTGAGGAAATAAATTTTAAATATGCTTTAATCGAAATAATTCATGAATCGGATCCAACTATGACAATCTATTTTCACATGAATTTTACTAGAATATTTCACTTACTCCAATCACCAACAGAATTTATGCACCTTTTTCTTGTCTTGATCCACCATACGAGGATATATTGATCATCCTCCACGAGCTATTTAAATATTTCATTCTTTTATACGTGTCTACTATCTTGAATATCGACCAATGAGGTATTTAAAACATTCTCAAAAATTTCCGATCACTTGTACTTGATTAGTTTTTATTATTGAAATAAATAATTGGGAAAATATTCTCTCTTCTTCTAAATTCCCAATATCTTATAGATGTGTTCATATATTGCACAAAACTCATTCAATATTTTATTCAAAAATATTCTTTCATAACTCATTCACATTAAAACTGATTTAAAAACCATCATTCTTGTTTGATATAATTCATGGTCTTATCAATAATATAGATTTTAGAACATATACAGATTCTTGAATTATTATATTAAATTATAATGTTATCTTCTTACATCATGATATAAAATGACATATAATGAACATGGTTTCATTAATATAAATTTCTTGTATATTCATATATGTATATAGGCTTGTAAAATAGTTCACCATATTCTAAAAATTATTTCATGAATATAGACAATATATACATCATTCAAGTTCACTATATTACACTTGGTTCTTATTCATGTAAATACAGTCATTTAGATGGGTTCTCAAACTATCTCAACACACATCTTTTATTAAATAATATTTGATAATTTATAAGAAATTACATGTTATCTGTTATCCCTTATTCAAGTAAAGACAGTGATAAAAAATCAGTGGTTCAGGGTATTATAGTGATCACATGATAACAACAAAGTACTTGTGACTTTTTCTCAAATTTTTTATGTGATCCTTTAGTCTGATATTCCCATGGAAAGAGACTCACGCCTTATTTCATCTATGTGAATAAAAATGACTAATTTATTATCTACAAGTCACATGGAAGAAGCACATGTGGAGGCTCTATTTCATGATCTCATAGAAGGACTAATTTTATCACCTCACCTCAAATTCATGCTACTGTATTTTTAGGAAAAAATATTTTCATTACACTGCCTCCCATCTAGTTTTTATTATCATGTTGAATATATAAGTCTATTACATGTCATGGAATTTTAATTTACAAAATTTATTTATATTCTGCAAAAATGTTTCTTCAAAAAATATGGTGTTCTTTCTTATGAATTTTCATTTTGTATACCTAATACTGAGTAACTCCCCTTCGCACTCAAAGCATGAACTCATCAATGATTGTGAATAGCCTCTAATTTTTTTCCATACAATAAAATCTCAAAATTAAATTTATTCTCATGCATACCAGATGTAGTTTCATGTATAAATGTTTGACATATCAACACCTTGTAAATACATCTTAATATAATAGTTGGGAATTCAGTTTGATCATTAGATGTTTAATTGATAATAGCAGTCACTATATCACAAAAAAATCACCATACATTTTACATTGAATTTCACTAGTGGTAGATGATGACAAGGGATCGATCAGATGAATCAGTTAAGTATAGATATAACACTATCAAAATGTATATAACTCACTAATGTCGATGAATAGTTCCCATGGTTTCATTTCAATCAATGAACACTGCTTAGTTCTCACTATTCTTTATATTAGAAGTGTAGATGCTATAATCCTTCTCCACAGTAGTGAGTGATCGACAAAAACACATCAGTCATTAAAATTTGAGTTCTATATAATATCCAAAATCTCACTGACGAATTTTATCCACTTGACTTTTTCATAGGCTAGTATTCACCATGTGAGAACTACGCTTAATCCCATTCACACCAGTCATCTATGCTACCTTATATGACCTCTTCTATGTTGTTGATCCCTTGGTCCCCAGTTTTGTGGTATATTGGTAATTGGTTGGCCTAAGCATTGGATAATTTTTTTGGAACACTAATATAATAAATTCTATATAATATAACCCAAAAACACACCATCAAATGACTTTATGAAAAATACATATTTTGATATTATTCGATAAACTTCTTAAATTATTCATTTTGTCTTCATTTTAATAAATAATTTCATGGTCTTCCACATTTTCCACATAAATAATGAAATCATAAAAACATGTATTTACCATTGGAGATCATATCAACAATGTTAAGTGTTAATACACAGATAATTTTACTATCATGAAATCCAGTGCGAGAAAAAAATATATAAAAATTCCCTAATGATTACCAAATACTCCTTAACTATCAAAATATATATATTGGAATATAATTTAAATAAAATGAAATACCAGTCTCATCACACTCTCCCTTTTTATTTTGTTTTCAATATCACTTCAAATTTAAAAAATTTCGATATGTTCCTCAAACTATCTACCCCTTATTCTAAATATTATGTAGAGGGTTAGTGTTGGATTTCCAATCTCATCTTTCTTCTATAAGACACAATCTTATAACTTATAAAAAATATTATCACTTCTACGAATGAGATTTTCTCATATGATGCTCTATAAAAAGTGTATTTAATTATTAAACTATATGTTTATGTGGGGAAAGATAATGTATAAAATAAGATTTATATGACAAAAACTATCCAAATTTTTCAAAAACGAACATGCATGTGAAATAATGCAATGAATTTCTTAATTATCGTGTAAGGGGATATACGTAATCAAATTTATCAATAAAAATAAAAATTATATAAATACATGAAAAAAATCAGAATGTTCTAGTGAAAAATATATAGATCCCATTTTCAATCATATTTTAATTAACAAAAAAATATACCTTAATTGATATGATTAATATAATTAAGAATGAAATATGAATGTGTGATTGATATACCTAAACCGATAGGTTTGAAATTTTTTCAGAATTTTTAGATTCTTTGAAATTTCATAAAAAGATTGATTCTTATCTTGGTTTATCCCTATTAAGTGATGAATTATTATTCTTTAATTTCATGTATGTTTTCTAACTACATAAAATAAAATAACTTCATTATATCCATTAATAAAATACAAACCCCCCCCCCTTCAAAACCATTTATATTATCTAAAAACACATAAAATAATAGGGAATAAGGAGGGACCACTTTGTTTCTAAAAAAATATTCAGGACACAAGCTTTCTCTCAATCTGGGTAATTCCTTTCAACCATTACATGAAAGGGAGTATTTATTTAGTCACATATTTTTTATTTGTGTCTCATATTTGTGAATATCTTCTTTCTTCCGTTATTCTTATATGTGTTATATGTTTTTTCTCGACATATTTATTTTAAATCTGCAATAATCTTCCTATGGATTATTACTCATCAATTCTCACCCATGTTTTTGATATCACATTAATTTTATTATATTTAAATAGTTTGTGAGCTTCCTCCAATAGTTTTTCTAGTTCTATTTAATGTGTCTATAAAACATTATAGTCTTTATTGAGAGTATCATTATCTTTAAAATCATTGTATGACTTGTCACTGGTTTCCTTTTGTAAACTCTTCCATTTAACAACATACAAAACTACTTTTTCCTTGATCTTCATGCATACCATAGACTTAGGAACTTAAAAACTAAACCTAGAAAAAAGATCATTCCGAATATGAAATTCATTATTTGAAGATAGGTTGGTGATGGATATGTGGAATGTTTTTCTCCTAGATATTTTTAACAAAGATTCCAAGTTATTCTCCCCCAATAATCTTGCATCATTCTAGGAAGAGATATTCTTTACCGGAAATAATAATTTTTGTGACCATGCTCACCAAAACACCAAAACAATCCTTGAAACATTATTCTACTCGACTGGTTCTAGATGAATCTAGATTCGTATTATTGTGGTGCTCTTACAAACTAATCCTCAAATTTCATGGGGTTGGGGTATAGACATATTAGAATATTCTTCTCTTTCATTATTGTGTATGATTTCATCTCATTCTTATTAGTGTACAAATCCATAGATATATTTTTAAATATTAATTATTTGAAATAATAGAAATAACAAAATGATTACGTTCACTTTTAACTTCATTATTTCTAGCTTGAGATGATTCTCTCTTTGTCTCAAAAGATTTATTGAAATCACTTATAGACATATTCAAATCATGTGGAACTATGGAACATATGGAATGTGGCTCAAAAAACTCTTCATATCTATCAATCATCTTCTCCCCAATATCACATATTTTCTTTTCTTGTGAAACATTTTTTAAGATGTTCTTATGATCTTATTAACAAAATGAAATTCCCTCTCAAACATATCCTCAAATAATTCCCCAATAATAATTATTTCCCCTCTTAATTTTTATTATTTAATTTCATTTTCTCTTTCACAGGCTTTCTGTGTTATTTCTATAGATATGGAATTATTTCCATGCAGAATTCAAATATTTAATTTAGATTCATCTCATGTTCTATTCGTTATTTTATATCATCACTTTTAATTGAATAATCAGTTCTTTTATTTTTAAGTGAAAAGAATCTAACATCATTTTTAAAGACCAAATTTATGATTAATCATTCTTGTGATTCTTAATAAAATTTATCATTTTGCTGTTGTTGTGTTTTTATTTATTCTGAAACAATTTTTGTTTATGAGATATATCATCGTCTAGTACAGAAACAAATTTTTATTCTTAATCCATCTACATTAAAAACATCATGGAAACATGGCCAAAGCTATAATATATAAAAACATCTAGTGGGTTTTTACATTTTTACTTTTAAATTTCCCTCTCTTAATCCTTTATATATATGATTAATATTTTTATTTAAGTCATAATCATCCTCATTACTATCTGATTATTTATATTCCTCATTCCAATATTCTGTAAATTTTACCTTAACCATATCTTCAATATCCATGTCAATTATTTATTTCATCTTGAATGTTTTAATTTTCCACATCTAATAAACTATGTGAATGTTGTGTAGTTCATCAAGAGATATATAATCTATTTCTTCTTGGGTTGAGATCATTGAATCACTCAGATTAAAAATTCTACATCATTTTTTACATTGATAGTGTCATTTTCTAGTTAGGATCAATATATCATTGACAGAGGGAGGGGTGAATCAGTGATATATTTTATTTTAAGTTTATTTTATTTGGAAACAACATTTACCTCATATCAAATTGTTATCAATTCATTGAAAATTAAAATGTCCCACATCCATAAGAACGAACAAATTTATGATTTTTACAAACCACAAAGAGTATATAATTCCTTGGTAAGGTATGAAAACAATCCAATACCACACAATGAAAAAAAAAATTCTATGGATAAATGCTGTTGAATATAACATTACACTTTTTTAATACTATGATACATAGAAATTTGAATGTGATTCAACTGGAACAAAATGATGTAATTAAATATTTTGTGACATATTAATAGACTATAACCAATTTCTTAAAAACATGACACATTGATTCCCTCTCAAATTTTAATAAAAAAATATTCAAAAATTTTATTCACATTCTTACCTAGTAGAAGGTAAGTGCATATATAGACTTATTAATGATGCTCGATATGATATATTATTTTTATTACTTAGTTGAATTTATCAATCCATAAATATAAGTATCATATTATTCCATTGAAATAATTCTAAACATAATTTACATAATTTTAAAAATCCATGTCTAATTGCACAATATGATCTAGAAATAACTAAATAATAATTCCCTTTTTCTTCTTCTTTCTGAAAATTTTAATCATCAAAACTCATTCTATAAATCTATCTCAATAAATCTTTATATCTGCACTCTCTTCCTCCACACATTACCAATGTTATGATCCATTAGAATTTATAATGTAATATCCTCATTTTATTGGTGTAACAAAAATACTTTAGGTTAAAATATGTAATGATTTCCCACTTTATCGAATTTCCTAAGCATTAAATTTCATTTCCATTTTTAATAAATCATTGAATTTTTCATTGCATCTCAAATCTTATTGATTCTTCTTAAACCTTATCATATATTCTCAAAAGATTAGTTGTCTTAAAACTTTCTAACCATTATTCTATCCAATTATTATTGTTATTCTGATTTCTTCAATATAATGACGACATGTGTACAAAAACAGATTATTCATTATGTTTTTCCACATAAATAACTAGTTCAAAAACCATTGAAAAAATTATTCCATAACCACAATGGCTACTACATTAGACTACATTATTCTGTATTATGACATAATTATCAATATAACTTTAAAAGATATCACAAATTCTTGGCCACACATCAGCACCATATTGAAAACCTCATTAAGAATCACTTATCTACTACTTCTGATAGTTACACTCTAATATATTAGTTTCAGCAATAGTAATATATTTATAAATATAATATTTCAAATGAATCATGTCCTATTTGAGGAAAACAAACAACTACTATATTTTCAATATTGATCCACTTTTCATGGAAATTTTAGATTTTATTCTCTAGAACCACATAACAATGTATAATATTTATTCATTAATTATTGAACCAATTGAAAAAAAAATCAACCAGATGAAATGGATGACAAATCTATTGATTTATCTCTAAAACCATTTTTCATCCATCCCTAAAACATCTAATTTTTTGTTGGTCTCAACAATATCCACATATTATCTTCTTTTTAAATATTTTCTCTATCCCATTTCTTTTACTATCCATTATTGCATCAGATGATCGGTGTGAGGATTACTCTGATGTTATGTGGAACATGTCTTCCGATGCACTGATTCTAGAAACTTCGATTACAAGAATTTTTTTCATTTTTTGATTGTGATTGAAAAAAATCAACCATTTGAAAAAATATATATCTAATTATTTGTATATAGTATTTTATTTTTTTGAATAAAAATGATTATCTTCTTCTTCTCACATTTTAAACGAACTATCCTAGCCTTTAAACAAATCTATGTCTAGTTGTCCCACACCGATGAACAGAGACTGAAAATCATTGAATTTAGCAACTACCTTTTTCACAAACATCTTCTTTTACACCGAATTATCGATGACTTTGATAATGGTTTATGATTGATATATAATCATCAAAATTACAATATGATGAACAGTAACTTCCCATAATTCAAAAAGGATATATCATTCCAAACAAACCCCAGATCTATTTTCCAACACTTTTTCTCTACCTTTACTTTATAAGAAACACATCACATGATTTCCTATAATAATATAATTTATTATAAATCTATAATCTTCAAAGAAGTATTATATTTCAACTGATCCATTGAAAATTTGATAAAATTGTTCATTATAATTGAAACATTCATTCTAGACATAGGTTGACTGTAATGAACCATTTACATGAGAAAAATTTATCACATGATAATGTAATCTCTAAATAATTTTGTGTCTGATCTCATAATTATAATGGTGAGTCAAATAATTAACCATTAAAAAGTAATCTTCATAATTCTCTTTGACAACAAAATACAATACTTTAATCACATCCCTATTGGAGCTTCTAAAAATAACTTTTACCCAACTTCTTCCCAACAATATCTACCATTGGGTTTTCTTTTCAACCAAGATTCATAAATCATTGAACATTTTAATTCCAATATTAGTATTACATTCAATTAATTTTAAGCATACATGAGGTAACTCATTATAGGAAACAATAATCATTGATAGAAAAACCAACCTCTCCAAAAGTAATGACTCATGAATCTTCTTATTATTCTGTTCACATATTTCTTCACCTCTTCTATTTACATGAAAACAAAATATTCCTACAAACACTAAATAAATGAATATTTCACACACTAACATGATGAATTGACAAATTATTCATAAATCTACCCAAAAATATGATTCCTTAACATGTTTAACACATATCAATAGATTGATTTATGAATCAATTCTATCCCCTTGACAAAACAATCAAAATAATAAATGAGATAGGGGAAAAAACATACCTCAATCGTTATGAGAATGAGTTTGGATGCCCATGTGGAACCTCAATTTGAAAAATTATTCCATTGAAAATGGTTTTGTGAATGTGTTGACAAAATATTCCAATGTAGAAAACTACTCAGATTCTAATTCATTTTTCTCCACATTTTCAATGAGGATGTGGTACTTGTTTTTAAGAATTTTTGAAAATGATTTTTTATTGGGTTTCAATTAAGGTTGATGACACTTAGATTTTCACAACACAAGATCAAGGGAAAAATTACTTTAACATGTGTTTCTTAAAATAGAGTCTTCAAACAAATAATTTATTAATAATGTTGAGTGGCTGAAACATACTCATCTTCATCATTGATAATATTAACTGAGGTGTTTACTTATTATGTCAATAAACACCACTTTTTCTTAGATATATAACTCAACAATATGTGGACATCCTATAATTAACATTATCTTCCGAATAAACCAAAGAATTCCTAAAAAAGTCAATACATTATGAGTTGTCATACTTGATTCCAATATTTATTATTCCATTGATATGTCTGATAATTCTTTTTCCAACCATTTAATGTGATTGTTTTTGAGCACATTGAAATATTTCACAAATTTTAACCACATAAAATATGTCCAGTCTTACGGTAGTAAAAGAAAACAAACTTCCGATCATTTTTATAAACTCTTTAGAGTAATCTTATTTCCATAGTCCATCTTTTTTCAGCTTGGTTTATAATGAAATCAGTGTGGAAACTAGTTTCATATTTTCCATGACAAAATTCATAAGAATTTTCATATCATAATTTTATTGAGAATGAAATACATGTTTCCTCTTTCTTGGGATTTTTAACATAAGAATTCATTTCATTTCACCATGGATAGGAGTATCAAGAAACGTTTTCATCCCAACAACAAATCATTCAAAAGTTCATTTGTCATTCCCATCAAATATAATTTCATCACCAAAAAAATTACAACGAGGGAATATAACAATATTTCTTTGATATAATGATTACAATCAACTCATCATTTCATAAAAATAATCTTTCATATGTAGGAGTCTAATTGTTAGTCCCATGACCTAAAATCTTTTTTTATCCCATACAACACTTTCTTGAATTTTCACACATAACATTCATCCTTCTTAATAATGAATCCACATAGTTGTTCAAAATAATATTAATCATTAATATCAACATTCAAGAAATTCATATTTCATATGATGTTGATTTTTAGGACATTTTGAAGAAATACCATGAATGATTGTTATTGTATCGAACCATTAAACTAGAGAAAATATCCAATAAAATTAAAATAATTCAATCTATGAGTATCCTTTGTAGACTAATATTTATTTTATATTATTACTTTATGATTATCATTTATGTTGTTTCAGAAACCCCACTTTGTACATATAAAACTTGTATTATTTTGTTTATGTATCAGTCACAATATATCATTACTTTTTATATAATCGAACACTTCATTCATATCTTGAAACCCTATAGGATTCTTAAAATAATCATTCACATCATTCACCTCAACGTTTGAATATAAAGTAGAATACATAATATGTTTTGATGTTCTTCTTATTTTAACCTTTTTTATGTTCATCACCAATTATATTTTGAGCTTCCAAATTCTTCCTCAGTCTAGGATGAGGTTTTTGAGATTCATTCCCATCACTAAAATGGTTTTTTCCAATTCATCTACTTGATTACGACTAAATATGTTTTTTTCCATATTTAATCTGTTAGGAAAAAATATTTCATCCTGCTAATATTTCTAATTTGGATAATACTATTACACATATTCATTCACATTTTAAATGACATTCAAATGAATTGTTTCTAATTGTTGGAATCTATTTTCATCTTTTCCGCTAACCATATCAGGTTTCCTCCAAACACCATTCTCAAAATTCTACCTTTGAGAGGATTTACTCCCCCTCAAACATTTCCTTATGTAATTCTAGAAATATTAGTAATGTTGTCTATTAATGTAATACATATTTTTCATAACTTCTAATCCACCAAAAGACAAATAATATCTCTAAGAATAATAATGTCCTCTTTAAATTTCACATTGTCTGGAGTTTTGAGTATTTTTCTCAATAACCTTATTATGTTTCTCATCTAAACATAATTGACCAAAAACCTTTTTGTTGTCACCAAAAATCTATTTTTCAATATGTATTTCATTATAGCCTTATTAGAATGAAATATTGAAGAATCTTTTTTGGAATCATAATTTTTTGAAACAACTAACATATTATTTTTGATGGTATTGATCACAAATATAAATTTCCCAGATTTCTTCTTCATAAAAATAATTTCTTATTTCTTATCAGCCATTGATAGTACCTTTTGATCCTTCTTAGGGTCAACCACTCTAGAACATTCAACAAAATTATAAATAGTTTTTTACAACTTATAACCTTATTTTCATCTTTAGAATGTTTTTTAGACATTTTCGAACTCTTTTTCTTTTCCACTTCAACTTTACTTCCAATATTAATTCTGATTATTTTATTTCTATATATATTTTTTCAAATCATTAATATATTCTAGAAGCATAAATTTATCATCAACAAACATCATTATTTCCTTAGGAACATTAAATTTTAAATTTATTGATTTCTTTCTCAAGTAATATAATATTTCATATACATTATTTCAATTCATATTTTTTTATGAAATTCTATTAAAAAATCGAATTATTCAAAAAAAATTCTTTCGAACTTTTTATTGTAAACTGTTTTTGTGAAAAACGTTTCTCCAAAATTCATATTAGACTTTTCATATTTAGTTTCACTATCATTTTTATCCTCATCATTAGACAACAAAAATTATTCTTTTGGATATGGAGAATATTTTATCCTTCCCATTGGAATAAGATTTAGCCTTTAAACATGTTCCAAAATATTCTCTAACTTCTTTTATCTTCATCATTACGATCTTAATTTTTTCTATGTGGATAATAATAAGAATGGTTCTCAATGACTAAATATTGACAACATCTCAAGGTAAATTTCAATTTATATTAACCTGTACCTATTTTTACATTATTAGAATGAAAATCCATCATGATTTTTACATGCCACATTTTCAAAATCATCATCACTATCTTTTTCTTCATGAATATTCATAGTATTTTGTTTCTTGGAATCTATGAAGGGAATTTTATATTTCATATTTTTCATAAAAATGCATAATTTTCTACCTTATCATCTCATAAGAAATGAGAGATCTATGAAAATCAACTAGAGATAAATTTTCTAGTCCTCAATCATCCAATGAAGAGACATTGGGATAAATCATACTCAGAAGAATTATCAATATCATTTTATTAATGATTGAATCTTATATATTTTCTCATAGACATCTAAAAATTCTAACATTGCCAGTAACCCTGGTAAATATGTCACCAAAAAATTCATACTCACCCATATTGAGGTTTTCATTCATCCATATCTAGAATGATATCTTTTATTTATTTTGTTTTGTCTTGCATTAATAAATGTTATTTAACATATCCAAGATACCATTTTTAGTGGAAACACCCATCACTCATAGAAATTGATTTTCTAAAAGTGTTGGTAATAATGAATTCTTATCTCTTCGATATTTCTTGTGATTATTCTTTTTAACAGATATATAACGAAATTTTCCCTTAGAATAAGGAAATATATATTTCATAGCTTTAAGAACATCATTCCAAAGAAAAAAATGATAAGAAACAATTATATCATTATAGATGTGATATCTATGATCATAAAAGATCAAAATCTCATTACTATTAACATAATTCATATTTTCAATCACAAATACTATTAAAAACACTAGCAATGAGTAAACGAAGTGAACCTTTTTCCTAACAGTACTTAATAATTCCCATACAAGTTCAATGTATCACCAATATAAGGAGGGAATTAATTCATTTTAACCTTTTCTTTGAAGTTTCTTTTTTTTTGAAACAACCTTTTCCTCTTATTAAAGAGATATCACATTGATAAATAAACAACCACACATCATCATTAAAAAACGAATTTACAGGTTTCACTACCCAGAAAGAGTAGCTACATCAATGGTATGTTTTGGGAACAATAAAATATGACCCAATACACTAGAAATAAAATACTTTTGAGTAAATAAAATATTTAGCATATACACTTACTCTCAAGAAACAAAATTTTCAATACAATATTGCATGTGGTTCAAGTAGCATGAAATGATATGATAAAAGTTAGTGTAAAATTTTAAGAAACTATCAAAAATTGCCTCCAAATATGTGACTATGATATGTTCTCAACATTCAAAAATATAATATTTAAATAAAATCCACATTATTAGAAAATAGAAGTTAATAAATTTTATGAACTCTATAATGATGATCAATATGATATTACAGTTTGATTAAATAGTCTAACTGATCAGTCTAGAAATATAAATATTTCAAAATACTAATAAACCAATTCTATATTTATTCTACCTCAGTCCAAAAATCAAATTTTTATATCTCTATATGATCGGGTAATAACTGAATTTGATCTCCCTTTTTCTTCTTCTGTCCAGAAATATACCTCAGGAAAACTATCATTGTAATTTTCTTCTCAGTAAAACATCATATATTATATATCATCAACGATATTTGAACACTATTTAGATCTATTATAAAGTATAATGAAATCACCAAATATTATAGGTTCTTAAAAAATGTTTTTGGTTAGAATATGAAGTGGTTTCCTACTTAATAAAACATATTTATCTTTTAATTGGGTATCCATTTTGAATATATATTGCACTTATTCAGTGCATCCCAAATATTCATTATTTTTCTAAAAAATTCATGAATATTATCTCCAATTTAAGTTGATTCAGACTTTATATCCTTTCTTCAGTATAATTTTGATTTTTATTCCGATATCTTTATTGCGATGATGACATATGTAAAACAAACAAATTATTATTGTGTTACTCTGCACCAATTAAATGATGATAAACATTTGACAACATTGTTCCATAACTAATGTTTCTGCTTCATTAAAATTATGTTTCATTTCTTATTCAAAAAACATAGTATTAACTTCTGATGATAGCAATAATTCTTGGAAACAGTGATGCACTATATTCAAAACCACTATGAAAAAAACATTTTTAACTCCAATAAATAGTTCTCCTTTTTATTATTTTTCTAAGATTTATTATCCTATATCTGATAATGTTCCATCTATGATAACTTTTATCAGTGTCATTTTGTTGCTAATGAATAGATAATTAACCCACTATAATGTATTGGGGTCATATACTGTCAAATAGTCAGTACTATATACTATCTGACGACAATTTCCCCATCTTATTAAAAAACATGACAATTTTTTTGTATCTATAGATCCAAATTTCATGTAAACATAAATTCTTTTCTTCTTCACACAATTAAAAACATATCATTGGTATTCATTCATTCATAACCTCATTGAAAAGAAATTCAACCTGGTGAAAATGGTTGACTACATTGTTCATTGATCTCTAATTACATTTTCCTCAGTCCAAACAAGTTCTCCTTTCTCATCAGTCTCAACAATATCTAGTTAATGATATTATTTATAAAAATTATTCTTATAATTACCTCCAGTAATCATCACTATGTCTGATGATCAGAGTTAGTATTACTCTGATGAATATTGTCACACCACGTCTGATAGACCGGTTCTAAAAACATTAGATTCTATAAATTATTTCATTTTCTAATTATGATAAAAATAATCTTATAGAATTCAAAAACATTTTTCAGAGATGATTTTATTTTTTTGGTTTATTGGTTTGATAGAACATTGACATCTTCATCTTCTAATGTTTCAGTCAATAAAATATTATCTGTCTAAAAAACCTTCTTTTAGTGATATCAAACTAGTAAACCGAGGCCAAAATGTTTGAATTCAAAAACATCCTTCTTCCAAACACATCTCCTTATATAATGAAATCCCAATGAAATTGACAATATTTTTAGATCTTCATGACATCATCAAACTTAAAATAGAAAATTTTTTAACTTAAAATACTTCAAACATATTATTTCTTTCAAATCAAACCCCAAATCTAATAGGAACCACTTGATTTACCCCTTTACATAATAAGTTCATGAATCCCATGATTTCAATGAAACATATGATTTATGAGAACTCACTGATCATAAGATAATAATAAAATTTAATTCCAAAACATTCAAGACCTCATAAAGATCCTCATAATTATAAAATCATTCATTATGGACATAAGTTGCGTCTGATAATATTTTTCTCACAGAGATCATCTTCACACGTCGATGGATTTTCATAATATATTTTTTTCCAATCTCTTGATTATGATGGAGAGTCCAATAATAATCATTTAAAAAGTGAAATTATTTCAGTTTTTTACATAAAAATAAAATACATTCATCACAACTATATTTCAACTTTCCAAAATAGCCTACATTCAACTTAGACACAATAGTAGGGAGTCTACTAGTTTTAAAAAAATCCAATAATGTTTTTGACTATATCATCCATGAGGGTGAAATATTTTTCAATATATTCTTCATCAGTAAATTTGATGTCCTCAAATATACTCCTCCAAACTGGTAGTTTTACTTCTTTTACATTGATATTGCCTTCATAACTATTTTTTAGTTTTTTATAGATCTTCTTCATAGTATTAAGACCCATGACCTTTGTGTAGACCTTCTCTGATTGATCCATAAAGCTGGATTTTTGAGCCTTTCCATATAACTCCACATTTCTCTGATCACCTTGTGTCATGGAAACATATTTGAAAATGAGTAGGCAAACCACTATTTTTACATCTCTTATATCATGATCGACTGATAAGAGAAAGGGTAGAGGCTTATTCCTTAAAATTACTATTATTCCCAGACTATTCATAAATATATCATTTTTTTCAAAAATTAATATTCACTATATTTCATAATTCTTCTTGGATCATTAGAGGGAACATCCTCTCTGATAATAATTATATCCCCTAGGTCATATTTAACACAGAGTGGTGGGGGAGGGGGTGAATTAGTGGCATCATTTTATGATTTAATTTTGGTTCCAATTACACCTTTTAATGATCTTATGGTTCTCAACCACCATAATAATAAATCCTAATATCATCTGATGTTTATATTTAATAATAGATCAAGAATCACACTAGATTTGAAAGGTTTGTTAGAAGTCCTACATATTATTGCAATACATCATCCCTTATTTGTAAATTCTTCAATACCATAAAATTTATTTTAATCATACTAGATCAAAATAAGATTTTTTTTCTTCATCTCCACGTGAGAGTACTTGTTATCAACTAAGATACTCCTTCTTGTACTGGCTCTATCTAGATTAATTCTACAACCCCAATAACTAAACAAAATACCTCACCTTTGTTTCATGGATTGATCCAATATATAATGATATCATGATCTTCTTCCATGATATATATATATGAATATTACAATCTCATGTACACTTAATTTACCTTAAAAGCACATTGAAGAGTCCTATTGGTCTTTCTAAACAATTTTTTATCACATATAATTGATCAATGTCCATAGTGAAACAAATGATTGGGTAAATATTCTTTATTATTCTAAAGTCCCAACCTCACTGATATGTTTTCAAGTAGTGCACATAAATTCAGAAATATTTTATGAAAGAATAACCATGTACAACTCAATTCAATTATTCTTGAATTATGAACACTCATGAATTTGAGATAAAATAAATTTACATATTATGAATATAAACCCTAAATCATATGTTATTTTTGGATTTATTGAATTAGGTTCTGTTTTTCACTTTCTATATTAAAATCCACAATTTCATACATTGAACATGTTTAAGGTTAGCTAAATGGAATCTATTTTTATGTATCCTTGAAATTATGAAAAAATGTTCAACATCTTCTAAATCCTCATTCAGGAATGTAGGCACATTGTATATCATAAATGTACACTATACTACCAAAGGATCTTCTTCAGGTAAATAAATTATTTCACATAGGTCATCACACTTCCTTCACACACACCATTCAGGTAAAATGCTTCAAGATTGTTTAATAAAGTATATGTTTTCTCATACTCATTATTTGTGTAAACATGGTTAAATATAAGAAACGTTTTTTAATATCAAAGGGATCATGGAAAAACCAAGATGTATTTTTGAGTCTATCATAAATTCTTTTTATGATCATTTTGGGTAAGATTCACACATCCAGACACCCTTATATTTCTTTCCCTTCACACTAGATAAAATCATCATATATTATTTTACTTTTAGGAAGGGGAAGAAAATTGATATTTTTTTATTTAAGAGCTCTCAAAAACATGAATAAAATAACATAACCTAAGACAAAAGATATAGTATTTATAGGAAAACCATATTTTCCATTCACTAAAACTCTTTAGCTAATCATTCTATGTTGAATCACTATGTATTAATATGTTCCTTGGTATATTAATATACATCAGAAATCATCATTACTAATAGTACATATTCTATGAAACACAGAGGTAATTACTATGTGAGATAGTGATTTAGTCCTTATAGTGAGTAAATCTTGTGTTCATTCAAATCTCGAACTCCTCAATGTCTTTAAACGGACTCTAAAATATTTATTTTCACTTTTTCAAAGAAAAAACTTATAATTATTCACATGTATGAGAGATATTGTTTCATGGATAAATTTTTGAAATATAAAAACATCATAATTTCATCCAAATATAATCATGGATACCTCTATTCATTCAAAAAAATATTTCTCAACCATGGATGTTAATGTATCACAGTAATTATGATTTATAGTTTCCTTCTAATGTAACTAAGGGTAGAGAGTAATAAGGGATCAACATAATAGCTCTGATTAGAATGATAAGATATATACATAAATTTATGTATCTTATTAATATGGATTAATAGTTATTATTGTTGTTTTTCCCCCATCAATTGATGGTTCATTATTATTCTTCTTTATATTACAATTGCATCAACATACTGCTCAATCCCCAACATTGGGGATCAAAAACAGCATCACATGATCAAACTTTATTCATAACCCATCTCTATTTGCTCACATGGGTGAATCATATTGAGGGAAAAAATAAAATACAATGTGCACCTTGTGGGTACTATACTTTAGCCTATTCAAACCAACTGCGCAGATTGTCCAGGTTATCCCCTCCCACGTGGTTGACCCCCTGGGTCCCATGTGAATATAGTCAATAACACATACACATGAGTAATGTTTTCATTTCTCATAGGATGGGAAATAAGAGTAAAAGATTTATACCATAATAAAAAAAAGTTTAGAATATTTAAGATACTAATGTTATTATTTTATCTTGAGTAAAGAATATTTGAATAGGTATAATAAAAAATAAACTTTAAGCATTAATGTTTCGACTAAATCCTTTTTCTCAGATAACCATTTTATGTTACAACTTAATCTTTATAGGTTTATTATTTTAGTGAGAAAATTACTTCTTTGATATGGATAAGGTTGTCTTTGATATATTATTATAGAGCTTGGATGAGTTAGATAACTCAAAATATGTTAGTAAGAGAATAGAAAAGGTTACCTTTAATAACATTGGTAATAGGAAAACATGGAATTGTTTAAATGATTAAATAATATATATATATATATATCCTAATATTTTAATGTACGAAAAATGCACCAACAATTTAAAGATAATATGTTATAGGGTCCAAATAAAGTGAACTAATCAAATCTTGAATAGTTTGTATACATTATATTCCTTATCTCTATGTTAAATCGCTTTAATCAAATTTTATCCTTAGACATAATAACATATATTTTTACCAATATAACCTAATTTTATGAACAAAAGTAAAAGGATTATTATAAAAATAGATGGATAGACTGATACCACATTAGAAATCCATTTTATCAGATTCAATGGTTTTAGGTAGATGAAAATAATTTTAATATAACAACACAAAACACATGAAAAAACATTTTAAAGAAAATTCCTAATGTAGGCATAAAAATATTATTACATTGAAATCAAGTAAAATGTTTTTTCCATGAATATTTATATATTATAATAAAAGGAATTTATTAGATTATTTTATGTTGTAAATCATTAATTGAATCTTCTAACCATACAATTAAATGAAAATACCCAATAATAGTTTAAATTTATATAAATTATAACTTATCTTAACAAAATTCATGATTAGGATCCCAAAATCAATGAAATGATTTAAAATTACTCAATTAACTTCATAAAAATAATTTTATAAAAAAACAATCATCCTATAGGTTAAATGAATTCTTTAGAGTTATTCTAAAGCTTCACCCCATTTATTAAACATTTTTTTACATATTTAACCCGTACCGATGTAACTAATATATACCACCATTACTATTCATAATGAAAACATAACAAATATAGAATTATTCATCATATTTGGACATAATGATACCAAATATGGAATCAATTTTCCGTGATTCAATTTCTAAAAGTGTAGAAATTAAATTTTAATACAAATTATTAAAATGAAAGAACGAATGGGTTTTAAAAAATGAATTTTAAAGAAATTAAATGATATCATTACAAAATATGGTATAATAATGATTTCTATTTAATAAGTTATATTAATTTAAATTAAACAGTACTTACATTATTTTAATATCAAATAAAATACATATTTTTAATATTATATTTCATTATTTAATGTAAATAAATGAATGTTTTAAAAAGATCAGTATATTTAACTATTCGCCGACAAATCAATATTTTGATAAAACACCAAAAAAATTTAGGAAATTAATTTTTATAAAATTATTTAAATGATTAAGTTATTCCTGTAAAATAAAATATCAAAAATAATAAGAAATTAATTATAATATTCCCTAAAAAATAAGAAACATTTTTTATGAAAATGTATTTTTGAATCATAAAATGACATTTCGAAAAATTGATTATTATTTATTATTAATATATAAATAAATATTAATTATATATAACTATTATTTACATTTCTCATAATTTTTTTACTACTTTTAATTCCCACTAATTAAATTGTTTGGTTATTATGATTATATTTAAATAATTATATTTCATGGTTGATAATTCTCGATGTTTTCTGTCATATATGTTATCGAACTTATTATTTATTTAAAACATATATATACAATACAGGATACATTAAATATAAGATTTATTTTATGAATAATATATATATTTTTTACAATTTTGTGTATCCCAAGTCTGATATTTCTAACATCATTTCCGAATTTATGAAATTAAAGATCAATTTTCATTTACTGTGGATAATCACCTGTATGGCATAAATGTTCATCAATTATTATCTCATCTACATAGAATATTAACTATTTTTTATTATTTAAATTTTCGAATAATCTTTTTATATTATTAATTTTATAATGATTCTGAATTATCTTATCTTGATTTTTTTTAATTTTCATAATAATGAAAATAACATTTGATATTTCTATCAACTTGTACCATGATGTCCCAAATTTATTAATCTCTAAACGTCATTAAAAATCTACCTAATGTAACACACTATCTTTTGGTTGACAAGAATAATATAATACCCCAATAACATCATGAATACTATTTTTTCCACTTAATTTTATATTACATGATCATTGTCTTTAAGAAATTTGTATTCCAATAGCTGTAATAATTCTTTAAAACTCTTTTTAATTATAGATTTTCTTAGATATCATGTAACAAATATTAAAATTGTTAATAAAACATTTAATTTCATAAAAACATATTAAATTGATTTATTTACATCACTATATAATATCTCAATCGTTGGTGTTTTATCAATTGCCTCCACTTCAATATCATATAACATTTGTTCAGTTTAATGAGGATTATCTTTTTTGAAAATATCAATAATTCTTATATCCTGAATTCTACACAATTTTATAGTTTTAAATATAATCATGTTAAATTAGAATTATACCATTGAAAAATAAATGTTCGTTTATTTTTCTATCTTATATCTATCAAATATTTAAACATTTCCTGTGTAGAAATAAAAAATGCCTTTTTATAGAAAATTTCATTTTTAAAATTCTTATTACTCATAAACTTTTAAATTGTATTAATCACATATTAATCATGTAACAATATAACTATGATTCCTTATCACAAATATAAAAATTCACGTAGTAAATAAATGTAAATATACTTTTAAATCTAATTAAAAATTTAATTTCATAAATATCAATAAAAAATTACCAATATTTCATAAATAAAAGAAGAAGGTAAATCATTTAATAAATTATTACTTTGGACTTATTTAATTAACACTCAATGACTTTTCTCATTCTTAATATATTCTATCCAATTGGTAAGAACATTAATATTAGTTTGGAATTATTTAATTATCATCATATTAAAAAAAATCTATAAAAAATCAATTGATATACAAACGAATATATTAATATTGATTTTATAGTTGTTCAACAATAAAAAAATATTTTTTCTTTTTCATTTTAATTTATTAAATTTATACCAACCATTTTTATAAAATAAAACTAAATATCATTATATAAATGGAGAAATATTGAAAATTTATTTGTTTTACTATTATTCATTAAAAGTGATAATAATTCCATGCAATCTAGTTATATGAAATGTCTCCCAGTAATTGATTAATTGAGTCCATCACACCCAGTGTCTCATATATGTCATTATTTTAAAAATATTATATATGAGTGAAATTACATGTTTAATGGAAGAATATATAACGCCGGTAATATTATAATAGATAATTATAGGATATTAGAAGCCTTGAAATTACAATGTAACTAATTATCAAGGGAAAAAATATATAAATAATAAAATAAATCATTAAAAAAATTAAAGAACATTTTCTATTTAGTGAGAAAGGAATGACATATATCATATGATAAAAATCAAGTCTAATGAGATGTCAAAAATTATGATAGATTCATATTATTAAAAGTGATATAGGGAATAACTAAATTGCATCTCATGAAGGATCATCAGAATAAATAAGGATAGTCTAGTTGAAATAATCTTAACTATAACATTATATTTGTTACTCTCATATGATAAATCATGTAACCAAATAGGAAATAATAATTTCTTCCATTCATGGAGTGATAAAAATAATCTATAGAATTGAATATAATTTAATAAAACATTTGAAAAAAAATAAATGTACTGAAAAATAATAATCCTCAAAAACAATGAAAAAACATACCTCATTAATGTCAAAAAAACCCAATAAAATAATTTAAAATAAAACTCATAAACTAAAGATGATAGAAATTATTGGTACGAGATGGTGTAGAGTGTTCCAAAACTAAAGTGGTGAATAGTGGTGTAGACATTCATAAGGGTTTTATATGAATAATGTGAACTAGATACAATATAAAATAAACTCAGGTGCTTTATAATATTGAAAATAGTTGATGGAGAAAGAGCAGAGAGGTAGAAAATTGTTGGAGGTGTTGTCAGATGTAGCTATGAGTAGTATTTGAGGTAGATAAAGGAGATTTAATACTAGGAGGTTCAAGGAAGAGGTTTATAGATTTGGATTGAGGAAGAAATATGAGAGAGAGAAAACTAAATATCATGCTTGGAATTTCAAAAAATAGTTTTGTTTATCTATCATAAAATAACCAATATACAATAAAAAATGGTTATGTTATTTAAATTAACTATTTTATAACTGAAATAAACATATTCTTATATTTTAAGCAATGAAAAACTAGAATAATAAAATTTTCATATTAATAAATTTTTCCATTATTGTTCACGTATAAGAGGAGGATGGAATGAGTTTGATGTATTTATTATTCTAGAAACCCCACCATGATGGTCATTCGTATGCATAAGGATCCTGATATGGATTATATATTTTTATAAAACTCTTACAAGGTTTTTTTGACTATAAAGAATGTTAGCATATGTTGTGTTATGGTATGATTGATGTCAACTATGATGTGTATGTCAATTGGATGTTAGTGCAACATATTTGACACTATGGAATTTTAAGATAGGCATGGTTTCATTCTAACCCGCATCATTTGTGTCTTGATATATATATATATAGATAATGTGAATTATAGATGTAGATAGGATGGAATCATGGGATGTTTGACATTGTGGGACTGAAAAGATATGGGAAATTGGTTATAGGGTACTAACATTAAATATTCATTGATACTATTTTATTATACTTAGATATGATATTTATAGAGTGAAATCGTGCGAGACTGGGTTATTTTTGAATTAATAGGTTTTGTTTTGTTCATATATTAATTTTATATAGAATTAGTATTTTTTTGATATTTTAACAGGTGTTCTTGAGGATGATCATACTCCATACACATGTTCTCTTACAGACGTATATTTTTAAAAAATTATATATTTTATGTGTGAATTGGAGATCGATATTGGATTTATAAATTTAGAGGTTGGAGAAACTAATATCGGCATTTCAATTTAGTATTTATTTAGTGGTATTATATCTATGTAAATTAATAAATGGTGGTTTATTTTGAGGTAAAGGATTTATTTTATACTATAGAATAGATTAGTGGATTTAGTATATGTTCTATTGATATATTAAGATAATACCAATCATCATTATAATTAAACACTTGATGCTAGTTAGTAATATGGGGTCTGTTTGAGTAAGAATTCAAGGGCCACTCTTTTCTTCACTGCATTCCTAATATGGGAACCCAATCGGTTCAATTAATGTGAATGATTAATAAAAGGTTTTTTAAGATTTATTATTTTTTTAGAGTTGGGAAACATTGTTTATTTCTCATGAAGTGTAAGGAAACAATATTGGTCAAACATAGTTTGTGATGTTTAAAGGGATACCAACTGAAAAAATGTGACAAGGGACCCTAGTCATTCAATGAAAATTCATTATGATTACCAAATACCAATATCAAGATAATAATTATTGTAGGGTAGATACCTAGGATATATATCTGAACAATATATGTTTCTTTTTTTATTGAATTAGGGTGATTGGGGGAATTACTATAGTGAAAATAATGAAATAAAACTCAATATATTCAATGATTTAAAGCATAGGTATTTGTTCTTCATTGAGAAATACAAAATATATACAGAGAGGAAATTTTTTCACTACTAATTAAAGTGATTCTTCAAAAAAAATTTATAATAATAATCATGCTTTATGAATTTTTATATTAAGGTAAAAAAGAAAATGTGATCATTTCGAGTATAATCTATATCATTATCTTAGAGAAAGGTAACCTAGAACCCAATAAATGATCTGCGTACTAATTTTGTTTCAATTTTAATTGTACATTTTATATTAATAAATATTAAAATATAGATGGATAAAAATTCTTACAAATTATCCAATAAATAAATAAATAAATTTATATATCATACGAATATATCCTTAAAAAATAACACAATATTTTTTATGATTAATCCTAATAAAAATAATAATCATGAACTAAAAACATTATAAAGAATAAAAAAAAATTGAGTGGAAAGAAATTATAAGCTACTATTTGTGAAAGAGGATGTTTATGAATAAACAATTTACTCTTCACATATTATTCGAACCTATGAATAATTTATAAGGCCTAAAGTAATGGGTAGAATATATAAAGATTTAGAACACCTAAGGTATAAAAGTATAACTCATTGAAAATATAAAATATATAATTTAAAACAATATTATAATCCATTAATAACTTAGGTTATTATTCATATAAAGGTGGACAAAACAATGTTATGTTTTTTAATTCTCTTTTATTCATTATTTATATGAAAAAAATTAACAATAGAAAACATAAAAAAATAATTTGGGAAATGGAAATAAATCTACCTTATAAAAAATTAATGTGATGAAAGGTACTAAAAATAAAATAGATGAGAAATAAAATTCTAAGAAGAAGATAAATAAACATTAATGTGTGTATAAAAAAAGAGAAAATGATTCTGCATTGGTAAATGTGTCCAAATCATTGATCATTACAACTATTCCCTCGAATTCATGAAGAAAGGTAGGAAAAACATATAATAAATAATAAATCAAATATGTTGATAAAAGGTTTTATATCATTATTGAAATCTATTTATAAGTGAAAGAGTTTTCCAAATTGTGTATTTGAAAGAATGGGATGAAATTGTAAAGAGATATTATGATAGATGAATATGTTAGAAATTTATTTCTGATATTTTTTCATGATGAGATAAATATAATACAATAAATTATGATAGATGGTCAATTAGAAAAGCAGAAGGAATGTAAGTTATTCCATGAGAATATATCAAATATCAAATGATTTTTCAAAAAACGATTACCTGTATGTAAAATAAAACCTATGTGGAAATTGTAAAAAATATGCTCATGTTGTAATAGATTTAATCACCCGTATTCAAACACAAGAAAAAATATTTATATGGAAATATAAATAAGAAAATCCACACTAACCAAAAAATTTATATTATAAAATGTTAATATGTCCATTAACAAATATAAGAAATCTAAAAAAATAAATATTTACATGTTTCTTAAATCAAAAACATATTTGGAAAGAAAATTTTAATGTATAAAGACTAGAGAAAAGGAATGAATATCATTTAGGGAATACTCACAACATTGTTTTTCACATTAGTGATGAAATAACTCCACAATATTCTCTTAATGTTTTTATGAATTCATTCAATGTAATTTAATATAAATCTTGGAGTATATGAAGATATCAAGGATAAATAGTAAAAACAACTAATAGTAGGCTAGAATATTTATTCAAAAATATAAAAATATTTACATATAATTATAATGGTTTTTAGACTACATGTAATATATTTAAATTCATATATGAATGATAATTTCCTTGATGTATAACATTTATACTTTCTCCTTCAGAGGAAAACAAATGGATTTGATTTCGGGAATTATTAAAAATAATTAATTGAAATAAAAGTATGATTTCAATATAATTCTTAAGGTAATTTCAATGATTCTATGTGTTCATATTCTCATATTATTGGGGGAAAATAAATTAATAATATTAATGGGAACAATTAAATTTAAATAATGACATGGATGAATTTTTTTTAATTATATTCATTAATTATCTATAAAATTAAATCCTTCAATGAGTATATCTAAATTTTTTAATATATTTTGTGATTTAAGTGTAGTAAATTAGGTTGAATAATCTTTATAGAAATTAGTATCAACATTTTATTGCACCAAGAAATTTTATAACAAATTATAATAATAAAATTACTTTCTCCCTTTAGGTAAATCTATAAAGAATAGATGAAAAATATATTAATTATTATAATAAATAATATCAGGGAAGTATTCTTAAGATTGGTGACTATAATATTCCATCCCAACTAATATCCCTTGATTTAATTATAAAAATTATATTAATTTATATGAAGTATTAGTTGATGATAATTTTGAAGAGATACTAAGTCATATTCCTCGCACAAGAACTATTTCGATTCTTTTTATTTGAGTTCATGTTACAGATTTTCGATAAATCTAATATTAATAGTAAAAAAATATAATTAAATAATTATATCACATATAAATAATTTTTATGGAAAACATTTAAGGCCTTAGTGTATTCTTGTTATTCTATATCTTGTTATCTAACATAGAATATGATTTTTAAAAATAAGTGACCATTACAAACAGAGAATATGGACCTATAATTCTACAAACAAGTTGACACAAAATAAAATTCTAAAAAAGGGAGATGTAGTTTCCTTAGAGATGTAAGGAGGAGTAATAAATGGTATATTAGATATATTCAACAATTCATGTCATTATAATTTATTTTCATTATGTGATATATGAAAATGGAATTCATACATATAGAGATAAATTATATTTAATGGTGTTGAAAATAAAAAAAAGTGAATGAGTTATATTCCCACATAAAATTTGATATTTTTTGTCAATAAGGATAAAAACCTTAATAATAAATATATAATTTTAATATGTGTAGAATATGATGTTCTCGGTGATACAAGTGAATTACTTCCATGTTGGTTGAATTTTATGGTGTCATTTCAACCCATAAAATCATAGTAGATGAATTTTAGAATAGATTTACATTATATAAAAGGTGGTGGGCTTGTTTCTATATTTGAATATATAGACTCGATGTAGAAATATTAAATTGTGATGATTAATATTTGGTTCTTATATATAATGATAAGTTATAATGATATAAAATTACCATATACAATATTTAGTAGAATTGGGAGAATTCTATCGAAAAGAGTTATTGGATAAAATTTTATTAAATGAATGAAACTACCTTGAAGATTACAAAAACCCCTCATAGATCACTTATATAACAAAAAAATAAATCAGTTAATAGTAAAAAAAATTAGTTCGTAAATTTAGTTGATTATAAGGTAGTGAAAATTCATATATGTGAATTAGAGAGGTCATACTAATAAATAATGAATAGATAAGAGAATTATATCACATTTGAGGATAATATAGTTTGTTATAATGTTATGAAAATATTTCATATTGTTTTTTCGTGTATGTTTATGGTCTGGTTGAGTTCATACAAGTTCTTTAATAATACTCATATTCTTGAGACATCTATATTCTTGATGTTGTTAATCATTCATGTAAAGATTGGATAGGTATTTTATAAGATGGACAACCTTTTTCTGGGTTTTTCGTAACCTTTTTATGGTTCACTACTTTGTCAAAAATTAAAATCTTTGGATGAAATTCTGATGATGCATAAGAATATCTTCATGGAATCAATAATAATAATAATTCAAAGTGGGTCACGAATCCTAAAAATATAAAATGTGGACCATCCAAAGTATAAGTAGTTATGGAGATGAGATACATTCCACGAGGACTATCCAGACATGGTGAATGAGTTTATACTCATATGGTTGGAGATTTTGAATGAGTTTAATTCTATAGATTTCCTAGAAGAATGAGAGGAATGAAAAAACATAGTTTTTTTATATCCGTATGCTATGATTAAACTGAAATTAAAATGAATATGAATGAAAGATAAACTGTGAAAATATAAATGATACGAGATCAATTCTACTGTAGATATTAAAGGACTTTAAAAAAGGTTAAATTTTAAAATATTATTCTTGATATTATTTGTGAATATATATGTATAGGAAAACAAGAAAAGTGTTATTATTTTATTCAATAATATTGCAACCATGATAATAATATATTCTGTATTGGTTAATAAGAATTCAGTATATCTAGTAGTTCACGCAGACATTAATGTTGAATAATAGGGTCCCTATGAAACAATTTTATCGTGGGAGGTAATCGATAAGAAGAATATTATATGTTATAGTTGATTTATATCCATTTCCACAATAATATCAAAAGATTTAAATTCTAGGAGGATTATAAATCAATGTGAATCTGAGTTGAGGAACATGGCCAAAATACACATATAGTTACTGACCAAATAATTGTGGTATAATACTTATTCACAAGTTCAATGTATTGAAATTTAAGAATATATAGTTCAAGTATAAAAATTTCTATCATTACCAATATGATATTGAATAATTATTGGGTGGTATTTTCTATTATTACAATCATGGGAGAACACTGCCTTACATCACCTGAAACTTGTGTAATATAGAGTATACATACATTCCTAATTCAAGTTAGAAAAATTCCATCATTATATTATAATCACACACCCATATATAATGAATACTATAATTCTAAAAACTCGACTCAAACCAAAACTGAATTAGGATTTATTGGTTGAACCTTATAAATGTAAAAGTTATATTACTTTTTCTATATAATGTATTGCATAATCAGATATCTGGATTGGGATCATCTATTTATCCATAATTTATAGCTTATATAGATGTTCATGTTTTGAGATTATATAATTAAGAAACAAATAAAATGTTAATAAAATTTGGGTATAATAATAAATACCCCCTCTCAGTGTCCATTACATGGAACTGTGTAATACATATATTCACATTTTTGTTAAAAGTAATAAAAAAATTTAATAAACCTATGACCCTATAAAAAATGAATTTCATCTAAGTTAAATGGTAAATTGATGTCATGGAAGTATAAAAACAATCATTATTATTTAGTAAATTTAAGGTATTTATATTGGTGTATTTTGGATAATTATTGTTGTTTTAGTAACCTAAATAAATAGTGGACTAGAAAAAATGATTTTCTACAAACACAATTTTTTTAATTATGAAATGAATTAATTGAGATTACGTAGATTAGAGTAACATGTGTTGTTATTGATTTCACAGTGATAATGATAGGGTTTTATTATCCATAGAAAAAGAATATGATCTATTATTGTGACCTTTCATATTTCAATATATGTCAGTTATTAAGAAGCAAAATTTTAACATATTTTTTGTCATTATGTTTAGATTAGATTAAATTTATAAGGTTTTATAGTTGGATTATTGAAAATAATATATTTTTTAAATGTTTAAGAATAAAAAATTTTAATATCCTACCACTAATGATTATTTTATTTGAATATAATTTTGTTAATCGATTTTAACTATATTAGGAAAGCTATATTTCCAGAAATATAATTTAAATTGTAATCCGCTAGTTTTTAGAGATCATTTCATGTTTTGTAGTTATATGTTAAGTGATTATGGCTATTTATTACCTAGTTTTATTCAATTTAAATGATTTAATTTTAATTATTTTTTCATAAATAATTTGTAGATATTTTTAATAATGATTTTTAAAATGTGTTCTTGTTAAATAATTTATAGATGTTTTTATAAATTGTCTGTTTACAAGAGGGGTTTTGTTTGAATAGATTTCAATTCATTATGATGATATTATTAATTTATGAAGTTATAATGTTTGGGATTCAATGATATGATTAAATGTTTTGAAATAATTCTCGATTATATGTCTCTTTAAAGTAATCTTTAAGTGAATATAATTATAGAAGATGGTTTTTTTCCTTTGAGATTATTATTAGAGTCTATTCTCAAGATTTGAATATTTTGGTAATTTTATAATATAATTTATTTGTATTAATGATAAAAGTGATGTTTTAATTTGGGACTAATTAATGGGTGATGGTAAGATGATGATACGGTAGTTGTATTATTAAAGGGTAGGGTCATAATGATTTGAAAAACAATGATATTTTTATGTATAATAAGGTTTTGTGTGGTTCAGAGGTGTGGGAGAAGATTTTATTACCATTGTCTCATTATATTTTCCTAAATTTTGTTATATTAATTAATTTTTTGGATTAAACATATTTATTTGGATGTTTCAATCGAATAAATGTCATTGAATCATCTGTAAGGTGTTTTTCTTAGGAAATAGATGTTTTCATGTGATGATATGATATTTTGATATTAGTAACACAAGGTGAAAATGTTTATTTGTAGGGTTTCGGTTTCCAAGGTTGAGGATATGCATAAAGAAGTTGAATTTTATTTTAATGTTGATAGGACTATGAATCAATTTTGATATTTTGTAGATATTTTCTCACTTCCTGGTGTTTCTCATGTTTAGTGGAATGTTAATCATGATCATTGAAGATATATTTCTATAGAATTTTTTTTCTTTTTGGAAGGATTTTTTTCTCTCAGAGGAGGGGGAAATATTTTGAAGAAGAACATGGAGCTCTTTTTGGGTGGATCTAATTTTTTATTAATGATATTCACGTTTTCACCATTGAAGCCAAGTTTCAGAATTTTTAGATGATGAATACTTGTGTTTTAAAAATTTTGAGTCTTTATTAAAGATATATATTTTCGGGAGTTTCATGATCATACAAATGAAATCCTAGTTGTATGTGTGAAATCTTGTTTGGGGGATCAAGATGATTTTTTTTCTAGCTACTGATGAGGTATAATATAGTTCCTTGAGTTGGGGGACTTGTGGTAGGCAATTGTTTAATGTAAGGACATATTATTAAGATATATCAGGACTTTAAATTATATGTTTGAGTATCATAAGGTGTCCATTGTATTGTTGGTGAAACTATTTATATTTAATTGTTTTCAATCATTTGTAGTATGAGTTCCCCATAGTTCTTGGGATACATTTTTCTCAATAATGTTTTTATTTCCAATGATAGGTTTTTCATATTTTAATGTGATTTTGGTTAATATTTTGTTTTATAGTCCAGGAGTGAGTATTTTTATTTAGTGAATTTATTCCCTTTTCCTAGAATGTTTTAAATTGTCTTTAACTTTTTAATTTTAATACTTTTAACATATTCTTACTCTATTCATCATGAACTAGTTTTGAAAATACAGACTTCTTTGTATTAAAATAAAAGTATACATATTTTTCTTGGTTTTTATAGTAACTTTGATGATTTTTCCTGTGTATAAGGGTTCCAAAATAAATATTTCAATAATCAATAGTTTTATAAATAATATTTACTTTATTATGAAGGAACGATATATATATATATATATATATCCTAAATATTTTAACTTTTAAAAAAATTAAATGAATACATTAATTAATTAGTATAAAAAATAAATTTCCTAAAAATTATTTTTGTATTATGGTTGGGATAAAAGGTTTTTAAGAGGTATTTTGTGTTTTTGGTAACATGGTTGAACTTATCGTATAAAATTCACTATTTAGTTGATCACCAATGAACGAAAGCTACCTATTTGGGATGTTCCTCATGTGGTTTTTATGAATTAGGGATTTCTACTACTAAGGAAGGTCTGGTGTTAAATTGAAATTCTTTATTCATATAAGGATTCCATAAATGGTTTAGTCCTTTAAATTATAGAGTAATCTATTATGTGTTGTTGACCATATTATTTATGTACATTTCATAGTGTATTTTTTAGAAGGATTTTTCTCCATGAAGAGTTGATATTGGGGTAGAAGATCTCATTTATTTATGTTTTGGTTTACAGTTTCTCAAGCCTCTTCCCTAATATAGTTATGAAATTACCTTTTTTAAGTGGTATATCCAAGGGGAATTTTTTGGTTGGTGGCCACTATTTGTTTCAATTAATTTTTTTTATTTATAATTTTAAGAAGAAAATTGGAGGTATCTAAATTAATATATCAATTCATTACAACCCATTACATTTCATGTTTTTTGTGTTATATAATTTGAAATGATTTTTTATGATGTAATTGTGGAGTTTAAGCTGTGATATAATTAGGGGTCATTTATTCAGTGTTGTGGCCTATTTTTTATAATGAAGTATTGGGGTTATGTAATTTATACTTCAATCTACACACTGATAATATGGAGGTCATCGTTACAGGTTCGTATTTTTTATAATCCCTAAAATTTTATTTGTTTCATGTTTTTGGACTAAAATTGTTAGGGGGCATTGTTGAGTTCTGTGGTGGTCTAATTTTTACCATGGAGTATAGGGGTTATGGAATGAATAATTATATCTACACCCTAATAGTCTAGAGATCATAATTATGGGGTTCTAAATTTTATAATTCCATGTATTGTATCCCTTTCATATTTTTTGGATCACAGGGGTTAAGGATCTTTGTTTCTTCTAATATAAGGATCATTATAAGAGAACCCTTTTGTTGCATCAGATTCTTAGTTAAATGTAAATTGATATTGAAGGGGTTTTTAGGTATTAAATGTAATACTTATCTTATAATCATAGAGTCATTTATGGATATTTTTTTGGTTCTTCAATTTCGGGGGACTTTGTGACATGGTTCTAATTTTACCCCATGGAGGAGTTTAAATGTTTGGATGCTACAGCATAGAGAAGGACATTGTGACCTGGTACTCCCTCATTTTTTCTACATCTATTAGTTGAAAAATAATTAAATGGGGTGCTTTTCACCATGTATTCCATAGGTTATCTTAGTTTTGTCCTAACATGATATTATTAAGGCGTGGACGATTAGTTTATATAGAATTTTTAACCATTGTATCATGTAAAATTCTATTAAGTGGTCATCTTAGGTTTTTCAAACTGGGTGTAAATTCATGTGTCCTAATGATTTAAACTAATTCACTTTTATTTCCCTCAACCCATAGGTGACTCAAGATAATTTATATAGACCTTTTAGTGAACATTATTTTGACCAAAATAATTTTCTTCCAAATATCGATTGAACATGATATAAGATGAGTCCTTCTAACTTATTATTATTTCTTCTATTTTTTACTTTCTTAGGAAGAAGTGGAGGTAATTATGGGTTGTTTTTAGGTATAATTTTTCATGATTCTGGTTAGTATTATAGTGTCTTCGGTTGCTATGAATTCTATTTCATGGTTCCATCCTTTTGATGTTCTTTTCTAATTCTATTTATTATGAAATTTATATCAATGCATTGATAGAAATATTGGGTCCATGAAATATCCTTGTCCTTGGGTGTATTCTAGTATTTTAATTTTTTTCTATTTCATTTTTTATATTTTATAGACTTTATAAAAAAAATATTATTAATATAAAAATATTTTATAATTATGGGAAGATGTTTCTCACATGTGTTTACTTGTTTATGAGACATTTTATTCATGGTTGATGCATGTTTGTTGGAGATGATGAAAATTTATTATGATACAATGATTGTGTGTCAATACTATGATTTTACTACTATGATCATATTTCATAAATTAATTATAAAATATAAATGATAATAAATGACTTGTGTGAAATTATGGAGTTGATGTAGTTGTTTCTTAAATAATATGGATTGAATTGTATAAATGAAGAATTTAAATGGGAAATGTGGAAGTGTTGGTTACTAAAATTAGTTCATATATAATATTTTGATCTATTTATGATGTTGTAATTGTGTGTACTTGGGAGTTCATGTGTCATGTAAGGTTGATAAGGTATGTGATGAGTAGTGGGGCTATGACGACCTTATCATAGGTTTTATGATGAAGGTGGTGGATTCTATGGATCAAGGATACATATCTTGATTTATAAATATCATTGTGTATAGTTATGTTGAAAGGATATAATATTATGTTACATATATTGGTTATTGATAAGATTTTTTTTATTGAATTGTGTTTTTTATGTCTGGTGTCATGAAATATTTGGTTAGTTATGATGAATAAATTGAATAAATGAGTTGTAAAATTTAATCAGTAAAGGGTTGTTAACTGGCCATTGATTCTTTAATTGAAGGGGTATTCACTGTGTTAAATATAGTTGATGTATGAGAATGAGTTTTCACTAAAAATATAAATATTAAAAATGTAATCTGGTTTCTAATATGGTAAATTTATAAATAGTGATATTAAGCGACCTAATAAAAAAATGTGAATTGTTTTCATTGTGGTTTGGTATAGTATTATGGGTGGTTTGATGATATATATGTTGTAGTAGTTTTTTTATGAAATGTATTCGATATGTAGAGGTATTTCAGGTATATTATAGTTTTGATTTAATGTGAACATTTTAGGTTGTCCATGTGTGTGGCCATTAATATACTGGTATTCTATTATGAATTTTTAGGAACCCCATCCAAGTAAAATATCCCTACATTCTCTTCAAACAATTGGTTCTTGAGTGTTTTCCAGAAACCTATATTTTGGAACGGGAAAGTACATATGACTACACCCTCTTCCCCAATATCCATTCTATATATAGTGATTTTTGGGATTGGTAATTTTTGGGTGTTATCGATGAGAGGAGGAGGTCATGCAGTTGATTTATTTCATATTTAGGATACCATATTATGATGGTTATAGATACATATATATACTTTGATATTGATTCATGGATGTGAATTTATGTGAACTAGAGATGTTATTCCTTTTTAAAGGGTGTGATAGGATATGCCCTGGTATGATGAACACCAATTTTGACATGAGTATTTGGATTCATTATAATATAAGATGTTGAATCTTAAGGGAGATTTGGATTAATAGAGTGGTAGATTAACCCAAATTAGTTTTGAACTAATATAAATATTCTTTGAATTGAGGGATAATAAAGTGATGGAATTAGAAGACATTTGACATTCGGATATTTGAAAGTCAACCAAGTCTGAATGTGGTTATAGGGTACCATCTTGTTATATGCTTAGAACCTATTTAATTAAAAAAATATATCATATTTGTGGAGTTATCCTTTCTGTGTATTTTTGATAGTATACCTAATAGATGAGTTTTTTTCTGATCATAATTAACTGAAGTATATTAATTCTTCATCCAATTTTTTTTGTGCAATCTCAATGAGGATCCTACTGAGTGTTCATTAATACTCACACACTCAAATAGAAATATATATATATTTAGGTTTTTTGGGGAGGTGGATATTAAGATTAACACATAATATTGGAGCATTGAGTTATTGATGAGAAACTAATTTGGGAGATTCAATTTGGTATTTATATTCGGGACCTATAACTATATGAAATTAAATTAATTATGGTTTATTATAGGATAATTGTTTCATTTTATATTATGGATCTAATGTTTGCATTTTGGGAATATTTGTGGGATATATGAGGGTAATGCCTCTCATATTTATGTTTCATATCCTCTATGATAGTATCTAATCTATAGTTTAATGTTTCAATGTATTGAGGGTCACTCAAATATTCATTATAGGCACAATAGTGGATCCAAATGATGGTGAGTCATGATAACCAATTATTTGTATCAGATGACTTCTTCTCCAGTTACACTTTTACAAATATTTTAACTCCACTCACAAAAAAAATATATTATATATCATAGTATCTATAAGGAATTGAGAATAATAATTTCATTGAATCGAATGTTTATTATATCTATAAATATCGAGTATATTGTTTCATAGAATTCATCTTAAAGTTACTACAAATACACTAATAATAGTTCCATTTAATTTAATTATACATCGAGTGTAATTTATTATTATTATATTCAATATTATACACCTATTATAATGGAAGTAGCTTATATTTAAATGTTTTAAAATATAATGAAATGGATATAATCAATGATATCATCTCTTGAAAAATTTTACTCATGTTTTTGATTTAATGAATATTATATTATCCATGTTAGAAATCACTATAGGCCAAATAAATGTATCGATAGTTCAGAAACATCATGATATTATCATGTTCTAGTTAAAAGGTTTATTCATAGAATGTGGAATCATGTAAATAAAGAAATATTTCTATAATAGTGTTGTTAATTCTTTATAAACTATTTATATAGTGGTTTCCTTTAATTATTTATCATAGAAAAATTTTATAGAAATTTCAATATATAATGATTATCTTGAGACACTATTCCATTAATCATAAACATAATCCATAAGGTATAGGTACATTATACTAGTGGGATACATATGATGATCATCTAACAGGTGATGGGGGATTAAAATCATGGAGACTTTTTCTCGTGGAGTTTATAATTGGATATTTTAATAAGAAGATATTATGAAGAATGACCCTCTAATAAGGGCATTATATGTTTTAGGGGAATTTGGTTGTTACTTAAAGGAAATACGTTTATTGGAATCTTGAGTAGAGATCATTATTAATGGATATCAATTGATCATAATATTTTCATTCATTATAAAAACCATCACATATCTATTTTCAAAAATGTTACTTGAACTAGTTTTTTCAATGATGGTATGACATTGGTTAGATTATCAAGATTGATTTTTCCAATTCTGAGTAGAGGAATAAATATATATGGTAAGATTAAATAAGATGTATTTACCTTTATAAAATCTATTCCCATAGAAGAAAAAAGTATTTCTATTTAACATAATAATTTAAAGATTAAACAATTTATTAATAGTGGCATATGTGAAGCTACAGTCTTTAAAATATATCCTAAGATAAAAAATATTATATATCATCACATGTGTTCAATGGAGGATTTCATTACATTGGTCAAAAAAGATCTCCATAGAAGATTTTATGCATCACTAGATAATAAACATAGTTTGTGAGTATAAATCAATAAAATTAAGATACAATATTATAGGGAAACTTATAACGAATCTTTTGAAGCATGTAAATTTTTAATGAATTTGAGTTTAGGATATTTCAAGCTGACCATTGGGGAAGAGTTCTATTCAAGTATGAGAAATATCAAGAAATAAATAAATTTTATAATATACATTTCTAGAGTAATATGTTTTCACTTATTTTTATTAAAATGTTTACACATTATTTAGAATGTATAAAAGTAAAATATTTTATAAATTAATAAATATTTAGGGTTAGTTAAATATTTATTGAGAGAAGTGAGTTGGGTTATATGCTAGAATTATATCATATTACATTAGTATAGATGTTTCATGTAAGGGATAAAATATATATGATTTTGGCAACAAGGTAACCTCATCAAAAATACTATTTGGATCATATTTTAATGAAATAAATTATCAAAGGCTACAATAAAAAATTTAATATGTTTTATATTTCTATATAAGGAAAAATATGCCCCAAATCAAGGAATTTTTTATTCCACCTAATTTGAGAGCTTCTCTATATAATCTCTCATGTTTTATAGACAAAAATAGGTTTGGGGAACCCCAATAACGTGAATATTTTATCACCATAAGAGATTTTTTTAAAATGTTATTTCTTAAAATGAAAAAAAACCGATCTTAAATGAACTATGATATATTATAAAAATATATTTATTTAGACTTGAAATTTATAACATAGCTGTTAGATTGGATGGTATTAACAAGAATAACCAAAATATAAATTTAAATATAAAATTGTTGTTAGTGTAATTTTTTGATTAATTACATGGAAATTAGTATTCAATGTTGAATGATAAGAAGAAAATCATATAAGGTAAAAAATTGTTAACGTTTAAAAGGCGTTTTTTCTTTAAAAACGATATTTTAATATTTATTTTACCTCCATTTAGAAGATAAATTTTTAAATTTTTAAATTTTAATTTATAAAATGAATATATTTTTGAAGGATACAAATTAATATTATCTTGATGTCAATTTTTAGGATTCTTCATAAATAGTTGAATTTTGGTGAATAGTTTAAAATTCTCAATTTATAAATATTGTAACTTTTATTAAATTATCATGTTGTAAGAATGACATGAAATTTTAGATAAAAAATTATAGTTTATATATATATATATATTAGTAAAATCAATAATTGTTAAATATCATTTTAAACAAACTTATCTATATATTCCATTTTTGAAATTTATGTAATATTGTTTTCGAATAAAAACTATTTTTTCTTCAATATTAATAAATTATTCATAAGGTAACATTAATATTTGTTTTATTTTTAATGTCATATATTTAACTTATTATTAAATATAATCAAATTAATTACTTCTTAATCAACATTATCATTTCTTTTTTGTGTAAAATAATATTTTTGTCAAAAATTATTCTTTTCAAAAAAAAATATTTATTTGTGTTTTATGAACACATGTTAAAAATAAAATTATCCACTTCTAAAAATTGTTTCAATGAAAATGGTTTTATAATTTGGAATAATTATTATAAATATTAGGTAATTAGTTTAACATTAATTTTTGTATATTGTTATTAATATCACGGTTTAAAATTTGTCTTCTTGGTGGAGGTTAAAATGTGTTAAAAGGGGTAATATAAATATATATGGATTCATGGATAAACAAATCAATTTCATAAATCTCATCAGATGGTTTGATTTATACATTAATATAATCAACTTCATAAAAATAAAAATTTGGATTCACTTGACATGAGTAACACATATATTGTATAATAATGTTTTATGTATTTATATGTTTCTAACCTTCATTATTTAGAAAATGGAACATCTTAACCTCTGTTATTCATATATCATGATACACATAGCTACAAAAAAACCATAACCAAATATATTACCTGAGTAGCATTTAATGATCTAGGGGGCCTTGCATGACCAAAAATTCACTTCAATGAGGTATAATTTGTATCACAAATGAGATTACCATATGAATATATATATATATATATATATATATATATATTCTAACGTGGATTTTTGAAGATACATTCCTCTTAAACTACCTAAAAATCATCAATAACCATCTAAACATAATTGAAATTATATATTTACAAAACTGAGACATTTTTGTGTTAGTTTTTAATCCAATTTAATTTTTACATTCAATCCTATGGGAAAGGAAAAGGTTGTTTTTGTGTATGTATAGACTAATGTATCCATGTGTCATTATAATTTGTTTTTTATCACCTCAATACATGATTATTTTTAAGGATTAATTTAATTTAGACATATGTTATTTATAATGTAATTAATATTATATAAATATAATATATCATCTACCTTCTTACCATTCATTAAGGAACTCAGATAAACCAATCCATTTATAACATGAATCGGTCTTGATTTGGCCTGAATGTCATTTTTGATCCCCAGGAGTTGGAAACAAGAGGCTTAGAATAATGATCTACCATAAAGAATAGATTTTCCCAAAAAACATGAAATAATTTGATAAACCTATATAATATAATGGTATTCAAAAAACAAGACCATAATAGGTAGGTATTGTCATTTGGCCATACTAGTGCCAAGATTTATCAAAACCACCAATGTACTCATAAAATCCAAAACAAAAACCCACATGACATGATATCCACTATATATTATCACATCCTTATAATAAATAATTTCACATTCTCTCTTTAGTGACTTGAACTATTTTATTTCGAATAAAATAAACCCTAAATACACCACAATGTGTATACTGGATTTGGGAAAAATATGCATAGTAGGATACCACTGAGTCTTTCATATGAATACATTATAATTGACAAGAATTTTTCACAGGGAATTTAAAATAAGTAATGAGATATATTTTATAAAAAATTATTGATAAACCAAACATTATATTGTTTACAAAAGTACACCAAAAAATTTCATATTAATCAATTAACTCAAAATAATATTTTTTATTTCAAAGATAGCATCAAGAGACAACAATCCCAAGAGTTGAAACAATTTTTGGTCAATGAGGATCCTTGTATCAATGCCATGATCAATAGGAAACTTAATGTGATCATTAACATTATAGATGAAGTAAAGGGGGTAAAGATACACACCCACGCATTTCACATTTACACAATACAGGTAGTTTGGTTTACACATTCCCATATCAAAATAGGTCAAGGGGGAATGAATTTATCGCCAAGAAAATCATCATTACTCATCATCAGTTGCAACCTTATTAATCACAATAATACCATTCAAGGGAATGTGATCATTGAAGCCACACAAATTATTCCATAAAGCCATTTACATTAAATAAATATGGTTTATTATATTTTCACAACCACATTCATAACCCCGAAATATTATCAAAACAATTTTTCATGTCATTAATAAAAATTATAAATTTTATTAAAAGTGAAATAAAGGATGGTTTCTAAGGAAATAAAAATCAGGAAACAACAACCCATGAAACAATTAGAATAAAAATGGCTTTGGAAAAGAATAAGATATAATGTGATGAGGGAATTTTGAGTCAAGAAGGGATAATAGATCAGTATTTCTTAATCATAACTATCCAAATTCATATGTCAAAGGGTGAAGAGAAATAGATTGTTTTCATACCAAAACAATTCCTAATCAATGTTATATGAATATTGATGATTCAGTCAAAATAACACATGTCTAAAACCAATATAAAATAAATTAGGATATAAACACAAATAAAAATTTCACACCATTGTAAAAAGTCAATCTATAGTCTGAAATAAGAATAATTGGAGAATGAAAAAGATCAATGAATAAAAGGCAGATCCGAATATCATTAGTGGACTATGGATTAGATTAAAAATTCAATACAGCAAGGAATTGGGTTAAGAGATACAAGACCATCCAATATAGTCTCCCATTGGAATGATTCAAAGAATATTTGAAGGAAAATATAGTGAATTATAATAGGTATTTTATATGGTGGGAATAAAAAACCTTCCCTTACTTTCATGGCCTTGAATGGCACCACTAGCATGATAATGGTTCCAGGAAGAATGCATGAACAACAACATACCCACTAGTTGGCCACTATCCATCACTTTCTTACAACTGTACTACCAATATCTCATAAAACTATAGTTTCATGTCCACATCAACATCAACAGCCCAATATTCCTACAAAAATATCAAACAATAAAAATGATCTCACCTCAAACCATCATTCAATATAAGAACAACTGAAAAAAACATAAAAAATTCATATATTTCGAAATTAAAGATAAAAATAATATCATTGGAAGTGTACTACCTGATAACAATAATGTTATTTAAAAATTATCTCCCCAAAAATGATTTATTCCCCTGAAAATATGATCAAGTAGACTTGTCTCAAAAATGACGAGGCCACATCTCCATTATAACCACATCATTCTCCCTGGTCTCGTGAGATTTGGAATGATGATTCCACTTGACTCAAACTGGTTCTATCAAATTACCATGAATAATATCTACTTGATAATAAATAACCCAGTGTTGTTGATTTATCAAAGGCATATTATGTTTTATGTCTGTGACTTCCATGTTTAGAACATGTGATAGGTCTTTATAATAATTTTTGAGTTAGAAACCCTACATTACATAATAGATCAAAGATATATTGGGTGGTAAAGACATATAATATTTAACATTTTCATGTTGATATATAATATCAAATGATCCCAAAATCCTAGTAGGGGATTCCATTTATTTCTAAGTTGTAGGTTCCCCAACTAGAGAGACTCTCAAGAACACCTGAAAAATATATGGAACATCTGAAGGGTTATGAAATTGATCTACCTATGTCTTATACTGAATCTAAACCATAAAAAATTATTAGGAAACAACTTTATCATTATCATTTTATGATAACAAAACTTAATATATCAAAGGAATTGTCTCTAAACATTGACCAATAAATATTATAGCTATAAGGATAACTATACATAGCTTTGAAAGATGCTATTTTAATGGGCGATTGGTAAATGTTATTAATAGAAAATTAAACCATCCATAAATAGTTATCCGAAAAACCTCTAAATCTCCAAAAAATGGCACGATTCATTTATTATATTATCAAATTTACACTTTTTTATTTACCCATTCATCATAGGATGATACATTGTTCTAATCATGACATCATTTCCCATTTCTGTTTAGAGTATCTTCGAAAACAATAAGGTAAAATAAGGATCTCTATTTGAAAAATTTGACATATAGATCCCATGTATTCTTATAATATCCAAAACAAACTAATATACTAGTTCATATAACTTAGTTTTGTATATATTTGTATGAAATGATATGTTTTGGTCAACTGTTTAGTCACCCATATATCTAATTCTTATTTTTTGATGTTTTATGAAACCCAACAATGAAATCCATTGAAATTCCATTCCATTAACATTTCTATATTATAAGGGGATGGTGTACCTATAAATGATTTTAGTGCTCATCATTTATCTCTATACATGTATAATATAGAGAAACAACATCAGCTTTGTATCACATAATACCATGCCACAAAAACCATCTCTTCATTTCATAAAACATATTTGTAGTTCCAGGATGGATAGAAAAAAAACAAAATATTATAATCCCATAAAATCATGTTTCTCACAAATGAAGAGACAACATAACAAATTATAAATTATAGGATACCCTCTTATGAGAGATACCACTCATCGATGGATTCCCCACTATATAAATAATCTAAAATACTGTAGAAATCACCATCTTACCGATTCGCTAGAATAATCATATGAAGGATATAGTGTTTCACAACAACACTTTATAAAATATTAACAAACTCGTTCTTACTAATTATAAAGTGTATCTAAGTACATAGTCTAATCATTTTATATTTCTTATTTAATTCCATCATAGTCTGAGAAGGAAGCTTTTTTCTTGGAGGGTCAGCAACACCATCACCCTTTATAGTGTATAAGAAATGTTGGATTCAATAGGTTATATGTATTCTTTACAATATATAGATTGAAACCGTAATTATTATTAAGAAATGATATATCATTAATGGTTTTGGTCAGATATATGATTCATTTTCCCGAAAATGTAATTGATTCCAAATTTTGATGGTATTCAAAACCACTGTAATCTCTATATCATGAGTGGGATAATTCCCCTCATGTGTTTGAAATTGATGTAAGCCATAATACATAACATTGACTATCATTTAATGGAAGCACCCCATGCTAAACAAATAATAAGTCATAGTAAGAAAAATATCCCTAATCTAACAATGGAAAATTAAGAATCATTTTTGGGGTCGAACACTAATTCATTTCATTAATGGATTCATGAAACATCAAATCCCCAAAAAACATCACCCCCTTTAAGGTGAGAACAGTCAATAGTGATTGAATATTTTAAAAATCTTATATTATCCACCAATAATATCCTACTTACCCTATAAAGTTAAGTACAATGAAAAAATTATGTGGTCCTTAACATGAATAATTAGATTTCACCTTATCTGGATCAATTGAGATAACATGTTTTAAAGTTATGTGAAATAGTACCTACCTTCCCAGATCAAGAATTTTCACATTGAAAATTATCACAATGATACTAATCCATCAGAATTACCAAAAATGACATAGGTTATTCTAATGAACTCTTAGAGTTAGAGTACACTAATATGTCATCATGAAACAATAATAAAAACATTTAAGGTAATTAGGGAATATATTGATCATACACACAATAATTATGGATATAATGTTATTTAGGCCAAATGGCATAATGATGTATTTTAAATGGCTATAACTAGTCAAAAAAGTAGTCTTTTGAATATTTGATTCCTTGATTTTGACTGGGTAATAACCATACTAATGATTTTTATTAAAAATAACCTTTCTTATTTTAACGCGTCAATAAAATCATCAATCCTTTATAAGGTAAATATTTTCTTGACCATTACTCATTTTAGCTTTTAATAATAAATTCATAAGGAAAGAGGTTGATCAGCCTTCTGAAAAATGGCACATTGACTACCTAATGTGACATAGTAGGGAGATTAAATCTAAAACACCTATATATTTTAAAAAATAGAACATTATTTTTTATAGTTTATTCCACTGACAACATTGATTTTGATAAATCTATGATTAATATTTATTTAAATTTAATCTCTTTTATAACATGGAGAACCAACAACCTTGATACTAAATGTACTGTAATATAGAATACCATTATAAAATAGATAGTATATTTTTGACTATGAAAGTATATAAATAAATTATAAATAGTTATTGTTAATTTTCCATTAAAAATTAAATAATAATCATTTATAAGAAAATAAATTGTCTATAAAGATACTATATTTTTTAAAAATGGCGTAGTTTAACTATTCCCAAATAATTTCAAAACAATTTTTTGCCACATTTTAAAAATTTATTTTATAGAAGGAACAAAATTTTTGATATCTCATTATACAAATTATCTTAGTATTTATTTTTTTCTGAAAAATATCCTTTTTCCATTAATATTGAAAAATTATGATTTTTGTTGAAGATTGCATTTCAATTTATGTTGATTACAAAGTAAAATATTATTTTAAATTATGTTTAAATTAAAATTTCTTCAATTACATTATTTTTTTAAATTATTAGTTAATAATAATAAAATTCATTGTGAAATAAAATATAAAAACATTTTATACTTATAAGAACTTTCACTTTGGATCCATACTTTTCTGTTGTGTCTTCTAGAAGAATTATAAATTCTATTCTATAAAATATTTTACTTAAATTTTTTATAAATGGATTATATATTTTTAATAATCATAATTTATATAATATAATAATTTCATCATAATTTTTGGAAATTTTGAATAGTAAAATCAGTAAAAAAAAATTTTTATCCTAGTTATAGTAAAAATTGATTCACCAATGGGATAAATTAAAAGGATAATTTTTAAAAACAACTTACGTATTTTAAAAAACCAATTAGATGGAAATATTTTGTCTTTATCTTTTATTAGGTTCTATAATGATCAATTTTTTTATATTTCTCAGGATAAAATCATGAGAGTACTTTAATTTTTTTGAAACTCCCATGTGTCTCCTCTCTCGCACTTATAAAATGCTACATATTTTCTTCCCCTTTTTACACATAAAAAGCCATTTGGTTAAGAAAATACCTACCTAAAAAATTAATTAATCCCATTATAACATCATTGTTCCATTTTTTGATCATAAATATTACCGTGGAAGACTTTTGGTTTAAACCAATTGATGATTTCCAAAGAAGAACTAATGTTCATGAATAATAATTTTTATTTTGATTCTTCTTCCACCTCCATAAAATATTATTAAAAAATTATTATAAGATATAATCAATTTATTACATATTTTGAGATGTTTTAATGTTATTTTAATGAATTTATCCATATGTTCTTCCATAAAATGGGAAATGAAATCATTGATCTTGTGTGGAATAAAATATCGCCTCACATACAGGTTTAATTCATTTCTATCACCACTGTACAATGATGTATTTAATAAATTTATATAAGTTTTAAGATATTTTTATATTTTTTTAATTATATTATTATCTTACATATTACTTCATACTTTTCATTCTATTTATAATATGATAGTCACAAATTTTTACGTCGGACTACCACATTATGAAGTGATGGGCCTAATTTTTGACCAACACTTTTATGGAATGTAATTAGGATTAATTTAACTAATATATGTGATATATATTACATGATAATTATTAGTTAAAATTAATTTATCCAATTATTCTTTTCCCTTTCACCCGTTAAAGAAATGATAATGTCCCCTGTTTATACGTTGGGCCTGCCGTCACCATGAAGTGATGTGATCTATTCTGCATCATGAAGTAAAAATAAGAACTCAAAAAATTTATCTTATGAATAAATTATTTTTAAGAAATAAATATAATTATAAAACTGAAGGATCTATATCCAATACATATGAACTGGAATAGTCATGAAAAAAAGAACAAGAAAAAAAAGAAATTAACACCTGAAATAGTGAAAATATTGAATAGTCATTAACAAATGAGTAGTAAGATGTTATGAAATGATAATAAATGATATTATAAATAATAATATGATTATATTTCAAATTTATAAAAGATTATAAAAACTATACATAAGTTTAAATAACATTCAATCTAATGAAAGAATGATGTAAGGGAATTTAGCTCAATTTCCCCTCATTGAGGGAAATTGTACAATTATACAACTACTTATCTTTATATGGTGTAAATAATTCAACATTGAAATTCAATATCATTATTTTTTTAATAATAATGTTATTTTATTTTTTAATTTGAACTATTTTATCCACAGGTACAGAATATGAAAATTACTAGGTGGTACTAAATTTTGTAACTGAATTTTCATTCACTAGGTTTTATTACATCTTCATTGTGTTTAAAATTTTAATATTATGTGTGTAAAGACATTTGATTATATTATTTCATATTTTTACTTTTTTATATACATTGAAATTTTATATTCCTAATCGTTTCGTTTACTAATTCATACTCGAACATTATGATCATTGTGATTATTTATTTCACAATATCTTTTGAATCATTATTTTTATGGTTAAATTTCCATTAAAGTAAATATTTTAAACAATTGATAATAAAATCCATTAATTATCTTCCCAATTGGTTATTCAGGAGTTTTCATGTATTAGAACAATTTTTTATAGACTTTGGTAATTAAAGTTGTTGATAAAATGATTTTATGAAAATAAGAATATATTTATCCCTTCAGACGAATATTGATTTTCATAAAAACTATATGTTCTAAATATGTTTCAAAAATGTTATTAAAAATTTTCAAAATAATTTATTAAATAAGTTTTTAGTAATTTTTATTTTTTTTAAAAATGTTTTGAGAGTAATATTCATATCTTTTTCAATACAAGGATCATTTGGGTTTTACTGAAATAGTGAATGGAATATGTGTTTTAACTTGTAAGACATAAATATAATTTCAATCTTTAATGACCAGTCAAGGTTTTATATATTATTTTACATGTTTCAAAGCTTATTTTTAAATAAAATTATTTTCAATTTTTTGTTGAACTTATAGTTTTAAATGGTGATTTTAAATGTTCAAAGGTTATTTTCGTCAAAAATGTTTTATAAAAGATATTTTTTGGAAATTTTTATTCATAAAAAGCAACCCATTTTTATTATAGGGAACATTGTTCACAAATTCAATTTATTGATATATATATATAGGTAATGATTTGGATATACATTGATGGGTGGGGCTAGAATTATGTATCCCCTCAATTCATCCATATTATCATGAGGTGATTCAATATGAAATCATTAAAAGGAATTCTAAAAATATTTTTAATGTGTAATGTGAATGTCCATGAAAATATATGTATCATTATTTTTAAGATCATGATGTTTAATAATTAATAATTTACATTATTTAGAATTCTGTTTTTCATATTATCCATTATATTTTTAAAAAGATATTATATATATATGTATTTCATTCTCAAATTATTTATTAAATGGAATGTGCACTTATATATTTACCATAATATATTTATTATGCCTTATCTATTTATAATAATTAATTTATTGAATAATTTAATATATTTTATTTTATTTAACTTTATATATATTTTTACTTATTCATTTATTATAGTCATGTTATTTAAATGGAAAATGTGTGTTGTTATTTAACATTCCATAATGATTATTATCCATAAAATATTTTTATTGATATTATCTCATGATGCATTTCTTGGACATTTTTTTGCTTAAATGGAACATGTTTTCTAATATTTACCATTCTATATTGATTATCACTTATCTAATAAATAATGTAAATTTATTTAAATGGATTGTGTGTTTTTTATTTACCATTCTATATTGATTATGCTTATTGATTAATAATAGATTATATTATACTAAACTCTTTATGATCATCCTAGATCTCTAATATTTTTTCTTCTTCTAATAATTGAGGAAGTGTACTAAGAATGATATGAAGGGACTTTATAAACAGAATAATTATATTCATGAAAAATTTTAATTTTAATTTTTTATTCCATTTTAATAAAAAACTCAAGAATGTATCTAGTTTAAAAAGTGTTATAAAATATTATGTTCCATGAGATGTGATCAATATTATCTAGTTACAATTTCACAATTCAAACATCATATCTAGGGTATTAGTGTTGAGGTTATTAATGTTTGAATCAGAGAATGTTTAGAAAAAAATTAGAACTATATTTAAGAAATTAGAGATTATGGATCATAAACATATGATATACTTTTATGATATGTATATAATAACATTATATGGTTTTGTCAAGGTTTATATTATGTGGATTTATATAGAAATACTTAACTATCTAGGTACTACAAGTGGATGTTCTTATAGTATAAATGTTCTATGGGTAATAAAACTGAAAATGGGAAGTCGATAAAGACTCGATCATAACATGGTATATGATAATAGGAATTACTATGCACCTATCTTAACAATCATTTGGGATATGCAATATATAATTCAAATATTCTTTACGAAACATTTTAATGAATTTTAAAATATTATGACCATGAATGGATTAGATTAAACCTTTGGTTACTTAGATAAAAAATAAGGTTTCCTGACATAGTCATCCCTTAAATGATTTCATGATTTTACACCATGATTATTTTCCCCCAATATTTTTTAGTCAATGTATATAACATGATGAAATAATGTTAACATTGAATATGATGGATAATATGGTTAATATGAGAAACCAAACGGGATGATGACTGATTTGAAAGATATCATGATTATTCTTATTTTGTTATCTATAAATTTGATTAAAACCTTATACCATAACCAACTATTGTACTCATAAAAGATATGAAATATTTATTTAACTATGAGCCTTAGTGGTAGAGACTATAGAGGAAAAATGGATTGATTTCATTCATAAAAGAAATATAAGAAATATATCTCAATATAATAAGAAAATTTTTTATGTGAGGAAAATATGGCGATAAATAATTGATTTCTCAAAGATTAATGATGATTATGATAATAGTAAATAAATTACATCATATTGATCCATGTATTATTTTTTTAACAATTTATGGAAAGTTATAATCCTCTGAATCAATTCATTCATTTAATGATTACAACCTATACCAAGGAAGAACCTAAGTTTAAATAAAATGGTTATTGTATTTATTGGGATCCCAAAACTATATTTTGAAATTTTTTTATCAATGATATTTTTATTATAAGAATCATGAAATATATATAAATTGTGTTAATTTTTGGTGCATATATTTCTTCATTAACTTAAGAGTTATGGATACCATAATGGGTTTATTAGTTAATGATTGATCGTACATTCAATGTCTTCAAATACACTTTTTATGTGTTATGTGATTAGATTATTCCATGATAATGTATATTTTGGAAAATATTTATTGAAATACAACCCAATTTGTATGATTACATTTTTTTGAGTAGTTTATTTAAGGAATAATTCCCTAACATTTTTTTGCTTAATTTTAAAAAGTATTCATAAAAATGATGATTTATATTATCTTTGAATTTCATTTAATTAAGTGTTATCAATATTTTGAACTATTATAGAAATTATATTAAAATTGTTTTAGAAAAATGATATCCTACATACCTGGGGACAACTTGTTGAATATATAAATGGTTTTAGGGCAAGAACCCATAACTAACTGGTGATAAGGGTTTAACACCTACCACTGGGAAATTTGATTTCCTAGTTAACATGTACTTAAATATTTCATTAATTATTATTAATGATCAACCATTGGTGTAACTGTTGATGTTTATAGATTAATGTATTACATTTTATAACTTGTGCTAACTATATTGGTTATGGAAAATATTTATAGATAGACTAAATGACATGTTACTCATTAATGTAGCATAATCTCTATTAAATGACACTATCTTGGTTCAAGAAAAAATATTTAATTATTTCGATATTCATTTCATGGATTTAGGGATGAAATCAAAATTTATACAGGTGAAACAAAAGAAGTAAATTGTTGATATAAAATAGAAATATATAAAGTAGGTATATTTATATATATTCATAAATGGTAAAATAATTCCTCAAACAGTGGATGATCATATAACAAAAAGTTTATTCAATTAATGTCATATTCATTGAAATAAATGGTATTATATCTAACCATAGATTTATTATTTTGAGTTCCTTAAAATTCCATTGATCATTCACTTTCTTTTGATCAAAGTTAAATATAACTCACTATAATTTATTTGGATTTTTTTCAATGTATTTATATTAATTGACACAAATGTTTTCCAACATAGAAACCTAGTTATGTGCTAATATATATTTCCTTCATTCTTAATTCAATCTCTTATTAAGAGGAATTTTTATTAATACTTTTATGAGTTAGATTTCTAAAAAAAATTATTTCCAAATGCCAAACAATTTATTACTAAGGTCATATGTAAATTATAAGGATGAGATTTTTTGAAGTTGGCAAGAATACCAAAAATATAAATTTGAAAATAACTATAGTGTATTTAATGTTGGGTGAGACATGAACCACTAAACAGTAAAAACCCATGACATAAATTTCTTTAAATTTAATCTCTCTATAAGGTAGTGGAATACACCACTATGATCCTAAATGAACAAAAATAAATTATACCAATAAAAAATTCTATTACATTTGGAATGGATGAATAATAAAAACTGTATTATATAAATTAGGATTATATGATAATTAAATATAAAATAATAACCATTTAGAGGGAAATTTTTTTTTCTTCAAAAAACCTATATTTATTTAAAAAATAATTTAGTTGCGATTTCCCACATAATTTAAAAATAAACTTTCCACCACTTAAATAATATATATTTGATAAAAATAAATTCATTTTTAAATAATAATATCAAAATTATCATAGGTTTATTTTTTGTAATTTCAAAAATGAATCATTTTCATATGAATAGTGAAATTATTGATTTTCTTTGAAAGAATCCTTTTCGATTAAATATTTTACAATGTTAGATTTGATATTAATTTTTTTAAAATATAATTATTTCTGTTATACTAAATTTTAACAAATTCATGTCATCTTAAAAAATTTCATATTATATTTTGACATTAAAAATTTCTATACTTATGATTGGGAACCTACTATTTCATCACTTCTGCAGGTATAATTTTAAATTGGATTCTTCAACATCAATGAATTGAGTTTGGAAAATATATTATATATTTGGTGTTATTTTAATTTATTTTATATAACAAATTTAAATTAATTTTTTTATGAATAGTAAGATCAGTAATAACTGATTATCATGGTTAAGGTAATAACTGATTTACCTTGTGGTTAATGTAATAAGTCAATGGTTAAAAATGACCTAACACATTTCCAATAAATATTTTATGGATATAAATCTATCTTATAAACAATGTGTGTCAATAATGACCTATTTAAGTGGGATTTAAAGAGAAAAACATGGATGTGATTGAATCTTTTAAAAATATCCATGTGTGTCCTCTACTACACTTATATAATGCCACCCACTCTCTTCCACTATTCACTCATCCAAATACATCTGGTTAAAAAATACCAACCAAAATATCTTAATTAATCCCCTAAAACATTATATATCAATTTTTTGGATCATAACCCAACCATTTATAGTTTTGGTTCCATTCTTAAGTAGTTTTTTTTGAAGAAGAGGTTACATTCATAAATGAGTGTTTTTATTTTGATTCTTTTTCCACTACATTAAAATATTATTTAACAATGATTATGTCATAACATAATTATTTTTAATATAATTATACATTATTATATTAATTTCATTTCTTATGTCTTTCTCATCTTCTATTACATGGGAATCTAAACCCTCGATCGTCTGTACAGTGGACTAACACATCATGAACAGATGTAATTCCATATCTATAACCACAATTAATGTCAAGATATAATTAAGAATTTAATCATTTATGATATTTTTATATTTATTTAATTATAATATTAAATATACCTTCCAACTTTAAATACTATATATAACATAATTACATCTCTCGTGTGTACGATAGATTACCACCTCAGGAAGATATGTTATTCATTTTTCACATATGCTTTATATTGAATGTCATAATGAATAATATAATGAATATATGTGATATATATGAATTTATATTGATTCTATAAAATTAATATATATCATTCTTCCATACCATTTCACAAATTAAGGAAATGATAATGTCACATGTGCGTATGTATAGCCTACCATCTCTATGTAGTGATCTGATCCATTCTCTGTGTTAAAATATTAATAATGACTCTAAAATTGTGTATAATGTAAAAAAAAAATTTATAACTCTAATATAATTATATAGATGAGGGATCTATATCCTATACAAAATAACTGTAAAATTCATGAAAAAACACGCCATAGAAAATAAGGTAATTAACGCAAGAAATATTGAAAATAATGAAATATCATTAACTAACTGGTGAAAAGTTGTTATAAAAGCATGATATATTTTATTTTAAATATAAATATTATTTTAGTATAAATTTAAAACCTCATTAAAATTTCTATATAGGATGTTAAATCACATTCAACCAAAAGTAAGCTTGAGGTAAGGGACATTGTTGGGAACATATTAGAGGATGATTATTCTGGCCAAGACTCAGTTGATAGTGAGGCTGAAGGGGTCTATAGTGGCCTTAATTATCATAGGAGTAAGGAAGGGAGGAAATAAAATAGGAACTCAGAGAGATAAATTTTTCTAATGATATAGAAGAAAAAAATTCATAAGGACTACATCCACTTACCAAAGCTGATGGAAATTAGATCTTCCAAAAACAATAAGGAAGTTGACATCCATCCCAATGTCCATATTCATATTGATAATGAGAACTCAAAAGATAAGAACAATAACCAAGTGAAGGAGGGTGCAGTTGTCATGGTTACCAAATAGGGTGACGAAAAGGTGGAGGATTCTCATCCAGAGTATGTGGGAGAGAATGGTATATTTACAACTGAATAGGTGGTATGAGAAGGTTGGGATGATTTAGAGCTGATCCATCATTCTAAGGATGAAATATATGACGAGTCATTCGAGATAAAAGATACACAAGAGGAATATAGAAGGATTATTGAGATGATCCTTCAAGTGGACCTCAACTAGGATCAGTATGATTAGATCAGTAGAGAAAATCAAATATTGGATAATGGATTCAATGAAAAGAAGATTAATGTGGAATAATTTATATAAAAATTAGACAAGATGGCCTATAATTTTGAAGATATCATCATTGATGACCTAGACACAGAGGCATATACGTTGAAATGTAGCCATTATAGATTTAAGTATTCTAATAGTCTTAAAGGTGACATTAATAACACAATAATTTCTTTTACTATCAGTTAATATCCTATATTGAATAGGATCAATTTCCCATATTTTCCATAAAAGTGCCTTGTTTAATAAAAATTATAATGCTTAGTCATTGTTTTATATTACTTATTTATTTTAAATTATATTTTAATATTTAGTGTTTTATTACTTTTGAAGGTTTCATTTTGTATTTCAAAATTTTTAATTTTGATATATATTTAATACATATAATCGAGTCATTGAATAATTCATACCATAATGTTAGGATCATTTTGAGGATTTATTTAACAATATCATTTTAATCAAGATGATTTATGATTAAATATAAATTGATTGAAATTATTAGTTCATGGGATAATAAAATAATTTATATTTATTCCATTAATGATATTCATGAACTCATAAATTAATGGGACAATTTTTCACTGTTTGGAACATAAATTTGTTGAATTTTTTTTCTAAAAATATATTAAATTATTTCTCACTTCTGTAAAAAAATCCATTTTTAGAAAAATCCATGCTTCTAAAAATTATTTTTATATTTTTTAAAAAAAATCAAATGATTTATTACTGGAATTCATTTACATTTATTATTCTAAAAAAATGAATGGAATCTTCACGTCATTACCAAAATAGGCCCATTTGGAAGTTACCAAAAAATTAAAAAGAATATTTGTTTTAATGTGTACAACATGAATATAACTTCCAATGGTCCTAAACCCACTATTTTTAAAATCATATATTATTATCTTATAATGTTATTTTCCATGAAAATTATTTTACCATATTTTACTAAAAATTTAGTTTTAAAATTTTCCTTTCATGGTTAAATGTTTATTTTTCTGAATAATGTTTTAAAGGAACATATCATGGAATTTATATTCATAATTTTAATAAACCATTATTTTATTTCTAATCCACTATAGATACATTTTATTGATACAATATTTATTCATTCAGTTGAATATTTATAATTATTTTTATCATGTAATGTATTGACATTCACTTTCCTAATTGATTTTATAGTTGATAACATTCCCTTATAAAAATCACATTCTTATAGTCATTAGAAAATAAATTTCCCCTAAATATCCATATTATTCAACCTTGATATGTTTATTGCATAATGTGTATTCCATTTTTACATTTGGGGATCTACATGGAAATTATTTTATTTTCTAGAGAAATATCAATATATCTATAATATTTAATATATATATTGATATTTTATGAGAAGTAACATTGTTCATGTATTAAATCTATTGTATGATATATGTGGAATGGTTTGGACATGCACTGATAGGTGGGGCTTGGAATTATATAACCCCTTGATGAATCTATATTCTAAGGAGGTGAATTAGAAAGCTAATAATAAATGGGTTAGTAACTTTAGTTTTGGATTATCATGGGAAAGTGATTTACAATAGATGTATCATGATGCCTAATACCATGAAATCTAATAATTAAAAATTTATTTTATTTAAATATTATTTATTATTATTATCCATGTGATTTTCAAAATGATATTACATCCGGATGCATTTCGTTCTTATATTTTTTATTAAATGTCAAGTGTGCTTAGTTATATACAATTCCATATTGATTTTTTCCTTATCAATTAATAATAGAAAATATATTTAAAAAATGGAATGTGTCTTCAATTATTTATCACTCCATAACTGTTATCATCCTTGTTATTGTATAATGGGTACTGTTATTGGATCCATTTCATTTTCAATTTATTGGTTAAATGGAATGTCTGTTAACACATTTACCATTCCTTATTGATAATGCTTTATCTTGAATATGATGTTAAAATTATTTAAATGAAATATGTGTTCATTTATAAAATATTACTTGTTGATTATTCTTATTAATTCCTGATAGCTTCAAATGTACTTAACTCTTACTGAATGTCCAAGATCACCCTTATTTAACTTTTTTCCCGAGAAATACAGGAAGTTTACTAACAATGATGTGGAAGGATATTATGGTTGGAAAATGATATTCTAAAAAAACTATTCTAATTTTTGTGCTCAAATTTAATATATGAATCATTTATGTATCCATTTTATGAAGAGTTCTTAAATTTTCATTCCTTGTATATGTGATCACTTATATCTAGTTCCTATGTAATAATGTAGACACTAAGCATAGGTTACAAGGGTCGGGTTTATTAAAAAGTACCTTGGACCTCAAATTTTACAAAAACAAAGTCAGTATTCTTCAACTCAGCTTGATACATATAATATAACATCATAAAAAATGGTTAAGCTCTAGGAACTAAGTAAACGAAAAAAATCTGATTCTCATTCTAAGTAAAAACATGAGTAGTTCGTCAGTAACATTTTAAATAACACATTTAATACCTTTATATGGTTACAAATATATTATCCCTATTCAATCATAGATTATGATAATAAAAACTTATTATTATCTAGAAGTGATAATCCCACATCCATAGACCTTGCATACGATTCTTTTGGAAACACATGGGAGATCCAATAAATGTCGATGAAGAATAACAACTAATAGTAATAGTTGATTCAAGCCTTGTAATTAACTAAAAAATCCATCATGATTCTTACATAAAAAATATTTAATTTTAGAACAATACATTTCATACCATATGAACATTACACACAAATAAATAGTAAGAGAGACACTAAAAACCCATATCCCCCTTCATTCCTAGAGGATCCACCAATTCCCTAATGAACGACATATGTTTTTTTGGATGATTTAGATGGTAAAATTTAAAAGTAAATACAATGGAGTGAGAGGAAAATATATCAAATATAAAATTCACTAAAGTAAAATAAACCCAAAATTCTACCTCTTATGGTTGTCAGAACTGAATCCAATTCTGTTAAAAACTCCTCAATTTTGTGTAACTACATTATTCTGAACACCTGTGGATGGAACCTAGTATTGATGAAGAATCTAAATAAACTATAAAAACTATAGGTTCCAAAATGTATGCACAATTGTGAGTAAGAGTCATATCTTGTAAACAATTATTAAAATGACCTCATTGACCACATGAGTTTTTTAACATTGGAGGTATGGGAAGAAAACATTGTGTATCCTTTCTGACCACCTTGATGGCATGTGAGGACATTAACGATTAGTGATAATGGTGAAGAGACCAATGAGAATATAAGCTAATGTTTACCACAAAAAATAAAATTTCTCCCACATTCCATTATAACAACAATTAGAAACAATATAATTGGAAACAAAAAATCTAACTAATTAAAAATAACCTACTAGGTTATGTTAATATCTCAATAACCTATCTTTTATCACAATACAGGTGGTCATATTAAACACGGAGTCTTATGAAAAGATATCTGAATTAAGACCAATTACAAACTATTTATTATTAATATTTTCATTAGACACAACCACAAAAGATATCATGGAAATATTAGCGAATCAATTCATGTACTGCATCACTAAAAAACTTCTCTATACCAGCTTAAAAAACATTATGGACTTCAACATGCTTATTGAATCATGTTTGAACCTATTCATAAATCATTCCATGAAATATTTACACTCTAGGACCTCATTCTTCTTAGATTAGACAACTGATTCCCACCACATTCAAAAGAGACATGGAAACATAGAAACGATGAAATTTACCTTAATTTAGACAGGAGGCACTATGAATTTTAAAAGACTCTCAATATTCCCCAACTAAACCAACACCTCTTAAATATCATTCATCCCATTTTAAGATCATTGTTTCTAGTGAAAAATCAATTATGAACAATTATTATCATTATTATTATGTTTATTATACTTAATTATGAATATGAATATGATACACACCTTGGTCCATACATCAGATCATGGAAAACACTACTTTAATTATATTTTTATTAGCTTGAGGGTTTCACTACCACATTCATCTACCACACCCTCCTTCAAAATCGCTTGAAGTCTTCTTAGGGAATGTAATTATAGATAAAAAAAGGAAACAACTAATATGATATACATGAACCAATTATATTTTATAAAAAAATAATTCAATAAAATTACCAAGATACAAACAAAATAGAAAATGAGATTAAAAATATCCAAATACCAAAACACATATTTCCCAATAACGCATGGTAGGATAAGAGTCATCATTATTTTTTTAAGCTAGGAATATAATATCAACATGCCTCTTAAGTCCCCAAATAACAATCTCACGTCTAACAATACATCCTAAAATTCATACTTATAATTGAATAATAAAAACAACCCATTGATAAAAAAAATTCATATACCAAACCATGTTTCCCAAAAAGTTCATAACCTGAATATGTTTTCACATAGCCTAATCAGCATTCTTAATCACCATGAGCTAGAAATGAGATCCCAACAATCTAGAAATACATTTCAAAACAGTTTTTACACATCAACGAGAAACAATGAGACATATATATAGAGTATTTTAGTATTCCAAAATCATGAACTAAATAAATAGGTACAATCAATAGGAAAATTTTCCATGATAAATCATGAAAACCAATATAATTAAAATATGACAACAAAACTCCATGGGACACTATGTCACCTCTAGTATCTCAAAAATTTATAATAAAAAAACATAACACCTCCTTGTAGTGCCATTACATTAAAATCATAAAATAAGAAAGACCTATATACATGCCATGTTGTATGTAGGGTGTGAGAAATAAATCCAGGTAGTAACTCACCATGTGTTTCATAGACATAATTTACAATATAAAACTATTATGATCACGTAATTTAAAACTAATAATTATATATTTTTAACCCAAAGTATAGATAAATCACCGTTTTATATATTAATAAATATCACAAATAAACATATTTTTAATAAATTTCCATAAAAATAATATGAATCCTTTCAATAATAATAACTACATACAACAACCTAGGAGTACGAAAAATTTATATTCAATGGGGATATTTGTATCAATGAAATGATCAGTAAGAAAGTCAGTATGGACATTGACATTATAGAACAGGTCTAGGGTGTAAGAATACACTCTAAAGAGATCATCTGAATCACAAATAATGAACAATGGTACACCCATTACCCAAGTGGAATAGGTCTAATGAAAAATAGTTCACCGCCAACAACAGATCCCGACATCATTGTCAATCAGTATCAGGTTTACAAAAATAATATCATTAAAGAGTTCATAATTTTTTAAATGACACAAATTATGCTATGAAACAATTTTAATAAAATACTCCAAGGGGTGATATCAATTTCAATACACTAATCGAAAATAACACGTTTCATAAAAACCAATTTAATGACATTAATCACTATTACAAATAAATTTAGTAGAGAAACCATGAATGGTGATGTAGGAAAATAAAATTTTTGAACCCACCTACATTAACCCAAATTTAATAAAAACACCCACAGTTAAATAATTGTCCAAGATGATAATAGGGTCTCGTGGTTTGATAAGGGATTATATATCAATAATTCTCAATTATAATTCTCTATATTGACATGTTATGGAATGAAAATATCAAATTATATTCCACCATAATTAGTAATCGACTATTTATAATTATTTAAGATATAATGAAAACCCTTAATTCTAGAAAAAATATAAAATAATTTATATTATAAACCTATATAAACACCTTAAACAATTAAAAACACGAAAAAATAGAGGGAAATCAAATTATTTAGAAGAGAAATGTTATATAATAATTAAATAATATTCAACCTAATAAGAGAGGTCTATGGATTTGATTGACACATTGATCCATCTCAAAATTGAGTTTACAGAGCCAAAAATTACTCAAGAGAGTCTCCTAATTTAAAGATTCGAATACAAATTAAATAATATTGAAAAACATTAAAAAAGAAATTTTAGGTGGTGGAAATAAATATATCCCATTACAATAATGGAATTGAACACCACCAATGGCCAAGATGGTGGATTCCACTGGCTGGTTTGTGGTTCCATGTTGAATTATTAAAAATTGGAACACCCCATTTGTTGGATAGTTGAATTATTAAATAAATTCATTACATAAAACATTGAACTGACTGGTTAGTGGTGCTCACTAGAAATATTGTACAATAATTATAATTCATCCCTATATAAGTTCATTCCCACACTAACAGTAACCACATGAGATACCTCTCAAACTCTCAAATAAGAAACAAGACCTCACCGTAAAACATTTATTCAAACTAATACCAATTGAAACATCAAAAAAGGTAAAAGAGATAATATGAATGATACAAATAAAAGAATGGGTAGGGTAGTATTTGAGAATAGTAATGTGATGTTATATGAACCATCTATCTATTTGAAAATGATAGCATCACACAAGCACGTCAGTGTACTACCATTTCCATTTAGAGATATGATTTTTTATATTTCATATTTACAAGTATCATACTATGGATTGATTTAATGAATATATAAGACATGTTTATATAAATATGGTTCTAGAATGATGTATTATTATATACATTAAATTCTTTCTAACTATTAGAAACATGAAAACATCGGCACACATACAGAAATAATAATGTCTCCATAAAATACATATTTTATTTTTCAATTATAACCCTATATGATTGGTTCTAAAATTAAAAAAAATATGACAATTTTTATTCATGTAATTATTAAAATTAAAAAGATGATGGAAACATTTAATAACACCTTCAACAACTGTTAATATATAAAATTAATTTCAGTGAAATTAACCATAAATCATTTAGTGGTTAATATAATTTTTTATAGTGAAATTTATAGATATAAAATGATTAGAAATGAAACATAAAAAATGGAATATAGAAGGAATATCTTATTAATAAATTATTAGATAAATATAATATCATTAATAAGAAAATTATGATGCATCTATCCATGTATTAATTCAAGGTAATTGTTTTTTATTTCAATTCCACTCCATTAAGAAATATTTAATATTATATAATTAATTTATTTTATATTTTATATATTTCATCCCATTGTATTATTATACAATTTATTATACTTTTATCCTTGTATTTCGTATTTAAATTTATTTTTTCTCTTTAAAGTGTTTTTATTTAGATGTTAACAAATGTTGTAAAGATTTATCATTCAATTTCATTCATTATGAATTTTTCATGATAACATTTACAATAGAGGATTTATATATTTTTTACTAAGACCCATATTTTTTATCCTATTGTTATTTATATGGTTACCATGTTTTTATTCCATATTTTACATTATTTGATACTGAAAGAATAAAATAATATTTTTATACAAAATTTACATTATTTCTCTTTTTTGGTCATTAATATTTTGATTATATATCTATGTAATATAAATTATATTATATAAGTTTTTATAAAATTTTAAATGATTTATAATTTTATTTTTATACTATATTTTTCTTTTTATAATTCTTAAATGTAAACTTTCATAATTTTAAAAACCATGTCATTTTGTTGACTATTTAAAAAATTGTAGGAAAATGTTCTTTTAAACCAGTATTGTGTGAATGAATTTTCCCCAAATCATTAGTATTATATTCAATATAGATTCATTTAAAAGATTATATGATTTTTAAAAGAATATATTCTACAATTATTTTATGATTTTTTAATTTTTTTTTATTTTAAAATAATATTAATATTTTTTTAAAAGCATGAATTTTTTTGAAATGAATTATAATAATTTTATTATAGAAAAGAAACTAATGGTTTAAGGGAAATTTTTTTCATGTTATTCCTGTATTCTCATCTATAAAGATAATTTCCTTCATTTTAGATCATATTTTATATTGAATTTATTGTATACTATCGCTATCACTATTTACTAATTTATTTATTATTCCATATTTTGAGATCATTAACATTCTTATTATCATGATAACTTTCGCTCTCTATTATTCATTTGAAATTATTTTTTTATTTTAAGCCCATAGTTTTATTTCATTGATATATTCAATAACTTTTCTAATAGTTTGGTACAATCTTAACAATATACCATTTTAATATATGAAATTATTTAAAGGAATTTTATTAAGAATGTTATTTATTTTTGTGAGAAAATATTGTTGATTTATATTCTTGATTCAGTAAATATATTTATTTATTCATAGGTAGTATTTATTATTTATTATATAATTGATACAATATATGAGGAATATATTGAATTTATATAAACAATTAGTGGGGAATGGATATAGTTATGGACTCCATGAATCAATAAGCCTCCTATGTCAAACAGAATGGGTATTGTTTAGTGTTTGATATCTCGTATCATGATAACTTATTATAACAAAGCCTTGAAGACATATAAAATGTCGTAACACAATGTATTGACGATAAATTTCATGATATATTAGCACGATTCCTTTAATTTTAGATCATGAAATACAAAATTATGCATTTCGATTATAAAAATTTTAGACACTATTATTCATGTTGTTATTTTATTGATATTTTTTAGCAATATATTTTTTATCTCATAGTATAAAAATGGAATTTGATTTTTTATTATACACCCTTCCATACTAATTATTCGTTATTCAAACAAGAAGCTTCCAACTGTATGTTTTCCCTTATAATGTATATAATATCACCAATGTATCTATTTATTCCATTACCTATGATGTGTTGAAGGGATATCTGAATGATTTTTCACGGATTCATGAACGTTTCTCATGCAATTTGTTTTAATTTCCAATGTAATATCGAATTGGTGTATGTATATATTTTTTCAAGACCACCAAATAATTTATCTAACATTGATGAGATCCCTTTAATCCTACATTAAATAAATAAAATTATCATTAAAATTTGTATTACAAGAGTAAAGGTTACTATAGTTAGTATTCGAGAATTTTTTGTAGGACCCTTGGTAACTATAATATTGTAGAAAATATATATTATGTGAATTATGATAAATCCATTAGATTATTTTATAACTCTATGATTTATTGATATTTTTATTTTAGGGCATAATACTCATGATGATTTTTAACTGATATTGTGAGTTACATTGTTTAGAGATGGATCATTATAATAGAAAGTAGAATATTATAATCACCCATGGTCCACATAATTATTTCTCACTAGAGAAATAAAATATGTCTGGTTTTGTAGCGGAATAGATTAAACCTATATTAAGAATGTTATCATTGGTTATGACCTATCATCCTTCTACTATAGAAAAAATTATTACTTTTCAATATATTATCGTAAAACTGAAGAAATTCAATTAATAAATTCCTTTATCCATTAACAGAACAATTAATCAATTGGTAGCTATGAAATGGGTCAATTCCCTTGAAAATGTATTTATTTTTTTGGGATGTAATAAACTGGAATGGTTATTATTGAAATATTTTGTTTAAAATAGATATGGAACAATGAATGTCAATTATTAGAATACTAAATAGAATGAAATGATAGAAATTGTGTAATAGAGATATTTTAATACGATACTATTTTTGAAATATTTTCCTTAATTAAAATGAGATTATATAGAAAGGAATTTTTTTTATTTAAAGTAGAAGGGAGAAGAATTTTTTGGTATGTTTGAGGATTAAAATATCATATTTTCATGGTATATTTCAAACCACACATGTAATCTGGAAAGTATGACTAACCATCTCATTGATGGGATTAAGACAGTCCATCAAAGGTATTTAGTTTTATATTGTGGTATTGACTTCCATTAAAATAAAATAATAAATATCCAGGTCTTATAATTTAATAAGAAATTAATATAATAAGAGGATGAACATTCACCAAGAGAAAAGAAATATTATACAAAATAAGAAGTGGTGAATAATACTTATAACATGTACTAATTGTGGAATAAACATCATGGTAAATGTTTAATGAAAATGGTAGTTTTGAAAAAATTCACAGATAAAGGAAATAAGGATCATGAATGTAAATGTAAGAAATAATCCATTAATATCAAATTCATAAACTATAATGATATTTGGTACTATTTGATTATATTCCGTATGAATCAAGGATAAAATAAAAAATTTAATTATTCTCTGGATATCATGGAATAATATAAAAAGGATGAATATAATTATAACCAAATGTGAATCATGTCATAGAGTCTAAAAAAGGAGTTGTTTTCAAAATTTAGCATCTGTGAATCCTCGATTCAATAATGTTTTATTACATAACAATATTCTCTATAATGATTAAATATTTATTTATGTAACTAAGAGATAGAAGACCCTCATAATTTCATATAAACATTAGGATTAGTATGTGATTTTATAAATGGGTAATTATAGTTAATTTTAAAAATATAAGATTATATTTTTTAAGATATTTATATTATTTTTAGGGATTAAATATTAATGTTAAATCATGAGTTTTATTATTATGTTTTTGAAGATATAACATAGTCATTTTATGGTTTAATTTATTAATTAGTATTTATACTTATGTTGGACACTTTTTAGTTTTATTAAATGTATGAAATATTGAAGAATATATACTCATGAAATATTTTATACAATAAATAAAACTGTCTAATAATGGATCTCATGATACATTACAATTTAATATTAGTTATTCTTGTATAGAAAATTCATCATTTTAATTAATAATGTTGAAATTGAGAGGAATTAAAGTTATAAATAACAAAAACTCTCTAAGGAATAAAATATTTATTATATAGTTGAATTAAATCATATAAGTATATTTTCTTATAATTCCTCAATCTGAAATAATGAAAGATAAATCTATCATGTTTTTTATGGAAAGTACCCCAAAATTAATAATTTAATCCTATGGGAACACATTAAAAATAGAAAGTATTATAAAGGTTCTCATATTGTTTATCTATAAAATAATAAGATTCCTAGTCTTAACATATAAATTTAAATTAATGTTAACTGTATTTTTTCAGGAGGTGGTAATTTTGGAAAAACTAAATTTAAAAATTAATGGATGCAATTTTATTAAGGGGAGAATATAACACCCCTTGATATTTTTACATTAAAACTACATCATGTAATACATGAAATAATGAGTTTAACCAAATAATAATATACTATAGAAATATTTTTATATATATAAGACCTTTATAACCCTATCTGGGTATTGACAAGTATGAATAGGTGAAACTAAATTAAAAAAAAATATAAAATTTTTTTATTAAGACTAAATTATTTATTATTTCATAGTATATAAAAACTTATTATTAAATTATTATAATGATATCATATGAGGTTATGTATAGTTATATATCGAAAGGTATATTTTTTTCTAAAAAAATAGGCTCTCCAATGTTTTTTTTATTTTCTATTAAAAGAAAATATTCAAAATATTAGAAATGAAAAATAATAATAAATGATATAATTTTTATTAAATCATATCTAAATATTATTAGTTTGATTTTTTTGATTTTTTCAGAATAAATTTTTTCATTGTGAGTGGTGAAAAATAACAATTTTACAAACACTATCTCTTTTATAACATTATATATATATATAAATTATTTAAAAAATTATAAAAATATTATTTTACAAATATATATTAAATAATTAATATAACTAATTCAATATTATATTTATTAATATATATATATATATATATATATAATTTATATTTTATAAATTCATGTAATGTTTTGATTCAAATAAAACAATTTTTAAATTTCTATTTTAAGAAATTATTCAGAAGGTTTCTTTTTTATTTTGGATTTGTTTTATATTAAAACTATAATAATTTTATTTTAGATTATAAAATTAATTATATGGTGATAATCATTATATTTAATTTTTATATAATATCATATTTATTCTTGAAAGGACATATTTGGTAATGTTGTTTTTATTGTGTTTATTGATCTTATGTGATATTTTTTACCAGTTCATAGAATTGAATATTAAAAAATTGAGATAACATTTCAAAAAAACATTTGGAAACACATTGGGAAACAATAATTGAAAAAAAACCCAAATACCAACCAAAATCAATTTTCGTGATATTGATGTTTTATTCTCACTACAATTACACTTCATGTAGTCCTACAGAGTATTCCAAAGGTGACTACCAAATAATGAGAAATATGTTCTTTGTGTTCAATTCCTCACAAACATCATCTAAATTATTTTTATCAATATTATAATAATTAAACAAATATATTAACTATATCTATATGTTTTTACGTTAATTTTTTATCAATTCTCTATTTCTATTCCATTTTATGGAAAAAGAAAACATTGCTCAGGAACTTGTGTGGACTACCATCTCCTTGGAGTTAGGTAATAATTTTTCTTCACCACCCCACTTATATTGTTATAAAGTTATAATTAAAGAATATATATAATATTCAGGACATTTTTATTTTATAAAAATAATATATCATCTGCAATCTTACACTTTTATCAATTTAAAATGATAACATCGCTTGTGCGTGCCTGTAGATTACAACCTCCATGAAGTTATATGATTACATTTTTTTATTCACTACTTCACTTATCATAAGGATATATTTTAGGATTATATGTTCTATTTCTTATAATAATATGATTTTAATTGATTAATTATTAATTAATTTCAATCCTTTTTAATCACATGAAAAATGAAATTGTTTCCTTTTGTAGTTGCAGACCACTACCATCATGAACAACATATTTCATTTTTTCTATTACCACCTTTAATAGATGAATAAAAAATTTAATGAAAGGAATGTATATTATATTATTGGATTTATTAACATACTTGAATATATGGAACAAATTAAAAACACCTTTAACCATAGTCAATATTCTGACCTAATATTTTGGAAAAAGTTTGAACAAATTTAAGTAGTCAACATAAGCAAGATCTATACATTCAATTGATGTAGAGTGATTATAAATAGAATATAAAAATTTAGAATATAAATGAAAAGGGTTGTTAATAATGAATTTAGAAAATTAAAATATATTATTAATGAGGTTTTAATGCTTTAGACTATGAAATAATCTATGTTAGTGGTTTCTCATATCTATTATACTCGATTAAGAAATATTTTATATTTTGAATCTGATTATTTATATGGCCTACATTTCAACCCGTTGACATATAATATAATGAATTTCTATTTATTAAATTTTATTGAATTATTTATTTTTGTTTTCTATTTTGATGCGATTCTAATAATAATTCATTAAATCCATTGTGATTTATAATACAACAACAATGTTATTAGAAAATATTCATGTTTAAATTTACATTGGAAGAATTATATGATGTTTATCTCCAAAAAAACCATCAATTTTGTTATACTGGGGTAATTTGTTGGGTTTTCATAGTTTTGTTTCATCTTTTACTTTCATAGTTACTCCATGTAATTGTTTTTAATAAAATCCGCCAAATTATTTTTTCATAAATCACACAACTCCGAATCTATATTAATTAAATATTTTATAAAAGTTTTTATATAGTTTTAAATCATTGTAAATAATGTTTTTATACTAACATTGATATTATTTAGCAGGGTTTAAAATAAATATTTGAAATATTTTCCAAAAAATACATTTTTTACTTTATTCCAATGTTTGAAAAGAATTTTTTTAATATCTATGATGTGAATGGATTTTCAAACTCCTAAAACTAGTATTTTCTCATTATCTTCCACTATAGGTTTCTAGGTGTTTCATAAAAATTTACTCTATATTATTTTTTGAATGATTAGTTTTTTGTTGAAATAAGTATAAATTGTTTTCTAAAAGGATGAAATAATTTTTGAAATGATTTGTGAAATTGTTTTAAAAAAATTAAAAAAGAAGTATGAAAATTATTTTTAATGTTTCACTTCAATTTCCCACTTTAATTCTCAAAGGAAAATTCCTTTATTTATAATATTCATTTATAATTAATTTTTAGTCTTCTGTTATCCTTTATGATTTATCGATTATACATTGTTTTGAGATTTTCCAATTTTTGGTGATCTTGTCCTTTATTATTATTCATATTAATGGACTAATATTTGTGCCTTTAATGTACATATTTTTTATCATATATATATTCATTAGAATTTAATATACTTCGATATTGTATTAACTATATACCTTTTCATATATAATGTCTGTTAAATAAAAATTATTAAGAATATATTTAATTTTCAAGGGAAACATTAATGATCAATATTCATGATTTAATATAGATATTTCATTATGGATAAATAATATTTAATATATATTATATTATTAATTCAATATATGTGGAATTCATTGGAAATAAGTAGGTGATGGGTGTGGAAAATTTATTGATAATAAAACATTCCATTGATAGGTCACATGATATAAATATTGGGTATTTCACAGTATATATCTAGAAATCCATAAATATTTCAGACATATATATTATATCTTATTAGTTGAATATTTCATACATTACATTATGAATCATACCTGAATCATATAGGTTTAGCGTCTTTGAAAACATAGATACATAAAGAACATGTACATAATTTGTCTACATAATCACTCATTAAGTTCACCATAACAAGAACCCTAAATATATATATATATATATATATATATTACATAAAAAAATTCATCAACACATAAGGAATGGATACATAGAAAATAGGGTGCTCGAATACTTATTAAGGTTATTAAGGGAGATAACAATGATTACATAAACATGAAAAGAGCATAAGTTCATAAAAATGATATTAACATTAAAAAACCATGTATAATGTAGATTATAATATTGAGTCATTCCATAATGATTTGATGTTTATAAGAAATTAATTATAGAGTAATAAAACAACATAATTGATGAGAGAAAATCATTTTCCTAAAAAATATATATTTTCTATACACATACGCATCAAAAATAATTTTTTCTCATAATCAAGAAACTACTTCAAGACTATTATAGAGGATTGGGTTGACTAATAAATCCATCATATTAGTAAATTTCCCTCCTAATAATGTCAGAGTAGACCAAGTCCCTTACTAAAATCGGTTTACTCCCCATTCTAGTAACTTTAATCTCATGAGATATCAATTTTACATAATTCCTTAGAGTGCTATATAATTCTGATCCCACCAACCATATAATTAAAGTAATATATAGCTATTATATAAATTCATAAAAAATTAATCCTATTATAACCCATATAAAAGAAATATTTTTCATAGATATTTCATTATAGTAGAAATAATGGAAAATAAATGTGATTCATACAATTTTAAATAAAACATAACCTATAAAAAAGAAACGAGTTTTGTAAATATGTCTTCATCATTATCAAGATCCACCCATTGAAAAAATAAGTATTATTTCATTTTATCATATCCCGAGTAATTTATAGCTGACATAAAATGATTTTATCATAATTTAAAAATTCCTTCAAAAGATCACTGAAATAATCCCTTGGGAAAATACCATTTTCACTTTGAAATTAATTTTTTAAAATAATATTTTATTATTATGGAAAAGATTTTATATGAAAGTAAATGTTCAATCATATAAATAATTATTAAAATCACTAAGAGTTCATGTGAGTGTTAAATTATATTCATGTAGTGTGTGTCAAAATAAAACATCCCTATCACATTTTTATAGAAAAATTCCAAAAGATACTAGTTTTGAAAATGAAAAGAAGATTCCATTAAAACAATTTTTCAAAAATTAATTAAATCTTAAAAAATAAATTATAAATAACTATATAATATTAAAAAATATAAATCGTTTTTAAAAACACATAGATATAGAATAAAAATGATATTAGTCCAAAGGAATAAATAGAGTCAAAATTCATTAAAAACTTTTATTTTAAATATTGTGTCTATAAAGGGAGAAAAATTAATGAAAACATTTAATCTCCCAAAAACACTATAGGAGAATAAAATTCATAGAATTCTTTATAGAAATCTAAAAAATTATTATGGGAAACTTAATCCTAGATTGTACCGATAAACAATGAGGTTGTACCTAAACCCCTAACATAGAGTTTGAATTTCATCAAAAAAAATATAATATATTGTATTATAAGATTAAATTTATTGTAATTATATAATATATTCATGTAAATAAATATAATTTCAAATATGATCTTTGTTTAGATTTCTATAAACCATTTATTAATAATTAATTATTATAACCTTTATTATCAAGTGTTAATTATTTCATTTTTCAGTTGTATCCCTTGTACATTCATCAAAATTCCATCATCTCTAGAATCATAATCAGGATATAAATAATATATATATTCATTAAATATATATATATATATACTCTTATGTACACATGGACACATTTTTCACTTTTTTATGGATGAATCCAATTAAATTCAAATAATAATTTACTATAAAAAAATAATTATTATATCATATATATCATATATATGAATGAAATAAATCCTTTTTTACCAACCCAATAAAATATAAACTAAAATTATATCACATTTCTTCGTGAATTTGGTAGTCCACACGTATGGACAATGAGGTTATAATTTTTCAATGGTTTGTAAGATAAAAAGATAGATGTGATATTAAATTCAAGATGAATAATTATGTAATAAATATAATATTTAATCTTTAAAACAATAATAAAAATAATATATGTAATATGATGATGGAAAATGAATTGAATCTCTATGTGTACGTTGTAGTCCACACGTAGGCACGATCGTAACTTTCACTTCCAATTTGATGGATTTTGGGATGTATAATGGTAGTTTAATAAACATAATAAAATATTAGTATTTTTATGATGATAAAAGTTGTATTTTATGATTCATACCAAAACTTTAGAGGAATTATATAATGAATTAAATTAATAGTGGTTGGGTAAGATAGTTACCTCTATTTTGGATGGACACCTTTAGATCATATCTTTAGGACCCATAAAAGGGTTTTTCAACAAATCCAAATCCTTTATATCATGGATATGGAAATTAACAAGATAATTTTTATCATTTTACTTTTATATAAGGCTCAATATGATATATCTTGGAGAAATAAGGGGTTTTCTTTTTATAATGGAGGGAAATGAAACCATTGGAATACCAAATAATTATAAAATATAAATACAAAAATAAAAACCCAAATGATATAGTATGGACTAATATCTAAATAAAAAGTGTCTATAATCTATATATATTCATCCAATGATATTAATATAGGTTTTAGTGTCATTTTAAACCTAATATTTTTATTTAACCCTTTTTACCATTTTCCCCACAACGTTGGTAAATACTAATTCAATCAAAAAGGGATACTAATGTCACCATAAATAAAAATGTTATTAATTAATAGAACTTGGTAAATATTTAAAACCATATCTTATTCACATGAATAATGATTGTAATTTTATGAATTTTAAATCATTCACAAAATATTATTTAATAAATTTATCATTGATAACAACATTCCAGCAAATGAATTTTGATATAAACCATTCACACACCCCTAATATGTTATATTTTTATTTACAGTTCATTGAAAATAATAATTTATTTAGATTTTATTATTTTTATTAATATGAAAATTATTTATTTTATTTTATTATTTAATCATTACATAATAATTTAATGTAATTATTCATTAAAAAAATTAAAAAAATTATAAAATGTAACATTTGTTTAAAATAAATATTTATTTCTAAAATTTCCCAAATTTAATACTGAATTTTATAGATATTAATTGAAGAAAATTTCATTTCATTTATTATTTTCTTAATTTAATTTAATGATCATTATCAAAGAAAAAATGGAAGCAAGTTGAAATATATTTGATAAATAGATGGAGATTACCAACTTTTACTCATCTAATAAGATAATGTAAAGTTAAAAATATATTCTGAAGCCTTGTCCTAATGTTTTAATTTTATTTTACATTTCTTTCCCTTACTAAGTTGAAAATGATTACTATGTTTATTATTCATATTTACTAAAAATTAAAGAACCCTATTTAAAAAAAATTTCCACCCAATTCGAAATATGAAATTATATTTTCATGATTAATTTTATATGATTTTCATAAATATATTTTAAAATATGTGAGAAAAATGGGACTAATTTGTTTTTAGAAAAAAGATGATTTGTAGACTAAAAATAGATTTATTCATATCGAATTCCTAAAACAATATTTAATAAATGTTTGAAATATTCATTTATTATATAATATGTAAATTTAGATATAATACTTAAACAAAATATATTTATCTAATTTAATATGATAAAACACATTGTGTTTATAAAAATAATTTTTTAGTTAAAATTTTCTTCCACCTTCAAATGAATTAATTTTCATATCTAATCAATATATAACTAATGAAATTATTTTATATATTTATAAAAAAAATTTAAATTTTTTTTATCTTATTCAGTTTATACACAAATATTTAACATCTATTTTAAAATGTTATTCTATATTAATATTCATTTAGACTAGGGGTTTGGTTATTGAAAACTATCAAAAAAATTAAATTAAAGATAAGTATATAGAAAAAAATTTACTGTGATACATTAATCCCCATTTAAAAATAAATCTATGTAAAAATATCTATCACTAAGACATAAAAATGTAGAAATCTCAATTTCATCAAAAACTCATGTTCCCTAGTATATTCTTTGAATTTTGGAATTTTTATGAAAATTTTAATAAGTGGATAATTCATTTTTTATTGAAAATTATATCAATAAAAAATGATTTTCAGTGCTTGATCATTACAGTAAATATAATGATATCATGGTAGTACCATTGAATTTATTACATGTGATGGGGTTGGTATTTACATTATCAGGTGATTTACATGGAACACATTGTGAACTTGAGAGATATTTGGGGGAAGGGACAAATAATAACATACCATACTAATATGATCATGAATTTTCAGGGGACTAATATATATAGGATTAACTTTTCATTATTACTAAACGTCATGAGATTATTCCAATGAGATGCAAGTTGGAATAAATTTTCAATAACATCAAACTCTATATTTCATTGAATATTGTTATCATTACTTTATTATAGACTTGATGATTCCCTTATGTGTTGCTAAAGAGATCTAACTTTATCATTCATTACCTCTTTGATATTTGGTCCCAATAGATTTCATTATCATACATTATCCCAACACATTAGTTCTTTTCACTTTATACCACAGATGGATTCATAATAAGCCATCTAAATCTTTGGGTTAATGGTGCCGGTATATGAAAACATTACTAGGGGAAGGTGTTTATTGAAAAAACTATTGAATTATATATATAATGGTGTAAACATAAATTAGGGGGTTTTAATTGTTATATTGTTCTTAAATTATATCTAAAGATGATAATATGTAATAAAACATTACTCTATATCTAGATCCCATGAATGTCTTATATAGAACATCAAGGTAAACGTTGTATCTTGATTAGATATAATAGAATGTGGAAGTTCAAGTGATATTTCCATTGCCATATTGTATTACGTAAAAATATTATCCAGGGATAAATCCTATATAATGGAAATGATGTGAGATTAATTCATATTAAAATTGGATACAACCCAAATAATAATATGAAATTTAGAAATTTTGGAGAGTTTGATGAAAAAATGCATGGTATTATTCTCTCTTTCCCATTTCGGTATGGATAATGGTTATAAAATCCCCTTTTACTTTAATATATATATATATCGTATTTAACATATTGAAATACCAATAATTGATATGTATAATATAAAATATATATTACCATGTTTTCCAATAGGAAATATTCTTTTCGATATATATACACCTTAATATTTTCTAGATGAATAGAGAATGATGAACTGTGATGTTAATCCAATGTAACGTTCTTTGAATATGGAATTGATGTAGAATGTTCATAGTTATTGAACCTTATCTTTATATCACTATCAAGGATAAACACATGATCATTTCTCACATTAATTAGAAGTTGTATATCTTCCCTCTACACCTCTCTAATCTACACGAGGATATATGGTTGAACATTCATATATAAATGATAGGATTTGTTCGCCTTCATAAAGATTTTAATTCCCATGTATTGAAAATTCATTTATATTATATATATTTCAACCATAATTTTGTACTAACTTGAATGGTCATTCTAACTCAATGAATCGGACACATTATTCCCCTTCCCATGGTGATAATTTATTGGTAATTCAAATTGTTTAATCCTTAAAAAAATATTCTCAATGTATTATTATTACCTTTCTAAGTGAGCATGTACTTTTAAATTTTTTTTGATCAGTATATATATAAAACCTTACACTACATATAATTACTCATATTATTAAGGAAACAATTAACACATCCAACTCCAAAATTCGCCCATTTTTTCTCATGAACATTTGATTATCATGAAGAATAAGTTACAACTGTATGAATATGTAAGAGGAAACTTCTCAGTCACATATTTTATGTGTAATGACAAATATAAAACCCTTATCTACTAAAGGGTAGTGTGAGAATAGGTGGAATTACCAACCATCTCTCTAATTATTTGAAATTACATACACATTCTATTATACATAATAACATAACAAACTCTTTTGTCAACAAAGATATGGGATAAGATAGTAATGAGAAATATATCACAATGTAGAATTAATACCAAGGGAAATAAAGAAAAATATGATTTTCAATTTCAATTTTTAGACAACTCTATTTCTCAAAATCATATGTATTTTAAGGATCCTCTTATATATAGTCACATGACATTATATGACCATTTAATGTAAATATCTTCAGAAAAAATTTCAACTAAGTAAAATTTTCAAATAAATTATCCTTTCATGTGGCCTTAAAAAATCAAAATTAATCTCCATGCTCTTAATTTTACTTTAAATATATAATATATATATATACATGGACTACCAAAAAATGGTTATAGTAATATCTAAGGAATTTAGTGATAAAATCCATTAATATAGTAGTTTCATTAGTAAGTCTAAATGGAAGAAAAATAAATTCATCATGAATGTAACATGTATATAAGGCTAGAATAAGTATATCATCCTATATTACCCATTTATTGTATGTCAATAATGAATTTAAACCTCGGAAAAGTATTGATCTACTTGTAATTGACCAAATAAATAATCAATTTGATGTAGAGGGTACTTTTTCATGATATTGTTATTGGTATATTCCAGATAATTAATTCAAATACATGTAGATCAATATTTATTATTTAAAAATTAACAGACATACATCATATTTATGCTCTCGGATATATGAATCCATTATCATAATTATATAGGGGTTACTTTTTACATTATTGAATACTAATTGGGTACATTATATAGGAAGTAATTAAAATATTTGTGGCATAATATATGTGTTATATTGAGAGATAAACATTGACATTTAGAGGAATACATGAAAATACTTATATAATGGAATAAACACAATCTCTTAGAATAGTCATATCATTTATGTTGAATTTGATTCCAACCAACTATGATGAACACCCCCATTTAAATAGGAATCAGGACCCATAGAATGGTTATAAATTTCATTGGATGTTCATATTTATTTTCTCATAGATATATGATCATAAGATTGTTTTGAATATGAAATATGGATTAACATTTTTAGTAGTTGATGTGGGATATATATAAACAATAGTAGATTTTTTATATTTCTATATTTCAATGGGCATAAGAGGTTGTTGAAATCAACCATCATCATTGACCTTCAAATTTGAGTACTGGTCAACATAATTTCCATACACCATACATTAGAAACACTAGAGTGTGACTTGTTCATTTTATGGTGCATTATATCCATTCACGTCACAATTTAACATCATTTCATAAATTAGTCATTTTATTTCATTATTATCTTCCTTTCAACAAATAAATCATTTACTAGTCATTTTATGATTATTTCCACCATGTTTTCTTTCACAGATATTTCATAATGGATATCTCATCTTCTTCTCTCCTTGGTTTTGGTAAATTTCCATTTAATTATATATTTATTTTATTATCAAAAACCATATGATTGATTGGTAAATCCAATGTCCAATTCATCCAGGATAGCTCATCGATGAAATTTATCAGCGCTAATGATTTCCCTTATGGCCATCATCCATCAAAGAGTTGGTTTCGAGCCATTCAAAAATAGCTCAACCATACATTCCTATTAGATGTTAATAACATAAGTGTAACACTCATGTCTTGTAAAATTTGAATCGTAGGTAAAAACTGATTCATTATCCCTCTGCATCTTCTCAAAAAATTTATTATTCATTTTCATACAATGGATATGTGGAATGAACTTATTGGAAAATATACTCTTAAACTCATCCAACTCCATGGATTCAAATTATTCTTTTATTCATCATATTCTTAAAAACATTAAGATATTGATCTACTCACCTTATATATGATAAACAACCAAAATGAGATAAGTTATCTTCTCAATCGAACTGATACATTTCTCAAGGACTACTGGATGAGTAAAGCCACAATTTTTTTTTGATGTTTCCTCATGAAGGAATCAACATATCATCGATCCCTCATTTTAATATTTGGAATCACTAAAAGATTCATACATTGACTAGTTTACCTAATTATTATAAAAAATGTATTTGATTCCATCTCCGATAATATTAGGTTGACATGTAAAAAAATTAATGATTTTTCTAGAATATTCATCATTTACATGGTTCCCTTAGGTTTCGTCAACAAAATGAAACCAATAATCATTGGGTGAGAAAAATAACTATAATGAGAAACCATGTTTTCATGAGATATAATTTAAAGGATTTAAAAACCATAGAATCTTATTTTCAATGATTGATACCATAGGTATATCATAGGTCAATCTTGATCACCATATATTCAAATCCTTTATAATGGTTTATAAAGTTAATTTTATTTAACCCAAGCATATCTCCTTGGAGTTTCAAACGAGGTGGTAAATAAGGGAACAATCAAAGTGCACTATAATGCTTATTGAGACATGCTATACCAAATATTTTCAGTTTTGTTAAGACTTTATCAATCTATTCCAAATACACATCCACATATAACATCTTGAATCAAATTTATTTATAGGAAAAATACAATAATTAATTTATCATAACATATGATGTTGACTTATATATAGTATTCTCATATGGGTTCTCATTAACAGTTTCACAAACTATTTTCCAATGTTTTACTAGTCCATTATTTGATATAAACATAGATACCCACACATTTCATACATATATAATACATTATATTATAAAAATATTCATTAAATAACATCTTGGTCTATGCTATAATTATTTGGGTATAGTTCCTTACAAACATGGATACATATTCAACTTGTTCATATAAGATCTACATCATCCCCCTCTAATATTTTTGTAACTATAATTTTTTATATAACTTATCATACTTAAAAAATTCAAAACCTCATGAAATGAAATATAATAAAGGGGGATATAAGATTAATTGTTAGTGTAAACAATGTAGATACCATTGATCACATAATAGTAACATAAAAACAGGGATTTGAGAATATTATCTTAACATTTGAAAACAATACCATGAAAAAAATATATCACAATCTTATGTCATGGAAAATATAATAGGAATTTATAAGTCTTGAATACTAAAGGAATCAAAGAAAATTATCCATGAGAACATAACATTAGCATAAGACAATGATTTTTGGCATACAAAAAAGCATAGAAATTTTTTTCTGACTTTTCAAGGATCAATACCAAGACTATCATAATTGATTGGGTCAACTACCAATTAAATAATATTAGTCATGATTCACTCCCAAGACTATTATAGTGGGAAAATTTCCATATCTAATAGGGATTACTCCCCATTCAAGACCTTTTTATCTCATGAGATATACATCATTACCCAATGGATTGGAGGGGTATATATTACTATTCCCACCTGTCACATAATTAAAATCATACATGTGTGGTCCAAATATCAAAAAACACTTTATGTATCATTAAATATGAAAATAAAATGGGATCCTAAAACATTTCAACATAGCATAACCCTTGTAATGTAAATGAGTTTCAAAAACTTTTAATCATAAAAAACCTGTTCAAAGAAATGTGTTTGAGAAACATATTTTCATATTAATAATACACAATAAACAATAATGAATAAGGATGAAATCATTGGATAATATCCCCAATAAAAAATAATTACCATCATAATATGTTATCATATTTGAAAAATGAATTCAAAATATCACTTGACAATATCTCGAGGAAAATTTATTTTTTACTTTGATATAACATTTATAATGTATTATATTTCAATAACATTAATGAATATATTATATAAGAAAATAAAATTGGAAACATGTAAAGGAAGTATCAACTATTTGGTTAATCATGACATATATAAACTCTATGCATTTTTTAATTTATATGAAATCATTCCTTTCATGCTTTTAAAGAAAAAGGAAAAAATACACTATTTGGAATATATAGAATATATTTCTTTAAAACATTTATTAAAAAATTAATTTATTTGAAAAAGTAAATTTAATAAAGATGTAGAAAATATTAAGAACATTTCCACACGTATTTTTATAAAACATTTATATGGAAGAAAAATTATTTTAGTCTGAAGGTGGAAATAAAGTCGGTTTTCCTTTAAAACATACATTCAGTCTCTTGAGTTCAAAAGAGAGGAAAATAAATGGGAGAAATGTAATATAAAAAAGTAAAAAATGGGTAAAGGAAATTCATGGGATTCCGGATAGATAGTCTATTTCATCAACATAATCATAATCATAAACAATACTGATAAACAATGTGATTGTAACATATACCCCTCATCATGAGTGAAAGTTTCATCAAATGAACACTTGAATCGAATTTAAAACATCTAAATCAATTATTTTAATATTATAGAGACATTTACATAATTATAAAATCACATATGATCTTATTTTAATATTTCAACAAATTTTTATTAATAATTCCGTATTAAAATATTTATTTTCATGTGTCAACTGTAATATTTTCATAAGATTTTTTTTGTAGTCATGAAACTTATACATTGATCCAAGTTACATAATCTTAATAATGAAAATAATGATATGAATATCAAATATATTAATTATATTTATATTTATATTCAACTATAAAATATATAAATAGGAAAATAAATTACATTATTCATAGATACAGTTGGAAATTTGTACGAGTGAACATAGTTATCACTTTTCAATTGATAATACAAAATAAAAGTAAAGTGTAAATTCATATCCATTCATGGAGGTTTTATGTTGTTTAAATTTTTTTAGCACCCTTAAAATGGTTAATGTAATTTTTTAAAAGGATAAGAGATTCCTTGGGGGTTCGAAGGAGTTTAAGATATGAAAGAGGAGGAAAAGAGGCCATAATTTGCAGGTTGCATAGTCAATGCGTGGTTTGTAATAACCATGCACCAAAATTGGTAATGATGGAGAGGGAGAGTGAATAATTGGAAATCTATTAATGGAGGTGTAACCAAACCATGTGTTCTTATATAAATCCATAACAAATAGATACTACAAGGTTAATCATACAACGAAGGCTTATAAGGAGATAGTGTGATCCATGGTCCTCTTGGAGAGAGGAAGCTTCATGGTTGGCACATGGTTTAGCCAAACATGGGGCCAAATGTTCTAGGATATTAAATGGGGTTTTTTACTTTTACTGCCACATGTTTTTAATGGTTATATCTAGACATTCCACCATATTCCTCATCCAGTAGCTTCGGTGGAAAACAAAACCCTCGTAAACATAGAAGAGATGGTTCTCCCTTGATTCAATGATGTTTGAAGTGTAGTTAGATGTGAATCAAATATTTCAGTCATTAAAATAATCATCATCCTCACATTTTCCAGAATATGGATTTTAGAATTTATCTTCTCCTTCTAAAGAAAAAAAACCTCACTTTTCCAATATATTCAATGTTGGGGCCAAACATATTGTATGAGATAGAATCATTGTCCATGATTACGAGAAAAATATTAATTAAATTTATTTATGTGTTATTAAATATTATTCCAATTATAATTGTGTTATATTTGTGTATATGGTTGTTCTAATTCTAAAACTAATTTTATTATAATTTCATTATCTAAGGAAATTATTTTGGGCATTTTATTGAGGTCTGAGGAACCTCATGGACTTTGTTGGGTTCATGGGTGACGTGAAACAATACATAGGGCTACCCATGGTGTATGTTAAACCATTTGAATTATTAAACATTGATATAGGGTATATACAAATTTGAATGCCTTTTGAATTGTAATTTGTATGTGTGATTGGTTAATGGGATGATAATAAGGGTTAAATGTTTTTTTTGTGAAATTCCAATGGAGATTTAGAAATAATATAGATGATGTGTTTAGGAATTCGAACTGGTTATGGTATTCAATAATGGACAATGATGTTTTAAATGTGGGTAATTTTTTTATTGGAGGTGTTTACCTCAATGTGATTTAAAAATGGGGTATTCAAGTGAAGATTTAAAATGGGGGTATAGTTCCCTTTTTATGAAAATTATTTAATTATTATTTAAAATGGATTGAAATTTAATTAAAAGCCTTGGTAATCATTTATTTATTCATATAGGAAGACTATTAAAGGGTGGATTCAAGATTATTTTAAATGTGAATTTTTATTAGAGTTTAATGACATGATTAGGTTATAATGTACCATTGGGACATTAGTAATTTAGTAGATATATGGGTAAATTTGGTAAATTTTTTGAGAAGCATTACCATGCTGTAATTTTCCCAAAATGGGTATAGAAAAGGCTCTACTACCATTGGATAGGATATACTAATGTTCTACGACCAACAGATATATTGTATGGGTAGGATGTCAAAATGAGGCTCTATGCTCCTAACTTATAGATTGAGACACATCGTTTGTTTTTTGATTGACTAATTCTATGGGTTCTACCAAGGCATTATTATACATTGGATGTAGAACTGAGGCTCTATGTTTTTAAGGTTACAATAGTTATGATGTCAATCTACGGTTTTATACTCCAATGTTTGGCATGGTTTGTGAAATCACACTAACGTTCTATGATCACAAATGTATGGACATGTCTTGATTAAATAAATGGGAATCCAAGTTATGTTAATGAATTGTTTGATTGGTTAATTTCCCCTTGTGATTTAAAGTATTCAACCCCTGATGTTATAACCTAGTATACTGGTGTGAATAGATATAGGTTTTTGGTAGGTTTACCCAAGAGAAGTGATAAATTGTTAATTGAAAATTACATAATTGTGACACATACATCATTTATTGCAATTTTTATTTATTTCAAATTTTTTTATCAAAATACACTATTGTAAAACGTAGTTATTACCTTTAGAAATCACTGGTGTTGGCATATTGAGTTGTACACACACCCTTATTAGGCCACCATGGAAATTTGGTGCCTAAACAGATGATACTTTTTTTAATAAAGGTTTAAGAAAATTACCTGGTGTGTGGTTGTGCATGGGGTGATGGGATATAGCATGAGATTTCGAGACATGGGTTGGGATTCTAGTCTATGATGACGTTTTATATATAGTTTTGGTTTTAAGGATTTAACATTATGAAAATATGAAATATAGGAAATATATCATAATTTTATAGAAGGTGTTACTTTGTTAGTAATTTGATCTTACAATATATTGTCCTTTTATTATTCTAGTTTTATATATTTTCTATTAGTAATGTTTATATGGTTTTACACTAATAAGTTGGTATAATATTCCCATTTTACCTTCACTGGACCACACTGAATGTTGAAATCCTCAGGTATATGTGGAGGCAAGTCTGATGTCCTGTGTTGAATCGACTCCTGACACTAGATATAGTGGCAACCAGTCTAGGGATATTACATAGTGGTATCAGAGTGGGTGTCTTTTGAAATATTATTTTTGAATAGTAGTTATGATACTAGGAACATGTCTAGGTTTGGTAATGAACACATTTATAGGTGCCTCCAACCCCATATATGATGAAACACCCAAGTTTCTAGGGATGGAAACTGATGTTTTTCTCTCATTATTGGATGGTTGATACTTCCACCACATGTGGGGAACTTTCATGTAATGTTCTTAATTTATGAGGGTTTTTCTGTTGTTATAGAATGAAATCAGAGGGTTTATTGGTTCATAAAGCATTCTACAAAAATAATATTGATAGGTCATCAATATTTTTCCTATGATTGGTTTGTGAAATCGAAATAAAATATGATAATTTTAGGGAAATATAGTTAAAAATGGGTTGTTAATGAAAATTTTTTGAAATAAAAATTTGATCGAAGAAATATATTTTTTAAATTTTGGGTTAATAAAAAGGACATTGGAATTAAAAATATATGGGTTTTAAAATTGGATGTCTTGGATATTTGAGTTCTCGAGTTTAAAAATGGAAAAGTTTAATGGATAAGAAAAATGTAAAATGATTCAACATGTAGGGACTCTAGTAATGTGTACCCCAATCATTTTGATCACGAATAATGCATGGGTAGATGGGAATTGATTGGTACCCAGTTGAGACATTTATTAGGCTTCATGAGGCCTTATATGGTTTTTATGTGTGTATAGATGGTTATTCATTGTTTCACCTTTGGATGGGTTATGTCATTTATGGTATGAAATGTTGTATAGTAATGTGGGTGTGGTAGCCCTTGTGGGTTGTGATCATGTGAGTTATGTTTCAAACCCTAGAGGGGGTGTTTGGATCATAGTACTGACATCAGTGTGTGAATATCCATTTTGTGGAACCTGGAATAGATGGTTTCTTAGGTGAATTAGAAATAATAGGTTTTGGAATAAGGTAGGGAATACCATCTGCGAGAAGCAATTTATTTAATTTTTGACATTGGTGATAAGAGGGAGATCTAGAGGAATTTTTTAAATGTGAATCTACATTATTGAGGTTTTGTTATTTCATATTCAATTGTGACCCATGATATAGGTCGGCCTGGGTTTCAAGTGATTTTTGTGTATGTATGGAACATGTTGATATTTTGAGCTGTGAAAGTGGGACACAATGTGTTTTTTCTGATGTCGTAATGTCATTGATTGTAATGTGAGAATTTTAATTGCTTCAGGGATCCTACTTGATCTTTTTCTAAGAGTTGGTAGTATTGGTAAATCATGGGGAGCCTTGAGGGAACTTTGAATAGTGTGGAAGGTTCCTTAGAATTTGAAGAATGTGTGGTTTCTTCAAGGGTGGAATAGATGAATGGTGGGTTCAACCAAATATTTTATAAAAGTGAATAGTTATGCCAAAGTAATACTATAATGGAATCACTTGAGATCATTGATTTTGTTTTAATGGTTTTTAGGAAGGTATGGATCATTCTGAGACCCGAACCAGTTGATTTGATTGTGTTTTATGGGGGAATCGATGTTGATTTTCGGTAGACAAAGAAGGGAGACACAATTGTGGTTGGAATATTTTGTAATTAAAATGATTTTCTAGGGGGTATGTGTTTATATATTTTTTTAAATGATTAGATCTTTTAATGGGATCATTTTTAATAGCTAATGTCCGATGGGGGTGATGTATAAGGAGGAAAGGCTAATTCTACATGTGGGAATTTGGGACACGATCTGCTGATGTATGTTTCTTGGGATCTTGAGATGAGATCAATGGGTGACTATAAATAATTGTGTGACATTGAGGGTTCTATTAATGAATGATATTTTTAAATTTTTTTAAATGCATGATTCCATTTAAGATATATATATGTGGATCAGTTGTAAGTACTTATCATTTTCCACGAAACTAGTGGGAAGCACTAGTGAAGAGAGAGACTGATTATTTTTTGGAATATATGTGATAGATCATTTTTGTTTTAGGGAGAGTAACTAGGGTTATAATGAGATAAGTATATTGGTTTTGTGGCTGTAGTCCCATAAGAATCATTTGTTCACTGCTACTTGTTAGAGAGACGTGAAGTGGTGGTGATCTCAGTTAGAAAATACCACTTGAGTTGTGGTGGATAGGTGTTAATGAGATGTTGGTCAGGGGAAAGATTGATAATGTTGATTGGTAAAATTGTTCCTATAGTGATAGGTTACATCAATTATAGATATCTTTTGATGATATTTTTTAATGCCTTTATAGTGCACTTTTATCTTTTGATGATCATGCCAAATACCTTGACATCATCCCAGTTATGTAGATAGAGCTCTAAATTTATTCATAGATCCCTGAATGTATTTTTCGTTTCATTGGGAGCCTCTTGGAGGTTTTGAACATCGAGTGGTGAATGTGGACTTTTACGATGAGAATTAGGCCATCAATCATTTACATGAAAGGTCTTCAGGTAGAACTAGATGTTGATGAATTTCATGGGTACTATTCCCATAAATCAGTAACAAGTAGAGGTTGATGTTTTTTTGGGAAAATCTATATTAATTATCCAATTAATGGGGTTCATATTTTTATATATGTGTGGGCCATTGTGGTTGTAATTTCATGAGAATAGAAATTACAGAAACACTCCTATAATGGGGATTCTTAAGTAAGTCATAGATATGTGGGCCTGACCATGGAGTGGTCATGGTGGCACTCATATGTCATTGAGAAACCCATGAGTTGTATGTTTTTATTCCATAGGGAAGGCCATGTGATCATTTGATATGGTGGTTGAGCGATCCAAGTGTTGGATTCAAGCATGGGTAGGTTCTAAAAGAAATACGAGATGGCCATAATAGATTCGTTAATGCATGTGACAAGTCATAAAAATAGTTCATGGAAATGGATTTTTGGTGCAAGAACCTTATTAAATGTTCAGCATCAGATTTTTTAGGTGTGTTTAGTTGATCATGAAATGTTTTTGAGTTTGAAGGAATCTTGTTCATGTAAATTAGTAATATGAAAATAGTGAATCTACGATTTTCCAGGACGAGTCTGCCGGGGATGACTCATGTCAGCTCAGATAAGGAGTGAATGTTTTGAGTTGTAAACATTGTGTGTGGATATTTTTGAGTTATAAGTGAATTTAGAAATACAAACTAGGATTTTAGGAAGAACCATGTTTTCTTTAATAGATCTATGCATAACATAATTTCTTATTCTTGGAATAATAATTAGTATAGTGAATCATGATGATGTATTTGAGAGTAGTGAATACCTTGATGGTGTAAATATACTAAAAGTTGGGGAATGACTTTGTAACATGTGTTAGATGATGGTGGTATGCCTTATGTGACATGGCTCTATTGGATAGTGAAGGGTTAGTCTGTCAGTAGTGGAAAATGGGTGTATTGGGAAAAGCCTATTGGGGATGTCCTGACATGATATGGTAAAAATAATAAATGTGGTAAATTATTTACCACCTAAAGTTTTTGTTTTAATGGAATGGATGTTTTTAAAATGAAGGAAACATGAGAACGATCATGTTGTTATTATTATAAAAATAAGAGGTGTATACATTTCTATTCTAGGTGGTTTCTATGATTTGTATGGATGAAAATTTTGGATGGTGTTTTGTGGATATTTAGGTGTGGTGATTTGGGAATCCCATTAGTTGTTTTTAGAATGTTTGAGTTGAGATTATGGTGGTCCTTTTTTGATGGTGTAAGTGACCAACATTGGAAGATGGTTTACATGAGATAAAGAATATTTTGGATACCACCATTGTGGTAATGTGGTTAGTTAACAATGTGATTGATTTTTTCAGTTGTATGGACTCGAGTAAGAGAAATATTGGTGTTTTTATTTTTTGTTGATGGGTGATGGAACATGTTTTGACTAGTTGAGTACATGAATACAAAGGTTCTTCCCATGTTTTGTTTTGGTTGATTGGATTTTTATTGATGTAGTTGAACCTTGAGAGTTGGACTGATGTATATTGGGAAATTTGGTTAGAGAATCATATGTTTTACAGGGTGATTCATGGTTTCTGTCATCATTGGGATTATAAAGAATGTCAAATTGGTATGTTATAGGCTATGATGTTTGGGGTAGTGGGGAGAATTGGACATGAGGGGTTATTATTGTCTCTCCCAAGGTATTGTAGTGCTTTGTCAAGGACCATTTATGCAGTATTTTAGTGATTTTACCTTGAATTTTCTCTTGTGATTAATGTTGGTAATTGTAAGGTAGAGGCTAATGAGTCCCTTGGGGTGCATCATATTTTTTTTTTCTGGGTCATTGTGGTGAGATTTCCTTAGGGTTGGTGAAATTTCCAAGACTCAGAAGCCACTAAACTAGTGTCCCAATCTGTATCACTGCATGAACACTAGTATGCCTTCTCGTACAACAGAGGATGCCGACAAGCAGTGTTGGTCAAATAGGTCACATGGGGATACTATTCCCCCTTCTACTACACTAATTTAAAATAGATAACGATACAAAGGAAACAATATGAAATAAGTGAGATACATTCATTACCAATCGTTTCCCAAGCATGGTACAAGTCATAACCAAATGATAACTATGCCATGTCATGATTACATTGCCAAAAGTGATGAAAACCCAAAATAAATAAAATATTCATGTCCCTAAAATGGGTCTTTATTTAATCTCATGATCTGCATCCATACACATCCCAAGACCCACTCAGCCCCCTAGCATAGGTCATATTCCCATGTTCTGACCTGCATCCAACAAATATACTCTGGTACACAATGGTGTACCGAGATGTGTGTGATTAAAAGTCAGTAGGCCATAAACAACGATGTCTACAATATATCTAATCTAAACAAATATTTCATTAAAGTACTATATAATTCAAATGAAAAAAAATTGGGGTGAAATTAATTATCAATATTCGCCTTATCCATTTTCATAATTTTTTCATCTGTTAGTCATTAATATCATTTATACAATGGTCAATAATGACCGTTAATCTTATATAGGGGTAAAAGTATATTTTTATATATTGTGAGGGATAAATATTTCATATATAATAATAACATTCTTACATTGGATCCTCAGTCCACGTAGTTTCATCCAAGGAAACCATTAGCAGCCTAGAACATACACATGACTCCTTAACCTATGTATTATAGGTTGGGGTTTAAAGCCTCAGTCTAACTTAATACATGTGAGGTACATCAGTCCTTCACCACACACCACCATTCCATATTCATATTCTTCATTATCCATTCACCACACATACCGTATCACAAAAAATTTAGAAAAAATTACACAATCAATTTCCATCTAATAATTATTCAATATGAGAGTTAACATCAAAACATAACCCTTCAACACATTTAAAAATTACATTTGACATCTTATTCAACCCATTTCTCATTCTCATACATTAAACCATTACCATATAATAAAAAATTTAAAAACATTGGACAATTAAAAATATTTATCAACATCCTGTACGTTATCCAATTTAACCCATTCATCAATTTTTATACATTTACTTATTTGTCTAGTTCATCATTCTACATGCATTAACCCACATTTTCATTTCAAATAAAACCCATAAGTCATTTTCTAAAATCATCATACTTCACCCATCCATTAATATTAATCCAAACAATGCCTTATTCAATTATCAAGGTCTAGAAAAAAAAAATTCCCATTTCAACTCGGGTTAAGATATCAATATTCCCAACATGAGATATACTTTATCAAAATTCAACTATATAACTAACCTTATCATTTTACATGTTCAAGGATGATAGTGAACCACCATTTGTGGCCCTAAATTGGTCAAATCATCCCCAATTCATCCCACAAGGATCATGAGGGGTTCATTTCATTATTCATCCAACCATTTTACCAAATCCTATCAAGGGTGTAAAATTCACAATAATAGATAACCATAAAAACAACCAAATATGAGAAAATTAACATCAAACCTATAAGATATAACATATAGAAAACATACCACAAATATGAAAATGACCACATTGTCAACCATATAATTTCATCCAAATTACGCAACTATATTATGCCACAAAATATAATCGATTGGAAAACATGTTTTTAGGCCTTTGAAAGATGAATTATCACACCACATACCATAATCCAGAAAAGAGAGACAAGAGGATCATTAGACATACCCGATGCTCTGATCCACAACCAACGAGTCACCAAACAACAATGAAAATAATGACATCAACCCTTGTAGATATTTTGGTTTTTAGGTTTGTCACTAGGGATAGATGAAGAACCAATATGAAGATAATCCGATAAAACATTTAAAATACTAAGGGGAAAAGGTAAATTATCACTTTTAAAAGGGTGTATGGTTTGGCCACATGGTTTTCCAAACTGTGTGATATCTTTGTGCATTTTTCTATCTAAGAGGGATCCATGATGAAAGATTACATTGGAATCCATAAAAAATTAGCAAACAATGCACCAAACAAAAAATGTTTTTCTTTTCAGGATTGAACAATTTTGATTTTCCCAATCCATGGTTTACACTAACCATTCACCAACCATGAAACATGAAAAGGATGGATGAATTTCCCTTCTATTATTTTCATAAACCCATAAAACACCACTAAGTTTCCACATACACTTGGTAAAAATTTAATTATCACACATTAAGAGAATCAAAAAAAACTTAAACAATAGCATTCCTCCATGATGTTTGGGATCTTAAAAACTCCCCACCTTAAAATGAATCTTCCCCAAGAAACAATTTCCAAGCATAACTAAGATTCATAAGCAATGATATTGGGCCACTGGCCCCATATATTTGTATCAATCTACAATGTTTTTTCTGTACATTACCATACCACAAAAAAACATGATCCAATGGAACAATATTATCCCCAAGACATTATGATTGTGATCCATAGTAAAAATAAGATTTTCCACATGGGATGCATCAACATATAAGTATGCATCAACCACTAAAACTCTATAGTGATGTATAGGCCACACTTCTTAATGTGTAACATATGTTAACTTTTCACACTACATCATACCATCATGGAAGATCCAATAATCACCCATCCATACAATACTCTTCTTAAATAACGGCACAAATCACTTAGTTCACTTTTACCAAGTTTTCAAAACTATAACTGAGACCCAAACTTGATTCCACCTCAAGAAAATAACCTGGTATTTCTATTCCCATTTATGAGTTACATAGATCCAGAGCTCAAGGATCAATGCTCAACATCCATAGTCAAACATCCAATACATAACCAAAACACTCATGGAAGCCTATCAGTCAAACCGTAACAAATACCAGTTATCAAGGAAAAGTAACCAAAATAGTGCTTAATAGAGTCCCTTCAATATAAATCATAGGTTGTGCCACCAAATGGACACCTTATCAGTATTGTGATCCCTGGGACACACATTAGATTACCACCCACCTTCCAGTGATTAGAACCTCAACTATCAAAAAAGACCACCAGAACATCAAATCAACTTTCACAACATACCTAAATCATTCCCAACTAACCACACACAAATATATTTAAGGATATCACCCCATATTGACATAAAACCTTGTAATCAAAACAACCTGAAAGGTCCTCCTAACAAAATACATGCATGAACTAAGAAAAACATGAAATCACACATATCTTCCTTAATTTTTGTTAAACCCTTGACACTACAAACACAAGACCCTAGCTTGGCCACAACATAACACATCCATTACTTTTACCATATAGCATTTGACCACCCCAACTGGATTTTCCTAAAAATCTATCTTACACTATTTTAATGACATGCCTTATTCCTGATCACATGTCTCTTACTGACTTGTGTCCCCACATTATCATCCAACACACCTACCAGTGTCGTTCCCCTATCATCTAGTAAAACTTCACCATCACAAAATCCACTATCATTTTAATGATCAATGTTCTCCACCACACCATTCAAAATTATTATCACAAGAACTCTAGTTTTCCATATACTAAATAAGGATGGTTATGTTCTTAATCCAAAATGATCCCAAAATTTAAAAGTATGTTTTTTCTATAATACTATCACAAATAGGGGTCTATGACTCACCCTGATCATCTCTTGCACCTAGAAAAGTTCAGATATCAGCAGTCAAGACATCCTATAAATACTTAGGTAAACTATAAACTTGAAACTAAATGACATTGAAAACGTTTCTTCACACTTATTGATATTCCAATTTCACACAAAGACACATATCTGAGTTCATGACCAATTGATGATGGTGTTTTTGGACTCATCCTCTCTCACCTCTAACTATTGTCATGTCTCATCATACCCATTGACGAAGATTACGTATGCATCTCAAATTTCATTTGGAACCACCGTGATCCCAAAGCCAATGCTTTGATCAATCAACCACAAAAATCAATTCCCACATTTCCTCTATGAGAGACCCTTCATAAATATCACAGGTTTCTAAATGGAATATAACTTCCACTCCTGGAACTCCATGCTCAAATCTGCACATCCAGGACTGAAATATCGCTCCCCACCTTAGGAGTGTCATTAAAATAACTTTTCCAAAAGAATTTCAACCACCACTATTCATGCTTTAGTCATAATCAAAACCAAAAAAAAGGACATGGCTATCATGATTTTCACATAACATGAAAATATAAATAACCTATAACACGTTCCAAACTACCGAGAACAACGCTTATGAAATTCGTTGACACCCAATCTATCCTAAGGTTTTCACCCTTATACAATTGATGGTGTACATTCAACCATAAATATCCACCTTAACCACCCAATTAGTGTAAACTCCATGATTTCAAACATCATACCAAAAAACATTCATGTTTTATTGCGTAAGTATAGAGATTTTTCAGCATACCTGGGATGATGTAATGATGATGGGAATGATCATATATAGATAAAATTATACTAAAAAGTTTTCAATGAACACCGCCACAATTTATCCATCACGGATGTCACATTCCACTATGGGATACAATGTCATGCCATGAATTTTGGGCTTCACATCCAAAAAATATATTATCAGCACATAAACACCTATACTCTTGTTTGATTACTAACCCAGTCTCACCACCACTATTTTACCATATGTCAAACATCTTTGGAAAAAATTGCCTTTGGTACGACTACCACCACAACACTCAAGTTCTATTAGCTTGTCCCTTGTAGTTAAAAACCTAAACACAGTGGTCCACCACAACAATCAAAACCAATAGTCTCTCACATATACACACTTCTATATTTGGTTTCATGGATAAATACATGCTATTATCTTGATTAATTTGTTATCCCATCCAAATAGGAACAATGCATTACTAGTGTGGTCCCTCATCATGACCTCATTAGGGCTCTCAAGGTCTCACACATTCCTATGAAAACTCACTTGAACCTAATTTAATTACCATAAGCCAACCATCACCAAGTCCTAGCCCAAAACCCACTCACTGACCTGCCAATAACTCTTGGACCGTCAGCCATATCTTCATCAAGGCATCCTAAATATCTCAGGAAATATTCAAAACATTTCAAAAAATAATATCAACCACGGGACCAACCTCACCACGATCATCACCATTAGAAAAAATCATTTAATCAAGCATCAGTCACCCCTGTCTCCTCTGTAATAAATCAACATCAAGGCCTCCATTTATCATCATAAAGAAATTGGTTAAGATTCTTGATGATATAGTCCATTGAAATTAACCTTAAAACCAACCAAACTAACTTAGGCATCCTTCAAAAGGATCCCTGGAAAAACCATACCATTTAATTAAACATGATGGTACTCAATATGAATAAATTATTCTATTAATGCATCTTTCATGCATTATATTACAAGGAAACTACAACTCTATGATAACTCCCCATTGGGTGACACTTTATTTTTACCATGACTTCCAACTAATCATTTCACCTTAATATGTGTCTCCCAAAACCATTAATCTTATCCCTAAGAATTCATGGCCAATATACACCAATAAAAACCCAAAACATTCACACGTGACTAATGCACCAAAGAGAACTATAAAAATGGAAGACTACCCTCATGGATCGCTCTTGAGGGTCAAATGATTCCAAATTCCCAAGTAGGGTTAAGGGTAAAAAGTCACTAGCCCCCCACTCTAAGTGATATACATCAGAAATTCATCCCGTTTCCCATCACAAGTGTCTCTCCTGACCTCGTTCCAAAACACTATATCCAATTTAACCATGTAAACATTCACTCTAGTTTTCATACCAATCATACTTTCCCACATATGTCGACACCATAAGAAAAAAACCCCACTTAAGGTTCCAAAACACATCTTGCATGGTCTAAACTCACTTGGGTCACCACACCCATAACAAAAAACTAATAAATAATTACATTACAAACAAGGAAGTCATTTTGAATCCAATATATATCCCAAAAAATTAAAACCCACAAGGGTCACCACATTCACATTATCAGGAAACAGTTAAAAAACTCAAGTACATAGCCATACTAAAATCATAAAATGAAACACCACTTTATCCACACATTGAGACTCATCAAGGTGTCCAAAATTATAATCAGGTTCCCATCCTAGGGTACTCTCACTACCAAAAAAGACCATATAAAATACATATGGACCACATTAAGAATAATCAATACCATTATTTAACGAATGATCCCCCACTATAAATTCTATTATAATTAACTACACTATTTTGAAAACTGAATGTCTTCCAATTTAAAATGTTATATTTTCCATAAAAAATCAGCAATGTGTAATTATTCAGATTAATATTTTAAAAAATTTATATCAACAAGAATTTCATGGAATGTCCTATCAGTCTAGACCATAATAGAAAATATACTCCATTCTATAATCATCTCATTCCACATACATTATCGCAACAGACATGATCAAATCCCTAATACTACCCTAAACTGTTCCTATCATGGGTCATGGTCAACATTGGGAATCCAACCAACATCTATACAATTCATTCATTAGACACCCACTTTTGAAATAATTTTTACATTAAATAATTTTTTCCCATTTAGTCACATTTCTAATTTTTCAAATTGTCAAAGACAATATTATAGTTCATTAACAATCTTCATTAAGAATAATTCATTAACCATTTTATCACAACCATGTAAATCATTATCCTTTTGTCACTATTATATCTTAACAATTTCTAACAAACATAAATATCAACCTATTAGTAATATTTATTTATGAACACTAATTTTTAAAAATTCAATTAAATTATTTCCATTTACCCATTTGCATCATATTTATTAGAGACCAATTTATTCCAATTTTAAATAATGTAATATGAACCCTACCCTTATATGTCTCATTAATTTTTTTGCCTATAATGATGTATTCCACCCATGTCGCAAGGTAACTATAATTATGTATTAATGAACAACCACATTCCATTATATACAAGAGAAAAATATCCTAAAATATTCACATTGCACAATTAGTGAATAACGTAACGGTAAAATGTCATTCAATTGTTAAAACACATACCAAGAACAAAAAATCCCACCCTTTGTACTTGGGTTTTCCCTCATACATGGTTTATCTACTACCATTATCAAGATCATTTCCATGGAATTAAAAATCCAAATCTCCCATCAACCATTCTGATGAAATAATTCCAATGAAAATAACCTCTCTAAGGCCACTTTGTATCTTCCCTAACCTGGAATCCACTAAACCAGTTCCAAATGTCAATTCACTACTTGACCTCAAGCATGTATCCCTATAGGAAAAAGGTTACCGACTAGTAGTTAGGGTATCATAGGTCTCATGGGGATATTATACCTTATTTTACCATATTAAGTCACAATTGATGACATATGGGAAAAAATGCAATAAAATAGAATCATGAATATATGACCATTTCCCAAATATGGTACAAATCATAACCAAATGATACCTATTACACACCATGATAATATTTTCAAAAGTGAAGAAATAAAAAAATAAGGATAAAAAATCTATGTCCTTGAAATTAGTCCGGAATCCAAGTCCATTTCCACAACTTTTCACTTCATAATCCCATCCCAACTCCCAAAATAGGGCCATTTCTCTTATCCCCTACTATAATCATGAAATCTTCTTGAGTAACCAATAGTGGCCTAAACAGGGTCTGAGTAATAAAACAAAGGCCTCCACCAATTGGGTCTAAAAAATATATAGTCTAAATAGATATTTCATGAAAGTAAAATATAACTGAAAAGTTAAAACAATACAACTCAGGTGACGTTAGATATCAATATCCACTTTATCCATTTTCATCATATTTAAATGGGTTAGGCCATTACATCATTTAATGTAATGGAATATGATGACTGATTATCAACCATAGTGTATAAGTCATATTACTTAGCTCAATTGGGATAAAAAAATTCATAATTAACCAAACAAACTTACCTTGGAGCCCAATTCTAAGTTGTCTCAACCAATAAATCCATTAGGGGCCTAGAAAATATGTCTGACACCCTAACCCATGCAATATAGGGTAAGGTTTAGATCCTCAGTCTAACCTGGCCAATAGGATAATCTTTTTTCATGTATCCCACACCATCAAGCCATGTGTACATACTTATTTATCGATTTACCACATATACCCTATCACAAACGATAAAAAAAATAGATATACCATTTGTATCTCATAATAAATAAACATGAGAATTTACATCAAGACTTAACCCATCAGCACCTTTACCAATTACATCACATACCTCAATTAACCAATTTCCCATTTTCATGACTTTGTGTATTAGCATATAATAAAAAATTTACATCATTTGGACCATCAAATATATTCATCTTTTTTTCATACATCAACCCAATTAAAAAAATTAAAAATTATCAATCATTTACCCATTTTACATGTTCACCATTTTAAATGCATTAACCCATATAAAAATTCAAAAACAATCCATAATCGATTTAGTACAATGACCATATTTCACCCAACCCATTCATATTAAGCTAGCCAATTCCTTATGTCATTATTAAGGTCTAGAAACAACTACCAATATTCCATTTTTGACTCAGGTTATCATTTAAACAAACTCAACATGAGATATCCTTTATCACATGTCTATTATATACTTAACCTTACCATTTTTCATGATTGGGGGTGTTAGCGCTCCCCATGGGTGGAACTAAATTCGAAAAATCATCCTCAATGCATCCCATGTGAATCATGAGTGGTTCCTATAAACATTTTTCAATTCAATTTACCATATCCTATCATGGTAATTAAATTCATAATAAATGAGAACCAATAACACAACCACACATTCACAAAACAAATTCAAGCCTATAGGATAAAACTTATAGACCACCAACCTCGAATCTGATGATGAATGCATGCTAAAACATAGACCTAGATCCAGATTCAATCATTATTTGAAGGAATAACCTATAATCTACTAGAAACGGGGTTTTTGGGATTCATATGATGATTAATGAAACCATGAGACTTAATCTATAATAAAGAGGACAATTGAGAGTTTTATGTAGTTGGAGCTTTGATCCATATCCAACGACAATATAAACAACCTATAATTGAATATTATTTACCCTTTTGATGATTCTGGGGTTCTTGTTGGTCACATGGGATGTTGGATGAAGGAATAAGAAAATTGGGTGAAACACTTACAATATGGATATGAAAAATCTGGAAAATGTCACTTTTTAAAAGACACACAGTTTGGCGACATGGTTTGAAAAAACACATACTAACCATGGCCCTAACTTAGTACAAGAGTAATCCAAGTCACATAGTTGCATGGGAATCCAAAACGGAATGAAAAACAGTGTTCCAATCATATGAACTGCCTCTATCCATGGTTTTATTGTTTGGATTTCTCCCTTGCATGACATAAAATAACCATTTTCCATTCATTAAACATGAACAAGATTACCCGATTTATATCAATTTAATGTCCCAAACCCCTAGAACAAATATTATTTTCCCAATACATATAGAAAAATTCAATTTTCCATCTTTATGGGCTTATTAAGAAAAATTAAACAAGAAAATACCTTTACAATGTTTGCGATCATACAGTAGGATTATTTCTTATGTATGACTGTTGTTACATAATGACCGTGTTTAGGGAGAAATTTTGTGGAGATAATTTGATGAGTGGGCCCTGTAACCAGAACATTTCACTTGAATTACTTGTGATTATTGGGAGGTGTATCTTCTAGAAGAGAAATTAAAAGTTGGGGATGTTAGCAGATCTCATCCATTCATGGAGGTACATAATTATTTATATTTTTTAACTCCCTTAAAATGGTTAATGGAATGTTTCACAATGATATAAGATGAAATGTGGTGTACTAAGGGATAGAGACATTAAAGAGGATAAAAGTTTTCCATATAGTGTAGGTTTTATGGTTAATATATGGTGAGTACTAACTATGAAGATAAATTGTGAACCCTAGAGTGGGATGATGCATAGTTGGAAAACCATGCAAACGAGGGAGGAACTAAACAATGTGGGTATTGAATGAGCCTTCCTACATAGCTACTGCATATCTTTAAAACCATTAATGCTTAAAAGGAGTCTATGTGACAAATTATCCACTTGTACCAAGGGAACCACATGTTTGGAACATGATTTTTATAACCATGTGTTCAAACCATTAGGTTTTTAAATTTTTTTTTTACCATTTTATACCATTAGTATTTATGGGTTATACGCATAATTTCCCCATATTTCTCATATAATATCGTGGGTGATGGAAAATACCCTTCTATACATAAATTAAATGGTTATCTATCAGTTATAATTCATTTGGTGTTTTTTAATATGCGATCAATGATCTGGTTAAGTCTAAAACTAATATTACTCTCATTTTATATAGTAGGTCTTATAGAATTTTCATTCTTTCTATAAAGAAATAAAACATAACTTTTTCATAAGATTCAATGCTTTTTATTTAAAGGCTGTTTGAGTTCAAATAATTTCTTAATATTAAGTGGGTGGTTGGAAATTAACATGAGGTTGGGACTCTTAAATATTTTTTCCCTTGTATTATTTTTCAATATGTGTTTGTGGTTGTACCAATTATCATTTGCGTTTAGTTTTAATGTTTTTGGATAAATAATGTAATGTTGGCACTGGATTGATTTGTGAGGACCCTCACACACCCCTTAGGGTTCATTGATGTTGTGAAATTGAACTTAAGTGTTCCCATTGGGTATTCAAGCCATTGGAGTTGTTAAAAAATCAGTAAACTTATATATATGGTAATTATGAATCTGAATGGGTAGTGAATTATAATTGATTTGGTGGCATGTGTAATGAGATGATTTAAAGGGTTGAATTTTATCTTCTTTAAAATTCCCAAGGGTATTTTGGAATTGTTTAAGAATTGAGTTTTGAACATTAAATTGGATGTGGTTTTCCAAAATGGAAAATGATTTTTTTAATGTGGTAATGGTTTTAAGAGTATGTGTTGACCTCAATTTGTTTTAAAAATGATATTTTCTTATGGATTTATAATGATGATTTGTAATGAGGCAATGGTTTCTCTTTTTTTAGAAATCCATTAATGATTATTTGAAATGGTTGGAAATGGAAATGAAATCCTTGGAAATTGTTTCATTTCTCAATGATTAAAACCCATGTTTTAAAGGGTGGATTCAATAAAAATTTAAATATGTATTTTGATTTATATTTTATCCCATAATTTGGTTTTAAGTATCTTTTGGGACAATAGTAATTGATTTTAAATATGGGTAAATGTGATAACTATTTAACGAGTCATGATGATGGGGTAACTTGCATGAGTGTTGTGTTGGATAAAAACAATACTCCCATAGGTTAGGATAAACTGATGCTCTTGGCCCCATCAATGTAATTTTTAGTTAGGATTTCGGACTGAGGCTCTATGACCATAAATTACTGGGTGAGGCACTTTGTTTGTGATGGTATGGAATGATGCTCTATGTTCCACTGATGTATTATTTAAATTAGGATGTATGACTAAGGCTTTATGATATTAGTATTCCATGTTTAGGATTTACAAAGGAGGATATATAATCCAATTGTTGGAATTGTATGGGATGTTAGAATAAGGCTCTATGCTCCCAAATATATATATATGAATTGATTATCATACTTATTCTCCAATTAATGTTGTTGAATTTCTCGACTTTTAATACTCTTTGTGATTTAATGTATGTGAAACACTACTCTCTATCAAAGTCTCTTATTTAAACTGGAACATCTTTAGTGGGTTAGTTGACCCTAGAGAAATAATAAAATGATCAATTGATAATTTAGTATTTGTGAGAGAAACATAATTATTGACTTATTTATTTAATTCCCATTGGTTATCTGCATACATTTTTTTATAGACTGGTTATTGATTTAGATAATGTTGGTGGTGGTCTACTATGTTGTACACAAACCCTTCTATAGTCCCTATGGAACATGGGTACCTTAATATATGGTATTTGGTTTCTAAAACATGTCCAGGATGAGGACCTACTGGTTTACTATGCTTGGTATGATGGCTTAGATAATGGGATTTCAATATTGCGTTGTGACACAGTTCCATGATTTGGTTTTCCTTATATATTGGATTTTGATGTTTTATTTGTATGACATTATAACATGTACTGTATCCATACTCTATATATATATAGTATGTATTTCCTAGTTACTCATTATCTCATGATGTGTGTTATCCATTTATTATTTTAGTTTTTTAATTTATATAATGTTATTGTTTACAATGTGGTTTTACTATAAAAATTTTGTATAGTCTATTCATTGTACATTTATTGACATTCATATATTCTGGTATCCTTAAGAATGTGAGGATGGGCAATAAGGTCATTTGATGAACAGGCATGGGGCATCAGATATACTGGCTACCGAATTAGAGATTATACATAAATAATAATTCAACATTAGAGATAAATTATTATATCATACATTTCATAAATATTCATTAAATATATCCTTAATACCATCCAAGTAAAACCGAAAAAGAAAATATATCACATCACTTCATAGAGGTGGTAGTCCACACAAACGCACAACCAAAGTTATAAATTTTCAAAGGAATGAAAGGTAACATGGTATAAGTGGTATTATAATTTAAAAATAATATTTATGTCATAAATGTTATATGTAAACTTTATAATCACCATAATAACCATCCATGAATGATAGTGATGGAAAATAAGTTGTATCTCTATGTAGAGGTGGTAGTCTACACATATGCGTGAGCGATAATTTCAACACCCATATGATTGAATAGATGGTGGATAATTGTGATTTCATGATAACATTACAATTCCTTGGAATATTCTTTCAAGAAGAAAATATGTTATATTTCAAGTTTATTGATGTGGGTAAGGGATTTGGGAATGGGTTGGTTAATATATATGTCTATAAGTTGTGTAAAGAGGATAAGGAACATGTAACCTTACATATGGGAGGGAACGAACAAACATGGAACTGATAAAAAATAAATTAAAATGTAAATGGTTCATTATCAAGACAAAAATATCAAAATGGCTAGAAATCAAAGAGTATGAGGTTCAAATATCATCATTTAATGAAATTTAGTCATGTTTTAACATCATTTTAAACCATATCATTTTTATTAACCCATATGAAATTTTTTATTACCTTTTCCATGGTTACAAATATTTAAATATAAATGTATTAAGAATATAATCATAAATGGGCATGTTACTCATAAATGTTAAATGGTTGATATGTTAAACTAGATCCCATGAACTTGAATAAATAAAATATTTTTACGAATTTTAAATCAGTTAATAAAAAATTGGTTAAAATAAAATATCATTAATGAAGTATATAGAACAATTCATTTAAATTATAATTGAAAACAATATGATAATTAAGGAATAAAAATATAAACCTTTCATAAATCCCTAATATGTTATATTTATCTAAAAAATTAAACATAATAATTTCCTAAATTGTATTTCTTTTATTATATTTAAATTTTTTTATTTTATTTCACTATTAATGGTATAACAATTATGATGGTGTTTCATAAGAGTTTTAGGTAATTATTCAATAACTAGAACTTCATAATAAATTACTATGATAAAAATAAATTTATCTTTTAAATAATAATTTTGATCCAAATATATCATCTTTTAATCAGTATATTAATATTTTATTTAAATTAATGTTGAGAGAGGGGAATTTTGTATTTAATTTACTGTTTATTAAAATAGAGGAGGATTTTAAAGAAAAAATATCATTTATTGGCCATAAATTAGCAATTTGGAATAAAATGGATAAAAATAACTCATCCAATATGATAAATAAATGTTTAATTGAAATAATATAGTTTTATCCCAAACTTTTAAACCTATTTTTTTCATTTTACACATACAAAGACGTAAAAAAATACTATAGTTACTACTGATAATGAAAAAAATAAAAGGATTGTATTTATCAAATCTGATCTTCTTTATTCCAAATATATCATTCATTTTCCCAAGATGAAATTTATATTCATTATAAATTTATTTTAAAATTAATCCACAAAATACGATGAAAACTACATTTTATAATACAAAGAAATTAGTATACAAATTTTTTTTTCTCATCCCATTCCTATATAAATATATAATGAATGTTAAATTATTAAATTTAATATATATATATATATATCATTATAATTATTCAACAAAATTGATATATTTATTTTATTAGGATAAAAAAAATTATGCAAAAAGAAAGATTTTATAAAAAGAAGGTCTGATTTACTTTCATATAATTAAATTATTATTTCTAATCAACATGTAAAAATGAATTGTTTTTTTCTTGCATGAAGAAAAATTATTAATAAATTAGCCATTATTATTAATAGCCACAAATTTAATAGCTAGGTTATAATGGTATACGATACTATTTATTTAGTCTCGTTGTTTCATGTATCATAAACTATCAAATAATTAAATTTGGAGACCAATAAATATCATAAAATCATGGTGTGTTACAATATCATCCCATGTAATAATTATTTTTTCCATAAATACATAATGATATGTAAGATTTATTATCATATGAAATGGGTGGTAAACATCAAATGTCTTGGGACATGGTCTTGATAGTAAGATCATTATGTACAACATTATACATCACCTGCATTATAATAATAGTTATAATTATCCATATGAATATTTTATTGATAATTTTTCGAGATATATTGTGAAGATAACATTATTTACAAATTGGAAGGAGTTTTTTTAAAAATTTCTCACTCTTCCAAATGGATTATGAATTATTTTATCATGATACATTTCATTCTACACATTCCCTTGTTGATCTTATGATCCCACTGTAACATCACATTATTTCATCGTATGTTATTTCTTCAAAATAATTCAATAACATGTGCTACACACAACCCTGACTTCAAGCACACCACAACTTACCAAAGTAGTCGTTCAAAAGTAGTTTTGAATAGTAATAACTGAATTTTTAATTTTATATATTTCATATATTTTTATCATACATAATATTCCTTTCTTAGACATAATATAACAACAAATTCATTTTTTTCGCAAAAAGATTATATTTTTGTGAAAATTTAATTTTACCGCCTTTTAATGGAAAACATTTTTAAAAACAATATTTTAAACATTTATATATTCAATTTAATTCAATTAAATTATTATTTTGAGTCTACACATAAAAATTTAGTTTGGTTAAATTTATGGTCCTTTTCTGATAACTTTCATATTTTGATGAATAATGAAAAATACTAAAATTTAATTGAAAACCACTTTTTTAATGAAAATAATTTATAGTGTTCAATTATAAATTTGAATTGTTTAGAAGTATAATTAGATTTTATTTTTTTTCATTTAATACATTGTAGTCATTATTTGTAATTTCTCATGTAAATTTGACATAAACAAATGTTAATCTTTGGATAGTTTTTACTTTTTTAAAAACCTGCTTTTTGGATTTGACATTAAGAATTAATTTTAAATTAATTAATGCAACATAGATGTTTTGAGTTTGGTAAAATAGAATTAATTTTTGAATTTGTAATATCAAAATTAGTTTAAGGTGAATTTTTTTTATTTTTCTGAAAACATTCAATTTATGATGAATAGTGAAAACACTGTGTTATTATTTCAAACTAGATTTTTTATTTAAATAATTAATAATTTTATTTAAATTTATTTTATGTCAAAATAGATATATAATAACTATATAAGTTCAGTGTAATTTATTGTATTCAATTCATAATGAAATTAGATGTATAAAATTTTGTTAAACTTTTTAACGTTATTTACCCTATTTTTAGGAGCATTTTAAAATTTGCATAAAACATAATTTTACCATTTATGTGAGTGTAATTTCAAATATTCGAGAGACATGGCTGAAATTAGAAAGAAAAATGTTGTTCAATAAGATGAAAATATTTTTTGATGAATAGTATCTTTTGAGATTTTTTAAACACGGTTACAAGTAAATAAGGTAATTAAGGGTAAAAATGATACTATAATTATCCTAACGCGTGTTCTAGTACTATTTTATAAGTGTTATTCAACTAAAAACAACCTTATAAATAAAATATTATCATCTTTTTTCCACATGGAATATATTACTAAATTTATTATTATTTTTATTTAAAGAAGAGTTAAAATTGTTAAATTTAATGTTTAATAACTATTATATTTATTATATGTAGTTAAACACAATATAAATTAGACTATAAATATTCAATAGAAATATAAATGTTTTCCTACAAAATGGTATTTTCTTTATAATTTTTATACATTAAATAATTTAATTTATTTATGACACAATGATGATGTAGTAATTACCTTATTAATGAAGGAATCAAATAAATGGTTGTATAAATATTAAAATAAATATAATTTATATGTTTTAATGACATAAACTAATTTTAAAGATGAATATTTCCTGTTAGGGTTGATTAAATATTTTTTTGAATTAATCATGTTGTTATGACTTTCACAAAGAACAAAATACCAAATAGTGTTAAAATTGACATAAATGAGTTTTTAAAAAAATACTATATCATTGAATTATATAATAGTCATAAAAATATAAGGTTCATTAAAATGACTCCTATAATGATATATATGTCATTAAAGAACCACTTGGGTTTATCATGGCTTTTATTGTATGTTTATTTACCATATAATAGAAAAATACCATGAGACGTCATATGTGTTATACTATTTAACTAAAAGATAATATAAATGATAAAGTTACTATGGTAACATAAACATGTCTAAAACTTATTGGTTGAGATTATTTCTATCTATAACCACAGAAGTCTTGAAATAAATTCATTTGGAGCCATTTGAAACTGAATATGATTGTATAATAAAATAATATTTCAAGATTTTCCTAAAGTGACCCTCACCTCTCTTATAAAAAGGCACTTCCACTTATCTCAAAATCACATCTCTAAATCCATAAGGCTCTGCCACAACCTACCCTAATATCCTCCCAACAACCCCCACATCAACCCATATTCCTTACTACGATCCGAAATCCAACCCATGGTGACCTTTTGATCAACTCAAAAAGAACCACCCAAAGAAGAGGTAATAAATTCACCACCCTCTTTTATGTTTTTTCTTCTTATAATTCCTATTTCATTGTTAATTAAATACCAAAATAATAACTCCAATACCACCTAACTACTTTTATTTTATTAAAAATATTGTCCAAACATATTCAGTATTCAATCGATTCTATAAATGACAATGTCACCATACGTGGGTGTGTATGGCTTACAGTCTCCACGTCGTGGTGTAGTTAGTTATTCAAACACTTCATTATTATGATGGGTCTAATAATGACTATAACTGATGTAAATAATAAATATAACATCTTAATGATTCTATATATTCTATATAAAATTAAATTAAATATGATTTCACCATCAATATAATGATATTGTTGCTTATGCATACATACAGATTACCGTCCCCACAATGTGAAAAGATTCATTGCCACATTCCCCATTCAATGAATATTATAAAAATATAAATTATTAATAAGTATTTCATATATGAAATAATAATTCTACTTAATATATATATATATATATATATATATATATATATATATTATTTTTATGTACTTACATATATTTTATTCGCTTACTTCCATTTAGTATGATATCAAAATGGAAATCGTGTTTAAGCGTTTGTATGACCTACTGTCTCCAAAAACAATGCCTTAAATTTCGTATATATATCTATTATAAATATTTATACTATAATTATATATGATATATAAATTTTGGATTATATTATTGAAGTATTTAAATCATGATCTAAATGATATGATCAAGAATAACAAGTTAAAACACATACGATAAAGGAAGCGATTATTACCCGAAATGTTAATTTAACATGAAAATTTTTATTAAATGGGTTGTATAAAGTAATGAGTTATTAATGAATGATATAATAAATATTAATATGGTTCTAGTATAATTTAATAACATTATATGTTCATTATATATGAGGTTAAACTTTCCCTCGACCAATGGAAAGGGAAGGTAAAGGTTAATTTCAAAATCTCTTTATTATTTGTGGTTGTATTTACGTCAGTATCTACTAGGACCTCTATATCATCTACATCCATTTTTCATAAAAATGTATTTAAAAACATTTTTACTATTTTCAATACTATGGTTAAATTTAATTTATACTCTTTTTTTACATTTTATAAAATTGATTGAAATGAATCTCTCCGTCATTTTCCAAACAAGGTACTTTATAACCATTTAGACAAAATTAAGGTAAGAAATTTTTTAACATATATCCAATAGGTGGATATTTTTTGATATTATATCATAGTCAAAGATTCCCATACAATATTTTTATATTATTTTAAATATAAATGTTTTCTATTATAATTATGTTATTTTAAATGATTTCAGAATAGGAAGAGGTATTTATTTCAAATAGTTTTCATTTATTCTATGTGAACATCCTTTGATGGATCATATACTTGTTTGAAGTAGATTTATTATGATAAAAATATTCCATATTTTATTGAATTTTTTTTTTGATATGTTTGACCGTGGAGGTGTTATTTTAACACCATTCATGGTTTATGGATAATATATTGACATTTCGTATGCCAGTTTTAATAAAAATGTTAATGTTATATTTAAACCTTTTCATATGAGGAATGAATTGTACTTAGTAAGTGATGGGTGGATCCCACTATAACTTCTCGATGCATCGGTAGGTCTCATGAGTCAATCTAGTGTGTTGGCACAAGGCCTTGACAAAATCTTATTTGTAGTTTTGACACATGGACTTCAGTATGTGGTTAGAAAGTCAGGCATTATGCATTCCATCATTATGAATGTGGCAATTGATATTGCATTTGATTATTCAACTAGTATAATATCCATGTGAATATTTAAATGGAATTATTTTATTTTATCTTTTCTATATTATTCTTATGTTTAACTTAAAAATGATTTTTTTTAGTCATATACATTGCCTTAAATATTTATGCATATTTATCAAAGTTTCCGATATATTTTTATCATTATTGAGCATCTGAGCACACCTCTTTCTATGTTTTATTTTTCTCAGGATGTGATGAAATATTTTATAGTTGAACTATAGGGATAGGATAAGGATATAAGTGCGGTCAATGGGGAGAAATTTTTTTTGATGTTTTTATTTCAGGATGTAATGTAAAACTTATGAATGTATCTTGTACTTCCAAGGATACTAAACTGATCGGTCATTCGGGACACGATTCTTTGTATCATGAAAATTCAATGTAATAACGAACCGACACTAGGTAACTAGGGTTAGGGTGTTACTATTGGTATTAGAGGAAGTTTAGAAACAACCTTGGAAATAGATTTAGTTAAACTCTGATTAGATAACATTACTCTATGAGAGATTTTTAGGATTAGTGTATATGAACTTCCTAGAATTTTGGAATTGTAGAGATTTTGGGTATTTTCAAACCAGTACATCCCAGTATAGATACAGGTAGGTAAATTTTTCTATGAAACATATGTACCTAGGAGTAAAAACCCTGAAAATTAGTTTCGAGCTTTACCCAAGGTATCATGGCACACGACAACGAGCCATACTGCACTATTGGTTATGACACTCTTGGTGGATATGATTAGGATAATTCCAATATTTGTTAGGTTACATTTTGAGCGATTAAAGAGTAAATAATTCCTCAAATATAAATTTCATGATTATACATTATATGAATAATCATTTCAATTTATGTTAGGTATTTTATATGTTAAGAATTATGAATTGTGATTCATAATCTAACCAAGTATATGGCTTTTTTTAGAAATGGTGCCCAGTTTTTGTATTGAGATCTTTAGAAATACGAATTATCCAAAGAGTAATAAGGATAATATATTTCATGGTATTAATCCAACATTAAGAAAGGAAATAGTCTCTAATGTATTATCATAAAACGAAGAAATAGTATCGTGTGTTAATAATATTAGTAAACATTTTTATAATTCCTATGGCTATGAAGGGAAGCCATATAAGAAAAGGATAGAAGAGGGAAAATGGATAAAGGAAAGATGGGAAACAAGGATTTTACATATGTGATAACCATGGAAACAATCACCTTCGTAAATGCTTGAAGGGAATTAGAGTTTGTTATATGTGTGGATAAAAAGGACACCATTTATGTGATTGTAAGGATATGAAAAAGGTTTCAAATGTACAATTCTCCATCTATAAGAAGTTGGGGAACTATGCGAATCAATGTCCAAATCATTAGATTATACCAAAAATGATGTTTTTGGTTAATAATCATGTTATGATATTACCATAGATGAAGAGTAATCACTAATGTTTTTATGGTAATATTAAAAATTGATGCCTTTTAAATATTGTATCAAAGATGAACCGGTTATAATAATTATAGAGTATATAAGGATTGTACAATAGTACTATTTCATTAAGGATTTGAGATTGTCTAAAACCATGAAAAGTGAATCAATAATAGGTTATATGTTTTGGAAAGTATATGGCTGATAGAAAGATAAACCATAATATAGTTTTAATACTGTGGTATTTATTTTGGAACGATATATGATTTATTGGGATAAATTATATTTTATGTTATTGATTACCTTTAAACTGATTAATGAATTTTATATTCCATCATTGATGGTTTTTACAAAAATTTTGGATAGAAAGAGTATATCCTGAATTCTATACAGAATAAGGGATCATGAATGTAATCAATAATGTTTTATGGTAATTTGGGGTGTTATATTGCTTTAAAAAAGACATGATGAAGGTATTCACATGTTATTAAGTGGAAAAAAGGATGTTCATTGTGTTTACCTTTATTATAAATTTTGGACTTTGAGTTTGGATAGAAGTATTTTGGATAATTATAATGGTTGGAATCTATTAAATTTGACATTGGATACTATATTTAAGGTTAAATCATTTCTTGAGATTATTTTTGGATTTTCATAAAAAGGAGAACCTGGAGGTTGGGTGACAACCCATCGCATCCGGCAAGACCGCGAGACTTGAACCCGCAACTGAAGAGCGACAAGGGTGAATCACCTACCAATGGCCTACAAGATGTCCTGATTTGAATAATTTAGTTTTTTAAATGGTCTGATATATAAACTATAACTTAAATATTTTTTTGAATCCCTATATGATTAGGATAAATATAATATTATTAAATACTATTATCTTTGGGAGTGAAAGATGAGTTTATGGAATTAATTAGTTGAAGGAGGAAACTCTAATTGTCTAGTATATATATATATAATCTATTTATTCTAAGAATAAATAAATTCATAAACATTAGGGAATGGATCTTAAAACCAAAAATTTGTTAACCTAATACAATATGTTTTTTTTGAACCAATGATATTTTACATCTTCTTAGATTAATGGCTTTGAGGCCCTCAATTATTCACTTTTTTATGATTTATGACCTCAATCACTCCCTATAAATATTTACATATTCCTCAAATTTTGTGTCTCTAATTTCCACCAATGTTCTCCTAATCGAGATCATAATTTTTTGGTGACTATTTCATTTCCCTTTTCCTCTTACTAAGACTAAATTTTATTAACCCAATATCCAAGGTGGGTTTTCCACAATGGTATTTTATAATTATTAATCATTTATTTTCGAATAATATTTTCAAATTATGGGGAAACAATTTATTGAAGGAGGGAATAATGTAACACCCCAACATTTCATAGTACGTTATTTCTTCAAAGTAATTCAATAACTTGCGCTACATGCTACACTGAGTTCAAGCGCACCATGACTACCCAATGTAGCCGTTCAAAAAAGGTTATGAATTATACAAATTGAATTTTGAATTTTATATATTCCATATAATTTTGACATCCATATTATGTTTTTCTTTGACAGAATATAAGAACAAATTCATTTTTTGCAGATAAAGGAATTAATTTTAAAAAAAATGTAATTTTACTACCTTTTAATAAAAAACCATTTTTGAAACAAATATTTGAAACTTTTATATATTCAATTTAATGAAATTATATTATTCTTTAGAATTGGGACATAATAATTTAGTTTGGATAAATTTTTATTACTTTTTGGATAACTTTGATATTATGATAAATAGTGAAAAATACTAACTTTTAATTGAATTTTTTTAATAAAGATAATTTATAGATTTTAACTATAAATTTGAATAGTTTGGAAGTATAATTAGATTATATTTTTATCATTTAACACAATGAAGGTCCTTATAAGTAATTTCACATTTCATTTTGACATAAACACATGTCAATCTTTTGATATGTTTTTTTAACCCGCTTTTTGGCTTTGACAACAAGGATTGATTTTAAATTATTTAATGAAACTTATATTTTTTGAATTTGTTAAAATATATTTCACTTTTGAAGTAGAAATATCTAAATTATCATAGGGAGATTTTTTCGTATTTATTTGAAAACATTAATTTTTTGAGGAATAGTAAAAAAATATTGCATTATTATTTATAATCGACTTTTTATTTAAATAATTATTATTTTTATTTAAATTTAAATTATGTCAATATAGTTATATAATACCTATATAAGTTCAATTTAATTAAATGGAGTTTTTTATAATAAAATTAGATGTATAAAATTTTATTGGTCTTTTTATCGTTTTTTACCCACCTTCTTGGAGCATTTGTAAATTTGCATAAAAAATAATTTAACCACATCTATGATTTTAATTTCAAAACACTGAGGGACACAATTATCATTATTATGTAAAATTTCCTTCAATAACATGAAAATAATTTTTACTGAATAGTAACTTTTGACTTTTTTTACTATGGTTTAATGTAAATAGGTTAATTAAGGGTAAATATGATATTATAATTACCCAAAATCATGTCCTAATTCTATTCGATATGTTTAATTAGACAAAAAAACCTTATAAATAAAATATGATCCTCCTTGGTTCACACATATTATATTATGACATTTATTAGTCTTTTATATAAAGAAGAGTTAAAAATTTTAAATTCAACGTTTAATAACTAAAACATTTTTTATATTATGTTAAACATAATATAAATTATACTATTAATATAAATAATAAAGCTAAAACGATTTCCTATCTAATGGTATTTTATTTATAATTTTTAGACATTAAATAATTTAATTTATTTATGACACAATGATGATGTAGTAATTACGGTATTAATGAAAGAATGAAATAAATGGTATTATAAATTTTAAAATAAATATAATTTCGATGTTTTTATGAAATAGAAGAAGTTTTAGACAAATATGACACATTAAGTTTTATTTGATGTATTTTTTCAAAGTAATCAAGCTGTTATGACTTTCAAAAAATACCAAATTGTGTCAAAATTGACATAAATGTGTTTTTAAAACAAATTCTATATCATTAAATTATATAACAGTCCTAAAAATATAAGGTTCATCCAAATGACTCTTATAATGATATATATTTCATTAATTAACCACATGGGGTTCTCTATACATTTTATTGTATGTTTATTAACCATATAAAATAAATATACAAGGAGGCATGGTAAATGTTAAACTATTTAATTAAGAGTTAAATCTAATAGATAAGGCTAATATGGTTACCTAAAATTGTCTAAAACCTATTGGTTTAAAATATTTCGACCCACAACAACCTATGTCTTGAAATAAATTCATTTTTATCCATTATAAACCGAATATTATTTTATAATAAAATAATATTTCAAGATATTCCTAAAGTGACCCTCACATATCTTTGAAAAGTTCACTTCCCCTTCTCTCAAAATAACACCCCCAATCCATTTGGATCAGTCAAAAATGGACCCAATATCCTCCCAACATCTCTCAAACGTACCTAGAGTGCTTAAATTAATCAGAAAGCCACCCTAATGAGACCTTTGGTCTACACAAAAGGAATCACCGGAGCAAGAGGTAATAATTTCACCACCATCTTTCATGTTCTTTTCTTCTTCCACATACACTTTATTTGTTGTTTCCATACCAAAATAATTACTCAAGTACCTCCTACATACGTTGATGTTATTATAAATATGGTACAACAATATTCTTTGTTATATCCATCATATAAATTACAAAGTCACCATATGTGCGTAGGTACGGCTTACTGTCTCCACATTGTGGTGTAGTTTGTTATTGAAACACTTAATTAATTGTATGGGTATAATAATTAGTATAACTTATTTTAATAATAAATATAAAAGATTAATTATTCATTATATAATATATGAAATTAAATTTCATACGATTTTACCATCAATATAATGATATTGTCACTCTTGCCTACGTACGGATTAGCGTCTCCACTACGCGATGAGATTCATTACCACATTCACCATTCAACGATGATTATATAAATATATATTACTAATAAGTATGTAATCTATGGAATAAAAATGATAGTTAATATATATATAAATATATATATGTGTGTGTGTATGTTCTTACATATACCTAATTCGCTAACATCCTTTCAATATGTTATGAAAATGGAAACAACTTTTATGAGTATGGACAACCTACCATCTCCATAAATAGTTCCTTCTATTTCAAATATCTAAAAATTATATATATTTATATTCTAAATATATATTATATTTAAATCATTCTTTATATTATAGAAATATATAAATCATGATCAAAATGATATGATCAATAATAAAAAGTTAAAACATGATCGACAAAGAAAGCGATTATTACCTGAAAATTTAATTTATCATAAAATTTATTATTAAATGGGTAGTATAAATTCATAATTGAATCATCTATGATATAATAAATATTAATATTGTTCTTTTATAATTTAATTACATACTATTGTCATTATACAATTGGTTAAACATACCCTCGACCAAGGAAAAGTGCAAGGTAAGGGTTAATTTCACTATATCTTTAGTATCTGATGTTTTTTACATATGTATCTATTAGGACCTATTTATCATCCACATATATTCTTCATTAATATTTATTTCAAAACATTTTTAATATTTACTAGACTATGGGTTAATGTCATTTATACCATTGTTTTACATTTTATAAAATGGTTTGAAATGAATCTTTTCGTCATTTTCCCAACAAGGTACTTCATGACATTTTCAAAAAAATTAATGTAAGAATGTTTTTTATCTTATATGGTGAGTGTGGATATTTTCTATCATTATATCTTCGTTGAATCTTCCCATAAAATATTATAAGAATATTTTCAAAATAAATGTTTTCTTTTATAATTATGTGACTTTTAAATGATTTCAAAATTGAAAGAAGTATTTATTTCAAATAGTATTTTTTTCATCTCCGTCAACATCCTTTGATGGATCATAAACTTGTTTGAAGTTGATTTATTATGATACAAATCATTCATATTGTATTAAAGGTTTTGTTTTATGTTTGACTGGTGATCATTTCAACAACATTCATGGTTATTGGATAATGTATTGACATTTCATTTTCTATTTTTAATATGAATATTTATGTTATATTTAAAAAAAATTATATGAGGAATCTGTTAGACTTGGTAAGTGACTGGTAGAGCCTGCTATAGCTCCTCGATTCATCGATAGGTCTCATCAGACAAACAAGTGTCTTAGCACAAGGCCTTGAAAAAATCGTATTTGTAGTCTTGGCACAAGGCCTTGACTATGTGGTTATGAAGTATAGAATTATGCATTCCATCATTATGAAAGTTTCTATTGATATTGCATGTGATTATTCGACTAGTACAATATCCATTTAAATATGTAAATGTCATTATTTGATTTTACATTTTCCAAATTATGCTGATGTTTATGTTTAAAAGGGGTTTGTTTTAGTCTTATACATTTCTTAAATTGTTTATTATTATTTTTTGAATGTTTCCACTATATTGTTATCCTTACTGATAATCTGAGCCCACCCCTTTTATGTTTAATTTTCAATGGATGTGAAGAAATATTTTATGGATGACCTGCAGGGAGAGGCTAAGGATATGCATGTGGTCAATGGGGAAAAAATATTGTTGCTGTTTTTATTTAATGATGTAATGTAAAACCTAAGAATGCATCTAGTACTTCCAAGGATACTAAACTGATCGGTCATTCGGGCCAAGATTACTTTAATCATGCCAATGCAATGTAATAAAGCACTGACTATGGGTAACTGGGGTCGGGTCATTACACCCACCCCTTTATTCAGTCTTATATTAATGAGGTTATGACGGAGGAAATTTTTTATTTAATTTCAAGAAAACAATAATTGTTTCTATGCTATGCATTAAATTTAAAATTTAATTTGGAAATTGTTTTGGAATCTTATATTATAAGTATTCTAAATTGATCAAACCATGGTTATGATATCCCATGTATTTTGAACCAATGTAATAAATTCAAAAAGATATCAAGGTTACAAAAATCATAGTTTATTCAAAGATAAAATAATGAGTTTATCAGAATTAATGTCTATTTTAACGCTTCTCCAATTATCCATACTAGAACTTGTAAATCTATAAATGATGATTTAGAAATATTTAAAAGCATTTATAAATTATCAATATTGTCCCATCATTCAATTATATGATAAATAAATAACAATGATGATCAGAATAGTAGTTTAGTTTTAATGAATCATGTTATTGTTTCAATTTAATTTTTAATGCTTAGTCAAATCACATGAAATAATCAGTCTAGGAACATGTTTTTCCATAGAAGAGGAGATATTACTACATCTGTCTTGTGGAAAAAACGTTATTTTACCCCACTTTTAATATTCCTCTAAACAGAAAGTATAAATATGATTCCCTTTACAAAACACATGTAATTTTTTCTTTTATAGATACACCCCTTGATAATACATAATAATCCATTTTATAACTCATGATATATCTAAACATTCACCACATTAATCAACTTTCATGTATGGAGCATGAGTTAATTGATCCACCATGCTCTAACTCACTACATGTGGAAAAAATAAAGACCATTCCATTATTATAACATTTGGAAGTTTGTTTCTCTTTTGTTTATTCTTATTCATCAAGTATTTTTTCCTACATAAATATTAGCTCATTTTCAACATATGATTTTATTGAGATCCTTTTGATTTTCTTTTCACACAACCCACAATATTATATTCAATGGGAGGGTTCCTTATGAGATACATGATCCATACCATCTTTTATAGTTTCATGTTAATCTATATGTTTTACTATATTACATAATTAATTAACATATTTAATTTCTATATAATGTTACATATAAATCACAGAAAAAATCACATAATTTTATCCTCTTTCCATGACATTTACATCCTGACATGAAAAAAGTGACACCAAACTAAGGATTACAAAAACATGAAACATTTTGCATATTTTATATATCCATGTTTGTTTATATAGACTAGTAACTTATATAAATTATTATTAAATTATCTTTTATAAAAAATATATAATATTAGAAATCCTAAAATTTATAGGTGTAGTTTATTTTGAAAATTAAACTCATAAAACATTAACACAATGAAAATAGTAGACATTATTTAAATGATTCTACATAATCCAATTATAGGCTACCATAATCACCTTAAAATATTTTCATTACATAGGACATAAATTAATGAAAGTTTGAGCTATAAATCCTAAAAAAGGTAATAATAATAGTATGTATTATGAGTGATCAATTTTCAAGACCCACCTTAACCAAGGTGAGAGAAGGGATAACAAATTCTCTAGACCCTTCCTTTTTCATGTTGATAGAGAGATAATTACCCAAGAGACCCACATACAATAGGTCTCAGAGGGGATACTGGTACCAAGGGTATAGACTCATACGAAAAATTGAAGGCATTACCCTTTTTATTTAGTAGGATTGGGAGATAAGACAGTAAGTCTAAAAAAAAGACAAAAACAGGATGTAAAAGTAAATCCCAATCAATATTTTCCCATATGCATGATCTAAATAATTTGTACTACAATATAATAAAACACCAAAGTTAAATACAAATTTAATAAAAACCGCAACATAAAATATCCCACATTCCAAACTAGTACAGTCCTGCAGGGTCCTCGATGTCCCATAGAAACCTAAAAGTTGTTTTATATACATAGTGTGATTTTAAAGTTATACTCAATATGGAAAACCAAAATATCTCATTCACAAGTGGGGGCATTATAATTTCCTATGATAAATTGATATAACCAAGAACCTAATAAGAAAACTATCAACCCAAACCCCTAAAAGGAACACTCAATAAATAATTCTTGTTATGTAAGGTTAATAGTAGTAACACATTGATGTTTGGTGTACCACACACCACATTCACTCTATTTATTGAAGGCATTCTACGCATCAGACTGTTCCCGCCATTTTCACCGCAGTCCCACTACCATACCCTACCCATAAACACCTGCACCACCACAAATACAAAATCCCACCTGGTATAACATGGGCCACAACCACACATAACCACGCCTGAGGACACCTAGTCCAGAACAACTACCGCCATACCCGAAGACACCAGGGCCTCATCCCGAAGACACTTGGGAAAAAAAATGCGCACACACACATGGCCTAACCACCACAACATTCCATGCCCAATGATTCATGGGCTATAATGGACCTCAGGCCTTCAAAGCCTACCCAAAGAGTCTTGGTCTACTCGAGAGTTCGAGCATTAACAAACTAATAACCAGCCACTCATAGAAGTGTTAGTAAAAACACCCCCCATTTAAATGGGGGTATTCAGCATTAAATTATCAACTTGGGTGGGGCGTGAATTAGAAACATAAAAACTAAATTATACATTTTGGTAATCAATCAATCATCCCATCATAGGAGATCAAAATCCAGACCATAAACAAACACCCATGTTACAATTCATTCATAAGAAGCACCATATACATAACCTAGTCATAAATCATTCCGAAACAAACATTCCCCCATTGAACCCCTTATTTTTTCATATTCCTGTGATTCCCTTTAAATAATTCTTCACCAATAGAAAACTAACATGCATAGAAATAAGACAAGGAAGGAAAAATAGCCAAGACACATTTTAAGCTTCCACACCTGGTTCTCTTGTAAAGTCACAACAACAAAAGGGATCTATGAAATCCCTCAAAGTAATGGAACCAATCCAACACCCATCACACGGCCCCACAGGACTTTAGAACCACAATCAAATGAGTGCACCAAAACAGGGGATCCCATCCCCAGTAATGCCACCCACAAGCATCAAGCAGATCAACCACACATATTACAAATACGGATCAAGGGAGGATTTTGATTCAAACACATCTTTCATTAATTTTTCTTCTAGATTTGCTTAACTGGGGTGACCACAAAGGGATTATTATTTACTAGGAACCCATTTAATCAAATGCGTTTATGTGATTATCCAATTCCAATGCTACAATCATTCAATCATAGAAATAACCATCAAATTGATGATCATTTGGGCACATGGAAGGACCACCAATGACCACAATATTCAGTGGACATAATCGCATAAAATCCACAACATATCATCAAGGACAAAATAGTACAGTAGAAACATCCAACTCACCCCTTCATTCTTTAAAAGACCATTTATTATCTTCATTAATGTTTAGTTTCATCTATTCCGGTAAAAACATTCGCATACCCACCCATCATGATACATAGTAAATAGAGACAAAGGAATAACCCTACATGTATTATCAACGATCATATTTTTTTCTCAATAAGCAAAGAATTGGGGATGCATGTCTTTCATGGGAGGAACTATGTGGACTCCCAGTGTGAGCAGTGCAGCTCCAGCACAGGCACACCACTTTCCTCAGGAAGGGGGACCCCAAACTCACCATGGAATAGAAAATAATTCAACCTAGAATAAGAAAGAATGAATTAATTCCCATGTGATAAAGAGGTGAGATCTTGGAGTAACGGGATAAGAATATTAAACGGCCTTAAAAGGTGATCATGGTTTCACCACGTGGTTGGGTCGTTACACACGATGGAATTAATATTAATTTTATAATTTGTCTTGGGGAGGTGGCCATAAAGGATGTGAGTTAATGGTATTCTATTAAACTGAGGAAAATGCCCAACAGGGGCGGAACTAGAAAGTACGGGAAAAAGGGTGTGAAATTGAAGAAATGCCATAAATTTTGGTATGTCAAAGGATGCTAGAATCTTGTGGTATTTTAGATATCATTTATAATCATTTAAAGTCATTGAGTGGGGTCAATAAAACACTCTTAAATCAAAAGATACATTGTAGGAGAAGAACTAGAAAAAGAACGATGAGTGGGACAACGTTTGGTGAGACACCTTTGTAACACCCCGAGATTTTATGAAAAATATTCTTTTAATTTAATTAATGTCTCATGTTGTATGCTACACCAAGATTACCTTGAGCTATATTCAACACCGTATTATCTTGCAGTATACGCAATACTATTCTTGGATCATGTTACACACAATTTCATGTCCGTTTTATAATAGTCATTCTATACAACATTGAGTGTGTGTGTGTGTATATATATATATTCAATCTATAAATGAAATATGGTTTGATTCTGTTATACGAAACAATGAAGGATTATTTCACAACACGCAACCCTGACTTGGCTTGCATTACACGCAATCGCGACCATCCTCGATAGCGTGTGTTGTACGCAATACCGGGTTTTACTAAATAATGATATATTATTATAATATTATTATGAACTAGCTGTTATGAATAGTATTAACTAAATATTGAATTTTATATCATTATTATTCATCTTACACATTTTCTAGAACATAGTATAAGAATAAAATAAATTTTTTGGGTAAAATAAGTATTTTTTGAAAATTACAGTTTTTGTCGCCTTTTGATGGCACACCCACTTTAAATATAGTTTTGACATGTTTATAAGTTCAATTTTACAAAATAAAATTATTATTTGGAATCAGGATATAAAATTTTACCTTGGATAAATTTTTCATATTATTCTGATAACTTTCATATTTTAATGAATAGTAAAAACACGCTATATTTTAATTAAGAACAACTTTTTCATCATAATAACATATGTGGTTAAATAATAATAATGAATGGTTTTAAAGTATAAATAGAATATATTTTTACCATTTAATATAATGTATTTCATTAGCCTTGATTTTACATTGAATTCATAGGTTAAATAAATTCAATCTTTTGCAATGTTTTAAACAAAAACCTGTTTTCTTTCGACAACGGGATTAATTTTAATTTAATTTCTGCAACTTATGTGTATTGAATTTGGAAAAATGGATTTCATATTTTTAATCAGTGGGTCCAAATTATATTAATAGACTCCTTTTTATTTTTGGGCATTATGAATAGTAAGAATGGTAAATTTTATTTACCATAGTAAAAGATAAATTGGGTAATTAAGGGTAAATATAATATTATAAAATTATCCTAATACTTGTATTAATACAATTGGATGATTATAATTTGTTCTAAGTCATTTTTGGGTCGAAATGGAATCCATTAGAACCCACTTGGATGTGATTAAGACCTTTAGTTTATTTTATTTAAAGGAAAGTGAAATATGTCTCACTCAACTTTAATAATTAAAGTATTTTTAATATAAGTTTATACAGAATATAAATTCGGTTATAAATACTAATTTTAAAGATAAAATGTTTTTATTTTTCATGGCAATTTATTTGTATTTTTTAATAGTTATTTAATTACCTTATTATCTTATACATTAATGATGCAGAAATTATTTATTTAGTGAAAAATCAATAATATCGTTTTTATTGAAATATTAATACATATCAAAAGGCCCAAAAATCTGCACAAAAATTATTATTAGTGTATATATAAACCCTAATCATCCACCGGCTGAATGTTTGACCATTTGGATCCTTAGTAAGGTGATTATGACACTTATATTATTTTATTTTAAATGATACCAAAGTTGTCACCTTCATAATTTAATAAATATTACAATTTAACTATTGTGACTTTAAGATGATAAATTCTAGTAAAATTATTATTGAAAGATTTAATAGATTTATCTTCATCATAGGATTTTATTTTTAATTTTTATGCAATATATAAGTATATTAAATAATTATACAAAAATGTTGCAGTTATTATTTTATTAAGAGATAAACAAAATAAATGGTTTTAAGAATAATAAAATAAATATTATATGAACTATTTAATGTGATCCACTAATTTTATAGAAACATATGAACTCTTATTAATCTATTAAAGATTTTATTTCGAACATATATTCTGTATATAATTTATTTAAATTCAAATAAATGAATAGTGTCAAATTTGAACTATTTTTATTTTATAAAAATAACATATTATAAAATTGTTTAAAAATCACAAAAATATTTAAAAATTATAAATTTAAATTTATATTGTATAAAATTTTATAAAGTATTCAATTATGTACAATTCACAACAAATAAGTAATTATTTGTTTTAATTTAAAATTTAAAATATTATTACCACAAATTAAATTAAATTGATTAAATAAGGATAAATAAAGTTGATAACGTTGAAAATAAATTCCTAACTTGTCTAAATTTTATTGGTTGATGAGCTTACAACCCTATCTCATCTAATATTCGAATATGAGTCATTTTTGGAGGTTTTTATGTGGGTTTATATTTATTATAAATTAATATTTTTAAGTATTCCAAAGGTGCCCCTCTCCTCCTTTATAAAAGGGCACCTCCTCCCTCTACTCCTCACACCAATTTGAGGCTTCAAGATCAGCCAAACCCTGAAAAATTATCTTCTCCACTTCCCTAAAAACATCCTAGAGGTTCTGTTCTACTTTAAAGACCAATCATAGTGCCCTAAGAGGAGGTTTCAAAGAGGCGTATCGAACAAGAGGTAATTTCTTCTACTGATTCTTTCAAGATTCTTTCTTCTTCAACTTCTTATTATTTTGTTGTTTCATTATAAAGTAATAACATCAGTATCTATAATATACTGATTTGTTATTATAAATATGAAACAACCCCATTTCACCTTCTATCCATCCTACGGAAAACAAAATCACCACGCGTGCGTACGTACGGAATACTGTCTCCACGCTGTGGTGTAATATGTTTTTCCACCAACACCTTACATGGATGGGTATAATGGTGTAAAGAATAACTATACATAGTTATTATAACATAATAATAATTCTGATATATTGTATCATCCACTCCAATTCAATTCAATAATTATGGAAACGATATCATCGCTCGTGTGTACGTACGGACTACCGTCTCCACGACGCGATGAGATTCATTCTCCATGTTGACCATTTAAGAATGATTATAAAGTATATAAAATCAATAATAATGAAATATATGACATTATAAAGCTACTGGATTTATTTATATATGTACTTCATCTACTTAATTCCATTCAACTCAATAAGGAAACGAAAACAGCATTCATGCGTACGTACGGCCTACCGTCTCCATGAACGGTGTATTTCATTCCATTTATTGATCTATTATATATACATATATTCTGAATATATATTATATATAAATCATGTTTTATATTCTGGAATTATGTAATCATGATCTAAGTAATCATATGAATAATTACAAGTCAAAACACGGATGACAAATGAAACGATTTTACCCAAAACACTCTTTAACATGGAATTTACAAAAGAATGGGTAATATAAAGTCATAATTGAACCATATATGATATCATAACAATGAATATGATTCTGTAATAAGTTACTGACATTATTTAAATCATTATACAAGATGTTCAGATACATACGAAGCATATCGGACCTAAGGTAAGGGATAATTTTGTAAATCTCATTTTTATCTGAAATTACTTATTCGTAAGTATTTTCTGGGGTTACGTTTATCATCCATGACCATGATTTCTAAAAATGTTTTTATAAAATGTTTACCATTATTCCATGAACGTTTAAAGTCATTTTTACCCTTTATTGACTTTTTACCACATTGTATGAATGGAATCTTTCCTTTGGTTACCATATAAGGTACTTATTGACTTTTCCGAAAAAAGTACGAGGAGAATGTTATTTTTAACTTATACGGCGTGAACGGATTTTTCGGTTTCATAAAGCCTCATTTTCAAGAATCTTCCTCTACAATATTTCATGTTTATTTTCAACAAAACCTATATCTTTTAAAATTGCATGGAATTTTGTGAAAAGAAAATTATTTTAAAGAAGAAAGGATATTTTCCTCAAGAATTCATTTCAAGTGTTTTATCAAAACCATTTTCCTTTTAGGATGAAATTATTTTCATATGTGTATGTTTAATGTATAATGTCTCTATGATTTACATGGTTTCACTTTTCTTATGATGAAATGATATCCATTTTTTATATGGATTATGTTATGATGGGATGATGTTTATGAAACCCATTTTATTCTTTGTGTTATGATGAATGTTTTAAATTTATTTTGTGGAACAAGTAAGACTGATTTAATTATGAGATGGGTGGGACCTATATCTCCCTCTAATGCATTGGGTAATGATTTTATATCTCATTAGAAAGACATGGCTGGAACTGTAAGTTAATCCGGTTCAGTGTTACAGGACTGAAACAAGGAGTGAACTCGATTCAAAATGGGACTTTGTCCACTAAGATGGTCTTGGAAGCAATGACTTGGCTACTATGGAAATCATTACATGTGCTTAATGTATGCCACAATTAAATGTTTTATTCCCATGCTATTTTATAATGATTTATGTTCCATTATGATCTATGCCTTATGTACTTCGATGTCTTATGTCGTTGCTCATGATTTTTAATATTCATGTTTTATTAAGTTCAAATGTATATGGTATGTTTTATTTTATCCATGCTTACCCTTACTGAGCATTTGAGCTCACCCGTTTTATGTTTTCTTTTCCCCCAGGATAAAAAAAAATGTTTTAGGTATGAAAAAAAAGGGGAAGATCCTTATGGGAAATGTTGAAGATCTTTCACCACGATTAGAAGATTATATTCCGTGTTTCCAAAGACACTAAACTATTATGGTCCTTGTGTGTGTGTGTTTTTGTTATGTACTAAGTATTCCGCAAAAGTAATGTAATGTCCATGTACGTTAAGCTTCGGGTCTCTGCAGTTGGTATCAGAGGAATGGTTTAGTCAACCTTTGGAAACATGGATGCGAAAACGTTAGTGAGATCCCAAGATATATTTCTAAGGTATGTCTAGGGATGTCTCTAAGGATAAGTATACGTATAGGATATAGTCCTAGAACTATGGTAACGATATTAGATTAAACCAAAGATGTTATATATTGAAGTTACTCCCCCTTTATTATGATTTTTGCCTCTCACACTATTCTTTTTGGGTTTTAGAAAATGGCTGGAAACAAGATGATTCACGATAATGGAGGATATGATGGACAATGGAATGATATTATTCATGAGAAACCAAATGAAATGGGATTTAGAAGTCCAAACATCATTATTATGCCGAATCAGTAATCTCATAATATGATCAATAGAGTAAAATTTGTTAAGTTTCATGGCTCGGCTAATAAGAGAACGATGGAGTTTCATGATGATTATAGAGAAAAGAACGTTCAATTTCCCCTATGTAAATCATGTGGGAAGAGGCATCAAGGAAAATGTTTCAAAGGAACTGGAAGATGCTTTGGGTGTGGAAAAGAAGGACACAAAGCCAGTAAGTGCAAAGGAAAAGGTTCAGTTAACACCATGGATGAGGATAATGGTATTGCTACGACATCAACAATGGTTAAATGTTTTAAATGTGGAATGTACGGGCATTATGAAAACCAAAGCCCTAAGGTAAAGTCTTATGAAGAGAATCAGTATGGTCGTATGGGTAGTATTTATGTTGATGATGATGAAGAGACTACAAATGATATGTGAGATGAAAGAATTGTTGAAGCTCGGATAATGGTTTAAGAATGTAGTGGAATGATTACATGTTTATCATGTGTAATGTTGTATAAGTAATCTCATGGTACTATGGAATAAAGAGACATCTAAGGATTGTTACAGTTTTGTCTTTCCTTGAGTTTTGAAAGTGTATGATTAATGGTACCAGTATCCATGAAAGGTTATTCAGATATTTTTGGAATATAGATGATATGTGCATAATGAAGGGATATGGAGAAAATTAAATGTTTGATAGTACTCATGAGATCATGACTAATATAAGTAGAAGGTTATATCATGGTTTGAGTATATAGAACTTTTGGATTTTGGTATGTGGAAAGAGTTATCTTTTTACAGCATTCATGTTTTCACTATGGTTTAATGGGTATTCATTTTTTAAGAGAATACATGATTAATGTATTGACATGATTGGAATGTGACCAACAAGATATATGGGAGATAAATGATGGTATTCACATGCTTGGTTAACGATATTTCAAGTAATCATTTTCTTTATACTATGAGATTGGACTGAAGTATTTTAGATAAGCCTAAAGATTGGAATGGATTATGTTAACCATCAGTTAGTATTGTTTAAGGATAGAACTTTTTTTGATATTATTTATGTAATGTAGTTTTAGAAAAAGGACAACCTGCAGGACGGGCGACAGCCCATCGCGTCAGACAAGGCCGTGGGAATCAAACCCACAACCGAAGTGTGACTGGACTTTATTTCCTACCACTGGCCTAAAAGAAGTCCTTATTTAGTAGAAACTAGTTTTATTATATTAAGCAGTGTGATATATGAAGTATAAGTCCATTTTAGGAACCATATATCATTAATCTCACTATAGATGGACTTATGTATTTTTTTTATAACTTTTCTAACATTTTATTTGAGACAGATGGAATGACCCATAATTATATCACATGATCTGCTAACACATCAGGAATGAAAAATTCAACTTCATTTCTTTAAGAGATGAAGTGGAAATTGTCCAAAGAACGACCAACGGTGAGACTATACCGAAATCACGAAAGTATTTCTTCTAATTCCAATTTCATCAACTTTAGGGAAAAGATCTCTAAAACCAAAAATGTTGTCCTAGTGATGATATATCTGATGAATCAGATGGTACAATAGATCGTCACAAATTTATGGCTTTTTGATTGCTGGCTTTTCCATAGCCATGTTCTCTACCACTCTCCATCAGAACATGATGGTTTGATTTCTCTTCCATATCCATATTTTCACCTATGTGGAAACCCAGTGATTAGTTTATTTGGGTAACTGTTACTTTTCATACTTTTTTTTAAAGATTTTTTTTGGTATTCCTTTTTACGATGTGGGTTTCTATCAAAGAAACTTTCGAATAGTAAACAATTTATAACCCCGACGAATTTCGAGGGCGAAATTCATTTTAAGGGGGGTAGAATGTAACACCCCATGATTTTATGAAAAATATTCTTTTAATTTCATTAATGTCTTGTTTTTTATGCTACACCAAGATTACCTTGCGCTATATGCAACACCATATTAGCTTGTAGTATACGCAACACTATTCTAGGATCGTGTTACACACAATTTCATGTTCGTTTTATAATAGTCATTCAACGCAACATTGAGTGTGTGTGTATATATATATATATATATATATATATTCAATGTATAAATTAAATATGGTTGGATTATGTTATACGAAACAATGAAGGATTCTTTCACAACACGCAACCCTGACTTGGCTTGCATTACACGCAATCGCGACCTTCCTCGATAGCGTGTGTTGTACGCAATACCAGGTTTTACTAAACAATGATATATTATTATAATATTATTATGAACTAGACATTACGAATAATATTAACTAAATTTTGAATTTTATAACATTATTATTCATCTTACACATTTTCTAGAACATACTATAAGAACAAAATAAATTTTTCGGGTAAAATAAGTATTTTTTAAAATTACAGTTTTGCTGCCTTTTGATGGCACACCCACTTTAAATCTAGTTTTTGACATTTTTATAAGTTCAATTTTACAAAATAAAATTATTATTTGGAATCAGGATATAAAATTTTACCTTGGATAAATTTTTCATATTATTCTGATAACTTTCATATTTTAATGAATAGTAAAAACCCGCTATATTTTAATTAAAAACAACTTTTTTCATCGTAATAACTTATGTGGTTAAATAATAATAATGAATGGTTTTCATGTATAAATAGAATATATTCTTACCATTTAATATAATTTATGTCATTAGCCTTGATTTTACATTGAATTCGTAGGTTAAATAAATTCAATCTTTTGCAATGTTTTAAACAAAAACCTGTTTTCTTTCGACAACGGGATTAATTTTAATTTATTTTCTGCAACTTATGTGTATTGAATTTGGAAAAATGGATTTCATATTTTGAATCAGTGGGTCCAAATTATATTAATAGACTACATTTTATTTTTGGGCATTATGAATAGTAACAACGGTAAATTTTATTTACCTTCGTAAAAGGTAAATTGGGTAATTAAGGGTAAATATAATATTATAAAATAATCCTAATACTTGTCTTAATACAATTGGATGATTACAATTTTTCCTAAGTCATATTTGGGTCGAAATGGAATCTATTAGAACCCACTTGGATGTTATTAAGACCTTTAGTTTATTTTATTTAAAGGAAAGTGAAATATGTCTCACTCAACTTTAATAATTAAATTATTTTTAATATAAGTTTATACAAACTATAAATTGGGTTATAAATACTCATTTTAAAGATAATATTTTTTACTTTGTCATGGTAATTTATTTGTATTTTTTAATAGTTATTTAATTACCTTATTATCTTATACATTAATGATGCAGAAATTATTTATTTAGTGAAAAATCAATAATATTGTTTTTATTGAAATATTAATACATATCAAAAGGCCCAAAAATCTGCACAAAAATTATTATTAGTGTATATATAAACCCTAATCATACACTGGCCGAATTGTGGACCATTTGGATCCTTATTAAGGTGATTATGACACTTATATTATTTTATTTTAAAGGATTGCAAAGTGTTCACCTTCATAATTTAATAAATATAACAATTTAAATATTGTTATTTTAAGATGATAAATTCTAGTAAAAGTATTATTGAGAAATTTAATAGATTTATATTCATCACAAGATTTTATTTTTAATTTTTATGCAACATATAATTATATTAAATAATTATACAAAAATGCTGCAGTAATTATTTTATTAAGTGATAAACAAAATAAATGGTTTTTAAAATTAATAAAATAAATATTATATGAACAATTTAATGTGATCCACTAATTTTCTAGATACATATGACCTATTATTAATATATTAATGCTTTTATTTCGAACATATATTCTGTATATAATTTATTTAAATTCAAATAAATGAATAGTGTGAAATTTGACACTATTGTTATTTTATAAAAATAACATATTATAAAATTGTTTAAAAATCACAAAAATATTTAAAAATTATAAATTTAAATTTATATGGTATAAAATGTTATAAATTATGCAATTATGTACAATTCACAACAAATATGTAATTATTTGTTTTAATTTAAAATTTAAAATATTATTACCACAAATAAAATTAAATTTATTAAATAAGGATAAATCAATTTGATAATATTGAAAATAAATTTCTAACATGTCTAAATTTTATTGGTTGATGGGATTACAACACTATCTCATCTAATATTATAATATGAGTCATTTTTGGAGGTTTTTAAGTGGGGTTAGATTTATTATAAATTATTATTTTTAAGTATTCCAAAGGTGCCCCTCTCCTCCCTTATAAAAGGGCACATCCTCCCTCTCCTCCTCACACCAATTTGAGCCTTCAAGCTCGGCCAACCCCTGAAACATTATCTTCTCCACTTAACTAAAAACATCCTAGAGGTTCTGGTCTACTTTAATGACCAATCTTAGTGCCCTAAGAGGAGGTTTCAAAGAGGCGTATCGAAGAAGAGGTAATTTCTTCTCCCGATTCATTCAAGATTCTTTCATCTTCAACTTCTTCTTCATTAGTTGTTTAATTATAAAGTAATAACATCAGTATCTCTAATATACTTATTTGTTATTATAAATATGAAATAACCCCATTTCACTTTCTATCCTTCCTACGGAATACAAAATCACCGCGCGTGCGTACGTACGGAATACCGTCTCCACGCCGTGGTGTAATCTGTTTTTCCACCAACACCTTACATGGATGGGTAAAATGGTGTAATGAATAACTATAAATATTTATTATAACATAATAATGATTCTGATATACTGTATCATCCACTCCAATTCAATAAAATAATTATGGAAACGCTATCATCGCTCGTGCGTACGTACGGACTACCATCTCCACGACGCGATGAGATTCATTCTCCATGTTAACCATTTAAGAATGATTATAAAGTATATATAAGAAATAATAATGAAATATATGACATTATAAAGCTACTAGATTTATTTATATATGTATTTCATCTACTTAATTCCATTCAACTCAATAAGGAAACGAAAACAGCGTTCATGCGTACGTACGTCCTACCCTCTCCATGAACGGTGTATTTCGTTCCATTTATCGATCTATTATATATATGTATATTCTGAATATATATTATGTATAAATAATTTTTTATATTCTGTAATTATGTAATCATGATCTAAGTAATCATATGAATAATTACAAGTCAAAACACAGATGAAAAATGCAACGATTTTACCCAAAACACTCTTTAACATGGAATTTACAAAAGAATGGGTAATATAAAGTCATAAGTGAACCATATATGATATCATAACAATGAATATGATTCTGTAATAAGTAAATGACATTATTTAAATCATTATACAGGAGTTTTGGATACATACGAAGCATATCAGACCTAAGGTAAGGGATAATTTTGCAAATCTCATTTTTATTTGAGATTGCTTATTCGTAAGTATTTTCTGGGGTTACGTTTATCATCCATGACCATGTTTTCTAAAAATGTTTTTATAAAATGTTTACCATTCTTCCACGAATGTTTAAAGTCATTTTTATGCTTTATTGAGTTTTTACCATATTGTATTAATGGAATCTTTCCTTTGGTTACCATATAAGGTACTTTTTGACTTTTCCAAAAAAAAGTTCGAGGAGAATGTTATTTTTAACTTATACGGCGTGAACGGATTTTTACGGTTTCATAACGCCTCATTTTCAAGAATATTCCTCTACACGATTTCATAATTATTTTCAACAAAACCCTTATTATTTAAAATTGCATGGAATTTTGTGAAAAGAAAATGATTTTAAAGAAGAATGGATATTTTCCTTAAGAATTCATTTCAAGTGTTTTCTCAAAACCATTTTCCTTCTAAGATGAAATTATTTTCATATGTGTATGTTTAATGTATAATGTCTCTATGACTTACATGGATTCACTTTTCTTATGATGAAATGATATCCATTTTTTTATATGGATTATGTTATGATGGGATGATGTTTATGAAACCCATTTTATTCTTTGGGTTATGATGAATGTTTTAAGTTTATTTTGTGGCACAAGTAAGAATGATTTCATTATGAGATGGGTGGGACCTATATCTCCCTCCAATGCATTGGGTAAAGATTTTATATCTCATGAGATAGACATGGCTGGAACGGTAAGTTAATCCGGTTCAGTGTTACAGGACTGAAACAAGGAGTGAACTCGATTCAGAATGGGACTTTGTCCACTAAGATGGTCTTGGAAGCAATGCCTTGGCTACTATGGAAATAATTACATGTGATTAATTGATGCCACAATTACATGTTTTATTCCCATTCTATTTTATCATGATTTATGTTCCATTGTGATCTATGCCTTATCTACATCCATTTCTTATGTCGTTGCTCATGATTTTTAATATTCATGTTTTTTTATGTTCAAATGTCTATGGTATGTTTTATTTTATCCATGCTTACCCTTACTGAGCATTTGAGCTCACCCTTTTTATGTTTTCTTTTCCCCCAGGATTAAAAGAAATGTTTTAGGTAAGAAAACAAAAGGGGAAGATCTTTATGGGAGATGTTGACGATCTTTAACCACGATTAGAAGATTATATTCCGAGTTTCCAAAGACAATAAACTATTACGGTCCTTGTGTGTGTTTTTTTGTTATGTACTAAGTATTCCGCAAAAGTAATGTAATTTCCATGTACGTTAAGCTTCGGGTGTCTAAAACCTTAATGGTTCCACGTTCATGGTCCGACCATCATTGTGCGACCGTCATGGTGTCACCATCACGGTGCCATCGGTTCAATGGAACAATGTATGTCATACCACCGTCATAGTGCCACTGTCATGGTACCACTGTTAAGGGGCCACCATCATGGTTTTTCCATCATGGTGCCACCTTTTTGGTGTGCGACCGTGATCGGTGCCACCGAAAAGGTTCCACCGTTTTTGTTTTGGACTGTGACTGGTGCCACTATTTTAGTGGAATAGTTTTATGGAACTAAGATTTATGAATTTTCTTTAATGATCCACTACCCTAGAGATTACATCAAATACCTCTAAATGTATTATCACCCTTGTGAATTTAAACTAGACCTGATGAGAATAAAGGGGTCCAAACAACCACTTTGAAAGACACCTATCAGTAGTAAACCCCATCGACATATAAGAACAACTCTCACTAATTTAACCAAACAAACATATAATGGTTCCATCATCCAGTAATATGAATGAGGGAGTCCGTTCCCCCATGTAAAGATATAATTTGATTTGGGAAACACTAACTTGCTCTCATTGGTTTAATCAAAACATCTATAATGCATGTTGATTAGGGGACATTTACTCCCTTCCCCACCATCAAAACACTTCAAACATATTCATATAACATAGAAAATGACACATTCATAGTTGTCAAGGCAAAGCAGTACATAAGGAAAATTACAAAGAAAATTAGAAAAAAATCCAAATATCTCTGGGTACTGGGTACACATATCTGCCTCCCACTCCCAAGAATTCTCTTCAAGGCCACCATGCCTCTATAACACATGAACCAAGGTAATGGTTATTCCATGAAGTAGCTTCACTTAATGACATTAAATCATCATCCATCTCTCGACAAATGTCAAGTAATCCTCGATATCCGTCCATCCTCAGTCAAGGATGTGTGAATCATAGTATAGATATCGATGGAGACATGTGGATGAAATCGTGCACCCTCAGTAGTGGCAGTGGTAGCGCTAGCTGAAAATCCACTTTTCCAAACTCCCACAACTCCTCAATGGGTATGACAAATATGGGAGAAAGATTACTCCCACATATAAACCCCTATTTTCCATGCTGAGGGAATACCATTAAGAACACGTGGTCCCCAACCTCTAACTCCAAGGGTATCCTCCTACTTATGTCATACGACTTCTTTCAGTCCTGAGCCGCCTTCATCCTCTCCCATATAAGCTGAATATTCTTCATTGTGCTCTTCACCACTTCTGGGTCAATAACACCTGCTACCCTTACCACTATCCCTCACATGGGTGAGTAACACAACCTCTTGTAAAAAGCTTCAAATGGTGCCATACCAATGGTTGAGTGATAGATATTATTGTAGGAATACTATACCGGAGGAAAGTGTCACACCCACGAACCCCCAAAGTCGAAAACACATGCCCGTAGCACATCCTACAATGTCTAGATAATGTGATCTGTCTGTCCATCTTTCTCGGGGTGGAAAGAAGTGATGAGACATATCTAAGTTCCAAAATCATGTTTCAGCCCTTTCCAGACCCACGAGGTAATATGGGTATCTCAATCGAAGAATATAGACCTCAGAACTCCATGAAACCGCACCACATCTTCCACGTACCATTGTGCTAGGGAATCCACAACACTTGTCTCATTGATTTCTAGTATGTGATCCAATTTCATCATCCAGTCCACCAATACCAAGATGGCATTACAACCCCCTTGAAGACTAGGTAGTCCTATGATGAAATCTGTCGGGATGTTGTCCCACTTCCACTTGAGGACATATAAAGGGTATAATAGACCTCTTGGGATGCGGTGTTCATCCTTCAATCAATGAAATATGAGACACTTCTCTATAAATTCTACTACTATTTGCTTCACCCCAGGCCACCAAAGATGACCCATTAATCCCCTTTACATCTTTGAAACTCTTGGGTGTACCGCCATGGGTGAGTTTTTAAACACACCATGAACTCTATTGTTCATTTCCCCCGGGATAAACAACTTCCCATGAAACATCATCTGATTCTGCCCATCTTCCATCAATCATTTTGGATCATTTCCCTAGAAAACACAATCACACATCACTTCATCCTCTAATTCCCCCCACTAAGATTCCTCCACCTGCTATAATAGAGAGGACTGCACTTTCATCTATAACAGAAAGCCTCTTCCATCCTCCATACATACATCCAGGTGTAGGGTAGTCAACTCTTCCATTACCTTACAAGCATCTACCAACTCTTGAACCACATCCTTCTAGGAATTCCTACTCAAGGCATCATCCACCGCATTATCCTTACCATCAGTGTAAGAGATTTTGAATTCATAGTCCTGAATAAACTACATCCACCACCACTGACGGTTATTCATGTCCCATTGAGAGAAGATATAACTCAAGCTCCAGTGATCCATGAATACCACAAACCACACCCCAATGAGTTATGTTCTCGAAAACATTAGTGCGAACACTACCGCTGTAAGCTCCAAACCGTGGGTGGTATAGTTATGCTCATGGAGACGTACTTGTATAAATCCATAAAAGATCACCCTTGTTGTAACATCAGCACACACCCCAAACCTTATCCTGAAGCATCATAGAATACCTCAAACATCACCTCTTCTTCTGGAAACCTCAGTACTATAGAAAATAATAATTTCCCCTTCGGATAACGAAAGGATTCCTGGAACTTATCACTCCATTCAAAAGCCTGGATTTTCTTGGTCAGGCTGTGGTGAAACAACTTGGGAGAAGTTGGGAATGAATCTCTGGAAGTAATCTGCCAGTCTCAAAAACTAAAAACCACTACCTTGTTCTTGTGTTCTTCCCAAGATACTACTACTTCTACCATGTACGGATCAACCACTATTACCTAATCAGACACCATGTGTCCAATGAAGTGCACCTCTCGTGTCCAGAACTTGCACTTGGAAAATTTCCCGTAGAGATGGTGCTGTCGGAGGACCTCTAAAACCATCCTCAATGCTCAGCATGATCTTCCAATGATATTGAGTATATTAAGATGTCGTTAATAATAAAGACTATGAACAGGTCTAGATATTCCTGGAAGACAGAGTTCATGAGCCCCATGAACATGGCTAGAGCATTCGTAATGCTAAATGGCATGACCACAATCTCGAAGTTCCTATCTCAAGGATGTTTTCAAGATGTCACCCTATTGCACCCTCAACTGGTGATATCCTGACGACATGTCGATCTTGGGGAACCATACTTCCCCCTTAAACTGGTAAAAAAAAAGTTGTTTATCCTTGTGAGAGGGTAACCGTTCTTGACAGTTAACGGATTCAATCATCGGTAGTCTACACACATCCTGAGACAACCATCTTTTTTCGTCGCAAAAAAGATTTGATCCCCCCATGGTGATGTGCTTGGTCGATCAAGACCCATATCTATTAGATCTTTGATATGAATATGAAACTTCCACAGCTTAGAATGCGCCATCCGATAGGGATCTATCGAAATCAGATGAGCACTACGTTTTAAGTCTATCCTGAACTCAACGTCACGTTGATGGGGTAGAGTCACCACCTGCTTAGATAAGACATCCAGGAACTCACTAACAATCCCCAAGACATGCACCATCTTTGTATCTTCTGACACTACTGACAGCTCTGATAATATATAAAGTAGGGGCTTCACTCGCCAACTGCCCTCCTAGCAACCATACTCATCGAGGAATGTCACACATTGTCCACCCACATCTGAAAACACTCTCCTTCTTCTGAAACATTAGATAATTGATCATACAGTTTAGAAATTGTTGAAGCCTATAATTACATCATATGTCTACATCTGCAGCAAAATAAGGTCCCCACTGGACAGATGTGGCCCAAACATCATTCTATATTCTTGGCAAACACGAGACAAGCAGGTCTGATCTCCGACTAGAATACTCAAATCCTTGGGTATGGGATATCTCCATGTGTATAGAACCTAAACATGGGATAGAATATGTGAATAGATGATGTGATAATCTCCTGAATCAAACAATGGAGATACAAGAGTGCTAAGCAAACAGATTGTACACTGAACGACTTTTGACCCCGCCGAAACAGCTTCCTCTACGGCCTGTAACTGCCCACGGCCAGCTTCTCAACATCTCAGTTGTTGGACACCTCACAGATCATGCCCTAGATTAGGTCCTTCAAGATAGCCCTGAGGTCGGCCTCTTACCACAATGTCTACTGTCGGAGGAGTGAGAGCTTTTTTGTCCTTACTGCAGCTCTAGAAATGGCCATGCTGGAAACTACTTCTACTGAGGTGGGTGTTGGACAGACACACCCCCACTATAGTGTACTCAGTCCGGGAACTGATTTTGAAGGTTCTCATGGATTTCACAGATGAATCATCTCAGTTTTAGCCTTGAATGGAAAGGGTGAGGGCTGGTATATTGTAACTAAAACTATAGGGGCCTACTCCCCACTAGCTGAAACCTTGATGGCCCTGACGCTGGAGGCCTGCTGCTAATGACCATTACCTTTGACGAACCCAAATTTACCCCCCTCTTGTTGCACACCTCCCAAACTGTGCAACCTATCCAACATTTCAACCTTCCACTAGACTTCCAGGTATGTCATCAGGTTGAAGGATGTAACAACATGCTAAATTGAAGGTCTGAGTGCCTTCTCTAACCGCCTCTCCTGAGACTCCGCATCTGGAAAGTGATCTGGAGAAAAGTGAAGGAGATCCTTGAACATGATCCCCAAATCCCTCAATAACATACTCCCCTACTGAAGGGATAGTATATACTACCTCTTCTCAGCATTCACTGTGGATGAGAATTCTTCTTCTTAGAACTCTTTCTCAAAGTCATCCCACATCACCTCAGCATTCCTCTTCTCCCCATGATAGAGCGTCAACCACTGACGTGATTCTCCTTGCATCTGGCTCAGAGGAAGAAGAACCCAATACTATTTTGAATCCAGAATCAAGCTGAAAGCTATCACAAACTCCTCAATCCATCTCTCTATCTCCATGTCTGAGACGCTACCCTCGTACTTACCAAGGGTCTATCACTGAAACGCACAAAGTGTCCTCTACCACTGATTGTCCTCCTCCCCTCAGTCATCCCTATACTAATCAACTAAATCAACCTCCTGGGCCTCGATCTCTTTCACTACTCATGGTCGTCGTCCAGGTTCCATAGTTGCATGGTAAACAAGGAATACCTAAACCCAAGTAGTGTATAATATTTGTTTTGTTTATCATAGACTATTTATTCATTTTAAATCCCCAAAATACGAAAGACACCCAAGAGAAGAAGTCATTATGATTCATGTACCTTTCATAGGGTCTCTACCCTACAATCAATGTAGCCTCACTTGTTCATTTGGTTGGCCCATAGTCCTTGAATTGGATCCCAGGGGGGGGAATCTTGTGTCCTAGCCAGTCTAACATGGTCTCTTTCATGCACCAAGGTTTCCTAACGTTGTTTCACTACCATCTCGTGCAATTCTAACTATGGCTAACTCCGGACTCCATCCTATCTCACAACCTCCACTATGATACAATTTTTTCACGACCCGCCTTCACAATGGTGAGGGATTGGACAATAGATTTTCCATACCCTTCCTTCTACATGTTTGAGGAGATAAAATGACCCTCAAGACCTACCTTCAATAGGTCCTGGAGTGGTGACTAGAACCATGGGTATGTAATTACATGAAAAATTGAATGCATTACACTTTTTATTTAGTAGGATCGAGATTAAAGATAGTATGTCTCAAACTACACCAAAACTGGAAGTAAAAGTAAATCCCAAACAATCTTTTCCCATATATAATATTAGAATAATAAGTACTACAAAACAAGAAAACTAAAAAGGTAAATACCAATGAAAGGAAAACATCAACAACAACTATCCCAACGTTTGAACTAGAACAGACCGACATGGGCTTCTAAGTCCTCCTAGAAACATAAAAGCATTTTTATAAATGTAGGGTGGGTATATAGGTATATTCAGTAGGGAAAACCAAAATCTCTCGTGCACAAGAAGGGAGGCATTCTAATTCCCTGTGAGAAAAGGAGATAAACAAGCACCAAGTAATGAAACTATCCACCCAAACCATTCCAAGGAATAGTCCCGAAATATTGAAAGTAAAGTAAGGTAAATAGTAGTAACACATAAATGTCTAGGTACCCTGCACCACATTCCCATTGGTTATTGAATACATCCTAATCATCAGACCATTCCCGCCATTTTCACCATATTTCCCCTGCCATACCCTTCCCCCACACAACTGGGCAACCCCGACCACACAAACCCACCCAAAAACACTTGGGCCACAACCACGCCCATAGAAACCCGGTCTAGATCATCTTTTACCACGCCCGAAGAAACCTGGGCCTCATCCCGAAGACCCTTGGGAAATGACTTGCCCGCATACACCAGTGATAACCAACATAACATTCTCTTCCAGGTGAATCATGGGATATAATGGACCTCATGCCATCATATCCTTCCTGAAAAGTCCTGTGCTACTTGGGAATGGGAGAAAAAATGAGTTAATAACCACCCACTCATAGGAGTGTTGGAAAAAACACCCTCCCCCATTTAAATAGGCGTTTTCTCCATGAAGTTATCAACTAGGGTGTGGTGCAAATAAGAAACATAAGAACTAAATTATACATATAGGTAAAGAATCACTCTTCCTAACATAGGGGTTCCAAAACCAACCCATACACAAACACCCTCATTTGTATTCTTTCTTAAGAAGCACCAAAACCACAAAAAAGTCACAACTCATTCCTAAAAAAACAATTCCCCATTGATCCTATTCTTATTTTCATATTCAATTGATTCCTTTTAAATTATTCATCACCACCGGGCAGCTAACAGGCATAGCCACATGCCAAGGAAGAAAAAATAGCCAAAAATAAATTTAAACATCCACACCTAGTTCTCTTGTAAATTCACAAAAACAAAAGGGATCTGTGAGATCCTTAAAGGTACTCAATCCAAACCAATACCCACCATACGGCCCCCCATGGACATAGTTCCACAAACCAGTGACCTCACAATGACTGGGGACCCCATACCCACCCATACCACCCTACAAGAATCAAGAAGATAAAACACACATGTAACCAAGACAGAGTAAGGGAGGTTTCAGATTCAAAAAAATATTTCATTAATTCTTCTTCTTCCATTGGGTTAACCGGGTTGACTACAATGTGATTTTTATTCACTAGGCATCCTTTTAATTAACCGGGTTTACGTGATTAACCAATTTTAATGTTACAACCATTCAATTTGAGAATTAATCAAAAAACATAGGATCCATAGTGCATAGGTATGGAATAACAACAACCACGATTTTTATTGTACATAAGAACATAAAATCCACAACATAAAATCAAGGATAAAAGAGTCAAACAAAAACAACATACTCACCCCTTAATTCTTTAATAATTAGTTTATTATACTCATTAAGGTTGGGTTTCATCCATCCCCATAGAAACATTAGTATACCCACCCAGCATGATACACAGTAAAGAGATATGATGGATGAAACCTACTTGGATGATCAATTATCAATGTTTTTTCCCACGCGCCTAGAACAGGGATGCACGACTTGTAGGGGATGGACTCTGACGACTCCAAGAGTGAGCAGAAAAGCTCCATCACAAGTGCACCACTTGCCTCTGGAAGGGGGACTCCAAAATCCCCATGGAAATCAAAATAATCCAACCCATAATAAAAAAAGAAATAATTCTCATGTGTTAAAGAGGTGATATCCAAGAGTTACGAGATAAGAATTTGTAATGGATTTAAAGGCGGATTGTGGTTTCACCGTGCAGTTGTGTGGTTAGACACGATGGAATTAATTATCATTTAAGAATTCTAATCAGAGAGGTAGATATAATGGCTATGAGTTAATGGGTTTCTTTTAAACAGAGGAAAACACCCAACATGGGAAGAACTGGAAAGTAAAGGAAAAAGGGTACGACACTAATGAAAAGCCATGCGTTTTGGTATGTCAAGGGTCAGCCAAATCTTTGGTGATTTTAGATATAATTTATGGTATTTAAAAGTATTTTAATGGGGTATTAAATTATTCTTACGTCATAAGATGCATTGCGAGAGAAGAACGAAGGGTGGGACACCGTTTGGTGAGACACCGTAATTGGGCCATGATCTTGGTGTCACCGTCAGTGGTGCCACCATTATAGAATCACCGATCCGGTGGAACACTGTAAGTGGTGCTACCAGTTCAGTGGAACACCATGAGCGATTCAACTTTCACTGTGCCACCATCACGTTTCCACCGTTTTGGTGTGAGACCGTGTTTGGCGCCACCATCATGGTATCGTCGTGACCAGTGACACCATTTCAGTTGAACCGTTTGATGGAACTGATCTTTAGGAAAAGTACTTAATTATCCACTGTCCAGGCTGTCACAATAATCAATATGATTTTATGGGTGAGTATAATGATCACCATAAAATTATAAGTAAAATATTATAATTGAAATTATATAGAATTAATTTTATGGAGATATAGATTGTGGAACATGAATAATAATGAAACGTCATAAAATGAAAATAAATTCTTACTAACATGAAATCATAATATTATAATAAGTGATAATAACATAATTTCCATGTATAAATTTTTTGAAACAAAACGTTAAAACTTATTTACATAAAAATATCAAAAAATATGATATTTTAGAAAATGATATATATATAGGGGTAATTTTTTACTCACTCATCAAATAATTTTATTATCATAATCATGAATTATATATGGAAATTACATACATGTTAGTAATAATCATCAAATAAACTAATTTGATATCACTATCTAAATATTTTTATATTTTCATTACACAATTAATATAGTTGTGAGATGGCGAAAAATATATAATGACACGGGGAGTGAAATCAAGTGTTTTTTAAATATTTTTTATGTTTTTATAGTTATTATCATTATATAACAAAAAATAAATGAATGTAAAAATTCTAATATTGATGGAAACAACTTTAATGTTTCCTTGACTATTTTGGTTTCTGAAAATTGGTTTCAACATTCTAAAATGATGTATAATCAATTATATCTAAAATGAGATAACTATCATTATAAAAACGATTTTAATGAATAACCAACAACATTAAACATCTTTAGTAATATATTTTATTCAAATAACTTCAAACGAAGAGAAAAGTTTCTTTCATTATTACATATAAATAATCTATATTAATAATAAAATGTGAGACATAATTGATTGTATCTTGAATTAGTTGTATCTAATTAGAACCATCAATGAAAAAATAGCATTGAAAATATTTTTTCAATAAAAAATTTTACTGGGTAGCTTGTATTGTTCTTTCATGTGGCTTATTATTATATTTACTAACATCAATTTGTGGAATTTGGGATGAATTAATTATCTCATTCTGTAATGAAGTATATTAGTTTCTATATCAATAATTTTTTTTAACTATAATGATATTGTGGGAATTATATTAGAACATGATGCATAAAAAATAATTATAATGAATAAAGAATTAAAATACCATATCACTTGCCAATTTCCCAATGAAAACTGTTGGACCTCTATATTTATTAATATTATATAAAACTGAAAAATGTATATAAACAATAATCTTATAAAATAAAAAACAATAAATAAATGAATTTAAAAAAATCGAACAAATTTATGGGAGATAAAAAATAGCTTGTATAGAATGTCATAAACAATTAATCCTAAAAAGAGTTTTTTTAATAAAAAAAGTAAAAATCACTACTATGTGAGTCCATGAACAGGGTGGATTATATAGAAAGTAACCAAAAAATGTTTAATGGGAAAGTGGAATAATTTAGATAAAATTTTATATATGTGGTAGTCCTATATTGGTCCTCTATTAATAGTAAACACAACTCATAAAATATTCCAAAAAAGTCCCCCCTCACTTCCAAGGGATTCAATGATTCGAGTATTTTGGTGCTGTATTATAGGAAGAATATACATAATATTAGGCTATGTTTCCTCCCATTTAAAAATACTTATCTAGAATATAATAGGCCCTCATAATTCATGTATTGTAAAAAATTCCAATAATCTAGGAAGAATCACATGTAGTATAAAGCCCTTTTGACAAGATGCAATGATCCATACCCCATTTGTATGAATCCACAAGGAAAATTGGTCCTATAACAGGTTTTGGTTGTGTTTATGAGCTCATTTGAGGAATAAAAACCATTCTCATGATGAATATAGAACCATGATTCTATATCAATTTAACGTAGTTCCTTGATTGTACCCCAAAATGCGGATTTCTGTAGAAAATACGATCAACACAGAAATTGTGAACTATGGGATGATGTGTATGGAAGTGGTGACATGAAAAAGATATAGACAGTTTGTTCAATTTTTTCTTAATAACCTAGACAACATTAGTGTATAAGTTGGAAAACAACATTAGTTAATGAATCCATAAAATCAACCAGTCTTATATACTACAAAGAACACAAAAAAGAATTAGTATTTTGATTTCATTATTTACTGGGTTTCCCATTTTTTTGAATTTATAGTCGTAGTGTTCTAAACCCAATGTTTCTACCCACACTTCTCGAATCTTTGATGCAAAAAATCTAGTATTGTTACCTTTCTAGAAGTATACATTCATTGTGGTACGAGCGAAATTACATGGGATAGAAGTTAAATCACATGGGAATAGCTATGAGGCACATGCTAGTTTAATCACTGCCCCCAAAAACCACATGAGCATTCCATATATTTATATATTACATTAAGATCTTGAGTTGTGAAAAAAATATAGATTAAGATTATATATACATATTATTATTAATTTACTATGTTATTTTTCACATGTATAATATATATTTTCATTTTTTTAATTTAAAGATAAATAATGTTTCATTACTAATTCATTGATGAAATTAAAAATATCAATATATATATTTTAGAAAAATTGATATTTATTTGAATTAGTATTAGAAAAATATATTTTTGATGAATATATTTTTGATACGACATTATACATGTTTTAATTATAATTATATAATAAATAATTACAATATTTAATATCTAAAAGTAAAATTTCAAATAAAAATGTTATTATTATATTTTATATTTCCATTCAAATGTTAAATTACGAAACAATATATTTTTGTTTTTAAATATTTACTTAATTTTTTGAATTACCTTGTCAATATTTTCAAAATTTTATTTTTTTGTATTTTTCAGACATAAATGATTATCAGGTGAATAATGAAAGTTGATTATTTTTCAAATAATTTCATGTTATGAAATTATCATAATAGAAGATTGACATAAATGTTTGTGAACATTTTTTATAATAAAAATATATGTATATATATATTTTTAAATAAATAATTTATTAATACTATGTTGTGTTTATAAAATTCATGCTTACCATTTTAAAAAAAATTAATAATTTACCCAAAAAATTGATTTATTCCCTTATGTTGAAAATTAGATTCCATAACATATATAAATTAAATCAAAAAATACATATTTCATATATTAATTATCCATATTTTGATTATTTAAAATGGATACTTTCATTTTGAGATAAAAAAGTTTTATTTCAACGATTAAATATAATGACCACAATAATGATGAAAGGGTTATTTTTAAAGAACATTTTCTAATAATGTTGTGTAATATTTAGCTAATTAATATATTTATATATATATTTAATTATTAATATGATATTTATTTTAAATATATATATATATATAATCACTCAATAATTTGGTTATTATTGCTATATATGATTAAGAATAATTAATTATTAAAAAATTATATTTCTAAAAAAATATTTTCTCAATAAAATATATATTTTAATTTATATATTTATTTTATAATATGTATAAATTTAATTGGATTAATTGGATCTTTATTTTTTTTTCAAAAATCCCAAATTTTTTAACAATGGATATCTTATATTTTTAATATTATGTAAATTACTTACTTAAAAAAATATTAATTAAAAAACCGAAATTGTAATGTTAAAAAATATAATGGTAAATAATAAAAAAATTATCCCAACACAGGTGTAAAACATTTTAGGAGTTTTTATTTAGAAAAAACCCTCCAATATATTATGGAAATATTTGGAATCCATTGATCCGTTAATAATTTACTAGAATCATTGTGATGTAATAGGTAATTACAAAAAATCCATTTTACACTTGTATAAGGGACCTAACCCCACCCATTAATGTCTAATATATATTATACGTTATTTTTAGACATCTTACCAATATACCTATCCTATAATCCTCTTATAAATCCATAATACCCTGATCTATATATGTAAGCTTAATACCTTAATTTCTAAAGATAATCTCAAGTTAATGTTTCTGGTCTCCAAATGGATAATTCAAACACCACAGTCTTTTCTTATTAATATTAATCAACCAATGAATATATTATATTTCCATGAATGTATTATAGAATAATTTCAATTAAAATTATTAATTTTATTACACTAGAAGAATATATAACTTATATATCCCTACAAAACCATTTGAAAATTTATGATACTATCATCTATTTGTGTGGACTAATGCCTCCATGAATGAAATGTTCTATTATTTATTATGTATTTCATGGATCATATTAAAGATTTATTTAATATAAAAATAATAAGAAATAAAATATTAATATTATATAATTATAATTATTTAATTTTTCTACAGTGCCTCAAATTTTATGGAAAATGATGTGTCGTCAATCTACATGGAGACTACCACATCCACAAAATGATGTATTTCATACCATTACTAGATAGAGTATCGGAAATTAAATTGTATTAAAATTTATAAATAATATTATTATAAAATAATTAGTTTATTTAGCAGTAATATTAGACAATAATTAATTAATAATAACAATAAATGCTTATGGTAAATTTATCTTCATTAAGTGAATATCTTAGGGAACAATTCTTATTTTGAGTCTATTTTGGAAAACAATAAAACTCCATTTTTATATAGAATAATAATGTTTATTAAAATATAAAATTTCCTGGATTATGAATCAATTTTAAAATACTTTCGAGCATGGTAAATATACTTGCGATGTTTTATAAAAATTATAAAAACCATCTCAATTAACTAAATTTTATTAAAATAGTACAATAAATTAATAAAACATGATAATAAATAATAATAATAAATAAATATTATTTTTGATATTAATATTTATTATGATAAATGTAATTTGATTATTCATTCAATTTTTCAGACATTGAGAATGAATTAGGACTAAAGGTAAGGGTATTAAACTATTTTTTTTCTTTTATATATGAATCGTATACACTAGATGATATTTTTTGTGCTCTATATTTTGTAAATGGATTGATTTTTATCATAAATTTCATGAAACTATATTTAATTACCAATCCATCTCATTGGATACCTCCGATGGATTTTAAATTTGAAGGATTATTACATTGTAACTGTTTTTACTTATCTCAATCCATGTTTTGGGTCATAATATATAATTTTGATCTTCTTACATCTATTATTGGTTTCTTCCACCATAATATTTTATATTGAAATTTCTACATCTCCCTTATGAAATTAATATTTTTGTTATAATATTTAAACATGATGAATTTACTCCCTATAGGGAATTTTTATGTATAATTATCAATGCCCTTCATGATGATTTTTCATTTATGTTATCATTTTTCCACCCCCAAAATATTCACCTTTGATATTTTAGTACCTGGTTGGGGTTTATAGCCAAATATTTTCTTATTTCCCCTTACCATTTTTATATACAATATATTATTATAATTTAATTATATATACTTCAATAAATTTAATTTAAACCATCATAATGGATCTTCCAACCCACCCTCATTATATTTGAGTTATATGCTCTCTTTTATTTTCCGATTACAAATTATTCATCATCATTATTTCATCTATATTACTTATATTTTTTACATTACACTATATCATGATTACTTTACTATTCTTTTGGGGTTAAATTTTTAATCCAAATAAAATTAACAAGATTAAATAAACCAAAATTAAAGGGAAATTTATAAATTACTATTCAATAAAATGTGTCACAATTATTACCTGTTTTTAACTATAAATAACCTCTTAAACCGATCAATATTTTATAGATAATCCTAATAGTCTAGTTTCGGTTTTAATTAAAATAATAATACTTTTCCATCAATAAAAGATCATTTCATCCTTTAAAAATTATTAACAAATGTTTTTAATTTTTATTTTTACTTCCCAGGAGTCATACTCAAGAATTTTCTAAAAATAGTACCCAATTTTGAAGACCTATAATTCTTTGTTAAAATATTAAATTCCAAAATTATTTAATTTAATATTATTTTATGAATCCTTATGATATAGACTATGGTTATACATGGAGACAATATTATGAAACCGACTACTTTATCATGGGTTTTCTCATGCTTATGTTTTATGTATGGTTTCATTATCTCATATTGGAAATATATGCATGCCCAAAATTTTATTTTCAATATGTGATGGATGGGTTCTGAATTATATATCCCCAAATTCATAAAATAAATATTTTTTCATTATATGATAATATGAATAGGTATGGGGATTAAATAATGGATTAATATACAAGGAATTTCATCTTCATAGATCAAATGGTTTAGTATAATTGGTAAAGTATATGAACACATGATTCTGATATCTTATATTGAATAAAAATATTGCATAGTAATTTTTTCAAAAAAATAAATATTCTCTCTAGAATATTCTTTTATTTATTTCATAGTTTACATCTGGGATATTTAGGCCAGGAAGAAAAATAAAGGTGATCGGAAATTTTCTGTAAGGGTTATGTCTAACAGAAGTTATGATGAATAAATGATGTGTAATCAATATGAAATGGACAATATATAAAGGTAAATATTTAAAACCGCAATCAATTTAAATAATAAACTATAATAATTAATAAAAATATAAATAACTGAAAAAACAATCCATTTAATAAATATTAGAAATATAATATCAAAATAATGAATTGTAAATATGGGAATATAAATAACTGAAGACACATTCGATTTTATCAATAAACTATGAATGAAATGAATCTATGGATAATATCATTGTAAAAATAACATTTATAATAATAAATCAATTATAAATCAATTATACTATAAATTATTATACATAAATTGTCATGAACATGATACATCTACCATGAAGACCATTTATATGGCGTTTTAAAAGTATTGGGTAGAAACTCAAATGGTGTGGCCAAGTGATTTCATGCCATCTTACTATTTCATCTCATGAGACATTCGATTAATCGATGGGCTATAAATAACTAGGTTCCACCCCTGTTTTGAATGTCCAAATAATTCGAAATATATTTAATAATAAATATAATTCAAAAAAGGTTTCTTATCATCATGTATCCATAATGTGTAAAATATATGGATTTTTCAATATTTCCTCAGTTGATCAAATAAATTTCAATAAAAACACCATATATAAATATGGTGTATTATTGAAGAAATAATAATATATATAATACATGAATATTCTTGTTTAAATGAAATTTAATTTCAATAAAAAAACTATCACAATAAACTTATTGATTCATGGGAAAGATATCACTCAGAAAAGAAAGTGAGATTGTACAATAACATCTAACACTTGGTAATTTTAATGTAATGCCCCATTAGATGATATAATTAAAATTTAAACATAAAATAACATGAATTATTAAATAATCATGATATAAGACTTCTTATGGGAAGTATACAAACAAAATAAATGAAATTTGGTACATCACAGTACAATATACTTTAATGAAGGGAAATTCTGATGAAGCCCCTTACCCCATGCATCTATTTGGTTAAATGTTCCTAGAACTCCTATAGCATGGTTTTAAAGATATTATTAACTTATAATTGAAACATTTGAATAATAATAATAATACAATATATGATTGATTCCTAACTCTTTATCAACCCTCAATTAATAACCATTCATTAGTTTCATTATTTTGGTTGTTAAATGCCTTATGTTATCATTCATGTTTTGTCATTAAAGATATAGTTCTTTTACATATAATATTGTTATATCATATAAAGAATAATAATACTAACATAATTATCATAATTTTACATGAATTATACTTTTAAAACTAATAATTTAATATGGTTACAAAAAATCTACTATGTTACTATCATTGAGACGATAATTAGGATGTACACATGAGTAACATTTCAATTTTATTAATTATCACTGTGGGGGAAGTTAAGTAATATTATATATAAAAATAAATATAATAATATTCTATATACCATATTATTATTTTTGAAATATAATTATACATATTAACCATGTGTTTTGCTGATGAAAAGATGGTAACATTGTCTCATGAATGTAGTTGTCCACACGTACATGAACGACATTATCACTTTTATTTGAGTGAAATGGTAGGAAATATAAAGATATATATTATCATTAAAAAATGATAAAAACTTAATTAATTTTTTAACAATGACATTTATGTTACATATTTTCATTAAATTTATTGAAATCACACTGCTTAACGAGGCAACAGTCTTTCGTACATAAGAGCGATGTAATCTTATCCCCTTGAGAATGAAAAGTAAAAAAATTTATATATGATATAATTAATTTTGAGTAATAATTATGTTATAAATATCGTATATATACTTTAAATACATCATCATAGGCAACAAATAAAGGTGGTAATGGTAAAATAAATGAAATATATTTTCATGGTGGTTGTCCGCATTACCAATGAATGGTGATTTTGTAACCCATTTAATGGAAGTGGAAGTGGTGGTAAAAAATTCAAAAAATAAATAAAATTGTATATTTAATATGATATAGTTTTATATAATTATGTTATAATAATATATCAAGGAGGTGGGGTAAGAAATAAAATAAAAACACTAATTGAATAACATTATATATTATTCGGGTATCCTCCTCAGTTGTGCCCAAAATCCATCCGAGGTTACATTTCTACCAAAAATATGGATTCTAGGATGAGGGGATAGATGTTGGGAAGTGATTTTGAATTTTATTGTTTAAAACAAAAGGGATGGATAGTCTGAAAATGAGAGGAGAGGGTGTGGGATTTTATAGGTGAGGTGAGTGGCACACATGTGTTTCTTTGGTAATATTCAATAATTCCAACATTTTTGTCATTCCTAAGTCCCCCCCAAATTGAACATTATATAAAGTTAAAGATATAATATTTAAATATGGTCATTAAATAGATTTTTGTCAAGTTCTATTATCATTACCCATCATATAGGGTCCCATTTCATGACTCCCCAAGCCCGTTCTGAAGTTATCATACCTTTTTCTATGAAACAACATGCATATTCCATTTGACATATTTTATATATGACAACCATTTATTCTGATCACACCTAGACATAGAATCAAACATCATATCATCTCATGGTATTGAACATAATCCATATAATATCTAAAACAATTATGGAAAATCCAAGACATTATTATTATGGTAATTTTAACCCTTATCTTATTCTTTTAACCCCCATTAAACACAATTTTTCTTTAATTGTAGTAATTATGTTTTTATGGGTTTCACAATTAATTTTCGCCAATATTTTAGTGGAAATTATTATAAATTATAAATTATTATGATTATGAATATTTAATATATTTTTTAAAAATTAATTCACAGTGGTGGATAGTATAATTTAAAATTATTCTGGCAGACATGAAGAGACATCAGGGTTTTTAAAGGGAAAATGTTCAAAATATTACTATGTTTTTATATATAAATTATATATAAAAATGATTCTAATGGCATAAATTAGAATAATTGGTATAAATACTAACGAATTTTATATTCATAAAAATTTAATATATAATTTATCATTAAAAGTAATTTTTTAAAACGAAATTTAAAATTAAATTATTGTATTTTTTACAATTTGTTGAAAAATAAAACTTTTGAAAAAAATACCATAAATTCAACATAATATATTTTGATATTATGATTTAAAAAATTAAATTTATTTTTTCAATTTAGTTTTATAAAAGTGAATAATTTTATTTAAAATTATGTGTTCAAAGTGTGACTAATTCATCATTTAAAAAATATATAGTTGTTTTTTCAAAAACATTTTACAGAATTCAAATGATTCTAATTTTATTACTAATAAATATATATTAAATGATATTATTTCATATATAATCATTATAATTTTTTTAAGTTTTTTATACAAAGTAATATAAACCATATTTTATTACTATATTAAAATAGCATACCATATTACAGTTCATTTAAACTCAGGTTTATGTGTTTCGCAAGCTATCAATGGGATTAAATTTAATAAAATAAGTTACATGTGTTTTTAATATCATGGTTTCATTACACATATTTTATCAATTATAATATTCTACTTTTATAATTTCATGTTATTACATCCTCCACATATAAAATAAATTATGTCTTCCAAATTTAAACTTCATATGGTAATCAAGGGTTTTATATTTGAAAATTCTTTTTCTAAAATTTAACATCATAAAAATAGTTAATAATATATCATCTTAATAAGATAAAACGGGAAGTAAAAAAGGCCAAATATAATTACTCATAACATCGTTTATATGTATGAGAAAATTTGTGGAATGTTAATATATGTACATCTATGTAAAACATAAATAATTATAGAGGGTGATTTAGGCCATTGATCTCAAACAAGTCAATGATAAATGGAAAATTATGATTATCAAGATAATAAATCTATGATGACTTAAAAGACTACCGGCTAATCATAAATTATGGTATTTGGATAAAATTTTGTTTCAACAACCTTTTTGTAGAGTTGTAGAAGTGTTTGGTTGTCTATGAATATAAGAAAATATAGTTAATTAATAAATTTCTATTTTATAAGATAATTTTCAACCCATGTATTTGATTTGATCAATTTCCAATTCATCAATTAATCCATGAAATGAGTATCCAATACATTATTTTTTATTCCTAAATCACTATAATTCAAATTAAACATATCTTATGATCCATAAAAGGGTGAAAAGTATTACCCTCTCTCTCTATATTATTTCTAAAACCAATATGTTTAGCACATGTTTTATAATATAATAATATATTATTTATACCACAAAAATTACACTGATGGTTAAATATTAATACTAAATTTTCAATTTAAAAAAAACAATGAAATATCAATCAATACATCAAATAGGACAATGGTAGGTGATAAACACTTATTATCCTTCAGTCATGGGTTCAAGACCTACAGCCTTGCCGAATTCATCAGTTTATCACATAAAATTTGGGTTGTGATTTTTTTAAAATCACATTAATATAATTTATATAACCTTACTAAATATATTATGGACATAATTTAAATAATATTAATCATTAAATATACATTTTCAAATGGTTTCAATAAAAAAAATTTTCCCACATGATTTTATAAACTTTATTGAATATGATTAAGATGTCATTAATAATAATATTAACCCTAAAGTCCTTAAATGAATTTATACATTTTCCTATAAAATATTAATCTTAAAATAAATTTTCTAAGAAAGTATATTATTTCCATAAATTTCTCCAAAATCATGATAATTTTGGTAGAATTTCATCACATAAAACCTAAAAATATGTGTTTAAGGCATTAAACTAATGACCAATCTTAAACTCATAACCAATAATGGTATTCATAACTATTTAGTTAATGAATACACATGTGATTCTAAATATAACACAATAAATTGAGGTTTAAATAATATTTTATCAAAAATTGCATTGGTAATATACTTCTACAGTTTAATTCTTAAATCACAAAAAAAAAATACTTCATCCATTATATTTTAACATAAGTCCTTCCCTGGTTAAGGGATAACCTTTTAAATAGGGTGTTAATGTGGATAATGCATGGGTTGTCCAAATTTAATAAAACAATCTACAAATGTATCTATATGATGAGATTTATTTCCTTTAACCATACTCTCCTTTTTGACAAATTACTTCAATACATTATGCCCTTATTTTAGGTAAATAAATCTTTTTTTATTCCACTGAGACAGTTTCCTAGGTGATTCATTCTAAATTTCTAACATTTTAGAAATTAAGGCTTCTTTCTTATATAATCCCCCACAATTTGAGCCTGATGAAAATTTCATACTTTTTTTCCTAGGTGAGTCTGATAGTTTGTAATGTTATAGGTTACTAATCATATATCAAGATAACATACTAGAAATTACAATAATAAATTTCACTATAGTCATTATCTTATACGATTTCTCATATTCAAAAAATATTCCTTCATATTATTTTTTTAAAAGATTCCTTCTGGTTAAATCTTTAAATAAAAAAATAATAGTGGGGATACAAATATTCGTAGTGGTAAAACCATATAATCATTTATAATATGTTTAAATTATGACACATAATTTTAAATATAAGACATCATATATTTGATCCAGGTCATTCATTATTATAATATAATAAAATAATCCAAAATGGATTGTAATGAAATTAATTATCCTAATCATTCCCTCTGGGAGTGTCAATTAATGTGTGCAATGATGCCTGCTTTCATCCACCATGTGATGATCGGGTCATGCCCAATGTTCCCTTTTCATAGTTATTACCCTTATGTACTACAGTGCTTGAACCACATCCACATGTAGAATCCAGAATCATGTTTTTTTTTTCACGACCCGTCCTGGGGGCCCGTGCCGTGACTACCCCAAACCCACCTTCCATAGGCTACAGGCTGGCGACTAGCACCAAAGGCGTAAATCCCGATGAAATGGAAGGCATTGCCTTTATATAAGAAAAAACAGCACAGCGTACGCAAGCTGAAGTAAACACTATGTAAAATGATTAAAAATGTAAGTGCTGGAAAGTAAATGTGCCAGTATATAAACCCAACTGAAAGTGCAGTACAACTGGAACGAATGTTCAACAACTGAAAAGTAAAGCAACAACCACGAATTCGTCCGCTGGAACTCCCTCCTGAATGGTGAGTACAGACAGTCTCATTGGATCCTTGAGTCCGGCCGTCCTCTCCATGTACGTCTCGCCTGAGAGACCACCATCGGGTACCGTCCCGCTCCTCAAGCCTCAACCACGATCAGTGATGTACGTCATCTGCAACCAACACAACGTAGTACGGGCATAGCCAGTGCAGGGTTGAGTATTCGATACTCAGTTGGGTCTCCGAGACTCCCGAAGGTCTCCAATAATACACAAAGGATAAACCACAAAGGAAAGATACAATCAAAAAGAATCAACCAACTCTACATAGGTATATTCCCATACATATACCTAAGTTATCAATTCTAGTTCTGCTCGAACTCTCGAGCCCAAGTTCATCCTAGTCCACACAGGAAAGAAAAATCCAATCCACACAGGCAAACACAACCCAATGAACAATAGAATGAAATTAAATATTATCAAAGATAAAGATTCAAAGCCAAGACTCAGCTCACAGAGTTATATTATTCCAAATAGAGGTAAAGATAATTGATGTAGCCTCTGAATCATTTCATATGCCGAACCCACGTTGGTTCCAAGTACAGATGTCATAGCTATCGAACCCACGAAGGATCCAAGTATAGAAGTCATCTTCGTTGAACCCACAGAGGATCCCAGCACAGAAGTCATCGTTGTTGAACCCATGGAGGATCCCATCATGGTAGACGTTGTTGTCGAACCCACGGAGGATACCAGTATGGTAGTCATCATCATAGAACCCACGGAGGATCCCAGTATGGTAGTCATCCTCATAGAAACCAAGGAAGATCCCAGTACGGTAGTCCCCCACATCGAACCCACTTAGGATCCTAGTACGGTAGTTGTCCTCGTCGAACCCACTAAGGATCCTTGTACGGAGATCGTCCTCTTCGTCGTAGCCAGCACTAGGGTTCTCGCACACAGCACGCTCGATTCCGTGAGGGTCTTCTCCCTGAGCCAAGGGTCGATACATCAACTATCACAAAGTGCAGTGTTGATGTATCAAAAAGTTCTCTCTCGTCAATTGAAAGTCAACGCAACAGATAGCGTGTCAATCGGACGCCCGGTCGGCGAGTTATTGGATTTTTCTTCCATGGTGCCTGATTGGTTTTTAAGATAAAACCAACACGACCGCACTCTAGCTACACCAAACCTTGAGCATAGTAAGCCAAAAGAAACATCTCATGAAGAGGAATCCAAAAAATCCCATGGCATGTCATTCAGATGTCCGGAGCTCATGTTATACGCGTTTCCGCTCCGAGGGCCTGGTTGGTTTATTGTTTGAACCATGATGTCCATACATAAAGTTCTCCTAAATCTTGAGTATAATATAAAAAAAAGATTGTCTCCATCCATGGATTGCTACGCAACTGACAGTGTGTCGATCGGAGGTCGGTAGCCCATGTTATGGGCGTTTGAACGGATCTGTCTGGAAATAGGGGGTTTCGGCCTGGTCCGACCCGGCCCAATACCCCCTGGGTCAGCCCGAATAGGGTATACCCGACCCTGGTCCGAGTCCGGCCCAGTTGGGCATAGCCAGGCCTGGCCGGGCTGGTGCTGCCCGGCCCGGCACGGGGGTCCCGCCCTGCACAGGCGTCCCGGCCCTACGCGGGCGGCCCGGCCCTACGCGGGCGGCCCGGCCCTGCGCGGGCGGTCCGGCCCGGTGCGGGCGGCCCGGCCAGCCTGGCTGGCGGCTCGGCCTTCAACCGAGCGGGGAGCGGGGGGCACTGCCCACCTTGATTGAGAAGTGGCGGCCCCTCTTGGGGGGCCCGCCCTTGCCACCTATCGGGAGTTATGACACTCTGACTTCCGGAAAACGGCCGACCGTAATAGCCGGCCGGAGTGCTGCAGCGGGACCTACTGGTCCTGCCTCTTGGAGCGCCGGCGGCCGGCGAAGTCTGGTTGCCCTCCTCTGCACCGTCGCGGCCCCTGTCTGACCGCTGTGGCGCAACGGCACCACGCCCCTTTACCGCCGCCCGCCCTTGGCCGCAACTTCCTTCAGCTTCACCGGCGCTGTGCGACGGCACCGTGCTCCTTCGCCACAGCCCGCTCCGGCCGCAGTTCCCTCATTTCCACACGGTGTCGTTGAACCACGCTGCCTCCGTTCCAAACCACAATGGTGATCATCATAAAACGGGGAGGAGGGTCTGTTAGGTTTGTGCAGTCTGACATCATCATGTTATATTGATAACAGGCTGCCAAAAGAAAATAATGATGAACATAAAAATAAAACTAGAATGATGAAACAGCCCCTACCTTAAAGAATTTTGAGGAATCTAGTGATCAGAATACGGCGTCGCGAGTGGGGCTCCATATACATCTATGGAGAACATCGTGGAAGAAGCAGCATCTCCCTTTCTTTGACGTGGATGGAAGATGGAAGGTGTGATGGCGTTCTTTGTGTTCTTCAACAATGAAGATGAAGTTCTTAAAAGTATTGAATTATCCCTCTCTGAATTCTCCACATAACACATCAACCAAAAATAAAATAAGGATTTTCCTTATTTTATTTACACATGACAACTTTTTTTAAAATTTCTAAATTTGAATTCACCTAATTAATGAAACTTTTGTTGTCAAATTAATTAGGTGATTAGTTGGAATTCATTAATGTGGAAGAGTTAATTAACTCATGTGGGGGGGGGGGGTTAGAGGTGGTAGGGAATTTGAAGGGGTGGGGATCATTTGGGCCCCACCTCACTAATATACAATCAAGAGGAGTTAGAATTTTAAGTTGGTCCCCCCCCAACTCCCACACATGGGGTTTAACCAGTTATAAGTGAAATAAAATTTGAAACACACTTTTATTTTTCTTTATACTTAATCCACATTTTTTTAACAAGTCTTCCCTAGTAAACACAACTCTAATAAAAGTCTTCCTACGCAATTATTGGCGCTACGGTTTCATCAGTGCCATCAGATTTTGATTCCAAGCATTGGTTCAAAAGATAGAAAAACATGCTCATTCGTTCACTGAACATAGCCGAGCTAATCTTCAGAAATTGATTCTGGGCACATCGGTCCTCGGAATCATGTAACGTCAGATACTGCGTACTCATAAAATCCCCAAAATATTAAGAAACAAATTTCCCTTGAAATTTATGGGTCTTTACATTACTCTCACCTTAGGGATTTACATCCCCGTAATGATACATAAAAAACTAGGAGAACAAATGAGGGTATTGTGCACGCATCTGAGCCTCCTGCTCCCATGTGCTCTCCTGGAGGTTACCGTGCTGCCACCTGATGCGCACTAGAGGAATCGACCACCCACGTAGGATCATCTCCTGTCGATCATTGATCTCCACCGAGACCTCCGCAAAATTCATCTCGTCATCAAATTCCAGCATTCTGCGGTCTATGATATGCGTCGGGTCGTCCACGTATCTCCTCAGCTAAGATACGTGGAAGACGTCGTGCACCCGGTGCAACTGAGGTGGAAGAGCCAGGGGATAAGCCACCTCACGTAACCTTCTGAGAACCTGGAATGTTCCGATGAAGTGCGGAGATAACTTGTCACCCCGGCCAAATCTCCGTAATCCATGTCTAGGTGAGACCTGTAAGAAAACGTGGTCTCCATCCTCAAACTCTAGTGGTCTCCGCCTCCTGTCAGCATACGACTTCTATCGGCTCTGAGCTGTCCTCATCTGCTCTTGGATGATCTGCACCTTCTCCATCGTAGCCTACACCATCTCTGGTTCTACATGTACTCACTCCAACACTATCCATAGAGGATATCTGAAAACATGGCCAACTGTTGTCTTTCCAAACCTAACAGCTGAATGCCTGATCTCCTACTAAGAGCATCTTCTACAATGTTCCCCTTCCCAAGAGTATAAATTGTCTCGATGTCATAGTCCTGGAGAAAATCAAGCCATCGCCGCTATCTCAGGTTCATTTCCATCTGAGAAAATATTCACCTGAGACTATTGAGTTGGTGAGAACCATAAACCGTTCGCTCGACGAACAATGGGTGAGACTAGACATTTGTAAGAACTCAAATCCACCCTTCTTCGTCTACGATCTATAAAAGCTGTTGAGATTCCACCTCTACCGAAAAGAGAAATATAGTCTCATCCCCTGGAGGAACCACAACCTTTTCCTAATATAGTCAATCCGAACATGAATGGTACTATTTCATGCCATGGACGACGTCGTAAGGCCTCAACGCTACTACCAAGAGATCCAAACGTTAATCTCACATCCAAGGGTCGAGTCACACTGTTGGCAGCAGTGTGTGGTCAGTAGGTCTCCTCCAGTAGGAATCTAAAAAGTGGGGGTCATGTTAATGGTTTTAATTGGGACCTCTAAGTATCAATTACATAAAAAGGACAGGGAACAAAACATCACAAGAACAATTGTCTTTTATTACTACAACTCAAGGTAAAAAGACATAAAGATTCCACAAACAAAACATCAACAAAGCTAGAAGCAACATAAACAAAAGTATCCATGTCTGGCGATAGTCTTGCTCTTTTCCATCTGCTCCAGGAGCTCCATGGTTGTAGGCCTCAGTCACCTGAAGCTGAGCCTTCCCCTGTCCACCCATTCCCAACGGTCGGGGAGGTCTTCCTAGTGGTGGTTGTGGTAGGGCCTCAAAGAGTCACCCACCATCCGCTACTCGTCCAGCTCCTCTACCTCATCTTCTTGGTCCCTGCGGACTGCCATGGTCGAAGCTTTTCTTGGGAGGCACCTACTACTCATCTGAAGGGCGGGTCGGGCAGTCTCGAGCCATGTGACCCTGCCCGCCACATGGATAGCACTGTATGCTCCTAGTGTGGCTGGATCTGTTTCGTGTGCCCCACAAAACCGAACCTGTATCCTGAGATTGATCATCTGATGGTCTGGCCCGCTTGGTCCTCTACATCATCTGTCTACTGCCGGCTGAAAAATACTTCGCTACGGGCCGTCCTACGGGGGGTCTCACCGCTGGTGACTGCTCAGCGAGAAAACTCTCCACTAGAAGGGATCTCTCCAGCAACCCTGCCTGCGTCAAGAATTTGAGGGAGATCATTGAAGCCTTGATCGCATGCCTCAGTCCCTGCTCGAAGGTCCGGCCCCTGAAGAATGGGTCTCGTACCATATCTGTGGTGTAGCGTGAGATACCAGTAAACCACGCTGAGTACTAGGCTACTGTCATGCAGCCCTGCCACCACTGTAGTAGCTCCTGGAAGCGCACCACACGGAGGGTGGCTGGAATGAACTCAGAGCGGAAGAGGCTCTCAAAGTCCATCCAAATAAGTGATGCCTCGTCATTCCCCTAGAGCATCAGGATCCACCATCTACCTGCTACTGCATGCCGGAGACTCACTGCCAGGATCACCAGGAGGTCATCCGGTGTCCCTACTAATCTGAAAACTCGAAAAACAACCTCCAGCCAATCCTCGGTTTCCTGAGGGTCCGTCTCTCTACGGAACCTATGACTCTGAAACTCGTGCAGTGCACTAAGGAGACGTGCACTCCCAGTGGCTGGGGCTGGTGGCATCGGTGGCTCGGGGGGTAGAGTTACCACCGGTGCCTCCACTGTAATGGGGCCCTGCACTGAGGCCTCGTCGCTCGGCGGATTTCCGTCTCGCACAAATCTCGAAACCCTAGCTGGTTGCCGTCATGGGGCCATCCTGAATGGAGACAGGTGTGCCACGATCAATACAGTATACCCGGTGAGCTGACACAAAGTTATAATAAATAAAACATCTTTAAACACACATGCAATCAATGTTTTTGTGCACTGAGTCAGAAATCAGATGTCAGGGTCCTGGTGTGTGGATACGTCAGCCACCGCACCAACACTAGACTCCATGGACTGATAACTACACTCAATACCCTTAACAATATTATTTCACATATAATAAAGATCAGAGTCCTGAGTTTTGCGGTAGAACAAAACTCATCTGATACCAATTTGTCACGACCCGTCCTCGGGGCCCGTGCTGTGAATACCCCGTGCCTGCCTTCCATAGGCCAGGGGCTGGTGACTAACACCAAAGGCATAAATCCCGATGAAAGGGAAGGAATTGTCTTTATATAATAAAACAATCACCACAGAGTGCACATGTTGAAGTAAAAACTAAGTAACTGATTACAAAAGTAAGTGCTAGAAAGTAAAAGGGCCAGTATACAAACCCAACTGAAAGTGCAGTACAACTAGAAGGAAATTACAACAATTGAAAAGTAAAGCAGCAACCATGAAGTCGTCCTCCGAAACTCCCACCTGAAGGGTGAGTACAGAGAGTCCTGTTGGCTCCTCGAGTCCGTCCATCCTCTCCGTTTACGTCCCGCCTGCTAGAACACCACTGGGTACCGTCCCACTCCCCAAGCCTCAACCACGATCAGTGTTTCCCGTCATCTGCAACCGACACAATGTAGTGCGGGCATAGACCGTGCATGGGTGAGTATTAGATACTCAATAGGGACCACAATACTATCAATGTTATCCTAGAATCCATAAAGTATAACCCACAAAGCAAAGATACAATCAGAAAGTATCAACCAACTCTAAATAGGTATATTCCCATATATATACCTAAGTCATCAATTCCAATTCTGCTCCAACTCTTGACCCCAAGTTCATCCCAGTCCACACAGGATAGCACAATCCAATCCACATAGGCAAAAACAACCCAATACACACAAGAAATCAATTCAATCTTATCTAAGAGAAAGATTCAATGTCAAGACTCAGCTCACACAGGTATACTATTCACAAGAGAGGTGGAGATGATTGATGTAGCCTTTGAATCATCTCCTCTGATGAACCCACATAGTTTCTAAGTACAGATGTCATTGCTTCAAAACCCATGGAGGATCCATGTATCTAAGTCATCGTCATCGAACCCATGGAGGATCCCAGCACAGAAGTCATCGTTGTGGAACCCACGGAGGATCCCATCACAGTAGACGTCGTCGTCGAACCAATGGAGGATCCAAGTACAGTAGTCGACGTCGTCGATCCCACGGAGGATTCATGTATGGTAGTCGTCCTCGTCAAACTCATGGAGGATCCCAGTATGGTAGTCCTCCACGACGAACCCACTGAGGATCCTAGTACGGTAGTTTTCCTTGTCGAACCCACTGAGGATCCTTGTACGAAAGTCGTCATCTTCGTCGCATCCATCTCTAGGGTTCTCGCACATAGCTTGGTCGATTCTAGGAGGGTTTGCTCCATGATCTAGGGGTCGATACATCAACTTCCATGAAGTCTAGATTTTATGTATCACAAAGTTTCTTCTTGTCAAAAGAACTCAACGCAACAGACGGTGCGTCAATCGGACGCCCAGTCTGTGAGTTATTGGCTTTTTCGTCTCAGGGTCCCAGTTGGTTTTTATGCTAAAACCAACCCCAACACACTCCAGCTACATCCAAAACTCAATATTAGTAATCCAAAATAACCTTCTCACTATGAGGAATCCAACAAAGATTACGGCACGTCATTCGGACGTCTGGAGCTCAAGGTATAAGTGTTTCCGCTTTGGGGGCCAGATTGGTTTCGTGTTCAAACCAAGCCCTCCATACCCATAGTTCCCATAATCCTTGAGTATAATATACCTAAACGACCATCTCGATACAAGGATCACTATTCAACTAACGGTGTATAGATCATAGGTATGTAGCCCATGTTATGGGTGTTTGAACGGATCTGTCTGGAAGCAGGGGGTTTGGGCCCGGTCCGGCCCGGCCCAACACCCCGTGGGTCAGCCCGAACCGGGCGGACCCAACCTGGGTCCGGGTCCGGCCCGTTTTGGTGTGGCCCGGCCCAGCTAGCATGGTCCAGCCTGGCGAGTGCAGCCCGGCCCAGCGCGGGTGGTCCGGCCCGGCGCGGGCGGCCCAACCCGTGTGGCCGGCGGCTCGGCCTTTGGCTGAGCGTGATGCTGGGGGCACTGCCCCCCCCCCCCCCCCCCCCCTTGATTGAGAAATGGAGACCACTATTTGGGGGCCACCCTTTCCACCTACCGGGGGTTACGACCCCCAGACTTCCGGAAAAAGGCCGGCCGTAATGGCCGGCCGGATTGCCGCCGCAGGGCCTGCTGGTCCCGCCTCCTGGGGCGCCGGCAGCCAGCGGAGTCCGACCTCCCACCTCTTCCCCTCCCTGACCTTAGGCCGTAGCCCCTGTCCGACCGGCACGACATGATGGCGCCGCACCCCTCTACCGGGGCCCGCCCTGTCTGCGGCCCTCCCCGGCCGCGCCCATCCGTTGGGGCCCGCCCTTGGCCGCGGCTTCCTTCAGCTTCACCAGCTCGGTGCGACGGCGTTGCGCTCCTCCACCGCGGCCCACTCTTGCCGCGGTTCCGTCATTTTTGCAAGGTGTTGTTGCACCGCGCCACCTCCATTCCAAACCACAATGGTAATGAACATAAAAAGGGAGGAGGGTCGTCCGGGTTTGTGCGGTCCATCCTCCTCCCGTTATATTGATAACAGACAGCCAAAATAAATTAATGATGAACATCAAAAAAAACTAGAATGATGAAATAACCCCTACCTCAAAGTAGTTCTAGGAAGAAAGTGTCGCGGAATACGGCGTCCCGAGTGGGGCTCTGTATACGTCGACAGAAAATGTCCGTGGAAGAAGTGGTGTCTCCCATTCTTTGACGTAGAGGGAAGATGGAAGGCGTGACGGCTTTATTCGCATTCTTCAACGAGGAAAATGATGTTCTTCAAAGTAAATAATTCTCCCTATCAAAATTCTCCACAGAACACATAATCCAAAAATAAAATAAGGCTTTGCCTTATTTTATTTACACATGCCAACTTTTTTTAAAATTTCAGAAGTCGAATTCACCTAATTAATTAAACTTGGGTTGTCAAATTTATTAGGTGATTAGTTGGCATGCATTAATGTGGAAGTGTTACTTAACTCATGTGGGGGGGGGGGTAGAGGTGTTAGGGAAATTGAAAGGGTGGGGCTCTTGTGGGCCCCACCTCAATAATATTCTATCTAGAAGAGTTAGAATTTTTAGTGTGTCCCACCCCAACTCCCACACATGGGTTTTAACCACTTATAAGTGAAATAAAATTTGTAACACAATTTTATTTGTCTTTATACTTAATCCACATTTTATTAACAAATCTTCCCAAGTAAATGAAACTCCAATAATGGTCCTCCTAAGAAATTACTAGCGCTACGGTTTCATCGGTGCCCTCGGATTTCGATTCCAAGCACCGGTTCAAAAGATTGAAAAACCAGCACGTTCGTTCACTGGAGGTACCTGAGCTAAACATCGGAAATTAATTCTGGGCACACCAGGCCTCTAAATTAGGTGTTTTCAAGAAACTACGTACTCGTAAAATCCCAATTAAATTAAGAAAAAAATTTCCAAAAAATTTATGGGTCTTTAAATTTTTTCTAGGAAAAAACATAATATCTACATTATCAAAACATTTAGATTTTATTTTACACTTATCCTAAAATTCTATCATAAGGGTTAAGATACATAATTTAAGGTTTTCTAAATATAGTTTCCAAGTATTCTACTAAAATTTATTAGAATGAAATTGTTTTAACGCTACACCCAGTATCTTGGAGTCAGTGTCTCCATTAATATTTTGTTATAAGATACAATGAATCACATCTAGAAGAACTAAATAGTTTAGTAGTCTTGTTAAATGAGATAAATACATGACACCCATGTTACATTTTAATACAAAAATTAAAGAATATTTTTTTAACAATATCATTATTACCTATTTCATATTATTTAATATATTTCATATTTGAATTCATTTATTCCTAGTAATGGAATAAGTTAAAGGTAAACTCAATTCTCGGTAAGGGTTACGTATAACAGAATTTATCATGAATAAATGAAGTGTAATCGATAAGGAGTGAACATTATAGAATTATAAATATCTAAACAAACATTCCATTAAAATAATTGACTAGAATAATTGAATGAAATGTAAATAATTGAAAAAAATCCATTTAATCAATAAAAATACAATCATAAAATATATGTTATAATCAATATGGAAATGTAAATAGCTGAAAGCACATTCCATTTAAATAATAAACTGAGATTGAACTGCATCCATATATAATATTATTTTGAAAATACCATAGAAATTAATGATTGAGTCGTGAATAGAAGAAATTATTTATTATTATGTGGCATATCTCTAGAACATGATTCCACTACCATCAAGACCTTTAATAATAATTTTTATAACTACTAAGTACTTACTCAAATTGTTTGGGAAATTAATTTCATGATAGTTTTTTGTTTGGACTCCTGATATTGTTAGTGAATCTAAGGAAAATCTATAACTATGAAATACCCTTATGTTTCATGTCCAAATAATTCATTATATATTGAATAATAAAATTAATTAAAAATAAATCTTCGTTATCATTAAGTATCTGTATTGAGTAATGGGTACAAATTTGTTAATATTTAGGTAGTTAATCAAATAAGTTTCAAAGTAAACACCATATGTAAATAATGCATAAATTTTAGGAAATAATAATATTCAACCGAAATAAATATTTATAAATAATGGAAATATAATATGAATTGAAAAAGGATCACATGAAATTGATTATTTCATGTTTAAGTTATTAATCACAAAAGATATGAAGATTGTTCATTATCTTTTACAACTTGTAATTTTCAATTCAATGCCCCATGAAATAAATAATTGAAATTGAAACATAAAATTCCATGAATTATGAATTAATAATTATATTTCATGTCATGTGGGACTTATATACACCATATTATAGAAATTAGGTGCAAAATATTACAATGTGCCTCTATGAAAGGAAGTTAAAGATGAAGTCCCTCATCTCTTGCTTCATTTTGGTTCAATGTGATTTCACCTCTAGTATTTTAGATGAAAAGATGTTATTAACATATAAAAGTACCATATTAACATTTATATTATTATATATTATTCTTTTGTTACATCTTTTCACCCATTCCATAATAATCATTTATTATTTTTATTTTTTTGGGTTTTAATTTCCCTATTTTTTAATGCATGTTTTTTCATGAATGATCCCTTTATTTTGAATATAATATAGTTATTTCATATAAATAATAAAATTCATGAAATATTTTAAATATTTTCACATCAATTAGACCATTAAAACCAATCACAAAACATGTTGATGAAAAAATGAATATATTACAATAATGGAAATGGTAGGTTATCCACAAGCATAAGTAACATTCCCATTTTTCACTGATCATTATGGAAAAAACATAAGTAATATATTATATTTACACTATAATAAAAAATAATTTATATGATAATATTTATTTATATATACTTATATATATCGTCTATTTTTTTTTTAAAAAAGAGTCAAATTTTTTTGTAAAGGTAGTAGTCCACATGTACACAAACAATGTTATTACCATTTGTTGAGGTAGGGGTTTTTATGTGTTTCTATTTTGTGTTTTTCTTCTGTCGTTTTTCCCCTTTCAATTGAACAACCTGTTATCGCATTAACTGGAGGAGGTCGGACAGCACGAACACGACCGACACTCCTCCCCTTTTTGGTTGTGGATATTTTATGCAGCGTACAAGGCAACGCGGTGCTGAAGCACCGCGCAGAATTTGTAAAAGGGAGAGCGGAGAAATGTGACGCCGCCGCACCGCGCCATGGGAAGCAACAAATCTGCGGCACAGTCGCGCCACGCTGTAGAAGATGAAAAAAGGACGTGGCACCATCGCACCACGCCGAAGGACCTCAGAAGCACCGCGGCCGGAACGGGGCCGCGGCGGAGGGGTGCGGCACCATCGCGCAGTGCCGGACAGATGAAGGTCGCGGTCGGTTCCGGGCCGCCGGCGTCAGAGCGAGGGGACCGGCCCCTGCCGGTCCTGTGATGGCGGTAGCCGGCCGGCCAGCCGGGCCGGCCGGTTCGAGGAGAGCGCCGGGGGTCGTAACCCCCGGCCGGCTAGCTGAGTGGCCCCATTAAAGGGGCCGCAGTTTACTTCACGCGGGGGCAGCGCCCCCCGCCCCGAAACGGTTCGGCCGTTCGGCCGAAGCCCTGGCGGTGCGCCAGCGCACCGCGCGCCGTGCGGCTGCCCTGGCCGGTCAGCCTAACCGGACCACCAGGCAGGGCCACGCCCGGGCCGGGCCGGGCTGCGCCAGCCGGGCCGGACTCGGACCCGGTTTGGGTCGACCCGATTCGGGCCGCTCCTGGGGGTATCGAGCCGGGTCGGATCGGGCCCGAACCCCCTATTACCGAACCATTTTCGGTCTATCGCCCATAACATGAGCTACGTGACTCCTATCGACGCACCGTTAGTTGAGATGCGATCCTTGAACTGAGGCAGTCGTTTCGGTATATCTCACTCAAGGTTTCAGAAAACTTTGGGTTCGGCCGGGTTGGTTTGTACACGAAACCAACCGGGCCCTCGGAGCGGAAACACTCATAACTTAAGTTCCGGACGTCCGATTGACACGCCGTCTGTCTTGTTTAATTCCAGTAAGTGAGACAGAACTTTTGGCTTACTTCGCTCGAGGTTTGGACGTCGTCGGAGTGTGGTCGGGTTGGTTCGCTCACAAAACCAACCGGGCCCCTGGAACGAAAAAGCCAATAACTCACAGGCCGGGCGTCCGATTGACGCGCCGTCTGTCTCATTGAATTACTCTAAGTGAGATGGAACTTTTGTCTTATTCCGATCATGGTTTGGATTCCGTCGGAGTGCGGTCGCGTTGGTTCACTCACGAAAGCAACCGGGCCCCTGGAATGAAAAAGCCAATAACTCACAGGTCGGGCGTCCGATTGACGCTTCGTCGGTCTCGTTGAATTCCTCTTGATGAGATGGATCTTTTGGCATACTTCGCCAGAAATTTGGATGCAATTGGATAGTGGCCGGGTTGGATTGCACCCAAAATCCATTCGGGCCCCTGGAACGGGAAAGCTGATAACTTTCAGACTGGAAGTCCATTTAACGAACCGTCAGCGGCGTTGGAGATCACATGGAGAAACGATCCCTATGAGTATACCCTATGAGAGTTCGGGGTACAATTGAGATACGGCCGGGTTGGTTCTCACACGAAACCAACTGGGCCCCGGGGACGAAAATCCTAGTAACTCACAGACCGAGCATCTGATTGACTGGCCTTCTGTTGCATTGAGACCCCTGTGTCGAGGCAGTCCTTTGAGATACTTCTTCGAGGAGATTTGTGATAATTGTAGTATCGACTAGTAGCTCGTGGAGTGGACCCTCCTGGAGATGAGTGTGCAGAGTAAGGAGACCGTGTAGTTGGCTGAGAACTGACGACTGCTTGACCGATCGACTCGGTGTGTTTCGGATAGCCCAGTGGGGAGTTCATGGTTGTAGCGGCAGACCCACGGTGGAGGAGCACTTAGTTGTAGAGGAAGAACCGCAGTACTCAACAGAAGGAGTACCTCTGGAGGCTATAAGGGGGAGTACTTGGTTGTAGCGGTAGTCCCACGATGGAGGAGCACCTGGTTGTAGCGGTCGACCCGTGGTACTCAATAGAAGGGGTACCTCTGGAGGATATGAGGGGGAGCGCTTGGTTGTAGCGGCAGACCCATGGTGGGATGCACTTGGTTGTAGAAGCAGGACCACAGTACTCGACAGGATGAGTACCTCAGCAATCTTAGGTTAGTGAGCAGTACCTCGATGTCGTGACAGAACCACTGTACACTCCAGAGACGGGGCTCTTCAGCAGTTGTGGTTTCGATAATGAAAATACGGGTTTGAGCTGAATCTATGACCTTTGTGTTTACCTCATTATTGAGATGGGTCACTTGATAACTTAGGTATATGTATGGGCATATACCTGGGTTGTGGTTATCCGTTGATTTCATAATCTTTGTGTTTCCTCATAAGTGAGATGGGTTACTTGATAAATTGGGTATATGTATGGGCATATACCTAGGTAGAGGTTATCTATTGAGATCTTCGTTTTGGTTATCCTTGTTGTATTTAGTGAGACCTTGAGGGTCTCAGGGTCCCTACTGAGTATCGTTATACTCACCCTTGCACGGGCTATGCCCGCACCACGTTTTGTTGGTTGCAGACGACGGGCAGCGCAGACAGAGGCCGAGTGTTCATCGACTGGACGGTACCCAAAGGTGGACCTCACGACGAGACAGTATCTGGTGGTGGACTTCACGACGAGACTACACTCAAAGGAGGTTGATGGGCGAGAGCATTGTGGAGGCCATCTGTACCTGCCCTTCAGGTAGGATCCGTGGCGGACGGTCCAGGAGCTGCGTTATCTGTACCTACCCTTTAGGTAGGATCCTAGGTGGACGATCCAGGATCTGCTTGTCACCTTCCGGTTGTTTTATCTTTTTTCCTTGTACTTTACAGTTGGGCTTGTATTTCCGGACCCTTTACATTTAGCACAACTTGTTTCAGTTTTACTTAGTGTTTTACTTCTGCTTGTACTCTGTGGTGTTTGGTTACTTTTATAAAGGCAATGCCTTCCCAGTTATCGGGATTTACGCCTTTGGTGCTAGTCGTCATCCCCTGGACTATGGAAGGTGGGCTTGGGGTAGTCACGGCACAGGCCCCGAGGACTGGTCATGACAAATTGGTATCAGAGGAGGAACCTAGCCTTAAGTGCGGTGCACTGCCTGGGTTGAGATGTAGGGCCCACAATGAGGGCATTGTGCTCTAAAGGTGGGGGGGTGATTGTAACACCCCAAAATGATAAAGGGTTAAATGGCTTAATGATAAGACTCATGTCAACAAGGTGCACCTTACTTTTCGGGAGCCTGTATGATTCGAACTCCATAGTTAAGTGTGCTTGTCCTGGAGTAGTAATCCCGATGGGTGACCTTCTAGGAAGTCTCCCAGGGTGTGTGTGAGTGAGGAAAAAGTACACTGGAAAGGACATATGTTGCCCTATGGGGACTATCGTTAGTTCGATGACCCGTTCGGGTATGTGGGTAGACCCTTGGGGGGGGGGCTACGTGTCTGCGGGGCAACTGGTGGGTAGGGACCGGTTGTCACATTTGGTATCAGAGGAGTCGGTTCTACCGAAAAACTTATAACTCTGATATTCCCTTTTTGTGACGCAATAGTGTTAAGGGTACCAAGTGTGGTTTTCAGTTCAGGGAGTCCAGTATAGGTGCGGCGGCCGACGTATCCGTACACCAGGACCCTGACTAATGATTTCCGACTTTGTGCACGAAAACACTGATTGCATGTGTGTTTCCAAGAGTTTTAAAGTCAGCTAAAACCAGGTCACCTCACCAGGTATAAATCGTTTGACCTTGTCGTATCTGTTCAGGATGTCTCTACGCAGACAGTCAGTTGGAGTTCTGAGAATGTACTCGATGGCGGCCCACCGAGCGACGAGGTTCCAGTGCGGGGCCCTTTTTACTATGTTGGCACCCTCAGGTGGTGTACCAGCAGCACCACCACCTGTTGGGCAGCAGATGCCAGCAGCTATACTAGCGAACTGTGCACGCTGGCAGAGCGCATTGCACGAGTTCCAGCTGTAGAGGCCTCCGATGTTACGAGGTGAGGCAGATTCCTAGATAGTAGAGGACTGGATGGAGGTGATTGCTAGAGTTTTCCGCCTAGCTGAGACACCAGTGGAGTGGATGGTGTACTTGGCCACTATTGTTTTCCAGTAATGACCATGAGGATGGTCTGCATAGTGATGAGGCTTCGGTACGTGGACCGATTCCTGAGATAGTGCCTTCAGGTAGTGTGTCAGCTATACATCACTACCTATTGGTCAACAGTTACAACCGACCATACCGGTAGGTGACACATGTAGGCTTACTGCCTTATACGTGTTCCCACATTAGATACCCTCAAGTTCTGAGGCGAACCTGACTCACAGGCGGCTGAGGACTAGCTTGAGGAGGTGGCTGAGAGTTTTCTAGAGCTTATACAGCTTCAGCAGGACGACGTGTCGGTAGTTGAGAATTCATCGAGGCATACCGAACATTCCGGGTACTCGATGAATACGATTCGATCAGTGCTATAGAGCTCGGACCTCTGAGCGTGGTGTGTTTAAGTATATTCGATCTAGCACTTTTTCCTCTATGAATTCCTACTCACGTTAGGGTGCTAGAGAGAACCTTGAGGTTGAATGTTCTTTGGATGAATGAATATAGCTAGAGAATGTTAGAAGTTGGAACGTAGCGAGCTGGTTCCAGTCTCAGTGACTTGGGCGTGCGGATGTTTCAAGAAGAGGAAATGGTAAGGATAGATATATCTGCAGAGCAGCAGATGTGGAGGAAGATCTAGGAGATAAGCATGGGGTGGTATACATTTCAACATGTTATAACCCCCGCCTTTGTTGTCCTCTCCAGGATCAGGGAGCTTGAGGGCAGGGGAAGAGAGTAGCTGCATGCGGTCAAGGAGTGCGACTGAAAGAGCTCTAAGGATGATTCGAAGTGCGGACATTGTCTTCTACTAGCTGTCGTAGTCACATACATCGATACGAATCATCCCTTCCTTCCATGAATCTAGTCCCAGACCTAGAGTTTCCAGTTAAGCCATTGACTTGACCCTCACATCTGGGGATACCTTTGGGAGGAGACTTGATAGTCACACTTACGCCGACGGTGTGATCTGACCCTTGAGGCGAGAGTCTCGGTTGGGACCTCTTGGTGACAACGTCGAGGCCTTACGATGTTAGTTTGAGTATGGATTGGGAAATCACTGTTCATACTCAAATTGATGATATTAGGAAAATGTAGGGATGGGTTTTCCTTGGTCGGCGAAAAGGAAACCCCAGGCAGCACAGGATAAACTCGTGCAGGGGAGGGTGTAGCCGATCATTCTTAAGTCATCCAACCGTACCCTCGTGGCAGCAGGAGTTTGAATTTCAGTTCTAATCAGGAAAGGGAGACCTCTAGAGTTCGAGGATGACGACCACGTTCATATATGGGTCTCACCTCGATGAGGTTTACAGAGATGTAGCCGATGCGGCGAGATATCTCTGAGGTTCAACGGACCTTTCTAGGTTCCCAGTACGGTAGGCGAGGTGGTTTACCGCTTTACCTTTCCACCTAAATTGCACTGGGTGCATGAAATCTTCCACGTACCTCGGTTGAGGAGATTCATGCTTGATCCTTCACACATCATCGACCTCGGGGAGTTGGTCGTCGATGAAAGGGCGACATGCACGGAGGTTCCAGAAGAGATTGAGGATCGATAAGAGCGGGTCCTATGAGGACGGTCTATTCCTCTTGTGCGTTTTCGTAGGCAGCACGAGAACCTCCAGGTGAGCACATGGGAGCGGAAGGCTCAAATGCGTGCTCATTACTGCTTTTGTATCCCTAGTTTTTGTTAAAGATTTACAGGTACGTAAAGCCCTGAGGTGGGACTAATGTAAAGACCCAAAAATTTTAAGGAAATATTCTCTTAAATTCTTTGGGATTTTACAAGAATGCGGTTTCTGATGGCACCTGATTCTGAGGCTCGGTGTGCCCGGAATCAATTTCTGAAGATTTTTTAAGCTTAAATTAATGCACGTACGCAGTTTAAATAAAAAAGTGTAATAACTATTAAATTGTTACTCGGATCAGAAATATGAGGGCACTGTTGTGCTCTGGATAGCGGGTTTACCCTAGGCGCGACTTTCGTTTAGTCGGCGCGGGCCTCCTATGAGAAATTCCAAAAATGGCTAAACAGTAAATAAAATAATAAAATAATTTATTTTATTTTACAAATACTTATAACTCACAAAAGTAGCTCGGATTAAAAATCTGAGACAACCACTGAACTCGTGAGGGCATGGTTTATTTAGGCAGATACTAACTTTGGTTGGCGCAGGCCACCAGAAAAAGATAGTTTTTAGCCACAAATAAAATAATAAATGACTATTATTTTATTGTAAAATTAGTATCTTTTAAAAGGTAACTCGGATTGAAAATCTGAGAGTACAGTTGGATTCTTTGGGGCGTGTTTCACTTAGGCATAGCCTGACGATGACCGGCGTGGGTGGAGGGTGACTGATAATATTTTTCCGAACTTTTTTTCGGGTACGTTTAGTAAACGTACGTGTGAGTTTTTCTAACTTTTGAACCGGTGCTCGGAATCGAATTCTGAGGGCACCGATGGAATCGCAGTGCCGGTATTATCTTAAAAACTCTTTTTCCGAAGTTGCGTTTGCTCGGGTGTGGTTTTTAATTTTTGGGGTTAAGTTATGAAATAAAATAAAAAGGGGTGCGACAATTTTATTTTATCTCACTTAAAGCCGCTTAACCTACGTTAAGCGGATAAGGTGGGACCCATAATATCCTACCCACACGGTAGAATATTTGTGAGGTGGGGCCCACACGAGCCCCACCGTTTCTTACCTCCTAAGAACGCACCCGCAACACCCTCTTTAATGAAAGTCAATTGTGCATTTTTCTGGTTAAGAAACGACCCATTAAATTGGGCAGTTAACTTGTTACAAATAATTCTTCGAATTAATTGTTCGTTTCTTATCTTTTGATTTTCCAATTCTTAAGTTGATAATAAAATAAGAAGTGGACTTATTTTATTATTGTTGGGGATTTGTTTTGTGTTAAACATTTGGGAGAAAAAAAAGAGGTTTCTTCATTCTTCGACGAAGAACGCGAAGAACGCTCTACTGCCAATGCAGATCGCCAACCTCCGACAGCGAGAGACGCCTTCCTCGGAGATCACCTAACGCCAATGGCGAACCGCTTCTTCCGCGGTGATTCTCTTCTTCCGAGACTGTTAATTCCGCGACCAACGATCATTCGACGACAGCGTTGAGGTAGGGGTTTTAATTCGTTTCTATTTTGTGTTTTTCTTTCGTTGTTTTTCCCCTTACAATTTAACCGCCTGTTATCACATTAACGGGAGGAGGTCAGAACGCACAAACACGGCCGACACTCCTCCCCTTTTTGGTTGTGGGTTTTTTATGTGGCTTACAAGGCAACGCGGTGCCGAAGCACCACATGGAAATTGTAAAAGGGATAGCAGAGAAACGCGGCACCGCCGCACCGCGCCGGGGGAAGCAATAAATCTGCGGCGCAGTTGCGCCGCGCCGTAGAAGATGAACAAAGGATGAGGCACCATCGCGCCACACCAGAGGTCCTCAGAAGCACTGTGGCCGGAACGGGGCCATGGCGGAGGGGCGCGGCGCCGTCGCGCCGCGCCGGACAGACGAAGGCCATGGCCGGTTCTGGGCCGCGGCGGAGCAGGTGAACCGGTGGCCGGTTCAGGGCCGCCGGCATCGGAGCGAGGGGACCGGCCCCTGCCGGTCACGTGATGGCGGCAGCCGGCCGATTCGAGGAGAGCGTCGGGGGTTGTAACCCCTGGCCGCCCAGCTGAGGGGCCCCATTATAGGGGTCGCGGTTTACTTCATGCGGGGGCAGCGCCCCCCGCCCCAAAACGGTTCGGTCGTTCGACCGAACCCCTGGCGGCGCGCCAGCGCGCCGCGTGCCGTGCGGCTGCCCGGGCCGGTCCGCCGAACCGGAACGCCAGGCTGGGCCGCGCCCAAGCGGGCCGGACTCGGACCCATTTCGGGTTGACCCGTTTCGGGTCAACCCGGTTCGGTCCGACCCTGGGGGTATCGAGCCGGGTCAGATCGGGCCCGAACCCCCTATTACCGAACCATTTTCGGTCTGTCGCCCATAACATGAGCTACGGGCCTCCGATCGACGCACCGTCAGTTGAGATGCAATACTTGTATCGAGACAGGCGTTTCGGTATATCGCACTCATGGTTTCAGAATACTTTGGGTTCGGCTGGGTTGGTTCGTACATGAAACCAACCGGGCCCTCGGAGCGGAAACGCTCATAACTTAAGCTCTGGACGTCCGATTGACGCGCTGTCTGTCTCGTTGAATTCCTCTAAGTGAGACAGAACTTTTGGCTTACTCCGCTCGATGTTTGGATGCCGTCGGAGTGCGGTCGGGTTGGTTCGCTCACGAAACCAACCGGGCCCTTGGAACGAAAAAGCCAATAACTCACAGGCCGGGCGTCCAATTGACGCGCCGTCTGTCTCGTTGAATTCCTCTAAGTGATACCGAACTTTTGGCTTACTCCGCTCTAGGTTTGGACGTCGTTGGAGTGCGGTCGGGTTGGTTCGCTCAGGAAACCAACCGGGCCCCTGGAACGAAAAATCCAATAACTCACAGGCCGGGCGTCTGATTGACGCGCTGTCTGTCTCGTTGAATTCCTCTTGATGAGATGGATCTTTCGGCATACTTACCCAGAGATTTGGATGTAGTTGGATTGTGGCCGGGTTGGATTGCACCCGAAATCCTACCAGGCCTCTGTAACGGAAAAGCTGATAACATTCAGACTGGACGTCCGTTTGACGAACCGTCAGCGGCGTTGGAGATCACGTGGAGAAACGGTCCCTATGATTATACCCTATGAGAGTTCAGGGTATAGTTGAGATATGGATGGGTTGGTTCGCACACGAAACCAACCAGGCCCCGGGGACGAAAGGGCTAGTAACTCACAGACCGGGCGTCAGATTGACGCGTCTTCTGTTGCATTGAGACCCCTGTGTCGAGGAGGTCCTTTGAGATAATTCTTCGAGGAAATATGTGATACTTATAATATCGACCAGTAGCTCGTAGAGCGGACCCTCCCGGAGACGAGCATGCGGAGTACGGATACCGTGTAGCTGGCTGAGACCTGACGACTGCTTGACCGATCGACTCGGTGTGTTTCGGATAGCCTAGTGGGGAGCGCTTGGTTGTAGCGGCAGACCCACTGCAGAGGAGTGCTTGGTTGTAGAGGAAAAGCCGCGGTACTCAACAGAATGAGTACCTCTGGAGGCTATAAGGGGGAGCTCTTGGTTGTAGCGGTAGACCCAAGGCAGAGGAGCACTTGGTTGTAGCGGCAGACCCGCGATACTCAATAGAAGGGGTACCACTGGAGGCTATGAGGGGGAGCGCTTGGTTGTAGCGGCAGACCCATGGTGGGAAGCGCTTGGTTGTAGTAGCAGTCCCATAGTACTCGACAGGATGAGTACCTCAGCAGTCTTAGGTTAGTGAGCAGTACCTCGAAGTCGTGACATGACCACTGTACACTCTAGAGATGGGGCTCTTCAGCAGTTGCAGTTTCGATAATGAAAATCCTGGTTTGAGCTGAGTCTATGAGCTTGGTGTTTACCTCATGATTGAGATGGCTCACATGATAACTTAGGCATATGTATGGGCATATACCTGGGTAGTGGTTATCCATTGATTTCATAATCTTTGTGTTTCCTCATGATTGAGATGGGATACTTAATAAATTGGGTATATGTATGGGCATATACCAAGGTATAGGTTATCTGTTGAGATCTTCTTTTTGGTTATACATGTTGTATTTAGTGAGACCTTGAGGGTCTCAGGGTCCCTACTGAGTATCGTTATACTCACCCATGCACGGGTTATGCCCACACCTCGTTGTGTTGGTTGCAGACGACGGGCAGTGCAGATAGAGGCCGAGTGTTCGAGGACTGGACAGTACCCGGAGGTAGACCTCACGACGAGATAGTATCTTGTGGTGGAATTCACGATGAGATGACACTCGTAGGAGGTTGATGGGCGAGAGCATTGTGGAGGCTATCTGTACCTACCCATCAGGTATGATCTGTGGCGGACGATCCAGGAGCTGCGTTATCTATACCTACCCTTCAGGTAGGATCCTTGGTGGACGATTCAGGAGCTGCTTGTCACCTTCCGGCTGTTTTATCTTTTTTCCTTGTACTTTATAGTTGGGCTTGTATTTCTAGCCCCATTACTTTCAGCACAACTTGTTTCAGTTTTACTTAGTGTTTTACTTCCGCTTGTACTCTGTGGTGTTTGGTTACTTTTATAAAGGCAATGCCTTCCTAGTTATCGGGATTTACGCCTTTGGTGCTAGTCGCCAGCCCCTGGCCTATGGAAGGCGGGCTTGGGGTAGTCACGGCACGGACCCTGAGGACGGGTCATGACATGTCACTGTATTTGTATATTATATATAATATGTTTATGTTTTCCTTAATCTTCTATATTTTTCATTTATGGCATACCTTTATGGCTTCCATTATGGGTATACGCGATATCTTCATTTTAGGAAGTGCGGACTACCACCCCCTCAAAGTGATGTGATTCATTAATGCCATATGTGGGGCGTATAAAGGATGAATTTAAAGTTATTATATATTATGTTATACTGGAATTATAATATAACTTTATACAATTATTATTTCTTTTCATTAAAGTATGAGATAGAAATGAAAGTAGCGTTCATGCGTATGTACGACTTACAGTCTCCAAGAACGGTGCATTTCATTTCTTATCCCCAAATGTAATGTACTATTATAAGTACATATATATAATGGATATATATGATGTATGTTACATATAAATGATTAATATAATTCTGGAATTTTAATATACACATCTCTCATTTAGTTTTAATTCAATTAATATGACATAGAAATGAAAGTAGCGTTCATGCGTACGTATGGATTACCGTCTCCATGAACGATGCATTTCGTTTCTTACCTCTAAATGATTATGTAATATTATAGATACATGCATATGCGGGACATATATGATATATATGATTTCCAAATCATGAATATCATTCTGGATATAAAGAACCTCTGGCCACACGAACAACATGTAATTGTAAGAAGTCCACTTTCGACTTAAGAACTAAATATCGACAAAACAAACATTAATAACTTAAATGATTACATAATGTTTATAACATGGTAATAAGTGAAATTAAAGTAATATAGAACTTGAAAAAGGTTCTTAATCAAGTAGAAATTAACTCAAGTTTATTATTCAAGACGTTAAAGAACGATCGAGTCAAGTCGGACCCGAGGTATGGGACTTCGTCTCAATCTCCTTTCATTGAGGCATATTTCGTTTTATACACAACTTTATTTTATACAGTGTATAAACCCCTTTGACTTTTACTTTTATACAAAAGGAATATTTTTCTGCGAAGTGTTTTACTAAACGACCAAAAAGGAATGTTTATTTTAATGTACGTGGTGACAACGACCTTTTTCGCCACCGCGAGTATTATTTGGTATTAGGCTTCCTCAATAAGCTGTAATGTTTTTTTAAATGAAATAAATACCATACACTCTTTTATGTATTTTGGTTTTGAAAATGGTTTTTATAATGGATTTTTTATGTCAATATATTTAAGCGATACATTGTGATCAAAGTGTGGAAATGTTTTCTTTCCATTATATTTGTTTTATGTCTTATGATTTTATAATGGTACTTCGACATTTGATGGGTGGTTACGTGATAAATCATATGACGGGTGGTGCCGTGATGACCAGGATGGGTGGTTACGTTATAACCTCAAATGCATTGGGTATGGATGTCGGTCGTATGACTATTCTATTAAGTGATATGTGTGGAAGTCGGACGTATGGTTTTTCCATTTAAGTATGTTTATGTCTCAAGTAACCTTTTTATGTTATGTGATCTTTATATGGGTTTTATGGTAATATTTTGGTTACAAAAGGGTAAGTAATGAACTTGTATTCAGTGAAGAGTTTTTACTACTTCATAAAGTTGAAAAGTATTACTTTAATAATGTAAACATGGTTTAATTGTTGTTTTGAAAAACTAACAGTTTTCATTCATTGTGTATCTCTTACTGATCTTTTTATGCTCACACCTTGTTTTTGAAATGTTTTTCACAGGACTTAACGTGGAAGAGGGTCAAGGATTGGATCAAGGGAAAGTCATGCTACCTAAAACATGGAACTAGACATGTTTCTTTTTATGAGTTTTTTATTTTATGGAAACTTAGTAGAAGTTTCTAATTTGTTTTCTTTTGAGATGTAATAGTTATGTCCTAATTCTCTAAAACTCTAAACCTGAAAAGATTCTCAATGTGAATTATTAATTTAATTCAATATTAAGTAAGGTTTAAGGCCGAGGCCTTTTAGTTGGAATCATAGGTCGGTTTAGACAACATTAGGAGTTAGAAAATTGTTAAATTATAAATTAATTTTTGGTATGATTGAAATGATATAGCATTTAAATATTACCATGTTGCTTTGCCTATGATATTTATGTGTTAAGAATGGTTTTTCATAGAGGAAACAAAACAACTTTTCTGGGAAGGATTGCAGAGGGAAATGACCTTTCAAATCTGTATCTTGAGATGGTCAGAATCAGAACTAAACAGTTTGTTGCAGTGATGGATGAGTTGACTCAGGAGTTGAAAAGAAGATTGGTGAATGCTCCAGTTTTGGCACTTACTTACAGGAATGGTGAGTTTTTTATATACAGTGATGCTTCATTGAAGGGACTTGGTTGTGTCCTTATGTAGAATGATCAGTTAATTTCATATTCTTCACGTCAGTTGAAAAATCATGAGGTAAATTACCATACACATGGCTTGGAATTACTTGCTGTTGTTTTTGCTCTAAAAATTTGGAGGCATCATTTGTATGGAGTAAAGTGTGAAATATATACTGTTCAGAAATGTTTAAAGTATAAATTCACTCAGAAAGAATTGAACATGAGACAGAGGAGATGGCTAGAATTAATCAAAGATTATGATTGTACAGTTCATTACCATCTGGGAAAAGCAAATAAAGTGGCTGATGCTTTGAGTCGAAAACGTAATGGTTCATTAACAATGTTGTGTTTGGAAATTGATCCTTTGGTTAAGGATTTGATTAACTTTGGCATAGAAGTTGTTTGTGTAGGAAGTCCTTATGTTTTGTTTCAGGTATCAGTGAAATCTTCTCTATCAGACAGAATTAGGCAAGCACAGAAGCAAGACAGCGAGGTGCATAAAAAGGTAGTGCTGGTTCAGAAGGGTAAGTTGCCTGAATTTAACATTGATAATGATTGTTTTTTGTGGTTTGGGAAGAGATTATGTGTTCATAGTGATTCACAGTTGAAGAATGAGTTTTTATGTGAGGTTCATAGTTCCCCATTTTCAGTTCATCCTGGTAGTACTAAGATGTACAGAGATCTGTGGGAGTATTACTTGTGGGATGGAATGAAAAGAGATATTGCTGATTTTACTGTGAAGTATTTGACTTGTTAGTAGGTTAAAGAAGAGCGGTAGTTACCGAAAGGGATGCTTTATCCTTTACCAGTGCCAGAGTGGAAATGTGAAAACATATCCACGGACTTTGTCATGGGATTACCGAAGACATCTCGAGGTAATAATGCAATCTAGGTTATTGTTGATCGCTTGACTAAACCTGCTCATTTCTTTCCTATTCGAGATAATTTCTCTCTAGATCAACTTTCTCGATTGTATCATAATGAGATAGTACGGTTACATGGATTTCCCCTCTCCATTGTGTCCGATCGTGATCCCAAGTTTACTTCTAACTTTTTGAAAGGCCTTTAGAAGTCTTTGGGTATAGAATTAAATTTTAGTACAACTTTTCATCCGCAGTCAGATGGGCAGTCAGGACGAAAAATTCAGATCTTAGAGGAAATGCTACGTGATTTCTCTATGGATTATCAGGGAATTTGGGACCAACATAATTCTTTGGTTGAGTTTTCTTATAATAACAGTTTTCATTCCAGTATACAGATGGTACCATTTGAGGCATTATATGGGAAGCGATGTCAAACTCCAGCTTTTTAGGATGAATTGGTTGAAAGGAAGCTGATGAGACCAGAATTGGTAGAAGATATGGAAGAAAAAGTTCAGTTGATTCACAAACACATGAGAACAGCTCAGAGCAGACAGAAAAGTTATGCGGATAACCGGAGGAAGGATCTATCTTTCGAGGTAGGTGATCATTTTTTCTCAAAGTTTCAATATGGAAAAGTGTGATGCGATTTGGTAAGAAAGGAAAGCTGAGTCCAAGGTTCATTGGACCATATTAAATTCATGATAAAGTTGGATCAGTTTCTTATCGAGTGGCTTTACCTCCGAGTTTATCTCAGGTACACAATGTTTTTCATGTTTCGATGTAGAGAATGTATATGCCAGATTCATCTCATGTTTTGAACCCGGAGGTAGTTCAGTTGGAAGAGAATCTCCCTTATAAAGAACAACCAGTCTAGATTCTTGACCGAAGAGAGAAAGTGTTGCGAAATAAGTTAATTCACCAGGTAAATGTTTTGTGCAAAAATCATATGGTTGAAAAGGCAACGTGGGAATCTGAAAATGAGATGAGGGATAAATACCCCCAACTTATTTTGATAAGTGAATAAAATTGCGAGGATGTAATTCCCAAATGGGGGGAAGGATGTAACATCCCAGGTAAATAAAGAATAAAACATTTTCATTTTTATTAATATTTATGAATTAAATAGTAATTTTACTTTAATGGGGTTGCTATGTTCGATAGCGTACTCGATACGCAATAATGAGTTTCTTTGAAAACTTATGTGGCACACTAGTAATATAATAATATTATTTTAAATGGTAGTTAAAACGTAGCCGTTGTTTTGGCGGGAATGAATATAAATAACTAAGATGTGATTATATATGTTTTTTTAAATGTTTTTGCATTTATCCATTAAAATATGAATGCTTAAAATATGGAAATAATTCAATTTTAGGCATATATACCCTAATTTTCACTAAAGGTTCACTTATCGCCTTTTGATGGAGAACCATCATTAAATATTGTTTTGGTCACTCTTATATAATGTATTAGACCAAATAAAACTTATCTTTAGAATCGGGACATCAAAATTTACTTTATGTAAATTTTTGGTCTTTTTCCGATAAAGTTCATTTTTAATGAATAGTGAAAAATGTTGTATTTTAATTCAAAACCGCTTTTTAATGTAATTTATTTATATGATTAGATTACATTTTGAATTGGTTTTCGAGTTGAATTAGAATATAATTTTACCATTTAATCCAATAGTGTATGTTGGAATTAATTTCACATTGAAATTGGATTTAAACTAGTGTCAATCTTTTGGTACTTATTGTTTCATAAAAACACGCTATTTGCTCTGACAGTGGGAATTAATTATTAAATTAATTAATGCAACTTATATGTTTTTAATTTTGTAAAAAAGGTATCATTTTTGAATTTGGAATATAAAATATAGATTAGGGTGATGTTTTGGTATCTTTCTGAAAAACGTCAATTTTTTATGAATAGTGAAACCACTAAATGGTAGTTAAAAAAATAATTTTTCGTTTAAATGAAATTTTACCACCTATGTGTTTTGAATTTAAAAAATCCGACATACATGGTTGTCATTAAGAATTAAAATGTTGTTCAATGGGATTAAAATAATTTTTTGTGAATAGTATATTTTAAGTTTTTAATCGCGATTAGAGGTAATTAGTGTAGTTTATGGTAAAAATAATGTTTTAATAATATGAAATGACCTAGAAACATGTCATACCCTTATTGGATGTGTCATGGCCAACCAAGAAAATCCATGGGTCAACATGGGGATCCCATGGAGTCACTTTCGTAGGAAAATGACATTAATACATTTTTATTTAAAGATAAAATTAAAATGCCACAAACATGTGTTGTTTTACTAAAACAATTTTTAAATGTAGGTATAAAAGTCATATTTTTGACTATAAATATTATTTAGAAATCTAAAAATATTTCCTACATAATGAAATTTTTTTATAATTTTTAGACATTAAATAAATTAAATTATTTATGGCACCATGATGATGCATCGATTACCTCATTATTTAACGATTTAAATAAAATGAAACGATAATGTAAAATCTAAGACCTACACTTGTCAAAAACCTATTGTATTGGTGGATTTAGAACCCTTATCACCTTATACTATAAATTTATAATTTTGGGACCTTTTTTATTCGAAAATCATATTATAATAAAGTAACCTTTTATAACATTCCAAGAGTGCCCCTCCTCTTCTCTTATAAAAGGCCCCCACCTCTACCTCCTTACCCACACCTCTCAAACCTTTGATTTGGCCAAGATCTACTTTTGTTTTCTCTCCACATCCCTTGCTTACTCCTTGAAGCCTCACTGTGGGCAGAAGTCATCCCAAGGAAGCCTTTGAGCTCAAATCTAAGAGAGTTACCCGATTTTAAGGTAATGTATTCACTTATGTGCTTTTGTTTTATTTTGCTTCTCCAACCCCCTAAACTATTTTTATTAATTTCTTTTGTATCAAATCAAGTATCATAAATATAATAGGATGTTTTTATAAGAATAATTAGAGCTATAATTACACACACATACATCTAATGGTTAATGAACATACTGTTTCTGTGGATGGCAAATTTCTACCTCACGAAACGATGATTATTCAATATTTTTATAACACCTTAAAAGGTGGCCATTAAGATGTCAGTATATTTATATATGATATATAATATGTTTATGTTTTCCTTAAGCTTCTGTATTTTTCATTTATGACATACCTTTATGGCTACCATTATGGGTATACGCGATATCTTCATTTTAGGAAGTGCGGACTACCGCCCCCTCAAAGTGATTTGATTCGTTAATGCCTTATGTGGGACATATAAAGGATGGATTTAAAGTTATTATATATGATTTTATACTTTAATTATAATATACCTTTATAAGATTATTATTTATTTCCATTAAAGTATGAGATAGAAATGAAAGTAGCGTTCATGCGTACGTACGACTTACCGTCTCCATGAACGGTGCATTTCATTTCTTATCCCCAAATGTAATGTAATATTATAAGTAAATATATATATAATGGATATATATGATGTATGTTACATCTAAATGATTAATATAATTATGGAATTTATATATACATATATCTCATTTAGTTTAAATTCCATTAATATGACATAGAAATGAAAGTAGCGTTCATGTGTACGTACGTCTTACCGTCTCCATGAATGGTGCATTTCATTTCTTACCACTAAATGATTATGTAATATTATAAATACATGTATATTATGGATATTTATGATATATATGATATCCAAATCATTAATATCATTCTGGATATAAAGAACCTCTGACCACACGAACAACATGTAATTGCAAGAAGTCCACTTTCGACTTAAGAACCAAATATCGACAAATCAAACATTATTAACATAAATGATTAAATAATGTTTATAACATGGTAATAAGTGATATAAAACTAATAATGAACTTGAAAAAGGTTCTCAAGAAAGTAGAAATTAACTCAAGTTTATTATTCAGGATGTTAAAGAACGATCGAGTCTAGTCGGACCCGAGGTAAGGGACTTCGTCTCAATCCGCTTTCATTGAGGCATATCTAGTTTTATACAAAACATTCTTTTATACGGTGTATAAAACACTTTGAAATTTACTTTTATACAAAAGGAATATTTTTTTACAAAGTGTTTTACTATACAAAAAAAATAATGTTTCTTTTAACGTACGTAGTGACAATGACCTTTTCCGCCGCCATGAGTATTATTTGGTCTTCGGCTTCCTCAATAAGCCGTAATGTTTTTTTAAATGAAATAAATACCATATACTATTTTATGTATTTTTGTGTTGAAAATGGTTTTTATAATGGATTTTTTATGTAAATATATTTAAGAGATATATTGTGATTAATGTGTGGAAATGTTTTCTTACCATTATATTTGTTTTATGTCTTATGATTTTATAATGGTACTTGGACATTTGATGGGTGGTTACATGATAAACCATATTACGTGTGGTGCCGTGAATACCAGGACGGGTGGTTACGTTATAACCTCCAATGCATTGGTTATGGAAGTCGGCCGTATGGCTATTCCATTAAGTGATATTTGTGGAAGTCGACCGTATGGTTATTCAATTTAAGTATGTTTATGTCCCAAGTACCTTTATATGTTATGTGATCTTTATATGGGTTGTATGGTAATATTTTGGTTACAAAATTGTATGTAATGATCTTTTATTCAGTGAATAGTTTTTACTACTTCATAAAGGTGAAAAGTATTACTTTGATAAAGTATACATGGTTTACTTGTTGTTTTGGAAAACTAACAGTTTTCATTCATTGTGTATCCCTTACTGAGCTTTTTATGCTCACCCTATGTTTTTGAAATGTTTTTCATAGGACTTAACGTGGAATAGGGTCAAATATGGGATCAAGGGAATGTCATGCTACCTAAAACATGGAACTAGACATGTTTCTTTTAAAGAGTTTTCTATTTTATGGAAACTTAGTAGAAGGTTCTACTTTGTAATATTTTGAGATGTAATAGTTATGTCCTAATTCTAAAAAACTCCAAACCTTAAAGGATCCTCAATGTGAATTATTAATTTAATTCAATATTAAGTAAGGTTTAAGGCCGGGGCCTTAGAGATTCAGGTTCATTATTCATCCTCTTATTGAGCTTTCAGCTCACCCTTTTCATTCTGATATATTCTTAAGTCATTTATTATAGTATGATAACATGAGGTCTTATATGAATTAATACAAGAAGATATTAAATAATTTTTAATTTATTTATTTAAAATTTGTATATAATAATAATTTTCATTAGGCACTAAACCTTTGGATCCTGAATTTATAATGATAATATGTTTTTTATCATTAAAATGATGTAATAGTAATTTAAGAAAAAATATTATCACTATAGAATGTTTTTGAGAACATAAATAAGGAATTACATGAAATAAATATAACTTAAGATGAATTTAATAAAATCTAGAAGAAAGATATTGAGGGGATAAATCTTCCCAATGTTAAAGTGGTCGAGTATGAAGGAATCATAATAGAATTTTAATAGAATGGGTTCATTAAATAATTATAACAAAATAACGATATATTAGGATGTATGAAAAATGATGTAAATATTTTAAAAATAAATATCAATGATTATATAATTTTTATAGTATTTGTTGATCCATCTCATATTATTTATAAAATCCATACACATATTCTGGTATGTCCTACTATAGTTTAAAAAAACACTACATTTTTACTTCGTAATAGATATGTTTTAAAATAAATAATGAGAAAAAAATGGTGAGGAAAATTATCAAAATATGATCACTATAGCTAATTCTAATAGGAATTTTCACAAGAAGGTGATGGTTTCAAAATATAAAAAAATGAATGTTGATTTTGTGTAAAACATTAATATTTATAGGGACATACCTTGTAATATCATAAAATAAATAGTTTTGAAGGTTATTTTAAGTGTTTCGGTGTATATGGTTAGAAATAATATGTTTAATAGTATTATATATCTCTCATTTTGATTTAAATATTGTTATATTTAAGAAATATCTTCTCTAAAAGAAGGATAAATAGAACTGGAATAAAACTAACTTGAAAATGAAGGATAACATGTTTATCATTTGAAAACATATACGATGACATTGAGAAAGTCCTGTGGTTATTTTACTTACTTGTTAATTTCAAAAATAATGTATGACCATGATTCATATTTATAAAAAATGAATTTCTTATGGGTAGAAGGTGAAAAATAAATAAAAGAATGAGAGATTTCTTATTATTAAAGTAGATTTTAAAGAATGTAGTTTGATAAACTCATGTATCCTTGATAGTGGATACATCTAACATATGAATATGGATTCAAATATTCTAAAAATATATATAAATATATTAGTTGTTTATTAAATTTTTTAATGATAGATACATGAAAATTAGATACACTAAAATAGTACAAATTCAGCTCAATAAGTGGATGTCGGTATATTTTTTAATGGTCTCAAACATTTTCAATTGAGATTATGTAATCATTTTGATTATGTAAATGAATTTACATTCAAAAAAATAATTATCTCATAAAAATAATTAAATGTGGATAAATCATTAAAACTAGAAAAATAATCGTTATAAATTTATTTTAAATTTGTGATCCTAGTAATTTATATTAATATAATGGAAGATAAAAAAAATAATCTTTCGAGTGGAATAAATTTCCACCTTGGAAATATAATATATTTTAAATATAAAATAATGTGTTGTGCATATCTATCTTAAATAAGATGATATAGTTATCTAGTTTGTAAATTATTTTAAAATGGGACAATTGTAAAAATAAAGCCCCATTTATAGAGATATAATCTATATGACCTCTTCAAAAGTCTACATTGTTCTGTGTGAACCCATGAAAGATGAATAAATAATATATTATATGTATTTTATCACATTCAGTGATAATTATAAATTAATATAATGTGGTATACATATTAAAAAACAATTCAGAATAGTGGGAATGTTCAAGATTTATTGAATTATATATTATAGAGAAGTTGGAAATCACAGGATGAAATTGATAACATGTAATTGGGAAGAGTACAGTATAAATAACTTTTAATCTTACCTTAAAAACTATGGCATTGTATATCAAAATAAAACTTCATAGTCATCCTAATAGATTGGTGTTTCAACTATACATAAAATGATAATTATGGAATTGGGGAGAACAATGCTTTCTGAATTTGAAAGACCAATGTTATTTAAGAGACAAGTAGTGTGAACTACAATGAAAATTAAAAATTGATACATATTGAGGACCAAAAAATATTACCAAATATGAGATATGTTATAAAATGAAAAGAATATGAATTATTTTATTGTTTTTGTATTCCTTTCCTCATCAATATTAGATTTTTAAAACCCAAAAAATGTGAGGAAAGAGTTGAGGAAGGTAATTTCAATGGTTCTTATCAAATATAAAATTTATTAATGTTATTATAATATAATTGAATTTTTTTTAATTATGTCAAAAGAATTGAAAAATAATCCCAAAACAATGTTCTATTGGTAGAATTTTTTTTATAAATATATGATGAATGTATGAACCGTATTATGTTGAATAACGATGAATGTGTAGATATTGAGACACAAATAATATATGTGAATTATAAATATATTGATGGTGAAAAGTAGGTTTCTATGTCTTATAATCACATGTTTCAAAGACCTATGAATCATGTTAAAATGTATAATAGAATTGGAGATTATTTTTCATTGGTTCGTTACATAATAAAGATGAAATATGAGGAGAACATAGTGAAACCAAAAAAAATTAAATATGTTTGGGGTTAAAAAACTATACCTTAGTAATCACTTAATATAAACCAAATTTATTAAATAAGCCTTCAAAAATTAGGAGTGTATTATGTGTTAAGGTGATGAATGAGTTCCATTTAGAATGAATTCTATACGATATCGAGTTCAACGATCCAAAAAAAACAATTTCATTAGAAAATAGGTGCATTTAGGATCAATATAAATAATCATGTAATGTATTTTAGTAACATTGATATATTATAATGAAAAGGTTACTACCATGTAATTAATTTATATATTTAATATACATATACTCTAGTATTGAGGTTGAAAGTTATAAGAGTGTTCCTTTATATAGAATATTATTCTCAGTATAAAATCTATTTGATTGATTCAATATCATCATGATTATATAGGGATCATGAAGAAGATGTATATATTGAGCAGTGGAATGGTTTTTTATTTTATAAAGATGGATGTTGAGTGAAAAAATTGAATAAGAACCTAAATGTCTTAAAATAGTTACCATGGATCATATATTCACGGGTAGTCAACAACCTAAAAAAGATAAATTTCAACATTATAAATATAAAAAACATCCTATATAGTAATTAATAGATTATAGGTATTATTAATTAAATTATATATATTAATAATAATACTTTTAAATGTTATCATGTGTGTTTGTTTTAATAAATATAAAATAAAATCATTTTACCCACTGAAATATGTTTATGAGGTGACCTAAAATACAATCTCAGTGTATATGTGTCGTAAGATGAAAATTATATTTACCAATCCAAAAAAATTATTCAAAAAATTATTTTAATAAGATTGATAATGAATAGTAAAAGATTATTTCTACCCATATTCAAACTGGGTTGAAGGTATACAATGATGTTAATGGTAGGAGTGTTAATATTAATATTTTAAAAAAATTGGTTAACTACATAATTTGTCACAAAATATTATGACGGTATATTTTCTAGATTATAATCCTTTTATGAAGATATATATGTGATAAAAAACACATATTATGGAACATAAAATAATTATTAAATACAATAAATTAGAAATATATTATGGTATTCCATATAGGAGAGGAAAAGATTATAAATCTATCTATATTCATAGATGTAGAATAGAAATGTTATTGTGTTGATAAAATTTCCACTTCGGGTGAAAGATTTCACCTCAGAGATTTATAAGTATGATATAATTATTAAAATAGTAGAACTAAGAGACATTATGATACCTATTTTTTGATTATGTGCTAGCTACCTGTCCTCAGACATAGATGATATGGATGAGAGAGAGGTATGAAAATATTATGATGACATGTCAAAATAAGAAAGCTATAATTGATATAATATTTAATTTTATCAGGGATAAGGTATAAAATTGAAAAAATAAATCCAGTATTCATTGCAACCTATGATCAATAAGAAGATATCTTAGAAAAATAAATCCTTAATGGAAAATATGTGTCCTTTTAAGATCTCGAAATTTTTTGATGTCATTTGAGGCATGTTTTCATGTACATTTTGAGGTTTTTATGTACCTTTGCTTTGATTTTGTGGTTTGAGTTGTCTTTGGGTGATGTTTCAAAAACAATAATCGACAGAAGGCTATTCATGGTTTTCACATGGTTTGGAAAACCATGCACCTAAACCCTAGTAACCGTATGATATGGGAAAATGTGTAAAGAGAGATCCACATAGTTGGTGTACAATTTTCCCTAACAATGTTACCCTTCCCATAAAACCATGAATGTTCATTTTAATTATCTGAAATTTTATTTTTTAAATCATTGAAACCCCAAACACCAATATATTTTTACCTAGGATCGATCTAGATAAAGATTAGGTGATACTATATCCTTTCAAGGGGATTACAATGTAATCCCAACACGTTTTTTGATATCTAAATCATCGATTAAATATATGCTCTCTTCCGGGTAAATAGATTTCATCCTAATGTGTGCCCCATTATTTACTCTATCATTCATTGATCATTTCATGGAAGATCTCAATTGTTTCCATATATTTAACTCTATGTGTTGAGATCTATATCTTGGATTGTGGATCTAGATATAAATTTTTATGATGTTTATGCCTTTGGCATTAATTTTAGGTTAGGAATTTAGATCCGAATCTTGACAAAATTTTTTATGTCACTCAGATTTTGGGGATTTTTGATGGGATAAAATTAATAAAAAAATTAAGGTTGTTGGTCTAAATAGAACTCCAATAGGGGTGGATATGATATGTTTATGTGAGATCGATGAATTTCTAGAATCTATTTGTAATTGACTTCCTAAATTAGGATAAATAGAATGTTCATTAAATTTTTTATTACTTTGGAGATATAGATGATTAATTGATGATAAAATCATGGAACTAAGAGGATTCCAAAATATATAATTGATATGAAGAATTTGGTTATGGGTGGAGATATTGTAACTGATATTTCGGTTGTTGTTGGTTTTGAGTTAATTAATCAGAGGGAATTAATTATGAGATGACGTTTGGATATGTGAGATAATTAATGTTGAGTTAATTATGTTCCATTATATAGATTAAAATAATTTATTATGATATTAATTATGAAATATTGATTTTTTTTGATAATTAATTAGGGATAATTAGTTATTATATAAGATTTCTATTGCCTAATTAATTAACTAATAAATAAATTAATGGGTTGTGTACTTAGATAATTGTTGGTTTAACTAATGGATTTTTATATGTTAACTAGTTGTATGATTAGTAAGGTAATGATGTGGTTTATTCGTTTGAATTAATTAAAGATTTAAATTATCTATAATGTGGGTTCTAGACATGGTGTTAAAGTCTATTGAGAAGATCAGACATATCAATGGTATTCCTCCCCAATAATTAATTTAGTGCCTCTGTTGTGGGGTGTTGGACCTGGAGATCCACACTAAATGAGAATGGGGTTTCTTGAAATGGAATTCAACACCAAATGATATTTTGTTTTCTGTGCATGGTGTTCAACTCCAAATGAATGGAAATAAGGAAATATGTTTTAATTTAGATACCTGAATTGAAACTGGGTCTAATGTGACGAATTAATGATTAAATGGCAATGTGATAAATTTTGAATTATGCATTTTATTGATTGTTTCATAGAATTTCACACATTTTTCTTTAACAATACTTGTTTATACAACATTGGTGGTGGCCTAATGAGTTGTAATCACACCATATTTCTGTAGCCTGATGGACACTAGAGGAGACTTTATTTTTGGGGGATATGATAAGGGGAAATCCCTATGATAGATACTATTTTAGAATGGGCCATTGATGAGGGAACCAGACGTGGTTCATGACCCACTATGGAGTTGTTGTTTTTTATTTTCTATTTCATTATAATCACTTATAACATCTATTGTCATATCATACTTACCCTTTTTAGTTGAGTATTGTATTTAATGTTTTTGACTATCATGTGACATTGTATTGCTCAAGTTATATATATGATTCCTCACTTGTTTAATGTTTTTTTTCAAACATAAGTGTATTTATGTGATAAATTAGGGTATAGTATCCACATTGCTGACATACCAGAGCCTCACTGCTAGTCAACACCCACTAGCTTGTGTGGAGGAATGCTTGAGGGAATGCAACCAACTGGATCAGGGAACCGATTAGTGGAACCAAGGTCATGACGTTACAAAGTTGTACTAGATGAGAGAATTATTTTCTTTCATCATGTTTTGTCATAATGTTTTGGGAGAGGATGAAAGGATACAAGGATGTGTTGGGGAATGGTAATAAGCTCATGCATCTGAGTTCTAAACCCATGTATGCAAAAAAATCTAGGTCCTTAGAGTGGGATTATTGTGATTTATGTTTGTTGTTACAATTTGATATTATTCCACATTGGGTGATGAACATGTGGATTGGTGTGATATTTGTTTTGAAATTGATGAAATTGTATTCATGTACTAAAGAGGATCAAGAGTTGAGTCTACATGCATCATTATCGGCACATAATATTATTGTGACATGCATCATTTTAGGATGTCATACGAAAAAATGATATGGGTATGTTGTTGAACATATACTATTTTCCCTTGTTGTAAGATTGAAATAATGATTAAAAATGAGATTCAACAGGTGACTAATGAGAATATTGATTAATAAAATGTGTATGATTAATTAATTAATTGTTGCGATAATTAATTTGATGTGATTAAATTATTTAATTATGTAGATTAATTAATGAGAATGTGTGTACCCTTGTAAACAAATACCTATGAGTATGATGGTTAGTTGTAGTGATAGGGACTCAGTGTTGATTGTATAATGAGATTGGGGGAAAGAACATGTTGAAACTTGTAGTCTTTATTTATTATATTACGTAACTGTTTTAAGGCTGCGTTACGACACCTAAGAAATGTGTTTGGCTTTGTAGAAATTATGACACCATAATACATATTGAGAGGGAGATAGAGGGGTATGTATTGGAATGAACACCCAAATAGAGAAATTGAGGCACCTTTAGGGACATAAGAGGAGGTATGAGTGTAGTTTCAAGATAAAATTTCTTGTTTATTGAAATTAATGCAGTGGGGCATAGGGTGGGTTCTGAAAAGCCTGTCAGAGATAATAAGGGAGATTTAGGTGCAACACCCTCTGACATTTATTGTAGATAATGGAACCGTGGTAGCAGAATTATGGATTGAATCCATATAGATGATACATGACCATTTGGATACTTTGGAAGACATGAGGGAGATGTTGGATACATATATGCTACATGGGTCAGTGAAGCACATGTGGGACATTTAGGTATGATATGGGCAGACTGTTGGTATGTTCTGGAAGGTCTTCTGGGAGAAGTTCTTGCAGCAATTATATCTAGAGACACAATTACAAGATAAGTTTCCATAGTTTAGGGTTCTGACACAAGGAAGCATGTCCATAATGGATTGTGATGAACATTTCCCAGATTTTCAGTGTTTTCCTCCATCTTTAGTGGAAAATGAGGCTTCTTCAACAAAAATATATTAGGACACACTTACATGTGAGATTATGTCCCAAGTGAATATATTGAGACTGAAAAATTTATCATAGGCTTTGAATTGGGATCTCATTTCAGAAGGAAACATGAAGGAGGCCTCCACTACTTGACAAGTTGAAATCACTGGACTATTAGGGAGGGTACCTTTTGAGATCAGGAAGTGTTTTTATGATAACATTTTTTAGGATAGCGGAATTAAAGGTGTAAAATCCAGATGAATAGTTTCATATTATCTTACACATGTGATTTTTTACCAATTCAGTAGGGTAGGACACTATCATGCACATTTTACTTGACCACAAGTGCAGTTCCAGTTATGAGGAAATATTGGACACCTACAAGAGTTTTTTATGAAGAAGAGACATGTTGGGGATGAGGGAGAAACTGCATAGATTCAGAGTGTGGGACGTGGGTCTAACATACCATATAGGTCCGACAGCAAGAGTTCCACTGGTAGAGGTGGTAGGGGAAGTGGATATGGGGAATCAGGATATGTCCACCCATTTTAGTAGAGTGGTTCAACTTAGATGAGTAAGATGACACCATAGGGAAGAGGGGCAGGACAGTTACATGAAGTGCAACATACACTTGTTGAAAATGAGGTTGGGACATCAATAGTGAGAGTTACTATTCATGTAGATTCTACTTTATCTAGTGTCATGTTTGATATGTGTGCCTCTCATTCATTTATATCTACAAATATGGTTACTGTTTTGAGAATGGAGGACGAGTTTGTTAGTAGAGTGATGAATATCGAAACACCATTTTTAAGACTATCTAAAGATATTGTTTTTTTGAATTGGATGTTCACTAGAGATCATAGAGTGTAATTTTCATTGATATCTCTATTTCTATGATATTACAGGCTTCAAAAATATTGTGGGTATAAACTAGTTAGTCACATACTGAGCGAAAATCGATTGTTACGGTAGACGAGTGACCTTTGTGTCTCCTAAGGGTTACCGGTGTGTTCATCGTGGAGATGGGATATCCATAAAGGAAGATTAGGGAAAAATATTTAGCAAGTGGGGGATCTCACATCCCATGTTGAAATTATGTTTCTAGATTATGGGGGCCGTAGGAAATACATCATTCCACTAGTCATGGAATAGTTCTACGATTTGTTTCCCTAAGTATGCATAGGTTCACCACCTGAGAGGGATGTGGAATTCACTATTGAGATCTTATTGGGGGATGAGCCAGTGTCTATTCCACCTTATAGAATGGAATCGAATAATCTTTAACAGCTCGATACTGAGATAGAGGAACTAGAGGAAAAATATTTTATCTTTCCAATTATATTGCCTTTGGGATCAGCAGTGTTGTTTCCAAAGAAGGCTGATGGTGGTTTATATTTGTGTTTCGATTATCTAAAGATGAATGAAATGACTGTGAATAATTGATATACTCTTATACATATCTGTGATATGTTTGAACACCTGAAGGGAGACTCTGTGTTATCAATGATCAATTTGAAATCAGAGAATCATCAAGTGAGAGTTCATACATCTGATATACCAATAACTACTTTCAGAAGTAGGTATGGCCTTTATGAGTTTTTCATAATGTTGTTTGTCTTAACAAATGATTTGGTAGTATGTATGTCCTTGATGAACATGATCTTTCATCCATAGTTGGATTCGTTTGTGGGGTTGTTTGTGTATGAAATCTTGGTGTAGTCAAAATCTCATGACGACCATGCCCAATATCTTGACATCATCCTAAGTACACCGAGAGAGCACTAGTTATACACTAAGCTATATAACTGCCAGTTTCGGATTGACCAGATAACGTTTTTTGTGCCACAACATCTTGGATGAATGTGTGACGATGGAAAAATAAAATTTTCAAGCCTTGGTTTCATTGTATCATCCTATAAATGTTTTTGATATCAAAATATTTTTTGGGTTAGCTGGATATTACAGGAGTTTAATCTATGACTTTTCCTGATTAGAAGAACTGTTTTCAGGTATGAAAAAGAAAGTGGTAATATATGAATGGATGAAAACATGGGAAAATTCATTCCATGTTTTGAAAAGGTATTTGAAATCCTCACCAATATGGATCTTACCTGGGTTAGGTGATGGGTACATGGTGTATGGTGATGCTTCTGGGATCAGACATGGTGTTTGTTGTTGCAAGGGGATCAAGTAATATTTGTTGGCTCCTGGAAGTTGAAGCAACATGATTTAAATTATACAACACATGAACATGAGTTAATGGTTGTGTTTTATCCTATTATGTGTTTTAGATGCTATATTTTGGGTGAACAGTTTATAGTTTTTATAGATCACAAAATCTTGATGTACATCTTTTCACAACTTGACCTGAATCTTTTGTAGTAAATTTTGGTAGAGTATATATATTCCTTTGATTTTGAAATGGAATATACTACCAATAATTGAAAGACTGTGTCTGATGAATTCAGAAGAAAAACATAGAATCAATTGGTACTTGAGTCAATTGTAGAGAAGATGATGATGAATTTTTTGGCCAAAATTATTGTTGTGGTTCGGAGAGTCAAGAGAAGATGACTTTGGTTTTAGTAGAAACAGTGTCTACCCACTTTAGATGGATCAAGGACAAGATATTTGAGGATCCAAGGAGTTTTCCCTTAAAGGAAATCCTTCAAGGTGGGGAGACACCTTCATACAGGATGAGAGAAGAGGTTGAGATTATATATGTTTATAATTAGGTTATTGTGCATACGTGTATACAAGAGGAACTCATGCGATAATTTAACGCCTAAAAAAGGGAGGTACATCTATGGGTAAAAAAATGTACCGTGAACTATGAAGATAGTATTGGTGGTCACACACAAAAAAGATGATAGTAGGATTCATGAAAATTTGTTTCACCTGCTATCAGGTGAAGGAAGATCATCAACGACTTGGAGGTCAATTGTAGTGTTTTTTCCAATTATTCAATAGTAGTGGGATGACATGACTATGGATAATGTGTTATGTCTTCCAAATATGCATAGGAATAATGATGATATTTGGTCCATTGTGGATCGAATAAAAATGGTATGACGCTTATTTCATATCAAGAATACCAATATTCTAGAACATTTGGTAGAATTGTATGTTTAAATGATTTTTTTATTCCATGTGGTGCTATGGACTATAGTTTCATATCACGATTTTTGCATTACATTACACATCTAAGAGGGCATACAGAAGGTTCATCACGTATAGGTTTTTTTGATTGAAAAATTGCACCCATAGACAGATGGATATTGGGGCGTACTATACATTTCTTAGAGGATATGTTGCAGGAATGCCTGCTTGACTTTTCGGGTTCTTTGGAGAAGAAAATGGATTTTGTGGAGCTTTCCAAGAACAATAGTTATTGGGGAACTATACAGATGGACCCATTTGAGGATTATTATGGTTGACCATCTACATCAACTCTATACTAGATGGAGGTATGTGAGTCAATTGGTTTAGGACCAAGTCTCATATAGGAGGCATTATAGCTATTTAATTTGATTCGAAAACATATGGCTACAGCTCAGAGTAGAATACATTGTATGCTGATTAAAGTAGAAAACCCCTAGAGTTTACATACAGTGATTAGGTATTTCTTAGAGTGTCACCTAGGTTTGGAAACTATATTATATAGAGGGAGGGCCTATTAAAACCTAGGTTTGTAGGAACTATTGTGGTAGTTGAGAGAATCGGGCCAGTGGAATACCAATTATCTCTTCCATAGAAATAAAAAGCTATGAATTATGTTTTTCTTGTGACCCAATTATGGATCTATCACTCCTACCCTTATCATGTGACTGATGTGGATGATTTTGACCTCAACATTGATGGGTCCTTTTAGGAGCATCCAATATGTTTGCTGGATCGTAGTGAGAACATGTTACAGGCAAAAACCCTTCCAATAGATCGGGTGTTATGGAAACATAGAGGTTTTGAAGAGAAAACATGTGAATGTGAAGAAATCATGGGGGATCAATGGCCCAATATTTTTGGATCAGAATCATAGTGATGTTCAGGAGTGTAGTTTGAGGATGAGATGTTATAAGGAGGGGAGATTGTAAGATCTAGACTTTTCTTGAAGTCATCTCGAGCCCATTTTCAGGTAATTTATTCACCTTTTAAGTATCATAAATATGGAAATGTGGTTTTAGGAGAATTTGGATTAAGTGTTAAGAAAAATTAACAGATAGAGGTCTCTGCACAATTAGCATATAATTTGAAAAAAAAATGTGAACATAAACCCAGGTAATTGTGAAATATATGCAAACATGGACATAGAGTTCTCCACGGTTGGCACACAGTTTACCCTAAACACGTTCCACTACCTAGGAAATCATGATCAGGGGTTTCAATTATTTTAAAATTAGTTTTTAAATCACATGAACCCCTAAAACCATTATTTTCAAACTAGGGTCGAGTTTGATGTGTTTTTGGTGATCCTGAAAAATTATGAACAGATTCCAATGTGATTCAAACCCTGTTCTTTGAGATCTAAATCCCGGATTGATTATCCACTCTATTCCTAGTATGTGTATTTCATCTAGATGCTTCTCATGTTCTTTCCTACATATTTCATTGATATTTTCATTAAAGATATCCATTTTATCAGTAGATATAAACCAATGTGTAGAGATATAGATCTAGGATTTTTGATCTAGATCTATATTTTCACGATATTGATTATTTTGATCTTAATTTTGGGTTTATGGTTTTGGATTAGGATTATGATCAATGTTGTTATGCTGCTCAGATTTTGGGGATTTCCATTGGGCTAACATCCATCAACAAACCGAGGTAGGTTTTCGAAATTGAACTCCCATAGTTGAGGATTGGATATGTTTATTTGAGATTGATGAATTTTTAGAATCCCTTAGTAATTTATTTCATAAATTGGGATAATTAAGATTTTTATTTGAAGTGTTGATTTATTTGGTGATATAGATGATTAAAAGATGATTTAATCATAAAACTTCGGGGTTTCCCAAATTAAAAATTGATTCAAGGAATTTCTTTATGGGTTGATATATTGTAATTGAGATATTTATTTTTTAGGGTTTAAGAGAATTAACCATGGAGAATTAAATAAGAGGTGATTCTTTAATATGTGAGATAATTAGTAGAGAATTTATTATGTTGCTTTATTTTAATTAATATAATTAATTGTTAGATGAATTATTTCATGTTGAGATTTCATTTGGATAATTAATTGTGGAGAATAAATTATAGAATACTATTTGTGTTGATTGATTAATTAATTGATGAATTAATTAATGTATAGTGTACATAGTTAAATGTAGGGTTAACTAATGGACTTTGATATGTTTAACTAATCATTGGATTAGTAAGGGAATGATGTGGTTAATTTTAGGGAATTATGGAATGATATAAATGACTGAGAATATGAGTGCCAGACATCACATTCTAGACCATTGAAAAATTGGGACATGGAATTGGAATTCCTCCCCAACAGTTAACCAAGTGCTACTATTTTGGGTGTTAAACATGGAGATCTAAAAAAAAGGTATTTCATGTACATGTAATGGAATTCAACAATGAATGAGATTTGGGGTGGTTTACATGGTGTTAAACACCAAATGAATTAAAATAATTAAACATTCTTAAAATGCGGGACATGAATTGTAAATGGGTATAATCTGATGAATTGAATATTAAATTACAATGTGATAACTATTTAAAAATACATTTTATTGATAACATAATTGACTTTAATACACTATAATTTGTCTGGACTTGTTTTAGAAACTATTGGTGGTAGCCTACTGTGTTTTACACACTCTCTATTCGGACCTCCTGATTGACACCCAAGAAGTCATTGTTGTTGCAGGATTCGATAAAAGAATGTCCCTAGGATATATTTTTATTTGGGAATGGAGAATGGTTGAGGGAACCAGATGTGGAATGATACCCACTTTTGGAGTCATTGTGTCTTTATGTTAAGTTTCTTTGTAGACTCATGATACTTGAATTATCATACCATGCTTTCCATTTTTAGTTGAGTATTGAATTTCCTGTTTAGACTATCATGTGACATGGTATTTTTCACGTTATTTATATGATTCCACACTTAATTGTTTTTTAGTGGTTCTTATCTCTAATAAAATAGTATATATTCTTCTTATTAATGATTTACTAGACCCTCACTACTATTCGACACCATTTAGTGTATGGGGAGTTGTAGTTGAGGTCATGTAACCAACCGGCTGAAGGCACCATTTTATGGAATTCGGGTCAGGATGTTGTAGTCCTTGTAAAAAAACATGGGTGTTTAACCACTACATATATCTTAATAATATTTACAAGGTAGCATCAAAATATCCTTGGATTATTATATCAAATAGGGACAAGTAGATGCACAACAATCTATATTGAGGAAACATTTTTCTTTTAAAGAGAGGGATGAATTCATTGAAAAATGTGGATTTTAATCCTTATATGTTTATAATTTGGGGGATAAGTTCATTGGTAAAAGGGAGAGTTTTTTTAAGTGGTGTGTGAATATATTAAAGGATAAAGAACCTAATCTGTTGGAAAAAATGTTTATTATCACAATAAAATTGAGATCTGTCAAAGAAACTAATATAACCATGTTTTGGATTCAAAATGTGTGTCATATATAAAATAATGTGATTTTTTTAATTGGAATGAAAATTTAGTTTCAATATGTATTTAAAATGATTTGTATGAGGATTGAAAGAAATTCGAAAAGGGTATATTATAATTTATGAAAAAAATATATTAAAGTATATTGTAATTGATTTAAGACATTTGTTGGAATATGAGCGAAATGTAGGTTAATCATTTTTTTGTGTTTTTTGAGTTTATTTAATTTTTATAAAGATGAGTTTCAAAAGGTCCTTATATTTTCTAATTAAATCATTAATTTCATTCTAGATTTATAATTTTATATGTGGAATCAGTGAAGGTATTGATTCAATTATGATAAGTATAATACTCTACAGGAATCAATTCAGAAGAATGATTCTTTGAGTATAAATTATTGATGATAAAGGACTAAGATTATATTGATCATTTGAGATTCACTATATTGATCATTAATTGAAGTATGTAAATATATTTTTCATGTAATTAAGCATCATCTAAGATATGTAAACTTAATTGACTTCATTTTTTGTATAATTCAATAGAATAATGACCACATCAACATAAACATGATGTGAAACAACAGAATTATCACATAGAAAAAACATGGGATCATTCTTTGAGCTTGGAACAAACAAAAAATATTGAAAAATTAGAAAAGTGGAATATTTCTCTAGAATTTCGTTTCAAAGATAATATTTAGGAAAAATCAATGAACCATCTAAGAGTAGTGATTCAGGATTAGATTTATGAAATTTAGAATGAGATTTATATCAGGAATTATTATTGATAAAATATGAATTCAAATTCTAAATCATTCCATGTTGAAAAATAAAGATATATTTAAATTGATATTCCGTTAGAAAAACAATAACATTGAATATGACTTTTTTCAGATTGGTCACAATGAAATTTCAATAATCTACTTTTCAAAATTTTTATAAAAAAGAATCACATAATTATAAATTATTGAAATGAATTGGAATGTGGTTATTGATAATTCTATGAATAATTTTTTTTTGTGGTTCTATCAACGATAAGGAGAATAGAATAGATTGAGATATACCATGTTTATAAATTTTGAAGTTGTCAAGGAAATATAATTCCTCCACAAATCATAAAAAACAATATATTGTAAAGGGGTTGGATCATGATCATGTATGAATTCTCTCATTCAGGGGTGTATTATCATGAATAATTATTTCAATGTGAAATATATGATATTGAAATCATTCAAAAGGTCATATTCCTTTAAAAATTATATTGCATTCAGGATTTTTTGTCATAAAGTTATTTTGTAAAGCTTATTCAACCTTAAAAAAATAAATATTATTTGTATAACATGTGGTTCCATTATAATTAACTCCATAAAGTAAAAAGAGCGCAGTGGATGATACTTGGATATATAGAGAAGTGGATGATACCTTTTTAAATCATGAGTGATAATTATTAGGAATATATAACCACTAAAACATATATTGATAATTGAATTATGAGCTAAAAATGTATATATTATATCAATGTGTAGGATCTCACATAAAGGCCGAACCATGTAAAATTTCATGTGAAATGTGTTTTTTCTTTTCCTGTATTTGAACAATGGGGAGTTATTCATGGAGATAATTTAGAACATAACTAGTCATAGGGGTATAATTTTATTGAGAATTTGAAAAAAAGAAATTTTTACTTATTATTCATCACTACAATCATTGTAGTGGGGGTCTTCATGTAGAATAAATGAAAATAAATTCCCCTAAGTTTATTCTCATAAAATCTCAATCATGGTGAATAAAAATTATTTTAATAGTACATGTGTCACTTTTTTTATGGATTGATTTTTTGATTTTGGAATAATTTAGTGCTAACATATCATCACTCATAAGTAGTACAAGTGAGTGATATTTACATTGTAAATTTTCCCCTTATTGTTGGAGAACAATCTGTGAAATGTTTTATAAAAAATATTTTTTTTGGAAAGCTAGTCATTCCATATTTTCATCTTTATCAGACTATGTGTATATAATAGATTTAGTGTTATGAATTGCTAATGATATGTAGGGTAAATATGAGAATATTTATAAATAAAACATAAATATATACAATAATAAAACTAAAAAATGGTATAGAATTTTTTTTTAATATATAAGGATGTAGTAAGATGATAATATTGATTATAGTTTAACCATTTTTGATTAAATGGTCATTCACATTATGAGTTTTGGTGACAATTTAGATCATTCAACTATGGTCACATAGTGAATGAGACACATTCATGATCTATTCGATCAAAATATCATAGTTATGAAAAAATTCATGATATTGATCTTAATGTGTTTAACAACACCCATATGAAATATAATATGATAGAAGCACAAATATTTGTAAAAAATAAATTTGGAGATTGATTTAAATATAGTGTTTGAAAATATATTGAGGATTATATGGTAGGATCAGGTATAGACTAGACATTATAAAGATTATATTTTGAATGATGAAATTCACAGAAGACTAATAGTTTTCTTTACTAGGATTATTTGAAAAGGTGAATGTAATTATATGGATAAACTATAACATAAATTTTTTAATTTGGTGGTACTGATAAATTATATATAAAATTTTTAAGAAATAATAAAATATTTTAGTCTACAGAAGAAGATGAATAATAAACGTCAGATAGTAAAATATGATGTGAATATACTAATAATAATGTGATTTTTTATAGAAAACATATGAATAATATCTAGAATATAATTATATAGCTTAAGTAGTAAGGAATATTAAGACGAAGAGTGTTATATGGATTGCTTGTTAAAGAATGAGCATATGTTAAGTCCTAATAGAAACACTCACATAAAAATATATGTAAATATTCAAAATAATTGAGTTAATAAATTTATCAATATTAAAGTTGACATTTATTTTTGGAGTAATTATTACATTTAATAGATGAAAATTTTAAATGTAAAAGTGCCGATTAGGAATAAATCATAAAATAATTTGAAGAATAGTTTTTTATTTAAGAAAATAAATGTAATAAGGCTAAAATAAAGATTATTAAGGCTGAGAAGAGTCATTTAAAAATTAATATTAATCATTATAGTGTTGTTGAAGTAATTGAATATACATCTCATAATGCACGCTTTTTATTAATTATATTAAGGAATATTTGGTATTAGCTCAGTATGAAAAAATTAAATATTTATAAGTCAGTACATAAATTTATAAAATATTTTTTTGGTAATTGGGGGTAATTAAAAATCATTTTATGATGCTGTAAATATCTAAGGTGATCAAGAATAATTGAAATAATTATGTGGCGAAAATACCAGGAAAAGGAAAGATGATTTTTTAGAAAAATTATAGAAATATTTCAATGGAAATGATTAAATATTTCATATAAGAACTAGTTTTAGAGGATATAATTTTTGTAGTAGTGTCATGAGAATAAAGAATAGGTCATGTTGAATAATATTTTTCCCTAGGGAAGTCACATAAAGACAAAATTAATAGATATATACTTTTAGAAATAAAATCCAAATATTTAGAATGAATAATAACAGTTTTTAAGGACAAAAAGTGTCTCCGTCAAAAACATATATAATGGGCTTGAGGATGTTTGTGGGATAAGTGAGCAGAAAGGAAAATATGATAAAAAAATTATGAGCCCGATTCTTAGTTTAAAACACCATATCACTAACTGAGTTAAGATTCATATGAAATGAATGAATGAGAAGTCACGTATTTTAATGTGTATTTTAAATAAAATAATTAGAGAAAGTGATCGATTCAATATAGTCTAAGGTCTTCAAAATGGGCATTGGATAAATAGAATATGTAAAATAAAAATTAAAGTGAGTTTCATGTGGTGTCATTTGGAAATGATAGCTCCTTAAATAATATAAGAACTCAAATAAATTATATTGATCATAAAATTTTAATGTTAGATGTTGTTTTGATTAATGATGAATAGAAATATAATCTATATAGTGTAAGTAAAATTTCATAAATTTATAATTGTGGGATATTAAAGATAAATTATTATCTCATAAAAATAATAATTTATTTGAATATCAACATTATAGATGAACCAAATAGTGGGAATTTATTACAAATTTGACATTATTGAAATTATTAGTTGCATAGTTAATGAGATTATTATAATCATTATCATAAAATACTTGAACAGATTGTCCACAAGAATCTAATAAAAATATTTGAAGATGTTAGGAATTAAACTAGATTATTTAAAGGTTGAGATCTGGTTTGTATATCCATTAAAAATTAGAAAATGGTTAAAAAAACTAATGAAAGATAGGAGTTACAATCTATAAGGTCTCCCAAAATAATTCATCATTATTGGTATAGAATTATGAGACACAAATACACAAGTTGTGAAATTTATTTCATCAGGTTAATTGATGAATATACAAGAATGAAAAGTGGGGTATTTATGAATAATTACTTATAAACAGTGGAGATGGTCAATTTTTTCAAAAGATAATTTAAAAGGGGCATTTTATTTCACATCAAGAAACTGATAATTGATAATTCGATAGGGTACATTAAAAATTTATTGGAATTTTATCTTGGAAATGATCTGACTAAAAATTACTATATCACTCCATGAACACCTGAACAAAATGGGGTTTCTAATAGAATGAACAATATAATTTTAGAAATAACAATAATAATGGTTGATTAATTTTAAAGATCAATGTTATTTTGGAGACAAGAAATGTTAATTGACATTAAAATTCAAAATTGAAGTGTTTACATTCAAATATGAAATATTAAATATTATGAAATGTTGTAAAAAATAAGATTATAGAGAGTTATTATATGGTTTTTGGTTGTTAATTTTTCTTCCTTCTACATATTTTTCTGATAATTTTGTTCCTTTCACCTTATTCATGGATACATAATCATAATCATCACATAAATAACATATTTACATATTATATATATATATATATATATATATTTACAAAAATCCATTTATGTATATGAATAAAAATTAATTATATCACCTTGTGATGGTTAGGGTCCACTTGTACACATGGGTGATGATTACAATTTTCAATGAATGGAATAAAAAGAATGATAGTAATAATTTAACTCTACAGAAACAAAATTATATCATTAATATCATATATTTTCTAAAACTCCATCTATATAACAAAATATTAGTGATGGTGATGATGAATGACATATATAGATTCATGGAGTTGTTAGTCAACATGTAGGAAAGAGTGATTTGTTTTTCATTTGACAACAATAATATGGAAAATGGTTCAAGAAATAAGGTAAAAATTAATTTACAGTAAATATTTATATTTCATTATATTAATATGGTGACATAGTATTTATATTGTATGGAAGATGTAATAATATTGAAATATGACAGTTAATATAATTAAATATTCTATAGTTATAATTATTTGGAATACAGATTATGACTACTTTGGATGGTCACTAAGACATAAGGGGGATATATGGGAAGAAATGTTTTCTAATGTTGCTTAACCTATGTTTCTAAATTTGTTTGGAGAAGTGACATGTAGAGGTTTCCTTTAATAGGTGAGAGGAGTGGCTCGCTTGTAAATACCCTCAACATTTAAACAATATAATGTCCTTTTCAGAGGAAAGTCATGCTAATTGGATATTTGTTAATTATAGGATGAGGTAATGTTGAAATATAAAAAAACATTTTAATTTTGAGAAGTTTTAATAATATTTTAATACTTTCCTTTATGTTTACCTCCCTTGTTAACCCTTTTAACACTTATCATAGTGGTAATGTTTTTACCATGGTAACTATTCATTAAGGAAAAAAATTATGTTGACATTATTACTTATAATGTTTTAAATTGATTAAAAATATGGAATAAATTTTCAATTCTTTAATACCTAAAGGTGGAAGAGATTACTATCAATATAAGTACATAAAACACAATGAAAAATATTTTTTATAAAATATGACTTTTTAAGAATAAATTTTTTTTATAATAAAATGATATATAAGATTTTTTATTGTGGATTTGTTTTAAAAAAATAATAATTATTTCATGAAATTCATATAAATTAAAAATTGAATCTACAACATTGTATTTTTGGTTAATTGAAAATTAATAATGTTGGTTTTTTATTATAATAAAATATATTTATGGCACCAAAAAGTTATGAATTGGTTTCCAAATTCCACATAATAGTTTTAAACAATTTATTTTACTCCATAAATAAATTTTTTGTTAGTAAAATGTTTTAAAATATTTTAATTAATTATTATATCATAATGATGTCATAATAGTTGTGAAAATTAAAAAATTGTTAATTTATCTATCCATCTAAAAAACAATTGATTAATAAAAATCTCAAAAATTACAATAAATCTAATTTTTACATGTTCAATTAAAAAATAATGTTAAATCTTCAAATTAAAATTCTAAAATATTTAAATTTAACTTCTAAATAAAATATTTATACTATAGAATAAAATAAATTATTTTAAACAACAAATTTATATTTAATAATGGATAATTAATGTTATTATTATATTAATTTATTTTACTAATTATGTTTCTTTTAATTTTCTCATATTATATTTCAATTATTATTAAAAAAAAATCAGTTTAATTTGATGTTGTGTGTAATGATATCTATCAAATAAATCAAATATTTTTAAACGATGAAATATTAAAAAATCTAAGGATATTATATTCAATCCTCTTGAAAGAATTTTACCCTAGAAATTACATTACTCAAAAGAATGTATATGAAAAGGATTATACCACATTAAATCTCAATATTCCCATGTATCTTCCAAAACATTATAGTTTTGCCACTAAACATTAACCAAGTGAGTGGTCTTGTTCTACATTACCTTATCTCTTCGATACAAAATATTTATTGATTTTTTCTCTTTAGAATGACCATGATCCATTGGAATGGATTATGAGTTTTGTACATGTGAAAGATAAAGAATATAATAACATGGAAGAGATATGAATAACATGACATGAACAATTCAGAATTTTTGTGGATGTTCCAGGAGAGAATCTCTCATTGTTATATGATCAAATATATTATAGGGCCTAATATATTTATGGCTCAACATCCCCTTCATTACAAATATCATAATATTATTCAATTGATATATTCAATAGAACACTTTTTCACTAACTTCAAATGCTAGATCTCTTCAACTAATAATTTTTAATTTGAATTATCAAAATAAAATTTATTATATCGATACTAACCCAGTTTATGATGTGGAGGGTTGATCCAAAGGGAAGGGGTGTGTGGTAAAAATTGATTTATTTAATCTGGATATATCAAAAAAAGTATTCTAAATGGATTAAATGAATTTAAAGATTTTTGGAAATGAGGTTTCAAGTTTTAAAGTTATAATAACGTGGGATAAGTTAGGTATAACCAGAATGCCTCAGATGTCTATGGAATTCATATTGAATCATCTTCCTAGAAAATTTGTTCTTTTGGAGAAATTATTTAACTTATAATGAACACAAGACCATATGAAATGATTATAAACTATATCAAGGATTATAAAAAAAAAAATTTATACAATTTCTGTAACATGACATATCATTCTTGTATATATGAAAAATTAATGATCAAGGTCATCTAAAGTAATCGCATAATTATAATACCATTACATTCTATCTTTCCATAGTACTACTGCACAATATATAGATGTATTTATAAGGTAAAATTATTTCATAAAATACTTCAGAGTGTTGGTTAACAATTATTAGATCATGTATGATCATGACATAAATGTAATTAAAAATTATAGTAAAGATGAATCACATCAAATAATTAGAGGATGCATCATAAGAAAATCATTAAAAAGTTAAAACAGCCCAAAATATCTGTAAAATTAATGTTCAATGCATGGACGAATGAATTTAAGCCCAATAAAATTTATTAGTAAAAAATATCAAGTGTAACACCCCAATATTCCATGATACGCTTTTCTTTTAAAAATATAGTAGCGCCTGTTGTATGCAACTTCGAGTTCTAACACACACCACAACCAATTAAACTACCCATTATGAATAATAATACCCACTTTTTTAAATTTTATAAATATTATTTTTCAAAATGGACTTCATTTTTGGATTCGGAATATTGAAATTATCCTAGGGTGAATATTTTGTGTTTTTCTAAAAACATTTTATTTTTGAAGAATAGTGAAAAAAACTGAGTAATTAGTTAAAACTAACATTTTATTTAAATAATTATATATTTTATTTAAAATTATTTTAGTTCCAAATTGATATATAATACCTATACATGTTCAATGTAATTCATTTAAGTCAATTTATATAAATCTTAGATATATATAAATTTTATTGAACTTTTCACCGTCTTTTACCCCCCTCCTGGAAGAATTTCCAAATACACATTAAACATAATTATACCACTTCTGTGAGTGGAATTTCGAAAATCCTAGAGACAAAGTTAATATCATTGAGTAAAATGTTGTTCAACAAGATAAAAATAATATTTGTGGAATAGTAACCTTTTACTTTTATTTACCACGTTTAAAAGTAAATAGGGTAATTAAGGGTAAAAATGATATTATTATTACCCTAACACTTGTCATTATTATATTGGATAAGTGCATTTCGACCAAAATTAATATAGGGTTATACAAAAGATAAAATATATTATAAATATTAGTTAGAAAGATCAAAAGATTTCCTACATAATGGTATTTTATTTATTATTTTTAGACATTAAATAATTTAATTTATATATGACGCAATGGTGATGCAGTAATTACATAATTAATAAAATATTAAAATAATTGATATTATAAATATCAAAAGGAATGTAATTTAAGACTTTTTATGAATTTAACTAATTTTCTAGGATAATAATACATTTTAGGATAACTTAAATGTGTTTTTAGAATTAATAATGCTGTTAAGATTTTGGGAAAAATTAATTATTAAATAGTGTCGAAATTGACAAAAAGGTGTATTTAAAACAAATATTATATTATTAATTGATATTATCTTCCTAAAAATCTAAGTATAGGCCAAATGACTTATATAAGGTTATATATATTAATATTGAACCACTTGGAGTTATCTTGTCTTGTTATAGTAATTTTGTTAACCATATAATACAAACATACAAAGAGACATGGAAAATGTCAATCTATTTAACTACGAGTTAAATCAAAAAAAAAGTTAATATTTTGACCCAAACATATTTAAAATATATTGGTTGAGTGTCTCTAGACCCATTACCACCTTATCCTAGAAATAAGTCGGTTTGGAGCCATTACAAACTGAATAAGAATTTATTATAAAAAAATATTTTAAGTTTTTCCTAAGGTTCCCCTCACCCCTCTTTTAAAAAGGCACTCGCCCTTCTCTCAAATTCATACCTTAAAAGCCTTTTGGTTCGGCCAACCCCAGACAAAATATGATCTCAACATTGATCAATTCAACTTAGAGGCCTTAGTTTGATCAGAAAGTCAGCCTACGAAGCCCTTTTGATCAAATCAAAAGGAAGAACCTGAAGAAGAGGTAATGATTTCACCACCCTCTTTCAAGTTCATTTCTTCTTCCACTTCTTCATTCTTTATTATTTACATTAAATAATAATCACTCTAGTATCTTATATATAATATGATGTTATTATAAATATGGTACAACCATATTCAGTATTACATCCATCCCTTGGATGAAATGTCAACATACGTGTATACGTACGACTTACCGTCTCTACGTTGTGGTGTAATTATTATTCGATACATTATTATTTTTATGGGTATAATAAGGATGTGTAATTAATCTAGATAATAAATATAACATGATAATTATTCTTTATATATGATATACCATCCAATTCTATATTATTTTAATATCATAATAATGATATTGTCGCTCGTGCGTACGTACGAACGACTATCTCCACGAACATGATGAGATTCATTCCCCATCGTATCCATTCAAGTATAATTCTCATTTTATGATTAAAAATAATTTTTATGGAATTGGTATCATTCTGGATGTGAATAATATACAACCTATCCAAAACAAACACTGCTTATGTAACAAAACTTATAAAATAATACGAGTAAGTTAACACCTGAAATGACGTTAATACTAAGATATTATTAACAATGCAATGTTAAAAGATCCTATATGATATCATATTAATGTATATGATTATTGAATAATTTAATAACAATTATTTCACCATTATACAGGAGGTTAAACTACCCTCAACCAAGGAAAAGTACAAAGTAACGGTTTATTTTACAATCTCTTCGTTATCTGATGTTGTTTATTGGTAATTATCTATTGGGACCTCTTTATCATCCACATCCATGTTTCTTAAAAATGTATAACAAAACATTATTAATATTTTTTAGAATATGGGTTAAAATAATTTATACCCTTGTTTTAATTTTTATAGTAAGATAATAATGAAATTTTTTCGTCATTTTCCAAACAAGATCCTTTTTAACCTTTTTGATATAATTAAGGTAAGAATGTATTTTTTTAACATATATAGTGGGTGCGGCTATTTTCCGCAATTATAAAATAGTCAAATAATCCCTTACAATCTTATAAGAATATTTTTAAATTAAATGTTTTATTTTATAATTACGTGACTTTTAAATGATTTAAAAAAAAAGATATTTATCTCAAATAGTTTTGATATCATCTATGTCAACATCCTTCGATGGATTTTAAGCTTATTTGAAGTTGATTTATTATGATACAAAACATACTTATAGTATTGAAGGTTTTGTGATATGTTTGACTGAGGATGTGTTATTTTTATACCATTCATAGTTTAAGTAGAAAGTACTAATATTTTGTATGCTGCTTTTAATACGAATGTTTATGTTATGTTTAAACCTATTCATATGAGGAATTCATTGGAAATAATAAGGGATAGGTGGAGCCTGCTATAGATCTCGATGCATCGGTAGGTCTCATGAGACAAACTAGTGTCTTGGCACAAGGCCTTGACAAAATCTGATTTGTAGAATTGGTATAAGGCCTTGACTATGTGGTCATGATAGTCTGGCATCATGAATTCCATCATTATGAAAGTGGTTATTGATATTTCGTGTGATTATTTGACTAGTAGAATATCCATGTGAATAAGTAAATGGAATTATTTCATTTTCTCTTTTCCATATTATGCCGAAGTTCAAGATTAAAAGGATTTTGTTTTAGTTATACATTCTCTTAAATGTTTATGTTTATTTATGAAAGTTTCTGCTATATTTTTATCCTTACTGATCATCTGAGATCACCCCTATCAATGTTTTAATATTTCCCCGGATGTGAAGAAGTATTTTATAAATGACCTGTAGGGAATGTATGAGGGGTATGAAGAAAATATGTTGTTTTATTTTTTTACATTTTCATGTAATGTAAGACTTATGAATATATCTACTGTTTCCAAGGCTAATAAACTTATCGGTCTTTCGAGACATGATCTTTTGTGATCATGCTAATGTTATTTAACAATGCACCAAATCTGGGTAATTTGGGCCGGGGCATTATAGTTGGTCTCAGTTGTTGTTTAGTACAAACCTTGGAATCTATATTTAGATAAACTCTGATTATAGCACATAGACCTAAGATTGAATTTGAGGATTAGTATAGAAGAACTTCCTAGAATTTTGGTATTGTAGAGATTTTGTGACTTTTCCGACCAATACATCCCTATCTAGATACGAGCCGGTAGAGGTGGATCTGGCATAGATGTACCTAGGGGTATAACCCGAAAACACTACTTTGATCTAGACTCAAATGGGAACTGTTGCACAACAACGACCCATGCTGCACTCTTGGTTACGACACTTCCGACGGATATGTTTAGAATAATTCTCATTTTCATTAAAATCCATTATGAAGGGTGTATGAGTATATACTTCCTCAAAGAAAACATTTTTTATGACTATGGATTATATCCATAAATAGTTCAATTTATGTTAAGTGTTTTACAAGTATGGAATTATGTATTTTGATTCATTAACTGATCTAGTGTATGCCATTGTATAGAAATGGGGCCTAGTGGAAGTAATGGAAACTGTATCAATGCACGCACTCCATGTAGGGATTCCCCTCCTGCTCAAGATAATTATAGTGGAGCTGGTGATATAACTGGTGTTGATCAGCTAATCACCATACTGGGACAACTTACTCAGGTTATGAATAATAACCTTACCCATATGGAGCACCCCGATCCATAGTGTGGGGGATCAATATTTGATCGCATTATGAGGCTACATACACCAACATTCAATGGGGGTACAAATACACTATTAGATGAGAAATGGATAAATTCCTTAGAGAAAATATTCCATGCCTTGTGGAGTAGTTAAAAGGAAATGGTTATCATGGCAGTTTACCACCTAACAGGATATGCTGATCCATGGTGGTCATTGATTCAAACTACAAAGGAAGAGGAGGAAGTATCAAGTATGGAATGGAGTGATTTTGAAGATATTTTCATAGAAAAATACATTTCTCATGACCATCGAGCGGATATGGAAATGAAATTTATGAGTCTAAGACAAAAGGAGGATGATAATGTCGCAATGTATGAGGCAAAATTTACAAGTTTAGAAAGGCATGCTACAGATTATATTCATAACCAATGAAGTAAGATAGATCATTTATTTGATGGGTTAAACCATTTCAACATCGATCATTAGTCTCACAATCCTTCTCATTGTACGAAGATATTTTCTCATGTGCTATCAAGATAGAAAAACAATTCTTTAAGTCTTATGAATTTAGAGAAAAGAAATAGAAGAAGAGATCTGCAAATCAATCTGGAAATGGAAAAAATTAGGAGAAGGGAAAATTTGAATATCCATCATACAGTAAATGTGGGAAGAAACACCATGGTACTTACTTAAATGGAATGGGATTCTATTACAAGTGTGGTCAAAAAGGCTACCAAGCTCGGGATTTCAAGGGAAAAAAATAAGCTACCGATTATTAATGCTAAAATTTCATGGAGATGGTAAATTATGCAAATAAATTTCCTAAGCATCAGGGGATCTTGCCTCATAAAACTCCATGGGATCAAGGCCAAGCTTATGCTATCACTACTGCTAAGGTAGAAGCTCCGAAAGACGTGGTGGCAGGTAATATAATGGTTTTCTGATGTTTTAAAAATTATTTATTTGATTATGGATCATCACATTGTTTCATATTTTCCCAGTTTGCTAAAAAAATTAGATATTTAAAATTTGATTTAATAAGGGAATTGTCAGTCAAAACTCTTAAGGTAAGTATCATTGCAACAATGTTTTGTGAATCAGTCCCCATTAGAGTATATAAATTTTCTTTATCTGCGGATCTCATCGTCATACCTGTGATTGTGTTTGATATAATCCTCGGTATGAATTGGCTTTCGGACCATGATGTGAAGATTTATTATAAGAAGAAGGAGGATATTATTTATGATGATGATGATAAAGAACACCTTATATTTATGTGGAATCTTCACCACCTAATTCTTATCTCGATCTTCCCTCAGTAGCTCAACTAAATTCAATTATCGGGGAGGAAGAGAATGAAATAATTTTCGTTGAGGAAAGGAATTTTCAAATAGAGGATGTACCTATCATGGAAGAATATATAGATGTGTTTCAGGATGATTTAACTGGACATCCTCTAGAACGAAAAGTTGAGTTTTCCATTGATTTAAATCTTGAGTCAATGCCCATATTGAAGACCCTTTATAGAATGGCCACAGTGGAATTAGTTGAACTAATGAAAAAACTAGAGGAGTTTAGTAATATGGTATTTATTCGACCTAGTGTTTCTCCATGGGGATCCCTTGTCCTGTTTGTTAAGAATAAAGATGGATCTATGAGGTTATGTATCGACTACAGGGAAATCAATGCTATAAAAATAAAGAACAAGTATCCCCTACCCCGCATTGATGATTTATCTGACCAACTGCATAGAGATCAATAATTTTCAATGATTGAACTTCGATCTGGATACCATTTGTTGTGTGTGAAGAAGGAAGACTTTCTGAAGACAACATTTCGAACCAGGTACGGGCATTACAAGTTTACGGTAATGCCTTTTGGATTGACTATTGCTCCCTCTGTATTCATGGATCCAATGAACAATGTTTTCAAAGAATATCTTGATGATTTTTTAGTGGTATTTATTGATGATATCTTGGTATACTCCAAAAGATACAAAGATCATAAAAATCATTTACGCATTATCCTGAAGTCTCTTAGAAGACCTGAATTATATGGGATGTTTAGAAAGTGTGAATTCTGGCTTCAAGAGAATTCTTTTCATAGCCATATTGTCTCTAAGGATGGAATTTTCATTGATCCTTTTAAGACAAGAGGAATCCAAGATTGGCCAGCACCAATGAGTATAACTGAGTTATGTAGTTTTATTGGTATATCAGGATATTATCGGCACTTCATCCAAGATTTTGCCTGATTGGATAACCCATTAATGATGCTCAAATGAAAAGGGGTTAAATTTGTTTGGACAGAAGAGTGTAAAGAATGTTTTGAAGAACTGAAGAGAATATTAGTCAATGCTCCTATATTGACTCTACCATCGGGGGATGATGGGTTTGTTATTTATTGTGATGCATTGAAGAAAGGACTTCGTTGTGTCCCTATATAGAATGAGAGGGTTATTGCATATGCATCACAACAGCTGAAAATTGATGATAAAAACAATCCTACTCATGTTATTGTGTTAGTTGCTGTAATATTTGTTTTGAAGATATGAAGACATTATCTCTATGGTAAAAAATGTGAGATATATACCGATCACAAGAGTTTGAAGTATATTTTCTCACAGAAAGAACTAAACATGAGGCAAAGGAGATGGCTTGAACTACTCAAGGATTATGATTGAATGATACACTACCACCTGGGGAAGTAAAATAAGGAGGAATATTCTTTGAGCATAAAGGATCATGGAGTTTTGAACAAAACGATAGTTGAAAAGGATCCTATATTCATGGATATTATAAAGATGGCTCTGGGAGTCACCATGGAAGGTGAAACATCAATAATTTTTCAAATGGTTTCCAAAAAATCATTACTAGAAAGGATAAAGAGTTCTCAGACTGATGATGAAGAGTTTCAAAAGAAGATTAAAGTTATGAATGATGGGAGATTGGGTGACTTTGTATATGAAGATGGAATTTTGAAATTTGGGAAGAGACATTGTGTTCCCGATATACCTGATCTAAAAAGGGAATTGTTGGACGATGCCCATAGTTACAATTTCTTTATACACTATGGGAGCACCGAAATGTATAGATACATGAAGGAAAATATTTCATGGGACAACATGAAGAGAGAGATTTCTGATTTTGTGTCAAGAAGTATGGTTTTTCAACAAGTGAAAGCTGGAAGGGAACAGCCTGGAGGAGTCATACAACCTCTTCCCATACCTGAGTGGAAATGGGATAATATTACGATGGACTTTTCCATGGGACTACCAAAGACTCCAAGATGGAACGGTGCAATATGGGTAATTGTTTGTTGTCTTACCAAGTAAGCACATTTTCTTGCTATAAGAGAAGATCTACCACTTTAACGTCTAGAATGACTATATATTAATGAAGTTGTGAGACTTTAGGGAGTACCCCTATCGATTTTTTCTGATCGTGATCCCCATTTTACTTCATGATTATGGAAATGTCTTCAGAAGTCCCTAGATACTGAACTTAATTGGAGCACTGCCTACCACCCTCAAACAGATGGACAAGCAGAACAGACTATTCAAACCATAGAAGACATGCTGAGATATTGCTCACATGACATTGAGGGTATGTGGGATCAATAATTACCTATGGTAGAATTTTCCAATAACAATAGATTCCATTCAAGTATTCAGATGGCACTATATGAAGAGTTATATAGAAAGAGATGTAGCACACCAACCTACTGGGAAGACGTTGGTGAAAGAAAACTCGTAGGCCCAGAACTGGTGGAGGAAATGATGGAAAAGGTGATGTTAATCCAAAACCACATCAAAGTATCTCAAAGTAGGCAGAAGAGCTATGCCGACAACCAAAGGAAGGATTTGGAATTTCATGTAGGAGTTCATGTTTTATTGAAGGTATCTCCATGGAAGGGAGTTATACATTTCGGTAAGAAAGGTAAATTGAGTCCTAGGTACATTGGACCTCTCGAAATTCTAGAATGAATTGGGGCCGTAGCTTACCATTTGGAAATGCCGCCATATCTCTCCAAAGTTCACGATGTGTTCCACGTATCACTATTGAGAAAATACATGCCTGACCCAATGTATGTACTCAACTATAAGGAATTAGAACTGGAGCCTGATCTGTCTTATTGCGAAGAGCCCGTCAAGATTCTTGATACAAGAAAAGAAGTGCTGAGAAACCAGATGACTCATCTGGTAAAAGTTTTAGGGAGAAACCATAAGAATTTAGAGGCAACATGGGAACCTGAAGATCTTATGATGAAGAACCACCAGAGTCTTTTTATGCAGTAATATTATAGAAATTTCATGGATGAAATTATTTGAAGGAGGGGAGAATTTAACACCACGAGCTTCCACGGTATGCTTTTCATTGAATAATATAGTAGCGTGTGTTGTACGCAGCTTGAAGTTATAACACACACCACAACCAATAAAACTAGCCATTATGAATAGTTATAACCACTTTTTGAATTTTTATAAATATTATTTTTCAAAATGGACTTCATTTTTAGATTTGGAATATTGAAATTAGCCTAGGGTGAATTTTTGGTGTTTTTCTTAAAACTTTTAATTTTGAATGAATTGTGAAAAACAATGAGTTATTAGTTAAAACCAACATTTTATTTAAATAATTATTTATTTCATTAAAATTTATTTTAGGTCAAAATTGATCCATTATACTTATATATGTTCAATATAATTCATTGAAGTCAATTTCTATTAATTTTAGATATATATAAATTTATGTGAACTTTTCACCGTATTTTACCCACCTCCAAAGAAAATATGAAAATTCACATAAAATATAATATAACCTCTTCTGTGAGTGGAATTTCGAAAATCCAAGAGACACGGTTAAGATCAAGGAGTAAAATGTGGTTCAATAAGATAAAAATAATTTCTGGTGAATAGTAACTTTTTACTTTTATTTACCACGGTTAAAAGTAAATAGGGTAATTAAGGGAAAAAATGATATTATTATTGCCCTAAAACATGTCCTATTTCTACTGGATAAGTATAATTCGATGAAAAACAACCGAAGGAATAAAATATGAACCTCTTTGGTCCACATGGATTAGATTAGGATATTTATTATTATTTAATTCAAATAAAAGTTAAAAGATATAAAATCAATGTGAAATAACTAAAACATTTTTAATATAGGGATATATATAAGATAAATTAGATAATAAATGTTCATTAGAAAGATAAAAATATTTCCTACAAAATGATATTTTATTTATAATTTTTAGACATTAAATAATTTAATTTATTTATGACAAAATAGTGATGTAGTAATTACCTAATTAATGAAATATTAAAATAAATGATATTATAAATATCAAAATAAATTTAATTTAAGACTTTTTATGAATTTCACTAATTTTATAGGTTAATATGACATGTTAGGATTACTTAATTGATTTTTTTTTCTAACTAATTTTTTTTTTATGATTTTAACAAAAATAAATTATTTAATAGAGTTGAAATTGACCTAAAGGAGTATTTAAAACAAATATTATATTATTAATTGATATTCTCTTCCTAAAATATAGTGTTCTACCAAATGACTTAGACAATGATATATATATTAATAATTAACCACTTGGGGTTCTGTTGGATTGTTATAGTAAGTTTGTTATCCATATAATAAAAAAATACAAAGAGACATGGTAAATGTCAAATTATTTAACTAAGAGTTAAATCAAAACGATAAAGTTAATATAGTGACCCAAACCTGTATAAAATCTATTGGTTGAGTAGATTTCGACCCATCCCCACCTTATCCTACAAATAATTCATTTTAGATCCATTATATACTGAATATGAATTTATTATAAAAATATATTTTATGTTTTTTCTAAGGTGCCCCTCACCCCTCTTATAAAAGGGAACCCCCCCCTTCTCTCAAATTCATACCATCAAAGCCTTTTTCTTCAGCTAACCCTTGCCCCAATATGCTCTCAAATTCTCTCAATTCAACCTAGAGGCCTTCTTTTGATCATAATTCCAACTTAAGGAGTAGTTTTGATCAAATAAAAAGGAAGAACCTGAAGAAGGGTAATGATTTCACCACCCTCTTTCACGTTCCTTTCTTCTTACACTTCTTCTTTCGTTGTTATTTCCATTCTAAAATAATAACTCCAGTATCTTATATATACTGTTTTTTTATTATTTATATTTTACAACCATATTCAGTATTTTATCCATCCCTTGGATGACATGTCACCATACGTGCGTACGTACGGCTTACCATCTCCACGCCTTGGTGTAATTGTAATTCAATAAATTAATATTTGGATAGGTATAATTATGATGTGTAATTTATGAAGATAATAAATATAAAATGATAATTATTCTATATATATATGATATAACATCCAATTATGTATTACTTTAATATCAAATGAATGATATTTTCACTCGTGCGTACGTACGGACTACCGTCTCCTCGAACGTGATAAGATTCAGTCCCCATTGTATCCATTCACGTATAATTATCATTTTATGATTAAAAATTATGTTTTAGGACTTAATATCATTCTGGATATGAATAATATACAACCTATCCAAAGAAAACACGGCTTATGTAACAAAACATATAAAAGAAAATGCATAAGTTAACACCCGAAAAGATGATAATACTAAGATATTATTAACAAAGAAATGTTAAAAGTTCATATATGATATCATATTAATGTATATGATTCGTATATAATTTAATAACAATTATTTCACCATTATACAAGAGATTAAACTACCCTCAACCAAGGAAAAGCACAAGGTAAGTATTTATTTCACAATCTCTTCATTATCCGAGGTTGTTTATACGTAATTATCAACTGGGAACTCTTTATCATCCACATCCATGTTTCCTAAAAATATATTTAAAAATATTATTAATATTTTAAAGAATATGGGTTAGAATCATTTATACAATTGTTTGGATTTTTATAAGATGTTTATCAAGGAATTTTTCCATCGTTTTCCAAACAAGGTTCTTTTTATCCTTTTAGATAGAATTAAGGTAAGAATGTATTTTTTAACTCATACGGAGGGTGTGGCTATTTTCTGTCATTATAAATTTTTTGAATATTCCCTTAGAATATTATAAGAATATTTTTAAATTAAATGTTTTATTTTATAATTATGCGACTTTTAAATGATTAAAAAAATAGAAATTTATCTCAAATAGTTTTGATTTCCTCTATGTCAACATCCTTTAATGGATTTAAAGCTTATTTGAAGTTTATTTATTATGATACAAAACTTCCATATAGTATTTAATGTTTTGTGATATGTTTGACTAAGGATGTGTAATTTTTATACCATTCATGGTTTATGGAGAAAGTATTGACATTTCGTATGCTAGTTTTAATACGAATGTTTTTGTTATGTTTAAACTTGTTCATATGAGGAATGAATTGGGCTTAATAAGTGACGGGTGAAGCCCGATATAGCTCCTCGATGCATCGGTAGGTATTATGAGACAGACTAGCGGCTTTGCACAAGGCCTTGGAAAAATATTATTTGTAGTCTTGGACAAGGCCTTGACTATGTGGTTATGATAGTCTGTCATTATGCATTCCATCATTATGAAAGTTGTTATTTGTACTACATATGATTATTTGACTAGTAGAATATCCATGTGAATAAGTAAATGGAATTATTTCATTTTTTCTTTTCCATATTATGCCGAAGTTCACGTTTAAAATTCTTTTGTTTTTGTTATACATTGCCTTAAATGTTTATGTTTATTTATGAAAGTATCGGCTATATTGTTATCCCTAATGAGCATCTGAGCTCACCCCTTTCAGTGTTTTAATTTTTCACAGGATGTGAAGATTTATTTTTTGAATGACCTGCATGGAAAGTATGAGGGGATATAAAGACAAGATTTTGATGTAGTTTTTTTGAATTATGGTGTAATAGAAAACTTATGAATATATCTAGTGTTTCCAGGGATACTAAACTTATCGGTATTTTGATAATTGATCATTTGTGATCATGCTAATGTTACGTAATAATGCACTAAATCTGGGTAACTGGGGTCGGGGCATTACAACAAGGAAAAGTGAAATAGTAATATAAGTTTTTTTCCACAAATTTGAAAACCATTTATAACTACTTCATATTTATTTCACTCAATGTACTAAAATTTATACTCGTGCACCTGAAGAAGTATCCAGATCTCCTAAAGATATTAGTACTATGCATGGATAAAAATAATCTGTTTTCTGATCCTCCTTTGTCGTAAATTTTTGTTCCACTACAAAAAATCTATTTCCAAGACTATATATATATATAATCTCAATTATGTTTATAACATTCTCATATCATTCTAATCTAGGTAGAAGAACCTACTTGACATTATTCCATTTTACTTATTATATCCTTATGAAAATATTTTTTAATTGTAAAACAATAATGAATATATTTTTATCTAGCTCATCATGAACATAGACACAACATTGTAACTCATTCAGATTTCATTCAATACCTTCTAATCTGTATTAGTGAGAAAAATCCTCTATAGACTGAAACCATATTATATTTGAATTTATCCATTAAAAATGCTCAATTTTTTATTTAATCTAGTTCTATTTTCACTACATAGAACATGGAAATAATAATATAATTACACTATGAAACATGTATGTGTCTACATATGAACTCACATCCTTTGAAAATCATATCCTAGAAGCTTCTTCAATCAACTAAATGTAATTTCAGATAGTATTCATGTAAAGAAATCAACATGGTTGAAATTTAATATTCTCAGAATCTCAACAAAATTTTTAGATATCAAAACAAATATGGCTAAAATTTCACCCTAAAATCTATTCACAATATCAGGAAAATTAGTATTTCATTGATCAATCTTATTTATTTGTTTTCAAAATTTTTCTCTTATGTATTTTTTAGATTATTAACCTCTCATTATAATTGTATTTATAATCTTTTATGAATTGTACAACAAACATACAACCAAATAATTCCGGGAATTGAGGAACTAGATTCTTATAAATTGAGGACCTTCTAATATTTATCCTATAAAAAATTCATATCCAAATAAATAGATTCATGTCTGTATTTTTAACCTACTAAAAATAATATCATTCCATCTTCATTCAACATTGGTAGAATCAATCATGAGAATACAATTACTAGATAAATCATTCTAAAATATCAAATAACAATATCTAATCCATCCATTTATTCCTCAAATCCATATATTTCTATTGAATTTCTTCATTAAAATCATGGAATCCTTGAAAAAAAATTTGTTTTTATATTTATTCATTCATATTAGTTTAAGTGTATAAAATATTCTTCCCTAGTTTCCCTATGTCAATTAAAGCCTCCTTCTCAACTCAATGATTATATCCTATAAAAATTAAATAATGAATGGTCTTAACGTGTACTCATTTATGGTAATTTATAAAAAAAATGAGGTTAAACTTCATTGGCTTTGACTCATAGTTTTTAATACAATATTTGAACACCAGTTTCAAATTTTAATCTAACTCAATAAATATAATTCCCATGAATGAGAATTTTGTTCTCTTCTTCCTAAATTGGTTATTATATTCACCCTTTAGTAGATTAGGAAAAAAATCCTCCCATCATTAATAAGCCATAACCTCATTGGATTTTCATTCAAATAGAAGGTTAAGGTCAAAATTAATGGAATTAATTATAGATTCATTTAAAATAATTCTTATTAGAATTATCCCAAAGGACATTGTATTAATTATCTTGAAATGAGGTATTTAAAAATTATCTTACGATTTAGAATAACTAATCCATAATAAACAAGTGTAAAATAGTCGTATCAGCAGATACCTCCTTGAAAAAGTGTTTTAAGACTATTAAAAAATGTATGAACTAAAAAATCATTGAATGTATAATTTAAAAGAATGAAAAATAATTAAATCTAGATAACAAATAATAAAAAAAATTAAACTTCAAGAGTGATTAATCACTGAATTTTTAATTCAATATAAATGACCAAAAATTTATTTATAATGATTATTTTGATTCAATGTATATAAATATGAGAATTTAATATTGAACATCCTTACCACATTATAATATCACGAAAACAATTTCAAAAAAAATCACCACAAAGAAGGAAAATATTTTATCTTTAAAATATATGATGATTATTTTAATGATTTATTTATTATTTAATCACCAAAAACAAAAATATTAAATTAATTATCCAATGAATTATAATTTACATTAAAAAACAAGAAGCCAATAACAATAAATGAAATTGAAAAAAATTAATTAAAACGTTCAATTATAACATTTTTATGATTTAGATAAATGTATCTAAAATTGGCCACATCAAATTCCTCACAATTAACATGTTATTTATCCACAAAAAATCAATTAAAATAAGTAGATCAAAATTAATATAATCATTGAAATAGTAATGTCCCAAATCATAGTATGATCTAAAATTAATTTTTCCATATGGCCCCTTTCTACTAGTAAATATGAATTCTATATGAAAATATTTTTATTGATGAAACAATTTCTCTGTCTTTTAAAAAAGTCATTGAAAATGAAATATTTCGAAATATTTAAATGAAATTCATTTTTACCCATTTATTAATCAAGAAAAATATTTTTACCTAAATTTAAAAATATTTATATATAATTGGAATTCAATAAATATACATAATTGGTAAATGAGTGAGCTTAATAATGTAATGGAAGCAAAAATTAAATCATCCACCATTTTTATCGTAAAAATTAAAAAGTTCAGTATGATTAGGAATTCATTTTATATCCAATTTGGTTCAAAATAATATTATGTTAATACCTATCAAAAATATCAAATTCAATTAATATTTTGAATCATATACTGAAAATTTTACCAAAGTAATTTTTTTAGGATTGTAATAAAAATATATACCTAATTATATTCATGGATAAAAAGAGAAAATCATTCACTTGAAGTGGAAAATTAGCCTTCAATATTTATAAAATATTTTACCCACAAAATAAGAAAATATAATTTTGAAATGTAGTAAATTTTGATAAAATATAGGATTATTTTTAATTTTTCCATATTAAAAACTTGTCTAACACAAAAATAAACTCTTCCCCCACACTTAACCCAGATTGTTATTTTCAATGTTGAATCTCAAGGTGAATGGAATATTTAAATATTTTAAAATAAAAAATATTAATAATTTCCAATGTGAAAATTTATTTTAAGGGAAATAATAAGGCTTTAGAATATTTATTAACCACTCTTTATTGTAAATAGATAATTTAAAATCATACACTAGCGGTGCATTCAAGTTATATATCATGAAATCTATTCATAAATAGAATTTTAATAAATATTGAAACTAAAAAATAGAATATTCAGTAGGTTTTTTAATGAAAAAAGAACCCATGATTTCATCCATCAACAATATCAAGATAATAGCTCTTACTAACAAACATTAATAAATTATTTCATTATTTAGTACATAAATTTCAAATAACTTTCCTATATTTATCTGCAATAACCCAGTAGAATAAATTATAATATATATTAAAGGAATAAACATGAAAATTTTTAAATTATAAATCCACTAATAGTAGAATATTAATCAATTTAAGATTAGTTAATGGTATAATGTTTTTAATAATGATCATTTGGTTTGTCTGATTTTATATCCTAAAAAATGGGAATAAATGGAAATAATATTCAACAACTCATTGATATAATAGAATAAAAAAGAGATTGGGTAAATGTGGTTTAATAGGGATTTTATGAAATATAGGGCCTCTTATTTTGTGAAAATCTATGTATTCTAACTCCAAAAGGCTATACGAACTACTCTAATCGGCCGTGAATAATAGTTACTATAATGTATATGTTTTTATATCCTTTAATATTGCGCAAATAATTTTTAATGATATCTCAGTAAAGTATCATTTTTAAATAAAACTTTTTGGAGATCAATATCCAATGGTTTTAAAATGTATCCTCCTGAATATAGATGTGATATATAAATATAAATTACCCCAATACGTAGAATCAAATAACTAGAATATTTCAAGAAAATGTTCACTAACATGAAAATTGATCTCATCCAATAGTTCTATAATGATAATAATTATAGTTAAATAATTAATATAGTAAGAGAGTATGAAATAAAACCCCATTAATTAGTTGATTTTCCTTTGATATCCATCTAGTTAATATCTCTTTTGAACACTAGAACACCAATTGGGCTACTATAAGGTTCCTCATTACCAAATAAAATATATATTAAGTCCACAAATTTAAAAGAAAAAAAACAAATATAAAAATTATAGGTTGTGGAAATGAGGCTCCAGGTAGGGGGGACATATCTACTACTAAATACCTGGTAAATACAACCATAACCGGAAAGAAGAATAGTATAAATTATGAAATATAATATAATGGTGTATTTTTTTTAATAAAAATGGAACAAAAAATATCAATTTAAAACATTAGGTCTCCCTAAAATAATCTCTATGTTTTATGTCCCAAAAAACCCTCATAGTCAGCCAACCATATTAACATGGAATATTAGAGTTCTGAATTAAAATTAACCACATGTGATTTTATCATACATATTTCTGTTAGAAATGACTTTTATGAGATCCAAAAAAATATATTTGAATTTAAGACACTAAATAGTTATAAAATACCAACGAAACCACCCATTTACATTTTGGGACAACATGTGGTCATATTGTTGATTTTTTATAAAACAGATATATTTCTACAATTTTTTATTGGAATGAAATATACATGGTTATTCTAATGATTTTGAAGAAGCTATACAACTTTATTCTATATTTGATAAAAAAATATTATACGAAAAAGGTGACATTAACAGGGATTTGAGAACATCTTTCAAAAATATTTTATTAAAATAAAAATTTAAAAATTTTAAGGTCATTTCAAACAAATTGGAAAACCTCCCCCACATTTAATGTAGCATTATAAGTAAGATTTGAAACCATATTATTATTTTTTGGATCTCTCAAATTGAATCCCAATTATGATAGATTAATTTTTTCTTCAATAGTAACCTTATGTTTTAAAACATTCTCATCACTAAATTATTCTAAAAAATTTTATCTCCCTAAGACTAATTATGTGTATTGAAAAATAAATTCACGTTCAAAGTATGTAGTTTCATTCTCTAAGGAAGAAAATAATTACCTTATTTTTACCACTAAAATTTAATGAGGGATTAGTTTAATTCATCTTTAACAAAATTAGTATCATGAAATTTTAGATTAAGTGTATCCTATTCTAAATTATCAACATTGCTTCCCATATTCATAATATTTACATTTTAGTCATAAAAAGAGGCAATAATGTGAGGAAATTGATTAAAAAATATATCATACTTCAAAATCAGACTATCAAACACTTCATCAAGATCCAAGAGATAATTTTTTTGTTAAATCAATCAAAATAGGGATGGTCAATTTCAAATTAGGTATAAAATTTTCAAAATCTAAATCTTCAAATTTAACATTATAATCCCAAAAATTCTGAACCTCATAATATATTTTATTCATTAATAGTTCATAAATATAGATAAAAGGTTTTTCCAAATTGGAATCATAATCTTTAATATTTTCTTCCATTCTTGCTGGAAAACCATCAAAATTATATAACAATGTCTTTTTATGATTTGGAATATTTGGAATAATAAGTTATTTATTTTAATATTCTTGTATATTTTTATAATTCTCCAATTAATTTTCTATTTGGGTCACATAAATTCTATATAAAATAATTATTTGATTAATAATTTTGATAATATGACTTTTTATTCATTATTATGTTTATATTCTTCCAAAAGAATTTTTTTTAAAATTTTAAACATTCTATCAAATATACTCTCAATCTTAAAATAATCCAATTCACATATATATATAATATTATTTGAATTTAATATTATTTTTTTTAATATCATATGATTTAGTTTTTTATTTTCAAATTCTATCTTCTTCATCAAATTGTATAAATATAGAATACAATTTCGTCATCAATTATTGAACTTAAAATTGATCAATAGGATCATGATCATGATAAGTTTGATTATATTCAAATTTTAATGTTTATTGTGGAAAATTATCAGTATACTACCATGAAAACATCACGTAATAGACATATAAAACATAGTATCTTTCAAGTTGTCGATCCCAAAACCTAAACTGATAGATTTTTTAAATATATTTTAAGTAAAGAAATTTAAATTCATCAATAATTTGTCCAAGAGGTATCAATAATATATTATTTCACATTTTAAATGAATAAATTAAATTTTTTTATTTAATCTTAGATATAATAGTTTTTTGGGTATTTTTAAATTACATTTCTATATATTGATTAATATTCTTTGATTTGTTTTGAAATATTTATTTCATGTTTTTAAAAGGACCCATGAGAAACTCTATACCCACTATCCCTAATAATGGATAAATATTTCATAGATTGTAGTTTGAACTATAAAAATAAATTTATAATTTTTTAATACCATATATTAAGATGATTATTTTTGATCCCATGGGATGTGAGTGAGTTGGAAAATTGATTTATTTGATCCGAATCAATTGGGAGTAACATATATAAAAGATGAAATGCTATAGAGTAGATTATTATATGAATAATTAATTGTTTAATGTGTTTGGAAATAAGTTAATTTATGGAGAATTAACATTCAAATGATATCTTGTGAAGTCCGTGTGAACCAATATTCTAGAATAATAAAGGTACAGAAGAATTGATTTAACTTTTGACAAAAGATGTATCATAAGAATGAATATATCCCCTATTAATGGTTATAGTAACAACCAAATTTAGACATAGTCTCTGAAATGAGATAAACATTTTAAATTATTGAAAATTTCATTGTCCAAGTATTCCAAATCATTCAATTTTATAAATTTATAAATTTCCAACATAAATTATTTATAGTCATCAATTTATAGATCTATTATAATTATAAAATGATTTTTAAATAATGTAGAGGGAGGAATTCGACCACTTTTACATCAATCAATAATAATACTAAAATGAAATAAAAAAATCCATGGAAATTAAATTAATTTAATTAAGTAAATGATCAAGCATATGAAACATGTTAATTAGATAAATTATTCTGAAATCCCCCAATAAAAAAAGATTAAAATATCTCAGAAAAAACAAAAGGAATTGTATCGTGAAATAAAATAAGTAATGGTGAAATATAAATATTAATTCTTATTTGGAGTCAAAAATCATATATCCTTGTTTCGTCTTCTACAGGTTACCATTTTATTAATGATTAATCATTCTTCTGAAGAAGAATTTTTCTCTCAAATATACCTTAGAAAATATTATTTTCTAAAATAATCAGTTTTTCTGGCCTCCAATGTTATCAGTTCATGTACCGTTATTTAAATATATCTATTAGAATATATATAAAATATCAATTTCAATGTTAACTTGAAAATTATTGTTGAATTATCTATATGTTGGATCACCTATGTGAATTACATCGATTTTTATTATAAAATCTATTTGCAAATAAACATTCCATTACAAATAAATAATGAAATTGTATACATCATTATTAGCATGAACCTCGACACCTCGCTGATCCACATAAAGTTTCTTTCCATTAACATCCCACATTAGTCTGTGACCCAAACCCCTCTTGAACTAAGACAATATCTGGGATACCATTCATCCATACAACCATCATGAGAGTCTCTTCCAAAGACTTTATTTTTCAATTCATGGAATATGGACTTCATGGGGGCATTGTATAGAGGAAAAGGAATGAACCAATTGATGAACTCGCATCTAGAGAAAATAAAATCATTGAAGTCTCTTTGTTCAACTACTGTTGATTTATTCTTGTCTTCCAGTCGGGAAATATTCATGGTTGTCATTCATATGAACGAAATCTAATTTAAGTGTTTGTATATACCCTTAAATATGATAATACATGAACCCTGAAACCCATCCAATAACTCATGTGCATCTTGATCTCTCAATTCCACCTTCTTCTTTAGTTTACACCTTGGTTCTAATTTGGATTATCCAAGATTATCAAAATAAAAATATAATTAAATAGACTATATTTAGTGCTTTCGCATAAAAAATATAGTTTTATCAATGGTGATTTTTATGATTATCCTTATAATAAATCAATAACTAACCAATAATTATCTTATAAAAAAATAAACATTGATTCAACAGAATTGTATCTCTGATCATAACCTACACAAAATCATAGTCCAATTTCATCCTTAATTTTTGTTAGAATAAATCATGTAATTCCATTTCCTTGATAAAGGATGTTGTAATATTCAAAAAAATTTATCAATATATCCTTATCTACACACCTAGATTCTCAACATGGCAATAGATTTCTTCTCAAATAGATCTGAATCACCATTAAAACAAACAATATAATAGTGAGTTATTTATCAAGTTTTTTGTTTTGACAATATTATACATTGGTTTACCAATATATCATGAATCCACCCTCATGCCTCAATGTTTTAATCCTATTAAAAAATCAATGGTCTAAGATCTCAGTAATTAATTGGATGTATTTGTCTTCTACAAAATTAGGTTATTCTCTATTGGTTGTATTTCGTAATTCATAGTAAAAAATAAGACTCATGTTTCATATTTGTATTGACCATAGTTGATCTTCTTATAATTGAAGAGGCTCAAATTTCTTTCTTACTAGATTGAGTGTAATTTAAATAATATAATGTCACACAAATTTTTAATTATTCAATTATTAATGATATTCATTTCACTTTATTTTAAGAGATTTATCTTGTCAAGATTCATTATATTATTTATAAAATCATATGAAATAATTATTCTAATAATACTATTTCATGGAACTAGTATAATTAAATTATATAGATATAGGAGAAAATTATTGTATGGGTGGGCGTAATTTATTTTACTGAAACTAGTGAAAAGTTCTCTTTCATGACACTCAACTTGAGAAATATCATATAGGTGGTTTCACCCTTGAATGATTCATATAAGACACATTAAAGAATATATAATTAAAAATATTTCCTCTTAAAAATATAAAACAAAATAATATAACATAAATGAAAATTTACAGGGATGTAAAATGTATTTTACAAAAAAAATGAAATTTCAATTTCCATTATTCCTTTACTTTAAAATTCGTAAAAATGAATAAAAAGTATACCATTAATAATATTTATATATAAAACACTAATATTTTCTAATTTAATTTTTAATATCAAAATCACATAAAAATTTCTTCTAGAATTTATTTAAATTAATCATTACCAATAACACGTGAGTTTATTTTATCATAATGTGTTTAAAAAATATATAGAAATGGTGATTTGATCAATTAATCCCAAAAAAACAATTAAGAAAAAATACTCAATGAATGAAAATTACCACTCAAAATTACAAGTATTAAATAACTAATAATGAAAATAATTATTTATCATTAAAAATATAAGTTATTAGTCTATTAAGATGTGGATAAATGTATTTAATATAGATAACATCATCGATAATTATTAGCATGAATTTTAAAATGACTATGATTTTCATTAATGAGATATTGAAAGGATCTAACCTTATCTTCCATTAGTTATATTTTAAATTTCCCAAAGACTTATGTTCTCCAACATCATCCCAATGTGTTGAATTTATGAAATTCTTTCAACAAAGGGGTATATAAGGATTTATTTGAATGATTGATTTAAATCTATTATTGCATGAAAATTTTACAATATGAATGTTTTTATTATTTCCACCATTAGAATCAATATAGTAAGCTCTCAATAAATATTTTAATGTTTTAATGGTTCCCTGAAACTAAAAATATGTTTGATGATGATATATATTTCTAGAGCTCAGATCTATATTCAATTATTACTAAGAAGTTATCCATAACATTGATGAAAACCTCATATCTACATCAGATACAATTGAGAGTGGTACCCCGTGTAATATTAACAATTCCTTATTTTTGAACCTATTTTTTTTTCAAATGATAAATCTTCTCTAATATTAATTAAATAAACTTACTTCATAATTAAATTAATTACAACCATGATGGTTTTATAAACATTAAAAGTATTAAAGAGTCACGTGACGAAATCCATGGTTATTTTTTCCCATTTAAAAATTATTATGGGTAATCTTATCATCAACATGTTAGTCTTATGACATTCATACATAAAATTCTGACATACTGGGCATAAATAAATATACTCATCAATACCAATTATAATATTTACCTAATAAAAATAATCTTTTAAATCACTATAGAAATTTATACATTCATGAGGGGTAAAGAATTAGGAACTCTATGTTTTATTTTTTATGTTCTTCCTTAATTCAATTATTCAACGGACACATAACATGTTTTGAAACCTTATCATACCTTCATGGTAAATATTTACCTCCAGGATAATGTATAAATTATTCATAATTTCTATATCTATCTTCTTATACTCTTTATTCATCAAATGGATTGATGGTTGGATGTTGGGAAAAATCCCTCAAGGAATCATTGAAGCATTGTTGAGGTGATTGTGTTTCTTGAAAAAATGGGCCTCCGTGTTTTGAGAGTTTTCACAGAAAACCAGGATGTATAATTTATTGACAAAGGGGTTTACATGGTGATTTTTGTGGTTCTAGAGATGGTGTTGGCTATTTATGTTTGGTTAATGAACCCTGACAAATGGAATTGATGATCTGAAGGCGATACAAAAAGAGTAGATACAAGGTGGCACCATTTTCCAGTGTTTGTCAAATTTTTTGGCCTGAAAATAGGAAAATTGGGAGATCTGTTTTTGGAAAAGGTAGGTGTATAAAAAATTTGAGTGGTGCGTGAAAAATAATGTGTTGCGCAAAAATATCAGTGTGGTGCATGAAAAATAAAAGTGATGCACGGAATATTTTCATGGTGCACGGAAAAGGATAAAAAGTGAACTGAAAATTAGCGTCATGCACGAAAAATGATGTGGTCCGTGAAAAATTAGTGTGATGTGAGAAATATAATATGGTTCACGAAAAATTGGTGTGGCGCGTAAAATGAATGATTGTTGTTTTTTGTGCAGGAGGTGTTTCAAGATCAAATGCTCAAAAATTGGCAAAGAAATGAGGTGTGAGAAATATTGGAGCATGTCACGAAATATGGTGTGGCGCAAAAAGATGTGTTTTTCATGCTCAATGAGGATTACACATGGAAGGAGGGTTATCATGTAGGTGTTGATTTTGCCTATAAATATGAAGTGACCCCCCTCATTCGTAAGAGTTCAATACTTACAGAATACATGAGTAGTGGCACGCGAAGTTGATGTTTCAAGGGAGTTGTGTGTAGACATTAAGTCTGTGCATAATGTCTGGAGTTTCATGAAAAGGTAATGCTTCTTGTAGAACGAGTAGTTGCGAGCAAAAGAAGACAGTTTCACGTTAAAGAGGTGTTCTGTGAAAAGTCGATTTCGCTCAATGCAGGAAAATTACGTGCAAGGCAGTGTAGAGGCTACGTGTAAAATTTTGATGTTGTGCGTAAAAGAGTTGTTTCACAAAAATTGTATTTCGTGTAAGGAGAAATAATTACACTCAAGTTGCGGTAAGGTCTACGCGTAAAAATTTAGGTTTCCCAATACACCCAGTGCAAAGTGATATTCATCTATAGGTGGAAGCGTTACGTCAACAGAGCATCTACCAACAGTTGAAGATGCAGATTTTATTATAGATTATGAAGAGACCTAAAGGACTATAAACTATGAGTGGATCTTATAAAGGAGAAGTGGGATTTCATATTCTAAGTTGTTTTAAACTAGGAGGGACAGTGAGTCTACTCCAAACTTGTAAAAAATTGTGTACTTATAGTAGAATTTGTCCATAAGAAAATTGTCGGTGTATGCTCCTTGGATGTAGCCCAGTGAGGGTGAACCAAGAAAAAATTACTATGTCATGTGCATTCTCTAACATTTATTCACACATTACAATGGAAAGGAGAGATAAGAGAGTTTTTTGTAACAAAAAAACAAGATCCAAAGGGGTAGTTGTTTTAATTTGTCATACCCTGATTCACCCCCCTTTTAGGGTATCTAGCCTAGTGGACCTAACATTGGACTTTTATATGATAATGGATAGGTTTCTCCCATTACCTTATAATTTCATGGTACATTTTATGTAAATCAAAAAGTATTTGGAATTTATAAATAATCAACATTGAAACTCAATCATAATACTTATAACTGAATGCATCAACAAATCTATTTTCCTTCAGAGGGATATGATTTATTAAGGAATCATAATCCTTAATCAACTCCACATATATTTTCTAATTAATATTCAAATATTTCAGGTTAAATATATACTTTATTATTTAATTATCATTGGTTATATCAATCCTTTCATAATAAAGATAATTCCTTGATAATTTCAAATATAAATTACCGCCACCATTTCTAAATCTTTAGACATTTAATTTTTATAATGAATCATCAATTGGTGTGAGGTATATGTGATTCAAGCCTATCATGGGGCATGGAAAAATAATATTTTAATTACCTAAGTATTGTATTGCAGTTGATCATAGGTAGTCTCTAGAAGAGGAGTGCAAACAAATCAAGGTTGGCACTTTTTGTGGGTTTTCTAAAAAGGAATGGTTTTAATTAACTTAAATGACTATGATAGAAAAAATAGCTTAAATTAATTGTGTTAACAAATGACAATGACAGTGATCAAATTGGGATCGGCTATACCTAGTGGTGTGCCATCATAATTTCCAAATATTTTATCTTTTTCTTCCATTAACTAGTAAGAGAGAGATTCATTTACCAAGACCTCCCTCTCACTTTGTCAAAAGGTTGGGATGATAATTTTTTCATACAAAACCTTATATTGGACTATCCTCTTTCCAATGTGTTTAGGGTTGCATAGGGTTTCTTGATTAATTAAAGAAATCACTCACTCAGAATTGTTGTTCTCTAATAAACCAACATTCCATAATATAATCCTACACACATGCTTGGAAACCATTGATATGTCACCACCCAACTCTAATCATGTTCTACTGTATATATATTAAAATAGGGTGGAGGGAGATGTGATCACAGACCAATGAAATTTGTATTAATAAATTCAAAAACCAAACAAAATCACATTAGATATTTAAAACTGAATTAATAATTTAAACCAAAATAAGAAAGAAGAATTAATTTTATTCATTTTTAGAACAAGAACATATGAACTCTCATAGGTCCAGCCTCCCCTCTTCCTGATCACTCAAATGAAACAACCCCACCATATATGGGGTTATTTAGATGATGCGGTGGAGGATAAAAATTTTAATGTAATGAAAATAAAAGAAATAAATAAAAATTTGTTGAAGGTGATGGTTCCTGAGTGTCCCTAGGATTTCTACCATAATCAAGTGTGGTATTAAACACTATCATTAGCATAATTGAACTCCTATTTATATAGGATAATGGTTTCCATCCTTCTGGCTTCAAATTTATGATCTTCAGAATCACTCTTTATGATTTTTTGCAGATTCCTTCCACCGAATGTTTTACCATGGTAGGCCAAATAAATGGGCTAATTTCGGAATAGTTTTTACATGAATGATCTATAAAAATATCTTATATGTATCATTCCAAAAATTAATATTCATCCTCTCTATATTGCATGATATATGGCCAATTAAATTGGAGCATTTATTCAGAATGAATGTGTCCTTTTTGCTACCCAAAAAATTGAACGTCCATGGGCCTCCATAATAAACACAAGCCTTTAAAACCTTCAAAAAACGAACTAAATATTTAATTATGTTTCCATTACAATTGTAATCACCTAAATATGATGTTTTTTTACTGATTTATGATCATTTCATTGAGGTGGGGTTCACACGGTCGTCCGGGATAATTTTTCAAAATAGATTGAAATTTTCAGACTGTTATATGTGTCACGACCCGTCTTCACCAAAAGGAGGGAAGAGTCAGAAGATTTCCAAGCCCTTCCTTCTTTAAGTTGAAGGATAGATAATGACCCCTGAAACCCGCCTTTAGTAGGTCCCAGAGTGGCGACTAGCACCAATCGTATAGAAATTTCTCGAAAATGGAAGGCATTACCCTTTTTATTTTATAGGATCGAGAAATAAGGAGGAGAAAACCCAACAACACCAAGGTAGAAAGAAAAGTAAAGCCAAAAGTAAACCATTCCCACATGCATGTTTCAAAAGTAAAGGCCACAAAGTGCAAAAATGTGACTACAAGATAAGTACCAAAGGAAAAGAAAACAACAACTACAACTGCTCCAAAGGTCTGAGCTAGTAAGTTCCTGCGTGATCCCTGAAGTCCTCCTGGAAACCTGAAAGCAGTTTTATATACGTAGGGTCATCATACAAGTACACTCAGTTGAGAAATCCAATGACTCTCGTGCACAAGTGGGTAAATGTACTAATGTCTCGTGAGAAAAGGAGTAAACCAAACACCTATCAAGGTAAACTATCCACCCCAGGCCTCACCAAGGCACACTCCCCAAATAACGCAAGTCAAGTAATATATATAATAAGAACACACTGATGTTTGGGTACCCCGCGCCACTTTCCCACTGGTTATTGAGACATCCTACGCATCGGACCCATCCCGCCATTCTCACAGCAGTCCCACTTCCGCACCCGCCCACACACACCTAGGCCACAACCACACGCAGTCCCACTGCCGCAATCCCGCCCGCACACACCTGGGCCTCAAACGCACGTAGTACCACTGCTGAATCCCGCCCGCACACACTTGGGCCACAACTGTCACAAGTAACCATGCCTGCAAACACCTAGGCCAGAACAACCACCACCGCGCCCGAAGACACCTGGGCCAAAGGATCCACTGCCACGCCCGAAGATACCTGGGCCTCATCCCGAAGACACCTGGGAAACCCCATGCCACACACACCTGGCCAACCACCACACTACCCCTCCCGAAGGTTCTTGGGCTAATAATGGACCTCAGGCCATCACAGCCTGCCCGAAGATACTTGGGATATCTTCGAAAGGGAGCATAAAAGGAGATAATAACCAACATCTATGAATAGTGTTGGTAAAAACACATTCCCCCATGAAATGGGTGTGTTCGGCACTAAGTTCTCAACTTGGGTGGGGCGCGAATAAGAAACAAAAAGCTACAAGTATATATATATAGGGTAACAAGCACTCACCCAAGCCGGGTTTTTCTTCAAACAGCCTACAGATCACAACAGCACTCAAGTCCGAGTCACGACTCACGCTAACAACCCATTTGTCCCCTTTCTTATTTCACGTTCAGTAATAATGTTTATGTTTAAGCACTACTGGGAAACTAGTAAGCATAGGCATAAGTCCAGGAAATTAAACAGTCAAACGTCTACCAAAACGCCCACACCTGGTTCCCAACAACAGAGGATTCCACCCAAATTCGTGATATAAACAAGTAACCACCCAGATTTAAAACTCACAACCACTGAATCCATACCAACAGGAGATCCCATCCCCAAATTCACACAACCACCGAGAGTATAAAAGAACAGGGGATCCCATCCCCTCCCACATCTCCAGAAATCGGCCCGAAAGGAAAACAACCAACTACCACCACTAATACAAGTCAGGGATTGCCAGTATTTTCAGATTTAAACGACTTAACACACTCCATAATTCAAATTCCGTGTGTTATAACCAGGAGTTATCACAGAAGGGTTGATCCTGGTGCTTTCAATTTATTCAGCCGGATATACGTGATTAACCAATTCCCTTTTCATAGCAGGAATTTACAACCACAAACAATCCATTTAAAACATCTGCATGGTTCATTAGTGCACAAACAAAGACCACCAATGGCCTCGATTTTAAGGAGGCATAAGCCAGCCCAACTCAACAAGATGGTCATAGAAGAAACAACATCAACAATCACAGCCCCCTCTCTTCTTTCTTTATAGTACTCGTTCATTATCTTAAATTAGGTCTAGTTTACCCAATTCTACAGGATCAAAAGCACGCCCACCCCGCATGATACACAAAAGAGAGAGACGAAGGAGAAGTTCCCTACTTGTTGATATATGATCAACGTTTAGGCCAAGGGCACAGAACATTACGGATAATGATGCGCCTGATGCACCAGAAGCAGTTTGTGAAAAGCCATGATCGAGGAAAGGAGAAACCACGGCTAACCCTTAGTTTATACGAGCCGGGGACGGTTGAGGTGAAAACGCGAAACCGCGTAAGGCGCGGGGGTCGTGGGCTGACCACGCGGCTCCACTTGTCACAAAAAGGGGGTCGGGTGGTTTAAGCCGACTCATGAATTGATGAAGTATATACTTAAAACTATTATGGGAGTTACGGGTCTTAAAAACATGCTTAAACGAGTCAGAATAGGGTTTAAAACCCTATTTATGCAAAGTAGCACTACTGGAAACAACTTGAAAAGGTCGGGTGACGCCGATCGGTCTCACCGATCGGTCGCACCGATGGGTCTCACCGATCGGTCGCGCCGATCGATCTCCCCGATCGGTCGCGCCGATCGGTCTCCCCGATCGGTCTCGCCGATCGGTCTCTCCGATCGGTCGCGCCGATCGGTCTCACCGATCGGTCTCGCAGATCGGTCTCACCGATCGGTCTCACCAAGACGCCACTCCTTTAGAACCCGGATTTTGGCAAAGGGAAGGACCAAGAGAGTCTAGGTCATCACATCAGATACCTCTCAAACTATTCTCATCCCCGAGAATTTAAACAACCCAGAAGGAAAGGGCAGGTCCGAAAAACCACCCAAAAAGATACCTCTCAAGAGTGAACCTCATCGTTAACTAAGAACATCTTCCTGTCACGAACCAAGCAACATACCATGCCAAACTGCCCGGGCATGTGGGTTGGGGAGTCTCTTCCCCAATGTCAAGATATTATCGTCTTTTGGCGGCACTGACTCGCCCGCACGGGTTTAATCGCATCCACCTTAATGCGTCTTGATTAGGGGTCGGGTTCTTTCCTTCCCTATAGCTGGGGTTTTCACACAAAATAAGAGGAAGAAAACCATTACATTTCATAGCCAAAAGACAAAACATTCTATCACAACAGGTGCAACATGGAACAAAACTTAAAAAAACTCTGGGTTCTGGGTACGCATCTGTGTTTCCCTCTCCCACATACTCTCCTTAAGCCCCCCATGTCTCCACAACACGCGAACCAAGGGAATGGTTCGCCCGTGAAGCACCTTTTCTTTGCGATCCTCGATCACCACTGGTCTCTCCACAAAGGTAACGTCATCCTCGATGTCCGGCTCACCCCAATCAAGGACGTGTGAATCATCGTGCAGATACCGATGGAGTTGGGACACATGAAAGACATCATGTATCCTTAGTAGCAGCGGTGGCAATGCTAGCTGGTAAGCCACTTCGCCTACCTGCCGCAACACTTGGAAGGGACCGATGAATCTGGGAGAAAGCTTACTCCCTTTGCCAAACCTCCGCTGCCCACGCCGAGGGGAGACCTATAAGAACACTTGGTCCCCAACCTCAAACTCCAAGGGCCTCCTACTGGTATCAGCATATGACTTCTATCGGTCCTGGGCTGCTTTCATCCTCTCCCATATGAGCTGAACCTTCTCTGTCGTGTTCTGCACCACCTCCGGAACAAGGATGGCTGCCTCTCCTACTTCGGTCCAACACACAGGCGAATGGCATGGACTCCCGTACAAAGCTTCAAACGGGGCCATGCCAATGGTAGAGTGGTAGCTATTATTGTAGGAAAACTCTACCAGAGGCATTTATTGCACCCATGACCCTCCTGAGTTGAGAACACATGCTCGCAGCATATCCTCCATGGTTTGGATGGTGCGCTCTATTTGTCCATCTGTCTTGGGATGGAAATCAGTGCTAAGGCGTAACTGGGTGCCAAACGCATGCTGCAATCCTCTCCAGACCCGCGAGGTAAACCGTGCATCCCTATCCGAGACTATAGACCTCGGAACTCCATGAAATCGCACCACCTCATCCACGTACTTTCGTGCCAAAGCATCCACAACACTCGACTCCCTGATCGCCAGAAAGTGAGCCGATTTGGTCAACCTATCCACTACCACCCATATGGCGTCATACCCTCCTTGGACCTTGGGTAGTCCCGTGACGAAATCCATTGAGATGTCATCCCACTTCCACTCGGGGACATCTAGGGGCTGTAGTAGGCCGCCTGGAACTCGGTGTTCAGCCTTCACTTGCTGACAAACTAGGCACTTGGCCAAAAACTCTGCCACCGCTCGCTTAATTCCGGGCCACCAAAACATCCTCTTCAAACCCTAGTACATCTTGGAAACTACTGGGTGTACCGCCAGGGGTGAGTTGTGGAACTCAATGAGAACCTTGCCGCGCATCGCCTCTGGGACAAACAACCTTCCCTGGAAAAGCATCTGGTTCTGACCATCCTCGTTCCATCCTTCCGGAGCATTGCCCTGGTCGACTTGTTCACGCATCACTTCACACTCTAGGTCTCCCCACTGAGACTCCTCCACCTGCTGAAACAGGGATGACTGCACTGTCATCTGATATAGGCAGCCTCTGCCGCTATCCATCTTTGCATTCAGGTGTAAGGAAGCCAACACTTCCATTGCCTTCTAGGCGTCTGCCGACTCTTCGACCGCATCCTTCTACATCCTCCTACTCAAGGCATCAGCCACCACATTTCCCTTTCCCTCAGTATAAGAGATATAGAAGTCGTAATCCTGAAGGAACTCCACCCATCTCCGCTGTCGCAAGTTTAAGTCCCACTGAGAGAAGATATACCTCAAGCTTTTGTGATCCGTGAACACCACAAAGCGTTCCCCGATGAGGTAGTGCCACCATAAATTTAGCGCAAAAACGACCGCTGCAAGCTCCAGGTCGTGGGTGGCGTAATTACGCTCATGGGAACGCAGCTGCCTAGACCCATAAGAGATCACCCCTTGTCGCTGCATCAACACGCATCCCAGGCCCTGTCCCGAAGCATCACGGAACACCTCATAAGCCCCCCTTCTTTTGGTAATCTCAGCACTGGGGCACTGACCAACTTCAACTTCAGATAGCTGAAGGCTGACTGGCATTGTTCACTCTATACGAAAGCTTGGTCCTTCTTGGTCCGAGCCGTCAAAGGGGCTGCTACTCGGGAGAAGTTGGGTATGAATCTCCGGTAGTAACCCTCCAGCTTGAGGAAACTTCGGACTTCTGCCACATTCTTGGGTGTTTCCCAAGAAACAACTGCATCAACCTTTGATGGATCGACCGCTACCCCCTGCACAGAAACTACGTGCCCGAGGAAGTGCACTTCTCATGTCCAGAACTTGAATTTTGACAACTTCCCATAGAGATGGTGCTGTCAGAGGACCTCCAAAACTGTCCTCAGGTGCTCTACATGGTACTCCTCTGATCTAGAGTAGACTAGGATGTCGTCGTTGAACACAACCACGAACCGACCCAGGTACTCTCGGAAGATGGAGTTCATAAGTCCCATGAACACAGCTGGGGCGTTCGTAACACCGAAGGGCATGACTACGAACTCGAAGTTTCCATACCTGCACCTGAACGCTGTCTTCGGGATGTCTCTCTCTTCCTCTCGATCATCTCTCTGCCGATTGGCCAAAGTAGTCTCCGGGGCCTTGATTTCCTGTAGCACACGTGGTCGCCTTCCAAGTGCCATACCTGCAAGGTAAACAAGGAATGCCTAAGCCCAAGTAGTGTAGAATATCATTCTTAAAACTTCTTAAAAATTTTTATTTATTCTTAACTCCCATGACATCCCAGAAACACAAGAACACAAGTCATTATGATGCATGTACCTTTCCTAGGGTCTCAACCCTGTAATCTGTGTGGCCTCACTTGGTCGTTCGGTAGGTCCAGAGTCCTTGCATCGGATCATGGGGGGGACCTAAAATCCCATGTCCTAGCCGGTCTTCCCTGGCCTAATTCACGCGCCAAGGTCACCCAACACTGTTGCCTTACCATCCCATGCAATCCTCACTGTGCCTAACTCCAGACTCCATTCTATCTCTCAACCACCTCCCTCTGATACCATTCTATCACGACCCGCCTTCACCAAAAGGAGGGAAGGGTCAGCAGATTGCCAAGCCCATCCTTCATTAAGTTGAAGGAGAGATAATGACCCCCAAAACCCGCCTTCAGTAGGTCCCGGAGTGGCGACTAGCACCAAGGGTATAGAAATTTCTTGAAAATGGAAGGCATTACCCTTTTTATTTTATAGTATTGAGAGAAAAGGAGGAGAAAACCCAACAACACCAAGGTAGAACGAAAAGTAAAGCCAAATGTAAACCATTAGCACATGCATGTTTCAAATGTAAAGCCCACAAAGTGAAAAAAGGTGACTACAAGATACGTACCAAAGGAAAAGAAAACAACAACTGCAACTGCTCCAAAGGTCCGAGCTTGTAAGGTCCTGTGTGATCCCTGAAGTCCTCCTGAAAACCTGAAAGCAGTTTTATATATGTAGGGTGAGCATACAAGTACATGTAGTAGAGAAAACAAAAGAATCTCATGCACAAGTGGGGGAACGTACTAAAGTCCAGTGAGAAAAGGAGTAAACCAAACACCTATCAAGGAAAACTATCCACCCCAGGCCTCACCACGGCACACTCCCCAAATAACACAAGTCAAGTAATATATATAATAAGAACACATCGATGTTTGGGTACCCCGCGCCACTTTCCCACTGGTTATTGAGACATCCTACACATCGGACCAATCCCGCCATTCTCACCGCAGTCCCACTGCCACACCCACCCGCACACACCTGGGCCACAACCACAGGTAGTCCCACTGCCGAAATCCCGCCTGCACACACCTGGGCCTCAACCGCACGCAGTCCCACTGCTGAATACCGCCCGCACACACCTGGGCCACAACTGTCACACGTAACCATGCCTGCAAACACCTAGGCCAGAACAACTACCACTGCGCCCGAAGACACCTGGGCCAAAGGATCCACTGCCATGCCCGAAGACACCTGGGCCTCATCTCGAAGACACCTGGGAAACCCCCTGCCACACACACCTGGCCAACCACCACACTACCCCGCCCGAAGGTTCTTGGGCTAATAATGGACCTCATGCCATCACATCCTGCCCGAAGATACTTGGGCTACCCGGGAAAAGGAGCAGAAAAGGAGCTAATAACCAGCCACTATGAATAGTGTTGGGAAAAACACCCTCCCCCATGAAATAGGGGTGTTCGGCACTAAGTTCTCAACTTGGGTGGGGCGCGAATAAGAAACACAAAGCTACAAGTATATATATAGGGTAACAAGAACTCACCCAAGCCAATTTTTTCTTCAAACAGCCTACAGATCACAACAACACTCAAGTCCGAGTCACGACTCATGCTAACAGCCCATTTGTCCCCTTTCTTATTTCATGTTCAGTAATAATGGTTATGTTTAAGCACTACTAGGAAAATAGTAAGCATAAGCATAAGTACAGGAAAGTAAACAGTCAAACGTCAACCAAAACGCCCACACCTGGTTCTCAACAACAGAGGATTCCACCCCAATTCGTGATATAAACAAGTAACCACCCAGATTTAAAACTCACAACCACCGGATCCATACCAACAGGAAATCCCATTCACAAATTCACACAACCACCGAGAGTATAAAATAACAGGGGATCCCATCCCCTCCCTCATCTCCAGAAATCGGCCCAAAACGAAAACAACCAACTACCACCACCAACACAAGTCAGGGATTGCCGGTATTTTCATATTTAAATGACTTAACACACTCCATGATTCATATTCGATGTGTTATAACCTGGAGTTATCATAGAAGGGTTGATCCTGGTGCTTTCAATTTATTCAGCTGGATATATGTGATTAACCAATTCACATTTCACAGTAGGAATTTACAACCACAGACAAGCCATTTAAAACATCAGCATGGTTCATTAGTGCACAAACAACGACCACCAACGGCCTCGATTTTCCAGAGGCATAAGCCAGCACAACTCAACAATATGGTCATAGAAGAAACAACATCAACAATCACAACCCCCCTCTCTTCTTTCTTTATAGAATTAGTTCATTATCTTTAATTAGGTCTGGTTTACCCAATTCCACAAGATCAAAAGCATGCCCACCCCGCATGATACACAAAAGAGAGAGACGAAAGAGAAATTCCCTACTTGTTGATAGATGATCGACATTTTGGCCGGGGGCGAGGAACTTTACGGATAACTATGCGCCCGATCCACCAGAAGCTGTTTGTGAAAAAACACGATCGGGGAAAGGAGAAACCACGACTAACCCTTAGTTTATAATAGTCGGGGACAGTTGAGGTAAAAACACGAAACTGTGTAAGGCCCGGGGGTCGTGGGGTGACCATGCGGCTCCACTCGTCACAAAAAGGGGGTCGGGTGGTTTAAGTCGACACATGAATTGATGAAGTATTTAATTAAAACTCTTATGGGCGTTACGGGTCTTAAAAACACGCTTAAACGGGTCATAATAGGGTTTAAAACCCTATTTAAGCAAATGAGCACTACTGGAAACAACTTGACAAGGCCGGGTGACGCCGATCGGTCTCACTGATTGGTCACACGGATCGGTCTCAGCGATCGGTCTCGCCGATCGGTCTCACCGATCGGTCACGCTGATCAGTCTCACCGATCGGTCACACTGATCGGTCTCACCGATAGGTCTCGCCGATCAGTCTCCCCGATCGGTCTCACCGATCCGTCGCGCCGCTCGGTCTCACCGACCAGTCTAACCGATCGGTCGCGCCGATCAGTCTCACCGATCGGTCTCGCCGATCGGTCTCACCGAGACACCACTCCTTTAGAACCCGGATTTTGGAAAAGGGAAGGACCAAGAGAGTCTCACTGATTGGTCTCCCCGATCGGTCTCACCGATCAGTCTCGCCGATCGGTCTCTCCAATCGGTCTCGCCGATCGGTCTCACCGAGACGCCACTCCTTTAGAACCCGGATTTTGGCCAAGGGAAAGACCAAAAGAGTCTGGGTCATCACAAGATGGTTGAATTATGTCCTTCTTCAGGAACTATAGATAATGAAAATAATTATATGAAACTAATAAAAAAAGAATCACACAAATTGGATTAATATTATAAAATATATGGATGCATTACCAATGTAATTAAATTCAATCAATATTTCAAAATTAGGAAGTTTTCATATTTAAGCTCAAAACAACCAATACATCCCAAATTGATGTAAATAAAAAAAATTGGTCAATTACTATTGATTAAATCATTTATTTTCATATAAAAATTGTGAAAATAGTATATCTTTCAATTCCAACACACTTAAGAAATGCTTGTACTTAAGTAAAAAATGTCAACATGGAATTCAAAAGACCGCAATGTTACCAATAATTAAATCTCAATGCAATAAAATCGAAAAATTATCAATGTCCAATAATATTATCACGACAAAAAAAATATCAATTTAATTTACCATTTTTCATAGAAACAATCAATTCAGGAATTTTTTTTCCCCTTGGAAAAATTATAGAGCATATCCTTTCATTCATTTATGTTTCACAATTTATTATTATTAAACATGTCTTATCATGATCTTACTCCCTTTTTAATCTTTTCTCTCATCAATCATGATACAATTAAAGTGGAGTTATGTTCAAATCATGATAACATGATCCATATCCATATAATTTTAATGGAACTTCTTTCTCCACATTGTAAAGAAAAAATGCATATAAAATCACGAGGAGTTGCAATAAAGGTTCAAATGACTCTGTGGATTATGCTTGGTAGGATTTGATCCTCTAAAAATTAATGCATAAGGGGGAGGTTAATATTTAAAGTAAAAAATCCTGATTAATCAAGTGAAAACATTATATGGACCTCCCTCAAATCCCCTTGAGAATGTGAAACACAACACCAACCCCTTTTAATGACATAGGACATCAGTCAGTAAATGATTACAAAGAATGATATCATCTAACTTATCGAACTTTTAAACAATCTCCTAAAAGGCACAAGTTAACTTACTTTTTTTTGAAATGTGCCAAAATCAAACAACATAATTTTCAATTTTTTCCCAATTTATAAGGAGAATCAGATGAAATGAAAGAATAATAATGAAATGATGACTCATGAACAATTTTCTAATAATATATTTCTAAAAATAATGATGCACACCTCCCACCACCCACAAATGATACATATCCCACTGAACGGACATGAAATACCCTTCCCCCACACTCAAAACTGAAATATCCATTCAAAAATAATGAAAGTGTAGGTTGGTAAGTAAATATCAGCTTTTAATGTGGATTAAACCTATATGTAAATTCTTGGATTCTATGAGGTAATGATGGATAATTGTAAGGGCGGTTCTCAGGTAAATATGTGACTATCTGATGTAGTGCCCCAGTAATTTTAAATGTGTTTTTACACAGTCATAGCTTTGACAAGTTTCAATACAAGTTATAGTAGGTGGATGTCCCAAGATCACTCAAGAAATATGCTCAAGATAAAATATGAAATATTTTTTATGTATTTCCTCTTGGGAATGGGAAATGATATTGGACAATCACCCATGGTATTATTAATAATAAAATATTTATTCACCTGAATTTCATAATTTCAAAACATAAAAAATGGTAGGTCAATTTAATTTACCTGAATCAACTAATTAATTCCAATAAGTGGTCCTTATTTCAATATTCAAGATTCAATTTAATTATCCTGCTATGTATTTTAATCATTAAATCCCATTAACATTGAAATCTAAAATATGGCATCACTAGATTCCAATGAAACTCATGTATTTTTGATAAGTCAAGTAAAACATTACTTCTATCATGGGAATTCATTTTCTACTTAATGAAGTAAAATACTAAAATTGCATTGAATATTGATGGTTAATTTATAATTTAAACTATTAAACCCCTTATAAATGGATTCTTATATTCGCAACGTGTATTCTCGCTACAACTACTTTTCTTACCTAGCACATTTCTTTAGTGTTCTTCATTGGCTTAAAATTTTTCAGCCTTTCAGCACCATCAGTAATAGACCTAAACTATATGAATAAAAACAATTGATAATGATGTCCTGTTAAATCATGATGGTATATGACCAAGAGGAAAAACAGACAATGTGGGAAAATGTGGGTTATTTCTCGGAAGAGCTTTTTATTAATGTCATTGGCTCGACTAAAGAAATTGATGTTTTTGTAAAAATATTATACTACATGATCACCTCACCCATAATTAATTAATGCACTGTCCTTAATTATTTCAAATTTATTTGACATTTAAGAAGATTTTATATTTCTTCACAACAAAAAAGGAAGTATAATGGAGAAGTACTACTTGACTTATTCATAGTGCAACATTATGTTAATCACCTAAGTACTTCTCATTGAAAACCTACAAAAAAAGGAAAAATGAAACCATTAAAAATTTATTAAAAGAATCAAAACTATAATTAGGATGGGAATAGAAGGGTAGATCATGGTTTAATCCCCCACTGTAATGAGATAAAACATGCATGGTGGGGCTAGGGCAGTGAATAAGTCTTCATATTTCATAGCTTCCACTTAATCAAAATCATATTTATTCTCTAGTTGTTGTTCAAGATTTTCTACATCAATAGAAAAATCAAGGGGAAATTCAGAATGTTATTCTATATGAACAAAATTAAAGATTCAAGTGTCAATATAAAATTGTTCCCTTCCAGTGTCTATGTATTTGTTTCTTATTTCCTCCAGAAAATCCTCTTTGATCCCTTCTTTAACTCCCTCAAATAAATGTTCATGTTTGGGGAGCTCCAAATGTTCATCTATAGTTGAATCATTATTTTCATCATCTCCATTCATGGAAATAAAAGTGATTTTTTAATCTAAAAAATTTAAACAAGGGGAGGTAATACACAATTCAGTTTTTACACGATCAAATTATAAAGAGTTCAATAAACTATTATCTCCATATGTTTGTTCATCTTTAATATCTTCTTTATTGTAAATAACATCATGGAGTTGAGTATTAGAAGATAGACATAGGGAGTCCATCTCTACTATTTCATGGTTCTCCATAGAAAAACCAAGGATGTCAATGGTTAGATTTTCTTGGATATAAAACTCTAGAAATTAATGGGAGAACTCAATTAGCTCTTAGTACATCGCATAAAATTTTTCTTTTTTTATGTCCTCCATCAAGCCAGCTATGAATTCATTGAATATTTTTTCCCCATTATTTGAATTAATAAAATAACCTCACCTATATAACATGAAAAGATACACCATCCTTCATGAACCAGTATGAGTCAATAATTGGGTCTTTCATCAGTGGGTAATTGTACCATGAATTACAAAAATAGTCATTTGAAAACAACATGGAACATTTTTTATTTATTTTAATTAGAAAAAAGGTCAAATATTTACAATTAGATTGTGGCAATACATTTACAGAGAAAAAACCTGTTTCACTCACAACTATTGTGGGGAGTGGAAAAACAATATTTTAATTTCCTAAGTATAATATAGAAGTTGATCCTAGGTAGTATTCCAGAGAAGGGTTAAAACAAATCAAGGTTGTCACTTGTTGTGGGTTTTCTAAAAACAATTTGTTTTAATTAACATGAATGGATATGATAGAACCAAACAACATGAATTGATTGGTATTAACAAATGATAAAGATGATAATCATATTGGGTTCGACTAGACGTATTGATGTGCCATCAAGGTTTCCAAATTCTAAATCTTTTTCTTCCATTAACTTCAAAGAGAGATATTCATCTACCGAGTCCTCTCTCTCCCTTGGTCAGATGAATGTGATGAAAATATTACTATCCAAAACCTTAGATTGGTATATCATATATCCAGTGTGTTTAGGGTTATAGAAGGTTTCTTGATTAATTAGAGAAATCCTTAGACTGGAATTGTTGTTCCCTAATAAACCAATATTACATCATACAATCCTACAAACATGTTTGACTACCATTGAGAACTCAACACCCAACACTAATCTTGTTCCACCATATATAGATTAGAATTGGATTGAGGGTGATCAGATCATCGTCCAAAGCAATTTATAATAATAGAATCCAAAACCAAACACAAACACATTCAGAATTTAAAATTGAATTAATTATTTAATCCAGAATAAGAAATAAGAATGAATTTGATTCATTTCAAGCCCAATAACTCAAGCACACACATAGGTCTAGTCTCCCATCAACCCGATCAATAAAATGAAACTACCCCTCTATGAATGGGGTAAGTGAGGTGATGTTGGGGAGTATAAAATTTTTAATGTAATTAAAATAAACAAAATAAATGGAATGAATCTAAAGGAGATGGCCCCAGAGTGTACCTTGGATTCCAACCATATATGAGGGTGGTATTCCAATCTCCCATCTGCATGGGTTAAGTTATCATGATATAGGCTAAGGGTTTATATCCTTCGGTCTTCAAATTGAAGATCTTCAAAATATCTGTTTATGATTTATTGTAGATTCTGTTCACCAAATGTTTGACCTCGATATTAAAATTTATTGGCCGAATTTTGGAATTTTTTCATTTTGAATGATTATCCAAAATATCATTTATGTTTCATCCAAAAATTTGATATTCATTTTCCCTATGTAACATGAGATATGGCCAATTAAATATGAACATGTATTCAAGATGAATATTTCCTTTTTCCTTACCAAAATGTTTTGCATCAATGGGATGCATTAATGAAGGTAAATCTTTATAATATTCAACGTCTGAACTCCCCATTTAATTCTAACACCATGAAAGTTTGAAGCACCCAAATTGAATTTTTTTGACCTCTTTATGACCAATTCATTGAGGTGGGGTGCACGACATTGTCCAGTATCATTTTCTAATGGGATTGAATTTTTCAAACCCATCGATGGCCGAATTAAATCCTAGTTCAGAAGAAAAAATGAAGAAAATAAATATATGTACCCTATAAAAAATAATCAAATAAATTGTATTTATATTTTATAGGTTATGCATGGATTACCAAAGTGAATAAAATATGTTGATATTTCCAAATTAAGAAATTTTCATATGTATGCTCAAAAAAACATATAAATCCAAAATTGATGTAAATATCACAAATTGATAAATTATTATTAATTAAATCCTTTAACATCATATAAAAAAGGAGGGAAATATTATCTCTAGAAATTTTCTCCTTCAATGTTATTGTACATGAGAGAAAAAATCCTTGTACATTTCTTAATGCATCATTGTATCGCACAAAACCATCTCAATTTCAGGGTGGAATTAGAATAGGTTCACTAACATACCATATCTTCAACTCCATGCAATTTTCATCAAATTCCACTATAAAATGGATCATGTATCCCTTCTACATAAACATTATTATTTTATTGGATCTCAAGATAAAATTATAATAGTTAATTGATAATATCGTGAAAAATCATAAAAAATACATATCTTAGTCACAATGGTTAGTACTATATATTTATCTATGACATTAATATTATAATGTGTCACGACCCGTCCTCGGGGCCCGTGCCGTGACTTCCCCAAGCCCGCCTTCCATAGGCCAAGGGCTGGCGACTAGCACCAAGGCTTAAATCCCAGAAAAAGGGATGGCGTTGCCTTTGTATAGTAAACAAGCACCTCAGAGTAAGCAAGTGGAAAAATTAAACACTAAGTAAAAAGATAGTACAACTGTAAGTGCGGAAAAGTAAGTGGGCCAGTATACAAACCCAAACTGAAAGTAAAGTACAACTCGAAAGGGAAAACAACAACTGAAAAGTAAAGGCCGCTACGCTGAGCTATCCACTGGAAATACCACCTGAAGGGTGGGTATATATATCTCCACTGCTCCTCGGGTCCCGTCGTCCGCTCCGAGTACGTCCGCCCAGTTGTCCACCTCCAGGTATCGTCCTGTTCTGCAAGCCTCAACCACGATCAACGTTGTCCGTCGTCTGCAACCAACACAACATAGTGCGGGAATAGCCCGTGCAGGGGTGAGTATAAGCTACTCAGTAGGTACCCTGAGACCCCCGGAGTATGACAAAAGATCCGTCTCACTAAGAGGGACTCAACAAAGTCGACGACACGTTAATCGGACGTCCGTAGCTCAAGATATGAGCGTTTCTGCTCCGAGGGCCCAGTTGGTTTCGTGTACGAACCAACCCGGCCAAACTCAAAGTATTCCGAAACCTTCAGTGCGATATGTGGAAACGACCGTCTCAATCCAAGGATCGCATCGCCGCAGACGGTACGTCGTTTGGAGGTCCGTAGCCCGAGTTCTGGGAATTTAAACCCAAAGAGTCCGATAACAGGGGTTTCGGGCCCGGACCGACCCGGCCCGAGACTCCCCTGGCCGGCCCGAACCGGGTCGACCCGCCCCGGACCGGGGCGGCTCGGCCGGGCACGACGCGGCCCGGCTGGGCACGGCCCAGCCAGGAGCCGGTCCGGCTGGGGACAGCGCGCCCAGCGGGCTGTCTGGCTCGGCCTCTGGCCGAGCCGTTTTGGCAAAGGGGGGAGGGGGGGGGGCGCCTTCCCCCTGTGTAACCCCCCCCCCCCCAATTTATGGGGGGCCGTTTGAACTGGTCGAGGGAATTTAATTCCCCCGGCGCCTCCCCTTCAGGCCGGCCCGACCTGGTCGGCCAGTTCCTGCTCAACGTGACCGGCAATGGCCGGTCCCCTTCCGGCTCCGACAGCGGTGGCCCGGCTGGCCGCCGGTCACTTTGCTCCGCCGCGGCCTGGAACCGGCCGTGGCCCTTGTCGTCCGGCGTAGTGCGACGGCACCGCGCCCCTCCATCGCGGCCCCGCTTCGGCCGCAGCGTCTTTGATTTTCTTCGACGTGGCGGGACGGCGTCGCGTCCTTGAATTTCTTTCCACGGCGCGGTGCGACGGTGCCGCGCATTTTCCTTTCTCTTGAAATCGCGTGGTGCGACGGCACCACGCTTTACCATACCAACCAAAAAGAAACCAACACGAAAATAATAAGGAGGTGGGTCGGCCATGTTTGTGCGGTCCGACCCCCTCGCGTTATTCGATAACAATTGGTTTTAAATCCACGTAGTTCATCATGTTGGTATTCACGAACAATTAAATAAATAAAACCCCTACCTCGGTTCAAAAATGGTGTTCGTCAACGAGCCGCGGAAGACAAGCGTCGCGGAGGTCGGGCGTCGCGGAAAAAAAATGTCGACGTTGCGAAGAGAGGATTCGAAGTCGTTGATAGAGATTTCCTCGCGGAAAACCGTCACAGAAGAGACAACGCGGAAGAAGATCGTCGCGTCGCGGATACGGCGTCGCGGAAGACGAACGTCGATTCCGTTGTTGTCGAGGAAAGTCTAAAGAGGAAACGTCGTTGGAAGAAGACGTCGCGTTCTTCGGCGGAGATGTTCTTCATTGAAGAACGGTGTTCTTCGCGTTCTTCAATGAGGTTGAAGAAGAAGAAGAAGACTTCACGCTTCCCAATCCTCCCAAGGTTGCAAAAATCTAACAACCCAAATAAAATAAGTTCCTTTCTTATTTTATTAACACAACAACTCTATTGAATTTCAAGATTTTTAAATTCAATAACCACACACAACTCACCTCATTAAACATATTACATTAAAGTCATAAGTTATAACTTATGTTAACAAAATTAAAGTGGGAGTTGAGGGGGGTTTTAGAGGATATGAATGGGTGGGGTTCATGTGGGACCCAACACCCTCATAACCTCCCAAGGGAGGTTGGGTGGTTACCCAACTTCCATCAAGAACTAAACACTTAGAGTAAAAATAATAAAAATTGTAGAGTAATTATAAAATAAACTTCCACAATTTTTAACATCAACACTCGTGTAAACGCATCTCCAGAACATGAGTTCCTAAGCAAATACCGGCGCTGTGATTCCATTGGTGCCCTCGGAATTCGATTCCGGGCACCGGTTCAAAAGTTATAAATTCCCGCTCGTTCGTTTACTGAACGAACCCGAGCTAAACTTCGGAAATTGATTCCGGGCACACCGGGCCTCGGAATCATGTGCCGTCAGAAACCACGTTCTTGTAAAATTCCAAAGAAAATTAAGAAAAAAATTCCCTTGAATTTTATAGGTATTTACATAATTATCCATAAATATACCATTATATATAATGACAATACAAAATATTGAAACTCTCTATAGAAACAATTCAGACATCTAAAATCGTGAAAACATCTTCTATTTCCTCAGAACATTTATCACAATCCTCAAATGTTCATAATGAGCATCCTTAATATTGGAATATATGATAATATTATTAATAAAAACTACTGAAACCAATCAAGTTAGTCCATAAAGACTCAATTACATATATACTTGAAGATAGTGTGGAACATATATTGTATAAATGGAATTGCTATAAAGTCATAGTGTTTATGCCATGTATGGAATACATCCTAAGATATATACTCCCTATTGGCTCTTAGTTAATTATATACATATTGAAGGTAAATATATATGAATTATTGACCCCATTAAATTTGATAAAACATGTCATCAATATGGGGTAGATGATAAATTTTTTAGATATTTATATAGTTAGGATCCTGATAATAATTGAAAATAATCATTGAAACATTTTTCTTCTTAAAAAAAGAATAGATGAAACCTATGGTGAAAAACTAGGTAATATGAGTCCCATTTCTAGATTCTATTTTATTTACTTATTCAATTCATACAATTTTGGTAGATTCAATAAGTATTCATTGAAATTGGTTTGGAATTGGGTAATATTTATATTGAGGACTCAATATCATATATAGTGAATGGCTTGGAAAATCTTCAACAAATACACATTTATATTCCTAAAAAATAATATATGATCAATGTCAAGTTTCCCTACAATCAAATGAGATAAATACCCCACATCAGTGGGTATTAAGACTCATATTATTCATATAATTTTGATCAAAACTACATGGCCATTCTTTTATATATATATGATCATATGATGAATCAAAATGAGAAATTAGGCATACCTTCTGTCAAAATTTATATTGGAACTATATAAATAGAAATATCGAATTGATGTAAAAACTCACCTAAAATTAAAAAAGTGGATGAATAACCAATTTTTTAGGAATCTCATTTCAAAAAACATCAAATAGGGAGGATCTATGTACTTGAGATTAAATTATAATACAATTGGAATTTTTCACAAATAAATAAATATTGAGGTTGTGATGTGGTATTCTTAGAATAATCTCTATGCATAAAATGGTGGAATAACCTGAATTAAATGATATTTTTATAGTCTTGTAGTTAACGATATTTAAACCCAAAATTCATTATGGTGACTAGCGTAAGATGCTTTGATTGTATAATACATCACATTTTTATTTATCATTAGGGGTTTGGACACAAAGTTTCATCCTTATTTATTGTATTTATGAAATAATTAGTAAAATTTCCATAATGTATTAAATTCTATCATAAATATATTGCTGGTTATTTTATTTGATCATTCTTATAATCCTTGATTAGTGGCTTCAAGAATATTTGAAATTTATTTTATAGATGTCCTCATTTTCAACAAATTATTCATTTACATTTTCTATTATGGAAATTTTCATCAAGATTCAATCCATATTTTTGAATGAACGTGACTGAGTTTCTTTCCTTCATTAATTTTATTCCTATATTTTACTCAAATTACATATTTCTCTTCTTATCACCAGATCCATAATATGTATTTGGATTTTTGAACTTCTATTTCAACCTTGGGTGCACATAGAATTAGTTATTCGTTGTTTTCAGAGACACTTATAGAAAAGTTCTTTTGGATAAATGGACACTATCCACTAAATAATTGATCAATTTTACACACATATTCAACGATGAAACCATAATTATACATTGTGGGTCCTAAAAATTTTATTTATATGTACCAATTAATTCATCACACTTCTACATTAGTTCCATAAATTCCTTATATATTATATTCTAGATAGTTTATGGATAATGCTTATTGAATAATATCATTTCAATGCATTCAATTTTCAGAGATACAATTTCCATCTCATTTATTTTATTATTTATTAGATTCATCCAATGATATTATTAAACATCCAAATGATACATAAAAAATTAATTTTTTTTCCATTTTGAACCCCTGGAGAAAGAAAAAATTCTTTTTCAAAGAATTGATCCATTTATAAAGAATACATTGATTAGAGGACTCACTGATGAAAGGTGGAAATTTCTCTATAAGACTCAATCGTGAGTTATTAATTTATCCAGTAATTTATATGTTATAAAGGATTCATTTATTAATTTATAGTTCGAGTGTGTTTTTTTAGCATAACCAAAAGATATTTCTGATCAACACCCATTCCATTTTGGTTTCTTTTGAAGATGGTCATTATGTGGGATTTAAAAGTCATTATTCACAAAATTCATTATTGTTCCATAAATTGAATAAAAAACAAAATATATATATCAATATAAATCATATAAAATTAGATAAATAAATAATTTAACTATGAATAAATATATATAAAAAATTATGACACCTTTTTTAAACCCATGACATTCTAGGGATCAATTAATGTTGGCCGTGGAGTTTTCCAAATAATATTTCATACCTAAATACTTAAAAATTCATTAAATTGGTTTAAAAATAGAATATAAATTAACCAACCCATGTTTCCAGGTAGTTCCAAACCAGGTATTTGTTTTCATCTTTTTTATACACCTAGTAATAATTATGATAAAATTAGAAAATATTTTTAGTGATATTACCCCTAGTTACTTCTATGATATTGACTGCATCCAAATTTTTGTACCAAAATAGGGATATCATTGATACGAATCAAAACACATTATAATTTATCAAAAACATAGTATATATTAAATATTTTTACTAACTCAAATGTTTATTACAGTGGTTTTCTATTTTAATCATAATAAATAACTAAACTCAGATCAGATACCAAATATAATGAAAAAAATCTGTCACAAATAAATTAAATAAATTAATATTAATATTAAAAATATATCATCAAAAATAATAACCTAGGACCATAAAAAATTAATGAATTTTAAGATAGGTTACATATTCTATATATTTAATGAATGATCCTCAATATCTACCATAATGTAATTACCAATAAGCTTCCTTATTAGACATATCCAATATCAAACATTTCTTCTTATCCTAGGGAAATGGAAAAGTATGTAAGATTGAGATCACATTATCAATAAAGTTGACCTGGGAGATATCAATTGATGATCCAAATAGAGAATAAGATAAGTATAATGGCATGGGAACATGATCAAAACATATTTAAACATACCCAACAACTCATTGACTATAAATCACAAGTCATGGAATAAAAAAAAATTATAACAAAATAATTGAGTAATAAGAGTGTAGAATCATAAATAATTATCCAGGAGCCCTGATACTATATTATAATTTGAAGACATTATTTTGTTGTATATATTTAAGAATAGAAAATAATTTCCATTTTCAATTCTCACTACTAAGAATGACATAATATAAAAAATACGATAATGGATTGGGTTCAATTCCAATTCACATAATCATAGGGTAAAGAACCATAGAATATTGGGTTCACTCCATATTTCTATAAACATAGTGGATAGAGTCCCACTGTGGTGTGTGATCCATCTCTATTCCTATAAACATAATCGTTGGAGTTCCATAGTGGATTGTCTTCACTCCCCATTCCCCTAAAAATTCTCTCATGAGATACCAAAATTTAATCAATGAATTAGATGAATATATAATTTCAGATATACCAAAGACATAATGAAAACCCTACATAATTATGACACATGATCATAAAAACATTTTATATTGCAACATACTAGATTTAAATTATAGGAAGAAAACATGTTTTATAAAAATATCCTCCAAACAACATCAAAATAATAGATATCAAGAAATGAATTTTATGATATCAAAATATTTTAACCATATAGAAGCCAAATTATCCTTAATAAATATTAATATTGATCAAAAATAATTTTCTAAACTAATTATTATTATCCTATGAACAACAAGAGAAAATATCATTTTCCTTCTATATCAATTAAAAAAAATTATTGAAAAATGGGAATGATATTTTCATCGAAACCCTATATAAACTTGTAAATTTGTAATGATAATGAATTATATTCATTAAGAAAATAAATGTATATCGATCCGTAAATGTTAAAAATACATTATTTTCTTACATTTGGAAAAAGAAAAAAGTGATTTATATATAAAATCATTACAAAATTTACATTAGGTAATTTTTAATAAAATTAAATGGATTTAGATAAGATTTATAAAAAACTATTGATGAATATTTCCAAAAAATAATTTTATGATTATTTATATAGAAGAGAATTATTCTCAACAAAAAAGGATAAATAAGGTCATCTTTTTTTAAAAAATTATTTAATTTTTCTAGTACCAAAGAGGGGGTGAAAACAAATAATTCAATAAATCCGCATAAATAACCATATAATATGAATAAATAATTATTTTAGATGTCAAATTTAATAAAATTTTAAAGAAAATTAATTTAATCATAAACAATATGAATAAAATTTGATATTGTTACATAAACACTAAAAAATATGTTAATTTTTTAATCCAAACATCTTGCATGAAGGATCCAAAAATTATTCCAATATAAAGAAAATTTTACTGAGAAAAATATAAATACTTTCAAATTTATTATATACACAACAAAAAAAAAATAAGGCTCTTAATATAGAAAAGGTCTCAATATACAGAAATTAAGATGTAAAAACCATTACCATAAGTATGGACATGATTCATATGAAATTTGAACTCTTATATAAAAACATTATAGATTTTATAAATTTTTACCAGGATAATATTCATACATACCTTATTATATTTCATTGTTATATAAATATGGATTTAAGATATGTAATATTTCATTATTAAAATAAATACTTATGTGTTAACTGTTCAAATTTTCAAGCATGTTTTAGTATAAAGGTACAATTAAATTCACCTTTTTTCTAGATTTGAATATTAATAATGTTATTAATATCGTATATATTTATTAAAAACAATTTTACTACAATACATGTAAGGCATTGATGAAAAATTAGTTACATAACATTATGGAATAGGTGGTCCATACTTATCCATGATTGATGCTTTAATTTTTCAAAGAATGGAAAAAATGATTATAAATATTAATTTATCAATATAGAAATATAATTATATAGAAAATATCACAGTTATTCAATAAATACATATATATAACCTATCCTAATAGGTAGTGATGAAAAATTAAATGCATCGCCTTTTGGAGGTGGTAGTTTTCTCAAGCTTATGGGGGACAATTTCATTTTCCATTAGAATGAAAGGAGATAAAAAATAGTTATACACATGAGAAGATAATAATTCATTATATTATACCTAATTATATAATTTTGTTAATATGGTTATTCAATAATTGGAGGATGTAGAAGGATTAATATTCTTGGAAAAACTACGTTATGAAAATTACCACTTCATTAGGAATCATCTGTTGGCATACACCAAAAGCCTTCATAGGATGGTTTTATATTGACACAAGTACCACTAAAAGATAGTTTATGTTGAAAAAATGTTATTTGGATATATATTTATCTATCTAATGGGATCATATGGTTAGGAGAAGTGGGGATATGAAGTTCCCTTTTTTATATTAGAGGAGTGGAAACATTGTAAAAACTTATAACATTAAAATAATTTCAAGTCATTTAAATTTTAATGTGGTCCCAATTAATTTTTTTAAAACGTATATCATCATATAATGACTAAATACACTCAAAATATCAATATCAAAAAAAATATAATAATATTTTAAGCCTAATCTCTTATTTTAACAATCGCATTAACACTGTTAACCCTTATCATTGTTATATGATTTCTACCATGGAAAATATTCCTTATAGATAAAAATTAAGGTACATTAATTACTTATTATTAATTACAATCTTTTGAAATTTTTAATTCATTATACATGATACAATTCATTGAAGTAAAAGAAATTAATTTCAATATACATATGAAAAAAATAAATGAATGACTATTTTTAGAAAAATAAATTTTTATGTATAAAAATGAATTTACAATTTTTTTTTGTGAAATTGATTCTGATATATTTTATTTGTTAATGGATTAAATATAAATGGATTATTAATTTTTCATCAATAATATACCTAATAGATCATTTCTAATATAAAAATAAAGGAAAATTTTTACAATAAACATTTATTTAAATTAAACATATGCGAGGTTCTAAATAGTCAACAATGGGTATCCAAATTTAACATAATAGTTCTAAATGATTAATTATTGTCCTTAAAAAAATCTTATGAGAATAGGGTTCCACATATTTTTATTACTTTCTTATATAATAATAATGTGATAAATTATATTATATTTGAAAATTTTTTTTTACTATTCTCTTAAAAATCAACCATTTTAGAAAAATATAATTATTCATCAAGCTAATTTTTACATGATGTATTCACAAATAAATTAAATTATTTAAAATTAAAATTTTTAAAATTTATAATTTTATGGTATAAATAAATTATATATATTATAAAATTTATCTAAAAAACATTTCTACTGAGCTATGAATAATTATGTTTGTACTTATTATTGTTTTTATAAAAAATTATAAATAATTTATTTTTTATGAAAATATTTTTCTCTTTTTTTTATAATATATAAATAATTTCTTATGTTTGGGATTTTAGGAATCAAAATATATGAAACACATAGATTTTTTCATACATCTCAATGTTAATATTAATTTAAAAATCATTACTAAATTTTTCACGACTAGTTATTAAATCATATATAATTAATTTTTATTTTATTTTAATATTGGGTGATATTCACCTCGAATTCAGATAAAAATTTATATTCATTCAAAAAACATTAGTCAATAAATATTTATATTTAGATCAATACATTAAAAATGTTACATTTTATATAAATTTTGTGAGACCTATCTCAAATGAATTTATATGAAGTAATTTTTATAATATTTATCACAAATATTGAAGATGTATAAAAGATATATATCACTAGGAATTAGTTTTTTCAAAATTTATAACATAAATTGATTTTATGTTGTATTAAATAGTGGTATTGAAAAAGATATTAACCTACAATGTTTTCTTGTACGTAGAAGAGGTCATGGAATGGTAGTTCATCCACTGATCACCTAATACATTTTGTTCGTAAAAAGTATATCATCTTCAATTTTTCATGTTCCTATTCATGGGTAGATCAACATGATGGATTTTGAGGTGAGGCCAATATGTCTTATAAATCCTTGAAATCTTCCAAGAAATTAGAAAACATTTATAAGTAGATCTCATTGTTAATGTCTATGTATATTGTTATTTGTGGATGAATTTATTCATTATTGAGATAACTAAGGTTCTTTAAAAAACATGTGGTCCCTATCAAAATAACACAATCATCCAAAAATTTTAATTTTATGTAACCTTCCCACATAGTGAACATGATCATACCATATTGAAAAAAATATCTTAATTGTATGGAATTTTAAGTCACAATAATTTATTATTGTAATAAATTCCTTAACTCAACCAATGATTGGTAATGTTATGGATTAGGCTCTCACGTTGAGTAGAAAATCTGTAAAAATTATTATCAACTATGTTTTTTTATTCTTTCATGTAGATAATAAAAAATGGATCACTAAGATAATACTGAATATAACTAGTCATAAGAGTTAAATTCAATGGTTAATTTTAGAAAATAAATTTGTACCTCTGATTCACCCAATTTCTTTATCTAGTTCCTTCACTAGATCTAGAATTATCATTATTAATACTTATATATATAATTTTTTATGAGATTGAGTAACCATATTATGTACACCAATTTCATTATAGTATAGTTAATATAATCCATTATATATTCATTAAAAAATAATGATATGGTTATTGAAATATCACAATTCATACGTTAGGTAGATAATCACATCCCAATACCCTCATCCAAGTAGTTGAGGAGATGATATGTGAATCAAATAAGAATCACAATTAATTTCTTTAGAAAAATTCAATAAATGAATAGTTGTTTTTAATCATCATATGATTAAAAATCCAATATTAGTTTGCCTTCTATCAATGATATAATCATACACTTATTTAATCAACCTTGATTAGTGTTCATTAAAGTATAAAGGTCCACATTATTGGTATTTCACCAACCCCAGGTAAAAGGATTTATAAAAGTATACACTAATAATTATATCTATGTGTGTGTAAAATTCTATGTGATATACATTAATAGGATAGAATACATATTTATTTTCAACTAATTATCTCCTACATTCACTACTCATTCTATAATTTACATATAGTACTTCATAATGATAATTGATTACTAAAAACTTGTTGTCATATTCTCAGGTGATATCATCATTACACTATTTGTTTATAATAAATTATAATTCACAAGAATTAATGAAAATGATTATTTCCTTTGTTAAAATGATGAAAAATTATTCAATATTTACATCAAATTTCTATTTATTTTATTACATGTGAAAAAAACCATCATTCTTTAATAGTGATAATGTTTTCGTTAATTGATCTACTACATTGTCCTTTGTATTAATAAAATAAATGCTATCATCACCCTTGTCTATGATATCTCATATAATATTGTATTTCAAATGGATGTGTCTCAACCATAACTGATGATGGGGTTCCTTTACAAATTATTTGGATCTATTTTTTTAATATAAAAAATTAATTTCCTCTATAATGATAAAAATAAACACATGTTAAAAAATGGCATCTTGTTATAAAAACCATCCATTATAAAAACCATATAATTATATAATCTACATCTATTGTTGATTCCTCCATAATACCTACTTTGGAAATTTTATAACTAATATCACCACTGAATAATCCACAAAAAAAATCCAGTTTGGGATATCAGGAAATCTAAATCAGATCAAAATTTGGTGTTAGTATTGTCATAAATCATAGTTTTGTAGACCGATAAATTATGTAGTAATTTTAAAATCTCATTTCGGATGTGTATGAGGTGTAAAATGGATATTTTTTCAATTCTATGATCTTGAACATATCCCCATAATATGTTTTTGATCTCATAATAGGTTTTTTACAGTAGGGTTGGAATTGGAGATATTATTAGCTAGGATATTATTTGTTTACTTGAATAATTGTTTAATTAAATAATAATTATTATGGAGATATAAAAATTGGTAAATAATTAATGGATCCTCTTATTCTTATTTAAACATATTATTTGAGCTAGGAGAATGAGGTTTTACCTTGTTTAATGATAAAATCATCCCAGGTTTCGAGACCAATGTTAGGTTATTTAAACGAAGTAAAAATCTTATTTAATTAATTAAATAATATAAATTAAATTAATAAATTTATATTTCCTCCAAATCATTTGTAATCTTAGGTAAATGATAAAGTGATGTTTTTCCAAATCTTTTCCCTGGAAACATCAAGAGGGTAATGTGAGAGGTAAGAGAGTTGTCATCATGAATCATGATTGATGTTGTGTCAATGTGTGATGGCCACATAGAGAATTTATGAGCTCGGTATTTCAGAGGTTATCTATCATATAGAATAAATATTTTTTTTCTTGATATTTCTAATTTTGAATCATAATTGTATATTTTAATTTTCGGTTGATGTGATTTGAGGAGTGATTTAGGTGTGATTTTGAAATTCAAAATGATGTTATAAATTTTTTTAGGGTTAATTTCAAAAAATCTGCATCTTGTTTTTTTATATTTATTGTACATGATTTTCATGATGGTTCCTATTGTTTCATCGAATTTTTTTATTTTTAATTATTTTTAAAATAGGGATAGGGTCACTATGTAATTGTAAAATAGGTTACACATAAATAGACCCCCAACATTGTGTAAGTGTAACCTAATGATACATTTATATTGTTGTAGTTCTATGCACTGTTTAAAGGGAACTTACTAGTAAAATTCTAATTGTAGGTTCATGATAATGGTAACTGAAGTTAACATTACATGACATACACCCACACATAAGAATACTTTATTTTCAAAAATATATATGATATTTTCTCTTATTCACATATCCTAAATTTATAGTATAAAATTAGGTTTTTGGGGAGAATTATTTTATACAAATATATCTTTGTACTATTTATAAAATAAATTGTTAAATTATTTTCTAAAAATTTCATGAGTTATAATGGGTATTATTAATTATGAAAAGTGAAGGTGGTATATTTTTGTATCCTTATATATATTATAATTTGTAATTTTATTTAGATGTCAATCATTCAGACTTGGATGAGCATCAATGATAGTGTTTTGGTTTTGATTATAGTAGGAATAGTTACACATATGAGGTAGGTGTTCAATCCAATATTTTATCTATAATTTGTATTCGTGTATTTAAATTTTTTTGTGGAATATGACATTAGGTCATTAAATTGTGGGAGATCAATGAATAAAATTATATAAATGTTATATTTTAAACCAAATGATTATAAACTAATAGAACCAAACACCAAGGGAAACATTAGACCATTGTGAGCTAACATTATGCCTTATATATAGATGGAAGATGGATGTAGTATGGTATTAAGAACTGATACACTTTATCATTATGGGGAGTAAATTTAAAATTTTAATTGGACATTGATGTTATAGAATGGTTCAATTAATTAGCATCAGTACGGGGTATGTGATTCGAAGAGAAAAAATGGGCCTTATAGTCCTTAGTAGATCTTAAGATTATTTAACACCATTATGATAGTTGTGAAGATAGGAGGGGTATTATTCTTTCATCTTTTAGGGTTGAGTAATCAGTGGGATTTGTCAAATGAGATTTATTGAATGATCAGGATAGCTAGCCCCCCAAGGAATGACCAGAAAGGTAGGATAGATATGCTACCATCTATGAAAATTTATGACTATGAGGATATTCATAGGAGTCCAATGAGACCTTGGTTTGTTTCATTGATAACAAGAAAATTTCATTCACTAATAGTGATGGAAATTAAAACCAATGATATAATTGAGAAAAAGGAAACCATGTATGTTGTCGAGAATTTGATAATTCCTAGGATACCTAACTAAGTGACGTAGTAATTGGTAAAAACATGGGAAGATTTCTATGCATGGTTTTTGAAGATTGTGTGTGACAAGTTGATTCGTTAATTGTTTATCAATTATTGGTTTGGTTACATGGATAGGAATTGGATGAGAACATGATTTATTGACATTAATATTGTGATATGGGATAGATAAATGTCCGAGACTTGTTATTATTTTAATAATGAATACGGGGAATAAATATTTCAATTCATTCCATGTGGTATATCATGATATATGCCGATGATCAAATACCTATGATCAAGACATGCTCATTGTTTAGAGTCTGAATAGGGATTACATCAGTTCCATCAAATGATGTATAATAATTTATATATTAGAAACTTAGTGTTTTATAATATCCATCATTATAATTGATCTTATATGATGTACCATGACTGAATGTTAAAGTTTATATTTTAAAAAAATCACAATACATAGAGAAAGAAGCATCACGGAGGTCTAAAGTGATGCAAGACCAAAGAGTCATTGACCACAAACATCATCCCTTCACTAGGAAATGATCCCAAATTGAAAAAAGAAACTATACCGCCGTTAGGAGATTCCCTTGACGCCAGAAAATCCTCTACTGAATTTCACTCCCGACATGTATGTGATATCTATGTGTGAGACCCCATTAGCGCTTTGCATCTCCTGACACCATAGGAAATACTCCAAGGAATTATCCTTATATCCAGCAACGCCCGATATAGGGGAAGGGAATCTGTCTCCACTAAGGACACGTGAATATGCCTACTGTAGCACATGTCCAAGCCCTTGGCCAAAGCCAGGGCCTCCGCCTATAGAGAGTCACCCTCCCCAAATGATACAGTGAAAGACACAAATACAGACCTAGATTTGACTCTAACGACACCTCCCCCATGCATCTCCCCCCATGTAGCGAACTGTCAGAATTTAATTTAAACCCTTCCTTCGGAGGACTCCACCGAATCTAACGGCCCTGCCGAACACCAATTGACTGAAGTTCCGTAGGTAGAGGCGGTACCAGAGTACGAACCGCGGGTGCCGAGTGACAGTCCGGAGATATCCAAAGCAAATCCCTGACATTTTTCTTCATTTTGAATAGAATTCAGGCCAAGGATCCAGATGAGTTTTTGTGTTTACCACAATTCTGGGTCTTCCAAATTTTCTAACACCCAGCACTTAGGATGATCGATCTGGCCTTTCTCTCTACCCCTTGGTTTCATGCTCCACTAAACCACGACTGGAGAAAATAAACCAGGGATCCTTCATTTCCATTTCATCCAAAAAATCCCCATAGGTTTTTCAAATCCCTCTGGTGCATTCACTATCATAGAAAAGATGCCCTACTGATTCTTGACTGAAATCCCTGCTACACCAACACCTTGAGACCATGTTCACCCCCATTTTCTGTAGGTTATCATTGGTAAGTAGGGCCTTGTTACGCACATGCCACACCAGAAAATTGAATTTTGATGGGATATCTTTGCACCACAAGTACTCCCCCCATGGATCTGCATGCCCAAAACCCCTCGTCACATGATGAAAATCCTTTATGGAGAAGTCACCCGACCAAGAGCCCATAAAAACCCGCTGGTCATCTTCATCTTTAGTAACAATAAATCTGAAAAATTCATGTTGACCGGCATCAATAATGATCTGTAAGAAACGAGGGTGATTACTCTCCACTTTAAAAGTTATGTCCAGAGTAGGACACCCCGTGAAGCACAACATGCCCACCCCCAAGTCCTGCTTCCAAAAATTGATATTCCCCCTACCCACAATCCATTGGGAGTTATGCTGAAGAATTTCTAGATATGGGAGGGTCAGGATCCATATCCTCGATGATTACCGTCTTTGAATATTCACATTTAGACCATAAACATCTTGTATCATTCTACCCAATAAAGATGGACCTTCTATTTCCTTCCAGGCTAACATAGCATGGATCCTCTTCAAGGTACTAGATTCACTTCTCATGTTTATACCCCCTTTTGATAGAGGTCTTGCTAACCATTTACACGAAGACCAATGATTCCTACCTTCTAGCTTCCCATCACAAATAAATGACACCATAATCCTTTCCAACATAGAAATAACATTTTTGGGACATTTAGAGTGGAATGAATATGCATGGTGATGGAAAAAAGAACATTGTTGATCAGAGTGATGCGGCCTCCAAAAGGGAGAAATCTATTCCTCCAGTTAAGAATTCGCCCTGTAATTTTTCTTATGAGATTGTCGAAGTGATGCACCTTTATAGAAAAAGGACTAATCGGAGCTCCGAGGTATTCCAAGGGGAAAGATCCCCTTCCCATGCTCAAGCTGGCTCTCAATATCCTCTCCCTCCTCAAAGGAATCCCCATTTATATAAGGAAAAGACTTTTCTCCTTGTTCAACAACTGCCCACTCCACATGCAATATTCCCTCAAAATCTCATTGAGGCCCCTCAATAATCTTTTACACCCATTGATAAATGTAATGGTGTCATCTACGAACATCAAGTGGTAAATTCACCTTGTGGCATACCATTTGTGATAAGGAAGCATTTTACCTATGCTGAGACCCTTGTTGATGTAGCTACTGAAAGCATTTTGAGCATGAATGAAGAGGGTAGGGGATAAATGATCCCCTTCCCTGAGACCCCAACATGCCTTGAAATAACCAAAGTTCATTCCCAAGAAAGAGTTGGAAATCCAAGATAAGCTAAAGCAGCGTAAAAGAAGGTCAATAGTCCAGTTGGAGAACCCCATACAAGCCTGGACTCTAATAACAAAACCCTATTCCATCCTATCATATGCCTTTCTCATGCCCAATTTAACCACCAAATTTCCCCCGAAAGACCTGTTGTAAATGCCACTGATCATTTCATGGACCAGCCCAATTACACCCTGAATTGAACGCCCTTTAATAAAACAGTACTTTTCTGGATTCATCCACTCATCCAGGTGAATGGCCAATCTCTTATTAAGAATACTGGATAGAATCTTCTATGGTAAGTTACACATACTAATGGGTCTAAATTTATCAATAGACTGAGGATTATTCATCTTTGGGATAAGAATCATTTTAGTAGCACAGGCTATACGCAGAAAATCCCCTCCCTGGAAGAAATCATGCATAGCCCGAACTAGATCCCCTTTAATAATCTCCCGCGAAACACTGTAAAAAGCCCCAGGAAACCCATCGGGCCCCGGTGAACTATCTGGGTTCAAGGTCCAGGCCGTTTCATGCACTTCATCTTCATCAGGAGGTCTTTTTAATTCAACATTGATGTCCTCCGAAACCCTGCTGGAGATACCCTCAAAAAACTCAGCATCACCACTTGGGTACCCCCTTCCATGGTAGGATTAGGATCTACCAATAGATATTGAATGGATTAATTTATCATAACCACAACTTCCTCCCGATCTGTGGAGAAAGATCCATTCTCCCTATGGGTATTGGGCCTCTAGACTCGCCGATGTTCCTTAATGCAGGCATAAAAATACACTGTATTCCCATCCCCCTCCTAAAGCCATCTCAACCGTGCTTTATCTCTTGCCACCCTTTCCTGTTTAAGAAGGCTATTAGATAAAGAGTCTTTCTTCCTTCTCAGTTTAGAAAAAAATGGATTCATCCCAATCTTGTTCCTATATATTCTCCAGACAATCCACCTCCTCACTGATCTTAGTGACATCATGGTCACAGTTCGGGAAGGATGTCCTCCATATCTGTAGAATATTTTTGACACGCCTAAGCTTGTTGTGAAAAGTAGTCCATGTATTCCCCCGGTAGTGCGAGTTGCAAGCTTTTCTGACCACTTCTTAAAAACCTGTTTCCTGCACCCATGATGAGGAAAACATATCATGTTCCTCCCGTGAAACCCCCACACAAAGAGAAATGTGTAGTGGTGAATGATCAGACAAAATTTGTGTCAAGTGAGAGACTTGGGAATCTGGGAAACATAGATATAGCAACATTATTCATCAGGCAATGGTCAAGAAGACAATATGAGAGCCTCCCCCCACGTTTGTTGTTGCACCAGGTAAATATACTGCCCTCAAAACCCACATCCAACATGCCACTTTGAGCCATGAAAGAAATGAAAGAATGACTGGAATTCCTGGGGAAAGCTCCACCCCCTTTTTCTCCCCCGTACTAGCCACAATGTTGAAATCTCCCCGAACAATCCAGGGTGCCCCAAAAGTATTGAAGCCCTCCAGAACACTCTATAAAACTCCATGTCTTTTTCATTGCACGTGGCATATATAAATGAGAAGAAAAACTCATGGAGCCTCACAGTTATATTGGTTTTAAGAGACTGATCCGTTGAACTCAAGAGATCAACATTGATGTGGTCTTTCTAGAACACCCAAATGTGAGAGTTAGGAGGGTCCCCATGTAAAAATCCATGAACTTTTAGCCTCTGAGAAAACTTAGAGATGCTGTTGGATGCATTTTTTGGTTCCAAGAAGGCCACTAGAGAAACTTGATTATTGCATCACTCACTGAGAAGAAAATCTGACTTGACCACGGCCTAAAGCCATGAACATTCCATATTATGTCTTTAAACATTGACACACGCTCATCTGGCTTTGGCCCTAGAATCCTGGCCCTTTCCCTTAATAGAATAGATAACACTAACACACTCATATAATCTTTCTTTTGACCAGGTTTGAACACCAATGTGCACCTGCGAGGAGGAGTCCTTAGGATATAGTCCACTACTAGACAGAACCCTGCGTGGTACCTCTGGAGAATCAAAGCACAGGCCCTGTCCATGATTCTGATCCGTAGGAGAGGAGGATTCATCTGGATGGAGAGGATATGTTTGCACTACTGGCGAGGAGGGAGGAGAAGAGATCACTGGGCCAGGAAAAGAGGAAGAAACCACAAGACAAAGATCCAATATAAGGAGGGGCATCCCCTCAGAATGCTGAAAATCATGCTGATCACACAAGCCCAACTCAACCCCAGAGATGGAAGAAATGAAACTACATGTGGGAACACTGAATTCCACCATTGGATCCCAAGGCCTAAGGAATCTTATGATGTCCATCTCAGAGGAAAAGAGCTCTGCCACTATCATGGGCATCTTATAGCCTTTTCCCAGAGAACTCCTAATAGAAACCAGAGCACGACTAGAGGAGACACTCCCCTCACCTTCCTACTTGGAAGATGAAGCCGCCGATGGTAAATCAGGGAGACTGAAAACCTTACGACTTTCTCTCCTACTTCCCTTAGAGCCTATAGAAAGGCCCCGATCAGAATCCCTAGAATGCACCTGGACATCAACACCCTTTGAGTTTGCATTGCGGCAGACCTGCAGCGAGTGGCCATAGATATGAAAAAAGGAGCAGAATCTGAGATAAACAGGATAAACCAGAGGTTGAAGCCTTTCCGGATGCCCTTCAATCCACAACACAATATGATCCTGCAATGGGTGGTAGAGATCCATCTCAACAAAAATTTGGGCTACCGACGCCTCCGCCAAATGGAGAGTGCGATCATCCGTGCATAGGAAGTGGCCCAAAGAATCCCCGATTATCTTCAGAAAGGGTTCGCTCAAGAGAGGCAGAGGTAAACACGAGATAGAGATCTAGACTGCTGAGTGAGATCTTTCTCTTCCATGATGAGCATCCATCGACCACCGTGAAAGGGAGAAGCTCCAGTGCCCCACAGACTAAGGCCTCTTACACCAGGCAGAGGCAAAATCTTTCATCGACACCAACACTATGAAAAACGATTTGCGATCCAGAATTGACAGTGGGGCTGGACGATCAAGATTCCAACACCTCACATAATCTTGAAAAAAGGACAGAGAAGGCTAGTCCATGCCATACCACACGACCAACTTTCACTGGAGATTCAATGCCGCCTCTACAAACAACGCCGCTAAAACCGCGAGCACCAGCGAAGAATTTTCCCTGAAAGAAGAAGCAACATCCAAGCCCACCAAAGCATCACTCTGAGGTAGATCCACACCTGAAACATGCTGAAGAAGAATAGCTTCTTTGAAAAGAGAGACCAGGGGGGAGGCAAAACCTCACCGGACACCGAAGAGCCTGGCTCCAAACCCTTTTTCAAGTAAGCAGATCTAAACCCCAGGCCTGCCAGCACAGCGCTCTGAGGATGATCGCCACCCGGAGGAAGCTTCTGGAGGAGGAAATCCTTAAAAGAGAGACCAGGGAGGTGAAGCGAGCCTGTACCGATCACCGTAGTGCTAGGCACTGAGGAGGACGTGACCCCATGGAGCGGCATAGCATCGAGCGGGAGAGCATTTGAAAAAGCCATTTTTATTTTTTAGAGTATCTTATATGTGTGTACCATGAATATCTAGGACTGGACTCATCATCTCTGATTATAACACATCTAGTGATTCCCTGTTGGGATACCTTTAAATAACATTTTTGATGCTTATTGGTTCACTGAATCTGTCTATGGAGTCAAAAAATGTAATTGGATTCCTATGAAATGAAGGATTCCGTGTATATACATGATACATAGGGATTTCCATTATAATCCCTAAGATCTTGTCTAGTTTAACTTTTATTTAAGATGCTTAGTGTTATGTTGGATCCTACGTTATACCTAATATTATATGTTATTCCTATAATTTCTAGAATACATCATTATTTCTTATAATAAATGAGATTCATATGATGTCATAAAATTCAGTGGTGAGCCTATTGTAGGTATGTTCTTGTGATCTCATTGGAGGACATGTATCCCCTCAAGTACATGTGACATGGTCTAAAACATTTTTTCACTGGTTGAAAAATATGTAGTTGATCTGAGGTGTCATTTTCAACCCATTTATTTATAGTGATTATTTATTTTATTCATATGTAATATATTTATTTTATTTTCCATATAATTTAAAAATTGGAAATAAAATATTATTAATTAAGAATGAGACCCTATTTTACATTCCCTATTATGATGTACTAACACCCTGCTCGGGTGGTCATGGAACATTGGTACCTATGAATATAATTATTATATAATGTATTAATTTTTTTGAGGCTCAGGGTATAACTATTGAGTGGGTTATCAGAATTGGATTCTAAATATTTCTTTTTGAATAAGATGATCATTTGAGTTAGGTGAGAGCCTATAGAGTTTAATTGACATTTTTCATTAGCTTGTGTTCTGGCTAGTGTGTTTAATATTATATATGGTTTTTAATATTCTAATTTTAATTATTATTATTTCTTTTTTTAATTTTTTCTTGGAGAGGCAGTCATGAGGTCATATAGTGTCATCTCACAGGTTCAATTTTGTGATCATGTTCCATAGTGTACAATGTAGTATCAAATCCTTTTTTTTGGGATGGGATAGTGCTACTTGATAGTGAAGATATATTTTTTGAACCCCATAGGTTGACCAATCATGTTCTCGGACAAAATGACATGGGTTGAAACCCATTATTCTAGGGTATTTCATTTATTGAGACTATGAAATGTAGGATAAGTGAGGTGATGAAATTAACTCAGAATATTATGTAGGATGGGTGATTCATGTGATGATCTATAGGGAACAAATAAGAGGAATTGATTTTTACATTTTTAATATCAACACATAGGAATAACATGGAATTCATGTTCTTTATTATAAATTATTTCCCCGATGATTGAGATTTTACCTCTTTAATGTGGAAACAACACCTTAAATGGAGTTTTCTGATATATATTATTGGTGTAATTCTAATAATAATAATCACATGATATCACTTTCACATTAATGTTTATGTGGATATTGTGGTGAAATGATCATCGATGGAAGATATGTATTATATCTTGAATTCAATTTATAGTGACCCCTAGTAGGTCAAAATATCTTTTGATCCATTTTTGTTCGTTTTGAATGAAAAAATGTTATGTTGTTTAAATTTTCAGAAAAATACTAAATTGTGTTTATGTGTATAGTTTCTTGGAGGCATTATAATTAACTAAAAAAAGTTTCTATGGTTTTCATGATATATTTTTTATTCTTTCATTTATATATGTGTGTTTGTGTGTGTGTGTGTCAATTAATGACAATTTCAACCTCAACATGTCGGATCCCACATATAAAGGCAAAATGTAGACAATTCTATTCTAGTGATTATCATGGGGTGGACTAGTTTATGGCCACCTAGTGAGAAATTGTTCCCTAGTAGGCTAATGATATGGAATTTTATTCTTAGGATATATACATATGGGAAACCTAGAGTGTGTATTAGGGAATATATGTTTCTATGTTACATTTATAATAAGATAAAAGTGGTGACTCTCATGAACTGTGAACTATATGAGATATGAAATATGGGTTGGGTGGGAGAGAATTGTGCATTTGAAATAGGGGTTAGGATAGGTGGGTTGGGTGTTATGGATGACATGATTAATTATAAACTTGTGTAAACCATGAGTGGTGTTAGCCCAATATTTTGAGTTATGTCATGTTATTATGTACTGTAAAGTGGTTTCCAGTTATGAAATATGTTATGAAGCGTTTTTAATGATTATATGATATGTGTTTAGGGATTCCTTGTGTTTTATAATATATAACAATAAGAGTTTCTTGTATATGAAAGTGGTTTTAATAAATAAATAGTATTCTGTGTTTTGATAAATTATGCCATCTTCACATTTTATTAAATGAAAAATTGTTTTAATTAATTAATAATTTTTATTTAATTTAATTAAAATTGTTTATTAAAATTTTTTTAAATAGTTATAAATGTTTTTTCATCATCATGAAAATTTTTATTCAAATATAATAAAAAAACAGAAGGGGTCACAAAAACAAGCTAAAGGAAACATGACTACAGGGGACTAAAGTGGTGGAGAATGAGGGAATCCCCTCTCAGAATATTAGTCCCCATTAGCATTAGTCCTTGAGGGGTGTGGAAAATGAGGAACTCTGGTCCAGAACTATCCAGAGAGGCCAGATATTCCACAGCTTTATTTACCTCTCTCCATGTGTGGGACACTTTTGTGTTGATGCGAATGACACCACGACAGTTTCAAATAACATACTAAATAGAACAAGTTAAAATTATGTGACCCTGAAGAGAGTTATAAATGAGCATTGAATTTCTTCCCACCTCCATGGGTTCTAATACCCATTAGCTTCACACATGGAGACCAACCAGTATGGTCTTTTCCTCTTCGAGAAGTGAGGTACCGTGACCCAACTAGGAAGAAAAAGAAAGGATGATCAAGCTTTTGAAGTCACTGATGAGACCCCAACCCCACATGATGAAAGCATCACAGGAATCGTCAGTGTTGTGTTTGAACCCGCGAAGGGTAGTCTGTTATTGAACCCATTTACTAATGGAAGAACTATTGACCGGAGGGGGATTATTCAAGGTAGGAAGCATCCGCTAAAGGGTAAAAGCCTTCCTCCAGGTGCTGAGAACCCATACCATATAAAGCATAATTATTTTAGTTTGAATAATGATTTATCTATCAGATGAGACCACCCCATCATGATGATACCCATTTGTTCCAGCCATATTCACCAGCACACTACGTGAAACAACAGAGAGCATGCTCTTTTCTCTGGGTCGTCAGCGCTTGAGCCATGAAACTAACAGACATGGAACGAGTGGTCCACCATGGATGGAATATAAAAGCAAATTAAATCACCAAAAAACTTCCAAACCTCTTGTTCCCAATCACCCTCATAAAATGATCTAAGGACTCAACCATGTTCCTCTTATATAAAATTCATTTGGAGTCCTTGCTCACACTGCACTACTTCATGTTATCATTTGTAAGAATTGCTCTATGATGGGTTATAGAAGTGAGGATGTTGAACATTGTGGGTATGACCCTATGCCATAGAATATCACTCCAGGTATATGTAGTTGATTTCATGACAATGACACTGTGGTAATATTTGGATGTGAAGAAGCCTAAAGAGGATGTGGTGAACACACATCGATCAGATTCAGTAGTAAGATCTATGAGGTTGAACAGAACATTATGGATCATGTCAGGAATAATATTGATGAATGTTAAATGATTTCTAGCCTCCATGAATGAAATATTGGTCACTGTAAATCCTATATAACCAACAGCCTCATCACAACTGTTGTCATGCAAGAAAGGAGAGTCCCCTGTTTTGATGATCCAACTAGTGTGATGTCTGAGTGAGTTCACCATAGGACTATTCTCATGCCAAATTTGGGAAACATGCCCATCCCTAAAAACCCCATTCCCAATGTATCATGAATTCATGGTCAACCCCCCTAATGTTCCCCTCTCCAGCACATCCCAAGCCATTTTCACATGCATGCAGGTAAGGGCATCACTAAAATTGCAGACATTGATACCACCTTCACTGATGGGCCTTGCCATCTTACACTAGGAAACGTAATGCCTTATTCCCTCATTCATGGGGTCCCAAATGAAACCAAAAAAGATCTAGCCAATGTTGTGAATAACCCCTGTAGAGACCATAATAGAAGATATAGAGTGAATAAGGGTATCCAGAAGAAACCTATTCACTAAGGAAATCCTGCCTCCAAAGGACATGTAACAAATCTTCTAGTAAAGAACCATCTCAAATATTATAAAAACTATAGAATCAAAATCATGAATACAAAAAGCCCACGACAAGATAAGGTCTCCCAGATAAAGCATGGAAAGATTACCTTTATGAATTCCCCAAATAAGACTTACATTAAGGATACACCTATGAGAGCATGTGTTAGAGATATAGAAATAGATCTTACTCGTGCTGATGATCTGATCTCTCCATAGTCTATATGCCTTCAACACTTTGTTCAGGCCAGACACAGACCTACAAGATGCATTGATGTAAATGATGGAGTCATATACAATCACGAGGTGGGTCACAGAGGGGAAGCGCAACATTCTACTTAAGGGAAGGATCGATACACTAGAATGGTTATAGTGAATGAGATGAATAAGAACATTCTGAGTGATAATAAAGATGCTTGAAAAGAGTAGACCTCCTTAACAAATCCCACATGTATATTTGAATAAACTGAACATTATTCCCACTAAAGAGATAGACATCCAATCTGAACTAATTAATCAAAATATGAAATTGATGTCCCATGGAGAGAGTCACATAACTGAAAATAAATTATTGATGAATCTACACTCCACATGATCATAATACTTGCTCATATCCAATTTGATATCTATGTTAGAGACCAATGTTTTAATGATGATATCCCTAATCATTTCTTATGCCAAACTGACCACCCCTAGATGGAACGCCCTTTGACAATTCTCTGTTGTTCATTGGAGATTCACTTGAAAAGATGAATGGGAATCCTTTCATTAATGATTATTGTGAGGATTTTTTATGTGGAGTTGAACATGCTAATCAAGAGAAAATTCTCTATGGATGTGGGAGACTTGGATTCAGGAATGAGAATCGCAATTGTCCCACATTTCACCCTAGGCAGTGGGACACACCTGAAGAAGTATTGGATTGCCGCGATTAACTCAACTTTCATGATTTCCCACAAAGCTCTATAAAATCCTCTAGGGAAACTGTCAGGACCCTCTGCATTATCAAGATCCAAATTCATCATGGCTCCAAAAATCTCATCCTCCTAGGGAATACAACTCAGGAAATCATTGTCACAGGATGAGAAGATAGGATTAAGGGTGTTGAGGATCCCCACATTTCCCCTATATACCCATTAGGAAAGGTTGTTATAGGACCAAAATGATTGTTGCAGAAGCGAGAGTTTGAAAGAGCCCATACCACATCCATGTAAGCAAAAGCATGTCCGAAAAAAGATCATTTTCACCAACACACTCCTCAAATAGCCTATCATTACAATCCACTTTAAGAAACCTTTAAAGCCAATAAACATCATCGATGAAATCATACTGGGATCTATCTGTTGATGGAAAATCCTTATACTATGACTGATGTCACTTCATGAGCCTTCTTAATTTTTTGTGGAGAATACACCTTGTATAGTCATGAATAGGGGCATCTCAAGAGTTATGAACTAGATCCCTATAACCTGAAATGCTTGTAAGGTGTTGAAAAAAATGAAATCAAGTGTGATGATCTTGAACAGAAGATATAAAGTTAATATGTGGGGAGTGGTCTGGTATACCACATGCCATGATGTTATCCTGAGTGGTTGTATAAGCAGATAATGAAGACATGTTGGCCTGACATCTATCCAAGCGACTCCAGGACCTACAGGGACCCTGTTGGTAACTACAACATGTGATACGATCAACAGAGAATCCACGGTCCATGAGACCATTATCATCCATGAATTGAGGAAATTTTAGATTGGTTTTCCTATTAAATAGACCATTTATCATTCGTTCCTTCGGATCAGTAATGACATTGAAATCCCCCTACGATCCAAGGAATATTTCCACAGTTGAAAGAGTTGAAATCACACCTAAAGGAATCCCAATGGTGGGATTCATAACATCTATAAATAATAGAGATGAAGAATGAGTGGAAGTCTTGATAAACCTTAACAGGTATGAATTGGTCCCCCGCCTGGGTGAGAGTCACTGAGAATCATCAGCGTGAGAAGATCCATATGCGTTTGTTGGTCGGTTATGCATCCATATAGACATGCATTTTATGTTTTTTAAAGCACTCAATTATCTTGCTTGATTGTTTCTTGTGATCAAGGATGTAAACCACTGAGACCATGTGTTTGGGAATCTCAGAAGATAGGAAATACATTTTTACAGGAGCTTAGATGCCTCAAGCAATGTAGGCAAGCAAGTGAATCATCAGAAAATAGGGATCTAGGACTGGCCCTAGACTGCATGTCTTATGAAATGTGGGAGGACTTATGACCCTTGATTTCCATAGATAGTCATATTGTGGGAAAACCAATACCATTGGATGGAGAAGAGGTGGATGGAGAAATTAATGTTGGAAGATGTCCTTGGGGTTTACTACAATTTTGATGGAGAGAATGTGACTCCCCCCCATGTCCATCATCCTCCCAATGTTGAACTTCCATGATGTGACCTGATGAGAAAATAAATTCATTGAGATGAGTTTAACCTTAAAAACAAAAACCCTTAGGAACTTTCGCAAAAGATATCTCCTTTACACCATGACCACTCTTAGTCGGAGATAAATCCATAGGGGAAAGTGGAGACTGGCCTAGGTAGAGAATAAGAGAATAAGGACGGGATCCAGCTTGAACCTAAGGCATGCACTATGGAACAAAATTCACTATGTCTCAACACGCCTTTCTTCAAGCCTTCTAAAGTGATCCAAGCATATCTATTGAGGCCTTGTCAACAAGAAAAGGGTAGACAACTAATACCGATACCCGAGTTACTTCTAAATTCCCCCTGGAATATAAACATTTAATGTAGTCGAGAAATCACCACTTATTTTTGATGGGGGGAGCGAGTGATGCCGCCCAGCCTGACAGAGGAAACAACACATCTACATAGAGTTCCCTCGAATAAGGGAGTGATAATAGAAGCACGATAACACCATATATGAAATATATTGAGACCAACAAAAGGAGTCTGGCACCCTAAGGTCAATATTTTCATCCACAGGAAGGGATAGATCCAGTTCAATAGGAAAATGATCCACTGAGGCCTCCATGCAGTAGCAGGTCGGAGGATCCTAGCACTGAAATCCACCTAAGGGGCCACCGATATAAGAAAAACATCATTCTGAGAAGGAATTAGGATCCCCAGAAGATTGACCCACACCATAAGAAGATATCTTTAATTTCTTTCCCCCTATGTGCATCCATCAACCATCTGGATAGACTAATGCTTCGTAGACATCAATAGTGAGGGGCCCTACACCATGCCCATAATAAGTCCTATGGTGATAAGAGAACTATGTAGAAGGAGTTACGATATAGAGAAGAGATCTACACTGGAAGACAGAGTCCCCAAGAGGCCACGAGGAGCTGAAAGGTCACATGCAGAGTTTTCTCGACGCCGATGTGTGCTATTAGGGTGAGATGAAAACATGCCAATGAATTCAATAATGATGAATAAAGTACTTCCATTGAGATTTGTGGGCCATTAAGAGAAGACTGAGACCGCCCTAGGATTCTACCAGGAAACAAGTATGGTCATCGTAAGAGGATGGGCCACAGAGAGCATCACGAAATGAAACACAGGCATGGGGAAGAATGCTAGCATGGTTAGGGGAGAGAACAGAAAAAGTATATGGATCCAAAAATAATGTGACGTCGGAGCTGGTAACATAACAAGGTGGAGCCATGGGGAACGTCGTCGAGCAGGCAGATGTGTTCATAGTGGTCAATTTTTTTTTGGAAAAGAGGAGGCGCATGCTGTGCATTCTCAAGGGGCCTTGATAAATCCACCCATAGAACTTTATATTTTAATTATTTTATGGTCTTTTAATTTTTTTGTTACCTAATATAAAAAATGTTCCATTAGTATGGATCCATCTATGATTGTCATGGCCCACTTAAGGTACATTTTGGTCAACCCATTAAGAAGTCCTGCCACTAGCATCCCAAAAAGAGGATTTGAAGTGATTAGTGTGAATAATGCATTCTCATTGAATGTGGGATAGTGTATAAGGCCAGCAGAGGCTGCTCTCTAGGCATGTGGGTTGGGCCTTGTAGCGTGATGGGCTATATTCCCATGTGTGTGTTAGTGTACCTGGTGGTGATATTCCTTAGAGACCTAAAATTGTGTATCAGAATTGGTGGTATGATATATCGCTCAACCCCTGCATCATAGAATTGATGTGGGATGTAGTTATCTATTTAATATTCATCTGAGTTAAAAACATGGATACCCTATTATCTGTCATATTAAATCGATCTCATCCATTCAATATTCATTGAACTCCCTTGATTTATTCTTTATTTTATGTTTCTCTTTTTCAAAACTCATTATCTTCTTCTTCTATCTATTAGCATCTAGTATGGAAGATTCATTCAGAAAATCTATGTTGAATCTAACCGATCTTCATAAATTTTTTCGATTTTTACTCTTTGGCCTCGATATGAAATACTAATTCAAAGCCTCTTCTGATGGATTTTGAAATGGTAGCATATTTTCTAAATGAATGAACTTTTTGGAATCATTCAATGGTATCTTCTCTATTTTTGTACTATTGTATCCCAATGGTATCACCATTATCTATTTTTAAACCTTTGGACCCCAATAGTATCATTCTACTCTATTTTTCTATAGTTGGACTTCAAATGGTAGAACCATAAATTTTCTTCTATAGAATATGGAATTATCCATCTTCACTATGTATCATATTTCTTACATAATATCCATGAATGAATTTATTCATGTTATTAATCATTATAGTTATTTTATCATCGAAGATAATCATTGTAATCTATAGAAATTGTTTTCTCAAAGCTATAAAGAAGCTTCTCTATTCTACATTGATGCAATATATTCAATTGTTCTTAATTGTTATTTTTTTTATAATTGAATTTTTTATTTTTTTCATCAAAGAATTCAACTATTTTCCCCTTCCACACTAGAATTCTCCAATTGTTTCATTATTCTCAAATGCAATGTATCAAGGAAACAATTTCAATCCTCTTCTATTTTTTTAGGATTTTATTTTAACTTCCTTCGTCAGGTGTTCCTATAACAATGACACTATTGGACATCTCCAACGATGGATCTTATTACACCATCGATCATCCAATGGTATCATGTTTTTCATTATTCTCATGATGTTTTAGGTTTTAGATATTCAATTAAATAGATTTATTTTCAAGTAATTTTATTGTATTATTAATTTTTGAAAATTAGTCGTTTTTTTATCAATTTTATTATCTTCATTTATCCAATTTTTGGTCACTTCCAATTCAAGAAAATATAATCCACATCTCTTAGTTTTCAAAGTTATAATAAAAGACACCACTCTCTATTGTTAGTGGTTGAAAAAATAAGCCTCCACTTTATCTTTTCAGTCATAGAAAAAATAATCCACCTCTCTCTATTTTTAATGGTAGAGAAAACTATTCACTACTCTATTTTTCAATATGTGATAAATAATAAACCATTATTTAAATTTTTTTTATAAATATTTTATTAATTTTTTAATTATAATTATTAATGAAATTTATTTTCTCAATTTGTTCTATTTTATTTTATTGAAATAAAATTATTGAGTTTGTAAAAAATAATTTTAGCATCACTTTTTACACATATTTTTATGGTTTTAACCAAATTTGAATGTATGTATAATCTAAATGGTTAATTTATTATTTTAATATTTTTTAAAGTTGAGGACTTTTAAAAATACATATACTTGAAATATTACTTTTTTATATTAAATTTTCATGATGAAATTAAAATCTCATTTGTCTAAGTTATTCAAATTGACTTTAGCAATTAAGTTAATAGTAATATTATATTATTATTATTCTCTAAAAAGCTTCATGAAAATATATGACATGAACATGCTTATAGAGGATATGAGTTTTAATGATCATAGATATATCATCAAGGAATAAAAAAATACAAGGACAAACATTTTGATAGATTACCGGTGATACAATTTTATCAATTCTTATTGATATACATTGTTCATGAACATTTTTGGATTACGGTCTCTTATTGTGGTCACAAAAGGTCTTCAAATTCAGGATTATCCTTTAAAGTAATGAAAAATCATAGGGATTAAAGATATTTTCCATTTTTGATCATATGGTTGTTTCTCTGTATATTTTTATTTGTTTAATCATTATCGTTATTTTTTCATTTCATTGAGTATAATTTATCCTTTTCTTAATCAACAGAATGTATTTCATCATCTAGTTATTTCACAACCAAAAATGATTTCTGGGTTGTAAATCTATATCAAATTTTCAAAAAAACAGACTAGGTCTCTCTCTTGTATCAAACTGGGTTGTGCGTCTAGTTTGTTGTAAAAGGAAATGTCTAAAACTAGTTTCCCAATCAATTAAAAGTTATATTGTTAGAGGGTACCTGTCTCCTCAAGGGGTATAGGATTTTGATGATTTGACTATTTTCATTGTGATCAAAACTACTATAAACCTTGAGGTTTACAAATTTTATTTCCATTTCAACTCATTTCAAGAACACTGAAAAAACTAAATCATTGTATTTAATAAACTCAAATTGGTTTTCTCTTTAAATATTTAAAATTATTATTCATAGAATCATGTTATATTTTCCATAACAATCAACCAAAGAATTGGTATTCGAGCTAGGACAACTGTTTTGTGGTTTTGATGTCAAATTTGTTTTTTCAAAACCATTTCCTTGATAGTTTATTCCTTAAATTGGTTATTTTTAATAGTATGTTAACAAGAAATAATAAAATCTAAATTATAATGAAGAAAATTAAAGTATTCTATTAAGATGGATGTTATGAATGTAAAATATGGATGAATTACATAGAAATACACATTCATTTATGGTGTTTAATATGTATACATGCCTGATTGAATGGAATCCTACTTGAAAAAACTGAGTTTGGATCGGTTGACAATCATGAGAAAGCTATATGAGTGAACCAATGATGATCCTGTTATAATGTTATGTAATAGAGTGGTAAAATATTATTTTAAATATAATTTTAAAAATATCTTATACTTTTTTGTTATAATCATGTTTCACCATGTAAGATAGCTCAAAATATATGGAGGATACTTCATGTGACTCATGATGGTACAAGAAAGATCAAGATAACCAAACTAGAAATGACTCTAGTGGAATACAACGACATAACGATGGGATATAAATAATTTGAAGCTAAATATTCAATCAGGTCTCAAGTATAATCAATGGTATGATTGATCTTGGATAATTATTAGAGAATACAGCTCATGTGGGGAGTGTATTGATACCTCTTCGAAAAAGATGAATGAAAAGAAGGTGTCCATCGATGAGAGTACAAATTTTAAGGCATATACATTAGATGAAATAGAGGATCTTTTTTTGTAGCATGACATAGAAATGAGATACATTTCTGATGATGATTATACTAAATTAAATAGAATTTCATTTAAGTCCAATGTTATTTCTAACTCTTGTACCTTAGAATATGTGTTCTAGGAATGTTACAAGGTGATTTCTTGTAACGAGCTAACCTATTAAAAAAATTCACTTTTTGCATATTTTATTATATTATTTAGTCAATATGGTCATAGAACACACATTCACTCATTTTCTGTAACACCCCAAGCTTCCACGGTACGCTTCACTTTGAATAATATAGTAGCGTGTGTTGTATGCAACTTCGAGATATAACACAACACAACCAATGAAACTAGCTGTTATGAATAGTAATACACACTTTTTGAAATTTTATAAATTTTATCATTCAAAATGGACTTCATTTTTGGATTCTTAATATCGAAATTAGCTTAGGGTGAAATTATGGTGCTTTTTGGAGAACATTCACATTTTGATGAATAGTGAAATAACAAAGTTTTAATGAAAAACAACTTTTTTAATTGAAATAATTAATAGTGATAAATTATGAATGTGAGTGGTTTTAAGATATATTTAGAATATATTTTTACCATTTAATACAATGTTCGTTATTAGACATAATTTCACATTTAAACCAGACATAAACAAGTGCCAATCTTTTGATAGTTATTATTTCTTCAAAACACGCAATTTGTTTTGACAACAGGAATTAATTTTTAAATTAATTAATGCCACTTATATGTTTTGAATTTGGTAAAATATACAAAATTTTTTAATTCTTAATATCAAATATATCTTATGCCGAATTTTTGGTATTTTTCTGAGAAACATCAATTTTTCATGAATAGTGAAAAACACTGAGTTATTGGTTAAAACCGAATTTTTTATTTAAATAATTATTTATTTTATTTAAATTAATTTATTTCAAAATATATACATAATACTTGTATTAGTTCATTTTAATTCAATGGAGTCAGTTTATAAGAATTTTACGCATATAAAATATTTATTGACCTTTTTCACCGTCTTTTACACACCTCTTAGGATAATTTGTAAATTAACATAAAACGTAATTTTACCGCTTCTATGAGTGGAATTTAGAAAATACGAGAGACACAGTTAATATCAAGGAGTAAAATTTGGTTCAATAAGATAAATTTTTTTTGGTGAATAGTATATTTATACTTTTATTTACCACGATTAAAAGTAAATAGGGTAATTAAGGGTAAAAATGATATTATTATTACCCTAAAACATGTCCTAATTCAATTGGATAAGTTTAATTAGGCCAAAAACAACCTTAGGAAGAAAATATTATCATTTAGGTCCACTTGGATTAGATTAGGACATTAATTATTATTTAATTCAATGAAGAGTTAAAAGAGTTAAAATCAATGTTTAATAACTAAAACATTTCTAATATCGGGCTATACATATGATATATTAGATTGTAAATATTAATTATAAATCTAAAACGATTTCCTACATAATGGTATTTTATTTATAATTTTTAGACATTAAATAATTTAATTTATTTATGACACAATGGTGATGCAGTAATTAAGTAATTAATGAAATATTAAAATAGTTGATATTATAAATATCAAAATGAATGTAATTTTAGACATTTATGAATTCCACTAAATTTATTGGATAATATTAAATATTAGTATTAGTTATATAAATTTTTTTCGAAGTAATCATGCTTTTATGATTTTCACAAAAAATCAAATACCTAATAGTGTCAAAATTGACAATAAAGAGTTTTTCAAAACAAATATTTTATTATTAATTGATATTATATTCCTAAAAATCTAAGGTTCTGCAAAAAGACTTATATCCTTATATTTTTATCATTAATGGACTATTTGGGGGTCTCTTGGATGTATATAGTATGTTTATTAACTATATAATATAAAAACAAAAAGTGACATAGTAAATATCAATCTAATTAACTAAGAGTTAAAACTAAAAGATAAGGTTAATATAATGACAAAAACCTGTATGAAATCTATTATTTCAAAGGATTACGACCCATACCCACATAATAATTTTAATAATCCACCTTGGAGCCATTATAAACCGTATAAGAATTTATTATAAATTAATACTTTAATCTTTTCCTAAGGTGCCCCTAACCCCTCTTATAAATGGGCACTCCCCCTTCTCTCTAATTCACGCCTTCTAAGCCAATTAGATTGGCCAACCCCTAACCAAATATCATCTCAACAATCCTCACTTCAACCTAGAGGCATTATTTTGATCAGAAATCCTACCTAAGGAGCCCTTTTGATCAAATCAAAAGGAAGAACCCGAAGAAGAGGTAATGATTTCACCACCCCCTTTCTTGTTCCTTTCTTCTTCCACTTACTTTTTCTTTATTGTTTCAATTATAAAATAATAAATCCTATATATTATATATATTTTGATGTTATTATAATTATGGTACAACCAAATTCATTATTCTATCCACCCTTTGAATGACATGTCACCATACATGTGTACGTACGGCTTACCGTCTCCACGTCGTGGTGTAATTGTTATTCAATACACTATTATTTGGATGGGTATAATAATGATTTGTATTTGATAAATATAACATGATACGTATTCCTTATATATTATATACCATTCAATTATATATTATATTAATATCAAAAGAATGATATTTTCACTCCTTCGTACGTACGGATTACCGTCTCCACGATGCGATGAGATTCATTTCCATGTTCAGCATTCATCGACGATTATAAAACTATTTATTACTAATAAGTATGTAATATATGACATAATAATCTTACTGGAGATATATTTTTATATATGTAAGTATTTATGTACTTACATATATCTTATTCACTTAGTTTTGTTCAATACTATATAAAAACGGAAAAAACGTTTTTGCATACATACTAACTACCGTCTCTATAAACGGTGTTTTCCATTTCATATTAAAAAATATTATAAATTTTTATATTATAAATATATATGATCAATATATCATGTTTTATATTCTGGAAGTATTTAAATCATTATCTAAGTGATACAATCAAGAGTAATAAGTTAAAACACGTATGATAAAGATACCGATTATTACCCGAAATATTAATATAAAATGGAAATTATTATTAAATGGGTAGTATAAATTCATAAATAAATAATGTATGATATCATAAATATTAATATGGTTCTGTTATAATTTAATAACATACTATTGTATTCATACAAGAGGCTAAATGTACCCTCGACTAAAGGAAAGTGCATGGTAAGGGGTTTTCATCTCACCCCTTATTCCCGTGATATTCATGCCATATTTCCACTATTAACTTTTGTGTGGTGTATGTACTGCCCATAATTGTATTCCTTGTATAATACATGTTAATATATGTGTATTTACATATTCATTGTATGATACTTATTTCATGGGGTGTATGTTTCGTAAGTTCCCAAATTGGAAAGGGTTAATTTCACAATCTCTTTATTATCCGAGGTTGTTTTTACTATGTATCTACTAGGACATATTTATTATCCATGTCCATGTTTTATGAAAGAGTTTTAAAAGGGATTATTTTAAGGGAATGTTTAATAAAACATCATTTCAAATGTTTTAAATATTTATTATTCTAAATCTTTCTCATTAATATCCATGTCTTTAAAATGGGTTTTAAGGATTTATTTATATGGACATGAATGTTTTTTAAATGTTAATTCATTTCAAAAATTTCAAAGTGGAATGGGACTCTTTGATTAATAAATGTCTTTAAATGAATTCTTTTCCAAATTGTGTGACATTTAAATGTTTTCATGAAAAAAGAGATATTTCTATCATATATTTTTGATTTCATCTATGTCAACATCCGTTGATAAATTTACACTTGTTTGAAGTTTATTTATTATGATAAAAATCATTCATATTGTATTTATGGTTTTGTGATATGTTTGACTATGGATGAGTCATGTTTATGCCATTAATGGCTTATGATTAATGTTTTGGCATTTCGTATGCTAGTTTTAAAAAGAATTTTTATGTTATATTTCATCCTCTTCTTAAGATGAATGTGTTGGAATAGTATGTTCAGGGTTGGGGACCGGTAAAAGTAAGTCCTCCGGGTTGGTGTCCGGTTATTAGAGGCACTCTGGGTCGGTGTCTGATTATTAGAGGCACTTCTGGTTGGATTCCGGTTATTAGAGGCACTCCGGGTTGGTGTTCGGTTATTAGAGGCACTCCGGGATGGGTTCCGGTTACAGTTAAAACCTAGGTCTTGGCACGATGCCTTGACAAAAAAATTAAATTTCAGCAATGTGCATTCCATCATTATGAAAGTGGATTGTGATATTTCATGTGATTATTCAACTAGAATAATGTCCACGTGAATAAGTAAATGGATTTATTTTATTTTATTTCTGCAATATTGTGCTGATGTTCAAGTTTAAAAGGCTTTTGTTTTAGTTATACATTGCCTTAAATGTTTATGCTTATTTATAAAAGTTTCTATTATATTATTATCCATACTGAGCATCCGAGCTCCCCCGTTTCTATGTTCCATTTTTCCTTGGATTCCAATATGTGTATTGTGATTGATATGCAGGGTTAAGACAAGGGAATAATGGCATTCATAAAGGATTATTTATGTTGTTTAGTATGTTATGAAGTGTAATGTAACACTAATGTATGTATTCTATTTTCCAAGGCTGCTAAACTGATTGGTCCTTTGGGACTTGATTCCTTGTAATCATTCCAATGTATTTAAATAATGAATCTACTCTGGGTAACTGGGGTCGGGGTGTTACAGTTGGTATCAGAGGAAGTTTTTCAATAACCTTGGAAACTAGATTTAGATAAACTCTGATTTGAGCACATAGCCCTAGGATAGACTTTGAGGATTAGTATAGACGAACTTCATAGAATTTTGGTATTGTAGAGATTTTGTGAGTTTTCCGATCAATACATTCCTGTCAAGATACGAGCAGGTAGAGGCGGCTCTGGCACAATTGTACATAAGGGTAAAACCTAAAAACACTACTTTGAGCTAGACTCGAATGGGAACTGGTGCACGACAATGAGCCTTGATGCACTCTTGGTTATGAAATTCCAGTGGATATGCTTAGGATAATTCACATTTTCTTTACAAACCATTACGAAGGACTTATAAGTATATACATACTCAATGAAAACATTGGTATGATTATGGATTATATCCATAAACTGTTCAATTTACGTTAGGTATTTTACAAGTTTGGAATTATTCATTTCAAATCATAAACTGACCTAGTGTATGCCATTGTATAGAAAAGGCACCTAGTAGAAGGAATGTGAACTCCAGCAATACATATGATCCAAAGAGTAAAAAGGATCATATCTTCCATATTATTAATAGAACATTTAGAAGGGAAATAGTCTCTCATTTTTTCTCAACATATGAAGAAATAGTATAATGTGTTAATAAGATAATTAAAGAATTTTATGAGTTCTATGAATTTGAAGGGAAGAAAGAGAAGAAAATGATGGAGGAGAGAAATATGGATAAAGGGAAGAGGGAAAATAATAATTTTCCCATATGTGGTAACTATGCGAAGAAACACCCTGGAACTTGCCTGAAGGGAATGGGAGTTTTTTATAAGTGTAGAGAAAAAGGACACCAAGTACGTGACTGCAAGGGTAAGAAAAAGGTTTCAAATGTACAATGATTCATCTGTATGAAGTTGAGATATTATGCAAACCACTGTTCAAATCATCATAGTATTCCCCAAATGATGCTATTGGATAATAATCATGTTATGATACTACCACAGATGAAGAGGGATGACTAGTGTTCTTATGTTGTTATTTTGGAATTATTTAATTGAAGTGTTGTGTCAATGATGTACTGGAAATAAATAAGGATTGTACTGCAGTACTAATTCATTGAGGATTTGATATTTTATGGTAATATGAAAAGTGACTCTGTAGTGAGTTAATCTTTTTGTAAATTACATGGTTGAAGGAAAGATAAACCTTAATATAGTCTTAATATTGAGGTACATATTTTGGAATATGATATGGTTGATTTGAGAAAATTATATTGGATATTGTTGACTGCCATGAAACTGATTAATGATTTGTATATTCCATAATTGTTGGAGATTACAATATTTTTGGATGGATGAAGTATATCCAGTATTCTATAAGGAATAAGGGATCATGAATGTAATCAATAAGGTTTTATGGTATTTTAGGATGTTTCTGTATTTTTAAAGAATACATGATGAATGTATTCACATGCTATTATGGGATAAAATGAATCTTCATTGTGTTTACCTTATTTATAAATTTTGGAATGTGAGTTTGGACAGAAGTAATTCCGATAATTCTTGTTTGAGATTATTTTTTGAATTCCATTAAAGGACAACCCGGTGGTCGGGTGGCAACCTGTCGCGTCCGGCCAGGCCGCGAGACTTGAACCCACAACCGAAGGGCGACAAGGGTGTATCACCTACCACTAGCCCATTAGATGTCCTGGATTGAATAATACAGTTTTCTAAAGGGTCTGATATGTGAATTATAAATTCATTACTTTTGTAACCCTATACGATTAGGATAAATAGAATAAGTTATCCTAATACCTTATGATTAGTTGAAGGATGAAACTCTAATTGTCATGTATGTATATATATATATATTCCTCTTATTTTATGGATAAATTAATTATTAAACTTTAGGGAAGGTATCTTTAAAACAAAAATGTGTTGTCCTAATACCTTATATTTTGTTGAACCGATGGTATTTTAAATCATCATTGATTGGTGGCTTTAAGGCCCACAATTCTATAATTTTTTGTGATTGATGACCTCAATCACTCCCTATAAATATTTATGTTTTTCCTCCAATTACATGTCTCTAATTTCCACCAATTTTCTCCTAATAGAGATCATAATTTTTTGGTTACCCTTTCATTTCTCTTTTCCTCTTATTAAGACAAAATTTTATTAACCCAATTTCTAATGTGGGTTTTCCCACGAAAATATTTTCTATTTTCAACTTTTTATTTTCGAAAAACAATTTCATATTGTAGGGATGAAATTTATTGAAGGATGAGAGAATATAACAACCCAAGATTCTATGATATGCTTCACTTTGAATAATATAGTAGCGTGTGTTGTAGGCAACTTCGAGTTATAACACCCCACAACCAATCAAACTAGCCATTATGAATAGTAATACCCACTTTTTTGAAATTTTATATAATTTATATATCAATATGGACTTCATTTTTGGATTCATAATATCTAAATTAGCTTAGGGTGAAATTTTTGTGCTTTTCGGATAACTTTCATATTTGGATGAATAGTGAAAATTACTAAATTTTAATTAAAAACAAACTTTTTTTAATCGAAATAATTAAAAGTGATAAATTATGAATTTGAGTGGTTTTAGGGTATATTTATAAAATATTTTTACCATTTAATACAATTTTGGTTATTGGACGTAATTTCACATTTAAACCAGGCATAAACAAGTGTCAATCTTTTGATAGTTATTATTTCTTAAAAACACGCTATTTGTTTTGACAACGAGAATTAATTTTTAAATTAATTAATGAAACTTATATGTTTTAAATTTGGTAAAATAGACATTATTTTTGGATTCATCATATAAAATAAATCTTACGACGAATTTTTGGTATTTTTCTGAGAAACATCAATTTTTCATGAATAGTGAAAAACACTGGTTAAAACTGATTTTTTAGTATAAATAATTATTTATTTTATTTAAATTATCTTATGTAAAAATAGATACATAATACTTATATATGTTCATTGTAATTCATTGGAGTCAGTTTATAATAATTTTAGACATATAAAAATTATATTGAACTTTTTCATCTTATTTTACCCACATCCTAGGAGAATTTGTAATTTCACATAAAACATAAATTCACCGCTTCTGTGAGTGGAATTTCAAAAATCCGAGGGGCATGGTTAATATCAAGGAGTATAATGTGGTTCAATAAGATAAAAATAATTTTTGGTGAGTAGTAATGTTTTACTTTTATTTACCACGGTTAAAAGTTAATACGATAATTAAGGGTAAAAATGATATTATTATTACCTGAACACATGTCCAAATTCGATTGGATAAGTTTAATTCGACCAAATGATACCTTAGGAATTAAATATTATAATTTATTTCAACTTGGATTAGATTGCGACATTAATTGTTATTTAACTCAAAGAAGAGTTAAAAGAGTTAAAATCAAAGTTTAATTATTAAAACATTTTTAATATATGGATATACATAATATAAATTCGATTTTAAATATTCATTATAAATATAAAACTATTTCATACATAATGGTATTTTATTTATAATTTTTAGACATTAAAAAAATTTAATTTATTTATGACAAAATGGTGATGCAGTATTTAACTAATTAATGAATTATTAAAATAATTGATATTATAAATATTAATATGAATGTAATTTGAGACTTTTATGAATTCCGCTAAATTTATAGGTTAATATGAAATATTAGTATTGGTTATATAAAATTTTTTCCGAAGTAATCATGATTTTATGATTTTCACAAAAATCAAATACCTAATAGTGTCAAAATTGACATAAAAGAGTTTTTTTAAAACAAATATTATATTATTAATTGATATTATATTCCTAAAATTCTAAGGATAGGCCAAAGGACTTATATCATGATATTTGTATCATTAATGGTCCATTTGGGAGTCTCATGAATGTATATTGTAATTTTATTAACTATATAATATAAAAATAAAAAGTGACATGGTAAATGTCAATCTAATAAACTAAGAGTTAAAACTAAAAGATAAGGGTAATATAATGACCCAAACCTATCTAAAACCTATTGGTTGAAAGGATTTAGACCTATCCCAACCTTGTACTGTTAATAATCCACTTTGGAGCCATTAGAAACCGAATAGGATTTTATTTTAAATAAATACTTTAATCTTTTCCTAAGGTTCCCCTCACCCCTCTTATAAAAGGGCACTTCCCCTTCTCTCTAATTCACACTTTCTAAGCCATTTTTATTTTGCAAAACATGACCAAATACACTCTAAACTATACTCACTTCAACTTATAGGACTTAGTTTGATCAGAAAGCCAACCTATGAATCCCTTTTGATCAAATCAAAAGGAAGAACCCAAAGAAGAGGTAATGATTTCACCACCCTCTTTCAAGTTCCTTTCTTCTTCAACTTCATTTTTATTTGTTGTTTCAATTATAAAATAATAAATCGATTATATTATATATAATTTGATGTTATTATAATTATGGTACAACAAAATTCATTATTCTATCCACCCTTTGAATGACATGCCACCATAGGTTCGTCCGTACGACATACCGTCTCCACATCGTGGTATAATTGTTATTCAATACACTATTATTTGGATGGGTATAATAATTATGTGTATTTTATAAATATAACATGATAAGGATTATATATATATTATATACCATTAAATTATATATTATATTAATATCAAAAAATGATATTTTCGCTCGTGCGTACGTATGGATTACCGTCTCCACGACGAGATGAGATTCATTTCCATGTTCACCATTCATCGACGATTATAAAAATATATATTACTAATAAGTATGTAAAATATGACATAATAATTCTACTGGAGATATATTTTTATATATATAATTATTTATGTACTTACATATATCTTATTCACTTACTTCCGTTAAATACTATATAAAAACGGAAACAACGTTTATGCGTACATACGGACTACCGTATCCATAAACGTTGTTTTACATTTCTTATAAACATCTATTATAAGTTTTTATATTATAAATATATATGATAAATAAATAATATTTTATATTATGGATGTATTTAAATCATGATCTAAGTGATACAACAAGAGTAACAAGTTAAAACACGTACAATAAAGAAAACGATTATTACCCGAAATATTAATATAACCTGGAAATTATTATTAAATGGGTAGTATAAATTCATAAATGAATAATGTATGATATCATAATTATTAATATGGTTATATTATAATTTAATAACATACTATAGTCTTCATACAGGAGGCTAAACATACCCTCGACTAATGGAAAGTGCAAGGTAATGTGTTTTCATCTCACTCCTTATTCCCATGAGATTCATGCCATATTTCCACAATTAACTTTTGTGTGGTGTATGTACTGCCCATAATTGTATTCCTTGTGTAATAAACATTAATATATATGTATTTACATATTCATTGTAGGATACTTCTTTCATGGGGTGTATGTTTTGTAAGTTACCAAATTGGAAAGAGTTAATTTCACAATCTCTTTATTATCCGAGGTTGTTTTTACGTATGTATCTACTGGGAGATATTTATTATCCATGTCCATGTTTTATGAATGATTTTTCAAAGGGATTATTTTAAAGGACTTTTACTAAAACATCATTTTAAATGTTTTAAATATTTATTATTCTAAATCATTCTCATTAATGTCCATGTATTCAAAATGGTTTTTAAGGATTTATTTTTATGGCCATGAATGTTTTTAAAATTTTAATTCCATTCAAATGTTTCAAAGTGGTATGGTATACTTTGATTCAAAAATTTCTTTAAATGACTTCTTTTAAAAATTGTGTGACATTTAAATGTTTTCATGAAAAATGAGATATTTCTATTCAACAGATTTGATTTCATCTAGGTCAACATCCTTTGAAAAATTTTACACTTGGTTGAAGTTGATTTATTATGATAAAAATAATCCATATTGTTTTTAAGGTTTTGTGATATGTTTGACTATGGATAAGTCATTTTTATGCTATTAATGGCTTATGATTAATGTTTTGGCATTTTGTATACTATTTTTAAAAAGAATTTTTATGTTACATTTCATCCTCTTCTTAAGATGAATGTGTTGGACTAGTATGTTCCGGGTTGGGGACCGGTAAAAGTAAGCCCTCCAGGTTGGTGTCCGGTTATTTGAGTCACTTTGGGTTGGTGTATGGTTATTAGAGGCACATCAGTTTAGTGTATGGTTATTAGAGGCACTCTGGGTTGGTGTCTGGTTATTAGAGGCACTCCGGGTTGGTGTCTGGTTATTAAAGGCACTCCGGGTTGGTGTCCGGTTATCAGAGGCATTCTGGATTGGGTTCCGGATATAGTTAACCCGTAGGTCTTGGCATGAGGCCTTGAAAAAAAAATTAAAGTTCATCATTGTGCATTCCATCATTATGAAAGTGGTGAGTGATATTGAATGTGATTATTCGACTAGTAGAATTTCCATGTGAAAAAGTAAATGCCCTTATTTCATTTTATTTCTGCCATATTAGGCTGAAGTTCAAGTTTAAAAGGCTTTTGTTTTCGTTATACATTGATTTAAATGATTATTCTTATTTATGAAAGTTTCTTGCTGTATTATTATCCTTACTGAGCATCTGAGCTCACCCCTTTCTAGTTTTTATTTTTCCCAAGATTCCACGAATTGTATTGTGATTCATATACAGGGTTACGATAAGGGAATAATGGTGTTCATAAATGATTAATTATGTTTTTAGGTATGTTTTGAAGTGTAATGTAACACTCATGTATGTAATCTATTTTCCATGACTGCTAAACTGATCGGTCCTTCGGGTCTTGATTCCTTTTAATCATGCAAGTGTATTTAAATAATGCACCGACTCTGGGTAATTGGGGTCGGGGCGTTACATTTTCTTAATGCTATCCTATTTTTTTACCATTACGAATAATTAAAATTAATAATATAGTCATTTAATATTGATCACAGGATATGTATAAATATAGGGTTTTGACATATCCAATTGTTACAAACAAAGGAAGTGATGGAATCAACCAGTAGGATCCTACCATATAAGGTCCATTTATTAAATATTTTAATGGACATAGAATTTCAGGGCTTCAACATTAACTATTTCCAAGTTGATATTAAGAAAAACATAAGAATGAATGAATCTAGTTATTGGAGAAGTTCATGTTCATCGGTATCACAACCCAACCCATGTTAACTGAACCACCCTATTAATGTACAACCATCACAATCCATACTCTTAAGATATATTCTTGTGTATTAATGTTATATGTATCACACAAATGTAAATACTATTATTTTTTATATAAAAATTTATATATTTTCATCAAATTATTTTTCCTTTGTAAATGATTTTAGTTTGAAACCATAAAGCACAAATTGTATTTTTGGTTAATATACAAATTAAATAATTATTTTATGATTTAATAGAACATTGAAATAAATAATATTTTCATAAAATATTTTTATCAAATAAATTTTATCATGTATTAGTTATGATATAATTTTTATAGAGTCAGATGAAATTTTTAGAAGGGTTTGATAAAAATTTATTTATCAAAAACCCATTATTTCTCAATAAGTGGAAGTTTATATTTTAAAAGTAAATATTAAAATATATAAAAAATTATTTAGATGAAATGGAAAAGAATTTTGGAATTAGAATGTCATAATTATCCAATGTTGAATTTTTCATTATTTTCTTAGATAGTTGAATTTTTGGGTAAAAATTAAATACTATATAAATATAATTAGGGTATTATAAAATACTAATGACCCAAAAGTGATGTAACATATACTTTAAATGGAATCCACGACTAAATATATTTTTTCCAATAAAAATAATATTATCTTATGTTTATTTAATTTATTTTTTACACTATTTAAGAATCATCCAAAAACATATACTATATGTTATGGGTATCAAATCCTTTTTAATGATTATTACTCACCATCACATAAGAAAGATCATTATTCATTTAATTTCATTCCATTACCTCAAAAAAATTATGTATAATACATTGTTTAATATATACCAAGTGAAAAAATTCATTTGATGGTTTTTGGTTTTAAATATTTTTTTATTTAGAGTCCGAAGTAAATATAATAATTAAATCCCCATCTTTCCATATATAAACCCACCCAATATACCATTTCGATTTACTCAAACTCATTAGAGAATGTCCACATTCTTACTCCACTCTTTATATTACTACAAATGTTCCCCAAACTCTCAATGAGCACCTCCCAATCCTTTGGAGTCACACACACAAGTAAGGGGTCTTCCACTCTCCTCTTTTATCAAGTACACATACTATGTATTTACTTTTAATATTTTTTTTCTTATGATATGATATGATATTCCATATTCCCTTTAATTTCCATTTTATGTATAAATGATGAGTGCATCCTTTCACTTTAATTAATCCTCCACGACCCTTTATGTACACATGTTACCATGACGATATTTTTTAAGGATTCTTTTATATATTCTTGTCACTTCATTCCCTTATGCAATATATTTACATTTCATTACAATCATAAATATTTTTCTAATTTCCATATTATAGGCACTTTTATTTTCAAATTATGAGATACACTATTCACTATAATTAATTACTTTTATAAATGTTTAGTTAACATTGTTATGATGCCATGATTTCACCAAGATTTTCCATTACAATACAATTGTGTAGTAAATTCTATACCCATCATTCTATAATGTCTATTCACATTTATTAATATATAATGATTGATTAGTGACATAAATTTATGAATTATCCAATTATTAATTGTGGAATAATATATAATGGTGAATGAATCAATGTTGTATGTTCTATGTGGCACAATTTAGCATGAGAAAAAATGATTATGACCATTGCACTCAGATAATGCTCAAACGCATTGGGTAATTTATAGTACCATGATACAACATGTTCGAATAGAAATATAACATAATTCATTTCTGTAAATCTTTCCACCATTATGTATTGGAGGTTTATTTTTGACATATTTTTATGAATCAGTGTTTTAAGTGGATTCCAAATTTCCCAAGTTATGATTATCATGCTATATCATATCTCATAGTAAATTTTTATGATTCATACTCATTTTATTCCCTTTTTAAATGCTTATTGTATTACCTAAATTTCTTAAATCCATGTTTTTTACATTACTGGGCTTTATTGATACCCCTTTTTTATGTATTCCCCTGGTAATCCCACCCAGTTTTATGTATGAATGAATATTATGAAAATGTTTAGGAGGTTTTCAATAAAGATGATGTATTTAATTTATTATGTTTTTGAGTAATGTACATAATTCCAAAAGAAAATATACTTTCAAATAATTTGGGTTGCTTTTAGTGTAATATTATTAAATAAATAAAATACTATCATGTAATAATGTGATGGGTTGTTATAGTTGGTACACAAGATAATGTTCAGTTATTTTTTGGATTATGAATAGAAAACTCTAGAGAAAGCCTTTGGGATAAGACTATGTATAATAAAACATTCATAAATATTTATATGTATTTATTAATTGGTTTATCATGGAAATGAATCCCAATCTGGATACTACAAGTAGACATGGTTCATAAATTGGTGTACCTAAGAGTAACCACATCGAAAAGGTGTCCCAGGCCTGGATTAGGTTAACTTGGTATATGGAAATGGGATTGAAATAAAAAATATTTTTAAAGCTCATGGGGGAAATTTTTGGTAAATTGATAAGATCGTTATGAACCATATTTTTGGTAAAAACTAAATAAGAATATATGTTAAGAAGTAGATCATGGATGATATAGATTAAAGCCTATAAAATCATAAGTAAGGAAATAAATGTAATTTATAAGATAAATCTTTTTTCATTGGATTTCCCTTTATGTGGTTAATAGTTTTAAAAATACTCATCCTTAATTTTTCCTTTATTCTAGACAATAAATAGAAATAGGAGGAATAATGTAAGAAATAAAAGTGACGGGAAATGTGATGACTTCCCCAATGTGATGGAAAACCTTATGAGTGCATGAATCATGATATTAATTAAAATATTATCTTAGTTGACTCGGGTTAAAAATTTAAACCTAGATCAAGAGGAGTTCCCAAACCATTAAATTATATAACAAGACGAAATCAAGTGATTCAAGGGACAACAAACTCCAACATTCAATGGTTAATATGACCCCTTAATTAAGGAAAAATGGATCAACTCCATTGATAATATCTTCTCCATATTCAAATGTTCCAAACGAGAGAAGGTCCTTGTTTTTTTATCATATGGAGGGATAATATGATCAGTAGTGAACATTGATAAAAAATACAAAGATAGAGGAGTAAATTAAGGTGATAGAGTGGAAGAAATTCATGATACAAAAAATTTGTTAAATATTTTCCTTACACACTCTTTCTTAAAATTTTAAGGTATTTCCTTGATCTCAAGAATAAAATGACGAAAACATTGGGGAGTATGAGGAAAAATCCCCAATACATTCATCATACACTTCCAATTTCATCGTTAATCCAAAATTCAAGGTTGAAACCCTATTTTGGTGAATAATGCCTAGTTTACAAGAATACTTGGTGATCTGTGACTTTGATAGATATGAAGAAATTTTACGATGTTCCCTCAATGTATAGATGAGGATCATAGATTCTGAAGGGTAAAATTTGGAGAATAAGAAGAAAAAGGAGTCTTAATTTTAGTGGTCTGATGGAGAAATGCATTGATTAAACGAAATTCCAACATCCCAATTTTAAAAGGTGAAGAAAGAATCACCTCATAAATTTACTAAATGGGACAAATAAATTCATTATGTTTGGGATGGGAGGACACCTAGGTAACTCATACTGATAGGATAAAACCATTAATATAATAGAGGAGAGGATTTTTCTAGTCACACTCATTTCACTATTCACTATAACCAAATCAAGTAACTAGAGAAATTTCAAATTCAATGCCATGGTACAAGGTTTTTTAAAACCATATACCTCCATATAAATATGGGTGATATATTAACATCGATACTACCAATGCAGATCCCGTAATGATGTGTTCAATGGTACACTCCTCATTAATCCAATAATAGAGAATATACAATTTGATTCTAGTTTTATACATTCCTTCATATCATGAAATTTTATTAGAAATATTCAAACACAATAAAAAAGGGATGAATTGATATTAGTTAAAATGTTATATGGGACAATTATTTCATCCATTGTACATAACTCCTCACTTATCAATGTTTCGGTGATGTACTTATCGGAGAACCTAGTCATAACCAATTTTCTGGAATTTGTTTTTTATTTTTTTAATCGATTGAATTTCCATATATATAGCACACATAAATTAAAATGAGAAGGAAATCATTATCCATATTGAGAATCGACAGTAGATTTTGTACAAGTGCAAGGAGGACATTGAATCGCCTTCAGCACCATCTTATCAAGAATGGATATTATTTCCCTATTAGAAAAAACATCTTGTTGAAATGATAGAGTCTAAGGAAAGAGCCATATTTGCATACATGAATATTGTTAGGTAATATAATGATGTGTTTCCTAAATAATTTCCCTATCTTCCCCTTTTCCATGTATTTGAATTTGTACGAAATCTTATACCTTATGTGTTTCTAATATCCAAGATTCCATATAGTAAGGTCACTGTGGAATATGAGGAGTTCAAGAAACAACTAATAGAGAACATGGAAAAATAGCAAGGATTATTATGTGTCTTCTTAAACACAATCATCTCAATCATTTATATTATTACCATATGATAAAATGTATCTAGCACAAATGATCGAGTCTATGGAACTAACCATCCTAAAATACATGCATCCTTTCTGGGAATACACTGAATTGTTTCTTGAGGAATTTACGGGTGATAGGTATATTATTTATTTATAGAAGAATATATAATGTAATTTTTTAGTTTGGTTCAACACATTCTATCATATGTTGAAATTTTAGTAAAAATATTCAAACACCACCACGAATCAATGATGTTGGGTTGTTAGTGAAAATGAAAAATTGAAAAATTATTTCATCTGAAGTATATAACTCCCTCTATAAATATTTGTGGGATGAACACCCTATAGATATAATTCATACTCCCTATTCTATAATTTGATGTAATTATTTATATGGATTATATTTCCCAAAATAAAGGCAACATAAATTAACACTATTTCAAAATATTATTATTATTGAGAATCAACTGCTGATTTTGTACACATGAATGAATGATGACAAATCTTATTAAGAACTATCATCTCAATCATGGATATTATTTCCCCATGATAAATCATATCTAGGTCAAATGTCAAATTATATGGAATGACCCATCCTTGAATATATGTTAATATTGTGAGGGAATACAATAATGTGTTTCTGGAGAAATATCATGGCCTTCCACCTAGCACAGAAGATTAATTTCTAAATGATTTTATTATAGGTGTGTTTCTAATAACCTTAACCACATATAAGATGGTTTTTCGGAACATGGGGAGATAATGAAACAGCTAAAGGGGGATCTACAAAAAGGGTTTATATGCCCAAGTTCTTCACCATGATTTACACATTTCCTCCCCATCATGAAGAATGATTGGCCAATGAACATTATTATTGATTATTTTGAGCTCAACAATATAATGATAATGAATAAGTATTCTCTTCCACATATTGATGACTTATTTGATCAGCTACATGGTTCACAATACATCACCAAGGAGGATCTTCACTCATGATATTGTGAATTATGAGTAAAGAAGGATGATAACCCCCATAACGCTTTTCATACAACGTACAAGAACTATGAGTTTAAATTAGTTCCATTAGGACTCACTAACAGTTGAGAAATCTTCATATACTTGATGAATAGTGTCATTAAAGATTAACAAGAAATTGTTTTTGTAGTCTTTACAGATTATATTCTAAAATACTTCAAAAGTAAGTAGGAGAATTAGGATATTTTGAGAACTTTACTAGAGACCCTATAAAAGTATAATTTTTGTGTAATGTACCATAAATGTTAGCTATGGTTGAAGGATGTCCCTTTCTTGGGAAATATCATCACATGATATAATGAATTTTTGTACCCATAAAATAAAGAAGTAATTAAATGAGGAAATAGGAAAACATCTATGATATATATCTATTATGTCCTTGGGTATGCAAGCTTTTATCACTATTTTTTGACGAATTTTTCAGGCTTATCAAACCCTCATACAAAACTTACACAGAAGGGAGTGCTATTTTCTTAGAAATATTAATTTTATTAATGATTTGTGTATTTGAAATGGAGGCTTTTCATTACCCCTATTATAAAACTACCCATACGTGGAGATATTTATGTGGCATTCAATTATGCTCCGAAGAAGGTTTTAGGATTTAATTTAATGTGAAATGGAAAATTCATAGACTATGTTTCAAGGCTCTTGGAAATTGCTGGAAAAAACTATCCCACACATGACTCGGTGTTGGAAGATGTGATTTTAACATTTAAAATATGGATGCATTATCTATATTGGGTGATGTTTTAAATATATAATAATCACAAGAGCCACACATATACATTTACACAAAGTGTGATTAATATTTTCCCGCAATAAAGGTTATATATGGAAAGGATGATGAAATCACCATCCATTGCCACCCTGGCAATATAAATAAGGTGGTAAATTCTCAATGTATAAAGGACCCATGAATTATATCATTTATAAGAATTGAGATGGATCCTATCATCACATATTCGTATAGTATTGACATGGGAATCATAAAGATAATAAAATTATCAATTATTTCAAAATTTATTTCTCAACCATCACTTTTTGAAAGTTTAATTGATTATAAATGAAATTATATGAGAAATAATAACAATTTGGAAACTATAATGGATGGGAAACTCTTAAAGTTAAATGTTAATGAAGATTGAATTGTGAGATTTGGACCAAGACCATGTCTTCCATAAATTCCATAGTTAGAGATGGAAGTATTGGAAGACTCACATAGTTTGACTTTCTCTATTCGTCAAGGTATAATAAAGATGTATCGAAATCTGTTTGACAAATATTTATGGATTAATAAGAATAGATATATCAGTGAATATATATAATTTTTTTTGGTATTTCTACATGTGATGTGTAACGCCCCAACTCCAGTTACCCAGACTCGGTGAATTATTACATAACATAGGCATGATCACAAATGGTCAAGTCTCAAAAGACTGATTAGTTTAGTAGCATTGGAAACACTATGTACATTCATAAGTGTTACATTACGTCATAAAGTGAAAAACTACAACAACATAATCTCCATAGTCCACACACATATCCCCTCAGACTATCCCTACTGGTCAGTCATAAAATACATCTTCACATCTTGGGAAAAATAAAACATAGAATGGGTTGAGCTCAGATGCTCAGTAAGGATTACAATATAGAGGAAACTTTCATAAATACGCATTAAAATTTAAGGCAAAGTATAACTAAAACAAATGCCTTTCAAACATTAACTTCAGCATAATATGGATAAAATAAAATGAAATAATTCAATTTAATTATTCACATGGATATTCTACTAGTCGAATAATCACATTCAATAACAATAACAACATTCATAATGATGGAATACATAATCCAGACTATCATAACCACATAGTCAAGGCCTTGTGCGAAGACTACAAAGAAGATTTTGTCAAGGCCTTGTGAAAAGACACTAGTTTGTCTCATGAGACCTACCGATGCATCGAAGAGCTATAGCGGGCTTCACATATCACTTATTACGTCCAATGCAGTAATTATACGAACAGGTTTAAAAATAACAAAAACATTCGTTTTAAAACTATCATACGAAATGTCAATACTTTCTACATAAACCATGAATGGTACAAAAATAACACATACAAACTCAAACATATCATAAAACCTTCAATAAAATATGGAAGTTTTGTAACATAATAAATCATCTTCAAATAAGCTTAAAATCCATCAAAGGATGTTGACATAGGTGTAATCAAAACTATTTAGTAGAAATATATCATTTTTTGAAATCATTTAAAAGTCACATAATTATAAAAGAAAACAATTTCTTTGAAAATATTCTTATAAGATCCCAAGGGAAGGTTCAATGATTTTATAATGGCCGAAAATATCCACACCCACCATATAAGTTAAAAAGACATTCTTACGTTAATTTTGTCGAAAAGGTTAAAAAGGACATTGTTTGGAAAATGACGGAATGATTCCTTTATAAACTTCTTATAAAAATTCATATAAGGGTATACATGAATTTAACCCATATTCTGTAAAAAAGTAAGATTGTTTGGAAATATATTTTTAAGAAACATGGATGTAGATGATAAATACGTCCCAGTAGATAATTACTTATAAACAACTCGGATACTGAAAAGATTGTGAAATAAACCCTTACCTTGTACTTTTCTTTGGTTGAGGGTTGGTTAACCTCTTTTATAATGGTGAAATAATTTTTATTAAATTATGCAAGAATTATATACATTAATATGACATCATATGAGATATTTTAACATTGACTTGTTTATAATATCTTTGTATTGTCATTGTTTCGGGTGTTAACGAATTAGTTTTTCTTTATATTTTTTGTTATGTGAGCCATATTTGTTATGGATGGTATGTATATTATTCATATCTAAAATGACATCATGTCTCTAAATATTTTTTTTATCATCAAATTAAATTTAGTCTTGAATGGATACGATGGGGAATGAATCTCATCGCATTCGTGGAGACGGTAATTCGTACGTACGCACGAGAGACAATATAATTCATTTTATATTAAAATAAAATATAATTGGATGGTATATCATCTATAAAGAATCATTATCATGTTATATTTATTATTTACCTGAATTACACATCATTATTATACCCATCCAAATAATAATGTATGGAATAATAATTACACCACGACGTGGAGACGGTAGGCCGTACGTATGCACGTATGGTGACATGTCTTTCAAAGGATGGATATAATACTGAATATGGTTTTAACATATTTATAATGACATCACAGTATATAGAATATCCTTGAGTTATTATTTGATAATTAAAATAACAAAGAAAGAAGAAGTTGAAGAAGAAAGGAACTTGAAATAGGGCGGTGAAAACATTACATCTTTTTCTGGTTCTTCCTTTAGATTTGGTCAAAAGGTATCCTTAGGTTAGATTTTTGACTAATGCATGGACTCTAGGATTAAGGTAGGATATTTTAGAGGGTATTTTGGAAGGGGTTGGACAAAAAAAATTATTTGATGGTATGAATAATTAGTTAGAATTAGTGTCCTTTATAAGGGGGGATCTTTAGGAAAAACATACAGTATTAAGTTATAATAAATTCATGTTCGGTTTTTAATGGCTCCAATGTGTGTTATTAAAAGTCAATGGTGGGTATGGGTCGAAATAATTTCGTCCAATAGATTTTAGATATTTTTGGATCACTATATTAACCTTATCATTTATATTTAACTCTTAGTTAAATAGTTTGACATTTACCATGTCACTTTGCATTTTTATATTATATGGTTAATAACATACTATATACTTCAAAGAGACCCCCAATAGGTCCCTTAATAATACAAATATCATTATATATGTACGTTTTGTGAACCATAGATTTTTAGGAATAGAATATGAATTAATAATATAATATTTGTTTTAGAAACTCTTTTATGTCAATTTTGACACTATTTAATAATTGATTTTTATTAAAGTATTAAAAACGTTATTAATTAAAATAAAATTTATTTAATCAATCTAAACATGTCATATTAACCAATATAATTTGTGTATGGCATCAAAACTTTAAATTATATTTATTTTAATATTTATAATACCTATTATTTGATTATTTGATTAATAAGGAAATTACTGCATCATTATTGTGTCATAAATAAATTTATTTATTCAATGTCCAAAAATTAAAAATAAAATAAAATTATGTATTAAATCTTCATATATTTCTAATAAATATTAATAATTGAAAATATAACGTACATAATCCTATGTAAAAATTGTTTTCCTAAAAGATATATGCTGAAGTCATTTTTGTATTTACTTTAACTTAATAAATATAAAGTTTCATTATCAATTACAAGTGGACCCATGAGTTCCCAAAATCCACCCAAATATTCCCATGGTTGGAAATGTATCAAAAAATAGGTTAAAGACACGTTTTATGGTATTTTATTATAATTATTATAATATTTGTTTACCCTTATTTACTGGATTTACCCTTTAACCACGGTAAATAAAATATTTACCGAAATAATTATTCTAAATGTCTAAAAATAAAACATAAAAATTTACACAATTTGGACATCCTGATTCTAAATATGGAATCCATTTTTTTATGTTCAAAAGTCAGAAGTGGCGGTAATTTATTTAAAATTAATTCTTGTTGATAAAATAAAATGTGTGTTTTTAAGAGATAATAACTATCAAAAGATTGACACTTGCATATGTCCAGTCTAAATGTGAATTTATATTCAATGATAAACATTGGATTAAATGGTAAAAATATAATCTAATTATACTCTAAAATAACTCAAATTCATAATTTATCACTATTAATTATTTTGATTATAAAAATTATTTTTAATTAAAAGTTATTATTTTTCACTATTCATCAAAATATGAAAGTTATCAGAAACGTACCAAAACTTCACCGTAAGATAATTTTGATATTACGAATCCAAAAATGAAGTCAACTTTTAATTAAAAATTTTATAAAATTTTAAAAAGTGGGTATAACTATTCATAACAGCTAGTTTGATTGGTTGTGGTGTGTGTTAGAACTCGATGCTGCATACAACACATGTTACTATATTAATCAAAGAGAAGTATACCGTGGAAGCTTGGGGTGTTACATTCACCCCTCCTTAAAATAATTTCATCCACAAAATTTCTAGAATACTATTGCCTGAAAAGACTTCGGTGGTTCTTCATCACATGTTCCTCAGATTCCTACATTACCTCTTCCATCTTATGGTTTCTCCATATTACATTTACCAGACGAGTGATCCGGTTTCTCACCACTTGTTCTCTCATATCAAGAATCATTACAGGCTCTTCGCAATAAGACATATCTGGTTCGATTTCTACTTCCTCATAAGTGAGTACATGCGTTGGGTCAGGCATGTATTTTCTCAATAGTGATCCGTGGAATACATCGTGAACTTTGAAGATACTTGGAGGCATTGCCAAATGTTAAGCTACAACCCCAATTCATTCTAGAATTTAGAAAGGTCCTATGTACCTGGGACTCAATTTAAACATCTTACCGAAACGTATAACTCCCTTCCATGGAGTTCCCTTCAAGAAAATACGATCTCTACCTGAAATTCCAAATCCTTCCTTCGGCTGTCACCATAGCCTTTCTTCCTACTTTGAGCTTCTTTGATGTGGTTTTTGATTAACTTCACATTTTCCATCGTTTCCTCCACCAGTTTTGGGCCTACGAGTTTCCTTTCACCAACATCATCCCAAAAGGTTGGTGTGCGACATCTCTTTCCTTATAACTCTTCATATGGTGTCATTCGAATACTTGAATGGAATCTATTATTATATAAAAATTATACCAGAGGTAAATATTGATCCCACATACCTTGAATGTCAAGTTAGCATGATCTCAAAATGTCCTCTAAGGTTTGAATTGTTCGTTCTAATTTTCCATCATTTTGGGGGTGATAAGAAGTGCTCAAACGAAGTTCAGTATCCAGGCCTTTCTGAAGACTTTTCCATAATCATGAAGTAAAACGAGATCATGATCAGAAACAATCGATAGGGGTACTCCATGAAGTCTCACAACTTCATTAATATATAGTCTTGCTAGACGTTCAAGTAGTAGATCCTCTCTTATAGGAAGAAAATGTGATGACTTGGTAAGACGATCAACCATAACCCATATTGCAATGTTCCATCTAGGATTCTTTGCTAGCCCAATGACTTGGTCCATCGTAATATTATCCCATTTCCACTCCGAAATTGGAAGATGTTTCATTAATCTTCCAAGATGTTGCCTTCCATCTTTCAGTTGTTGAAAACCTATACATCTTGACACAAAATCAGCAATCTACCTCTTCATGTTGTCCCACAAAAAACTTTCCTTCAAATTTCTATACATTTTGGTGCTCCTAGGGTGTATAGAGAAATTGGAGTTATGAGCATCATCAAAAAATTCCCTTTTCAGATCAGGTATATCGGGAACACAATGTCTCTTCCCAAATATCAAAATTCCTTCTTCATACACAAAGTCTCTCAATCTCCCATCATTTACAGCTTTAATATTCTTTTGAAACTCTTCATCACCAGTCTGAGAACTCTTTATCCTTTCTAGTAAATATTGTTTGGAAACCATTTGAAAAAGTATCAATGTTTCACCTTCCATGGTAATTCCTATATACAACTTCACTAGATCCATGAAAATAGGATCTCTTTCAATTATCATCATGTTCAAAAATCCATGATCTTTTCTACTCAAAGAATAATCCACCTTATTTGCCTTCCCCGGGTGGTAGTGTATCATGCAATCATAATCCTTGAGTAGTTCAAGCCATCTCTTTTGCCTCATGTTGAGTTATTTCAATGAGAAAATGTACGTCAAACTCTTGTGATCAGTATAAATCTCACATTTTAAAACAATGAGATAATTTCTCCATATCTTCAAAGAAAAAATTATCACAGCTAACTCAAGATCATGAGTAGGATAGTTTTTCTCATGAATTTTCCGTTGTTGTGATGAAATGGAAATAACCCTATCATTATGCATAAGGACACAACCAAGTCATTTATTTGAAGCATCACTATAAATAACAAACCCAGCATTCCCCGATGGTAGAGTCAATGTAAGAGCACTGACTAATCTTCTCATAAGTTCTTAAAACAATTTTTCACACTATTTGTTCCAAAAAATATTTAAGCCCTTTATGTGTCAGCATTGTTAATGGGTTAGCCAATCGAGCAAAGTTCTAGACGAAAAGCCGATAATAACCTGCTAAGCCAATAAAACTGTGTTCCTCTGTTATACTCGTTGGTGCTGGCGATTCTTGGATTTCTCTTGTCTTAGAAAGATCAATAGAGATTCCATCCTTAGAGAAAATATGGCCAAGAAAATTGATCTCTTGAAGACAGAATTCACACATGTTAAACATCCCATATAATTCATGTCTTCTAAGATTCTTCAGGATAATGTGCATGTGATTTTCATGATCTTTATAGATTTTGGTGGATACCAAGATATCATCAATAAATACCACCTCAAAATCATAGAGATATTCCTTGAAAACTCTAATCATTAGATCCATGAATATAGAGGGTGAATTAGTCAATCCAAAAGAAAATACTTTAAACTCATAATGCCCCTACCTGGTTGGAAATGCTGTTTTTGGAATGTCTTCCTTTTTCACACACAACTGATGGTGTCCAGATCTAAGGTAAATCTTTGAAAAGTATTGAGCTTCATGCAGTTGGTTGAATAAATCATCAATGTGATGTAGGGGATACTTGTTATTTATTGTAACAACATTGAACTCCCTGTAGTCAATACACAACCTCATATATCCATCATTCTTTTAAAAAAAAGGATAGGGGATGCCCATGGAGAAACACTAGGGTGAATAAATCCATTATTACTTAATCCCTCTAGCTTTTTCTTTAGTTCAACTAATTCCACTGTTTCCATTCTATAAGGGGTCTTTGATATAGGCCTTTAACCCTGAATTAAATCAATGGAAAAATCAATTTCTCGTTCTGGAGGATGTCCAAGTAAATATTCCGGAAAAAAATCAACATATTCTCTCACAATAGGTACATCCTCTATTTGAACATTCTTTTCCTCACCCACAGACATTTCATTCTCTTCCTCCCCAATAATTGTATTTTAGTTGAGCTACTGGGGGTAGATCTAGGTAAGAATTAGGTGGTGAAGATTCCGCTCTAATGATAAGGTGTTACTTATCATCATCATCAAAAATAGTAACCTCCTTCTTCTTAAAATAAATTTTTTTCATCATGGTTCGAAATCCAGTCCATACCATAGATTATATCAAATTCAATCATAGGTATTTGATGAAATCTGCAGATAAGGAACATTTATGTGCTCTAGTGGGGACTGATTCACAGAACATTGTTGGAATGATACTTCCCTAAGGAGTTTTTACTGACAACTCCCTTGTTAAATAAAATTGAAAATATCTAATTTTCATAGAAAACTGGGAATATATGAATCAACATGATGATCCATAATCAAATAAATCATTGGATAAACTTGAGAAAACCGTTAAATTACCTGCCACCACGTCTTTTGTAGCTTCGACCTCACTAGTAGTGATAACATAAGCTTGGACTTGATCCCATGGATTTTTCTGAGGTAATTTCCCTAGACGCTTAGGAAATTCAGTTACATAATTCCCCATTTCTCTACAATTATATCATTCCATGTTGACATCAAATTTCCTTCCCTTACAATCATGATCTTGGTGGCCTTTTTCACCACCCTTGTAACAAACTCACATTCCTTTCAAGAATGTACTAGGGTGTTTCATCCCAAATTTACTGCTGGATGGATAATCAACTTCTCCCTTATTCCGTTTATTTTCATTTCTAGAGTGTTCAGTAGATCCCTTATTTCTTTATTTTCATTAAAGGCATAAGACTTAGAGAATTATTTTTCTGTATTCATAGCACACGAGACAATATCACCATTTGACGAGAAGGATTATGAGACCAATGCTAAATGGAGAACCGATTTTAACCCATCAATGAAATGATCAATATTACTTCTTTGGTCATGTATATAATCTGTAGCATACCTTGCAACCTACTAAAGTTAGCCTCATACTTTGCGACATTCTCATCCTCCTTTTCTCTCAGACTCAGAAATTGCCTTTCCATATCTGCTCGATGGTCACGAGGAAAGTATTTTTCTAAAAAAATCTCTTTGAACTCACTATATTCCATATTTTATACTTCATCATCTTACTTTGTGTTTTGAATCAATGACCACCATTGATTAGAATCTCTAGTGAGGCGGTAAACTACGATGATAACTTTTTCCGCTTCACTACTCCCCAAGGCATGAAATACTTTCTCTAATGAATTTATCCATTTCTCAGATACAAAGGGATTTATACTCCCATTGAATATTGGTGGTTGTTTCCTCATGAAGTGATCTAACAATGATCCACTGTGCTGTGATTCAGGGTGCTCCATACGGGTAAGGTTATTATTCATAATATGAGTGAGTTGTCTCAGTATGGTGATTAGCTGATCAGCACTAGTTGCATCACCAGATCCACACTAATTATCTTGAGCATAAGGGAAATACCTACATGGAGTGCGTGCATTGATACAGTTTCCATTTCATCCACTAGGAGCCATTTCTAAACAATGTAATACACTAGATTAGTTTATGAATCATAACACATAAATCCGGATTTGAAAAACACTTAAGATAAATTGAACAATTTAATGATATAATCCATAATAATAAAAAGAAATTCTTTGAGGAAGTATATACTCATAAACCCTTCATAATGGTTTGTAAAGAAAATTAGAAATATCCTAAGAATATCCCCCAGGAGTGTCGTAACAAAGAGTGCAGCAAGGCCCATTGTCGTTCACGAGTTCCCATTCGAGTCTTGCTCAAAGAGGTGTTTTCGGGTATTACCCCTAGGTACATCTGTGCTAGAGCTGCCTCTACATACTCATATCCAGATAAGGATTTATTGCATAGAAAACTAAAAAAATCTCTACAATATCAAAATTATAGGATGTTCTTCTATACTAATCCTTAAAGTCTATCTTAGGTCTATGTGCTCAAATCAGATTTTATCTAAATATAGTTTCCAAGGATTGTACTAAACTTTCTCTAATACCAACCATAACACCCCGACCCCAGTTACCCAGAGTCGATGCATTATTACATAAGATTGGCATGATCACAAAAGATCATGTCTCGAATGACCGATTAGTTTAGTAGCCTTGGAACCACTTGATACATTCTTAAATGTTACAATACATCATAAAGTGAAAAACTACAACAACATAATCTCCACATTCCACAATTATATCCCCTCGGAATATCCCTGCAGGTCATCCATAAAATACTTTTTCACATTCTCGGAAAAATAAAACATAGAATGGGGTGAGCTCAGATGCTCAGTAAGGATAACAATATAGCATAAACATTCATAAATAAGCATTATCATCTACGGAAATGTATAACTAAAACAAAAGCATTTAAAAAATGAAAATTAGCATAATATGGAAAAAATAAAATGAAATAATTTCATTTACTTATTCACATGGATATTATACTAGTCAAATAATCACAAGCAATATCAATAACCACTTTCATAATGATGGACTGCATAATGCCAGACTATCATAACCACATAGTCAAGGCCTTGTGCCAAGACTACAAAAAAGATTTTGTCAAGGCCATGTGCCAAGACGCTATTTTGTCTCATGATACCTATCGATGCATTGAGGAGCTATAGTGGGCTCCACCCATCACTTATTATGTCCAATGCATTCCTCATATGAACATTCTTAAACATAACATAAAGAGTCATATTAAAACTAGCATAAAAAATGTCAGTACTTTATTCAAAAACCCTGAATGGTATAAAAATAACATATCCGAAGTCAAAAATATCAAAAACCCTTGAATACAATATGGATGTTTTGTATCATAATAAATCATATTCATATAAGTTAAAAATCTATAAAAGGATGTTGACATAGATGAAATCAAAACTTTTTGAGAGAAATATATCTTTTTTTGAAATCATTTAAAAGTCACATAATTATAAAAGAAAACATTTTCTTTGAAAATATTTTTATAAGCTTGTATGTGAAGCTTCAATTATTTTATAACTGCAGAAAATAGCAGCACCTGCCGTATAAGTTAAAAATACATTCTTACCTTAATTTTGTCGAAAAGGTTAAAAAGGATCTTGTTTGGAAAATAACGGAAAGATTCCTTTATAAAATTCTTATAAAAATTCAAAAAAGGGTAAAATGACTTAAACTCATATTCTGTAAAATATTAAGAATGTTTCGATATACGTTTTTAAGAAACATGGATTTGGATGATAAAGAGGTCCAGTAGATAATTACGTATAAACAACCTCGGATAATGAAGAGATTGTGAAATAAACCATTACCTAGTAATTTCCCTTGGTTTATGGTGGGTTAATCTTCTATATAATGGTAAAATAATTGTTATTAAATTATAAAAGAATCATATACATTAATATGATATCATACATGATCTTTTAACATTGTTTTTTTAATAATATCTTTGTACTATCATCATTTCTGGTTTTAATAGATTCGTTTTTTATTATAATATTTGTTATGTGATCCATATTTTTTATGGATGGGATATATATTATTCATATCTATAATGATATCATGTCTCTAGGAATTATTTTTAATCATCAAAATAAAATTAGTCTTTAGTGGGTACGATGGGGAATGAATCTCATCGCGTTCGTGGAGACGGTAATCCGTAAGTACGCATGAGCGACAATATCATTCTTTTGATATTAAAATATTATATAATTGGATGATATATAATATATACAGAATCAATATCATGTTATATTTACTATTTACAATAATTAAACATCATTATTATACCCATCCAAATAATAATGTATTGAATAACAATTACACCATGACGTGGAGACGGTAGGCCGTACGTACACACGTATGGTGACATGTCATTCAAAGGATCAATAGAATAATGAATATCATTGTACCATATTTATAATAACATGAATTTATATATAAGATACTGTATTTATTATTTTATAATGTAAATAACAAAGAAACAAGAAGTTGAAGAAGAAAGGATCTTGAAAGAGGGTGGTGAAAACATTACATCTTCTTCGGGTTCTACTTTTTTATTTGATCAAAAGGGCACATTATGTTGGATTTATGACTAATGGAATGCCTCTAGGATTAATGGAGGATAGTTTAGAGGTTATTTGGGTAGTTTATGGCCAAAAAAGGCTTTGATGGTATGATTAATTGGTTAGAAGTGTTGTCCTTTTAAAAGGGGGATGATCGTCTCTTTAGAAAAAACATAAAGTTTTAATTTATAATAAATTTATATTCATTTTATAATGTCTCCAAAGTGTATTATTCAATGTATAAGGAGGGTATGGGTTGAAATAAATTCATCCAATATATTTTAGATAGGTTTGGGTCACTATATTAACATCATCATTTATATTTAACTCTTAGTTAAATAGTTTGACATTTACAATGTCACATTGTATTTTTATATTCAATTGTTAATAAACATACAATATAAATTAAAATTACCCCAACGTGGTCCATTAATGATACACCTATAAATATATATGTCTATTGGCCGAACCTTATATTTTTACGAATAAAATTTGAATTAATAATATAATATTTGTTTTAAAAACACTTTTATGTCAATTTTGACACTATTTAATAAATGATTTTTCTTAAAGTCTTAACAACTTTATTAATTCGAACAAGATTCATTTAAGAAATCATAACATGTCATATAAACCAATACAATTCGTGCATGGCATCAAAAATTTCAAATTATATTTATTTTAATATTTATAATACCAATTATTTTATTCCTTCATTAATAAGGAAAATACTACATCATTATTGTGTCATAAATAAATTTACTTAATCAATGTCTAAAAATTATCAATAAAATACCATTATGTATGAATTTGTTTAGCTTTCTAATAAATATTTATAGTCAAAAATATAACATATAAAACTCTATGTAGAATTGTTTTTCTAAAAGATATATGCTTAGGTCAATTTTGTATTTAATTTAATTTAATTAATATAAATTTTCATTATCACTTACAAGTGGATCCATAGGGTCCCAAAATCGACCCAAAGATGACCATGGTCGTACATGTATCAAAAAATAGTGTTAGGACCCATTTTAGGGTAATTTATAATTATTATAATATTATTTGTTTTACCCTTATTTATAAGATTTACCCTTTAACGACGGTAAATAAAATATTTACCGAAGTAATTATAAAAAGTGTTTAAAAATAAAAGTTACCTATTTATAAAATTTGGACCTCCAGATTATAAATATGAAACCTATTTTCCTAAATTATAAAAACAGAAGTGGCACTAATTAATTTAAAATTAATTCCCGTTGTTAAAACAGAAATCTTGTTTTTAAGAGATAATAACTATCAAAAGATTGACACTTGCTTATGTCCAGTTTAAATGTAAATTTACATCCAATGACCAACATCATATTAAATGGAAAAAATATATTCAAAATATACTCTAAAATCACTCAAATTCATAATTTATCACTATAAATTTTTTCGATTACAAAAGTTGTTTTTAATTAAAATTTAGTAATTTTCACTATTCATCAAAATATGAAAGTTATCAGAAAAGTACCAAAAATTCACCCTAATCTAATTTTGATATTCCAAATCGAAAAATAAACTCCATTTTGAATGATAAAATCTATAAAATTTAAACAAGTGGGTATTACTATTCATAATGTCTAGTTTTACTAGTTATGGTGTGTGTTAGAACTCAAAGTTGCGTGCAACACACGCTACTGTATTATTCAAAGAGAAGCATACCGTGGAAGCTTGGGGTGTTACATGATGGCTGAAAGATATTATTTTAAGGTGGTGATGAAACCATTACCCTTAACAAAATGAAAATGGGAGGACATCACCAGGACATTTTCACCAAACTTACAATGAAATATAAAAGAAAAAAATTCAATATGGGTTATTGTAGAACTTCTTACAAAGGAATCTCACATTATCCCATTATTAGATTACATATAATGGTATCAAATAGAATAAATATAATTCAGAAAAGTGGGTAGGCTTCATGGAGTACCACTATCAATGTTATCCAATTTACATCTAAGATTCATCTCTATGTTTCTGAAAAGTATTCAACATTTATTAAACACAATGCTAAACGTCATTTCGGCCTATCATACTCAAAATTATTGCCAATATGAGTGGAATATTTAGACACATGAAGGCATGTGGTTAACATGTTCTATGGACATTAAGGGATAATGGGACACACATTTTCCTTTGGTTGAATTATCCTACAACATCAGTTTCCACTTAATCATCCTAATGGATCCCTATGAATCCTTTTATGGGAATACATGTTAGACACCAACATTTTGGGAAGATGTTATGGATTGAAAACTGCTAGGTAATTAAATTTTGAAATAAATGGTGGAGTTGTTTAAAATCATTAAAAACCACATCAAGGATTTTTAGAGTCAACATAAGAGTTATGTTGATAGTAGTCGATGAGAACTAGTGTTTTATGTAGGAGACAAGGTATTACAGTTCATATCTCCATGGATAAATGTGATAATATTTGTTAATAAGGGAAATACGTGTCCAATGTACATCATACCCTATGAAATTCTTGATCACATCAGAGAGGTGAATACAGACTAACACTCCCACAGAACCTACCTCAAGTAAATTTTGTATTTCATGTATCCATATTGATAAATTACATACCACAACCCACACATAACTCAATCTAGATGTGTTAGCATTATAGGATGATTATTCCTATATGGATTAGCTGGTAAAAATATTAGATCATAGAGAAAAAATATGTAAAAAATAAGATATTTCACCTTGAAAAAGTGTTGTGGAGGAACAAAAAATGTGAAGAAACAATCTGGGAACTAGAGAAGAGGATGAAAAATAGATACCCAAATCTATTTTTGTCGAGAAAAATTAAATTTTGAGCATGAAATTTCTTAAGGGGGATGATTGAAATGACCCAAAATATTATAAATAAATTTATATTTTTTTTGAATTATTTGAATGTATTATTAGGTAAGACGTCCCTATAAAATACATGCACTCATTTGAATTATTCTATTATATTTAATGGATCATTAAGAATCATTACTGTGGATAATATATTCATTGAACAATGATCACTTGATTAATATAAATAATGGGATTTGGGAAATCAAATTGTTCGAGAAATGGAAGTAATGGCCTCATCCAGTAGGATCAAAATATATCTATCTCATTTATATGATATTATTAGGGAGGTATCAACTTAAACATTTTACCTTGATAAATCTTTATATGATATCCAATAAATAAATAATGAGGAAAAATGTTTATAATATATGTTCATGATCATCGAGAACCCGACACAACCCATGTTCACCAAACCACCACATGAAAGTCAACCATCACACACCATAATCTTAGGACATATAATGATTTATTAAATGTATATGTATCATGAACCTTGTAAAAATAATATTTTTTTTATAGAATGATGAATATATTTTCTTCATAATAATGATACTTTAGAACTGATTTTTTATTTTGATATAATAAATAAAAAATAGTATTTTTGGTTAAAATCCAAATTCAATTATTGAATTTATGAATTAATGGAATTTTGAAATAAATAAATTTTATTAAAATATTATTCTCAAATATTTTTTTGTCACATATAACTGATGATATAATTTTTTTGAGTTAAATGTCATTTATATAAGTGTTCGAAAACAAATTATTTGTAAAAAACACATCATTTATCAATAAGTGTCGATATTCTTTTTAATAGTGAAAATTAAAGTATTTAGAAAATTATTTAGATTAAATGAATATTAATTTTGGAATAAGAATCTTGAAATTATCCTTTGAAAATATTTTCAAAATTTCCGAGACAATCAAATTTTCATGTAAAAATTAAATACTGTATAAAAAGACATTGTGTATTATTGCATCATAACGACCTGAAAGTGTTGTAATAATTGTTATAAATGCGATCCATGAAAAATATATATATTTCATTATTTATAATAATTTTATTTTATGTGAATTTTAAATATTTTTTAATTCCTTTATAAATCCTCAAAAAATATATTCTATTTTTATGGTATTAAAATCCTTTATTTATGATTATGACTCATCTCCACATAAGTAAGAAAAATATTGAATCAATTTGGGAAATTTCTATCATATCGTAATTCCTACCACAACCTTCTCGTAGAATCCATGGTTCTAAAACTTGGATATTTTCTGTGGTTTTGAATATTTTATTTTATAGATTCCAAAAGAATTGTAATAATTAAATCCCTCAATTTTCTTATATAAAACCATAGTAGATTCAGTTTTTATTTACTAAAACTAATTTTATCACATCCACACTCTTCCCTCCCCTCCCCAGTATCCCCAAAAATTTCCTTAAGCTCTAATGAAGCCCCTCTCAAGCTGTTGGAGTCACACAGTCATGTAAGTGATCTTTTACTCTCCTATTTTATCAATACGTCATTTTTTATGTATTTTACTTTTCATTTTATTATCATTAGATATGATATTTTATATTCCTGTAATTTTAAATTTTATATATACATTATTTAATATTTATTTCACTCTAATAACGACACCAATTATCTTTTATGTATTCCCATTACCAGGACTAAATTTTATAAGGATTATTATCTCTATAAATGTTTCTTCATTTCTTTATGCAATATATTTACATTTCCTACGGTTGGGACATGTATTTACATGTCCATATTACATCCCTTTTTATTTAAAAATTATTATAGACATCTCTTTATTTCATCAACCAATTTAATGAATTTTTATGTAACATTACTATACTACATCAATTTCTTCACGATTTTTTAAACCAAAATAATTTTACTGTGAATTCCATACACATTATTCTATCAAGGGTTTTTAAATTTATAAATATACTTATTTATTGGGTACTTATATGTATTTATTACACATTTAATTGTTATTTAATATATGAAAAATCAATCCATGTTGTTTGATCTCTGTGACAAACATAATAATAAATTCTAAATGATTATGATGGGTGTTCCCAAATAGATCTACAAAGTATTAGGTAATGTTGGGTATCATGATATGTTATAATGGGATAGATAGTGAACCTAATTATCTGATGTTAAATATTCCACCAAGATGTCTAGGTGGTTTAACATTGATATATTTCTATGATTAAATTTTTTAATTTGTTTCCACATTTCCAATGTTATGAATATCATGTTATATCATGTTTTAATGTTCATTGTTTTGATTCATTCTCATTTTTATGCCAAATTGACATGAATGATTTATAACATGTTTTTCATTATTATATGTTTATTTCCATGCATGGATTTATTTTTCACTAATTTCATATATATGTATGAATCTTATCCCATGGAGTTATATGTATGATAGAATATTATTAACATGCTAAATATGTTTTCAATAAAGATGATATATTTCATGTTTTATATTATTGTTTATTTTACATAATTTGAGAAGAGAATACACTTATCAATATTATTGTTTAAATTAATTATAATACTATTAATAAAATGATGTATTATTATGTAATAAATATAAGGTTAGTTATATGTCCCACTTTAGTAAGAAGGTTTTCATGTTCTTGAAAAAGGTGGAAAGTTGCAGTTCAAGAGGACGCCCAAAATGGACTATAAGAAAGGTAATACTAATAATAATAATGTAGCATAAAATTTAACCAATTATTCGAGTATTAATATATATCCCACAAGGAATGAATACCATAAAATAAATCCTCTAAATAAATAAAATAATAAAGATATTGAAAGAAAAAATCATTAATTGGAGGTTGTGGCTATTGAGGAAGTTCTAACTCAAATGGTAATTCTAGAAGTGAAGAGTAGACAATGACTCTTTCCCTGACACGTATTCAATGTGAGGTAAATTATTCAATAAATACTCTGTTAAAAAATCCTGATATAATTGATCAAAATTCATTATTGGGAAAATAAATTGGAATTTTTTACGATTTATGTTCTGATTCGGATTTAGAAAATTACAAAGATAAGAAATTACTTAATAAAAATGAATATTTAATTAAATATAGTGTTCTAAAAATTGAAATTTATATTGAATAAAAATTTATCAATAATTATTTTATTAGTGAAAATGAAATTTTAATAGGGAATATGATGAACAAAAAATTAGTATTCTTGAAAATGACAAAGCTAAAGTGAACAATAATTTTGAATTACTAAAACTAAAAGATGAAAACAAAATTGTTTAAAATTTTATGGAAATCAATTATAAATATAATGATAGAATATTTAATTTTTTCATAGATAATTTACCTAATTATTAATTTATATAATATACTATATCAAGAAAATAAAAAATTAAGATACACATCTTCTAGATCCAATGAAAAGTTCGTAAAATATTTAGAAACTATTCAAAAAGATAATATGTATTTTTAAAATTATGTAGATAATTTTAAAATTGATTTACCTATATTTACTAATGGGAAATGATAATATGTTTATGTGAAGTATTTAATGAATCATAAAATCAATAAAAATGCATTTGGATATAGTAGTATAAATCCACATTTAAGTAACACTAACAATATTAAAATCTCAAAAGGGATCATTTATATTGTAACATGTTTTAAATCTATAATGAAATGGAATTATGCCAATTATTTATCAATAATATATAAACAATAATTGGGGTATATTTTAACTTTCATTTAAAGGGATTTAATTTCTAATCATTAAACTAAAAAACTATTTAAATAAATTTGTTGTCATGTTTTTCTTTTACAAATTCAGTTAGAACCTAGTTATCATGTGTACAAAAATAGTTTTTTTTTATTTTCTAGAAATATTTTCTAGAATTATTAATGACTCATGGTACTAAAATTTTGTGTTCCTAGGTACATTATAGATGATAAATCAAAATATTTATCATTAAATTCTTGTGCTGATGGACCATGTTACATTTAGAGAATGCTCTAATGCTATGTCTACAGGTATTGGTGAAGTTGGTTTTCATAAAACAATTATTATTTCAAAAGTAGTAAATTTAAATGGTTTAAAATATAATCATATATGTATTTCATTTTTATTTAAATATATATTAAATTTAATATTTTAAAATGATAAATTTTTTTTTCTAAAAAATAATTTTTTTATTTTTAGCAAAAAAAAAATAAAATTTATATACTACATATTTTTCTATTATAATAAAAAATAGTCAAGTGTTTGATTACTATTGAAGTAGAAGAAATTCCATGTTATAGAAGACCTGGGAAAAACATTTCTGATTTTTGAAAAAAATTTCGAAGCATTAACATGTTATATCACTCACCATGTTGTATACATTTATGTATTATATGTGCGATTCCTATTTAAAAGGTTAGAAACTCAAATATAGATTTAAATATATAATTTTTTTAGTATTTCTATATATTTAGAATTATTACATATTAAATTTTTTGACCTATGGATCCTTCCAATTTTATTGGTAAAATTTTTGTATTTACAATTGTAGATCATTACAATAAATTCTAATGGAAATATTTCATATCTCATAAAAATGATACTTTATCCACAATTTTTTCCTTTTTATAAACTTATTAGAATATTAATTCATGCATCAACTATATCAATTAAAATTGATAGTGGTGGTGTATTTTTTTTTTAAATTTTATATTTTTTAATAAAAACATTAATATGAATATTATTTCTCACCTACTATAACACCACAACAGATTTGTGTGGTAGAAAGAAAGAATATATATCTTCATGAAACCAATAGTTCATTGCTAATAGAATTTAGTATACAAAAATACTTCCAGAAAGAAATTATAAATTCATAATTACTAGTTTTAAATAGTGTGTATATTATAATTTTCATAAATTATAACCCAATGAATATTCCAAATTGTTTAAACCTATATTTGGATATTTTAGGATCTTTGGATGTTAAGTCATTATCCTAAACAAAATGGAAAATTCAGGCAATTTTTTTAAATCATATGATGGGAGATATTTTGGATATTCTAGTGCTATCAAATCAAAAATAGTTTTTAATAATAAAAACTTAGTTATTGAAGAATTTTTATGTTTTAAATTTAATGAATTTTTTTCAAACAACAATGATTTTCAATCAATCAATGAAAATGATGATTTTGGATAATTTAATTTTTGTGAAGATAACCACCAATATAATGATAATAAAATAGATGAGGGGGGTGTTTTGTCTCAAATCAATCGAATGGTAAAAAAAATCTTAAATATCACCATATTGAAATGATTATTCATAATTCATAATCTATAACTCAAATGAATAATTTTGGTTTACTTTATTGTTCTAACTATTCATTTATTGTTGATTTTATACCTATCAATAATGAAAAGCCTTCAATTGATTTTAATTAGATTAATTCTACACATGATGTATCAAATTAATTCAAATTGAATATATTTTTCGATTAAGTTTATTTCCAAAAATATAAACTGCTTTTTGGAAGTAAATATATTTTCCCATAATGTTGATGAATATAGAAAAATAATTAAAATAAATAATTAATAGTAGATCAAGGTTATTATTGATAATATAGAGTTGACATTGATGTTTATTTTTTTTCTGTATCTAGAATATATTAATTTATAATTCTAGTATGTTTTTATAGTTTTGAAAACATCAAATTATTTTAAATGGATGGAAAAAAGATCAATTTAAAATGAAATTATTTCAGAAGAAGTAAATGTTATACAACCCCCACGATTTTAAAATGATAATGTTATAAATCATTTTTTATTCTTAATAAATCCTTATATGGTCATAATGATAATCCAATAGCATGGTATGAAAATATAATATAGTTTTATATTAAAAAATATTTTTGTTAAAGATAAGATTGATGAAACAATGTTTATAAAAAGATTTTCAAATGGTATATAGATTATATATATATATATGATAATGTTATAATATTTGTTATAAACAATGATTCTCTATTTACTGATGTTTCTAAACTAATGACAAGTTAATATCAATTTCATTAAAGGAGAGTTAAAAAATTTCTTGGTTTATACATTATTAAAATGAAATATAGTATTTTCATAAATCTAGATAAGTATGATAATGAATATGTAATAAGTTTTGGAATTTATTCAAGTAAAAGTATGAAAACACCAATGAGTATGAATATCAAATTTGACATGGATGATTTGAGTAAGTCAGATGATATTAAAATGTATTGATATATGATATGATGTCTAATATATGTCACTAATTCTAAATTAGACATCAGGTTCTCAGTTTTTTTGTTTTCTATGTTTTAGTCAAACCCCAAATAAGGTCAGATTAAAGTTATTAAAATAGTAAATAAATATATCAAGGGTACTATTTTTATAAGAAAGTTCTATTATACTGTGAATTGTTTGTATTTAATATCTTACTCTGATTCTAAATTTAGAGGAAGCAGACATGACTAAGAACACTAAAGGAATGCATCACTTGTTTGGAAATTTTAATTTCATTGACATCTAAAAAGTAACATTCAAAATAATTTTCAATAGCTGACTCTGAATATATTTCTTCTACATGTTTCTCTTCACAAAGTGTTTTTTTTAAACTTATTTTGTTTGATTTTAATATCCTTTTTAAAAAAAATATTATCTACTACGAAAAATAAAGGAGTATTTATATTTCTAAAAACCAACTATAACAGTCTGAAACAAAACACAATGATGTTATAATTAAATTTCTTTTATATCATATTAATAAATGGGATATATGTTTTGAATTTGTAACAACTGAGAAATAGTTAACTAGAATTTGTACAAAACCCTTATATTCTATAAAATTTGATAAAATAAAACATTAAATAGTTATTTTATATGGTTAAGATTTTTATTATTGTAATCACTATCCTATAATATATTTTATCATTTTTAAGTAAATGAATTTTATTTTCTACTCTTATAAAATTATAATTAGATCATACTATTTAAAAATTCCTTATTAAAATATAAAACTCTATGAGTTATTCTTTCACTGAATATTGTATTTATCTCTTGAGTCACTTAATAATATACTACGTTGATACCTTTATTTTTATTAATTTTGAATAAATGGGAGTCTCTATTATATATTAATTTTCACTTTGAGAAATTTCCAAATGGGTGAGGGGATTTTTGAAAATCTATAAAAGTTAGGTTTTTTTTAATTTTCAAAGGGGTTTTTTTAGTATTTTAATGTTTTTATAACACATAAATATTAGTATTGGTTTTTAGAAATTACACATATTTCACATTAAATTAAATTAAAAAAAATAATCTAATAAATATTTTTTAAAATATTTAACAATGTTTATGTAAATATATTTAAATTGTTTTTAATGTTTGTCATATTTTTAATTCTCTTATTTCTTGTTAATTTTTTTCCATAGATAAATAAATTGGGCTATCATTTTTGAGGTATATAGGCTAGCCCTCAACTATTTAGTGAACCTATTTGGTCAACCCAGTGGGAAGGACTTTCAGAGGAAACTTATATAGAGGATTTGAAGTACTTAGTGTTCTGTGTGAATGATTATTACCCACAGTCTTATTTATAATGCCTATATATCACACACATTGGGCACAAGGGTTGGTGATGTAGCCCACCGTGATGAATTCATTTGTGTGTTTTTACATAACTGGTGTTTATCCCCTACAACCAAATCAATTGAAAGATCATCAAGACTTGTTTGATGTAATACAAGACCTCTACATCAGCAAATCAATATGGGACATTATTATATATACACTATTATCCATGTTAAAAACATGGATACATTGTCGACAATATAATTAGATCGATCACATTTGTTTGATCTCTTTTTTGGGCTCCTGTTGTTCATTTTTGATCATGCACTTCTCTAGTTCAAAACTCATTATATTCATCTTCAATCCCAAAAATTCCATTTATTCATAGTATTTCATATAATATAATATGAATCTAAATTTTATTCTTCATCTTTATGTATTTGTAACATTTTTGATTAACATTCATCACTAGTTTGTAGCCTCGTCTAATGGTTTCAAAAACAATAACACCATTACTCAGTATAAGTACCCTTAGAAACCACTAAATGGTATATTCTTTGTTTTATAACCATTGTACCACAATGGTATAACCCTTATTAGTTTTAAAGGAAATTGGACCCCAATGGTAGCACCTATATCTATTTTTCTACTATTAAATTTTCAAAAGGTAAAAACATCAAGTTTCTTTGGTAGGGGATGGAAGTACAAATTTCCATTATGTATCATATTTCTTATATTATTCCCCATGCATGTATCTCTTAAAGTAATTAATATCTATAAGAAGTTAATCACTAATTATATTCATTTCAAGCTCTGGTATAATCCATTTCAATTTTTTTATGAGCACATCATATCTCATATGATATAGTAGTTTCAGTTATTTTTAATTATTGTTTTTATTTATTTTATTATTTTATATGTAGTTTTCCCCCAATTCATTAGGTGTTTTTAGACATCCATCATTATAATTAACCAATAGTAGTATCATTGTTTGGTGAAAAGTTGTATGGAAATAACTTCCTTCTTTATTAATTTATTTTCTTATTTTATAAGAAGTTTTCCATTTTTATTCATGTATTTTTATTTTGGAACTAGTAGACTCCCCCCATGGTAATACTATTCTATGGAGAAAATTATCTTGGTAAAAACATCCTTTTACGCTCATTGTGTTTAGTGTTTTTTATAAACTATTTAATCTTGTTGTTATTGTAATACATACATCATTGGACATCATCAACGATAGATCATCTGCCACCATTGGTCATCCAATGGTCTCTTGTTTTTTCTTCTTCAAAAAGAATATTCTCTTATCATAGCGGAATGTAAAAAAATGGTATTTTCATTGGATTTTATTATTTTTACTTTTTTGAACAAAAATAGTATTTCATAGCTTTTATATAGTTATACATCCTTTGGTAGATCATATCTAGTGAGAGAAAAAATAATTTTCCACTCTCTATTCCTATAGGTATTAAAAAAACCACTTCATGTTGTTTTGAGATTTATTATAAATTATAAACCACTCTCTATTTTTAGTGGTAAAAAATTAATCAACAGTCACTACTTCCAGTAGCAGTAAAAATCAGCAACCACTCTTAATTTCAGCAATAGATCAATAATCAATTGATTGTTAACATTTTGTTTTTCATGTTTTTATTCATTATTTATAATTATTTATATTAAAATATATTATTTTTTAATTGTATTATTTTAATTTTTAAAAATAAAATAAAATAGTGTGTAAAATATAAATCTAGAATAATTTTTACCCATATTTAACCTATTTTTACAACATTTTGTTTTTTGTATTATATAAAAGATTATATTTTTATTTCTAATTTTATATAATTATGAAATGTTAAAAATTATGAAACATAGAATATTTATCATTTCACATTAATATTTCATGAATAAATAAAAATATTATTTCTCTGTGTTACTATTCATGGATTTAAGAGACATAGTTAATAGTCATATTATTTTATTATTATTCTCTACACATTTTCACAAAAATATTATAGAACAACATACACCTCAAAAATAACTAATTAAATGATTCAGTATATATCATCTTGGATTAAAAAAATACATGTGTAGACATTTTCCCATATTACATATGATATAATTCCAACAATTATTTATGCCCTTAGTTTTTCACAAAAATTTATAAATTTGGTATTATTGTTGTGATAATTGAATTACTATGACGTAGATATTTCTGCATTCTAGTGATCAATGAACATAGAGATTCAACATCTTTAGAATACCAAATCATCATCTAATTTCTCTATATAATATTTTATTATATTAATATTTATCATTCCTTTTTTATTTCTTTGAGGTTGGTTTATGATTTTCCTAATAAAAAATTATTTCTTCATCTAGTCATTCCTCCACTTAAAAGGAAGCTTGGGTTGTGAATAATGATCTAAATTTAGGTAAACAGTCTTGGTTGGTTTCCTATATTAGACAAGGTTTTACCTCTGGGATCTAATAATAGATTTTTTATGTAATAAGGTTCTCACTCCTTTAATATTGAGTTACATAATTGGCACCAATATCCTTAAAGAGTATAAGAATTTAATGAGTGTAATAGGATATTTCTTATCCATAATGCTATAAAATATGATAGTCTATCAATGTATTTCATCTTTAACTAATTTCAAGAAACTTTCACTCACTATATATTCTTATTTTAAATTCATTGATTGTTTTTTCTCTAAATTTTTAAAACTACTATACACCCCTTCTCTGATTATATTTTCCCCCACTATCATTCCAAAAAGAGTTCTTTTCATACCAATTTACATTTTAATGAAATAATCTATTTAATTCATGTGCATAGGTCTTTTTTGCGTATTTACTATTATCCTGAGAGATTGTATAGATTCTTTATTTTTTAGAAATATTTCTATATGGGGTATGAACATGAGATAGAAATTTTCATTAGGGTAAATTCACATATTTTGAAGAGGAGTAAAAATCAGTTCTTCAATTTAGATGGGATTGAAAAAGTTAGATCAGGGTATAATAATTAAGTGCATGATCGTAAGTATGAGAATATGTGACTCTTATGATCATGAGTCAATTTATAAAATGAGTATTTATTCGATCATACATCTATGAGTTTCAATGATATTAAGATACTTTGCACAAGACAAGTTCAGTGTCATATGGTTTTTTAAATAATAAGTATGCATGTGTTGAATGTGGGTGAGTTATTTTGATAAGATACTTGTGGGAATGATATCAATAGAGGTTAGATGAAATGAAAAATTTCCATATGATGTTAGAGGTTATACTGAAGATGAATGAGGGTTCCATTGTAAATTCAACCCCAATGTATGACTAGAAATATATTTTTAGTTATGAATGTTGTTGGAACCCATTTAAGAAGTTTTTTATAACTGGTATATGGATATCCATGTTGGTGGGAGAACAAAATTTTCAATAGTGGGTGTGACCCTCATTCAAGATGGAAACTAAGTGGGTTTTGGGGATGATGTTACAATTGTGTTGGGAATAGGTCATGATTGATGTTTTGTGTTGGTTCTTAGGTTTGAGTGTGGAATATAAATCCAATAATTATTTTTGATAAATAATGGAATATTACCTATTAAGATACTACGCTTCTTTATGAAGGGTAATGGGTTATATGAGACTGATTATTTGAGGTCTGTGGTTTAATTTGTATTACATTGAAAAATTAAATTTGATTTTATTCTATTTCATAGAGAATACTAGGCTTGATATCCGAATGATAGGTTTAATAGATTCAATGTGTTTGACATATTTTCAGAAAAAATTTGATGTGATCTAGTCATAATTTAGATAAGAGAAGGGTATATTCTCTTTAGTGGTGTACAATTATAGCTATGGTTGGTAAAATATTTAATTGGTGAATTACATCACATTTTTTGCTTCAATATTTTATCTATGTTAATTGAAAAACATGGGATGTCTTTTGGGGTTATGAAATCATGATTGGGTGATGCAATAACTCATCAGTGGTTTCATATAAGTGTTTCCTAGAATGTATTTCCAAAGGAGTATTGGATATTGGGTTTTCTATAAATTAAATGTGGCCTGGTGGAAATTGTTTTGGGCAATTAGTTGGATAATTGGAAATGAATTCCGATGGGAAATTATAATAATTGGGAGCATCATGGTTCATAATAAACACTTTTTAGTAGTTTCTTATAGTAGGGATAACCATAAGGAAGGACATGAATTGATTTATGAGACCATTTTATCCCACGATATATAGATTTTATTGAGTTTTTTCCTTGTTTTATTAATTAGAATGATAATATAGAATCATTTTTTTGAATAATATTTTTTCTCATGCTTGGAGATGTGTAGTAGAAGCTCATTCAACATTTTAGGGTACATTATGGTAAATTTAACAAGAATTAATTTCCATAATTTTTTTAAGTTTATTACTAGATGACATATTTTGATTATTATGGAGAAGAAGAGTAATGGTCTTAAGTATTTTCATAACCCATAGTATTATAGGATGGTATATTCAAGGGGAAAATTGAATTCATCATTTTTTAGGAATATGAGGGTGAAAATAGTAATTTCCCCAATTATAAAATATTAAAAATATTTTTTCACTATTTTGTTGAACTCGGAATATGGATTTTACCCAAGAACTGATATTTGGTGATATTTGGAGTTCTAATTTTTTTAGGGATGTTTACTAAATATTTAAATAATTTTTATTATTTCATATTCATAAATGTTAACATATCTTTAATGGAGCATCATATTGAAATTTAATCTATGTGTTTGAGTATAAAATGTGTTTCTTTTCTAGGTGTGGTATAAAATCTTTCATGGTTTTGGGGAAACATTGCGCAATTTAAATAGAGGTAGAAATGTATTATCTTAAATTAATTTATAATAATAAATTATTTAATTTATATTTCCTCCCCCAACCTTTTGTTTCTTTTTTAGATTTTATAGGGATGGGTTCCTCCCAATATAGCGCATGAATGAACTGAGATAGTTGGAGTGGATGAATGAGATATGTTGCTAGGATTCTCAATCTATGCCAGATAGATGTTTGATGGCCATGGATGTTGGTTGGAACATGAAATTTTTTTATGTTACCCACAAGGTAGGAAATATATTTCAGATATTCTTGTTTCACCTTTTTATTAATCTTTTTCTATTTTGATTTTTGGTTGATACGATTTGGGGAGTAATTTCTAAGTGTTTTAAAATTTAAAATTTGATATTTTTAATTATTTTTGGTGTTTCTATGGAATTATCCACCAATCTTTCTAGGTTTTTTATTTTTCATGATTAATATTAAAAGAGAAGATTTTGATTAATTTTATAAATAATAAATATTTGAATTTGGAGTAAGAATCTATTTAAGTATTAAATGGGTTATCCTAACACAAAAAAAGGTCAATATATGGCATAAAGGTAACCCATTTATTACCTTCACAAAACATACTCCCTCGAAAAAGGGGATAGTTTTATTAAATAAAAAAAACTTATTTACAGGATATTATATCATTATTCTAGGGTATAAATTTTTTATTTATGGTTGATTTATTTATATAAAAATATTTTGATAGTAATTATAAATTGAAATATTATTTTTGATAATTAATATAAGATATATAATTTTAATTTTAATAGGAAAAATGTTAAGGTGGCATGTTTGATGAGCCTATGATATTTTTTAAATAGGATTTTGATTAATGTTATAATGATGTGGACAATTAGTAGAAATGAAATTATATTTTACAAAACATTACAAAAAATTGAAAAAATATTCTATAATTAATTTAATTTTATTAATTGTATTCACCACCCCATTTAGAAAGAAAAAGATTATTCCGAATTGATTGGGTTTTGATAAGAGTAGTCATGCTCCAATTATAACTCAACTTACTGAACGTATGAGGTAGGTGGTCCCTTGATCATACCATTTACTATAAACATTATTTATTTATTTATATTTAAATTGATATGCAATATTTTCATAGCGATCAATTGACCTTTTATGTAAAATAATTTATTTAATTAAATCTAAATTCATATAAATAAAATGAAAAATGAAAGAAGGGATAAAATTAATCCTTTTATGTTGTTTGGATTGCTCCCTCAATAAAGGATAGGATAATGATTATAATATCTTTCCCTCCTACGAGGAGACCACAAAATCTATAAATTAAATAAATTATGTAAATATAGAGGATGAGATATTTTATCATATTTACCCTAAATGGGGACCTGGGATGGGATTAAAATTAATGGAAATAATAGGCCTTAGTATATGATGGAATTCCCTAGAGACACTAGGTTATATTGAATAAGAGAATGTGTTTTTATCCCTTCCATTTTTGTAGTGTAGAACCATGTGGAAATTTCTAGGTGTGATTTATAGAAAATTTTTGTGAGTAAAACCACCATGGAATCACCACAAAAGTTATATATGAAGGTTATTATCACTGGAAACTTCTTCCACTAAGACAATTATTTGGAGGAAAATGATTATTTTGTGTGTTGTGATGATTTTGTGGGATATCAAACCATTTTAGTGATGGTTATTATCCCCAATGATTAAATTGAGAAAAGGGAAATGATGTATGGTTTCTTGATTATTATTATACCTAATTCTCCTTGGTGGATAAACTAATTATAGTTAATCATTAAGAGTATTGTATGGACAAAATAATTATTGTTATGGGTTCCACCTAATAACATGAATTGAAAATTAGAGTCTTGTTGGGATGATGTAATTGGAAAAGGTTGGTCACTTTTGAATATGACCTTAATTAAGAGGGGTTGAATGGACCAGTGGAAAACCCATGTTATTATTGTTAGGATTAATTTGTTATTTTACTTGGATAATTCCAAAACCCAGGTATATGATGATGGATTCCAAGGGACACATCCCTAGGATACAAAGACCCTTATTGAATGAAGCATAACCAAGGATTTACTCCATGGTACAAAAATATGTTTTATGATATTATATGGGGTTCCTAGGTATCCATAAGATATGGAATTATACCATATATTATATGATATTCCTATAATTACTAGGTTATAAGGTTTCATCTGATATTATAATATTCTTTATGATTCCAAGGATCTATGTGGATCCATATGGATAAACAATGAGATTCTGAGTGATGTGTTGGATATGGATATTAATCATTGAGTTTTTTTTTATTCCTAGAATTCATAGCATTTTGTGCGTATACATGAAACTAAGGGATTTATTGTATACTCTCTAGCATATTGATTGACTCTAATATTATTTGGAATTCCAAGTGTTGTCTATAATCAAATAGTATATGTGATATTTAAAATTTTCAAAAAAACTATGATATGTTATTGTTCCTAATATTATACAAGATGACTATGACATCATAGGATGATATGGTGTACATACTAGATGTGTGTTCATGAGATATTGGAATAGGACATGTATCTCTCCAAGAATATGTGACAATCTCAGAGACACTCAGGCACTAGATAAGGACAATATAGTTGATCTCATGTTCATTTTGAAACCCAAATATTGATGGTGGATAGGGCATTTATTCATCCCAATATGGTAATTTTATTTTGCTGAACAAGTTGCATTTATACATTCTATAGTGCAAGTTATGTATAAAACCATATCAGTGGAACCCTACTGATTTGTACTCACTCCCTTCTCAGGAATTAATGTGACCTAGATACATTATATGGTTTTTACTATTCATATGCTCGATTAGGTCTTAGACAAAGATTTTCACTATCGGGTGGGTAATCTCAAAGGGATTCTAGAGGCTGTGTTTTCATTATAATGATCATGTGAATTCGGTGAGAGGGAATACTATTAACTTGTATTTTATAATTATATTTTGTACTAAATATTGTGTTATTTATTAAATATGATTCTTTTTATTCGATGATTAATTACTATTACTAGTATGTTTTAATTAATTAATCATATATTTATGTTTACATTATTCTATTCTGAATAGAAGGATCTTTTAAGGATCCCTATTATATATATATATATATATATTATTTTGGGATATATTTTATTCAGACAAGTGATGAAATTATTTCAATGGATTTAGTTATAGACATTGACCCTTAATTTAGAGGTAAGAATCAATACAGGAATATTATAGGCCTCATTGCTAGATAGTATTCACTATCATATAGTGAGGTGTGGAGAATGTCTCATAAAACACCCAGGTGGGTGCTGTTTGGGTGGCTAGGGTCAGGGAATTACGTGTGTAAACCATTACCGAGAGCTCGTCCTCTCCTTTAAATACCAAGAACATATCCTTAGTTGTTTTTATGTAGATATTGATTATCATTATAATAATTTGACGACACCAACTAGGAATAGATTATGGTCTACTTATATATAAAAGATCATAGGTATCATCAATTTGAGTTCTTAGTTTAATATTTATGACATAGACTATGGCAGTCTCATAAGTAATTCAATCGATTAAATAAATCTCAATAAAATGATATAGAATATTTATATGTTTTTACCATGTTATACTGGTAAATACCACCTTTGTAATTCCCTATTCTAATCAAAAATAAAACATTATAAATTTATTTTATCCAACTATGTCAGATTAGCTTTTTACATATTTTTCAATTATTGTTCATACCCATAATTTTATTCTTATTAATTTGTTTATTTCATATAGAAGAATTTTCCCAAAAAAAAAATTATACAGTTTAACATTGAGATGTCATTTATAAAAATTATTTTGAAATAAATATATAACATTAAATTCACAAAAACACTATGAGTAATCTATTTATATGAATAGGGATCACTCATTATTTTTATGACACAAAACTATTACATTATTTCACCATACCATATATTCCATCTTCGAAAAGCATTCATCAATCCAAAAATTTAGTTTTGCGATATTCACACTATTGTAGACATATATAGAAAATATAGACCATTGTGTTTCATCTTATACACTTCCTCAAAGAAAATTCATCATGGGCTGAGGTTTTGAAATTCATTTGATATATCTCATAATCAAAATGACATGTTATGTGATGTATTAACTAAATTTACATTATCATTGTAATAGGTGAAGAGGATTTATTATTTTCTACACCATTAATACATTTATAACCCTTTTACACAAGGAATTATTTATAAACAGATATTCAACCATCCATGTAATTTTTTTACAAATAAACCCACTTTCAACTTAAGGTTCATACCCTTTGGAGAGAACACAACATGTTCCAAAAATATCAATTTTACAAGGATTCCAATTCAAATTTTATATATTTTAATCATTTAATAGAATTAAAACTTCCATTTTCCTCTTAGTATATATTTGGTTCATATACTATGAAAATTACTTCATTATCATTTTCTATAATTAATCCATAACTCTTGTGATCCTAATAAATCTTACCTAACCACTAAGGTTGTTCTATGAAATTATTTTTGTCTTCTACCAAAACCCTTTGATGGATCTAACTCAATAAGCACTTTAAGAATAATTTTGATTTTTTTTGTCTCAAACATCAACAAATTAAACATTCCTCCCCTGTCTACACAGTATATGTTCTTTCTTTTATATAAAACATTATCTAAATACAAAAAATCTTTTTTCGTAGTAAGATTATAGAGATTTTATCCCTTTCTTTATTTGGGATGACTAAAAAATAACAATTTATTCACTTCAGGCCACGATTATTAGAATTAAATCACTGTACATATGCTTCAAAACCCCAATTAATCAAAAAATGTATAATAAGATGATTCTCAAATTACAGACTGTGTGATTTCATTGTGAATTATTTTAATCGGATGTAGATAAATAAGAATCCATTAGTTCCTAAATAATATCCCCATAATTTTATATGTAATTCTAATAGGGTAATGATGAACCGAATCATTGTTAAAAGAGTTGGATTACATCTCTCAAACACATCATTATCTTATGGTTTTCATGAAGTATGTCATTGAAAAAATTAAAAAAAATCAGATATGATAAGTAAATTCTTAACGTAATTATCCCCTACCACATTCCTAAAAAATAAAATTGAAAATATTTAAATTATAAATTTATACTATATACTAAAATATTTTAAACATTACAAAAATAGAATACATTTTCTTCATTTGAAAGACACAACTGTGTTATCAAAATTCACCTATAAACGTATAAAATAACAAAAATCATCACTTTCTTGAGTACTCATTTGTCAACATATATCACTGTGTATGAGATTTAATAGTCCACTAGCCCTTTCACATTTTCCAGTAAAAGATAATTTGGTTACTCTTTGTAATAGAACATATTCACGTGTATAAAAAATTATAAATTTAATGTTTTTTTTCAATCCATATTCCAGAAATAATTCAATGTGATACTCATTAATATATACAAAGTGACACATCCTAAGGGATATGATATTATAACCCTAAAATTTTTTACATTAAATATTATGGACATGATTATAAATATATAGAATATATAAACCATTTAGCAGAGTCCCAATAAATCTAAAAATTTTATTCATATATATAGAACAACTCATGTTATTAACACTTAATGAAAAATGCATCGTTTCCAAACACGATAAAAGAAATTAAATTTCTATTTATAGTGGGAACATAATAAAATTCTTTAATTCTTGAATGAATAAACATTGTAATATAATACCAAATGTTCCAAAATTTAATAACAAATATATTTCCCCATTGCAGACAAAATGATATACTTCACACATTTTAGATTCCCTATTATCTATGAGAATATTTTTATCAACAAAAATGTGTGATTCATACCCAGTATCCAATACACTTATGTTAGACATGATGAAATTGAATACTATAGAATTTATATTAAAATTCATACAAATATTTTTTTTATAAACATTTCTCATCCTCAGGTAAAAATTACTGATTATATTATGTGTAACTACCTATAATGGATATCAAAATTATTATCATAAATAATATAATATTGCAGTGTAATGGATTTTTTCATTTAGAACACATGATACATTATAGTTACAATATTAGGAGACCTACCCTTTTGTATTTTAGTAAATTTACCTTGGTATATGTCTTTAGAAAAATTTGTGGATTATCCTATTGATTCTAAGGTGAGGTAATTACATATATGAAATTATGGAATATAATTATAGTTGAGGTGGAGCCATGATAAATAAATAAATAAATAATAAATAAATATATATATAATTTTTATACCATGTGAATTAATTCTAAAAAATAATCATTTTCTTTAAATGTGAATCATCAGAGAGAAAAATATAGGACTATGGTTGTGTTCAGAATTATAGATTTACATAGAGAGGTGTATTCATTGCTTTAAATTTTGTTCTATAGTTTATGCCATAATGTTAAAAATTATAAATAATTTAATGTATAATTTAAATTATTAAATACGTAGGTTAGGAATATATTAAAATTATTATGCTTCCTCTATTGGGTAATTGATAATTTTCATTAGAAAAACTGCAGAGATAGGAAGAAGAGAAAGATTAATTTTTCGTGGAAAAAATATTGGATAATGGGAGCAAGGACAGTTTAGTGAAAATACTTATGAATGGATCACCTAGAAATTAACAATGAATCCAATGTTGAATTTTTTTTATGTGATGATCAATTTTACTACAGGAATGGATTTATTATTTTCTTCAAATTTCTATGACAATAGAGAATTCATGTTGTATTTATTCATGAGAATTTAATTTTTATCTTTGATCCCTGATCATGAATATTTGATTCTTTTTAATGTGTTTTATTCATTTATGGGGGGATTGAACACCCCGCACAATTATGTTCCAAAATTTAAAAAAAAAATTAACAGACAAATAGTTAGGTTTATGATCAAAATGATTAAAAATAAATTGAAATTTATTGATTGATTTTAATTTATTTTATTCACTATATGGTGTAATTTTTGTCCCATATATTTCATCATTGAATAATTTATATTATTTTTTAATTGAAAAAAATATGAATCACTTTACTCCATATTGACCAATCTCTTGAACCAAAGATTATCAACAAATAAATATCGAACACAAAAAAAAAACATTTCTCCACTTTGGATAATTTCAAGTAGTGTATCGTCTATGAAGGATAAAATAAAATGGGATCCCAAAGAGGGGAAATAGTATTTCTATGAGGAACATTATTTGTAGTAATAGTTGAGTATTAGGTATTATATTAATGGTGTGTAGATATCAGATAGATATAGAGGTGAATTGAGCATAGTGGTTTGGTCAAGAGAGGCAACTTGGCAATCGTGGTATGGTGACAAGGAAGATAATAATCAAGAGAGGCATTATATTATTCATGGTCCAATGATGAGTAGGTTGAAAATATATTTTTATGTGAATATGGGTGATAAGGGGACAACAAAAATTGGGTTTGTGTTGGACCAGATGACACACTATATCAGTGCCAATATTATGGGGTTGTAAGAACTACTCAGATGTAAATTAGGATTTATATCATTCCTATTAATAAATGTAGATGTATTTTAGGATATAGAATAAGGGTATTCATGGGGAATAATACATTACAAAAAATAACAATAAGAAAATTTTGAATATTAAAAATGGGTATCGGGAGGAGGGATGGGGTGAATTCAAAAAGTTTATTATATTAATTTAATAAATACTATTTTATGTTCTTAGATGTTATAATAAAAAACAACACCAAAATTGGGCTAGTAAGGATAGATCTCATCAATACCTATGGGTTCACCCACTTAAAAAATGGTTCCTTATAATTTTTAAATCCCCAAGAACTTCTAATTGATGTCCTAAAAGCCCCTACATCATTGAACAAAGTCCCATTCCCTATGTTCTATGATATACAAGTGTGTACCTACACATAAACACCTTACTGTATCATTATCAGCATCACATCCTACGCCATTGACCATAAATTTCCATGAAATCCACCAAAATAAATCTATACAGGATAGAATACCGGCCATAAATAACATTATTTGATTACATTACCACTCATACATTCCATTAACTATATAAAATAACAATAATAATAATAGTATTATTGTTATTATTATTATATCTTTATTTGAGTATATTGTCTTATTTTGATGTCTAAAGGATGATCTGTTGGGGGAACCCATACCTGAACATTCAGGAAATTTATTAAATATAAATAAATGATACATAATTCAGATTCATCATATGGGTTTCATCTCCTATCAGATAACCTCACTCATAAATGTTTCGATGAAACTCGTGAATTTCATTTGATTCAAGTTTTCAATAATTAAATAGTATATATGGATCATTTTTTAATTTATAACACAATGTCGTGTTCTAAATTACAATTAGTGAACTTTTCATGGTGAAACAGATAGTTTTCAATGATATATCTATAGATCTAATGGTGGGGTTTCCGCAAGATGGTTAGCGAATTTTCATCCAACATGTGGGGTTATGATTCCCAATTTTTTTACATTGGTAATGAATTTTCCATATATGGTTAAGTTTTACTGATATGTTCTTCTATCCCCTTAAATTACTAAGTCCTCTCATCATATATATGATATTATTAGTATGGTCATGTTCACCCCAATTCCAAGGGGTAGAATCCTCAATTTTGGGGCAGATTTATAGATGAAGTTTGGTATACCCATATAACAAAGGAATGAGATCCCCAATAGGCTCATCCTACAAGTAGTGTCATGTATTCACCCAATTTACTTAGGCCGTGTGATATTTTATTTGTTTCTTTTCATCCCTATATTTTAGTGTCTTCAACCAAGGTGTGGATTTCCCTTTACAATTCATATGGTTTTTTGGGTAGCATGGATTTGGTAGTTTAGATACATGATTAGTGGTATAGTATTGATCATATAGTGTATATGGAACTCTATAAAATGGTGTTAATACAATCGTGATGATAAGGCTTGACTTTATAGAATTTTTTGTAGTGTGGTAGATATAAATGTTAAAAATAATATACTTTATTAGGGATAGTTATTTTTCAGCACCTCATGGGTGGCCATTGTGATGCAGTAGAAAACTAGATATCAAATTTAGAATTTGTGAGATTTCTAGTTCACAAAGGATACCTACATTCCCATGAGGTATGTCATAAATGTATTGGACTAAGATGACTGACATATCATTATATTTCTATGAATTCTAGTTATAGAGGATATCAAGATTTGTTTTTTTACATTTCATCCTAGTAACTCATTCACAAAATGGGTTGGATATATCTTATTTAATAACATTAATTTATATATTTGACACACCCTTTTGAATATTTATATACTCACCCCTACAAGGGCCCTTTTCTAATATGTTTTTATACATTTATTTGATGCAAAATTTCAAATATTTTCTTGGTAAACCTGGAGTTGTTGTCACTTTTTCCAACCAAACACTTTGTGGTGCATGGTGATTCTTAATGTGGAATGGTATTCCTTGATGGTGTGAGTGTCCTTTGGGGCCATAGATCCTTATCGGAGTAAAAATAATGAGGATAATCTGTCAAATATCTTCAGTCTCTTATATTTAGACATTTATTAGAAATATAATTATTTTGGTATATTCCAATAAGGTGGTGTTCTTATATTTTTTTATCATTTTTTCAGTTAATAATTGTTCTCCACTATGGATCTATAGCATGAACCATGATACATTGCACCTCTACATTCCATTGATGAGTAGAAAATAAATTCCCACACCATTGGCATGAACCACATTTCCTTAAACATGGAAATAGAATGTTCTGTAACATATCATATTCCCTTTTCTTCAATTTTAATCAACCCTACATTCCATGAATGAGTTTTCTAGCCTTTATCATTAATCACCCCTATTGGATTCAAAGACCCATAACCCCTCTTACCCTACACAATTTAGTTTGACTCAACGAGAAACCATTTAATTTCTTTATCTTTTTTCTATTCTTTTTTACTAGCTATTATAAAATTTATAATTTTGTTATGTTTTATTATCAATTTTCATATTTAATGAATTATTAATAGTTTTTAAATATTTTATCAAGTTAAAATTTGTTATTTTAGAAAATTTTATAATTTATCAAAATTTCAATTTATTTTTTAATAAATAATATTCACATCATAAATGAAATCAAGATGTGCAATTTATTGAATCATGCACTATTTCACCACGGAACCAGATCTCTATATTTATCAATGTTAAATAAACAAATATGTATGTTATTGTGTTAAATATAAATTAGTTATTCATATATATTTACTTTTGGGTCTTCTTTTTATCATATATTAGAGATGTTTCTAGGGTGAGTTGATATAGGATATGGAAACCCATATTGTTTGATTTGAATACTCGGTGACAATCACTAGCCCCTAATCTATTGGAGGCTAACCTAGGGTAGCACTCTCATCCTACTATTGACTCAAGAGGGCTTGGTGTTTCATGTCATGTTAAAATTGTATCAAAGAAGGAATTTCTTAAGGATTGGTTTTAATGCTAGTTTCTAGGTGAATATTAGTTGGTGAACATTTGGAAACAATGATAACGGTGTTTTGAGTTATATAATCATAATAGAGAGAAAATAATGGGTGTTAAAAATAGTTTATCCCTTCTTCCAGACACAGATTACCTAATTGTCAATCGACATTTTAATACATCATGTTTTGGTACATGAGTATTGGTATATTCACAATATAATAGTTTGTTATGATAATTTGTATTCTAATTGATTCATATCATCAAGATATATTCTAAACCACATGAGTAAACTGTAACAAGTTAAGGGTGTTGTATATACATTGTCAGCTCTTGTGATAACTGATGATCATCATGAACATGTGGTAATAAATGGGCCATGTACTACGAGTTTGTAAATGATGTGGTTTTTTTCTATGACCGTGTCAAGATAAATTCTTTCCCTCTTAATGAAGATAGATTTATGAAAAAATTCACCATATTGGGTATCCTGTAGAGGTTATCATAGTTCATATAGAGCTAGCACGTAGATAATTTTTTTGTGTATGAATTATGATGAAATAAATATTACTGATTTATAATTTGATCTTAAACTACCAGAGATATAGGATTGTCTATATTCGAATTACTTGTCAAATTATCTTAAAAATTTACATAAAAACCCTATAGTGGTATTGTAAATAGACCTATATATAATAGATGTGGTAATATTAGGAGCTTCCCTATTAGTGGTCCACTTTGGATATCGATGAGTCATATTTGGAAGAGTGGGTAATCAAGGGTAGTTGAAGGTGGATAAAAAGTTATCCAACTAACATATTCACCACCATTGGTTAGTTATATCATATACATGAGATTTATAACTATATATATGATATAAGGTATGATATGAATAGTTATATCTAGACATAAATGGATGTAGCTCAAAGTATAACTCGTCTACTCTCTTAAGAGACCATAGTACTTGATGGTGTTAGAATACGTTATTCTCTAAACCCCAAAGGGTTGAGAATTAAAAATTTGATGGAACATATAGTTAAACCATTTAAAGATATACAATACATAAAAATAGAGACCATATTTTACTCCCCCATTCTACTGAAGTGATATCGTAACATTTAGTTATAGGGTGAGGGATTCATAATATATCTATGTTTTAAATGTCAAATTTAATGATATAATAGAATCATACAATTTCATTGACGAGTAGTTGTCAATAACTTCATTAGTGAGAGGTAACTATTTTTGGTTGTGATGTATAAAAGACAACCCTTTTAAAAAATGAGATCTATTTACCACTATAAGAAAAAATGGAGTTATATGATAAGTGTGCAAATGATAAATTCATTTTTGTTAATGTTGAGGAATTCTCAAACACTTCTGAATGTCAAATATAGTTTTCCATAATAAAAGTCTAATATATACAATTAATACAATATGGATATGAAATTAATGTGTTTCTTATTGGAATGATAGATTTAATACTTCTATGAATCAATTCCCAAAGGAGATTATTGGTTATTCTAGGAATTATCCAATGGCCTAAATAGGGTAAATGAGGTGAAGGGAAAAATCATGATTGGATATTATGAATTCATGGGATGATTTTGTCCTCAATTATGTTAAATACAGTATTGTTTATGATATTAATTTATTGTATAGATGGTGTGGTAGATACACCCTCAATATAAGACTCTATGTTTTTATTATGGTGGAGGATAATGATCAAAATCATGGATTCACATATGGATAAACAAAGAGAGTGATGTTTCTAATCATAGGAAAATGGTATTAAAACTATAATATTTACTTTTGTTATAGAGTCACATGGTTTTCTTATAAATATTTTGGTCCTGTGTGACTAACCATCATCTGGTGATAGTCCTAAATGGTTTTTTTAAAGGTTGAGTGAACAACCACTTCGTCTCTCAAATAATTATGGGTTTCTCTTGGAATTTGTATCTAATATCATGATGTACATCCTGAGTATTGAATCATATAGTGAAGAATTATGTATAATGAATCTTTATTGGTAAATCCATCACATGTAAACACATATTTTTCAGTGGGGTGGAGGTTTTTTAAGAGGTTTTAAATTTTCATCAATCAAGTAATTGTAATTACTTAGATTCTGGATTCATCATAGTAGGGTTATAAAAATAGAATGAATATTCTTCTTTGAATTTTAGATGATTGAGACCCCCATCAGGAAATATTGTGTTGTTGTAATGTTGGACGAGGTCTTTATTGACCTAGATCTGTTATTTGAAACACTCAATGGAATATAGTAAAGAAAAAAATTCTCTTTGGTATTGTGTATGATCATGATGGTGGTCGAGATGAAAATGAAGAATTACCCTGATTGGTATTTTGAGGTTTAGAATGAAATCCTATGTTTCTCTTGATCCATGAGTTAGAAATATTGACACATGTTACTATATTTAATGAATGTTCAGAAAATATTATTTTGGTTTTAAAGAAAATGTGTAACATCCAAAGATATAGAACTATCTCAGGTGGCTAAAATGGGTTAGTTACAAAACCTCATGTACTCCTCCATGTACGTTATATTTTATCGACTAGAATAGTGGGTGTGATATGTATAGTGTGGAGACTATACCCCTATTTACAATTTTATATTATACTGAAAATCATCTTATAAAGATAATAAAAAATTTCAATGTGTAGAAATAATGGAAACAAAATGTTACATTAGAACCAAACAATAAGGACACCTGAATAATCCAATAAATAAATTAATAATTTAATGACATGATTGAGTGTAACTAAATTTAAGGAAAGGGTTAATATATATAAAATTCTATAAAAATAAAATATTGACTCAAAAATTTTGGGTCTCGAACCCCATGTTCGACCCATCTCCAAACTCCAGCCCATCTATACTGTAAAAATTCAATTACAATGTCTTTTTTCCCCATCCATACTATCATCCATATAATCTACATTGATAAAAAATGACAACCTAATTAGATTGTGAGTATTACTCACCATTCCCACACCACCGCATCTGAATTTAACACGTTGGTTAATATGTGAATGAAATAACGTAATAAACAAGTGTATTAATTAATTAATTAATTAAATTATTCCCCCATCAACCATCTTAAGCTCCATGCTAGAAAATCTCTGAGCATGTGTCACAACCATGCCAACCATAACCAGAACACCTTGGGATAAAATTACCTTCCTCAGTGCCATTTTAGAATTTATTTGACCATGTATTATGAACATTCCAAAAAAATTATTACAAATTTATATAATTTACAAAAATATATGTCAAACAAAATATATAAGTATTTCAAAAATCAATTTTGAACGATCTCAGAATACTAGAATTTCAGAATGCCTCAAGGCCAAGAACTATATATACTAATTTATGAATGTCCCATGTTCAAGCCTTCTATATAAACATTTCAGCATGTATAGAGAAAAATACCAATGTATATGCATTTCTGCATGTCTCGGGGAAATGGATCATTAAGGATTTTGAATAATAAAATCAATCCAAAAAATACAAACAAGAATTAAAACATAGAAATAACAACACATGTAATAAAAAATTCATAAAATAGTATAGAATCGAATGGCTCAATGGTTAATATTAAAAATTTCCATTTATCATTCAATTACATGTTTTAATTACCAATTGGTCATATGAAATAATATTGTAGTAATTTAAATATAATATCCATGATAAGGTGAATACATAACATGAAATCACCCAGAATCTTTGTGATAATAAACACACATTAATCCATTAAATATTTTATTTATAATCATGAGTTTATACAAATGAAATTTAGACATAAGATCAGTCAAAATCCAATTGTATTCAAAGGTACTTTATAGAACTTTCTAATTCAACATTTAATTTATCTATTCACATGATATAATTGTGCAATTAAATATTGAACAAAGATGAAGAAAATTCAAACTATGTGGTTATGGTTTATACCCATTACATTTATTTAGCGATAAATGCAATGCTTACAATGAAAATGTCAACAAATAAAGAGTTTTAGAATATCACAAGGAGAAATAAGATCAAAATAAGGATTAGATTCATGATCAGGATTCTGAGATTCAAAACTTGCACTCCAAAAAATCCTAAAAAGGTCTCCCTAGTCTAAGAGGAGGAAGTTTCACGCAAGTTACCATAAAAATCATCTATACCACACATTTAAAAACATGCTGATGAAAATTGCATGACATGTTATTTGGTTACACAACGTGTATTTCTTTTTAGAGGGATTCACCGAATAACCCATCACTATTGTTAAATATTTAATTAGAAAGAGAATTACATGACATTGGTCGGGTTTATGATGTGTAACCACTTCACATCAGGAGTCATATAACATCATGACTATAGTAAATTTTACATGTTGTGAAACCCATTTACACATTTTTTAAATGTCCGAATGATATTTTTGGTCCATGTTTACTTATAAAAACCTAAACCCCCATTATGGAACTCATCATAACAAGAATTATTTGGTAACAAATTACCATTTAAAATGATATTCAATTAATTGAAAAACATTCATAACCAAACATTAAGTCATTTACCACAAAAAATTAACTCCACATTAAACTTATATTGTTTTATTTTGTTTCGTCACCACCCAAGTTAGTTTTTATTCATAAAAGATAACTTCTTGTTGAAAAAAAACCAAAAAGGTTTAAAGATGTAGTTAATTTCAAAAATAATAATATTAATTTAAAACACAGTGACTGACTTACTGAAAAAAATATGGGATCTTACATCCACCTCACTATACAATAGATCACCCATGATGTGGTTCAAGAGACACTATAGGGCCTCAACCGACAATTCTGTACCATATTCCCTCATATCTGACACCCTCTCCCAGGTCCCCTCATGAACATGCCCATGATACCACTAAACTTAAACTAATAAAATCTACCTACCGCATTGATACCTAGAACTATGGCCCACAATATATATGGATGCTCCTTAAAATATTCATCTGCATAACTCTTGAATTATTTTAGATGAATAACATGGGGAGGGTATGAATAATACATTTGAAGTTGAAATACATGAAACATGCCATTCCAGGAACTCTATCACTATTTAAGGGCTAAATTCTATGTAACTAGACTGGCCCTACCCACTATCTCATATGGATTGACAAACCTCGGTGATATCCTACCCAATTTCCTGATATTACATTTCCCCAACCTAGGTGGAAACTAAAGGAAAATATGATGACCAAAATTGAACACTATAAGATGTCTTTGATGGTTTTAATATGATTTCTTCTTACTATATGTGGTCACAAACCATTATATGAACTAATGAAACTACACATACATCTACTGAATGAGAGTAGGTATAATAAGCATTAAATCAACTAACTCCATCAAAAAATGAGGATAATGACACAACCTACCCAAAAAGGAATCAAATGGTTTCATCTAGATAGACACCTGGATGAAATAATTACATGAATACTCCATGAGTGTCACATGAAATATCAATGAAAAACATAATATTGAACTAAAGACCATAACATATCTTTTAGAACATAAGTAGTCCTCTCAGATTTACCACATGTCTCATAATGATAGGTTGTAATCAAAAGGACCTTTGACCCCAGATTCATTAAAAGACCCTTCTAGAATTGTGATGAGAAAAAAAATATCTCTATTATATATTATAATCCTCAGAACACCAGGTAGATGAACTATCTAGTGAACATAAAACTATGAAAATTATAAACTATGATGGTCTCCTTAATAGTCAAAAAGATGGATACCTTTTATAGTCAATCCACAATCACCAATACAACTCCATTCTTACTAGTTATCATTGGAAACTCTATAACTAAATAACATGTGGCATCATCCCATTTCCACTTAGGAAAAATGTAATTGTTGAAAAATCTCAACTGGTCTTCGATTCCTTAATTTCTCCTATTGAAAATTGATTCATCTAGCCACGATGCTTGTTTCCCCATTCATCACCCCTGACCAATAGTAAATTCTACAAATTTCATAATACATATTTTTCAATCCAAGATGTAATTCCCATTTAGAAGAATGAAAATATCTCTTCACCACCTTATGCAATCCCATTAGAACCCATACACAACTATATAAATGAATAAAATATCTACTAACAAGAGACCATACTGATGATGTATCCCCATAATACAATATATCTCTCATAACTATTCCTTTTGTATCATATAACTTTTTAATTTTGATTTACACCAAATGCATGGGTTTCACAGTTGTTGAAGTCAAGGAAGGTGTTCCCAGAGACTCATAAACATCTATATGCATGTATTCAAATTATTCCATTACCAACAAATCATTTCAATAATAGAGCACTTCTTCTATTTTCATCTTTTAGAATAATTCATCATCCACGATAATTCCATTTCCTAGTGTATAGTCTATATTGATGTCAAAATACATCAAATAATCAACCCACATCCTCTTTAAAAGGTTTAGGTCCCATTGATAAATTATTTACTTGAAACACTTTAGGTCTTTGTATACAAAAATCCTCTCTCCCATGATATAATTATTTTATAATAGGTAGTCATGTATCATTGATACTAACTCAAGATTGTGAGTTTTATAATTCTTCTCATGTGGTCCCATGTGTCTAGATCTATATGAAACAACATAATCCATATCCATTTGAAATAATCCAAGTCCAACTTTGGATGCATCACATTACATGGTATAATCATTACCCATCATAGCTGAAGTGAGGAATAATTTTGTAGTCATCCATTCCATCATCTTATAAATAATATCTTGCAAGAATCAAAACAAACAAACTTCACAATATTCTAGGTCATCTCTAACTTCGATACTGATGATTCAATATGTACTAGATAGAGCATCAATAAAAAATTACTAAACCAGGAAACTCAGAATCTCAAATTCATTATTGGGTTGAACCCATAATACCCTATATACAACTTTGTATGAGACCACTGACACTCTATCCTCTGAGATTAAATGACTCAATATGTGAACTTTTTTAATATAGAACATAATTTTGTTTTCAATGAATAATGATGATTTTCCATTAATGTACTCGGGATGATGTTAAGATGTTTCGAATGACGGTCTACTAACTTGGATTACACTAATCTTTCATTTAAAAAAACCATCATAAAATGGTTGAGAAAAGGTTGAAATATAGAATTCATCATGACCATGAATACCACGTGTACATTGTTCAAAAAAGAATGAACTCATTATGAACTCATAAAATCCATAACTACACCTAAATGTAGTCTAAGGTATGTTTGATGGCCTCACCCAAAATTAATGTTTTCCAGATCCCCTGTTGATCTCGAGGAATATCTCAGCACCTCTCAGCTTATTAAAGAGATTGTCCATATGTGGAATAGGATACAAATTCCTGACTATTATCAGCTGGAAAGTCTAATAATCCCTTCAAAAAGAAAATTTCCAATTAGCCTTATTAAGGAGTAGAACTAGATAATCCCAAGGGGATGTATTATCTATATTAATCCTTTAATTACAAGATCATCAAACTAAACATTTTTCTTCAAAAGTTTTACTAGTGCAAATCTATAAAGTGGAATGGAAACTGGCATCACTCCCAACACTAACTCGATCAAAAACATGATCCCTCACTCAGGAAGTAATCTATATAACAATTTATAAAAATATCCTTAAATAATCAAACATTGGTGGAAAATAATCATATGGTATTCCACCAACATATAGTAAAATATCAGAAATATTATATTTGAGATAATCCGATCTGTATTGAATTTTCGCCGCATGGCCATCCTCTAGATCCCACTCACCCATGGGAGAATAGTTGTGTTCATATGAAGGTATAATGGTAAATCTTTTCCAGAAATATTTTATATGATCCTAGTATATAAATAATCAATACATACCAAAAATAATGTTGAATTCAATCATTTCTAGAATTAACGGTTCCCAAAATAAATGGTAACCAACATTCTCTAGAGGGAACTACATGAAATGTTTGATATTACATAACCAAAATCCCAATATCAGGTTAATGGTCAAAATACATTCCAATATTTCTACATCCTATACCCATCCATTTAAAAATTTAGTGTATTAAGTGAAATATGATTCTCATATATCAAACAAAACACAAGGAAGTTTAGATGATATATGAGTTGTCCATTTGACAGTTGATGGTCCTACATCCACAATCGCCTGAGTACTCTTTGTAAAATATACATGACTATCCTCTCTACTCTATGATACGTTCCAAATCCCATAAGATATAGCCTTTATATTAAGCAGCGATTCTAAAATATGGGTACCACATCTTTTATGTCAACCCATACATCATGTGGAACTCCAACTACTTATCTACTAAGGATATTTGAGTCTTTTATAGATTGTGTTATATATCTGGTTCCCCTACCACTACTCTACTACCAAATTCCCATACGGGACATTTTTAGGTGGCATAATCTTTAGAAATAATTAAACCCCATATTAGGGTACTAAAACTCATGCCATATGAGAAACATCATTCCACATTGTTAAAACCAAAATAGAATATAATGGCCCAAAATATCCTTCTCCATTTTCTAAACCTACATCCATATAATTCTCCCAAGTACTGAATGTTGGCCCGAAATTTGTGTTAGTATTACTCTGTACATCAAAAAAACCATGTTTAAAAATAACCATTCTAATAATAATTTCATGAAATAATGCAATAAACAAGTGTATTTACTAATTTTACAATAAATATAATACCTCATTAACCTTTTTTTGCCTCTATTTCATAATATTTATAAGAATATCTCATAACCATCCAACCATAACCATATAACTACGGGATAACATAACCTACAATAGTGTCATTCATTAATTTCTTCTAGAATGACTTACTAACATGCCAAAAATTATATTCTTAAAAAGGATTATACATTACAAAAATCCCAATCAAAGCCACTATATATGAATTTCAGAAATCAATCAAGGCTGACTCTATTATATAAAACTTTTATCATATCTCAGGCCAATCCCAATAAATAATCAGTTAATAATGTCTTAGAGGCAATCCCAATATGTAATAATTTCATCATGTATCAGGGCCAAACAAGGAATATATTAACATTGTAATCTCTCAGGGATAATCCTAGTATATAATAATTTAATCATGTCTTAGGGCTAATGTCAAATATAAGAATTACAATATTATAAACAAGAAAACTACCTATAAAATAATTTCTACATATAAATCATAACAAATGTCACAATAATAATTAAATAACAAAATAACATCTAAATGATTAGTGGATAATTTTTCAAATTATCATTTATCTTTCAATTACACATTTCATTTATAAATTGGTCCTAAAAATTAACATTCTCACTATGTAAATATGAAATCCAAGCCAAGGTGAATCTATATCAAGAAATCAATTGAAATTATTTTCATTATAAACACACATTAATCAATTAAAATAATCAGTTATAATAAAATTATCCCAGACCTGAACTGTAGCCTCAAGCAAGTTCAATAGACTATTAGATCAAAATGGACTCCATGGAATAATATAATTCATCATTAAATTTATTTAAGCACATGGTATGTTGGTGAAATATCAATATTTCAAGTACATGTCAAGAAAAATTAAACCAATAGGTTATTGTTTAGTCCCAACACAAATATCATTTGTATAACACAATTATTCAAATGGAAAATGCCAGCAAAAAAGGTGAAGTAGATCTTAATGATAATCTAGATCATAATAAGGATAAAATTCATGATCACGATGTATATAATAAAGATAAGTTCTCTAAAATTTCCCAGGATGTCTCCCTAGGAAGATTATAGGAATTCTCCATATTGTTGGGTGTAAATTTCGTCCCCATGAAACTTTTAAAATCATTCTGAGAAAACTAAACAGTATGTAATTCAGTTATATGCCATTTATGTTTTATAGGGATACACAAAAAAACCATCACCTTGGATAAATAGTTAATTCCCCATAACATTAAACATTATATATTTTGTTAACAATGTGTAACCACTCCACATCAAGAATTAGTTCATGAAATTAGTCTGGTGGATTTTACCCATCATGTAACCCATTTGAAAGGCATGTAAATTTCCAGTAGATAGTTTTCAGACTATCTTTCTTAAAAACATGAAACATATGAATGATTTTAAATATACACATAATAATTGGTAATAAATGACCCATTTATACCTTGTTTCAATTATTTCCAAAACAGGCATCCCTGAATTATACAAAACATGTGTGATTTCAAATAATGATTAATTTTATAAAATATAATGAATAATAATATATAGATAATGTATCATTATGAATTATATATTGAAATGAAAAATAAATCCATAAAACTAAATTTTTACTGTATCATAGTTCAATATGACCCAGAATCTACTCTTGACTTATCACTAATTCATGAGAGAAATGAAACCCACATGACAAAACAACATTCTTTAAAGAATATCATTAAATTTTATTTTACACACTACCTTCTTTGGACCAAAGTAATACCAATATTTACCTACCTTTCTATAGACCTAATCCAAACTAGAAACAATATAACTTTTAATGGGAGTTATAATCTAAAAAAACATCCTATCTTTTATATGATTGTTACAAATTATAATAATACTACCTTTTATAGTGGTGGTATATCAAGAAACTGGTTTTTGTAATGGAAAACCACGAACCAACATATAATTCACAAATTTAAAAATTTGATATAAAACTCAAAAAATATAAAATTCCAATAAATTAAATAATGTTATTGAATGTTGATCACTTCATCATTATTGTTTCATGTCATAGTTCATTGATAGTGATAATTGTTGAGTAATATTAGACATAATATTATACGTTAAACACATTTGAATGCAATGTATCTCATATAGAGCTATAATATAAATCATTCATATGAATCTCTCATTAGTAGCACTCTTTCTATTAGTACCTATTAATTAAAAAAATATACAAAGGTATCTTCATGATCTCCATGTTTTTTTATCAAGTGGGTGTTTCCATATATTTATCGACCAATAAAATATTCAAAATACATTATATAATATATTACATAATCATTTACTTAATATTTTTTTTGGAAAAACAAAAATCAAGTTACAGAAAATAAAAATAAAAATAAAAAATTTGATTAAAATAATAAAACACATCATTTAAAAAACATACACTCAAAATTGATATCTTTATATGTGTATAAATTTAGTTCATAAGATCCATATATAAGTTCCGAATAGTAAATAATTATTTTATAAAAATAATTTTGAATTGAAAAAAATAAAAACAATGTAGCATTGGGGAGTAAATATGTAGATTTGAAGAGTAAAATAAATTCTAAAAGGCATAAAATACCCACATCATAAGATTAAAATGTGAAATTTGAATAAAAAAAGGATTTTACAAAATTCTGTTTTGATGGTATACATAGTTTTCGAAAGAACATAAAAATTAAAAAATTAAAAAATTTAAATACATAAATGATAATTAAATAATTTTTTAAATTGTAAATGAATATATTAGAAATTATAATTATAAATTATTGAAATTAGGAGGTATTATAATATTCAAAACATTGAAATAAAATATAAAAGCATAAAAATTATCAAGATATATCCTTCCATCCAATGAAAATAGAAAACTTTATTAAAAATCTAATAATATTTAATAAAAATACACCCCATTTATTAAAATTTATCTTAATTTTAAAAAGAAAATTTTACTCAATGTCTAACATTTTTTAAAGAACATGACATACTTAAATAAAAAGAGTTGATAATAATAACTACCATGATTAAAAAAAGAAAAACCATTGAAACTCTCCCCAACTAAATTCATATGAAGTTAAATATAATAAAAATAAATATAAAATGTAAAATAGAATATATAACCAGATGAAAAAAAATCAACTATTCAATTATGTTACTATAAATAGATTTATGATAACAGAATAGTGACAAAAATAAAATAGTTATAAACACATAAAACACCATCATTGCAAAGAAAATCTCTTACTACTCAGTTAAAATGTAATTTTTTTAACATCACAACATCTAAATGTTGACTAAAAATTTCATCAAACCGATTATAGGTTGAAAAAACACCAAAACAAATCTCATTTAGTAGCATGATCTCTATTAAAATGAAATATTTTATCTTTATTCATATTTCATTAAAACTATAAATTTTTATTTCAAATTTAAAGAGAAAAAGTTATCCCAATAAATATTAATATTATGAAAATGAACATAAAATGTAAAAAAATATTTCCTATCCAAAATCATTGAGAACAATAATTAGTTTCCACAACATACCCAGCCTTAGTTATCAATTAAAAAAACCATGATTGCTTCATTAATCTCTATGAAATAAAATGTTCTCTGTGAAAATGAAATATACCTATTTTAATAATTATATCAATTCTGCAACCATCATAATTAAATAGGAATATGAAATTAAATATTAATAGTTCTTTAAATAATAAATTATACTACAATTAATTATTACTTAAATATATAAAATAATTCATCAAATATATTTTAAATAATTTATTTATGGTCATATTTAAATTTATCACATATATATATATATATACAAAAAACATATTACCAAGTCTATTATATGTAAAATAAAATAAACATCATATCATTTCTAAAAATTAATTAATATCAACATGTTTTATATATTCAACCTAATCAAATTTATAACTAGTAATCATAGGAGTTCTAACAGTTTTACTAGAATAGAATTTGAATATTTAAGCTATATCTTTAAGATACATATAATGATTCCAAATATTCCATTACTTATTCTAATAATGTGAAGTCATATGTAGAATTTTAATTCACCCGTTAATCTTATATCAAATTCATAAGCCACCAATTTAGAAAAATCCTTATAATGGAACACACTTGTGGAATAATATATAACAACGTACCCTAAATACAAGTAATTAAAATAAAATTATAAACCATCCAAATAAATTAAGTATGATCTACATTACCATTATCAACTCCACTATTTAAATAAAAAAGGCAATCCTTCATGATGGGGTCTATGAGGTTTTTTTATCATAATAAAATTCTATTGATAAGTTGAAAAACTAGTTCATAAATTTTCCATGTTCACAACCTTTTGGTTGATTAAAATAAATTTCAATCTAAGTTGAACCATTAAAATAAAAAACTTTTGAATCCATTTGAATTAATTTGAAAACATAAAAATGAGTAATAACAGAATAAATTTGATATAGCTTCAATCCAATCCATGAAAGTTAATGAATCATTAAAATTGATACATTCATATTTTCCAAAACCTTGAGCCACCAATATATCTTTATTAATAAAAATTTAACAAGTTAGAACAATTTTCCTTCAAATACTACATCAAGTTCCAATAATAAATATATCTGATAGGGGTTTATATAAAGTCTAAACAATATTCTATGATAATTAATTAATTTCATATTTCAAATACTCAGTCAAATTACAATATTTTAGTGAATAAAAAACATTTTTTAGTAAAAATTAAAATACAAAATAATAATTAATCCAAAAATTTATAAACCTCACAGTTTTATTTATAGAATTAATATAAACGTTTATTTTTAAAACATGGTTATTTTTATGAGTTTTCAAAAAAATTGGATCAAATTGTGAGCATATATATATGTAACATCTCAGCCAATATTTCCCAAAATTAACCTTCATAAAGATATTGTGTGATCTCATGTGTGGTCACATATATATCATAGTATTATAACTTATGGAGAGGTCTTAAAATATCACGGGACACTATGTATAGTAAAATAAATCCCAATGATAATTCCTTAATATACTAAAAAATCTAAATTTTCAGTTTTCATAAAAAACATAAAAAAATCGTTATGAAATAACACAAAGAGCTAAGTGGAGCATTATTTTCCTAATAGGAACCTATAAAACTACTTACATGAATCATAAAAAAAATCCCATATATATAAAATGGCTTCAATATATTAAAAAAATTGGTAAACTAGCCAGTGTGCCTAATGAAAAATAATTAAAGGGAACTTGTCCTCCATGCCTACTCACAAAATCACTCTATCAAATCCGAGAGTAATATATGTCGCTAAATCTATACAGTGTTTGATGATTCAAGATGTACCTTTGCAGTGAGGGAATACATGAATGTATACCCGCATATCAAAAACTATGTCAAGTATGTACATATGGGTTGAGTCCAATGACCTATTTGTAATCCCCATACCTTAATAATATTAAAATTTAATTTAATCAAGTGTATGTTGAAGAAATATATATATATATATTGTGTGTAGTAATTCTCTTGAAATATTCCATAATAAAAATACAATGAAAAATCCATATATAATCATACAAATCTAGACATTTTGTGTTAACCTGAACCTCATGACACCTAAAACTATCTACATCAGCTCAATGTCGAAAGGATGCGAGTCAACTCATACCAAAACTCTACCCATACTTGGAGGCGAAGGGTTCCGTTTCTAACCATGTACTTTTCCCAAATCAAATGATATATGTTGGTGTTTCTGGAAAATTTTAGACCACAATATTAAGATATAGGGTAGTACACCACACAATGTCTTTGATACTACACTCTAAATCTGTGTAGGACTCATCTCAAACCTCAGGAATAATATACCAAGTCCCCTCCGCTACCATATACTCCGGGTAGTGATTAATGAAGTCATGTAAAAAATACCCTCTCACTCAAATTTATTCCATTCAATACCCTCTCACTCAGGGAAATATAAATCTAGTCTCAAAATATACATCCCACTAATGGTAGGCCTCGACATCATACATTGATATGATCTCATCTCACACAATATGATCCCCTAGTACAGTCTCACATAAAGAATGTTCATACCTCCCTCATCTCTCACTCAAGGTAATGGTCACAACCATTAGTATTTATATACAACTAGAGGAAGTAACCATATATTCAACACATGGATACAACAAAAAACAAGGCTCATAACCCATCCCATAACTGTTCAGCTTGTTACCTAGGGTACAAGTTTGACCAAGGCCCCATCATAAAAACATTTATAAATTTATTCATTCAATTTTATTTATTTTTGGATGTGTTCCTATCAGAATTTATTAGTGTGATCACACATGTAATTAAAAATGATAAAAAATGAAATACTTAAGAGAGATTAATAAAAAATACATAACCAAATAAGTAACCAATATAATTAAAGGATATATACATTAACTAAGGATCCTTAAATCCTCCCAATCACATTTATACCTCCTCAGAATACACAATATCCTTCCATGACCATAACACCATCATATTAATAAAATGAACACATAGAAAAAAACTGCCATTATGGAATTTACAACACCAAAATCTTTAGGAAAATTCAAACTTCTAAAACTATGAACAATAATATATAATCCACTTCTAACATAAAAAATGACCTAATATATAAAAAAAATTTAATAAATACATGAATCATTGAACAATTTCATTAAAAATAATTGTTAACCGTAAATAAATCTATAGAGAATCATACCTTATGTTAAACAATGAATTATGAAATTAATAAATCCACATAAAAATACACTATAAGTGGTAAATAAAATCCTAATCAAAATTTTAAATTTCTCTTTGCTCTAGGAAAATCATTTCTATAATATTATAATTGAGTGATTATGATTTTTAAAGGAATGAGGGAGGAAAATAAGTGATAGAAGGGGGGAAATACATTAATTAATTTACATGAAAACACTATCCTAAATCACTTGGATTAAAGGATAAAAAGGGTAGATATGAGAGATGAATAGTTGAATCCCCCTTTCCATTCATGCATTTATAATGAAAGTGCCAGAGGTGGTTCTAAATAATTCATATATTAAATTTCTAGAATGCCCTAAGAAATATGGTTGAGGGTTATTGTGGGGGGACTATAGGTCCATGATGAAAGGCCCCTCAATAGAGGTTTCATTGGGGCACAACCCCCTGGGTTGTAATTCAAAGGAAAATGTGTAGCCTTAGGATATGATGTGGAGTAAGGATTCATGTTGTAGCCCACAAAAAAGGGAATCTCAATGCCATGCTTCCATAGGTCCCTCCATCGTGAAACCACATGCCTGTGTAGTGGGGATGCACTACCAGATAATGTTTCCACATGGTCCCCAAACCATGAAGCAAACTACAAAAAATTAGAAGTGCGTCATTCCCATAATATAAAACCTCCATGATGTGTCCTTTATGTGTAATGTCACATGCCTCTTCTATTATAGCCATTAGGATGTAGTGTATCAATAAATGATGTAGTCCCCTCTCCCTAGTTTATAGAAAAATTACATGATACTCATTGCACCAGAACACCTATTATGGTCTGTCATTAGCAACTGAAACCAACTACAATGTCACCCAAATAATTATATGATATTATCTTCAGCACACAACCCACCAACTATTTGTCATCCCACATTTGAAAACATCACATATATAGTTGAAAATAATCATAATACAGATATAAGATTTAATTTATCATGAATATCTTATGTTGGATACACAAATATTGTTCCAATATAACTAATTTAATAAAATTATAGGATGCTAAAAATCATATTTGTTTTCTATTGATTTTATTATAAGTTATTTTCATGTTAATAGTTATCATTTTATTAAATTATTTCATTATTATATGTTTTTATTTTGTGATTTTTATATTCAAATTTAAAATTTTTTCTTACATTTTCACTTCATAATAATAATATTTTCATTAAATAAGGTTGAACACTTGGATATTATCAAAGATGAACACATAAATTTTTAACCATTTATTTGTACATTATAATGATTAATATCTGTATTATGTGAGCATCATTATTTATAATCTTCAACATTATTCAATTTAATAAACATTTTAAACTTTTTGTATGAATCATTTTATCATTTATATGGATGATGAATTTACATAAGCATGATTCCATCTATTTGATATTCAGTCTAGATTTTATAATGATCATTCTATCTACGTAAGATATTTTTGATTTACCTCCACATTAATACTTCGAAAATCGTACACGTTCATCAGCATCATTATATATGTGCACAATAATGATTTTTGGCATGGTTAATGTGTATTACAGAAAGAGAATATAAATATCTATAAGATGGGTGAATTATTGTTTATAAAAAAACATATAATTTTTCCAACGTATTTAAAAATTTAATCAGATAAAATTTTCAGGTCAAAAAATTTATATTAATATTGAGAATTTGTTTAAAAAACTATATAAACTTCTTTATAACATGCACAATAGAAAATATATAAAATTATTATACAATTAGAATAAAAAAGCGACACATGTTTTTTTAATTGTTTAATAAAAACATTAGAAAATTCTTAAGAATGTTTCAACACATGAACTTTTCTGTTAAGGAAGATTATAATAAGAGTAAAGATATCTTTAACATAACCAGTTGTAATGTATGTATTCTGTATCCTTGGAAACTCTAAATCAGAATATGAGAATCATTTTTGTTTCCCTAGCCTTGGTAACCCCTAATTAAACTGATTAAAATAGACCAAAATCCGCCTAAATGATGAGGTCCCTCAATCGAGATGATCAGACACAGTGAATAGAAAAAAAAACTTATGAAATTTAAAATGATATCCTCAAAAACCTATTCCCTAAAAAAACTTCTAAAGACTAGAACAAATTTATCTAAATTAAAAAAAAGGCATTACGTAATAGTTTAAATAATATTTAGTTTTTCTATAACAAAACCATCAGCTTCATGCTCCAACAATACATCTCTATTTATAGGCATACTCCTAATAGATATATTCTGTATTTCTCAAAGGTAGTATTAGTAGAATGAGACACAATTATTCTTTATGTATAATAATTATCAAAACATATCCGTATGAATGAAATCATGATTTCCACTTCTACAGTATACATGGGTTTAGTCTAATAGAATACACTTTTTTAATGGTAAAACATATAATGCTTTTCATGTAGTGGGATGATGAAATTTTCACTAATACAGATGTTTTACTCTATCATATAAAGTCTTAATGGTATAAATCCTAAAACATTAGAATGGGATCATTTTAAAACACTATATGTTAAATTTTATATACATATATCCAATTAACATAGTATCTATTTGATCTATGTAAAAATTAAATTTTCATTTGTTATACATATGAATGTTCCATCTGACAGATGTCATATCTTCCATCCGGTAAAATAGAAAACTTTCATACAAAATATTTTATGTTTATATGATATATAAATCAAATAAATTTATAAAATTATATGTATATGGATTTGACATAGTAGAATATGGTTAGAAATAGTTAAATTTATTCTTTCTACTAAAAAAAGTCACCACTTTTGGAAGGGAAAAAAATAAATAAGAAAATTTAAATAATTCTTTGAAGAAAAATATAGTGAATTATATTTCTAAAAAGTATTTAACATTGTACATGTTTTCAGTGTTTATACTTTTTACCTCCCCCATATTTTTTCCATATTTTAAACTTTCTCAATTTCTCCCCATTTTTTTATTTTCCAAAAGATATTTAATTGGTATAAATTGTCTTATGAAATGTTATAGATAAATTCTATACAAAAACAATTATATGAGATTTTGAAAACATTTATCAATAAATAGTTCTTCCAATATGTTTGTGGATTGATTATTATAATACATTTTAGGATTCCAATAAAAAATCATTCCATCCATGAATTTTTTTTGAAAACCCACATATTTCTAAAATCTTCATGATCATTCATAACATCCTAAAAATTCATCTAAACTATTAATTTTATAGTATTAAAATTTTATAATATGTCATAACAATTTTATCCTTATTCCTTTAATATAATTCTCATCAACTTATTACATTGATATAAATTTTAGATAATTAATTTCTATAAAACATTAACAAACTTTAATATTGATGCTCTCTAAAAACCATGAGGCTTATTTTTTTTATTTAATTAAATTATAAATCAATGAAATTGATGTATCCTTATATATTAATAATCAAACTGATGATATTTTTTATCTTTCCTATTAAACCTTGTATTTTCAATTGATGTTTTTGAAATATTCTGGTTTTTTTAAAATTATTTCTATATGTTTTTTTACGAGATTTTGTTTTCCAACAAATCTAATTTTCCATAGAAAAACTTGTAGAAAGATTGAATATCCAGAAAAATATTCAAAATTAAATCAATAAAATTAATTACATTATATATTTAATTCATTATCATTTCTATTCTATTAGAACTTGTACTTATAGTAGAGTTTTATTTAAAACATTTTACAATGGTAGAACCTTTAATCTGCATGTTTTGGGTTATTATATTTTAGTAAAGTGATTTTCTAAAATCACTATGACACCAAAATAATCAATGGATTTATCTGTGTATGAATATTTTTCATTTTTTTTCAATTTATATATATTTTTAAGACTATTTTTCATGGTTGATTTGTTAATAATATTTTTAGACTGATAGGATAAAGAAGTTGATGTTTGATCCAATATCTCTCGTATTTCCAAACATTTAATCAACTGTTAAAGTATTTTATCTTTTTTTATTATATTTATATATCATAATGATCAATATGGATCATCGGTATGAGAAACATAATATTATTTTTTAAAAAAAAATTTAGTTTAAAGTGTCAAATCTTCAAAAAAATCATTCTACATTCTATAATAGTTCCACCATATTCATTAACTATAATTCCAATTTCTTTAATTTCTAGTTAATGAATCTTATAACATTCAAATATTTATATGTGAAATTTCCTATTTTTTTACTAAAAGTTGATCTAGTACATCTTTTTCTATAAATTTACCTTTCATAATTTATTGCTAAGTCTTATCAACTGTTAAATGTGCTTATTGTAATATATTTTCATATAGACCTTTATTATTTTTCATTCTTTCTATCTTAATATTTCTTAATTTTTCATTATTAATCTATGAGTTTGTCATAATATTTATCCATCATTGTAAAGTTACATGATTTATCTAATATAAAAAAGGGAAATAATCATTTATATCTCCCATATTTTTATTAATCTCATAAATGGATTCTCTAAAAACTGTTTTAGATTTTTTTTCGTAGAATATGGGTGATTTTTCATAAAAAATCATCCAAACTATATTCTTAATATATTTGAAATCATCCATAGAAAAAAAATTCTTACATAACAACAATTTCATTAGAATAAGTAATATACAAAGTCAATATCATAATAATAGTTTATTCACTATGATATTATGTTTTTTATCTTAAATGATCTGCATCATTCATAATGTTTGATTCCATCATAATATTTACCAAAAAAGATGTTGAAAAATTTTAGATATAGTTAAATCTTAAACATATTTATTTGGATCTTCCTTAAATCAATAATAATGATCCTTAACAATGCTATATTAAACATTCAAATATTATTGAGAATTAATAAAACATAGATATCTTGTACCTTCAATGTATGCATATAACTATTCATATGGATTACATTTTTTTGTATCTATAGAGATATAATTATATCATCTGTATAAATATAGGATACTTCCCAAAAATTTGTATAATATGTAAATAAAGAAATTACAACACTTGATTAATCAAAACAATCAATACTTCTTTAGAAATTTATGTGTAACATTATTGTATTCTCTTTCCAATGGAATTTCAATATGATCAATGACATATTTTATCGTAAAACTAATAATTATTCCAAAAAGGGTAATATGAAAACATTTTAATCAATCAAATTCATCGTACTTAGAAGTCATATACAAGGAAATGATGATTTCATGATAGTAAAAACTGAAATACTGATAAGAAACACATTTTTATTTACAATATTGGAAAAATTTAATTATTTTAACATCAAATAATAATTTTAATAGAATACAGTGTTGATAATTCTTCCTATCACTACATCTTTATTAGAAATACACTTGGGGATTCCCTGAATTATATTGATTTATGTTTAATCCAATGGATGAAATGAAATCAAAATGGTTAAAATAAATTCATGTTGGCAAGTGATGTCCTCAAAATTTTTATTCTAGAATAGAAGAAGAACCAATACTATTTTATATATGATTTAAATATTGAATATTATGTATCCAAATATATAAACTATTTAAGAAAACAACACTTACAAATATCAATAGTTATAGATGAATCTAAGGACAATGATATAGTTATTTCTAATAATGTTAATTTATTTGAACTCAAGATGTCTTCTATTTATTAGAAAACATTTTGTTTTATAACAAAATATATTGAAACATCCCCCTAGATAATTTCTATAAAAAATTCATACTAAGTTTTTATGGTAACATGAACATAATGATTATATAAATAAGATAGAGGAAAGAGTATGTCTAAATGAAGATCTGACTGAACTCAATCTGATGAAAGATATGCAGTTCCCTAATAAATATCTATCTCTACATTTTATTAAAAAAATATAATTTAAATAACAAAAAACATTAAATGTTTTTAAACATTGTTATAAAAATTATAAAAAATAAGAAAACTAAATATAATAATGATGTAATATAATAGAATATGTCATCCACTTTTTTGGTGTTTTTCATTACGAGGAGATAGGTAAACATTAAGTAGATAAATAATAATTTAATGGTAATCATTCCATGATTATAATTAATATATTAAAATATATCATAAATCAGAGGGTTTTTTAAAATAACAGTATGTATTTATGGAATTATAATAAATTATAAAACAACATATCATTTTTATGGGTGATGCCAAAGTAAATAATGTCTTATATATATTATTATAGTTAATGAGTATATTATATGTTTTTATATAAATATATATAATTTATGTTGTCAAAAAATAATTAAGTTTTACTAAAAATCAATCCTAAATTAGTGAGTGTGATTGATATCCCCAGAATCTGATCACAACAACATATAAATGCAATATATTTAGCATCAGCTGTATAAATTGTCACTAAATGTTTTCTCTAACAAGACTTATGAATTATACATTATCTTAATAAATGATAGGTTCTAGATGTAATTTTCCTAACAACATTATATCTACAGAATCTATCATGTGAGAAACTTTTAAGTTATTTAGTTTTCTTCTAAAAAATTGTAAAATCTATGATAAATAGTTCTCTTCGTGTAATTAAAACACATTGTACATATTTTAGTATACTACACTTTTGGATTAGCTTATAATAGATTAAATAACTATATATCTTTTTATCTACTAATTTCTTAAATTTTTAAAGACAAAGCGATTTTGAGGTTCTAACTAGAGTACTAATACTATTGTAATTATCATAACCATACATTTTAATGAAATATTTAATTTAACTTTTTTGAGATAAAAATATTCCATTCTAGTTTCGGAGAAATTTTTAAAACATGAAAAAACATAAATTCACTCATAATGCATATTTTAAACTCAAACATTATAATATTTACAAAGGAATCTGAAAGATACATTTGATTTCAACCAACTAGATTGTTATCAAAATAAATTTTTATAATGAATATTTCTATAAATACTTAATTGATAAAAATTATTTGATTATAAACTTCCACAACATAAAAATAATGGTAAAAACTATAAGTTTATCATACCAGGATCGTGGGTCTTATTTACATCCATATAGTGATATTGTTAGTCTATAAACATTTTCATGAAATATTGGTTTTTTAAAACTAGTTAGTTATTCTACATCAACTTCCTTGTCTAAATAATTTTTAAGAAACATGTATTTCACATCTAATTGATAGAGTAAATTTTAATCATGTTGAATAATATATAGTTATGAGAATATATTCATGTATAACTAACAGAGTGATGTTTTTTTGTATAATATCTCTTTCTGTTGATTATAACCTGTAGAAAAATTTCTATTCTAATTTCATAATATTATTCTGTATTCATCAGATTTATTATTGGATACCAATTTTTCTATTTATATAAAAAAATTTGGAAACTATTAAAAATTTCAAAACTTTTTTTTGAATGAATTTAAATATCCAATTATAATTACCTAGTCCAATCATGGGTATTAAATTTAAAATTTGATAATAATTCACAATGTTAACATTCATCTATTTAGGAAAATATTGTTTTAACTAGTTCACCTATATCATCTATTGTATTACAAGTGGGAAGATTCATTAATATTGTACGAATCATTGGATTAATAAAAATAAATTACTCTATAAGTGGTTTGCTTTAATCCAGTGGTATAACATTAGTAAATTATTCTTTAGTTGTTCTGACATATGAAAAATTCTCAAATATAGGATTAAAATCCATTATTAAAAGAAAATCATAATACTTTATTTCTGGTAGTTAAAAAATAGAAGTATTTGTTTGATCAAATTTAATATTCATAATTTCATAAATGGTGTTTATTATTTTATTTAATACATGATATTTATTTAAATTTTATGGAATATCGAATTAAAATTTATTTATCAAATTTTATGGAAAATATTTTTAAATTATGTTTTTATTTAGACTGAATACCTTGAAACTAAAAACGCCAAAGTCGAATTTTTTTTTGATTTCATTGAGTTTATAACTCATACAAAATTATTATTATGAAATTTTCTAATTAATAATTGATTTATTGGATATATGTAATTAATAACTTCTTTTGTAAAAAAAAGGTGAATCAGATGACTATCCACTCAATATAATTTTTTTATTTTTTGAAATGTATTATTTTTTCAATGAAAAAAAATCAATTTGGTGAGGTGTTCTTTAAGATGAAAATTTTTGTATAGTACTAATATTAATAAAAAAATATTAAAATATAAATTATATAATTCTCTAATGTAATTACTGTTAATCAACAACAAGGTTATATTTTTGTCATTTTTTAATTTGGATATAAAATATTTAGAATGAAAAATAAATTTTTAATTTATTTAAAAAATATAATCACTTATATGCTGCATAATAATAAAATATGTTATATAAATAGAAATTTACACCAATCAAATTAATTTTTAGACCAAATAAACTTACGCTAACTAAATGAAAATCATAAAAAATTTAGACATACCTAAGATATTTCAATTATGACTTATGATAATTAAAATTTTACATGGTTCAGAAAAATTTGAACAATTAAACATAATCCCTCATAGATATCTAACATGTCATTTCATAGAATATTTAGTTAAATTTATTAAATTATTATTTCCTAAACCTCATTGAAAAAGAAAATATTTATATTTTATTATAATTAGTCATGGAATATCATGGATCATAGGGTCTTCTATGATAAATATGGAAAATTTATAATGAATACCAATATATAGAATATTTTATCTACCAAAAATTAAAAATTAAATCTATTATTCATGATGTTCACAAGGTGTCCTTCATCAAAACATTAACTTATACTGACAAGGAGATTATAAAATCCTACAATAAATAAAACATTTGCAATTAAATATTTTCCAATAAGTGTAATATCACTTATACCGTGGTTTCCACATTGATCATTTTCTATAAATCTAAAATTACCACCATTCATATTTATGATTTTTTCATGAATAATTTCATGTATTTATTCATATTCCTTGAACAGCCACTATGAACATAAAAAATATTCTTATTTCTTTTACTGATATTATTTGCATGAAATTGAACCATTATGATTTTTTTAACCAAAAGTACATGGCTCAATTATTATTAATAAAAACATTATTAAGAAAACAAATAATCCCAAAAAATTAATAATGAAAAACGATTAATAATTTATAAATTTATTGTTTTTGATAAGAATAATATTTATCCTTTTAAAAAAAATATTTCAATTACATTTTCTATGATATTTATTACACAACTTTTTAATTTTAAAAAAATGTTATTAATTTAAAATTTTTGATTTATTATACAATAACCATTACCTAAATTTTTTATATGATGATTAAACTACCTAATTTTCTTTCTAAATTTTCATTTCCTAATATAATATTATAAATAATTATTATAGTTTAGTTTTGAAACAATGGTCTTATCATCACTAATTAAATTAAATTATATTTCTTATCAAATTCAGGTATAAGATATGAATTTTTTTTTGTTAGCATTAAAATTATATAATATTTTTTAGAAAGTTCTGCCTTATTAATTTCATATTTTTTAATTAAATTTAATTTTTTTTCTCATGAAATGTATCATAAAGTGAAAAAATACTAAAAACAAAGTAAAATATCATCATTATAATGTGTAGTAAATATTTCTTCTACAAAATAGGTATTACTATAATAATATTCTGAATCATGGTTGTTAGAATTAAGGGTGTAATTTTTAAGGATTCAGTACATAAAATATTGGAGACGCTCCTTTCGTCACAAAATCTAATGATTGGAAAAAGGGATTATCTTAACTCAATGTGATTAAACCTTTGGACAAAATATCAAAAATTGACAAAGGAAGGAATAAGAAGAATGTTGCACAAGGGTCACACAAGTTCTATGATGGTCGTGCATGTACACTTGAACGCTGCAATGGTCGCGCAAGTACACTTGCGTGCTCTATGTGATAACCTCCCAGGGTCTTCTCCAGCCTATAAATAGACCCTGTGGGCCCCTCATTCGGGAGGAATTTTTTTTTTAGAATTCAGATTTGAGCTCCCGGCACACTAGTCTCTTCTCAATGCTTCTGAAACACTTCTAAGGTAATTTCTTACCTATAACAGAAGAACTAAAGAGGTGGAGGAAGGATTAAGTGTTGAAACTCGTCAACACTTGCACGCCTGAGTGGCCATCCCTTAAGGGAAATGGCCACACATGCGCGCCGCCTAAACTCCTTCAATAGAACATTTATGCCACTCATCTGGAAAAACCTCAAGATGATTCTAAAGGCTTTTTTCAAGAGTCTCTCAAGTATTAACCTACTGGTTAACTGTCGTGAAATTACCCATGTGTTGCGCAGGTATACCTGTGTGCTTTCCATGACTTGCGTGCGCCTGCCTTTTTGGGTGCCCTTCTTGCCCATTTCACCCCTCTTAATCCATTCCACATCTCTTATTCAAGATTCAGTCTTCAAGACACCCTTAAAAGCCATTTATGGCATGGTTTCAAGGTTTGACTTCTTTATCTGAAAGGAATTCTGTGGAATATCTCTCAAAATCTAGTGATTTACACATCTTTATGTCACTAAAGATTGAGAGTTCATTCATTCAACCTCATACTTTAAGATGAGAGAATTCTTAACCTGGGCCTCCTATTCAGGAATTAGCCCCATTCATAATTCTTAACCTGGGCCTTCTTTTCAGGAATAAGCCCCAGTCATAATTCTTAACCTGGCCTCCTTTTCAGGAATAAGCCCAATCATAATTCTTAACCTAGGCCTCCTTTTCAGGAATAAGCCCCAGTCATAATTCTTAACCTATTCCTCCTTATCAGGAATAAGCCCCAGTCATAATTCTTAACCTGGGCCTCCTTTTCCAGAATAAACCCCAGTCTCAAATATGGGCCTCCTTTTTCAGGAATAAGCCCCAGTCTCAAATCTGGGGATCCTCCTGAGGACTAAGCCCCAAGTCCCTTAATTTTTGATGTCCCTTAACCTAGGCCTCCTTTTCAGGAGTAATCCCCAGTTTTAATTTCTCTTAACCATTCCTAATTTACCCTTGATCTAGGATTCCTTCTCAGGATTAAAACCCAATCATAAGTCCTCTCCTAATTTGGGCCTCCTTTTCAGGAGTAAGCCCCAAGGTAGAGTATTCAAATCTCTATGAAGCACATATACATTTATGGACCATGTTCCTGGATTTTTTCCCTGAAGTAAATCCTAATCTTCATTTTTCTGGGAATTCATAGATACATAAGTCCCTCATTATTTCTTATTATTTCATATTTTGTGGCCCAATTGTTTAATTTTTACCAATACCTCTTGTTTCTCACACCGAGCATGACTCACGTGAGATTAAAGTGTAAAAGTAATTATGAAATCCTTCTTTGAGTCATCAATCATAAACATCATACTTCCTTACCCGAACTACATGGGTTCATATTCCTTTTCTAAACAAAGGATATGTAGGTAGCCCATCTACAGGTTCGATCTGAACTCTAAAATAATCCATGTCCTTCTGAATGACAATAAACTTCAAGTGCCCCACTGAGTTGCTTTAAAACCAGCATGGTCATCATAATGACCAAGATACTTCTATATAAATGTGTCGAAGGATACCATTGACCATGAATCCATAATAAATACAGATGATTCTCTATCGATGAAGAACCTAGAATACATAGAAAATATTCTCTAAATTATATATATATATTTAATCATTGATTGTCAAATCTAAAGGAATGTTCATTTTATACTTGGTAATGTAATAAGGATTCATGAACATAACTTAAATATATAAATAGAGTCCTGAAGTAGACAATAATTCCCCTCAAAAAGGTGTATGAGTCTGACCTCCCATCCTCTCGACCAACGAAAATTGCTAAGCCTCATCAGTCCACAAAGCAATGAGCGCCAACCTTTGGAATTTAGGTCCAAATGAATGTGGAATCATTGGATGTTTTCGGTTCTACGAACTAACCCGTTGGAAACCAATCAGAATGTTTGAACCTCCCATCATGGAGTTCATCCATGAATTCCGAGGGAAACAAAAAAATGGTGAACCCGACATGAATCCTTAACCAATTTAAAATGATGTTTTACCTATTTTTAGGCCCCTATTTAAAACGCAATGAGAGGGCCAAAAAATCATTGACATATGTGCCCATCTAAAAGATGTACTTGCGGGATTTATCATTATTACGTTTGTCATATCAAACAAACACTCTTTTCTAAGATCTTCTGCATTTACAGAATGGCTGATCTCAAGTTCACACCTATGAATACCACTTCTACGAATGGCACTGTTGCTACTCTTGATGGATCATCGTCCTCTCTGAGGATGACAGCACCTACTCTGCATCTTCAACGCTAGGTATCAAATGTTCTGGTTAAGGAGTACCATCAACATGATACCATCCCAACTCCGGAGGCATCCTGACAAGCCCTCCAAGTGAAAAACTCACATCGGTTGTTTGAACAACGACGATTAGTGATCAAGAAGTAGGTGGTGCTAACTACTGTCTCTAACCGTTTCGGGTTGTTATCCCCGGAACGCAATCACCATTCACTCCCATATTCTGGGGAGGTGAATGAGCAGGTCCCTCAGGGCCTTAATTCCAAGAAGCAGGTGTCCTTCCTGAGGGATCCTATCAACAATTGCTGCCAGACTCATGCGGAATTATGCCCTCAACATGATGAGAGTACCGACATTAGGCGTTCGGCTCTGGTTCCTCGAACCTGAGCAGGAAAGACGAACCGCTAGAGGCGGAATCCGGTCAACAGTGAGAAGGTTCTCATCTCTGCCATCTCCGGAGTAGTCCACCAACCTAACTTGGTAGAAAGCAATGAGTGGGCACATATACCTGCCCGTTTTAATTCTGCTGTCCAGCAGACTCGTCTGGAAGCATCACGAAAATCCCGCCAGGCAATTCCGTCGGAGTACTATAAGAAGGAACATACACCAGTTTATACATCATCAGCTAGTCATCAGGCTCGTCTGAATACATATGATGGAGGTCGTCAACCACGTTTGGAGAAGTGTAATCATCAGGCACATACAGTTTCTTGTATTAGTCAATCCTACCAACAGTCTCGTTTGGTAGCATTCGGAGAAGTTAGTCAGAAAGCCTCAGCAACAAACAGGAGGCAGACTGAACTCTCTTCCCCCACACATGATTACTATCAGGATTCACTGATAGGAAAATGAGGATAGGAGTAGGCACATACACCTACTCCAAGCACGGAATGGACGTATATCCCCGTTCCTGCAGCTCATGTCACTAAGCATATTTTATCAATGGTGAAAGAGAAGAAGAAAATCCCTTCTCATATTCTGGATGCTTTCCAGGATATTATAAAAACTTCAGTGGCATCTCTGGGAACGACACATAAATCTATCCCTACCAGTGGACTGACACATCAACAGATCACTCCGGAACAGACACACACATCTGTTCCAGTCCAAGAGGGTTGTGGGGAATACTCCCCCATATCATACGAAAAACCAAGTCAGGAACATAGACCATATTTGAGTGATGATCGTCAGCCTAACCTGCCCATCATTCCTGATCAGGCACATACACCTTCTCAGAGAAGCCACCTTTTTCAACAAGTGGTTTCCAAAGAGAGTAAGAAGGCGTCTATGAAAAAGATCTACCCAGCATAGCCAAGAGATCAAGATCCAATCTGTAACAAGGCCTTGGTCGATTCTGGAGTTCTTTAAGCCCTCAGGAAATTATCTGTTGGAATCCAAGATTCTACTCCCTCATTTCCCAATAGTGGGAACATTAATTCTGAAGGTCTTCAACATACACTTCCTCATGAAGTTTTGCTTCAGGAAAATTCAGTCGATCTCAAAGTTTGATCTTCAGATGAGAGCCACAGGAACCCTCTGTTTGGTCAGAAGACCAAGGAGCATGAGATCTCATCTTTTGTTATAATCCATTATGGTGGTCCTCCCCATGATGATGAATTTCACTGTGAAAGTCCTCTCCGCAGTAGTGATGCACATTGCCTGGAAAATTCTCCAGTGGATGATGTAGTGCCGAGAAATCCCTCTTATCTTGAGGCAATTGAAAATGCGAAACCAGTCATGTCTGATGCTTCATCGCTAGCAGGTGAAATACTTTCTCAATCAGAAGATAGCCCAAGTTGTAGGTCATTCTCCGAACGACCCCTAAGTAATGCATCTTATAGTTTGATCAATGATTTCTCTACCAATATTGTTGATTCCAATGAAGAAACAAGGAAACACCAACTCTGGTCAAATCATGTAGAATAATCTTCATTGAATAATAAAGAGAAAATTATGATCATGAGAAAACAACTGGAAAATTGTGAAGTACCAGTCATGTTTTGGCCTCTGGCTGAATCTCAATATGACATTCCAAAGATGTTGATGGAAGATGGTATTCATGATATTCGTCTCAACATATGGAAAACTCTTTGTCAGTTAAAGAATAATGTATTATATTATGATGAATATGAAAATCATCTTAAGATAATAGATGGGTTACAACGTCAGATTGATTTGTCATCTCTATCAGTCTCTCGATATCTAAAGGCTGAAAAGAAGCAGAGGGCCCTTCAATGTTCATTCCATGGCGCACTAAGAAGATTGCATCAGTTAATTTCCAATGCCCCTTATGGTATTCATGTCAAAGGATGGGGTGTTCATGGAGCACTACATTTCAAGGTTCTCTCTAGTCAGAAAAGCCTGCCGAAAATGGTCTCATGAAATGTTATTTCCCATGGCCAGCCACAATCAATGGGATTTGTTTGTAATCAAAAGCGTTCCCAAGAATAGGCTTCAACTAGTTACTCTCAAATACAAGAATACAGAGAAAAAGTTGTTGGATTACTCCTGCATCAAGAAAACGAGAATATTGAACAAGCCTCTTGTATGGAGAAAACACATCATCAAGTGACAGAAGTGTCAGAAATTATCCAAAGGTCTTTTAAACCAGGTGATAAAAGTGGATATAGATTAATGCATCCAGCTAATTTCTTGACTAACATTCGCAAGATCAGGAGAGATTTTAAGAAAGTCTCAGACATAACATGTCAAGAGTCATCCCAGCTTGCCAGACTGGGGACTCTTTTAAAAAAACCCTTGGAATCAACAAATAGGATTCGAGGAATTGAGCGGGAACAGGAGGAACGGCCCCAGTCCAATGGACTGAGGACTTTTTCAAATCATTGATCCCCTCCTCAGAAAGAGTCTGCCTTTTCTCTATTGGGGAAAAAGTCTCAAGAGGAATGAAGAGCCAAATTAGCAGGATATTCCCTCCAAATTACTGTTCTTCAAGATGTTCCTGAGGGATCAAATCAACAAATGCAATGTCTCATCAATGACATGGAAGAAGAAAATATCATAGAAATGCTGATAGAAGAGATGTGATGCGTTATGCATAAATCAAAGTCATCAATGTCGTTGTTTCTGATCCACCAGATAAGGCTCACTCAGAGGGCTCAGATGAAATGTTTCCTTCTCAATAAGATGTACGCATCGACACAATTGAAGAAGGTGTGCGTACACGAAATCAATGGATTACTCAGAACCTAGGTAATCCTTCGAGTAACCCACTTCCCCATCTCCAAAATTGATCCAAAAAAGGGAGGGGAAAGATTCAGTTTACATATCCTCCCTCTGGAGAAGGCCAATCGCTCTCACTAGAGCAATGGTTTTCAAAACAGGAGGAAGAAATGAAAGAATTAAGGAGGTTGAATGTAGTACTACTTTAGGGTAGTCTCCTTCGTGAGAGTTCTGGAGTCAGTCAGCCATGGGAATTTGTTGCAGCTACTGATATGGATCTAGAATATCCTCCTCTATCAGTACACCCTCACAGGTCTAATCCTACGGGTCAAGTGCAACAACAGTTGGCAGTTCTACCATCAGTTGCAGCACCAATCACCACATCTGTCCGAGCTCCAGTCATTGCACCTACCCAAGTCCAAGTTCAACTAGATATTTCTCAAAAGTCAATAACTACCATTGAGTCATTAACAGCTCAGTTAGAAACAATGGAAGGGAAACATGAACAGGTTCAACGGGAAAATAAAGTGTACCCTAAATGGGTAGATTCAATCAATCCTCCATCCAGTTTTGGAAACCATGTATTCCCTATTTTCAATGGATCTGGCAACCCTGAATAGCATTTGACGCATTACTTGTCTTGTTGTGATCCTACGATGGGTACTCCGAAGTAGCAAGAAGCAGCGAAACTCATATTCTTCGTACGGACCTTGCAAGGACCAACCTTTATCTAGTATACAAGCTTGCAATCATGGTCAATTACCGGATGGGAGGATCTCCGTAAAAATTTCCTTCTTCAGTTCATCTCAACTTTGCCAAAGACAACAGTTTTCGATCATACAAACTGTATGCAATGGGATAATGAAAGGGTCTCAGATTTCATTTCTCGCTGGAAGGGATTAACATATTCTCTAAGAATAGCACTCCCTCAAGAGGAATTGTTGCCAATCTATGTGGAAAATCGGCGGGAAAAATTATGCATGACGTTGATCCATGTGAAATACACAGGAGGGTTTCAAGACCTTACTTTAATCACTCAGCAGATTGAAGATTCCCTTATACATTCTAAGGCTAAATCTCGTGTAATTCCATTAGCTCCAAGAAGAATAATGGGTAATGTATAAACTGCTACAATTATGCTTAAACAAGAACTTGTACCTATTTCTACATAAAAACCATCATCTTATCGAAGGGCTCCACCTTCTGATCACCAATAAGAAAGGCTGTTTCCTCCAGATGATCAAATAGATCAAAGACGAAAACAATTTTAGGATTTGAATAGCAAAAAATACTCTTTCTGAAATGAACATGTTCATGGTTACTTCATTTCGGATCTGGAAAATAATATGGTTCAACTGCCAAATCCCAAGAGTCCAAACAAGGAAGGATTTGAAGACCGTCCCAATTATTTCCCCTTTAATCAAATGTTAGGGCATCCCATGCAGATGTGTTTTGTCATCAAAGACCTCCTGCAAAAGATGGTCGACTCCGGACAAGTCAAACTGAAAGGCTCTTTATCCCAGGTAGCATGTGTCACTGCTATAGTTCCAGAGGAGGAAGGCGAATGGAAAGATGTAAAAAATCAAAAATGCACAGAAGTATGATTATTGGATGGTCAGAAAGATAATCAACCAAACCCATGCTATTTTGCGAAAACAATTAAAGTAACCGATTGTGTCTTCTTCCATGAATGTTTCCGTAAACCCCTCTTAATCAGAGGTAATGTCCTTGAAGAAACGGCATGATTCAAATAAAGAAAATAATCAGAAGAATATGAGTATGTGTCAATGCCTAAGTTCTCTTTGACTCTGGCAGACTTCATGTCATCTAATTCAAAGCTGTTAGGTCGGAACAAAACGAGAAGGATGGCAAGAGGGGGGGTGAATTGCCTTTTAAAAAATGATTAACAAATTAAAAATCAAAGTTGAAATGCAGCGGAAATAAAGGAGGCAATCACACAAGAAATTGTTAACGGAGTTCGGCCAAAACCCGGCCTACGTCTCCGATCCCAACTCAACCGTTGAGAGATTCTACCGCTTTCTTTTCAATGGTTTTAGCAAGAAATCCACTAGGCTTTGAGGTAGCACTAGGACCTATTACAGCTTGCTTTTTGTGGTTTAGCAAGAACCCTCTTGCTTTTAATGGTTTAGCAAGAACCCACTATCCTTTTTACAGGTGAAGGATAGCTCACCTATGTCTCAAGCTATTTAAAGGAAATCTTGACAACCTCTTCACACCTTAGTGGTGATGTGAAACCCAAAAGAAAGGGGGATGAGAAAGGTTTGGGGTTTGTAGGCACAAACCCAAATTTAAGCTCAAAATATATAAAGCAAGAGAAACCGTAATTGAGGAGAAGCCCTGGGAGCCAATTGGATAGATGGAGTTGATGTAGCGTGCTCTCCCAAGCTTCTTGAGGTGCTCCTTGGATTGGAAATTGGTTGGAGCACTTGAGGATCCTTGAAGGTGGAGCGCCGGAGGTTCTCCAAATGTTCAACAATATGTCCGAGCGCTTGGTATATGATCCGGTAGGTGTCCGGGGCTTCCTTGGCCTTTATTTATAGGCATGGAACCCTTGGGGAGTCTTCAGAGCCATTGGAAAAGGCCTCGGAGCCGTTGGAGGCCAAAATAGGGTTGACTGGTCAAAGCCAACGGCTAGTTTGACTGGGCTACCGGCTGGCCGGTACAGCTCCACCGGCTAGCCGGTGCCTTGGAAGTTTGAGAGTGCTTCTGCCCAGGAGCCACCGGCTGGCCGGTGAGAAGGCCACCGGCTGGCCGGTGGTGAGACAGTAGGTCTCACTGTTGAACCAGGATGCCACCGGCTAGCCGGTGACAGAGCCACCGGCTGACCGGTGGAACCTGGCAGTGGGCAATGCCTCTGCCAGGTCCACCGGCTGGCCGGTGCTATCACACCGGTTGGCCGGTGGACTGAATTTCAGTCCACTTGATGTCCATTCTTGGGCCAATCCTTTGGCAATCTTTTTCCTATCATCCACAACACTTAAAAACAATGTTAGACAAACAATAAGGTGATTGTGATCATGAAAATCAAACAACGAGGGGAACGAGAGGTACAACAATCTCCCCCTATTTTGATGATCATAATCACCAAATCAATTAATGTAAAAGACTTAAAATTGAAAGGAAATTCTAAGCATGATGAAAAGGATTCTCCCCAATCAATCAAGAAATTTCTCCCCCTTTGTGATTATCAAAATATAATGGGGCATAAAACTTGATTGAGGGAAAAGAGATTTGAAAAACAAGTTGAGATTTGAAAATCAATTGAAATTTTGGAAATTGAAAGATTGAATAACAGTTTGAATTGAAAGTTTTGAATCAAAAACCAATTGAATTTTGAAATTTGAAATGAAAGTTTTGAATCAAAAATTGAAATGAAAAGTTTGAATTGAAAATTTTGAAACCAAGTGTTGAAATTGAAAGTTGGAATCGAAAATTTTGAAATTGAAATTAAAAGGGTTTAAACGATCCTAACTCCCCCTAAATAAAAACAATAAGTCACCGGGGATAGGAAATAAATTTTGGCCCGTAGAGACTCACCGAGAGAGATTTTTCAATCCAAACTTGTCTTGTAGCGGGTCTTCTCCTATAGAATTCATCTGAATAAAAAATCGATTTGGGCCTACCATACCGGGCGTTTTTGCAATTACATTCATATATCATGTTCCCGAGTTTTTTGCAATAGTTACAAAATTTAAAACTAGAGCTCCCCCTTACAAAAACAGTGGGTGCATGGGAGGAGGAAGCTTGGTTGGTATAGCCAAGTCCTTGAGTGGTCCTAGAAATTCGTTGGGAACCTAGGAGATTGTTCAAATTTTGTTCCCCTTGGGTGAACTTAGCAAGGGTCTCCCTTAGGTCTTTGATGGTTGATTCCATGGAATCAACATTTGGGAAATTTTGGATTTTGAGGGACATCTCCTCCTTCTCTTTGAGAAGTTGTTCTTTTTCGGAGGAGAGTTTTTTGTAAGACTTTTTTAAAGCAACAAATTTTGACGATAAAGCATGAAAACCTTTTTCTAGTTGGTCTCTAGCGTGTGAGAGTTCTTCATAAGAATGATGATTAAATGAATTGGAATTTGAAGAACAAGAAGACGAGGAAGAAGAGTCGGAAGATGATACCTCATGATTTTCCATTAGGCATTTTGTACCTTGGTCGCTTGAGGAGGAGGAGGAGAATAAAGAGGTGGAGCTATCACTCCATGTTGCCTTTGAAGCCTTCTTCTTTTTCTTCTTGGCCCTTTTTTTGTGAGGTGGGCAAACGAGCTTGATCTTTTCGTCGGGTTCTTGATTTTGATCAGATTCTTGCTTTGGAGCCTCGCTAGTACCTTCATAGGTTAGTTCTAAATATTTCCAAATATCATAAGAGGTAGTGCAAGAAGAAATACAGTTAAAAACATTATGGTCAAGACCACAATGAAGAGCATTCATGGCTTTGCCATCAAGCTCAAAATTTGCAATGTCTTCGGGGGTCCATTTGGATTCATCGGAAGAAGAAAGAGAATAACCATGCATGACAATTTTAAAAATAGGATAGCTAATGCTTTTAAGAAAAGTGGTCATGCGGGTTTTCCAAAAAGTATAATCGGCTCCATCAAAGAATGGATCACGATCCAAAGAATGTCCTTCGGGGGATTGAGAGGAAGAAGTGGTAGAAGCCATCAAAAAATATGATCTTTAATTTGAAACCGGTTAGGGAATTATTCAAATACGTCCCTCTGATACCAATTGTTAGGTCAGAACAAAACGAGAAGGATGGCAAGAGGGGTGGTGAATTGCCTTTTAAAAAATGATTAACAAATTAAAAATCAAAGTTGAAATGCAGCGGAAATAAAGGAGGCAATCACACAAGAAATTGTTAACGGAGTTCGGCCAAAACCCGGCCTACGTCTCCGCTCCCAACTCAACCGTTGAGAGATTCTACCGCTTGCTTTTCAATGGTTTTAGCAAGAAACCCACTAGGCTTTGAGGTAGCACTAGGACCTATTACAGCTTGCTTTTTGTGGTTTAGCAAGAACCCACTTGCTTTTAATGGTTTAGCAAGAACCCACTATCCTTCTTACAGGTGAAGGATAGCTCACCTATGTCTCAAGCTATTTAAAGGAAAGCTTGACAACCTCTTCACACCTTAGTGGTGATGTGAAACCCAAAAGAAAGGGGGATGAGAAAGGTTTGGGGTTTGTAGGCACAAACCCAAATTTAAGCTCAAAATATATAAAGCAAGAGAAACCGTAATTGAGGAGAAGCCTTGGGCGCCAATTGGATAGATGGAGTTGATGTAGCGTGCTCTCCCAAGCTTCTTGAGGTTCTCCTTGGATTGGAAATTGGTTGGAGCACTTGAGGATCCTTGAAGGTGGAGCGCCGGAGGTTCGCCAAATGTGAAACAATATGTCCGAGCGCTTGGTATATGATCCGGTAGGTGTCTGGGGCTTCCTTGGCCTTTATTTATAGGCATGGAACCCTTGGGGAGTCTTCGGAGCCGTTGGAAAAGGCCTCGGAGCCGTTGGAGGCCAAAAGAGGGTTGACTGGTCAAAGCCAACGGCTAGTTTGACTGGGCTACCGGCTGGCCGGTACAGCTCCACCGGCTGGCCGGTGCCTTGGAAGTTTGAGAGTGCTTCTGCCCAGGAGCCACCGATTGGCCGGTGAGAAGGCCACCGGCTGGCCGGTGGTGAGACAGTAGGTCTCACTGTTGAACCAGGATGCCACCAGCTAGCCGGTGACAGAGCCACCGGCTGAACGGTGGAACCTGGCAGTGGGCAATGCCTCTTCCAGGTCCACCGGCTGGTCGGTGCTATCACACCGGTTGGCCGGTGGACTGAATTTCAGTCCACTTGATGTCCATTCTTGGGCCAATCCTTTGGCAATCTTTTTCCTATCATCCACAACACTTAAAAACAATGTTAGACAAACAATAAGGTGATTGTGATCATGAAAATCAAACAACGAGGGGAACGAGAGGTACAACAAAAGCCACAGGAACCGCCCCACCAAACGGGATAGCCTAAACAGGACAATTAGGCAGAGTCTTCATCAGACAAAGAAATAATCTTCGGTTCTATTAATATGATTCAATTAACAGATCCATTTGGTAGTCGTAGTTTCGATTTTGATGAGCTTGAATTCCCTGTATCAAATAGGGGAATCAGAGGAAGTTCTAGAGGCTCAGGATATAGAGGAAGACAAGGATCTTTCAGAAGACACTATTCTAATTCTACCCCTGCTAGAACTGTGTACGAAGTAGAAACTTATGGTAGTGCCCTTCAGCGAGCTTAGTGAGAACAAGAAAGTTCTTCTACCAATAGAAAATTCAGTCCTAGAACAGTTATTTTGGATGATCGGTTGTACGTTCCATCTTCTTCCCCTCAGCAATTAAATTGATCTAATCGGTCTAATCTTCCAAAACAAGGAATATTGCCAACTCCTATCCTGATACAAGATGCCTCAACTTCCAAAACATCTGCTTCCAAGGTACCTAATAAACCACATATTCTAGTTGGGAAACTTAGACCTCTGGATCAAAAGTATGATGTATTGAAACACTTGGCCCAATTACTAGCCATGTTATCAATTCTGGATGCTCTGAATCTGTCAAAAGTTCTTTGGGAAGCACTCATCAAGGATTTGTCAAGTCCTCAGTAGTTTGAAACAGAAATTTCTATAGCTGAAGTCTATCACATAAAGAATAATCATGTAGAATGCCTTACAATAATATCTTTTACTGATAAAGATGCAGATGATGTTGTGCATGGGCATATTAGACCATTGTACTTATTTGGAAAGGTCAATGGCGTAGACGTCCGAAGAGCTTTCATTGACAATGGTTCAGGAGTCAACCTCATGGTCATTCTTATGCTTCGTCGATGGGGCCTCACGGAATCTGATTTATCTCCTTCTACTATGATGTTACAAGGATATGATAAACATGAACAAGAACCACTGGGCGTGGTTACACTCAGAACTCATTTTGGAGATCTTGTATCCAATTCATATTTCATTTTTGTTGATCAAGACTCGTCCTTCAACATCTTTCTTAGAAGACCCTGGCTACATCAACATGTGATTATCACTTCATCATACCATCAATGTCTCAAATATTTCTTCAATGGTAAAGTTGGGACATTTTATGGTGATAAGGCCCCGTTCAAGACATGTGAGTTTCAATACATTGAGGCGGAATTATATCACATGAAGGGAAAGGAGAAATCCACAACAAAGGAGATTACCAAAGTAAATGCTCCATATGGTTTGAAGAAGATTCCAGTAAATCCATTTACACATGTCAGTAAAGATTATGTGTTTCCTATCAGTAAAATTGACATGATAGACCCAAATAAAAATACTTTTATGGAAAGATCCATAATATCAATTACGGAAATTGAGCCAGACAACATGGGATAAATTGGTAACCCACCAAGCAGTAATGAAAGCACAGATAGTGACGTCTTCATTTCATCTACTGAAATCCAACAAGTATATACTTCACCAATTAGGCCATAAGAAGTTATAGAAACATTGGAGGTGAACAATGATGTCAATTTTCAATCCATCATCTCCTCTTTAAAACCCAAAAGATGACCCTTCATCATCAATCGGGTCGGAAATGGAAGCTTCTTCTTCATGATGTGAAAATTTTGACATCTCTTCTGATCATGAAAATTCTGCTTTATCATCTACTATACAAGTAGAAATGGAAGAAATAACACATGATGAAAAAGAAGAGGTAGATCTCAGAGATGCTCCTCAATCATTTGAAGAGTGTATCTCTACCCCTATGGATGAACTCAGAGAAATAAATCTGGGTACAAAAGAAGATCCACGCCTAACTTTAATCAGTGCGGACATGACTCTTGAAGAGAAAGAGATTTATATTTCTTTTCTAAAGAAAAATAGAGATATATTTTCTTGGAACTATACAGAAATTCCCATTCTTGATCCTTATGTTGCTACTCATCATTTGGGTTTATGAGATGAACATCGAGGATTTAAGCAAGCCGCGAGAAGAACACACCCAACTTATGCTTCCAAAATTGAGGCTGAAGTGGATAAGGTTATCAATGCTCTCTTCTTCAGAGAAGTTCAATATCCCAATGGGTTAGCTAATATTGTCCCTATAAAGAAGAAGAATGGACAAATTAGAGTTTTCATCAATTTTAGAGATCTTAATCGGCATTTTCCTAAGGATGATTTCCCAGTTCTAATTACACAACTTTTAATTGATGCAACAGTTAGCTATAAAGCACATTCCTTCATGGATGGATATTCCGGATATAATCATATCTGAATGGCCCTAGAAGACGGGGAATCCACAGCCTTCCCAGCCCCCAGGGTGTGTTTTGCTACCGGGTAATGCACTTTGGCTTAAAGAATTCAGGTATAACATATCAGCATGCCATGCATCATATCTTCAAACCCTTCTTAGGTAAGTTTGTTGAATGTTGTGTAGACGATTTGGTGGTTAAATCGAAACAAAATTCTAATCACTTGGCTGATTTGGAAGTCATATTCTGCAAGTTTCGACAACATAATTTGAAGATGAACCCCTTAAAATGTGCTTTGGGGGTAACCTCCAAAAAATTTCTCGGCTTTGTTGTACGCCATCGTGGCATTGAAGTCGATCCTGATAAGACCAAGTCAATCATCGGAAAAAGTTTACCCTTCACCAAATTGATGAAGAAGGGAGTCACTTACCAGTGGACTAAAGAATGTCCGGAAGTATTCGATATTCTCAAGAAATACCTCTTGAGTCCACCGGTACTCATGCCACTTGTTGAAGGAAGATCACTTATCCTCTATGTGACAGCTCTAGAGAGATCATTGGGTGATTTTCATCCTCAAATGAATGATGTTGGGAATGAAAACATCATCTACTATCTCAGTCGAACTATGCTTGAAGCAGTAACCCGATATTCAAGTATTGAGAAATGCAGCCTGGCATTAATCATTGCAGTTCAAGAGTTGAGACACTACCTGCAACATCATGAGGTCCAATTGGTATCTCACAATAACCCTCTCAAATTCAACCTTAGTCGTCCCATGCTTATAGGACGCCTGGCAAGGTGGGCTGTTATTTTTTAGCAATTCGACATTTTGTATGTGTCTCAAAAGGCGATAAAGGGCCAAGCTCTAGATGATTTCCTGGCTGAACACCCTTCAGTGGAAGACACAACATCAGATATTGAACTCCCTGATGTGGAAGTCTTCTCTATTCAAGAAATTCCACAGGTATGGGAAATGTATTTTGATGGTGCTTCCAGAAGTCCAATAGGGTGGAAAATGGAAAATCCTAAATTCAACAAAGTTGGATTAGGAATTTTCCTCATTTATCCAGAAAAGGTAGTGTTACCTTATTCCTTATTATTGTGGGAAGGTGGTACCAATAATGAAGCATAATAAGAAGCTCTCATCGCAGGCCTGGAATTAGCGCTTCAAGCACAAGTGAATCAATTAAAGGTGAAAGGTTATTCAGACCTGGTAATCAAACAAGTCAATGGGGATTATGCCATCAGAAAAGAAGAACTAATCCATTTTTATAATTATGTCAGAAATTTAATGGTGGAATTACATTTGGAACTGACATTTTCTTATATCCAAATATCACAAAATGCTCAAGATGATGCACTGGCTAATATAGCCACAACTCTAGAAGATCCAAATTGGGATGAGACAACCATCAGTATTGCACACTGTCATGCTATTTCACCTATGTTCGAATCAGAACAGAGGAAATTAATGAAATTAGTCCCATTCCTAAAACATATGGTCATACTACAGGATAGATGTCACCTATCAGGGAATACCTTTAAAATGGAACAATTCCACTTGATAGAGCTGAGAAAGAACAAATCCGGCGACGTGTGGTCAATTTTACTCTTTATGATAGCCCAGATCACCTAGAGAAAATTCTCTACAAACGTGGTTTTGATGGAGTTCTCTTCAGATGCATTGATAGTGAAGAGACAATGGCTATCATGAAAGAAGTGCATGCAGGAGTCTGTGGTTCCCACCAGTCTGGACATAGACTATCTGATCAGATTCGAAGGCTTGGATACTTTTGGCCTTTAATGATACAAGATTGTGTCGATTTCACAAAGAAGTGTCATTCATGCCATGTACATGCCAACATCATTCATCAAACTCTATAGTTGCTTCATACAAATAAATACTCATGGCCATTTGTTTCATGGGGAATGGATGTGGTGGGACGTTACCCTTCGGCTACGGCCAAGCAGTTTAAGTACATTCTTACTGCTATAGACTTCTTTTCCAAATGGGAAGAGGCAATACCTTTCAAGGAAGTCAGGGATAAATGCGTTGTTAGCTTCACCATGTCTAACATCACTACCAGATTTTGTGTCCCTCATACCATATTGACAGACAATGGCTCCAACTTCTGTTCATCAGTGGTGAAGAAGATGTATCAAAAATACAACATCAAATCAAACCATTCTTCTCGTTATCATGTAGCGTCCAATAGACAGATAGAAGCCTTCAACAAACTTTTCAAATATACTGTAAAAGATGGTAGATAAAGATAAGAGGTCATGGGCTGATAAACTATTTCATGCTTTATGGGATTATCGTACTACCACACGCACTATAACTCGGTCAACTCCACATTCACTGGTCTATGGAACATAAGACGTCTTGCCCATTGAAGTTCAATTACCTTCTCTCAGAGTATCCATTTGTGATCAGTCATCTATAGATGAACAATCTCAAAATTGATTGAATGAATTGGAACGTTTAGATGAGAAAAGATTGTGCACTTTGCACCACTTGGAAGTCTATCAGAATGGAATCACACGAGCTTTTAACAAAAAAGTTTTTCTTCGTTCATTCACTCAGGGAGAATTCGTATTAGTTCTCAAAACTCCAATGATACCAGAAACGAAACCTCCAAATCTTGATCCAAAATGGGAATGACCTTACTCAATACATAGGGTCTACTCCAATGGAGCTTATTCATTAATATCGATCGATGGAGAATTCATCACTACTCCAACCAATGCTAAATTTTTGAAGAAGTATTTTTGTATAAACACAAAATATATATCATAAATGGTATGGTATGACCTTAAACTTCACCACCATATAGAAAGATGTTAAACCTCATCATCCCTGGTTGGGTATGACCTTAAACTACACCACCGTCAAGAAAGACGTAAAACTTCATCATCAATGGTCCATACATATGACCTTAATCTATTTATACTTTCGTCCCACACGACGTTAAATTGTGAAAAAGGTCCCTAAATGGTTTGGTAAGACCTTAAACTGCACCACCATCTAACAAGACGTTAAACTTCATCATCAATGGTCTATACATATGACCTTAAACTATTTTTACATTTGTCCCAAATGATGTTAAACTGTGAAAAAGTTCCCTAAATGGTCCGATATGACATTAAACTGCACCATCATCCATGGTCTGGTATGAAATTAAACTACACCACCGTCCAGAAAGATGTTAAACTTCATCATCAATGGTCCATACATATGACCTTAAACTATTTGTACTTTCGTCCCACTCGACGTTAAACTGTGAAAAAGTTCCCTAAATGGTCTGGTATGACCTTAAACTACACCACCGTCCAGCAAGACGTTAAACTTCATCATCAACAGTCCAGGCACAAGACCTTAAACTATTTGCACATTCTACTAACATCATGATAAACTGTATCATCCCTTTTTCGTCTAACATTACGTTAAACTATGGGGAAAAAGTCCCAAATACGTCCAACATGATGTTAAATGGTGTACTCTTTTGTCCTCACTGCATGAAAATAAACTGCAAAGTCCCCAATACATCCAATATGACGTTAAATGGTGTACTCTTTTGTCCTCACAACATGACATTAAACTGCACAGAAATTCCTTGATATGTCCTACATGACATTAAACTGTACTTTGTCCCTGCTACATGACATTAAACTATGCAGCACCAATAGTCCTAACTGCAAGACCTTAAAACTGCATAGTCCCTTCATATGTCCTACATGACATTAAACTGTGCATCATTAGGGTTGTTGCTACCTCTTGTTTCTCACACTGAGTATGACTCACATGATCTTAGATAAAACTTCAACCATAACACCCTCTCTGGGCCGCTGACCATGTATAAGTCCCAAAATCATTTTTTTAGGATGTTGTCCCCAAGAACGACTTGATCATTAAATCATTCTTTAATTGAACTACGCAGACTTTGATCCTTTCCTTCCAGGCTGGGTACGTAGGAAACCTCCCAATGTTCTAGCCCAAAACCAATCTCATCACATCGGTTCACCTCCATCTCATACAATGTTGATTCGTGAAACCTCCCCTTGAATCAATATCTTTACATTTGTTCACTTTCGTCCTTGTTATACGACGTTAAACTATAAAACACTTTTTTCAAGTATGTCAACAAACTACAATATTCATTGAAACCCTCATCTGAGAGGGAACCATTATTTACATTGATTTTTCAATCATGTTTTATTTCAAAGACTACATGCATACATGGCAATGCCCAAACCTTTTATCTTGGGTTAAACCATCATTGTACTAAAGTCCCCTTTCACCGTTCACATGTACGAACCAAATTTTTATAGAGGGTATTTCTAGAACAATGTGAGCTTGATTCCCATCCTAATCGGGTATGTAGGAATGTTCGAGTATCCCTCGAATCTAGCCCCAAGTCTTTTGGGCCTAACCCAAAATTCCACTTTCAGTCCCTTGGAAGAAAAGTCCCCATGAAAACACACACAGTGTATTTCTTATAATGGCCCAAGCTTTATGACCCTAAACTAAGAACTCTAATACTTTTGTCCCACATGACGTTAAACTGTAGTTTAATAACTATGTATGGCTTGATTCCCTTCCTTATGGGATACGTAGTAAATTCCAACATTTCCAGTCAAGACCCAGCTACAACATGATTCTGGTTAGCATTGATTTATGTATCTCTGTATACATTGAACAATACCCATATTTATGTGTCATAATCCTAACCTTAAATATTTTCAGATCTTCATACCCCTTTTCTTTACTTTTAGTCACAAAAATGTCAAATTTCTGAGAGTTATTTTACCTGACTATGCAGTATGTGCCCTTAGGCCGCCTTGCATAAACAACCCACATAACAGACTTGTCAGCTAAAAGATATTATTATCTAATTATGCAGCCAATGCCCTTAGGTGGCCCTGAATAATTCGACCCCCTAACGGGTTTGTCGGATACCGGTAACTTAATTATTAGGAAGTAAGCCTATTTTGTCCTTATTGGTATTAAATAACACTATGTTGGGATCTGCAAAAATATCCATCCTTAACATATTTGTCCCATATCCTTTTTAATGATCTAAAATTATTCAAGTCTATGTTTTATATTCTCATTCCCTACATTTGGGTCAGACCTTCATAGAAGTGTTATCCTTCCAGTTCTTCGATAATCTTGTTCAGAAATATCTTCTCCATATTCAAGTACCTCTTTACATAAAAAAACTCTATACTTTGTAAAATTTGAATCTCCATAAACATTCACTGGATTTTAGTAGTAGAAAGGTAAATTTCTGAGAGTTCTTTTGCCTAGCTATGCAGAACGTGCATTTAGGTGGCCTTGCATAAATAGTCCACATAACAGACTTGTCAGCCAAAAGATATTATTATTTGACTATGAAGCCAATGCCCTTAGGTGGCCCTGCATAATTCAACCCCATAACGGGTTTGTTAAATAATGGTAACTTCATTCTTGGAAACTACTTCTTCTAATTCCTTTATTCTCTTTTTCATATCATTCTATAGATTCAAATATTCTTCAGTCATAGTTTACATATTTTTTACCTCATACTTGATTATGGTAATATATTTTTAGATAAAATTTCAGGGAATTGAGTCAATTCTAATTCATTCGGTCATAGATATTTAGACCTTAAAAATTAGCCTTTTTATGTCTGCCATGCATGACTTTAAACTGCCAGTAACCACAAAGACCCTTGGTTTCTCTTTATTTCTCAGAGTCAAATCCTCTTTTCTCTCCGGATCCAACTCTGAGGGGGGAATTTTTAGATGCTCCATTCATCAAAAAATCTACATATTGGAAAAGGGGATTATCTTAACTCAATTTGATTAAACATTTGGACAAAATAACAAAAATTGACAAAAGGAGGAATAAGAAGAATGTTGCACAAGGGTCGCACAAGTTCTACGATGGTCACGCAGGTACACTTGCGCGCCGAAATGGTCGCGAACTTACACTTTCGCGCCCAAAGTGATAACTGCCCATGGTCTTCTCCAGCCTATAAATACACACTATGGGTGGCCCATTCGAGAAGAATTTTTTTTCAGAATTCATATTTGAGCTCCCGGCGCCCTAGTCTCTTATCAAAGCACCCGAAACACTTCTAAGGTAATTTCTTACCTAGAAAGGAAGATCTAATGAGGGGGAGGAAGGCCTAAGTGTTGAAACTCATCAATGATTGCGTGCCTGAGTGGCCATCCCTTAAGGGAAATGGCCACACATGCGCGCCGCCTAAACACCTTCAATAGAACATGCACGCCACTCTTCTGGAAGAACCTCAAGATGATTCTAAAGGGTTTAATCAAGAGTCGCTCAGGTATTACCCTTCTTGTTAACCGTCACGCAAGTACCCATGTGTCATGCAGGTATACCTGCGCGACCAAACTTACGTACCCACGTAGTACCTATGCGTCTGCCAGGACATGCGTGCCCCTACCTTTCTAGGTGCCCTTCTTGCCCATTTCACCCCTCTTATGCCATTCCACCTCTCCTATTCAAGATTCAGTCTTCAAGACACTCTTCAAATCCATTTATGGCATGGTTTCTTGGATTGAATTCCTTATCTGAAAGGAATTATGTGGAATATCTCTCAAAATCTAGTGATTTATACATCATTATGTCACTAAAGATTGAGATTTCATTCATTCAACCTCATCCATTAAGTTGAGAGAATTCTAAACTTGGGCCTCCTTTTCAGGAATAAGCCCCATTCATAATTCAAAACCTGGGCCTCCTTTTCAGGAATAAGCCCCATTCATAATTCTTAACATGGGCCTCCTTTTCAGGAATAATCCCTAGTCTCAAATCTAGGCATCCTCCTTAGGAGTAATCCACAAGTCCCTTAATTATTGAAGTCCCTTAACCTGAGCCTCCTTTTCATGAGTAAGCCCCAGTTTTAATATCTCTTAACCAGTCCTAATTTACATTTGATCTGGGATTCCTTCTCAGGAGTAAAACCCAATCATAAGTCCTCTCTTAATTTGGGACTCCTTTTCAGGAGTAAGCCCCAAGTTAGAGTATTCAAATCTCCATGAAGCACATATACCTTTATGGACCATGTTCCCAGATTTCTTCCCTGAAGTGAATCCTAATCTTCATTTATCTAGATAGTCATACATACATAAGTCCCACATTAATTCTTATGATTGAATCTTTCATGGCCCAATTGTCTAATTTTTACCAATACCTTTTGTTTCTCATACCGAGCATGACTCACGTGATCTTAGAGTGTAAAAGTAATTATGACTTCCTTCTTTGAGTCATCAATCATAAACATCATACTCCCTTACTCGAACTACGTGGGTTTTGATTCCTTTTCTAAACAAAGGATACATAGGTAGCCCATATGCGGGTTCGATCACAACTCTGAAATAATCCATGTCCTTGTAAATGAAAATAATCCTCAAGTACCCCCCCTGAGTTTCTTTAAAACTAGCATGGTCATCATAATGACCAAGAGAATTCTATATAAATGTGTCGAAGGATTCCATTGACCAAGAATCTCTAATAAATACAGATGATTCTCTATCGATGAAGAACCTCAAATACATAAAATTGATTCTCTAAATTTCCTAAATATTTTATCATTGATTGTCAAATCTGAAGGAAAATTTATTTTATTCTTGGTAATGTAATAAGGAATCACGAACATAACTTAAATCTATAAAGAGAGACCCGGAGTAGACAATAATTCCCCTCAAAAAGGTGTGATGAGTCTGACCTACCATCCTCTCGACCAATGCAAATTCATAAGACTCATCAGCCCAAAAACTAGTAAGCGCCTACATTTGGAAAGTAGGTCCAAATGAATTTGGAATCATTGGATGTTTCTGGTTCTATGAAAAAACCAGTTAGAAACCGATCGGAATGTTTGAACCTCCCATCAGGGAGGTCATCCCCGAATTCCGAGGGAAACAAATATACATAAAGATTTAATTATAATTTTTTATTCTTACATATAAAGCCATGGTATTCTAAACATCACCATTATTATCAAATGTATTCTATAAATAACTATCACATACACTTTCACAGCACATATCTTTGGAATTCAAAAAAATTACCTTTATTCTTATGGATCATTCCATAATTCTTGTAGTTTTTTTCAATCATAAACAATATTTTCTCATTTTTTCATGTCTTTTTCATTTATAACAAATCATTATAGATGTTTATTTATTGTCACTTATTTATTTGGAGTATTCATATATTTTTACTAAAATTTTTTTTCCCAATGATAAAATTAATTCTTTTTGAAATTTTATCTCTTCCATTCTCACTATCATATAAATAATTACTCTTTTTCTCAACACATGATTTAATTTTCTTTGAAGTCATAGATATCTTTTCAATGGAAATATCATTCTAAGCTGTAGTGGATGTAGAGGCAATAGAAACCCAATTATTCTTTTTCACTTTTTCAACATTTATATGAGTGTTCCAATAACATCATAAATAATATAAATTTATTATTTTTCAAGTCATCGATAGTTGATTGATTTTGTTCTCATACAGTGATCAAAATATCTATGTGCATCTCTATCAATTATTCATCTTTCATATCATTTTTTCTTAATGAATGTTAACAATATACTTCATTCATATATCAATGAGGAATTATATATAATGACTCTATATGTAGAAAATAAACAACATTATTATTACTACGAGGAATAAATTTTTCATTTTATAAATGATTTGAGCTTCCAATGTGGGTAATGATGATGACTAGTATCGTTACTAGTTGTGGAAATGTGGGTAATTTGAGTATTTTTTTTCATGAGAGTTCTAAGCGAAAAACTAGAAAATAATAATATAATATTATATAAGATAATTTTTATAACAAAATCATTGGTCCTAGAATAGGATTCTTAATTTGGGATATGATTTTGATAAAATTCAAATCCATTGTAATTTTTAGCAAATATTTAAAATTAAATTTATTAAATATTAATTTATTAATTCAAATTTTTTGGTTATATATTTAATATTTAGTATCGGATTGATGTTGAATATCTATGGTTTATTCTAAAATTGGAGGTATTCCCAGGAGAGGCATAACCTTTCATTAGGCACTGTGGATGGGACCTGACCTCTTTTCATTTTCATTTTCTTTTTATTTTTTCATATTCATTTTATTTTTTCCATTTAAACTCTACTTATCCAATTTCGCTTATCGCTTACACCACTAGGGGACTCGTTTAAGGACCCAAAATTAAACAATAAATTAAATTGGGATTTATATAAATAATTAATTTCGTTATATTTTATTGTCTTTTCATTTCATATTTTTAGATAATTTTTTCACATCTAATACATATCAGAACCATAAAATATAATGTGGAAACGTCCAATTAGATTACATATTACCCAAAATATAAATATTTTGAAGAATATGATGTCTTTTTTTCCAGGAAAATATCAACATATTTTATATTTCCTTCTTCTTTTCCCATATTAAAAATTAAATCAGATGATTAATAAAAAACATTAGATGATCACAGAACGCTCAAAAATTGATACAGAGAAAAGGAAAACCAATAGTCCAGTGAACACATGAACACACATATAACATTTAACATTATTATAAATGTTCATAGAACACATGAAATAAATCATTTATATATGAAAAACACACATTTTTAACAAATAAATTCATTAAAATCCATAAGATAAAATTAAAACTTCTTTGGCTGACTCAGATCATCATATTCAAAAAAACCCTTTCAAAATCAACTTTTAATTGGATTACACTAATTATAGAATTAAGATATAATCATTACACAATGAAATAAATATAAAAAATAGGGATCACCTTTTGTTCAACCCTTCATATAAGCTATATTGGGATCACCCATTTGTCATGAGCAATAATGGGACTAAACTCTTTATATAATCTATTCTGGACTCAACCATGAGCTATAATTGGATTCAAACCTTCATATAAGTTATAGAAGAATAAATGATTTCATATAACACTCATGTAACATATCCTGAATAAAAAAATTCATCATATTACCATGTGAAAACTCTTTTAAATCCATATTAGAAACGCTTTCGGAAATCAAAATGACATTTTATTTTAAAAAATCAATTGTAAAACACAATTTTATTTAAAAATAAATATTACATAATAAAATACCAAAAAAGTGGATAGACTATTTTTCATTTATGAATACATGTCATCTTATAATGGATTCTAGAAATAAAATAGCATTCATGATAGTGGAATGGTTACTATCATTATGTGGATTAATCATTGAATATCTATTTTTTCATTTGTAAAATTGTTCCATGAATTACATGTAAGAATAATAATTTTATAAACCGTTTAGATACATAAAATCTAAATTATAAATCCTTTATTTCTAAATAACCTTAAATTTAAATATAATTATGGGCAATGAATAGATTTTGAAAACAACATTAATGTATGAATTTTTTATGGAATGTTCCCATATCACTTGGGAAACACTTCAATAATAAACAAAATTTAAGTATAACAATAAGAAAATATTAAATAGCATAATTATATATAAAATGATTATATTTCATGTAAATGGGGAAGAATATTAACCTAATTAAATAATGAAGGTACATAACCTCATGATTTGACATAATGAAGGGAGATTGAGACAAAGTCAATTTCCTTGCGATTGGCTTTTCACATGTGTTTTTATCATCCTAAATAATATTATTATTTTAATTATTTACATAATTTTGTAAATTTTTGTAAATTATTATTATTTTATTTAAATTATTATCAGGTTATGTAAAATTAACTAATAAATTAATATTATGTCATATTTTTTGACCATAGTCAATTTATGCATCAAAACATACATGGGAGGTCGACTACAGTAAAAAGGTACTTATTTAAATATATATATATTAAAAATAATGAAAAAATAAAAATATATATATGTCAATTATTCTTTTATACCCAATCATGGAAAATGGTTATGAAAAATTATCCCACGTTACAATCATGTAGACGGTAAGTCATACGTATGAGTGAGTAATGATCAAATTTTTCAATGATCATTGTGGAAACAATGTATGTAAAATATATCATTAAATAATGAAAATTATTTTATAAATTATTTTTTTCCATTATTCATACTAACATATATCATGATTTTTTAGTGCTCAAAATTAAGAATCACATCGATTGGAGGAAGTGGTAGTCCCCATATCAACTTACATCATTATCACTTTTTTAGTGTGAGAAAATGTGGGAATAAAATGAAATATTACATTAAAATAAATATAATTATTTCATTAATATCATATATATTCCAATAAAATCACATATGTTTATTAAAATAGTTTTTAATAAATTCTATGTAATGGTTGAATGAATCTCATTACTTTCAGGAGGCAGTAGACCACACGTCCACAAAAGATGTTATCAAATTTCCTGAAAATTGAAAGCTGGAATGTATGTGTTATATAACAATTAAAAAATCATAAATAAATCATAAATATATTATTTATATCATAAAAATATTACATCTATCATTATTCCCAACCATGATAGGTGTAAATTGAAGAGATGATGACATTGGATTGTTAGTCGACAGTCCACCATACATGTGAAAAAAATTTTCATATATCATTTCATAGAAGTGTTTGAAGATATAGGTTAAACCATTAAGAAAAAAATAATTACATATATTTAATATATGGAGGTTATTATGTTATCATGTTAAAAGAAATTTTAGGGGTGTATAAAAAAAATAAAAACACTACTCCTTGGGGAATTTTACCCCTTCTTTAAGTAACTTCTTTTGGTTTTCAACAAAAGAATTAAATGGAATTATTTATAACAAAATTGATTATTATTGGATTATATAAGGGAATTTTTGAGTTTATTTTTTTAGGTATTGTACAATCCAAAAGGCATTATAGGTGTGAACTGAGGGGGAGAGTGAATTCACTTTTATAGTAGAGGCAGATTCAAAATCATATAAATACAAACATTAAACACAATTTAGAGGTCCCCAATAAATTATGTTCCACTAATAATGGATAAAATTAAATATAAATGAGGATATTGTCTATATATTAACATAAAATCTGTTTTTAAAATCTTCTAGATAATTTTTCTCCATAAGATTAAAATTTAACCACTAAGTGAACTCATTTTTTATTTAATCCAAGTAATTAAATTTAATTTCTTTCACAAATATTTTTTATCAAAAACAATGTTTATTTGACATTAATTAATAAAAAATTATGAATATAAATATTTAATCGACTTTTCAATATTCAATTCACATTATTGGAAGAATTTAATTTATAATTATTCCCACAGACTAGACAAAACAATTACTGTTAAAATTAAAATGTTCCAAAGAATTAAATATTTTATACAAAATTTCATTGTGATATTTATTAAAATTAACTATATGTTATATATTTATATATATTTAATTTAATTATATTTTAAGTACATTTTAATGTATAACTTATCTAAATAAATAAATTATACAAAAAAATATTTTTCAACAAAAAGCTAACATTTCTCACTACTCATCATAAAATAATGTTCTAAAAAAGTTACCAAAAATTATCCTAAGGTAAATATAGATATTAATACTTCAATAATTAAATTTTATAATTTAAATTTAAAATTTAAATGTATCAAAATATATTTTTAAATCAACTATTCCATTAAAAAATTTGAATTTTTTTATAGTAATATACTTTTTATTATGTGTACAAATAGAATTGTACTTATCTAATAAATAAAAAATATTTTGATTAATGTAAAAATATATTATTGAATATATAATATATATATTTCATTAATATCACTCAATAATATTAATTTTTTTTATTTATTATAAAAAACAACTTTGGGAGCATAAAATCATATCTATTATATTCAATTGTTTTTTTTATATTTTTTTATTAATTGATATCCAATGAATTCATTTTAGAAACAAGTGCAGATAATATTTTCATAATTTACTTATTCTTATCATTTGATTTATTCCAATTATTAGGTGATAACAATCATATTAAATAATTATTATAATAATATATAGTTTTTGGTAAGACTCGATATTGCGTGTAACATAAGTTATAGAACAAAATTGTAAGAACCGGTTCTTATTTTAGAGGTACGGGCTTCTTTCTTTTTCCTTTTCTTGTGTTTTTTAGAAAATATGGAAAATGGGGAAAAATCCTGAATTTTGTAACTACACGCCGTGTACTTTATCCACACGCCATGTACTTTTGGCCGTGTTAGGATGAGTATATGGGAAGTGTTGCCATGCTGGCGACAAATGGTGTAGGAACCGACTACATGTCGTTTAGTGGTACCTTACACACCGTGTAGTCAGTCAGTAGGCTTGAATAGTAAGGCGGTGGAGACGGCGCCAGCTGGGTGACAGTACACTCATTGTGCTTGGGAGTACATGTCGTCTACTCATGTCGAAAGATGAACAGTGTGGCGGAGCCGCCAAAAAGCAGTTAAATGAAGGGATTACACGCCGTGTACTCATAAGTACATGCCATTTACATTGTTTTTTTGGATTAAAACAGGAAGTAGCCTCATCATTTGGAAAATGAGCCACTTGAGCCATTTTGGAGACAAAGGAGGAGGCCGTATCTTTGAAGATCCCCCAGGCCTTCATCTGGAATCCGATTCAGCTTCGGACAATCTCGTTGGAACTGCACGGGTAAGCCCTCTCTTCTCCTGGTACCATTCTTGCCAATTCTTTCCTGAGGGGAAGTTATTTACGTTTGAATGGGTTTTTTTCTTCATCAGATCTACGCCATTCTTGGGCGTTTCAGGAGTCGGCGTTCGAGTATAATGCTCGTTGATGTATAAGGTAGATGGCTTAGTGTTTATTTTCCAACTTCCATGTGTTTTTGTGTGTTTTCATTCCATGAACCGATGTTGGGGTGTCGTGTGGCTGAGGTCGTTGCTATATTTAATACCTATAATTGATTAGGTATTTAATTGTGATAATAAAATGCTGGTTGGGATTGTTGCTTGGATCCGGAACCACCCCGGGGGTGTTTTCCACTATTTAGCCTTTTGGCCAGGATACACGAGGGTATGCCTTAAATGTAGTAATAATAGAATTTACTTGATAGGAATTGCTTTTTTACTGCATTTTGATATGCTGGGCATGGCCCGATTACCTATTTAGCCTGAGGGCGTCGTTTTGATTTCCCTGTGGGCACCACACTATTTAGCCTGTGGGCTGTAGTTATTTTCGGCCCGAGGGCAAATTCTTCCGTGCCTGTGGGCAGCTGATTCTGTGCCTGAGGGTGACACTACCAATGCCTAAGGGCAAATTCTGTTATGCCTGAGGGTGGATTCTTGTTTTGGATACTCGTTAGTCAAGGGTAAGAGTTTATGTGCTTGAGGACATTAGTTGTTTACTAGAAATGCACTGTGGCGATTTCTTATACTAAATGGATTAATTGGATAATAAAATGGCAATATAACTAGTAATGAGTTACTTTTTAGTAATGCTTACTTATTTTCAATTTTCTGCTGCACACTATTGTTGCATGCTTACACGTAGTTGGGCATGGGCCTTTGGTGGGTTCCTACTGAGATATATTTCTCACACCCTTTTGGGTCACATTTTTTAGCCCAAACAGATTACGTTGCCTCATGTGTAGATAGAGGCAAGAGTCCCTATATAGGTACTTGACTGTTGCAGAGGAGTAGGAGGGCATGGGATCGAGACTAAGCTCGCGATGCCACTGCCAGATGTTTGCTTTGCATTATTGTACTCTTCTTCTGCTGTACTATATTGATGTATAACATGTTCTGGCTGTTTTCTTAGATCATGAAACATGTAGCATCATCTTTTATATAATGTTGGTTATATCCATTAGAGATGTTTATTTCAGTATTTGTATGGATTACTGCTTCTGCTGTCATTGTATGTTTTCTTTTGAATTCTGTTGTGCTACACTTTGACAAATGAGGGCATAGTTTCCCCACTATCAGACCTGGGCCCTCACTGCTAGTCGGCAGCCTCTGGCGTTTGGGGAAATGCGCTTGAGGTCACGTGGCGAACCGGGCTCGAGGCACCCGTTGCATGGCACCTCGGTCTAGGGCGTTACAAATTGGTATCAGAGAGGTTCTTTTCTTTGACTTACTATTTCGATCCGTAGTCAGGGATATGAGGGAACAATAGTTGGTAATAATTTGTTCCTGTGCGCAGCTAACTTGTGTACAGGGAAAAGCCAGTCTACCTCGGATTTTTCATTCTTTTGATTTTGCAATTTTACGGTTGATATGTTTTCACTATTGGGTGACGCACTTGGATTGTGCAGTTTATATTTTATTTGTGGGTTCTATTTATTTGTAACTCGATGAGATGTGGGTATGCCATCTCATGCATCATATAGGCACATTCTAGATATCACATGCCATGCATAGTTTACATGCCATGTAGGTTCATTAGAAATTCACATGTTGTTGTGATAGTTGTTGTGCTAGAGAAGCATGTTGTTGTGGTAGCTTCTTGATAAAAATACTTTCTACGAGCATGTTTATAAGATGGACACCAAACATTGGTTTTTGGGGTGTATGGACCCCCATTGACCGGAATTTGGTGGATCATTGACTGTTTGTGGGTTATAACAAATATACAATTTCAAACATTGATTTGTGGGGAGTATTTTCCCCCACGGGTCGGAATTTGACACTTAGGGGTTGTTTTATGGTATTTTATGGGTTTCGAAGAAGTTTATGAGGAATACTGTCCGGAAACCCAGTATACACACCGTGTAGTATTTTTATACATGTTGTGTATGCTCTTATATTCGGGAAGAAGAATGAACTTTTTGAGTACACACCGTGTACCCTGAGTACACGCCGTGTAGTCTATTCCCATGTCACAAACCGTGTGGTTGACGAAATGGGGTAGGGAAGGGCTTGGGTAAAACACACCGTGTACCAAATGGACATGCTGTGTAGTGTGACCCGGAGTCTGGCCGTGTAATTAACAACACGGGTCAGTGAACTCCTTGATAGAAGAAGATGTGTCAATAATAGACACGCTGTGTAGTGTGACCTGGGGACTCTGCCGTGTAGCTTACAACACGGGCCGCTGTCACCTCTCCCTGGACACGCCGTGTACCTATGGGACACACCGTATAGTCTTGTCCAAGGATAGACCGTTGGAGTTAGTCGTGTGGCTAGGAAACAGGATGGTGTACAGGCCGTGTGCGGGTGTAACACATTGTGTGGTGTAAATACCGAGTAGTCGGTTGTGTCACAGACGACACGAGAAGTTGGAAAATAACACCACACACGCCGTGTAGATATTATACACGTCGTGTAGTTTTGTTGAATGGAAGCCGTGTGGCTTGGCGGTGTAGAAGGACCCGGGAAGGGGAAGGGAAGTCAAGTACATGCCGTGTAGTCATTGTACACGCCTTGTAGTCTTGTCTTGAAAATTTTGTAATGCTTTCTTACTCTTGTTCCATGTGGTTCCTTCACTTTCAGTCTTAATAAACATGAATATGAGGTGTGCTTTTGACCTTGTAGTGTCATGCTGCCTAGATGACCGCGAGTTTCTCTCCATGAGAGTGACGAAGATTATACTCCGGAGATGGTGGGCCATGGGCTAGCAGTTGATCTACCAGCAGAGCCAGATGCGGCACTAGCTACTATAACGGACACAGGCATGGAGGCGTAGTTCCATGAAGGCTTATTGTGGTTCATGCAGACCTTTCAGGGGGCACCACATGATGCCACATCTATGGCCGAGCTGACTCGTATCTTTCAGTAGCATCATCCACCTACGTTTTCAGGGGATGAAGGACCACAGGTTGCAGAGTCTTAGTTGGGGTCGATGCAGACTATTTTCGATCATCTCGAGACGCCTCCAGGGCGGTGGGTCAAGCTCGCGACTTAAATGCTGTGTGATTTGGCCAAGAGGTAGTGGGATGTTACCACCCAGTCAGAGCATCACAGAGAGATGGCAAGGGAATATTTTCAGGAAGTCTTCTATGACTTCTTCTTTCCCAAGACGCTGAGGGAAAATAGAGCATGAGAGTTCATGAATCTGCAGTAGGGCGCCATGTCGGTGATGGAATTTTCTACTCGTTTTATGGAGATTCAGCGTTTTGCACCCGTGATAGTTGGTGATGAGACGTTGAGAGGCAGACGTTTTGAGGATGGTCTTCGGTATGACATCCGAGCGCTGGTGAATGTTTTCAGGTTGCCTACTGTACACATGATTGTGAACCAGGCATTGATTTTAGAGAGGAACCTGCGGGAATCGAGTGGTGTGGGCTAGGGTGGTTCAGCACCAGTTACTAGTGTTATTTCTACTGGCAAGAGGAATAGACAGATGGACATCACTTAGGGAAGCAGTACCAGTTAGAAGAATGCTTCAGGTGGCCAGGTTATGTACAACCAGTGTGATAGAGAGGGGCACAAGAGACCGCAGAGTCCAGGAGACCCACTGGAGTGCCGTTCTTGCGGCAAGATGGGTCATCTGCATCGCTTTTTCAGGGCATTACCACCATCTATTGAGAGGGGTTCTATGCAGACTCCGCATGCATGAGCAGGACCAGTGGCTTCTTACCAGTCGGGAAACTAGAATATGTCAGGGCGTGCAGGCAGATATTGTGGTCGTGTCCGTGGTAGCCAGACACTAGGATCTCAGAGGCAGCAGGGCAGGATAGCTTAGGGTAGCCTGGCTATGTCGCAGGGCCGCGACACTGGGCAAGAATATGCAGTGCTACAGACCCAGCAAGAGCAGGATCCTTGACCTTCTACAGTCAGAGGTACGATTCTAGTAGTTTCTGTCTTGTCTTCAGTACTTTTTGATAAGGGTGATACGAATAGTTTCATATCTGTACCCATTGTGGAGAGCCTTGGGCTCTGTCTTTCTACTTCTTCTGATATCCTGGTGATTGACACTCCGTTGGGGACTAGGACGGCTGGTGTGCGTCAGTGAAAGGAGTGCCCCTTGAGGTTGGAGGGTGTCACTTTCGTTGGGACCTCTATGTCTTGGAGATGATGAGCTATGACTCCATTCCCGGGATTGACTGGTTGGTTCCCTTCTGAGAATTTGTAGACTGCTATCATCACATGGAGCATTTCACGTCACGAGAGGGCAGAGAGTTTCTATACACGGGCGAGTGGGATGTTCAGGCGAGTCGAGCCGGACCAGAGCATCATGGGTGAGGTGGAGTCACATCCCAGATTTCGAGTTTAAATGTAGATAATCAAGGGACATGTCAGACTAATTTCCCTCCAGTTGTTGATCATTTCAAGGATGTCTTCCCGGACGAATTTTCAGGTCTTCCTCCGGTGCGGGAGGTGGATTTCTCTATTGAGATGGTTCCAGGAGTAGCACTGGTGTCCATTCCTCTTTATAGGACGGCCACGCGTGAGTTGCAAGAGCTCAAGAGGCAGTTAGAGGAGTTACATGCAAAGGGTTTTATCCAACCCAGTACTTCTCCTTGGGGTTCTCCGGTCCTTTTTTCGATGAAGGTGGATGGTACCCTCAGACTTTGCGTGGATTATCGGAAGCTGAACCAGTTGACTATTAAGAACCGATATCCCTTGACAAGGATATATGATCTGTTTGATCAGCTTCGTGGAGCACGAGTGTTCTAGAAGATTGATTTGAGAACTGGATATCACCAGCTACACGTTAGACCATATGATATACCTCTCACAGCTTTCAGAAGTAGGTATGGTCTATATGAGTATACGGTTATACTGTTCGGACTGATGAACGTGCCAGCAGTTTTCATGGCTCTAATGAATCGTGTGTACCATCTGTATCTTGATTATTTTGTGGTAGTATTTGTGGATGACATCTTGGTGTACTCTCACACTTTACATGACCATGCCACCCATCTTGAGATCGTATTGAGTACACTGAGAGAGAATCAGCTATATGCTAAGCTCTCAAAGTGCCACTTTTGGATGGACCATATTCACTTCCTAGGTCACATTATCTCAGAGGAAGGAGTTGCAGTAGACCCAGAGAAGGTGAGAGCAGTAGTTTCATGGGAGAATCCTAAGAACGTGTTTTAGATACGGAGTTTCTTAGGGCTGGCTGGTTACTACAGGCAGTTCATACAGGACTTCTCCCGCTTAGCAACACCGTTGACGGGTTTTACTAAGAAGGGTGTGAAGTTCGTTTGGTCAGAAATCTGCGAGACATACTTTCAGAACCTTAAGGGAAGGTTGACATCAGCACTGATCCTGATACTTCCAGAGAAGGGGAAGAGCTATATAGTTTACTGTGATTCATCAGGTATTGGGCTGGGATCCGTTTTGAAGCACGGTGACTGAGTTGTTGTGTACGGGTCTCGGCAGTTGAGGCCACATGAGAGGAATTAACCGACGCATGATCTCGAGTTGGCAGCAGTTGTACATGAATTGCACTGTTGGAGACATTATCTATTAGGGGATCATTTTGTGGTTTTCACTGACCACAAAAGTATCAAGTATATCTTTACTCAGCTTGACCTGAATCTGAGGCAGAGAAGGTGGGTTGAGTACCTACAATCCTTCGGTTATGAGCATGCCTATACGCCTGGTAAAGGTAATGCAGTAGCCAATGCACTGAGCAGGAAGACTTAGATACAGGAAGTGCAGGAGGCCAGTGGCAAGTGGAATCTTATGGATTTGTTCTCTAAGATGCATCTGGAGGTGCATGATAGTCAGGGGAATAATTATCATTCCTCATTAGCTGTGTCTTCTACCCTCCTGGACAGAGTGAGGGTGAGGCAGCTATCAAATTTATAAGGCCTAGTTATACATGAGTCGGTGGCAAGTGAGGTCCCTCCTCCCGGTTAGACGATAGACGATGATGAGGTTTTTCGTTTCCATGGATGTGTGTGGGTTCCAGGGGATATACGTGAGAAGCCGATGCAGGAGTTTCATGCATTATCTTGGGTAATTCATCCCGGGGTTACCAAGTTGTACCGAGACTTGAGATGTCAGTACTGGTGGTCGGGTATGAAGTGGGAGATAGCCGGGTTTGTTACGAGATGTTTCACCTATCAGAAGTAGAAGGAAGAGCATCAGAGACCAGGTGGGCTGTTACAATAGTTTCCCATTCCATAGTGGAAATGGGATGATGTCACGATGGGGTTCGTGATGGGTTTGTTGAAGTCACCTCAAGGCAATGACTCCATGTGGGTTGTTATAGATAGACTCGTGAAGGTAGCTCACTTCATGCCGATCAAGGATACCATCAGTGTGGACGAGCTCAGAAGGTTGTATATCTGAGAGATTGTACGTCTTCGTGGGGTCCCTCATTCTATCATTTTAGATAGGGACACCCGCTTTACATCTCGTTTCTAGTAAATTTTCCAGAGGGCGCTGGGTACACAAGTGCTTCAGAGCACAACATACCACCCTCAAACAGATGGTCAGTCAGAGCGGACGATACATGTGCTAGAGGACATGTTGCGTGCATGCGTCCTAGACCCTGGGGTCTCTTGGGAGAATCATATACCCTTAGTCGAGTTTGCCTATAACAATATTTTCTAGGAAACTATTTTGATGGCACCAAACGAGGCTTTATATGGTAGGCCATGCCGATCACCCTTGTGCTGGATAGATGCAGGCAAGGTAGCTTTTCTGGGGCCACAGCTCGTGCAGGAGACATCTGAGAAGGTCTCGTTTATTTGGAAGCAGATAGATACCGCACAGTCTCATCAGAAGTCTTATGTTGATCGCCACAGACGACCTTTGGAGTTCATGGTCGGGGATCAGGTTTTCTTACGTGTTTTGCCGAGGCTGGGACACAAACGGATCATGAGACAGGGTAAGCTTTCAGCGAGGTATGTGGGGCCATTTTAGATTCTGTAGAGAGTTGGGATGGTTTCCTATCGGTTGCAGTTACCACAACGTTACCAAGCCATGCACGACGTCTTCCATGTGTCTCAGTTGCGTTGCTACCATTCAGACCCATCTCACACCTTTCAGTATGAGGAGGTTGAGATTCAGCATGATGCGTCCTTTGAGGAACATTCGATCTGTGTCGTTGAAAGGAGCACGAAGGTTCTCCGAGGCCATTCAGTTCCTCTCGTACGGGAATTATGGCATCATGGCCGAGTGCAGGACGAGACCTATGAGCGGGAGGCCGACATATATGCTCACTGTCCAGAGTTGTTCTGAGCTTTATCTTCGCCACCCTTGGAAGGTAAATTCAGGGATGAATTGCTATAAGGGGGGAGTTTGTAAGAACCATGTTCTTATTTTAGAGGTATGGGCTTATTCTTCCCCTTTTCCTTAAGTGTTTTTGATAAAATATGGAAAATGGGGAAAAATCCTGAATTTTGGAACTACACGCCGTCTACTTTATCCACACTTCATGTGCTTTTGGTCGTGTTGGGATGAGTACATGGGGAGTGTATCCATGTCGGCGACGAAGGGCGTAGGAACTGACTACACGCCGTGTAGTGGTACCTTACACGCTGTGTAGTCAGTCACCAGGCATGAATAGTAAGGCGGTGGAGTCACCGCCAGCTGGGCGACAGTACACGCCGTGTACTTGGGAGTACATGCCATGTACTCATGTCGACAGATGAATAGTGTGGCGGTGCCGCCAAATGAGCAGTTAAATGATGGGAGCACACACCGTGTACTCAGAAGTACACGCCGTGTCCTTTGTTTTTTCGGCTTAAAACAGGCAGTAGCCACCTCATTTTTCCGAGGAGGAACTTGATCCATTTTGGAGACAAAGGATGAGGCCGGAAATTTGAAGATCCACCGGGCGTTCGTCTGGAATCCGATTCAGCTTCGGACGATCTCGTTGGAACCGCACTAGTAATCCCTCTCCTCTCATGGTACTGTTCTTACCAATTCTTTCCCGAGAGGAAATTATTTACATTTGAATGGGTTTTGTTCTTTGTCAGATCTACGCTGTTCTTGGGCGTTTCAGGAGTCGATGTTTGGGTATAACGCTCGTTGACGTATAAGGTAGGTGGCTTAGTGTTTATTTTCCAATTGTCGTGCATTTTAATGCGTTTTCATGCGACGAACCCATGTTGGGGTGTCGTGTGGCTAAGGCCATTACTATATCTAATACCTATAATTGATTAGGTATTTAATTGTGATAATAAAATACTGGTTGGGATCATTTCTTGGATCTGGAACCACCTCGGGGGTGTGTTCCACTATTTAGCCATTTGGTCAGGATACCCGAGGGTATGCCGTAAATGTAGTAATTATAGAATTTCCTTGAGAGGAATTGCTTGTTTAGTGCATTTTGATATGTTGGGCATGGCCCGACTACCTGTTTAGCCTGAGGGTGTTTTTGTGATTAGCATGTGGGCACCACACTATTTAGCCTGTGGGCTGTAGTTATTTTCGACCTGAGGGCAACTTCTTTCGTGCGTGTGGGCAGCTGATTCTGTGCCTGAGGTCGACACTACCTACGCCTGAGGGCATATTCTTCTTTTGGATTCTCGTTACCCGAGGGTAGGAGTTTACGTGTATGAGGACATTAGTTGTTTACTAGAAATGCGCTGTGGTGATTTCTTATATTAAATGGATTAAATGGATAATAAAAATGACATATAACTGGTAATGAGTTACTTTTGAGTACTGCTTACTTATTTAAATTTTTCTACTGCACACTATTGTTGCATGCTTACACACAGTTGGGAACGGGCCTTTGGTGGGTGCCTACTGAGATATATTTCTCACACCCTATTTGGGTCACGCATTTCGGCCCAAACAGATTACGTTGCTGTAGGTGTAGATTGGGGAAAGAGTCCCTATACAGGTACTTGACTTTTTTAGATGAGTATGAGGGCATGGGACCGAGCCTAGGCTCGCGATGCTACTGCCAGCTGTTTTCTTTGCTTTGATGTACTCTGCTTCTACTGTACTATATTGATGTATAACATGTTTCGGCTGTTTTCTTAGAACTTGAAACATGTAGCATCATCTTTTATATAATGTTGGTTATATCCATTGTAGTTGTTTATTTCAGTAGTTGTATGGATTACTGCTTCTGCTGTCGTTGTATGTTTTCTTTTGTATTCTGCTGCGCTACACTTTGACAAATGAGGGAATAGTTCCCCCACTATCAGACCTGGGCCCTCACTGCTAGTCGGTAGCCTCTTGCGTTTAGGGAAATGCGCTTTAGGTCACGTGGTGAACCGGGCTTGGGGAACCCGTTGCCTGGCACCCGGGCTCGGGATGTTACCAAACTTAATGTTACGTCAAAAAAAGATAAAATTTTTAGTTGGGTATAATTCTTGATTAAAATTTAATTATGTGTATAAAATTTGTTAACTAATTTAAATTAATCTGAATGAATATTTTTCACATAGTTTTAGGAACTTATATCTCAGGTCATATAGATGAGATAGTAAGAGGGAGATGGAGAGAAGAGGAAGTTGGAGGGGGTGTCATGGGGGGTTTGTCTGAGCCCTGAATCATAGTATAACAGGTACATGTGGTAAATTATTCTTGAAGAATCAACCATTTCTACTCAGATATAGGCACATTTTATGATTTAATCCTGAATTCTAATAGTTTAGTTTTTTAGTTATATATAATTTTTATTGGTTTTTTGGGACCCCTTTGATGTAAATTTTATGATTTTTGTAGAGAAAGTAGATGATTTTGTTGGTTTGGATGTCTTCCATTTTGGATAATTAATTTAAAATATCACTTGTTTAGAGAACACATGTTGTGTGTTCTACCTATTTTTTGAAGACGAGTTTATGGGAATACATTCAATAAACATGGGTATGTAAGTCATGTAGTGGCACCTCAGGGAGTTCCAAGAGAACGTGGATGTGTAGGGGACATAATAATACCCCTTCAAGGAACACTACTAGCGGTATTACACCATGCTTGACAAGACCCCATTTGGGGGTACATGGATAGGTACACGACGAGGGATCCCATGTGGCTATAGATCATGTAGTCATTTATGTAGATTCCATGTTTTTATTGTGGTACATGTGTAAGTACTCATATAGGGTTACATATTGTATACTAAGATGCAAAAACTATGTACCTTGGGAAATAAAATGTTGAGTGGCCTAGGCCACATGTCTTGGAAGAACCTTTGGGGTTAAATTCCATATACCCTACATAAACATCGTGTACTTTTTTCACCTTGGTGTGTTTGCCTATTTTTTATTATTATTGGAATGGTACTTGTGAGTAGTCCATTCAAATATTTTTCCCACATAGACTATGATTGTGAAATACTTTCTATTTTTAGAGGTTATTTGGATGGTGTTTCGGAATTAGAGCGTTCAATATGATAATTTATTTGCAGTTTGGATTCATAATACTCAAGGGGGATGGGTTGTGATAAATGAATCCCTGGTGAGGGTTTTTAGATCATTGATTACCTTGACTCAAGCATGCCATGGAATTACTTTTGAGGTTATTTATAGGGATTCTGGATTCAATATTTTATGTTATATGAGAAGAAATTAGGTTCTTCCCATGTAGGATGGCACCAGTTGCATGATGTTATTGAATTTGCGGATAGATCATGGGTTTTCAAATATGATTGGTTTTGGAGAATTTGGGATAGGTTAACATTAGGGAATTAATATTTCAAGGGGTTATAATTATGATGTTGAAATGATTCTGAGGGACTTTTGAGGATTTCCTTTGTTGAGTTTGTTTTAGAACCAACAATTTCATTATTTTGGGATTTAGATTTTTCTCAAAAAAACCACAACTATGTTACTAATAAAGTTCCCTTAAGTAAAATTAAGGATAATAATCATTAGAATAATTATATTTTCCAGGAATAATTATTTCATTATTAAAACCTGTGAAATATTATTTTATTTCTCAAAGAATATGAAACCTATAAATATTTATTAGATGTATCAAAACATTGTTCATACCCTAAATTTTATATAGAATGTATGAATTGTGTACACTATGATTGGGATAAACATATAGTCTTGGAACCCTACTTTTCTTTGAAACCCAATATTTATAGAACAAATGAATGGTTCATCATCGATATGTTTATAATCCAAAAAAAAATTCAACTACACTTTTTGAATTTTTTAGCTACATTGATGAGCCCTTTGTTTGATTAAGTCAATTACAATATTTAAAATTATGGACTATTTCAAAAAACATTAAAATAGTATCACCAGAATTAAATTTATCATTAATGATAATTTAAATAAAGATAAAATGTCACATATTAAATAGATTAAATCATTAATATTTATAAGGGTAATTATGACTTTCCATGAACATTTTAAATTCCAATATTCACGATTTGACAGGAAATATTTATGGATTTTTTTGGCCTAAATGAATTCAAACCACATTTTAAAAATCAATATGTGTATCTTATAAATATATGTGTGTGAATTTGAAAAAAAATAATGTGTCAATTCTTCTAGAGCTACAATTTTGAGTAAAACATGTTTTGATTTTTATTTATATGATCGATTCAACTATTGCAGCTAATTTATTTCACTGTAAATCTATTATCGTAGTTTCAGAAAGTACATATTAGAGATACAAAATAGAGAAATAAATATATTTCCATATTCCAAGTGTTTTATATACTATAATTAAAATAAATATTTATTCATTATAAATAATTTTATACTATTTTCTTTTACTGAAGATCATTTCATTCTTTAGTTGTTGGTAACTTTCTGCTGAACTTATTTTCAACCACCTAATCCAAATATATTGCCTCATTAGAGTATTAGCTACAAAAAACCAGTAACTAGTGGAGTTTAATCTTGTTTAACTAAGATAAATATATAATAGTTCCCAATAAAAGACTTTTTTATGGTTTCAAAGGCATGTACTTAGTTGTAGTGGTTCTGGAAAAAGGGTTTGCTAGTGAAAATGTCCAAACTCATGGATAGAGCCTTGGGAGTGTGGACTCGTGTATTGTTGTGACATGGAATAAAATCCATCATTATTTTATTTTCTTCATTTATTTCTATTGTTTACTCATATTTAATAGAGAAGTATTTAATTTAATTAATATAGAATATAGGTTCATATTGTTTCTATCTTGTTTTAAAGAAACAAAATAAACCTCCTCCCCATATGTCATAATCATTCCCATTTTGACATCAAAATTCATCTCAAAGGTTGGTATCTATTTATTTAATTTTGTTTTTGTAGATACAAATCATTTCTTCCTGATAACATTAATTTCAATCAGAATAAAATCTCTACTAGATATAATTATTTCATGAATATACTTAAAGATTAATCTAATTCTACATGATGTCAATAATTGATATCTGATATTATTGTTAGTTGTTTATTTTAATACATTAAAATTTTAAATTCAAATATAGAGATAATGATAAATATCAATGGATGATCTTAGGTAATGTATGTTAATGATTTGTGAATCATATTTTTTAAGGTGGTAATTATGGATGCTGGAAAGGAAGAAAGATTATTTATCTAAAAAATACTTGAATAAGAGTTTATTAAAATTAAATCACTATAAAATTAATAAATAATATCGAAAAAAATGGAACAATGATCAACAAAAATAATATGATCTAAATTTAAGAGATATGATTGCTATTTTCCAAATATTTTTAACTAATTAATTTAATTGAGACTCTCTATGTGATACCACATATTAGACGAGGGAGAATATTTTTATTTCATATGAAAGAATTGATAATGTAAAAATCAATGAAAAATCATTGTAAAATTTTATTTTTGATATATTCAAAATGAATAAAATGAATTAATCACTCAAATGAATGATTGGTTGAGAAAAATCAATAATATTTCAATGAATAGAGATCCCATTAAACAACAAGATTAATAATTAATGGTTCATAGTGATTTACCCACTGTGTGGAAAGGAATATCTACTATAATTAGATAATACAATGTGGTTATATAATTTAAATTGAACGAACTGATTTTTATGTTGATGATGTATACAACTAAGATGCATTGAGATGATGAAAATAATATTTCTATTAGAAGAAAAGATGTTCCACTTAAAACTACAATATACTACTTATCTAATTCATGTTTTAATGATTCAAAAAATAGTTAAAAGATATTATTAAAGTATTTGTAATAATTTACCAAAATACAATAAAAATAGATAAAGAATATAGATGTTATTAATGGAAGGAGAAATAACATACAAAATATAATTTTCTTCTGATTAAAGATAAAAGGAATGAAAACTATAAAAGTATAATTAAAAAAATAAGAAATACAAACATGATTAATAAATAATACTAAGGTGATGAGTCTACTAAACATTGTAATGTTTCACATTAAAATAAAATGGTAAATATAGGTCTTATAGATCACACTGATGATGTATAATATTCTAAATCTCAATGTTCTAATTTTTAAAAACATAAATATTATGAATGAAATAAATATTTTTTATGCTTCAAGAATAATTTAAATCATTAATGAATGAGAATATAATATACATAAAATCCTATGATTCTATTTAAAATGATAAAGTGAGTTTTTCTAACTAATGTTTTTATTTAAGATCTTATTCATCAAAACATTCTAGTACTTTTCATGAAAATAAAATAAAAGAACTATTAGATGAAGTTAATACAGAAAAATAAGATGGTATAATTATTATTAAGTGTGAATAATAAATGAATCAAAATCATTGTAAAAATAAATTTTATAATAAGAAACATTGGACTATACACAATGGTGAAAACCCCAAATTTTAAATACCTCACGTTATTACTGATTTAGAAAAAAATGAATACATACAATTAAATCCTTTCACTATATAATAAATAGATATTACACAAATTATTGGTATTTTAGAAAACATAAATTTTATCATATCAATCATGTTCGTTATTTGGAATCACTATATTTCCTCAAATATGGAGTATCCGATCAAAACAAACAGATTTGGCTACCTATGTCCTTAAATAATAACATTATCATACCCAAAAGCATATGGGTTGTGCGAGGACTTGTAATTTATAACATGAAATGATGTACCGATATATATCATTTTAATTTCATTAATTGGATACATTAAAATGGTCGAAATTTATTTAAATACACACATCATTTGAAATGGAACAATTAATCCATGATTTATTTTATCTATATTTTTCGATTTTAATTCACTAACTATTTTTTACACTGATTTTTTAGTGATCTTTCCTTATATATTTAATTATCCCCCAATTTAAACTATCAATATTTAATAAAAATATTATTTTATTTTATTGATCAATATATTGAAATTTGATTTACATCGTGAAAAATCCTTAATAAATATTTAACTGTATATTTTGTGATGTAAAAAAAATTCAAAAAAAATCAAATTTGTGTAATAGTTTTAAATTTTTAATATTTTTTTTTAAATTTTGTTTTATTTATTTCATCTTAATACTATTTTTATGTGAATTATTATAATTTAAGTGAAGCGTGTAGTACTTTCTTACTTTTATTTAAAATCATACAAAAAATGAAAGGTTTAGTTATTGAAAATATGCGTTTTTAATTTAATCATTTATTTCATAAAACATTAGATAGAAATATATTTTTCAAAAATAATTAATTAAACTGCATAATATTTTTTTAAAAAATAGGTTTATTCCATGAAATGTCATTTTTAAATAAAAAAATATGAAATGATTAAAATGCTTGTCGGCTTAAGAATATGAAATGTCCATGGAAAATTCCCTATATGAAACATTTCTTCTTAAAATTTTAATCAATAAAATATAATTATAAGAAAAAATTATCCCTTTTTCTTCTATATTTTACCTAAAAAATTGTAATGCCCCGACTTCAGTTACCCAGAGTCGGTGCATTATTACATAATATTGGCATGATCACAAGAATAATCAAATCTGGAAAGACCGATTAGTTTAGTAGCCTTAGAAACACTAGATATATTCATAAAGTTTTACATTACATCATAAAAATGAAAACTACAAAAACATAGTTTCCATAGTCCACACTCTTATCCCCTCATACTATCCCTACAGGGCATTCATAATTTACATCTTCACATCCTGGGAAATATAAAACATAGAAATGGGGTGAGCTCAAATGCCTAGTAAAGATAACAATAAAGCAGAAACTTTCATAAATAAGAATAAACATTTAAGGAAATGTATAGATAAAACAAAAGACTTTTAAACTTGAACTTCAACATAGTATGGAAAAAATAAAATGAAATAATGCCATTTACTTATTCACATGGATATTCTAACAATCGAATAATCACATGCAATATCAATAACAACTTTTATAATGATGGAATGCATAATGCCAGACTATCATAACCACATAGCCAAGGCCTCGTGCCAAGACTACAAATAAAATTTTTCCATGGCCTTGTGCCAAGACACTAGTTTGTCTCATTAGACCTACTGATGCATCAAGGATATATCGCGGGCTCCACTCATCACATATTAAGTACAATTCATTCCCATATGAAAATGTTTAAACATAACATAAACATTCGTATTAAAACTAGCATACGAAATGTAAATACTTCATCCATAAACCAAGAATGGTATAAAAATAAAAAATCCACTGTCAAACTTATCACAAAACCTTCAATACAATATAGATGTTTTGTATCATAATAAATCAACTTCAAATAAGCTTAAAATCTATCAAAGGATGTTGACATATATGAAATCAAAACTCTTTTTAGAGAAATATCCCTTTCTATTTTGAAATCATTTAAGAGTCATATATCTATAAAATAAAACATTTTCATTGAAAATACTCTTATAATCTTGTAAGGGAATCTTCGAGGATTTTATTATGGCAGAAAATAGCCACACCTGCCGTATAAGTTAAAAAAACATTCTCACCTTAATTCTGTCGAAAAGGTTAAAAGGACCTTGTTTGGGAAACATAGGAAAGATTACTATATAAACCACTTATAAAAGTCAAAAAGGTTATAAATGACTTTAACCCATAAACTTGTAAATAGTAAAAATATTTTGAAATACATTTTTAAGAAACATGGATGTGGATGATAATGAAATCCCAGTAGATTATTACGTATAAACAACCTCAGATAATGAAGAGATTGCGAAATAAACCCTTAACTTATACTTTTCTTTGGTTGTGGGGTAGGTTAACCTACTATATAATGCTTAAATAATTGTTATTCAATTACACAAGAATCATATACATTAATATAATATCATATATAATCTTTTAACATTGCTTTGTTAATAATATCCTAGAATTATTGTTGTTTCGGGTGTTAACTTACTCGTTTTCTTTTATATGTTTTGTTACATATGCCGTGTTATTCATCGATAGGTTGTATATTATTAATATAAATAATGATATCAAGTCTTTAAACATTATTTTTAAATCATCAAAGGATAATTATACTTGAATGGATACGATGGAGAATGAATCTCATCGCGTTTGTGGAGACGGTAGTCCGTACGCACGCCCGAGTGACAATATCATTATTTTGATATTAAATTAATATATAATTGGATGGTATATCATATATATAGAATCATTATCATGTCATATTTTTTATTTACATTAATTACAAATCATTATTATACCCATCCAAATAATAATATATTGAATAACAATTACACCACGACGTGGAGACGGTAAGCCGTAAGTACTAATGTATGGTGACATGTCATTCAAAGGATGGATTGCATACTGAATATTGTTGTACCATATTTATAATAACATTACATTATATAGGAGATATTGGATTAATTATTTTATAATGGTAATAACAATGAAAGAATAAGTTGAAGAAGAAATGAATTTGAAAAAGGGTTGTGAAAACATTACCTCTTCTTCGGGTACTTCCTATTGATTTGATAAAAATGGATCCTTAGGATGGCTTTCTGATCAAAATAAGGCCTCTAGGTTGTATTGAGGGAAGTTGAGAGATTATTTGGGTAGGTATTGGCAGATCCAAAATGCTTTGAAGGTGTGAATTAGTGAGAAGGGGGAGTGCCCTTTTATAAGAGGGGTGAGGGGCGCCTTTGGGAAAGTTAGAAATATTATTTTATAATAAATTAATATTCCGTTTCTAATGGCTCGAAAGTGGATTATATAATGTTTAAGGTGGGTATGGGTCGAAACCACTCAACCAATAGAATTTAGATGGGTTTGGGTCATTATATTAACCTTATCTTTTAGTTTTAACTCTTAGTTAATTAGTTTGACACTTACCATGTCTCATTGTATTTATATAATTAATATTTAATAAACATACTATATACCTACAAGAGACCCCCAAGTGGTCCATTAATGATACACCTATCATGATATAAGTCTGTTGGACGATCCTTTTATTTTTTTCAATTTAATATCAATTAATAATATAATATTTGTTTTAAAAACTCTTTTACGACAATTATGACACTATTCAATAATTGATTTTTGTAAAAATCATAACAGATTGATTACTTCGAAAAAAGTTAATTAAGTCAATTCTAACATGTCATATTAACCTATAAAATTAGTTTAATTCATAAAAATTCTCAAATTATATTTATTTGGGTATTTATAATATCAATTATTTTAATTTTTCACTATTATGGTAACTACGACATCATCATTGTGTCATAAATAAATTAAATTATATAATGTCTAAAAATTATAAATAAAATATCATTACATATGTAATAGTTTTAACTTTCTAATGAATATTTAAAATCTAATTTTTCTTATGTATAGCAATATATTAAAAATGTTTTAGTAAATAAACGTTGATTTAAACTCTTTTAACTCTTCTTTGAATTTAATAATAATAAATGTCCTAATCCAATCCAAGTAGACCTAAATGATAATAATTTATTCCTAAGGTTGTTCTTGGTCGATATACAGTTTTCCAATAGAATAAGGACATGTTTTAGGGTAATATTATTATTATGTTTACCCTTAATTACCCTCTTTATTTTTAATCGTGGTAAATAAAAGTAAAAAGATACTATTCACAAAAACTATTTTTATATCATTAAACCACATTTTACTCTTTTATATTAACTGTGTCTCTCATATTTTCTAAATTCCACTCATAGAAGCGGTAAAATTATGTTTTATGAAAAATTCAGTTTTTTAACTACCAATTTGTGGTTTCACTATTCATCAAAAAAATGAAGTTTTTCAGAAAAATACCAAAAATTCCCCATAGGATAAATTCGATATTCCGAATCAAAAAATGAAGTCCATTTTGAAGAATAAAATTGATAAATTTTCAAAAGAGGGTATTACTATTCATAACGGCTAGTTGGATTGGTTGTGGTGTTTTAGAACTTGATGTTGTGTACAACACCTGATATTGCATTATTCAAAGAGAAACGTACCATAGAAGCTTGGGGTGTTACATTCTCCCCTTCTTTAAATAATTTCGTCCTCGAAATTTCTATAATACTACCACATGAAAAGAATCGGGTGGTTCTTCATCATAAGTTCCATGGGTTCCCACGTTGCCTCTTCCATCTTATGGTTTCTCCACGAGTCGTTCGGTTTCTCAGTACTTGATCTCTCGTATCATAAATCATGACGGGCTCTTCACAATAAGACAGATCGGGTTCCAGTTATAATTCCTCATAGGTGAGTACATGCATTGGGTCAGGCATGTATTTCCTTAATAGTGATATGTGGAACACATCTTGAACTTTGGAGAGATTTGGCGGCTTTGCCAAACTGTGAGCTACAACTCCAATTCGTTCTAGAATTTCGAAAGGTCCGATGTACTTGGGACCCAATTTACCTTTCTTACCAAAATGTATGACTCCCTTCCATGGAGATACCTTCAAAAAAACATGATCACTGACTTTAATTTCCAAATCATTCCTTCGATTATTGGCATAGCTTTTCTGCCTACTTTGAGCTGGTTTGATATGGTTTTTGATTACCTTCATATTTTCCATTGTTTCCTCCAACAGTTCTGGGCCTACAAGTTTTCTTTCACCAACGTCATCCCAATAGGTTGGTGTGCGACATCTCTTTCCATATAACACTTCATATGGTGCCATATGAATACTCGAAGGGAATCTATTATTATAGGAAAATTCTACCAGAGGTAAATATTGATCCCACATACCCTGAAAGTTAAGTGAGTAGGATCTCAACATGTCTTCTAAGGTTTGAAAAGTTCGTTCTGATTGTCCATCTGTTTGAGGGTGGTAGGAAGTTCTCATATTAAGTTCAGTATCCAAGGCTTTCTGAAGACTTTTCCAGAATCGTGAAGTAAAACAGGGATCACGATTAGAAACAATTCATAGGGGTACTCCATGAAGTCTCACAACATCATTAATATATTGTATTGCTAGTAATTCAAGTGGTAAATCTTCCCTTATAGCAAGAAAATGTGCTGGCTTGGTAAGACGATCAACAATGAACCATATCGCATCGTTCCTTCTAGGAGTCTTTGGTAGTCCAATGACAAATTCCATCGTGATATTGTCCCTTTTTCACTCTGGAATGGGAAGAGGTTGCATGACTCCTCCAGGCTGTTGCCTTCCATCTTTCACTTATTAACAAACCATATATCTTGACACAAAATAACCAATCTCCCTCCTCATATTGTCCCACCAAAAATGTTCCTTCAAATCTCTATATATTTTGGTGCTCCCAGGGTGTATATAGAAATTCGAACTATGAGGATCATCCAGTAATTCCCATTTTAGATCAGGTATATCGGGAACACAATGTCTCTTCCCAAATTTCAAAATTCCATCTTCATACACAAATTCTCTCAATCTCCCACCATTCACAGCTTTAATATTCTTTTCAAATACATCATCATCGGTCTGAGAACTCTTAATCCTTTCTAGTAAAGATGGTTTGGAAACCATTTGAAAAAGTATTTATGTTTCACCTTCCCTGGTTATTCCCATGCCCATCTTCACTAAATCTATGAAAATTTGATCCCTTTCAATTCACATATTGTTCAAAACACCATTATCTTTTCTACTCGAAGAATATTCCACCTTGTTTTCCTTCCCCAGGTGGTAGTGTATCATGCAATCATAATCCTTGAGTAATTCAATCCATCTCCTTTGCCTCATATTGAGTTGTTTTTGTGAGAAAGTATACATCAAATTCATGTGATCAGTATAAATCTCCAATTTTTCACCATAGAGGTAGTGCCTCCATGTCTTAAAAGCAAAGATCATAGTTGCAAACTAGAGATCATTAGTACGATAGTTTTGTTCATTAATTTTTCAACTATTGTGACGCATAGGCAATAACCTTATCATTCTGCATAATCACACAACCCAGTCCTTTCTTCGATGCATCACTATAAATAATGATCCCATCATTCCCAGATGGTAGAGTCAATATAGGAACATTGACTAATATTCTCTACATTTCTTCGAAACATTCTTTTCACTCTTTTGTATAAACAATTTTAACCCCTTTACGTGTGAGCTTCATTAATGGGTTAGCCAATCGGGAAAAATTATGGACGAAACGTCGATAATAACCTACCAATCCAATAAAACTGCATACCCCAGTTATACTCATAGGTGCTGGCCATTCTTGGATTTCCTTGCTCTTAGAAGGATCAACAGATATTCCATATTTAGAGACAATATGGCCAAGAAAATAAATCTCATGAAGCCAGAATTCACACTTGCTAAACTTCCCATATAATTCATATCTTCTCAGAGTCTTCAGGATAATGCGCAAGTGATTTTCATGATCTTCATATCTTTTGGAGTATACCAACATATCATCAATAAATACCACTACAAATTCATCAAGATATTTCTTGAAAACTCTATTCATTAGATCCATAAAAACATAGGGTGTATTAGTCAATCCAAAAGGAATTACTGTAAACTCATAATGCCCGTACCTTGTTCAAAATGCTATCTTCAGAATCTCTTCCCTTATTCACACACAACTGATGGTATCCAAATCAAAGTTCAATCTTTGAAATTTATTGAGCTCCATGAAGTTGGTCAAATAAATCATCAACGTGAGGTAAGGGATACTTTTTCTTTATTTTTATAGCATTGATCTCCTTGTAGTCGACACATAACCTCATAGATCCATCTTTCATTTTAACAAAAAGAATAGGGGCTCCCCATCGAAAAACACTAGGGAGAATAAATCTCTTATTACTCACTTCCTCTAGTTGTTTCTTTAGATCAATTAATTCTATAGTGGCCATTCTATAAGGGGTCTTTGATATAGGCCTTGATCCAGGAATTAAATCAATGAAAAACTCAACTTATCATTCTAGAGGATGTCCAGGTAAATCATCTGGAATCACATCTACATATTCTTTCACAATAGGTACATCCTCTATTTGAACATTTCTTTCCTCTACCACTATCATTTCCTTCTCTTCCTCCCTAATAATTGAATTTATTTGAGATACTGGGGGTGGATCTAGATAAGAATTAGCTGGTGACGATTCTTCTCGGAAGATAAGGTGTTCCTTATCATCATCATCAAAAATCATAAACTCCTTCTTCTTACAATAAATCATCGCATCATGGTCTGAAAGCCAATCATACCAAGGATTATATAAAACTAAATCATAGGTATGACGAGGAGATCAGCTGATAAAGAACATTTATGTGCTCTAATGGGGACTGATTCACAAAACTTTGTTGCAATGATACTTCCCTTATAAGTTTTAACTGAAAACTCCCATGTTAAATCAAATTGGAAATATCTAATTTTCTTAGCAAACTGGGTAGATATGAAATAATGTGATGATCCAGAATCAAATAATGCTATTTCTAAACTTGAGGAAACCATTAAATTTCCTGCCACCATGTCTTTTGGAGCTTCTACCTCAGCAGTGGTGACAGCATAAGCTTGGACCTAATCCATTGGCCTTTTCTGAGGTAAGTTCCCCTGATTCTTAGGAAATTCATTTTCATAATGTCTCATCTCCCTGAAATTGTATCATTGGACATCGGTAGCATCCATATTCCCCTTGAAATCACGAGTTTGGTGGCCTTTTTCACCACACTTGTAATAGACTCCTGTTCCTTTTATGCAAGTAGCAGGGTGTTTCTTCCAACATTTACTATAGGATGGATATTCAAATTTTCTCTTATTCCCTTTATTTCCATTCCCAGATTGATCAGCAGATCTATTCTTCTCTTTCATTGATTTAATGTCATAAGACATAGAGAATTCCTTTTCTGTCTTGATAGCACATGAAACAATGTCTTCGTACGATGAGAAGGATTGTGAGACTAATGCTATACGGAGAAATGGTTTTAACCCATCAAAGAAATGAAAAATATTACTTCTTGGGTTACATATATAATCTCCAGAATACCTTGCTAACCTTTTACAGTTAGCCTCATACTTTGCAACATTCTCATCCTCCTTTTTTCTCAGACTCAGAAATTGCCTTTCCATTTCTGCAAGATGGTCACGAGGAAAGTATTTTTCTAAAAACAGCTCTTTGAACTCCCTCTCTTCCATATTTGATTTTTAATCAGCTTGCTTCATGTTTTGAATCAATTACCACCATTGATCAGCATCTCCAGTGAGGCGGTAAACTACCATGATAACCTTTTCCCATTCCCTACTCCGCAAGGCCTGAAATATTTTCTCTAGGGAATCTATCCATTGCTCAGCTACTAAGGGATTTTTACTCCCATTGAACGTTGGTGGTTGTTGACTCATGAAGCGATCTAACATTGATCCTCCACACTACGGATAAGGGTGCTCCATATGAGTAAGGTTATTATTCATAACCTGAGTGAGTTATCCCAGTATGGTGATTAGCTGATCGGCACCAGTTGCATCACCAGCTCCATTATAATTATCTTGAGTAGGACGGAAATCCCTACATGGAGTGTGCATTGATACGGTTTCCATTTCTTCCACTAGGTGCCATTTCAAAACAATGGCATAAACTAGATTAGTTTATGAATCAAAGTACATAATTCCATACTTATAAAAAACTTAACATAAATTGAACAATTTATGGACATAATCCATAATCATAAAAATATTTTCTTTGAGGTAGTATATACTAATAAACACTTCATAATGATTTCTAAAGAAAATGAGAGTTATCCTAAGCATATCCTCCGGGAGTGTCGTATCCAAGAGTGCAGCAAGGCCTGTTGTCGTTCACCAGTTCCCATTCGAGTCTAGCTCAAAGCGGTGTTTTCGGGTTTTACCCCTAGTTACATCTGTGCTAGAGCCGCCTCTACCTGCTCGTATCCAAACAAGGATGTATTGCTCGGAAAACTCACAAAATCTCTACAATACCAAAATTCTAGGAAGTTATTCTATACTAATCCTCAAATTTCATCTTAAATCTATGTGCTCTAATCATATTTTATCTAAATCTAGCTTCCATGTTTAGTACTAAACTTCCATTGATACCAACTCTAATGCCCCGACCCCAGTTACCTAGAGTCGGTGCATGATTACATAACATTGTCATGATCACAAGAAATATCAAATATCGAAATACCGATTAGTTTAGTAGCCTTGGAAACACTAGATATATTCATAATGTTTTACATCACATCATAAAAATTAAAACTAAAAAAACATAGTCTCTATAGTCCACACTCTTATCCCCTCATACTATCCCTGCAGGTCATTCATAATTTACTTCTTCACATCCTGGGAAAAATAAAACATAGAAAAGGGGTGAACTCAAATGCCCAGTAATGATAAAAATAAAGTGGAAACATTCATAAATAAGAATAAACATTTAAGGAAATGTATAACTAAACAAAATACTTTTAATAATGAACATCAACATAGTATCGCAAAAATAAAATGAAATAATTCCATTTACTTATTCACATGGATATTCTACTAATCGAATAATCACATGCAATATCAATAACCACTTTCATAATGATGGAATGCATAATGCCAAACTGTCATAACCACCTAGCTAAGGCCTCGTGCCAAGACTACAAATAAGATTTTTCCAAGGCCTTGTTCCAAGACACTAGTTTGTCTCATGAGACCTACCGATGCATCAAAGAGCTATAGCGGGCTCCACCTATCACATATTAAGTCCAATGCATTCCCATATGAAATGGTTTAAACACTACATAAACATTCATATTAAAAATAGCATATGAAATGTAAATACATCATCCATAAAACAAAAATGGTATAAAAATAACACATCCATAGTCAAACGTATCACAAAACCTTCAATACAATATATTAGTTTTGTATCATAATAAAACAACTTCAAATAAGATTAAAATCCATCAAAGGATGTTGACATAGATGAAATCATAACTCTTTTTAGTGAAATATCACTTTCTATTTTGAAATCATTTAAGAGTCATATATCTATAAAATAAAACATTTTCTTTGAAAATATTCTTATAATTTTGTAAGGGAAGCATCGACGATTTTATAACGGCAGAAAAGTGCCGCACCCGCCGTATAAGTTAAAAAAACATTCTTACCTTTATTCTGTCAAAAAGGGTAAAAATGAACCTTGTTTGGAAAACGAAAAAATATTCCTTTATAAACCACTTATAGAAGTCAACAAGGGTATAAATTACTTTAAACCATGTTCTAGTAAATAGTAAAAATGTTTTGAAATACATTTTAAAGAAACATGGATGTGGATGATAAAGAAATCCCAGTAGATTATTATGTATTAACAACCTCGGATAATGAATAGATTGGGAAATAAACCCTTACCTTGTACTTTTCCTTGGTTGGGGGTAGGTTAACCTCCTGTATAATGGTGAAATAATTGTTAATAAATTATACAAGAATCATATACATTAATATGATATCATATATGATCTTTTAACATTTCCTTGTTAATAATATTTTATTATTATCGTTGTTTCGGGTGTTAACTTACTCGTTTTCTTTTATATGTTTTGTTACATAAGCCATGTTTGCCATGGATAGGTTTTATCTTATTCATATACATAATTATATAATATCTTTAATCATTATTTTTAAATCCTCAAATGATAATTATACTTGAATAGATACGATGGAGAATTAATCTCATTGCGTTTGTGGAGACGGTAGTCCGTACGTACGCACGAGCGACAATATCATTTTTTAGATATTAAAATAATATATAATTGAATGGTATATCATATATACTGAATCATTATCATGTTATATTTATTATTTACATGAATTAAAAATAATTATTATACCCATCCAAATAAAAATATATTGAATAACTATTACACCACGATGTGGAGAGGGTAAGTCATACGTACGCACGTATGGTGACATGTCATTCAAAGGATAGATAGAGTACTGAATATGGTTGAACGATTTTTATAATAATATTACAGTATATAGGAGATACTGGATTCATTATTTTAGATTGGTAATAACAAATAATGAATAACTTGAAGAAGAAATGAATTTGATAAAGGGTGGTGAAAAAATTACATCTTTTTCGGGTTCTTCCTTTTGATTTGATCAAAATGGGCTCCTTAGGTTGGCTTTCTGATCAAAATAAAGCCTATAGGTTATAGTGAGGGAATTTTAGAGAGTTTTTGGTCAGTTGTTGGCCGATCCAAAAGGCTTTCAAGGTGTGAATTTGTGAGATATGGGAGTTCCCTTTTATAAGATGGGTGAGGGGCACCTTTGGAAAATCTAGAAATATTATTTTATAATAAATTTTTATTCGGTTTCTAGTGGCTCCAAAGTGATTTATTTAAAGGTTAAGTTGGGTATGGGTCTAAAACCACTCATCAAATATAATTTAGATAGGTTTGGGTCATTACATTAACCTTATCTTTTAGTTTTAACTCATAGTTAATTAGTTTGACACTTACCATGTGACTTTGTATTTTTATAATATATAGTTAATAAAATAACTATAAACCTCCAAGAGACCCCCAAGTGGTCCATTAATGATACACCTATCATGATATAAGTCTCTTGGGCGAACATTATATTTATAGAAATTTAATATCAATTAATAATATAATATTTGTTTTAAAAACTATTTTATGTCAATCGTGAAACTATTCAATAATTGATTATTGTGAAAATAATAACAGAATTATTACTTCGAAAAAGGTTTTTTAAGTCAATACTAACATGTCATGTTAACCTATAAAATTAGATCAATTCATAAAAAGTCTCAAATTATATTTATTTGGGTATTTATAATTTGAATTATTTTAATTTTTCACTATTATGGTAATTTTTGCATCATCATTGTGTCATAAATAATATAAATTATTTAATGTCTCAAAATTATAAATAAAATATCATTATGTATTAAATCATTTTAGCTTTTTGAGGAATACTTACAATAGAATTTATCTTATGAATAACCCTACATTAAATTTTTTTTAGTAAATAAACTTTGATTTTAACTCTTTTAACCTTTCATTGAATTAAATAATAATAAATGTACTAATCTAATCCAAGTGGACCTAAATGGTAATATTTTATTCCTAAGGTTGTTTGTGGTCGAGATAAACTCATCCAATAGAATAAGGACATGTGTTAGGGTAATATTAATATTATTTTTACCCTTAACTACCCTATTTACTTTTAACCGTGGTAAATAAAAGTAAAAAAGTTCCTATTCACCAAAAATTATTTTCATTTCATTGAACGACATTTTAGTCCTTGATATTAACCGTGTCTCTCGTATTTTCAAAATTCTACTCAAAGAAGTATTAAAATTAAGTTTGATGAAAAATTCAGTTTTTTAACTACCACTTAGTGGTTTCACTATTCATCAAAAAATGAAGTTATTCAGAAAAATACCAAAAATTCACCCTAGGCTAAATTCGATATTCTGAATCAAAAAATGAAGTTCATTTTTAAAAATAAAATTTATAAATTTCAAAAAGTGGGTATTACTATTCATAGCAGCTAGTTTGATTGGTTGTGGTGTGTTAGAACTCGATGTTGCGTACAACACATGCTATTTAATTATTCAAAGAGAAGTGTATCGTAGAAGATTTGGGTGTCACAAAAATTCAAAGACATCAGAATAATACAATCTGAGTGACATGAAGTGATATAGGATGTCATGCTCCATGAAATTTTGTAAGGTAATTATTTTCCTAATTCTATAGCAAATCGATTTAAAGAATTTTTTGTTTCTTAAATTGAAAATTAATTTGAAAAATATTCTATTAAATGTTTAGAAATACATGTTATTTAAGAACAATATATTTAATCTTATTATTTATTTAAATATGGGATGAATTTTGTTGATTTTTTTAGGTATAATATTATATATGAAGAAGTAGTGGATCTTCTTGAAGTTATAAAATTTTCGAGAAAATAATATGAATATATAGAAAAATAATATATTTCAAAAACTATTTTTTTAATATTTAAAGGATATTTCAAAATTTCCAAAATAACATCAATTTATAATTATTAATTTGATTAGTTTACAGTTGATATAATAATTCAAATGTCAAAAATCAGACAAGAAGATATTACAAAGTCATATCTTAATGACATAAAAGTGTTTTTATTCCAATAGTTCTCATCATTATTGATGGATTAAAGATATGTAGATGTTCAAATGAGAATAAAACTTCTCTTATTAGTTTTAGAAGATCTAATTAAAATAGTAAAATGGTTTAAGAGTGAATCTGAACCATTTAACTATTCCAAAAAAATTATTCTTTTCCACCACATTAGATTATGCCATGTCATGTACAAAATGTTTTTTATGAATGTTGTAATTTATTATGTTTCTCTATGTCAAAAACTCATTTTCAGTATGTATTTCCACTCATCAAATGGTAATTAATCTATTTTCTAATTCCCTTTTGATGTAAAGAGGAGGATATATTTATGGATAATATTATAGAAAATATTCATTATAAAAATCATATTCAGTATTAAGAAACAATATTCATGAAATTTATTTATTATAAAAATTTTCAAAAATTCATTTTTATTAATTTTAGTATTAATATTTTGTTTATATTTGTTATCATAAAAAAGACATAGATTATTGATCAATGTTTATTTAAATAATTTTTTAAATTTCATATTTATTTTTATGCTCACAAACGCCCACATGTTTGTTATTAATGAAGTTACATTATTTGAATTTCTGGATAATAATCATTTAAATAATTATTTTTTCTAGAATTATTTTCTTGATTTTTAAAAACATAAAATGTTATTTTATTTCTCAAGGAATAAGTATCATGTATATATTTTTAAGAAATATAGTAACATTGTTCATACCCTATATTTTAAACAGACCATTGGGCTTGTCTACCCAACATTTAGAACAAATGTACAAATTAGAAACCTTATTTTGGAGGAAACTCTATATTTGATGGAAAAACATATAGTTCATTAGCCCAATTTTTATAATAAACTGTACACTATAAACCTGAAATTTGGATTGTATCTCTATGAAGAGAAACCCATAATTGTACATGGTCAAAAATGTACATTTGAAATATAGATTATTTCAATATTTTTTATAATGGTCTTAACAAAATAAAATATATATTTAAACAAATTTGAAATATTAATTGAACGAAACTTATTTAGATGATTAAAAAAATCTTATTTATAATGGAAGTTAAAACATTGTTTAAATATTTTATATTCAAATAGTCATTATATTATCAGTGATATTTTTGGGGATATTTGACCAAAAAAAAATTCTCCCTTAATTATTGATAACATGATGAAATTATCCTAATGATACATATGTGTGTTTAAAAATAACAATTCATCCTTCCCCCAATATCAACACTTTGGAGAACTATAGGTCTTAATTTTTTTCTATTCAATTGATTTCACTATTGTTTCTAGTGTGTTTTTTTGTTAATAATTTGTTCTGGCTTAAAAAAGAACTTATCAAAGCTAGACATTGGAGGGATCATATTTAGTAGTATTCCTAGTTTTTACTCTACACCTTTTTAAAGAAATTAGTTTTGATATTTATGTCTATTTTTTATACGTTATATTGAAGATCATTTCATTTCTATATTTTTGTTGCAACTATGAGATTAACCATTATTGAACCTCTTCATCCAAATATATTATATGTTTTGAGTATAAACAACTCATAATTAGTATTTTGTGATGTTTCAACTTCTCATACTAATTTGTTGACATTTTGGTTCCCTATTAAAGAACCAAAAGCTATTATAAATGCATTTTTAGAAAATTTCCACTCCATAAACTCAGTTGTATTGGTTAAATAAAAAGGGACCGACTTGTGAAAAACACCAAGCTCATGGAGTGGGAATTAGTGGAGTTTTCTAAGGGATATTTGTTCCCCAAATCATAATAAATAAATATTATTTATCTATTTCTATCTATCTCTTAATCTTATTTAATTAAAAATGAAATAATTTATTTAATATCAGTAAGAGGAATGCATTGGTTCTATCATGTTTTTCAATAAACATAATTTACACCCCTCTTTTATCTACATCATTTTCATTAAAATGCAACACCCATATGGGATGGTTATAGATCAAGTGATTGGTGGTTTCTATATTCAACACTTAAGTCTTCCCATGTGACATGAAATTTTTTGGATACCCATATGGCCCTGAACCACTATACATTACTATGATTTTTTGTCAAGAATTCCCAATTCTTACTGGTCTTTAATTGCAAAGTAAAATATATATTTAATCACATGAAGATGGAAGTAACATATCTATCACGATGTTAAAGGAACATAATTCACACATCTTCCCTCTTACGTGTTTTTCTTTATCATTAAAACCTAACAATTTTATTGTATGGTTACTAATTCAGTAATAAATTGTTTTTGTTGTGAAATGGTATGGATTTCGGGGTGGCATAGAATTATTTGGATACCATTTGGGGTGGGTAGGTACCCATTCATGGGTAGTTCTTTTCAGAGAGGTCAAATTATTTTATTCATGATGGGATTATCCCCAAGGTTTTGTTGGTACTATGAAGACCGCATTGGGTCGTACTTTAAATAATATTGGGACTTACCCTATTGGTGGCTTTTTCAAAGGATTTCCTTTTTGGATGTGTTGTTGACTAAGGAATGATTAGTGGTTATCAGAGGTTATTTTGGATATTTCCACACTAGGTTTGTCCCACACATTATGAGGATCTAGATGAACCCCTTATATGGTTTCATACTCTTATTGTTTCCATTATGACATTTAAGGATGTCTCTATGGGTGTGGACAAAAATCTTGGGTATTTTTGGGGATTAACTTGTAAGAAAATTATTTTTAATGTGACCTCAATGATTATGGGTGACAGAATCATTACTTTATTCCATGAGGTTGGTTGTAAAGAGATCGTGGTGTATGTTTCATAAATGTTGTGATCCAGGGTTATATGATGAGACCCATACCTTTTAGGTGATTGTGGATCGATATTTCTAGTTTACCTATTTAGATTGTGGGTTTGAGGTCATATTTCACATGTTTAGTTGGCCTTTTTTCATGATTTTTGAGGTGGTTTCTTCATTGGACTTTGGTTTGAGGAGGAGACCCCTATGCTATCTTGGAATAGGTATTGGACCTAATTTGAGATTTGGTTCCCTCCATTGTAATTATTTTGTGGTTAAATGGTCTTAGGGAGATAAATAATGATCCAAAAGAGTTAAAACACCATAATTATTTGTTCCACACCCTAACTAGAGTGGTCAAGTTCTTATTAAGTGGCGAGGCCCGCCTGGAGTGGGTATGTTTCCATGAATATTGTTTCTTTCTCGACCATGTGTCTAGATATAATAGGATAGTCCATCATTTTAGTTCATTTGTATTTATGCCATTTTGTGGATTATTTTTTCATGATCATGTTATTGAATACCAATTTTATCGATAGTGAATTCAATATAGGACAGATTCTCAAATATGAATATGGACGATTATGTTTCTTTTTTGTATTGTTCTATTAGAGATTTAAATCTTGGTTGATGAACCATTTCCTGATAATTAATATAGATGTGTAATGGTGATCAATATTTATTCCAATTATGTTTTAAAAATATTTCATCTCTAATATAGATCTACTAGACACAAAAGTTTTCTAGTGGATGGGTGAGCCACATGATGAAAATCATCTAGATGGGGCCAAATCAAGGGTATATTTAACTCAAATTTCTGGATAGAGTCTATAGTTGGATGTATTTTGTTTTTTATTTCCATTTTAGTTTAATGTTATATTATTTTATATTAGTTATTAAATTTTTTTAATGTCCAGACATATCACATGTGCATGAATTTCTTACAATAGCATATTATAGGTTCACTATTTGAGGTGGCCAACTGAGATTAATTTATCACCCCCAGTACATGAACCTTAGTGGGAAATTTGAACTTGGGTTGTTTGCCTAACTATGTTGAATACCAAGAGAGGGTGTGAATTAGAGTATGATAGATTAAAAATATTGTATCCTTAGATATTGTATCATTGTTAAATAAAACCCACTTCTCTCTCCTTCCCATAGCACTGAATAAATGGTAATTAAAATATGCACAAGACATAACCATTTTACTTGGTTCACTCTCACTAAGTTACATCCATGGATAATATCAGAGAAGTGTGTCACTATACAAAATCCACTAAAGCACAATCCATTTTTATGTGTCAAAGTCCACTCATTGGCCATCCTAGTTTACAACCATTATCAATTTGAAATCAAAATACTATCTTTGTCATATTGAAGGAATTTATCCACCAGTATAATCATATAAAAATTATTTCTGAGTTGTTTCACATATGTGTGTGTTTATGCTGTTGATTCAATAAGGGATTAAAACCACCATTGCACATGAATTTTCTTTAAGTAATTTATATACTCTATGTGATACTCCTTTACAAGAAATATGAGAGGCATCCTTGAGACCAATCGATTACATTCTTCTATGATACACCTCTGTGAGATCCCTCCATAAGACCCAGAAATTAGATCCCACTATGAGTCCTTTCATTCATGTGGATTGTTTTCTATAGAGTGAGACCCTCTTAATGTTACAATTTTTCTATGATATCGATGGTTCTTCTTATGTGTGAAAACACCCAGCACATACATCAATTCACGTGATTTCTTCACAACAACTCCGTATGATAATCTTATATGAGGCCTTCTTATTATTATGAGAATTTAGTGATTTTGGAGAAAGGCCTTCTTCAACTCATACAAAATACTTTTCATTAGACCAAAAAACATGATAAAAAACTATAATTAGCAATGTTTTCAGGGTATTTATAATCACAAATCCACCAACTTAACTCCACAAATCCTAATTAGCAATATTTTACATAGACTCATTAGTAAAACTTTAACTCTTTGCATGATATCTCAACATAATCACCAAATTTATGTCACAAAAGCTTTATGTGATGACATGAATTTTCATTGAGTGTGCTGTGAGATCACATCATGTAATTAATTGACAATCATGCATGCTTTTCATGTTCCTATCAATATGTCTAAGAAAATTCATGAAACTAGTGCCATTATTTTCTGGTGCTTCACATAACTCAATCATGTGGTTATAATTCAATCATTTGGTCCTATAATTGCAAATAATCATTAGAAATATATTTTATTTACACCCATTCTTTTTTCATGTGCTTCGTGTGATCTCACTCCGAGATCCACTAACAATCATGGGGTACCTTTAGGTGCTTCGCATTATCTTAATGTGATATCCTATGATAATCATGTGGTTTATTCATGTTTTTCAAGTGGTATTTTATACCATTTGGAATACACAATTACAATGATAACATTCACATTATACATGACATGTTATGATATTCTTTCTCTGCCTAATCAATTATTATATTTTCAATCCACATGATGTTTTTAGATATTCTCGAATACTCTTCATACCTCCTTTGACCACCATACTCTATCAATAACATTAATCCTTGTCAAAAAATATCATCCACCCAAAATCACCCTCTCGATAAATTTTTCCTAAAATATCCCCATTTGGTTTTTTGAAAATATTTAAAATCATAAATAACCATCTTGTTGAATTTTCATGAACATGGAAACCATTTTACTTCTACAACCCCAAATAGTGATTATAGACTTCCTTAAAATCCAATCTAATCATTCATGAGTCAATATTGTCCTAATCAATAATATTAAAAGGAAAATATAATTTATGAATCAAAAAATTCTAAAAGCATCCACCAAAAACAACTTTGACACTAAATGATAAATGAAGCTCTGGCCCAGTGATCCCTTCTAGTGAAAATAATTAGCATTATAAATGTATCAATCCTTCTCATGATTCATCATCAATGATAAAATAGTTCTGGAATATACATATTTGCAACATCTTCTATCTCTCTACTCCCCCTCACAGCATCTTGCTCTGTCTTGACCAATACATTTTCTACCCCTTTACAATGAACCCAATGTTCTCTCATTTCTGTTATGGAAAATGGTAAAGAACAAAAATCAACACTTAAGGTATTATAACACCCTTCCTCATGGAGAGGGGTATCATATCCAAGATGTTCATGTCTAGGTATTCAACTAAACTCAATGAGTCAATAAATTTCATTTAATCACTTATATGAGTAATTCCATCATCAATATATCTATAAACTGCAATTCTGTAGTCACATACTCAATATTCAAAAGAATATTATCCACATTATCTTTTATAGAGTGATATTTTATTTCGATATTATTTTTCCATGAGTGATGGAATTTATTTTTGGTATGATTTATAGCATTTTTATTATCATAATGAATTTGATTAGAGGCATCACTACCACTCCAATGTATTTAGGATTCTTCATCATTTTTGTAATTTCATTAAATCACTAGTAGATGCAATGTATTCTGCATTAACAATGTACAAAAGAATGAAAAATTATATATTAATTATTCAAAAAATACACAGTCTTCCAAGATATAAAAAACCAACTATTTTTGAATTTTGATTATCTATGGAACTGGTTAATATGAATCTGTAAAACCAAATAACTCTCTTTACGATTTTTTCAATCCACAGTAAATTGAAATCCACCATGCCATTGATATTCCGAAGTATTATTTGTACTAAAATTATGTATATTGATTTGGGATTACATTTATTCTATGCTACCTGACATGAGGAAAGCCCAATATTGTCTTACATATTTGTTATGTATAACATACTTCTTGTAGTCTGTCATTATTCAGTGATATTGACTATTTTCCCTACATTATCCATTTACAATTTAATACTTGAAGAATCATAACATTACATTTAATTTTAAATTTCAAAATAAACCCATATAAAAACCACTTTCGAATATTTTTATTGAGAAATAAATGTTTTATCTCTTCCTTATGTTACTTTAAAACTAATGAAAACTTTTATCTCATGAATGACTTCCATTTTGACGTAATATTTCATGATTTCCACACACTATTTTCAAAATGCATAATTTTAACATCCAAGTAGTTTTTCAACAATATAAACCATCACCATAATCCTTTTATTAATATCGTTGTTGAAATAGATTATAATCAACTCCCAAATTTTATAAACCATGCTTCTTGAAAATAATGATCCATTTCGGAATACCGATATTTTGGTGTATGATTCAACCTAAATAGAGCCTTCATTAATGAAAAAATGTAGCTCTCATATTTTTGAAAGTGAAAACCAAATGTTTGTTCAGTATAAAGAACTTATTCTAGAACCCCTTCTATAAATGATGACATCACAACCATAAGAAAAAATATGAATTTCTTTTTCACTAATATGATAATGAATAATTGAATTGTATACAACATTGAAATATGTATGAATATTTAATCATCATAGATACCATATATTTGGAAGTATCCCTTGTATCCTAGAAGTTATTTGTTTCTAATAATTGATCCATGTTCATTCCTATAGTTACAAAAAACCAATTTCTTCCCAATGACATTATTATGTGTTTGTCTCAAAAGATATAACATGTCTGATTATTTTCTATATAGACAAGTTGTATGTTATTTTCTTGAACCCAATTATCATTCTTTATAGTTTCTTAATGAAATTTAGAGCAAAAAATTATTTGAAATAATATTTATGTAGATTTTTCATTCTCCTTATAATCATTGGTGCTATCTAATAACGATTTATGTTTTCCCTATCAATTTTGGCTTAAAAATTAGTTTATATTTTCAAACATGTCTTATAATTGTCTTCTCATAATATAAATATTAATTCTAATCACCCTCATCTTTTTGAACATCCCCTGAGTTTATAACCTCTCCATATCAATCTACATGAGACTTTTCATATTTTTTTAGAATATTTTACTAATTTATACCACAACAACACCATTTATCTCTATATGATTTACGGTATTATTATTGAATTATTTAACTAATTTTATTATTATTATGGGACCAATAATATACTTTGATCTCCATAAGATTCAATTTTTCATTATTTCTCCTTATTTATAAAGAAAATTTTAATTCAAAATACATTAAATGGAAATTATTTCTTAGAAATCATTGTTCTAGACATATTTTTGATATTCCAATCTCTTCTCTCAAGCACTCCTTTTTTGCAATAGAGTTCAAAATGATGAAACAAGGTTCTTTATTCCATTTTTATCAAGATAATATTCCACCTATTTATTTTTTAATTCTATTCTAGTATCAATTTTAATCCTCTGTATGATATAATCTAGCAACTTTTCAAATTCAATCTGATAACATGTTATTCAACTAAACACCACTAAATTAGAAGTGATAATTTAACCCCATTAAATTCTATTGAAGTCATTAATAAATGGGATATAATATCCATTTACATAAATATATCTTATTGAAATATTTCCACATATATCAATATGCACTGGTTCAATAGATCTTTTTTACCTTTGGGATGTTTCCATAATGACCTTTCGAGTAATGTTCCCTTCTTTGAAATAATCACACATATTATTATAGTCACATGATAATTTAGGGAGGTCTAGATTATCATCACATTTCACTATATCTTCTATGTATGATTGTATTAGATAAGAATGATTCTTATAGAGAAACCACTATTCTTATTTCATATGAAATAAACAAATTTCTTCATCTCCAACCACAACGTAATGTTTCCCCTTCAAGCAATTTACATGAAAATCTACTACTCCATCGATTCCTATAATGATAAATTTGTTTTCATGTTTTGAATCAAATAGTTAACTAACACATATTTTTTTTCTTGTGGCCTATAATTCCATGACATCTTTACATATCTTATCTTTTCCCCCAAACGTTATTTTCCCAAAACTGTTGATCATATTCCTTCATCATTTACAATATTACGAAACTATCCTTTTCATACCAAATTCTTTAAACCATATTCTTATTTTTAATTATATGAGAGGAATATCCACTATTAATTATCCACATTCTTATGGGATGTAATTATTTGAAGGTAATATCTAACACCCCTAACTACTCATCTATTTTCATTTTGATCTATTTAATTGACTTCATACATTATTAGGACAAATATTAATGATCTTCTAGATAGTATAATTTTTCAACATCATATTTTAAAGTTAAAAATCGATTATGAATTATCAAAACGTACAATTATCCCTTTGGTTTATGTTTGAAACCACTTTTTGTCTACATTAGTACTTTCTAATATATTGTTCACAAGTAACATCATGCCACGTGTTTGAATGCACCATACCAAAAACAATGATCATCAATGGAGTTATTGAAATAATGAAATCTTTTTGGATACCACTTTTTCTATTTCTCCCATCTATAGTTCATTGATATAAACCATTTATTTTAATTATTACCTATATTTCAATAGCAATAATATAAGATATAAGTTTTATTCTTTTGCATAATTTTTCACCACTAATATTCCCTTTGGTTCAATGATTATTATAGTTACGATTTATACACAAATAAATAATTAACCATAGAGTGAGATCTTTTGGTATAACCATATCCATTTATACTTTCTATTTTTCATCAACACAAATTCAAGCTATATCATTCAAATACAATATTTTTTCTACTGACATTACATTTTTTCATGACCTACTAAATTATATTTTTACTTTTCTCCACTATGGAACCTGATTTCCACTAAAATATCAACATTTAAGAGTTTATTATGATTATTTACCTTTATTTATAGGCTTGAAACATCCTCCAAAGGATTTTTGATGTTTTTTAATCAATATTCTATTATATTAGTCAAACTATTGATATACTTGGTTTGTTGATTGACCATAATTTTGAATTAAACGTATTTCTCCGATTTATATCTCATTTTGTATCTATGATTTCCAATTTCTTCCATTATACCCGAAATATCTTCTTTATTATGCAATATGTAGAGTATTTCATCATAAACCTCCCTATTGTGGGTTTTTATCTCTACAAATCTATATCCTTGAGTGTAGATTTTAAATCAACTGAAATCTCAACTCTTACTTTGAATTATCATTCATAATTTTAACTTTATTTTTTATTGGTATCTATCCACAACATCTGCAAATGAAACATCATCCTTATCCTAGCATTTATCCATATCTTCCACCTCACATTCTTCATATAAGGAATTTTTTTGAATGAATAATTTTCTTTCTAATGAATTTTTTATTAGTAATTTTCTTACCATTTTCACAATCTAAATAATTATTCTTGTATGTTTCATCATTATCCTCCTTAAGAGCATGAAATTTTTTGGTACACTTTCTATAGAGATGTAATACCTTTCCCTAATGAAAGTATGGAAGATAATGTTTCCCATTAAAATTCCATTTCCCATTTGTATTGTTGAGGAAATTAATAACATAAACTGATCCATAATTTGTTCATCCTAACTATATTATATTATGAGGTTTTCCTTGACTTTGAATATCTCATATTTAAAATTCCTTTTTTCCAAAGACTTGTTTTGATCATTTTTCATCTCATATGTGATAATAGTATTATGTATGTTATCCAATGTTAGCTCATTTTGATCACTATCTTTGAGAATAAAAATATTCAGATTCAATTATGGTGGAAGTATTCTAATGATGTTTTGAATGATCTTCACCTCATCACTAATTTCTCTAAGACCATGCATGTCTTCCATAAAAACGTTAATCTAATAAAAGAATGTTTCTTCCAATTTATTTGGGTATCTTCTTATTTACTTATATTTATTCCGTCGAACCAACAGTTTTACTTCATGAAATTTTGAATCACCTTCGTAAATATTTATCATCTTTCTCACATGGAATCTGATGACATACCACATATAACCATCCTATGTATTGTATTGGATAAACCTCCTACAACATAAAATATTCCATTGGAATTTATATATAATTTTATTTCATGGTCATCTGATAATGCTCTATTATCCATATTAGTAGAAATATCATACATTTCCAATGTAAACACGTGCATAACTTATGGTAAAAAGTAGTCATGTATCTGATTCTTCTATAATTTATAATTGTTTCCATAAACAATTATAATTGCTTTGGGATTAATAACCACAACTATTATCTATGATAGGAAAACAATGGCTTTCACCCTTCCCTATGATACAAATTTTTATCCCATCTATGTTAAATACCGTAAGGGCGGGGGTGAATTAGTGTATGAAATAATTGACCACATATATCCTTGAATCTTGTTTCATTTTTAATAAAGAAATCTAATAACTTTTTCCCATATCATAGAATAAATGGTAATTTAACAATGCACACTACACAACAATTTTACATGGTTCAACCAAACTGGGAAATGTCCAAGTAGTACACAATGGAAATGTATTGATGTACTAAATCTAAAAAGTGAAATGTTGTTACATTTTTTCTGAGCTGAAACATTGTCCCTTATTGTTTACAAACATTCATAATTTTAAATCTTAGTGCTCTCTTTACTAAATTGAACATACAAATTCACCAATATAATATTTTAATAATTAGTTCTGATTTGATTCAAACGTGTTTGATTCGATGTGTTATTGATTCATCAATGATATGATAACCACATTTTCAAGCCTTTTCATATAGGATTTTGTACCACTTCACAAGAATAATCAATGACATCCATCCAAAAGATCCCTATATGATACCCCACCGCAAGACCCCACCCCCTTCCAACATGACCACTCTAAAAGTACTCCTTCATTTCAATTGGATTTTATGACTCGATAATGAGACCCTTTTGTTGTTATGCGGATAATTTCATATAAAAGGGTCTAATTATATGCGAAGACACCAAGATTATATAAAAATTTCATGATTCCTTCAAGTGATCTCTCTATAATACTCATTTTTTAGACCTTCTTTGGATTATGAGAATCACATGATTTTTGTTAAATAACTTCTTCAACTCCTGGAAAATTACTAAATTCAAATAAAATCATTGATGAAAAAAATATTTTTATTATGGAATGTGTAAGTGGTATATATAGTAATAAATACATTAGCTTAACTTCAAAAATCAAAATTAGTCATCTATTACACCACCTCTACAATTAGTCCTATGTGATTTGTTTGGTCACTCTTCATGATCACCTAAATCACATTGCTCTACTTCTTGTGATCACCATAATTGTCTTTTATTTTCCTATGATTTTGAATCATGATATCTATTGAAAATTTTGAATCTTTCATATAATCCCATCATGAGATTAATAAGAAACCATGAATCCTCCTACATTATCTTCTAATGTGAATCATAATTCATAGAAATTGATGTGGACACTTGATTTTCAAAGACCATGAGAGTTATCTATCATTTACATCCATTATTCATTCATTCACATCATATGATCTTACCATGAGATCCACTGATAATCATCCCTTATCTATATGTTATTCACATGATCTCAAGGGGAGATCCTTAGATAATCTTGTGGTGTATTAATATTCTACACATGATTATATCTAAAATTCACACTACATAGTAGTAATTTTACTTTCACACTCTAGATGATCATTTTGGAAATTAATTTTCCTCATGATTTACACTAACATTCATAATCTACATGATGAGTTCAAAAATTCATGCCTCCTTTGACAACCAACCCTTTTCAACAACATCTTACACAATAAAAAACACAATCCACCACAAAGAACTATAAATAATGATTTTCCCCAAAAATATGACTTCTTAATTTTTGGATCACATGTTTCATTATGGAATGGTTCAAGGCATGAGTTTTCTTAATAAAGTAAATATGATCTTTTATAGTATCAAGATTAGGTTGGTTTAGCTGAATCATCATTCAGAATTGGTATGTGGTTTGGTTTGATGATGGCAATGTAGAATATTGTATTTATTTTCAGCTTATTTATTTTTTATTTTTGGTTGTCCTACTGGGGTTCCCATATAAAATTTATTCCATGATCCAATTCTTTAGGATTGTGTGCTATATTTAATATATTATAACATGCTTATGTTTTTATGATTTATAATTTTTAGTTTGAGGATAATCCTTAGGGACATGTTTGTTATTCTTAATATTATTTCACTTAATCCATGGTGTATAATCATCCCCATTGTAGCATTTAGACTATTGTGTATATTTATTAGACTCTATCATTTAGGGAGTAGTTCATTAGACCTTATAGAGATCAATATTGGTGACAGGTCATGTCAATCTGGGCTGGTTTTTTAAAAAATCATATGAAACATTTTTTGGATTCATTATTTGGGGAGTTGGTAGATAGGAGGACTAAGAATGTGTCAAAAATTGTGATGGATATTTGATAAGTTTGTCAAAAACACCTATTTTCAAAATTTATTTATTTTTTAATGTTATTTTATTATTTTTATTGTATTTTTATTTTCCAAGTTGTGTGATTTCAACAACCATGATGCACTTGTGTTTTCATATTTCTGGTATTTTATAATTTTTGGATCATGTCATGTAGTTATGAGGATAATGCTTAAGAATTATTTTAGACCTATTAGATTAACATAATAAAATGATTTCTCTAGTTTTTTAAATTCAATGAATGATTATGTATGTAATGTTTCATAAAATACACAAATATGGTTTTCATGTATGGGTACATGGTGAAATTATTCTCAACTAAAAAACATGTATATATTTTATTCTTATGATCAATCATGTGGATCTTATAGTGAAATTATTTCATATTTTGGATATATATTCCATTAATTATTGTATTAATGGATACCCTAGTGTGTAATTTATGTCATCTTAGATCTCTTTTGATTTCTTAATGATGGTAGGGATACCTGAGAGATCAACGGATTCGACATTGAGTTTTTTAGGTGGTTGTTCCCTCAACTCTGATGATCAAATTTCGTGGGAAGAAGTAATCATTCTATGTTTTATATATCGTACCATACAGTGGGTCCCCAGTTCCTGCTATCACCAATTTCTTTGGTGGATGACTTTGTTCTTACTTGGTGGGGTTTTTGAGGTCCTCTATCATTTGGATGTTTCTAGGTATAAGCATTCATAGTTTTTCAGAAGTGTATCACTAAAATTTATCATCGTCTCATGGATCACTTGAGAGTGTTGGTTTTCTTGGTATATTATTCTTGATAATTAGGATTCTATTTGGGATTTATATTTTATGTGTGGGTGGATAGTTATAGATTGGATAGGCACCCAAGTGAAGGGTGGCCATGTGGTTGATCTTGGAATATGATAGAAACCTATATTTTAATGTAGAGTAAAAACGGTACATTGGTTTATTGGATCTAACCTTTGTGAGAAGAATGGTTAGTGTATTTGGTTGTGTTATCATTGTTTTCCTAGATTTTAGATTTTGTGAGCATAAGTCCTATTGTGTTTTGAGAGATATTAAAGGAAATAATTATTGTGGGGAGTGCACCATAGGCAATGTGATGTTATGAACGCTATTTTAATTGGGGTTCTAAGTATGGATTTTGTAGGTATTTTGTTGCTACAAAGGTTTGAGCGGCTTCTCTATGGATACCCATTGTTTAAGATAGTGGATATATCCTGAGATGTTTGGTTTAAAAATATATAGCATGAAGCCAACAAAGATAAACCAATGGTGGGAAGCATCTAGTTAATCAATGTTTAACCTCTATTGTTTTCAGAGAGAGTTGTGGACATTGTAAAACTAGTCATTCATTAGTTGAGATAGTGTAAATTCTTCTATTTTTGTAGGAAATAATTTCTACTATTTGACCATCAAGAATCTCGAGGGGCCAAAAGATTTTTTGGTAGGTATTTTCTAATGACCAACATCAACATATGTTGTAAAAAATATGATAAACTTAGACAATTTCTTCCAAGAAATTTTTAGTGTAAAAATTATTAATTTTAATCTTATATTATCTACATTACTTTTTTGACCTTTTTTTTATTCTCAATGTAGGGTGTTTAACCAAATACAAGAGTATGGTGGAAATCCAAGTTGTTTAAATTTTCACTGAATATATAATATTTATTTTTTTTAATATTAATTTATTCACATATGTTAATTTAGTGATAATATTTCAATATATCATTAGACTAATATTCAATGTTAATATTTGTTTCTAGAATGAGTGATTTTCATATGGATGTAATAAACTTGTTTTGGGCTTTGAGTCGGTCCCAATCCCATTTTCCTTTTCTTTTTCTATTAATTTTTTTTTATTTTTTTCCATTTATTTGTTCCCATTTTATATTATATTATGAGAATTATCTTTTCCTGAAAGAAATTGAGGCTCCCATGTTGCATGGATGAGAGAGGTAGAGGGAGATGTTGAGAAAAGACGGATGGAGAAGTTCCAATATGGATTTATCTAAGGCATGTATCATCATATGATTGATATGGATGTAGTATTTGGTATAAAGTGTCAATGGTTTCCTCTTATATGTTGGCCTGTTTTTAAGGTTTATCTATTAATCTTTATAGATTAATTTTTGTGAAGTTTTAAAGCTATTTTTGGGAAATTGGGGACACCATGGGGGTCAATATGTGGCCTTTTTAGTGAAATACATGTTAAAATGGTGATTCGAGGTTTTTCTTTTTGGGAAAACCCATATACATGTCATGTGGTTTAGAGAACACATGTCATGTGTTCTTCTTCTTTGAGGAAGATATTTTTTGGGACTAATAACCATGTAATTGGGAGTACACGTCCTCAAGTGGTGACACGAGGTAAGCAATGGGAATATGGACATGTACTGTACTATGAAAGAACTCATGCGAGGTACATGGCCAATGGATTTATAGTGTTCTTAGAAAGACCTCGTGTGTGGTATATGGTAAGGTTTATAAATTAAGACAATTTATGTGGTAAAAATCATATATGGTATGGTACATATGGTGTAGTTATTGATATATATGACTAGTGGCGGATTTGATACATATGCAGGTACCCATGTGGGGTTACACACCATGTATAGATAGGAACACATCGTGTGTAATAGTAAAGTACATGATAAGTTGTATGAGGAACATGTCTAGGGAAGACCTTTCAGGTTACACATAGTATACCCCAAGTACATGTCGTTCAATTTTCCTCCAATATACCATTTTTCTTATTTTTCCTTGGTGTTGGAATGAGACTTATGAGTAGTAAATTATGTTCAAATTTTCATGTAGATATTTATGGTGGAATACTTTGTGAATTTTGAGGCCATCTAGATGGTTTTTTGGATAGAGATATTTTATTTAGAGGATTTCATTGAGGTTTGGATATGGAATCTAATGGTGGGTTTGGTTGTGAGATTTGATGCATTGGTGAGGGTTAAGAGAAAGATGATCATCTTAAATATATAATTCCTTGGAGATTTTTTAGAGTATCATTTGTCATATTCTAAAAAATTGGATAGTATGGTGTATCTAAGGAGATCATGGGTTTTCCATAAATGATGGGACCTATTTCATGATGTTAATTTAGATAGAGTCATCTCTTGGGTTTTGGGTTTCCATATCAATCTGTACCATTGGGTTGGATTGGCATCATTGAATGGCGTTTATGGTGTGGTGTTTTTGAGAAATTTATATTATTTTTAGGAACACTTGAGGATGCCCTCTTTGGATTTATATTGATCATATTATACCTTAAATTTTTAGTCATACTTTGAGGATGTCCTGTGGAATGGAAATGATTAGATGAACATATGGAAGAGTTAGTACCCATGTATTGATTTTTTTTCAGGGAATCCAAAAGATATTTTCAATCTTTGGATTATCCCATAGGTTAATCTTATACTATGGATCCCTTATAGGGTTATTATTTTGAAGTATTCATGAGGTATTTTGAAATTATATTATTTTTGCGTTTGATCTTTAGATTCCCCTTTTGGGTGCATTTTTTATGGAAGATCATTTATAGGCCATTGGGGGGTGTTATGTATGTTATTGAACTAGGTGTGTTATATGATTTTGGAAGATCATGTGGGAACCCTCTTAGGATGTCGTCCACTAGCTAGGGAATTTTGGAAATTTGGATATTTATTTTGGGTGGGAGATATTAGTTGTAGAAGGTGACTCGCAAGTTGAACATCAATTTATATTGTGACCCCAAGGACTGTGGGATTTCTTAGAATTTCGTTTTCCCTAAGGTGTGTTGTTGATAGAAAGTCATGGTTATTTGAGGGATACTATGATGCATTGTGGTCATGTTCTTTTTTGTATAATAGACGATCAACGCAATTTATTTATCAGTTTGGATGGTGGGTTCAAGGATGCATCGTCCGATGTTCAATTTTACATTGGTCATGAATTTTGAGTCATTTTCTACTGAGGACATTGGCTTGACTACGAAACCCTCAAGATAAATTGGAATAGTAATTGGCCTTGAGTTGTGATCAAGTTCACTCATCCAAGAAATGGATATAGTTAGAGAGGATTACAAAGAAAATGGAAGATCTTGATGAGTCAAATACTTATCTATGTTAGTGTGAAACCATGGATTGAGTGTCTTTAAGGTTGTGAGGTTTCTTGGTACATTCAGAGGGGGTTTTCTTATTTTGGATTTTTTTGAACATTTGGTCATTTGAATAAATCCATTTATGATGTTCATCTCAATGCTCCTTGTCGATAGAGACCATAGAGATGTGTATCTATTAGTACAATGTTATCATATCCCAAATTTTTTAATAGAAAATTTGTGATATGATAGTTTATCAAATGTTTGGAAGGGATATTCAATCACTAGAACTGATAATTTCATTCGGTCCTAGAGCCTAATAGTTGAAATTTGTTGTTAGGATGAATATGGTTACATACTAGGGTATAGTATTCAAGCTTGATTCATTTTATACATCTTGGAGCTCTGGTGTAGTTCTAGTTGATGCAATAGTTTTCATGTGTATGGCTGATCCATGAGATATAAATCATCTAGTCGAGACTTGGGTAAGGGTAGATTTATCATGGTAGTTTAGATAAAACCACAGATTAGCTTCTCTATGTCTTTTTGTTTTTCCCACTTCTTTTCATACAGTAGTTCATTCATTCCATATGTTATTAGTTTCAACTTGGCATGTATTATTATTTTTGCATGCATATATTATTACAACATATCATAAGTTCACCCTTTGGGGGAAGCCTATTTAAATTTTTTTTATCACCACCATTACATGATCATCAGTTTTCAGGTCGACCTAAATTATGCAATTACATTTAAGCATAGGTTGCACGATGGATGGGCCCAATGGCTTGTGTTTCTTTATAGAGAAAATATTCTCATGTGAAGTCTATAGATCACACTGTTGTAGCTCAATCATCCTGGAGACTAGGAATGTTGGTTGTATTGGTGACGATAGTAAACCCTATTATATTTTCATTCAATTTTTTAATGTTTTATATGTGGTTATACTTATCGTTGACTAGTTTCCTTATGTTTTTCTTACTCAGAGTCTATATTACTGTATAATGAATATCATTTATTATAATATTATTCTACATTAGTTATTTATTATATATACATCTATGATTATCCTTTTGAATATTTAGGTCATTTTTCCTTTTATCTCACTCTGATGAAATGGTAGAGTCTTCCCACTATATATTTTAGACCCTCATCACTCGTGAGTGGCCTCTAGAATTCAGGGAGGCTCTCTTGAAACCTTATCGGATGCCACAAGAAGATAATGGTTAATAATCCTAGTATTTCTCCTTAAAATAACATCTAATTTCATCCAAATATTTTAAGATGTTATATATGATAAAATAAGAAAAAAAATTATAGTAATTGAACAAATTAATGTATTTTGAACATGATAGTTATGATTATTTTTATCTTTTCTTCTTTAATGTACGTAACAACAAACTTGTCAAGAATTTAATGCCTTCCCATCATCATTTCCAAATTGTAATTTCTGGTGTTAAAATTAAAATTAATCATATGATAATCCAATATTCATAATTAGCACTATTAAATATTAGTGGTTTTCATGTAGTTATTTTCTCAAGTGTTCCATTTTTTAAAATGACCATATAAAACCCAAACGATACTTTCTTATATAAAATAATATTGTTTCATCATAATAAGTGTAAAAAAATCTCTGCTAAAAAATTCATGATCAAAATTTTGTAAAATTATATATAACTGATGGGGTGAATTGTAGTTTATAAATTCAGTACATATAATTGCTAACAAACTATTTAATAAAGTTACTGAATGAGGTTTCATATAGGTGTACATTATTTTATGAGATAATATTTTTTATAAAAAAACTATATTCTATTATTTATTACATGTATATCATTAGATTTTTAAAACATTTAGTTAATAAAAATAAAATTGTAACATATATATATATAAATAGTATATGAAATCAATAAAATACCATCCTTTGAATGTATCTACATAATACATATTAGTCTTAGAGAGTTCTATAATCTGAATTAAGGTATCCCAAATTTAACTAGTTGTAGTGTATTTCCTCCTTACCTATATAATATAATAATAATATTTTTTTCCATATCCTTAGAAAGCCTTTATCAAACTGATCAGAATAAATATCTATCTCTTTAAAGAAAGAGAGAACTTGGTCAAAAGATCAAGCACATCAAATGAATAAGAAAAACTAACGGAATTTTCAATGATTTCCTCAAAAATTATGAATTAAAGACACCCCCTAAACATTACAATGAATCATTCTCATGTAACAAGATGGTTCAAAACACTTTATTGAAAAAATAGATTTTTTATTAAAAATTCATCAACTTCCACCTCCTTGAATTCATATATATTTAAAGGCACACACCCAATGGTAATATTTTTCATTACTCGGTGGTGGTTGCAATGGACTTAGATGCACTTCTACATCAATTGTAATGTTCTTTAAAATATATTCATCTAATAGTTGTCATGATCTAACCTTATATTTTTGATGTATCTTTAATCATTCATACTCTAAATTATTCATCAGGTAAAACATATAAATTTATTAATCTTATATGTAGATAAATGTTTTTCTACAAACATGAATACCTTTGTAGGAAAAATTATAACTAAAATATTTCATAGACCATCTTCTGAGGAAAATTTGCATACTATATGTACTAGATATAATTAACCTCAATCTAATGATCTTATTATACATATGATTGATGTATAATCTAAATTGTCATAAAGTGTACATATGAATTTTTTATTCGAGGGTTATTTTCTCCCACCTTGTAATAATGTTAATTTTCATATAATACAATTTATGTACATGGGAGTTATAAAAGTAATAAATTTATAAACATTATTAGAAGTTGATTTTTATTAACTAAATTATGATTAAAAAGTGGCAAAATTATTCCTTCAACTCAAAAAATGAAGAACTCATATAAAAACATCGTTATTTGTAATTATTGCATGCACGAGAGAAAAAAAATTTAATAATTAAATAACATAATAAAACATTAATTAACCAGAAAATAACATAAAATAAACTCACTAATAAAATAATTAAGGGTTTTTGTTTAACAGAACATGTTCTTAAAATAGATATATTGTAACACTATTACCCAGAAAAAGCCTCTCCTAATTTAATTATCACAATATCAATAATTTTTTTAAAAAATAGATTAATTATAGATTAATTATACATATGAAATTTCAGTGAATTTAGTTTCTGATGTTTTCAATGATAAAAAATTTAGATATTATTTTAAAAAATAATTTTAAAGATTGTAATTCATATGAGAGGTAAATAATTTATAAATTAATAGATATTTAATGTTTCCAAATATAATCCCCTTCATGTTATATAAAAAATTAAGATAAAATTATTTTGTATAAATTATTCCTTTAGAGGAATTAAAAAATTATGAGAATAAAGAACTAAAATGAATACTAATTTTACACATAATATAAATGAATAAATAATAATATAATTATATTTATAATCACAAATATTTTAACAAAATTTAAACCTATAAAAAAGGTAAATCGTTCTTTATGATTCATGTTTGGGTTGCACAAAGAATATGGTTAAATATAGTAAAAGGTTTATTTGGATAATCGGTAGTAGGACGTGATCAATGATGAAATGTATACCCATTTGAAAGAAAATTGATATACGATATCCTCTTTTAATAGGCATGTCCCTCTTTATGTTTTGGGTTGAACCTATTATTGTTGGAGTTTAATTATTATATTTACTGTGGTGGTTCAGGTTATTTCTACAAACGCTTTCCTCAAAGATATGTATTGTAAATTTTCACATCATGAATGGTTTAGGAAACATAAATGTGTTCCTTGGAAGATGATGTGAAACCATTTAGATTGTGAAATGATATAGACCATGAAACTAGTTCTAATAGTTGATTGGTTGATTGGTGTTATGTTAACCCATCATAATTCCTTTATTGGAATATCAATTAAATAATTAATTTCCCATCATTAAGGTGTTTCTCGTTGTTAATACCTTGAGAAAATTAGTTTTAAACCACATTGTGCATATTATTTTATTCCATCCATCATGTACCCTTCTCTCTCAAACCCTAGTGAAACTGCATGCAATTTTGGAGTCATTATTTCGCTACATAATTCCTTGATATTTAATTTAATATCTATTGAGTTTATTCACTTCTCTTTTCCCCTCCCTTACACTTGTTCATCGTTATCATGTTGTGGTCACTTGAACATTGGTTAATTGATATTTATCTTGATGTTTTTGTGGTCTATGTATTTCCAGTGATCTCCATCACCTTCATTCATTGATGGAGTTACCTATTGGAAGGGTATATTGGATCATCCTATAAAGTTAGGTGGTCTAAAATAAACCCCCTTAGTCTTTTTTCTATTCGGTTAATTTTGTGACATATTATTTAATTGCACTCTTAAAATATTCACTTTAAAAATAGAAAAATTGGTGATGATAATTAAGTGGTGACAAATTCTTTGAATCCCTTTGGTCTAGGTAGTGTTGAAACTAAACTTGTAGTTACCAATAATAAGAGCCTACCCATGAACAATAATGAACGTAATAATGGTTACAAATATGTTTTACCATGAAATGAGAACTTATGTGATTTTTTTTGATAAATTCACCTCAGAAATTTGGATTTCATGATTGTAGAAATTTTTGCTAATAATTGGCATTAATTGTTTGTGTAGACTAGCCTAACAACAGTTTAACATATAACTTGATGAAAAAATTCATAAATGAATTAAAATGGTAATTGGATGAATTGGTAATTTTGGATTATTATTTTACATTATGTTATATGGGCTGTTATAATTTTGGTTGTGATTATTCATTATATTCTTATATAAAGTGTTGGAATGGTTTTGGTGATTTTATTAAATAAAGTGCTTGGAATAGTTATGTTGAAATAAAAATATAATGTGCATGGACCGATTATCATAAAATTATGGTATAAAGGGATTTATCTTAAAATGATAAAATGAATGTAGAAAGGGACGATGCCCCATTATGTGATTATTCCATGGACATGTGTTTATGGTTGGAATATTTATTCTACATGGTCATAGATAATTTAGCATGCTTCCAAACATGTTTTATTATCGTCTTGTATTAATTGATTAATTATTATACTTGTTTGTTGATTTATTTCAATCAATTATTATCAGATTGAATTTGTTGATATAGAGTAGTTCCAACCTATTTGGTTTTACTCACACCCTATTCAGGTCAAAATTCGTTTCCTAAGATGATTACATGGTTGTTTGTTTTGAAATAAGGAAAGAACTATGTTTTCTACTGGTGATTTCTAGATGGGTTTGATCCTGGAGATGAGACCATCTCGGGATTCGAGACTATGTAATTTTAATTATATATTTTTTATATTTTTATTTTATTTATGTGATTTCCAACAGGATATTTTTTACATTTCATCTATATATTACATGTTTATTTTTTTGGTTTACTTGGTACATCATTTATCTTCTAGTTATATTATATACAGTTTTTTCTATTTCCAATACTATGATATATGGTTATTTATACAATATTTTAACTCAATACTAGGGGTTACAGTATCCACACTATTTTTATTACATTGTCACTGCTAGTAGAAATCCTCTAGAATGTAGGACAGTATGCTTGAGGTCTAGTAACCGACCTGATTTAGCAATGTTAGATATTTCTTAATTGACTGATGTTAAAAATTAGTATTAGAGTAACCAGTTAGTTAATTTTCATTTATTTACGATCAAATAAATGTGGAAACGATACATGGATGTGTCATGACTTGGTAATGATTCAGTGGATGGATGAAGCAAACACATATAATATGGGATATATAAGTACCATGAGATGGGATTTTTGTTCATGTTGTTCACTTTTTATAGTTGATATAATCTCACATTAGGTCATTCACATGTTGAGTGAAGTTATTATTTTTCAGAATTATACTCATAGACTGGTATAACATTAGATGAGTATGTGTGGAACATGATAGGAACATAGGGATTAAAATTTATATTAATTATTCATGATTGAGGCATATTTATTTGAGGTCATATATTTTTAATATGAACTACGAAATGAGATGCATGTTTTATCAGATAAAGGGATTGAATGAATTATTATTTCATGTTAATTCACTTGTTAATCCATATTCCAAGAGACCATGATCCCATTGTTCTCTATTTTTCACCTATTGAGGTTGAACTAGTAATTGATAAGGGTTTTAATAAGTGTGATTGTTTTGTACTTAAAATATCTCCATGTCAAACAACAAATTGAGTATCAGGAGAGAAGAAATCAGCAAGATCCTAACATAATTGAACCAATGAATCATATAACTCACGAGGATATGATGGATGTTTAGATTCACTGTAACTTTTAGAGTATCATGCTATCCATTAGATGGGAGACTATATACACTATTTCATTGATGATTGAGTTTACAATAGAGTTTGATCTAGCACATCGACCAACATTCCTTAGGGAGGGAGGACCCCTTGTAACTAGGTTCTGTGATGATTCAATTTAAATGATCTTGAATATACACCTATAGATAGGTGGCTGAATCCTATTTGGTATATGCTCTATCGACCAACCAAATATTCGTTGGACTGTTTAGATCTATTTTTCCAACAAGAGAAGTTAACCTAGAGGGATATTGAGATAAAGTTTTTGATCCACTTCTACCCTAAAACATTGATGGATGAGAAGCTTCATGTGTTCATTCACCTGAAATGGGAGGGCTTGTTCGTTATGTACTATTTTAAACATTTCACTAACATGTTTCAAATTGAACAATATTCATTATCTGATGATAATTTTAGGGAAAGGTGCTTCCATGATGGTATTCTCTGTGAGTCAGGTCACATGGGAATATTTTTCACTTGAGTAGAAATTCAAACGTAATGAATTAAGATCTAATCATGAAAGGGGATTTGAAAGATGTCCTGAGTATCATATTTGAAGTTTCCAATGGTCAAACTAAGAGCTTAACATAGAGTGGAAAGAATTTCCTTTACCATAGCCATAAATAAAGAAATAAATGGTAGATTAATCAGGGTAGTGTGCATCTATCTTAGGGAATTATTCTGTTGTAGTTCAACAATCGTTGAATGTTTGGGAAAAAATAGAGTTAGTGTTTGAACCCTACATTGGACTATAATTATTGTTGTATTTTGGCCCACCTAAATATGATTTTAGGGAATGGAGTAGTTTTATAGTGTTAGGGGATCTGAATAGGTACCACAGTCCAGGAAGAACACAACTATCCCTCAATAGACTAGTATCTAGACTTCCATTTGATTATCAGGTCATGGTTAGGGATTTGTAACACCAATATATTAGTCACATAAACAGGTAGAAGAAACAACATAGGTAATTTAGACTGGATCCTAGTGCATAAAGAAATGTTAGTTTATTGTTATTCAGGATACTCTACAAGTTTGTTACAATACCTTATACCATCAGTGGTATAATTATTGTATCATATACCCTTTAATTTAGTTTTTCATAGAGGAGAATTATACTCGTTTATATATTCTCTTTTTCTAAATGGGTTAGGCTTAGTTGTGGAAATATAAGATGTTTACGTGACAATAAATAACCATTGCGAGTGTTGAAGAGAATGTCTAACATCACAAGTCATTTTCATTAGAAATTGGATGATGTAGTTTATTTTGGTAAATATTAATGCTAAAATTTACAGGATTGAATTTCCTTCTTGGAATAGATTGGAATGTTATATTTCAAGATCATTTAGAATTTTATCATAGGAGAGTTACTTTTCTATCTCCAAAAGGTGGAATCTACTCACACCTGCATGAGTGGGATCTTTAGGATGGTCATATAGTAACTATTCAGCACAGATTGAATTTTTCTCATGGATCATATTGTATATGTTACTCTAGATGGCATTGGAATGCAATAATATACATTTCATACAGTTGTAGACTCGCTTTTCTATGTCTTTCAAGAAAGGTTATACAGCTTACAAATTGATTGAGAGATCATACTTTGGATCATGTCAAGGTCGGGAGAAGACCATGTTTATATTCCACCGAACAAGATCGAATAATTAGTGCTTCTAGAATTGAAATTCCAGTTTTAAGATCAATAATATAAATATTTCATATGACCTAGTACATCACCATGGGTTTCTCAAGTTCTTTTCACCATGAAACCTGATAATACATTGTCCTTGTGTGTGGACTACAAGAGATTAATCCAGATGATGGTCAAGAAAAAGTATCCACTTCCATTAATTGATGGTCACTTCAACCAATTGAGTGGTGATAAGATCCTCTAAATGATTTATTTGATTCTCAGATACCACCTATTGAGGGTGAGACCATTAAAGTCACCTCAGAATACATTTAAGAGAAGTAATACCTTTTATGAGTTCTGTAACGCCCCGACCCCAGCTACCTAGAGTCGGTGCATTACTTCGTAACATTGGCATGATCACAAAAGATCAAGTCTCGAAAGACCGATTAGTTTAGTAGCCTTGGAAACACTAGATACATTCATAAGTCTTTCATTACATCAAAAAGTAAACAAACTACAATAACATGGTCTTCATAGTCCACAATCATATCCCTTTATGACTACCCCTGCACGTCATTCATAAAATTCTTCTTCACATCCTGTAAAAATATTAAAACATTGAAAGGGGTGAGCTCAGATGCTCAGTAAGGATAACAATATAGCAGAAGCTTTCATCAATAAACATAAACATTTAAGGCAATGTATAACTAATACAAAAGCTTTTTAAACTTGAACTTAAACATAATATGTCAAAAGTAAAATGAGATAATGCCATTCACTTCTTCACATGGATATTCTACTGGTCGAATAATCACATGAAATATCAATAACCACTTTCATAATGAGGGAATGTATAATCCATACATTGTGAAACATTTTGTCAAGGCCTCGGCCAAGACGTCTAAAATGATTAAGGCCTCGGCCAAAACCATAAATCAAATTGGGAAAGGACCTCGGCCAATTCCACATCTAGTTGTCTCATGATACCTACCGATGCATCGAAGAGCTATAGCGGGCTCCAACCGTCACTTATTAAGTCCAATACATTACTCATATGAATAGGTTTAAACATGTCATAAACCATAACATAATCATATCACATAAAACATGCATAAAGGAAACATAACATTACCACATTTCAATCACAAGATATCAATACAACACATTTATATAATAAAAACACTTTCAAAACCATTTTCAATACCAAAATAAACGAATGTTAAAACTTTGTATTTATTTTTCATTAAAAAAATGATTGCTTGTAGGGGAAGCCGAAACTCAAATAATGGTCACGGCGGCGGAGAAGTCGTTGTCGCCGCATAAGTACAGAAAGAAAAACATTCCCTTTTGTCATTTAACAAAACACTTCGTATAAAAAGATTCCGTTTGAATAAACGATAAAGTCAAAGGGGTTTATACACCGTATAAAAGAAAGTTGTGTATAAAACCAAATATGCCTCAATGAAAGGTGATTGAGACGAAGTCCTTAAAAAGATCATTTTTTATAAAGTAGGTCTATCATGTGTATTCACTATAAGTACACATAAATAATGTAAAAATACAAGATAGGACATAATAATATCATGACATAATTTGAAAGTAGGAGATTAACCCAAAGAATAGAAATTGGGTTAAGAAGTTCCCTTACCTCGTGTCTGACTTGACTCAACCGTTCTTTAACCTCCTGAATAATAAACTAGAGTTAATATATACCTTATTAAGAACCATTTTTAATTTAATTATCCTTTTTATATCACTTATTACAATGTTATGAACATTATGTAATTATTTAAGTTAATAACGGTCGTTTTGTCGATCTTTGGTACTTTAGTCAACAATAAACTTCTTATAATTACAAGTTGTTTATGTGGTAGAATATCCATTATCTCCAAAATTATATTCATGATTTAGATGTCATATATATCATATATATCCAGTATATACATTCATTTATTACGTAACATTTAGAGGTATGAAATGAAATGCACCGTTCATGGAGACGGTAAGCCGTACGTACGCATGAACGCTAATTTCATTTCTATTTCGTATTTAATGGAATGAAATAATAATGATATAAATGTATAATATAATTACAGTATAATATAGTGTATAATACCATTTACTTCAACCTTTATACATCCCACATATGGCATTAACGATTCAAATCACTTTGAGGGGGCGGTAGTCCGCACTTCCTAAAATGAAATTATCGTGTTTTACCCATAATGGAAATCATAAAGTATGACATAAATGAGAAATACATAAGCATAAGTAAAACATAAGCATATAATATATAATATATAAATATAGTTACATATTAATGGCCACCTTTGAAGGTGTTATATGAGTGTTGAACAATCATCGTTTTGTGAGGCAGAAATTCTCCATCCACAGAAACTGTATGTTCTTTAACCATTAGATGTAGGTGTGTGTAAGTGTAGCTCGAATCATTCTTATACCAAAATCCTAGTATATTGAGTATACTGGTGTTGTTACCAAAGAAATTAATAAAAAGAGTTTAGGGGGTTGGAGAAGAAAAATAAAACAAAACAACATTAGAGAAGACATTACCTCAAAATCGGGTACCTCTTTTTGATTTGAGCCAAAGGCTTCCTTGGGAAGAGTTATACCCAAAGTGAGGCTTCTAGGAGTAATAGGGGGAAGTTGGGAGAGTATTTGGGCAGAGTTTGGTCGATCCAAATGGCTTGAAAGTGTGAATGAGGTGGTAGTGGTGGGGGCCTTTTATAAGTGGAGAGGAGGGGCACTTTTGGAAAGTAAAGAAATGTTATTCTATTATACAATGCTTTTCGAATTCTAAAGGTCCCACACTTGTATAATTAGAGGATAAGGAGATAAGGGTTCGAAATATCCTCATCCAATAGGTTTTGGACATGTGTAGGCCTTAGATATTACATTATCTTTCCATTTTATTTAAATCATTAAATAATGAGGTCATCGCTGCATCATCATGATGTCATAAATAATTTAATTTACTTAATGTATAAAAATTATAAAAAAATTATATGATTCAGGAAATCTTTTTATATTTCTAATGAATATTTATAGTCAAAATGTGGACTTGTTTAACCCCACTTAAAAACTGTTTTAGTAGAACAACTCAAGTTTGTGTCAATTTAATTTTAACATTAAATAAATATATATTAATGTCATTTTCCAACCAAAGTGGCTCCATGGGGTCCCCAAGTTGACCCATGGGTTGTCTTGGTCGGCCATGACTCATCCAATAGGAGTAGGACATGTGTCAGGCTCATCTCATATTATTAAAACATTATTTTTACCATAAACTATACTAATTACCTCTAATCGCGATTAAGAACTTAAAAGTTACTATTCACCAAAAAATTATTTTAATCTCATTGAACCACATTTTACTTCTTAATGACAACCATGTATGTTGGATTTTTCAAAATCAAATCACAGAAGTGGTAATATTTCATTTAAACGAAAAATCAGTTATTTAACTACCACTTAGTGGTTTCACTATTCATCAAAAATTAAAGTTTTTCAGAACAATGCCAAAATTTCACCTTAAGCTATAATTAATATTACGAATTCAAAAATGATTTCTATTTTACACAATTCCAAACATATAAGTTGCATTAATTAATTTTATAATTAATTCCCGCTGTCACAACAAATAGCGTGTTTTTAAGAAACAATTTATATCAAAAGATTGGCAATTGTTTATGTCCAATTTCAATGTTAAATTAATTATAATGACCACCATTGGATAAAATGGTAAAAATATATTCTAATTATACTTTAAAACCACTCAATTGTATAAATTATCACTATAAATTATTTTTATTAAAAAAGTTGTTTTAAGTATTTTTCACTATTTATAAAAATTTCGAAGGTCTCAGAAAATTACAAAAAATTTAACATAGGCTAATTTCGACATTCCGAATCCAAAAATGAAGTCCATTATGAAAAAAATATATATATAATTTTAAAATGTGGGTATTACTATTCATAACGGCTACTTTGATTAGTTTCGGTGTTTTAGAACTCGAAGTTGCGTACAATGCAAGATATTGCATTATTGAATGAGAAATGTATCGTGGAAGCTCGGGGTGTTACATTATCCCCTCCTTCAATAAATTGCGTGCTCGCAATTTGAAATTTTTCTTTGAAAATAAAAGGTTGAAAATAGAAAATACCTTTGTGGAAAACCCACATCAGAAATAAGGTTAATAAAAATATAACATTAAAAGAACGAACGATAAGTACAAAGGTCACCCGAGATATCCCATTCTAGGATTCTATGAAAATATGGATATGGAGGAGAAACAAACCATCAAGGTCTGGTGGAGAGTTATAGAAAACAGGATTAGGAGAAAGTTTAACTACAAGAAAATCACAAACTTGTTATTGGTTAAACGATCATTGATTCCCCAGTAGGAAAAGTTAACCGACAACATTTTTGTTTTGAGTTACCTTTTATAAAGTTTAGGAATTTATTTAGGTGATTTACTAAGAACGTAAGGTAATATACATACTTGTCATGTAGACATTCATTCTTTAATAAATTTTTTCCATAAACCCATCTTTCACTCTAAAATGTAATACAACTCAAAAATATTCAATTTATCCTAATTGTATAAGGTTACAAATATTAACACATACCATTTAGATTAGTAAAACTATTTTGTAATAACCAGGGACTTCCTGTAGGCTAGTGGTAGGAAATAAAGGCATGTCGCACTATGGTTGTGGGTTCGATTCCTGCAGCTTTGTCCGATGCGACGGGTTATGCCCCACCCTGCAGGTTGTCCTTTTCCAAAAACTATAGTATCATAATATTCCAAAAATAATCTTCATAAATTTTTTAACCTTAAACAATACTATCCAAAGATCAACTTAATCCACTCCAACCTTTATAGTTATCCAAAATACCTATGTCCAGACTTTCTCTAAAAGGTCTCTTAATTCCAAAATCAATTTATCAGATTCCCCAAACAAAGTAAAGTTTCTCTTATTGTCACATACTAAAAATATAATTACCTTCATCATATTAAAACCTTACTGAAATCAACAAGTACTGCAGTACAATCCTTATACTTATATCACATTATTCTAATAACCAGAATGTAATCCATGAGTCCAAAAGCACCAATACATTAGTTATTCTGCTTCAACTATAGTAACAGCATAAGATTGTCCTTGATCCCTTGGCCTTTTCTGAGGTAAGTTTCCCTGACGCTTAGGACATTCATTTTCATAATGACCCATTTCTCTACAATTATAACATTCAACTTTGATAGCCTCTTTCTTTCCCTTTCAATCACGAGCCTGGTGACCCTTTTCTCTACATTTATAACAAACTCCCATTCCTTTTAGGCAAGTACCAGGGTGATTCTTCCCACAATTATCACATAATGGAAAATCCTTCTTTCCCTTTTTTCCATTATCTGTCTCTTGTTCCACCGTTCTCTTCTTCTCTTGCTTTACATTGTTGTCATAAGACTTAGAGATTTCCTTTTCTGTCTTGATAGCACACAAGAAAATATCTTCGTATGATGATAATGATAGTGATACTAAATCTCGACGGAGAAATGGTTTTAACCCATCAAAGAAATGGTCAATCTTACTCCCTGGGTTACGTATATAATCGGCAGCATGCCTTGCTAACCTTGTAAATTTAGCCTCATACTTTGCGACATTCTCATCCTCCTTCTTCCTCAGAATCAGAAAGTGCCTTTCCATATCTGCTCGATGGTCACGAGGAAAGTACTTTTCTAAGAAAATCTCTTTGAACTCCCTCCATTCCATATTTGATACGTCATCATCTTCCTTTTTGTTTTGAATCAGCGACCACCACTGATCGGCATCTCTAGTGAGGCGGTAAACTACCATGACAACCTTCTCCCTTTCGCTACTCCCAAAGGCATGGAATATTTTCTCTAAGGAGTTTATCCATTGCTCAACTACTAACGGATTCGTACCCCCATTAAATGTTGGTGGCTGTTTCCTCATGAAGCGGTCTAACAATGATCCTCAACGTTGTGGATCAGGGTGATCCATACGAGTAAGGTTATTATTCATAACTTGAGTGAGTTGTCCCAGTATGGTTTTAAGTTGATCAGCACCAGTTGTATCTCCAGATCCACAATAATTATCTTGAGCAGGAGGGCAATCTCTACACGGAGTGCGTGCATTGATACAGTTTCCAATCCTTCCACTAGGCGCCATTTCTAAACAATGGCATAAACAATATCAGTTTATGAATCTAAATACATAATTCCATACTTGTAAAATACTTAACATAAATTGAACTATTTATGGATATAATCCATAATCATAACAAGGTTTTATTTGAGTAAGTATATACTCATAACCGTTCATAGTGGTTTGTAAAGAAAATGGGAATTATACTAATCATATCCCCCGGGAGTGTCGTAACCAAGAGTGCATCAAGGCATGTTATCGTGCACTAGTTCCTGTTCGAGTCTAGCTCAAAGCGGTGTTTTTAGGATTTACCCCTAGGTACATCTGTGCCAGACCCGCCTCTACCTGCTCGTATCCAGACGGGGATGTATTGCTCAAAAAACTAACAAAATCTATACAATAACAAAATTCTAGGAAGTTCTTCTATACTAATCCTCAAAGTCTATCTTTGGGCTATGTGCTCTAATCAGAGTTTATCTAAATCTAGCATCCAAGGTTAGTACTAAACTGCCTCTGATACCACATGTAACGCCCCGACCCCAGCTACCCAGAGTCGGTGCATTACTTCGTAACATTGGCATGATCACAAAAGATCAAGTCTCGAAAGACCGATTAGTTTATTAGCCTTGGAAACACTAGATACATTCATAAGTCTTTCATTACATAAAAAAGTAAACAAAATACAATAACATGGTCTTCATAGTCCACACTCATATCCCTTTCTGACTACCCCTGTAGGTCATTCATAAAATACTTCTTCACATCCTGTAAAAATATTAAAACGTTGAAAGGCGTGAGCTCAGATGCTCAGTAAGGATAACAATATAGCGGATGCTTTCATCAATAAACATAAACATTTAAGGCAATGTATAACTAAAACAAAAGCCTTTTAAACTTGAACTTCAACATAATATGGAAAAAGTAAAATGTGATAATTCCATTCACTTCTTCACATGGATATTCTACTGGTCGAACAATCACATGCAATATCAATAACCACTTTCATAATGAGGGAATGTATAATGCCAGACATTCTGAAACATTTTGTCAAGGCCTTGGCCAAGACTTCTAAAATGATTAAGGCCTCGGCCAAAACCATAAATCAAATTGGGAAAGGGACTCGGCCAATTCCACGTCTAGTTGTCTCATGAAACCTACCGATGCATCGAGGAGCTATAGCGGGCTCCACCCGTCACTTATTAAGTCTAATACATTCCTCATATGAATAGGTTTAAACATGTTATAAACCATAACATAATCATATCACATAAAACATGCATAAAGGAAACATAAAATTTCCACATTTCAATCACAAGATATCAATACAACACATTGATATAATAAAAATGCTTTCAAAACCATTTTCAATACCAAAATAAAAGAAAGTTAAAACTTTGTATTTATTTTTCATTAAAAAAATGATGGCTTGTAGAGGAAGCCGAAACTAAAATAATGGTCACGGCGGTGGAGAAGTCGTTGTCACCGCATAAGTACGAAAAGAAAAACATTCCCTTTTGTCGTTTAACAAAACGCTTCGTATAAAAAAATTCCTTTTGAATAAACGTAAAAGTCAAAGGGGTTTATACACTGTATAAAAGAAAGTTGTGTATAAAACCAAATATGCCTCAATGAAAGGTGATGGAGACGAAGTCCTTAAAAAGATAATTTTTTTATAAAGTTGGTCTATTATGTGTATTCACTATAATTACACATAAATAATGTAAAAATACAAGATATGACATAATAATATCATGACATAATTTGAAAGTAGGAGATTAACCCAAAGAATAGAAATTGGGTTAAGAAGTTCCCTTACCTCGTGTCTGACTTGACTCAACCGTTCTTTAACCTCCTGAATAATAAACTAGAGTTAATATATACCTTATTAAGAACCATTTTTAATTTCATTATCCTTTTTATATCACTTATTACAATGTTATGAACATTATGTAATTATTTAAGTTAATAACGGTCGTTTTGTCGATCTTTGGTACATGAGTCAACAATAAACTTCTTATAATTACAAGTTGTTTATTTGGTAGAATATCCATTATCTCCAGAATTATATTCATGATTTAGATTTCATATATACCATATATATCCAGTATATACATTCATTTATTACGTAACATTTAGAGGTAAGAAATGAAATGCACCGTTCATGGAGACGGTAAGCCGTACGTACGCATGAACGCTAATTTCATTTCTATTTCATATTTAATGGAATGAAATAATAATGATATAAATGTATAATATAATTCCTGTATAATATAGTGTATAATACCATTTACTCCATCCTTTATACATCCCACATATGGCATTAACGATTCAAATCACTTTGAGGGGGCGGTAGTCCGCACTTCCTAAAATGAAATTATCGCGTTTTACCCATAATGGAAATCATAAAGTATGACATAAATGAGAAATAAAGAAGAATAAGTAAAACATAAACATATTATATATCATATACAAATATAGTTACATCTTAATGGCCACCTTTGAAGGTGTTATATGAGTGTTGAACAATCATCATTTCGTGAGGCAGAAATTCGCCATCCACAGAAACTGTATGTTCTTTAACCATTAGATGTAGTTGTGTGTAAGTGTAGCTCTAATCCTTCTTATAAAAACATCCTAGTATATTGAGGATACTGGTGTTGTTACAAAAGAAATGAATAAAAAGATTTTAGGGGGTTGGAGAAGAAAAATAAAACAAAACAACATTAGAGAAGACATTACCTCAAAATCGGGTAACTCTTTTTGATTTGAGCCAAAGGCTTCCTTGGGAAGAGTTCTACCCAAAGTGAGGCTTCTAGGAGTAATAGGGGGAAGTTGGGAGAGTATTTGGGCAGAGGTTGGCCGAGCCAAATGGCTTGAAAGTGTGGATGAGGTGGTAGTGGTGGGAGCCTTTTATAAGTGGAGAGGAGGGGCACTTTTGGAAAGTAAAGAAATGTTATTCAATTATACAATGCTTTTCGGATTCTAAAGGTCCCACACTTGTATAATTCTAGGATAAGGTGATAAGGGTTCGAAATATCCTCATCCAATAGGTTTTGGACATGTGTAGGTCTTAGATATTACATTATCTTTCCATTTTATTTAAATCATTAAATAATGTGGTCATCGATGCATCATCATGATGTCATAAATAATTTAATTTATTTAATGTATAAAAATTATAAAACAAATACTATGATGTAGTAAATATTTTTAGCTTTCTAATGAATATTTATATTTAAAATGTGGACTTGTGTAACCCCACTTAAAAATTGTTTTAGTAGAACAACTAAAGTTTGTGTCAATTTAATTTTAACATTAAATAAATATATATTAATGACATTTTCCAACCAAAGTGGCTCCATGGGGTCCTCAAGTTGACCCATGGGTTTTCTTGGTCGGCCATGACTCATCCAATAGGAGTAGGACAAGTGTCAAGCTCATCTCATATTATTAAAACATTATTTTTACCTTAAACTATAATAATTACCTCTAATCGCGATTAAGAACTTAAAAGTTACTATTCACCAAAAAATAATTTTAATCTCATTGAACCAAATTTTACTTCTTAATGAAAACCATGTATGTTGGATTTTTTAAAATCAAATCACAGAAGTGGTAATATTTCATTTAAACGAAAAATCAGTTATTTAAGTACCACTTAGTGGTTTCACTATTCATCAATAATTGATGTTTTTCAGAACAATGCCAAAATTTCACCCTAAGCTATAATTAATATTCCTAATTAAAAAATGATTTCTATTTTACAAAATTCCAATCATATAAGATTAATTAATTAATTTTATAATTAATTCCCACTGTCACAAAAAATAGCGTGTTTTTAAGAAACAATTTATATCAAAAGATTGACAATTGTTTATGTCCAATCTCAATGTTAAATTAATTATAATGACCACAATTGGATTAAATGGTAAAAATATATTCTAATTATACTTTAAAACCACTCAATAGTATAACTTATCACTATAAATTATTTTGATTAAAAAAGTTGTTTTAAGTATTTTTCACTATTTATAAAAATTTCGAAGTTCTCAGAAAATTACAAAAAATTCAACATAGGCTAATTTCGACATTCCGAATCCAAAAATGAAGTCCATTATGAAATATAAAATATATATAATTTTAAAAGGTGGGTATTACTATTCATAACGACTACTTTGATTAGTTGTGGTGTTTTAGAACTCGAAGTTGCGTACAATGCAAGCTATTGCATTATTGAACGAGAAGCGTATCGTGGAAGCTCGGGGTGTTACAAGTTCCCGTGGATGTCATTTTGTCTAAGGAATGCATTAGTGGTAAATAGGGCCAAGATAAATCAGCAATTTCATCATTTTCTGGGACAATTTTTGTCTAGTTTTATTGATGATATGTTAGTGTTTCCCCACTTTTTGGATGATCATTAACAATATAAATATATATTTTTTAGTACATTGATATTGAATCATCTTTATTCCATGTGAACAAAATGGAATTTTTGGATTTAAAAAGTACACTTCTTGGGTTATGTGGCTTTAAAGGTTGATATTTTTGTGGTACTAGAGAAGGTTACAACCATGGTATATTGGGAGTGTCCAAAGAATGAATTATAAATTCAAAGCATTCTAGGATTAGTAGGTTATTTTCCCTATTTATCCATTAATTATCCACTCTGGCAAAACTGATGTTTGGGAGGAACAATATTGGGGTGAAATTTGTTTTGTCCAATTCTTGTGATAGATATTTTTAGGATCTAAAGGGATGGTTCTCCTAAGCACTAATTCTCACCATACCTATGTAGGGTATGACACATGTCATTTATTATGACAGTAATGAACTATAGTTTATTAATAATATATTTTTCATAAATAAATGTGTATTGTATTATATTATATAATATTATAGGCATAAAAAAAAAAGAGAAAAAAACAATTTCATTACTAAATGTTGTTACATTAATCAGAAATAGAACTAATTAGAATTTAAAAAAGATAACTAGAAAAAAATAATTAGAAAAGAAAAAAATGGAAAATATGGATCACCCCAATCTACTATAATCATCTTCCCCACTAACAACACTATATAAATGAAATAAAATATTGTTAATCTGGTCAATATCTTAGAAAAAAGAAATATTGAACCTTAAGATGAATTGATTTGAATAATGATTGATGATATTAAGAAGTATTTATTGTAGGTCATGTAATCAATGTAATAGTAATGCGACCACTGGAATAGTAATTTGGCCATTATAATAGTAACAGGATTGTTTTGAATAGTAACATGTCCATTGGAATAGTAATGATAACTAAAAATTATAAATTTAATATTTAAAATTATTAATTTAAGTAAATATAAATATTATATTACCAAAAAATAAATCCCATTATTAAAAAATCTTATATAGTATAAGAATATTTTATATAAATTTAATATTAATGAATTTCATAAAAGTAATAATTATTATAATAAAATAAAAAATTTCTTGTTTTAGAAATTTTTTATTTAAAAATGAATGTAATTTTTATGATTTACTAATTAAATAGTTTTTTATATAACTTGAGGTTTGACCATTAAATATATTTATTATAAATGTGTCATTAAAATAAAATAAATTTAAATAGAACCTTAAAATGAAATTTCCAAATCCTTAAGTCAAAAGTTATTCCTTAAAATCACAATTTTTCATTTTTAGATGTTCCTTTTTAATAAACTAATGAATTATAATTATAAATGGAATTTTAAATAATATTCCTTTTATATTTTATTTATATATGACTTATATTTTAAAAATTTCACTATTAAGATTTTACAGTTAATATAATCTATTATTTAATATTTTATTTTAAAAAACCCCTCTACCAAATTTTAATTAACTCCCCTTACTTCCCATGCAAAGCCACTACTCCCATCAATTTTAAAGTCTAATATCTTCCAAAATCATCCATCCTAAACCAATTTGAATACATATTGAAATTTGGGATCTATTAAACTCCATTCACGAATGGATTTATAGTGTTGTACTAGGGAAGGTACACTAAAAAGAGAGTAAATCTCTATTAATTATTATATTCTTCCATATTCTCTCTTTTTCCCAATTTCAATCAAAACCATACCATATAAAATTAATTATTATGCATTTTAACATTGTATTAATGAATTAAACCTCTTTAATTATAATATTTAGGATAAATATAAATGGCATACGTCCTTTTCATTCTCTTTCAACAACATCCCATTAAATGTCGATTAACCACCAATGAAGCCTTTTCCTTGTCCATACATATAACAGTAACCATGGCTGGATATTGTAAACAATACATACTATATAAATAAGTAATTATATATATTATAATCATATATAATTAATTATTCTTATTTATAAATTACTTTAAACATACAATAGAGAAATTAAAGTGAAACGTGAAATATTTAGCAAAAACATATTGTTTAAATGCATTTAATTCAAGAAGGACAACTAAAATCCAATGATAATAATTGATAAATATTTTTAATAAATGAATACGATTCACAGATTGAATAATTTTTAATTAAATATATTTTTATTATTTAGGAGGCAAAAATGTTAACAAATAAAGAATGAACTATGGTAAGAGGATTAACGAACCTGAATAATTTTCTTTGGGTAATCCATCATCAATGACAAATTATAAATGAAAACTCATTTAATTTTCCTTATATAGTGTTTAATTATTCATCCGTTTTACTTTTTGGTATATACATGTTTCCAAATAGATTTTATTACAAATACAAATACTTTCCATTATAAATTTTCTTTACAAAGAACATCTTTGACTCATATTGTGTAGATTCTTCTTCACTCGAGAATGATGATTCTTATACAAACTATGTTTTTATCATTTCATTAGGATATGGAAAGCTTATTCCTTAATTAATTATTTCTGAAATATTAATAAATCCAATTGATTTCCTTAGATTAATTAATGACTATGATTGTAATACATTTTATGTGGCATGCATGATTATGTAAATATTACGATGTAATTGGTGGGACCAGTATTATACATTACTTCAATGCATTGGGTAATGTGATTTATCTCTTGATATGATGTGTATTACTCATGAACATGATTATATCATTGTTCATAATGAGGATTTTATGATCATGTACATATATTTTTCATGACCATGATGCCATATTTTTTCACCAATACGTGAGTTATTTTTACACTAATACATGATGTTTTATTCTTATAAATTTCCATATTCCATTACATTATAACATGTTTCTATCATGATGTTAACGATGACAAATTATTTTTGATATGTTGATTATGATTGATCTCATCCATGTTATATTGATTAATGTCCCTTATTCATCATCTTGAGGGGATTTTTACTCACACATTTCTTTGATATATATCCCCAGGTGAATACCTATACTTAAGAGAATGTGAGATATAGAAGGATAAAGAAGATTATTTTAAAAAAATTATATTTTATTATGTAATAGTGATGTATGGTTCTTATTTTTCCTAGATACTAAACCTTTGGATCCTAGAATGGCACTATTTTAGGATGATTATCTTTAAAATAATGTAATAATCATGTATGAAGAATCAGGGTTTGTATAGTTGGAATTATAGAACGGATTAGTTAATTTTTTTAGTAGGATCAGAAAAAAGTGGGTGGAAACCATAATTATAATCCAATATATATATGTAAAAATAATATTAGAATATTTTTAGAAAAGTATAAACGAAGAGATCCATAGGATTTTTCATTATAGTTTGGTTGCAAAATAAATATTTTTTTATTCATGATTTTTTAGATTTTGTTTTTCCTAAGGTAATGGTGGAACCAGAATCAATGAAATGTTATGGTGATTAGTATGGTTAGTATTTACTCCATCCATTTGAATTTTAATATATTTATACGCATTCCTTTATATCAGGTAATTTTACTAGAACTGTTTATTTGACGTCTCAATACATTGAAGTAGAGATATATGTTAATACAACTTGTGGTGCAATCATTGAAACATATGTTTTGGAATATTCCCCTATAAGCGTATGTGGTATGATTATTCAATAAAATTTTATAATAATTTTTTTGGTTGGGTTAGATGATATATTAATCATGGATTATCTCTCATTATATAGAGAGCACGTCAACTATTAGAAACATGAAATCTATTTTAATATTATAAACTATCCAACAATCATATACCAATGAAGGAAGATCATGAAAATCCAATGGAAAATATCAAAATGGTTTGGGTAATGATACCCTATGACGAATTATACCTTACAAATACTGTAGAGTCAATGGAAGATTTCAACCTATAGGAAATTCCCATTGTTAGAGAATATACTCAAGCTTTTTAGGATGAGTTACCCAAACATACCACATATCAGGATGATGAGTTAGAATAGAACATATAACTACTGAAAACCCAATATCTAAACTCCACTATAAGATGTACCTAATAATAATATAAGAGTTAAAGAATTACCTAAAAGATCATTTGGAAAAAGGGTTTATATTCCCTAATGCATCACATTGTTGTCTACCAATTCTCTTTGTCATCAACAATCATTGATCAATTCAATTGTTTATCAATTATTTGGATATTAACAAGATCACAGTAATGAAAAATTATCTCATATGAAAGGATGATTACTTTATCTATCAAATATGAAGAAATCATTACCTCCAAATGTGGAACTTTATTATAAATATCATTAGCTTATGTTGACGAATGAATATATTCAGAAGATTGGTTTCTATAAAAGGAATAGGCCCTATGTTATCATTTTAATTCCATTTATACGTACAAATTTCCATGAAATATTTATGGATTTTATTAATAATGTCTTTAAAGAATACCTCAAAAACAATTGGTACTATTTATTGATGATATTAGCATTAACTTTAACAGAAAGGAGGAACATGAAGAGCATCTCATGATAGTGATGGTGAAATTAAGGATGGATGTAATGTATTACATGTTCATCAATTGTTTATTTGGATGAAGAATGTCCCATTATTAGCGAAAGTGATCTCAAGTGATGGAATTTTCACTAACCATTTAAATGTAAAGTCAATTGTAGAATGGTTCAGACCCACTAGTGTAACATAAAACTATAGTTTTCATGGATTATTTGGGTACTACAAAAATATGGTGATGTATTTCTCATTACTATATATCCCACTATATTTGTTAGAACTAATAGGTTAATGTTTGTCTGGATGTAAGAATGTGATGACAGATTCAAGGTCCTCAAGAAGATGATAATTTCAACTCCCCTTCTCATAATACGAAAAATTGAAGATTGAATCCTAATATACAATGATAATAAAATAAAATTATTAGGTTGTTTACTAATGTATAATGATAAAGTGATAGCCTATGCCTCATTAATATTGACAATCTATGAGAAGACCTAGAGGACTCAAGATATGGAGTCTGAAGGAGTGATATATGCTATAAATATATTAAGGCACTATATCATTGGCGAAATGTGTGACACATATACTGATCATAATAGGGTAAATTATATATTCACATTGAAGGGTCAAAACATGGGTGAAATAATATGTTTAGAGATAATTATGTTCTATTATATATCTATTCACCACCTTTATGGAATGTAGGAGAAGTTATCAGATGCACATATCATAAAAGAACAAGATATTATATACATGATGCAGATTTAGAGAGACCATATCATTTTAATATATAAATGGTAGTTTTGGATGTCTTTAGATTAGTGAATAAATCCTACCATTCCCACATTAATACCCAACCATCTATACAATAAAATATCAAGGAGGTATAAAGGGATGATATGAAGATATAAATGAAGATGAAACCATTAAAATAAGGGAATCTATGTGAGTTCCATTTCATGATGATGGTTTGATTCGTTTTTGAATGAGGATTTATGTACCTTTATCAGATGAGAGAAATAAGGATCTGTTATATAATGCACATAGCTCACCATTCTCTATCCATCAAATTAGTATAATGATGTATCGTGATCTTCAAGAGCACTTCTAGTGGGACAATATAAAGAAGGATATTCCATAGTATATCTCGGCGGGTTTTGTATGTCAAGAAGTTTAACTAGAGAGACAAATGTCCAAATAGATGATACAACCATTTTCTATACCCACATGGAAATGTTAGAATGCCACAATTGAAATTTTCACTAGTATCCAATAAACATCAAATCGATATAATGCGATATGGGTTGTGGTAGATCAACTCCCCAAAACAACCCATTTTATAACAATTTAGGATGATTTATTACTTGAAAGAATTCCTAAGATATATCCAAATTATGTGCTGAGGTTTAAATGGGTTCCATATTAAATCTTCTCTTATCTTGATCGATGGATAACCTCTAAATTCAAAATATTTATTCAACATGATTTGAGTACTATATTGAATTTTATAATGGCCTATAACCCTAAAAATGATTTGATATCTAAACGGATTACTTAGATTCATAAAATAATTATACATTCCTACTCAATATAATTAAAAGGTGGAGTGTATCATCACCTCCCATTGGTTGAGTTTTCATATAACAACAATTTCTAGTGTAGTATTCAAATGGGTCCATATGAAACTATGTATGGGATGAAATGTTGAACTCCCACATGTTGGGATGATTTTGGTAAATGAAATCTACATTAAATTGATTTTGTATAAGAGACGAAAGTGAAGGATTATGCAATGCATCAACATATAAAATAATCTTAGAGTCATAAGAAGTCTTATATTAACAACTGTCAATGATACACTATCTATAATTTTGGGGACAATGTTTTTTATTTAAATATCTCCATTGAAGAGAGTATGATGATTATTAAATAAATTATATCTCATATCTAGGTACATTTACCCATTTTATTTACTTTATCTCATAGGGGAATTGTCCTATCAGGTATAACATACACCATGTATTATCAATGTTCCTGACGTGTTCCACTTATCAATCATAAGTAAGTTCATACCTAATCTCTCATTTGTACTAAATCCAGAGGTGGTTTGATCGGAGAATGTCCTCTTATATAGAGAAAATCTAGTAAATATCATGGTCTATATAGTATATATTATATGAAATCAGAAAACACACCATGTAAAAATTTCTTGGAGGAACTATAAGTATGAAAATGTGATGTGAGAACTAGAGGAAACAATTAACCAGAAGTACCCTCATATATTCACAACTGAAAATATGGTTTAAAATTTCAAGGAAAACATTTATAAAGGGGAGAATAATGTAACTACATAGTTTTTATTTGAATAATTATTTTTTGAACTGAATATGTGTTGTATTATATTACATTAAATTATAAACATATAAAATATATAGAAAACATAAAACCATTATTTCAATACTAACTATTACACAAATTTAATGGAAACCAATTAATATTCCAAAAATTACCACAATAAAATATATAAAATATATAACTAAAATTGGAAAATATGGATCACCCTAATCTATTATAATCAACCCCCAATTGAAAAGACTATAAAATATAAACAAAATTTTAACAAAACAACCAACATCATAGAAAATTGAAATATAAAACCATGAGAGGAATTTAGTTTAACTATTAATTAACGAATTTAAAGGTATTTATAGGATGTAATGTGATCATAGTAATAATAATGTGAATGTTGGAATAGAAAAGTGAACATTTAAAAAGTAACCTTCCAATATATAATAGTAACTTTACTATTGAAATAATAATTTTAAATAAAAAAATATAATATTATTCAAGATTAAATTATTTAAATTTATATATTGTAATTAAAAAAATAAATTCCATGATTAAAAACTCAAATAAAATGTAAAAATATGATTAATAAACTCTATTTTAATGTATTTATTAATAGTCTTAATTTTAATATTAATAATTATAAGTTACTACTTTTTAAATTTATTTTTGTAAAATGAATATCATTTTTTAAATCGACCTTATAAAATTTTCCAAGGGTTATTTTTTATTATTATCTAAAATACATCCATTTTCAATTGAATAGTAAAAAAATTTCACATAACTGATGTATCTAAAATTAAATCATTAATGATTTAATAATTGAATAAAACATTATAGAACATGAGGTTCATCCATGAAATATTTTATTTCAGAAATGAGATATTAAATTACAATAAACATAATTTTCAAATGTAAAAAGAATATTACAAAACCTAAATTCAAAATTGATTTCATAAAATTACAATTTCTCTTTTTTCACTTTACATTTTTAAAAAAATAACTAATTTAAATAATAAATGGGGTTTAAACTATTAAAAATATTTTATTATATTTATTTATGATTTAAATAATAAAAAAATCACTAATAAATGGCTAACATTCGATATATTATTTTATTTAATATTTTATTCTAAAAATAACCCTTTTCTCTAATATAAATACCCCCTCTACCACCATTGGAAATCCAATACTCTTATCAATTTCAAAGCCCAATATATTCAAAAATTATCCCTCTAAATCCCATTAAAATACTTACAAAAATTATCTTACCATCCAACTCCATTAACGAAGGGATTTATCATTTTGTAAAAGAGAAGCTATACAAATGATAGAGTAAGGCTATGTTAGTTATTCCTTATTTTATTATTATCTTCCTTATTTTCACCAATTACATTCTTAAATATATACCAAAATATTAATTATGTGTTAATTTAACATTATAATAATTTTTATAACCTTAATTAGTTATCATATTTGTGAAAAGATAAATGGCATACATCAATTTCATATTCTTTCAACAATATACTATTAAAGTACAGTTAACCACCTATATATTCATTTCATTGTAAACACGTATAACCGTCATCATTTTTGGATATTGTGAACTATATATAATATATAAACATTTAATTATATGTATTATATGTACTATAATTAATTATACTAATTTATAAATTACTTTGACTATAAATATGGAAATCAATGTGAATAGAGAAATTTATAGGAAAAACAAGTAGTCAAAATGATCAATATTAATCAATGAAAATTAAGAAAAATAATCAAATGATTATAATTGTAAAATCCTGTAAAAATTAATATAATACATTTCTTATAAAATGTTTGAAAAAAATGTAATTTTTTTAGCAGGTATAAAAGTGATGAAATCAAGTGGGAATAAGGGTAAAGAGATTATCAATCCAAACTCTATTTCTTTGGGTTATCCATATTTTTGGATCTATTCTGCATGAATACACATATAATGTTCCTTAAAGTTAATTTCATTATTATTACCTTTTTAATCATAGGATATAATTGTTTCTGACATTATTTTTTGAAAAATTCAATGATTTTTGAAAATAATTCATATTTCAAAAACACATCTTTGACACTTCTTGAGTAGTTTCTTCTTCAGATGAGAATAATTATTCTTGTACCAAATATGTTTTTCCATTTTCATTTACAAACCCAATTTTTATTCATAGAATCTTTATTCGAGCAATATTTATGAAATTCAATCATTTACATGTGTTAATTCATGACTATTATTGTAATACATTATATGAGGCATGAATAAATATGTAAATATTATGATGTGATAGGTGGAGTCTGATTTTTATAGACCCCCAATGAATTGTGTAATTTGTTGAATCTCATTATATTATTTGTATTATAAGGGAACATGATTATATATTAGTACGAAATAATGATGTTATGATTATGAAAATATGTTATACATAAACTTGATGATAGGTTTGTTCAATAATATGTGTGGTATTTCTCTAATAAGACATGATTTTATATTTTTATGCATTTCCACATTATATGCCATTATCAGTTATTTCCATCATGATGTTGAAGATGATCCTATATTTATAAAATTATTATTATTCTTATTATCTACCATGTTATATTAATCCATGTCCCTTATTAAGCCTCTTACATGGTTTTTAGCTCACTGTTTTATTTGATTAATATCCTTAGGTAAATACTTTTAAAAAAATAATGTGACATTTATAAGGATAAAGAATAATATTTTAAATAAATAAATATGTTTTATTATGTATAAGTGATGTATAAACCTAATTTTCTAATATACTAAACCTTTTTTTCTTTAATTGTAACATTTATATGTTGATTATCTTTATAATGATGTAGTAGTCATTTGAGAAAAAGTAGGGTAACTATAATGACGCATCCATAGTTTGACTCATATTATTTATGATGCCTGAAGATCTAGTGGTTTCTTAAAGCTCTAGAGGACAGATACTATGTGAGATGAGTTATCCTACTCATGATTTGGAGTTATCTGTGGTGGTACATGCTCCGAGATGCTAGAGACACCATTTTAGTGTGATAGTTTTGTGAGTTACACAGACCTCAAGATCCGCCAAAAAATATTTTCTAACTAGGAACTGAACCACCTATAGAGGCATTAGGGATAAGTATATGTATTATTTTTACATTGATTTAGCTTATAAATTGGGAAATTAAAATTTCATTTTTGATTCCTTCAGTTGAATAATGTTAATATTGGTAAAGAAGGAGTATTGCGACAATTGGTGGATTATGGAACACATTGCAATCAATGAATCTAAATGTATAGGATTTATAGGAACAATTTGTTTTAATATAAAAATTGATTATACCCAACATAATGTCCATATGAAAATGATAATTTATCTTATCTATAGGTATTAGTAATAAAGGGAAAGATTATATGGATGGGATCCAATATTATGATGGTCTTTTTGAAGAAGAAATATTCTAACTTTTTAAGTCTATGTTTTTTTTCTGTAGGCTTGTATGATGAGATGATGATAGAGTTACACGATTATTTATGTGAGACACATCCAGGGCTGAGATATATGTATCATTATCTCCATTGATAGTACTGGTGTGCAGGAATGAAGAAGTAGGTAGCGGGATTTGTGGAGAGATGTTTCACTTGTTATTATGCGAAAGCCATGCCTTTGAGGCCAGATAGGTTGTTGTAGCCTCTACCAATTCTGTAATGGAATTGAGATGACTTCACTAGGGATTTTTATACTTGATTACCTAGGAAAAATCATATGAATAATTACTTATAGGTAATATTAGATTGACTTTTTAAGGGATCCCACATTTTTGCATATCAAGTATACCTTCACTATTAATGATCAGGGTAGTATCAACATGTGGGAGATAGTTTGGCTACAAATTGTTCCAAGTAATATTATTTATTATAATGATCCTCAATTCACATATTGGTTCTTCAATGATATTAAAAAATCTCTAAGATCATATGTTCTTTTGAGTATAAGCTATCTTCCTTAAACTGACAGCCAATCTAAACAGATTATATAATTTCAAGTGGAAACGTTTTTGGCCTATGTTTTGTATTACAATGGTTCATGGGAGAATATATTATCACTCATGGAGATAAATAATAAAATCATCGTATATGCATTTATCCAATAGTCACCTTTTCAGGTTCAATATGTAATTAAGTGTCATTCACCACTTTTTCATTGGAGGAATGTGATTTAGTACATATTGAACCTAGTATCATTCATGAGAAATCTATGAATGACCAATTAATCTGGGGGATGATTGTGACCATGAAGAGTAGGAATAAATCTTATAAAGATCATCATAGATGACCTATACAGTTTTAGGTGGGTTATCATGTTTTCCTTCAGATATCACCTTGGTTAGGAAAATTATGTATCAGGAATCGATGAATGTTATCACCCATGATTGTCAGGTCATTTGAGATATTTCAATGTTTAGTATAGTTACATATTGATATATCCTTCTATGTCAATAAAAATCCATGTATGATGTGTATCATGATTAATATCTTTTATATCTTTCGATATTTCTTTCAAACACTTCACTTGTCGAAGATGTTGGTGATGTCAATCATGATGTTGATTCTTCCTTTCATGAGCATATGATATAGATTTTTGTCCATTGTGTGAAGTATGTTTGAGGAATTATTATACCACTAGTTCATGTATAGTGGAATCATGGGCATGATCTCGAGGAAACCTAAGAGATAGATAGAGAGACTAATATTCAATGATAGTGACCAAAATTGTTCAATGAGTCTCTGCAATGATGATAGGAGAAGATCAGGGATGAGATGATATATGGTGGGAAGGTGGTAATATCCCATATTTTTTCATGTTTGTCCCTCTTAATGTTTTGGGTGAACATAGTTTAGTTTTGTTTTCCTTATTATTTTAAGCAGGGTGGTCAAGCCGCATTTTGTGGTTGGGGTGAATTTTTTGGTGAAAATGAACTATATTTCGAGGATGTATGTTTGTTTGGTGTAATGGAATCTGGGTATAAATGTGTCAATAGATTATGGAGGGATTCCATGGATTAGAAGGAATCAGAGGTAGTTCAAGGTTTTTCTATAGAGGTTGTGATTTAAGGTGTCTTCAAGATATTTTTGACAATTTGAATGGTTTATATGAAATGATTTTGTTTTTGGGTAGACTCTGAGATCTACTTCAGAGTGTGAAAATTAAAATGTTGTGAAACTTGTACACAGTGTGAAATTGTCTATGGGTGTAATTTTAACTTCAGTGGAAACATATTTCATCGTATCTAATATATAAAGAATTTAATTCTTTGTAAGGGTTTCATGTAATGAATATCTTAGGACCAATGATTTTCAACAAAATGATGCATATTATTTTATATAGATGGAACCAATTGGGTATTCGTTACTTGGGGCTTTGGAATTTATTTATGTCAACATGGTATTTTTTCTATGTGATTTACAACATGAAATTTAAATATGTTTTATCCTTCAATTAAATGGTTACAATTATTATTTGGTTTACCTATTTCATATATTATCTTCAAGTTATAGGATGTAATATTTACACTATTTCCATTAGTTGGATATTTTTTTATATTCAATTATATTAAAATTTTCTATCATAGGGTATAGTCTCCCTACTATGTTCATTACACCCTCATTTCTAATCAGTAGATTTTTTTGTATAGGGTGGCACACTTTATATCCAGTAGCTGACTTGATTTTTTCACATGTGTAACACCTTGACCCTCCTTCTTCAATTGTGAAGGGAGTGAAATATTATTGTCCTTAAGTGACACACTATGTCTCTAAATACTAGAAATAAATGACAAGGATTCTGGAATGATGGGGGAGGATTTTTCCTTGAAATGAACACAACCAACCAAACACACCATTACCAAAATAAACAACATGAGTAATTAAAAATATTTATTTCAATTCAACCACATGCCAACATTGACAACAAAAACCCATACTGATACCAAATCAAAATGCACAGTTGAAGACCCAAACAAAAAAAATCATGAAACAAGGAAATCAATCTATATCCCATGCCAAGCTCATTTCCCTATCACAAAAATATCCCAAGCGTCATGATGAATCACAAAATAAATGAGATTTTTTCTTTATGCTATTTCTTAGAATACAACATATGGAAAATAACACAAGTTTCAAATAAGGGGGTGAGTAATAATACTTAATATGATTTCCCCTAGTTACTTCCCTTCTCATGCCACTTGGGTAGAACAAGTTAGCCCATTTATATGAATAAACATATATATAAATTTTCATGTAGTAAAAAAATTACTTATAAGACAAACACAGCTTTTCCCAAAAAAGTTTATATATAAGAACACATTTCAAATGAATGAAACCAAAAAAATCACTGCCCTTTTCCCCATTTCATGTTAGCATATGAAATTTAATCTAGTGTGATCCAACTCATATCTAAACCATCCAAACATTTCTTTCACATGATATCCATTTTTACATTGATAGTGGAACATCACATCTGATCCGGTCTCCTTTTTATTTTGGCACTTCATGGAACATTTCAATCCTTTTATGGTTGTACTTGACACCTATTATCCATCTCGTCCAATTTCATTTTTACAAAAACACATCAACAGATATTTTCAAAAAAAAATAAACCATTTATTACAAAATAATTTATTCCAAACATCATTTCAATAAAACAACATTTATATTGGAAACCATTTTCAAAAAAAAAATAAAAAAAATATAAATGATTTTATAAAAATCATTTTAAAATAAAACAACCAAGTACATTGAATAAAAATATCATATTTTCACCCAGAACCCCAAATAATCAGGAAATGGATTTTAACCAATATTCTCAAAAAAAACATCAAAATATATTTCAATAATACAAATTAATTTTAAAACAAATATTCAATTATTAACATGATGAGTTGAGAGTGAATCTGCCATCCATTAGGGTTTTCGGTAAAACAATGAACGACACCAAATGCTCACAAAATCTAGTTGAAAATTCCATAAATCAATCAGAAATCCTAATAGAGATCAAATTGCCATCATTTTTTATATGTAATTCAATGATATAATCATTAAAAATATATCAATTTGTTTTACTTGCATCAATTTTAGATTTATAGGGTGTTTTGAACTTAAATGTGACAACTTCTTAATATGGAAATATATAATGATATTAATATCATTATTATTAGATAATATAATTTGAAATATAAATCCAGGTGACGTGGTTACTTTTTTACTATATTTTTATATTTATTTTGTTCACCTTTTTCTCCCAGACTAGGATTTAATTTGGTCATTCAAGTGTTCAAAAAATTCAATCAATTTGGAAAATTATTCTGGATGACCGCATGGACCCAACCCCAATGAATATGTCATAAATCGATAAAAACTCATCAAATTGGGGTGATTATAATTAAAATGGGAATAATATTAAATGGGGAGTTCTTATATACAATATAATGATTATTTAATTTCATTATGGCATCCCATGAATGCTAAAATATTGGTGGAAAAAAGAAACATGCATACAGTATAAAATCTAGATGTTACTTGGCCATATCTCTTTCTGTAGAGTGCTGATTAAGCTGATTTTTTGTGGAGAATTGTAGAATATATTTTGGAACATCATTCATGAATAACCCATACAAATATTCATCCATTAAATTGGACAACCATTATCCATATCTTGGTTGATAGAATCTGCAGGAAATCATAATTTGAGATTTTGAATATCTAAAATGGGCAGACCCATGGATGGAAAACCTCAAATTATATAAATAGGAGTAAACCCTTACTAAATGGAGAGTTCAATACTAGCATTGGAGAGGAGTCCTTGGGACATGATTCAATATTAGTAATTTTCTTTTCTTTTCTTTTCTTTTTATTATAGTTTTTTTCTACATATAACATATTAATTTTTATATTAAAGTGTTCCCCTTTCTTCTTCAACCCCTTTTATCTTCCAATCAAAATATTATTAAATCAATTCCATCATTCAATAGGGATCTCTATACAATTCACCATTGAATGTGACTAACTCTTGGCATGGAAATGGGGTAAATTTCACGAGGTTCTACATTATTTCACATTAATTCAAAATGTTTCAATTCTATTTGGAGTGGAGGAGGAAATTGCACGATGCAGCCATTTTCCGACACGAAACTATTTCAAAATCAATTTCTTTTCATTGATTTATCATTTTTCTTATACTCTCTTAGTAAAAACCTTCATACATAGGAGTTTTGGTTTCCATAAGTGTTTAAAGGACACATTGTGGAGCAGGGTCTTGTAGGAATAACATTCTCTATTATAGGGTTACCCTACTTTACTTATGGAGGAGGTGTTCATTGGTGTTCCAGACGCATGCTAAAATCACACAATAAATAAATTAAGGTAATATAATTTTTTACTGAGGTTTCATAATTTTTTTCATCAAATTGGATAAAAAAAATAAATAATGAATGATCTCGTGTTATCAACCCAAGGATGAAGACTTTTTTTATAATCAGTATTTTGTCTGCATTTTCATTTAGATTTAAATTCTACATTGCATTATTCTAAATTTTCCAAAAACAAAAAATTATTTAGATTAGGTGAATTATAAATTTTGATTGAACCAACTATGGAACTCCTCAATAGAGAAGACCCTTTTCATCAACATTGCTAAACTTGGAAAACATATAAATTTCCTTTTTCCATCCCCCACAACAGGCATGCATCAGATCCCATCCAATAATATCAACTAGGCCAAAACACACCATTATCAGCATAAAAACCCTATATCTTCCAATTACTGATGTTTATCAATGAAACTGTGAGAGATAGATAAAATTAAATCTAAGGAAAAACCAAAAACTACCAAGATAGGTGACTAAATATTGAATATCTATCTTCAAACCACAATGAAATCAATTTGAAATGCTTCCAAAATGAGTGGTATATATTACCTTTCCAGGGAGAAGAATAAATCTCTAGTGAATGTCATTTGATAGAAACAATAGAGTGATTAGGGTTTATTATGACAAACCCACATTTTTTAAAACCCAATCATTAACATGTGCCATGTTTAATTACACGTGTAGGAAAACCATATAATAATTGTATGACTTCTACTACCACAAAGGGAAACCCCCATAATCATCCTAAATGGTTTAAAAACCATTCACTATCAATTTAAAATCCCACAGTCTCATGTTGCATGATTTACCTGGCATGGCCCAATGTTTGGTAATTTGAGGACTTTAACTGTGTTCCATCCAAGATCCTGCTACCTCATTTTCCATCAATTTTATGGGTAGTTTCATGGTTTCCACTAACCATTATCTAACCATGAACCCTTAAAAATCCCCAAAACCTTCCCAATAACATTTTGTACACTCCCAAACATTACCCAACCACTATTCACACATAAAAAATAGAAATAAAGGGTTACAAAAAAAAAAACTAGAGGTTTTCCATTTTCACCCCCATTTGGAATTCCATATTCGGAATGTAGATAACCATCACTTTCTCAAAGCAGCGCTAGAACATGCTCATCCATTTCATTATCTAATTCCATTTTCATCTCCTAGATCTGGCCATGTTCTCACAAATGTGCACTGGACTAATTCTTTTACCATGAAAGACATTCTCATTCTAAACCACATTCCTCACTAGTATGTGCACCAATGAATCATTCATATCTTTCCCGAAGTGATCCAATTGAATATCAAACTTATTATCTGGCTAATACATCTTCAACTGAGATACAAGAAACTTGTTATGCACCATGAAAAACCATGGTTGCATGATTAAAATATAATCCTCATATTTAAGCAGGTAAAGTATTTCAAAATTTCCAATATATATTGGAGATATCTTTCCCTACTATCCAAAATGATGAAGTCCAATTCTAGGATAGATTTTTTAGAACACATGATTACCCACCTCAAATGGATGGGACTGTAGATGAATGTCATAATATGATTTTTGGGGACTCTGAGTGGTATTTATTCTCTTATTGATAACTTTATATTTTATGTCTCTTGGACAAGGTTCAGCCTAACCATCAATGTCTAATATGTTTCCACACAAAAAAGTGTACACTGACATGACTTTCCATTAAAAGCCTCAAATAGAGACATATTTATTTAGGCTTGATATCTTATATTATATGAAGACTCTTCCAAGGGTATGTTGTCACCGCATGATCCAAAAAATACACCACACAAGTCTGCAACATATCTTATAATATTGGTATCTTCTCATTGGATTTCCTATCCATATGATGAAGATATGTAATACTCATAGTCAACTGATACCCAAGTTATATTCATAAGGATCTCCAAAAATGAGACATGAACCACAGTTCACTATCTGATATAATAGAAACTAGTACCCATACCTATTTACCACTTCAGATATATTGATTTTGGATAGATCCTCTACCATATGATATTCATGAATAGGGATGAAATGAGCTAACTTTTTATTTGATCCACCATCAACCATATAGAATCACACTTCAGAAATATTCTTGGCATATCTATAACATAATAAATAGCATCATACTCCTATTTTAATATAGAGATAAGTAAGGACTAAAACATACACAATTGTTGTAGTTGATCTACGATGACATGCTAACTAGTCAGGAATCATGATACAATATCATCTACCTATCTTTTCACACCCATTCACCAAAATTGAGATTTCCATTCCATATACATTTTCTAAATTTGAGGATGAAGCACCCATCTAAAATTATGGTACACGCTAATATGTTGTTTATAAAAATCCACTGGTACAAACATCTAATTTCAAAACCACATTACTAAGTTTACATCTAATTTTAATCCCTCAATGGTCTCACCACCATTGAGTTTCAGCCTCATAGAAACAGACTCAAAATTAGATGTTTTCACCTCTTGTACCAATCAAACCAAATCTGCAAACAACAAAATAGGAAAAAAAACCTATACACCACCTTGATGCTACAATGGCCCGAAGGTCTTCAATTTTTTTTATTATAATAATAAAAACCCCTTTGAAGGGAAGAAGGGGGAACCCAAAAAGTCATCAAAAACATCAAACATATCCCAACATGACGGTTTTAGAGAGTAGAACCCGACTGAAAACAAGGAGATGTCCCGCCCTAGCATTTGATCGTGATGAAGCTTTCCACCATTGCATAGATTATCGACAAGAAAATTTCTGGTGTCAATGAACATGCTCGATCCGATGACAAGCTTCATACCCTCTCAAACAACCAAATCCGAAAACCTATGCAAAGATGAATCGCATGTTCTGAAACATCCATCTGGGGCCTGATCTATGTAGTCGTGTCTAGCGCAAACCCCAAAACCCACACAATACAAGATTAATTTCCATACAAAATCCAAAATCAAACACCCCACCAATTCTCATAATACCAAATTTCATAATTCAGAAGAGATCATGAACTGCAAGCCCGCCAGCGTCACACATACACTAACAGACGGGTCTCTGCCTACAACAATCACCATCAACATCGGAGCCAAACCATACCTCGCGGTCACCGATCAAACGTCGTCACCATCACCCTCCCTACACAGCTTGCTCGAGCTCACATACCAAAGAGCCATGAAACCACTTCCCAACTCCACCTCGGAGAGAACGATGGAAGCTTGGATCTTGAACAGAGACAACACTGGCTTGTGCAGGACGAAACAATGGCTATACCATCACCGATTGGGAGACCACGAAGCCATCCAAACATCACTCAACAGAGGCCAGCGAAATACAACCATCGCAAGAAATGAACAGAATCAACTAGAAATAGAACCAACACTGAACAAACATAAAACCCATTGATGATGACAGAAATCCAAAAATCTGAACCATATCCAATCCTTTGAGTCACCACAACACCTTCACTACAACATCCTCAAACCTGAACCGAAAAACCCATCGACACCTTCGATACCGCACACAATGACTAGATCCGCCCAACGCACCCCAAGCCAACTCAGACACGAAGATTCAACCTTCACCACAACATATGGAACTCGAACATAAATCATCACCGCACCACCATGAGAAGCCCTATTCAGAATGAAGGGAAGGGTGTGTAAAAGTCCGGCATATGGTGAGATTTGAAGAGATGAACGAGCCCGCAAAGAAGCACTGCCACATGAAAAGACACCGCCTGCCACAAGCACGCCAAGCGTCCAGGAGAGGATCACAGACGACCTGCAGCGAGGGGAGGAAGGCAACATCGTGGAGAAGAAACCCTAAGGCCGAGCCCCTTACGGGCACATCTGGCCTATGGTTTCTACCTTGGTTCTGAAAATCTAAATGCATGTTGGAAATGACTGACATCAACTACCCCATATCCAATGATCCTATTTTTACATGACAATATTTCATTCTACATTATACATTTTCTATTGAATTTTGTTTACCCAGTGTATTCAAGAAGTCATTGTCAAACATATTGAGATATTCCAACAATCTCCAATTCCTCAAATTCAAATAACATTATGAGAAAATATTTTTCTAGATCTTCGGATTGGTTAACAAATTGAATTTATCATCGAAGAGATAATGACACCATATATTCCAAGCATGCACTATAACAAAAATTAAAAATCAAGATTTGGGTAGTTATTCCCACTAAAACACAAATTTCATCATCAATACACAACCACCTGATCCATTTTAATGAGAAAACATCCCAACCCTGATCTTGATTTTTCACAACTCACCAAATACCCATTCACTAGTTTTTGAAAAACTATGATTGGTGTTGATTCAAGGTGACCCTTATCCTCATAAAAATATTTTTAACATTCCCCATTCTATTGGAAAGGAACAATATTCCTCATTATATATTTCATTGGTGAATAAATACCTGAGATTTAATTAAAAAAGAGTCAATAATTCCAAGCTATACAATGGAAGATATCTATCTCAAAGTAATTATTTGGAAGTTTTTATTAGATGAAAGTCTCTATCTTATCTAAATCTAGTGAAACCCGTTTGTGTGAAATAACTTGGCCATTTAATTGTACCTATTGTATCCAAATATCACCATTTGATAGTCTTGAATACAACTGTTGATCCCTCAAGATTCCCAATAACATCTCAATGTGTTTATCATGCTCTCCCATAGTATATGAATACACCAATATATCATCCAAAAACACTACCATGATAGAATCTAGATATATATGGAAAATCATATTAATCAAAATTATAATGACCACAAGTGAATTAATAAGACCATTGGAAATATTCTCATACTCATAATGGTGATATATACTATGAAAATATATTTTCAAAATATCATCCTTCCACACCCATATTTCATTATATTTTTGTCTCAACTCAAATTTTGGAGAACGATTGAGATCCCCTCAACTGATTGAAAAATTTATCAACATTTGGGAGTAGATTTATATTGTTTATTATAAAATTTTTAAGCTTATGAGAAATTATATGGAGACGAAGATTTCCATCCACCATTCTAACAAAGAAGAATGGTTATACCCACGGAGATGTGGCAGGTTGGACGAACCCTTTGTTTTCCGTCTCCTTCAATAGCACGTTCAATTCCATCAACTATGCTAGTTCCAACCAATAAGACCAAAGTGAGATATGACTAGTCTCTATAAAGGTAATAATCATAAAATACACATCCCTTACAACTGGAGAACTTGATAAATAATTGGGAAATACATCCATGAAACTGATCGAAAACTTATAGAAAAACACTTATTAATATCTCTGCCATTGATGAACAGGGCAGTGACAACACTTAATACATGATCATACCTATTATTGGTGCCAAAAAGACTATTTCACCCAACTTACATAAAAATACATTGTCAGATCACTTCCCTCTATTTCAAAGGTAGAGTCGCCAAAAAATACGAGATCATTAAAATTATTCATTCCTAAAAGACCATTCTTCCCTCCATTACCTTTCCCAATCATCTAAAGAGATTCTCAATGCAATCATCATTTTTGAAACTAACTCTTCTCACATAACATTTGATGTGGCCCGTAAACATTATCAAACAATCCATACACAAGATTATGTCATAAACAACCATCTAAAGCACTTTAAATCCCATATCATCTCAACCCCAACAATAACTATATTAAATGATCTACATATAATGGATCATCATACTTTTGATCCTAGAAGAGTTAGACGTTTCAAAAGAGAAGTCATTATTTCCACACATAAACACGACAAATAAAAAATGTGAGTAGAAATAAAAAATGAGATTCACTCATATCAAACAAATCATGAATGAAGGTAGAATTTAAAAAAAATCATACATTTTACTATGGATAATCCTGAATAATCATCAACCATATCCTAATTATCTATATATAGATGTTTACTCACAGTAGTCTCCCCATTAATACATTGCAGAAATTTTCCTTGCTGAGGAGTTATGGTGTTTCTAGAATCATTGTGGATAACTAATTTGTGTTGATGTGGTTTATGCTTCTACCATTTCTGCACCAAATCAATAGATGACTGTGATCCATGAAGAGTTTCAAAAACACAATACCTCAGAGCACAGTGGAAATAGAACATAAGATTTACCATATGTATGCAATTATGGAATGCATTAGGTGGTTTCGTGCAATCTCACATCAATACTCTTAGAGAGCCACATTGAAAACATCCTACCTTTCTATGAGGATTAGTGTGAAAATTCAAATATTCCTCCATATGATTCTAATACATAAATATATCTTCAAAATATGATTCCCTCTCCCACTTTCTTCCTGTGTTAGAGTTCCCACCATTTGCCATGGGAAGAGACAGACCTCCGCCACCCATATCTTCCTATATATAACTTTTATCCAATGTTACTTGTTTTCTATTTCTATATAATCTATTATATAATGAAACGCAATCTTTAAATGAATTACCTTACTCATCCTTGATTTTAATATATGTTCCATTAATGGAATTCTTAATGCATTCTCATGTGTGAACCGAACTAGGATCAAAATTTGGCCACAAACACCTCCTTAAAAAGGTTCTACCATTTCAAAATAAAAAAATCCATCGTTTTTTGAATTTTGAACATGTGATGGTATAATTTATTATTAAAATAATTCGTCTAAACCCTTCGATGTCATTCCTTAGTCAGATATATCTCGAAATTCTAACTCCCAACACTAATGTGCAAGATCATCCAACATGTATATCATTAAATTGACCTTCAACTCCACTAGTGTGCCTATGAAATAAAAAAATCAGGTCATCATGTTCAATCATACCTCCACCCTTTCCGATTCTGAATCATCCCGAAGGATGTGTGGATTATTATTCTAAAACTAAACATAAGGATCCACATGCATTGAATCATCCCTTCTATTCCCACTTTCTACTTATGAAAAGTCTTGCACAATGCTCCGAACTAGTGGTTGGTCCACTGGGGGATTTGGTAAAACCACATTTCCTACAGGTCACTGTAATTTTACTTTAACAGTTCCTTCTTAGTGCCATTTCTATTATCCCAAAAACAACAATAAGTCTCACTATATATCAACTGATGGTTTACCATTTCAAATTCCATCACATTGAACTATCACAACCGTGCTATCACAAATTCAGCTTTTTTCCATTGTCCCCCATATAGGAAAAATCATCAATGTGTTGAAAATTGACACCATTTAAAAATACCATAGTTATTCTATTTTCCAATTCTAACATTGGGAAACTATTTTAAAAAATTTAATAAATAAAAAAATTTACACTGCTATATAAGTTATTATTTAAAATGAGATATGTAGTACCAATGTGAAGTCATTTCCACCAAGCATGACATTCTCTTCTTATCGGGTAAATCTATGACAATGAAATTATGTTCTTATAAGTGGCTCCAAAACACTAATATACCCAACTCCTTGGAAATTTTAGGTTCAACATATAGTGGTTAATATGACTTTTCATTATATACATGTCATTTTTTAAAAATACTACTCTTAAACACTATCCAAACTAATGGAATAATCTATGAATAAATTCCAAATCCAAGACTATTAATGGATTCCAATGGAACAGATAGACTATTTTCATATTAATTCATGGACCGAACAAGATGATACCACTTGTTACCTCATTCCCCTCCTCATTGTCTTGAAAATATGCTATAATATTATATTTCCTTAAACGAATTCCCTACAACACCAAAGGCTTGAAATAAATTTTGATGCTTCATGAACAGTGGGGGAAGTTTTCCCTTGAAATGAAAAAAACCAACCAAACCTTCCATCCCCAAAATCAACTACATGATGCATGTCAACAATGTATTATAATTCAGAAACAAGATAATGAAAACTATAAAAATCCATAGCAATACAAAATAAATGTACCAAGAGGAAAACCAATATGAAAATACTCAGGAAAAAAATAAAATAACTATGTAGCCCATGCCATTCTCCATACTCCAACTCTTCAACATCCCAAGCATAAAAATGTACCACTATTGAAAATATATGATTTCTTATAACCTTTGTATTAGAATATAACATATGAAAAATCACCCAAGTACCAATGGAATGGGTGAATTATAATACTCAGTATGATTTAACCAAATGTTGTTTCTACTCAGACCACTATAATAAAACATGTTAATCCATTTATATAAAAGAAATATAAAAATATTAAAGGATTGTAACAATTTCTAGAAAGATAAACACACCAATTCCTAAAACATGTTTTGCACATAAACTCGTTTCCATGGAATAAAACCAAACAAGACAATATGCATTTTTCCATTTCATGTTTTAATAACTCATTTCATCTCACATGACTACTTGAATATTTCAAAAATCAACATATATCAACCACACAGGATATGTGTTACCATTCCTTGTTAAACATCACATCCGACCATGTCCACTTTTTGTTATAGTACTTCACTCCACCTTTAACACCTTTTACAGTGGTACTTAATTCACATTATCCATTGAATATAATTACCATTTCGAATATCATGAAAAACTATATTTTCCAAAACAATTAATCCCTTTAATACAATCTCATTTATTCCCAACACCATTTCAATAAAATAAACTTTTTATTGATAACCATTTTCAAAAACCATTTACATTAACCGAACCAAGAGACGGATTTCAAAGAAAATATTTTATAACCCACAACTATATACAATTAAAAACAATATCATATTTCCCCAAAAATCCTCAAATCATCACAAAAACGATTTCAACCAAGATCTTCACTACAATTTCACAATAAATTTCATGAAAAATATATAATTTCAAATCAATACTTATTGTTCTAGATTGTGGAGTTGAGAGTGTAGCTAACTACCTATAGGGTTTTAAATAGAATGAATAATGGAATCAAACGCTCAAAAGTTTTCGGTGAAAACTCCACAAATTCCATTGTAATACCATCCCCTAATATCAAAATGGATAAAAAAACCATTAATAAATTCAAAAATCATTTATCTAACCATGATTTATGTTGATATATGAAACCATGATAGAGATAATTGATAATATAAGAAAAGCCATGAAAATACCAATATAAGATAATTACCAAGGAATATTTGGATTCAAACAACTAATAAAAACCTTATAAATGCTTCCAAAAAAAGTGGAGAAGGTTCCCCAACCTTGGAGAAAAATAAATCCTAAGTGAGGAATGATTAGGAGAAAATATGGGTTTTTATGGTTAATCTAAATCAATTGTAATATTTTTAAACCTAATTTTTAACAAGTGCATGGTTTAGCTACATTCCTAGGTAAACCGTACTCTAACAACATGCCTAATAATTCCCCAAAGGGAATCCCATACAGTTGTTAGGAATGGTTAGACACACCATGTGCCAACCGTATGAAAAAACCAATGCATCATAGTTAAAAATTTATATGGGGGTGGCCACACGATTTGTTAAACCATGGAGAATAACCAGGGGACCTCCCTGAGCCCTCTACATTATTGTGGAATGTTTCTAAGGGAAGATTCAATGTTTTCATTAATTGTACTCAAACTGTGTATAAGGCCCCGACCTTAAAACATTACATAATCAGGAATTAAATTAATAATTCACATTGAGTATCTTTTCAGGTTTAGAGATTTAGAGAATTAGGACTTAACTATTACATCTCAACAATTACAATGTAGACACATCTACTCAGTTTCAATTTTCTTTAAAAATAAAAACTCTTGATCAAAAGGGTCTTGTATAGTTCCCTGTTTTAGACAGCATGAAATTTCCATGATCCCATCCTTGACCCTCTTCAACATTTTTTCATGTGAATAACATTTCAAAAACATGGGATGAGTATAAAAAATGCAGTAAGGGATATAAAAATACGGAATGATAAAATTAGTCCATGTATACATAAGAATAAATCAAATTATACTTTACTAATAAAATATAATAACATTAACATACCTCCTGAAATCACAAGATTTATGAATAACTCATAGAAATCATAAGACATAATGATAACTTGAGTAATTCATACCATTCTTATGTAGGGAGTAACCCACATGGTAATGTTTGGAGTCACCATCACAGTATATTTGAAAAATCTCTTCGGATAAATCTTAGTGTTTAAATCCATCACATTAACCAATTCATTAGAGGGATATCTCGGGATCACCCACCATTAATTTATCACGGCACCTCCCGACATCATAAACAATTCCTAAGAACCATAACATAACAGCATCACATAAAACATGCATAAAGGAAACATAACATTTCCACATTTCAATCACATGATATCAATACAACACATTGATATAATCAAAAAATTATCAAAACCATTTTCAATACAAAAATAAATGAAAATTAAAACATGGTATTTATTTTTCATTAAAAAATGTTATGGCTTGTAGAGGATGATGAAACTCAAACAATGGTAACTGTGGAAGAGAAGTCGTTGTCTCCACATACGTAAGACAAAAAACAATCCTTTTGTCATTTAGTAAAGTGATTCATTTAAAAATATTCCTTTTGAATGGAATGAAAAGTCATAATGGTTTTATACATCATATAAAATATTTTCGTGTAGAAATCAAAAGATACCTTAATGAAAGGATATTGAGACGAAGTCCCTTACAAAGACGGTATCCTTAGATTAAGGATAACTCAATTACATAATTACGTATGAAAAATTTAAATACACACAATATATGAGGATATTAGGTGTAAAACAATCAGAGTTCATCCACACATATTCATAGTATGACATAATCAATATGTAGATGTTTAACCCAAAGAATTGAAATTGGTTTAAGAAGTTCCCTTACAAGAAATTCGACAGTCTAACGACATCACTTTAAAATTCATAAAATGAGTTGATGAGAGATAAAAAGGGTATCTAATCACTTGGAAATAAAATTTATAGAAATGAGGATATATAAGAACATATCCCATCATTATGAAGATGTAAATTAAAAGACATAACAAAATGAATTTTTTAAAACAGAGGAGGGTGAAAGGATCCCTTACCGATATGGGTAACTTTCGAAAGGTACACCCTCTGAAATTAGGACTATACAATGTTGATGTAAATACCCATGAATGAAATTATATTACACAAAGAGAAGAATAATTTTTAGTACATACATCACCCAAAGGATATAGTGACAAATATAGCATGAATCTCACAGGAATAATAAGTGAGATAAAAACCCCTTACCTTTTTGTAATAAATCGAGTCGTATGACCAAATGATAATAAAAACCAAATCAAATCTCAGAATACCATGAATATATATAGAATCATGATAAAATATATCAAATTTCAGTACATAATACACCACAAGAAATAAATAAGTCGCGGACAATGGAAATATCACGAAATTAGAAGTGAGATAAGAAATCTCCTTACCTCAAGTCTGACTTGTCTTGTTCATTTCTTTATAATCCTGAATAACAAACATCAATCAATTTATAATTTCTCAAGGGAATCCTTTAATGTTTATTATTCAAATAATATCACATATTATCATGTTATAATAATTAGTTAATTATGTGAGTTTATATCATATGTTTTGTCGATGTTCGATACATGAGTCAAAAATGAACTTGTTTGAAAATAAATTCCCAGGTAGTTATAAGTACATCATCTACAAAATTGAAATAATGATTTAAATATCATATATATCCAGTATATATACACTTTATACTATTACATAATATTTGGAGATAAAAAATGAAATGTACCATTCATGGAGACGGTAGGCCGTACGTACGCATGAACGATACTTTCATTTTTTTGTCATATTACTGGACTCTAAAACTAAATTAGACAATGATATATTATAATTCCAGTATAATATATTTTTTATATAGGTAACATAATTAAATTAATTACATTCTTTATAAATTCCATGTTTGGCATGAATGAGTCACATCACTTGAAGGGGTGGTTGTCCGCACATCCTAATATGAAATTATCGCATTTTCAAAACATGAAAATCATAAAGTTATGTTTTAAATGTAAAATAAAGAAGCATATATGGGACTTAAATATAATATATATCATATTTAAATATAGTTCCACCATAATGGCCACCATGATAGGTGTTAAAATAATAATTAACAATCATCATTTCATGAGGCAGTAATTCGCCACCCACAGAAACAATATGTTCTTTAACCGTTAGAAAGAGGTGTGTGTAAGTTTAAGTATAATAATTATCATAACTAAATCCTTTTATATTGAGAATAATCGTTTTATTATGGGATCAAATAATAAGAAGATAGTGGTGAGTGAATAATAAAAATAAAAGAAAGAAACTCGAGAAAATACATTACCTCTAAATCGGGTAACTCTTTTTGATTTGATCCAAAGGTTTCCTTAGAAAGACTTCTTCCCAAAGTGAGGATTCTAGGAGTTATAGAGGGATGTTTATAGATAATATTAGTAGATTTTCGATGATCCAAATTCTTGAGAGGTGTGGGTAAGTGGGTAGAGTTGGGGGCCTTTTATAAGAGGGAAGAGGGTCACTTTTGGAAAGCCTTGAAATGTTACTTTATTATAAAATGTTTTTCGGATTTTAAAGATCTCACAATGATAAATTTTAAGGATAAGGTGATATGGGTTCAAAATAAACCCATACAATAGGTTTTTGACAAGTGTACATTTTATATTTTTTCCTTATCTATTCATTTTATTTAAATCATTCATTAATGAGGTAATCACTGCATTCTCATGGTGTCATAAATAAATTTATTTATTTATTGTCTATATTTTTTTCAAAAAATACCATGATTTAGGAAATATTTTATCTTTATAATAACTATTTATAGTCTAAGAGATCATTTATTTAAACAAAATTAATTTTTTTTACTTAGGATATACAACCCTTTGTTATATTTCTCTTCCTTTTAAAATATAATGTCATAAATGTCACTATTACTCCCATGTAACTCCATGGGCCCTCAAGTTAGGTAAAAGGATTACCATGGTTAGAAATGACTTAAAAGTGAGTATTTGTACACATGTTGGGGTCATTTTATATCATTATGACATTATTTTATTACCCTTAACTGCCCGATTACTAATTAATCACGTTAATTAAAGATAATTATAGTCGTTACTATTCATAATGTCCAAAAAATAATTACATATTTTGGACCTTCCGATTCCAAATATGGAACCCATTTTACCAAATTCCATACACAGAAATTAATGTAATTAATTTAAAAATAATTCCCGTTGTCTTAACCAAAGACAGGTTTTTAAGAAGTAAAATTTATCAAAAGGTTGACTTGTTTTTATATCCAATTGAAAAGTGAAATTACATCCAATGTACTAAATTTCATTAAGTGATAAAAACATAATTCAATTAAACATTAAAAGTAATTAAAAGTAAAATATAACTATATAATTAATTTAGATTGAAAAGTTGTTTTGAAGTAAAATACAGTATTTTTCACTATTCATTAAAAATGAACATTTGTCAGAAAAATACCAAAAATTTATACAATGTAAATTCTATATTCCAAATTCAAAAAAATATCCATTTTACAAATTTAAAAACATATATGTTTCATTAATTAATTTTATAATTAATTTCCACTGTCAAAACAAATAGTGTGTTTTTGAGAAACAATATCTATCAAAAGATTGACACTTGTTTATGTCCAATTTTAAATTAAAATTAATTCTAATGACCACCATTGGAATAAACGGTAAAAATATATTTTAACTACCTATTAAACCCAATTAAGAAGATAATCTAACGATATAAATAATTTATATTAAAAAGAGGTTTTGAATTAGAATACAACATTATTAACTATTCATAAAAAATGATCTTTATCGGAAAAATAACAAAAATTTACACAAAGTAAATTTTGATGTCTTGATTCTAAAGAATGAATTTATTTTGTCCTATATAACTTATAAAATTGACAAAAAGTAGTTTTAAAAAGGGTTTTCCATCAAAAGGCGGTTAATCCACATTTTTAAGAATATTAGAATATTTATTCTTCAAATTGGATTCATTCGCACTTTAAGCCTCCATCATTTATTGGGTAATTTCTAAAATATTTAACAAACATATATAATCATTTTGTAGTTAATAATGTTCATTCCTGCGATTACAATGGCCATGCGTTAACTACATTTTAAATAATATTATTATAATATTGGTGTGCAATGTAAGATTGCAAAGAAACTCATTGTTTCATATTGGGTTCACCATCGAACATAGAATTTCCTTTAAAGTAATATTAACATTTTATTAACAAATATTAATAAATATGAAAATTTAATATTCTTTATTTACCTGGGATGTTACATCCTCCCCACCTTTTGGGACTTGCTTCCTTGCAATTTAAATATTAGGCTCAGAAACTTCATTGAAAGCCCCAAATCAGAAAAGGATTCACTAAAACTATCACATTAAAAGAAATAAACAAAAGTACAAAGGTCACCCAAGACAACAGATACTATAATTCCATGAAAACAAGGATATGGAAGAGAAAAAAAGGGTCATGTTCTGATGGAGAGTGATAGAAAATATGTTTAGGAAAAAGTTAACCACCATAAAATCACAAATTGTGATGGGTTAAATGGTATTTGATTCCCTAGTAGGAAAAGTTAACAGACAACATTTTTGTTTTAAGCTATATTCCATTGATGAATTTATTTATGATCATAACTAAATCATAATGAATCATACTATCGTATCATGTAGAATTTCATCTCTTACTATATTTCTTACACGAACACATATTTTGTCCAAAAGATGAGTATCTAGGATGAATTGTTCACATTAAGATCACTATAATCAACATCATGAGAATCACCTAATCCACAAAAGATTAACAATATATTTCCCATGTCTTTAGACCTTAACTAAAACCAAAATTTTTAGTACAAGATCATATAATACCCAAAAGGATAATCCCTTATAAAAATAAATACTACTCTTAACCTCCAAAATTTGTCCAACAAAACCCAAAGTTCATCAAAGGCCATTCAACAAACAACTATCCACAAAACTCTTCAATGTAATCAAAAATATGATTTAATCCCAAATCACTGAAGGATTTAATCACAAAGGTTTCCAAGATAAATCATAACATTTATCTCCAAATAACATCAGTTACTCTTAAAATATCATATTGAAAAGCAATTAACCTAATCACACATCCTCCATGATAGGTTAATCATTTCCATAGATATCCCAAAATCATCTTATTTCTGATTCATAAGATAATCTAGCTAAAAATAATATTTCATACAAACCAGGGACTTCACGTAGTCCAATGGTAGGAGATAAATACCAGTCACACTTTGGTTTTGGGATCGATTCCCACAGCTTCATCTGATGCGTCATGTTGTCACATGGCCTGCGTGTTGTCCCTTTTAAAAAACGATATAATTTTATAACATTACACAAAAAGAGATAAAGTCATCAAAAATAATCGTAACATATTTTAACCACAAAGGTTATCTAATAACTTTCTTTTGAATCCCAAAATGTATTAACCTATAACTACCACAATTTCAAGGATCATATAAATGAGAATGGTTCATTATAAATATATCCACAAAAGAAAAGATAATTATTCAAAGGATAAAATTTTCATATCTCAAACATTAGGGTTAAACACACTTTAAAAAGTCTTCTAATGTAATCCCATCATCAAAAGAGCCTTAATAATTTTAACAATTTCACCATCCTAAAATCTACTATAACTATAGAATCCATTATATATTGAATTCATACTCATTAAACATTCTTCATGATCCATTAAACATTCATTTACAACATATTCTAAAATACTTGTTTCTTACAAACAAATTCATGAATCATATCCTAAGATTTCAATAATAGGAAAACATATGTTAAAAAATAATCCATACCTTACATTTGTCATTGTTAGTTTCTTCATCCTCAATCGGAATGGAATTAGGTATTTGTAATAAAAAATATGTGTATGATCATGGGGATCCCATTCCCGAAACTTCTTCATAGGAAATGTGTTTTCATAAAGACTATGCACACCATATTTAAAAAATTCAATTTATCCTTCAGAAAAGACTTCTTTCACATTCCAAGAGTGACCTAGATGATTCCTTTTTCTATGGTAAGTTCATGGTTTATGCCCTTTATTTCCATATCTATAGCATCTTTCTGTCCCTTTGAAACATTTTCCCAGGTGTTTCTTTCCACATCATTGACACATATGGTTTTGAACATACATAACTTTATGATGATTACCTGAACTTCTGTAGGGTTTTTTTTCACACATATATGATGCCTTATAAAAAATCACTAATGTTAAGGAGGTAAATCCTGACTCTAGATAGTTGGTTGAGAATAACAACAAGAGTTCTCATTGCCGCTCCCATATCATTCAGTTGTTCATTTGGAAAACTGTCATAGATTTCTTCACGTCCACTGTTACTTTGGTGCCGGTTAGATCCATCCATTTACAAAAAAAAATTCTGTGTGAGTATATCAATAAAATAATCATATAATACTAAGATATAAATATTCATGTTATCTTAAACTCATTCACATTATAAAAATAACTATGACTCTTTTTAAATCCTAACCATTATGGTAATGTCACTTGTGATTAAAGAATACCCTAACCACTAAAGTTATCAAAACTGAACTCTGATAAGAACTATTAGGCCACGACCTTAAAACATTATATAATCATGAACTAAATGAACAATTCACATTGAGAATATTTTCAGGTTTAGAGTTTTAGATAATTAGGACATAACTATTATATCTCAATGATTACAAAGTAGACACATCTACTCAGTTTCCTTTTTGTTCACAAAATAAAAACTCTTGATCAAAAGGGTCATTTCTATTTAAATTTTTTAGATAGCATGAAATTTCATTGATCCCATCCTTGACCCTATTCAACTTAATGTCTTGTGAAATATGTTTCAAAAACATTGGATGAGCATAAAAAGATCAGCAAGGGATATAAAAATACAGAAAGAAAACCTTCGTATATGTATACATAAGAATCAATGAAATCATACAGTATTCATAAAACATAATTACTTTAACATACCTCATGAAATCATAAGATTTATGAATAACTCATAGGAATCATAATACATAAAGGTATCATGAGGCATTCGTAAAATTCTTACGTAGGGAGTAACCCTCATGGTTACGTTTGAAATACCCATCACAGTATATTCCCTAAATCTCTACGGAGAAACATTAGCATTTATGTATATCGCATTACCTAATGAATTGGATAGATATCTCGGGCTCACCCTCCCTTATTTTATCACGAAACCTCCCGACTTTATAAACAATTCCCAAGAACCATAACATAATCATATCACATAAAACATGCATAAATGAAACAAAACATTTCCACATTTCAATCACAAGATATCAATAAAACACATTGATACAATCAAAACATTATAAAAACCTTTTTCAAAACCAAAATAAAATAAATGTAAAACATGGTATTTATTTTTCATTTAAAAAAATTTATGGCTTGTAGAGGAATCTTAAACTCAAATAATGGTCAGGGCGGTGGAGAACTCATTGTCGCTATATACGTAAAACAAAAAACACTTCCTTTTGTTGTTTAGTAAAATGATTCCGGTAAAAAGATTCCTTTTGAATGAAATTAAAAGTCAAAAGGGTTTTATAGACCATATAAAATAATGTCATGTAGAAATCAAAAGATGCCTTAATGAAAAGATATTGAGATGAAGTCCCTTACAAAGATGGTATTCTTAGATTAAAGATAAATCAGTAAAATAATTATGTGTGAAAAATATAAATACACGCAATATTAAAGGATATTAAGTGTAAAAGAATAAGAGGTCATCCACACATATTAATAGTATGACCGAATCAAGAAGTAGAGGTTTAACCCAAATAATTAAAATTGTGTTTAAAATATACCTTAAAGAAATTCGACATCTTATCAACGTCACTTTAAAATTCATAAAATGAGTTGATGAGAGATAACAAGGGCATCTCATCAAATGGACACAAAATTTACAGAAATAAGTATATATAATAATATATCCCAACATTATGAAAATTTAAATAAAAATACTAAACAAAAATAAGTCTTTTAAAAAGAGGAGGGTGAAAGGTTCCCTTACCGATTTGGGTAACTTTCAAAACGTACACCCCATGAAGAATGACTATACAATGTTGATGTAAATACCCACGACTTAATGTATATTACACAAAGAGTATAATAATGGGAATTACATACACCACTCAAAGGATATAGTGACAAATATAGAATGAATCTCACGGTAATAAAAAGTGAGATAAAAACCCCTTACCTCGTTGTAATAAATTGAGTCTTATTACCAAAATATAATAAACAAAAAATGAATCTTAGAATAATACTAATATAAATAGAATCATGATAATATATTTCAAATGGAATTACAAAATACACCACCTGAAATAAATAAGTGTCGAACAATTGAAATCTCGTGGAATTAAAAGTGAGATAAGAAATCCCCTTACCTCATGTCTGACTTGTCCTGTTCGTTTCTTTATATTCCTGAATAATAAACTTTGGTCAATTTAAAATTTCTTAAGGCCTTAATTTAATGTTAATTATTCAATTAATATCTCATATTATCATGTTATAATAATTAGTTAATTATGTGAGTTCATATCAGACATTTTTTCGATGTTCGGTACATGAGTCAAAAATGAACTTGTTTGAAATGAATTGCCCATGTAGTTATAAGTACATAATCTCCAGAATGGTAATAATAATTCAAATAAAATATATATCCAGTATATATGCATTTTAGTCTATTACATAACATTTTAAGATAAAAAATGAAATGTACTGTTCATTAAGACAGTAGGTTGTACATACACATGAACGTTACTTTCATTTTTTTGCCATATTAATGGAATTTAAAACTAAATTAGACATAGATATACCATAATTAAACTTTAATATCTATGGTATATAGGTAACATAATTTCATAAATTACATTCTTTATAAATTCTATTTTTGGCATGAATGAGTCACATCACTTCAGCGGGCGGTTATCCACACTTCCTCATATGAAATTATACCATTTGAACAACATGCAAAGCATAAAGGTATGTTTTAAATATAAAATACATAATAATATATGGGACATAAATATAATATATATGATATATAAATATAGTTACATCATAATGTCCACCATGATAGGTGTTCAAAGAAAATTGAACAATCATCGTTTCGGGAGGCAGTAATTCGCCACCCACAGAAACAATATGTTCTTTAACCGTTAGACGGAGGTGTGTGTAAGTGTAAGTAGAATCCTTATCATAACAAAATCCTAGTAAATTTAGAATACTAGTGTTATTATGGAATAAAAAATTAAGATTATAGTTGTGGGTGATGAATAAAAATAAAAGAAAGCAACTCGAGAGAAGACATTACCATTAAATCGGGTAACTCTTTTTGATTTGAGCCAAAGGCTTCCATGGAAAGACATATACCCAAAGTGAGGCTTCTAAAAGTGAGAGAGGGATATGGAGAGATAATATGTGCAGAGTTTCGATGTGTAAAAGGCATGAGATGTGTTCGTAAGGGGGTAGAGGTGGGGGCCTTTTATAAGGGGGAGGCGGATCACTTTTGGAAAGTCCTGAAATATTACTTTATTATAAAATGATTATCGGATTTTAAAGGTTCCAAAATAAAATATTTTGACAATAAGGTGATAAGGGTTCTAAATAAACCCATAAAATAGGTTTTCGACAAGTTTATGTCTTATATTTTACCTTATCGTGTTATTTTATTTAAATCTTTCAGTAATGAGGTAATGATTGCATCATCATGGTGTCATAAATAAATTTATTTATTTAGTGCCTAAAAATTATTAAAAAATACCATGATGAATGATATCATTTTAGATTTTCAATGACTATTAATAGTCTAAGAGATCATTTATGTAAACAATATTAAAATTGTTTCACTTAGGATATAGAAACCATTGTAATATTTCTCTTCCTTTTAAAATATAATGTCATAAATGTCACTATTGCACCCATGTTACTCCATGTTCGGTAAAAAGAACCCCATGGTCAGAAATGACTCAAACAAGAGGTTGTAGACACATGTTGGGTTAATTTTATATATATTTATGGCATAATGTTATTACCCTTAACATCCCGATTACTAATCAATCACGATAATTAATGATAATTACCACCATTACTATTCATAATGGTCAAAAACAAAAGAGTATTAATTACATAATTTGGAACTTCTAATTCCAAATATTTAATCCATTTTACAAAATTACAAACATATAAATTTCAGTAATTAATTTAAAAATGATTCCCGTTGTCACAACCAAAGATGAGTTTTTAAGAAGTAAAATTTATCAAAAGGTTGACTTATTTTTATATCCAATTAAAAAGTGAAATTTCATCCAATGTACAACATTGTATTAAGAGATAAAAATATAATTCAAATAAACTTTAAAAAAATTAAAATTAAAATCTAATTATATAATTAAATTTGATTAAATAGCACTTTTGAAGTAAAATGCAGTATTTTTCACTATTCATTAAAAATGAACATTGGTCCAAAGAATACCAAAATTCTATCCAAATTAAATTTGATATTCCATATTCAAAAATGATGTCAATTTTACCAAATTAAAAAAATATAAGTTTCATTAATTAATTTTATAATTAAATACCACTATCAAAACAAATAATGTGTTTTTAAGAAACAATATCTATCAAAAGATTGACACTTGTTTATGTCGAATTTCAAAGTGAAATTAATTCAATCACCACCATTGGATTAAATTGTAAAAATATATTTTAACTACAATATAAACCCAATTAAAAAAATAATCTATCCATATAAATAATTTAGATTAAATGAAGTCTTTGAAATAAAACACATCATTTTTTACTATTAAAAAAAATGAACTTTATTGGAAAAATAACAAAAATTTACACAAAGTAAATTATGATGTCTCTATTTTAAATAAGGATTTTATTTTGTCAAATATAACATATAAACTGACAAAAAGTAGTTTTATAAAGGGTTATCCATCAAAAGGCTACTAATAAACCTTTTAAAGAATATTAGAATATTTATTCTTAAAATTCAATTCATTCGCATTTTAAGCCTCTATCATTTATTGGGTAATTGATAAAATATTTAACAAACATATATAATATTTTTGTAGAATGTTCTGTTAATTCCCGTCATTATAAAGACTATGTGTTAACTACCATTTAAATTAATATTATTATATTATTAGTGTGCAACGTAAGATTTCAAAAAAAACTCATTGTTGTGTATTGGGTACGCCATTGAGCACTGCATTCCCTTTAAAGTAGTATTAACATTTTATTGACAAATATTAATAAATATGAAAATGTCATATTCTTTATTTACCTGGGATGTTACATTGTGCACCCTTATAAAATCCCAAAAACCTCCCCAAAAACATTTCAAACTCTACCAAATATAACCCATCCACATTATACTCAAAAATTGAATAAATAAAGGGTTTCATACCTCAAATCGAGAGTGAAACAAAGAGAGAGAGTGTCACATTAGGGGATGTTATTAGATCTCTATGAACTAAAATATATTGCTTAAATTCAAAAATCCAAGGGTTGTTTTTTCCAAACTTGTTGGGTTTTAAAAGAATATATATCATCTTTTTTTGTATCATTCAATTTTTCAAACTATTTAGTTTTAGAGAATTTTTTTTGATTGATATAGTTGGAGATGATCTTAAACTAATTAAAACTATCATCTGAGATACATGAACATCTTTTACAGTTTTCTAAACAATATATCTTGTATAAACATAAATAAATTATAATAAAATTATTTCACCAACATTTTTTACTAGAGGATTTGTTTGAAGATGTATATCACCTCTATTTCAAAATACTTCATTCCCAATCATCTAAATACCCAACACTATATCATCCTAGTAAACATCTAGTAGAATTTTGTTACCCTTCCCAATAAGATAAACTCATAAGTCATCCATTCTAGTATGATATTCCTTGGGTAAAAATTATTTCATTACATTCTTGAGGATATCTATTCGGGATTAAATAATTAATAGAGTGATGGTAGAAAAAAACTGAGTCTGCAGTCCTCTATAAATGAAAACATGTTTTTCCCTTAGGAGAATTAATCGGAATTCTATATTCATCATTATTAGATATATTAAATTATGATTTATATTTGGATTAATATTATTAATAAACATATTTAAAAAAATTCTCTATGTTATTACACATAACCTATAAATTTTTATTCCTAGAATCGGCTCATTGATCCATTACTTTCATAATTCTTTGAGACTGTTCAAGACACTCCAAAAAAGTATAATTCAAAAATTTTATGAATTATTAATTAAAAGTGACATTGTAAAATAATGTTATGTCGAGGACATGAATATTTTTCTCTATTTAAAATTTAACATATTTAATTTCAGATGTTAAATTCATTTTTAACTTTTGATGAGTTTTTATTAATATGAGATAATATAGTACATATTTATATTTATATTTAATTATAATAAAATAAGATGAGACCATTATATGATCATATCTTATAGATATGTTTTATTTCAAAACATAATTTGAAACATTTAAATGTTCTGGTTGAGTCGGGAGAATATTTTTGACATACTCAAACTAAGTATAAAAAATCATCATAAACTTGTCCAAAAAAATTTCGAGCATTAGTTTTTATATCATATCCTCCAAAGTAAATAACAATTCCCATTTCATGGAATCATAATAATCATGGTAAACTCAGTTAACCTTCAAATAATTATTTTCTTCTATTGAATAATTCTATTAAAATTTAATACATTTGACTAATTTTTCTCCTTAAACAGATTTGTAGAAAAACAAGATGGGATGAATTAGGAAATTGATCCTTAAAATCATAACTTATTTATATCTATGTTAACATAGGGTAACTATATTTATCCATTTATATTATAATCTGAAGGGATTTATTTAATCATACTGTTCTATTCTGTATCAAAAAAATTTCAACAACTTCTAATGAGTTCTCTTCTTCCCGGATCCATTATCAAAAAATAATTTCTAATCTCATAACCATACTTCCTATCATACACATCTTCTTCAATAGAAAAATGAGAATTTTCATATATAGTATAAATATCATTAGTTTAAATACCTTTTTCAATATATGGAATTTGAAATTAAATAGGTAAATTTGTTTCTTTATATTCATTAACTAAAATTTATAATTCAAGTATACATACTCTGTGAACATAAAAGTTTTCATGTCTACATCAGCATTATTTGGTATATCAACAATAGAAACATTTACATATGACACTACATTAGCCTCCCTTGAATTATCCCCCTCAGTTGGAGAAATGATTTTCTCCTCATTATCATCCTCATATTTTTTATTTTTAATCACAAAAATATTTCTCTAGGAATAATCCCACATGGAACAATAAATCCATAGTTGTCCAGGTGAAAAGATGGAGTTGTGATGAATTTTCTTATATTATATCTATTTTTAATTTATGTCAATTTTATCAATTAAAATGGGAAAACATCAATAAGGACATGCACAAACATTATTTTACATGTTAGTATAATTATATATGTACCTTAACATGTATTTTTTAATTTATTATTTCTCTTCCTTTATTATAAAATAGATAAGATACATATCCTAGTACACTATTTTCTAAATCTTTTGTGCCTTTTTGAAAATGATACTTTGAGTGAAGTTAGTATGAACATTATTGAATGTTTCTAGGTCAGTCATAGACATTTTATTTGAAATGTACGACCTAAAAATGTAAAACATGAATTCTTCAAGACTGAATGGAATATAATTCTCTATCTTATTATAATGAACAGTTTTAATTCATGAGGGACATATAATACTTGAATAAAATCAATCAAAAATATGAAAATTTGTTATCAATCATTATTGTAATAATCAATTCAACATTTTCAGTAAAAAGGTCTATATCATTACAAATAATAAATTTCCACTTGGAACATGACGCTTTATCTATTTATGAACATGTCCAATAGCCATAATAGGACCTTTTCAACATCCCCATATTTTAATTAAGTTTTAAAATTTGGGGGATTGAATGAATATATGGTTTAGTCAGTGGAATACAGAATTATGAAATTCTAATGGTTAGAAGGGTTCTAAATAAGTGGTTTTATTCCAAATATTGATAATTACGTAACTAAAAACACCATGTGTCAAATAAAATGATGTGGTAATTTGAATAAATAAAAACAATTAGTAATATTGAAATATATAAATTATCAAATAATGAAAAAAGAAAAATAAATTATAAATCTTATTTTAAATCAAAATTATCTTACTTAACATCAAACATAAAAAATTAATTTATAAAAAAAATTAATTTATTAGTAAAAAGATTCTTATAAAATATAACATTCAACTAATTTTGAGTATTAATGAATTCTTTAAAAATATATCCCGTTTTGTGTGATCTATCATTTTGTGATGACTTAAATTGATATATTTCATTGATGAAATGATTATTATTTTTTGTTGAAATTTTTATAGCACTGATGTTATCACATTTGATATGAACATGATAAATATTCAATAAAAAGTCAATTAATGCGTGTTCAACAATAAAACACATGCCAAATGATCTCAACATATATATGAATTCTATTATTCACCTCACTTTTAATGAATAACATTAATATTACTACCAAAAACATTCTCTACATCATTTCTACATTCCTTAAAACTTTTAAAAGAATCACATTTGTCTTTTATCTATTAGATATGTCTATATCAACAAATTTTTTCATAAAAATCATATATTATTATATTTTACATATTGATTCTATAGAAATTTGTGTTAATTTATTTTTCAGAACTAATTATAGAATATTTTTGGATTATAACCTTTAAGTTAAAAAAACGATGTGTTATTTATGTTGTGTTATAATAAATGGTTTTAAATAGCTAATATTTTTAGCTCAAATGATTATAAATACCATTATTTCCATATCATTTACATTTTCTACAAATATTATATTCTCAATTAATTATATTTGAATGACGTTATCATTTTCTTATAATTTATAATCAATATTAATTAAAACAATAGGATATATTTGATTCATGCATCACATAACAACTATTCATTTATCTGACATGTAATAATTATTATTTTCAAATTTGAAATAAATTCCCATTATGTTTAAAATTTTAATTGTGATGATTTTTTAAATGATATTCACAACATAATAATTGTTTTCCAAATATTAGAACCTCTAATATATGAAATTTAATGTTTTTGTAATATATAGCTGATATAAGAGTCAATATCTATTATAAAATTGAAGACACACATCCAATCATGTTTGCATTATAGACTTTTATGTTTCCTATATATGGACACAAATGTCTGAGATAAAAGATGAAAATAATAATGAAGAAATAAAATATAATTTTTCCATGAAGTTATTAATATAATATTAGTAGAGGTTTTATTCATTATCATTCAATAATCCATGGTAATTTCATTTCAAATGATCATTATTTCCATATGAGATGAAAATATCCTTATATTTGATTCTACCATATTTATCAGTAGTTTTTTTGATATTTTTTAATAATTTCCATTTAGATTTATATATTCCATTTTATTTGTACTTATATTTTTTCACCATAATAATTTATTACTTAACTCTATTTATATTTTAATCTACATTATATACCATATCTAAACGACATAGATAAAAGTTATTTATATTGTTCATTTTATTTCTCTAATTATAAATTGCGATATTTGTTGATATGGTTAAGAGATTGATATGTGTGGAAAGATCGCTATTCATCATGAATCATAATTATAACAATAAATTATTATACTATACCATTTAAGTACATGAGTTCTAATTACCTATAAGGGGATGAAAATATACAAGAGGGAAGGCATATTTTGAATTATAAAAAAATAGAGTTACTTAATATATAATTTTTTAATTTTTTGACTAAAAATATTACAAAATTGAAAAACATATTATTTTCGATGGATATGAAGAGTGTATATATAATAATAACAAATTCATTTTAATGATTATAGTAGTTCATATTCACTATATCCTTTGTCTACTCTTCACATTTTCACCAAATCATTACGAAATATATAATAGAAATGTACTTTTGTAATGGATGTAGTCAAAACCAAAAAAATTTTAAATATTGTATCCATACCTCGAAATTTCTATCACACGTACGAAGTTTTTCTTTAGTGATGAATTTTTTATTTTTTTTATTTTTTATTTTTTATTATTGATAATTAATTGATATTTTTTTTCATGTTTGAACATTACCATACCTAAAAATTCAACAACTAAATAACTATAATTTCTCATAACCTTATTATTTTCAATTAATTTATTTTTTATGAATATTATCTTATTGTTCTTGAATATTTTAATTTTTTTTAATTTTTTTTATATTTTAGATTAACGGTATGTTTCATTTGAAAATAAATTTTATTTAAAACAAATGCACTTGATATTTTTTTATGTGGGAAATTTTTCAAAGAATAAAATCATGTTTCATTTAAAAATATAATCTCTTTTTTAAATATTTATATTCAGAAAATTTTTATCTTAAAAAATATATCACAAAATAATTTTATTATATCTTACAAATTTTACTTCATACACAATTTATCTCAGTTATCATTTAATCATCTTACACAAAATACATAATTCCCATAACAAAATGTATCTTACATGAAACTAGAAATATTTATTTTCTTTTTTATATTATTTTTTTAGAGCTTATTTTAGTTCTCCCATGATGTTTATTGTGGAATTATGAGACTAATTTAAAGATTCAGTGATTATAACAAAATATTGAAACATCATTATGATAAATATAATAATGGATTTGTATTTACCATTAGAACATGTTTATAAATTCTTTTTTCTATAAATGAATAGAAAAATGATATGTATAAAATGAATAATACTTTAGGGTATTAAATTATTATCAACAAGATCGTTTATTATTATTTAATTTATAAAACATCATCTTGAAAAACTATAATATTTCTAGTGATCGTACTACTATGAAGGTTTCTATTCTCTACTAATTTTCTTATGTTTTGGTTTGGCATTGTATTACTTATAATTTATACTTCACTTTATTTCTATGTAGGTTTTTTTATTTCCCTTCTTAATGGAAGATCATATTTTTTTTAGAAATACAGAGATGGAAATTTTTTTGTGTTGTTACTCCCTTATAAAATTCATGGTTTGTTTCTTTTTGACCCGTTTTGTTAATTTAGTGTTTTTTATAGGTGGTGACTCCCAATAAAATTTGGTATATTTATTTATTTTATTTGGTTTGTATAAAGGTAATATATGATGTTAAATTTTATCACATCATTTGAGAAATGAGATTTTTTTTCATAGTGTATTCCATTTATCTCATGTAGAAGAAACAAGTAATGTGTAAATATAGGATCACATTGATATGAATTACTATAAATATATGTTGTTATTATTTTTTAAAATTTTTTCCATTGACTACTACATTAAACTAACACCATACAATATATTATTTATTTTACTGAATATTTTTTTTAAATATTGACTAATTATATTATTTAATTAAATTTTTTAATATTTTAAAAGTATTATTTACCCCCACCCCTCTAGGCCAATTTGAAATCTCATTCTGGGAAAACTCATTATATGAGAGCCATTAAATTTAATATTTAAGCATTATTTTTTTAGAAATCATTATCCCCTAGACATTTATTTTTCTTCCATAAGTTTCTATTATATTTATCTCATTCTAACCAACTACTAGATTTAATCAATCATGGAAAATATTTTTTGTGAGGGTGTATGATTAAATTATAACGATGGTTTGACCCCTCAAAAACACTATTCTTCTTATGGTAATGATTTTGGCTACTAGTTATAGGTAATGGATAAATACCTTAAACATATAAACAATGATCATTTGATGATTATAGAAAAATCATATAAACTACATAAGAAAATTCTAAATACTCTTATATGTAATGTTGCAATGATTTAAATATTAAGTAGTAAAGTTATGAATATATTATATTGATATTTTAGTCATAATGTGTTTTACCATGTAATATAATGTTAGAATTCTCATGTTGTATGGAAGATATATAAAATTTCACACTATAGAACATATACTTCAAGTTGAAAGATTTAATGATGCATGTGGAATATAATGACATTATAATGGGTGATGAAAGATTGGTAAATCGTGTGCATCACAGTTTCAGAACAATCATAAATGAGAATTATGAACATGGATAAGTGATTGGAATCATTTTTCTGATTGAAAAGGAGTTACATTCACAACCAAATATGTTTAATGAAAAAAGGTTACAATAGTTGAAAGTATTAATTTTAAAAAATAATTTTTAAATTAACATAATGATTTATTGTCACAATAAAAACTGAAGATTCAAATATATTGGATGAAGGGATTTCAAAAAAATGTATTTAATTTAAATAAAATTTATTATATTCCATTAACTCGTTATAGTATACTTCACCATAGTATAAAAATGGTAAATTATCTCTCTAAACTAAAGGCATAAAAAATTTAACAAAAAGGAAGAGAGTCATTAAGATGGGCCCCTAAAAAATTAAGAAAAGGATAATACAAAAGAAAATAAGTAAGGTGATTTTATTAAATATAATTATTTTCAAAGACTAAATTTTTATTATTATATAAATACTGGACATACTATGATATATTTTCTAAAAATAAAGAATCAAATGGAATATAATAAATATATGAAAAATGTAAATTTTCAATTAATGACTAGATATAGTTCTAAAAATATCATTCTAGAATTTTAATTCTTGTCAAGAATGAAAATATAAAATTTAATGTTTAATGGATAATAAAATGAATGTAATTATAAGTGATTAGAGATTGAGTTCAAATTATGATATGAATTTTGAAAGATATAGTTGTTATAAATTGTAGGAAGATATTAAAAAGTTATAAAAGTATTTTCCAAGGTCATTTGAATTGTACTAAGAGTTAAAAGGATGAAATAATAAAAGTATTAAAAATATAAGAAAGTTACTCAAAAAAATAAAATATTATAAATATATATTCTTATTAAAATGAATATTTTTGTAGTGATTTAGATATTTCACATAAAGAGAATGAAAGTTTTATGAAGAAATTTTTATCTTAAAATAAAAATTATCTAATTTTTTATCAAGGGAAGAAGATTCATGATAATATAATAGATATGAATAATCTAGATAATGATAAATTTTGTTTTGGATATAATAATAAGATACCGAAACATTACATGGAATTATTTGATAAAAGTTCTTCATGATTTGTTAATAACATAATAGGTGTTATGTGCAGTTTACTTGTTCATAATGCTCATGAATTCTCATTTAGATTTACTCAATCATTATATCTTTATAAAATTTCTTTTTTATGAGAAGATATCTAGTAGAATAATTAATTATATATGATTAATATCTATTTTTTGCCTCATAATTGAATTAATAATCTTACTATACTCGATATGGTATGAGTTACAAAACACATTATTGTTTGATTTTTTAGTAAACCGTCCATAAGAGTCTCGAGGATACATGGTACATCGAAAATGACTACTCCAATGATATTATTAGTGAACTGTAAAATTTTTTAATCATTTAATAAATGGGATAGAGGATCCTTGAATATATGAGATAACTAAAAGGGAAGGGTTATAGGTTTTGGTGAAGTATGAATTTTGAAAATTGTTATAATTTCAAATGTATTATAAATTGAAGTATTAATGTATATTTTAAAAATTATATCAGATTTGTGTAATGTTGTAATGTTTTTTTAATTTTAAGGTAATACATTTTTCATTTTAAATCAGGATTCCATTATATTATATGAAAATATAAAAGATAATATATATTATTTTAATTATTTTGAGCTAAATAAAAATTTTATAATAGTGGTACAAATTTATAAAACAATTATTACTTATAGAATATAATAATAAGAGATATAATTATTTTGTATGTACATAGAATATCTAAAAAATTTCATGTATAAAAACTAAAAGAATTAAAAAATATATATTTTTTATTCATGTTTAAAAGAAAACTAGTTTAAGGAAACCCCCAAATCAATGAATTATGCTTCATATGTAATTCTTATTGAACATATTAAAAATTATTAATTTTTTCATATAAAAATATATAGTTTAGGTTGAAATAATATTTTTTTATTTTTGGTGATTTTAGAAGATTTCTTAGGACATTTTTTTGTATCTTAGAGGCATGAAATTTGGCTAAATTTACATATATTTTTGAAAATTATTTTAAAATTAAAGATTTTACATATTTATTAATTTTATAATTGAAAGAGGTTAGATGTTTTTTATTCTATATGAATTTAATTTTTTTATAAAAATTAAAATTATCTTTTCCCCTAAAAAACCATAACAACATAGTGTTATAGAAAGAAAAAAATATCTACATAAGAAATGTATTTCACTAGAAATATGAATTTAATCTACCCAAATTATTTTGGGATATATATATAAATAAAATTTGTATATCATAAATAGTTTTCTAATTAGATGTTTGTTAAGGAACAACCCTTTTGAATTGTTTAAATGAATAAATCATAATGTTTCTTATTTTGGAGTTTTTATTGCAATTTGTTTTCTAAAAAGAATATGGATAATTGATTGAAATTTTATTTGAAAATATATAATATATTTTTTCAACTTTATTATAATGTTAGTAAATATTATGTTGTTTATAATTAAAGAACTATTGTTTCAGAAAAATATATTAATGATAAATATGCATAATGTAACATGAAGTAAAATACATAACTAGGGAAAATTGATGATGATTTTAGAGAGTTTAATCATTGTAAAGAAGATCCTCAAAATAGTATTGTATCTATTGAGTTGATATATCTCTTTTCAATCAAATCCTCTAAATAATAAAACTAATAATTATCACCATTTTGAAAATGTAATGTTTAATGATTATTATAAAGCTCAAAAATGGATACCTATTTTACTTTTTATTATTAATAATGAACTGGTTTCTAACATTTTTTATAATTATATAAATAAATCCTTAAAATTTTCTAAATGGATTGATTCTATTGAAAAAAACCTAAATAGTTTTCTAGAAATTAATTTTCTCATTAATTTTCCCCATAACATGTAAAAAATTAAAAAACAAAAAGGATATTTAGAAATAAAATTAATATACCTAAAAAAATTATATAAAATATAGCAAGACATATTTCTAAATAATTCTTTCCAGAAAAAGTAATATATTTTCAAGAATCATTCTCTCTTGTTTCTGGGATTGATGCTACTCTGATTTATTTCAAATTTTCTTCTATTAAATATTTTATGTAATTCAAATTGATATTAAAATTACTTATTTATATGGTATAATTCCTGGATATGTTTACGTTACTAAACATTTATTTTTTAAATATACAAATCTTCTTAGTCGTGTTATGAAAAAATAAAAATCATTATATAGTCTTAATAATGAACCAATAGTTTGGTATAAAATAATTTTATTTTTTTTTCATAATGGATTTAATAATGCAATTATTGACCATAATTTATTGATTATGAAGGATTATAATGATATATTTACTATTATAATTTCTATTGATGATATTGTTTGTTGGTTTCCATAGTTATTTTTTACGTAAGGAATTTCTTAATTTGAAGAAAATCTGAATTTCATATGAGATTAATAGTAGATTAATTTTTTTAGACTTCATATTATTCAATAATTTTATATAATATTTTTTAATCAATCCATGTATAAAAAAATATTTATTAAAATTCTATTTTCCATGGTTTTGTTAAAAACATTAGAACCCCTATGAGTTAAAATATTAAATTTCATTTATTTGAATTGGGAAAACTAATATATATGATCTTACATAGTATTATTGGAGGAGGTTTTCGTTTTTTCTTATATATTTGACCTTATATTAATCATATTTTATATATGTGTACTGGACTCAATCAGATCCTAAATAAAGTCATTGAAAATATTTTAAAGTAATCATTAGATATATCAAGTAAATTGAAAATTCTATTTTATATTATTCATTATCAGAATATTATGATTTAGTTTAATGTTTAAATTTTTATTTTAGAGTTTATAGAATTAATAGAAACATTAATTCCAGAAAATATTATTTTCCTGAAAAAAAAATTCATTTCATGGAGTTCTATAGTGAAATTATCCTTTTTTACCCATAACTAAGGTTGTTTATATAGATATTTCTAATTAAAATTATTAGTGTTTATGGATTGACTAAAAAGTTTCTAATATTTATTTCTATCTTGATGAGGTATCAATTTATTATGATAATTATTATTTGATTACAATTTCAATGAATTGATTAAATATTCTAGAAGTAATCATATAGATTTTATAATTCATTTTACTGCATATCATTTTGATAAAGAAGACATTTCTTTAAAATTTGATTGAATATATGTTCAATTATATGATATTTTACTAAACCATTGGATATAGTAATGTAATAAAAAATATTATTTTTACTTGGTATGATGGGGATTCAATTTTTGCTTGTAAGGTTATAAATGTATACAACTAATTAATGTTTCTAATTTTTTAATTTTAATGAATCTGTTTACGTAACATATATTAAATTTTTATGTCAAATTTTAATGATTTGGTATGTTTTTATTGTTTTTGTTCTTATATTTACTCCATTTATGTTATTTTAAATTTATTCAATTAGATTTGTCATAGCTTTTAGTATGACTTTTATTCCAATATGTATAACATATTTTAGTATGTCAATAGTTGTTTTATGAATGTGGTGATTTTGAATAACTTATTAAAATTTATATAAATATAAAAAGGGGGATAGTTTTTTTAAAATTCTTGTTAGGTTATTTAATATTTAAAAAGATGTAGATTAATTGTATTTAATTTTTGATTTTTACTGTTGATGTTTTATTTGATAGTGTTAATGTTTTGATTGTTTGTTTTAATGTTTTGAATACTACCATACAACATAGTTTTTATTTTTTTGTAATTGTAATTTCTCACAGTATTGATATTTTTATATTAATTTTCCTTGAATTATTTTATCTTACATTGTGTGATGTTCAATTCTGTTCTTCGAAGTTTTTTTAATGAAATTTACTATTCCTGTGAAACTATAATTCACTCTAAATCTGTTTACCTGAAATTTTTATAATGTATAAATGTTCACGTTCCAAAATATTATTTCATAGAGATGTCTCTTTCCATATATGAATATGTATCTTAAAAAACTATATCATTCACGATATCTATTCTACATATTTTTTATAATGTGAAATTTATTTCATATTTATTTTATCTTTTATTAATTTTTTCATCTTATATAAAATTAATCACACGCGAAACTATAATGATATTATGTGAAAATGAAATATTTGTTTCATTTTTTATAAATACACACACATATATATATGGTATGTTCTAGATTTAGTTTTCCTCCATATGTTTATATAGTTTTTTGAAAAATAATTTAAACGTATAAAAAGTGTATCAAAATATGGAAGAATCTATGTGATGATGGTCCTGGGGATTTTGATTTGATCTTTGAGACTATTTATAAATTTTCATTGAATGAACTTAAAAAAATATATTTATGAAAACTGTGAATGATACTATAAAACATTGAATTACTACAATCATGAATTTACTATATTGTTCATTGTGGATAAAAAAATTGCAAATAAACATATTTTGATGTTACTAATCAACTATGATGATTTAAATTCTATGTTAATTTTCTCTATCATTCTATATTTGGGTTTTATTGTTTATCTTTTTTTTTTAACAATTTATTTGTATGTTTTTTTATTCTTGTCAGATGATAAATTGTGTTTCTTTATTTGGTTATAACTCAAGAAAATCTATGTTGTTTTCGGTTGTGAATGCCTCTTAAAGATTATGATCTTTTGGATTGTGGCTCCATTTTTATTATTCAATGTTTATGAATTGGTTGTAATTCCTAATAAAAGTTATTTTTTTATGGTAGGGATTTGGTTTATAGAAAGGTACTATGGGTCATAAAATGTTACCACATCCTTTAAAATATGAGAATTTTTTTCGGAATATATTTTATTTCTTTGATAAAATAGAATTTAATTGTATATTTGGGATCATGTTGATCCACAATATTATAAAAATATAGTGTTAATTTAATTCCCCATACACTACACTCATTTAACTTCTACATTAAAATATATTTTTGTTTTTCATGAACATTGATATTAGATTTTTAACAATAATATTTAATTAATTTTTTATTTGTTATAAAAGGTTTATTCACCCCAACCATGATAGACATATATGACATTTTCTTTTAGAAGAATAGTTTATTATGAAATGTTTTTGTGATCAAAATGTGATGAGTAATTATGTACAAATTGTTTATGATTAATCATATTCTATATCATAATTTTAAAATGATATAAGTGAATAAACATTTTATCAAATTATGTATCATGATATTTGTGAAAATACAGGGGATTGATTTTCCAACCACCCATCAGTGGAATATTTTGATAAATATTATTTCTTCATTGGAAAATTTTCTAATCACCAAAAATACTGTATTTGATCTGGTAGAAAATGTTTATTTGTTAAATATTCATTCTAAAAGGATATTATGATTGTTTCTCAAACACAATAGATTTTTTGTATATGAATATTATACTTTATAAATAATATAGGGTCTAACAGGTTATTGGGAGTGTGTTTATTCTTTAAAAGTTAAATGATAACAATTAATAGATTATATGAGTATAAAGGGATTTTCAGATGATATCTTAAAGATATTAGGATATGTAATGGAAATGAAAAATATAAAGGTTACCTTTTTACCCTTAAAATTTTATATAACTATCTTCTAAAGAATTATGTGATTATAATTAAAAAGTGAGTGTCACTTTATGGTACCTTTTTTTTAATGTGATATTAATTAACAATTTAAATAGTTATATTATTTTCATGGAAATGTTTGACTGAATTTATTCTAATAACAAGGATGTTAATCATAGAAAATTTTTATCTTGTAAAAATGGTTGAAATTATAATATAGGTATTTGTGATGTTAATATTTTTCATTATGATCAAATATTTTAATAAAATGAATATAATTCCCAAGCCTCAACATCATTCATGTATCCCTTAATTATACTTTTTTTTCTTTAATGATTTTATTTTTTTGGTTTTATCAGATGGTCACATAGGGGAGTGGAAGGAATTACATATAGATTTAATAAGATTAAATGACCTTAGAATGTGTAACAAACAGAATATTGATCTATTAGCTTAACATTTAAGGTACGGTATATAGGTTCCTTTGTTGAGATTTTTAATATATTCATAAAATAGTTTTTGATCGTAAAATGTATAATATAAAAATTGACCTCCATTTTATCTTAATTTTATATTGGATACATAAATTTAAATATTGATATAAATTTCATGAAATGTCATGGTAATTTAACTATCACAATGAAAGTTTGAGTTACCCCCAAAAGATGTACATCATGAACTAGAGGTTATGAAAAAATGTGAACCTTAACACGAATATGATTCATTTATGATATATGGATTAAGATCATGATGCATAAAAAGTTTTTTTATACTATATTCCCCACTATATATACAAAATATAGTGTCATACACAATGTATTTGGTGTACTAGGGGTGAAAGGATCATATATGATTCCCATTACTTGAGATAGTGAGATATCAATCATGAAAAAATTTATACATTGATACCTTTATTAGGAAATATAATGATTCATAGCTAATTAATTTCTGGTTTTATATGTTTTATATCAATACATCATTTATAGATCAATCGAGATTAGATTTTTCATATCATATTCCATGTATGACATCTTCCCATCAGTTGAGATAGACTGGGGAGTGTGTAGACGTTTCTAGATAGTATATATGATATTCCTATATACAACTATGAGGGGTATGTGATGTGTTCATCCATAAAGGTGGATAACATGTGATGTATTCATCATCATTGTAATTTTATACTCAGAGTTTGAATAATGTATTAGTTGGATATATGAGGTTAATATAATCAATGTTTCATGGTAAATCGATATATTGGAAAAAGGGAATGTATTATAATGATCTCAAGAATGAGATACATATGATGTGAACCGGTATAGAGATACACGTGTTAGATGTTGAGCACACAATATCCCATCATATCTTAAGATTCATTTATTCTTAGTTAGAGTTTCCTCTTTACTCATATTTAATAATATGTTTTTTTATATATTTTTTGAATTCTATATAGGATCGAGGGGTCACTCATTGTGGTTGTTAGATTTAGAAGTGTGTTGTACTCAAATAATTTCACTATATGTGATTTTAAAAACTAATTTTGGATAGTAATTCACAAGGTATTTTATATAATGTGATACATTATGTTGTTATAAAAAACTTTCTAGATGTTTTTGGAGGATTTAAAAAAAAAATTGGACATGATTTCCCAAGTTTCTATACAACGTACAGTATATGGTGTAATAGAAAAATACCCTTTAGTTAAAGCTGCAAATTAATGGAGATATATTCCTTAAATCCCTTTTACATATGATATAAATGGTTGAATCATGTTTAATTATTTATGAAGTCATAAAGATATATGACAATCATCTTACATGAGATTAATTTCTATATCATAGACAATGATGGATGTACATCATAAAGGGGGATTAATTTTTTTATACCACTTCCATCACAATCATAGCATGCGATTGGTTCATCATAACACACGAATTAATGATATTTCATTACACTCTCTTCACCACATTACAATTTTAATGTATGATTGGACTATTTATTAAGCTTACATCTACTACAGACATAAATTTATGTTTTTAATCCATGTATCCTTGAGAAGAGGCTTGAGAATATGTTGAATACAACATAGTATAATATGTATAAGATGATTACCCTATGGTTATTTTTCTCCTAATGTACCATAGTACTATGATAGTTTTGGTTTAATGTAAACATTTTAGTGAATCATAACATAATGGTTATCATTAAAATTTGTTATTTTATAAGATGAAACATAAGGGAGAGACTTTCATTCAAGTGTTTTCAGAATAAATCTTGGAATTTACACATGCATTTTAAAACAAATATTTAATTATAACTTATACAGGGAGCATGAATATATGAAGAACTCATTCCTTGAGTTTTATGCATCTATCTTGTATTCAATTTCATCCCTCAACCAATCCTCTCATTAATTGAAACCTTATTCTATTGTATTGTTTATTCATGAGGCACTAGGAAGTTGGGAATGATATTAGATCCCACTAATATATTGATAGATTCAACATGGCTCATGTATACGACATGGGGTGGGTATTTTATTTGGAATATCCTTAGTGAACTTAATAAAATCATTAAATATTGAATGAAGATCTTGTGGATAATTCATTAGTGTATGATATGTGGTTTATATTACACTTTTTTTAGTATATGAATGTTTTTTATTCTAATAATAATGTTCTTGGGTATGTGATTTTATTCAATTATACTAGTTTTAATATTTGTTGACTTACCCATAATTATCCCATCATGATGTATTCATTTCATTATGAAATACAAAATTTATGGTGATATATTTCATTATTTTTTTCATGATTTGGAATATTGAAAGAATAACAAGACAATAAGTCTATAAAATTGATTAAAATGAATGAAAATATTTTAAGACCTTATCCATGGCCAATTCCACAATGAAAATAATTAACACAGTGTGTTTATATTAATAAACGAATGAAAATATATATTTATAAAAACTTAATTGTATAAAAAAATAAATATTAATTAAAATATTTTATATGAATATAATGGATAGTATAAATAACATGAATTAAATTCCATACAAAAATAGTCCTAGACATGATAATTTATCCATTAAAATAGTAAAATTTACAGAAGGTTGTATCCCTAAAGGGGGTGGGGTTTTTTTAAAAAGAACTAAAAAAATTTAACTTGGAAAATTTGGATAAGACCTTATTTATGTTGCATTCCCATGTTGAACCTACATCAATTGTTTTAGATCTCCTATAAGATTACATATTTTTACCTCTCTCCATAAATTCCTGCCATGTGTCCAATCTATTAGTGTGGTAATTTGAGAAACTTTTACATAATATGAATATTTTGTTCCATATATTTTTAAAGCCCTATATGTCATGTTTTAATCCCTCATGTTTTATACTACCCCAGAAAATCACTTCAACATTTAGAATAAACCCAATATTTATATATCTCTATTCACTTGATGCAATGATCTGTACCAACATTTTCATGAATCCACAAGACACCACAGTCCACTAATAGATTTTGGTAGTATACAATACCTCCTATGATAAAAAGAATAAAATGCTCAAGAATAAATATAAACCATAATTTTACATCAATTGAACCCATATCCTTTATCGATCCCCTCAAAGAGGATTTCCCTAGAATGTATTATGAACACCTGAAATGTGTACCTGGGAAAGAAATATAGTGCATAGATGAATTGAAAATGAAAGATCAATCTTTTCTAAATTCTCATTAATAACCTAGACTTCAACAAAGACATGGGTAGTGAGAAATATTAGTGATTGGATCCATTATAGTAACAAGCTACATTTTATATATTGAAAAAAAACACAATTAATGTTTTGAATTTTTTATTTAAATTTTTTCCCTTTAGATTATTCCTATAGAAGCAGTGAACTGTAATCTAATTTTACAACAGTACCAAAATCTGTGAAATTATAGTTACATAGGTCTTACTATTGTATGGAATCAAAAATCATTATTTCTACATTGAGTACTGAAAATGGAGATATTTTTAAATATTTAGTAGCCCAGATATGAGTATCATTGAGCCTTTTTTCCATTGAGAATAATTCAAGAATTATAAATGGTTAACAGAATTTAAATGTATCAACACAGGAACATAAATTTTGGTGAAATTACTCAAACCTCCAATGAATTGATTTAGCAATATAGGCTTCTTTCTAGTGAAACTGCACATAGACCCCTCATGCATCACTTTCCAACCCTATATCACACATAGTCTAGTAGCATGGGAATCATGGAAAATTTAATTTACTATTGTAAAAGACAAACATTATAGACTAGAATCCCCAATGAAAGCTTCAGCCATCTCCAACACTATAAAATTTAGTTGAAACACTTTAAATAATCTCCACATAGCCTTGTTAGAGCCCCATGTAGCCAATCAAGATTACCTCAGATGTCAAAATGAGGCTTTAAAACTATAAATTGTTATATCATCTTTATGGTACATTGGTGGTGTATACAATTGACCAGAACCTCTGTTGAAATTTATTCTCACTCAATTTCTTGGTGTGGTGGGATTATGGTGTGAATAGAATATTATAGTTTGTGATTATTTTATCCATTCTAATTTTTGAACATTACCTAAAAATATATAAAAAAGATAAATCATGAAATTCAACTATTATTCACTATAAATATATTTTTTGTAATTATAAATATAGAAGTAATTCAACAATTCCAGTTTTAAGATAAACATCCAACAAATGTAATTCCTAAATATTTAATACATGATAATGATTCATGTTCCATGTGTAATATTAGTATATACCCTAATTAACTGCATCATTGGATACCATATCAGGGTGAACACATTATGTTGGGAGGAATGATTCAATATGATTCACCAAACATTATTGTTTATATTTGTCATTGGTAAATATCTTTGTTTGGAGAATCCATGCGGGAATCCAATGTTCAAAACTTAGGGAATCTTATATTCAATAGAAAGGAATCTCATGTTCATAATGAGAGGTATCCTTTAATAGTCACATAAGAAGACAAAATATCATTACCTTGGGTAACCCCATCTCACCACTTAAGGTTACACATTCTTATCACATGATGAATTCATCACTCATCACACAAGGTATCCAAGCATAATGACCCAATCATGGATGTCTTGGCCAACACATCCAGGTAAATAAATTTTTTGGTTCATATGGATTTTCCTTATCGAAGATATAAAAGTCCACCCGACAATGTAGAGGTTAATTTGTTTTAGAATTTATAGTACCCTAATTGAGTGTTGGGGTCACTCTCTGGATGATTCAATGTTTGAATGAAACTAGTGAACCTCGCATCATTTTAAGATCATGACAGCTTAAACACACCCACATTGGAGGGCGAAAAATCTCTATATGGGTGAATCAATTTGATGATATTCTCCGCCAATGATAAGTGTTATTATAGATAGGTAGTGCATTGTGTTGTTTTTAGAATATTTTTGGTTGGTCCTTGGTGGTGGGAGTGCAGTCTTGTGTTATCACAGTGATGTTTACATGACATAGATGGTATTGGTGATGTGAATTTGAATGATAAAAACACCACTATAGTTGGTGGGTTTCATGGAGAAGTTTATTAATACCTACAAAGAGGGCTTTCCATTGTGGTTTATAACACATAAAGAGGGTGGAGAATAGGGAAATGATGAAGAAAGAGTTTCCCCTTGGCCACACATGGTAGATGATTAGTGGGAAGTATTTCATTTCATAGACACACTCAAGACCATTATCCTTCATTCCAGAGGAAATACATGGAATAGTGGTGGGATAATGTCATTATCCAATCATGGGTGGTATCATCCCACACAAATAGAACATTAAGGTTTTGGTTCATGTTCCTTATCTTTATTGAATATATGGATGTCATGTAGACAATTTGGAGGTTGTTGTGTGTCATTCCAGACACCACAATGGTTTGGAGTTTGTGGAACTATACTAATTAGTCCATGTTTTCATGAAAGCGGTGAACATCACATCATTAGAATAGTTGAATGGATGGAACATACCGAACATTGAGGGAGTTGTGTTACCATACTGGTGAACCAATGTTTAGTGAATCTCATTCAATGACATTAGCCCTTCCCCTTAAGGCATCCTTGTCTCACAACTTGATCTATAATGAGGTCATAAAATAGGGTAAGAATGTTATTCTAATCACATAAGGACATAATGAATTGTTCTTATTCATGTCACATTTTTTTCTCCATACATATGGAATCCCATTCTTATCACATATGTAATGAATTTAGTACCATCACATAAGGAATGGGAGGAGAGATCTTTCCCCCATCATGTAGGCTTCTTATGATAATCACATAAGGCATCTCATGAACACCAGATGTGGTAACCTTGTCTCATCACCTATGTTAGTCTTTTTAATGATTTGGGATGTGGTGTCCTATGAAAATCACATAGGTCCTCTAAGGCTTCTCACAAAATAGAGGATCATTGTTTAATGTATATTTAAGACACTTCCAACATAGTTTTCCCATTTTATGTCATTCAATGGTAAATGTTCATTATGGGTGGAACCATATATTCTCATTATGTAATGAAAATCATAGGTTGACATTCGGTGTAGATATTTGTTCACACAATAATTTATTGTGATGATACAAATGGATTACTGTTATATTAGGAATTTATAATTCTATATTGAGATGATTGGAATGCTCCCTATATATAATTAGTCTTCATAGATACTATCTCTCAATGAGGACATGGTATTATGGTGGTTTTAAGATTGAACCCCAATGAGGAATCAAAAATTCTCCACTAGTTAACATGGATCAAAATAAACATAATTATAGATTTATATATTATTTCCATGAAATATGTTTTTACCATGAAGTTTAATATCATGTCATAAATAATTTCACATATGGAAAAGACTGACAAAGGGGGATGTTGTGGGGTTTATGATTTGTGGTACCGAAATGATATGTACATCTTAGGCATGCCACATGAGTCATTCTGTTATCATTAAAAAAGTCCTCTTGGACTCCTCCCACAATTCATCCAAGCTCGTGAAATAGGGTAGGCTATAGATTTGTTTGTTTCACTGAGGAAATTGTCTTTATTCTAACGCCTAGCGGTGAAGATAATCATGTTGAAATAGTGAACTTATGAGTGAAAGAGTGTGTCTTATGAATTGATTTTTCAAAAAGATATAATGTATTATTTGGACGAATAGGGTGTTTTATCTTTTTGTATCCTTGAATAGTTCTTATACTATATACGATATACAATGATTACTATGGATTTTATAGAGAATAATTTTGGATTATTCACATGTTTTGTACCATCGAAAATTATTGTGAGAAACTTGAATGGATTATTCATTAGAAATTCGTTGGATGGAAGGATATGAGAGTGGGTATGAATTTTATTGGGACAAATGGATGTGAGGATTTCCAAACAAATCCTATTGGGAGAGGGCATTGGGATATGGGTCCATTACACCAGTTCTATGTATTGATTTTTCAAAAGCCTGAATTGGGTGGATGTAATGACCTTGTTCACTTATTTTTATTGAATATTGTCTAATAAAGGATCATAAAATGGGTCCCCCATATTATGTTCATGTATATTTTTAGTTTTATTAGAACTAATATTTTTTAGATACATAGGCTAGTTCACATGTGTGTTGCATGGATGGAAAAGGAAGGTGTTTTGTGTTATTTTAGTTATTTGTGAAAATAGGATTTCACTGATTCATTATCCTATTCTAAAAACTATGTTCTAATTTAATAATAGTTGTGTGAAAACTTCTCAAACATAATCTTAATCATTGAAGGACATATTTTGTGTTATCTAATGAAATTTTCTCACCTATTGGAATTCAGGGGCTCTATAGTCTCATAAATTCATAAATGGGGGTGTTTCATGAGTAGAGAGATTGACCAATAATATTATATATATGTCACCTTAGAAATGGGTGGTTTTTTGTATTTTTATTATTTTGGATGGGATCATGAATGATTTTTTGGGTTTTTCAAACTATTGATCTAGATAGCGCTCTATGTGTGTGTTCCTACACCTTTGAGTTGTGAAAAAATTTGTACTTTACACTATAATGGCTTGTGAATGAGTTGTGTGATCTTGAAAATAGATACCTATGTGAATCTCAACATATTTCATTGTTTATCATGGAGTTGTTTGAGCACATGGACAATATTCTTGAATTTCATCCTCAAAAAAGTCTAAAATAAAATAGCCATAACTTTTGATCCATGAATTCATTTTTTCTTCACATCTAGTCAAATAAAATATTTTTAAATAAAATACACCCATGGATATGATCATTTCCCATGGATGTTTTTTCCAAGGCCAAATAGATCATATAATTTCCCAAAAATCGTTGTAAAAAGTATTTCCATGAAAATTACTATATAACAATCATGTTCGTCAAGTAATCATCAAAATCATTTAGTCCAACTGGATTCATGGTCAATGTTGGAAACAGTAGGAAAAAAGAATATTTTTCATGTCACATGAAAGTGATGAATATGATAAAATGTTTTGGGATTGGAATACCACATAAATCACCATTAGAAACTCATCGGGAAATGGAAATTGAGTTGGTTTGATTCTATGAATATAATTTCTATTTTAATTTTCAAAGTTCATGGGGGTGAAACATAAAGGTTTTTTGAATTATAGTTGATAAAATGGAATGTGGAGAGTGCTATATTTTCACTCCAACAGTCTAATCTAACATATAAATTAGTAATAAGTGTAAAGGATGATTTTTCAACACATTTGAAACATGTTTTTTTAACAATTTATTATTATATATATCCCCAAAAATAAGTTCACTATAAATATGAGATAGACATTTACAGTGTTTTACCTCACCATAAGGGATTCCATTTGAAAACAAAAATGATGGTTCTTCTAGAATGTATATACTATCTACGATTAAAGATTTTTTAGAATTACGTCTACATATTAAGGGATCTTATTTGGACATGAAAGTGGATTTATATCAAAACCAAGGGAAAAAAGTGTTACTATAGAATATTTGGATACAAATGAAGGGTTCAAGCACTCTTAAGGTTATGTTGTTCATGAAAAATATTGGTGAGATGTACTGAATATATGGATGACCAGAAATCCAATGAGTAAAATGAAAAATGTAATATGTGAGGTTAAAGAAAACAATATTCAATCATTCTATGTTTTAGATATTGATAATATTTTTTCTTTCTTATTTTATGATCATATAACTCTGTCCAAATAGAGTAATAATGTTTTAAGCTCATATAGCTTCTTCCCTAGGGAATTCTTGTAAAATATGTTTAACTAAAAACAAGATATTTTTTCATTTATGTTCATTTAATAAGGACCAAATTTTTATGTAGTCTCTATGGGGATAAAATAAATGGATACACCTTATTTGAATTTAAAATCTCAATGCTACATAGACTGTATCACTACGAGAAAACATATGTTAATCCCTTGATGTCATAATGATTGGACTACTGGGGTTTAAGGTTATATATATTTAAACAGAAAATGGATAAAACTTTATGGTCATTTTCATGTGGTACAGTATAATTTCTTTTAGTTTTATTAAACTAACACAATGTGTATGGATTTTTAATATCATGTGCAATGAATAATGGGACCTAAGGTGGTCCACTCAAAAATGGGACATAAGAAAAATACCTTATGTAAATGGGAAACCAAATTTCTAGATAGATACCTTAAATGTTGAGTACCCTTAGATTATGATCATGATACCTGAATTCATACCTATCCATATATATTTAGATTATGAAAAACTGAAGCAATAGGAAAGGGACAACTGCTCTGATGGAGAGTAAAATTCATATAAATGTGAATTTGAGCATGGAATCATCCTTATAACATATCCCATCAACATCACTCATTTGAATTTGGAGAATACACAGAATAAGGTGAATCATCCCATAATAGGAGAAATGTATTGTGGTTGACATGAGTTTATTGAGAATCTCATGTGTAGGGATAGAATAGAGTATAGATTGTTTGTTGGGTCGAGGGGATGTTTTTTATATGTCACTACACTTCTCACAAGATAAGAGTAAAGATGAAACCAATTCAAATGGGTGATGTGGTATGAGACCAATTCCATGACGGCTATTGTACTCTCAAATTAGGACCTACATATCACTTAATTTTAATTCAAACGATATGGTAGAAAATATCACTTTTAATATTATATAGAAATTTTGTTGAACATGTATTTTTACATTATAACGGCTGGTGAGAGGGAATCACAATCTCATTAATAATGAGACTAATCCAAAACCCTTAATCACAAAGAGTCGGTCTACCCTAAAAACAATCTCAAATGTATGAATGTGTAAAATCATTGGTGTTAAGACTCATATTTAGGAAAGGTTAGTGAATAGAAGTAAATTTAGGGATTTAGAATACTAATTGTTGGTGATGAAATATAACTATTAAAGATGACTCTTTACCTCATTCGAAATTTGGATTCCACTGTAATATTGCCACGATTTGTGGTAAAAATGATGTTAGATCATTGAAAATATTATTGAAACACATTTATCATTATATACTTCCACTAATATCCATCAAAATGTACCATGGATGAGAGGTGGGGATTTGGGGCATTGTTACTTCACTATAAGAGAGTCCCTTTATAAATAAAATATTGATCCGGAAATTAACACCTGAGGGAAAACAATTTGATATAAAGGAAAGGGATCCAAGATAGGTTTGAGCACCCATGGGATACACATTCATGTATTTTTTATATCAATGGAGTTCTATAATCATGATGGAGTGTCAAACCCATGAAATATACAATAACATGTCTAGCCATTCATGAAGGATGACTAGGTTGGACATTGAAAACTATTTTCTAAAGTCATCTGGCTTGGACCATTGTGCACTACCAGTTTAAGGTCATCGATCTCGGTCTAAGGGTATTATAGTCTTTCTAGAATGTGGGAAAATGAATCCCTTCATGAATTAGAAATATCACATGATATTATAAACGTTCCTCATGGGAAATAGAAAAATGTGCAGGGTCATGATTTGGGGGCTAGGTGGTGTTATCTATGTACTAGTAAGAACTTCTAAACATGAAACGAATTATAGAGATTTTATACAATATAGATAATATCATGGAGGATAATTATATAGTTTCATTTCATGATGTGTGGACCAAATTAAATTTATAGATTAGGTATATACTACCTCTAACTATTGCATCACAGTGAACCACTTCTATGATGTATTGGAGGGAGATGAGACCTGAAAAAGAAGATTAAGGTTATGAGAAAATGTAGAGGTGGTGAGATATTTGTGGTTGGTCCCATGTAACATGATATTTATGAAACCAAATATTATAAATAATAATTATAAGGAAACATATTGTTCTATGACACTTTAACATGCATCAAATTTAGGTAAAAAAAGATGGGATAGAATGGAATATATTCTCTAATGAAACATAGAGGCTCATGCCTTCCAATGTCTCATTTAATGAAGAAATAGAGGAATGATAAAAAATCACATGACTAGGTCTAATATAAGAAATCCAAATGTAATTATGTATCCTATAAGGTGGAAATAAAGGTAAACATATTTATGGAAGATTTAGTAACGAAATACCATCATCAAAAGGGGGAATCAACTAAAAAATGATCCACAACAACATGGAATATTAAGTCATGCATTGGGGATTTGTTTGTGATGTTAAATGTCATACAATAAAGATGTTGGAAAAATATTATAATTTCTTATAGAATGCATAGAAAAGGATTATGTTGTTCTTACATATTGAATTGAAATGAACTCCAAATTTTAATGATGTGATAATGATTTTGGCACTAAAAAAATATCCTCTTGGGTGTATGAACACCGTTTTCATTCATAGTGCTAGGATGAATGGGGTGCTTCCTACACAATAATGTACAATGGAAACACCTTACATGAATTGGATTCTAACAGAAAATATAGATATCCTTAGAACTATAATATGTTAGTGTATAGTTGTAATGATTTTATTCAAGGACTAACAAGGATCCTTGCTCAGGGACATTACATGCCTCGATCATCCTAGGGGATAAGAAACTAAAACCCCTATGCTCAGGTGAGTTATTATTTGTATGAGAAGAATAGTTTAAAATAAGATAACCCAAATAAAAAGATAGAACACAATAGGTATGAAATTATTTGGGTTCATAATGACACATAGACAATTAGATGAATCCAAAAATAAAAAGAATCTATTTAGGGATAGACCCTGTAAGATTTATTTTTTCACAACATTCATGAATGTATGTGAATGATTGTGACAAGAGAGATAAATTAAATTAGATCAAAGGGTATGTGATGGAATTAAATTTTGAATTTTTATATAAGAATCATTAATTAGAATGAAAAGTGGATTATATTTTTTTGACTAAACATGTATTCAAAATGATTGTTATGATACAAAAATAACAAATTTTGAGGAATAAAAAATGGGGGTTGGCCGCATACTATGTATTTAAATCATGTTAAATGTAATTTTTCTTCAGTTATTTGTCTAGATAATGTACACTAGATATAAAGTGAAACCCCGAGGCATTTTTATGACACCGTAGGGGAGCTCAATTGTACATAGTGGTTAATGGGGATACAAATATAAGAATTCCTAAGGAATGAATGTCAAATAGAGAGATACTTTGGTAGGTTCCAACACTCTAGGTGTTACTTCATCTTATGTGGGAAAAAATAGCAGTTACATCAAAAAATGTCATAATTTTAGTCAACTAATAAGAGGAGAATAATCTCTAGGTTAGGTGAATTAATGGAACCTAGTTGAAGGGTATTGATTATCATGATATGGTATTGTTAATGAAATATCAATGGGAATATTATGGTTGGGCCTGAAATGGAAATCTAGGTGTCAATTCATATTCAATAAAATCAGAATCAAGTCTGCATAGTTATTTAGAGTGGCACAGAAGGAGGATTGAACCAGAAGAGTAGATTTCCTCTTGAGTGATGATGAAGATCTAGTTTTTTAGCTTTAACATCGTATAGAAAATATTAGATACACAAATTAAGGTCCCGCTACAATGATCCGAGTTGGTTCAGTATAACTTGACATAGCAATGATGTTGGTCATTTAGTTTAACATTGAATAGTATGGATAAATTATTATATAGTTTTTAATCATGAATCTTTGATTTTGAAAAAACATCTTAATGTCACACAATAGAGTACAATTATGAAGTTTAGTATACTGTTTCTAGGATATTGATTATGTAGGGTTAAAATGTATAGTCAGGATGGAGGTATATATAGTTTAGTATCCTAAAACATTGATAAATTGTTGTTATGTTTAGCATTTTCTATCAAGGATATGGTTTTATGTATTTTCTCATCATAAAAATTCGATATATTGAACCAAAATATAGGTTATACAATATACCTTTTGAGAAACTGTGAATTTGGGAGAGGTGTGATGTGCTCCCCCCTATTTTGAATGATGAGTATAATCTATTAGATAATAACTAGTGTGTATTGGAATGAACCTACCACATGTCCTACAAACTTAGTTTTCTTTTATGAGAATCATTGGTGTACTCAAGGCTATCATTATGTCACTAAGTAAGAAGGAATGATGGAAAACCATTTTTTTGAATACTCAGGCCATTGTGTTTTGATATACTTAAAAGTCCTCCAATTATTCAATATATTTCAAATTGAGGTTTATCATCTTTGTTAGATTCATGAAGGATATTTTTTCCGGCATCCAATGTTTGTATATGTTCATCCAGAGTAATGATATATGAACCATAATGGGAAGTACTAAATTTTTTCTATACACTAAGGAGTAAGGAGTCTCTTAGAAAGAGTTCAAAGTCATCACAAGATATGCACATAGACCATTTTATATCCTATTAATATATATTAAAATATTTTAAAACACTATCTTCTATAGAATGTTAGAGAGGTTTTAAATTAAAAACACAATACAACCATTCCGTAACATATGGAAGAAGTAATTTTAGTTGGATGTGATTTATTACATGGAGTGTAACTTTTTAACTCAATGACTAATGTTCCATTTTACATAAGAATGGTGTGAAGAATATAATCTTGATGGATGATGTTAGATTTTATTTATGTTTCTCATAGATTCAAACTTGATATCCTTGGGAATAATTGACCCATCCAACTTATATAAGAAATCGTTGGTAGTAAGGATAAACATGTGATATAAGTAAGTCTTTGGTGTGTAGTGACTCATGGAATAATATACCTATAATGGAAAGATACAATGAAACATATTTTAATTTAGAAACCCTAGTGTTGGATGTATTATGTTGGTGTGAATCTGGTATACATGTCAATTATTTGAGAATTCCATGTATCCAAGAAACATGGTGGGCTAGAAGTGTCCTATACTATGGATCTAATGGATGATATTTAATCATGATCAGAGGGACTCACATGACCCGACAATGACCTCTTGAAATAATGAAACATTTTCATTACATGGATGTAACATTGTAGGATTACAATGAAGGTACTTCTGTAGTGGACCTACTCTTATTTTGGACTATCATTATGGATGAAATTCAATGCACACCATATAATTTAACTATTCTCAGTGATGTGGAATTTATTAGATATGTTTTTCAATATAATTTCATAAATAAATTATGTGTTTTATGGTCTATGTTACTCATTAAATTTTTATTTATAAATTTTGGGTTAATTTATAGTCGATTTTATGTTTTATTATTAAATAATATACCTTATTTTCATTATTTTAATTAATTAATTATTTCATTTTTATTTCATTTTTATTTCATTTTTAAATTATAATTCTTCTTGTTTTTTATAAATTCAATTATTATATTTTATTCTTAATTAAATAAATAATCAATTATTTATTGAAGTTTAATTTCAAATTTTAATCTCATAATGGATTAACTTTGTAATGAGTTTTAATATAAATCTATGTCATTTTCATTGTAATGTATAAATTTTTAGTCATTTTAATGTAATTTTATAATTATTAAATTGAATTTAGCATTTTATATTTTTATTTTAAATATATATTTTTTTAATATTTTGAAAATACTAATATATAAATTTTCGATTGTTTATTTATTTTTGTTTTGTGATCGTTCAGTCTTGAGGAGACAAGAATGCTACCATGAAGGTTCTACTATACCAATAAAATGTTACCATTATTTTTCTACCACATGACCATGAGTTTATTTGTTGAGGTCAGACCTACTTCAATGACTTCTCCCCAACTTCCATGTTTGTGTCATACTTCCGTGATAGTGAAGTATTCAAGATTTCATGCGAAGGGAATTTCTGGCTACCATGCCTCATTATTATGTTATCACTCAAGTGAGCTGTTCAATGCTACTATGAAGGGGAGAATTTTGAATAGACATGGGTGAGTTTTGAGATTCCATACAGATGGGTCTTTGGTGATTTCACGGTGCTGTGATATTAACTAGATCAAATGGCCTAATCGGGTAGAGAATAGAGGTTGGTGGCCATTTTGAAAACAAGCCATAATTGAAGATATAGAACATGATTCACATTTTTGGAACATGGATGAACTGAGAATCTTAATGTTTTTTAAATAAAATGATGTTGAAATGATACTTTTCGTTTAATTGAATAATGACTATGATCATGTTGGATGGCCAGATTAAAGAACAAGTATAGTCATGTATTTTTCCAAATGAACCCACTACAAACATGATCTGATATTTCCTTTTTTGGGAATCAAGGAAATAAAAATAATGCATTTTCTTATGTTTGTTAACATGGGTAAGATGAATAAACTTGTTGGATTGAGTGTGGACCAATTAGTTGTTCTGATGTGAGTGAATAATTGAGAATGTGGTGGGTTGAGGTTACAAAGATGACGTTATATGATGCTTTTACCAAAAGATTGTTTGTATCATCTAAACATTCCAATACAATGATATGAATTTATAAAGCCACTCATGAGATCTAAATGGGACTTATGAATTGAAGTTGTGAAAATCAAATCAGTTAGATGACTTTGTTTGAAATATTATTATGTTTTTAGGTCTGAATGAAGATAATGATAACGGGACTTTTAGATTCTAAATGTTATGATCGAGATAATGAAGGGGGTGTGGGTTCATGCCTATTGATAAACATTTTCCCAAATTAATGGTGGTGCATTTGTTTTGTGTTATTGGATAATGTGGATTGCATTATGTTTGAATCCAATTCATATATCAAACCTAATCAAATGAAGGCTATGTATTTCTATCAAAATGTGATATAATATTTCTAAATTTCTACATTAAGTCCACAAAATGGTCTGTTGGATTATGGTACATTATATATAAAAATAAAATAACATGAATACCAATATTAAAATTGATGTCTCAAATTCATGATATAAAAATCCAGGTTAATGTTGAGGTTAAAATTTGGGAAGCTTCTTAAATTCAACAAGAAATTTATTAAATCAAGGGAATAGAGGACTATCATTGGTCTATTAAAAGTTAAATTAATGACTAAAATTGTAGATATTGGATAGTAAATATTGATACATGGAATAATTTACTGTAAATTTAAGTGTTAGGTTGGTTTATGAGAATTTGGGCTGGGACTATATGTTAATACATAGGGTTTCATTCATTCAAAAAGAGAGAATACTGAGGAGAGTAGACAACTAAACTAGAAGAGAATGTAGAAGATGATATAGATGATTTGAATTCATATAGGGGAGTTGATCTAATAATATAATATTCTTAACCTCTTCAGTATAATTGATTTTATAATGCTTTCAAGATGTAATAATTCAAAATTCTTATTGTTCTCTATATTTTTTATTCATACCTAAATTTTTATGAAATTTGGCCTTCAATGTAATGAAATACATAAATCTATTCATCACTGGTTAATATAAATATTCATTGAATTTTTTTTTTGGGTTTTATTATCATTCCAGTTTGAGAATAAATATACATTACTCAAGAACTAATAGATGAAGGTAGTGTATCAATAAACCCTTGATACACAACCAAAGTACTGAAAATTTGATAATTAAGATGTGTTTATTAATTTAAATAAATTTATTAATTATAATGTTTTTATGTAGAAATATATGATAAATAATGATCATAAAGTTATAAATTTTCAATAAATAGAGAGCTTAGTAAATCATATTATATTACACAAGAACTATATATTTGTTTGTAACGTATGTTGTAGTAGAGAAAATTATTAATTAGTTGAAAATAATTAGTAAACCCTAATTTCATTAAATTTATTTTCTCACTCTCACTACTGTTTTTCTCCTTGAACTTATTTATACACCTTCTCCAATATCGTCACAAAATACAATCATTTCTCAAAATATATATCACTTTTATTGGTTTTCAAATTTTTTTGTTTTTTATTTAGTCTGCACAGGATTTTATCTTTCCATTTAATACCCAATTCAAAATTACATAAGTAGTATATAGTGTTTAAAAACATGTTTCTAATTTAAAATATAATAAAATCTATTTTTAAGTCACCTTATACGACAATACATGCATCCAAAAATTAAAAAAAACACAAAAAACATCTGAAAAAATACCATATAATGATTACTAAAAAAATAATTTATAAAAATATGTATTGAATACAATTATTAATCTTTTTCATGTTGATTTTTTTTATTTAACTATAATTGAATACACACAAGATCATCAAATTAAAAACTAGAAACAACATTTATTTAAATAAAAAAGTTATTTTATGAGGATAAAATAGAAATGTACATGAAAAAATTGAAAATCTAGGACTATAATTAATTGAAAACTAGAATAAGTTTTTAGTCTACCCTTTAGAACCAGTACTCTAAAGACATATACATAGGGAGATTCCTCTTAATTCTATTTTAGTAAATCCCACATATAATATGTTTTCCCCTAGGTCAATGAATAGTGAAATTAAATAATCACGTCTCTCCATGCTTTAATAGTTCATTGATCATCCTATAGAGGATACATTGCAGTTTATTAAAGATATTTTCATTAATATACAACAAATTTTCACTGCATGGTTTTAGTGTGGAAGAGTTGTGGTTGATTGGGTTATCATTATGTCTTCGGCGGGGGGGGGGGGGGGTGGACATGGATTTAGAACAGATTTGTGGAAATCATTGACACTTGAGATGTTATTTTCTTTACTATTGTCTCAAAATTATACCCTAAAAACACCACCCTCAAGGATAGACAAAAAATCATTAGGTTTGTTCTAGATGGGGGATAATTGTTTCAAAAATATTAAGATAGGTTAATAAGAATTTTTCAAAGATGTCCAAACAATCAATTAACTCCCCAGATACACACAAATATCTTTTACAATTCCCCAACACTCAAAATGAAAATTTATTTTATCAATCAAGTGGTGTGACTATGCTTATTAAACTACCGATGTGATTAATAAACAATTTGATAAACATTTATAAAATTCCTTGAATTAATGGACTATAAATTGTATAATTCCTAGAGTTAAAAAATAACATTCAGGTTGTTCTCATTAATAAAAATTCACATAGTTATCATGTTTTCTAATTTTTTTAAACATTCTCAAAAAAGTTTTAACGACTTTATTATACCTATAAAACCGAATTAGAGTGTCTAATCTATTATATATGTGTTTAGGAATTAATTTTCTCAAGATCTATTCTCTTACCAACAATATTATAAATATAAACACCCATCAAATCTATCATAGAAGGATTAAGGTGTTTTGGATCATCCCAATTCCCAAAATTCCACTTTCTGTGAAGTGTATTGTTCGAAAATGAATATTGGGTTAAGACTTATACTATAAACAACAATCAATAGTGAATTTTAATTCATGTGTTTATCAAAAATTATTCATAAGATGGTATATTGATATTTGTTTTGGATTACCAAGAGGCTTGACATAGGGCTGAAACAAACTCCAAAAATAAAATCCTAGAATTTAAATTAGTTTTCTTACTTGATCAATGGATTTAGATAGCCGCAAACATTAGATGAATATATTAAGGGTTTCACCCCAATAAAAAGTTTCATAACCAATGTAAATGTTATATAATTCACCAACAGGTTGGGTTTAAACATAAAAGAACAAGCCTGGGAAAAGATTGGTGAAGATTAAATTGAATAACATTCAATATATGTATATAAAAATATTTAAAACAAATAAAATAAGAAATCATGATATATTTGATAAATCGAAACAATGATAAATTTTCACATGAAAACTAAATTTAACATTATATGAAAAAATGGGTTGTCATTTAATAATTAAATAAAAACAATATTCTAGTAGGAGAGTGATTCACCAATTTTGACACATTATACCCCCATTTAATTTCCAAAAAGGCACAAAAATAATAATGAAATCATTATCTCAAAATTATTCATTTTTTAGGATATCTAACATAAAATATTATTTTATGGAATCCTTATATAAGAAACCTTCATATATGATATTTTATAAGCAATTCATTGTAAACAAAAGAAATTTTTAAGAGTTTTTAACAATTTATCTTAATGATCAGTGTATTATAAATGTAAAACATAATATTCATACAAAAAATAATGACCCTACATCATTTTCCACATAATTTTGAATTAGAGTAAGAGAGGATATTTGGTTCTTGAGTGAGTTAGATTTTAGCATCAACATAATGCCCTACTTCTTATTTAGAAGTCTTAGTCTAATGAATCTTAAACCGGTATTTTTTTTCTTACATCTAGATGACGGGTTATTTATATATCTTTATGTGGAAGATAGACTTCTAGTTTATTTGGGGAATCATTATTTACCATCATACTTCCTCATTACTTAGAAGGTGTGTGAATTTAATGTCCCAATCATGTTTGGGAGGCCATTTTTAGCCACAGAGAGGGCTTCCATAAATGTTTAGAATGGTATGATGACCCATAGATCTAGTGATAATTATGAGGAGTTTCAAATTTTAAATTATTATCCAATTTTTTTAAGTATTAAATTGTTAAATGTTTTTGGGGAGGTTTTTACTGATGAATTTATGAAGGATTACCACCAAACATTTGATAATGTTATCACTAAAATATTAAATGACGAAAAAAAATATTCCTACTTATTGAAACTAAATATACTCTATAAAATTAAATTTTTGACTAGATTTAGGGACTTATTAGGGGATTAATAGACTAGTACCAAAATATATTCCATCTAAACAAAATTTTTGATGATTAAAGTGTTTCTCGTGCATCAATATGAAGCTCGAAACCCTCCCCCACACCCAACCATGATATTGCTTTATGTTTTTTATAGCCTATGAGGGGTGAGTCTACATTGGTAATTATATTATGTGAGAATGATAGTTTAAAGGTTGGGTAACTGTCTGTGGTTAATCATTTAAATATTAAAGTTAAAAATTAATATTCCAAATATGTAGAGCATGTGGTAGAATATTAACTAGAAATAATATAAATTAAATATAATAGTTATATCCATACTTATTTGAGTTTTTATGATGATGGTATTTTTTTAGATCTTATGTAATTTTTCAGTGATCCCGAGGAGCATTTCCCATTTTTTTGAAACAGATTTAAATCTAAGAGTGCTTCTTCTAGTGCACAAACTGCTAAAAATATAATTTCATTGTTTTAACATGTGTGTTCTCTATGTGTGGGGGAATATTTGATTAGTCAAGATGGTAATACTAATTTATTTTATTCGATATTGGGTTCTATCAGTGATATTTTTGAATTTGAAACCATTAGGAGTTGAAAAAAGCTTAATGATTTATTTCAATTGTGTTCGTAGAATGGCATGAGTTCAGTTAATCATTTTACATATCATCCCATAAACATATTTATACAAACTTTTATCTTTTAATTCATTCCATTCGACATCTTCCATTGGATCGGCAGTAGTAACACATGCTACATGGGCTGATGAACTTTTCAGTTTCACTTGTCTTGAGTCTACCATTTTTGGAAAAAATTCATAAAAAAACAAAACACTACTAGATGGAATTCCCCAACATATGATGAAATGGAAACTAATTTGGAATGTCTTCATCTCCTTCTTTGTTAGGTTTCTTCGGCCTTGGAAAATGAAATAAATTATTTTCGAGAGATCAGAAGAAGTAACCAGAAACATGTTCATTACAGAAAAGAATAAACAATGTTATTTAATCCTAAAACAATTTATTTATTTGATCTTTTTTATCATCTTGACGAGGTGGTCATTATTGTTGATTCTTTGGAGGTGGATCCCTTCAATATTATTTTGGTTTTGAAGTGGAAGAAGGTATGTGTGTTTCCTTGAGTGTGACTACAGCTGCCTCTCATTTCCCTATTATCCTTCCCAAAACTAATGGAATTACATGAGATTTATCTTTAGTTTCCACAATGGATTAATACACCTATTGGGAAATTGATATTAGGTCACTAGACCCTAAAATTTATTTCACATGGATCAATGGTTTGTGTAACTCCTCATGTAGATTTTCTATACAAATTGGTATCATCTCCTTTTGAGGAAGTGTCAAATTTATGGAATATGTTAATCCTTTCCAAAGAGAAATAAAATATGAGAATATTTAATTTTCCATTTTTTTTAAAATTTGTTATATCAAAAAATGTAATCTTCGGTACCTTTGAGATAATTTGAAAAATAAATTTTTGTGGGAGATCTTACCATTCAGCAATTGATCGAGATTACCAAGTTGTATACTTGAAAAAAGTTGTTCGTTGTAATGACTGCTAAAAACAAGAAATTTGTACAACTTTTTTTTAGGATTCCCCATCATGGTATCACAATGAGAAATGAAATTCATTTAATTTTGTTCTAGATCCCCTAATCCATTAAATATTTGGAGTGTAGTATTCACAAAATTTGGTGGGGGATGAATCAGATACACCAATTCAGTGTAGGCTTTCTTTTCCAGCTGATCTGGTGCTTGTCATTCTTCCATATCTTCTAATAGGGGTTTAAATACCTCAGTTGGGTTCAAAAGTATTGGGCTAATATCCATATTATTTGGGACCTATACATGTACTATAGCTATATATTGAAAAAGACAAACAACCATAAAAACCACTGGAGATGGTTTTACTGGTATTTTCCTTGGATAACCCATAGGGACATTCCTCTAAATACGTGTTTGATCCTACCCTAGCTGTAAACCCATCTGAGGGAATTCATTATCTGTATCTATAGTTATCACATATACTATTTTCAGAGGAGATCCTACAAGATTTGAAATTTTGGTATATTCTTGGGGAATATGTCTAGTAGAAATGAAAATTTGATGTAACTCAGTATTGATTGTTTTCATCTCTTTCATCTCCTCTACTGGTTCTACAAACCTTTCTTCAACTGAAAGAGATTGTCCTTATATAGTAGAAATGTGATACATGATCTTACTTTTACCTTTCCCCTTGATATTTACCTTTCTAAGGGGTGGGTATTTATTATTTGAAGCCATACCTAGATTCTTGATAAGTACCTGATTTTTGGTATGAAAATCTACAACATTTTATTTAGTGTGTCCCGTATTATGTATAAGAACATATTCGTTGATTCCTCTGAGCTGGACTCATTTTCTAGAGGATCTTCTGCAATGGTGTTAATAACATTCACTAATGCAGAATGCATTGATGGGATTGTGTCAGTATCTTAGTATGATCATCTCCTTCTATATATTTTATGAGACTCTTCTCTTCTATATGATGAATTCCTAGGAAATTTTTGATAGACAGTTGGCTAAAATGAATCCTTGGATATTTCATATTTTCTCTCTCTTTATGGATTCATCACTTTTCGAGAGAACACTATCATCCATTGAGGAGGGGATTGTAGATGTGAGAATGCCCCCAGCCTTACAGGGTAGGGATGTTCTAATTCTTCTTCTCCAAACCGTCGATCATTAATTAATGAATTTGGAGGGTAAATTAAACAATCCCCCTACCCTACATACTAGGGTAGGTCTTGAATTTATATATATGAGATTTTTATAATTGATCATCTGATTTTTCAAATTTAGGTTCGTACGTTAGCTGAGTGAATTATCAAAAAACCAATCAAATCACTTATTTCAAAAGATTTATATGGTATTTCAGAAAATTGTGATATCTAATAGAAAATATCCAATAAGAATAAGTCCTTCTGATTATTCTCATATGCTTGGTGTAAAGAAACTCAACAACTTGTAATTTTTGGTCCTGACTCTGGTGAGAGCTAGTTGAGGATTGTCTTTTAGCATACATTTAATTACATACAACTTAGTTAGTTATAGACGGTCGTGGGAAATTATATTCCATGAGACCACATTTTATGGTCTTTGATGACTCTTCAGTATAGTAAAATGATATGCTCCATGTGCACCCCATATTCTCAAATGAACACCTAATGGGGTTTTATAAATTCACTGGCACATCCTCTTTAATGTATCATGACATGCACATTGAAGTTTTCTTTTCTTCATTTAAACAATTGGACATTTGTAAACTGAGAGAGATGAGAATTCAATTTGGTGTTGCAACCCTTCTATTACTAATACATGATTTTGATATTAATTATATGTTAATAAATTATTTGTCAAATGATGAAGAGTCTTCCATAACTTGTGAAAGATATCAGGAATGCAATCTTCTGCCATCAATTCTATAATGTTATATTGAGAGGTTTCTAAAGGACAGAACATGAATAGTGCATCTCCTGTAGCAAATTTTTTTCTTATATTTAATAGATTTTCATCATCTCTATCTAGTGGTTTCTCAACATGGTTTGACTAATGTTAATGATTCTAGATTGTTTTTTTGAAAATAATGGAATAATTCAATTTCACCTCTGTTGTATTTCAAGACAAATAACCCTTTGGAGTTTCATAGAATGAATGTTCCCTTAATAGGACTTCTTGTTGAGAAACTATTTCATCTGTTAATGATAATACATCATACATGACTGGCCCTATGTTAGAAAGTGCCTCATGATAAGAGGGATTTATAATTACTACAATTTCAATTATAAAATTCTCTTGAGAATGTGAAATACTACTGCGGAGAGAACATTCCTAGTGAATTCCATCATGTGTAGGACCACCATGGTGGATTATATCAAGGTAAAAGTCTTCTTAATCCTTGGTATTCTAGCCACATATATGGTTGTTGTAGTGGGAATTAGAGTTCACATAGTTCATTATTTTAGGTGTATTTTGTTGACGAAATAATCATTACAAACTTCTATGACCACCTTTTTCATGGTCGGTTTGAGAAACAATAGGATGTAAACTATTCAACAAAACATACACTCTTCCTTCTATGTTGTTGGAAAAGGATGCGCCTACGATTAATGAAGCTAGGGAAATGGTGAACAAAGGTGTAGAGAAATGAACCATTAATTGCAAAATAATGGTGACGATCATTAGGTCTGAACAAAAATGATTGAGTCTTTTTCTAGGAGTGATTACCTAGAATAGGTCCCATAATGGGAGGTGGATAATATTCTCTATTTAAGGGAAAATAATGTCTGAGCATAACTCTTCTAAATGGGGACCAGAGGTTCTGAGTCTGAAGGATGAGGAGGGTAAGATAGAGTCATATCCAAGAAATATGTGACTAGGAGCACCCCAAAACTATCCTTATGGTAATGTTCTACACAACTATAGATATAAAAACCTACATACATCATGACGATGCAGACTCCCATATAAGATAAATGTGATAATCCTGTGACCATAGAATTATAAACCAAGTTGAGAGGAATGTTGATGTTCATTCTCCAAATTATTGATAAATTATGAGGTCTTGGTGGACATTTCATCTTTGTAAATTTTAGATATAGGAACCAAGGATGGTTAAATCCTACCATTAGTTATTAAAATAGGGCTTAAATGATATATCACATAGGTGGACCACATAGGTATGTCGCACAAGTATGACGTGTAGTTTTGCTGCACTAGTCCTAGGAGGAACTGGAAAATGATTATCATTTGATGGATAATTGATTTAAATCTTGATATTCCATATTAAATTGACTACATTAACAAAAACAACACGGGTGAGGTTTTATCTTAAGAACCCTAGGTTTCCCATGATGCCCTTGGAATAATCCATCAACAACCTTTTATTAAGGAAAGGACCATGAAAAGGTGACTTCTTTCTATATAAAGAGGGTATTTGACTAAATATATTATATATTAGACCCTAAAGGGTCATTAATCATGATGATCCATATTAATTATCTATTCTCTGATGTTTTAGAGAGATACATGAGAAAATTTATGGGACCTGGGAGAAAGAGACATGCATTGAGAGCATCGAGAGTTCATCAATTTTTAGTAGTTCAAATAGAAAGATGAAGAGTCATATTTATAGGATATGAGGAAACCTTCTCTAATTGAGGTTTTCCACATAGGTCATGGGTAGAGACCTTCCTCATAGGATCCTCTACCAGGGTTGTAAAACATGAACTATTGTGTTGGTCCCCCAACGTAGTTCCTCTGTGTCGGTCCTAAGAAAAGGGGTTATACCTTCATGATGTACTGGAATGATATGTGATGACCTTCTTTAACTATTGTATGCTTAATAGGTACATTTGAAAAAATTTATTTTCTTCCTTTAAATTTTATTGACTCATTATGATATCCAAATTTCTCTTCATAATCTTTTTTCCTTCCATTATTAAAAAGGGTGTGTCAAAAAATTCCCCCCTCAGTATTGGATCCGACTAAAAGGAGGGTGTAGTCCTGAGGTATGATTATGGGAAAAAATAATATGGAATATTGATGTTGGATTGTACAGGTCCTATATATAGAAATGTTACGTAGGGTATCATAATATTTCATTCATCATAGGTTGGCATTGTAAGCTATTGATGCCGAAAAATAACCTCTTTGCTTTTGAATTTTCTTCACATGGATTTAAGAATTTTTCTACTTTCATTTACTAGCTCATTCAACCATATCTATTGTGTTTCACACTCATGATGGTCATTTGAATACTTCTCAAGGTATAGATTGTTGACCAATGGAGCTATGTGGAGTTATTTTATTAGCGGAGCTATGATGGACGACCCCATTAAAGGACCTGGGCTGGGAACCTCGTCTAAGGACCTATATGGGTGAAATCATCAAAGGAGCTATGCAGGGATTTTCATTTGGAAAATTCATGAATTCTTAAATGTTAATATATTATCTTTCTTAAGTAAATATTTTATCATAATGAAAAAATTTGATGATTCTCATATATAAAATGATCTATTGATAATTTCAACAGAGGAATTTCAAATTCACGAAACCAAAATGATGGAAGTTTTTAGACTATAATTTTTTTTCATTGGAGAGAGTACCCTTCCTGGGTAAGATATGGAAATGATTTCTTAACAATGTGAATATCTGCGAAGCATATATCTTCATTTTTACTAGAATATTCTTCTATTAGACTCCCACATTGTATCAAATAATATTTTTTTTCCAAAAAAATGTTTTGTAAAACCTATCAACTGTCATTTTTTATCATTACAACAAGGGTTGTCCATATTCAAGAGGGAACAATTCCAATTGGAAGAATACTACATCACTGTGGTCAAAATTATGATATTTTGTATCATATTGTCAAAAAAGACCAAAATTATATGATTCAAAAAAAATTCATCCAAAACAAATCAAAACAATGGAGAGAAAGAGTACTTGGATCTTCACTCGGTAGGAGGAGTAAAACCTGAATTGATATGGGGATTTCGGTAGCACCAGACATTTTTAATGTTCAAGAATGATAAATATGATGTTCATATTGATGATGATATCTAGGTAGGATGGACTTATCTTTTCAAAATACACCATTCCTGAATTATTCATTATATAGAGTCCCAAAATAAATTCTTTCCATTTAATTCATGGTGGTGTCGCATTGGTTTGTGGGATGTATAAAAAATACATGGGCCTCTCATTCTCATGAGATGTACGATGAATTCATTCCAACAACAAAAAAATGGGATGTTGCTGAGAGGAATCCACCATTAACTCATTAATTATACAAAATAGCATACAATTTGTAGATGTATATGATATATACTCATCGATGAACTGATGATCATGAAAGAGTGTGGAAGGATGGATTTTCAGAACCAACAAAAGATAAGGGTTCTAATTGTGGGAGTCCAATCATTTTACCCAGTACATATATTTGGGATGATTCAGTCATGTTATGGACCACATTAGAGAGGGGTGATTATAAACATTGAGTTAACATGGGTTTTCACATGATTTATGAAATGGTGAACTTATCCGGATTCCTTGACATGTGGCTAAGCATTTAATTTTACCTAGTTCGTGAGTCCAATGGTGGTGTATGGCCAGAGACATTTTTATTACAACCAAGTTGGTAGCAGTGAAATATATCAGGTTGAAAAAGAATATATTTTCATAAATCTATCACTTCCTATTGCATTTATACAATGGTAAGGCTCAACATGTATTTTTACGGCCATTCCAGATTCTATGTTGTGATATTTTGGCACATTTCTGTTCATATTGATGTGTGAATTCAGACAGAGTCCACAATGGCCATTTTACCCCATTTATCGATAAGGTTTCTAGGATTCTACCACTGAACCTAAATCTTGATTTGGTGTTGGGGAAATTGAATTTATTGGGAGAATATTAGGTTATTTCATTAAGTAACCTACTAAATAAAATATTTATTGATGATGGTATGGATAAAAATTACGAGTTATCGCCATACATGATGGAATTCAGGGATATTGTATATTCAACTAGGATTGAAGGAGAAATATTCTACGAGGATTGTGTCTCTTATATGTTTTCTCACCAGTTCAAATGTCTTCAATAATTGAGCTCTTTTCCTCCCACATACGTTATTAAAGAGAAAAACCCAATGGTAGCTCGAAAATTATATATTTTTATGGAATTAGAGACATCCAAAATGTCGATTAAACAACCTCCATTAGATTAATCAATTATATTATTGGCTAGAAAAGTTAAAAATGGGTTTTTCATAACCTCGGGGGGATTTAAGAAATGGAATATATCAGTTATTGGACAAAAAATATATCATTAGTGTAAATCATGGAAAAAATTCAAAACCAAAGATGATGCAGAGGTTTCAGAGGCAACAGAACAATCAAAATGTCCTAATGGAAAATCCACCATGAAAAACAAGGATTGAGAGACAACACCCCTATCACTAAGGTGATCTCGTCACCATCCTCAAAAGGGCTCCCCATTTAATCTGATGATTCTTTTTAATTGGAAGAATGCCCTAAATTTGACTTCCAAATTCATGGCATTGAGTTTTCCAAGCTTCTAACCAAATCAAATCCAAATTATGTACAGACATTAGTAATATAGTATAGGAAAATCATGATCCATGATCTCAAGGAAGTATGGAGTTTCTCCAACATTTCCATTGAATACTAGATTTTTGTGATATTAATGAACGCTCTGATAGTCATGCATATATAATTTTGAATGTGTTATATGAGTACATAAAGGGGATGTATATTTGTATATATGCCACTAAAGGCCAGGTCCCAACCTCAAAATGAGTATCTACGTTTTTAGATCAGGGAATACATTAAGGGGTAATTGTTCAAACTAAGGATGAATTAGAAATTTAAGTTAATACTGAGAATGTATATCCCTTTTCTTTTTTCAAATTTATTCTATTTCATCTACCATAACTAATCATTATGGGATTTAATTTTTTATCATCAAATATGTGGAGTAACACTCGGAAAGGTGACCATGTCACTAAATTATGGGCTTATGGGAACCCCTATCTATATATTGGATGAATCCGTTGGGTATCTAGAACAATTTCATGGAAATAGAACCATGATGTAAGTAATGGAGATGGAAAATCTTCAACAATTACATCATGTTTCTATTAACGTGAAATGTAATACAATCTCTCTATTATCATTGGAAATGTATTATATAAGATAATTGAAACTGGTTTGGTGTGTATGTCAACATCATTATTTGACTATAATCTGGTATTAGAAATTGTTTGACACACTTTCTAAATATATTCACCTTCTCCAAGGATTTTCATTTCTTTGTTCCCAGAAGATATTAGGTACAGGTCCATTATATAGTGAGAAGGACAACTTAGAGAAATAAAAGAATTATGCTGACAAGTATGTCACCTTGATAGATAAAGTGTCAAGGGATATGGTTTAATATACTGTATTTTCTATAGAGAGAGGGAGGATTATAGTAATTTCAGATTTATTTCTTTTGTTTATCAGATTAAATTTCTAACATTCTATAATTCAGAATATTTTAGATTAGTTTCATGTGTTGAAAGATTTTTTGATAATCGATGCTGATACTATTGTTACTCTAGTAAGAAGTTATGAGTATCTTGGGTAGTCTATGTTTGGTGCTAGTATTGATCCTGGCTCCAGATATCTTGATTCCATTGCACCAGTTAATGAGATGACAGAAGATAATGTCAATATAGCCAATTTTTCCATCATTCATCATTTGTTGGATAACATAAATAGTGAGGGTGGTAGGATATACAAATATGTATATACTGCATTGATGGACTCTCTTAATGAAAAAATTGAAATTATAGGTTCCATTAAAATGTTTTGAGACTTCATTGGGGAGGTGAAAAGATGTAATATCTTATTAATGAATTTACCATACATATTTGTTATTTTATTTTATAGTTCACATAAGAGATCAATTTATGCATCCTTTTCTGTAGAGAACATTGAAAAATACCTTTAATGAAGAGTTATTCCACTATATCATGATTCATTTTATATCAGAGAAGTACCAAATGAGTTTCCATCATTGTGGTATGTTTCAGAGCCTCTAGTTATGGTGACTATCCAGGCTCAGGAGAACTAACCTCCAAAAGATGTTCTCCCTCAAACTAATGATGTTGGGAATTCCGAGGAGGAATCTACCCAATTAGCCGACTTAGTGCTGGGTAAATGTAATTGACTCTATGAGTCATGAATTTATCTTGATATACTATTGGAGCTAAAAATTATTCTAATTCACCAATTACAGATATCAAATCCCATGGTTAAGTATTAAGGTGAATCCACTATATTGGCTCAGAAAACCAAAAAAGATTAAGAATCTACATCTTCAAAAGGAGTAGATCTAAACACTTATTCGAGTGATATGATTCTAGAATATGATCCACCACATGGTAGTGATTCTAAATCAGAAATAGTGCTACATGTTTCCCTCGATATCACAAAAAACAAAAAAGTCAAACCTTTTTCTAGATAATCTCTAGAACACATTGGATGAGTGGCCCTGGCATTTTGGCTGAATTCCAACACAATTAAGAATAATAGGATTTTTTGGATTTGATTATCACCATATTTATAATTCAGTGAAAGAGACCATTATCCAGTGGGAGAAAGATCACAAAAATCATAAATATCATGTAAATCCCAAAATAATCACAAATTTTGAGGGTTTTTTAGTTACGGTAACACTGGAGGAGGCCAACCATAGTGAAACAATTGGTAGAGTTCGATAGAAAAATCAACGAACAATCAATTTAAGTGGGTCACCTGCAGTAAGAGGTCTTGTGCCTTTAGGAATAACTATATGATTCTCCATAGGGTCTTTTAAAACTCCATTAATCATTAGAAGAATCTCATCATATATAGGTAACTAATATTGGGGCTACCATGGAAGCACTTCATAAACCCAAAGTGATTGAAGCATTTAAACTGGATAAGCTTTAGTAACAATTAATAGAGCTGAAGAGGTTGTTCAACAAATAAAGATTCATGATGAAAGTTTCAAGTAACATTTGAAAGAGATACTCTATTATATTGATGTTCCTTTGATATTACTTTATAAATTAAAAGAGTTTTTTTTAATAATATATATATCTTCATCACATCATTTTTCTAGTAATTGCAATATCAAAAATAATTTTCAAAAAGTTGTATCGTTACATCAGGTAACCATAATTACAATGAAAGTGGTGGGGGTACTCTAATTTTTACCTAAAAAGAGTCTTAGTAAGCATAATATAAATTTATTCTAGGTTCATATGAAAAAAAAATCAATCATAGTGCCTTTTATATTTTTAATTATTGATATTTTCTAAATTGTACAAAGTGTAGGTCTAGTGAGCTAAGACTCGACTTTTTTCAAGAGTTCCTTATGTGGGTTTCAACCTAGTGAGTACTATGTATCATTTTTTTCATTGGTTTTTAAAATATATTCATTTTTGTATAACAAGGTTAGTGTTTCATGTTGAACAACATTGAACATAAATATTGATATTATAACTCAAGAAAACATGATGGTTATGAATATGGTGATATTTTCATAGACACTTCCATGGGGAATCTTCAGTGATGATTTTTATGGTCCCCAAATATAAAAAATGATGTATGAGAAAAGTGGAGGTATCATTAAATAATTATGTTATTTCAATTTGATAACCCCATTATGGAGTCTATTTTTTACAATGCCAACATGGGGACAAAGATAATAGTCGAGTAGTTTTATCCATAAGGAAAACAAGCCTGTTATGTAGGCAATTTTATGCAAGTAAAAATAGGTCTGGTAATAAATATTTATGTAATTATTTTCCTAGGAATTATCACATTCTATGATTGATAGAAAAAAGGAAAAATAATTAGATGTATCAAGACCAGAGTGGGATGATTTTTTATAGAAATGGTATTAGGGAATAAATTGGGAAATTGTACAATCATAAACCATGAATGGGGAAACCAATCCTATATGAATTTTCAATATGAATGGTGGTATATTTTTCACAACAAAAATCTCTAATATGATTCAATGTATTTTTAGGTCATGTATCATAGAAATTATGTTGTGCAGTTTCAAGTCATGAAGCCAGATCATTAAGAGATTTTTGAAAATATTCTATACAATTTAATGTCTTGAATCAAAGATATCTTATTGTGCAGTTTAAATTCCAGAAAAAAGGAAATTATGATATTTAGTTTAATTTCATGAAGCAAGGCCATTATTCCTTGCAGTTTAATGTTAATCAGTAAGAAAATTTTGTAGTGCAATTTAATGTTCGGAAGTAAGGACATTTGGGGGTTGTGCAGTTTCATGTCAAGCAGAATGGTCATTAAATACTTTTATTTTAGATCATTAGATTTGAACAAAGATTTTATGGTTCTATAATTCATAGAAACTCAACAGGAAATGTGCTACTGCATCCACGTATGGAAAGGAATAATTTTACGCTTTGACTTGGTTATTTCTATTATTGAGGAATGACATGGGAAAAGCGTTAATGGAATTTTGAGGGGGTATCTTACAGGAATGATGTTACAAATATTTTGCAAACCAATTATTGGGCCTGTATTAAGTTGTTATAACTATGGAATGTTTTTCACAACCAAACAGTGGTATGTCAATACTGATAGGCTCGTTATGTAGGATTTTTTTTTCATGCCCTTCTGCTTTGTGTACAGCCTATTCAAATAAAGGTATTCCCAAAAATGCTATTATTTTATTTTCTAATGGATGATATGATTTTGGAGATTCGGATATTCCCAAGAATGGAGTTTGGTTTTATGGAGAAAATTACTTTAATATAGATGGTGTATTTCTAGGCATGATTTCAAAATAATCATAGAAATAGTGTATGTACGAAGGCAAGACCCAAACATAGAAATTGTGAAGCCTGTAATTTTAATTCATATTACTTGAAATAAAATATTACGAAACAATGGATGATATGTTATAAAATGAACCAAAATAATTCCATTATTTTTTGAAAAAGTAAAGGGGTAATGTGTAAACTAGGGTCTGGGAGACATTCTGGTTGAGATAATTGATATGGGATTAATATGAAAAATATGAGAACACTAAATTACGGGGTTACTATAAACCAAAATCAATGTTTAATAGGATAAAACAAACATCTTTCCAGAACAATGTTACCTCTATATTAAAAACCTTTTACATGAAATTTTTTATGAAGGTCCAACTAGGGGATGTAGAGCATGAACTAATAGTGGAATCCTTTAGCAGAAAATAATGCTATGTGGGTGACTTATGCAAGGTCACCTACTGGAACATATTGTATATTCCAGTAAATGGGTACTAAGGTACCATAAATTCTACCATTAGAAACTGAGGAATTATTTTGATGATATGAATGTATCTATGATTAGGATATTTAAATGTGAAAGTGATAACGTCCAATCCATGATGAAAGTATTTGGACTGGTATTGGCCCTGAGTTTAGAGCCCCTTACATAGATTTGAATCATACAAATAATAAGGAGACCTCTTGTTTTTTTTTGGTTTCTCCTAAAAGAGTTCCCTAAAAAAATATCACACACATATATATATTTTGATCAAATTCAATAGAGGGGAGATTTTAATTTATCTCTTGGATGAGAATAGGGTTAATTAATAGTTCTCATTACATATATAAATAAGATCAGAATCAATCCACATGTACATATATGGGTACCATTTAGATTAATGTCAGGCGGAAATTACACTATGTTGTGTAGTTTATAGTCATACAATCAAGACATTATGGGCGTTGATATGAAGACCAATTGAATATTTTGGTTAGACTTGGGTATAGGGCCCAAGATTCACTACATATCTTATGGAACCAAGAATAAATACATGTGTACTTCTATCATATACATGTTAATGTGTATGGTGAAAACATATTTTGATTTTCCCCATTTAGATAAGACTCAAACACGGGAAAATGAGGATTTTCTTATATCATCCTATAGTTGGCCCCAGGAATAAAAATATGTAAGTAGCTACATATTTCATATAAATGAGAATAAATCCATACATATTTCTTCAATAATATTTACCCCAGTCTAATTGAATTAACAAGGGGGGGATAATATGGGTTTCTTGAATGTGGGTCAATATATACGATCAGAACTCATATTAATATCCTCAAGAAGATATAAATAATACATGGGATAAAAGTAGGATTTAATTTCATGATGTTGTGGTTGTGTACAAGATTGAAAGTTTGGATGTCACTATATTTTTCATATGGATGAGAATGAAGACATACATAGTCTTGAGAGGGTTTCCAATGCAGGTTAGACCCATACACATGTTTTTGAAGAATTTTTTGAATTGTGGTTAGACAAGGATATAGGATCAAAGTGTCACTATGTATCTAAATATAATGAGAATCAATCCACACATAGTTATTTGTACATACATAAAGATCAATGTCATGTGTTAAGGAAAAAGGTTAATTGAGATTAAATGACTACATATCATAGGAAAAAGAGAATATAACAACACATTGTTTTTTCGAGGATCATATAGTATATAATCATTAGATTATGAAATTTGTTGTGTCTTTAAATTCATATCGTTATGACCATTGATAACCCCAAATATTAATAGAGATACCCAAATTTTGTAAGAAATTATTTACCCAATTCATAATACCAGGTGAGCTATTCTCGGTGTGGGAAACAATGAAGGTAAAAGATTCATTTTCAACACAATGGTAAATATTGTTAATGTATGGGTCTAATGATTGAATAGAGGATAAGCTATGATATAGGTCTCGAGCATCACCATATATCTTAATTGGGGAAACAATAAAGCCACATGTAGTTATTGAAATTATTTCCCATATCATCATGTTTTGACATGGGAAAGAGGGTTTTTAATAATTTCTAGGATGGAGATTGGGCCTAATGTAGGATGTGTAGAAATCACCATGTATATCATAGAAATGAGAATCATTATACAAATCTTGTAAGTTCTCCGTATTGAAATTGCATTCGTGCATGGGGAAAAGGAAGGTGGGTTTTCTCTTCCAAAATCATGGTAGGGCCTAGGATTGGAGATTCGGGTATCACTAATTTCCTTTTAGAGGAATGAATCAAGTGAAACTTTTTTCTTGTTGGTGCTCCATATGCATGTTTTAGTCATATTCCTAGGGGTGAAAGGAAATTTTCAACATTGTGACTAGACCTAGGATTGGAGATCATAATATCACTATGTATCTATCTAAAGCAAGAATCATGCCACACATAGTTCTTTAAATTTTCAATGTAGTTTAATTTCATGTATTATGGACAAAGATGAACCAACAAGAAAAGATTTAAATGTTGTAGCTGGGCTAAGGCTGAAACATAAGAATGACTACGTATATTATTTGTATGAGAATAAATCCACATGTATTTCATGATACATTCTCTACCTAGGTTTGATTCATAAAAACAGGGGATGAAGTGTATTTTTATTGTTTTCATGGAATATCCTTAGAATGTGCATATGAGAATCTCTATGTTTCTTATTAGAATAATACTTTAGATACCCATAGTTCATCGAAGGATCGTTCCCCAGACCAACTGAGCTTGGTGTGAGAGTATGGGAATTTTGATACCATTCAGAATAATAGTTAATCTCATGAAATATTTTGGTGTGAAATTCAATCCATGTATTATAGAAGAGATATTAGTATTTGTTTGTTTCATATACATGAAAAGGGGAAATAATTTTCTTTATGGACATGGAAGGGGCCAAGATGGCAGATCATGGCATCACTATGTATCTCATTGATAAGATAATCAAGTCACATGTATTTCTTGAAGAACAATGTATATTAACATCTTCCGATGGGGACATAAGACATGGGATGTGAAAGAAAAATTTTAGCTAGATAGGGGAATAATACCTAGGTGTCAATATGTTTCCTACTATGGGAATGAATTTTAACACACATAGTTATAAAAAAGGGGTTCCTAAGAAGATATGAATCAAACATTGGGAGAAATGACTCAAGATCCACTAATAGGGGAAATGATTTGTGTAATTACTACACATGGAAGAAACACATATTTTAATGTACTAAAGGGACTACCAATTTTAGGTATCATGGGGTATTTCATAACATAAAATTAAGTATATGTTAATAGCACAATTTAATGTCCTATAGCGAAGAAAAATGTTGTTGATCATTTTAACACCATGCAACATGGATTAAGGGGTTAGGAGGTATTAATGTTAATAATCATGTACATTTATGGTACAATGAAATTTAACATCGGGTTGATAAGACTATGGTTGTTACCTAGTTTAACATCATAAAACTAGGATGTTCTCTGTGTGATTACACAAAGTACTTCTTCAAGAACAATGTATTTGTATGTGTTATAATTTGTTATTTGTCCATTTATATTAGGGAATAATCTCCATTAGAATTGAAAATATGTAGGTAGTATGGTTCTTCAAAATTTGGATCATGATTTGGATGTTTCTTTCCTGGTATCATCAGAGACCTATGATCCATTACAAATTCTCCTTGGTGGAATGAATGAAGGAAAACATTTTTGTTGAAATCTTGAACTATTATTTATAGATATAATTGCACATGGTGAAATATATGTAATCATTTTTTGTCTAATCAATCCATATCATCTAGTAACTTTAAATATTGATCATCTGTAGATAGGTAGTTATAAACCACAACTCAGAGTAAATGAAAATGATCTTCAATGGGAATGACAAAATTTGTTCCATATCCTAATATGTTTGCAGTTTCTTAGGTGATAGTATGAGTAGTTTTCCTATAGTACCATAAATAATCCAATAGTGTATTAGGACATTATTTTTTTGAATTTATCCACCATAATCTGGATTATATTTAATTAGGACTTATTGAAACACACTATTTATCCATTGGTCACTACATGATAGTGAGATAAATGATTGGAATTGATATTGTTTTCTTGATATAACATCACTATATTTGTATAACAAAAATGGAGTCCATTTTACATCTATTTGGTAGGAGGGACACGAAATCTCGGAATGATATTAGCTTTGACAAAGATAACGATGTTTTTGGACATGACTTTTTTAAGAGGTTTTTCCTTAGACTAATTGGAGAAGAAATCAGTAGTGGTAAGACTATACATGAACAGTTAAGCCATATATGGATGATATGGCCCCACTATATCCATTACCCATATATGAAATGGCAAGGATTATTTAGATATAGGTAGCCACTTTGGTTTTTGATTAATTAAGATTGTCGGAACTTGATATTGATGAAACTTCATAGTGAGATATCTTCATTTTTATGTCATTGAAGGCCAAAAGAATCCTAGACTTTGGATTTTATCAATAAGCCTATGCCCTGATTAGTGGGAACCATAGGCTCCTATATGTACATCATTCAGGACATATGTAGTCTTGTCACCATCAATGTGTCTTAGGATAATTCCATAAATTCCTTGTTTGTAAAAGATCTTCTTCTGATCTAGGCCACCATAAAGTGTGAAATTAACTACTGATCACTGAATATGTTCTTGTTCAACTCTATCCAGTAGAAGTGTCCCATTTTGTAGATATTCTATGATGGGTTATAGCCATCACCTGTAATGATCATATGGTTTATAAATGTTAATTATATCGTTGATCTATCAAATTATGATTTGAAAAAAATGTGAAACCACATAACAATGAGAAATGTTAATAACAGCCTCATCCCAATATGGATATTCTAGGGTTGTAACTGAATTATACAATACAACATATTAATCTTTTGTGTAATCACTAGATGTAAGAAAATGATGTCCTTAAGATAAATTCATCCATTAACACTTGAACAGAATCATATAGGGGGATGAACTCTTCTTTTCTGATGGCGTATTCCCAATTGATCTAATTGATTATCAATTATGAATCAACATTCACTTCTAAGTGATTCACTAGAACATGGAGAGCCAATTCCAAACCTGTAATGAGAGCATAATATTATATATCATGGTTTTTACTACCTTATAATAATAAGATGGAACATGGAACCAGAACATTCTATGGGGAGATAAGCACAATTCCTAACCCAAATTTTTGGAGTTTAGGGTCTTTTATTCTCTTAGCTATTGGACTTCTAGAAGCACCGCTAATATATGTTTCCCATATTCAGGAATTTCCACTAATATGGAAGATTTATTCATCATGAAGATCAATATTCAATGATGTCTCTTCTAAATATGAGTTCTTATCAGGGATGTTTTCTCGTGTTTTTTCGTTTACTTATTTCTGAGGTACAAACTGTATCTCGAACTACTACAAAATAAATGGACACAGTTCTAGATATCCTACAGGAATTGTATGATTGAGGATAAATTTAAGCATGTTATTGTGATATACCAAGTGGAACTAATGATGATGTAGACAATACATCATTTTTTACTACAATTATTTAAGCAAGGAATATTTTCTCAGTATTTGAATATAATTTGTTTGCAACAAACATGGTTCGACTGAGAGAGTAAATGATGTTTTCATTCCTAGAATCATTCTTTTGTGATAAAATGGCAGCCAATGATCACTTGAATGTTATAACATAAAGAATTATTGTATTTTCTTAAATGTGTTTCACCAATACTGGTTGGATTTATGGTTATTTCATGAGGGTATCAAATGCTTCTAGGAATTCATCGGTCCATTGATATGTGACCCCATCTTCATCAATTTGTGGAAGGGAATACACTTTCCTACCAAATTGTCTTTGAAGCGCTAGTTTTAGATCATGTGTGTATGAATACCTATGAAAACATTAATGTTTCATGGAATTGACATGCCAAGGTTAGATTTATTCTTCTCGAGATCGATATCGATCATGTGATGGTATACAAGAAAACTGAAAAATATTCCCAAGGTTACCCCGAAAGAACATTTCAAGGGGTTCATATATAAATTATTTTTTCGAAGCATGATGAATATGGTATCCATGTTAGTAAATTGATCATAATGTTTTTTGTATTTAACCACTAAATCATCAACATATCAGTAAATGAATTTTCTCAAGAAGGGTTTCCTGATTTGGTACATTTCATGTTGATATGTTACACCAGTAATATTCAAAACAAAATTCATTACCTGATAGATAAATCTTCCATGAGGGGCTCTGAAGGATTTATATTCTTCATCCTCTAGGACAATATGCATTTGGTTGTACCGAGAGAATAAATCTGTGAAGGGGAGAGCTTCGTAGCTAGATATTGCATCAATCAAGTGTTATGTGATTTAAATCGGGAAATCATCATTGGTACAATTCCATTTGAAATATCTAAAATACCTAAATACTCTGACATTCCCATTTATCTTTTTTACCAGGACAACATTATCTAGGCACATTAAATATTATACCTATCAGATAAAGTTGTATTTGAAAACCTTATAAATTCATCTTCTGTTATGGATGCATGAGTCTGGAGTGTTCATCATGTAGCTTGTTTGTATCCCTAATGAGATTCTAGTAAGACCAAATGATGGGTTGCAACCTCGGTGTCAAGACATATAATCTCTATGTAATTTCTTGAAAACAAATCATAATTTTTCATTAAAAAAAATGTATATACCACTTTATTATTATAATTCATGGTCACACTAATCATAGTGGGGCATGGATCTTCATATATACCATGATTTATTTCTCTGAGTTCATCCACAGTGGTGGATACACCTTCTTAAAATACTGGATGGGTGTATGTGATGTCATCATCATCATCTTCTTCTTCTTCATGTTTTGCTCATTATCCCACTTCTTTAATGTTAGGTGATGAAGTAAGACTATAAGATCTAGGGGAGGAGTCATTATTTTCACATCCTGAAGAGGAGGCAACCATCTCCCACCCAAAAAATCATGAAGCGTCTAATTAATGTTCTAAAGGGAAGCTAATGGGATTTGAATAAACATCCATTTATTTTCCCATGAGTGTAATAGCTTCTTCTAGGTTACATAATGAAGTAGAGACTTGATCATTCACGATATATTGAATGAAGACATCTTGGTTTATGCTTTCATCATTTTTCAATGAATCAATGATTTCTCTTATATTGTTAGTATACATTTCCTCAACTGAAATTATAAAATCCACTGAACAAGTTCAAGTATTTGGATATATCATTTCAACGTTTTTCATAGGTAACACATAATCTATGCTGAGATGCTTTAATGGGTGAACAAGATCTTTTTTATAACATTCATAGAATAGATTTTAGTAAAATTAATCACAACGGACTAATTTCCCCATGATTGATAGAACTTAACATCATTGTACTGAGATTCAAAAGTGTATTTCAGAGACTTACCACCATGAAATGTCCCAATTATTCCATTAACACAATATTTGAGATGTGGATGGTATGATGAAGGAATAAATGCATGTTGATGTATCCAATGTCTCCTCAATAGAATGTTGAATGTTGTGACCCCCCAGAAAAACATTTAATATGAATTAAATGAAAGATCCCTGTTCAATGATCTAAGTGTAAATTTTCCCAGAGGTTTTTATTCTTTCCTATAATAACCTCTTAGAATCAGAGTGGAGAGAGACGGTACAAATTTAGTGAGACCCAACTATTGAATTTTATGATTGGAAATGAGGTTTACCCTTAAGCCATTATCAGTGATGGATTCGTGGATTTCAATATCATTGAACTTAATAGATATGTATAAGGGCCTATGGTGTCCTTATAAAAGATCATCTTCATCTATGTATGTGAAAGATATGAATGCATGGAATTCTGGAGGATCATTCTCTAAAAGGTAGACCTTAGAAGAATAAACTTCAGTTTCAAATTATTTGGGAATTAACAAATCCTCAATACATGAATCTCGAATATTCTTTTACAAATTTAGATAATCCTATATTTGATAACATATATAGTACAAGGGATAGTTTCTTCAAAATCATTACATCTAGTCTAGTGGTCTACGCTTTCCCGCATGGAGATGCACTTTTTCATATTCCTTCGGAGTTGATGTCCTTAACGAGGATAGACAATCCTTAAAAGTAGTAGATTGAAGTACTTATTCAATATGTGGATTTGGTAAGCTATTCTTTCTCAACCATTTATGAGATAGTCACATAGCCTCTAACAAGTTATCCAAGGTGATTATATCAGGGAAGACTCTGTCATGTGTGGGAGAGTTTCTTTATTCTTAATGAACCCATCATAGGGATCTCCCAATAAGTTTCTACTACATAAATGGTTTGAGAAGGGGTGTTATTGAAATTGTAGCTTCTAGCATGACCATGTGTTCCCATGTATCCTTGTCCTAGAAAATATCTTCCACTAGTTCCATAATGAAGTTTGTGGAACTCAGGTTCATAATAAAAATCTCCATTTTTATAGGGGTCCATTATGTTAATAATGTCAATGGAACTGAGGATGAAATCCTCATATAATGAATATTCTTCTTAACAAGTTGATTCTTTTTGTGCTATGTATAGATGCGGTGCCCATGCTTTTGAGATTTTCAGCATGAAATATTCAAAAGATACTGAAAACGTTTCTCTAAATACAAGATAATGATCTTCTTACTACTCATTATCCTTCTAACCATTTTTATTCTGCGAGTATTGGCCTTTAGTGGACTGATCTTTTGATGAAGAAGGCATGGTTGCAATGAAAGTGGCAAGAGACACATTTTTTTTCTATTTGTAGAATGGAATGAGTTTGATTGATCATTTTCCTAACTATCATGTCATAAAAAATATATGAGTTCATCCTTTTTACATAATTCCCCCCACCTTCATCCTCTAGATCATTAGCAGTATCACATGCTACCTAGGCTGATGAAATTTTTAGTTTCACTTTTTTGGAGACCTCCATATTTTGTAGGAGATCATTGAAAATAAAAAACTCTTAGATGGGGTGCCCAAATATTTGATTGAAGGGTAGTATTATGGTATTTCATTGTCTCCATTTTTTTTAGGTTCTTTGGACATGGAATGTAAACTAGGTCATTTTCCAATGCTGGGATGAAGTAGCCAGGGACTTGGTCATTCTAAAAAGAAAAGACTGTGTTTATCAATTCCTAAAAACTCTTCTTCCTATAATCTCGTTAATCATCCTGGTGAGATAGTCATTATTTTTTATAGTCTGTAGGTGGAGCCCTATGGTATGATGAATTATTTGAAGTAAGAGTGGGTATATGGGCCATATTTATTGTAATTGTAACAATATTCAGTTTTAAGAATCTTCTTCCTAGAGCTGCAGTGATTATTCAGGATTTGTCTCTAGTCTCTATAATGGAGTTTTCCACTTATTAAGTAGTTGAGGAAAAAAATATAACCCCATGTTTATTTCATAGGTTTTAATGATGTGTCAAACTCATCACATAGTTTTTCAAACCAAATGGCAATAAACTCTTCTTGAGGGAGAAACATATTCAAGGAGTATGTTAATCCTTTCCACCAAGAAATAAAATTTCAAACTCTTTCATTCTCCCTAATATTGTATTTTGTGAGATAAAACACTATTGTATTCTACATAATTGAGATGAATATGGAGATGGACTTCTAATAGATATATTCTAATCTAGTAATCAATCGAGAATACAAACATGTATAACAGAAAACTGATTACCCCAGTAATGATTGCACAAAACATTTGAGCTCTATTTCCTCAAGTTTCTCTAGGGTCCCCATCATGAGATCACATCGGTTGTGATGGATTTTCCCCTCTCCTCTGTCTTTGGCCTTCCTCATATTATTATCCATCCATTTCATTCTTTGGTATGTCGTGTATTTCCATATCCACCCTACCCTACTCTATCATCATGATTCTCCATACCTCTCCATGTCGGTGATGGAGCATAGGTTTCTAATAGGCTTTAGGTTCTGTGGTTCGGAGGATTATGTGTTTTAGGCTCTACTAAAGTTGATTTACTCATTCATGGATTGTATTGTTCCTATTCCACTTTTACTTGTCTGTTATTCAGATTCCTTTGGTGCTAATAGATCTGCTATGACCCCCAGTTCCTCTATGACTCTCCCATTCAGAGTTGGCGTGGGGGTAAGATTGATGTTTTTGGATTTCCAGCTCAGTGAGCTTTAGTGCTCCATGCACATGATGGTTTTTATGATGAATAATGTTTTGGGGTTTTCTGATATATATGGTGATTCTTCATCAATGTTATATATGAAGGTTTGTGTGTTCTTTTTCTTTGAGTAATTATTCTATTTAATGTTTACATGGTTGTTAAGTCAATTTGGTATCTGGTTTTCTTTATAGTTTTGGTTATTTTATTTTCTGTGGTGTTAGTTATCACCATGTATGGTGATTTTAATGGTAAAGGGATGACGGTGTGGATATTGGGTATGAATCCATGGTGTGATGTTTTTGTTTTGAGGTTTCCTGTAATGGTGTCACTCATGTAAGATTTCCATGATGTTGATGGATAAAAGGTTCTTGCTGTTTTCTACCACAAAATCCCACTATTCTCTCTACTCTGGATCTAGATTCTATCATTCTATCCATGGTAGAGTTGCGTGGTGATCTGCAAGGGTATTTGGGATGTTTTTCTGCTCGGGCATCTTAGGGCGGTGGTTGGTGAAGTCGTTTAGATAGTCGATGGAGTAGATATTTTTTTGGCTCCATTGAGATGATGATGGTGGTTGGTGATGATGACTGATGCTTTAGATGTGATGATGGCTGTGAAGAGAGAAAGGGTTGGTCTCTCGGGTGGCACAACAACACATGATCCTGTTTTGTTAAATGAATTTTTGGTATTTGACCTTTTGAAAATCTTCTAGGTACAGTTTTTGAATTCTAATGTGGGTAGTGTAGTTTTACCTTCTTGATGAGTTGAAAATTGGGAGCTTTTAAGAGGTTTCAGACTTTTCCCTTAAAAGTGTTATTATAAAATAATAATAAAATATGGATGTATGGATGGTGGAGGAGGAGTAAGATCCATACATTCTGGATAAGCCTTTTTTATGGCTATATTGTTGCATGCCATTCTTCGGTAGCTTCTAGTAAAACATTTAGTGATAAATGGTGTTTTTATGAATTTCTGAAATATTTGGCTGATCTGTGACCTCAACTTGTGTGGTGGCTAGAGCCTGAACGAGTGCAATGACTAACAAGATCGCTGGTAGGGGCACCACTGGAATCTATCATGGGAAACCTATTTGTATATTCCAATAAGGGTCTACCTATAATGGAGGGAATTGTTGATATGCATCAGTTGGTGTGAAAAACTCTCTTGATTAATATATTCCAAACATAAATTCCAATTAGGGATATGCTTATCGATCATTTATATTATGAATGATGATTCAGAGTAACTCGACATTGAGTCTTAATAACTCCTTCAATTCATATTTCTGTAGGAAAAAAATTTCTTTCTAATGAATGATATTGACCTTCTCCATTGGAAGGGTGAGACATTGTCTGACATTTAAATTTATCCCTATTCGGTTACTTGTGAAAAATTGGATGTGGATTATATGATGGGATGTCATGATTCCATAAAATCCTTTTATTTCTATTAAACACACATCCATCATCTTCTTTGGTATAGGCCATATCATGTACATGAAAAACCTATTGTGATTCCCCTAAATTGGACTCATTTGTTTGAAGATATTCATTGAATTAATTAATTACATTCACTGATGCATAATGCATTGATGGAATTTTTTCAGAATCAGGGAGTGTCAACATTATTCTGAGTCCACAATGAGACATGGTCCTCTTATTTACCAATTCCATTTGAATCGTCTGATGAATATAAACTTGAAAAGAAATATCTAATAACTCAGTTGTGTGATCATTTGGAAGATTTTCCCTAACTGGGAGAGATCTGTCTTCCATTGAAGAAGGGATTGAGAATGTGAAAAATACCCTAGCCCTGTTGTCTAGGGCTATTCTTATTATTATTTATAAAAAAAATCAAATTTTGTTTGTTGGATCCAATAGATAGGTAAACAATCCCCCAACCCTGTGGGCGGGGGTGGTTCTTGAAATACTATGGATGATATCAGTGTAGTTTTTCTTCTATTATTATGAAATCTAGTCAGAATAATAGCTGGGTGCATTATTTAGCAGCAAAAAAATTTGTCTGTTTTGGTAGACCATTGTTCCATTTCATACTTCTTCAAGATATGAGGATTGACATACTCTAAAATGGTGGCATGTTAAATATTCCTAGATTCTTGATTAATAAGTATCTCAACATCATTCTCTCTTTGATCCTAGATTGGGTGGAATCTGTTTGAGGCATGTTCATGCTAACCATGTCTTTAGTCATAAATAGAATTATTTTGTTATATCTGGCCTAGGAAAATAATATTTCATGAGACCACTTTTGAGGTGATTTTTTGAATTTGGATAGTAGAGAAATAAAATTCTCTATGTGCACCCCATCCTCTAATATGCACACTATATGGGGGATCTATGATGATTCTATAAAACATCCATAATTAATTGTGACATGTACATTGAAGGTATCGTTATTTATTCTCAATATTCATATTTGGTGAAACTCAAAGAAATTCTAATTAAATTTGGCACTGGAACCATTTTATTTAATTAACATTCGATTGATATTCATCGTATGATAATAAATTGTATTTTAGATTATGAAGAGTCTTACATTTTTTGTGGTGGATGTCATGAATACTTCCTTCTAAAATGATATCTAGAATGTGGTACTGAGAGGTGGCCAAAGGACTAAACAAGACTAGTATTTCACCCATAGAATGTTGATTCTTCATGTTCAACATATCCACATCATATTTTTCAAGAGGGTTATCAACCATGTATAAATAGAGTGGATTCTCCAAGATATCTTTACCAAATGTAATAGGATCAGTTTTTGTTTCCATTGCTATTTTGGAGTGAATATTACCCATGGGAGATTCAGAGAATGATCATCGCCTTGGTAAGTCTTCTAGTTTTGAAAGTATTTGACCTTCTAGTAACAATACATCACACATGACCAGAATAATGTTTTTATGTTCCTCAATATATGAGGTATTTCACATTATGACATTGTTAATTATTGAAATATCTTGAAAATGTGAATCATTACTGTCCAGAGAACATTTTTAGTTATTTCCATATTTTTTAGGACCGCCATGGTGGAATATTGGATGGGATAAATCCTATTTCTCCTTGGACTTCTGGGCATATGAAGGGTTGTCGTGGCTCTCATTTAGATATTGGTTCTAAATATTTCGAAAATTGTTAAGAATAAATTCATCATGATTATGTTTTTGATGAGGGCCTTCATAGTTTCTACTACTACTCTTATAATGTGTTAATGTGAGTGTATGATATTGATATGCAATAGATAAATTTCTGAGGGATTCAAGAACATTATCATTAAGAGGATCTAAATCCTAGATCACATCATGACCTTCTAATTGTGTTTGATACGACTTCATCATAGATATATTAAATCTATTTGTCAGTGCCACATGATTGGAGAAGTGTTTATCAATGGAAGGTGTATGTTCATTCTTGGGGGTGGACATTGAAATAGAATGATTATCTCAATTTGGAATGGGTGTATGTCCCTAATATGGTTTTCTGTGTGATATAGGGGTGTATTCCCCATAACCCTCTAGGACTAGAACATGGTTGTGTATCTTCTCCGAGATGGAACATGGATGATTCATCCCAGGTATGGGGATATAATATTGTGTTCATCGGTCTGGTACTGCAGAAATTTCTATTATGATATTCTTGAATGCTTCTATGATATGGGGTGGGAAGTTGTGTTTTCCATTTCCCCATTTACAAAACATGTTTGGTGATTTCAGTGACCAGAATGGGAATATACATCTATTACATATTCGAAATAAGTATATGTACCAACTCTTGTCATCCCTTTCCTATCAGTGGATAAAGACATTACTCATGTCTGGGCACATAGAGTTGAGTCTACCCCTGGATTTTCATCTGATCTTTCAAACTATCTTCTCTATGTGCTTCCAAATAGTACTCCTGGAAGGCTTAATGGATACTGGTAGGTGTATGTTCTTTCTGGATGTCTATTACAAATAATGGTTATAAAACTTTATTATATGCTTTCATATGAGATTGTTGGCCGGCTTGGTGGGTGAAGGTAGGTGTATGTTCCTTCTTACATGTTTCTGTCACATTTGGTTGGAAGGATTCCTTGAATTGTGTTTGACGAGTCATTTGACTAGAAGATTGATTTCAAGTAGGTGTATATATCTACTTATAGTAATCTATAGGATCTAAATAGAGAGCTTGGTTGGGTGTCTCTTGATGAGTCTGTTAGCTTATGGAATAAAGGCAGACTGGTGTATGTTCTCATTCTTTATTTTCAACCAAATTGGGTGGGGGGAATTCTACAAAGGTTGGAAATTTTGGAACCTATTTCCTGTTATTAAGATGTTGTCCCTATCATTTCATATTGCTTTCCCAGGTCTAAGGGACTTGGGCCGGATAGTTGGAGATAACACCCTCATCATGTTAAAGGGTTTTTTCCCACAAAGTGTTCGTGATAGTGATTATTGTTAGGAGCCTTGAGAAGGGCCCATTTTTCCTCAGGATGATGCCATAAGTGGCCTATTCAATGACCTTATTGTAATATGGAATGGATTTTTGATTGAGTTATGGGGATAATCTCTCGAAATGGTTGATGGTGGTGGTTTTCAACATATTCTTCTAGACCACCGGTCATTGCTAAATGGACGATATGGGGTGGTTCTTGATCTAGAAGTCTTATCGAGAAGCCTCTATGGTTGTAATAGTATTGTATTGATGGTATTCATGATCTAATGCATTAAATACATAGCATTAAAGATTCTATGTTTGTGATGGTTTTCATCAATTGGAAGAGGATCTGGATTCAACAGTAGCTATGTAATTCACGAGTGAAAACCTGATGGATTCTATTTGGAATGAAGGTTTTTATTGTAATAAAGTGAATGTATATATGATAAATAAAAACAATAAACTCTAGAAAATCATAATATTTTTGGATGAACACATGCATGATTTATTTCCTTTTGGGCCCAATTTTATTAAAAGCGGCCTTGAAGATGTGTAACATCACTAACATGGGAATGGATTCATGTTGGGTTCACCATTTTTTGATTCCCCCAGAACATGTGTTCTGTTTAATAATAACAAATTTAGTATGGTTTCCAATAGAGTTATTTATGTAACTGGAAGAAAACCAACAATTCTATATCCATAGTGGCCTACTTTCAAATGGTAGGTTATCTTTAAGTATATTTACCAATGATTCTTAATAATTCACATTTGGTAAAAGGATGGAAGATTTGGATCATCATACCCTTTTGAGGTGAGTTGTTTCCTACAATGTGAATATCTTAGAGATTTAAGATGTGGTCATGAATCCTTAATAATTTACCACTAATAATGTATGTTTCCCTAGAAATTTTCAATAAATTATTATCACATATGGAAATCATAATCATCTGCTTGTATTATAGGTTTTTCATCAATGTAGTTATCTACATGTATTCAAGGTTCTCTGTAAATTTTAACCTCCCATTTACAACTTATATATTCTTTGTTCTTTATTAATAGAATTCTGGTTTTTAATCCACTAAATTGGGAACTCTTTAATTTATGATCATTTAGGGAGATAGAAGATGTTTTGATGTTTGTATCAAACCCATAAATGAGTTTCTTACATATCCTTAAGAATGAAATAAAAACCCATGTACTTCGGCTCCACTTAATGGGGTACATCATACCTTTTATAGTCGTGTAACAAGGATGCAACCATGAAGTTTAATTTCATGTGGAAAAGAAACATATATGAAAGATCCCTTGTTAATGTTTAGTGCATTAATTATACCTAAGAAGCTCTAGTAATCTATAAAAGATATGTGTTTTCATAGTTGGATTAGACCATGTTGGAAATATAACCCCAAGAGAACATTTTTTATTTAGGGTTTTGCGTTTAAACCTCAGGGAGGATTCCAACATATCCCATTTATATGGGAATTAAATCCCACATAGTTCAATATGTATTGTAGTTTAATGTGACCCTTTGAGTGAAATTGGTTGCGGATTACTCTTAAATATGATGTGCTTGAAATAGAGTCCTGAAGAGATGTCTTAACTCATGGAGATTTTGTGTAGATATTGTTTTTGGATTAAACCTACAGAGGATTCTTAGATTAAATGAATTAAGGATACATTATTGTAGATGACATCCAGGGGGATCAGTACGTATGTGAAGTCTTCCAATGTATCCCAAATATAGTATGAATCATTGTTCTCGTAGTTCATTCATTCATGTAGATTGTGTTGATATTGTAATCATGAAAAACAAATAATTCCTTGTGACTCGTGCTCAGTGTGAGAAAAACGATGATGTAAAAGATTCAGCAAACCACAAAATTTTCATTCTCAACTGGTAGATGAGGATGGGCATATAATGAATGAATTCAGGGAAATGGTGAATGAGGACACAGCGCAATAAACCACTCAATGTGAAATAAAGGTTAATATCGTTAGGTACAACATGAATGGATATGGACATATTATTGTAGAGATGGTGTAAATTGGGTCCCATAGTGGGAGGAGAATATCATTCCATGTGGAATGGAAAATATAGTTTGATACTCACAATTTCTATTGGGGATTAGAGATTTGGGGTCATATATACAAAGATGGGAAAAAATGTATTATCACCCGAATATGAGATTGGGAACTCCCCAACACTGTCATTAGGGTAAGGACACATATGAATACAGATATATAAACAAAAAAACATCTTGAGGATCCAGACACACTTATATGAAAAATGTGATAAACCTGTGATTGTAGAAATATTAACCAAGATTTGGGATACACTGATATGATATTCCCAATGGTTTGACAAATCATGAGGTCTTGATGGATGTTTCAACTTGGTCCCATTTAGATAAGGTATAAAAGGAAGAATAAACACTACCATGATTGGATTAAAAGAGGGAATACATGATATATTTTGTAGGAGGTCTGTATTGGTATTCCGCATTGGCATTCCACATCGGTATTCCACACTGGTCATAAGAGGAACTGAAAAATTCTTAACACAAGAAGGATAAACCTTTAAAAAATTTATATGCCTTGGGAAATTTATTTCCAAGAAAAAAAATACATTGGTGAGATTTTAGCTTAATCGCCCTAAATGTCCTTTGATTCCCTTGGATGAATCTCCCATCAATCTCTCCTTAAAAAAAGGAACATGCATTGATGAATTCATCTTATAGAAGGAGGGGTTTTGAACAAATATTATATATTTTAAAATCCTAAGAGACATTGAAATTTATTATCCCATTTAAATTTTACTTCTCTAGTGTTTCAAACTACTACCTAAGAAAATTTGGGGGTCTTGGGTGAAGGATCGACGTAATGAGAGCATATAGAGTTCTTCTATATTTTTTAATTATTAAAATGGGAAACCTTAAGGCCCTATTTATAGGCTAGGAGGGGACCTAATTGAAATGAGATTTTCTGTGTATGTCATGGGTGTAGTGCCTCTGCTTCGTTCCCTGATGCAGGGGTGTAAAACATTAACTACCTCATTGGTCCTCTGGTGTAGGTACTATACATTGGTCATCAGCGTTGGGGCAATGCCTTCAGGTTGTACTAGAAAGAGATGTGGTGATCTTATTACGCTTTGTTATGCTATGTATGTTCTTTTTAACCATATTTATTTACTTTCCTGAATTATACATGATTATTTATGATATCAAAATATATATTCATAATCTGTTTTTCAACCATTATTAAAAATTTATGTTCAAAACACTACATCTGAGTTCATTATATTGTAAGGATCATGGTTTTACTTCCTCGAAGATAAACATAGATCACATCATGAAGTTTAGAGTGTTTAGTGAAAGTGAAAATTGATAATATACCATCCCTAATAAGTCATGAATTTTTATGGTGAAACTATACATGGTTGTTAGATCTTCCTTATTTATAAATATTATACAATTATTCCTTATATTATGTCATAGGAATACCTTCTCATCATATTCATATTTAATATCTCCTTCATGATTTTCATAATAACTATTTTGTTGACACTGAGTTGTTTTACTGTGATACAAAATGGATCTAAAATTTTCTTTCTTTTCTATAGTTAGATGAGGTCCCAATAATAGTTTTTCTCCGACATCAACACAACATATTAGAGTTTTGATATTATTTCTATTGAGGTATTCATAAGGATCCATTTAAAATCCTATATGAATGTTATTATTATAATATAATTAGATAAAAGGAATATTTTGATATCAATATATATTGAAATCTAGAGAGCATGTTCATGGAATTTACACCATGGTGTGAAAGGTTCTCTCAGACATAAAATATGTCTAATGATAACATGTTGTACCAAAACACAACACAATATCCATACATTGATAATGAATTATCTTTAAAATATTGTTTAATCTCAAATAATAATAACATAAAATAGAATTTTATATTGTTTACAACCTTATGAATTCTATAGTTTATATCCATAAAATATGATAAATAATTAAATATTATCATATAATAAATAAATGTAATAAAATTGTAAGATGGTCGACTATAACCGAAATAAAAATGTAATTTTATATTTCTTGGGGTGTCCTACGATGAAATCCATCGGAATGTTTTCCTTTTTCGACATAAGTGTGAGTAATGGTTGTAACATATCCTTATATTTCATCCTATAAGCCTTAACATGTTATCATATCATGTTCCAACAGACATACTCCACAATATCTCCCTTCATGTGATCCCACCAGGAAAAATCCTTAAGGTCTATATAAATCTTCATTATTAATGTATTAATAGGTAATGATGAGCTATAATAATAATCCAAAAAAATATTAATAAATATTGATATAACTAGGGAAGAAAATCAATTTGTAAATGTCATCATTTGATTACAATCAAGGCTGAACTCAGAAAAATTTCTCACTATTGTTTCCAGCACAATATCTTCTTTATATTCCATTTTAACTTTCTCATGGATAGAGGGTTTAACAATCAGTAGAGAGAGATTAGTTTTATCTACTTCATGATTTCATAGTCCATACATGGAATATCCATAAATATAGGACCTTTTTTTTATCCTCATCCCATATAAGGTAACATGGATATTTTTACATAAAGTGTCATCCACTTTGTTCACATTCCCAGGTTGGTATTGTGTTGAGAATTCATAATCATTTATCAACCCCAACCATCTTCTCTAGTGAAATTTAAAATATTGTTTTGTGAATATAAAATTTAGAAATTTGTTATCATTATATATGTCACACCAAACTATATTAATATAATTACACCAAATATATAATCTATGTAATACCACTACTCTCTCCAAGTCATGGAGAAAGTAATTATTATCATGAAACATCAATTGAACGGAGGATTAGGCTATCATCATATAATTCTATATATGAACACATCCCAAACATAACATTGATGCATGAAAAGAGATCCAAAACTCATGTCCACCATAGGGTAGAGAGAATATAGGGGTAGTAAAAACCTTCTCATACTCTCCATGAAATTGTATTCGCATTCATTTGTATAAATGAACATGAATCCCTTCTTCGTTAACATAATGAGTTTATTATAAACAAGAAGAAATTTTTCACAAGGATATGATTATATCAAAATAAATCCAATAAATCATTGGATATTAGTCATAGAGTATGTACATGGAAAATTTTCAATGACTAATATCATAGAAGGATATGCTAATATACCCTCTTTTATAATCACCTTCTTCAAGAATAATACTTTTTGAAACTAGTATTCCATCACTCAAAATTTAGAATATAGTTTCTCCTTTCACATGGTCTTCAATAGAATTCAAAAGGGGTCCTATTAATCATACTTTCATGTGAATTATATTACAATATTTTCTATTAATAATACTATACATTGATCTAGGTAATCTCAAAAGGAATGTTTCATTTTATTAAGGAATATATTTGGGGAATTAATAATTCCATATTAAATAATTATAAATTATAATATCCATACCTCATATGGAAACCTATAATATGTATGTCTCAACTTTTTTACCTAAATTTATAGTATCTAGAACAATAGTAAAATTTTCACAATTATTGAGATCCTCACAGTGATACATATTTATTCTAAAAAAAGTAGAGGATCACCCCATGGTGGTGCACTTTGATGAATGAATCACTTATCAAGAATATCATATAGCTTATGGTTCAATTCTCAAAACACCATCAATTTCATTCTATATATTGTATTTAAATTATTTGTAGAAATATTTATAATCTCTATTCCAAAAATAAATGTCATGACTTAGAGGAAGGATAAAACAATATTTTGAAATAGAACAAAAAAACTATCCCACAATTAGAATATATTTACTATTGATCCTTCCTAACCATATGAAATAAATACCACTTTGGAATAGTAATTAAACCCATAAAATTGAATTAATGTTTACTAAAGGCACCAATTCATCCTCACAATGATAAGTGATGACATGTTCATTTAGAATATCAACTTTTATGACCTTTCTTCAAAAATTGATATGATGTCTATATAATGAGAGAAAATACATTCCCAAAAACAATTAAATTGCAACTAGATGGTGGATAATATGTTTTTCAAGTTGAATATTCAATATATAAATTATAGAAGAATAATATAATTGAGATGTGATCTTAGTATGATTAGGAGTTTTTACTTTATATTAAAAATATATCAATTAAGGTGGTAATGTAAAATAATTGTAAAATTATTCATATATATAAGAGTTTATATATCCAGTCATGTTATAAATTAGTAGTCCTAGATTGGATGGTATGTGTACCTTCCCAACCTCATTACCATAACACACTTTTGTAAGAGTGATAATATAAGACAATTTTTTTCTCATTTTAATATGTTACTGATGTAGATTATCATCATTAACTCTTAGATTTAGGTACATGTTAATATAATTCTCATAATCCAAGAATTTGTAACACTAGAGTGTAGGTGGAATATTTTTTGTAGATTTCACATTAATGTCACCATTATTTAACCTCTTACCATCACATTGTTCATTTTATATCTCAATGATATTTTTTGCATAATTAAATACATTAAAATACACCTTTAATATAATTTTCTCCAGGTTTGTTTTCACACATATATCAAAAAGGATGAATCATATTATTCGCAAAAAGGTTTTAATATTATAATTTCTATTTGATTCTATATTTTTTTCTTAAAAACCTATGAGATATATGGGTGATTATAATATATATTTATTATTTTAGAGGATATAAAATTATTTCTTCATAAATAATAATGTTTTTTATATGTAATTCCATTTAGGGAGTTGGTTTTATTCCACTGTATAATATATCATTACTTATATTAGGTTAGATGATAATACCATAAGAATACCTCAATGTCCTGTAATATTTTCAAAATATGTTCTAATAAATTCATCAACCATATAATTTAGACCAAGGTATTTATTCTACAATATTGTATGAAGAATTTTAGAAACATACTTTTTGAAAATATCCATCTCAACTCATCCCACTCCATAGATTCAAATTAATTCAATTTTATCATTTTATTGATAAATTTACCCCACTTATTCACTTTTTCTTCAAAATGATAACCACCAAAAACAAGGATAACATTCTCTATAAATTTGAGAATTGAAAATATTTGTTTGTTGTAATAATTTATTTCTAATAAATTATTAGATTAGTTGTCCCACTAAAAAATGTTGATGTTACTTAATGAATGACTAAATAGAGTATTGTTACCTCTTATTGTTATTTAGAAACTCATCATGAATCATGGCTTGAGAATGTTATATAATCTATGAAATAGTATTATTCATTATAGTTCCCATAGCATTCATTTTCTTAGGAGGAAATCCATTACATTCTAAATCACATTTAATGTTGAATGATTCCTCTTGATTCAATTCATTAACTAATACCAAAAAGTATAGTGTGATAAATAATAATCAATGTGATAAATCATAGAATCTAAAATAAAACACTCATTTTAAGTCAAAATCATGACATCAACGTTTCAATATATGACTCATTATATTTAACCTAGGTCATACAGGGCCATTAACAATTCAAATCCACATAAGGGTTAATATATAAAACGTTAATTAATCCATGAATATCCACTAGTAATGTCTATAAAAATGTACAGCGATAGGATCACTCACCATCCATCAATGATGATCATGTGAACACATAATCATCTATTTTTTTGTGTTATTACCCCAAGGTACATTCATTCACATCTGTATCAAATTCAAATTTAATGAATGGTTTTTAATTCCTAGAAAAACCATACGGTTTTTTAAGAAAACATAAGTTGTTATCCTATACTTAGGATTATACTAAGTTGTCTCACAAAATTTCTCGTAAAATAGTTTCTGAAAATAACTAAAACATTTTCTCATACAAAATATGGTTACAAGAACAATACAAAAATAGACATTACATCATTGTTTATGATTATTAAACACAAATCATAACAATAAACTTTATATAACTATAATTGTTCCATTTCTATAGATAATAGAAATATAATCATCATAATTAAAGAAAGATCTTAAAAATAACGCAAAACATTCTCCTCACAAAAAATATTTATTATACATAACCTATTCAAATCATTCATTATAAACTGGTGAAAATAAATATAATAATGGTTGAAATCAATGAAATTGAAAGTGTAAATGTTGGAGATACCATAAAATGATCATATATAAGTGTAACTTGTGACAAAGGGTAATATAATATGATATTTTCGTTTGAAATTCATACCCAACAATTTATATAAAATTATCATACAAAAAGTATTTGGATGTTTGTAAGACATGTGTCATATAATAATCATATATCATGTTTGATGAGTTCATATCATAATCTTAAGATCATTTCATAGGGAATGTAATAATATGATTAAAATAATCGTAAGAACTGAAGTAATATATAATGTTTACGCACCAGTAAATTAATTCCATGTTAGGCTAGGTATAACCACTACTGTACTTATGTTGGTCTAAGAGTAACCACCAATGAACACTCTTTTAGTATTGGGATATCTTCTACTGTACCCATTGTTATTATAAAACATTATTCATTACCGAATATATAAGAGGTCTATATTAGACCCACCCATCATAAAATAATATTCCATAATATAATTCTGTATGATCAGGAAAATATTTCACATTTATTTATAGCTTATCCCATAGAAAAAAATGTGTTTCATTAATATCTCACCATTGTAATAAATTATCATCTAGATAATTAATAAGAGTGGTATAATTTGATTATATCCCTAGTAAATCATTAGATACTAAAATGGATATTTTCAAATATGAAAATACAATTAAATATCACTTGAATATTTCTGGATAAAAATTGCCTTTTAATGTTTAAATCTGTTATTGAATATAAAACAATTATATATTATTATGTAAAATAATTTCAATGAAAATAAATATGAAGAAATTAAATAAATATTAAAATCTAATAGTATTCATGATGATAGGAATATCGAGTTTGTGTTCAATGTTAATACAAAGACTGTGTTCAATCCTCTGGTAAAAAACACCTCAATAATAAATGACATAAATATTTCATTTATTCAATTTTGAAAAATTAAAAAAAAATTAAAAATTACATTAATAAATAATATGATAATAGTAAAAAAATTTGAAATTTTTTGAAAATAAAATATTCCCATTGAAAAAATTGTTACTCGATCAAAGAGAGAAACTGAGTCAATTTTCCATAAAACATTAATTTGGACTTTTGTGTACATAGTGAGAAGAAATGAAAATAAAATAAGAAATATATATAAAAAACCATATCATATTAATATAAATAAGAATTTTAGAATATGGATTTAATATTAACATTATTTCCAATTTAATAAATAGAAATCCCAGTAAAGAGTCAAATTTTAACATAAAACCCATAAAACATTGGTAACATTTAAATCATAACACAATGAAAGATATAATAACAAATAATGATTTAAATTCCATGAATATAAATAGATTAATGTTATATCATATAAATGGGTTAGTACCTATACCACCTAAAATAAACATGTTTTCAATATAACATTTTTCTTACAAAACAATGTCAAATAATAAACCCTTACCTCAAGTATGACATTCGTCGTATGTGGTTTTATTCCCTTATTTACAAAAATATTATTTATAGGCTTATAAAAAGGGATCATTTTTATATTTCTAATAATAAAAAAATGGATTAATATTAACATATTATAAACCATTCATTAACAATATTTTTTTTCATCATAATTTTTGATATTTACTACATTTTTTTCAAATTAGTTTCGATTCTAGAGTTATGTTACATCCCTTTTGATCATGATTCAATCATCTCAAAAATTTTAATCCTAATATTAAAATCATTTAAAATATTTATGTTCACAATTATAAATGTCTATAAATGTTAGGGATAGGAAATTTAATTACACCATTTCCAGAGTGGCTCTTGAATCACTTTATGTTTTGCTAATTACAAAAAATTTTATTATATATATTTATTAAAAAATAAATTTAAATTCATTTATACAATGAATTATTTTTATATAATGTATATCCTATGTATGGATTAAATTATGAATAAATTTCATTATATCTTATATTTAATTACATAAAATATCTTTATATTTCATGCTCTTATTGTTCATATAATTTTATAAATGTTTGATGTATATTTTCTATGATAAATATATCATATAGATCCTTTAAATATCATTTATACAAGGTTTTAATTATTAAAATATATCCAAACCATGTATCAAAATATCCAATGTAGCCAAACCAAATTTACAAATATCCCCTGTAGTATTAGCACATTGCCAAATTTCAAGATTCAGTAACCTTCTATATTACAACCATAACATGGGCAACAGAACATTAAATTTAATAATAATTATTAATTTAATAATGAATGAAAATTATATTCATTTATATAGAAGATATAAAATATGTAATACATATTTGATAAGATTAAAATTAGTTTATATGTCACTCAATGTTTTAGTATTGAATTCTACATTATTTTAGAACTATTTTTATACTGCATTTTATGATAACATGATATCTATATGTCAAATTTACATGATTCATTATTATTTGTAAATTTTAATAAATTTAATAAATAAAATTTAGCAGGACTATTAGATGATACTACCATTTAATGTTTTTAATTTATGTTAGAATGTTCATAATTCAAACAATTTAAAGATTCCGATATTTTGGATACACGAATTTAGCTCCATGGTAGGATTGGATACATGAATTTTTCAAAAAAAATATTAGAGATGTGAATTTTTATATGTTAATTATTAGATATATGAATCATGATATGTTGAATGTTAGATATAACAATTTTGTAGTGTGGCTATTTTTTATATGTGAATTAAACTATATAAAAATATTATAGGTTGGAATATTCTTTTATGAGGTGAAATTAACATACAAGGTTCATTATAATATGAATTTTATTATTGCATTGTTATTTAAATTTCATTGATATTTCACTAATGTGATCAAATATCATATGTGAAATTAACTAATGTAGAAATGTGAGTATAAATAGGTTATTCTAAATCGGGAAATTTCCTAATATTTCTATATGTATCATATTTTTATTTTATATATGTTTATTTGGATTAAATTAATGTTTTATTTTTTATAAAATTCTTAAATAATTATTTAAAATCCATGTAAACTCATTTAAAATTGTTTTATGACTCATTAAATTAGATTCACATGGGATTAAGCATGTTTAGATATTCACAGAAATATATTGGATCGAGGATATATTCAAATAGAAAAAGTTTGAAATATGAAGGGATAGTATCATTTTTTTGGAGTTTCACCATAACACCCATAATTTTTATTATGCATTTATTAATAGTATTATTAAATGTATAATAATTTACATTATTATCTTTTTAATGAAATAATAGAGTTATCACGTGGATATTAATTATCATTAATTAATTTAAAATACATATGAAACATTTATCTAGAAAATAAAAATGACCCATATAAATGTATATAATGAGAAATGTTTAATAAGGAATCTTTTGGATTATGAAGTGTAAATAATATATTTGTTTTGGGACTATTATAAGGCATATATGATCAATTCTTTTGATATATTTACCGCTATATTAGTTGGGAATTTTATATTATCTTTTTTATATGTATAGAATTCAAAGAATTTTTATAGTATATTAAAGGTAATTAATAGATCATTCCATGTGATGATTTTATTATTATAATTTAATAAGAAGAATACCTTATTTTAAAATGATGATAACAACCCTTTATATTTGATATATAAAAATAATAAGGAATTCATTACGGATACATAGATGTGAATCTGATATACTCTTATATGCAGCATTGTTAAAAATGGATTCCTTGATATTATTCATTTTAACTTCTTAATAAATTAAACTAATAGTTTCATAAGATATAACTTTTCAAGAAATTGAAGGGCCTTATAACTTCCAAATCTAAAAATCAATATATTCATAGAAAATAATTCAGTGGTTTAAATTTTATTATTCTTTATTGGTGTTGCAAATATTTATATTCTATTGTCACATAGAATTTCTCTTAAATTAGGTTATACTATACTAAATAATGTTATGCCTGGGTTTATTCTATTCTCATACATAAATGGTTTTATTCCATCCTTATAGAAGGACGGGTGCCTCTTAACTCATAAAAGATTATAGGATTAAGCACTCCTATAACAATCTGGGTTAAGTCTATCCCCTTTGAAAACCTAGTCACACTTGCCCATAACATAAAAGAGGTTAGGATCTTTACATTGTAGGTCTTTGTATTGTCTTCTCCTATAAAATACTAGGACAGGTTTTTACCTATACAATAATTGGTTCCTTTTATACTCATAAAATTAAAGAGGTAAGGATTGGTCATGTTAAATTATTTGTTGGGCATTCTCCTCTAAATAGATGGGTTTTTTTTCTAAACCCGTAAATGAATAATGAATTTGGTAGATCCTATATGAATGAAAGGGAATATGTAATGATTTCTTAGTCACCTTAAATGGATAAATATCTTTGTTGGTGCTATATATTATGTTGGTTTGGGGAGAGTATAGTAATATCATGTAGATTTGAATAAAAAAATTCAATTATTCAAATTTTTTTGTAACTTTAACATTCTCTCAAAACATTATTTAGAAACGGAAATTTATTTCTGAATATAATTTCAAGGAAAATATCTAAACCATAATCTTTCTGTGTCTCTAAAGGTATTTACTCTATTTGTTGTGAAATTATTCAATCACTATTCCAAGGAAATTTGTATTTTCTTATTTTTATATTCAACATTTATTTCGTTGTAGTTTTACCCTTTATCTGATTTCCTCATCATTGTATGTTTTATTATTTTATATTGAATAAATGATAATAACTTTTATCATTTTTGAGGCTATCATGTCTTCAATATTGAATTTTTTTCGGTCATCATACATGAGTACAAATGTGTTTATATATTATGCTCTTGAAAATTAATTTTCATATTTCTTTTAAATATGTTGTTTTAGTTTAAAATTCTACTTTAATTTTATTATATTATCATTTGGTTACTTTTAATATTATTTTATTATCTCAATACATGTTTCATGGAATCTTTTGATATTAAAGTTTGTTTTAGGGGAGTGTTAATTGATAGAATTAAAAACCGTCATGTAATTGTTTAATATGGATATTTTTATTGATAAGTGTAATATATGTATATATGTTATTTTTGGATTCCTAAAATATACATGAACAAATTTTCTATTTCTAGAAAAAAGAACATCAAAATTATGGTGTAATAAATAATTGTTTTTTATTTTTTTATTTATACCGTAATTTTGAACTATTTAGAAATTAAATTTATATTTATAAAATTAATTTTTAATTTCTTATTTTAATTGCTATTTCTTTTAATGTGTATAATAAATTTTAATGATTTACAAATCGATTGTGCTTAAATTTAAGGTCAAATTTTTCATGATAATTTTTTTTACTTAAATGTGTCATATCTATTTTATTTAAGTTTTAATTCATTATTTTTATAAACATGATTGTTTATTAAGGATAATGAACCTGCAATTGAGGTTGTTATATTCATTTTAAACTCATATTTGTTTCATTGATATATACAGACTTCATCAATTTCGGGGTAACTAAAAATATTTCAAATATGAAATAATCCAAGAAAAATAATATTACCTATAGTCTATTCTGAACTTGTTTGAATCAGATTTTTATTTTTTGGGCATGATAAAATATTAAATATGTACATTAGTTAAAATCATGATAAATCAGGCAGACCTTGGCGTTTTTTAATTTTAAATATAATATATATTTAATTATCAATGGATCATTTTTTAAATAAATAATATCCGTTATAAATATTTTAATCCTGAACATTATTGATTTATAAATAACAATAAATTTCCATTTCAACTTATAGAATCATTTTCATGCATTTACAATCACGGAGAATAATATTAAATTCATAAATTCTAATAATGATTGAATGTTTTTATATTTTGAATGTTTTATATTTATAATAAATCTATGGTAATCTAGAATTGTTTCTTCATGTTATTATTTAAAATTTATATACAAAATTTCTTATTGTTTTAAAGTTTTATGACTTCTCATAGATATTATTTGATTTCTATTTATTTATTAAACATACACTTTCCATAGAAAGATTTTTTATAAATTGTTTCTCATTATTTTTGAATGATATTTTTTAAAATTAACAAAATGCATACAACACAGTGTTTTGGAAATGTACGTCTATATACTCACTACTTAACACATGTTTTGAAATTTTCATGTTTATTATAATTTAAAAAATTATTTATATAATTTTTTTAAATTACTTAATATTATAAGATATGTTTATATAGTAAAATATGTTTCTATGTTCAAAATAATGTTAAATTTATAGGGATCTAATTTTTTACTATCAACCTATAGAAATATTACCCTATTTTAAATAATGTAATGGTGAAAATATATAATTTATTCAAGAGACATTTTCTATTAAAAGTCCAAAATTTTGTTACATTCAAAATGTGGGAGAATTTTTTATATTATTCACAGTGTTGTAATTATAAAAAACGGAGATAATATTGTCTGTCACCTAGAACTAATTTATGTTTTGATAATTACATATCTTTATTATTTTATTTCTTTAAACATATGTATTTAAATTCCAATATTCTTTAAATAGTGTAACTATAATTTCTATCATATGTATTGATTAAATTATGGTTAAATTTAATTATATATTATATTTCACTATATAAAATATCATCATATTGCATGAATTGATTGTTCATAGCATATTTTATATGTTTTTTATAGAGTTAATATGTTAATCGATTCTCTTGGGACATTTAAATGTCATTTATTCATGTTTTTTCCTATTCTCCCATAGCCAAACCACATATTTATTTCTCCCACTTGTCCAAAAAATGTAACCAAATTTCATGATTTATAATACATTAGTATTTATACCATAACATGGTCTATATGTCCCCAAATCAATTAATTATTATCTATTTGAAAAAATATCTATATTAAATTATATTACAAAAAATTCTGAATATATCATTATAATTTATGAAATTTGGTTATAATTCATATTTTTTTCACTCTGAATACTTTATTTATTTCAGAATTTTTATCCTACTTATTTTTATTCTAAATTGTAATATATAATTCAAATGAATGTGATACTTAATTACTTATAAATATAATGAAATTATATAAATATTATTGAACTAAGAAAAGACGTTTCTTCTATTTATAAGGTCTAATTTTTAATGAAACTTGATATGTCAAGAGGATTACCTATTTTAAAATTTATTATACATGAATTTTCCTACACGATTGTTTTGGATCCATGAATTAAAATAAGTCAAATATTTTATTCATTAATTTGGATAATTTAAATATTGGATACTTAAATTCAATAATTTCAAATGTTGTATACATCAATTTAGAAACACTGTTTTTTATTACATGAATTTTTCTATGTAAAAATATGTTATATATGAATATTCATATACATAGTGAAATTCACTTAAATGGTATATATAGAAATAGAAATATTACTTATATTGTTATTTTAATTACATGGATCATTCACCTACATGACCAAATCTCATACATGAAAATAACCGACATAATAAAGATCACCAATATGGTAATTTGACTATCAAAAAAACATTATAAATATGGAAATACACTATATTATTTCATATATTTTATATTTACATTTTTTTAATGTTTATTTTGAATTTTATTTATTGTATTATGTTTTCTAAAATAAGCAACTAATTATTTATAATCTACGGTAAGGAGATATAGAATAGTTTATGAATAATAAGTTAACAATTCACAAGGGTTTAAGAGTGTGTGAATATTCTTGATTAAATTTTAGAACATGATATATTCAAATTAAAAGTGGATTAAAAATAAAGATCTATTTTTATATATTTTTAGGGAGGTTTCCAATAATAATAATAGTGGTTATTGTGAAAGTATTTACTATAGTATTAAATGTATAAATATTTTCATTATATTTTTTAAGAAAATTGATAGAACTAATTGGTTAATATTAATTATATTTCATTTTTAAAATTAAATGTATCAAATTTACCTGGGAAATTACCATAAGAATTATAAATATAAATAAATAGAATATTTAAAATTATAATTATTTTAAACTATGAACTTTTAGTATAAACTATGTTGTTAGAATATTCTACAGAATTTTTGATGAACATTTATGGATGTATTTTCTTCTATATAAATATTTTATATGTATTTCTATTTTTTTATATAAAAAGGTTTTAATTTTTTTAGTATATAAAAGGAAATTATATTAATATTACATGAGAATATTTTATTATAGTAATTTATAGTGGAGAATCATAGATTTTTATGTGAAAGAAAATTTATGATTCTATTTTGTATATATAATACCCATGAATTCAATTAATATATATGTTTAGGAAACCTATTTAATTTTATGTACATCATTGTTTGAAGCCATGTTCTTGAGCTTTAGTGTTTCAATTTCTTGTTGATGTAAACTACTAATTTCCAATTTTAATTATTTCTATTAATAATTGAAATGATCACTACATAATCCAAAAAAAAAACATATTAATGAAAAATAATTAATGTGGTTAAATTGGTTTATTCTTTCTCTTTTTGTTTTAACTATTTTGTTGACTAATTACACATACTGAGCCTTGCATAGGGCTATACCTCCCTAAAAAAGGAATATCCTGGTTGAGTATTTCTACATAGAATATTGGGCTTAGTCAATTCCTATAAGAGTTTGGGTACTATTTATCCCATAAAATAGTATTGAAAATGACCATTTTTATAATATTTTGTGTTTTGAATGGCCCTTTAAAAGAAAAAGTTTATCATGTCCCATAACATTGAAGAGTTTAGGATTTCTCCTTTAAATATCTTGGTTGGGTCTCCACATGTAAATTGAATGGTTTAATTTCCACCCTATAATATTAGGTTCTATCTATACATGAAAAAAATCAAGGGGTTATGATTGAGCCTATAAAATAATATGATCAATCATATCATATAAAGAGTAGTTTTTTACCTAATACCATAAAATGAAACGGTATTGGGTTAAGCCATCATGTGTTTAAAATGAAATTTAATGATTTCTAACTCTCCCTAAACATTTTAATACCATAGTTCATAACATAAACTGGTCTAGTCTATGAAGAGTATAGTATGCCAATTTAAAACAATAATAATATAATATTTTTTTGTTCATCATTTAATTAATTTTTTATCTCATTTATTATATCAATGTGGTTGAATTGTTTAATATTTTAACTGATCATATTTTACTCATTGGTTTCAAAATCTTATTAGTTTTTAACAGAATATAATTCACTACCTCTTTCCTACCATAATCACCCCATTAGGACCTAAAAATGGTATTAGAGCCAAAACCATTGATAATTAGTGAGTATATATCTTTTTTTTTATTCCTCAAAATTGGTATCATAGGTTGGCTCTAATGTTTATATATTGTAATTCATTTTTTTAATTAATTGGGATAAATTTTTATCCTAGTACATAAAAAGACAATAAGAAAGATATTTATTAATGATGATTGTCTTAAAAAAATTAATGGTTTTAATATAAAATTGAATCCACATTTCTACGTATATATTTATACTCATAGGATGATCATTATGGTAACATATATATAGATTATTCCTATACTATATTGTTATAATGTGATTAAATAATTTTACTTGTAAAAATTTTATCTTATATAATTGAAATTATAAGATATTGTTAAATATGATCATATTTATACTGACATGAATATTTATTATTATTATTTTTCTAAAAATATTTCTATCATCAATTTTTGTTGAATAATTCCTCATGGAATTTCGATTAAGTTTAAAATAAATAAATATGATGAAAGATATTCAAGTAATATAGTTTTCTTTTATTGTAGAATGTTTAGATAGATGAAATTGTAATGATTTTTCATGAAAAATGAAAAAAACCCATTTTACAAAAAGATATTTCATAAAAGGTAATTCACAATTGAAGTTGTAAATTTCAAATTTTTTCTAATATGGTTGCAGGAAGAAATTAAATATTAAACCAAATTTTCTTAATCTCAATAATAAATTAATTGTTAAAATGAAATTAAATAAATTTGTGAATTTATGGAATGTTTTTGAAAGATCATGCTACAAGGATAAAAGTAATTTGCGTTGGTAACATTTCATTAATGGAATGATATTCTAAGATAACATATTCACCTTCTAATTATTATTTATTAAGTGATCTTGTTTCACACACTAAAAAATAATGAAATATATATGTGAAAAGTATTTATAAAAATATTTATTTTAATTATGATTTTTTACATATATATGTTATAGAATTGATGAGACATAGATTAAAGTCCTGAATGAAATATATGATTCATATTATGATAAAACCACATAAATAAATTCTTTACATGTGTCACTCAATTAAAAATATACTATTGATTAATTAAATAAAATGTACTTGTCTATAAAATTATAAAATAATGATATAGGAATTTTAAGGAATGATGGAAAAAATGAAATGTCAAATGAGATGTTATCAAATACAAATTCTTATAAAAATGTAATTTTTTGTTATTATTTTCTATATGTTCATAATGAAAATTAATGGCTGACGTGTTAATTAAAAAATATATAAACTGAAATATTTTTTTGTAAATTCTAATTTATTATAAATTTGATTAAAATGTCAAAATTGGAAATATATTTTATTTAAAAAATTGATATGATAAATATAATATACTTTTTATGATTATTATAAACCTACTATGGTTTGAAAATATTTTTTAGAAAGGAAAATATAATGGAATATATTTAGTTATTAATTTTAAATTTGGATCTTATGGTCATCATGCTTGTAGTTTTACTTTAAAGTAAACTCAATAATTTTTTTCGAAATTTAGTTTTATGAATAAATATAATTTAATACCCATAATTAATACAAAATATATTTCTTGGGTACGTAATGTTATGTATTCCTATTATGGTTAGGGTAATCCATTCTCTAAACCAATTTAATATATACATTATGATTGTTATGTTCAATATGTATTTAATTATAGTTTTATCATTTTGTTTTTGGCAACAGAATTAAAAGATTTATTATTACATTATGGTTAATACTGAATCCATGAATAATTTAGGGAATAAAATATATATTTTAATATATATTTTTTATTTTACTGGTAAGCATGATTATAATTATACTAATATTTCATGCTCATGATTTGTCAAATTCAAATGGCCAATGATTATGTTATTTTCATTTCAAAAACGGGATTCCTTATATGATATTATCATTATGATACTTATAAAATTAATTGAATATCTAATGACATGGTTCATGTCTGCATGTGAAATTAAACTACATTTGATTGCATGATTATTTAATACTGGAATTAAAACTATACTTTTAATGGTCTAATGTTTTCATTTTTAATGGAATATATAAAAAATATTTATAATTAATTCTTCATTTATCAAAATAAACTTGAAAATGGATTGTTTTTTTGGAAAGAAGGAAACTATAATTTACGGGATGTGAAATAATTGTATTTTATTTATAATTTTTTCCCAACTTCTAAAATATTTGAACATTCAATTTATGGATTTAAAATTTATTGGTTTTAAATTTTATTCATTTTTTTTGATTCCTTTAAAAGTGTATCACATTTTTAAATGATTTTGACATATAAATTTTTTTAAATTTTAAATCAGATTTATTAAGTTAAATGTGCGTGCTTAAAATTTATATTTATCATTTTCTCTGTGAAATAATTGTTTTTTTGGAATTAAAACATATTTCTATTCTAGATAATATAGTTATAATTAAGGTAGCTCTTTTTATTTTATGTTCATTATATATTATTCGATATGTATAATGCATCAAATAATGTGGGGAAACCCTTATTCTAATTTTAAAATGTTCATTTAGATGCATTCCTATATGTATTCTATTTTCTGAATGTTAAAATCTAATTTATATTTTTTCCACGAGGACGGTAAAATCATAATAATATACCTTAGTTCATATCCTTATAATGTAAGGGTATTTTAAAGTGTTTTATTTATAAAGAAATTAGTTCTCAATGATTAACAATGCAATTTTTTATTAAAACAATCTACTTTAAATAGTTTAATTATAATCAATATTTTTTTTAAAATAGGGTAATATTGAATTTTTACCATATATAAACATTTTAATACGATTCAACTGATGTAGATAAAATTTAGTTTTAAAATTCATTGGTTATTTAAATATGTTTATATAGTAAATTTTTTAGATTTAAAAAAAATATATAGTAATCAAAAATATGTTTTTTCAGTTCACAATTTTTTATTTTTGTATATATTTACTAATTGTTTTATTATTTTAAGAAATACTAGATATATATTAGTTAATTTTTACTTATGTATTAAAAATTCAATTTTTATACATGATTATTTTATAAGGTGTTTCCCATTATTTTTCAGAAACATATTTTAAAATCATCTCAATTCGTTAAAATCAAGGTAATAATAATAGAATTATTTAAAAAGGATATGTGATGCTTGTTTTAAATATTCATGATTGGGAACTATTTATATAATATTTAAATGCATTTTTTTAATTTTATCTTAAAAAACATGCTTATAAAAAAAATGTGTTCTATTTTCCAAGTATTCTTATATTTTGGGGGAGTTAATTTGTTAACAATAAATCTAAGGAAATGTATCACATTGTTAAATATTAAATGGGAGAATTGTTATCATTTTATAAAATGAATTTTTCTATTTAAACATTTAACTTTTTTATAATTTCAAAAAGTAGGAGAATTTTTAAAATTATACATAGTTTTTATATTATCAAAATGGGTACAATGTTGAGTATCTCTTTGAACCATATTATGTCTTCATAATTTATAATATTTAATTCATTTACATTTACAAAAGTTTTCCAAAGTATTAATAATTTTATTTCTTTAACTAAAATTTATTTAAATTTTTTTCATTAATATATTTTTTATCTTTTATTATATCTTATATTTATTTTTTTAAAATATCATAAGATTATATGTTTTTTTTGTTCATAACATATTCTAATTGTTTCATATAGAGTTATTATTCTAAATAAGTCCCTTGGAAACTTTACATATCATTTATACAGGATTATATTGTTCCCATGTATTTAAAACATGTAGAAAATTCTCCTACACAGCCAAAAGATGTAGTGAAATATTCTACATAGCCAAACCCCTGAGCTAAATTTCATAATTTAGTTAACTTATATATTTCAACCATAATATGGGTTTCATAAATCAAAATTAACTGCTTCTTATTTATTTTAAAATTAAAAGAATATCTAAATTTAATTATAATGCATAAAATTTTGAATATATTTATATTTTGACTAAAATTATTTTATAAATTAATGCGCATTTTTAATCAAAATTTTCTAATTTTTTTGAAACTGTTTTCCTAAAATTATTTAATGATAAATTGAGATATATAATTCATATTAATTTGATTAATGAGTATTTTTAATGAAAATATATGTTTATAAAATTAATTAAATTGGACCAAAAGAAGAATATTCCATTTATAATGTCTTCCTTGGGTCTGAAATTTGATATGTTAAGGAGTTTATATATTTCAAAATTTTAGATACATGTATTCAACAATGTGATTAGTGTGGATAAGTGAATTTAACTATTTCTAATATTGGACACAAGAATTCAAATATGTATGTTATTGGATACATGAATTGAAATAAATTAAATATTGGATATGTGAAGTCAACTAAGTTTTGATTTTTCTTATATGAGTTCTGCTACATTGATATCTATTACCTCGATATATTCTCTTAACTAGTGAAATTACCATATGTGGTATATTCTGCTATGTAATTTTTTTTTACATTGTTGTTTATTTTGTGGATAGATCATCAACATTATCAATTCACATAATTTATGAAAACATATTTTTCAAATTCACCTATCTGATAATGTGATATTCAACAAGTCGTAATAAATCTATAAATATGCAATGTTTTCTATATGTTTCATATTTTAATTTTCTCCATGTTTATTTTTATATTTTTATTGTTTTATTTTCTCTAAAATTATTCATTATTTATTTATAATCCCTGAAAATAGGTTTTTTTAATAATTAAATTAGATTCAAATAGGATTAATCACATATGGATATTAATGATAAAATTTTGGATGTATAGACATTCAAATTCAAACTGATAGAAATATTAAGTATTAATATTGATTATTTTTAGGGAGTTTATAATAACATTATATTTCATTATTATGAACTTATTTTCTATAATATTAAATTTTTTGACAATTTCCATTATATATTTTGTTTTATGTATTATTAATAGAGAGATAGATAGAACTTGGATCTTGATTTCCACTATTTTATGAAAAATAAACGTGAAACAATTATCCTGTAAATAAGAATATGCAATTAAAAGTAATTGAAATTGAAACGTTAATATATGATTTTTTATTAGAATATATAGATTTAGTATCACCTTAGTAATAATAGTATTCTAAGGAATTTGTGATTAAGGTTTATATATGTATATATAGTTATATTATTTATTTATTAATTATTCTAATATTTTTTATATAGCATGTTCTTCATTTTTTACATTAAATCAAGGATAGTGAAAAATGATTCTGTGTGAATATTTTATTATTAAAATTTATAAATTATAATCATACATTTTAATGTAATGAAATTATCCATTATTATAATTTATGTTAAAAAACTGAGGCATATAGTGAAGATACGTAGAAGTGACTCTATTTTAAAATTATGTGTTTATAGTACATATTTGAGTAATTAAGACTCATTATTCCTACTATTAGATAATGAATGTGATGGGTTTCCCAATCATCATTAAATCATCATCTTGAAGATATTGAGCAGTTCCTATTCCATGAATTTGTACCTCCGTCAAAAATTATTCACTAGTTAAAAAAAATTATTCATTATTTGAGTTGTAACGTTTTGTATTACATCATCACACTTATGATGTCTTGAACATGGTTATAATACCCTAACAAAATGTTTATTTGGGTTATGCTATTACACTTATAAAAATGGGTTTTTCTCTATCCCATAATAATACTAAGTTCTTCTTAGCCCATAAAACAAAAAAGGAAAGGACCACTCTTATAAGAGTTTGGATTTATTCTGTCTCATTAATAGACCAATATCCACTAGATCTATAAGGTAAAAATAGGTTATAAATTTTTGTTTGAAGGTCCATATTCGGATTATATTTTTATAAAAATGGGATAGGATAGCTACTCTAAAATACTGGGTTTTTTATAAACCAAAAAAAATTAATAGGTTACTAGAGAGCAAGTAAAATTATAGGATGATACTTATCTTTTAAAAGGATATTTTTTGTTAACAAATTAAAAATATAAATGAATTAGGTTAATCCATAAATTGTGAAAAGGATTTTTTATGATTTTTTCACACTTCATCAATGGTGAAATAAATTATTGATTTCCATAATCTAAATTTTTTGAAGATTATAGTATGTTCATTTAGATCTAAACTACTGTAAAATTCATTTATCTATATTTTACATTCATGAATTTTCATTAATTTCTCTATTTCTAAATAACTGAGCTTCGATTATTAAATATTTCAATTAATCACATTAATATCATTAATTTTATTTTCACATTATATTTTAATGAAAAACAATGTACCCCCTATTTTCAATTTACATTACCCCTTTGGGACCTTATATTGCTCATCCACAAGATCATCTATATGTACACATAAATATTGATATCATTTTATAATGAAAATAATAAAATAAATAAAACTTATATTTTTTCATTAACAATTGTCCATTATATCATATATATATTAAATCTATCATTATTTCCATCAATGTGAGATGTTGATTCAAAATTAACCACAACCCTAAATAGAGGTGGTTGTCTAAACATAAACACATGTTTTAAATTCATTTTCTAATTGACTGAAAATAATTGAAAATTTATTATACCATAATAATAATAAAATTTTATTGTATTTACGATAATGGAACCATTATTCTAGTATAGATACAACATATTAAAATGAACTAGAATATGAAATAAACTATGAAAGAATGTTCAAAGTCAATTTCCTATTCTTTGAGAGGAATACATTGGATTTGACCTTAATAATTCATAGGATTGTCTTATGTGATTAAAAATAGATCAATAACAATTTTAAGTAATATATTTTAGTTTTGGGAAATTTATTTTCTAATCTAGAGCTCTCAAATTTTGTGAATAAGGGAAGATAAAGGGTTCTCTTTTATATGAAAGAGGAAAGACACACATGGAATTACATAAAATATTTCAAGAATATAAATTATTCATCTTGTGAATGTAGAACCAAAAAGAAAAGAATTTAAATTTAAGATGTTATATAGTATATAGATCTTAGGGAAATAATATTTAAGCATGTAAATGTACTTTTTTATCCTTATATCTTAGTTTAACCACCTTCAGTAAACCATTTTACTCCTCATTATGGTTTTTTTCTATCTTTACTATTTATTATGACCAAAATTGAATGTGGAATTATTACAAAATTCTAACATTTTAATAAAAGTACGGATTCCATTTTATGAAATTTCATTTCTATAATTTTCAGTAATTAACATTCAATGAAATTTTGAAAATACAATTAAAACTATATTATGAATTTTTTTACTATAAAACATATTTTATATTATAAAAAATTTTATTATAAAAAATATAAGATTAAATTTAAAATATTTTATTGAATATAGAATCTAATTTTTTAATCATTAATTTATTATAATTTATTCAATTTATTAAATTAATATTTTTTAAAAAATATTTCAATATTTTTTTCCATCAATAGATATTATGTTGAATCCTATAAATTTGTATCTATTTTGTAAATAAATTTCATTTTGAAAATAGGTATATGAATCATCAAATTAATTTATAAAAAAAAATTTATTTTGTCAAATTTCATCTGAATAGTTCAACTATAGAGAACATTTCATAATATTTCATAATTTCATTTCTATAATTTATACTTGCTAATCAAACAACATTTTCAAAAAGGTTATAATATATCATAATTCATTTAGACTCAGGTTTTCATGAAAATCAAGATATCAAATAATTTAAATTTAATTAAAAGGAATAAATATTTAAAATCTTGTGGTGTTACATAGTATATTTACTACAAGGTACCACATCAAGATCATTGGTAGTGTTTTGTGTCTATTGTGCATCTTTTACTGCCTCAAAATCCACATAATTTAGATTATACAATTGAATTTGTAAAAACATGATTTATAAAATTTAATAGATAATAAAAATTTAATTATGTTAGATGACATATCTTAAATATTATTTTATATCATTATGATATTTTTTAATTCTAGTTTTATTATATCCCCAAATAACTATCAAATAGTCTCCTTCATATACCAAGTACATATCATTAGTATGTTGTAGATAATTATGTATATACTCTGAAACAATCAATTATTTTTCTACAAAATCATCTGGATATTTTCCCACCATGATTAGGGAATAGGAATATCCAATCCTAGAGCATGACAATTAATACATGATAGTGTTTAATATATAATAAATGTGATCATGAAAGTCCTTTATATTCCCTATTGTGTTTGAGGAAATACATTATTGGAAATATATATATATATATTGTAAATCTAGATCCAATGACCACTATTATTTTTCTAATGTAAATCTATTAGTATTTTTTCATTTTATGTACAATAACATAGTAAAATAATGCTTTGAGATTTATCATGAATTATTTAGATCACAAGAATGTAGTCTGGATTACCAAAGACTATAATGGAAAAACAAATGTTTAACCAATCCTTTAATATCTAACTTAGCAGTTTGAAAATTTTAATAAGTAATATTTCATTTAAATATAGTACTTTTAAAATTAGATGACTCCCAATAAACCTCTTTAAAACATATGGCTCACAGTTTTTAATTAACAACCCAAAATTTTTATATAGGAATATTAAACTGAATTCAACATGAGAATGATGATTTCATCAATCTTTAAATAATTATCTACATAATAAATTAATTTTTTATCATCCATTATTGTCACAAACCAATTTGGTTGTTCCTTGTTTATATCTTATCAAAGGTTCTTGTTAAAGAATGTTGTTTTTATATCCATTTTCCAAAAATCATATTCATGTAAAATTTACAAAAAATTAATTATAATGGGCTCAAACATGGGAAATTGATATATTTTTTCAAATTATTCAATTCCTTACAACCTTATTATCTCTTTTTCTAATATTCAACTTTTATAGGAACTCAATTTAACTTCATTTAGAATCTTTCTCTTAAATAACCATTTTCAACAACTATGATTCACAACAAATGGAAGATCATAAAAGACCCATACATGTATATGATATATTATATCTATATTATAATTCGTGGATTCTTTACATCTTATATATTTTGATCATTCTACAAAATCCTTATAGAAAATAGGATCATTGTTTTCAATTGACAAAGTGTCAATATACTATATGACATGAAAATTGTATATTTTCTGATTCTCTAACCTCTCTGGTGATCTTATGTCATACTTTTTCCATAGGAACAACTTATTATATGATGAAATATAGAATCTATTACTTCACCAATTCATATATATATCTTGATCATAAACTTCATGAAACTAAATCATTCTCCCACTCTATTTTAGAGATGGATCCCTCTTAAGAAATATGTCTTGTCTTTCTATAATGAATTTTTTATCTGAGGAGTCATATATATAATATCCAAAAAAAAATTCAGGATATCCTATATATATACATTTTATTCTATAGGGTGGTAGTTTTTTTCTATACATTTCCATGATAATTTCCATGAATCCCCACATACAGGTATGTGAAAACAAGGTTTTTTCCATACATTTATTCATTATTTATATCATTTTCCTTATAATTTTTCACTCAATTTATTATATGATCTGATGTTTGTAATTAATATCGAAAAATGGATAATATATGATTTACATTCTCTGTCATCAACCTCAAAATTTCATGTAAGGTATGGTTCCTAATTTCATTAACACAATTTCTTTGTAGTGTATATACATGACATAGTTGAGATAAAACGCATAATTTTCTAAAGAATGCGCTCAATAATCGTTAATATAATCCCGACCCTGATCATATTTAAGAAACTATTTATTATTTAAAATTATATTCTCTACCTTATTTTTGAATTATTTGATTTTCAAAATAGATTCATATGTATACCTCATTTTGTACAATCATTATTGTCTTATAAATTCATAATTAAAAGTAATAATGTATGAACTCACACCTCTCATATATTCTAGAAAATGTCTGTATAGATTAGTGTGTAACAATTGTAGAACCCTATATCCCATTCACCCTTTCCACAAAAATGAGGTCTGGTAAAAATTCCTTATAATTAAGTAAGATATATATATATATATATGAAACTATTTTCATTAAAAACAATTTAAATATCCATATTAATAGAGTATTATCACTTGATTCTCATTTTTATGAAAATATTGGTGATGAAATGAATAATGTTGTAATGATTCATGTGAAATAGATTCATTATCAGTTTTAAATACGTGGTTTTCATAATCTAATATAGAAATAATTTTATTTAAATGACCCTGACCAAATCATAAGTTTTCATTATCAAATAAAAAATATTTACATTAAATTTATAAAATAAAAGAATCTTTATATAGGAATGATACCTAAATTATTTCATTTGTAACATTGGGTATACAATAAAAAACATTTTAAACTAATATATTCCCTATTGTAAACTGAAGATGGCAATCTTCTATAGCCAAGGATATTAGTTGTTCCCTAGTGGTTGCTTAATGATTTACCACTCCTATATAAATTTATAGAATATACTCTGTTTATAAATTAGAATACATATTGGAGTTCCAAAAGATTAATATAATACTAAATAACTAGATACATATTGAATACACTAGAAAATAAAACACATAAATCTATACTTTTATTAATTATGTTGGTGTATTTTTTCTTCCAATTGATTATATTACCAAATGAAAAACATACGGATTTTTTTCCTTCACCCATTAATATATATTCTTATTATGGAAAGGATGGTTCTTAAATAGACTGAGCCTTGGGTCACATTTCTTTGTTCATCCTTACATTCACAAAATTACAATATATTATTCCTGATTTATATCCTTTTTATCCTGGGTAATTAAGGTAAGGGTTTCTAATAGATCAATCCAATTATTTCTGAAATTTTAATTTACAATTAATAAATAGAAACACTTAGGTAGAAAGGATAAGATGAAATTTATATGAAAATATTTTGGGATTATAAATCCTAGTTCGTACAATAAATATATATATCCTATCTATATGTATATGTATGACTCATCAGGTACTTAATCTTCTTGTATTTATATGAATAGTGATGTGGAGATCTTATATCTCAGTTGTATCTCTTTCTATTGATTAAATAAAGAAGATGAACTCTAATGCAATATATATTGAAATATTCATGTTTCTGTATAATATCAAATTATATGGATTATATCATTAAAAATTGACATGTATGGAATCAACCAATTGTTATTTGTAGAGTGGTATTTCATCCACCTTAACCTCTTTATGAGTCTCTTTAGAAATTCGTGTATCATGGGAATATTTTTTTTCATGGTGTAGTATAAGATGAGGCCTCCCATATAATTCCTAAAAATATTAGACAATTAGAAGGTTATCCTTTTAAAATATATATCATAGGTCTATAGTTTAATTTTTATGGATTTCCATTTATACAAAAAAATAACTTCATTTTTTTATTAATTTAATAAGACTAAATAAGTCGATAATAAATTAAATTTATTAGTCTCACACTATTTTATAGAACCCCAAAGACCCTAACCATCAGTTTTAAAATATCATATCATATAGATATTCTTGTTGGTAGGATCTATATGTCCCTAATTTATTCCCATAAAAGGCCAGATAACCTATTCAATGGAATTTTGGTAGGTGTGGTTTTCTAACTACCTTAACTTATTAATCCATTAGTGGTTGAGTGGACTCTACAATTATATAATCATGGGCTTGCATTTTCTCAAAACAATCCTATTATTTATATTATGTATCTCAATGGTGATCAACAAATTATATGGTCATGGTAAATTAGACCAAAAACTCATGTTAGAAATTAGTCAATAATAGAAATCACCCAAAAATTGAATGGTCAAACAACTTTAAGTATGATTCAATTACAACCCAATAGAGGAAGGCTATAATGACTTTTTTCCCTTTGAGCGATTTTTATATTTTGTGTTTAAATTGATCATTTTATATAAATATATTCACATCAACATTTAATATATAATACTTATAAAATTAACCATGTCTAGATAAAATTTACACATATTGAAATTTTATTATAATTCAATATTATATTCTTGGTAATTCATTTATTATGCGACCTCAATAAAGAATGAAAAAATAAACCATTAAATAGTTAAAAATTAAATAATAATGTTTTATTATAATGATCTTTTCAAGTGGATGGTTTTCAAAAAAATGATAAATCAATCATTAACCATAGGGTAAGGTATCCACGAATAATGATATAATTTGATTCATGATATTCAATCAGTATTTCCAGTATGTACTAGGTTAGATTCATGACATCTCTGAGTCTAGATCGCCTCCTACCATATGTGGGATCTATCATTTAATTATTCCTTTATTTACATATATGATAGGCATCAAAAATATTTCTTAAGGGGTATTAAATATGTTATATATTGGTAATACAATACCTTACGTAATAATAATGAGAGAAAGACAAGTAGACCACTAATTTTATTTAATATTTATAAATTAAATTAAACCAATCAAATACACATGTCCGTCTAATTTTATTGTATCCCATACATGAAATAAAAAAATATTTTATTAACTATAATTCATTTGTATCAGTATTAATTAATATAACAAAGAAAAAGTATCCTATTATATATAACATTACATGTGTTTAAACATAATCATACATCAGAGTACAATAAAAGAATAATTTATTCTTCTTTCCTTGAAGACTATGTATATAAAAAAACCATTGGACCAAAAAACAAGATTCTTTATTTAATATCCAAAATTCGATCCTAACATCCATTGAGCACTTACATCTATATTAGGTACCCTAGGGAACATAGGAATAAGGTTATGAGATAAAAAGTCTAGTATGGAAATGAACAAAACAAATAAAGCTTAACCATATGATTTATGAGGCATGGCATAATGATATAAAAAGAATGGAACATATGGAAAAATAACCAAAAAAAATTAAATCATAAAAACTTGGGATCATAGAAATGTTGTAGCAACAGAACACATAACATTAGTATGAGTGATGGAAAACTGTCAAGATCGTTTCCCCTAGTATCACAGGCCAAGGCCAACCACTCAGACTTTTGCACATAACATCTCATTAGAAATAACATTACCCATTGAATTAATGACTTCTCAAGGTTCCCCCACTTTTACAGTTTCATCAATATTCTGTTCAGATAAATAATCATATGTAATTAATCATACATATACATAAGGGTACCCATAGAAAGAAATGGGTATCACAATCATGTAAAAAAGCCTAATAAATGGGTGTATCATAAAAGTGTCCATAGAAAAAAGAAGTAAATTATACATGGAAATTAATTAGGTGAAATTAAATATATCTAGATAAGTGATGTTAAATATATGTGAAAAACATGGTAAAATGTATTTATTAAATATTAGTATTACAACATTTTAGTGCGGTTTCAAGGAAAACACAATAGATCCTTTAAAATAAAAAAGGCTAAAATCATTTTATATAAATCTAGAAGTGAACCAATAAGGATTTCATAAAAAATAATTATTTTATAAGTACAATTAAGGATTAAAACAAAAGATATAATTCACTTTAAATTGAGTAAGAATTCATGATGTTCTGTTAAGTCATATTTGCTTATCAAAAAGTACTATGGAGGAAATATTTTAAAAAATTGGATATCCGAAAAAGAGAGTGATGAAATGGATTTGATAAATGAAATTTGTACAAATAAAATGAATTTATAATATTCACTTAAATAGATATGATAAATCCATTTTTATATAAAGAAATATAGATCAACCCAAAAGAACAATGGTGTTTTAGGTGGAATTCGTTGCGGATTATCGGCTTGGTATCAGGTGTCCCTAAGAGATAATGATGGGGGAGAAAGTGGGGTTTTCATTACAAATAAATATTTAAGGCTGTAAGGGGGAGGTGTGAAATCATACCCCATTATTTTGGATAACACACAAAAAGGCATATCATAGAGGGAAATCTGGATTAATAGTGAAATGGAGAGGATCCTCACCTTAAGTCTAGTGGTGACATTCCCTTGAAATTAATGACTTGAATAGTAAATTAAGGTTCATTAATTAGTATTTACATAACATATTATGTATTTAAAAAAAATTACAACCCTTTTAATCTCATTTATACCCATTTTGATTGGTTAAGAGGTTCAATTTCCTTGTTCAGTTCTGTTTGCATGCTTGGTTTTAATGATCGGTTTATGTTAGGATAAACATGTATGATGATGGTGGTTTTCATTAATTGAAGTTGTATGTTATTATTGAAAATCCATGATATTACATAGTTATATCATATTATTTGGTTATTGGGATTGAAGATGAATTATTATATTTTAGTGTCAACAGTTTTGGTTAATCAGTGGGTTTTGATTAAAACAATTTTTTTTCATTATAAATTATTACAATTTGTATACAAGGATTTCATAAACATAATTAATACATATTAAATATATAGTAATCTGGTTCAAACATATCACTAATGGTTTCACGACCAGAATTAAGGATGATAATATAAATTGATAAACTGTTTTTATCGAATGTGATAAATTATCACATCTCAAATAGTATTTTAATTTCTTTCGAACCAAAGGTGGGGAAAGGGGAGTTGTTAATGAAATATCCCATTAGCATAAAAACATTCCAGTACAATTATTTTACAGAATTTTTCAAATGATTTATATGAGTTGAGGTTAGGAAATAAATGTGAACAATGGTACACCAAAAATACAGAAAAGAAAAGAGAAATTTTACCTCATGAATCTACCTTCCCTGAGTTCTTCATAAAGAGAGTGTTTTTGGTAATTTTTGGAGGCCCAAGTCTATTAGACATCGGTGTGGATCTTGGGGATAGATTTTGTATGAATATAGGCAATGCACAAGGCTATAGTGGAGTGATGAGAAGAGGGACTGAGTGGGGAGGGTTATAGTGGGGATGAGGAGGGTTTTCAATATTTTTTAATCATTAGTTTATTAATTTCAATTAAGACCAGCAGTAGTGATGATTTCATGAAAAAAATAAGTAAATGGGTCAAATGATTTTAAAACAATGGTGGTGAGATAATCCAAGATTCTGGGAATATTTTATTTATCTTACAATGTATTTATACGTTATGTTACCGTATTTTACAATTCATCAAAAATTAAAATATTTCAAAAAAATCCGAAAAAAATCTCTCAAACAATTTTTTATTGTGTACAATCGAATAATGAGTGCAATTTTTCAAAAATAATCTGATAAATTTTAATAATTTAATATTTAATTAAAATAATAATTTACTTGAAAATTACATGTTTTTAAGCATTTATTTCCTTATTCCCAAGTATAGGTTAATTGTACTTCCACATAAATATTATTTATATAATATCATATGTAAGGTAACTTTTCATTAGGATATTTCACTATTCATAATGGTAATATTAATATTCCTAAGGGTATGTAACTATTCACAAAAAATAATATTAGTCCTATTAGACTCCAAATAACATACTGCTCATAACCGTGTGTGTTATATTTTAATAATTCAAATCACAGAAGTGACAAAAAATGTTTAGAGGGGACATAACACTTATTAGTTCCTTCTATTTTGATTTCATGTGATTTTTAAATATTAATGAGAATTTAATTTCCATTGAAAACCATTGGGTTGTTACATTCCTCCCCCTTAAGAAATTTCTCCCTCAATATTTCATTTTATATTCTACGACATAATCAGGTGTGGTTACTTTTAATTCATTACTTACTCCATTTCCCATGTTTAATCCTCAAACTTATGGTGTTTCCATAGGACCTAGACCAGGTGAGTAGTATTCCTACGTAGAAAATTATCTCTACTATCCAAGATCATCATTGGTTGCTCCTCGTAGGTAAGATCATCCTCCAACTGTACCACTTTTAAAGAGATTAAATGTGAAGGGTATGGAATGTACTTCCTTAAGAGGGATACATGAAATAAATCATGTACTTTGGACAGGGTATGTGGAACTTATTTTCAATAATCCAGAGCCCCCAAATGATCAAGAATCATGAAGTTGAAATTTTACATGGGACTTATGTTCCCTTTCATTCCAAACCTCATGAACGTCTTCCATGGAGATATGCGTAGAGATACCATGTATCCAAAATGTAACTGAAGGTCTCGTCAACGATTGTATTCATAACTCTTCTGTTGACAATGGGATGCCACAATTTGTTGTTGAGTTTTTCTCACCTTCTCCACCACTTCTTAGAACATTTCAGGTCCTAAAAGACTACTTTCACTGACTACATCCCAAAACGTTGGTATTCTGTTTCTTTTCACATAACTGGAATCATATGGTGCCATTCAGATTCTCAAGTGGAAACTTTTATTGTAGGAAAATTAAACCAGTGGAAGATGTTGGTCCTATCCTCCTTTGAATTCCATAAATCATTGTCTCAATATATTTTCCAATTTCTGAATATTCAACTCCAATTGGCCATCAAATTTAGGGTGATAGGTCGTACTGAATTTCAATTTAGTGATTATAAAAAATTAAGGGCTTTACCAGAACATCTAGGTGAATGTTAGATCACAATATGATAAAATAAATAGTGGTACTCCATGCATCCTTACCACTTCTTTTATATAAATCCATGAAGGTTGATCCAATGAGAAGTCCCATCAAATTGTGAGAGAGTATGATGTCATTGTAAGACAGTCCACAATGACCCATATAACATTGTTTCATGTATATTTCCTTGGAATTCTAGTTATAAAGTACTTGGTAATGTTCCACCACTTCAATGTTGGTATGTTTAGTGGTTTCATCTTCCTTTTATACTTTTTCCTCTCATCCTTCACTTATAGACAAACTAGGAAAATTGATGCATTTTCAACAGTATCCATTTTCATATTGCCCCATCAAATGTTTTCATGGATATCTCGACACATCTTTGTTCTCCCTCAGTGAATAAAGAAGGTTGATCTATGCGTGTCATTCAAAAGATACTTATTTTTCTCTTCATTGAATGGTACACAAAATCATGATCCAAATCACTCAACTCCTTCCTCATCAATTTAAAACTCAGAGAATTTCCCATTTCAAATAGCTACCATACAATTTAGAATTTCCACATCTTTTCTTTGAGCATCAATTATTTTCTCCATGAGAGATGGTTGAGAAATATTTTGGGAAATGATTGATGATGTTCCGCCCTCAATTATTACTATGTCCATCCTCATCAAATCCAAGAATATTGGATCTTTTTCAATTCACATAATTGATAATGATGGAGGATACATTCTTCTAAGAGCATCTGCCACCTAGTTTTCCCTACTAGGATGGTAGTGGATTGATCATTCATAGTCATTGATGGTATCAATCCATATTCATTGGATCATATTAAGATATTTGGTGTCAATATTTATTTGTATCTCTTGGGGTCAGTATATATCAAACAATTCTACCCATATAGATAATGTCGCCATATTTTTAATAGAAGATCCCTACTACTAACTCCAAATCATATGTATAATGGTTTTGATCATTTATTTTTAGTTTACTTGAAGAATAGTATATCACGTTGTCATATTGCATCATCACATAGCCTAATCCCATCTTTGAACCATCCATGTACACCACAATGATTTCTCCACTTGTTGGAAGTGTGCGTATTAGTGCTGCGATAAGCCTATTTTTCAACTCCTTAAAAGTGTCTTCACATTCATTAGTATGTACAACCATTAATTTTTCCCATGTCATCTTGGTCATTAAGTTTGGAAATCATGAAATTTTATTCAAAAATCATCGATAATATATAACGAGAACAAAAAATATAAGGATATTCATTACATAAGTTGCATGTGAACTATTCAATTTCTTTTGTCGTAGAAAGGTCCAAAGATATCCATTTTCTGGTGATAACATTCCTTGAGAATGATACATCCCCAAACTATAACTCACACTTACTATAAATTTCATACAGCTTCTTCCTTCACAATGTCTTTAAAATAATATTCAAATTCTCTTCTTGTTACACTTTTCTCTTGGAGTATATCAGAATATCATCAATAAAGACTACCACAAATTTGTTGAGGTAATATCTAAAGGCTCTATTCATTAAATCCCTTCAATTTTTTTTGGGGAGTCAGTAATTCTTAGGGGAATCACTATGAACTCATAGTGACCATAAATCCTTTAAAAGGAATTATTGGGAATATCTTCCATCCTAGCCTTCAATTGGTGACATCCCATCTGAAGGTCCACCTTAGAGAAATTACTGGCCCCAGCTTGCTAATAAAACAAGTAATCTATCAAGGTAAGGGGATACCTTTCATTATAATGATTTAATTAAGATCGCAATAATCAATGCAAAGGCTCATTTATCCATTATTATTCTTGATGAAGTGGATTGGTCCACCCCATGGGGAAGGACTATGGCATATAAAACCTTTCTATAGATTCTCCATTCATAGATTCTTTATCTCTTCCAGCTCCACAGTGGCCATTATATAATGTGTTTTTTATATAGGTAGATATCTAGGAATAATTCAATTGATAAAACAAAATCATGATTAGTTGGAAGATCAAAAAACTCTTCCACGAATACATCTGTGCAATCCCTAACGATAGGCATGTATTCATGTGTTATTCTCTACTTTTTCCCTATAATTTGAGCTAGATATGGTTTCACATTTGGTAACAATATCTACACATGATATGATGATTCTAAAGAATATTACTCTACCTTCATAAACTTGTAACTAATCAGAGGATTCTTCTTGAGGTGAAGAGGGATCTCCCTTTCCCGACAGTTGATGTTTTCATTGTATAATGATAGACAATAATTTCCCAAGATATTTCTAAACTCCACTAAAGTTAGTATGATGAGATTTTATGGGAAGAATTGTCCACCATCATTAATATAGGAGGAGTTATAAACCATGCAAGTAGTAATATACTGATTCATTATTCTCACAGTTAACTTTTCCTCAAGATTTTGAGGTGGTGTTTGAATAGTTCTACTAAACTTGTAAGATAAAAAGAATCTATAGATCATAATCAAATATTATATTCTATAATATTGAATGAATAACATGGGTACCTATCAGCACATCATTGTCCAGCTCCACCTCGGTAGTAGTGGAAGCATAATCCCTTCTTTGTTTCCTTGAAGATTGTTGTTGATTACCTCTGAAATCCATTATCTTATTGAAATTATTTTCATAATGCACATATTCCATGCAGTTGTAACACTACACCAGTTGATGAGAATTGATCTCAACATTCCCTTATTCTACAGCATTTGTAGGATTTTTCAAATAATTTCAGATGATATTGGCCTGATTTCCCAGCATTCAATAGTTGATGAAATATTTTGTTCCTTTAGACAGTTCCCAGGATTCTTCTACCCAAAAATTTTACAAGAGAGATATTTGGCTTTCATTCAATCATGTGATTTGTTTTCTGAACCATCATTGTTGTTCTCCATTTTTATCTTCTTATCACGTGTCCCAAAAGACCACTGAGAGTCTCCAATATCCATTTCAACATATATGTAAAAATAGATAATCTCTTTTTAATTTTCTAAGTCTCGGATCAACAATAACTTCAGTAGACTTGGCTTTTTCTAGCTAAAGTAACTATCCACCTTGATTTAGGTGCCCATGTATAAGATAGGGGAATAACATGCAAGAGTTTTAACAATTTATTCATACACCTAGATGGACTCATATTCCTTCTTCTTGAGTCTGAGGAACTCTGTTTCCAGTCATAAGACAGCGGGATTGACGAAACATTTATTAAAAAATATCCTCTTGAATTCCTTCAATTCCAAGGAATAAATTTCCATTTGGGACGTTATATTATTTATCTGTTTCCAACAATGATATGCTTTCCCATCAAAAAGATTAACCACCAGTACAAAATTATCTTCTTTCTAGCATTATAGGACGGAGAATATTTTTTCAGTGGAGTAAATCCACTATTCCTTGAGGACGGGATCACAAGATCTTCTAAACATGGGAGTTATTTTCCATATGAAGTACTATTCATAAAAAATTCTATTTTCATGGAGGTGGAGGTGGTTCCATATGATTCAAGTTATTATTTATAACATTATCCACCAGAGGAGAAACTATCATGATCTTTTAGCATTATTCCCATTCATATTAGTCATATCATAAGGGATATATTTACATTGGCTATCACATTTGTTGTAGGAATGTATTCTTCTATTTCCCAATATTAACTAAAAATAATAATGTATATTTATAGGTCTTGAGTAGTATGCTATTGAGAATAAAATGAAAACATTGAACATAAGATAATAAACTAGTAAAAGAGAAATATATCCTTACTTTGGATTCTATAGCATTAAATATAAGTTCTCTTTGATCTATTTCAAAACTTATATTCATATTGGAATTTTTTTACCTTAATAATAATTTGTAAAAATACCATGAATCTACCCAATCATATCGCCCAAGAGTGTCAAACCAGGAGTAAATAAAGGCCCGTTGTCATATACAAGGATACCATGCATCGTGTCGGAAACTCCTTTTCGAGGATTTCAAAAATAGGTACATATTTGCTAGAGCAGACTCAATCTATTTGTATCCATACATAGTTGTATTTTTTTGATAATGCACTTACACTATACTTACAAAAATTTTGGGTTGTTTTATTATAATTCATCTCATACTAATGGTTGTTACTAATGTTCTCTATTACTAATCTATGAAAATAACTAGACCATCCTCTAATAAAAACTATAGATACCCATTCCTTTTACATATAACATTAAATGATATTAAGCATTATTATACATCATATTATAAGAAATGTATTGTTATGTCTACTGTATTGGAAGAATAGGTACATAAACTGAAATAAGAGGACCAAAAAAATAAAATTATTTATTTAATATCCATAAAGGGCTCCTAACTTCCATTGATCACTTACATCTTCATAGGGTACACTGGGGAACACATGAATAAAGGGATATTCTAAATTCCTATTAAGGAAATTATGATAAGAATAAGTCATAAGCACATGAGATAAGAGGAATGACATAATGATGTAAAAAAGAATGGAACATATCGAATCAGATCATATAAACATGGAATCATATAAACCTGGGATAAAATGAACATGGGATCATATAAATCTGTCAGAAACATAACACATGTCTTCGATAAGTTATGGAAAACCGCCAAGATCGTTTCCCATAGTATCACAAACAAAAGATAACTTCCAAGACCATTTCAAATAGCATATCATGAGACTTAAATTTACCCAATGAATTAGAGTTCTAGCTGTGCATGCCCATATTAACATTTTCATGAATATGATTTCCACCTATATTATCATACATTATTAACCATATATAAACATAAGGTTACCACTGGATAGAAATGGGTATCACAATCATGTCAAAAATAATAATAAATGTGTGTATCCCAAAAGTGTCAACAAAAGAAAGTAATTAAATTATAAATGTACCTAAATATTGATAAAAATCATACATAATGATAAGTGATTCCAAACAGAAGTGAAAGACATGTAAAAATGTATTTAATAATATTTAGAATTAAAACATTTTAGTGCAATTTTATGGAAAGGACTATAGAGACTTTTAATTCAGAAAAAAGGAATTTTATTTATATAAATCTAGATTTGAACCAAGAAGGTTATACTAATAAAGGTATTTATTTTATAAATAATATTTTTGATTAAATCATAATATATATTTCACTTGAAATCATGTAGGAATTTGGGAAGTTCCCTTAAAACAGATTTTCTTATCAGAATGTACTAAGGAGAAATCATTTAAAAATTTGAGTATCCCTGATTGTAAGTGATTATAGGGTATTGATAAATGAATTTCATACAAAAATAGATCATTTATTTGATTCACAAAAATATATAATACAATTCCATTTTTATATAAAGAAACATAAGGCAACCCAAAAGAACAAAGAAGTTTCTAGTTGAATTTGTAGCGGATTATGGGCATGGTATCAGGTGTACCTAAGATGGATTGATGAGAGAGAAAGAGACTTTTTAGACACTTATAAATCATGAGTTAAGAATGGGGGAAGACAGTAATCATACCCCATAATTTAGGATTAAACATAAAAAAGGAATATCATATAGTGCAATATTGATTAAGAGTGAAATGGAGAGTATCCCATATCTTAAGTCTAGTGGTGAACATCCCTTTGAAATAATGACCTGAATAGTGAAAAGAGGTTCATTAATTAACAATTTAGGAACCAATCATATTTATAAAATATTTATTACAACACATTTAAGTACATTTATAACCATTTTTATTGGTTAAGAGGTTTAATATCATTATTCGGGTATGTTTGCTTCCTTGGTTATAATGATCGATTCATGTTTAGATAAACATGTATGATGAAGGTGGTTGTAAATAATTGAGGTTTTATGTTATTATTGAACATCCAGGATATAAAATGGTTATAAAAAATCATTTTTTTATTATGAATGAAGATTAATGATTATATAAAACCATAATTACAACTCTTTTGGATAATCAATTGGATTTGATAACAACGTTCATGTTATTCATTGTAACATAAAACCATTTGTAAAAAAGAATTACATAACCTTAACTTGAATATATTACATAAAAAATTATCAGGTTCAACCATTACAAAAATGGAATCATGTGAAGAATTAAATAATATATTATAAAATGATAAAGTGTTGTTTGTGGATGTGCTAAATTAACACATCTTAGACATTATTTTCATTTCTTTAAAATAAAAGGCTGGTAAAGGAGAGATGGTAATGAAATATACCAATATCATAACAAAATTACAGTTAATGTATGTTAATGTATTCTTCATACCACTATTGAGTAAAGGTTGTGAAAAAAAGAGAACAAAGGAACTTAAAAATGATAGAAAAAAGTGGAATTTTTTCTCTTGAATCAACCTTCCTTCAAAGTTTCTTAAAGGGATATGTTTTGGACTTTTAAGGAATCCAAAGGATGTTGGACCAGAGTAGGGAACTTGGAGATATATTTTGTAAGAATATAGGGATGGAAATGTCTTTAGAGGGGTGAATAGAAGAGGGAGCGGGGGGGGGGGGGGGGGGGGTTATATTGGTGGAGTTGAGGGTTTTCATAAATTTTATTCATTTGTTTATTAATTTCCCTCCAGATAAATAATAGTGATGATTTTATGACCAAAAATAGTAAATGGGTTATGTGAATTAGAAAAAGGGGTTGTGAAATCATCGATGAAGCTAGGAATAGTTTATTTATCTTAAAATGTATTTATATGATAAATTATCATTTTTTACTTTTCATTAAAAATTCAAGTGTTTCAGAAATCTCCCAAAAATTCACACTAACCATTTTATGATGTTTAGAATCCAAAAAAGAAATCAATTTTCCAAAAACAAATTTCTAATTTTAATTATTTTAACATTTAATTAATTTCAATATTTACTTGAAAAGTACATATTTTATAACATTTATTTTCTTATTTTGAGGTATAGGTATATCCTACATCATCGTGAATATTATTTAAATAATATCATAGGTAAAGTTACTATTAATTAGTGAATTTAACTATTCATAAGGTTTATATTACTATTCATAAGGTTATGTTACTATTCAAAAACAATTATGTTGGTCGTATTAGTCTCCAAATAACTTACTGATTACAACCGTGTATGTCAGATTTTCAAACATCAAATCAAATAAGTGGAAAAATTATGGTTATAGGTCACATAGAACTTAGTATTTCATTATTTTTTGATTTCAAGTGATTCTCACATATTTATAATAATAGAATTTCTATTGAAAAGTATTAGGTTATTATAGATAAAATATGGTGAAATTAATTAATAGCATTTATAAATAGAAAAATTTCTTTATCTTCATTTACATCCTTATAGTCCAAGAGATTCCCATCAAATATTATTTTAAATATATAAAATAAATAAATTTAATTTTTAATTACTTAAGTGTAGGAAATGTAATAGAGGAAACACTATGATTACCCATAGGGACTAAGACACACATAATGTTGTCATTTACTATATACTCATATAGAATATAGAATTCATATATTTCAACAAAAGTAAAATATGGGTACTATCAATAAATGACATAGATACACATTTTAATTAATGTGGTAACATTTTTATTGTATGAATTGTTTTCAATGTTGTACGAATATTCACAATATATAGATCTGAATAATGTGAAAAATATTCATGAATTTAATATATATATATATATATATATTACCTATCACAATATGTGTACTATAAATAATTGACATACATACACATTATGATGAGGTTTGATTAAAATAATTTATTTATTTTACTTTCATTGTAAGGAGGAACGATACACGATATGTAATGGAAAATTACATGTCATGTATGTCTCTTAGATATGTATATGTGTAACATTCATAAGGACAAGGAATGTATGTCATTCATGGATATTTATTTCATGTGCATTGTGTCTGATGGTTTTATTCCATGTGACCTCAGATTTTCATGGGTTTCCTTCAAAAATGATTTGTGATAAATACAAAATGATTATTTGACTACATGATTTCCCCCATTAAAAATCACAGGCTGCATAGTGTGTAATAAAGTTACATATTGTGTAGCCTAAAAAATGATGTTCTCTTATAGACCAGTTAATAAAAAACATACATTAAAACATTTCTTCTGTACTTTAACCATTATCACATTCATTTCTCATGGTATATCATGGTGTAGTGTTCTATGGTACACAATTTTACTAAAGGGATACACATCATTCAATATTCTATTATCTAGTGAGAATTTCCAGCACCTATATAAGAGTTCTTTGAAATTTCATTATATATAATTAATATTTTTTTTATTATATTAGTGATAATGAAGAGAGAGAAGTTAAGATATCATTATTTAGATCAAATAATGATTTAAATAATGAATTCATATAGAAAATTCATATATTTGATAAATGATTAATAAATAATTATAAATTCATAGTTAATAAATCTAATACAACTTAAAGGTTCAAAGTTGTATACTAATTGTTCAAACGGACGCCTAAAAACAGAAATTCATCAACTTCTTTCAATATATACATATAAAAAATTAATTGAATCACCAAGATCTAAAATACCATATCATAAAATATAATTTATAATTAATTTGTGTATGTTTTGAATTCCATCTTGTAGGATTCTTTTATTCATTGATAATTGGGTAGAAAAATTCTTATAAGAAAATAATTTTCATGAGATGACTAATATAAGGACCTAGTCTTAATCATTACATAATTATGAATTTAATTAAGAATTCAGAATGGGGATCTTTTTTGGTTTAGTGCTTTAGAGAATTAGGTCATACCATAAGAAAACAACTTGAATATTACATGTAGACAATTACAATCAGTAGAAATTTTTTTATAAAATAAAAACACTTTAAAAAAATGGGTCATGTCTTGTTCCAAGTTTTATACAGCATGAATTTTTCATGATCTCATCCTTGTACCTATTATAATTTATATCCTATGAATAAAATTTCAAAAAACATTGGTTTATCATAAGAAGCTCAGTAAGGGATACACAGAGAATGAAAACTTTTATTTTATTAGAACAACAAGTAAAACTTGAATAATTTATCATTAGTAATACTTTTCACCTTTTTGAAGTAGTAAAAAATCTTCTATGAATAAGAGATCATTAATTACACTTTTGTAAACAAAATGTTACAATAAAATTCATAGAAATTACACATAAACTATATAATTAATGTGGGACATAAATGTACTTAAATATAATGACCATACAATCACCATCCGCACATATCACAAAATAGAATAGCCATATGGCCGACATCCGTAGCAAATGCATTGGATTTTATAATTTAACAGACCTTCCTAGTTTATCACTGCACCATCCGTCATTTGGTTTATCCTGTAACAACCTATAAAATGTCCAATTACCAAAAATCATAAGACACAAAATTTTGAAAATATAATCATTTCACTAATAAAATTTCATTTCCAATCACCATAAATCATTTTAGTTCATTGAAATAATCAATCCATTTCAAAAATCATTTTCAATTTCAAAACACCCAAGATAGAATTAGGGGTTTCCTTTTTCATTAAAAAACATACATGCTTATAGAGGAAGCCAAATAATGATTACGGTGGCGGAGAGTTCATTATCTCCACAAAGGTTAAAAACATTCCTTTTGTCGTTTAGTAAAACACTTCGTAGAAATAATATTCCATTTGAATGAAAATAAATTTAAAATGGTTTTATTATACACCGTATAAAAGGTGGTATATATTATTAAAACATGCCTTATTGAAATGAGATTCAGACGAAGTCCCTTATATCGTGTCTAACTTGACCCGTTCATTATTTGATTTCTGGAATAATAATCTTAATTAAATTACTAATTAGATAAGAACATTTTTAATTTTTATTATTCATTTTATATCACTTATTATATTTCAACATCAATTAGTTAATTATTTGAGTTCATATGGGACATTTTTTCGATGTTCGGTACTTGAGTTAAAAATGGCATTATTATAATTATAAAACATCCATGTGGAAAAAATTCCATTATCTCTAGAATGATATTCCTGGTTTAGATATCATATATATAATATATATCCAATATATATATGTATTTATAATAGTACAAAAAAATTAGGAGATAAGAAATGAAATTCACCATTCATAGGGACGGTAAGTCGTACGTACATATGGACACTACATTAATTTCTATTTCATTTTTTAGTGGAATCAAAAAATATTTATACATAGGAATAATATAATTCCAGCATAAAATCATATAATATTTCATTAACTCTATCTTTTATATGTCTCATGTATGGCATTAACGAGTCATATAACTTGGAGGGGGCAGTAGTCCGCACATCCTTATATGAAATTATCGTAAATACCCATAATGAAAACCAAAATGGTATTATATAAATGAAAAATATTGAAGTATAGAAACAATATTAATATAATATATATCACATAAAAATGCAGTTACATCCTAATGTCCATCAGGAAAGGCGGTTGTAGATAATGGAAAAATCATTGTTTCGTGAGGTGTTAGTTTTTCATCCATAGAAACTGCATGTCCATTACCCATTTGATGGAGGTCTCTGTAAGTGAAGTTCGAATAATTCTAATAAAAATAACCTAGTTTATTGTGTATAATAGCATTGTTATAAAATAATTTAATATATAATGTTTAGGGGTTTTAGAAGAAAAATAGTAGAAGAGAACATAAGAGAAGATGTTACCTTCAAATCAGGTAACTCCCTTTGGATTGAAGCAAAATGATTTCTTGAAGTGCCTCATGCCTAAGGTAAGGATTCTAAGTGGAAGAGATGGATGTAGAGAGATTAATTGGTTTCAGTTTGGATGAGCCAAAGCGCATGAGAGGAGGGTGTAATGGGATATATGTGAGAGCTTTTTATATGGCCTGGGAGGTTATATTTTGGAATATATGAAAATATTATTTTATAATATAATGAATATCGGTTTTAAAAGGGACAAAACTCAATAAAGTCATAGATAAGATGACACGTGTTTGAAATAAAATCATCCAATATTAATTGGAAATGATTTTTATATTTTTTTAATTTTATAATCTTATTTAATTAAATCATTCATTAATTAGGTAAACACAACATCACTGTTGTGTCTTCAAAAATTTTATTTATTTTATGTATAAAAATTATTTAAAAATTACTATGATATACGAGAATTTTTTATCCTTAAAATTAATATTTATATCTAGGAGGATAACTTATATAACCCCATGTAAAAATTGATTTACTAAAATATATATTTTTATGTCATTTTTATCTTTACGTTAAAATAATTAATATAAAATATTATTATCACTCTTACGTGGCTCCATGGGGCCCGAAAATAGACCCATTGATTTCCATGGTCGTACATGACTCATCCAATAAGGTTAGGACAAGTGTTAAGATAATTTAGTTTTATTCTAATATTCTTTTTACCGTGAATTATCTTATTTACATTTAAACACAATAAATAAAAGTCAAATGTTACAATTCAACAAAACTTATTTTCAGATTATTGAACCACATTTTATGTAGTAATAAAAACCATTTATGTTGGATTTTCGAAATTCAATTCACAGACGTCGTAAAATATCATTTAAATGAAAAGGTCGGCTTTTTAACAACTACTATGTGTTTTCACTATTCATCCAAATTTGATGTTTTCAGAAAAAAAAATCAAGAAGTTCAGCCTAAGATATATATAATATTCTGAATTCAAAAAATGATGTCTATTTTACCAAATTAAAAACATAAAAGGTGGAATAATTAATTTAAAATTAATTCTTGTTGTCAAAAGAGAAATCTCGTTTTTAAAAAATAATAATTATCAAAAGATTGACAGTTGCTTATGTCGAATTTCATAGTGAAATTACATCCAATGACCATCATTTGATTAAATGATAAAAATATAATATAAATACACGTTGTAACTAATTAAAAATAATAATCTAACCATATAAATTAATTTTATTAAAGATAGTTTTAAATTAAAATATAGTATTTTTCACAATTCATTAAAAATGAATTTTATTTGTAAAATACCAAAAAAATACCGAAAGAAAATTTTGATATCCCAATTCTAAAATAAATTTTTTTTGTAAAATAAAACATATTAAAAAGACCAAAACTATATTTAATGAGGGTTCTCCATAAAAAGGTGGTTAATTGGCCATTTTAAATATTATTAGCGAATTTATGGTTAACATTTGATTCATTCATATTTTAAGCCTCTAACATTTATCGGATAAATGTAAAAGCATTTAAAAAACATGTATAATCATATTGAAGTTAGTTCTGTTCATTACTACCAATACAACAACTAGGATTTAACTACCATTAAAAATAATTTTATATTAATATTTTTTAGTATGACTCGACACTGTGTACATCATATGATTTCAATGAAACCTATTTTTGCGTGTCAGCTACGCCATCGAACAGAGAATCCCATTTAAAGTAAAGATAATATTTAATTCAAAAATATGAATAGTTATAAAATAATTTACTCTTCATTTACCTGGGTTGTTACATGCTTTCCGCTTTTTGAAATTACATCTTCGCAATTTTATTCTCTTATAAAATAACATGGGTATTTATCCATCATAGAATTTTATGATTACCACATTTCCACTTCAACTATAAGGTTTTTCCATGAAATAGTTACCTAATTAATTACCTTGTTCCACAACACTTTCTCTCTTCGGTCAAGAATCAATACTGCTTTTTCTTCATTAAAGATATTCTCTTCCAACTGAACTACCTCAGTGCTCAAAACATGATATGAATCTGATATATAATTCCTCCTCATTGAAACATGAAAAAAAATTGTGTACCTAGGATAAACATGGATGTAAAGCCACTCCTTCGGCAACTGATCCATCTTTCTCTAGGATTTCATAAGGTCCAATGAACCTATGACGCAACATTCCATTCGTATAAAAACCCATCACATTTATACTTGGAAAAACATTGAGAAATACATGATCATCTATCTCAAATGAAAGATCCTTCTTTCTATTATCTACACAACTTTTCGGCCGGATATGAGTTATTATCTTGTGCTTCTAAATCAACATAACCTTTTATACCATCTCTTCAACCAACACTGGTCAAATCAACATCCTTTCACCTACTTCATCCCAAAAATCTAGAGTTTCAACACATCTTCCCATATAATGAATCAAATAGACCCATCTTTATATTGGAATAAAAACTTCTATTATATGAAAATTCAACCAAAGAAAGATGTTGGTCCCAACTTCCCTAATAATCCATTGCAAAAGAACATAAAATATCTTTCATGGGAAAATTTTCATTCTAACATTCCATCAGATTCAGAATAAAAAGCTTTACTAAAATTAAATTCATTAATAATGAATTCTTATGGACTTTCGAAAAGCTAGAAGTAAACATGGAATCATTATCAGATACAATGGAGTGGGGAACTCCATGAATCCTAAATATTAATTTAACATATAACAGAGAATTTCTATTTAGAAATAAAGTATCTCAAATAGGAATGAAATGAATAGAATTAGTAAAATAATCAAAAATAACACAGATTTCATTATGTCTTTGAGATGTTTTTGTTAATCCCACAAAAAATTTGATGCATATATTTTCCCATTTCCACTCTAGCACTGGTAAAGACTAAAGCTTCCATTTCTGTAACTACTTCTCCACTTTATCTAGTCGAAAAGTCAAGCACTTCCCAGTATGTCAGCAGTATCTCTCTTCATTCAGTCCCACCAGTAATACTCATGAAGATCTCTGTACATCTTAGTACTGTTATGATGAACTAAAAATAGAGAACTACGAGCTTTAAATAATAATTCTTTATTCAACTGTGAATCACAAGTCACACATAATCTCATTACAAACCTCAAAACACAATCTTTATCAATGTTAAATTCAGGAAACATACCCTTCTGAACCAACTCTAACTTTTTCTATATCTCACTGTCTTCCTGTTGTGCTTTCTTAATTCTGTCTGATAGAGATGATTGCTCTGACACCTAAAAAATAGATGAATTTTATACACCAACACCTTCTATTCCAAATAATATATATTCTTTAATCAAAGGAACTTTTTTCAAACGTAACAAGGTTAATGAAGCAATAATTTTTAGAATCAAGGCATCAGCCAAGTTATTTTCTTTTCCCAGATGGTAATGGATCGTGAAATCATAATCCTTGATTAATTCTTATAATCTTTTTGACACATTTTTAATTATTTTTGAGGGAATATATACTTCATAATTTTGTGGTCAGCATATTTTTCACATTTTACGCCATACTAATGATGCCTCTAAATTTTTAATGAAAAAAACAATAGTAAATAATTTCAAATCATGTGCAGGTTACTTTAACTCATGAGGTTTCAACTGATGTGAAGCATAAGAAATGACATAGTCATTGTTAACCTTTGGTAATAATCTACTATACCATGAAAACAATGTATTTGGGTTATATTTTTGGGTCTTGACCATTATTCAAAAACTATTTTTTTAGAATTATCAATAGTTATGACATTTTTGGAAACAATGTGACCACAGAGTTAAATTTTTTGTAACCAAAATTCACACATGCTGAATTTTACATATAGTTTCTTTTCTTTTAAGAATTGCAAGATAAAACTTAAATGACCTTCAGGTTTCTCTTTACTTTTAGAATAAACCAAAATAGCATTAATAAACACCACCACCATTAATCACCTGAGACTACATATCCATCACTATAGTAAACTATTCAATTCTGATTCTCACCATATCAGGATACTGATTTGGATGTTCATTTCCCTCTGTATGCCTTTTCAGCATAGTTTCCATGTTCCTCTATGGAAACCCATTATTAACACTGAAATATATTTGGTGCAACCATATGGTAATATTTAAATTATATATCATTTCAATCATACCATAAAATAATTTATGGATATTAAGTTAAGAATATTTTAACCCATTTTGTTGACTAAAATTACCTCAGATACCAATTATAAGGACCCGAACTTAAAAATTACATAATATTGAATTAATTTAATAATTCTCCTTGAGGATATTTTAAGGTTTAGAGATTTTTATAATTAGGATATGACAAAAACAAAACCACTTGAATTTTGCATGTAGACACTTGTGCTTGGAATCCATTTTTTATAAAATAATAACTCTTTAAAAATAGAGTCATGTCTAGTTCCATGATTTAGAAAGCTTGAAATTTCCATGATCCCATCCATACCCCTATTTCACTTCATTTATTATGAAAAACAATTCAAAAACATGGGATGAGATTAAAATCTCATTAAGTTATACACGATGTAGAAAAACTGATAGTTCTTCAAAACAACAAGTAAACCACAATTCATTATCATAAGTACTACTTTTCCCCTTTCTGAATTACTAAAAACTATTCTCTAAATAAAAGATCATTGCTTACCTATTTTAATCAAAAAAATTACCAAAAATCCCATATAAAAAAATCATAACATATACAGGTAACTTGGATCAAATATGTACTTAAATGGAATAACCATATGGTAAACTTCCACACATATCACTAAATGGAATAGCCATATGGCCGACTTTAATACCTAATGAATTAAAGGCTACAACATAACAAACCATTTTGGTTTATCACAACACCACCCATTATTTTTTATAACACATAACCACCCATCAAATTTCCATGTACAAAAAATAATAAAACATAAAATTTTGAAAATATTTAAGATTCACTAATAAAATTTCATTTTCAATTGAGAAAAATAATTTCAAGATATTGAAATAATAAATACATTTCAAAAATAAATTTCAAAACCAAAACTCCAAAAATATAATAAGGGGTTTATTTTTTCATTAAAGAATCATTGAGGCTTATAGTGGAATCTAAATAACGATTTCAAAGGCGTAGAGTTCATTGTCACCGAAAACATTATAAAAATACTTTTGTCATTTAGTAGAAAGATTCATAGAAAAAACATTCCATTTGAATGAAAATAAAAGAAAAAGTGTTTTATTATACACCATATAAAAGAAGGAGGTTTATATTATAAAAACATGCCTCAATGAAATTAGATAGAGACGAAGTCCCTTACCACGTGTTCGACTTGACCAGTTCGTTCTTTAATTTCATTAATAATAAACTTAAGTTAATGTATACTTGATTAAAATAATTTTCCATGTTTATTATTTCTTTATATAACATATTACCTTTCTATAATAATTAGTTAATTATTTGAGTTCATATGAGACATTTTGTCAATGATTGGAATTTGAGTTAAAAGCGAACTTATTATAATTATAAAATTTCCATGTAGTCAAAATTCCATTATCCCCATTATGATATTAATGATATAGATCTCATATATATCATATATATATAATATATATATGTATTTTTAATAGTACATAACATTTGTTTATAATAAATAAAATTCATGTTCATGGAGACTATAAGCCATACGTACGCAAGAACGATAATTTCATTTCTATTTCATATATTAATTGAATGAAAACATAATTATACATAGATATATTTTTAATTAATGTCTAATATAATATATAATTTCATTAACTCTATCTTTTACATGACCCATGTATGGCATTAACGAGTTATATAACTTTTTGGGTGTAGTATTCATTACTTCCTTAAATGAAATTATCCAATTTACCAACTAATGAAACAATAATGGTATTCTATAAATGAAAAAATGTAATAATATAGACAATATAAATATAATATATATCACATATAAATACAGTTATAACATAATAGCCTCCATGATATGTGGTTGGAGATAATTGAACAATCATCGTTTCCTTAGGGATCAACATGTCGTCCACAGAAATAGGATGTTCTTTTCTAATTAGATGGACGTGTGTATAAGTGTAGTTTTAATATTTATCATAACAAAAACATATTATATTGAGTATACATATTTTTTTATAAAATAAATTAATAAAAAGATTTTAGGGGTTGGAGAAATGAAATAAAATAAAAGAACATAAGAGACGATGTTGCCTTTTAATTGAGTAACTCTATTTGGTTTGATCCAAACAGATTTCTTGAAGTTTTATCTGCCTAAAGTAAGACTTCTAGGTTTAATATATTGATTTGGGGAGATTAATTTGTCAAATGTTGGACAATCTAGGTTACTTGAGAAGTGTGAGTAATAGGTTAGATATGAGGACTTTTTATAAGGGGATGAGGGTCTCTTTTAGAATGTTTGAAAATATTATTTTATTATATAATGATTTCTATATCAGAAGGTCCAAAACTCATTAAAGTTGAAGAAAAGATGAATTGTGTTTGAAATAAAATCATCCAATAAAAATTCGACAGGTTTTGGATATTTATTTAATATTTATAATCATATTTTTTAAATTTATTCATTAATTTGTTAACCAGGACATCACTATTGTGTCAAAAGAAATTATTTATTTGTTGTCTAAAAATTATAAAACAAATATTATTATGTATAATACTATTTATATTTTTAATGAATATTTATAGTCATTTAGAAAAATTATATAACCCCATTTAAAAATTATTTTACTAAAAGATGTATGATTAAGTCATTTCTGTTATTACTTTAAATTTATTAATATAATGTGACATTATATTTCTTAAGTGGATCCATGTAGTCCAAAAATTGACCCAAGGATTCCCTTGGTCGGTCATGACTAATAAAAAATGGATAGAACATGTGTTATGGTAATGTTGTTTTGTTATAATATTCTTTTTACCTTGAATTACCTTATTTACCTTTAACTGTGGTAAATAAATGTCAAAAAGATACTATTAACTAAATATTATATTCAACGTATTGAAAAAAAATTACTTACTAATGAAAACCATGTGTGTTTGATTTTAAAAATTCATTTCAACGAAATGGTAAAAATTCAATTAAATGAAAACGTAAACTTTTTAACTTCTACTAAGTGTATTCATTATTCATCAAAAATTGATGTTTTTCAGAAAAATACCAAAAATTCAGCCTAAGATATATTTGATATTCTAAATTCAAATATGATTTTTATTTTATCAAATTAAAAATATATAATCTAGACTAATAAATTTAAAATTAATTCTCGTTGTCAAAACATAAAGCGTGTTTTTATGAAATAATGACTATCAAAAGATTGACAGTTGTTAATGTATAATTTCAAAGTAAAATTACATCAAATGACCAAAATTGGATTAAATGTTAATAATTTAATCAAATTTAACATGAAAAAGAATTAAAAAGATAATATAACCATATAAATAATTTAGATTTAATGGCATTTTTTAATTAAAATACAGTACTTTTCACTATTCATTAATAAAATCAATTTTATCGAAAAAATAAAAAAATTTCCCAATGTAAATTTTGATGTCCCTATTCTCTTGATGAACATTATTCTTTTAAATAAAACATATTAAGGAGAAAGATACTAGATTTAAGGAGGGTTCTCCATCAAAATGTGGTTAATTGACCCTTTTAAGGATAATTAGAGTATTTATGCATAAAATTAGATTCATTCATATTATAAGACACTACATATTATTAGGTAAATATAAAAACATTTAAAAAAAATTTATAATCATATTTTAGTTAGTTCTGTTCATTCCTGCAAATACAATGGCTAGGCCTTCACTACTATTTAAAATAATATTATATTATTATTTTTCTTCATGACATAGTATTGTGTGCACCATTTTATTTCAATAAAACATGTTCTTGTGTGTTGGGTACGCCATCAAATATAGAATCTCATTTAAAGTAAAATTAATATTTAATTTACAAATATTAATAATTTTAATAATTTATTATTATTTATTTACTTATAATGTTACATCCTTCCCCCTTTAGAAATTGTGACCTCACAATTTTATTAAATTATCAAATAAATGCGGTTATTTATCCCTCATATCATTTTCAGATTCCCAAATTGCATCTTAGACTATATGGTTTTTCCACAAAACCATTACCTGATTAATTACATTATTCTGCAAAACTATCTCTCTTCGATCAGAAATCTAGACTAGTTTTCCTCACAAGAGATATTCTCATCCAACTGAACAACCTCTGGGCTCAAAACATGAGATTATTCTTGAATATACTTCCCCAACATTAAACATGGAAAACAAGTTGTACCTAAGATAATCATGAAGGTAAATACACTATGTAGGCAACTGATCCCACTTTCTCCAGGATTTCATAATGTCCAATGAACCTCGGACCCAACTTTCATTTCTTACCAAAACACATCACACTTTTCAATGGAGAAATATTGAGAAAGACTTGATCACCTACCTCATTAGAATGATCCTTCATTAAGTTATTTTTATAACATTTATTATTCCTATGAGTTGTTCTCATGTGATTCCGAATCAACTAGTCCCTTTTTACCATCTCGTATACCAATTCTGGTCCCATCAACATCTTATCACCTACTTCATCCAAAAAAGAAGGAGTTTGACACTGCTTCCCATATAATACCTCAAACAGAGCCATCTGTAGACTAGAATGAAAACTATTATTATAAGAAAATTCTACCAAAGAAGGATTTTGGTCAAAAATTTCAAGGTAATCCATTGAACAATCACGTAACATATATTACACGGTTTTAAATGTTCATTCTAACTACCCATAAGATTAAGGATTAAAATTGGTGCTGATTTTTTTCTGTACACAACAACTTTTGAAGGCCTTTCTAAAATCTAGAAGTAAACCTGGGATCATTATAAAAAACAATGGAGAAAGTAACACCATGCAACTGGGCTATCTCTTTAACATTAAACTGAGAAAGTTTATCTCAATACAGAGTATATCAAATAGGGTATAAGTTAGAATATTTATTCAATCAATCAACAATAACCCAGATTGAAATATTACCTCGAGATATCTTTTTTAATCCCACAATAAAGTATATGGATATATTTTCCCATTTCCACTCCAGTACTGTTAATGATGGAATCATCCCTTTTAATAACTGTCAATCCACTTTAACCTGTTGAATATTCAAACACTTCATAGAAAATTCAGCAATATCTCTCTTCTTTCCATCAAACCCATAAAACTCTTGAAGCCTATTAAAATATTATTACTACTAGGATTAATTGAAAATAGATAACTATGAGATTCACATTATAATTATTTCTTCAACTACGAATCACAAGGCCCACATTATCCCTTTTGAAACCTCAAAACACAATCATTATCAATTATAAATTCAGGAAACATACCCTTCCATACCAACTCTATATTTTTCTATAACTCAATGTCTTCCATATTCCTTTGCTAAATTCTATCTGATAGAGAATATTTCATGAAAACATGAAGCAAAATAGTGGAATTTTATGCACCAATAACATTTATGGCAAATTTCATTATGTATTTAATCAGAGGATCATGTTCTAAATGCAAAAATGTTAATAAAGAATTACTTCTTCAACTCAAAGAATCATCCACATTATCTGATTTTCCCAGATAGTAATGAATCATCAAATAAAAATCCTTTATTAATTCCAATAATATTGGCTATCTCATGTTTAATTTTTTGTGGGTGAATATATACATATATTTTTTTTTCATTAAATATTTCACATTTTTCTCCATACAGATGCTACCTCTAAAATTTTAAAGCAAAAACAATAGTAGATTATTCCTAATTAAGTTTAGGGTAATTAAACTCACAAATTTTAAACTGAAATGAAGCATAATGAATTACCTAATCATTTTTCATTAGGTCGCATCCATGTCTTTTCAATGAAGCATCATTGTAGATAACAAACTCACCATTTATGGATGACGGTTCCAATATCGGAGAATTCACCAATCATCTCTTCAACTCCTAAATACAATCATCAAATTCTTTTGTCCAAATGAGCATAACGCCATTTTGTGTTAACTTAGTCATTGGGAAAGATAATCATGAAAATATTTAGACAATCCTCCAATAATAACCTCATAAGCCAACAAAAATACGGATCTCAGTTATATTTGTGGGTTATGACCATTCTACAAAAAATTTGTTTAGCAGGATCAATAGTTATGCCATTTTCTGAAACAATGTGACCACGAAAATAAATTTTTTGTAACTAAAACTCACACTTAGTGAATTTTACAAAAAGTTTCTCTTATTTTAAAGACTGCAAGACAACCCTAAAATTACCTTCATGTTCTTAATTACTTTTGGAATAAACCAAAATAACATCAATACAAATAAAACCATTTATCACCTGAGTTAACTTATCTATCACTACAGTAACTACTCAATTCTGATTCTAACCATATCAAGATACTGATTTGGAACGTCATTTCCCCCATTATTCCTTCCTACTATAGCTTTCATGATACTATATGAAAACCCATTCTTAATATATGTTTTATATAAAGTGAAATGACATGGTAATATGTAAATGATATATCATTCCAGTTATACAATAAATTAATTTATGGATATTAATTTAACAATATTCTAACTCATAATGTTGTCTAAACTGGAATATGATAACAACTATAAGGACCTGACCATAAACATTTCATAATCTTGAATTAAGTTAATAATTCACATTGAGTATCATTTTAGGTATAGAGCATTAGAGAATTAGATCATAATATAAACAAAACTACTTTAATATAACATGTAGTGACTTTTACCCAGTATTCATTTTTTTTATAAAATACAAACCCTTAAAAAATTTCAAGTATTGTTTCATGTTTTAGACAACATGGAACTTTTGTGATCCCATCCTTACCCCTATTTCATTTTTTATCTTGTGAAAAACATTTAAAAAACATGGTATGTGCATAAACAGCTTAGTAAGGGATGCACAGGGAAGGAAAACTGTTAGTTTTTCAAAAAAAAAAGTAAACCCGGAATACTTTGTCATAAGTGATAATTTTCACCTTTATGAAGTAGTAAAAATGGTTATATGAATAAAAGATCATTTCTTACACTTTTGTAACCAAAAGGTTACCATAAAACCCAAATAATGCACACATAACATATATAGGTAACATGGGACATAAATGTACTTAAAAGGAAAAACCATACGGTCCACTTCCGCTCATATCAATAAGTGAAATATCTATTCAGCTGACTTCCATACCCAATGAATTCATTGTTATAATAGAACCAACAATCCTAGATTATCATGGTACCAACTGTCATTTGGTTTATCACGTAACCACCATTCAAATATCCAAGTACCAAAAATCATAACACATAAAATATTGCAAATATAATCATTTCACAAATAACATTTCATTTGTAATCACAAGAAATAATTTCAAGATATTGAAATAATCAATACAACTCAAAAATAATTTTCAATAACAAAACACCTAATATAGAATAAGGGGTTTCATTTTAATTAAAAAAATTGAGACTTATAGAGGAATCCAAATAACAATTTTGTCGGCAGAGAGGTCATTGTCGCTGCAAATGTTAAAAACATTCCTTTTGCTGTTTAGTAAAACACTTCATAGAAAAAATATTCCCATTGAAAGAAAATAAATGACCAACGGTTTTATTATAAAATTTATAATAGAAGGATGTGTATATTATCCAAACATGCATCAATTAAATGAGATTGAGACGAAGTCCCATACATCGTGTTCGACTTGACCCATTCATTCATTAATTTCTTGAATAATAAACGTAAGTTAATTTATGATTTCGTAAAATACTTTTTCATGATTATTATTCCTTTTATATCACTTACTACCTTTCTATAAATCGTAAATAATTATTTCAGTTCATATCAGACATTTTTTCAATGTTCGGAACATGAATTAAAAATGAACTTATTATAATTATAAAATTTCCATGTGGTGAAAACTCCACTATCTACCAAATGATATTCATGATTTTGATATCATATATATCATATTTATCCAGTAGATATATTTATTTATAATATTATAAAACATTTGGGGATAATAAATGAAATACACTGTTCCTGAAGACGGTAAGCCGTACGTACGCATGAACGCTACATTCATTTCTCTTTTATATTTTAATGGAATGAAAACATAATTTTGGATAGATATTTTATAATTATAGTATAATATAATATATAATTTCATTAAATAAACCCTTTATATTTCCCACATATGAAATTAACGAGTCATATAACTTTAAGGGCGTGGTAGTCCGCACTTCCTCAAATGAAATTATCGTATTTACCCTCTATGGAAACCATAAATGTATTCAATAAATGAAAAAAATAGAAGCATATAAAAGATATAAATATTATATATATCAGATCTAAATACAATGAAATCATAATGGACACTATGGGAGGTGGTTGGAGATAATTGAACAATCATTGTTTCGTGAGGCGTCAGTTTACCGTCCATAAAAACATTATATTATTTTGGCATTAGATAGAGGTGTGTGTAAGTGTAGTTTGAATGATTCTCATAAAAACAACCTAGTATATTGATTATAGATGGGTTGTTATAAAATAATGTAATAAAACTAGTTTAGGGGTTGGAGAAGTAAAATAATATAAAATAACTTATGATAAGACGTTACCATTAAATACAGTAACTTCATTTGGTTTGAATCAAAATGATTTCTCAAGTGCCTTCTGTCTATGGTAAGGATTCTAGAAGGATTAAAGGGATGTAAGGAGTTTAATTAGGATGATTTTGGATGATCCAATGGGCATGAATTGTGTTAGTAATGGGTTAGAAATTTGCTCTTTTTATAATGGGGAGGAAGGGCTCTTTAGGAATGTTTAAAAATATTATTTTAATATATAATGATTTTCAATTTAAAAATGTCCAAAACCCATTAACATCGATTCTAAGATGACTCATGTTCAAAACAAAATCATAAAATATGATTTGTTCTAGTTTTTCATATTGTTTTAATTTTTATAAACTTATTTATTTAAATCATTCATTAAGAAGGTAAACACGGAATCCTTATTGTGTCATTAAAAATTTTATTTATTTGATGTATATGATTTTTCCAAAAAATAAAATTATTTAGGAATATTTTTACCTTTATAATGAATATTTATAGTTGAGGAGATATCTTATATAACCCCACGTTAAAATTTATTTACTTAATGAAATATGTTTAAGTCATTTTTGTTTTTATTTTAAATTAAATAATATAAAGTGTCATTATCCATCGTAAGTGGCTCCATGGGGTCCCTAAAATGACACAAGGACGCCCATGTATGGAAATGAATCATCCAATAAGTTTAGGACAATTTTTATGGTAATTTTGTATTATTATAATATTCTTTTTACGTTGAATTACCCTATTTATCATTGACTTCGGTAAATAAAAGGCCAATGTTACTGTTCACCAAAAATATATTTCATCTTATTGAACCACATTTTATTTACTACTAAAAACAATGTATGTTGTATTTTTGATATTCAATCCACTGAAGTGGTAATATTTCATTTAAATGAAGAAGTCATATTTTTAAATATTACTCAGTGTTTTCACTATTCATTATAAATTTACGTTTATCAGAAAAATACCAAAATTTCATCCTAAGCTATATTTGATATTCTGAATGAAAAAATTATTTCTAATTTACCAAATTCCAAACATGATGTTGGACTAATTATTTTAAATAATTCATGTTGTCATAACAGAAAGTGAGGTTTTTATGAAATAATATCTATCAAAAGACTAATATTTGATTATGAACAATTTCAATGTAAGATTACAACCAATGACCAAAATTGGCTTAAACGGTAAAATATAATCTAATTACACATTAAAACTAATTAAAAATATAATCTATCATTATAAATAAATTAGATTAAAATGTAGTTTTGAATGAAAATGAAGTATTTTTCGCTATTTATTTTAAAATGAAACCCATTGTTGTGTGTCGGGTACGCCATCGAAGAGAGAATCCCCTTTAAAACAAAATTAATATTTAATTCATGGATATTAATAATTATGAAAATGTATTGCTCTATTTACCTGAGATATTACAATTAAAGGGTACAATACCTATATAAATGAACACAAATACACCATGAACCTCTTACCATTGTCGTAGTGTTCTTTATTTGCTGGTATAAAATATTTTGACTCTTTTGTTGTTCAATAAAGAAAAAATATTTATTAAATATTATAGTATAATTTATTACATAGAATAATTATTAATTGAATATTCATGATCGGTCCCAGCATGAATAATTATTAAATCACATATAGTAATAACATTTATTCTACATTTTAATATCTTATATAGTTTAACTAATGTTTACTATACACTAGTCGTGTGACACTATATGCTCATTTGTCAATGGAATTTGGAAGATCCACCTAAATTTAAGGTTAGAATTTCAAAAAAACATTAAGGAAACCATATAGAATGAATATAATGTCATAATTACATATATCATAATTCAAATACACCCAGTGTAATAGAATAACTTCATAACAATATCTATAATAAAGATGGTTTTATACTGGTGTCATCGACCATTGTGGTCCGTGATTATTTCTTTTACATTTCAGAAATGAACATTCCAATAAATATATATATCCAAGGAAGTATTCAAATATTTCTATTATTATAAAATTTATTTTGATATTTAATTCCACTAAAATTGTCTGGAAAAAATTCTCTCACATTATTTGTTATTTCAATATCACTCATTACACTCCCAATGTAACCTACCTTGAAGTAATCATATATTGTCCTTGTTTTTGTAAATACATCAATGTACATGTCTCATGATATTTATAAATAATAATTTTAACATCATGTATCATTGCACTTATCTATGGATTTAATCATATAATGAAATATATAAATTTTGATTTCATACTGACTGGTCATGTTCTCATAACATTTCATTAGATTACTTAGAAAGAACATCATGAGAAGAAATTATTTTATCTTATGATCCTCTGAAAACAAATACATTATATCATTAGAAATCTGTAATTTTATATAACACATATATATGTAGAATATTTATTTATTTATTCATTACACATCTAGGATCTCACCATTGAGATGAACTATTATGACCCTTTAGTGGAAGATGAACCCCTGAAAAATTATCGCATATAATGTCACATGGAATATCAATCATGATGTGATAATAAATTTTTGTATAATATAAAAAAATGAATATATTATATAATAAATACATATATGTTGGTTCTAGGGATCTAACTCTTAAAAAAGTCACTTCTTCCCCTACTAGTTCATTTTTCCTAAACATTTGTAAGTGTAAAATATGAGGAGTTTAGAAAAGACTACATCAATACATCGAAAATATATTTAAAATATTTTATATATATTCCTTCTGAGATATAACCATATATTTAGTATTGTTATTTCTTTTGATCTTCTACAATATGTTTTTTTGGCATGATTCTAATACTTCATCACGAACATTCCATCCAAGTATCTTTTCAACTCTTGATTATATTATAGTGATGAACCCACTATAAGTATTTCATTAATATGACACAATATTATGACTAATTTTTAAGGAATGAACTGCTTTTATTAAAAAACGACTTCAACATCACTTATTAAAAAACATTTCCAACATAAATGAATCAAGTTTCAAATTTCCTGGCATCATATATTGGCTCAATACATAATAATTGTTTTTCAAATTTCATACCGTATTATTGTTCCCAATATCCATGAAAACTACTCTCTTCCTCATATAAATAACATCCTCTAACTCTCCTTGATATAAAATCACATTCACATCCATATATTATTGTTATAAATCTTTGGATTCAACCATGCTCAATCCAATCTTATTAGTTTTATATTTAACTACTATTGATAATATTGTTAATAAATCTGCATTTTCCTTTTTGTAAAATCCATTTTTCACCAGTCACACTTTGAAAATATTCTTTTAACTAAACTCATATTTAAATATGAAATTCCACTTATTTTCCAGTTCTTTCATCTTTTGTGGTAACTCTATCCTCTCTCTAGTTAAATCATATTTAAATGAGGAAATTTTTTCATCCATTTTTGACTTCTTCTCTTTGGAATTAATATGTGTTTATACTAATTTCTGGATCTATGCTTATTTTATACCATTGATTTTTATAAACACCATTTTTTCTCTAAAATACCATACCATTCTTCAAACCCTAGTTGATATCCTCGAATTAATTGACTGCACTATACTGCTCCACCGAACTCTTCCTAATAGATACATACCTTTTCAGTACTATTAATATAGATTCTCCACCCTTCGAATGACTGTCACATCTCATACTAGTCTCCACTTTCAAATATCATTTATTTTTTCAATGTATATAATTTCATCAATCTTATTTTTCATATGTTGATATATTTGTACATTATTATTTAACTTATTTTTTAACATATTCTTTCCCTAAAAAGATACATTCCATCCATATTATTCATTCATTGATGTAAACATATTGTATCCTAGTAATTTATTTGATTTTATCATCCTATAGATGAAATCCAAGATTATCATCTCGATACCCAATGAGAAAAAATGTTCCGGATATTCCATCAATATTAACTCTATTTTTACTGTCAACATGAGAATACTCCAAACCTAGGAAGTATTAAATTTATAAAACATTAAATCATTAACTGGACCTTATTGTGTCCAAAAGTTCTATCACAGTCATTTGTTTTATACTTCTTTTGATAAGTTATGCACATATGCTATGTTCTTATGCTCAAATTTCCCAAGTCATTCTTGATTGAAACAAAATTTTATCATCTTTCCATGTCAATGTTTTATTTAACCTAATAGCCACACTATTATACTCTATGGTTCCTAATACTATATTTTCATCCATTTTCCCCTTCATCTGCTATAAATTCTTGAGTTTTTATCATGTTTATACACCATTATTTTTAGTGAAAATACATTTCAACAACTAACCACTTACCATTCCCACCATCTTTTTCCACTGAATATAATCCTAAAATGCATCAAACATATTTTAAAAAAACAGAATAAAAATTTCATTTTAGCATCATAAATATATATTAAAATTAAATATCACACCAGAGAGATGATATAGGGTAATTTACCAAAATATTTGGGTTCACTATCTCTAACATTGAACCTATGTACTTCCCTCAATATAAGTTGATTGAAATTATTATCTAATTATCCAATTATTTTTTTCTCACATTATAATTTCCATTTGATCATGATACAATATTCCATGTTCTATTAAAACACTCTTTCTCTTATCAATGAGATGACTAATCAAGTAATTCTTATCCTTTGGATCTTCCAAAAATCAACATTCATCTAATTCAATTTCATTTTTACATCTATTCAAATAAAATGCCCCATAGTTTACTAGATTTTTAGTAAACATGGATCCCCAAGTGACTTTATTGACTAAATTAACTTATCTATTCTTTTAGAATATTTTATAATGTTATATAATGGAAATTATGTACCACTTCAACCCCAAGATAGGTTTTACTTCATTCAACTTCAATACTACCACATTATTCACCCCTATATTCCCATGTCATTTTTTGGTGATCTTCATGACTTCATCATCCTTTAAATGTAGCTTTATAAAACATCTCGACACATAATTTTCAAATAATATCTAATCCAGCATTTAATGTGTAATTTCAAGATATATTTAGATAAATTATTTGTTTTATAGTGTACATGATATTTAACATTTAGTTTAAACAAACCATGAAATATTTTTATTTAAAAATAACCATTATAACAAATACATTTAAATAGAAATTATAAATAGGATTATGAATATTATGAAATATATATAAATCTCTAAATAAATAATAATTTATTTATTAATTCTTAGGAAATATGAACACCATTTTATGAGATGTTGTTTTATTATTTATCCATAATTTCTCTTCTAAAGTGAGATATATTTCATTTTGTGAGTTAATTTTATAAATAATATCAGAAAAATTTATAAATTATATTTTATTAGAATTGTTTCATTTTTTAATTTAGTAAATCCAAATAATATTATGTTAAAACATGAATATTTTTTAAAAATGTTTGATTTTCTAATAAATAATAAAAAATACAGATTTTTATTGAATATTGTATAATAATTTTCAATATTTAATAATTAAAATTATATTTTAGAGTTGTTATAAAATACAATTTGTAAAAATTTATTTAAAACAATAAAATTTTGGGTTTTTTAATTAATCTTTTTCTTGAAATTACTAGAAAAACACTTTAAACATTAAAAATACATTTTTTTGTAAAACTGTTTTTTCTGGCTATTATGAGTATACTTTTATATATATTTATTAAAATTTATAGGAATATTGAAAAATTTATTATATATTTTAAATCATTGGGTCCAAATTTCGTAAAAAAACCCTTTATATTTTTTGGACATTATGAATAGTAACCATAGTAAATTTGGTTACCATGATAAAGGTAAAATTGGTTAATTAAATTAAAAATAAAATGATAAGGGCTACAAAAATGACCCTAACAAATGAATTAATTTTTTTTAATTCGTATATATAATCCATAATCGGCCAAAATTTAAATACAGTTCAATTTTTCCATTTAAAAATGATTTTTAAATTTATATTATTTATATAATGAAAGGTAAAAAATGTTATTTTCATTGCTTTATTATCTTCAAATATATTAAATATGTATTTATAGATGGTACGATCAGTTATAATTTATTATTTGAATTAAAAATTATCTCTAACATGATAATTAATTTCTAAATATTATAGTTGATATAATTACATTAAATTGTTATGGCCCATTGAATCAATTCTTGTGCAAGTAGTAAAAGCCCAATAAAATGATTTTAAACACTTAAAAAATAAAATTATATTTTTAATTTTTTATGCACCAAGAAAATATAATATAATAATATCATAAATGGGTTGTTCCTAATTTTTATATTTGATTTAAATATTATTCTTGTTTTTTTTAATGTCAAATTATATCAATAGTGTCAAAATTGGCATTAATGATATTTTTTAATAAATAGTCTATTACTAAATGATTTAAAATTATAAAAATAAAATAATTGCCAATGTGATAGGGATAATGTTTAATATTTCAATCATGTAAGAATTATGGCCACATTTTCATTTTATAACAACTATTTTAATCCCTTAAGTGTAGAAAACATTGATATCACAGTAATAGTCAAAAGGGTTAATGGAGGTTTACAATAATAATATAAGGGTACAAATGTGATCTAAAAGAGACCAAATATAATTACAATGTATTATTTAGACTAATAATAATATTATATTATAATATTATAAATTTGGATCTATTTTGACATCATATTTTAATTTTATTGACATCATAATTTATGAAAATAAAAGAGTGCCCCTTTCATCTCTTATAAAAGAGAACCTCTTCTTCACATTTATTCCAATATAAAAATACTGTTAGTATATCATATCTCTACTAAAATCCATAACATATATCTAAAAATTTCTCATAAATGCCTATGTTCAGTAATAATACTCTCCTTAATGTTTTTACTGTCTAATGAAAATTTGGTTGTTTGAAGAAGAATTTTCATTCATAATAAAGAATTTTGTTTTATTTATTCCTCCACCTTAATAAAATCTTCCTTAAGAAATTCTGTATAACAATATAAGTATCTAGAATATACTATTACATTATTATATCTATTTAATAATTAATATCCACCTCCAACCTCGAATAGATGGGAATGTAATCTATCATTTTTCTTTATGGAAGACCATTATCAATGAACCAATGTAATTATGATTCAATAACCTCCACTCATGGATGGATAAAATATTTGATTTACTGTTTATATATTATATAAATGACATATTTATCATTATTTAAATATAATATAATTCTTATTATATTACCTTATCATTCACATAAGTATGATATCAAAATTTGCACCTAGATGGGGACATCCACTTCAATGATATAATGTGATACATTCTTCATCACCACATTGCATAGATTATATATATATAATAATATTTAATGAAATAAAATTGAATTTTGGATATTATTATATTTTTTAAAAAATATAGAAATTCAAAACTTTTTTTCATAATTATCCTTGAAAAATGAAAATGTAATTCATGTGTAAGTATGAGATATCATCTCCATGATTTTGAGGTGGTTCATATTTTAGAACTATATTTCATAGTTTAATTATGAAGTATAATTTTTTGATAAATTTTTTATTTATTTTATGATTTATATTTTAGTGTTAATGGAATATTTTTCACATTAACATTAATAATCCTATAGAGGTCATTCTGTACATATGGTCAAAATATCATCACAACGTATCATGTGAACTTCATTGATTAGGTAATTATAAATTTCATATTAATCACTAAAATAAACAGAATAATAAACATGAATAATAATATCATTAATGTAAAAATTTAACATATTTATATTATTCAGGAAGATAAGAAACACACCTGACATGTTGTGTATAAGGTATGTGACCTTCTTTTTAAAATACTATTTTTAATGTTTCCCTTCCAACAATTTTTATTCCACGTCCATATTCATTAAATTAATATTTTTATTATTTTTATTTGAAAATAAATTAATTATTGAGGATATTTTTATGTAGTTTTTTAATTTATTTCAATTATTTTAAAAATTATATTTTATGGAATGTTTTAACATTAATTATAAAAAATAAAAGGAATATTTGATTTTAACATATATCAAGAAAAACAATTTTCCAGTCACTATTACAATTAATTTAGTTATTTATTTATAAAAATAGTTATTGTTTTATTAAATTAAAAACACTATTTATATATCTATTATTTATTATATAATTGAGAATTATTTTTGAAAAGAATTTGAATTTGAATATTTGATTTATTTTCATATGGGTTGAAAATAGTTTTTTATAGTTTCATGATGAAAATGAGAAATAATATAATGTTTTATTCATTATAAGATCCTTGGAAAACATTTATGATAATGTGTAAGCATAATATTGATTATACGATGGTTGCACCAAGATATTTCTCTAACATCTTTGGTATTACATGATATCAATGATATTTTTATTCTAATTTATAATGTTTATTCAAGGGTTCTATAATGAAAAAATCTCATGTAACATTCATAATTTTTCTCGGATTTTTTATTATTTTCAAATAAAATCATATTATATTAAAAGTTATGATAAATATATTTTTAATGTAAATTTTTATAACCTTTTGTGACAAAAAAATATGTTTTTATGAAAAAGTTTTTCATGTGTTCTCATGTTTTCTACAAAACTTTATGATTATATTTTTTTATATATGAAGGTTTTCTTAATATGTGACTTATAAAAATAATTCGAATGAAAAACTGATTTAACGAGTATGTAAATTAATATATGATTTGAAAGATTATTTATTTTAAAGGAAACCTCTTTTTATTATATCATGGTTTTAAAATATTCTATCATGTTTTCCTGATTTTATTCCCTTACAAATATTTTCTTCCAAAAAAAGTTTTAAATTGTTTCATTGTTTAAGAATTTTCAAGGGAAAATAGGAAGTAATGTTGAAAGTCATGAATAATTATCATGAAAATAAATCATTTTCCATTTAAAAAAATATTACATTTTTTAAACCTAGATACATGGTATATTTTTTCAACATGTAATATATGGGGTTGTAATTTATTATTTATGACCAAATTCTATAAAAATGATCAAATATGTTATTTGGGAATGAATTAAAATGAAATATAGTCTAAAGAAACATAATTATGTAATGCTAAATGTCATTTCCTTATAGTTGATATCACATAAGTATTTTTGATAACATTACAGGTTATGATATTATTTAAGTATAAGTAAATTTTTATATATTATTAAAATGGATTGAATATAGTTGGTAATTATAGATATTTTGGATATATCAAAATTGTGGAAGATTAAATGGTTAATTAAATATTTAGGTTGAACAACACATAATATGGGTTTTTATTATTTTAATTACATTATAATAGTATCCTATTTTGTTTTAGTTTATATATGGATATAATAAGAACCCAAATAATTATGGATGTTAAGGAAATTTTGGCAGTTTTATAAATAATAATATGAACAGAAAGGGAGATGTAGTGAAAAATATTTCAGTTATTATCAACTAACAACAACTAGTTATTATTAACAGCTTAAACCTAAGTATGTTTCTAGACATATCATATAAGAGAAAAATGAATATTCATGGATGTAAAATTGATGTAGATCATAAATGAAAATAATAATAAAATACATATGTGGGAAAAATGTTTGATAATGCATCTAGAAAATGTCTTATAAGAAGAGAAAGATGATTTTATGTTGTAAAGTATGACATTAAAGAATAATAAACCAATGAAAAATGATGTTTTTATTTGACCACAAAAAAGGATTAAAATTCATCCCATGGAATCAATTGAATTTTTTAAATGTGGGGATTCTGAGACTTGTGAAAATTGATATCTTTGGGAGAAAACATAAGAATTAGGTAAAAAAAAACCATATAAATAACTATTTATAAATTAATTATGACATTATTATAGGGGAATATGAAAGTAAAAATAATCCATGAAAGGTATGTATTATATATTTGATTATTTTTTTATACTATTAAATATTATGAAATGATTCATATTTTTATTTATATAAAAGTAATATTAAAAAATAAGATGGAAAATCATGCATAATAGATTCTAATTTTTTTTAAATAATTATGGTTTCTTCTTATTGGGATTATATAGTTACCATATAATGTCAAATTTAAGGTTTATCATCAGATAAAAGTACTATGCAATACTGTTTAAGGATTTATTATGTGGTAGGTATTTGGGATAAAGTTTTTGAGTTTTGGTTGATATTTGAGGTATATGTAACCCATATGATTAACATGTGAAAATTTTATTTGAAGAATATGGCTCTTTTAATTTTATAGATATGGCTTTAAAAGAACATATAACCATTATGGATTATATTATTTTTTATTATTATAATTATATTTTAAGATGTTCGTCATTTATCTAGAAAATATATTAGAATTTTATTATTATAGTTTTATAAAAACGACAACCCGTATACAAGGTGGAAACCCTTCACATCCAAAAATCCATGGGTATTTAACCCATAAGTGATTTCCAGAAAGGATGAATCACATACCACTTAACTAACATATTTTCTAGTTAGAATTAAATTAAATATAAATATTATGATGATTTTGATAAAATATGTATTATCTTAAAGATAACTTTGGGAATGAAATGTGATATAGTGATTATGTTATTAAAATAAATTTGAAAGAAGTTCACTATTTTTGGAAACATATAAGATTAATGAAAATATATTATTTTGGGATTTTATTTTAGTAATATAGGATGAATTATATTTTGGAAGTGTATATTATTTTATTGTCACTTATGATGATTTAGGTTATTTATAGAAAATTATTTTCATATCATGGAAAATATATGATGAAGTAATATATTTTAAGAGAGGTTGAGGTTATTAGAAGAAAAATGATAAATTTATCTTGTAATAGATTGTGATCAAAACACACTGATCATTCTGTTTCAACCATAGTAAATAATATATTGAATAATTTAAGGATAGTTATTTACATAATGCATTGTTTTCACCATTGTGTATTACTATTAAATTTTGAAGATTAATGTATTATCTTACTTTATTGTAATATTTTTTGATTAATGTTGAAATTCAAGTGTAATATATTTTTATGATTTTGGGAAATTATTTAATCTATTAAATGTTTATTTTACTTATTTCTGTATAAAAAAGTCCTATTAAAAATTCAGTGTTTTGGAGAATAATAAGTGATATTTTGGAAAATTATTGATGGATGAAATTATACATTTCATGTAGTTATATTTCATAACCATCATAATTTAGATGGTTCATAAATTTCTCAAATAAGGGAACATGATCTTGGAATAAAATATATACCATATTATCTTCATTAATGATTTATAGATGAAATTTTTCACACCTCATTGATTTATAGTTTTTTCATCGTTAACATTCTTAGGATCCTGCAATTTGTTATGAGGAATGATCTTGGCCACTCACTATCATTATTAGGATAATAATATTTTATTCCATTTCCTTTTTTGATCATACCACTAATGTTATCATAATTTTCAAACAATATTATGGGATATTCCCTTTGAGAATTATATTTCCCGATTTCTCTTTAAAAAATAATGTTTTATTAACCCTTTCCATGATATGATATTTCAAAAATCGTATATTAAATTTCAATCCATTTATTTTTGAGTAGAAGTTAAAAATGTGAGGAAAATATTTATGAATTATAATGAACCATACTTTACATACATTGTTAATACGTCAAAATTGAAGTATACTTATTACAACATATAACAAACCCATGAAAGGATCGTATAGGTATAGTGTCTTTAGAAACTGGGAAACATAAATAAATGGTTCATAAATTATCTACGTTGTCTCCCATTTTTTCATCATATCTAGAGTCCCTTTTTGGCATATCTTACTTAATATCCTTCTTCCTGAACTGGGGAAAAGAAAACATAAAAAAGGGTGACCTCAAATGCTCAGTAAGGGTAAACAAAAGAAATATCAATCACATCATATTCATAAGAACATAACATTTTGGAAATCTTAACCTGGAAAAGAGATCAAAATTTCTTAACATGGGATAAATCATAGTAGTAAATGTAATCCCAATAATCATATCTTAAAACATGAAACTTTTTGGCATACACACATAATCATAGAAAATAATTTCTTAGTAGTCATGTCTCATTGCCAAGACTATCTTAGCGGACAAAGTCCATTTCGGAACCGAGTTCACTCCTCGTTTCAGTCCTGTTTAACTGAACCGGAGTAACCTGCCATTCCATCCATGTATATCTCATGAGATATAAATATTTACCCAATGAAATTGGGGGAGATATAGGTCCCACCCATCTCATAATGATTCCATTATTATGTGTGCCACAAAATCAAAAATCATACATCATTGCATAACCCATGTAATCAAAATGGGAATCTTAAACAACATGCCATCATAACATAATCCATATAAGATGAAAGGACATTCTAAAAATAATTCCATCATAACATATTCAAATAAATGTAAAAATAGGGATAGAAACAGATCCCTATATTATCTTAGATGGAATATAATTTGGATAAAATGCTTGAACTCCATTATTGAGGAAAATATCCTTTTTACTTCAAAAACTGTTTCCTTCCTCAACATGTCATATAATTTTTAAAAAGAAGATGATTAAAAATAAACATGAAAACATGTAAAGGAAGTTTCATGGAAATAATGTTCTAAAAAAATCCATTCATTCAGTATAAGTTAAAAACATTCTTCCCATACTTTGGCCAGAAAAGTCAAAAAGTACCTCGTACGAAAGACAACAAAAGATTCCTTCCATATCCTTTACTAAAAACTCACCGAAGGGTAAAATTGGATTTAAACAATTTTAGGCGGATAGAAATAATATTACATATTGAGGAAACATGGATGTGTATGATAAATATTCCCCAATTAATTATGAAGTTTAAACAATATCGGATAAAAACGAGATTGTGAGATTTTCCCTTACCTTAGGTTTGATTTGCTTCGTATGTGTCCAAACCCCCTGTATAATGATTTAAATAATGTTATTGACTTATTTCAGAATCATCCTCATTGGTATGATATCATATATGGTCATATTCTTAGCTTCTTATTAGTAATATTTCATTGCTACTTGTTATTTGGGTGTTTATTACTTTTTGTTCTTATGCGTGTTTTGTCGAATAAATTCTCATTCATATTTATAGGATATAGATAAATCATTCAAATAATGGTATTAGTGTAATATACATCATATTTATTCATTCAACTCATTTATATAATCATTATGCAATGAAGATCTTCAAGAACGAGTCGTATCACATCGTGGAGACGGTATTCCGTACGTACGCATGAGCAATGATATTGTTCCCATGATCGTGGAATTGTATTGGAGTTTATGTATACTATTTCAGAATTAATATCAATTTACAATAATCATATATAGTCATTATTTATACCACTATACCCATCCATGTAAGGTGGTGGTGGAAAATAGATTACACCACGGTGTGGAGATGGTATTCCGTACGAATGCACGCGCGGTGATTTCGTTTTCTGTAGGATGGATAGATGGTGAAATAGAGTTGTTTTATACTAATAATGACATATCTGTATAGGAGTGATACTGATGATATTACTTCATAATGAAACAACTAAAGAAGAAGAAGTGCAAGAAGAAATAATGTTGAAAGAATCGGTAATGGACATTTCCTCTTCTTTGAAGCGCCTCTTTGAGACCTCCTCTTAGGGCAGTAAAATTGGTCTTCGAAAAAGACCACAACCTCTAGGATCTTTCTAGGTAAGTGGAAAAAAGAATTTGGCAGGGGTTGGACGAGCTTTAAGGCTCAAAGTGGTGTGAGGAAGAGAGGGAGGAGGTGCCCTTTTATAAGGGAGGAGAGGGGAACCTTTGGAAAAACTAAAAAATATTATTTTATTATAAAGACATATTCGGTTTTTAATTTCTCCAATTTGATTTATTTAGAATCTATGGTAGGTATGGGTAGAAATACTCTCATAAAAGAGAATTTAGACAAGTTTAGGTATGTATTTTAACTTTATCATTTAGATTTAACTTTAAGTTAGATAATTTAACTTTTACCACGTCTTCTTGTTTTCTTACATTATAAGGTTAATAAACATACTATAACAATCCAAACAAACCCCAAGTTGTTTATTATTAATATATATAACCTTATCTATGTCATTTTGCTGAACCTTAGATTTTTAGAATAAAATAACAATTAATAATATAATATTTGTTTTAAAAACTATTTTATGTCAATTTTGACACTATTTGGTAATTGATTTTTTTGAAAATCATAACAGAAATAATAGTTCAAAAAAACTTAATTAAATCAATACGAACATTTCATATCAATATATAAAATAATTTTAATTCTTAAAAAGTCTCAAATTACATTTATTTTGATATTTATAACATCAATTATGTTAATATTTAATTAATAATATAATTACTTCATCATCATTGTGTCATAAATAAATTAAATTATATAAAGTCTAAAAATTACCAATAAAATACCATTATGTAGGAAATATTTTTAGATTTCTAATGAATAATTATAGTCGAATTTATCTTATGCATAATCCTATATTAAAAATGATTTATTTATTAATCTTTGATTTTAACTATTTTAACCCTTCTTTAAATAAATTAATAATATATGTCCTAATCTAATCCATGTGGGCCTAAATGGTCATATTTTATTCCTAAGGTTGTTTTTGGTTGAATTACACTTATCAAATAGAATAAAAACATGTTTTAGGGAAATAATAATATCATTTTTTCGCTTAATTACCCTATTTACTTTTAATCATGGTAAATAAAAGTAAAAAGTTACTATTCACCAAAAATTCTTTTCATCTCATTGAAACACATTTTACATACTGAAATCAACTATCTGTCTCGGATTTTTTTAATTTCATTCACAAAAGCAGTAAAATTAGGTTTTATGTAAATTTGCAAATTCGCCTAGGAGGTGGGTAAAAGACGGTGAAAAGTTCAATAAAAATTTTATACATCTAAAATTATTATAAAATGACTCCAATGAATTTCATTTAACTTATATAGGTATTATGTATCAATTTTGACCTTAAATAAATTTAAATAAATTAAATAATTATTTAAATAAAAATTCGGTTTTTAAATAGTAACCTAGTGTTTTCACTATTCATCAAAAATTGAATGTTTTCAGAAAAATACCAAAATTTCATCCTAGTCTAATTTTGATATTCCGAATCCAAAAATGAAGTCCATTTTGAAAAAAAATTATAAAATTTCAAAAATTGGTTATTACTATTTATAATGGCTAGTTTTAAAAATATTTTAATAGCATATTGTTGTTTAGTGAAACTCGGTATTGTGTACAATGCAAGCTATCGCAGAAGTCCGCAATTGTGTGTAAAGAAAGCCAAGCTAGTGTTGTGTGTAGTGAAAGATCCCTTTGATGATTTATATAAGATAAAAACAAAATATTTCTCATAAAAGTCTCAGGTGTTACATTCTACCCCCCTTAAAATTAATTTCGCCCTCGAAATTCGTCACTTTGTAAAAAAAATGATGAGGAAACATCTCCCTCATCATATCCTCAAGCTCCCATGTAGCTTCTTCTAATTGGTGGTTCCTCTATTAAACTTTCACTAAGCGAGTGGCCTTGTTTCGTAGGACTTTTTCGCTACGATCAAGAATCTCTATCGGCGGTTCTTCATAAGAAAGATCTTGCTCCAGCGGTACAACTTCTGAGTTGAGTACATGTGAAGGATCAGGTATGTACTTTCTCAGGAGATATACATCGAACACATTGTGAACTTGAGAGAGATTCGGTGGAAGCACCAATCGGAAAGCTACCTTCCCAACACGATCCAGTATTTTGAAAGGACCGATATACCAAGGGCTCAGCTTTCCCTTCTTTCCAAATCTCATTACTCTCTTTCAAGGAGATATTTGTAAGAACACTTTATCACCCACTTCAAACTCTAGGTCTTTTCTTCGGTTGTCGGCATGACTGTTTTGTCGACTCTGAGCTGCTCTTATGTGTTGTTGAATAGATCGTATCTTTTCTGCCATCTCATCAACAAGATCAAGTCCTAATAGCTTTCATTCCCTAACTTCATCCCAGCATGTTGGAGTCCTGCATTTCTTTCCATAGAGATCTTAATATGGAGCCATCTGAATACTGGAGTGAAAGCTATTATTATAAGAAAATTCCACCAAAGGTAGGTGTTGATCCCAACCCCCTTTGATATCCATAGAGCAAGCTCTCAACATATCTTCTAGAGTTTGAATTTTCCTCTTAGACAGACCGTCTGTCTGAGGATGATAAGCAGTGCTGAAACTCAACTCTATATCTAGAGTTTGCTGAATAATTCGCCAGAAAATTGAGGTAAACCTTGGATCCCGATCATATATAATAGAGATTGTTAATCCATGCAATCTTACCACTTCCTTTACATATATCATGGCAAGCTGATCCATAGAAAAATATTCACTAATAGCAATGAAGTGTGCAGAATTTGAAAGACGATCAAATATCACCCAGATAGCATTATTGCCTTTGGATGTTTTAGGAAGTCCGGTGGCAATTACCATAGTGATGTTTTCCAATTTCCATTCGGGTATGGGTAATGGTTGTAACATCCCATTAGACTTCTGTCTCTCAGCTTTAACTTGCTGACAAACCAAGAATCGAGAGACATATTCAGAAACATCTCTTTTCATGCCATCCCACCAGAAGTACTCTTTCAAGACCCTATACATCTTCATGCTTCCAAGATGAATAGATAATGAAGAACTATGAGCCTCATCCAGTAGCTCCTTCTTTAATTCGGGGATGGGAGGAACAAAAACCTGATTCCTAAACTTTATTATCCTATCACAATCAAGGATGAATTCAGGAACATTTCTCACCTTATTTTGTAACTCTACATATTCTTTATGTGCCTCTTTAATCTTCACATGTATAAATGTTTGAACATTCTTTTGAGAAAGATACAATTTTCCCCTTCCATTATAAGTCCAATATCCATCATTTGTAAATCCATAAATATTGGATCTTTTGTGATCCTCATCATGGATAAGCTAGAATAGTCTTTTCGGCTTAATGCATCTTCCACCTTGTTTGCTTTCCCATGGTGGTAATGAATTGAGCAGTCGTAATCCTTAATCAGCTCCAACCATCTTCTTTGGCGCATATTCAGATCCTTCTATGTGAAAATATAATTTAAACTTTTATGATCAATATAAATGTCACACCTTTCTCCATAAAGATAATTCCTCCAAATCATTAATGCAAAGATTACCGCAGTTAACTCCAAATCATGAGTTTGGTAATTTTTCTCATGGATTTTCAACTGTCATGAGGCACACTACAGCCCCTTCTTGGATTCATCACTATAGACCACAAACCTTTCTCCACTACAAAGAAGTGTGAGTATAGGTGCACTGGATAACCTTCATTTCAACTCCTTGAAATTATCTTCACATTCCTCCGTCCACACGAACATAACTCCTTTTCGAGTCAACCTGGTGAGTGGATTAGATAATCGTGAAAAATCATTCACAAAACGTCGATAATATCCAGCCAAACCAAGAAAAAATCAGATCTCGGTTACTGTTGTTGGTCTAGACCATATTTCCAAAACCTCTGTTTTTGCTGGATCCACAAGTATCCCATCTTTTGAGATTATGTGACCCAAAAAAGATACTTTTTGAAGCCAAAATTCACACTTGGTAAATTTGGCATAAAGATTCCCCTTTCTGAAGGACTTCAATATAATTCTCAAGTGATCTTCATGTTCTTCCTTCCTCTTTGAATAGACAAGAATATCATCTATAAATACTACCACAAACTGATCAAGATAGTCTCTAAAGACTCTATTCATCAGATCCATGAAGATAGTAGGGGAATTAGTAAGACCAAATGGCATCACTATATATTCATAGTGTCCATACCTTGTATAGAAAGTCGTCTTTGGTATATCCTCCCTTTTGACCCTTAATTGATGATACTATGAATGAAGATCAATCTTGGAAAAGTATTGAGATCCACGTAGCTCGTCAAATAAGTCATCAATGCGTGGGAGAGGATAATTGTTCTTGATAGTGATCTTGGTATGTTCTCGATAATCAATGCAGAGTCTCATTGATCCAACATTCTTCTTAACAAACAGAACAGGTTCTCCCCAAGGTTACGCACTTGGGCGTATGAATCTTTTATCAAGATTCTCTTGGAGTTTTTTTTTTTCAATTCCTACAATTCAATTTGGGCCATTATATAAGGTGTCATTGAAATTGGAAATTCACCCGGTACGAGTTCTATCGAAAACTCAACTTCACGATTTGGTGGAAGACCAGGAAATTCCTCCAGAAAGACATCATCAAACTCCTGTAAAATGGGCATATTCTTAATCGTGAGTTTCTCTCCAACCATTTGAGATATATAACCTTAATTTAGTGAAATCAAGACCCATAAGATGGAAGAAATTTCCACTGGAAGGTTATGTTCATCCTTTCATCGATAGATGATCATAGATTGATCTGGAATATGAAATGTGACTTCACTTCATTAGAAATTGATATGAGCTCCATATAAAGAAAGCCAATCCATGCCATGAATCACATCAAATTCTACTATAGGAAGGATCACAAGATTTTTAGGAAGCACTTTTCCAAAAACTTCAATCGAAGAAGAATTATAAACTTTTGATGTGACAATTGTGACATTAGGGGTTGTCATAGCTAACTCAACATCTAATTATTGAGGTAATTCGGTGATACCCTCAGAAAATTTTTCAGAAATAAAATAGTGTGTGGAACCAGAATAAAATAAAAAAATTTCTACTTTAGATATGATGGTAATTGTACCTCTCACCACTTCGTTGTCGTACTCCACATCGCCAATAGTAATTTCATGAGACATTCCATTGTCTTTGGCCTTAAGAGTTTTTTGACGTCGATCATCATCATAAACCCTTGGATTTGGGCATTGATTGGCATAATTACCCATCTCCGTTCACATGAAACATTGATGTGTAGTAGGTTCAATCTGTGTATCCCTTCCTTTTTTTGCATCCTTAGACATCTTCTTCCCATTATTTCGACATTCAATTTCCCGAAGACATTCTTTTCCACTCTTATAACATTTACTTGTCCCCTTAAGAAAAGTTCATCTATGTTTCTTTCAACACATTGAGCATAAGGGAAAACTCATCTTCTTTTTAGTGTGGTCTTTAGATTTTCCTTTGAATTCCATTTTCATCTTCATATAAAATCCATAAGACAGATGGGTTACTCCAATCTCTATCTCAACCTTGAGAGCACATCGAACGATTTCCTCGTAACTATTGATATCCCTTACGGCTAATGCCCTTCGAAGACTTGGTTTTAAGCCACTAATGAATCGATCGATCTTACTCTCAGGTTGGATAATAATACCAGAAGTGTACCTTGAAAGTCTTGTAAAATTTTCTTTATATGTACCAACCGATTCAACATCCTTTTGCTTAATTTGAAGAAACTCTTTCTCTATATTTGTTCTAGGAATATGAGGGAAGTACTTATTGAAAGATATGTTCTTGAACTCATCCCATTCCAGGGACTCAATTTCAACCCTTTGCCTCGTATTCTTAATAAGATTCCACCATTGATCAGCATCACCTTCCAAATTATATACTGCTAAGATGACTTTATCATGTTCAGAACATTGAAGAACTGAAAATATATTTTCAGTGGTATTGATCCATGGTTCACCCACAAATGGATCAGAAGACCCGCTGAATGAAGGTCGACACTGCCTCATGAAGGATTCAACAGAATGTTGCTCCTTCCATTGCTCGTTTGGAAGTCCTCCATGATTCATAGCTAGTGAAAGTTGTGTGACCATTGCTACAAGATTTTTCATTCCATCTCCCATAAAGATTGGTTGCTCAGGGGGAAAATCATTGCATTTTCAATCACATTCCACATTAACACGGTTCCATCGGGTTCCAACCATTGACTAAAACAAAGAAGAATAGTGTGAGCAGCATTAATTATAATAGAAAAAACACGTAATCAAGAATAAAATTTTACACTAAAGGTCTTATCATAGGTTATTCATGGCCATTTCTAAAACACAAAGATTGAGTTCTATGGTTAGACTTATCCTTAGGGTTCTTACTAAGGCTTTCACATCCTAGTTTCCAATGGTTGACTATACCTTTCCTCTGATACCAACTATAACGACCCATACATTACATACATTGTTAATAATTAAAAATTGAAGTACACTTATTAAAACATATAACAAAACCATGAAAGGACCATATAGGTATAGTGTCTTTCGAAACTGGGAAACATAAAAATCTGGTTCATAAATCATCTACGTTTTCTCCCATTTATTTCATCATATCTACAGCCCCTTTTTGGCATATCCTACTTAATATCCTTCTTCCTGACCAGGGGAAAATAAAACATACAAAAGGGTGAGGTCAAATGCTCATTAAGGGTAAACAAAAGAAATATCAATCACATCATATTAATTAGAACATAACATTTTGGAACTCTTAACCTCCAAAAGAGATCAAATTTTCATAACATGGGATAAATCATAGTAGTGAAATGTAATCCCAATAATCATAACTTAAAACATTAAACTCTGTGTAATACACACATAATCATTGAAAATCATTTAATAGTAGTCAAGACTCATTTCCAAGACTATCTTAGTGGACAAAGTCCATTTCTGAACTGAGTTCCTCCTAGATTCAGTCATGTTTAACTGAACCGGATTAACCTGTCATTCCATCCATGTTTATCTCATGAGATATAAATCATTACCCAATGCATTTGAGGGAGATATAGGTCCCACCCATCTCATAAAGATACCATTCTTATCTGTTCCACAAAATAAAAAATCATACATCATTGCATAACCCATGTAGTAAAAATGGGAAGCATAAACATCATGCCACCATAACATAATCCATATAAGATGAAAGGAGATCATAAAAATAATTCCATCATAACATAATCAAATCAATGTAAAAATAGATATATAAACATAACCATGGTGTAATTTTCATCTCCTTGTCAAACATTATTAATAAGTTCCCACCATTGAACTAATTCACCATTAAAATTATAAAATTCTAGGAAATCTTTTTAATATTCTGACAACTATATTATGAAACATATCTACATAGTGATGTTGATCCATTTATCAAATACTCATAGATCATAATAGACCATAAAAGATGATGGATGTTCCTCCTAAATGACTCAACATTATCTTGTTCCCTCTATTGTTCATTTAAAATATTATCATGATTTATTTCCTATGAATGATTAGTGAGTAGAGAAAAATTAATTTTCATCCCTATTATTGTATAATTTGGTTACAAAGGTGGACAATCATTACAAAATCCATCACACTCACTATAAGAACATTGTCTTCCTGTTTTAACCATTTACTAAAACAAAAAAAAGAATAGTATAATATACAAACTGTATTAATCATATTGAGATATCAAATAATCATGAAATATAATTAATTGGTTGTCTAAATCATGAAATCCTCTATGAAATAAATGGAACCTTATGCTTGTATAAAGTAATTCATGGTCAATACCAATACAACAGGATTTTATCCAACACATTGACTTATCCATAGGGTTTTAACTAATGTTTCCAAATATTAATATCACCTTACAGACTAAATAATTCCTATGATACAAATAATATCATCTTAATCCATTCATATATAAATAAAAAAACTTTTTATAGGATTATTCAACACATCTCAAAAATACAATCCCATGGACCATTATGTTTTTTTTTCATTAGGGACTTATAAAAAATCTTCATATTTTATGAAATATTTTCTACCAAATAATTAATGATATTCCTATATATTTATATTCATATACATACCTAATGTAAACACTTCATTTAATGCCCTGACCCCAGTTACCTAGAGTTGGTGCATTATTTTAACACGTTGGCATGATTACAGGGAATCAAGTCCTGAAGGACTGATCTGTTTAGCAGTCTTGGAAAATACATTACATACATGAATGTTACATTACATTTTATAAAAAAGAAAAAAACATAAATAATCCTTTATGAACACCATTATTCCCTTGGCTTAACCACATATATCAATAAAAATACACTTCTTGGAGTCCTAGGAAAAATAAAACATAGAAAGGGGTGAGCTCAGATGCTCATTAAGGATAAGAATATATAGGAAACTTTCAAAAATATGCATAAACATTTAATCCAATGTATTCTTAAAACAAAAGCCTTTTAAACTTGAACTTCAACATAATATTGTAGAAATATAATTAAATAATGTCATTTACTTATTTACATGGATATTCTATAAATTGAATAATCACATGAAATACCAATAACCACTTTCATAATGATGGAATACATAATTTCAAACTATCACAACCTCATAGTCAAGGCCTTTTTCCAAGACTACAAATAATATTTTGTCAAGGCCTTGTGTCAAGACACTAGTTTGTCTCGTGAGACCTACCAATGCATTGCGGAGGTATAGCGGGCTCCGCCCATCACATACTAAGTCCAATGCATTCCTCATATGACTTATTAAAACTAGCATACGAAATGTCAATAATTTATCTATAAACCATGATTGGTATAAAAATAACACATCCATATTCAAACATATCACAAAACCTTCAATACAATATGGAAAACTAGTATCATAATAAATCATCTTCAAACAAGTTTAAATTCCATCAAAGGATATTGACATAAATGAAAATGATTTGTAAAACTCTTTGAGAGAAATATCCATTTTTCATGAAAATATATAAAATTCACCCAATTTACAAAGGAAGAAATTTAAAGACATTTTTTAATCAAAGTGTCCCATACCACATTGAAACTTTTGAAAGAAATTTTCATTTTAAAAACATTCATTTCCATATAAATTAATCCTTAAAAACCGTTTTGAATACATGGAAATTAATGAGAATGATTTAGAAGAGTAAATATTTAAAACATTGAAAATGGTTTTTTTGTAAAAAATGCCTTAAAATAATCCCTTCGAAAAATATTTCCTGAAACATGTACATGGATAATAAATATGTCCCATTAGATACTTACGTAAAAACAACCACAAATAATAAAGAGATTGTGAAATTAACCCTTACCAATTTGGTAATTTATGAAACATACACCCCATGAAAGGGGTATCATACAATGAATATGTAAATACACATAGAAAATGTATTACACAAAGAATACAATTAGGGGTAGTACATACACCACACAAAAGGTAATAGTGTTAATATGGTACGAATCTCATGAGAATAAGGACTGAGAGTAAAACCCCTTACCTTTAACTTTTCTTTGGTAGAGGGTAGGTTAAACTCCTATATAATGGTGAAATAATTGTTATTAAACTATTCTATAATCATATACATTAATATGATATCATATACGATCTTCTAATATTTCCTTTTAGTATTATCGTTGTTTCAGTGTTAACTGATTCGTTCTCCTTTATAAGCTATGTTACGTAAGTCATGTTTGTTATGAATAAGATATATTTGATTTAAATAAAAAATGATATTATGTCATTCAAAATTATTTTTAACCATCAAATGAAAATTAGTCTTGAATGGATATGATGGGGAAATGAATCCCATCGCATTCGTGGAGACGGTAATCTGTACGTACGCACAAACACTACTTCGATTTTATTTTTCATTTGAAAAGGAATCAAAACCAAATGATACATATATATATTATTATTCCAATATAATATAATATCATATATATGTTACTTATGTTCATTAACACCATCCTATATACATTCCATGTATGGTATGAACGAGTCATATCACTTTGAGGGGGCGGTAGTCCGCACTTCCTCAACTGAAATTATCATATATATATATATTTACAACTTGAAATGAATAATGGTATGCTATAAAATTGAATTATAGAAGCTTATATATAAAATATATGTCATTAATATCATATTTAATTATAGTTCCATCATAATTTCTACCATGAGAAGTGGTAGTAGATAATAGAACAATCCCTATTTCATCAGGTGTTTGGTTGCCATCCACAAAAACATTATGTTCTTCACCAATTAAGTGGAGGTATGCATAAGTGTATTTTTAATACATCTCATAAAAATATCCTAGTATATTGAGTATACTGGTGTTGTTAAAAAATAAAAGTATAAGAAGATTTTAGGGGATGAAGAAGTAAAATAAAATAAAAGAAGCTAAGATAAATTGTTACTTTAATTTGGGTAATTCCCTTTGGTTTGAACAAAAAAGGAATCTTGAAGTGGATTATGCCTAAGATAAGGCTTCTAGAAGGTGGATAGGGACGTAGGGGGATTAATTTTTTATAGTTTGGACGAGCCAAAAGGCTTGAGATGTGTAAGTAATTGGTTATAAGTGATATCCTTTTATAAGGGGGAGGAGTGTCTCGTTAGGAATGATTGAAAATATTATTTTATTATATAATGATATTCGGTTTCTAAAGGTCCAAAACACATTAAAGTTGAATATAAGATGACTCGTGATGGAAATAAAATTATCCAATAATAATTAGATAGGTTTTGGGTATTATTTTAGACATTATAGTCTTATTTCTTAAAATCATTTATTTATGATGTAAACACAACATCATTATTGTGTCATTAATAATTTAGATTATTAGATTTCTAAAAATTATAAAAAAAATAGCGTGATGTAGGAAATATTTTTATCTTTCTAATGAATATTTATAGTCCAAATGATATCATATATAACCCTATGTAAATGTTTTATTAAAAGATATATGCTTATGTCATTTTTGAATTTACTTTAACTTAATTAATATAAACTGTCATTACCACTTACAAGTGGCTCTATGGGCTCCCAAAATCAACCCAATGATGACCATGGTCCGAAATGTATCAACCAATAGAGTTAGGAAATGTTTTATGGCAATTTAATATTAATATAATTTTAATTTTTTAACCTTATTTACCGGATTTACCCTTTAATCATGGTAAATAAAATATTTACCGAAGTAATTATTCAAAATGCCTAAAAATAAAAGTTACCTATTTACACAAGTTGGAACTCCTGATTCTAAACATGGAATCTATTTTTCAAAATTCAGAACACATAATTGGTAGAAATTAATTTATAATTAATTTCCATTGTTGAAATAAAAAGTGTGTTTTAAACAAATAATAACAATAAAAAGATTGACACTTTCTTATGTCCAGTTTAAATATGAAATTTTTTCCAATGACCAACATTGGTTTAAATGGTAAAACTATAATCTATTTATACTTCCAAACCCTTAAAATGTATAATTTATCAAGACAAATTATTTTGATTTAATAATTTGTTTTCAGTTAATATATAGTATTCTTACTTTTCACCAAAATATGAAAGTTATCAAAAAAACACCATAACATTATTGAACTAAATTCTTATGTCATGATTATAAATAAGTTGTTTATTTTTACAATTTTAATATAAAAAAGGTTCAAATATTGGATTTTAAAAGGCTTCTCCATTAAAAGGTGGTAAAATTGGATTTTTTTGAAAAATACTTATTTTATCTGAAAAAATGTATTTGTACTTACATTATGTCTAAGAAACTCGTTATTTTGATTCTAAACATATAAGGATTATATAATGTTTAAAATTTAGTTAATACTATTCATAACTGCTTTTAAACGGCTTGTTTGGTAAGTCATGGTGCGCTAGAGCTCGGTGTTGCGTGTAGTGCAAGTTATTGAATTACTTTGAAGAAATAACGTACTTTGAAATCATTGGGTGTTACATTATTCTCTCCTTAAATTAATTACGTCCTCAAAATTTGAAATTATTTTTTGAAAATAAATAGGTGAAAATAGAAAATACATTTGGGAAAACCCACATCGAAAATTAGGTTAATAAAATTTAGTCCTTATAAGAGGAAAAGGGAAATGAAAGGGACACCACGAAATTATTATCTCAGTTAGGATAAAGTTGGTGGAAATTAGAGACATATAATTGGAGGAAAACATAAATATTTATAGGTAGTGATTGAGTTCATCAATGACAAACAATTGGAAAATAGAGGGCTTTAAATTTATCAATCTTTGATGATATAAAATACAATCGGTTCAACAAAACATATGTTATTAAGATAACACATTTTTGTTTTAGGATCCCTTCCCTAAAGTATAAGAATAAATTTCATAATAGTATAAGAGAAGCAGAAAAATATATACTTTACAAGTAGAGTCTCATCCTTTATCTAATTTCTACCACAAATACATCTTTCACTCTAAAAGATAATAGAACATAAAAATAATATTCTATTTATCCTATTCGTATAGGGTTCAAAAAAATTGAATTTATAATTCATCTACTAGAATTATTTAAAAAAAGACTACATAATTTAGTCCAAGACATCACATGGGCCAGTTATAGGTGATACACCCTTGTTGACCTTCGGTTGTGGGTTCAAGTCATGCAGTCTTGCCGGACGCGACGTGTTGCCGCCCGACCTCTGGGTTGTCCATTCATGGAAATCCAAAAATAATCTCAAACAAGATTTATCCAAAATAATTCTATCCAAACTCACAGTCCAAAATTTATAACGAAGGTAAACACAATGAAAATCCTTTTTTCAACGTAAAAACATGTGAACACCTTCATCATGTAATATTTTAAAATACTACAACATCATGAATTACCATAAAACCTTATTGATTACATTCATGATCCCTTATTATGTATAGAATACTAGATATACTCCTTATATCCAAAAATTTTTTAAACTCCAAAAATGATGGAATATACAAATCATTAATCAGTTTCAACGTAGTCAATAATATTCAATATAATTTATCCAAATGAATAATGAATTATTCCAAAATCACTAACTCCGTATCAGAGCCATATTATGGTTTATATTTCTCTCAAACATATATTTTCCAATAATATAACCTTCTTTTGAGTCACTTTTCATGGTTGCACACAATCTCATGTCCTTGATGAAATAGTACTGCAATACAATCCATATATACTCCATAACTATTATAACCAGTACATTGTTGATACAACTTTCAAATGACATAATTCTCTAATAACAACATAAGAACTCTAATCATTCCTCCTCATCTATGATAGTTTCATAACTTGATTATTATCCAATACCATCATTTGGGGCATACTCTGATGATTTGTAAATTTGTTCGCATAGTGTCCCAACTCTTTTTAGATGAAGCATTGTACATTTGAAACATTTTTCTTACCCATGCAGTCACGAACATGGTGTCCTTTTTCTCCACACTTATAACAAACTCCCATTCCTTTTGGGAATGTTATAGGGTGTTTCTTCCCACAGTAATAACATATGGGAAAATTATTCTTTTCTCTATTCGCTTTATCTATCTTTCTTTCTTCCATCATTTTCTTTTCTTTCTTCCCTTCAAAGCCATAAGATTCGGAGAATTCTTACTTATCTTATTAACACTTGATACTATTTCCTAACATGTTGAGAATTCATGGGAATATTTTCCTTATAAATGTTGTCTTAATACTGTGAAAGATAAGACCCTTCTTACTCTTTGGATCATATATATTGTTGGAGTTCACATACATTCTATTGGACTTTAGAGACCCGAAGCTTAACGTACATGGAAATTTCATTACATTTGCGGAATACTTAGTACATAAAAAACACACACACAAGGACTGTAATAGTTTAGTGTCTTTGAAAACTCGGAATATAATCTTCTAATCGTGGTGAAAGATCTTCAACATCTCCCATAAAGATCTTCCTTTTTTTACCTAAAACCATTCTTTATATCCTGGGAAAAGAAAGAATAAAAGGGTGAGATCAAATTCTCAGCAAGGGTAACCAAAAGAAATGTCAATCACATCATATTCATAAGAACATAACATTTTGGAAATCATAAACTGCATAAGAGAGCATAATTTCATAACATGGGATAAATCATAGTAGTGAAATGAAATAACAATAATCATAACTTAAAACATGAAACATTGTGTCATACACACATAATCATAGAGAATAATTTCTTATTAGTCATGACTCATTTCCAAGACTACCTTAGTGGACAAAGTCCCTTTCGGAACCGAGTTCACTCCTCGTTTCAGTCCTGTTTCACTGAACCGGTATAACCTGCCGTTCCAGCCATGTCTATCTCATGAGATATAAAATCTTTACCCAATTCATTGGAGGGATATATATGTCCCACCCATCTCAAAATGATACCATTCTTATCTGTTCCACAAAATCATAAATCATACATCATTGCATAAGCCATGTAATAAAAATGGGATTCTTAAACAACATGACATCATAAAACAATTCATATAAGATAAAGGAATTCATAAAAACAATACCATCACAACATAATAAAATCAATGTAATAATAATGATAGAAACAGAACCCTGTATTATCTTAGATGTAAAATTTTTTTGATAAAACACTTGAACTCCATTCTTGTGGAAAATATCCTTTCTACTTCAAAAAAATTTTCCTTTCTTAACATGTCATACAATTTTAAACTAAAAGAAGTTGATTAAAAATAAACATGAAAACTTTTAAAGGATGCTTATTGAAAATAATGTTTTAAAAATCTATTCATGCCATATAAGTATTAAAAAACTTCATTCTGTACTTTTGTCGGAAAAGTCAAAAATTACCTCTTGCGAAAAATGACAAAAGATTCCATTCATATATTTTACTAAAAACTCACCGAAGGGTAAAATTGGATTTAAAAAAATTTAGGTTGATGGAAATAATATTAAATATTGAGGAAACATGGATGTGGATGATAAAATACACCCCAGTAAATACCAAAGTACAAACAATCTCAGATAAAAATGAGATTGGGAAATTTCCCTTACCTTAGGTCCAATTTGCACCGTAAGTTTCCGAACCTCTTGTATAATGATTTAGATAATGTCATTTACTTATTCCAGAATCATACTCATTGTTATGATATAATATGGTTCACTTATGACTTTATATTACCCGTTCTTTTGTAAATTCCATGTTAAAGAGCATTTTGGGTAAAATTGTTTCATTTGTCGTCCGTGTTTTGACTTGTAATTATTCATATGATTACTTAGATCATGATTACTAAATTCCAGAATATAAAACATGATTTATATATAATATATATTTAGAATATACATATATATAATAAATCAGTAAATGGAAATAAATAAACCGTTCATGGAGACGGTAGGCCGTACGTATGCGTGAATGTTGTTTTCAGTTCCTAATTGAGTTGAATGGAATTAAGTACATGACATACATATATATAAAAATATATCCAGTATCATTATTATGTCATATATTTCATGATTACTTATTATATATACTTTATAATCATTCATGAATTGTTAACGTGGGGAATGAATCTCATCGAGTAATGGAGACGGTAGTCCGTACGTACGGACGAGCGATGATATCATTCTCATGATCGTGGAATTGTATTGGAGTGTATTTATACTATTTCAGAATCAATATCACTTTAAAATAATCATATATAGTTATTATGTACACCATTATACCCATCCAAGTAAGGTGGTGGTGGAAATAGATTACACCACGGCGTGGATACGGTATTCCGTACGTACGCACGCGTGGTGATTTCATTTTCCGTAGGATGGATAGATGGTGAAATAGGGTGATTTAAAACTTATAATAACATATCATTATATGAGTGATACTTATGTTATTACTTCATAATGAAACAACCTAAGAAGAAGAAGTGGAATAAGAATTAAAGTTGAAAGAATCGGTAACAGACATTACATCTTCTTTGAAGCGTCTCTTTGAGTCCTCCTCTTAGGGCACTAAATTTGGTCTTTGAAGAATACCAGGACCTCTAGGATGTTTCTAGGGAAGTGGAGAAGAGAATTTGGCAGGGGTTGGCCTAGTTTGAAAGCTCAATGTGGTGTGTGGAAGAGAGGGAGGAGGTGCCATTTTATAAGGGAGGAGAGGGGCACCTTTGGAAAAACTAAAAATATTATTTTATTATAAAGCCATATTCGGTTTTAAATAGCTCAAATTGATTTATATCGAAGCTAAGCTTGTGATGGGTCGAAATCCTCTCATCCAATATAATTTAGACAAGTTTAGGTTCCTATTTTAACCTTATCATTCATATTGAACTTTAAGTTAGATAATTTTACTTTTACCGTGTCTTTTTGTGTTCTTACACTATAAGGTTAATAAACATACTATAACAAGACAAACGAACCGCCAGTTGTTTATTATTAATATATATAAACTTATCTAAGTCATTTGGCCGAGCATTAGATTATTAGGAATAAAAAAACAATTAATAATATAATATATGTTTTAAAAACTATTTTATGTCAATTTTGACACTATTTAGTAATAGATTTTTGTGAAAATCATAACAGAATGATTAGTTCGAAATAAGTTACTTAAATTAATAATAACATGTCATATTAACATATAAAATTAGTGGAATTTATAAAAAGTCTCAAATTACATTTATTTGGGTATTTATAACATCAATTATGTCAGTATTTCATTATTAAGATAATTACTGCATCATCTTTGTGTCCTAAATAAATTAACTTATTTAAAGTCTAAAAATTACAAATAAAATATCATTATGTAGAAAATAATTTTATATTTATAATGGATATTTATATTCGAATTTATCTTATTTATAACCCTATATTATAAATGCTTTAGTTATTAAACTCTGATTTTAACTATTTTAACCCTTCGTTAAATAAATTGATAACAAATGTTCTAATCCAATCCAAGTGGGCCTAAATGGACATATTTTATTCCAAAGGTTGTTTTTGGTCGAATTACACTTATCCAATAGAATTAGGACATGTTTTAGGGTAATAATAATATCATTTTTACCTTTAACTACCCTATTTACATTTAACCGTGGTAAAAAAAAGTAAAAAGTTACTATTCACCAAAAATTATTTTCATCTCACTGAACCACATTTTAGTCCTTGATATTAACCGTGTCTCTCGGATTTTCAAAATTCTACTCACAGAAGAGGTAAAATTAGGTTTTATGAAAAAATCATTTTTTAACTACCACTTAGTGGTTTCACTATTAATCAAAAAATGAAAGTTTCCAGAATAATACCAAAAATTAGGCCTAAGATATATTTTATATTATGAACTAAAAAATGATCTCTATTTTACCAAATTCAAAACATATCAGTTGCATTAAATAATTTAAAAATTAATTCCCGTCGTCAAAACAAATAGCGTGTTCTTAAGATATAATAACTATCAAAATATTGACACTTGTTTTTGTCTGGTTTAAATGTGAAATTACATCCAATTACCAACATTGTATTAAATTGTAAAAATATATTCTAAATATACTTTAAAACCACTCAAATTAATAATTTATCACTATTAATTATTTCGATAAAAAAGGTTGTTTTTAATTAAAATTTAGTAATTTTCACTATTCATCAGGAAATGAATGTTATCCGAAAAGTACCAAAATTTCACCATACGCTAATTTTGATATTCCGAATCCAAAAATGAAGTCCATTTTGAAAAATAAAATTCAAAAAATTTCAAAAAGTGGTTATTACTATTCACAACGGCTAGTTTTAATAATATTTTAATAGCATATTTTTGTTTAGTGAAACTCGGTATTGCGTACGACGCAAGCTATCGAGGAAGGTCACGATTGCGTGTAATGCAAGGCAAGTCAGAGATGCATGTTTTGAAAGATTCTTTTGGTGTAGCATAAAACACAAGACATTAATGAAATTAAAAGAATATTTTTCATAAAATCTCGGGGTGTTACATTCTACCCCCTTTAAAATGAATTTCGCCCTCGAAATTCGTCGGGGTTATAAATGGATTACTACTCGAAAGTTTGATTAATAGAAACCCACATTGTAAAAAGGAATACCAAAACCAATATTTAAAAACAAAAGTATTAAACGTAACGGTTACCCAAATAAACTAATCACGGGGTTTCCACATAAGTGAAAATATGGATATGGAAGAGAAATCTAACCATCATGTTCTGATGGAGAGTGGTAGAGAACATGGCTATGGAAAAGCCATCAATCACAAAGCCATAAATTTGTGACGATCTAAGGTACCATCTGATAAATCGGATATAAGAGCACTAGGACAACATTTTTGGTTTCCAGGATCATTTCTCTAGTGTTGAAGAATTTTCGAATCAAAAGAAATACTTACTTGATTTTTGTACAATCTCACCGTTGTTCGTGCCTTGAACAATTTCCACTTCATCTATTAAATAAATGAAGTTGAATTTTCCATTCATAATGTGTTAGCATATCATGTGATAGAATGATGGGTCATTCCATCTGTCTCAAACAAAAGGTTAGAAAAGTTATAAAAAAATACATAAGTCCATCTATAGTGAGATTATTCATATATGGTTCCTAGAATGGACTTATACTTCTTATATCACATTTCTTAATATAATAAAACTAGTTTCTACTAAACGGGGACTTCCTGTAGGCCAGTCGTAGGTGATAAAGGCCAGTCACACTTCAGTTGTGGGTTCGATTCCCATAGCCTTGTCCGACGCGATGGGTTGTCGCCCATCCTGCAAGTTGTCCTTTTTCTAAAACTACATTACTATAACATCCCATAAATAATATCGAAAAAACTTCTTATCCTTAAACAATACTAACTTATGTCCAACATAATTCATTCTAATATTTAGGATTATCTAAAATACTTCGGTCCAAGCTCATAGTATAAAGAAAATTATTACTTGAAATGTCATCAACCAAGCATGTGAATACCATCATTTATCCCCCATATATCTTGTTATTCAAATTCCAATCATTTGAATACCTTAATCATGTATTCTCTTGAAAAATGAATACCCATTAAACCTTAGTGAAAACATGAATGCTGTCAAAAGTTAACTCATTCCACATACCAAAATCCAAAAATTCTATATACTGAAACCATGATATAATCTTCTCCTTATATCAGTCATGAGCTCATGAATACTGTCAAACATTTAATTTTCTCATTATCCCTAAATTATGTGAATATCATCTACATTCCAAAAATATCTGAATCACTTTTCATGGTTACTGGTACCATAAAATTATTGAAATCCACAATAGACTAATACAGAAATATTCAAATACACCATAAAAGTACCTCAACAACATTATTCTTGAAAACCAATACATAAACACTTCAATCCATCCTCTTTAATGATTGTCCTGGAATAAGTCCTTCCTGGATTTAGAAGTAACTTTTTAGGTCAGGGCATTGAGTTGGGTAATGACCATGTTCTCCACAAATAAGACATTGAACTCCATAACAGTCAGTCACTCTATGTCCCTTTTCTCCACACAGATAACATTTGTCCCTCCATTTGAGGTATTCCTCAAGGTTCTTCGTCCCTTCTTTAGAAATCTCAATCTTCCTTTCTCTATGCTCCTCACTCTACAAACATGCATAAAATTCCATCATCCTCTTATTTGATGACTTAGGAATACCACTAAATTTCACCTTGTTAATCATATATCACGATGACTGATTCGGCATAATCACAATATCTTTCTCTCTAGGCATTACGTAATTTCATTGCTCATTGTCACCAATTTTTCCATTGGATTCAATGTTAACCGAATTCCATCTGGTTCCCTCCATTGACTAATACATAAAAAGAATTCTGTGAAAGGAAAAAATCATGCTTGGGAAAACAACATAGTAAAGGTGGAGTACCCTCAATATCTAACATCTTATGTTAAATTCTAAGATCGTTACCGTAGTTCTAGGACTATATCCTATATGTATACTTATCCTTTGGGCCATCCCTAGACATACCTAAGAAATATCTCTAGGGATCTCACTAACATATCTGCATCCTAGTTTCCAAAGGTTGACTAAACCTTTCCTCTGATACCAACTATAGAGACCCAAAGCATAACGTACAGGGACATTTCATTACTTTGGCAGAATACATAGTACATAACAAAAACACACACAAAAGGACCGTAATAGTTTAGTGTCTTTGGAAACTCAGAATATAATTTTCTAATCGTGGTGAAAGATCTTCAACATCTCCCATAAAGATCTTCCTTTTTATTTACCTAAAACCTTTCTTTATATCCTGGGAAAAGAAAGAATAAAAGGGTGAGCAAAAATTCTTATTAAGGGTAAATAAAAGAAATATCAATCACATCATATTCATAAGAACATAACATTTTGGAAATCATAACCTGGAGAAAAGAGCATAATTTCATAACATGGGAAAAATCATAGTAGTGAAATGAAATCCCAATAATCATAACTTAAAACATGAAAATTTGTGGCATATACAAATAATCATAGATAATCATTTCTTATTAGTCAAGACTCATTGCCAAGACTATCTTAGTGGACAAAGTCCATTTCTGAACCGAGTTCACTCCTCATTTCAGTCCTGTTTCACTGAACCGGTATAACCTGCCGTTCCAGCCATGTCTATCTCATGAGATACAAAATCTTTACCCAATACATTTGAGGGAGATATAGGTCCCACCCATCTCATAATAATACCATTATTATATGTGCCACAAAATCATAAATCATACATCATTGCATAACCCATGTAATAAAAATGGGATTCTTAAACAACATGACATAATAAAACAATTCATATAAGATAAAGGAATTCATAAAAATAATTCCATCACAACATAATAAAATCAATGTAATAATAGGGATAGAAACAGAACCCTATATTATCTTAGATGGAAATTTTTTTTGATAAAACACTTGAACTCCATTCTTGAGGAAAATATCCTTTCTACTTCAAAAACATTTTCCTTTCATAACATGTCATACAATTTTAAACTAAAAGAAGTTGATTAAAAATAAACTTGAAAACATGTAAAGGAATCTTCTTGAAAATAATGTTTTAAAAATCTATTCATGTCGTATAAGTTAAAAAAACATTCTTTCCATACTTTTGTCGGAAATGTCAAAAAGTACCTCGTACAAAAAACTACAAAATATTCATTTCATATCTTTTACTAAAAACTCACCGAAGGGTAAAATTGGATTTAAACAATTATATGTTGATGGAAATAATATTACATATTGCGGAAACATGTATGTGGATGCTAAAATACACCCCAGTAAATACCAAAGTATAAACAATCTCGGATAAAAATGAGATTGTGATATTTCCCTTACCTTAGTTCTGATTTGATTTGTAAGTGTCCGAACCTCCTGTATAATGATTTAGATAATGTCATTGACTTATTCCAGAATCATACTCATTGTTATGATATCATATATGGTTCACTTATGACTTTATATTACCCGTTCTTTTGTAAATTTCATGTTAAAGAGCGGTTCGGGTAAAATTGTTTCATTTGTTGTCCGTGTTTTGACTTGTAATTATTCATATGATTATTTATATAATGATTACTTAATTCCAGAATATAAAACATGATTTACATATAATATATATTCAGAATATACATATATATAATAAATCAGTAAATGTAAATAAATACACCGTTCATGGAGACAGTAGGTCGTACGTAAGCATGAACGTTGTTTTCATTTCCTTATTGAGTTGAATGGAATTAAGTAGATGACATACATATATATACACATATTTCTAGTATCATTATTATTTCATATATTTCATGATTACTTATTATATGTACTTTATAATCATTCATGAATGGTTAACGTGGAGAATGAATCTCGTCATGTCGTGGAGACGGTAGTCCGTACGTACGCACGAGCGATGATATCATTCTCATGATCGTGGAATTGTATTGGATTGTATGTATACTATTTCAGAATCAATATCACTTTACAATAATGATATATAGTTATTATGTACACCATTATACCCATCCATGTAAGGTGGTGGTGGAAAACAGATTACACCACAGCATGGAGACGGTATTCCGTACGTACGCACGCGTGGTGATTTCATTTTCTGTAGGATGGATAGATGGTGAAATAACATTGTTTCATACTTATAATAACATTTAAGCATATTATTGATACTTATGTTATTACTTCATAATGAAACAACCTAAGAAGACGAAGTGGAAGAAGAAATAAAGTTGAAAGAATCGGTAACGGACATTACCTCTTCTTTGAAGCGCCTCTTTGAGTCCTCCTATTTGGGCACTAAAATTGGTCTTTGAATAATACCACGACCTATAGGATGTTTCTAGGGAAGTGCAGAAGAGAATTTGGTAGGGTTTGGCTGATCATTAAGGCTCAATGTGGTGTGTGTAAGAGAGGGAGGAGGTTCCCTTTTATAAGCGAGGAGAGGGGCACCTTTGGAAAAACTAAAAATATTATTTTATTATAAATCCATATTCGGTTTTAAATAGATCCAAATTGATTTATTTCTAAGCTAAGGTGGGGATGGGTCGAAATTCTCTCATCTGATAGAATTTAGAACGTTTAGGTTCCTATTTTAACCTTATCATTTATATTTAACTTTAAGTTAGATAATTTTACTTTTACTGTGTCTTTTTGTGTTCTTAAACTATAAGGTTAATAAACTTACTATAACAAGCCAAAAGAACCCCAAGTTGTTTATTATTAATATATATAAACTTATCTAAGTCATGTGGCCTAACCTTAGATTTTTAGGAATAAAATAACAATTAATAATATAATATATGTTTTAAAAACTATTTTATGTCAATTTTGACACTATTTAGTAATTGATTTTTGTGAAAATCATAACAGAATTATTAGTTCTAATAAAGTTACTTAAATTAATACTAACATATCATATTAACATATGAAATTAGTTTAATTCATAAAAAGTCTCAAATTTTATTTATTTGGGTATTTATAACATCAATTATGTCAATATTTCATTAATAAGATAATTACTGCATCATAATTGTGTCATAAATAAATTAAATTATTTAAAGTCTAAAAATTAAAAATAAAATATAATTATGCAGGAAATCTTTTTATCTTTCTAATGGATATTTATAGTCGAATTTATCTTATTATAACCCAATATTATAAATGCTTTAGTTATCAAACATTGATTATAACTATTTTAACCCTTCTTTAAATAAATTGATAACAAATGTCCTAATCTAATCCATGTGGGCCTAAATGGTCATATGTTATTCCTAAGGTTGTTTTTTGTCAAATTACACTTATCCAATAGAATTAGGACATGTGTTAGGGTAATAATAATATCATTTTTACATTTAACTACCCTATTTACTTTTAACCGTGGTAAAAAAAGTAAAAAGTTACTATTCACCAAAAATTATTTTCATCACATTGAACCACATTTTAGTCCTTGATATTAAGCGTGTCTCTCGGATTTTCGTAATTCTATTCACAAAAGCGGTAAAATTATGTTTTATGAAAAATTCATTTTTTTAACTACCACTTAGTGGTTTCACTATTCATCAAAAAATGAAAGTTTCCAGAAAAATACCAAAAATTAGGCCTAAGCTATATTTGATATTATGAACTCAAAAATGATGTCTATTTTACCAAATTCAATTTATATCAGTTGCATTAAATAATTTATAAATTAATTCCCGTCGTCAAAACAAATAGGGTGTTCTTGAGAGCTAATAATTATCAAAAGATTGACACTTGTTTAGGTCTGGTTTAAATGTGAAATTAAATCCAATGACCAACATTGTGTTAAATTGTAAAAATATATTCTAAATATAATTTAAAACCACTCAAATTAATAAATTATCACTGTTAATTATTTCGATTAAAAAGGTTGTTTTTAATTACAATTTAGTAATTTTCACTATTCATCAGAAAATGAAAGTTATCCGAAAAGTACCAAAATTTCACCATATGCTAATTTTGATATTCCGAATCCAAAAATGAAGTCCATTTTGAAAAATAAAATTCATAAAATTTCAAAAAGTGGTTATTACTATTCATAACGGCTAGTTTTAATAATATTTTAATATCATATTGTTGTTTAGTGAAACTCGGTATTGTGTACGACGCAAGCTATCGAGGAAGGTCGTGATTGCATATAATGAAAGGCAAGTCAAGGATGCATGTTTTTCAAGCTCCTTTTGGTGTAGCATACAACACAAGACATTAATGAAATTAAAAGAATATTTTTCATAAAATCTCGGGGTGTTACATGGACGCCATTTATATAAAATTGCATAAACTAGGTCAGTTTATGAATTGCTTTGAATAATTCAAAAATTGTAAAATACCTACCTTAAATTGAATTGTTTATGGATATAATCCATAATCATTAAGATTTTTTCATTGAGAAAGTATATACTCAATAAACCTTTCATAATGATTTGTAACGAAAATGAGAATTATCCTAAACCGATCCCCCGGGAGTGTCGTAACCAAGAGTGCAGCAAGGCCTGTTGTCGTGCACCAGTTCTCATTCGAGTCAAGCTCAAAGCAGTGTTTTCGATTTTACCCCTAAATACATTTGTGACCGAGCTGCCTCCACCTGCTCATATCCAGACATAGATGTATTTTCATGGAAAACACACAAAATATCAACATTAAAAAAAATCTAGGAATTTCTTCTATTCTAATCCTCAATGAATATCTTAGGTATATGTTCTCTGATTAGAGTTTATCTAAATTATGCTTCCAAGGTTATTTCTATACTTCATCTTATACCAACTATAATGCCACGACCCCAGTTACCCATAGTTTGTTCATTATTTTTATACATTGTCATGATTACAAAGAATCATGTTCCGAAGGACCGATCAGTTTAGCAGTCTTAGAAAATAGATTATATACATGAATGCTACATAACACTTTATAAAATAAAAAAAACAAAAATAATTTTTTATGAATGCCATTATTCCCTTGGCTTAACCCTGTATATCAATCACAATATGATACTTGAAATCATAGGAAAAATAAAACATAGAAAGGGGTGAGCTCAGATGCTCAGTAAGGATAAAAATACAACGGAAAATTTCATAAATAATCATAAACATTTAAGGTAATGTATAATTAAAATATAATCCTTTTTATATTGAACATCATCATAATATGGAAGAAATAAAATTAAATAATTCCATTTAATTATTCACATGGATATTATACTAATCGAATAATCACATGCAATATCAATAACACCCTTTCATAATGATGCAATGCATAATGCCAGACTATCATAACTACATAGTCAAGGCCTAGTGTCATGAATACAAATATGATTTTGTCAAGGCCTTGTGCCAAGACTCTACTTTGGTTCATTAAACCTACCGATGCATCGAGGATCTATAGTGGGATCCACTTATCACTTACTAATCCCAATTCATTCCTCATATAAAAAGGTTTAAACATAACATAAACATTCTTATTAAAACTAGCATACTAAATGTCAATACATTATCCGTAAACCATGTATGGTATAAAAATAACACATCCATAGTAAAACGTATCACAAAACCTTCAATACAATATGGAATATTTGTATCAAAATAATTCATATTCAAACAAGTTTTAAATCCAGCTAAGTATGTTGACATAGATGAAAATGATTTGTAAAACTCTTTGAGGGAAATATCCATTTTCATGAAAACATTTAAAATTTACACAATTTAGAAAGGAATAAATTTAAAGACATTTTTGAATCAAATTTTCCCATACCATTTGGACACTTTTGAAAGGAATTAATATTTTAAAATCATTTATGTCCATATAAATAAATCCTAAAAAACCATATTGAAGCCGTGGACATTAATGAGAAAGATTTAGATGTGAAAATATTTAAAACATTTAAAATGAAGTTTTTTTGAAAAAAAATCCTTTAAATAATCCCTTTTAAAACTCTTTCCTGAAACATGGACATGGATAATAAATACATCCTATTAGTTACTTACATAAAAACAACTTCGGATAATAAAGAGAATGTGAAATTAAACCTTACAAATTTGGTAACTTATGAAACATACATCCCATGAAAGAGGTATCATACAATGAATATGTAAATACACATTAATTAAAGTGTATTACACAATTAATACAATTATGGGCCATTCATACACCACACGAAAGGTAATGGTGGAAATATTGCACGAATCTCACGTGAATATGGAGTGAGATGAAATCCCCTTACCTTGAACTTTTCCTTGGTAGAGGGTAGGTTAAACTCCAATATAATGGTGAGATTATTTTTATTAAATTATTCAAGAATCATATACATTAATATGATATCATATATGATCTTCTAATATCTCCTTTTAGTATTATCGTCGTTTTGATGTTAACTGATTCATTCTCCTTTATATGTTTGGTTACGTAAGTCATGTTTGTTATGAATAGAATATATTTGATTTATATACAGAATGATATATGTCATTAAACATTATTTTTTACCATCAAATGAAAATTAGTTTTGAATGGATATGATGGGGAAATGAATCACATCATGTTAGTGGAGATGGTAATCCGTACGTAAGCACGAACACTACTTCCATTTTATTTTTCATTTTAAAAAGAATCAAAAACAAATGATACATAGTTATATTATTATTACAGTATAATATAATATCTTATATATGTTACATACATTCATTAACACCATCCTTTATATGTTCCATTTTTGGTACGAATGAGTCATATCACTTTGAGGGGGGGTAGTCTGCACTTCCTCAAATGAAATTATCTTATATAAATATACAACATGAAACGAATAATGTTATGCTACAAAATTGTATTAAAGAAGCTTATATATAAAATCAATATCATTAATATCATATTTAATTATATTTCCATCATAATGGTCACCATGAGAGGTGGTAGGAGATAATTGAACAATCATCGTTTCGTGAGGCGTTTGGTTACTATCCACAGAAACATTATGTTATTCACCCATTAGATGGAGGTGTGTGTAAGTGTAGTTCAGATACTTATCATAAAAATATCCTAGTATATTTGGTATACTGTTGTTGTTCCAAAAGAAAATAATAAGAAGATTTTAGGGGTTTGATAAGTAAAATAAAAGAAAAGAAGCTAAGAGAAATTGTTACCTTTAATTTGGGTAACTCCCTTTGCTTTGAACCAAAAAGGACTCTTGAAGTGCCTTATGCCTAAGGTAAGGCATCTATGAGGAGGATAGGGATGTATAGAGATTAATTGGGCAGAATTTGGATGAGTCAAAAGGATTGAGAGGTGTGAGGAATTGGTTAGAAATGGTGTCCTTTTATAAAGGGGAGGAGGGGCTCTTTAGAAATGATTGAAAATATTATTTCATTATATAACGATATTCGGTTTATAAAGGACCAAAAATAATTACGGTTAATAATAAGATGACTCGTGATCTAAATAAAATCATCCAATAATAATTGTATAGGTTTTGGTTATTATTTTAGTCTTTATAATCTAATTTATTTAATTCATTTATTAATGAGGTAAACAATACATCATTATTGTGTCATTAATAATTTAGTTTAATCGATGTCTATAAATTATACAAAAACATACCATGATGTATAAAATCCTTTTATCTTTTTAATGAATATTTATAGTTTAAATATAACATATATAACCCTATGTAAAAAAAAATTTTCTAAAAGATATATGATTCTATCATTTTTGTATTTACTGTAAGTTAATTTAAAAAAGTGTCATTATCAATTACAAGTGGCTCCATGGTGTCCCAAAATCGACCCAAATATGAAAATGGTCAGAACTGTATCATCTAATAGGTTTAGGACACGTTTTAGGATAATTTAGTATAATTATAATATTATTTGTTTACCATTATTTACCAGATTTACCCTTTAACCATGGTAAATAAAATATTTGCAGTAGTAATTTTTCAAAATGTCTAAAAATAAAAGTTACCTATGTAAAAAATTTGTACCTCCTGATTCTAAATATATAATCAATTTTCCTAAATTCAAAGCACATACTTGGAAGAAATTAATTTGAAATTAATTCCTATTGTCGAAACAAAAAAAGGTTTTAACAAATAATAACTATCAAAAGATTGACACTTTCTTATGTCCAGTTTAAATATGAAATTTTTTCCAATGTCCAAAATTAAATTAAATGGTAAAATTATAATCTATTTATACTTAAAAATGATTAAAATGTTTAATTTAACAATATAAATTATTATGATTTAAAAATTTGTTTTCAGTTAAAATATAGTATTTTTCACTATTCACCCAAATATGAAAGTTATCAGAAAAACAGAAAAACATAGTTGAAATATATTATTATTTCATGATTATAAAGAAGAAGTTTATTTTTTAAATTTAAATATATAATAGTTTAAAATATTGGATTTAAAAAGGCTTCACCATTAAAATGTGGTAAAATTTCATTTTTTAAAAAATAAATATATTATCTAAAAAAATTTATTTGTACTTGCAGTATTTCCAAGAAACTCATTATATAGATTCTAAAAATATAATGAATATATAAAGTTCAAATTTCAGTTAATACTATTCATAACCTCTTCTAAATGGCTTGTATGGTATGTCATGGTGTGCTAGAACTCAGTGTTCCGTGTAGTGAAATTTATTAGATTACTTTGAAGAAATATCGTACTATGAAATCTTAGGGTGTTACAATTAATCATTATATAGGGAATGGATACAAAAGATAGGATTATCTAAGATACTCTATAAAATTAGTCATGGCAGAAATCAATCAATTATCATATGAAATCATAAGATAATCATAATGTTATAATATCATGAAAATAATATATTAATGTTCATACCAAATCATTCATAGAACATAAACCTAACCCACAGTAAAAATCTTTTTCATTTCAAAAGTCATGAATCATAAGAATGAGAATTCATGAAAAATTAATCTTGAACCATTGGTTCAGGTAACAAAATTAGCCATCATAATAGTTATGCGAAAAAAAATCATCATATTTTAAGGTTAACAACCAATACAATAAAATCATAGTGGATAAAGTGTAAACAAATTTTCCCCAAATCATCATAGATCATTCCCTATCACTAGTCTTCTATAAGGGATCAACACATCGACTTGTTTACAATAATGGAATAATCACATCAATATTTTTCCCATAGTAATCTCATGAGATATAGATATTTACACATTGAATTGGAGAGATATATAATTTTTCCCACCCAAAACATTATGAAAACCAAACATATTCCTACCACAAAATCATTAAACATTCATCATATCACTATATCCTGACCCATGAAAAAAATTAATAATTTATTTATCAAATCATCATAGAATAACTGAAGTAAAAAAATTCGGTTTCATAAATAAATCAATATGAAATAAATATAATATATAGATAATGAATTAGGGTCGTATAATTGGTACATATCAACAGTAAATCATAATTAACATCAAATACTATAATAATAGATTAAATTGCCTTAAAATATCAATAAAATTTTTAATGTGGTAAATAATCGTTCCTCTATAAAAATAAATTTCACAAATAAAAAACTTTCCATAAAATTACAAAAACAAATTATTAGAAAATAAATATGAAAAGATATAAAATAGATTCATTGGATTTATTGGTCATGTTGTGAAAAAGTTTTGTTCATACTATAAAAGTTATAAAAATCATCCTTTTAATTTTTTTAATAATTCATAAATTCCTAATTTGGAAAATAGAAACGAGATTAATATTACACAATGTTTTAAACATTAGATCATGGGAATATTGAAATTAAATGATCATAGTATAATATTAAAAAAATTGTTAATTTTTTTAATAAATTAAATATATAAAAGAAAATTAATTTCCATATGAAGAGTGAAGTAAAGTTAGTTTTTCATTGAACATTAATTCAATATATTGAGTATATAAAATAAAGAAATTGAATGGGAAACATGAAATCTATATAAATAACAAGATTATAAAATAATGAGAATGATTAGAAAATAAAGATCATATAATTTTATAAATAAAAATTTAAGAAAAATTAATAATGGTTGAAATAGTATTGAATCAAAAACCCATAAACTCAATTATTGTATTTTATCATATAAATTCATACATGATATATAATAAAATTATATTTATTATACATGTATTATAGAACAATACACATATCCACAATACCATTTATGATATATTTAAGGCATATTACATATCACCTGAGCCACCATTCTTGTAAGTGGGCAATCTAATTTATGAAATCCATAATATAATTCTCATTATAATATTTTTTATAAGAAGAAAAAAAATTTGTTTCTAGGATGATTTGTTTTGAACATATTTTATCTGAATATACAATGATTGAATAATTTAAGTTTTCTCATAGAAATAAGATTTTATGAAAAATAATAAATATAGTAGCTATTAATCCCCTTATTTATTATACTTTATTGTAAAATATGGAATTAAAATATTTTTTACTAAAAAATTCATAGAAATAATGATAAGTTAATTTACATGTAAAATTTCCTATTTTTTGTAAATTATTTCTCTTTATAAAATTGTTTTTGTTTAAAAATGCATAATGTCAATCCATTTGAATTAAATAAAATAATCATTAATGATTTATGATTTAAAAGAAATTAATAGATTATGAACATAAATATATGAATTGTAATACATATAAGGATTATTACTAGTCATGTAGTTGATATAAGATCACCTTATACATGAAAAATTCATTTCATGAAAAACAAATTTTTGATAGGTCATGAGGGTTTATTTTTAATTTAAAATTTTCCACATATGGGAGTTTCATTTAGTAAAATGGAGTAGATATTTTTGATCATCATACATAATATTTGGTAATGAGTTAATAATAATTTTTTCCACAATTAATAGTAAACAGAGTAATTATTAATTACCATGGTCATGTTCAAAACAAATTTACTAGGGGTGGTTAATACCAAATATAAGTGTATGTTTGGAAGTTAAACATAACAAAATATTATTTTCTATAAATTTTTAGTCCATAAAAATCCCAAATACCAATATAAGGTCATTTTAATGTACATTTATTTTTAATTATTTTATCATATTGTATTCATTTTGGAAAATTCAATGAAATTTATAATAAGGTCCCCTCCCCCACATATAAAATGGAACCGCATTATCTAACATTTTTACACATATAAAGTGATTTATATAAAAAACCTATAAAAATATCATTGAAACAACCTTATCCACTTTATATGGGTTCTTTTTCTCCCAAAATATAAACCCTAGTGTCATTAATGACATATCTAAAGGTGGTTCTTAAAATTGAAAGAAATTTCCTTCACTAAGAACATTCCTTTATTTATTCTTCATTTAGTACCTTAAATTATGTTATAATATTTAAAATATAATAATACTAGTATACCTAATATACTAAGATTTTCTCATGTTTATGTGATAATATTTATCCATATACTTCAACATTAAATCATAAACACAGTTGTTGTTCTTTTGTATAGCGGACAACCACCATTCAAACTGATGTAATCTATTTTCCATTATCGACTCAAAATGGGTTGTAATAATGTAAAAAATAATTAATATATATATATGATACATATGAAATTATATTAAATATTTAAAATTAATTTAAATTCCACTTATTTAGCCTTTTACTTATAAAGGTAATGATATCCTCACTCATGTGCGTACAACAAACCGTCTTCATGATTTAATGTGAATAATTTTCAATCTAAAAAATTAACAAATGGTTATATAAAGGTATAAAATGAAAAATTATATAATTATAAAATTAATATTATTTCAGATAAGATGAATCTATTTTCTATGTTCAAGAACTGGAACATTCATGACAAAAAATTCAATGTGATAAAAGTATTTAACACCAAAAATAATTTAATTAATGAAATATTTTTAATAATGATGTAGTAGGATGTTATAAGAGGGTAATATATGATATTATAAATAAAAATATATTACTAGTATAATTTTATAACATGTTTAAACCATTATACATGATCATATATTATGTTAAACTAAATATAAGCATGAGGTACGGAACATTGTATTTATTTCCTTTATTGAGGAATATTTTAAGGTTATTCACATAAAATATTTTGTATGTTTTATATAATGAAACAATTCCATGAAAAATAACAAATACTTTACATTTCATGTAATTTTATGTTTCAAAATAAATCATTTCATCCATATTGATTTTACATGAAGGTTACCAAGGGCTAAATAATTTTATAACTCAATTAATTTTCATTGGGTTATATTAATTTTTATTTTATTTGATATTCTAAGACTATGGGTCTAATGCATTTTGATTATTTATGTTTAATTTTTATTTATGTGATGTGTATTTGCATTTTATAACCCTAATCATTTCATCTATTAATCCACACTTCATCATTATGGTCTTTATATGAGATTTTGTCATAGTTTTCCCCACATTGATCCATATTTCGAATTATCCACCTATTTTTTATGAGGTATATATAATTCCCCTTTGAATATTGATATCAATAATATCATAATATTCATGGTATTTAATGTTTCATTTTATGTTAATTCATTCTTATGTGTTATCATCCAAAATACACTGTCGTGGTATGGGTTTATACTTCATTCTCAATTTAATCTGGATTTTTCATTCATGAATTTATATTGAAATATATTAGTTTATAATTTCATAATAAACCCCTTTAATTTTTTTCTTTCATTTTTATTCCCGAAATTTCCCTGTAATTGTATGATTTTACTCTCTTTTGACATTAAATGACACTACGGGAAATCTTACTTTTCTCAACGCTTCTATACCAACGGTTTGTAAAAACCATTGTTATAGGTCCCCTTTCCCAACGGTTTGGCCAAACCGTTGGGAAAATTCCACTTTGTGTCCACCTTTCCCAACGGTTTTTGCAAACCATTTGGAAAAGTCCACTTTGTGGACACTTTTCCCAAGGGTTTGGCCAAACTGTTGGGAAAGGGTATAACTATCCCAACGGTATGACAAAACCGTTGGGAAAGGTCCCCTATAAATCAACCTTCACCCCAAAATAAATTCCAGAATCTGGAACTATACCAAGGGTTGTCAAAACCGTTGGCATAGGTCCTGAGAATTTTTATCAGATCTTCTTACCGAGAACATTATATAAATCAAAATTTAAAATAATTATGACTACACATATATATATTTATGTAATTATGTTCACAAAAGTCATGTTAGGTTAGTGGTTAAGTCATTCAATGATAAAAGAGGGTCTTGGGATCAAATCCCAGTGAATGTTTTTTTTGAAATACATTTACCAATGGTTCCATTACCATTGGTATAGATTTTCATTTTACTGATACCAATGGTTTTCCCAAAACCGTTGGTATAGAACTATCCCAACGGCTTACTTGGCAACGGTTCTCCAAACCGTTGGTATAGGAAATACCAATGGTTTGGAGGCCTATACCAACGGTTCCAAACCATTGGTATAGGTTAGTTTTCCAGTAGTGTGATATTGTAAAATGGTTTTTTGAGAAATGGGAAAGTTATTTCTATTATTGATTAAATTTTATATTTCATCCATACACATATTCTCATTAAAATTAATTTATGTTTCATATTATCTAATAATATATTAAATACATTTTAATCCTAATTTTTTCCAAATAAAATTAAAAAGTATATTCTTGGAATTTTATTGATAGTTAGATTTAAAAATTAATTTTATATTGGGTATATTTATATAATAAATCATATCTCATTTTTTATAAATGTTGTTTAATTTTAAAATTTATTCGATTAAATGTGAAAATAATGTTAAAATCAAATTGTTTACTTGATATGTAAATTTTTTGGTATATAATAATATTAATTAATTATATGTATCCTTTGATATACGAGGAAGGTTTTTGACAAGATACGATGGATGGGGGCTGAAATTATATATCCCCTTTGATTCATCTAATGGTCTCACGAGTCCAATTAGTTGGCCAAAATAAATGGGTTTTTTTCCATTGTTTTAAACTATCATGGAACTATGCCTTAAAGGTATAGATATAATTATTTATGGGATCAGGATGTCAAATAATAATAATTTTTTTAATTGATAATTGAGTTATTATATGATATTATTTCATTGATATTATCCATTGATACATTTAATGACCTTTCTATTTATTCAATGGAATGTTGTTTTAGTTAATTAAATTTGTAATGGATTATGACTTATCTATTCATGATATCATACATTATGAAAAAACATACTGGGAATTGTACCACACCCTAAATTTTTTCCTTTACATTGAATATTATGAATTATTCATTGAATAAGATCAGGGAAGCCAAAAAAAATTTGTTAAAATGTTCTATATTTTTACCTCAATGTAATATTGTTTTCATTTATTTATCTGGATCAACAATACTACTAAATTGATAAGTCCATTCGGATTTCACCCCATTTATCAAGGGAAATTTATAATTCAACCCTCAAATCTGGGTTTCTAGTATTGACATTTTTATGGTTGGTATAAAAAAAAATTGTTGAATCCATCGGAAATAGATTAATGAAAACATATTTTAATGAACATAAAGGTTGGATATACTTTGAGTTCAGGTCAAATTATAAAATATTATCCAATTATTTGGTAAGGTAGAGATTATGTGATCTTTACACAAACCAAATCTCTAGATATATACTATAATTTGATGTGGTTCTTCCAAAGTTATATTTAGGGGTAGGAACTCTGAAAATGGTGAATTTTTCATTAACTAAATCTTCACCTGGTAGATGAAAAAAGGACTTACTTACATCCTCAATTGATATCCATGTGTATATTCATAGTATATTACTAATATTCATTATAATATATAATGATGAATTTTAAAATAATGATATCCCTAATGAAACCAGTTTTATAATTTTTAGATTAAAAATGAAAACATTTTTTATTTATATTAATTCTCAAACCAGATTTTGAATTGTAAATTAAGGATTGAAATTCATATTTTAATGAGGTAGTCTAGTTTATTAAATTTTTTGGAATGAATCCAACAATAATTAAGGGTATCAATTTTCATGTCCAATGTAGACATTTCTTTATTTAGAAAGAAAATAAATATCGTAATATAACTGATCATATCATAAATGTATTAGGAAATCATAATAAGATTATGACCAAAAAATCATTCCCTAATGGAGAAAAAAGTTCTTCCATATATTGATTATATTATAATGGATCTCATCATATGATATAATCCCCCATAAATTTGTAGTACTTCTAATATTTTGGTAACTGAGTAATGGATTATGTCTTTTGAATTGGTATTTCTCTTTGTGAGATATGATGAAATGTAAAAGGTTATACTATTATAATACTATCTCATAGGAGATTAAAAGATATAGTGGGTTTTGATATAGAATAATAATGAGTATGATGAAATACGACACATTAAATATATATATTTTAATCGAAAAAAATATTTGAAAATATTTCAATCAAGAGAAAGAGAATAAAATGAAGAGAATGTTCCTCACCTTAGAGAAAAATGAGTTAGAAAGTGATATAAAGTTCATATATACTTTTAAAATACTATTAAGTAATGTTATATAATAATATAAAATATGAGATTCAAGATATAAAATTTCATTAAAATGGATAAACCAAATCACAAGAGGAAACTAGTTTCTCAAACCCCTTCATCAAATGATCCAATATCCTTATTCACCAAAAATAAGTATAGAATTAATTTTCAAGGTAAAATATATACCAGGGGAACCATTAAAAGAAGTATCTACATGAAAACTATGAAAATGTGAATACATTATAGATTAAAAATAATATGAATCAATATTCATCAAGTAAAAACTATGTTAGAAAAACATCCTAGATGATTTTTGAAGGTCAAATGAGTTTATTACAAGTGTGGTGATATGGGTAATCTGGATAATGAATGCACGAGGAATAATAAAATAACCAATTTCTGATTATATATATGTAAATAAATGTGAATATTTTTATTCAAATTCCCCAAATGTCAATGGAATATACCATAGAAGAGGATGAAGGAAAAGTCCAAGCATATGCGATCACTATAGCAAATTTGGAAGTTCCCAATGATGTAGTGGCATGTACATTAATCATAGACTCAAATTTAAACAATTCATTATTTCATAATATATCATCACAATCTTTTTTATCATATTTATTTTCCAAAAAAGTAGATATTTTCCAAGCACATTAATAAGTAATTTGTACTTTAAGACTCATAATGGTTGTCTTAGTGAAACATAAATTTCCTCGAATGTTCCTATTATGACTCTTAAACATTCCCTATTTGAGGATATTATTATCATAATAGTTGTTAAACTTGATATAATTATAATTATGATAATGATTTTAAAATATCGTGAATTAATTTATTTCCAGGGAATGAAAATTACAATTTATGTTGTTCATGTAGAATTATTTATACTTAGAGTGGATACTTTATTATCTATTTCATGTCTATATCCACACCAAGTATCATTTCCAAAAGATAATTTTAGTGGAAGGAGATCAAACACAATATAAATATTGTGAAATTAATATTTAAACTACTGGTGTACCTATTTTATAGAAAATTATTGATAAATTTCCAGTGTAATTTTTAGGCATCTACTAGAGTGTGAACTTAATTTCTCCATCATTTTAATCCTTGATGATAGAAAAATTTTAAGTAATCCTTATATATAACCCTGTGAAATGAGTGGCATTGAATATAAAAATTAGAGGATTTTTCTGATAATGGATTTATTCACCCAATTATTTTACCAACGAGATCTCATGATCCCTTTATTAATAGGAAAGAGGGATCCATTAGGTTATACAATGATCGTAGGGATATCAATGCTATTATGGTCAAGAAAAAGTATCATACTCCTTTCATTGATGACTTGTTTGATTATCTTCACTGAAGTCAACATTTTTAAAGGAGTGAACATTATTATTGGTATCATCAATTATGTGTAAATAAGAAAGACATTTCAAATAAAAAATTCGGAATGAGGAATTTAAAGTAGGATTATATAGTAATTCCATTTGGATTAATTAATTCACCATCGGTTTTATGGATCTGTTAATCATATGAATCAAGGAATGTATTGTTAGTTTATTGGTGGTATTCAATGATGATATCTTTTTATATTCAATGATATATTTGTACATTAAAAATCTCATGTAGATGAGTAATGATACAATAATAAAGAAACAGTTATATATGAAATATAGAATGTGTGAACTCTGGCATTAGTAAGTTTATATTTTTGTCTTATTTATTTTAATGAAGTAATATTAGTTAATCCAATGAATACAATAGTAGATAGAGAATATCCTACACCAATGAACATAATTGAGACACCTAGTTTCATCATTTTATAAGTAACTATTGGATATTTCTCACAAATTTATTTTAATCAGCTAGCCTATTTATAAATATTACACATATATAGGTTATCTTTATATGTACAAATTAATGAGAACAGTGTTTTACTGAATTAATGTGTAAATTTGGTAGTGATCTAATTTTGACTCTACCTCTAGGAAATGAGGAATTTCTAATATATATATATATATTGAAGAAGTGTAATTGATGTTTCCTTATAAAAAATGATAATGATATTAAATATGTATGAAGTTAATTAAAGATTCATGAATATAACTATCTAACCCATGAACATGAGTAACTAGTTTAAATATTTACTTTGATGATATGGAAACATTAATCCCAATATTGAAATTTGGGAGATATAAACTTACAATAAGATCCTGAAATAAATTATTTCATTTAAATAGATCAACATGATTCAAATAAAATATCCAAAGACAATAAAGGATTATGATTTCTCAATACACTACAAACTTTTGAAAAAAGAAAGGTTGTAGATTTATTGAGTAAGAAAGATCATGGAGTTTTGAACCAAATGAGTATTGAGAGGGATCTAATGTTCATATATCTATTAATGATGGATATGATAATTTTTAAGGAATGAGAGGAAAAAATCATTTTTATATGATTTCAAACTATATTTATGGGGAATGGAAACAATTTATAATTCAGATATTAATAATTTTCAGTATAAAATTAAAGAGAAAAATGTTGGGATGTTGGGAGACATCATTTATGAAGTTTCAGTTCTAAAATTTGTGAAGATACTATTTCTGCCCTTTATACCAGAGCTAAAAATAGAATTATTTGGAAATTTTAATACATAAAATTTCTATATAATCTCTTGTGTCACTAATAAGTATAGGTTTTTGAGGGAACATTTTTGGTGGGATAACATGAAGTAGTGGATTACTAATTATATAATGAGAATATTGTTTTTTCAATGGGTGTAGGTAGAGTGAAAATATCTTAGATAGGTTATGTAATAGTTTACACATCCATTGTAGAAATGGGATTATATTAATATAGATTATTACAAAGGGGTACAGTACTATCCATGAATGTATGATTCAATATGGGTTATTGTTGATCACCTTAACAAATGTGGACATTTCATTACTATAAGAGAAGCGTTACCTACCAAGTAACTTACGTAGATATATACTATTGAATTTATAATACATCGAGGAAAATCAAATATGATTTTCTATGATCATGATCCCTGATTTATATCCAAATTCAGGAAGAGTTTTCATATGGTTCTTGATACCATGATTCATTTGAGAGCTACCTACTATCCTCAAATTGATGGAAATATTGAAAGGACTATCAAAAAAATGGATGTCATATTGAGGTCAAACTCACATAAATTTCATTGTATATAGGATCCCAAATTACTATTGATATAGTTTTACTTTAACAATGGTTTTCATTCAAGTATTAAAATGACACCATATGAATCATTATTGTGAATAAATGTCATTGTCATACTTATTAGGATGATATTGGTGGAAGGAAACTTGTAGGGTGAGATATTTAAAAATAAAAATATAAAAAGGTAATGACATTTCAGTAATATATTAAAGTATATCAAATTATGTAAAACAGTTTGAGTAGTAACTAAATTATTTATTTAGAATTTGAATTGGGAGATCATGGTGTATTAAAAAATATTTCTACAGATGGGTGTAAAAATGTTGGGTAGTAATGAGAAATAATCACATGGTACTTCTAAATTTTTAAAATTGTAGAATGATTTATAGCAATGTATTTTATATTATAAATTCTAAAAAACCTCTCTAAAGCACATAATTTATTCCATGTATAACTGTTATGGATGTACAATCCCAACACATCACATTTTCTCCCCTCTAATGAAATAGAATTGGATCATGATCTATCTTATTCTAAAGAGCTTATATAAATTATTGATACTTGAGAGAATTAATTAAATAATTAAATGAATTTACTGGTAATTTTATTTTCAATATGTAATAAAATGGAGGAATAAACCTGGAAACTATAGGATGTTATGATTAATAACCACCAGTACTAGTTTTGAGAGGGATATACATGAAAATTTTTAGATGATTCTTTTATTGAAGTGAATAATGTAACATGTCAACCTAAATTATAATAATTGGAAACTAATTTTTTTAAATTATAATTTAATTGAAAATTTACTATTTCATGTCACAAAAATTTTAATTTTATAGGACGAATATTTATTTTTATTATACCTGGTCTGAGTATTCCTTGAAATAATTTTTGAAATTTTCACTTAAAAATAATATTTACTATAAAATAATTATTATTATATACAATTATTCCTGTTATTTGTTATGAAAATTACTATAATATGTTGAATTAAAAAATTATTTACTCTCAATTTTAAATATTAAATTATAATAACATTTTGAGGTAAAAATTGACATTTTTCAAAAAAAATTGTTTCTTTATTTCAGAAGATGTTTTTGATTAAAAATTTATTATAATTATCCATTTAAATAAATTATGATAATATATAACAATTAATGAATTAAATAATAATATATTTATTATATTCCTAACTATTATAATATAAATCAATCTAATTATAATTACTATTTGTATATTTAATATACGATCATCTTATGTATGAAAAATTTATTTCCGGGATAAAAGATTTTCAAAATGTAGTGTGGGATATATTAAAATTAATTCTTAAAACATATATAATATTAATTTGAAAAAATGGATTCCATATTTTTATTGATAATAATTAGCATTTAGAAATAATTTCGACGCATTTTTTTCATAATGAATAGTAAAAACTATAAAAATCAATTTCACTAGTGAAGGATAAAACAAGGTTACCAGGGGTTAAAAAAATACAAGGTTAATTTTTCCCATTATACATGTAAAAATATTATTTTCTAACCATATTTCATCCTTATAAATCATAAATTATAATATATAATCATTTTCACGCTTTCCATTTGGGAATTACTTTATATTTTTCTATTCTTCTATGAAGTTTCCAAGCAGTTTCAAGGAAGGATCTCTCCCCAACTTATAAAAGGAAGCCTCATCCACTTGCATATTCACAAATCATAATGAATTTAGCTCAAATAATCACTAAATAATTATTTCCACAATAAACTCATCTCTATTATAGTGGTTCTAATCTTCCAAAAATACTAACCCTATGGTCCTTGATAGGATATCCATAAAAGTTTATTCTAGGAAAAATGTAATTGTCTTCACTAATCCCTGTTTTTATTAACTTCTTATTTTACAATGATAAATTATGTATAAAAACTTTCAATATAAATAAAAATATATCTTCCGTATAATTTGAATTAGTTATTAATATTTCGTAATATTTCTCTATATCCTTGTCCATAAAATAGGAAATAATGCAATCAATCATTTGTAGGACAAACAACAACCTTTCGAACCAACGTAATTTCATATCCATCATCGACTCACATGTATATTTATAATTATATAAATATTGAATATATATGATAAATATAACACAATATTAAATTTTAAAATTAATATACCATCCACTTCATTACCCTTTAACCCATCAAGGGAATGATATCGTCATTCATGCATATGTACAACCTATAATCTCCATTAAGTGATACAATTAATTTTACATGTCCAAATTTCATTAATAGTTATAAATAGGTGTATAATTAGTAATAATGATAATAATAACATTAGTATAATTTTTTGATGATATATCTATATTCTATGAACATGAATTATAACTATTGTGAAAACAGTATTAGGAAAACCTAGCAGTTGACAAACAAAACAATAGAAATAAAAAATTATTATTAATGAACGGGAGGTAAGATTCCATTTGAGGGTCATATATTATACTATAAATATTAATACATTTCTTATTTAAATTAATAAAATTATTAAACAATTATATATGATAATACATCATGTTCCAATAATGTGAAGTGTGAGGTAAAGAACATAATCTCAATTTTCCTTCATTGAGGAACATTTTAATTCCATACAACTAATTTCATATATAAGTTGTATATACTTATTCTTCTATTATGGAAAATATTTAATATATTATATTTTTGGGCATTTTACATTTAAATTTTGTTAATTTATTTCATGTATATTTTACAAGAATGTTACCAAGTGATAATGAATTTCTTAACTCAATTTATTTTCATTGGGTAATATGAATTTAACATTGAACTTGATAATCAATGAGTTATTGTGAAATTTAGGATTAAGATATTTTATTTTATTTCCACTTGTTTTATAATGAGTTAAATTGTATAAACATAACCAATTTTTTATTAATCCTTAATTCAAGGTGTGATCTTTGTAAGAAATATCATATCAATTTCCTCTCTATTGAGAAATATTTGGTATTTTTAACCAATTTATTCTTATCATCAATATCGACTGTCCATTTGATATGTGATGTCATGAATATAATTATATACTTGGTATTTAGATTTTAATTTCATGATATTTATTTTATTAGGGTTACGTGTCACGGATCGTCCTAGAGAGGCCCATGTTGTGACTACACCAAGTCCTCCTCTAATTGTCCATGTGATGGTAACTAGCACAGAGTTTTCATATCCCAAAAAATTGAGGCTTTATCTTAAAGTACCCACAAACATGATGTTAATTCAAAATATTTCTTTTGGATTTTATGTAATTTTGTTGGAAATCAAAATCAATTTATACTCATTTCTCAAATAAAGAACCAACATTGAATTTGGTTTATCTTTCTATCGTATTGACTCAATCTATCTTAATGACTATGTCTAACATATTGACTCTGTCTATCACAATAACTATGTCTATCATATTGAATCTATCTATTGTAATGACTCTATCTATCGTATTGAATTTTTCTATCATAATATCTATGTCTAGGGTATGACTCAGTCTATCGAACTGAATTTATCCACCGTACTCAGTTTCTACATCGTACCCACAATGCATCATAAAAGTGTTTCAAATTATGAAATTAAAATTTTACTAATGTGTTACTTTTATAAAATTCATTTTTTCATTATTTTAACAAAACATTTGTTTTATATCAATCGTACTCATGTTATCATATTCATATATCTTTAGTATTAACAAAAATGATGTCATAGAGTATAACGACCCGACCATTACATACATAACTATTACATCATTTTAATGATAAAAACATAATAGTATTGAACATAAAGTATCCAATGGATTAGTGTCTTGGAAAAACTAGGTCCATATATAACAATCACAACATCAAGCATAAAAATTTATTTATTTCCTTCTTCTCTAGCTTCTTATTGGTACATAACCTCTACTTAGTACATGTATTCACCTAACGATATACATAAAAATGGGTGAGATAAAATACAAGTAAAAGGATAGTTAAGAACAATATATCTTATAGAGACAATAATAATAACATTTTCAAAAGATAATGAATGTGTCAGTTATAATTAATAAATGATTTGAAATGAGACAATGTATAAAAAATGAAAATCATATCTTAGTGGTTAACTACCACACATAGTTGTGAACAAAGATAGCATCTTTTTCGCGCATAATTTCGCATTAACTCATAAAATTCATCACTTAACCCAATGTTTTGTAGTGCAGTATAATTTAAGGTGCACCCTTCACATTAAAACATTCTTATTGAGCTATATAATTTTGGGTGAACCCGTCACGCCATAACATTATCATTATCGTGCAGGCCACACAGAGCATATATAAAAAATGAACATAAATAACCCATGGAATGGAATGTGTTTAATAACTTAAGAAAACATTCATAAACATTGGGTTCCCAAAATGAAGCGGGAATAACATACTTGATACAACAACCATCCACCATTAGTGATAAGTAAAACTAGTGTTTTGGAAGGAATATTTCTTTTGAAAAACATTATGTTTGACATAAAATCTAGTGGAGATCATGTATACCACGGAATAGGTAATATTTTCACATAAAAATGATTTTAAGGATTACTTATACTATAAATTGAGTGAATGCGGGAGAACCTGAAGAATGAAAGTTGGGTTCGAAAATTTCCCCTTACCATGTATCTGAATGCTTTCTTCAGTTTAATATCATATTGTATCCTCCTGTTATGATCCTCATTAAGGATGTAAGACTTGGTATTGTGATGATAACATATGCTCATAGAAGTGGGGTAGGTTATAGGGAAGATGTTTGGGTAGTGTTTAGACAAGTATTGAAGCTTGATAGGTGTTTGGAAATGAGGGTGTGAACGGTGTTATTTATAGTGGAGGAGAGAGGGGATTTCTCAAAATAAAATTCATTAATTTATTATTTCCCCACAATACAACGTATAGTGAGTCTCCCATGAACAATAATAGTAATTTCATCATGCGTACCTGAAGAAATTGGGCTTATGTCATCAGAACTTAATGTATGAATCTATAATTAACTTATTTAGCTTAATTTTTAAATTATGATATTTAACTATTCATAAAAAAGTCTAGTATTTTAGAAAAAACAAGAAAAATAAATTCAACCATTTATTTAAAAGATTAATCCATAAAATATCTATATTATTCAATAATAATTATATATATATGAATAATTTAATTTTTAATGAAAATCAAAATTTTCATGAAAAATATAGGTTTTAAAATTAAAACTGATTTTGTAATGATTTTTAAATTTATGTAAGGTCTTATTAAATTATATTAAAACTAAAATACATAAATTTATTAATTCATGAACTCATTTTATGAAAATTAATTTTATTTTAAATTATTTAATTATTGATAATTAATTTTTTATGTCTTACAAACATACATATACTTTTAATATAATAAAATTGACATTTAAAGGATGCTAAAACATTATTTAATTATTCATGGGTAAGGTTACTCCTATTTTGTACTATTTTCTTTTCATAAGGGTCTTATTATTTTTGTTAATGGTTGGTTACTATTCATATGTGTATGTTACTGTTCTCAAGAAATTAATTTTTTCATATCAGACTCCGAACAACTTACAAATCACAACCGTGTATGTCAGATTTTTGAAATTCCTAACATTGAAGGGAAAAATTATGTTTAATGATTTCAGAGTTATTAGTATCATAATATGTCATTGTACTAAATAAGGATATTATACTATAAGGCATAATTATAAGATGTTAATTCCATTGATAAAACTTTGGGTCCTTATATTCTAACCCCCTTATGAAATTTCGCCCTCGAAATTTCAAGTTACACAAACAGTTGAGGGTACGTCTACTTCAGTGCCTCCTCCAGTTACCAAGTATCTTCTTATAACTTATAGTTCCTCCACAACACATTGAAATGGTGGGTTGTCTTGTTACGTAGTACCTTATCACTCTAGTCTAGAATCTTCACTAGCTTCTCCCCATAAGAGATATTGTCATCCTATTGTATCACCTCTGAGTTTAGTACGTGGGGGAGATCTAGTATGTAATTTCTCAAGAGTAATACATGAAAAACATCACGAACTTGAGCCATATTCAGTGGAAGTGCACGCTAAAAGTCCACCGCTTCCTTATGGTCAAGGATCACAAATGGTCCAATGTACCTTGGGTTTAGTTTCAATTTATTTCAAAATCGCATGAATATATTCAATGGTGATATTTGAATGAAGACATTATCTCCATCATCGTACTCAAATTCCCTTTGATATTTTTCACCATTGCTCTTTTGCCGATTTTGAGCAGCATTCGTGTGTTTTTGGATGACATGAACCTTATCTGTCATCTCTTGCACATGATCTAGTCCAAGTATCTTCCTTCCTCCATATTCATCCCAATAAGTTTATGTTCTACATTTCCTTCCATACAGAGCTTCATATGGAGCCATCCGAATAATCGATAATAAGTTGTTCTTTAATGAGATCTCAACCAATTAGAGATGTTGATCCCATCATCCATTCAATTCTAGAGAGTAGGATCTTAGCATATCTTAATGCTTCTAAATAGTTCTTCCAGATTGATCATCAGTTTGGGGTGATTTGGCCATGGTGAAATTTAATTCAGTACTTAATGCATGTTGAAGGCTCCACCAGAATTTATATGTGACCCAAGAATCATGGTCAGAGACAATCGAGAGTGGAACACCATGTAGTATCACAACTTTTTTCACATATATTGTTACATGTAGTTCAAGCAATATATCTTCCTGAATAGAGATTAAATGCGATGTCTTGTTGAGTCGGTCAACCACCACCCATATCGCATTGTTTCCCGTTGACCTCTTCTGGAGACCCAGGACAAATTATATAGTTACATTCTCCCATTTCCTCACGGTTATAGGTAATAAATGCATAATCCCTTTGGAATTTTTCACTCTAATTTAACTTGCTGACATACCAAACCCCATGATATATATTACGCAATATCCTTCTTTCTGTAATCCCATTAAAAGTGTTCTCATAGGTCATGATACATCTTGGTAATCCCAGGATGGATAAAGAATTTTGACCTATGTACATTTTTTGATATCTCCTTTTTTGTCCTGGGTGATAAAGGCACACAAAGGCACGTTCCAAACTGAATAAAACCATCATCTTATATATATGGAACTCTCGTAACTTCCCTTCCTTTACTACATTCACCTTCTTTTGGAACCCCAGATCATCCCTTTATGAATCCTTAAAATTCTCATAGATAGATGGTTACACAATCATTTTGGAAAGGTAGAATGTAACCCTTTCCCTTTTTATTTTAAAATCCATCCTTTGAATATCCATGAAGATAGGGTTTTCTCAATCTGCGGCATGGATATAGTAGTAAGTTCATTTTTTAGATCATCATCTACCATGTTCTCCTTTCTTGGATGATAATGAATATTTAAATACTAATCAATAATTTTGTTAAACCATCTCCTTTGACACATGTTGAGATCCTTTTTGTGATTATATACTTTAGGCTCTTGTGGTCGGAGTATATGTCACACTTCTCGCCATAATGGTAGTGCCGCCTGATTTTCCAGGAAAAAATCACCGCTACCATCTCTAGGTCATGCGCTGGGTAGTTTGTATAATGGATATTCAACTTCCATGAGGTGTAGCTGATCAAATTATTGTTTTCATGAGTACACTACCCAATAATTTCATTAAATCACTCCTTTATATCACAAAACATTCTTCACTTTATGGTAATGTGAGTGCAGGTGCAGCGATGAACCTTATTTTTTTCTCCTTGATGCTTCCTTCACATTCATCCATCCAGACATACATTACCCATTTCCTTGTTAACTTAGTTTGAGGGTGTGTCAATCGTGTGAAAATTCTCACAAAACGACGGAAGTACATAGCTAATCCATGAAAAGTATGGATTTCTGTGACAATAGAGGGCCTGGGTCATTCCTTAATCGCCTTTGTTTTTGGTGGGTCCACAGAAATTCCATAACATGTGATCAAATGTCCCAAGAATGTGACATGATTCATCCAAAATCCACACATTTTGATCTTGATGAAAAACATCTCCTTTCTAAATGTCGACAACGCAAGTCTTATATGTTCATCATGTTCCTACTTGGACATTGACTATATGAGAATATCATCAATAAAAACTGCCATACATTTGTCAAGGTAATGTCTAATGACATTATTAATCAAATCCATAAATATTTTAGGGGAATTATTATGTCCAAATGGAATCGCCATAAACTCATTATGCAAATACATAGTATGGAAGGTAGTATTATGAATATCTTCCTTCTTGATCTTTAGATGATGATATCCAAAAAAATATCCACCATTGAGATGTATATATATTCTCTTAACTGATTGAACATGTCATCAATCAATGGAAGGGGGTAATTTTTATTTATGGTGATCTTATTGAGTTCTGGATAATCGATACACAGTCGCATTATGCCATCATTCTTATTCACAATGAGAACTGGTATACCCCTAGATTATGCACTAGGGTGTATGAACCCTTTTTCCAAATTCACTTGCATCTACTTTCATTACTCCTATAGTTCAATAGGTTTTATCCTATAGGGACACTTTTAGATAGGAGAGCTTTGGGTATGAGTTATACTAAGAACTATACCTCAAGATCCATGGGAATTATAGGAAACTATTCGAGAAATACAACACCATATTCACTAACGATGGGAATTCCCTCAAGGTTGGTACTATCTGTTGACTCAACCATTTGGGAGAGGTAAGCTTCATCACAGGGAATGAACACCCACACCATAGAAGTATTTTTCAAAGGATATTCACGAACTTTATTGAATATTTGGAGGAGCGTGGGATGGTTCGGAATACGAATCTACATTTATTTTTCCCAACAGTTGATAGATTCTCTATATAACAAGATCCAATTCATTCACATCATAGCATAGAATTCCACCAAGCGAAGTGTTATGAGATTTTTTTGGAATAATATTCCCACATACGCAAATAGAATAAGATTCAAATACTTGAGTTTCAATGATTTCACCCCTTGGTGTTTTTACATATATCTCTTCTTCAACATTTTGGGGTTTCTGTTATATAGTTCTAGAAAACATTCAAGTTATAAAAGAATGTGTAGAACCATAGTCAAATATAACATTTTCTATTCGTGAGTGAATAGGAATTTTTCCTTGTAAGACTTAATTATCATGATCCACTTCATCTATAGGGATGGATTAATACTTACTCTGTTTATTTGGTATTGGTGGCTTCTAACATTAATTACCATCGAGAACTCGAGGTTTAGTGGACTGGTTTGCATAGTGTCATTACTCCCTATAGTTTTATCATGGAACCATGTGAGTTTCATTCCTTTATTCCACCACATTCTCCTTCATTTTCATGTGTTTTCAAAACTCTAGTGCATGGCGACTTCCATTCCCAGACCTGAATCACTTCCCCATACCATTTAGGTAGTTCCCATGGTGAAACATCCCACATTTTTGGAATGTGGGTCATTGAGTTTTCTTCCCACATTTTTCATAGGATCTACAGGCTTGAAACTCCATCTTTCATTTCTTATCACAATATCCATGGGACCATTTTCTAAAATCCTTCTCTATTTTGATAGCACATCGAAAAACTTCTTTGTAACTCCCAATGTCTCAATTTCCAAGATCCTTTAGAATGTTTGGTTTTAATCCACTAAAAAATCTACCAATTTTTCTATCATTGTAGATAATAAAACCAAAAACATACCTCGAAAGCCTTATGAAATTAATTATTTAGGTTCTGAAATATTCCCCTCCATTTTGGTGTGGTCTCTTTGAATTCGGTCTCCATCATCATGCAATGTATTCTTGGGAAATAATTTCTAAGAAACAGTATCTTAATGTATTTCCATTCTATATTTTCAATATCATCATCTGGATTGATGTTCCTAATAAAATCCCACCATTGATTGACATCTACATCTAAACGATAAATGGCTAGTTTAACCTTCTCCATCATAGAATAGTGAAGCACAGAAAGGATCTTCTCCATGGAGTGGACTCACAATTATGCAGCTAGTGGATTAGAAATCCCCTAAATGTTGGTGGCCATTTACGCATAAAAAATTGATAGCCAATTTCTCCCTATTTGGTGATGGTGGATTTTCTCCATTATTAGTGTTATTTTTCATAACTTGAGACTATTGGGTAAGCAACACCATGAATTTTAGAACTCCACCTCCAAATTCATTGGGGATGTCGTTTGGAAAATCGTTGCATCGGCCATCGTAGATGTTGTTGAATTTTTTTCTCCTATTTCCCACCATTTTCTAAAATATAATATGTTAGAACAGAAACATTAGTAAAAAATAAGAATAAATTATTCATTTGTACAGTTTTCACTAAAATCACAACTTATGGGATCCCTATGTAATTATTATGGTGTGCATTTTTTGTACTTAGTCTCAGGTTAGAGGCTTTCTCTATGGTTCACTAATCTAAATACCAAATTAACTAAACCTTGTTTTGATACAAACTATAGTGACCCAACCTTTTCATACATTAAATTTAAATCATTTTAAAGAGAAAAAATATAATAGTATTACACATAGAAGATCCAATGTTTTTGTGTCTTGGGAAACCCAGGACCACACATAACAATTAAAACATCAAGCATTAAATTATTTCTAATTACTTATTCTCTAGATTCTTATTGGAATTTGAATTCTCCTTATTTATGTAGTCACCTGAGGATATTCTTATAAAAGTATGAGCTAAGAGACCAGTAAGTGGATTTTTAAGAACAATATAGCTCGGGGAGAGAATAATCACAACAATGGAAAAATATCACGAACATTATAAGAATCATTAATAAAAGACTTGAAATTTTGCAATGCATAAAAAATAAAACATCATGTATTTGTACTAAACTACCACACATAGTTGCGAAAAAAGCTATAATCTTGTTCAAATATCATTTAACATTAACTCATTAGATTCATCAATTTATCCAATGAATTGGAGAACTATAGAATTCAGGGCACATCCATCACATTCAGACATTCATATTGTGTCATTTTATTCAAGTCGCACCCATCACACCATAAAATTTTCATTATCATGCTTGAAACATAGAACAAGTATAAAAAATGAACATAAATGACCCATAGAAAGGAATGGGTATAATCTCATAATAACATATTCATAAACATTTTGTTCATAAGAAGTTGTAATAACAAAACTTGATCCAAGAACCATCCACCTTGATTGATAAGTAAAAAGTGTGTTTTTGAAAGAATATATCTTTTGGAAAACATTATTTTTAACATATAATATTGTGGACAAAATTTTTATCCACGAATTGGTAAGATAATGATGAATTTTTTATGTTGTAATTTTATAAAAAATGAAGTTAAATAAGGAGAACCTAAAAATGAATGGTGGGTTTGAGAATTTCCCTTTACCTAGTATATGAATGCTTTATTCAATATAATGTCCTCTTGAATCCTACTCTTGAGATCCCCCTCCAAGAAGCTAGGATTATTCTTTTATCCAGATGCTCTTCAACGTGGGGTAGTGGATAGGGATGTTTTTTTGGGAGAGTTTAGACAAGGATCAAAGCATGATAGGTGTGTGGAAATAAGGGTGTGAAGGGTGGTATATATGGTAGAGGGGAGAGAGGATTTTTCCTTATAAAATTCATTAATTTAGTATTTCCCCACAAGAAAATTAATTGTTTGTCTTCTATGACCAGGAATAGTAATGTTATCAAGTGAACCCAAACCAATTGGGCTTACATCATCAGAACATCATTCATGACTCTATAATTAGCTTGTTTTGAAAATTATGGTATTTCACTACTAATAATAAATTCGGGTATTTCAGAAACACCACAAAAATTCACCCTTACAATTTTCCGACTTGTAGAATCCAAAAATGAATTACATTTTTAGAAAATATTTTTCTATATATGAATAATCAAATTTTTAATTAAAAAAATATTTTACATGAAAAATGCTATTTTAAAAAATTACATAACATCTTATAAAATAATATTAAAACTAAAATACATATATTTATTTATTCAGGAATAATTTTTTTGAAAATAAATTTTCCTTTAAATAAATAAATTATAATTAATTATTAATGACTTACAAAAATACAAATACTTTTACAATGGTTAAATTGTCACTTATAAGATGCCTAGATTATATTTAATTATTCAAGTATAAGGTTGCTCTTATTTGGGATGATTTACTATTCATAATGGTCATATTACTATTCATAAGGGGTGGTTACTTTTCAAAATGTTAGGTTACTATTCAACAAAAATTATGTTTTCTATGTCGGACACCAGTCATCTTACTGATCACAACCGTGAATGTGATATTTTTGAAATTTAAAACATAGAAGATGCAAAAGTTTTTTTAATGAACACAATGTATTCTATATAATAATATGTCATTTTAATTACTAATGGGAATATACTATAATTCATAATTATAAAAAGTTATTTTCATTGATAAAACGTTGGGTCATTAAAAAGAGTATGTTAAAAAGTAATTAAAAAAATGTCATATTTTCAGTTTCAGTATGACCGTTACAATGCCAGTTGTCCATGTCCCTCCATGTTTTTTGGAGAAATATGACCTTTGAAGAAAATATGAACGTTGAAACCTAGGGCCTATAAATAGAAGGTCATTTGAAAGAGATATAATAACATGAAAAACATCATATACCTAGTTGTTCTAGAAAAATACCATGTGACTTATCTTTTCTTTTTGAGAAAGCCTTGAAATTAGAAATTGTGAATGTATATTTATTAGTTTTGTATTTCAATAAGTGCATTATTTTTTATTGATCTTATGATCCGGTGATTATGATCAATGGCTGTCGAGGATAGTCAGATGGTGAAACAGATCATCGTATCGAGGGATTTCAAGTTTATTAAAGGAAAAGGTCCCAATTACCAGTAAAATCCAGGGCTTCTAAGGACAACAAGATGTATGTGACAATCATCACATCGAGGGCTTGCCAATTTTGGTGATACATACCTATAATCCTAGGTGAATGGATACCCTTGTCTTTGGGATAATATAATTTGAATATCTTTTCCTTTTAATCTACTTATTGTAATAGAAAGAGAATGTTTCTTTTTATTATTTATATTTTTATTATTATTTAATTGTTTTTAATTGTAGATTATCCATCTATTATTGAATCTATATGCTATACGGTAGAGTCATTTACACTCTATATTACTCTAATTTTTGTATTCAGTCCAAATAAAATTGCTTCATAACCAGTAGTATCAGAACAATTCCATCTGAAAGAGAGTCAGTCCGATTATCTTTTTTGTTTTATAAGAGGCATTACGAATTGTATTAGTTTTATAAAACTAATAACCTTCATTAAAGGTTTTAATTATACATTTAACACCCCCCCCTCCCATATTGTATTTGTTCCATCTCAAATCTATTTCAATACCACGCATTAACGTATCTTCTAGACACAAAATGATGAAATGTAAAACAACTGATAAAATTATAGCATACAACTATGATCCTACAACTATAGTATAATAGAATGTAAATATAAGTAAATAGGTCCATATTTGAGCCCAACACAAATCTATGTAACAAATTTCTGACATAGACTGTATAAGTCCAACCTACTCCAAGGGAGATGACTAAGTCAATGGTAGGCCCCTAGTGAACACCTTTTTATACCATACTACAGCTATACTCTAACATCTATCGGTCCTCCTATGACACCTTTAAAAGGGACACCATCTACACAATAAATGACACCTATTGAAAAATATTTATTAGGGGTGAGTATAAAAATACATAGTAGGCCACTCCAAAAATAAAAAACTCGATGCACCATGTGTAGTCCAATATAAATAAGATGTATAATAGATATGAGAAATAAAAACCCAGACATACTCAGGAAAGACACCATGCCATCAGGAATTCATAACCAACTACCAACCATAAGATTATATTTTATACAATTCACATTCTGGGAGAACTCACTCCTCGAGCCATGAAATCATCGAAGACACTCGATGAAGTGTTATAGCTCAGTTGCACCTCGCCCAAAGAGAACATTTGGGTAAAAGAATACTATGATACATACTGAGGGGATCATTCCTAGAATCGCTAGGGGACACCATGAACCTAATCTTGATGAACCCTTATATAAGGTATCATATACCTACAATTACACAAACCCTAAATATGAGGACTTCTAGATGTCATTTCAACACCCGACTCTATGATGTCAAGATAATTCTACAAACTCCAACAGGGTTGATAGATGTGTTTCTGACGCTTCCGCCGGGGCGCGCACATCTGTCCGTGGGGGACGCGCTGTTGTTTCCCCGCATTCCCACTTTCCAAAGGCGGGTGGCATTCGCTCCTTATTCAGGGAAATTTGCTCCTTGATCGAAACGGGATGATGGGATGTCGGTTCCTCCTTATGTGGATTCCTCCTTAGAACTCGTCACCTAGTCCAGGTCTCCCTCATAGATTTAATACGTAGTTCGTGAAACTCTTCCCAGCGCCATGTTTCCATGGATTCCAGTTAATTACACTGCTTCTGTTGGGGCATTCCAGAGGGTCCAGTCAGGGCAGCAACCTTCAGTCGGGAGAGTAGTCACGTTGAGGCATCAGTAGCATGTCTGGATGCTGGGGAACCTGGCATGTCTGTCTGTTATCCCTGGTCACAGGGCTTCTCGAGGGCGTGGAAGCCCGAGGCATCACACATCGAACGCGGGGAATTATATCCCATAGACACATATCTGAGGTTTTCCTCAGCTTCCCGTGTTTAACACAGGGTACGCCGCGAGTTTAATGTCTAGCGGAGACGAATCAACCCAACCAGAGAATTAGCTAGGATAGATCGGATTGAGGGATTCCCCTTGAAGGGATGCTGATACTGGGGCCAGCCCATGGGCGGCTGTGAAGAGGAGCGTACCGACATGGTCTCACCGAGATATGACAGTCCGGGCGAGAATTAGGATGGTGCCGGTGGACCGATGTGAAGGTGGACCTTGGTCTGATGGGCATCGTCAGCGTACCGATGTGAAGGTGGACCTTGGTCCGATGGCCATCGTCAGTGTACCGACGTCAAGGTGGACCTTGGTCCGATGAGTGATGGGCTTGAACCTCGGGGAGGCTTCCTACGTACCATGCCTTGACATGGATCAAAGACTTCGTAGCTCAAAGGGTTTTATCGGTGAACTGACGTGAAAGTAGACCCGTGGGTCCACTAGTGGTGGGCTTGAACCTTGGGAAGGTTTCCTACAAACCATGCCTTGACATGGATCGAAGTCCTCGTAGTTCAGGGGGTTGATGGAGTACAGTTTAACGTCATGCGGGACAATAGTGAACCCTGACGTGAATAAACGACGGGCACTGGGTGTCAGTGACCCGACGTGAATGAGGGACCTTGGTCCAATGGGAAATGGGCTTGAAAATGGGGTCCTGGAACACCGACTAGGACACGGTTTGGGCCAATGATTGTTGGGCTTGAACCTCAGGGAGGCTTCCTACGTACCATGCCTTAACATGGATCAAAGACCTCGTAATTCAGGTTGGTCACAATGGCTTGCCATCGGACTGGAATTGCAGTTTAACGTCGTGCTAAACGTAGGTAGAACTCGACGTGAATTGGATGATGGGTGGGATTGAACCTTGTGGAGGCTTCCTACGTACCACGCCTTGACATGAATCAAAGACCTCGTAGTTCAAATGGGGATTTGTCGGCGAACCGACGTGAAAGTGGACCTTGGTCCAATGGGTAATGGGCTTGAACCTCTGGAAGGCTTTCTACGTACCATGCCTTGACATGGAACAAAGACCTCGTAGTTCAGGTGGGGCTTTGTTGGTGAACCTACGTGAAAGTGGACCATGGTCCAATGAGTGGTGGGCTTGAACCTCTGGAAGGCTTCCTACGTACCATGCTTGGACGTGGATCAAAGACCTCGTAGTTCAGGTAGTGTGGGTGTGCAGTTTAATGTCATGCGGGACAAGGGGGGCATAAAGTATAACGTCATGGTGGACGAGGGCGAAACTCGACGTGAATGAACGTCCGTGGGGGATGCGATGTTGTTGCCCCGCATTCCCACTTTCCAAAGTCGGGCGGCATTCTCTCCTTATTCAGGGACGTCTGCTCCTTGATCGAAACGGGATGATGGGATGTCGGTTCCTCCTTCTGTGGATTCCTCCTCAGAACTCATCACATAGTCCGGGTCTCCCTCATAGATTTATTACGTAGTTCGTGAAACTCTTCCCAGCGCTATGTTTCTATGGACGCCAGTTAATTACACTGCTTCTGTCGGGACATTCCAGAGGGTCCAGTCAGGGCAGCAACCTTCAGATGGGAGAGTAGTCACGTTGAGGCATCAGTAGTGTGTCTGGATGCTGGGGAACCTGGCATGTCTGTCTGTTATCCCTAGTGACAGGGCTTCTCAAGGGCGTGGAAGCCCGAGGCATCCCACATCGAACGCAGGGAATTATATTCCATAGACACATATATGAGGTTTTCCTCAGCTTCCCGTGTTTAATACAGGGTACGCCGCGAGTTTAACGTCTAGCGGAGATGGATCAACCCAACCAGAGCATTAGCTAGGATAGATCGAATTGAGGGATTCCCATTGAAGGGATGTCGATATCGGGGCCAGCCCTTGGGTGGCTGTGAAGAGGAGCGCACTGACATGGTCTCACCGAGATATGACGGTCCGGGCGAGAATCAGGATGGTTCCGGTGAGCCGACGTGAAGGAGGACCTTGGTCTGATGGGCATCGTTAGCGTACCGACGTGAAGGTGGACCTTGGTCCGATGGACATCGTCAGCGTGCCAACGTGAAGGTGGACCTTGGTCCGATGAGTGATGGGCTTGAACCTCGGGTAGGCTTCCTACGTACAATGCCTTGACCTGGATCAAAGACTTCGTAGTTCAAAGGGTTTCATCGGTGAACTGACGTGAAAGTAGACCCGTGGGTCCACTAGTGGTGGGCTTGACCCTTGGGAAGGTTTCCTACATACCATGCCTTGACATGAATCAAAGTCCTCATAGTTCAGGGTGTTGATGGAGTATAGTTTAACGTCATGCGGGAAAATAGTGAACCCTGACGTGAATAAACAATGGGTACTGGGTGTCGGTGAACCGACGTGAATGAGGGACATTGGTCCAATGGGAAATGGGCTTGAAAATGGGGGCCTGGAACACCGACTAGGAGATGGTTTGGGCCAATGATTGTTGGGCTTGAACCTCAAGGAGGCTTCCTATGTACCATGCCTTGACATGGATCAAAGACCTCGTAGTTCAGGTTGGTTACAACGGATTTCCGTCGGACTGGAATTCCAGTTTAACGTCATGTTGGACGTAGGTAGAACTCGACGTGAATTGGATGATGGGTGGGCTTGAACCTCATGGAGGCTTCCTACGTACCAGGCCTTGACATGGATCAAAGACGTCATAGTTCAAATGGGGATTTGTCGGAGAACCGCTTTGAAAGTGGAGCTTGGTCCAATGAGTGGTGGGCTTGAACATCTGGAAGGCTTCCTACGTACCATGCCTTGACATGGATCAAAGACCGCGTAGTTCAGGTGGGTCTTTGTCGGTGAACCGACGTGAAAGTGGAACTTGGTCCAATGAGTGGTGGGCTTAAACCTCTGGAAGGCTTCCTACGTACCATGCCTTGACGTGGATCAAAGACCTCATAGTTCAGGTAGTGGTGGGTGTGCAGTTTAATGTCATGCGGGATAAGGGGGCATACAATTTAACGTCATGCTAGACGAGGGCGAAACTCGACGTGAATGAACGACCGAGCAATGTGTCTTGAACCTAATTGAGTCTTCCTACGTACCATGCCTTGACATGAAGCAAAGTCCTCTTAGTTCGCTATGGGTGGGGGTCAGGGTCGGTACTCACTCTAAGCCCACGTGAGTCATGCTCGGTGTGAGAAACAAGAGGTTACAAGGACCTCACGATCACGTCGCTAAGGATACGTCCGTGAGAAGCGAAGAGGGGCTTACGCGTTAGGCGGCCAATGGTGCTGGGACTTACTCCAGGATGGAGGCCCGAGATGGGGGGTGCCTCATTCCCTATCACGCCCTCCACTGACCTTGGTAGTGGGGAAGTATGGAGATGCAGAGGTGCAGCCATCCGTTGGGGAATTAGGGTCGCCCTTCTCCCGAGAACATACGCCACTCCAATAAGGAGGATATCATCCCTTGTGGATGTGTGATTCCATTCTTGTGGAGACGAGTGGTGTAAAGAATGTTCGAGCTGGGGGGACCCTTCGTGAGAGGTACGAGGTCGGGTCACAGTTTAACGTCATGTGTTGAGGACATGGTGCTTGGCAGTTTAACGTCCTGTAGCTCGGACGAGGTGGGTTCACTCCGCACCCCTAAGACTTACATAACCGGTACCCTCAGGTCCTTGGGGAAGGGAAGGTACCAGTAAGTCCATGGTCAAGGGGGGGTGTGGAACAAACCATCGAGGGGTCCTCGTTAGCATGGCTATGCGAAGAAGCAATATCCGTTAGCGTGCCTATGTGAAGAAGCATTAGGCGATGCAACTCTACGAGTGGTATTGTCCATGGGACTTTGAAATCACATCATGAAAACCTAGAGGGTCGCACGGGAAGAGGAATCGCTAAGAAAAAGAGTGTGCTTCGCGATGTGGAGTGCCTTGGTATTAGCTTGGGGCATAGGTGTGAGTGGAAGGTGCTTCGCGAAGTGGAACAGTGTTCACGAAGCACTTCCTCGTGATGAAGAGGTGCCTCGCGAAGCAGGGTCCTGCGAAGCAGTGTGCTTCGCAATGTGTAGCGATCCTGCCTTAGCATAGGGATCACTAGTGCAGCTTGGGCATTTCGCGAAGCATAAGCACTGCGCGGATTCCCGGGTTCCCTTGGGAATCCCCTGCCTTCGCGAATTCCCTTGATCTTCGCGAAGGGAATCCCTCTCGGAAGGGGGGGCTCAAAACGAGACAAATAAGAGGCGTCTCGCGAAGTTGAAGTACCTCGCGGAACTCATGATTCCCGGGGAAAAGAGTGCTTCGCGATTCGGGAGAGGAGAATCCCAAAGGTCAGATTGTCCGTCCTCTGGGACTTAGGGGGAGTCCAGTATTTATAGGAAAGGGGCGCCGCGAAGCAGAACTCGCGCGCCGCCTCAGGTGCTTCGTGGCATGCTCACGAACGTCAATGGATTCCGTGGAGGGTACCGCCTCTGGAGCTTCGCGGCGGGTCGCGAACTTCAAATGTGATCACGGAGAACTACCGCCTCTGGAGCTTCACGGAGGGCTTGCGAACGTCAAATGTGTTCACGGAGAATTACCGCCTCTAGAGCTTTGTGGTAGGCTCGTGAACGTCAAATACGTTCGTGGAGAATTACCGCCTCTGGAGCTTCGCCAGGCCGCGATGGTCGCGGTGCTTCATGGCGGTGCTCTGTGTCAGTGCTTCGCGAGGCCGCGCGCCAGCTGTCTTTTTCGTTCCTCCCTTTCGGGCCATATTTTGGCACCAACAAATGCCCCCCCTCATACTTGGAGCCGCGGAGGGCAAAGGGTTGAAGTCTGAGGGAAAATCGCCAAAATTGTCGGTGGTTCACGATGCAGCTACGCGAAGGGGGCCGCATTGCTGATCGGGGCCTCGGATCCGGACGCGCCGCGATGCTCCGCGTGGGTGAGGCGTCTCGCGATGCTCCGGGGTCGCCACCTATAAATAGGGGGGTCGACCTCTTTTTTCTTCACGTGACTTCCTTGTCTTTTTGTTCTATCGACTTCGCGAAGCTCCGCGTACTCCACGACAGCCCTCCGTGAATCGAGCTTCGCGGCGAATCGCGAGTCTCCGACTCCGCGTCCGTGCCAAGCGAACTTCTTCTTGTCATCCTCGGCCAGACTTCGCGGCGTCGTCTCGCGACCGATCTTCGCGATCCGTCTTTGCAATTCAGCTTCGCGGTCGAGCTTCGTGATCAAGCTGAAAAAAATCTTTTCTGAGGGCCGGAATCAAAATGGCCCATCAAGAGGCTGTATTGGGGGTGCTTGCAGATGCTGCTCGTCGGGACGAGATGGCCAACTGTCCAGGCCTGGGGGAGATGGTCCGAAGCCATTTAGACCACGCTTCTTTGACAGATCTTCTATCGGAGCGTTAGAAGGATTATCCGCAGTTCATGAAACTGCCATTGTACGGCTTCGGGCTAAGGGATGATGTCTTCATCCCTGAGGCGAGTAGGGAAGAACCATCTTGCTGGTTCAGGAGCATACCATGCCAGCACCAATGGTTCAGGGCGGCCGATGGTCACGCACAAGAGAACATTGTACCTGTCACCGTTGACTGTCTCTACAACCATGCGAACAATATTTAAGGGAGGCCACTGCAACTGGAGACGTCACCTCCTCTCTATCGTACCATGATAAAGGCGGCTTTGCAGGATTCGAAGAAGGGATGGTCCGATGAGTGGGACTTGCTCTAGGGCGGCAACTTCACTGATGACTGGGCCTGGGCCTACTAGGTAGGCGCCTCATGCGAGGAGTTTGGGGTCGAGCTGAGGAGAGTGGGGTTGTATGAGGCGGCATGGGCCTCCCAATTCCACATTTACCAACCGAAGCAACTGATGCCGGAATTGCTGAGGAGATGGTCGTCTAGGACCAATACCTTTCACCTGCATCACGGGGAGGTGGGCATCAGCCTGTGGGAGGTCCACCAGATTTCTGGGGTCCTGATCTTGGGGTCCATGTATGACGATTTCCTCCTCGTCATCAGCGCGTGGGAGGATACGGAGAAAATGCCACGACTGGTGTCGGTGCTGATGGAACTTTTCCCTGGAGAGGACAAGGAGGCAGTGAGGGATGTCCATTTTAGGAGATGGTTCAAATGCTTCTTGAATTTCCCAGTGAATCGAGAGTTCCCTACGAGGCCTCGAACTTGTCCGAGGGCGGCCCAACGGGGTAAGGGGCACTCGTATTGGTGGGTCTTGGAGGACACCCAATGGAAGACTTGGGGCTTCAGTGTCAGCACTGAACAATAGCCGATAGTCAGGATGGCGGCGTTCATCGTGGCTCTCATCTGTGGTTGGATTCTACCGGTGAGGGATACAAGAATGGGGGTGCGGCCCAGCTCGTTTATTATGGCGTCGATGTTGGCCATGGGGCAGCGGATCAATCTGGGGATTCCGATGCTCACCAAACTGTACAGAATGTTGTGGCACATTAGCGAGGGAAAGAAGCCGCCAAGGATATGCAGGCCCTTCCATCTCCTGTATGGGTGGATCGCAGTGCATATCAGGGGGATTTACGAGTATCCAAACCCCATTTCGCCGCTGGGATCGAACTTCCTCCCTCCATCCTGAACGCGGTCGGAAGCCTCCCGTTCAAACTGGCCGTTCCGATGGTGCTGAATCGGGTGTGGAGGGCGGATGAGTTCAATTTCCACCCCTTCTCATTGCCGATGGGGATTCTTACTGATGAGGGGCGGGGAACGGAAGAACATCGGGCTTACCTCCTGGCCTTTTGAGGTGGAGTTTTGGTGGCACGGATAGACCGTGAGCCACTCTGCGAACCATACACCCCGCATCGGTTTGCGAGGCAGTTCCGGTGCCTCCAGTGGCTGACCCCGCAGGTCTACTGCGAGGTGCATCACGAGGAGCACCCGTGTGTGATGAGGCAGTTGTGGCTCATGTTCACATGGGAAGATGGGATGATGCGGATTACCTTGCCTCCATCCACCACCGCTTTCGGATTGGTGAGGGAGTATGCCATCAGTTTGGAGGATTCTTAACCAGGGGAGATACTGAAGCAACCAACTATTCGGGTTGGTGATGACGGGCCTCCTCTATCTCGAGGTCGAGGTCGGAGGGAAGCTAGGGCCGCTCGCGGTAGCAGGGCTGCCATGTCGGCGAGACCCGCACCAGCCGAGGGTATGGCAGCAGTGGTGGATCTGGTGATTCCGGAGGAGCACAGCCATCTGGAGGGGCGGCCGCCAAGGGGATTTCGTAGGATATTCACTCAGGCTCCGGGGAAGCGCCTGCGTCATATCGACATGGCAGAGGATGCCGTCTTCCCAGAATCCTGGGACATTTGGGATGTCAACCGGCAATTCCTCATCCCACCCATGATATGGGACCACCTGAATCGCCTCGGGATGGAATTACCGGGCATAGGCCCCATTCGGGATGGATTCATGGCGTCTCTGGCGGAGGTAGAACAATACCTGGATGAGCTGGAAGATTACGTCCACTCCAATGGTGTCCCTCGCCCAATGACAGACCGGGTGAGGGTACTGTTGAATCAGACGGTCCCCCCATAGTTATCAGCTGCCGATCTGAGGGATCGCTTCCCCCTGCTGGAAGAATCAGAGGACTCCTCTCAGGAGGATGAGGCTGGAAGAGGGAGTCCATTGGAGGAGGGCGAGGTTGGAGAGCGAGGCACAAATTCCGACGAATTCATAGAGGCTCTCGAGGTAGCATTCTGAACTTCTTTCCTTACGATCCATTCTTGGGTCACTATGAACTTCTCACCGATGTTTGAGCCACACAGGAGGAACTTGTTTGCAGGCCTCGTTCTCGCCCCTCGGTGGGTGATGATGCAGGACCTTCAGAACCCGCGCCTATGGCTGCGTCCAGTTCCGCGTCTGGTGGGACCAGAGCACCCGAGGTGGCCCCTCCGGAATCTTCAGACCTTTAAACAGTATACGGAGGGCCTCGTCTCGGGGTCCCATCAGTACCGGCTCAAGAGCAGCGCCAGGAGGTCGATCTCTGTAAGTCTCCTCTACCGGTCTCTCTTGTCGTCATATGTAGACAATGCCCACCAACTAACGTTTATGTCCCTCTCTGTCGTACAGTTCTCCGACTGGCGTGGGCTGCTGCAGGAAGACTGGTCGGGATGTCTGGTGGCGTCCCTCCTAGAGGCATGCCGGTGATGGTGGCGATAGTCCCCCCATCTCCTCAAACTGCAACACACATCATCACTGGCGGAACCACCAGCATTGTTGTACCTGAAGTCATTGAGGTGGACTCCGAGGAAGAGGATCAACCGGTCGGTCCCTGTCTTGTCGCGCCTGCTTCGGCGCCAGGTGTCATACTGGATTCAACACCAGATGTAGATCCTGCCGAGGATTTCCTGCGGGTGTACCCTGCGTACGAGCCTTCCAATCGCGCAGACTGGGAGGAAACGACCTCCGACGAGGAAGACAACAGCATATTCCACTGCCGGTCGTGGAAGCTGATCACGCGCTTTATCAAGGACACCCCAAGAGCAATGGCTGGCCGAAATGGATAGGATCCGCTCGCAGTTGCGTGAACTATGTGATGGGGGAGTGGATGACAAACGTTATCATGCACTCATCCGAGATCTTATTGCTGAGAAGATCTGGGAGCATGATCGTGGGTTCAGCGTGGGCTGGCAGCGGAGGAAGGCGACCAGCATCAAGAGGCTCTAGGAGGATGAAGGCGAGGTCCAACAGATGCAGACCCGGGTAGACGAGCTTTCAGCCTCTCTTGATGCACAACTTGAGCTGGTCTCACGGTTGAAGGCCCAGCTGGCAGAGGCAGAAGAGCATTTGAGGCGGACCTCTGGAGAGATGGCTGCCATTCAAGCTTGCGTAGAGAGGGCCAAAGACAAGACTGATGAACTGCACCCCACCGCTGCTGAGGAGGAGCGGGAGCTAAGTCAGCACCAGCAAGCCTTGGATGCCACAGGCCAACGGGTGGTGGAGCTGCAATGCTCTTTTGACGGGGTTAACCTGTCCATGGGGGGAGTCAACCCCCGGGTATTGTAACAAACCAAAAACATTTTATTGGTACTTTCGTGCTTCAAATTTTTTCTTCTTTGCATTGAATGTCGTAGCGCGCACGATTTAAACTGTTTGAATTGCCTTGTTACATCCCTACAATGTTTGCGGGACGTTCGGCGACAATTCCCCAAGCCCACGTGGGTCGAGCCCGATGTGGGAAACAGGAGATAGTTTCCCTCTTATCCCACCTAACATATGAGTGGGGATCACGCTCCGGGCATTCGGGATTCGGATTACCAGTCCGGATTTTTGAGAGATGGGAGATGCCTGCTCGGAGAAGGAACTTTCAGGATAGCCGAATTACCGTTTCTTCAGCGTGCTCTTATGCATGAACGGGGAAATGCCAGGGGCGCTGAAATCGGTCCAAACAGATGAAAATGCGAAGTGTGAATCACGATACCCATGATTCGGAACACTGTGGGGATGGCGTGACAATAAGGGACAAATGTTAACCTTGGAGGAGAAGCGGTATCCTTACTGTGTTAGCCTGTAATGGGGACAACAAATGAGGGTCTACCGTTGACCATGTTCAAAACACGGGACCATGTCACAAATGTTGTTGATCAATACTTCGGTACGTTGGCCCAGGACAGTTGCCGGACCATAGGTCAAACATCCATACTGTTAGGGGGTCCTTCCAGACATGACCCGTCTTCCGGAACATTGGCCAAGGACGGTAGCTGAGCCGATGCGGCATGAGACCAGGCCGTTAGGGGGTCCTGTGAGATATTAAAGGGGACAAGGGTCCGAATAAGGGGCACGCAAAACGTGGAATATGGAGTGATGGTCTGTCCGAACAGAATCCAACATTTAGGTAGTTACACCACCGTGGTGGGAGTATGCCAGATGGGCGCATCGGTTTGATCATGGATCATTCCTTCTTTCGGACAGGGCCTCTCTGGCGAGGGGATCTGTCACTTCCCAGTGGGATCTTGGGGCATCCTGAACTTGTTCAGGGTAGAACCGCAGTTTAGTGTCATGCGTTGAGGACACATGGACTCCTATAGTTTAACGTCATACGATAAGACGTGGAATAAAAGGGAAGTTCCCAAGGAGCGTATGGCGCGGTAGATATGAAACCGATGTGAATGAGGACTTGGATTCCAAATCATACCACATACCCCCGGAGGAAACTCTTTAGGTCGAGGTACCAAGAGTGAGGATTAGGCTGGGCCCGAATCAGAGTGGCCGAGTGTTCCTACGTACCCCATGAGGATGGGAATCAAGCCATATGTATTTCTGGAAGCGCAGTTTAACGTCATGCAGGACGATGAGCAGCCCGACTGTGTTGGTACACATCCTTCCAAAACCACTAAGCCCACGTGAGTCGTGCTCGGTGTGGGAAACAAGCAGTAGTGGTGGGAATTTCCCGAAAAAAAGGGGCAGGTTAGGGAAATGGGATGCTCGGTGAATACCGGCCCAATGACACTAACACGATCATTTAGCGCACCTAGATGCGCGAAGAGAAAGAGAGAGTATGATAGAATTACACTTGAACATGAGGAAGTGGAAATGTGTGAATCATGGTGCTCGAGATTCAGATCACGATAATGGCGGCGTGACGATGGAGGATAACTACTGACAGTGTTCGCAACACAGCATCCTGTTGCGTTAGCCTATAATGGGGACAGACAAATGAGGGTCAACCGTTGACCATGTTCGAAACACGGGACCATGTCACAAATGTTGTCAAATATCCATAGGGACATTGGCCCGAAACGATTGGAGGTCCCTTAGGTACAGAATTCATGGAGAGCCCTTAAGCCTAGTATCCATGTCGTCCGACGGTCCTATTGGATGTGGAAGAGGATGAGGATCCAAATAGAGAGCTCACAAAGCATGGTTGTGGGATGAGGGGGATGTCCCTGTAGAAATCCCACACTTCGGGCTCTTTGTCAAAACACATCTGAATACGACAACGAGACGTATTATATAGAGGGAGCAGAGTCCCTTCCCATAGGGAGATCTTAGTTTAGGGTCGTAGAATTCGGAACATGAATGGGAAGAGACATAAGAGGCACATGGTGGAGTAACTCAAACACCTGGTGTAAATAGGAATAGGGGGTGTGTGCGGTGCGATGAACAACCTGACGTGAATGAGGAAGTAATCCCATACCTCACCGCACAACATCCTTAGGAGAGGTTTTTGGTCAAAGGACCGAAAGCGAAAGTTAGGCTGGGCCCGGGGAGAAGTGCCCGGGTGCTCCTACGTTTCTCATAAGGATGAGAATCAAGCCTCACGTAGTTCTTGATGGCCATTAGACCATAAATGGGTAAAGGGAGCAGGGACACATGGCATCAAGACCCTACGTGAAGGAGGACCTAATCCCAACTTACCATGCATTCTCCGTGGAAATGCTCGAGTCAAGGGACCGAACACGAAGGTTAGGCTGGGCCCACGGGGAAGTGCCTGGGCGCTCCTACGTATCTCATGAGGATGAGAATCAAGCCATACGTAGTTCTGAAAGGTGACATGGTAAGATACCAGTGCAGGGGAAAAGGGGAGTGCGGGCGTGGCCCTTGCACTAAAAGAAGCAGAATTTGATGAATCTTTTTTGTTCTTTAAGGTGAATGGGTTTTTTTGTGAAGCGACAGGACTAGATTAGTAGGCCGTGATGTAGCCACAAGGATCAAGCCGTGATGGGCGTTGACAAATGGCATGGCATGTGACCAATACCCAACGTGATGTCCTCTACAACGAGGACATCACAGTGCAGTTCCATTTTTCATCCTGCGGCCAGGACGGTAATGTCATAGTTTAGGGTCGTATGATAGGACCAAGCATGCATTTTATCATCATGCAACACAGACGTAGAAGAGACGATGCTAGGTGGGAAGTGTGTGCAGTTTTATAAAAAACAATTGATGGGGACATGTTCCCACATCACATTGTACGCCATTTGGAGAGGGAGACCATAGGCCAAGGGGCCTATATAGAGGTGAAACAGGGGGAGAGACTGGCTCCCTATATGTGTTGTACCCAAAGATAGGGCGTCCGGGCGGTCCTACGTATCCCATGAGGATGGGAATCAAGCCACACGTAGTTCTGAAGGGTGCCTTCTAATGTCATTCTGGACAAGGAATAGGAGGGATAACTCTCAGAGCAGGCGTATTCTTGGTGCAGCTATTGCAAACCCGATGTGGATGAGGACATAATCACGCACTACACCGCGCGGTCCCGTAGTCGGGGTCCTGATGGCAGGACCAGAGAGGCGAATTAGCTGAACTCAAGCTGGACCCAAAGACAAGGGGTCGGGGCATTCCTAAGTATCCTATCAAAATAGGAATCAAGATGAATATAAATCCAGATGAGAATCTTAGTTTATGGTCTTAGAGCTCGGACCGTGAATGGTGACGACTTCCCAAGTAAGCACAGATGTCAACCCGATCCCTAAGGCCACGTGAGTTAAACTCGGTGTGGGAAAAAAGGGGGTATCCTCATCGCAATACGTGGGGAGTCCATCAAAGGGGAGTCGGAAGAGAGCCCCGAAGGACACCTTTGACGTAGCTTGTTCCCCCAACGCTTGGACGTGCACGGAGGAAATGTACCAAGAGTTCCGAGACTCTACTTGGACATGATGAATTGATGAAGGGTGTGAATCGTGTACCCGAAATTTTGGGCTTAATGGTTTGGCGTGGCGATAGAGGGAAACTGTTGACCATGGTGGAAACACAGCGTCCATATCGCATTAGCCTGAGGTGGGAACAACAAACGAGCATCGACCGCTGACCATATTCGCAACGTGGGATTTTATCGATTCGCTGTCCGAAACCCTCAGGGGTGTTGGCCCGTAACGGTAGGAGAGACCTTGGGCGTAGTATCCAGGCCATTCTTGGGAGTCCCTCCAGGTGTGAAAGATGATGGAAGCCCTGATGCAGGGATACACAAAGCCTAGAAAGCGGGTGCGGATGTGTCCGAGTAAAGCACAACATTCCAGGTAATAAACCAGAGTACTCTTAGGCACATTGGTGAACCGCCGAAAAGGGATCGACGAAACAGCTCAGTTGGGAGAGGTACATGGCGCGGTCATTACGGGACTGACGTGAATGAGGACATAGTCCCACACCACACCATATAATCCCCTCATGGAGGAAGGATAGGCCAAGGGGCCAAGATGAGATGAAGATTCCCGAGGGATGGGGATGGACCCGAATACTAGACATTCAGGTGGTCCTACGTATCCCATGAGGATGGGAATCAATCCACACGTAGTTCTCCAAATGTAGTTTAATGTCATACGAGATGAGGGGGGGGGAGTAATATACCCCTAAATAAGGGAGGTGTGCAGTATGGCGAAGAAGCCGACGTGAGTGAGGACATAGTCCCACAGCACACCGTACACTCCTATAAGAGAGGACCTGGGCCGTGGGCCGGAAAGTCCATGGGGTCCGATGGTGAGGCATTGGTCAGGAATGCCTGACCTGCTTGTAGTTTAACGTCTTGCAATGAGGACGAGGTTCGGGGACCCGAGGAGTCTATGGGTCCTGAGGCTGGGCATCATAAGAGGAGGCGTACTACATGGTACATGATCCCGACATGAATGAGGACGTAGTCCTACACCACACCGTACACCCCTATGGGGACTTGGGGTCGTGGGCCCGATCACTAGCACCACCCGGGGGGAAGTTTGTCACCTTGGGATGGGGCAGAACGAATCACTGCACTTGATTTCTGGGACATCATATAGGAGCAACAAATGAGCGTCGACCGCTGACCAAATTCACAAAGCAGGACTTGTATCAGCCTGTTGCTTGAAAACCCTCGGCGGTGTTGGCCCGTATCGGTAGGAGAGCCCTTGGGCATAGTATCCAGGACGTTCTTGGGGGTCCCTCTGGGTGTGAAAAAAATAATGGAATCCCAGTCAAGGAGTGGGTGAAGCATAGCTGTATCCATCCACGAAAGAGGCAAACATCTCCAGGGGATGTGCAGCCGGGTCAAGGCTTGCTCGATGTGAGTTGGGAAAAAAGTGTGCACCCTTCCATATGTCTTGACCAGAGGGGAAGATTTTGGCTTTTGGGCTGGGCCAACGGAAAAAATTCCCGAGCGTTCCTATGTATCTCATAAGGATGAGAATCAAGCCATACGTAGTTCTTGAAGGCCATGCAGTTTAGCGTCTTGCGGTGAGGACGTGGGAGGATAGAAGAACGGGAGTGGGCACATGGTGCGACCCTTACAATCCTTGTGTGAGTGGGGTTGTATGAGTGGGGCTAAAAAGCCTACTCCCTGCTACACAAAGATCCTACAAGGAAAATATTCCCAGGGGGGATAGTGGAAGAGAAAATCTTGGGGCTGGGCTCAGAACGAGGCGTCTGAGCGTTCCTACGTATCCCATTGAAATGGGAATCAAGCCACATGTAGTTCATGAAATGCAGTTTAGCGTCATGCGGGACGAGGAGCATCTCATTTAGGGATATGTAAGGTACGGTAGGCAATCCGACGTGAATGAGGACGTAGTCCCACACCATACCGTACAATCCCGTAAGAGGGTAAGTTGGGGAAACCCAACTTGCAGTTTAACGTCTCGCAGTGAAGACGGGGGACAGGGGCCAAAGGAGGCCAAGGGGCCTGAGTCTGAGTCTTGGTCAGGAAGGCCTGAATGGCTTGCAGTTTAACGTCTTGCAGTGAGGACGGGGGGGCCTGGGCCCGAGGAGGCCAAGGGGCCTGAGGCTGAGCCTCGGTCCGGAAGGCCTGACTGGCTTGCAGTTTAACGTCTTGCAGTAAGGATGGAGATGCAGTTTAAGGTCGTGCGGGACCATATCACAGTTTAGGGTCGTGTAGGACCCTACAGTTTAGAGTCGTGTTGGACCATAATGTGCAGTTTAAGGTCATGCGGGATCGTTTCATAGTTTATCATCATGCAAGATGAAGATGCAGTTTAAGGTCGTGCGAGACCAACTTGCAGTTTAGGGTCATACAAGACCCTTTTTCCCTAGGAAAAGTATCGCTTGAGGAATTTGGCATTGGTGGGAGGGGTTATACGCTTTCCATCCGTGGTCACCAAGGAGTATGCTCCATTGGGGTAAACCTTATGGACAATATAAGGCCCTTCCCATTTGGGTTCTAATTTGGGCGGTTTCCTACCGGGAATCATTGGCGCTCGAAGGGCCAGTACCAGGTCTCCCTGTACAAAAGATCGGAGACGAACCTTCTTGTTGAAGGCCCTCGCTATCTTATCCTGATGCCTTTCTAGATTGTGCAGGGCACGAAGCCGATTCTCGTCGAGTGCTTCTAATTCAGCTAGATGGATCTCGGCTACCACATCTGATGTCTGGTGATCATAAACTGCAGTGCGTAACGACGGAAACTGGATCTCAATGGGTAGGACGGCCTCAGCTCCATACACCAAGGAATATGGGGTCACCTAGGTAGAGTTGCGAGTCATCGTCCGGTAATCCCAGAGGGCATTGGGGAGCTTGTCCGGCCAACTTTTCTTGTTTTGACCAACCATATTCTGTAGAATGATAGAGAGGGTCTTGTTGACCGCCTCGATCTGTCCATTCGCCTGCGCGTGGTAGCGGGAGGTATTGTTCGACCGGATGTTGTACTTGGCGTACAATTTCTTTAATTCAGATGATCGGAAGTTGGTGCCGTTTTCGGTGAGGACGGCGTGAGGGACCCCAAACCGGTGGATAATGTTGGAGCTCACAAAGTCAACGATGGAACGGGCCTTGACCTCTTTGAGCGGAACTGCCTCTGGCCACTTGGAGAAGAAATCCGTAGCAGTCAGGATGAACCTACACTAGCGGGCTGTTGCCAGCGGATATGGTCCCACTACATCAAGTCCCCATACCGCAAATGGGCAAGAGTACTTGGTGGGGTGGAGGGGCTCCGGTGGCCGATGCAAGAAGATGGCGTGAACATGGCACGCATGGCATATCTTGGAATACCCAATAAAATCGTGGATCATAGAGGGCCAAAAGTACCCTAACCTCCGGATTTGAAGGGACAGCTTCGGTCCAGCTTGATGGGTGCCACAGGAACCGGCGTGAACCTCTTGCATAACTTGAGGTATCTCTACTCCTTGGATGCAACGGAGGAGGGAACCATCGAAAATCCTCTTATAAAGGATCTGTTCAAGACTGGAGCAACACTAGAGGGTAAATTGCAGCGCGCGACGTCGGATTCGCTCCCGCTCAGCCCGGTCATCCGGGAGGCAACCATATTGGAGGTACTCGACAAAAGGCACCCTCTAGTCGGGAGTGGCTTCAACCACTGTGTCTGACGAACCTGGGACCCCTGACGTGGAGGGTCCAGCGGTGAGATGACCTACCCTCAGGCCATCATTGTCCTCTTGGGTGACGGGGCAATGACTCTTCGTGGTGCCACGTGTATGATCAAATCATCCTGCTCGGGTTCTGCGAGCGATGCGGCCAAGCCAGCCAAGGCATCTGCTTGACCGTTCTGTGATCGTGGGACATGGGTAACCTCTGGTCGAGAAGAGAACTGGGCCATTAGGCGGAGGGTGTACTCCAGTAACGGTGAAAGCTCCGGCTTCCTGACGACGTAGTCTCCATTAACCTGTTTGATTACCAGCTCAGAATATCCCTTCACATGTAGATGGGGCACATGGATCTCGAGGGCCAACTCGAGGCCGGTGATGAGAGCCTGGTACTCTGCCTCGTTGTTCGTATAGCCTTCTGACAACAGGAACGAGTATGGCAGGACAGCTTGAGCCGGGGTAATGAAAACAATACCCAGTCCCACTCTGTTGGGATTGGGATCGTTGAGCCTCCTACCGGTGGGGCTCCGGCAGGCGCCGTCGAAATGCATTTTCCAAAATGAGACAGCATGGTCGACTGAGAGGATCATCTCATCAAGGAAATCCAGGTCCAGGTATTGATCCGCGGAGGTTGGATGGGAACCTAAAAAGTCTGCGAATGCAAGTCCCTTAATGGCCATCTGAGGTACGAACCTGATATCAAACTGCTAGAGAATCACTGCCCATCGTGCTAGTCGGCCAGACAGAATGGGGTGGTTCAAGATGTACTTCCGGGGGTCTACCCGGGAGACCAATTGCACCTCATGGTGCTGCAGGTAATGTCGCAACTCTTTCATGGAAAAGACGAGCGCAAGGCAGCTCTTTTCGATAGGGGAGTATCTGACCTCCGTAGCGAGAAGCATGCGACTGAGATAGTAGAGACTGTTCTCAGTACCCACGTTATTCTTCTGGGCGAGCAGCGCACCGAGGGATCTCTCCAAGGTGGTCACATAAAGGACCAGCGGCTTTCCGAAGACGGGTGGCATCAAGACCGGAAGTTGGAGCAGATAATGCTTGATTTCCTCAAAGGCGGTCCGACACTCCTCATCCCATTCGTAGGCAGCGCCCTTCTTCATGAGCCGGGAAAAGGGCTTACACTTGCCGGCCAGATTCTCAATGAATCGGCGTATATAGGCTAAGTGTCCTTGAAGCCCTCGATGCTCCCGAATGTTTCTCGGGGGAGGCATTTGGCTGATGTCCTTGATCTTCTCCAGGTCGATCTGGATACCTCGGTATCTGAAAACAAAGCCCAGAAACTTCCCAGAGGTGACCCCGAAGGCACACTTCAACGGGTTCATCTTCAGGTGACGGTAATGGAGGAAACCAAACACTTTTTCAAGGTCTTTGAGATGGTCCTGGGGATGACATGATTTGACTAAGAGGTCATCCACGTTGCATTCCACCAATGTCCCGAGAATCGGTTTGAATATGCGATTCATGGCCCTCTGATAAGTGGCACCTACATTTTTCAAACCGAACGGCATAACCTGGTAGAAAAAGGTACCTTGGGGTGCCCTGAAGGCAGTGGACTCCTCGTCTTCGAGGGCCATCCGGATCTGGTTGTACCCAGAATACCCATCCATGAAAGAGAGGGCTTGGAACACGGCCGTGGCATCAATCAATAACTCTGTCACCGGGAGTGGGAAGTTATCCTTTGGGCAGTGGCGATTAAGATCGCGGAAGTCGATGCAAACTCTGATCGGCCCATTCTTCTTCCTGACTGGCACAATTTTGGCAAGCCACTTTGGGTACTGGACTTCTTTAATGAAGTTGGCTTTGATAATCTTGTCAACTTCGGCCTCAACTATAGCACCATGAGAGGGGTGCATTTTCCTGGGGTGCTGCTTAAACCAACGGTGTTTTGCCGGGAGGCCCAGACGGTGAACGGCTACCTGGGGATCTAGCCCTGGCATCTCATTGTAACTCCAGGAAAACACGTCATGGTTTTGTTTGAGGAAGTCTACATACTACTGCCGCTCCTCGGGGGACATGGTTGCACTGATCAATGTGGGTTTCAGATCTGCCTCTCTACCAAGGTTCACTTGTACCAGTTCATCAACCGTGGTATAGACTCCTTCTTCAAAGGCGGGGGGAGCATCCTCCAGGTCTTCCTCCCCACCCGTGGGGGGACTTCCCGCGACGGGAGATGCTTCTGGGCTATCAAAATCCGAGGGGAAGCTGGTGCCGTCTTCGTCAGTAGTGGTCATCACATCCGGAGACCCACTTTCCATTGAGACCATAGCAATGAAGGCAGTCGATCATATCCCATCTGGCCTTCGGCCAAAGGGGACACGTTTGATAATATCAAAGAAGTGGTGACGTGTCGGCCTGAGTCGGTGGATTCCAGCCCGGCGGAAGAGACACGTATGGCGTACCGCCGTTGTCATAAGCTTGACATTCCGGTACCGTATAGGGGTAGAAGGTTCTGGGATGACCTAAGCCTGGTTGATGTAGGAGTACGAGGTGATTTTCCGCCATCGCTTGGACACGGTAACATGCCTTCCCTGCGTACCTGAAACAACAAAACACTGCCCCATGTTGGGGGTCGTGGCCTCCAACCGGTGGATCGGGAGGATGTAGGTGTCATCCATGCTTTCCCAGGGATCACTTGTGACCGGGGCGGGTTCATCCTCACTTACTAGAATATTCTTATCTTTACTTTTGTAATAACCCACATCCAGATAGCGGGCCTCACAAGAAGCGAAAGGGGACGCATCTCCTTGGAGCATGCCTACTCGACCGTTGAGCGAGTACTTGAGGCACTGGGGATACGACGAAGGGACCGATGCATGCAGATGGATCCATGGCCTACCCATCAATGCATTGTAGACGGTGTCCTGAGAGACGACCATGAACTCGGTGCTGGCAATTAAGCCACTGAACTGAGTCTTCAGGAGGATCTTTCCGACAGGGGTTTGCTCGATCCTGTTGTACCCCTGGAATCTGAGGTCAGAGGGAGTTAAATCACCTTCAGATAGACCCAAATTTCGCAACGTCCGAGTCGGAATTAGATTGATTCTGGAACCCGTGTCAATGAGGTAGCGGCGGACTTCCATGCCATTGAAGTGGCCAGTGATGTACAACGGGGGAATGTTCCACTGTATAGGAGGGTCCTCATCTTCACCGGAGAACGAGATAACCACCTGACATTCGGCATTTTCAATCGTCTCGGTATAGAAGGCTTCTGCAGCTACTTCCTCCGTCTCAAACTGGAGGGGGCTCCTTAGGGACTCAGCAAATTCCTCGCGCTTTTCGGATGACAGGCGAAGGGCCTCAAGGATAGAAAGCCTCACGGGAATGTCGGCCAGGCGCTTCAAGACATCATACTTTCGTGCCAAATGTGAACCTCTTCTTACAGGAGGTCGTTCGGCATTTGGAGGCATAGTGGGTCCTTCCGGCTGAACCGGCGGTCGGCTAGTACTGGGTGCATCCTGCTGCCTGCTAGTTGAAGCCTGGAGAGTAGTCGCCGGACTAGGATTGAACAGTGGAGGCTGGACTGTAGCCGGGAAAGACCGACTGTGATACGAACAAGGAAACTCTCCCCGATCTATTAGCATGAATGGCAGTGGAGGTAGAGCTGAGGGCGTTAGATGGGGTTGTGCGTTCTGAGCTCTACGCTGAGCTTGCTGTCTGGTCTCAGTAGCATGCACGGCTTGGCTGAATGTGCCCGCTGACATACCTCGAGGACCGGCGCGGTTGCGATTCCGCTGACGTTGACGTCGGCTGGGAACGTTGGGGAGGTTCTCCTGGCACTCCCCCTCGTTGGGAGTCATATAGGTCTTTACCAGCTCCACAGTGTTAACCGAAGCGTACCCCTGGCTGTCGCTCGAGGAGTCATCCACCGCTGGGCAGATTCTGGGAGGAATCCCCATTTCAGGGGGCATAAAGTTGCCGAGAGTGCGGGATGACGACGACATCGACGGTGCGCATTTCTTCTTCTTGTGTCACCGCAGCTTGCCCTTTTGGGAAGAGGTCGACTGTGAAGACGATGCTGGGGTACCAGCTAATTCTCTTGAAGGTTCCAGCTGCTTCATGCATGCCCAGATGATACCATGGGCACAGATGATGGTTTTTCGAGCCATCCAATCGTCTTATTTCCGGGATTTGTGGCTGGGGACCTGCTGCCACTCGCCTTCGTTGTCGATGCTGATCTCGGATCCTGCAAATACACCTGCCACTTGTGCCGGTGCCGGTCCCAACTTGACTATGTTGTTGTTGACCTGGTCTTGAAGCCAGCCTTTAAACACATAGCATTGCCTGAGGGTGTGCCCCATAATCTGATGATAAGGGCAGTATTTGGGGTGATCGGTGAGATTCGCCTCTGCCGGCCTTCTACACTCGGGCAGGCGCACAATCCCTTGCTCTAGAGCACTTCGTACGTAGCCAGGGACCTGATTTTCATTGAACGAATAAGTCTGGTACTTTATTTCCGGATAGGGGGCCTTGGGGGCATGGTCCTGACGAGGGGCTGGAGGGGCCTGCCGAGGAGGCGGCGCCTGATTGTCTCGCCAAGGTGGCGGTGGCGCATTGCGCGGGGGAACCTGTCGGTTTTGAGGCGGTCGCTGCTGGGCAGGAGCCTGTGCTTGAGGTAGAGGACCTCTACGGGGTTGTGGGGATGGTTCCGCCGGCAGTAATTCCAGCTGCCTCGGGGCTTCCACATGGGCCACCGCGGCGGGTTCAGCCCTGGCGATCCTCCTGGCCGAGATCATGGGGGGAAACAAACGTGCCTGACTAGCCTATTGCAGGGCTTCCTCAAGGCGCTGAGCCTAATCTGAGAAATCTCTGAACCCTCCAGGGTAGTTATAGGTAATTAGGGAGGGTACCAGCTCTGTCTTGATGTTCCCCACACACATCATCAGTAATTGCTCCTGAGTCAGTGGCATATCGAGGGAATACGTAAGTCCCTTCCACCGGGCGATGAAGTCTGCGACTCGCTCATCAGGCCTTTGCTTGCACATGAAGAGGTCTGCAATGCTAGTCATCCGTGTGGTGGAGATGAACTGGTACAGGAACTGCCGGCAGAGGTCCTCCCAACCGGTCACTGACCCGATAAGGAGATAGTTGTACCAGACGAATGATGGACCTTCCAATGTTTGTACGAATCATCAGAGCATGGCGGCTTCTTGCTGAGTCGGGGTTCCTAGAATGGGGCCACACCTGGATGAAAAATGATCCAAGTGCTGCGGCGGGTCCCATGTCCCGTTAAAAGGCGAGAAAGCGGGGTTCCCAAAACCCGGAGGTGCGGGCATATCATCCACCCACACAGGATAAGGCTTTCCATCCGGTGGGATCACCACCTGCCGCGTTTCCAACACTTCGAGGCGGGCTGTGAGCGCCGCAATAAGATCATCCGGGTGGGGGTCCCTGTCTTGACGGGGATCCCTAACCACAAGTGCGTTTCCAGGTTCCTCAACAAGGTAGATGGCTTCGGCAGCTCGTGGATCAACTGGCGGAGCGACCTGCGGGGCGACTGGGGGAACCCAGACTGGATTCTTCATATTGCCTCGTCGCTCGGGGGGGTTTGGTGAGACGTATCACGCCATATTGCTGTAAGTTCCGACTTCTGCCCTGTCTACAACAGTAGCATGATCAGGGTTGCCCGGAGGCATCTCACCGGGGGGAACATGTTCCTGCCCCTGCTTCCCCGGCCTGGGATTACCATAGTCGGGTCGCCGCTCTACGGCGCGCTCAGCCAAGAGTTCATCAACCAGCCTCTTCTGCTCAGTAAGCTGCTGGCTTAACGTGGCCTTCTCGGGATCTTCGTCCGTTTTCTGCACAGAGGCGGACGGGTCGGAGTGCTTGACAGTTCCGACGTTCTCCTTACCCTTGCCGGTGTTCTGGCCGAGTACCAGCGACTCGGTGGGTACGGGGAGGCCTAGCAGGTTCCTCTACTGATGGGTAACCCTCCCTGACGGGTCCAACAGTGGCGGTACACCCTCGGGGGGTAAGTCTCCATCAAGGAATTCAAGCTCGTCTTCCTTGTCCACAACGTCGGCTATGTGGACTGTGACCCCTCTCGAGGGCATGTCCTCGATGTCACATAATGAATAGGGCTGCCGTAGGATAGGGTCGAAGAGGAGAGTGGCAAAGTGTCCCCAACCACGGACTGGCACATGGGGGGTGGCTTCCCTGACGATTCTGCGGATTTCATTAAAACTCTCAACGCATTTCCATTGAAGGGCGCTCTGGCGGCCAGGAAACTCAGGGTGCTGGGCCACAAGAAGTGCGGCCGCATCGATCAGGCGGCATTGCTCGCCGATTTCTTCGAAGTGCTCTCGACTTTTGGGGTACACCACCCGTTCGTAATGAAGGCGGAAGTGTCGCCCATAAGGTTCGACAAAAGCACCCCACTTCTTCAGGGGTAAGAGACTCTTGTACGCGAAAATTCAGCGCTGCCGTCGGCCAGAACTTCTCTGAGATGTAATCCACTGTATGAATACTCCAGAAGCTCCTGGGCTCAGACTCAGGGTCTGGACCTGTGTTTCCCCACTCGTCAACCGGGGGCGGCTGAGGGACCGGTAGCGGTACCGAGGCGGACCTCTGGGATTGTAAACTCGGAGGCGGAGAATACGGCGAGCGAGCTGACTGGCCGCCGAATTCCAGGCCATCCTCCGAAGAGCAAGGTGACCTGGCCACGATGTTGCGATACGACGGGCTGATAGCCACAGCTTCCGGAACAGGAGTTGCAGATACCGACGACAGGTCGTGTCGTTTCTCTACCGCCGTTGGCCCCCAAAATAACTCTTCGTGATCTCTGGTAGAGGTAGAGGGCGCTTCTGGTGACAATGGCGGTGATTGTGCGGTCGAGACCTGCGGAATTCCCAAGATTTCTTCCTCCTGGATGTACCTTCATAGAGAGATGGGAATCTGGTGGACCTCATATTCCGAGAGAATGAGGATAATGCATCTGGTTCTTGCCCCAGTCCTTGATACGGAGGAGCGGGGAGAAGGTTCCATGGCTGATTCACATTCTGCTTCAGAATCGGAGAAGCGTGCAGGTTTGATCTCCACCTGGGCCTTCCCAGGATTCTTCTTGTGGCTACGACGACCCACTCTCTTGCCCCGGGGTGGCTCTTCGAGACATGGTTGATCCCTACCAGGCAGTCTTGGGGTGGTGTTGGCACCGTGGCGGAGAGGGCCCCCACTCGATATAGCCGGGGTGCGAGGGGCACCAGGGCAAATGTCGAAGGGTACATGGGGAGGACCTCCATGAACAACACCCATGTGGGCGGAGCCTCTATTGGAATTGGCATGAGCATGGGGAGGACCTCCATGGTCGATGCGGGTGGAGCGAGGCTGACCTTCACTCCTCAAGTTGCTGGGGCAAGGAGGGCCCTCGTCGGTCGCAGAGAGGACGTAGGGGGGACCCCCATGTTGGAGAAGGACTGGATGGGCAGTGCCTTCAGATCGGCGTTCAGGGGCAGGAGGATGGACTCCATACCCTGTATAGTGGGCGCGGGAAAGGATTCCGCGCTGAGCGTCACTGTCGCAGGGCAGGTCTTCTTCGGGATAGGGGTAGCGCGATGCATACCTCCATAATGAACTTCGGAGCGGGGAAGGCCCACACTCTGTGAAGTAGTGGTACGGGGAGGGCCTCCGTACGGGGTGACATCACCTCAGGTTAGTTCGCGGCGATCACCACTCAGGCCTGCCACCCGGAGAGTCAACCCAGCCTGCCCGTGGGGCGGTTGGGGTCTCGATCCTGGTTGGGTGAAGGAGTGCCCCTGCTCAGTGTATGTAGGGGCTTCCTGATGCACGTCGGTGGTGGCTTGGGCCACTGTAGCTATCGACGTCGACGCGCCTGGGCGAGCATCCTCAGCTCAGGCCCGGCGCTGACATCGGTTCAGGCTAGCTGGTGCAGGTGGCGAAGGGGCATGGCCTGCCTGCTCTTCCTGCGGAGTCAGACGGCGGCGCTGACGCAGCCGGATGGGAGCTCTCTCATGGAGCCCCTGGGTCAGGGCCCTGAGCGGGCTGAGCCGGATGGCGCCCGCCTCTTCAGTGTAAGGCGAGGAGTCGTCAAGGCGTTCCGGGGACAAGCTCCCGAAACGGTTGAACGTTGGGGTGAGAAGCAGGGGCTCCCTGCGCGGCCTGTTAGGGCGGCGTTGATGGCGGGGCCTAGAGGCTTCCAGGTCCTGGTGGGCCATATCCCTAGTTGGGATGACCCCTTCTTCCTCGTACCTGTGCACGAGGTTGTTGATCACCCTTCACTGGATGACCTCTGATGGGGAAAGGGGATGTGGGCGCCCCGTATTCGGCGATGCGGCAGCCGTCGTGGCGGTAGCAGCGCCATGTGGGGTGGCTGTGGAGATGTATCCCCTACCACTGCGTAGGCGAGGAGCGGGCAGTGATCGCGTCTCTGTAACAGAAACCGGGTTCCTGAGAAACGAAGGGATCAACTCGTCAGCACTGAGAGGAAAAGAATTGAGAGCCAGTGCCCCAACGCCCTTCCATTCTCCATGTTTGTAAGAAGGATCCATGCCAATACGCTGCAGAACGGAGTGCCCCACGTTCTACTACCCTAACTTTTGGTGAGTTTCACGACAGGCCTGCTATTTTCTTGGCGGGACCAGACACCGGATATCTGGATCCGGTGACACATCAATCTACTGGTGTCTCGAACGCTACTAATCTCCATATTGAGAAGAAGAAATTCACGTCGGGTTCACCATTTTTATTTCCGACGCTTCCGCTGGGGTGCGCACATCCGTCCATGGGGGACGCGCTTCTGTTGCCCCGCATTCCCACTTTCCAAAGTCGGGCGGCATTCGCTCCTTATTCAGGGACGTCTGCTCCTTGATCGAAACGGGATGATGGGATGTCGGTTCCTCCTTCTGTGGATTCCTCCTCAGAACTCGTCACATAGTCCGGGTCTCCCTCATAGATTTAATACGTAGTTTGTGAAACTCTTACCAGCGCCATGTTTCTATGGACACCGGTTAATTACACTGCTTTTGTCGGGACATTCCAGAGGGTCCAGTCAGGGTAGCAACCTTCCGACGGGAGATTAGTCACGTTGAGGCATCAGTAGTGTGTCTGGATGCTGGGGAACCTGGCATGTCTGTCTGTTATCCCTGGTGACAGGGCTTCTCGAGGGCGTGGAAGCCCGAAGCATCCCACATCGAACGCGGGGAATTATATTCCATAGACACATATCTACGGTTTTCCTCAGCTTCCCGTGTTTAATACAGGGTACGCCGTGAGTTTAACGTCTAGCGGAGACGGATCAACCTAACCAGAGCATTACCTAGGATAGATCTGATTGAGGGATTCCCCTTGAAGGGATGTCGATACCGGGGCCATCCCATGGGCGGCTGTGAAGAGGAGCGCACCGAGATGGTCTCACCTAGATATGACGGTCCGGGCGAGAATCAGGATGGTTCCGGTGAGCCGACGTGGAGGAGGACCTTGGTCCGATGGGCATCGTTAGCATACCGACATGAAGGTGGACCTGGTTCCGATGGACATCGTCAGCGTACCGACGTGAAGTTGGACCTTGGTCCGATGAGTGATGGGCTTGAACCTCGGGTAGCTTTCCTACGTACCATGCCTTGACCTGGATCGAAGACTTCTTAGTTCAAAGGGTTTCATTGGTGAACTGACGTGAAAGTCGACCCGTGGGTCCACTAGTGGTGGGCTTGACCCTTGGGAAGGTTTCCTACATACCATGCCTTGACATGAATCAATGTCCTCATAGTTCAGGGGGTTGATGGAGTATAGTTTAACGTCATGCGGGATGATAGTGAACCCTGACGTGAATAAACGACGGGCACTGGGTGTCGGTGAACCAACGTGAATGAGGGACATTGGTCCAATGGGAAATAGGCTTGAAAATGGGGGCCTGACACACCGACTAGGAGACGGTTTGGGGCAATGATTGTTGGGCTTGAACCTCAGGGAGGCTTCCTACATACCATGCCTTGACATGGATCAAAGACCTCGTAGTTCAGGTTGGTTACAACGGCTTGTCGTTGGACTGGAATTATAGTTTAACGTCGTGCTGGACGTAGGTAGAACTCGACGTGAATTGGATGATGGGTGGGCTTGAACCTCGTGGAGGCTTCCTACGTACCATGCCTTGACATGGATCAAAGACATCGTAGTTCAAATGGGGCTTTGTCGGCGAACCGAAGTGAAAGTGGAGCTTGGTCCAATGAGTGGTGGGCTTGAACCTCTGGAAGGCGTCTTACGTACCATGCCTTGACATGGATCAAAGACCGCGTAGTTCAGGTGGGGCTTTGTCGGCGAACCGACGTGAAAGTGGACCTTGGTCCAATGAGTGGTGGGCTTGAACCTCTGGAAGGCTTCCTACGTACCATGCCTTGACGTGGATCAAAGACCTCATAGTTCAGGTAGTGGTGGGTGTGCAGTTTAATGTCATGCGAGATAAGGGGGGCATACAGTTTAACGTCATGCTGGATGAGGGCGAAACTCGACGTGAATGAACGACCGAGCAATGTGTCTTGAACCTCATGTAGGCTTCCTACGTATCGTGCCTTGGCATGGAGAAAATTCCTCATAGTTCGCTATGGGTGGGGGTCAGGGTCGGTGCTCAGTCTAAGCCCACGTGAGTCATGCTCGGTGTGAGAAACAAGAGGTTACAAGGACCTCACGATAACGTCGCGAAGGATGCGTCCATGAGAAGCGAAGAGGGGCTTACGCGTTAGGCGGCACATGGTGCTGGGACTTACTCCAGGATGGAGGCCCGAGATGGGGGGTGCCTCGTTCCCTATCACGCCCTCCACTGACCTTGGTAGTGGGGGAGTACGGAGATGCAGAGGTGCAGCCATCCGTTGGGGAATTAGGGTCGCCCTTCTCCCGAGAACAGACGGCACTCCAATATGGAGGATATCATCCCTTGTGGATGGCTGATTCCATTCCTGTGGAGACGAGTGGTGTAAAGAATGTTCGAGCTGGGGGGGACCCTTCATGAGAGGTATGAGGTCGGGTCACAATTTAACATCATGTGTTGAGGATGTGGTGCTTGGCAGTTTAACGTCTTGAAGCTCGGATGAGGTGGGTTCACTCCGCACCCCTAGGACATACATAACCAGTACCCTCTGGTCCGTGGGGAAGGGAAGGTACCAGAAAGGTCATGGTCAAAGGGGGGTGCGGAACGAACCATCGAGGGGTCCACGTTAGCGTGGCTATGAAAAGAAGCAATAGCTGTTAGCGTGCCTATGCAAAGAACCATTAGGCGAAACAACTCTACGAGTGGTATTGTCCATGGGACTTTAAAATCACATCGTGAAAACCTGGAGGGTCGCACGGGAAGAGGAATCACTAAGAAAAGGAGTGTTCTTCGCAAAGTGGAGTGCCTTGGCCTTAGCATGGGGCATAAGTGTGAGTGGAAGGTGCTTTGTGAAGTGGAACAGTGTTCACGGACCACTGCCTCGCGAAGAAGAGGTGCCTCGCGAAGCAGGGTCCTGCGAAGCAGTGTGCTTCGCGATGTGTAGCGATCCTACCTTAGCATAGGGATCACTAGTGAAGCTTGGGTGTTTCGTGAAGCATAAGCACTCTGTGGCTGCCCGGGTTCCCTTGGGAATCCCCTTCCTTAGTGAATGCCCTTGAGCATCGCGAAGGGCATCCCTCTCGGAATAGGGGCTCAAAACGAGACAAAGAAGAGGTGTCTCGCGAAGTAGAAGTACCTCACGGAGCTGACGATTCCCGGGGCAAAGAGTGCTTCACGATTCGGGAGAGGAGAAGCCGAAAGGTCGGATTGTTCGTCCTCTGGGACTCAGGGGGAGTCTAGTATTTATAGGCAAGGGGCGACACTAAGTAGAACTCGCGCGCCGCCTCAGGTGCTTCACGGCGTGCTCGCGAACGTCAACGGCGTCCGCGGAGGGTACCACCTCTGGAGCTTCACGGCAGGTCGCGAACGTCAAATGCATTCACAGAGAACTACCACCTCGGGAGATTCGCGGTAGGCTCGTGAACGTCAAATGCATTCGTGGAGAATTACCGCCTCTGGAGCTTCGCGGAGGGCTCACGAACGTCAAATGCGTTCGCGGAGAATTACCGCCTCTGGAGCTTCGCGAGGCCGCGATGGTCGTGGTGCTTCGCGGCGGTGCTCCACGTCGGTGCTTCACGAGGCAGTGCGCCAGCTGTCTTTTTCCTTCCTCCCTTTCGGGCCATATTTTGGCGCCAACAGGATGATTGAACCAAAACATCACAGAGTTACGCCATAACTTTATCATAAAATCATCCTCTAAAAGAGATTATAATCTTGCGATGTGGATGTAATTCCATAATGTCCTCTTCAGGAATGGAAAAATGGAACACAATCAATATGTACTAGTACAGACTAAGAAAAAAAAAGAGCCTCAATAACTCTTTATGGGAGTACATTATGTGTCCTAGAGAGTACACCGTGTGTGTAGATATCCCAAGTCTTTCTCATATAGAATAACATCACATGGAATGTAGACTCCATACACAAAATGTGTAGTTTTAGGACACACAATAAATAGAAACATGGTTCCCATCTCGTTTTGCCTGACTATGTGTGTCTACAAAATATGTTTCTATGTACCAGTCTGTGTATGCATAGTGGTGACCATGTCTAGGTACACGACATGCCATCTCGACATGTACCATTACATGTGTATGTGTACTCTCTCGAGTACACATTGAGTCAACTAGGTGTGGCACTCACCAACTGATATGGGTCACACATCATGTGATCCTTAACTCTGTCCAAACCCTGGTTCTACTTCCATGGGGACGCACAGACTATCTAATCCCAAATTACATTTCAAGTTCTATGGGATTTTCCAAAACCAGTGTTCTTCCTCTATACATCTCAGCTGGTTCTCTGCCTTCAATCTAGAAGTCTATTAAACACGAAGTCGAAGATACCTATTTTTCCATTCCTTGTTGTCATCGAACAACGCGTTCCATATCTAGATATTCTCAAAAATCAGATCAAACCGTTATTCATCATTTCTCACCAATGAACATTGAGGAAGATGGATTCAGGAATCATCCATCATTCAATTTTCCCTATCTCCGTCGTTGCACCGCCAATATGCGGTGCTGATCCCAGATCTGTGATATTGGATTGATGTGGTTTGAAATGTGTGCACAATGATTGATTGATCTGTAATAGTGGATCCACAAACCAAATGTAGATTTCCCTCAATGAAAGATTATTTGGATGAGAAAATAAAAAAAATTAATGACAGTGACATCCATCAATCAATGCTTTTTTTGATCTCATATTTTCCATAAGATAAAAATGAATAGATTCATATAAAATCTCCCAAATATACCCCCACCAAATAAATATCATCCCTCAAGGAGATCTATCTAAAAATCAGCCCATTCATTGATTTATTTGTGATTATCACATAATATATGAATATGGAATAATCTAAATTAACAAAAATCCTACATGGAGTTTGTACAGATAATTGATGATAAATGGTTGTGTTTTCACCGTAAAGGATATCTGCCATCACTGCTGGCGTGACTTGCCATGATCTGATCTAAATATTTTTTTTCATCCACCATGTACACTCTCTTCAGTTATGTCTAGGTCTCTAGGGTTTAGTGTCCAACCGTGAGACATGTTCTATAGCTATATATTGAAATATGAATATGTTCACTGTATTGAAGAAAATAAATTTGATTCTTATGTTTAATTTATTTTATTAACTTCATGCCCCATCAAATGATTCACAAAGGACCCAAGTTAACTGTTGTTCGGTTGTTCCAAGGGTAATTACACTATTCTAAACCCAACGGTGCACTCATATTTCTTATCCAACCATCCGTTTAAGAGTTTTACTATTTTTTCTAGAAAATCATGAATGTATGATATTAAATATTTTTATATTTTTCAAATTATTATTTCGGGCACACAGTGCCTCATAATCGCACACTGCCTCAATTAATCATCTAAAAAATAATCCATATAATATATAAAAATAATGCATACAATATATGAGTTCTTACATTCTCCCATCCATGGTGATTTATGACCCCAAAAATCCAAAATAAAGGATAATAAAATAAATGAGGGTTCTTAGTAGAAATTTGAGCCTCACGATTCCACGTTCTCTGACAGAGATTCTAGTTCTTTCACTAAACATGAACCAAATGAATCAATCACCCATAAAGGATCCTCTCCTATTGATCCTCAATCTCTATAGATTCCTCATTTAAAGTATCTCTATCCTGGATGTCAGGTTCTCCGCAGTCAATGATATGTGATAGGTCGTGGATATACCTCCCTAGATGTGAAACATGGAAGACATCATGTACCTGATGTAATTGTGGTGGTTGATCTAAGTGGTATGTCACTTCACCAACTCCAAAATGTATTTGTAATGGGCCGATTAATGTTAGATATAGCTTGTCGTGCTGAACATATTCATGTAATCCTTGTTGAGGTGAAACCTGAAGGAACACATTGTATCCTTCCTTGATGTCCATTGGCCTCTATCACCTATCATCATAAGACATTAGATGGATATATGTAGTCTTCATCTACTCCTAGATGATCATCACATTCTCTTTAGTAGCTCAAAACAACTTCAAGCCCATCAGTATCGACTCTCCAAGGTTAGTACATAAAATTGGTGAGCTACAGGGTCTCCCCTACGAAACCTCAAACAGTTCCATACCAATGGTGGAATGCAATCCATTTTTGTACTAAAACTCCACCATTGTAAAGTGAATGTTCCGACTATGGAGAAATTCCAACCTGAAAACTTGCAATATTTCATCAATAATCTGAATAGTCTACTCAGTCTGGCAGTAGGTTTTTGGCTAAAACGTAGTGATCATGTGTAAATAGGTCCCAAATGCCTCCTATAATTGCTTCCACAACATGGATTTAAAGAGAGTATCTTGATCAGTAACATTTGTTGACTAAATTCCATGGATTTAATATTTCTCCTTCATGTAGAGGCATCTCGTGCTCTCTACAGAACTCTTTTCTCATATAGCTTAGAAGTTGGCCGACATGGGGAGTCATTCAATAATCTACCATGTGGCGTCATATACCCTATACAAATGTGGTAATCCAATCACAATTTCCATAGATATCACATCCCACATCAATTATGGTACCTCAAGGGGATGAGCTAAACCTACTAGAACCTGGTGCTTAGCCTTCACTTGATGATAAGTTATGCACTGAGAAACAAACTCAGTAACACCTTTCCTCATCCCTGGCCATGAAAAATCTCTTCAACGTTCCTTATACATATTCACCCCACTTGGATTTACCTCCAAATAGGATGTATGAAAGTCCCTAAAAACCTCCACCTCCAAACCCATTGGTACTATTGTGTGTCCTTTGAAAATAACGATGTTCTCCCCACCTTTTGAATATCCATCTAGATCATTACATATGAATATCTAGGAATGTATGGTATCTTATTGGGTTTCCCAAAGTTTGCGACGACCTTAATCGATACAAGTGTAGAGGCGTTACATCCACCGACTATAGGTCAGTTGCTCCATCTCTGTACATAAGGTATATCTGCAATGATGCCAACTGATCAGACCCCTAATTCCAAAACAACGAACTAGATCTCTCACTGAGAGAATCTTCCACCACGTTACCTTTCCCATGTGTATAGAAAATATCAATTTCATAGTACGGGAAGTACTCTAGCAATCACTCAATTCTCAATTTAATACCTCTGATAGAAAATATATAAAACAAACTCATTGGGCGAAGGTGGATGAAAAACTTCTCACACATCATGTAGTGTGGCTGCATCATCAATGTGAAGATAACTGCTACTAATTCAAGATCATGGGTTTCCTAATTATTATCATCTATTCTAAACTATTGTGAACCATAAGAAATCACCGCATACCTCTCCATCAAGACACAACCCATTGCGGTTCCTGATTCATCATAGAATACCACGTACTCGACACATTCCTCAAGTAACCTAATGATGGGAGTTCTCATCATCCTCTAACTCTTCTCCTAAAAGCACAAATGGATCATTCTTATCCCCATGAAAGGATCCCCCTTTTGAGTGTATGTATTCAAGGGTGTATCCACTCTATATAAGTTGGGATCAAACCTCCAATTGCATCCTTCTAATCTAAGGAAACTTTGCACCTTGGTAACACTATTGGGTGGATCCCAAGAAATAACATCCACAACCTTAATAGGGTTCATTGTAACTCCAAAAAAATGGATTTCATGTCATATAAAATGGACCTATCTACTCCAAAACTAGAACTTCAAGAGGTTCCTATAATGTTTTCACTCTCATAGTGAGTGACGTACCGTCCTCCTATTTTCCCATGCTCCCCCACATGCAGAATATACTAGGAAGTCATTAATGGAGTCTACCACAAATCGGTCGAAGAAAGGTTGAATGATCTAGTACATGAATATTGTGAACCCTCATGGGGTATTTTTCATTCCAAGTGGTATCATTAAATACTTGTAAAAAGTATAATAGCATCTAAAGTAAATCTTCAATATATCTTCATCATGTACTCATAGTAGGTGATAGCCCGATTTGATGTCAGTCATTGAGAACCATCATTCCCATTTCAACTGGTCAAAGTGGTCATCGATTCTCCCATATTCCTTTTTTTATACACAACTAGGGATACCTAGGCTGAATCACTAGGTCTCATGATGTCCTTCCATTAAATTTCCCCCAACTACATCTACAACTCACAAAGCTATATGGAGGACATATGGTATGAATGTATAGATATCAGTTCCATTTTGAGGGGTATATCAATACTTATGATTATCTCTATTTGGGGTGAAAAACCAAGAACATCTTTTGGAAATACATCCTCATACTCGTACACAACTCTAGGAAACTATCGAATAATAATATCCACTACAATGAGGGTTGGGATGGCCTAATGATAAGTAATTGGTTGAACACTCCTATGTGTGAGCCCAACAAGAATTGCTTTGATTTCAATTGGATTGAAAAAGGAATACATGGTTCCATAACTATGGATACACCACCCTCTTCACCTAAAATATTCAATCCAAGCATGAACTGTGGATAACTAGTAAATACCCAGAATGAAGTTGTAAGACCTTGAAGCTTATTCCTAGTGATCCCATACAAAACATTTTACTTAAAGATTCAGGTCTCACTAATAAAACTAGTGTTTGGTCATCGAGATTCATGTATTAAGAATCTCCAAAAGTATATTTTGATTCAATGGTGTAACTGAAATATCTGAGTCTCAAACATGATTCTTGGAATTAAAGGAATGAATAGAACAAGTGTCTATCAATACTGTAGTTATTGTGGAAAATCCCCAAATCGCTCCTCAAATCATCCCAAGAGCCTCAGGGTCATTGGTATCTATAGCCTGGATCTATACTTTTCCCTTCCCACTATCTTCCTGATCCCTACATGGACCACATGTGTTGAGGGACGTAATAGTTCAATCCTATGGCCAACTCTTGCATACCATCTAATTCGTATTCTATGTCTTCCACCCTACAAAACTCCCTAATATGACCTCTTTATTGGTCATGTTTTTTCCTCGATCATCTCACATTAAGTTGAACTACATGTCGTACAATATCGTAAAATATTTCCCACACAGTCACAATAAAAACACCACTTGTCACTTAGATGATTCAATCCACACAGATATACATGTACTGCATACCCTATGTACTTGGATCTCATCTTAAATCACATGAACCACTTGGATCTCTATGACTACCATCAACTACCTGTTTCCATGTTCTCTGTTACATTTTTCCCACGGCTTTCACCCACTACTAGTGTCAACCCTTTCAGAAAACATTCCACTTATAGACCTCACACAAGTACCCTAGAATATGTATAGTTGCTAAGGGATACCATTGATTCCCAGATGTCCCGACATGGTCTATACTCAAATGTTTGATCCCTAAAGAACTGGACATAAATCATATCTAAAGAGTAGCATGAAATATTAGTAAACATAACTAAATATACTTCCATGACCATATTAACATGCCATATATATAGAATCTCATTTATGTGTATCGAATGAAATGTAGATGGATAAAACTCCTCCCTTAAGCGATTCTTGAAGCATGTCTAGGAGAGATATTTCTCATCATGTAAATGAGTCTTCAAACAACACATTCACCTAATGATCTGTGAAGAAGAATCATGATAAAGACTAAAATCTAATCGATTGTCATCCTCACAAGGCAGAAAACTCGGGGGACTTCATCTTTCCAGTTGTCATACATATAAGAGTTTGGATCACCCCAAAACCAGCGAGGTCACTACCTATAAAACTCATCCAATTCACCCGTCCTCTGTGCATCCTAAGCGAGTAGTGATCATAATTCCTACTGATGAATGAGTGGCGGTCTAACTGGTAAACCGCCCAATGGTTCTATCTCTGGTACATTCCCATGATCTGATGCCTCATCACTCGATGGATCATCCATGTGGTCACATGGTGGAATCCTGGTTTTCTATCTATATTGAGATTTTATGAAATACTAAAACATGTATGATGGATAAAAAAGTATATCTGGGAAGATGACTCAAGATGTTCACGGAAAACATAACCCATTATTATATGACGCATGTACCATTGTTTTTCATACAACCAGTTTCCTCATGTACTAAAATGAAAGGCAAGTGATGAGAGTCCTTGGGTACAGATATGGTAGCTACTACACAAACACTGGTGTACCCGAACTAAAATCCAAACTCAAAAAACATAACACGGTTTCCCAAAACCAATCTCACTAACTTTGAGTCATAACATACAATTGACCTCTCTGATTCCACTCAATCGTGACCTATCCCAGAGGGACCCATGACATAAGTACACCCTGACCACCTAAATTAGGCTTGTGACTAGTTAATATAATCGAGTAGAACTTTTCGACAAATGGGATTCATTAGCCTAAAGTACATACACACACACACACACACACATCTTCAAACCTAATATGGATCAAACTGTTATATATATAGTGTAACATTATAATGATACCACATGCCCTATAGATGTGGCCTGCTTGATAGAGGATCAACTCCCTCTCAAGAAGGACATTCCAATTCCACAAATCTCCACAAGAAATGATAGATGATTACACTCTAGTCTCATGGAGGGACTCCACAACTATATCTGAGATTCAACCTCTAAGGGATATTACAATCTAGTGATCTTGATGTAATGTCACACTATAATCTCCAGGAATGGACCAAGGGAACACACTCAACATATAATGGTCAAAACAAAGAAAAAATAAATATCATCATGATCTCTTGATGAATGTACATGAAGTGTCCCAGAGGGTACACATCTTGTCTAGCTATCACAAATCTAGCTCTTGAGTAAAAACATCACACGACACATAGCCTCTATGTACACGGCTTGTAGAATTAATATACATCATGTAAAAAAACCTTGTTCCCTACCATTGTCACATATCTATTTATGTGTACCAAATCTATTCTATGTACCATTCTATATGTTATTCCATGTTCATGACTAATTACATGGAGTTCCACATGTTCGTGTAGTGTTACCCATGTCTGTGTACAATCTAGTGCACACGTCGAGTCAACTAGGGTGGGTCACACACTATGTGACATGGGTCACATGCCATGTGATTGGTCTATACACCATGTAATATATAACACTGGATGAACTCTAGGACAGTAGCTAGGGGGCCCACAAGTCATGGTATTATTCATTAGATGATATGTTTGATTAGATTTTTAAGAACCTCCATTCATCTTCCACGTATCTTGGATTTTGTATCACTTTCGATCTGATGGTTGATTTTCCACAAAGTAAAATATATATGGTATTCTAGGCATCATCATCGTCAAAAAATGTGTCTATCTATGGATCTACTAAAAAATTAGTTCAAATGGCCATTCTTCATTTCTTGCAGAAGAAGGGAAAAGAACAAAAAATATGGAATCATCTAATGTTTGATTGACGATGACGTTATTGTCGCACTTCATTCATGCCACGAGGATCAAAAATATCTGATATGAAATAATTTCACTATGAAACAGGGTTGTAATGATCGATTGATTCAGAGTAATCGGGTCTCATTCCAAACAATGAATGCCTATGATGAATGGTGAACCGGGGGAGTAAAGAAAAAAAACAAGAGTGAAAAAACATCAATTGATGTTCATTTCATCCTTGATTTGTTTCTATAATATAAATAATGAATATATTAATACAAAATCTCCCAAATAAACCCTGCAAAATAATACCATATTAAAAGGCAATGAATCCACAAATCAATCAATTCATTAATTGATTTTTATGTAGAATTTAAGAATGATGGAGAATCCACATAAACAAACACCTGACATGGGGTTTGGATTAATCATTGATAAATAATAGTTTTTTTTCAACCAAGGACTTGATCCACCAATACCACTAGCGTGACAATCCGCGATCTTATCTAGATATTTTTTCATTCACCAAGGTTGAACCCTCTAACTTCTTATAGGACACCATAATTTTGCGCCCAACCCTAAGACAATTTTTATAGCCATATATTTAAATGTGGAGTTAGAAAATGTTATTATAAAAAAAAATTATTATGTTTAATTTATTTTATTAATTTCATGCCCTCGATAACTTTTTCACCAACAACCTTTATCAACCAATGTAATGTCGCGCCTATCATAACGTTGTTATTATAAAAGCAATAGTGCGCTTAGTTTTTAGAATTGGGAACCCATTTAAGAGTTATTATAATTTTTTAGGAAAACCATACACATAAGAAATTAAATAATATAAAATTTATTCAGAAATTATTCATGGAGAACAGGTCCTCATAATTTCGTTCCATCAAAGAGCCTAGTCTCATTAATAATCATTAAAATATCTAAAAATAATAAATTAAAAATTAAATAAGTTATATTATGATTCAATTGTTCCCAAAGAAAAAATTATTTAGGTTTTAATATCTTTTTAATAGTAATTTTTTATCATTGAATTTCAATTGAAGGAAAATATTTGATCATTCTATAATAAGCCACTTTAATTTTTCCTCCATGGTTAACAATTTAATTTTCATATAATTTTACTATTTCCTCTATTTGGTAAATAAAATGACTAAGGAATTGTATTTATAATAAAAAGAAATATTTTTACTCTTCTTGGTCAAAAAATATTTTCCTTCTATATCAATTTTTTATTCAAAATAATTTAAAAATATTTTTAATATTCAAATATTTTTTTAATAATTATATGTATACCCATGTCTCGCTTTTTTAAAAAAATGTTTAAAATTTATCAGTTTTTTGTTTTCCAAAAAAATATGTTTTTTTATTTTTTTCAAAATATATAAATGGAATATTATTTTTTAGATAATTTGGAAGAACCTAATTATCCCATCATCATTACCAATCATTTTAATGATTATTTTATCAGTTTAAAAGTATTTTTCAAATGAATATTTTATTTAAATATTATTTAAATATCTATTTTATAAAAGTTATTTCAATGTGAAAATTTTATATTCAATAGATATATTTTAATGATATTCTAATAGTATTTCTATTCATCAAAGAATAAATAATTTACAAAATCTCCAATGGAAATATATTATAATTCTAACATCCATATTCTTTTTCTAGAGTGATTATGTTCAATTTTACAAGATAATGAATTAAAATTAAATTTATTGATTAATTTTTTAATAATTCAATTTCTAGGGAAAATTTCAATTTATAGTAATCATTAAAAGATACATAAACCTTAAATATCTATATTATTTGTATCAAGTATTCAGTTATTTCCTAAAATAGATAGCATTTTTACATACGGTGTTTAATTTTGAATTTCATATATTCATTATAGAAATATTTTTAAATATGAATTCTTTAATAAATAAGGATATTTTTATAAGGATAAGTTTTTAATAATTAAATAGATAATATGATATTAAAGTATTGATTTGGAAATGCAATGATGTTTGGGCTTTGAATTGTTATAACCCTTCAATGTATCATTAAGTATTATGAATAAAATTAGATTTCTAACTTAAATGGGTTTTATCCCATAGTATTAAATATCCTTGAAACATGTCATTGATTATATATATATATAAAGATGTAAAAGATCATTAAATCCAATATAAAGAATTTTCTTTATTGGGAATTATATTATTAAAAACTATAAAATTGTTGCATTGATATTATTAATTGAATCATTTTATTCCCAACATAATCATGAAATGGAATGACTTATTTGTTACTTACCATGACATATAGATTATTCCTTATCTAATCAGGATATATAGGCTGTTGATTAAATGGAATGTGTTTTAAATTATTTACCTTTCCATATTTGTTATTATTTATCTAACTATAATAGATACCACTTTATGTAATCCTTCTTGTGAATTTTTACTCACCCTTATTTTGTTTCCATTTTGTAGGATATGAAGAAAAATTACTTCAATAAGTTCATGTATAATAAATGTTTTCAACTACTATGTTTTATATTTTATCCCCAATATAATATAGGTTTCATGTATGTACCTGGCTCTCTAAAGCTACTTAATTGATCAATCTGTTGAGTTTATACCCTATGTATTTATTTTAATGTTAGAAAGTAACAACCAACTTTGGGGTACTAGATTATGGGTTTTTATGGTTAGTATCAAAAAACATTTATACGAAACATTGTGAAATTGATTAAGGAAAATATAAATTACAGAACATATCCCAATGATAGACTATGATTCCACTTGAAATTGGGTAATAATATCTTAAATTATGTGTAAGGTAAGGATTATATAGTTTATATTATTAATAAATCCATGTATATATACTACAAATGAATGTGGTTCTTTTATTTTTTTGCAAATGGGTAATAATTTTGAAAGTGTTGAATTGATATTTGATTTAATCATCACCTAATGCACTACAAAAGACCATAATGTGCACCTGTTTTGACAATCCTTGGATATATTCATAAGGAAATTCACATTTTCGTTAGAAAGAACATTAGATGATTAAAAAATAATTATATCCCCAAAGAAATAGTGTTTGTAATTTTATGATTAAAATTGCATAAATTCTTTTATTCATGTTTTGTTTTACAACATAATTAGAATTATACATTCTGATTTGAAATTTGTAATTTTATTAGATATTACAGTATATTACACTTAGTAGAAATAACACCTGGAAGAATGAATAGTATCAATATTCATGGCCTATGTAGTGAATTCCATACTAACAAATCCAATATATCTTGTATTAGAACTATATACGTCATGGATGTGTTAGGTCTTCTTAATTAGTTTATAAAAATAACCATTCTCGATTGGAGAAATGAATTCTTCCATATAATGATTCACCCATGACATATCACATCATGCAATAGAATCTATTGTCATTTAGTGTTACTACTAATTTTGTGGTATTTTAGAAACGGATTATGTCCCATGAAAATATATTTATCAGCTAGGGATGTGATGAAAATAAATATTTTATACTGGTGATATTAAATCTCAAGGGTGATTCATGTTATTGGTGGTCATTAATCAAAAATTCTAGAGAGGTGGAATAAATAGAACACATGGAATGCTTATATTCTAAGAGAAATTTTTTTGATAAATAATTCCCTAATGAGAAATAGATTGAATTAATAAAATTGTACATCATCTTATAGAAAAATGATGACAAATGTGTTATGGATTATGAGGATACATTTTCATGACAATTTTGTTATGCTATAGATTACATATGAAATACCGAATTCATGATTTCACATTTGATTGAAGGTATTAACCCATGTCATCAAAGATAACTAGTTTTTCAAACATTTTAATAATATAATGAAATAGACATGTACTACATCAATTCTAAAAAATAATTCAACAGATAATATGTATTGAATATTAATATAGAGAATAATAGGTCATCTAAACACCATGAAAACTGAAACATATAAATAAATAAGAAAAAAGTGATTCAATTTCCATCATCGGAATATTTTGGGAAGAAACCTCTATGAAATAGTTTGACGGGAATGGGAGTTTGTTTTAAGTTGAGATATAAGGATCATCAATATAATGAATTAAAGGGAAGAATAATTTATATACAATTCCTTATCTATAATTAAATGGAGGATTATTTAAACCATTTCCACAAATTCAATTGAACAGACCACATTAGTGGATAAGGGGAGAAGCCCAAGACTATGTGATCACTACACCTAATGAGGAAGTTCACAGTGAGGTGGTGGCTTGTATGTTAATAATTTAATCACATTAATTTGATGATTTATTTTATTTTGTATCATATAACTCTTTCATATACTATAAGTTTTAAAAAAGATATTTTTGTAGAACCTTAAAAAGGGTGTTTTCAGCCAAAAACACCTTGTAGATGTCTCACTACAATAATGATGTGTCGTGATGTTCCCATTACACCACATAAATAGATCCAATTTATTGACTTTGTTTTCATGAATTTTGTTGAATTAAATACAATTATTCATATGGAGTTGTGTAAGATCCCAACCATTGGTAAATATTTATCAGGGAAACTAACATATATGATTTTATACTAATTTCAATATTTTGTGTATGATTTTTTGAGATGATTAATGTGAAATGGGAGAAATTTGAAAGAAAAAGTGGAATTACATGGTTGTCGCATTGTTTACCCAAACTATATACCCTTTATTTAAAACTATGAAACCCTATATATAGGGGGATTTCATGGTTGGCACATGGTTTTTCAAATAGTTCACCCTCTTAGGAGAACCCATGCACCCCTAAAGAGAGGCACATGATTGTGGTGCAAGGTTTTGAAAATTGTGAGCCCATACCAAGGAAACTGAGGTTTGAGAAATTTTTCTCTAAAAAATATTTTAAAAATAGTTATCACCCCTGATGTCACATTTATTAGCCTATACTTGAACTAAATCATTATCTATCATTTATTTAAGTATCATGATAGATTGGCCTCTCGAGCTCCATTATTGAAATTCATAGATTGGACTGATGGGTCTTCACTTCAATTGATATGTAATATATTTTCTATTAGTTTACTCCCTCTCTGCTATATTTATATTTTATATTTTTTGGGGATTATTTCATCAATCCGGGATGGTCTTGGATCTCGGTTGTGATAATTCATAATTTGTTTGATCTTGATCTAGGTATTAGTTCTAAATATCATTCTTCATTGTTGATTTAAATTTTCTATTTCCATTTGGTGATTTACAGATTGGATAAATCTTTAAAAAGATATTTAGGATGGTGTTTTATTTATCAATTCTCAATTTCATGACTTAATTTAAATTTATTTAATTATAATATTTCAATTTCCACATTGGATTCTTCTATTATAAACATAATTGATTAATTTAATTTCCATGAGATAATCATATGTGTTATATTTGGGGAAATTAAATATAGAAAAGGTAATTTTCATGATAATGGTGAATGGATTGAATTATTATTATATAATTGATGATTCATGGTAATATTAAACTAAGAATAATTTGAATTTTGAAAAGGGTTCAAAATGTAATTGGAAAATGGGTATCCAGCCATTGGGTTTGATGATATATTAAATGTTTTGAAATTTTAATTTTGTATGATTGATAATGGAAATTTTTAATGTGAATGAAACCCATGGGGTCTGAAGATATGATTTAAATGAGTTTTTCAAAAGTGATTTCTAATCCAAATACTCATGTGGTGTGAGACTACCACTATATATCCCCGATATATTGATGTATACATGTGATCCCTAAGTTCTGTGATAAGGACTATTGCTCCAAATACAAGCAGTGTTCTAGACTACCTATCTAGGACCCCATTGAATGAATATGTACTTGAAATGAACTACAATTGAAAACTATGATTTAATTAAAATGTGATATCCATTAGGGTATTTTTCAGACTCCAACGTGGGGAGAAGTAGGTATTTATGGTTCATGTGTCAATTTGAACCTGATGATTTATTTGGTTATTTATATAATATTTAAATATGAAAACTACTTAATTTTTGTATATTAATTTATTATTTATATTTATGTATAATATTTTATATATTTGATATTTTTTAGATGTTGTTGGTGGTCTCCTACTAAGTTATACTGACACACAACTCAGGATTCCTAATCATCCCCAGAATAGAATAAATTTTTGTAGGGTAGGATAATGGTAAGATCCCTTTGTTAGAAGGCTATGTTAGATAGGAGAAAGGATGTGGGAACCAGTCTTGGTGTCAGGACACATTTCAGAGTAGACAATATGTATTTATTTAGGTTTTTCATTTTTAAAAATGAAACATTTTTTTCATTACATGTTTACTTCTATAGAATGGATATTATATTCATTTTATGGTCATCAAGGGATATTGTAATTATTCTGGTAGTAGGTTATGGTTATAATAATTTACTTATTGTTTATTTATATCTACAATTGTGTTTCTTCGATAAATAATGTATATTATACATGTGTTCAATTTTTGACCCATAGTTCTAGTCGGATGTCTTTGTAATACAGGGATCCACGCCTAATGTCATGTATTGAACAAAATCAGGGAACTGTCATGTGGCACATAAGTCAAGGTATTACCACAAGATTTTAAATTTTGAAGAAAAATTTTATTTAAATGAGAATTAAACTATGATTTGTGATGGATATATAGAATTACATATATTTAGATTACATCCTTCATCAACTATCTCATCCCAATAGACATCCAAAATAGATCTTCTGGATGTGAATATTGTGGAATAAAAAAACAACAATAAATAGATAGAAATTAATTTAGATTGTATCTATTATATAAAAAAAAGATGGATTTATTTCCTATGGAATTTCTTTGACATCTACAAGATCTTGAAGTCTCGTATTCCATTGATTTAATCCTTAATGAAAAACTAATATCAAGGAATCCAAATAGAATTTACACTATAGAATTATGGGACTATTAAAAACTACTAGATGATTTTTTTGATTAGGGATTTATTCACACATGTGGTTCACCATGGGGATCCCCTATTATAAATGTTAAGAAGAATTATAGATATATGATATTATGAATTTATTATAGGGAAATAAATCCTATTATGTTAAAGAATAGCTATTCTCTACCTCACAATGATGAATTATTTGATAAACATAGTGGGAGTCAATATTATTCATATATTGAATAACATTCTCGGTTTAATCTATTGTGAGTGAAAAATGATCATATTATGATGAAAGAATTTTGAATCGAATATGGGAATTATGATTTTTCAAAATTCTCTTTTTTATTGACTAATTCACAATCAATTTTTGTTGATATAATGAATATAGTATTCAATGAATATCTAAATAATCTCATGGTGGTGTTCATGGATGAAATATTGAGGTATTCTATTATGTATGAGGACCATGAGAATCACATGATGATCATTCGTGATACACATAGTGGGAAATTATAATTTATAGATTTAGTACCTTTCAATTGTTAATTCATAATTTTTTTCTCTGAAATATTGTCTCCATAGATGGATTCTCGTTTGTTTATATGAAGAAAATTTTAGTAAGGGAAATCCCAATACTAAAGAACATAAAAAAGATATGTAGATTCATTGGATTAGTAGTTTACTATCAGCGATACATAAACAATTTCCTAATTACCTATTTTTATCCACGTTACATGTAATTGGTGTTACGTTCATATAGATAAAAGAATGTGAATCGTGTTTTTATGAGTCAAATTACTGATTAGTCAGTGCTATGATTTTTGTTCCAACATTAGAAAATGAAGGATTTGTTATATATAGTGATTCCTTGATAAACATAATTTTTTGTGTCCTTATGGAAAATGATAAAGTTATTATATATATCAAGGTAGTTGAAGAATGATGAATATAACTATCAGACCCAAGATCATAAGTTAGCAGGTTAAATATTTTCATTGATGATATTTAGAAACTAACTCTATGGTGAAATATATCATATATAAATATAACATCTGATCCCCAAATACATATCATTGAAGAAATATATTAAAATATGGATTTGAAAATGGCTTAAGAAACTCAAGAATTATGATTTCTCAAAACCCTACAACCTAGGGATGGAAAAATGGTCGTAGATGCATTAAGTTGGAACTAGCATGGAATTTTGACCCAAATGACGATTGATAGGAATAAAATGGTCATAGATCTAGTAATTCGGGATATGGATTTGTTAAGAACGTTTAGAAATGAATGAAATTTCTAATTATTATGAAACCAAATTTATTGGAAAATAATTTTTTTTCAAAATCTAAAGATGTTAATTTTTTAATGAATATTAATGTAGTAATTGGTTGGATAATGGAAGACTTTATTTATGAATATGGAATTATAATATTTGGTAAGAGACTATTTTTTTAACCTAATACTAGTATAGAAATGTAATTTTGGATTATTCACATTGGAAATATATATATATAAACCATGGTTTCAACAAGATTTGTAGGGTGTTGATAGAACATTTTAAGTGGGATAACATATAGTGGAATATTTATGAATATGTATCATAGTGATTGGTTAGGAAACTGGTGAATATAGATAGAAAACATCCTACAAGAGTCATAAACCCATTTATATTACATTGTGGAAATAGAATATTATTACTATGGACATTTTCATTGTACAATAAAAAAGACTTAGAAAGATGATGAAATGTCGGTTATTGTGGATTGCCTTACCAAACTTACACATTTCCCACTATAAAATTATATCTAACTCTACATAACATCAAAAGGATCTATATTAATGATTTTATAATAATTAAATGTAAACCTATGTTTGTTTTGTCTTATCATGAACCTTGATTGACATCAACATAAAATTATAGTCTTTATAAGGTTGTTGATAATGAACTTCATTTGTGAATCACCAACCATCCTCACAATAATGGACATTCTTAAATGATTGTTCAAACATTGGAATCCTTCATGACAGCATACTCAATTGACATTAACGGTATGTGGGATTAGTAATTACCTTTGGTGGGGATTTTTGAAAAAATATCATTCCCTTCAAGCATTCAAAATGAACTATATAGAGAAATATAATGAAAGATGTTTCCTTATCGAGAGAGTTGGTGAGAATTTGGGAAATAGATATTGTTATCCCTAAAAATGTTGATGAGAATACAAAAATAGAAAACAACATTTAGACTCTTGTTAATGAATCTAATAATATGAAAACTATTTATGACGATAACTGGTGGAAATATTTGGAATTTTAGATAAAAGATCATGTTTTATTGAATGTATCTTCATGGATGGGTTTCATAAGGTTTATTTAGAAAGGGAAAATAAGGCCCAAATAGGGTAAACCCTTTGAATTTTTAGAAATAATTAGAGATGTGGATTAATTATTGGAAATTCCACTGATCCCCTCAAAATTTATCAATTTTTTATATATATCATTTTTAATAATTCCATTTAATTCCCAACCCATGTTCGCACATCTAAAGAAATTTAATCGAAATATTAACTATATAATTATAAATTTCTTATCAATATTATCGAAACTAGAGATATATTATTGGAGAATTAAAAGTATTTACTTGAAAAGAAACATTATAGAAATCATAAAATTGATGAACCAAAAGGGCATCGAAAAGATATTATAATGAAGAAAAAACTCATTTTTTATAATGTTTCACCAATGGTAATTTTAAGGATAACATTTTTTTAGTGGAAGAATGTAAAACCCAAGCCAAAATTATAGTAAGTGAATATTATATTTTCATAAAACTATAATACAATGTAAATTATTATATTTCATAAAAAACATATAAATTGATATGATGAATATTGTTTTTTGGTAGTTCTTGGTCTAAAGAATCCTATAATGATTTTTTAAAAATTTCCCATCGAAATGATATTTTATGAAAAATAAAAAACATAGAATTGATCTATTTAAACAATTATAAATAATATTATATTAAAATATTTTTAATAAATAATAAATTAACCATAAATTTGATTTAAATAATTATCAGATTATGTTTAGTTAAAAATGTATATTTTTTAGAAAATATTTTCTATTTTAGAACACAATTTTGTTTAAAAAAATTATGTCAATCCTAATAATTAAATAAAATTATATTAAATGATGAATTATTTAAAGAATATGTATTTGTTATTAACCTAACTATATGAATTTAAAAACATTTAATGATGAATATTATTCATATAGGTAATATAAAATCATCTTAGGCTTGAAAAATGCATTTCTTGAAAAATCTAATTTTCACACATTTTGTAGGTTCATTTTTCAATTATAAATAGAAATTTATGTGATTTTATTTTGGTAAAATAGATTCCAAATTTGATAAAATAAAAATTTATTATTATGAAGTATGCATCATATAGTGTTTTTTCATAATTAATAAGAAAAACATCAAAACAAATTACCCTGGTTATGGTTAAAACGGGTTTAATGGGGGTTATTCAAACATATAAAATAACGTTTTCAAGTTAACAATTTTAAAATATTATTTTACATAAAATTTTGACCATATCCATCCTAAATTTTAATATATGGTCATTTTGAAAAAATTTCTTTCATAATTACTTTATTATTAATAGTTTTTTACATTTTCAATGTAGTTTCCAAGAAGGTCCCCACCCCTATATATAAAAGTTATCCTCTACCACTAACTTCCTCATACATAATAAGCCACTTTTCTCAAAAAGAACCTACAAAAATATCTCTCAAATATCAATATAAATGTTTTATAGGTTATTATCTTTCCAAAATTCCAATCCATGGGTTCTTAATATGAGTTCAAGAGGAGGTTCTTCTAAGAGAATGTAATTCTCTTCATAAGCTCATTTTTTTAATAATTATTTCACTTCATTAAATTATGTATTATCACAACCAATATAATAAAACTATTTTATATAATATAATTAGTCATTTTTTTGTTGATTAAATAATATTTATCTATCAACTCCTCCATTAAATTGGATATAATTCCATTTCTTGTGTGTATGACGGACAACTGCCTCACAAACCAATATAATTTTATCCCATCACTGAATCACATGGATAATTATAATGATAGTAATATAGATTAAATATTATATAGATGACATGATATTAATTATGTAAAATTAACAAACCATCCACTTACTATGATTTTCACCCATCAAGGGAGAGATATCGTCGCTTGTGTATAAGTGTGACCTATCATCACCACAAAGCATTAGGATTCAATTTTTGTGTCCAAAATTAAAGAGTGATTATAAAATGGAATTTAATTAATAAAAGATATATTTTTAAAATAAATATATTTTTTTGATAATAGATTTATATCCTATGAACAAGAACTAGAACTTCGGTAACAAAACTAGCATGGGAAAACAAAGCAGTTAACACCCAAAAAATGGAAATTCAGAAATATTATTAACGAAATTGTGGTAAGATATTAGAATTGTATTATATATTATTGTATAAATATTAATATTTCTTTTTTATATATTAATAATATGATAAAAACCATTATAAATGATTTCAATTCATTTTCAATAAAAAGGAATTTTGAGGTAATGAACTTCTCCTCAATTTCCTGTTATTGACGAATATTTTCATTTTATTCAAAAAATATCATTTATATAGTGTCAATAAGACCCCATTAAGATTTAAAATCCGGAATAATTCAAATTTAATTTTATTTATTTTGTTTGAATTTTTTATTATTTCATCTAATGGGATTTAACATTAAAATCACAAAGTGGTATGCAATTTTACATCCCTTTTTCATTTCATTGGCTTATATCAATTATTCATTTTATTTTATAATCTATTATTATGTGGTTAAATTATTTTTATTACATAATGTTTTATTTCAACTTGTATAATTTTTATTTAGATCTGATACACATCCTCAATTCACTAATTAATCCCCCATTTAATGGTTTAATATTTGTAAGAGATTCTATCTCAATTTCCTATCTATTGATTCAAATTTCATATTATGAGCCTATTTATTTTTATGAGGTTAATATACAACCCATTTGATTTATAATATCCTAAATGAAATTATATTCCCATTATTGAATTTTTTATTTGAATTTATTTATATCATTGTTCTTATGATTCAAAAGTTAGAAAAATGGAAGGGTTTATGCTTCAATGTAATTTTAATATGGATTTTTTATTCATGAATTTCCATTGAAGGAAAAAAAAATTATTATATAATAAAAATTATTATTTTATTCTCCTCATGTAATTTGTAAAAATTTCATGAAATGGTACCATTTTGATTTATTTGGTACGTAAAATTATTGGTAAAATATTTTTTGTAGAAAATGAAACTTTATTTCCATTATATTTCAATAATTCTTTTTTGTCCATATCATAATTTTCTATAAAAATTTTTCATTTCTATTAATATTATCCAATGGTTTATTAACATTATATTTACCCATGTATGAATTTCTAAAAAATGGTTTAAAAGGGATATTCCTTCCATTTTTCAAACACGCTATTTTTTTAAACAGTAAAGAAAATATGAATATAAAATTCGTTATAACATACATGAAAAGAAAAAAAATATTCCCTCTCTAATGACCACTCATTTTTTAAGCTTCATTAAGAATTTTAAATCATTAATTTAAAATAATGTTTTCTTCCAAATATTTTAGATATTTATATTTTTTAAATGTGATTTTCAATGTGAAAAGCCTGTTCAACTCAATAATATTTCAAGGGTATTCATATAGTATTTATATTAATTATGAAAATAAACCTCTATTATACTTATACACCATTGAGGATATGTTGTAATTATACCATCTGTATTCTTTATATTGATTTTTAGGATCAGTTTCCCCATAGAAAGTATTAACATTAACTTTCTTGATTGATTTTTTAATCATTAATATTCTCTTTAAATGCGAACTTTCTTGTGAACATTTTACATTATATTTATATTAAGTATCCAGATTCAAATTATAATATTCATTGAATAATGAAAATTATTATTAACCAAATCGTATATTATTTTTTTCATATGGGGTTTTATTTTGAATTTTATTTGATTTGATTGAAAAACCATATTAATTGTGTATTATTTTATCCATATGGGTATTTGTTGATTAGGCATATTGTTTATAACATAAATATATTATTTTATATATAAGGAATTGTATGGCCATGTAGTGATGAAGAGGTCCTGAAAATATATAACACATCATTGCATTAATAGTTATCCCAAGAAAAATAAGTTTGAAAATAAAATGGAGGTTTACCCGTAGTTTCAAAATTTTATAGTGAAGGGCCCTGATTATATAGATATCATGATTTCTAATATATTGATGTTGTATTATAATAATTTTATCCGTTGAATGTTCAGTTATTATTATCCAAAATATTTTTTCATTAATATTATCTATGCATTCATTTTTTACTCATTTTACTAATTAAATGAAAAATTTATTCAGTTATTTACGTTTTCAAATTAATTATTCCTTATTTAATCATAATAGTCATGTTACTGATTAAATGTAATATTTATTCATTTATTTTTAATTCTATATTAATTATTCTTTATCCCTTCATGATAGCTTATATAATAGCCTAATATATTAAAATAATGAATACAATCTCGATAGTATATATAAAACAAAACATTGATTGTAGATGAGAATTTTACACTTAAATATTATATGAAATTTTTAATAAAATTAATCTCTTTGATAGCTTTTAATGCACACAACACCAAATTTAAATGAAACACAATACTCTATTAAAATATTATTATACACACATGACTATAATAACATAATCATCACTGGATAACTAAATTACGATATCCTTATGTATTAAACATGTATAAAATAAATAAAATGGTGATTAAGTTATTAATAATTCAAAATTCATCATTGGAATAAAAAATAAATGTTTTCTAAAAAATGTTTTTTTTCTAAATGGAGGTTTCGTTGCGCATGTCGCTAATAATTTAAAAATAATTTTTACAAATAATTATTTTTTGAAATGAACATAATTTTTTAGATAATATTATAATCTTTACCTGAGAGTAAACATATAATATTTTATGAAATTTTTCTTTTTTCAAAGAATAGTAAAAAAAATACTGATTCTATTTTAAAAATAAATTTTTGTTTAAAGTATTTAAAATCCGCACATTATTTTAAAATGATTTTCAAAGTAAAATTAATTTAAATAAATATTTAGTAATTAAAATTAGGTTATATAAATCATTTTCACTGAAAAAGTTTATATAAATATATTTTAAACTTCTGAATGTCATTATATTAGAAAACTGCTATTTCATTGTGTCTATGTGTTTAATTTTAAATTGAATTCTGACACATAAGTGTATAGAATTTGGAAAAAAATGACCCTTAATTTTTAATCATAATCATTGATATAATATAATAATTTACCAGTAATTTTTCAACATATTGAATAGTGAAAATAGTAAAAATTACATATCATGGTTAAGGTAAAAACAATTGTTTTTGTGATAAACTAAGAAAATAATGGTTAAAATGATTTTAAACTGGTAAAAACCCATTTTATGAAAATATTTTGGCATTATAATATATAAGAATATAAAATGTTCCATTTTTAGCCTTTTGGAATGTGAAGACATGTGTGCACTTTATAGTTTTAAAAAATCCAAGTATATCCTCTCCCTACATATAAAAGGACCCTCACCCCCCTCATTAATTTACACCTATTAATCCCTTTGGCTGGACTAAATCCAAAAAAATTCTCACCCAAAAATCATTATACACAATTTATAACTAATATTCTACCTAAATTAAAAAACATAGGGTCATTAAAAGAATAACCAAATGAGGTTTATCGAAGAGAGGGTAATTTTTTCAACAAATGTATCTTGTTTTATTTATTTATTTTACATATTCAATTGGGCCATGACATATAAAATATAAAAAAACTAGTATAAACTAACTAATGAGATTTAATTTTGTTGATGTAATAATATTTATTGATATCCTTCTCCATCAAATGGGAAGTGAAATCATTGACCATGCTTACAAGAACTACCATCTTACGAACCAATGTAACTAATGTTCTAAAATCACATAAAAAGATTTTTTATAATTATGGATATAAGAAATAATTATAATCATTATGATTTTATAATATGTTTGAAATTATAATATCACATATACCTTCATGTAATCCATACTGGTTAAAATATGAGAATGTCGTTTATGGGTATGGTGGACTTCCTCCCCACAAAGCGATGTGGTTTTTATTTCACATATGATTTATAGGGAAATTATAAAGGATAAAATTAATAAATATATTTTTTATATAACATAATATATTTAGTTTTTAAAATTAATATACCATCCTCATACCCACCCATATACTTGTTAATGGCATGATTTCGTCGCTCATGTATATGTACGACCTATCATCTCAACTAAACTATGTGATTAATTTTCCATGTATAACATTAAATAATGATTATAAAAATTAATATAATTATTATATATTATATACATAACATTATTATCATTCTAGATATTAGGTATCTATGAACAATGTACAATATCTGAATCCTTCATGTCATATTCACATGATAAAACAAGACAATTAACATTATAAACAACAAATATAATTAAATCTCATTAACAAAAAAATGGTAACATTTTATAAGGGAATCATATATGATATTATAAATATGAATATATTATTATTTTATATAGGAAGATTTGTTATGTTCTATAGTGGGTGAATAGATCATATTGAAAAAAATTAATCTAATAAATAGAGTAATTAAATAAATTTGTATACATGAATATTAGAGTTAATTTACAGAAGAAAAATTAGAGAAAAAGATGTTTTTATAATTTTTTTTTAAAAAATGTTCATAATCTACACTTATATAGTTATACTCTATGAGAGACATCTGGGTGCTAAAAATTTATTTTTTGAGGGATAATCACAACCCAACTAGCCATTATATATTGGGGAGTCAAACCAATTAAAACCTAACTTTAGAAAGTGTTATCCAAAACTCAACCTCTCTAGCCATTATATATTGGTATTATAACCCCTCATATGAAAACATTAAAATATATGAGTCACAAGACAGGGAAGAGAATAAGAAATAATGATTTTTTGTGTAAAAGAAGGAAAATAAAAACAAAGAGTCTGTAAGAGATGGGAATATTTTTACAGACTCAAAACGAATATTAATGAGATGATAAATAAATAAATATTAAGTACTAGTTATTGAGGATTAGGTTGGACCACCTCGTTATGTAAGTATATGTTGATGAAAACTAATTTCATCCCAGGAGAGAACGTGCATGTGATACTATAATGTATGGACCATGAAATTATTTAATAAGAGGATAAAAGTTCACATCATTATTCATAAAGGAAAAAACTATATCAATTTTGTTAACCTGTAATAATCCTTAGTGTTTCCTGGAACCATAAGACATGATCTGCAAAATATGACTAACGAAACAATATTTGGGAAATTAAATTTTAATTAAAATTTAATCAAATAATTTCAGAGAGTTAAAATGATACTCTTTAATAATAGTATAAAAATTCATTTTAATTTAAAATATTAAGATCAATGATAAAATTTTTGAATATCCTGTAGAATTATAATAATAATAATTCCAAAAAATGGTAATACAATTAAAAACAATTAGTAAATAAAATTTAATTTAGAGTATCATGTATTTTTAAAATCAAATAATACTTTCAATGGAATAAATATTTTTGAATATATTCAATGTTAGTAAATAATAATTTAGAGATTAATCAAAAAATAAAATTTACATAAAAATATTAATGAATATATATTCTTTAAATATGTTCAATGTATTACTTAAAAATAATGAATAAATTTAATAAAATTTTATAACCGATAATAATATTATAACAATACATCATTGAATTAAATATAATAAATTTTAATTTTTAGAAAATAATAAAACAAGAAATAAGCTTATAAAATTATTTATGTTCATCAATGTTTAAAAAATGATGAAAAATAAAGCATGTATAATTCTTTATTAGAGTCGAAAAAATACATGGTGGTAGTAAAAAATGGATTCACCATAGAGTGAAAATGATTCACTATTTGGAAATAATAATTTTAGTCACACTTGGAAGATTATATTTTTTTTACCATAGTTAGTAAAAATTTACCCACCATTAGTAATAGAGAACAAATCATCAATAATATTTAGATTCCAAACCAACATTGGTTTTTATATTACCCACTTTTGGGTAAGTTACAATTTGGAAAAAGAAATAACTTGAAACTCGTGGAAGAGAACTTAAGACACTTTTGAGTTTTCCAGAAAATAGGCCAAGGAAATAAATATCCCACCATTGGATTCTATTAGCATCACCCATCCTTGGTTCTTAGGAGTAGAACCCACCCTTCAAGTAAGTGAGACAAACCAATGCTTTAGAAGGAGGATGAATATAATGTTAGAGAACAAGGAGTATTCACAATTGAAGATGAATGATGAAGCCATGTAGATAAGTCCTCCTCTACTTTGTAATAGAACTCATCTATGTGAGAAATTTTAAAAGGAGAACTCATGAAATTTGAATGTTAGAGGTTTTTGGTCTTCTAGATGAATGATAAAAATCATAAATGATCTACCAAAAAGGAAAAGGGCTAGAGGTAGATTATAATGAATAATGATCCACCATTTCATGTTCTTACCTTGACATAAAACATCATGGATTTTTTATGCCTTATAAAAAATGAATTTTTAGTTTCACAAAAATAATTATTTTTCAAAATTTTCAATATATTTTTAAAAAATAATGATTCACTGAATTCAGATATGTATTGAAAGATATATTATAAATATTATTTTAAAATATTTCTTAAATACGTCAGAATCCATTTTTGTACATGAGTTATTATTAAGTTATGTTAATAACATTTTTAAAGTTCCATGTATTTTAATGAAATGAATATAAACTTTTTATATTTCTATGAAAAAAATTGAATAATTTTCATTATAAATAAATGAGATATCAAATAAATAAAAAATATTTTCAATAATAGAAAATTCATAATTCCATATTTGTATTAAGATCTTTGGTCAAACGGAACACACCATAAACAATAAAATCAGACCTTCATTAATTCTAATTTAATTATGAATTATGGTTGAATTTCAAACAGAAAATGATTCAAAAGAATATTATTATTATAGTGAAAATTTTAAAAGAAATATATATGAAAATTTTAATATATTTTATATTAAAAATATTTATTGAAACAAAAATAAGAATCGCTTTCAATGTTTAAATGAAAACCAGATAGAGAAACCTTTAGACAATGTTGTAGTTTTATAAAAGATATATAATGATTTTATATTTAATATGAAACTTTAATTATAAAACTAAAATTACTTGAACAGAAAATATAATTATTATATATAAATTATTTAAAAATATTATTTCACATAAAATAATAAAATGGTTTGGGATATTAAAAACATTTTATAACATTTTATAAAAATAGAAATACATACATCAACATTCAAAAAAAATCCCCCTTTTTTTATTACAAATCAAAAATATTTAAAACCAATTTTCTACCCAATTTGTAATAAATTTATAAGAGAAAATAAAAACTCACCCAAACCAAATGTAGTAATATAATTATTAAACATCCAATATTCCAAGTTCAAATTTTATTTTTTTTCATTCGCATAAGAGTCTATATTATTAGTAAAGATGAATACATGCTGATTTTTAGTGGGAATAAAATCTAAACTAATGACACATTTATTAACATTATATCTAATAAATTGAAATCTGAGATAAATATTCATTGAACTAGAATGATGTATGGGGGTTTTATAATTTAATCGTTAATTTATCAGGATAAATTACAAAATTACATAATATTTTCATAATACATAAACTTTGAGCACAACTACTGGTAGCATATATGTAATCATCTTATGCAGTAGATAAATAAAAATATTGTCACTTCATAGATGGCTAGGAAATAAAACAATTTCACAGAAAATGACACATTTTATAGCGACCCAGGCATTACGTACATGGATAATACATCTTTTTTATGAATATTAACTATATAATAAAAATAAATTTATGAGGAACATAACAGTTTAATGTCTTTGGAATATTGGAAACAAAGTCTTCTATCAGGGTGAAAGATCTTTAATATATCCCATAAAGATCACTACCATTATTACATCTACCTAAAACCACTTTTCATGACCTGGATAAAGAAAACCTATGAAATGGGTGAGCATAAGTTCCTAGTGAAGGTAAAAATTGAAGTCATATTAGTATAAACATAAAAATAATAATAAGATAACTCAAATGTTACAATAAGAGATCAAAACCGGCATATCAAAGGTAAAAAAAATAAGGTATGGGTTAAATCATGTTATTTCATAAACATTAATCATATCAAAAAAACATCATGAGCCATGGAATCATAAATACGGAATATGATATAGGATTTTATTCATACATATACAAATATAGGCTTTTATGTTAAGGATACCTACCTAGAGATTTATAACATGATTGGCTTGGGCTACAAATCATGTAACTACTGATGGGTTAGGTGAGATACCCGTGTACCCACATTCTTTTAGGATTTTCCACAACCCATCATCCTTCTTGTCTTCGAGCTTGGTCTAATTAACATATTCCCACTTTCATTTATGATTGGGTTACAACCCGTGCATCCCCATTCATTTCGGGCACGAGAAAAAACCCACACACCTTCTTCCTTTTCGGTCATTGTCTATAACCCATACAACCTATATATTTTCTAGATTTGACTATAATCCGTGTATGTAACTCCACCGGATTCCAAGGTACGATTCCTTATAAATTGTTCAATAGCTCGTGCTAAACGCAACATTGAGTACAAGTGCCCCATGTCCTTTCAAATTGGCCATTTAAAAAATGTTAATGAACATTATTAACCACATTTTGAAATATTATAAATTTTATTTTTCAAAATAGACTTCATTTTTGAATTCATAATATCAAATATATCATAGTGTGAAATTTTGATAATTTCCTGAAAAGATTCCATTTTTATTGAATAGTTAAAAACACTATCTTCACGTTAAAAAACCATGTCTTTTTATTTTAATAATTTAATTAACATTAATTTATTTTGAAATTGAAATACATGAATTATAAATATATTAGTCCAATTTTTGTCATTGGATTCATTTTATAATATTATTAGTTATATATATAATGTTATTTATATTTTGAACGTCTCTTTTATCCAACTTCAAGGAACATATAAAAATTATGAATAAACATAATTTTACTGCTTATGTTAATTGAATTGGAAAAATATGACATATAAGTTTGTATTCTGGGTAAAAATGTGGTCTATTAGGATCAAAAAAATTGAGGTAGAATAATTACTTTTGAATTTTATTTACCATAGTTAACGGTAAATAAGGTATTTAATGGTCAAAATAATATTTTAATAATATAAGATTACCCTAAAACATGTTGTAATTTAATTTGATAGGTGTATTTTGAGCAAAAGAAACCATATTTATATATTTTGAATTTTTATGCCAGTTGTGTTAGATTATGATATTTATTATATTTTATTTAATGGAATGTTAATAATGACAAATTCAAATTTTAATAACAAAAAATTCTTTAATATAAGGTCATACATAAGATAAATTCCACTATAAATATTCATTAAAAATATAAGAAATTTATATATATAATTATTTTTTTTATAATTTTTTGGCATTAAATAATTAAATTTAATTGGTACACCATGTTGATGCAATAATAGATCTATTAAAAGAAGAATCCAGTAAATGAAATTACTAATATTAAAATAAATAAAATATTAATTTATTAATTAAATACACTAATTTTATAGATAACATATATAATTTAGTGACACATTTTATGAATTAGTTCAAATTTATAATTTTGGATTGATTTTTTAATAAATGAAAATATTGAATATTAACAAAATTGACATAAATGATATTTTAAAATATATACTATTTTACTAAATGATATAAAAGTCATAAAAAATATATTTCATCCAAAAAACAAGGATAGAGATAAAAATTTCATACATGATCATCTTTGTGTTCTTTGGGAAATATATTGTAACGATATTAACCATGTAGTATAAAAATACAAGAATAAATGGTAAGAGTTAAAATATTTAACAAAGGGTTAAATCGAAAAGATAAGTAAACTTTTATGACCTAAAAATTTATATAACCTATTTTATGATAGTATTTAGAACCATAATAATGTTAACCTTTATATAAGTTATATATTAGCAATTATAAACCTAAAAATAATTTTATAATAAAGTAATAATTTATGGTTTTTCTTATAGTTCCCTCACCTCTCTTATAAAAGGGAACCTACCTTTCACATAAAATCACACCTATAAACCCTTTTTTGTATCCCAAACCCAGCCCATATATTCTAACAACCATCATCATGTCATCCTATATTCATAACATTGGGCATAAATCCATCCTTCAGATCCTTTTGTTCAAATAAAAAGGAAACACCTGAAGAAGAGGTAATTGTTTTATCAACACATTCAATGTTTTTTTCTTCTTATATTTCCTCATTAAATGTTTTTTCCATATGGAAATAATAAAACTAGTATCATCCATATAATGATATTTTATTATAATCATTTGAAATCCATATTCAAAATTTTATCCATCTTACGAATAACAATATCAAAATGCGTGAATATGTACAGTTTACCGTCTCCATGATGTGGTGTCAATTTTTATTCAACACTACTTTGTTTGGATTGGTATATATTAGAGTATAATGGATATATATAATTAATGTTACATTATAATCATTATGTATAATTAATATACCATCCAATTTCTTACCATTTAACTATCAAGGTAATGATACCATAGCTCGAGCGTATGTACGACATACCGTCTCCATGACGTGGTGAGATTCATTGAAAGCGTTAACCATTAAAGAAAGATTATAAAATTAATATTTTGATTAAAAAACAAATTATGAACATAATTTCATTCTTTATATGAATAAAATATATCCTATTCATAAGAAACACAGCTTACATGACAAAATAGTAATGAGAAAATGATGTAGTTAACACCCGAAACAATGGTAATACTAAAATATTATTACCAAAGTCAAATAACATGACAATATATTATATCATAAATAATTATATAATCTTTTTATAATTTAATAATATGTTTTAACCATTATAATGGACTATAACTCAACCTCGACCAAATGAATGTATATGTTAAGGTTTTATTTTACAGTCTCTTTTTTATCATAAAATGTTTATACATAAGTATGTACTGGGAAAATCATATCATTCATGTCCATATTTCATTAAATGTATTTCAAAATATTATCAATATTTTAATAATTACATCTTAATGCATGTTTAAATTTAAAAAAACATTTTGAAAGAAATCTCACCATCACCTTCCAAATGATATACTTTGTGATCATTTCAAAAAATTAAGGACTAAAAGGTTTATTTATATTATACTGTGTGAATGAATATTTTATACCATTATTTCGCCATAATATTTTGAATCATACAATAAAATATAATAATTTTATTTTGAAATTAAATGTTATATTTTATAATTGTGTGGCTTTTAAATAGTTTCAAAGTAAAAAATGTTATTTCTCTCAAAAGTTTTAATGAATTTCATAGATTATATTCATCAATGTGAACATACTTTGTAGAATTTAATTCATTATTGAGGTTCATTTATTTTGATAAAATAATCAAAACTTTATATGATGTTTTATGATATGTTTGACTGTGAATGAGGTATTTTTTATACCATTAATGGTTTATGTTTAAATTATTAACTTTTAGTATTCATGTTTTAATATGATTGAATATATTATGTTTCATGCATTCTAAATGAGTAATTCAGTTGACATATTATGTTGTGGGAGGGGACCACTAAATACACTCAATGCATCAGATGTTTTCATGAGACAACTATTTTCTCAGAAAAATGATTTAACTGTATGGTAATGGGTTTGGAACAAGGCCTTGATGGTATGGTTATGATGTCCGACATTATACATTTCATAATTATTAAATTTTTTATTTATATTTCATATAATTATTTGACCAGTTGAATACCCATGTGATTGATTAAAAAGAAGTATTTGATATATTATAGCCATATTTTCCTTAAGAAAAAGTTTAAAAGGCTTGTGTTTTAGTTTTATACCTTTCATCAAATGTCCATTCTTATTCATGAGAGAATATTCATTATTTTTTATCCTTATTGGGAATATGAGATCACACCTTTCATATGATTCATTTTCCCCAGGATTTTAACGCATATATTATGATGAACTGCTAGGATAGTCAATAGAATATGGGTGTTTACGAAGGAGAAACTATATATTTTTTCAATTCAATATGTAATGTAAAAAATATATTTGTACATATTTTTTTCAAAGATTTTAAATCGATCCATCCATTTGTATTTTATTTTCTTGTGATCATGTCAATGTAAAAAAATAATGCACCAACATTGGGTAATTGGGGTCGTGGAGTTACATTTGGTAGGAAAGGAATTTTTGTAAAAACATGGAAAAATAGATTTAGAAAACATTATTGATTTGGGAACATTACTATAACATATAATTTTAGGTTAATTATTGAATAACACAATTGAATTTTGGTAAAATAAATATTTTGTGGGTATTACTATAAAATACATCGCTTCCTGGATACTACAAGTGGACATAGTTCTGGAACAAATTTACCTAGTGATGAAAACTCTAACATGGTGTTCTTAGCTTGAATCGAGGTTACCTGGTACACAATAACATATATTAATACACATCCAACTTAACAATATTTGGGGATAATATTTATATAATTCAAATTTTCATTAAAACCCATTAAAAGGGATTTATGATAAATAATTTCTTTTAGTAAACCATTATTATGAATAGGGATTATATATGCATTAAATTTTCAATTTATGTTAAGTATATTACTAGTTTGTTATTATGAATTATGATTCATAACAAAATATTATGTATTCCATTGTTTAGAAACGGTGCCTAGTGGACGAAATGGGAATTGTATCAATGCATTTAATCCATGTAGGGATTTACCTTATATGAAAGATAATGATCTTGGAGCTGGTAATACATCTGGTGAAAAATATCTTCTAACCATATCAGGACAACTGACTCGGGTGATGAATAATAACCATACTCATATAGAGTATCCTGATCCCCAATGTGTAGGATCATTGTTAAACAACTTCATGTGATAATAACCTCTAAAATTCAATGGGACTACGAATACAATTTTATCTAAGAAGTGGATCAATTCAACCGAGATGATATTTCGTTCATAGGAGAGTAACAAAATGGAAAAAATTATAATTCACGTCAATAAAATTTTAGTATTTGAAGATCAATGGTGGTCATTGATTAAAAAAATGGATGTTAAAAAGGTCACAAATATGTAATGTAGTGAATTTAATGAACTCTTATTTAAAAAATATTGTCTACATGATCTATGAGGAGATATAGAAAGAAAATTTCTATGTGCGAGTAAAAAAGCAGATGAGACTATTTCAAAGTATGAGGCTAGCATCATGAGGTTAGAAATGCATGTTTTAGACTACATGTGTAACCCAATAAGTGAGATTGATTGATTCTATGATTGGTTAAAACCATTCCTCTGACTAGAATTAGTCTCTCAATATTTCGTATTGTATGAAGATATTGTCTCTTTTGCTATTAAGAGAGAAAAATAATTAAATATGTCTTATAAAATTAATGTTAATTAAGAGAGTTAGTGGTCCGATGAACACTACACGAAACGAAAATATGGTGAAAAAGGAAAATTATATCTTTCAACACTACATTATTTATTTATTGAAACACCCTAGTTCTTTCCCAAAGGGGGTGGGAGTTTGTTACATCTTTGTAGAAAAAGTCCACCAATCTCATGATTTCAAGGGAATGGAAAATGATTTCAATGTTAAATGAAACAATTGTAAAAAATTGGGATGTAATGAAAATGAATGTCTTATGGATCAAAGAAACATGCCCCAGAAAAGGCCAAGGGAGAATGGTCAAGCTTATGTGATCACAACAATTGAGGTTGAAATTTTGAATGACATGGTGGAAGGTATTATAATAGTCATTTAAAATTTATCCAAATCATTATTCGATTCTGGATAATCACATTCTATTATATATTAAAAAAATTAATTAAAAATAAAATATTTCCAATTTAAATTAATAAGGGAGTTATTAGTCAAAACCCTTAAGGGAAGACACATTGCAACAAATATGTTTTAGATGGTTCCTATTATGGAATATAAACATGATTTATCTACTAACTTTATCAGCATACATATGGTCAACTTTTTTATATTACTTAGTATGGATTCTCTATATTAATATGATGTGAAACTTTATTCCTAGAATAAAGAAAATATGATTTGTGAGGATTATTTAGAATCCATTATCTTGAGAGAATAAATTTCAACGTTTGATTCTTATTAATATCCACCCCCTATAGCTCTTATATATTAAATTCTTGGGGACGAAGTGAAAACATCATTTATGTGAAACGATGGAAGTATTCTAAATGGGTATGTACCTATTGTACAAGAATATATTGATTTATTTTCAGAGAATTTATATAAACATATTCGAGAGTGGGAAGTTGAGTTTACTATAGATTTAATCCCTTGTGAAATGCCAATATCAATAACTCCTCAAAGAATTTCCACTATGGAATTAGTAGATTATAAGAATCAAGTAATGGAATTGTGTAATAAGAGAATTATTTTACATATTTTTTCTCCATGGGTAACCCAAATTTATTTTGTTAATAAGAATGAAATATCATTGAGGTAGAGAATTGATTAGCGTTAAATCAATTCCATTACAATAAATAGCATGATTCCTCTACCTCACATTGGTGATTTTATTTATCAAATTCATGTAGATTAATATTATTTTATGATTTACTTGTGTTCTGGATATTATCAATTGTGGTTTAAAAGGGAAGATATTCCAAATATAACATTCCGAATGAGGTGTGGTCATTATGAATTTACAGTAACTCCATTTGGAATGACTAATAAACTTTATGTTTTCAGGGATCTAATGAACAGAGTTTTCAAGGACTATCTTTATGATTTTGTTTTCATATTTATTATTGATATCATGTTATACTCCCAATGCTGTGAATATCATGAGAATCACTTAAATACTGTTATGAAGACTCATAGAATAAATTAATTATATTGTATATTTAGGAATTGTGAATTATGGCATCACGAAATTTTATTGTTTTGCTATATTATCTCCAAATATAGAATCTCTAATGATCCTAAAAAAATAAAATCAATCCATGAATGGACAACATCGACGAGTAGAAATATGGTTGGCAGTTTTATAGATTTTTCAAGTTACTATAAGCATTTCATCCATAATTTTTCCCGATTGGAAAACCCATTATCCAAGCCCACATGTAATGGAATTAAATTAGTTTTTATAAAAGAGTGTGAAGAATGCTATGAATAATTAATGATAAGATTATTCAATGCACCTATCATGACATTCACATCTTTGAATGATGGGTTTTTCATTTATAGTGATGTATTAAGGAAATTACTAAGTCTTATCCTTATGAAAAATTATATTTTTATTGTTTATGCGTCATGGAAATTAAAAATTCATGAACAAAACTACCAAGACATGATATGAAGTTAGTTGTATCAATCATTTATCTGTTGATATAGAGGCATTGTCTCTATAGTTAATGAAGTAAGATATATACGCATCATAAGAGTTTGAAAAATATTTTATCATATAAATAACTCCACATGAGGCAAATTATATGGCTTAAACTACTCATGGATTATGAGGGAACAATTCACTACCACCCAAAAATGGAAAATAAGGTTGTGGAATATTCGAGTTGAAAAAACCATAGAGTTCTAAAAAAAATTAGAGTTGAAAGGGATCCTATTTTTTGGATCTAGTAATGCATGATATGGTAATTATATAAGAATATGAAACACCTGTACTCTTTAAAATGGTTTCAAAACCATCCTTAATTAAAAGTATAAAATGTTTTCAGTTTTATGATGAGGTGTTTCAATAGAAAATTAATGATGTGAATGATAGGATAATATTATAATTTGTATTTGAAGATGTTGTTTTTAAATTTTGGAAGATGCTTTGTGTTCATACTATACATAAGCGAAAAATAGAATTATTTGATGATTCTCATAGCTCTAATATCTATATACACCCTAGGGAAGTAAGATATATTGATAATTGAAGGAACATTTTTTGGGGAAACGTGAGGATGGATATTTCTGATTTTTTGTTGAGATGTCGGGTTTGTCAATAGGTGAAGGTTAGAAGACAAAATCCTAGAGGTGCCAAGAATCCTCTTCCTATACCTGTCTTAAATGGATTGATATTATGATGAAATTTTTCATGGGGCTACCAATGACTCCCAAAAGAAATAATTTGATATGGGTTATTTTTTATCATATTTTAAATTAAGCACATTTTCCAACTATAAGAGAAGATTTACTACATTAAATTTTAGAAATACTATATATTAATGATGTTTAATACTTCATGTTGTACCCTTATCAATTTTTTCTTACCATGATCCCCATTTCACATCAAAATTCAGTAAAATTATTCATATGTACCTAGATACTAGGATTTTTTAGCACAACATACCATCCTCAAACTGATGGAAAATTAGAACAGACTATAAAACAATATAAGACATGTTGAGATCTTTCTTAATTGAATTTCAGGGTACTTGGGATCAGTATTTTTCTATAGTAGAAATTCCTTATAACATTAGCTACCATTAAAGTATTCAGATGGAACCATTTGAAGGGTTATTTGGAAAGTGATGTCATACACCAACATGTTTTGATGATGCTGGAAAAGTAAATTTGTAGGCCAAGAACTTATTGAGGAAATAATGAAATAGGTAAAATCTATTCACACCTTTATCGAAATAGATTAACGTATGAAAAAGATCTATGTTTATAACTGAAGTAATAATTTGGACTTTCTTGTGGGAGATCATGTTTTCTTGAAGGTATCTCCATAGAATGGTGTAATAAAAATTCGGTAAGAAGCATAATTTACGTCCTAGGTACATAAGACCATTTAAAAATATATAATGAATTTGAGTTGTGGCTTACTATTTGGAAATTCCTCCAAGTCACTATAAATATCTAGACGTGTTTCACATATCATTGTTATGATAATACATACTAGACCCAACACATGTTCTCCCCTTTGAAGAAGTAGTACTAGAACTCGATCTGTCATATTGTGAAGTTCCCATCATGATTATTTATACTAGATAAAATGTGTTGAGAAATTGGATGCCTTTTCTAGTAAATGATCATTAGAGAAACCGTAAAATAGAAGAAACTATGGGTAAAAGTGGAGAACATATGATGAAGAACCACCCAAATCATTTTATGATGTGATATTCTAGAAATTTCATTGAGACATTATTTAAAGGAGGGAAGATAGTAACTCCCTGAAATTCAACATTATTCATCTTTTTAAATAATTCAACAGCTATTGCTACACTCAAAATCGAGTACATGCACACCATGACATTTCAGACAATTCATTTAAAAAATAGGTATAGGAAATATTAACCTCATTCTGAAATTTTATTAATTTTATTAATTTTATTTTTCAAAATAGACTTCATTTTGGAATTCTGAATATCATGAATATGATAGGATGAAATTTTTTATAATTTACATAAATAATAAATTTTTTAAGAAAATTAAAAAACACCGCATGATGTTAAAAACAGATTTTTGATTTAAAAAATTATTTTAGTAAAAATTTATTTTAAATTTAAAATAATATCATAATAAATATATCATTCTAATGAATGTAATTAAATTAATTTTACAATATAATTAGATATAAAAACATTTATTGTGGTTTTGAATGTCTCTTTTACCAACCTTTTATGCCAATTTAAAAATTAGGAAAAATAATAACTTCACCACAAAAATGAATTTAATTTAAAAAATCCAACCTACTTGGATGTAATCAAGATGGAAAATGTGGTCTAATAGTATCAAAATTATTTTTGGTTAATAGTAACATAGGAATTTAATTTACCACAATTAATGATAAATTAGTTAATTAAATGTAATAATAGTATTACAATAATATAAAATAACACTAAATCATGTCATAATTTTATCAGATAAGTCTGTTTCGACGAAAATAATCCTTAATATGAAATTATGATATCTTTTATACCTATTGTGTTAGATTACAACATTTATTATATTTTATTTAATTAAGAGTTATAAATGTCATATTGAAATATTTATAACTAAACAAATTTTAATATTGGGTATAAATAGGATAATTTCAACTCTAAATATTAATTATAAATCTATGAAATTTATCTAGATAATTGTTTTTTTATAATTTTTAGAAATTATATAATTAAATTTAATTATTACACCATTATGATGTAGTAATTTATTTTTTAAAGGATGGATCAAATAAATGAAATTAATAATATAAACAAATATAATTTGAATTAATGAATGAAATACACTAATTTCATAGATAGAATATACATATTATTAACACATTGGAAGCATTGCATCAAAGTTAACATTTGGGTTTTATTTTAAAAAAATGAAAATATTGAAGAGTAACCAAATTAACATAAATAATATTTTAAAAGAAATATTATCTTGTTAAATGATATAAATTCCATAAAAAACTATTGTTCAGAAAAATAACAAGGATACTGATTAAAATGTCATAAATTATCTACTTTAGGTTCTTTTGATAATTTATATTAACTATATTAACTATGTACTATTAAAATAGATGAAGGCATGGTAAGAGTTAAACAATTTGACTAAGGGTAAAATCTAATAGATAAGGTTAATTTACTGACCTAATCATTTCTAAATACAATTGGTTGAGACTAATACAAACCATAATCATATTATCCTCGAAAAAAAATCAAATTTTAGGTAGAATAAAAAGAAAATAATTTTATAATAAATTAATATTTAATTATTTTTCATAAAATGCCTCCCACTTCTCCTATAAAAAGGAACCTACCTATCCCTTTAACTCACATCTCTAAATCCCTTTTTATCATCCAAAACAAGACAATTTATCCTCCCATCCTACTTTAAATTATCATATAGGCCAATTATTTGGTATAAGTACATCCTATGGAGCTATTTTGTTCAAATCAAAAGTCAATACCGAATAAGAGGTAATTGTTTTATCAACCTAGTCAAATTTATTTTCTTATTATGCTTCCTATTTCTATGTTGTTTCCATATAAAAATAGTAACTCATGTATCATACATACAATGAGATGTTATTATAATCATGGGACAACCGTATTTCTCATTTTACTCATCTTATGAATAACAATATCACCATTCTTGCGAACATACGACTTAAAATCTCCACGCCATAGTTTAATTTGTTATTCAATAGTAATTTGTTTGGATGGGTATAATGATTAGTATAATGGATATAAATAATAAATATAACATTATAATTGGTCTTTATAATTAATATAACATCATATTTAATATCATTTATCCATCAAGGGAATTATTCCATTTCTCATGCGTACATATGACTTACCATCTCCATGACGCAGTGACATTTATTCCCAACTTTAACCATTCAAGAACGATTATAAAATATATATGATGAGTAAAAATTTGTAATTACTATATTAATTTCATTCTGGTTATGAATAAAATATATCATATTCGTAGAAAACATGACTTACATGACAAAATAAGAATGAAGAAACAAAACAGTTAACATCCAAAACTATGATAATACTAAATTATTGTTACTGATGTGAAATAAGTGGATAATAAATGATATCATAAAAAAGGTATTGGCATAGAATAATTTAATAACATTTTTTATCCATTATATATGAGGATAAATAACCCACCAAAAAATTAAAGTATAAGGAAAGGGTTAACTTCAAAATCACTTTATTATCATAGAATGCTTATACATAAGTATATACTGGGAAAACCATATCATCGAAGTCCATGTTTAATTAAATGTATTTCCAAATATAATCAAACATTTTTTTAAATAATTTTTTACCTATATTTTAATTTTTATAAAACATTTTGATTGACATGTTTTCATTACTTACAAAATAACCCACTTTAGGATATTTTAAACAAATTAATAAAAGAATATTTTTTTAACATATACGAAAAAAGAGGATATACTTCGCCATTAGGATTCCTTAATATTTTGAAGCATCCTAGATAATATTTTAATATTATTTTCAATATAAATTTATTATATTATAATTTGTTTCAGTTAAATACATTCCATTTAAGAAAATGATATTTATCTCAAAGAGTTTTAATGAATTTATTAGATTATATTCATCTATGTCAACATCCATTGTTGGATATTGTGCATGATTAGGATTGATTTATTATGATAAAATATTCTAAATATTATTAATTTTATTATGAGTTATTTTACTATAGAGGTGAATTTGTATACCAATCATTTTTTATGGTTAATGTATTAACATTTCATATGTCGGTTTTAATAAAAAAATACTTATGTTATGTTTCAAACTATTGAAATATGGAATGTATTGGACATAGTATGTGATGGGTGGGGCTTGTTATAGCACCTCAATGCTTCGGTAGTTATCATGAGACAAAATATTGTTGTGGAACAAGTCATTTATGGTATGATAATTTACATTTCATTGGTACTTGATGAATTGGTTATTATATCCGACACTATGAATTTCCACATTATAAAATTAGTTATTGATATTGTATTAATTATTCGACTAGTATAATATCTATGTGAAAGTATTAATGGAATTATTTTATTTTTTATAAAAATATTTTGCGGAATATTATTTTTAAAAGGCTTGAGTTTTAGTTTTTACATTGCCTTAAATGTTTATTCTTTTTTATTAGAGCTTCTGCTTTAATTTTTATCCTTAATAAGCATCTGATATTACCCCGTTTTTTTTGTTAGATTATCCCCAGGATGTGATAATGTATATCATGATGGACCGACAAGGATAGTTTATCAAATACGGGTGTTTACAATGGAGAAAATATGTTTTATTTTAATTCAATATGTAACGTAAAAAATATATTTGTATCTAGTTTTTTCAAGGATAAAAAACTGACCGGTCCTTCAGGATATTAATTTTATGGTGATGTTGACTATGAAGTAAAATAATGCCCCAGATCTGGGGAACATGAGTCGGGGAGGTACAGTGTTCCATTTGAGCTTATATAAAACCTATCATTTCCCAAATCCTATGAAGAAGATATTGGTCCAACCCATCTCATAGTAAAATCATTCACATATGAGCCATAAGATACTAAAACATTTATCATATCATAGCCCATAAAATTATATTTCTTGTAAACATCAAATCAGAACCCAAAAATTGAATTTAGTATCATTAAAAATTCATCACATCATAACCTATAGAAAATATATTGGTTATCTATTTCATCAAAGAATAACCCGTGAAAGGAAAATGGATTTCATTAACACATAACCAGGGAAAGAGAAACATTTTTCATAATGACCATGAAATTAGGAGTGACATAATAATATAAAGTATATGAATGTAATCATTTGAGAATTTGAAAAAATTGAAATATTAACATCCATAGATGTAATCTTAGATGTAAAAGAGTTTTTAAATATCTTTCAAAAATGTTTCTTATAAAAAATATTCATTCTACATTGAAATATTTTTTTATTTATAAATAACATTTTGAAAAACATTTTCATTGAAAATAACATTGAAAATATATGATGAAAAATTTTAAAAAGATAAAAAATTTCTAAAATAAATTTTCTCTTGTGTAGTATCAGAAAATATCATTTTAATTTTTTTAAATCATTGTATTTGAATACAATAGATTTCCAATCGACAAGAGAGGTGGTCAAATTTTACTTAATCAATATCTTAATCACCAAAGAGTGTAAAAATGGTACCAAAAATGAGGATATGAGGAATAAAATGAAGATACCTAAACTCATTAATATTCTGGAATTATGTATCGTAGTATTTAATCAATGGAAGCATAAACATAAACAATATTGAAAAAATGAGGAGATTATCTCAATAGCTATTATAACTTGGTGACATTGGATCATACTCTATATGAAAGAATAAGAAATTAAATAAAGATTAAAATATCATTAAAATAGTTATATTCATGATATTACATTTAAAATGGAGGTGTATACAACTCAAGAAATGTTTTTGTGCATAACTAAACATGAGTCTGAAAGAAAGAAAATTGAGACAAAACTAATTTATCGATTTGGTAAATATTGAATGCTAAACCCCATAAAGGAACGGTCATAGAATAGATATGTGAATACACATAAATTTCAGTATAATATAAATATAATTAAATAATGGTTAGTACACATACCACAAAAAAGGAAATAGTTGTGTTCAAAATATGAATCTCATGGAAATTAAAATCGAGATGATATCCCCATACCTTGTTCCTTGACTCTCTCTATGTACTCATACATGATTACTATATAATAATTATGTGTTTACTATTCATATTATACATAATAACAATATTTTATATATTTCCATGTTATTTTTTATTACATCCCTATATAACCACATTTTGAATGGTCATATGTTATGGTTTCACTTCGGGTAAAATTTACTTGGTTCTTCACTTGTGTCTTAATTGGTTACATATTTGGTCCTCATACAGATATCCTGATTGCAGAATGTAAATCATGATATAAATATCATTAATATAAAATATATTAATTTTATAATAATTTATTTCATAAATAATTATGAAATTTAATACACCTTTCACAGAGACGGTATGTCGTACGTACATATAAACACTATTTCCATTTTTATTACCGTATTGAAAGAAATTGTGTAAACAAAATTTGTATATATATATATATCTGTGTGTGTGTGTCATTGTTCCATAAGAATTAATATTTTATATATATCATATAAGTTCATTAAACCCATCCCTAATACATTCCATGAGGTTTTTGAATGAATCATGTTGCATTGAGGGTGCGATAGTCCACACTTCCTCAAACATGATTATTGTATTAAGACCAAATGGAATGTAAATAGATGAGTTCAATAAAAGGAATACAGTAACAGAAATACATATTAAATATAATATATTTAATATATTAAAAGATTTTGCATCATAATTTCCTCCATGATTGGTGGTAAATAAGAAATGAACAATCATAATTTTGTGAGGTAGTAGTTCCCCATACAAAGAACTAGTATATTCCACATCCATTAGATATAGGTGTGTGTAAGTTTATGTAAAATAAAACTCAGTAAAAAATTATAGTATATTTATTATATTGTTATTTCACACATTAATAGAATAAAGAGGTTGGAGGTGGTGGAAAATAATAATAAATGAATGGTTCTTCAGATAAGACATTACCTATAAATTTGGTAACTCTTTTTTCGTTGTGCCAAATGGATGCTTTGAGAAGATTTATTACAAAATGGATGCTTTAAGGTAGAATTTAGGATATATGGGAGGCTATTTTAGCTGATATTTTCTTAACATAAATGGTTTTAGAGGTGTGTTGAATGGGTATAGGTAGTGGCCTTTATAGGGAAGGGAAATGACTCACATGGAATTTTTAGAAACAAGGAAGGTGTACAGAAGTTATTACCTAAAAAATTAATAAAAACCCATTAAAACATAATAACAAAACGTTTATAGGGAAACAATGGATTGAAAATTATTCTTGGATAGTGTCTAGGTAATTTGTGACCATATTTTTAATGTTTAGTCCTTAATTAAGTTTAATCTGGCCTTAACTACTGGGAATAATTTTAATCACTTTTACGAATCATTTTGGTCAAAAAAAACATGGTATGATTAGACTATACAAATTATAATGAATACAACAGTGTATTTTATATATTTCAAATTTAATTCCCAAAAGAAAAAAATTATTATGAGTGACAATGCCGCACTTGGGAAAAAATAATGAATATTTAAAGTAGGACAATGTTCAAATGTTTATTACTATTTTATATTTAATTTCATAGTGAATTTGATTCTAATGATTTAAATTGAATTAATATATGAAATATATATCAAATATGAGCATAAAATAAATTTATAATATAATTTATAATTTATAATTTATAATTAATTATACAAAATTCAGTTTTTTACTAAAAGAATTATTTTTCACTATTCAACAAAAATGTTGTTTCTCCAAGTAGTCTCCAAAATTCACCATAAGTTAATTTCGAAATTTCGAAATAAAAAAATAAATTTTTATTTATAAAATTCTATTTCTAAAAGTGTCTAAAATTAATTTCATTTCTAGAAGTTGTTTATTCTAGAAAACAATGTATTAAAATATAGATGGACTTTATCGAAAATCATATCTTTCCTTATCAATAGGTTTAATTTATATAAAACATTAATAAAAACTATTTGGAAATTATTTATTACTTTTACTATAACTATGTCTAATTTTTTAGGTTATAATTAACACATTTAAATATATATATATATATATATATATATATATATATATCAAAGAAAATCAAGGTTCGATTCATCGTACGCCAAGTCGGTGTTTCATGTAGTGCAAGCCTAGTTGGAATTGTATATATCACATTCCAAGTCATTCTTTTGTGTGGAAAGAATGTTTTAATTGTATATTTAATATATATGTGTGTGTGTGTATGTATATATATATATATATATATATATTTCTAGTGTCAATTGAAATAAAAAAATCGAAAAGATAATTTTATTTGAAAACAATAATTTACTAAATCTCGGGGTTGTATATTATACAATCCATAAAATGAATTTCACTCATGAAATTCATCTCAATTATCAAAGGTTTATACTTGAATGTATGATTCCTAGAAACCCAAATCGTAATAATATATACTAAAACATCCCTTAAAAAGGGAAATTTAGAATCATAATGGTTAACCAATGTATAATATTACTAGGTTTCCTCATAGGAGAACATATGTTATGACTAGAGATTGGACCAGGGGGAAATGCGTAAAGATTTATTAGGAGTTATTGAGGTAATAAATCAATAAAAATGGATTCATCAATGTAATTTTAAGGTCATAAATGACAAAAATCATTTATTATTCAAGAAGCCTTTGGTTCAATTGAATTTATGTTATTAGAAAAACAATTTCTATATATCATTTTCTTATCATTGAGTAATTCTTTTAATTGACCAAGAATATATGAAAATATACTTAAATGAAGTTATAACCATTACCATTAACAAATCCAATATTTTGTTAGGACATGATATAATTACACTTCATCTCTTACCCAAATAGATGATTGAGAACTTTTTTAATTCTGGAAGTACAGACTAACCATGAGTGTATGATATGCCATCTCATGTGTTATCAGTTAACATTGACATTGAATTTTTATAATAAGATATCAAATATGAATAAATCCTCCTGTTTTAAGATAATACATAATTTTTTCATTAGTGGTTTACTATGTAACCCTTTAGAGTGATGAAAATAAAAAACAATATAATGAATTCACAAAATCAGCTTAACATTAATCCCCAATATGACCCAAAGTATCTATTGGTTTTTACAATCCAAAAGTGTGAATACTATCATCATATATTCCCTTGAAACATCATAACAACCATAATTACCATAAATCCTTTTTAAAATCATCCATTCTCCCTTATTCCTGTTATTATTGGATATATACATTAAATCCTAGTATTTGTACACATTATCTTTGATGAAAAAGATCAATTTTTAAATAAAAAAATGAGGGTAATTGGTACCAACCAATTTTTAATTTATACTAAACAAATCATTATCCAAATATCATTTTTTAAATAATAGACATTAATTGTGAATTACCTTCCCTTAATCAAAATATCACTCATCCATGAAATATGTTTTCTATGTCTTCATCACTATTCAAAATGTCCTTTTCAATACATATTTAAATCATATACATAAAATACATAGACAACACCTGATTCATAGAACATAATCATTGAAATCCAAAATACCTCACTAATCTATCATCATTCTTAAACCATTACTCATGCTTCATCCACTTATTCCTCAATACCTATTTCCTAGAATATGAAATTAAATCCATTAATTAAGGATCCTAAAGATAAATCCCATCTTGCATTTTATGATTAATGTAAACAATAGTAGTAGAACATCACATACCATTCACATGTTTTTTGTGGTCTCTTCATTTTTAGAATGAAAACCATAACTTTTACCACCTTTCTAATTCTCTTTATGAGCCTTCTACATTGTACATAGATTTTCATAATGACCAAAATTTCCTCATATAAATCATATGTCAACTAATAATATCGAATGAAGACCAACATTCATTTCCATTCCTTTAACCAAACTCTTTATTTTTATATTTATGTCACCTTTATTGTGTAACACATTTACACAATCAAAAAATATTCTTATTCCACTATGAAATTTACTTAGGTGATTTTTTCCACCTTCATGACATAATGAAAAATTAACCCTCTTTCTTCCAGGGTCCCTTTTACCCAAACTCCCAATAAACACTTTTTTTCACTTCCTTGGTGAGTCTGATAGTTGGTTAAGGTTATTATTGTTAATCATGTTCTTTGAAAACTAAATAGGAGTGATCAAAACATCTTTTACTCTAGATATTATCACAATTCACTTATCATTCAAAAATCATTCATCACATTCCATATTAATTCAGTTCCATCTGATCCCCACAATTTAATAAATATAGAAATGTAGTTTTATAATAACTTATCAATGAAAAATATCACATAGTCATGAAAAAATTATTTAGAGGATATGTAAATCCTATCACCATCCATAATCTATGAAACATGTGGTTCATCCTAGTATATTCTTATTAAACATATATTAAAATCCTTCAAAATATTTCATGAACTTTTTTTAATTTTTTAATCATATACAAGGGAGTATCAATTAATGTGTGTATAATGGACCATTTTTGTGTACAATATTAACTTGTGTCAAGCCCGGAATATCATTCCAAACATGTTTCTCCTAGGCATATCTATACTATATCCAGATCCAATTGTAGTATTGTAATGAACCGGAAATTTCAAAGTATTTTTTTCTTAATTTCTTTGGAATTTTACGAGTACACAGTTTCTGACGGCACCTGATTCTGAGGCCCAGTGTGCCCAGAATCAATTTCTGATGTTTAGATCGGGTACGTTCATTGAACGAATGAATGGGTTTTGCTAACATTTGAACCGGTACTAGGAATTGAAATCCAAGGGCACCGACGAAACTGCAGCGCTTATAATTGCTTAGGAACACCTTTTCCGGATTTGCATTTTCTCGGCTGAGGTTATTAAATAAATGGGTTAAATAAAGAATAAAATAAAATATTGTGCTACAATTTTTTTATAAGTAGTTTAAACCTACATATGGAAGTTGATGTGGGACCCACTAGACCCTATCCCCTATTGATAGGATATTAGTGAGGTAGGCCCCACACGAGCCCCACCTATTCAGCTTCCTCAAACCTCCATTTAAGTTGGCAAACCCCCATTAATTTTTGTGTAACACACCCGCACCCATTATTTTAAATGCCAAGTCAACTCTCACATTTAATTGGATTATTAAACACCACATTAATTGTTCAACGCACGTTAATTAAATCGTGGTTTAATTTTGAATTTCAAAAAGGGATGGCATGAGTAATAAAAAAAAGGCAAAGCCTTATTTTATTATTATTGATGTGTTGTGCGAAAAGATTTGGGGAGAAATTACTCTAGTCTTGAAGAACGTCCTTCTTCGTTGAAGAATGCGAAGAATGAAAAATAACGCCGGCCTCCGATGAAAGACGAAGAAGAACACAAGTTCCTCGGAGATTGACGACATGACGCCGTGTACCGTGTCACCGACGATCCTCTTCTCTGTGATGACGTGTACCGCGACTCCCACGATCCTCTTCCGTGATGTCGTCTTCCACGACGTCTTTTCCTGCGATGATCCTCCTTTGACAACCTCTTTGAGGTAGGGGTTTTCGTTTAATTTATGTGGATTATATCCTCGACGTGTGTTTTAATTGTTGGAAGGCGTTTGAACCACTAACATGGTGGGTGCAGACCAACGAACAAGTTCGAACCCACCGATTCTCTGTTCATGATGCGCGGAACGTTGGGTGACGATGAAATGGGACCATTGAGCAATTGGAGGCTGTCGCAGTAATCTACGGGTCCTGAGACGACCCCAGGTGCAGACGGGAGCAAGAACAGACCACTAGAGCGGCTCCGGTGGACCGTAGACTTCACCAGTGGCGCCGGCGCCAGCGCGGCGGGGCTGGCGGCCGGCCCCGCCCGGCCTCCCGGAGGCGGCGGCATCCCAGCACACCGCTATGAGGAACCGCCGTGCCTAAATCCACTGCGGAAAGTGACCAGGATCTCGTGCCCGCGCGGGATCCGCAGGAGGACACGGAACCCGCCGCGTCCGCGGAGCGCGAAGGGAGGGGGACCACGTCCCCCCATGCTCGTTCGCTGGCTGAGCCAGCGTGCCACCCAGCCGGGCCGGGCCAGGTTGGGTAGACCGGACCGGGCCGCGCCCGACGGGGTCGGACACGGACCTGGGTCGGGTCGACCCAGGGTGGTTGGGGCGGGTCGGGTTGGGCCCAGACCCCCCATTTTCAGACCACTTTTGGTATTTTGCCCATAACATGGGCTACAGACCTCCGATCGATATACCGTCAGTTGCCTGGCGATCCTTGGATCGAGATGGACATTTTGGTATATTACAATCATGGTTTCAGAGAACTTTGTGTACGACCGGGTTGGTTCGAACACGAAACCAACCGGGCCCTCTGAGTGGAAACTCTTATAACATAAGCTTCGGACGTCCGATTGACGTGCCGTCGACTTTGTTGGATTAGTATTAGTGAGATAGACCTTTTGTCTTACTTCTCTTGTGGTTTGGACATAGTTGGAGTGCGGGCAGGTTGGTTTTGACTTAAAAACCAACTAGGCCCCTAGAACGAAAAAGCCAATAACTCTAAGACCGGGCGTCTGATTGACGCACCGTCTCTCACGTTGAGTTCCTCTTGTCAAGACGGAACTTTTGGATACATCAACTCTGGACTATGTGTCAGTTGATGTATCGAACCCCTTGGATTGTGGAGCGGACCGTCCCGTAATCAATCATGCTGTGTGTGTGAACCCTAGAGCTGGCTGCTACTGTGATAATGAAGATGACTGCACTGAAATCTTCTGTGGGTTCGGCGACGACGACGAATGCACTGAAATCCTTCGTGGGTTTGATAGCGATGAAGACTGCGCTGAAATCCTCCATGGGTTCGGCAGCGATGAAGACTATACTGAAATCCTCCGTGGGTTCAATGGCGATGAATACTGCACGGAAATCTTCCATGGGTTCGGCAGCCCTGAAGACCGTACTGAAATCCTATGTGGGTTCGACGGTGATTTAGACCGCACTGAAATCCTCCGTGTGTTCGGCAGCGATGAAGACAACGCTAAAATCCTCTGTGGGTTCGATGGTGATGAAGACTGCACTGAAATCCTCCGTGGGTTCAGCAGTGACAACAACTGTAGTAGAATCCTCTGTGGGTTCGACGATAAAGACTATCTTACATGAATCCTCCGTGGGTTCGACGTGAATACTTTCTTACTAGAATCCTCCTTGGGTTCGACGATGATGACAACCGTACTGGAATCCTCTGTGGGTTCGACGATGATGACAACCGTACTGGAATCCTCTGTGGGTTCGACGGTGAAGACTATCATACTGGAATCCTCCGTGGGTTTGACGACGATGACAACCGTACTGGCATCCTCTGTGGGTTCTGTGACAACGACTATAGTACTTGTATCCTATGTGGGTCCTACAGTATTGACCTCTATTGTAGTATCCTATGTGGGTCTGACAGCTTAGCTGGTCTAGTATCCAACATGGGTCCTAGATAGATGAATTAGTAACTACATCTGATCATCTTCTTTTGTTTAACAAATGATGTATACCTGTGTGGGCTAAGTCTTGACTTTCAATCATTATCTTTGATATGATTGACTTTCTTTCCTATGTGGATTGTCTTGTGATTTCCTATGTGGATTGGGTTGTACTATCCTGTGTGGACGTGAATGAACATGGGCTCGGATGTTGCAGCCGAACTGGAATTGATGACTTAGGTATATGTATTGGAATATACCTAAGTAGTGTTGGATGTTACTTCGTGATTGTATCTTTACTTTTTGGATTTTCCTTTGTGGATTCTGGGAGACCATCAGGGGTCTCGGGTTCCCTACTGAGTGGCGTATACTCACCCCTGCATGGGCTATGCCTGCACTACGTTGTGTTGGACGCAGACGATGGAAAGAACTGATCGTGGCTGAGGCTTATGGAGCGAGACGGTACCTGGAGGTGGACCACTGGGCGGGACGTACACGGAGCGAACGGCTGGACCTGAGGAGCTGAGGAGGCTATCTGTACCCACCCTTCAGGTGGGACTTCCAGTGGACAGCTCGATGTTGCTTCTTTACTTTCAGTTTATGTACTTTCTTTCCAGTTGTACATTACTTTCAGTTTGGGTTTGTATTCTGGCTCATTTACTCTCCGCACATACTATTGTACCCATTTTTACTTAGTGTATACTTCTTCTTGCTTACTCTGTGGTGTTTGTTTACTTTATAAAGGCAATTCCTTCCCCTTTTTGTTGGGATTTACGCCTTGGTGCTAGTCGCCAGCCCCTGGCCTATGGGAGGCTGGCTTGGGGTAGTCACGGCACATGTTCTGAGGACGGGTCATGACAAATTGGTATCAGAGAAAAAGTTTGGTTCCACATCAAAACTCAAGACACTGATCTTTCATCAATGAAGAAATAGTTTTGAGGGTATTGAGTGTGGTTATCAGTCCAGGGAGTCCATTGTTGGTGCGGCGGCCGACGTATCCGTACACCAGGACCCTGACTTCTATTTTCCGACTCAATGCACGAAAACCTTGATTTCATGTGTGTTTAAAATGTTTACTTTGTAATTACATTGTTTCATCTCACCAGGTATACTATTTTGACCGTGGTGCACCTGTTTCTTCTCAGGATAGACCCACAATGGAAACCAACTAGGGTTCGAAGATTTGTGCGAGACGACAGCCCACCGAGCGACGAGGCCTCAGTGCAGGGCCCTTTTTCATCAGTGGCATCGGTGGTACTTCTACCCACCGAACCACCGATGATTCCAGCCCTAGCAACTGAGAGTGCACATCACCTTAGTGCACTACATGAGTTTCAGCTTCCGAGATCGCCCAGGTTTCGTGGGGAGACGAACCCTCAGGCAGCCGAGGATTGGCTGGAGGCGGTTGTGCAGGTTTTCAGGTTAGTGGGGACACTAGCTGACCTCATGGTAATCCTTTCAGCGAGTCTCCTGCACGCGGCAACAGGAAGATGGTGGAGACTAATTCCCCAAGTGCACGATGAGGCATCAATCCTTTGGATGGACATTGAGAGCCTCTTCCGCTCGGAGTTCGTCCCAGCCACCCTCTATGTGGTGAGCATTCATGAGTTACTACAATTGCGACAGGGCAGCATGACCATGGCCCTGTACTCGGTGAGGTTTACTGATCTCTCGCTCTACTCCACAGATATGGTACAAGACCCATTCTTCTGGGCCCGGCCCTTCAAGTAGGGACTGATGCATGAGATCATGGCTTCGATGATCTCCCTCAACATTTCGACGCAGACAGGGGTGTTGGGGAGAGCCCTTCTTGTGGAGTGTTTTCTCGCCGAGCAGTCACCAGCATTGGGGCCCTCCGCAGGACGACCCGTAGCACAGTCTTCTATAGCTTGCAGTAGACAAGTGATGCAAAGTTCCTAGCAAGCCAGACCATCAGATGAGAAATTATAGGATACAGATTTGGTTGTGCGGGGCACACAAAGGAGATCCAGCTACACGAGGAGTAGGCAATGCTACAGATGCGGCGGGCATAATCACATGGCTCGAGACTGCCCGACTCAACCTGGTGATGTGCAGCATGCGGTAGAGGGACCTCCCAGCTATAGGCTCGACCATGGTGGTCCACAGGAAGCAGGCGGGAGAGGCAGAGGAGCTGGCCGAGCAGAGGGTGGGGGACGACACTTTGAGGCCCTACCACCACGACCACTATGGAGACCACCCCTACCACAAGAAACGGGTGGACATGAGAGAGCTCAGCTTCAGGCAGCTGAGGCCTACGATCATGGAGCTCCGAGATAAGATGGACAGGAGAGAGACTAGCTCCAAACATGGAGAATTTTGTTCATGTTTCTTCTAGCTTTGTTGATGTTTTCTTGTAAAAGCTTTGTGCCTTTGTACTTTGAGTTTCATTAATAAAAGACACCTTTCCTTGTAGAATTTACATTCCTATCCTCTCATGTGCGGTTACTAAGAGGTTCCAGTTTAAATTATTGACTTGACCCTCACTTTTTAGATTCCGACTGGAGGAAACCCAGTGACCACACACTGATGCCGAAAGTGTAACTCAACCCTTGAAGGAGAGAGTAACGGTTGGATATCTTGGTAGTGTCATCGAGGCCTTATGACATCATCCTTGGTAAGGATTAGAATCATCCATGTCGAGATTGACTGTATTAGGAAAATAACATGGTTCATCTTGGGGATGAGACCATATTTTCCTTATCAGCAAAGATGAAATCTTAGCAGCTCTTGTAGGACCAGAGAATGTCCAGGTCATCCAAGAGCAGATGAGGATAGCTCAGAGCCAACAAAAGTCTTGTGCTGACACAAGTCGGAGACCACTGGAGTTCGAGGATAGAGACCACGTTTTCCTACCGGTCTCACCTCGACGTGGATTACAGATTTTTAGCCACGGTGGAAAGTTATCTCCGCACTTCATCGGACCCTTCTATGTCCTCAACAGGGTAGGCAAGGTGGTTTACCGCTTGACCCATCCACCTCAATTGCATCAAGTGCATGACGTTTTCCACGTATCTCAGCTGAGGAGATACATGCACGACCCGACGCATATCATTGGTGATGGGGTGACATTTGGGGAGGTCCCAGTGGAGATCGAGGATTGACAGGAGTGGGTCCTACGTGGGTGGTCGATTCCTCTAGTGCGCATCAGATGGCATCACGGGAACCTCCAGGAGAGATCTGGGGAGTGGGAGGCTCAGATTCATGCTCAGTACCTTCTTTTGTTTCCCTAGTTTGTGTTATCTCTTTAAGGGGACATAAATCCATGAGGTGGGAGTAATGTAATGAGCCGGAAATTTCAACGAATTTTTTTCTTATTTTCATTGGAATTTTACGAGTACGTAGTTTCTGACGGCACCTAATTCCAAGGCCCAGTGTGCCCGAAATCAATTTCCGATGTTTAGCTTGGGTACGTTTTGTGAATGAACGAGCAGGTTTTCCTAACTTTTGAACTGGGGCTCGAAATCGAAATCTGAGGGCACCGATGAAACTGAAATGCCGGTAATTGCTTAGGAACACCTTTTCCAGAGTTGCATTTGCTCGGGTGTGGTTATTAAATAAATTGGTTAAATAAAGAATAAAATAATATATTGTGCTACAATTTTTTTTATTCTAAGTAGTTTAAACCTACGTATGGAAGTTGAGGTGGGACCCACTAAATCATAACCCCTCTTGATAGGATATTAGTGAGGTAGGCCCCACACGAGCCTCGCCTTTTCAACTTCCTCAGACCTTCCATTAATTTGGTAAACCCCAATTAATTTTTGTGTAACACACCCACACCCATTTTTTTAAATTCCAAGTCAACTCTCGCATTTAATTGGATTATTTAACGCCCCTTTAATTGTTCAATGCACGTTAATTAAATTGTGGTTTAATTTTGAATTTCAAAAAGGGATGGAATGAGTAATAAAATAAGGCAAGGCCTTATTTTATTATTGTTGATATGTTGCGCGAGAAGATTTGTGGTGAAATTACTCTAGTCATGAAGAACATTCTACCTCGTTGAAGAACACAAAGAATGAAAAAGAACGCCGGCCTCCGATTAAAGACGACAAAGACCGCAAGTTCCTCGGAGATCGATCATGCGAAGCCATGTACCATGATGCTGACGATCCTCTTCTCCATGACACCGTGTACCGCGACACCCATGATCCTCTTCCACAACGCCGTCTTCCGCAACGTCCTTTCCCGCGACGATCCTTGTTCGACAACCTCTTCAAGGTATGGGGTTTTGTATTAATTTAATTTATATGGATTATATCCTCGACATATTTTTTAATTGTTAGAAGTAATTTAAACCACTAACGCGGTGGGTGCGGACAAACGAAAATGTTCGAACCCACTGATTCTTTATTCTTGTTGCGCAGAACGTTGGGTGAAGATGAAAGGGGATCGATGACTGATTGGAGGTCGTCGTAGTAATCTACGGGTCCTGAGACGACCCCAGGTGCAGACGTGAGCAAGAACGGACCACCGGAGAGGCTCTAGTGGCCCGCGGACTTCACTGGCGGCGTCCCAGCGCACCACCATGAGGAACCGCCGTGGCTGAAGCCGTGGCGGTCGGCGGCCGGGATCCCTCGGCCGCGCAGGATCCGGAAGAGGACGTGCACCCGCTGCATCCGCGGAGCGCGAAGGGATGGGGGACCGCGTCCCCCCATGCTCGGCCACTGGCCGAGCCAGCGTGCCACCCAGCCGGGCCGGGCCGGGTGGCGCGGACCGGACCTGGCCATGCCCTACCGGGTTGGGCCAACCTAGGGGGTTGGGCTGGGTCGGGCTGGGCCCAGACCCCCATTTTCGGACCACTTTCGATCTTTTTCCCATAACATGGGCTACATTCCTCTGATCGACACAATGTCAGTTGTGTGGCCATCTGTGGATCGAGATGGTCATTTCGGTATACTACACTCAAGGTTTTGGAGAACTTTTTGTATGGCTGGGTTGGTTCGAACACGAAACCAACCTGGCCCACGGAGCGGAAACACTTATAACTTAAGCTTCAGACGTCCGATTGACGTTCTGTCGACTTTGATGGATTCCACTTAGTGAGAAGGACCTTTTAGATTACTCCACTAGAGGTTTAGATGCAGATGGAGTTCGGTTGGGTTGGTTTTGACCTAAAAACCAACCGGGCCCCTGGATCAAAAAAGCCAATAACTCTCAGAATGAGCGTCCGATTGACGCGCCGTCTATCACGTTGAGTTCCTCTTGTCGAGATGGAACATTGGGATACATCAACTCCGGACTACGTGTCAGTTGATGTATTGACCCCCTTGGATCGTGGAGCGAACCCTACCGGAATCGAACATGCTGTGTGTGGGAACCCTAGAGCTTGCTGCAACTACGACGACCAAGATGACTGCACTGAAATCCTTCGTGGGTTCAGCAACGACGATGACTGCACTGAAATCATATGTGGGTTCGACGGTGATGAAGAGTGCACTGAAATCCTCCATGGGTTCGGCAGCATTGAAGACCGTACTGAAATCCTCTGTGGGTTCGACGACAATGAATACTGCACTGAAATCCTCCGTGGGTTCGGCAGCGATGAAGACAGTACTGAAATCCTCCCTAGGTTCGACGGCGATGAAGGCAACACTAAAAGCCTCCATGGGTTCGGAAACGATGAAGACCGTACTGAAATCTTCTGTGGGTTCGATGGCGATGAATACTGCACTGAAATCCTCTGTGGGTTCATCAGCGACAATAACCGTATTGGAATCCTCCGTGGGTTTGACAGTGAAGACTATCATACTTGAATCCTCTGTGGGTTCGACGTGAAGACTTTCGTACTGAAATCCTTCGTGGGTTCGACGACGATGAAAACCGTACTAGAATCCACTATGGGTTAGATGGTGAAGACTATCATACTGGAATACTCTGTGGGTTCGACGATGATGACAACCGTATTGGAATCCTCTGTGGGTTCGACGGTGAAGACTATCGTACTAGAATCCTTTGTGGGTTCGACGACGACAACAACCGTAATGGAATCCTCCATGGGTTCAGTGGCAGCGACTACAGTACATTTATCCTATGTGGGTTCGACAGTATTAACATCTGTTGTAGCATCCTACGTGGGTCCGACAGCTTAGCTGGTCTAGTATCCTACGTGGTTCCCAGCTAGATGAATCAGTAACTACATCTGATCATCTCCTTTTGTTTTACAAATTATGTATACCCGTGTGAGCTGATTCCTGACATTCAATCATTATCTTCGATATGATTGACTTGATTTCCTATGTGGATTGTGTTGTGATTTTTTATGTGGATTGGGTTGTACTATCCAGTGTGGACGTGAACGAACTTGGGCTCGGATGTTGGACCCGAACTGGAATTAATGACTTAGATATATGTATGGGCATATACCTAAGTAGTGATGGATGTTACTTCGTGATTGTATATTTTCATTGTGGATTATCCGTTGTGGATTCTGGGAGACCTTCGGGGGTCTCGGTGTCTCTACTTAGTAGCGTATACTCACCCCTACACGGGCTATGCCCGCACCACATTGTGATGGATGCAGACGATGGACAGCGCTGATCGTGGATGAGGCTTGCGGAGTGAGTCGGTACCTAGAGGTGGAACACTGGGAGGGGAGTACACAGAGCAGACTGCTGGACCCGAGGAGCTGAGGAGGCTATCTGTACCCACCCTTCAGGGGGGACTTCCAGTGGACAGCTCGACGTTGCTTCTTTACATTCAATTCCTGTACTTTCTTTCCAGTTGTACTTTACAATCATTTTGGGTTTGTATTCGGTCCCATTAACTTTATGTACTTACTATTTTACCTAGTTTTACTTAGTGTATACTACTTCTTTCTTACTCTGTGGTGTTTGTTTACTATATAAAGGCAATGCCTTCCACTTTTTTCAGGATTTACACCTTGGTGCTAGTCGCCATCCCCTTGCCTATGGGAGGCGGGCTTAGTGTAGTCACGGCATGGGTCCCGAGGACGGGTCGTGACAAGTATTGAGACAAGTATGTATATCTTGTAAACCAGTCATACTATCCATTACCAAAAATTTATTACATTTTCATAATCATAAATATATCCTTACAATTATACTTAGAGACATCCTTATACATATCCACATAAATAATCATAGGGATCTCACTATGGTTTTCTTATTCTTGTTTCCAAAGGATGACTAAATTATTCCTCTAATTGCAACTATAGTGACCCAGACATAACATAAAAGAATATTACATCTTTTCGATAAATATAAAATACATTAAATAAATACATTCTAGAGGACCGTAATTGTTTTGTGACTTTTGAAACATTAAAAAATATCGTTGTGAAATATCAATATCATCTCCCAAAAAGATATCTTCCTTTAGTACTTCTATCTAAAACTGTTCTTCATAACCTGGGGAATTGAAACATAAGAATGATGTGAGCTCATATTATCAATAAGGATAAAAAATGGATACATGTAAGAATAAACATGTTCATAGAAATATGATAACATGATCATCAAATTAGGAGACCGAATCCTTCATATCAATGGTCATATACATGAGTGATTAGATAATGTGTGACAGATCATAAGAAATGAATCATAAGGAAATAAACATCATGATACATGAAATAATATCTAAGGAATAATATATAGTATTTTTGGAATAAAAATTATAATAGAATCATTTATATCATGTATTCCTACCAAGACCATCATAACATTTTTTGCTTGGGCTATGACCCGTGTTCTTACATGAGGAATGGGCTAGAAACCACTATACCAACACTATATTAGGATTGGTATATAACAAATGAATAATATTATTTTATAGATTTTCCTACTACCTTTTTATCCTCTTCCATTTAGGATTGGGACACATCCCGTACACCATCTTTATTTTCACGATTATGATATAACCCATACACCCAATGTTTTTCATGTTATGGCTACAAAGTGGACATCCAATTACTTTTCAGTATTGGGCTACAACCCATGTACCCCTTGAGCTCAAATTAAATATATCATTACCCAATGCATTGGATGTAAATATAGGTATCACCTATATCAATGTAAAATAATTCCCACATATTCTACTTGATAATAAAACATTCATTCTATCATTACACATAAAATGATATATGTATTATAATCATCAAATAATATCCCATATACTGAAAAGGATTTCATTAAAAATTCATCCCATAAAATCCTATGGAAAATATATAGGTTTCATAAATATTTCATCTATGAATAACCCATGAAAGAAAAATGAATTTCATAAACATATCACTCTTTAAAGTAAAACAGGTTTAATAAAGACCCTGACATTATGTGAATCCTAATAATAGAAAGTATATGAATGTAAAATTTGATAAATTTAAAAAAATGGAATGAGTAACATATGTTGTTCTCATTTTTGATGTTAAATTTTTTTCAAATATCATTCAAAAACATTTCTTAAGTATAATATCTTTTCTTCTTTGAGAAATTATTGTTATTAGATACAAATTTTAAAAAACTTTTTCTGTGAAAATATAGTTGAAAACTTATGAAAAATGATTTTACAAAAATAAAACAATAAATCGATTTTTAATTGAGAATTTTCTTGAATGTTCTTTTAAAAACAATTCTGAAAACAATGTATTTGAATACGATTGATTTCTGACCAAAGAGAGAGGTGGTCAAATTTTTCTAGAACATAATGTTTAGTACCAAATAATGGATAAATGGTTCTAAATATTGAAAATATTGTTAATAAATAGTTTATAAGAAAACTCAAGAATATTCATGAATTATGTATAATAATATTTCATTATAGGACGATTAAACATTAACAATATCGAAAAATATATGGAGATTTTCTCAATATCTCCTATAACATAGTGACATAGGATCATACTCTCTAGGTTAGAAAATAAAATTAAATGAGTCTTAATATTTCATGAAAATAAGTATATTAATTATATAACATTTAAAATGTATTTATATACACCTATGAAAAGTGTTTAGGTGTATAATAAAACCTGAGTCTTAAAGAATGAAAATTGAGAAGAAACTATTTAACAGATTTGGTAGCCATTAAATATTGAATCAAAAAAAATGAGGATCATAGAATGGATATATGAATATCCATAAATTTTGGTGTATGTTATATATATTTAAATAATGGTTCTCACATACAACGGACAAAATGAAAAAGTGTTAATCATAACATTAATCTCCTTGAAATTAAAAGTGAGATGAAGTCCCATAACATTGTGTCTTGACTCTCTCTCTACTCATACAATATTAATATATAATAAATATAATATATGATAAATATTTTATATTATAATATTATTATATCTATTACCATATAATGTTTTATCAAAACCTTATATTACCATCTTCTTATTGGTCATATGGTAAGGTTTCACTTCAGGTAGAATTTAGTTTGTTCTTCACTTATATCTAAATTGGTTACATCTTTAGACCTTATACTTATATAATGATTCCAAGATTTAAATAATGATATAAATAACATTTATATAGATTATATAAAAATTATTATAATTAATATAATTAATAATTTAAAAAATAGAATACAGCATTCATGGAGATGGTAAACCATACATATGGATGAACGATCTTTCCATTTTTATTGTCATATTGAAAGAAAGTGGGAAAATGAAATATGTATTTATATGTATGTATGTATATATATGTATAATTATTATACAATAATTAATATTTTATATATATCCTATACATTCATTCAACCCATCCCATATACATTCTATGTGGTGTGTCAATGAATCAAATCATTTTGAAGGCATGGATGTTTACACTTCCTCAAACAAGATTTTCATATTAACACCAAATTTAATGTAAATATATTTTTTATAAAAAAGGAATAAAAACATAAATACATATTCAATATATTATATATAATATATAAATATATTTTAAATGACAATATCCACCCTGATTGATGGTAAAGGATAATTGAACAATTATTATTTCGTGAGGTCGTAGTTCACTAAACATAGAAATAGTATGCCCAACATTCAATGTATGGAGGTGTCTATAAGTTTAGGTAATTATATTTTCATAATCACATCCAAGAATATGTAGGATACAATTTTTTCATATAATAATATAATAATGAGAGTTTATGGGGTTGAAATGGAAAAGAAATAAAAGGATCAAGACAGAAGATATTACAACTAAATCGGGTAACTCTATTTGGTTTGTGCCAAAATGCTTCCTTGAGAAGCTTTCTTCTCAAAGGGAGGCTTCGAGGTAAAAGGTATGATTTTTTGGACTCTATTCTGGTTAATATAGTCATAACTAAAATGGTTTTATAGGTGTGAGTAATGGGTTGAGGTGGTGGCCTTTTATAGCGATGATAAAGGACTCCGTTTGAGTTTTTAGAAACAATTTAGGTGTACACATGTAATTACCTATAAAAATTCATACCAAACCAAAACATACAGAATAATATATGTTTCATGGAAGAAATATTGACAGATAATAGGTGTTTGAAAAGTTTTTAGGTCATTTGGGCCTTTAATTTTATGGATTAGTCTCAAATTGATATTAATTTGTCCATAACTTCTATGATAAATTTTAATCAATTTTATTAATTATTTTGGTCAATAATTAAAATGAAACTATTATAATTTAAATATTAGTCTGAATACCATGGTTTATGTTGTGTTTTTTAAATTTAATTCACAGAAGAAAGAAAATAATGAATAGTTTTATTCCCGAAGACAGGACCAAATAACAGGGTTTTAAAGTATGAAAAAAGCTCAAAAGTGTGTTAACCATTTTTATTCAATTTTAAAGTGAAATTCATTCTGATGAATTAATTTATATTAATTGATGTAATATTTTTCTAATTTTATCTTCAAACAGATTTATAAAATCATTTATAATTAATAATTAATTAGACAAAAATGATGTTTTTAACATAAAGATGTATGTTTCAATATTCATAAAAAAAATCTCTCAGAAAAATACTATAAATTCCCCCAAGGATAATTTATATGTTATGAATTAAAGATACTATTTATCTAAATATTTTAAAAATTAATATCCATTTTAAAATCGGTTCAATCACAAGAATAATGTTTTTACACATGGAAGGACTTTACCAAAAATCCCATCTATCATTATTAATGTATTTTATTTATATTAAAACATTATGAAAAATATTAGAAAAGTATTTATTACTATTCCTATAAATATGATCAATATTTAGGATAAAATTATCTTATTTGATTAATTGTATATGTATAAGAATATTTTTTATAAAAAATAAGTGTTTTGTGCATCCTACGCCAAGTCGGTGTTACCTGTAACACAAGAGAAGTTGTTATTGAATGTAGCATAAGAAAATTATGTATTGAGTGTGGAAGGAATTTTTTACTGAGAGTTTTAATATATATATATATATATAAATAAATCTTTGTAGTTTATCATGAAATGAAAAAAATCGAAATGATAAATTCATTATAAATAAATAGTTAACAAAATCTCGGGGTGTTACAAATTCCTTATATTCTTTTCAATCAATTATACAACCTAAAAAAATCTGATTCAAAATAAGATATTGTACAAAAATAATTTCATTTAGGGAAAACTAAATCAGAATCAATATTTCATTAATCATATCTAATTATTAGTTTTACAACTTTAACATGACTTTATTTAGGATCGGCTTGAAATATACCACATAAAAAACACAAAACATGATGTCAGGTTTATATGTAGTTAATTTAGATATTATACATATATTTCCTCTATAAAGATTAATATTAATAGATTTACTAATTGAAACAAAATCTAATTGAGAAACAGAACCTATAAGAGTTTTCATTAATTTAGATGAATCGAAGCTAAATTGTTTAACTAACTCTTTAGTATACAGAGATTGATTGTGAAAATTTTCAACTTTCTATTAAGGAATTTGATGTTTAGGAAATTAATTTAAATATCCCATCAAACTCCTTAAGGTCTCAGAATACATAAAATTATAAAATTTATTGAAAATCATTTCACAACATGAATCAAATGTTATATCATCATCTTAAATTTGTATAATTAAAATATCATTAGTCGTCATTTCATTAATATTGCTTGGGTTAAAATTCCTTTTCTAGACACCATTGTTTAATAAAATAGTAAATACTTTCATAAAGAGAAGGTGATGGTTTTTAAAGACCGTACAATGATTTAGATAATTTAAAAACACTATTTTGAAATTATTTATTTTGAAAACTACAAGGCTGAGAAAGATAAACTTATTTAGTTGTATAAAAATTTAATAAATTACTTTTTACATTAATTTGATATAATTTATAACCTTGAAAACCATAAAATTCCAAAAAAAATAATACCTTATAAATTTTCAATAGTTTAAAATAATACATCATAGTCTATAGATTTTTCTTGAGAGCATACTTGAGTAAAAACTCATTATTTTTTGACAATCTATCTAGATTTATCCATCTTTTTTATAAATATCTTATTAGTTTTAATTACCTTATTATCCCAAAGAAATTATTCTATAGGCCAAAAATTATTGAAAAAAAAATCAATTAAGCTCTTGTTACATAGAAAAAATATAATAAAGATCATTTAATGGATCATAAACATTTTTATGGAAAACTCAAAAATAAAAGAACAACTAAAAAAATTTAAATCATAATTTCTAGTTTTAGAATCAGAATCAAAATTAAAAATTACAATTCAATCATTATGATAATCATTAATATTCTATAATCCTAGATCTGGTTGAGAATGAGTCTGATCTCCCTCAATTGATTCATCCTTATATTGAAGTTTTCCTTCCCCAAAATTAAAATATAAAAACTCATTATTAAAAATCATAGAATAAAAATTTAATTTAAAATTATTTTCATCAAAAATAACATTATAATAGTCACCAATAATGATAGTTCTTTTACATTATACTATATACGTTTTAATATTTTTATAATAACTAATTAAAATACTTTCATAAATTTTAGCATCAATTTTATGTAAATTATCTTTTTAATTTAAATGTAAAACTTTACCACACAAAAATTGTAAAAACAAATTTTAGTCATTTTATCATTTAATAATTTAAATTAAGTTTTCCTCAATAATCCTCTAATAATAATTGTATTATAAATATTGAACGCAGAATAAAATTGCAGCACAAAAATATTTAGGCAAGATATATTTACCTAAAAAATTCGAGCCATTTCAGTAAGAGTTCTATTTTTTACATTCTATATCAAAATTTTGATGTTTTATTCATTAAGAATAAAAATTTGGAATTTAACAATTCATTTCAAATTTTTTTCAAAATATGAATTATTAAATTCACCTCTTTATCAAAACTAATTGTAACTATTATTCATGCTTTTCTTTTACAAATCAAACTAAATAAATATAAATAAACATTTTTATGAGAAATAACGTATACCAATGTAAATATACTATAGTCATCAACAATAACTAAAATTAATTTATTTACACTAATACTAGAAATTTGTGTGGGGCCAAATTAATAATTATTTTTTTAAATGTAAATATAAATAATAACTTATTTGATTGACGGTTTTAAAAGAATAATTACATTGCTTCCATTTCATGAATGTGTCATAATCATGGAGATGTTCTTGTTTCATGAAATAATACTCTAACACAATATCATGTATTGAGAAATTATTTAACATTATATAATTAAGAATCCCTAAACATTGATTCCAAATGATTCATTCATTCAATAATACATTCAAACACATAACATGTGGAATGGTTGGTTCATCAAAATCAATAATACAAATACTTTATATTGTGTTAGAATAATATAAAAAAGAATCCTCACTAAAAACTAAACATCTATCATTTTTAAATTTAACATTAATTATATCATCACATAATAATTATTTTATGTATTAATCCTTCAACTTATATCATTTTAGAAGTAAAGGTATAATGTGGAATAACAAATTCTACAAAACCATTTTCAATTCCTGTGAAATTATCTCTAGATGTAACAATGCATTCATCACATGTGTTGTAAGTGGGGCCTTTTATTTGTATATGAATATTCAAATAGAATTTATTTTCTATGTACCTTATGTCATTCATGGGACATCCAATAATGTTTTCCTATAATAATCAATTATATGAGTGTTTTGGTACCTAATCTACTTTGGGTCCAATTGGATTTTTAATATAATTTTTTGTTACCCATTCATAATTTAAAAAAAATTATATAGAACCCTTGATAACATGTATATAGAAATATAAATTTCTTAAAATCCAAAATATTGTTCCAATCTATGATAACAGTCATTTTCAAAGTGACCATTAATGCTATATTTAAGACATGTAACTGTAGAAGTAAAACCATTTTTTTAATTAAATATTTATAAAATATTTGAGGTAATCATCCATCATATCCAAAAAATATATTTTTTTATTTTAATTTATTCAATGGAATAATTTTATGAGATTATTCAAGACATTGAAAAAATGAAGATAAATTTTTTTTAATACTCATAACTTCAATTCTTAATTTTTCTTTAAAATCGTTAACACATTTTAAATTTTCATAAAACTGTGAATGATTTGAGGAATCTGAGCATCATTTTAGTTTAATCTTACCATATTATTAGATATTTAAACATATAATATTAATTATAAGAATAATTTAGCCCTAACTAAATAATATAAGACTATATAGTGGGATTAACATATAAAAAATCTGAAAACCTTCGTTACAAATTTATCGTATCTTAGAAGATAATGATCGAGATAAAAAACATTTAAGAATTTTATCATTTGATACCAATTTATAAATAAGATAGGTTAATTGGAGGTGGTCTATATAGGGGTGAATATACCAGATTAAAAAAATTAAATCAAATTAATTTATTAATTAAATTGATTTTTATAAGTATTTAATAGAGTTATTATAAGTGGGAAAAGTAATAAACTTAAGGATTTTTTAATGTTTGTTCATTCTGAAGTGGGAATACTCGAATATTATACCTCTCTACCCTTTGAGGGATACATATTGACTAAAAAATTATTTTCTAGGGGTAATCATAACCCAAATATATAATCATTTTCTATTTGAGGGATAACCATGACACTGACTAAAATATGGGGATTCACAATGCTTACAACCTGATTTAGACAGTGGGATTAACAACCCAATGAATTGGAACTTTAAATAAAATAATTCATAAACCTAATATCCCTACAATACAATTTTGGAGTCACAAATAAATGATGAGAATAAGAAATAATGATTTTATGTGTAAAAGAATGAATATAAAAAGAGTGTGTATGGGCGATGGGGAATACTATTACAGAAATAAATAATATACTAATGAAAAGATAAATTATAAAATAATAGGTATTGGTTCTTTAGGATTATATTAGATTCTCTCATCAATGTAGTAGAAGTTAGAGAAAAATAAATTTGTCCCCTAAGAGATCGTACAGGTGATAAAACAGACAATGGAACCTGACTTTATTTGAACAACAAGCAAAAAGTTCATATCATTATTCTCATGGATAAATATATAAACAATGTTGATAACCTATGATCTTCCACGAAGTGTTATCGGACCATTAAATATGATCGATAAAAAGAAGTAACAAAAATGTATTTGAGTAAATATATTTTAATTGCAAATTGATTGAATTTTTCAAAAGAGATAAAATTAAATTCTATAATAATAATTAAGTTCTTTTCTATATTTAAAATATGAAGACCACTTCAATAAAATATTAATAATCCATTAAATGAAAATTATAATTCAATGAAATTTCATAAAAATTGTAATGTTTTTATAACATATATTAAATACAATTTAATTAAATTTGGTGAATAATTTAAAATAAATATACTTCAATAAATGTAATAAAATGTTTTTGAGTATACTAAATGTCATTAAATAATCATTTATAATTGAATCATTCAATGAAATTAATATAAATATTAAAACATAAATATCCCTTATTTAAGTTTTAAGTGCTACATAACAATAATAAAAAATTTAATATCATTTTAAAATTCATTAAATATTATAATATCCCTTCACTTGACTTAAATATAATATATATTAATTTTATAAAGTAATAAAACACATAAATGAATCATAAAATGCATCCAGTTCTTCAAATTAAAAAAAATTGATGAAAAAAGACCATGAATAAATCTACAATGGCGATAGGAAATCACGAGGTGGTGAAAAAAAGAGATTCCACTGAGTGAAAAAGGGTCACCATTGAGAAATAATAATTTTATTCACCGCCACAAAAATAATAATTTTACACATCATTTGATATAATTCACCCACCCTTGGAAATAGAGAATAACCCACAGTTGATATTTAGATTCCAACCCAATATTTTTTATTTCTTTTACCCACCTTTGAGTAAGTAAAAATTGGAAAATGTTAAAATGAGCCAAAATTGAAAGAGAACACAAGCCATTGCAGAGTTAACCAAAAAATTGGTAAAGGTAGAAATGACCCACCAATGTATTATAAATAATTTTCAAAGGAAACAACAACCCAATAGTGGATTTTTTTAGGAGCACCCACCATTGGTTTTATCTACATAGCCCACCACTGTAGTCAGTGAGACAAAAAAATCATTGAATAAAATGGTTTAATTAAACATTGAATAATAAGGAACAATATATTTTTGAAGAATAATGTTTTGTCACCATTTATTTAGAATGAAAAATCTATGTAGATAAATTCTCATAAACCATTGGTATAGAAATCATCAATTTGAGATTTTGTAATATGAGAAATTATGAAAGGAGGAAGTTTAATTTTTAAAGGCGTCTAACTTAAGGATAAGAATCCTAAATGATCATCCATCCTGGAAGAAGCATTGACATAGGAGACGATGATTAGTGATTTATCATTTCTTGTTCATACATTATCATAGATATTTCAATGAATTTTTAATACAAATACATGAATGAATTTTAAGTTATTATAGAAGAATAATTTTTATATTATTTCTATATATTCCCAATTAATAAATATTCTTTCAATTCTCTTAATAAATTAATTATATTTGATAAAAATACTTTGAACACATGTTATGAATATTATAGAAACATTTTCATTATTTTGAAATTTATTTATTCAATGTAAATGAAATTTTTAATGATTCTTATAGTCAAATGATATAAATATAAAATTTTTATATATTTAAAAGATTAAAATTAAATAAAGTTATATTTGAATAAAAGTAGATATCAAATAATCCCTATCAATTTTTCCTTCATTGAAAATTTATAATTTCATATATATTATAGTATCTTTGGGCTTACAAAACATCCCTTTAAAAATAAAATTAGACCATAATTTATTTTAATTAAATTAAGATAAATTAGTTTTATTTAAAATAGGTCATGTTTTAAAGGCATATGATCAGTATAGTGTATGGTAGAAAAGATATACAGATGACAAAATTAAATTATTTTATACTAAAAACAATTCTTGGGACTGAAAACATGAATCATGAATGAGCTTCAATGAGAAAATGGTAGAGAAATATTTAGACAACATTATTGTTTAATCAAAGAATTATAAATTTGTTAAATTCTATTTAGAAAAATAATAATAAAATTATGATCACTACAACACATGTTATAATTAAAATATATAGTGGTTGTAAAAATATTTTCTCACATAAAATTATAACAGGTTTTTGGATATTTAATAACCTAAAATAACAAGTAATCCAACAAAATATAACTACATATATGCACATTCAAAACCATATATATATAGTATAAATTAATAATATTCTTAAATATATTTATAGAAGAAGTCAAATCCTGATCAACCAAATGGGAGAATGAGGTATGTAACTTCATCTCAACATCCCTTCATTGAGACATATTACAATGTTATAAACCTAATTTCTTTTATACTGTTTAATTAATGGTCCTATATATTTTTATATCATTATTCATTAATAAGTAATTTTATTTTGTGATTCATTTTTAATTATTTGTCCAAGGTTATGTAATATAAAACATACTATGTGGTAATGAATATCGAAACCTAATTTATTTTCATTTTATCATATTACTTCTTCATTGTCTTTGATATTCTAATATTATGTGTCTGATGAATTTCGACAATATTTTATTTTAATTTCATATTTTTTTATGTGGATTCGAATTTGATATTAATAATTGATGAATAGGATAGTTATAACATCACTGTTATGATATTTTTATGGATTTATTAAATATTATCATTTTAACCAAGATTTGATTTGATGAAGTTTCCATTGAAGGAAAATATTTAATCATTATATAACATACCACAATAATTTTCACCTTTGGTTATTAATAATTTTTTAAATCAATACCAATATTTTTCACTCATTTGTAATTAATATTATGTAGAAATTTGGTTTAGTGAAATCCGAAATCTTTTCATTCTTTAATAAAAAATCCATTTCTTCCATATTCAGATTTAATAAGAATGTTTCCAAAAATGAATTAATATGATTTTTTAAAGACATTTTTACCCTTGATATTTTTTTAAAAAAATTATTTTAATGGAATCTTCATGATTTTTTCCAAAAAATGAACATTTTTATTTTAATTTTTTTATTGAAATAATTTGTTTAACCTTAAAAAATGTATGTAAATTATCATATATCTAACCTATAAATGTGTTATTGATTCCTTGATATGTTTCAATATTCATTTTCAAATGAAAATTCTCTGAAGATATTTCATGAAATGAAAATTTTTAGAAAATGTTCTTGATGTAATAATTGTTATTTTCTTTATGAAGGTTTTAAATTCCACTTCTATGGTATTTATTTTCATTATTTATAATAACCCTTTGCCTTAATTATACTCTACTAGGGATACATTGTATTTATTCACTCCTTTTTCCTTCTATGGATTTTTTGATCATTTTGACCAATGAAATTATTGAAATTAACTTTTTAATTCATTTTTATAGCCATTGATTTTCCATTCAAACAGAAATTTTCATTTGATATTAATACAATTAATTTATCTTAAATATTCATGTTATTTGTATCCTGGATATGATTATTTCCATAAACTATATATAATTTTTTTTAAAATCTTCTATTAAATAATCATATTCATTTCACTATGGATTTGATTATTTCCTATACTATATAAAATTTTCATATACTATGTACACGATGATTTTTATTTGATTAATAAGGAAATATTGATAAATCTACATTCTTCACTCAATATAGAGATATTTTTATAAGACATATTAATTTGGGATTATAAAAATAATTTAATATATAAGGAATATGTTTTACATGAAAGTGATAGGTGGGGCCTAATTACTAATTTTCCCTCAATTAATTAGTAGTATAATGAGAAGAATTAGTTGTATTTCCATATTTAAATGGGGTTTTGGGAGTATACCTACACATAGTATTTATTTTTCCAAAAAATTGTCTTTCAATGGATGTATCTTTATGCTTGAGATCATGACTTCCAATAATTGTGAATTTCAATGTGAATTTAATTATTATTCTCCATGATATTTTCCCAATCATATTATCTATTAATACATTTCATTCGTAGCTTAATCATTATGTAGTTTGAGTTTTCATTTATTTACCTTTCCATATTGATTATTTTTTATCTAATCATGATAGACATGTTATTGATTAAATAAAATGGGTGTTTATATATTTATAATTCCATATTGGTTATTACTTATTGGTCATGATTTATATACCCTTGATAGCTTCCTATGTATATAATCATTACCGTGCATTTAAACTCACCATTATTTTCATTATTTACCATGGGCATCTGTGTGCCGATTTTGGGACCCCATGGAGCCTCTTGTAAGTGAAAATGACAGTTTATAAATATTAATTTAAGGTAAGGAAAATAATTAGAGTCATATATCTCAATGTAAAAAAGATTTTAATGGTTTATGTAAGTGATATTTTAGATTATAAATAGTTATAAGAAAGATATAAAGTTTTTCCCACATCATGGTATTTTTTTTTATAATTTTTAGACAGCATATAAATAAATTTATTTATGAAAATATTATGATGTCATGATTAACTAATTAATGAATGTTTTAAATAAAAAATATTATAAATAATAAAATAAATTTATTTTGAAACTTTTTATGCCATCCAAATATATTATGGGTGCATATAACATGTTATCTCTGAATAAATGTAGTTTTTTTAAACAATTTGTTATTTATTTTACTAACAGTATTGATATGAATAGATTATAAATTGACATAAATGAGTATTTAAATCAATAAATATTTTATTTAATTATTAAATATTTTTTAAAATATAAGGTATGAAAAAATGAGATATATGACGTTAGTAATTTCATTAATGATCCATTTCTGGGTTTCTGGGCATTTTGTAGTAAATATATTGACCATATAGTATGAATATACAAGAGAACATAGTAAAAGATAAATTAGTTAACTGAAGGTTATCGCTAACAGGTATGGTTAATTTTTTCCCTAAACAAATCTCAAACTCATTATATGGGAGTATTTACCACAATACTCTCCTTATATTTGAATTAATGGTGTTGGGGACCTTTGAAAATAAAAAGTCTCTTTATAACAAGAGAATACATTCAAACTTTTTTAAAGAGACCCCCCTCCTTATAAAAATCCATCACCTCTAACCCTTACTCTCAGCTCTCAATCCCCTTGGGATCGTCCAAAAACTTCCCAAATAATATCCAAACATCCTTATATTCCACCAAGAATCCTTCACTTATGATGAAGGAAATTAAATAAATCCATTTGGTTTAAACCAAATGGAGTTACCCAATTTAAAGCTAACATATTCTCTAAAATTCATTCTTTTATTTTCTATCTCCAACCCCATAAACTATATTTATTCTATTCATTAATAAAAAAACCAGTATCATCAATATATTAGGATGTTGTTTTGAAGAGGATTAGAACTACACATCCATACACCTCCATATGATTGATACGAACATAGTGTTTCTGTGCACGGCGAACTACTACAACATGAAATGATGATTGTTCAATTATCTCAAACCACCTCACCAGGTGGCCATTATGATCGAAATATATTTATATGTGATATATATTTTATTTATATTGTCTCTATTCTTTTTTAGTTTTTATATATATCATACCACGATGGTTTCCATAATAGGTAATTATGATAATTTCATTTGAGGAAGTGCAGACTACCGCCCCCTCAAAGCAATATGACCCATTCATGACATACATGGAATGTATAATGGATGGAGTTACTGAAATTATATATGATATTATAATGGAATTATAATATACTGATGTATCATTATGTTTTCATTCCAGTAATTATGAAATAGAAATGAATGTAGTGATTATTCATACATATGGCTTACCATCTTCATGAATGGTGACATTCATTTCAAAACTCCAAATGATATCTAATATTGTAAATACATATATATACTATAGATATATTATATATTTTATATCTAAATCATTAATATCATTCTGTCGGTAATGGAATTTTGACCACATGGAAAATAGTAACTATATATAGTTCATTTTTTACTCAAGTACCCAATTTCAACAAAATTATTGGTATTAACATAAATAATTATGTGAAGTTTATAATATGGTAATAAGTAATATAAAAGGAATAATAAACTTGAAAAAGGTTCTTAAGAAAGTAAAAATTAACTTTAGTTAATTTTTCTGCAGATTTAATAATGAACGAGTCAATTCGGACACGAGGAAAGAGACTTTGTCTCAATCAATTTTCATTGAAGCATATTTTGATTTATGCACGAAATCATTTTATATTGTGTATAAACCTCTTTGACATTTCATTTCAACCAAATGGAATCTTTTAATACGTAGCATTTTACTAAATGAAAAAGGGAATGTTTCTTTTTATCTTATGTGGTGGCAATGGCCTTTCCACCACTGTGAGGATTTTTTGATATTTGTCTTCCTTAACAAGACGTAATGTTTTTAAAAGGAAAATAAATACCACATTAATTTTTTGTATATTTTGGAATTGAAAATGGTTTTTAGAATGGATTGATTATATCAATATATTGAAATTTTTTATAGTGATTGAAATGTGTATATTTTATCATTCATTTATTCTTGTTTTATGTGTTATGAATATGATATGGGTCTTGGGCATAGATTACGTATACAGGTGGATCTGTAAAAATCCTAGGGTTGGTGATCCCAATATAGATCTATAACGCATTGAATAACGCGACAAAGAAAAAATTTAATGTTTCTCCAAACAGATTTACATAATATACTATGATGAGTATTTCATATGTAACTCCCTACATAGCTATGAAAGCTAGAACACAAGTATGTTATGGATGTCACAAGTTACCTTTATGATTTCTGATATCTATGTGTTATTCATAAATCTTATGTTGTCATTTGGTTTGTTAAAGATCTTACGTTTCTTATGTATATATAGAATAATGGTTTCATTCTTTATTTTAAAACCCTTATTGATCTTTTTAATCTCATCCCATGTTTTTCAAAAAAAATCATAAGATATAATGCAGGGTAAGTTAAATGAATAATTCATTAATGTTAATATCAAGGAAATAATTCTTGTTTTCTGTTGACTGTTTTTATTTTATAAAAAGGATATCGAGTAGAAATGTATACATTTTAATATTTGAGATATAATATAATATTTATGTCCTAATTCTCTACAACTCTAAACTTGAAAATATCCCCAATGTGAATTATTAACTCAATTCAAGATTATGTAATGTTTTAGGATGGGGCTTTATAGTTGGGATCATAGTTCGGTTTATACGACATTATGAGTTATTTTATTGTTAAATTTATAAATTAATTTATGTTAAGATTGAAGTGATATAGGTTTTTAATTTTACCATGTTGATTGACATAAAATATTTCTGTGTTAATAATGGTTTTCTATAGTGGAATCATGGAAGCTATGAAGGGACGACATCAAGAGGAAAACAACCTTCCAAATCAGCAACCTGAGATGGTCAGAATTAGAACTGAGTAGTTTGTTGTAGTGATGGCGCATTTGACTCAAGATATTAATGGTGGTGGTATCCATGCACAAGATCAGTCAGATCATCCACAAAATAACATGTCAATAGTGAATCATTTCATGAGGTAGCATCCCCTATCATTTATAGGATCATCTAACCCTATGCAATTTGAATGGTGGACTAAATCACTGGAGAATATTTTTGATGACATGTGGTGTTCAGAACATCAAAATGACAGTCTTCTGGTTTACGTTTTTGAATGTTATGCCGATCAGTGGTGATCAATGGTGAAAAATATTAGTGATGGTGAAAGGATTGATGATATTGAATGGGATGAATTCAAAATTATGTTTCGAGATAAATACTTTCCCAAGGTGGTTCATCTTAGGATGGAAAACAATTTTGAGAATTGAGGCAGGAGGGTGACTTCAAGGCTTCTTATGAAGAAAAATTCACCCGACCGGAAAAGTTTTCTCCAAATTTCATATGTTATCTTGATAGTAAGATCAATCATTTTTACTCAGGATTAATGTCTATGTATCCATGGTATTTATCATTTCATGAGTTCAAAATTTATAAAAAACATATTTGATGTGCGGAGAAAGTGGAAATAGAGTTTGTTGATGATCTGTTGTTCTCTACAAAAAATAGGATGATGTGGTTGATGAAAGGAAATAACTCATAAAAAATATCTCATGGAAAGACACTTAAGACTACATTTTGTGAATGTTGTTGTAAAAATCTTGTTGGGGAATGTATTTTTAATTCTGGTAAGAGATACAAGTGTGGTAAAATGGGAAATAAGGCTCATAATTGCATAGAATACGATCAGGTTAATTGTAAGACAAAATATAATTTGTATTGAGTGAATTCATTAAAGTGAAATGAAATCGGTCATTATAAAAAGGAGTGTTTAATGAAGAACTCAACTGAGGGAAATTAGTCATACTACAAGAAGGAAGGGGTGGTGGAATCCTTAGCAACTAAATCAGAACATTTAGGTCCACTGAATGAAGTAGTATCAGATAAACTATTTTATTATTCATATTATTCCAATGTGTTGGTTGATTTAGGGCATACACATTCATTCATTTCTGAAATTTATTCTAGTAAAATTGGAATTCCATCTCAAGATATGAATTCTAAACTTATGGTTAATTCAACGACAGTAAATGATGAGGCAAAATGATATTAAAAGAACCTTCTTGTCCTTGTGTGCAAAAATAATCTACCTAGAAACCTTATTGTTTCTCTTCTAGTAGAGAATGATGTTATTTTGGGTATGGAATGGATTTCTGTTTATCATGCTAAGATAGACTACACAGATAAAGAGGTGTATTTTTAGAATGAATTTTCGTTTGTGTAATATAATGAACCATTACTTTTGATAACATATCAAGATGTTGAGAAACAAGTAAAATACGGAAATGAATGTCACATAAAACAAATTTTTGGAAAAAAGGAATTGATTATATTAATGATGTTCTAGTGGAAAATGAGTATCAAGTTGTTTTTTCTGATGAGTTTCCTAGTATAATAACTGATTGAAAAGTTGAATTTACTATTGACCGAGTTCTTGATGTTGGTAAAATTTCAAAACCACCTTATCGAATGTCTTGAATTGAACATTTAGTGTTAAATAATAAATTGCATGAGTTATTAGATAAAGGTTTCATTCGACCTAGCACATCACCATGGGGTTCCCCTATCTTGATTGTTAAAAATAAAGATGATACAATGAGACTTTTTATTGATTATAGAGCATTGAATGACATCACTATTATGAACATGCGTCCTTTTCCTCATATCAATTATTTGTATGATTAGATCCATGGAGCTCAGTATTTTATGTATATTTACTTGAAGATAGGGTACTGTAAGTTGAAAGTAATGGAAGAAAACATTTTGAAGACCGCATTCATTACTAGATATGGCCATTAAGAATATTTAGGTATGTCTTTTGGGTTAACCAATGCACCCACTGTATTCATGGATCTTATGAATAGTAATATCCATGGGTTCTTGGATAAGATTGTGGTTGTGTTTATTGAGGATATTTTAGTTTAATTCAAAATTAAAGAGGAACAATAAAGCCATTTAAGGGTTGTATTACCAAACCATAAAAAAAGGAAACTATAGGGGAAATTCAGCAAGGGTGAGTATTGGTTACAATTTTTTTTCATGGTTTTTTTGTTTCAAAAAATATCAAAATTGTTTATCCTACTAAAAAAATAGTTGAAGAATGGCTAAGACCCTCAAATATGACCAACATCCATAGTTTTCTTGGTGTAGTAGATTATTAGCATAGGATTGTTGAAACGTTTTCACGGTTATCTAGCTGAATGACTAACATAACTGGAAAAGGTGTTAAATTTATTTAGACAAAACAATGTGATGAATAATTCAATGAATTGAATAGAATATTTTTGAATGATCCATTTTTGGCACTGCCATCTAGAAATTGGTATTTTCTTATCTACAGTGATGCATCGTTGAAAGGACTAGATTGCATCCAAATATAGAGTGATCAAGTAATTTCTTATGTTTCATGTCAGTTGAAACCTAAGGAGTTAAATTAACCATAACATGATTTGGAATTAGGTGTTGTTCATCTGTATGGAGTAAAATGATAAATATTTACCGACCACAAATGTTTGATGTATATATTCACTAAGAATGAGCTGAACATGAGATAGAAGATATGGTTGGAATTAATCAAGGATTATTATTTCACAATTCCTTATCTTCTAGGAAAGCCATATAAAGTGGATTATGAATTGGGTAAAAAATGTAATGCTACATTAGCCTTTAATCAATTTGAAAAAGTTCCTTTGATTAAATATCTGATGAACTTTTTCATAAACGTTTTTTGTGCAGGAAATTGGACTATTTTGTTTCAGGTGACAGTAAAATCACCTAAATCCGACAGAATTAAGCCAGCACAGAAAGAAGACAGTGAAATGTATGAAAATCTAGAGATTGTTTCGAAGGCTATGTTTCATGATTTTATCATGGATAATTATTTTATTTTGAGATTTGGGAAGAGATTATGTGGGCCTTGTGATTCACAGCTGATAAATTAGTTGTTATGTAAAGCTCGAAGTTCTTCATTTTCAGTTCATTCTAGTAGTAATAAGATATACAGAGATCTTCTGCAGTATTAATGGTGGTAAGTAATTAAAAGATATATTTCTGACTCTACAGTGAAGTGTTTGACTTGTAAATAGGTTTATGTAGAGAGGCAGTTACCGAAAGGGATGCTTCAGCATTTACCGATTCCAGAGTGGAAATGGGAAATTGTTTCCATGAATATTATCATGGGATTACCAAAGACTTGTTGAGGTAATAATAAAATCTATATTATTGTTGATCGATTGAATAAATCTACCAATATCTTTTATATTAAATATAATTTGTCTCTAGATCACCTCTTTCGGTTGTATGTTAAAAAGATAGTCAGGTTTCCTGGAGTTCCCCTCTCTATTATATCTCATCGTGATCCTAGGTTTACTCATAACTTTTGAAAATTCCTTAAAAAGGCATTGCACACTGAATTTAATTTTAGTACCACTTTTCATCCACAATAAAAATTTTAGTTTGAATTAAAAATTCATACATTAGAAGAAATGTTATGTTCTTTCACAATGGATTTAGAGGAATTTTTGGACCAACATCATTCGTTGGTTGAATTTTTTTATAATAACAGTTTTAATTCCAACATACAAATGGCCCCATTTGAGGAATTATATGAAAAGTGTTTTTGAGGTCGATCTTTTTGGGATGTAGTAGGTGAAAGGAAACTGATGGGACAAGAATCGGTTGAAGACATGACATAAAAAGTTCAATTGATTTAGAAGAACATGAGAACAACACAATGAAGGAAGAAATGTTATGTGGATTACCAAGGGAGGGATCTTTATTTTGATGTATGAGATCATGTCATTCTCAAATTTTCTCCATGGAAAAGTGTGATGCGTTTTTGTAAGAAGGGAAATTACAGCCTTGAGTTTCCTTAGACCCTATGAAATCCTAATGAAAATTGGATTTGTTTCCTAAAAATTGGATTTACATCAAAGTTTATCATAGGAACACTATGTTTTACATGTTTTAATGTAGAGAAATTATATTTTGGATCGATCTCATGTATTGAGTTCCGAGGTAGTTCAATTTAAATAGAATCTTTCTTATGTGGAACTAACTATCCAGATTCTTGACCATAGAGAGAATGTTTTGTGGAATAAGGTAATCCATTAGGTCAATGTTTGGTTGAAAACCCATATGGTTGAAGAGGAAATATTGGGAATCTGAATATGATATGAGGAATAAATACCCCCACTTAATTGATATGTGAATAGAATTGTAGGGAGTAAATTCTCAAAAGGGGGAAGGATGACACATCCTGGGAAAATAAATAATATGATATTTTCATATTTATTAATAGTTGTGAATTTAATTTTAATTTTACTTTATATGGGATGCTATGTTCAATGACGTACCTGACACACAACAATGGTTTTCTCTGAAATCTCATGTTGCACACAATGCTGAGTCATGATGAAAAAATATAATATTATAATATTATTTTAAATAGAAGTTAACCCCTAGATATATTAATGGTAGTATTGAACAAAACTAACTAAAATATAATTATACATGTTTATTTAATGTTTTTACATTTATACAATAAATGTTATCAGTTTAAAATTAAAATAAAACCAATTTTAATGATAAATAATCTAATATTCATTAAATGGCTGATTTACTACCTTCTGATGGAAACCCCCTATTAAATCTAGGTTTTTTCACTTTTATATGATCTATTTAAAAAAAATTCTACTTTAGAATCTGAAAAAATCGTAATTTAGTTGTGATGATATTATGGTATTTTTCTGATAATGTTCAATTTTTAATGAATAGTGAAAAATGCTGCATTTAATTCAAAACTTCATTTTAATCTAATTTTTTAATATGGTTATATTATCATTTTAATTGGATTTAAGGTGAAATTATATTATATTTTAACTATTTAATCTAATTTTGGTCATTGGAAGTAATTTTATGTGGAAATTGAACATATTCAAGTATTAATATTGTGATAGTAATTAATTATTAAAATCATTCTTTTTGGTTTTGATAATGGGAATTAATTTTAAAATAAATACTGCAAATTATGTGCTTTAAATTTATAAAAATAGAATCCATATTTAGAATTAGGGGATCCAAATTGTTATTTTTAGATATCTTGAATAGTAACTTCACAAAATATATTATTTACCATGGTTAGAAGGAAAATCTTAAAATAAAGAAAAATAATAATATTATAATATTATTTAATTATCCTAAAATATATACTAACTCTATTTTCTTATACATGTCGGACCATAGGCATCATTGGGTCGATTTGATTACCCCATTGATCCACTTGTAAGTGAAACATCCATTTTATAAATATTAATTTAAAGATAAGGAAAATATAATATAAACATGTATCTCTTAGAAAATATTATTTTATAATGGGTTATATAACTACCATTTTAGACTATACATAGTCATTAGATAGATAAAAATATTTCACATATAATGGTATTTTATTTAAAAATTTTAAACATCATATAAATAAAAAATTTTATGGCACAATGATGATGTAATGATTTCCTAATTATTGAATGTTTTAAATAAATGAGATTATAAATATTAAAATAAACTTATTTTATAACTTTCTATGCCATACAATAATTTTTTGGATGTTTATTACTTTCTATCTATGAAATAATGTTTTTTTACCGTAATAATCATGTGGTTATAGATTTTTTTTAAAAGTCATCATATGTATAATTTATAAGTTGACATAAACATGTTTCCAAATCAGTCAACATTTTTTTAAATGATAAAACATTCCTAAATATCTATTAATCAGAAAAATGATATATATTATGTTACTAATGTCATTGATGATCCATATCTGGATCACCTAGAATTTTATAGTTAATATATTTACCATATAGTATGAATATACAAGAGAACATAGTAAAAGTTAAATTACTTAACTAAAGGTTAATTCCAAAATATAAGGTTAATTTGATGACCTAGAACATTATAAAACCAATTTTTTAAGTTTATTTAGAACAATAATCAACTTATCATCAAATTAATTTAGTTGGTGCCCTTTTGGAATCGAAATAATGTTTATAATAAAATAGTGATTTCAATCATTCCTAAATTGCCCCTCCTCCCCCTTATAAAATCCATCCCCTTTAACCCTTACACACACCTCTCAGGACCAAATTTATCATCCACCCTATGCCCAAATAATCTCCCAACATCCATATATTCCACTTATAATCCTTAACATAGGTATAAAGAACTTCAAGAAATCCTTTTTGGTCAAACTAAAGGGAGTTACCCAATTTTAAGGGAACATCTTTTCTCATGTTCATTTCTTTTATTTTGTATCTCGAACCACCTAAACTCACATTATACCATTCTTTTATCAAAAACCAATATCTTAAATATAGTATTATGTTTTTATGAGTATTATAATAACTACACATCCACACACCTCCATCTAACATATATGAACATACAGTTTATATGGACATTGAACGACTGCCTCATGAAATGAGGATTGTTCAATGATCTCATACCACCTCTCATGGTGTCCATTATGATTGCAATGTATTTATATGTGATATATATTATAATTATATTGACTTTATTATTCATTATTTTTCCTTTTTATAATACCTTTATGGTTTCTATAATGGATAATTACGATAATTTCATTTGAGGAAGTGCATACTACCACCCCCTCAAAGTGATATGACTTGTTCATTCCATACGTGAAACATATAAAGGATGGTGTTACTGAAATTATATAAGTTATTATGATGGAAATATAATATACTTTTTTATAATTAATTCTTCATTCCATTAAATAATAAATAGAAATCAAAGCAGTGTTCATGTGTATGTACGGCTTACCGTCTCCATGAACGATGTTTTTCATTTCTTAGCACCAACTATTATGTACTATTATATATAAATATATATACTAGATATATATGATATATAAGATATCTGGATAATGAATCTCATTCTCAATGATAATGGAATTTTGACCACATGGATAACTAGTTATTATAAGAAGTCTATTTTTGACTCATGTACCAAATATGGACAAAATGATCTTTATTAATTTAATTTTGAAATGTTTATAAGGAGGTAATAAGTAAAATAAAAGGAATAATATAATTGAAAAAATTTCTTAATAAAATAAAAATTATCTTTAGTTTATTATTCAAGAGAATAAATAATGAACAATTCAATTCAGATATGACGTAAGGGACTTCGTCTCAATATCCTTTTATTGAGACATATTTTGATTTACACATGAAATTATTTTATATGGTGTATAAACCCCATTGAATTTTAATTTCATTCAAAGTTAATATTTTTCTATGTAGTGTTTTACTAAACGAGATACGGAATTTTTCATTTTAACGTACTTAGTGACAATGACCATTATGCCTCTGCAAGCGTTATTTGATATTTGGATTCATTAACAAATTGTAATTTTTTTAAAAGAAAAAATAAATAATATAATGTCCTTTTTTATATTTTAGTATTGTAAATGGTTTTTAGAATGGATTTTTTATTTTAATTTATAGAAATTTATATTATGATTTCAATTTGAAAATTTTATCTTTATTTTAGGCTTATTTTATCTATTATGAATATGATATCGTTCTTGGGAATTGTTTACATAAAAGGGTGGTTCTTTGATAAACCTAGAGTTTGTGTGTCCGATATATCTCTCCATTACATTGGGTAGAATGACATAGGTAAGCTTTAATTTTTCTACGAAGATATTTATGGAATATATTGTGATGTGTATTCCAAAGGTAACACCCTTCGTAGTTGTGAAAGCTACAATGTAAGTAAGTTATGTATTCCACAAATTACTTTTATGATTTGTGATTTCTATGTGTTATCAATAATTATTATGATTTCATAAGGTATCTTAAGGAGATTATGTTTTGTATTTATTAATGGAATAATGATTTCAATCGTTAATTTATAACCCTTACTAATCTTTTTATGCTCATCCCATGTCTTTGAAATGTTTTTCACAGGATATAAGGCAGGGTAAGAGAAATGAATAATTCAAGAAGATTTATATCAAGAAAATAATTATTGTTTTGTTTTGAGGGTTTTTAATTTTTTTAAAAATTGATATTGAGTAGAAATGTATACTTTGTAATATTTGAGATGTAATGTAATAGTTATTACTTAATTGTCTAAAAATATATACCTAGAAACATCCACAATGTAAAATATTAACATTATTCATGATTATATAATGATTAAGCCTAGGGCCTTATATTGAGAATAACTTGGTATATGACAATAGACCATACAGAAATACTAGTTTTAAAGTCATTAGAGACATGATTTGGATCATTCATATTTTAATTAAAAACTATTTTTCATGAATTTGAATAGATGATTCAAATAAATGACCAAGGTAAAACCTATAGTCTCCTTGATTAAATAAATTGTATCATGATATAGACATCCTATAAATGATTATATATTTTTTCCACTATGACTATTTTTTCTCAAACTATTATTTTTGGTTTTAGTAAATGGATAGAACCAAAAAAAATTTAAAGACATTTAACATAAGGAAAAATTTGGTGACTATAAATAACTAAATGGAATGATGATTGGAGAGAATGATATCATGATTATTACAAATAAATTATGATAAAAATTATTAACAAATCATACCATAACCATCTCCTTGACTCACTAATGATGATATGGATAGGGTTTGGTAAGATATAAAGTGGTGGAGTCTATGGAGGAATGAATTCTCTATTTACATCATGTTTGAAATTTGGAATGAGTTACCCACTAAGGTTTTTCAAAGTTACAAGAAAACGATTAATGTGTGGAAAATAATGTAATAATGTAATTAATTTCAGAGGAAAATTATGATTATGATGGTAGAAAATAAAATTTATCATAGGGATCCATTTATTGATTTGTGTCTTAAATTTTTAAGACCTGGATATTATATTAGTTAATTCCCTCGTCTAAAGGATAACCACTACTCCAAAGAATGAATTATATTGAAATAAAATGGATGAATAATTATTGTTTTGAGATTCAAGAATTAAAAAATATAAGTAATTTTTTACAAAAGGTTTTTTGGTTATATGTATCATGAAACTTCTCCAGATTGTATTTAATATATGATTCATATATTTCTTTTTTAAAATAGGAGTTATGGATACCATTATAGGTTTAGTAGTTTAAGGTTATTCTTATCTTCAAACTTTTAAAAAAATTATTTTTTTTGTTATTAATATAAGCTGAATAAGAATATATTTGGAAAAAATTTATGTGTATGCAACCCATTGGTTATATATATGAAAGGTTTATTTCTGGAAGAACACATTTCACTTGTTTTCAATAAGACTAAAGGCATCAGTAACCCTTATATTTTATCTCATCTTTAATATTTTAGTAATTTTGGCTCGTCAAAATTCTGGAACATTATTGGAATTATATTAATATATTTTTAAAAAAAGGATAACCCAAATAAATGGTTATTACCCATTTTATATAGCATAAGATGTGATGGTAAACCAATAACTTAAGAATGCAAGTGTTTATCACCTACCAGTAGCCTTTATGTTGTTCTAGTTAATATATTAATGTTTTAATTAAATTATTTTTAGAATAAATATTTATAATGAACTATTATTACTAATATTCAGGTTTGAATATTGATCTATTATATTAGATAAAATTTTCAAACAAACATGGTATTTGAATTATATAGTAATAGACAAAAATACTTGTCATTAACTTATAGATGTTATTATCAATTAAGTGTAAATATTAGTGCTTTTGAGTAAAAAAATAATTTTAGGAATTTTATTTCTATGAGTATGATATGAACTTAAAATTTATAAAAGTACAACAAAAGGATGAAATATAGTTTATCAAATTTAAATATAACAATTAATTTTATTTCCTTTTATTTATAATCAATATGGTAAATTAATTCCTTCACATTAAGAACTATGATCATCAAACAAAAAATGTAATCATATTATGTTAATACCCAATTAATCAAAATACCTTTTAATTGATCATATATTATTGGGTTTTAGGTCAAAATTTCCATAAATCATTAAATTTATTATGTCCAATGACCCTTATCACTCTTAAAAATTACATATTCTTATCTTCTATGTTCTTATCTCCACATTCCACTAAGATTCTCATATTTGGAAACATATAAGGTTTTACTCAATATGAAAATTTTACTTATCTTTTTCTCCTATTTAGTGACAGTTTGGTAAACACTTTTTATAATGTTGGATTACAAGAAAAAGTTAAATTTAAATTTTAAATTCTTTATTATCAAGATCATGTTTAAATTGAATAGACATAATTTATTTAAGAGGGTATAAAGTAAATCCCAGATATTTTAAAAGTAGAAATTTATTTTGATAGTGTATATGAAATGTGAAACCAATATTTGAAGATAATTTTCCCCCCTATAACTTTATGATATACTTCCTTTTTATTAAATTCAATCTCTTTTATAGCTTATAGTGCATGGAAAATCGAGTTTAAATGAAATAGAATACTCTATTGAAATATTATTTTTTTTAAAATGAAATTTATAAAACAGCTATTGAGGAATAACTAAATATTTAAATTTATATGATTTACACATTTTTATATTAAATTGGATTGATATATATTTATTATAAATATAAGTAGAATCATTTTAATGAAAATATATGTTTTATAAAAAATAGAATTTTTAAATGGTTGTTTAGTGGAACATTGTGTACGTAGTTTAAAATTAATGTTCACTAATTTTACAAAATTTATTTTATAAAATTAGAATGATTTATTAAATCATTATATAATTTTTTTTATGGTTAATATTTTTGGTTTTTCAATAAAAAATTCATATATCAATGAAGAGTAAACAAAAACTGATTTTTATTAAAAACTACATATTTGACATAATCATTTAAAATACCCATTTTATTTTAAAATGTGTTTAAAAGATTTTTTTTTATAATTATATAATTATTAATCCATATTATTTCATTCTTATAATTTTAATATTGAATTTTCATAGTAAATCTTTTTAATCATTTGAATGTTTTTACTTGGAAAAATAACTTTTTAATCATGCCTAAATGGTTAACATTTAGTGGAATTATACAAATTATATAAATTTAATTTGGAAGATATTATTCCACATTGGGAATTGTAATAATTTATATTATTTAATAATTTTAAATTAATTTTGTTTCTTTAACGAATAGTTAAAATGTTAAAATTAATTATAGTGCATAAGTTATGAACGGACTTACGAGGGATTAAAAAAGAAAAATAATGTGAAATATAACCATAAAATTGTCAATACCTCATTTTCTCAAATTATTTGGAACATATCACCACTATGTGTCTATAATATTCTATTTTGGATCCTTTTTTTAATGGTAAAAACATAGGTACACATAATTCTTTTAAAAAATTTCATGTTTGTATTCTCCCACACTTATGGATGGCCACTCCATCCCTTAACATCATCATACCTAGAAATAAAATAGTCTTGAAAAAAAATAAATCTCTACAACATCTTAATAAAAATTATTTAACTTCTAGACTTCCCAAAAGACCAACCCTAGGGTTATTAAGAAGATATCAAAAGTGGTTTATCAAAGGGAATGTAATTGTCATAAAACAGATCTTTAATTTTATTATTCTTCTTAAAATTTAAAATTTTAGTTAATACATCCAATATATTTAAAAAATAAATTAACATAACCTTAGATGGTGTAATGTTTATTAAATTATATTTATCTAGCTCCTCCTCTATCAAATTTTAAATGAAATCGTCAATTGTGTGTATGACATACTACCATCTCACTAACTGATGTAACTCTTTATCTATCAAAATATATCATCAATGTATATAATGATTGATTTATTGTATATATAAAATATTTATGATATTATTATAGTTACTTAATTATAATAAATCATATACCTTCTTATTGTATATTCCATTTAAATCAGACTATTATCGCTCATTTTTACCGAATACCTCTGCCTCTCGAAGTGATGTGATAAATTATTTCCTTAAAAATTACATGGAAACAAAAATAAATTTTTTGATGTATATATGTGATTTAGAGGATATTATATTGATTGTTTAAAATTAATATTATATACCCTCCCTTTCCACTTTATTCATTATGAAAATGATATATTCGCTAATGTATATGTACAACCATCCATCTCCATGAACAAATGTGATTCCTTTTCCATATTAAAAATTCAGGAATGACTATAGAAATGTATATAATGATTAAATATGTAAAAAATAACGTTATTATAATTATATGTATTCCATAACTACATCCTATTCAAAACATCTATACATTTCATTAAAAACACGCTTGAAGAAACAAGGCATTTTACACAAGAAACAGTGAATAAAAAAATATTATTAAACATAAGGTGGTTAAATTTTATTATATTAAAATATATAATATTATAAATTTGAATATGTATATTTTATAAGTTAACGAAATTCTTCATTCAATTATAAAGGAGGTTAAATATCATTCAACCAAAACGAAGTTTGTGGTAAGAGACATCTTCTCATTTTCCCTTCATTTAGGCATATTGTAATGTTATAAACCTAATTGAATTAATATATTTCATATAAATCCCACTATCTAATGTAATATTATTATGAAAAAATTCATAAATATTACTTATTATATTTTTTTCCACAATTTTTTTTCTAGTATATTTTTAGTTTTGATTTTGAGAGAATTTGGAAAAAATCATACAAAGTAAACCCATACATTATATATGGATAGTTATACATAGTTTATATTTTTCTAAAAAATTAGTCAACATTTAATTATAACGTAAATTATTATGGGGACATATATTGAATTAATTTATAATGAGATCATCTTTTAACTTAACTATATAATGTCCTATGAAATAAATTTTAAAAATTATGATGATAAAAAAAGATTTCAGTAAGGAACATAAAGAAAGAAAAACATCGGTCTAGTTAAAACATGAAAACACATTAAAACCCATTTAATAGAAACTCATTATAATTTATATAAAATTAATTGTGTTTCTTTGGGAAATCATTCAAATTTCACTCTTATATTCACCCTTATAAATAGAATAACCCTATGGTTGACATCCATCTTAGGATTTTACAAGTGCACTGGAGAGCTATAATGGTGCCCACCCTTCATATAAGCTATATTAGGCTCACATATTTTTCATAATCTATAATGGGGCCCACACCTTCATATAATCTATATTGGGATCAATCTTAAGCTTTAATGGGCTTAAACCTTTATATATAATGTCCATGGCCAAATAATTAATAAATTCTAGGAAAACACATTTAATCCTATGTGTATAAAACTTCAAGATAGAAAAATAACATTTTCTTATAAAAATAACTTTAAAATATAAAAACCACTCACATAATAATGAAAATAAATTATTTATAAAGAACCCTTAAAACATATAAGTGAAACATTATATAATTATACCATCATAATAATATGAAATTATATTATTTTTATATATAGTAAAATCATTCCATCATAGTGAATTAATAAATCCATTTTTAAAAACCAACATAAATAATTTATAATAGATATTTTTGAATAAAATTTACCCATAGCACATTTAATGTATTTAAAATATTATAAAATAAACTGTTTGAAACATTAATGTCTTTAAAAATAAATCCATAAAATCTTATGAAAACATGTACTTGGATGAAAAATATTTAGAATAATAAATCATTAGAACATTTAAAACGATGTTTTAGTTAATGAATCCCCTACCTTGTGTCTGAATCACCATATAAATCATTATATTTCTAAATAATAAAATGAGTTTAATTTTTTACTTTATTTATATAAATTTTTATATTTTATTATTACTTTTATATCACTCTATTTAATGTTATAAATATTACATAACTATTATGTTCACTTGATGATTTTTCAATACTTGGTACTTGAGTCTAAAATGAATTTTGCATGATGTCAATAGTCAAAGTTTTCATTATTCCATTATCTCCAAAATAATATTCCTAACATAACAACCACCTTTGAAAATCTATTATACTTTCAAAACGAACCATTTATGTATTGTTATTATAAATTAATACTGTTATAATCATTCAGATGGTACATCGTACATACACATTAAAATGGATTCACGTTTTCAATAATAATTATTGAAAGAATTTTGTTATAGTAATATCATTATAAAATGATCATAATTTAATTAATATGATATTAATTATTTAAGTATAATTAAATATATTATTTATGAGATTTGGTTAAGAAAATGAATCACATTACATCGTATAGGTGATAGTTCACATGTACGCATGAACGAAATTTTCATTTTTCATGTTCATAGTAATGTAAAAACATAAATGTTATATTAATATTAAATATTGTTACATGTGTCATCAAATTCATATATAAATAATTATTTCAAAATTGTAACTATTCTTGAGAGATGGGGATGGAAATTAAATAACATTGGTTCCTGGAGGATATAATTTTTCATTCTCATGAATGAATAGTTCTTTTATCATTTTATAAAAATAGAAAGGTATTTAGGTGAAGATATTAACATAATGTAATATCACTATATTTAGTATATTAGAGTTATTATTTCATTAGGATTCAAGAATATTGGAAGGAATTGGAAAAAGAAATAAAATAAAAATACATACTAAAAAACTATACATTTCCTTCAATCAGTATCCTTTTATTAACACATTAACAAATCTACGGTGAGTTTTATTCTATTAAAATATACATAGAATATATGAAGTTTTTATTGGAAGGTATTTATCTAAATATTGGAAGAAAAATAAGTTTTCACTTGTGAAGAAAAGGGAAGAATGGGTTCCCTTTTATTAGATAGGGGATGGGAACTCTTAGAATTATTTAAATTATTAATTTAATATAAATTAGTTTTTTATTTAAAATGGTCAAAAAAATATTTATTTAGAATATAATATGATTATGGGTAGAAATAAATTCATCCAATTAAAAATATACATATTTTAATAATTTTTTTATCCATATAATTTTGTTTTAACCCTTGTTAATTCTTACGAGGATATCATGTAATTTATATTTGGAGTGTTATTATAAATATAATAAAATGAAAAAAGAATAATAAATGGTTCATTGGTTGAATTTTGGGGAATTTACAAATCATTTTTCCTTTTTTCTGAATTTAATTAATTTTTTTATCATTTAATAAACTTTTATTCGTTATAAAAAATAATTAAAGTAAATTTGGACACTATTAATTATTCATCTCTCTAAATATATCACAAAAACAAGATTTTTTTTTGAAAATACTACATAAAATCATCTCTAACATATAAATATTATCCATAAAAATAATTGATGATATAAAATATATCTATTTATATTTATTTTAATATTTATAATATTATTTATTGGATTCTTTAAATAATTAAGCAATTATTACATCATAATTGTTTCAACAAATACAATAATTAATTATTTCAGAAACATAAAAAATAAAATACCATGACATGATTAAACAGGATATATTTCCAAATAATATATATAGTTTTACATTTCAATTATAGAACACCATATTAAAAATATTTTACTTATTAAAAACAAGGTTGGGTCAAAATTGGCTCTTCTTTGAATATAATATTATAAATGTCATACTCTCTCTCCAAGTTGCCTAAAAATGTTATAATCAGGTCCCAATTTTTTTTTCTAATAAAAATAATCTAATTAAATTATGAAAACATTTAGGGTAATTTTATAATATTCTAATATTATTCTTACATTTTATTATTTGATTTACCTTTAATATTGGTAATAAAAAATTACTAAATATACTATTTATATTTCAAAAAAACGAAAGAGACATGTTTACATAAATTTGATACTATGATTACTTATCTCTAGTACATTAATCCAAATTCATGAAGAAGAATTTTCATATATAAATTAAATCATAATTCTGTTGATGGGACGAGAAAACATGTTTTTAAAGTCAAAATGTTCAAAATTTCACTATATTTTTACATCAAATTTAAATTTTATATTCATTAAAATGATCTAAATTGGACTAAATTATCAAATAATGATCTAATTACACATTATAAAAATTCAAAAATATATTTTAAAATGATAAATAAATCTGGTGAAGAAGTATTATTCAATTGAAATGCATTTTTTCAGTATTAATGAAAAAATGATTCTTATCATAAAAAACCAAATATTCATCGAAAGTAAATTTTTTTACTCAACCCACAAAATAAAAAGATTATTTTTTAAAAATATACCTTTCTAAGTTATTTACAATTATATTTGAAATGGTTTCACCAAGAGAAGGATACAAAACTCACTTTCTAAAAAATTATTTTAATACCAAAAACTGGATTTGATCAAGTACCATGTTTAGAAAACAAAAATGATAATGTAAAAAATTAGAATATATATATATATATATATATAATATATTTCAAAATGTATGGTTTATTAATTTTTTTGTATAAAACATAGTACTGCACATTTATATAATTTTTTATTAGAACATTTTCTTATTTATTACAAACTGTGTTAAATTAATTTATAATTAGTTGGAAAAATAATTCATTATATATAAATGTGTAAACAATATTTTCATAACCCATTTAATAATATTAATTCTCCCCATTCTTTTGTCTAGAATAAAATTGTATCATTTAAATAATATTACTCAGTTTTTTTGTTTGAGATCGATGTGGTGTATAATGTACAGTTTATATAATATTATTTTCTATTAAAACCTCGAGATGTTACATTACCCCTCTATAATATATTTAATCCTCAGAATTTAACTAGGTATTTAACACTATGGTTTTTTAATTTTCAAAATACCTATATTGAAATCGCATATCTCAAAAATATTAATAATACATCCACTTTAAAAGAATGAAAGGGAGGTGAAATGGTCATCTAAGATAACATATAGTGGGGTTCCATATACGAATGAAATGATATGGAAGAGAAAAATGACCATAATGTTATCAGTGATAGTAATATAAAATATTATTATGAGAAATTAAATAATCACTTATCCACAGGTTTGTGATAGGTTAAAATTTATTGATTTATTAGTATAAAAGTTAAACGGATAATGATTCTATTTTAAGATCCTTTTCATTGAGTTGATGAATTATTTTACCAACTAGGATAAGAACATATGAAAATATAGTAACTTTAAAAGTAGAGTTAATTAATTTAAATAATCTACATGTCAACTCATCATTTTAACCAAATAAGGAGTATTGAAGATTAATATTTCCTCCTTGATGCACTAGAATCAACTTTTAGAGAAAAACATATTCAACAAAAGATTAACCATATATTTCGAATATAATTATAAATTGACCAAAACCAAAAATTTTACTATAAAATAATACTATTCTTAAAAAAATAATAAATCATTCTATGGAGAAAATTTACATCAATCTCCAAAATTCATCTGTAATACCCATATTTCAATTGAGACCATTAAATTAATAACCATCCTTAAAAATTATCAAAAATATTAATGTCGAATAGTAAAAAACACTAAAATAGTTGGAACTGATCACATATTCTTCCATGATAAATTTTATGTATTATCATCTAATAAAATCCATTACACTTTATGTATTATAACCTAAATTTTATTTCCCAATCACATATTATCTAAAATAGGATATTCATTGAATTATATAACCCGAATAACCATAAGCCCATAATAAATCATATATTCTTATAAATATATTAATAAAATTTTTCTCCTCAAATAAAATCTCATATTATTCTATTTACCTTGATCACATAAGGTTCCCAAAATGTTGAATGTCCCCAAAATTAGAATTAATCACATTATTAAAAAATCATTTTCCATTCTCAAGGATAAATTTTTGATAAATTACTTTTTTTCAAAATAAAATTATTCATTATCCATAAAATAATTTAACTAAAATAAAAATTTATACAAATTAGTACTTTATGTTTGTCAGTGGTATGTGATTTACCCTTGTTGCCCTTTGTTTATGGTTTTAACCCCCATTTCCCTTTCGGACGCAACGAGTAATCACCCATACTTTGGGTTTTCCATTTTATAAAAATATATAATTATTATAACAACCCAAAAACATGTTAAAGTACATAAAAAAATAATCAAACCATGTTTTAACATCAAATTTTATCGCATAAGATTAATGTTTTATCCCAGAAGTAATAATCTAAAATTACCTTAAATATAAATGTCTCCAAAAATACAATAAATCACATTAATAATTCATAACAGAAAGCCTTAAAATGGGTTTCTATAGCATATAACTTCTAATAAACCTTAAAATTGTAATCTCATGATTATATCCCAGACTATTAATAAAATATCTTAATATAAAATGATATCTAAACCATCCGTTCATACCAAAAATAATAGCCCTACCATAAACATTAGTTATTATATTGTTTTCTACCTTAACTTTGGATTCATGGATATTTTCTTTTTATATTTAATGATAATTAGTAAAAAAACATTAAAATTAGACCCATACATTACATGTGGACAATTATAATCAATGTCTATTTTTTCCACCAAGGAAACCCTTTAAAATTATTCATAACCTATTTTAGAGAATCATTTCCAATTATATCATCATTAAATCCTATTTCACTTACCAAACATAAGTCCTATATTTATTTTAAAAAAATTGTATACAAAAAATCCCAGTAAGAAGCATAATAAATGAAAACCATTAGTCTGGTGAGAACATGAAAACCTAGTAAAAAGTATTTTGTAAAAACCCATTAACTTGCATTTAAAATCATGTAGGTTATTTGTGATATCGTTATAATACCACTCATACATTTTACCATTTAAATATAATAACCACAAGGTTGAAGTACATATATATAATACCCTATGCATTAGAGATCTATAATGGGGCTCACCCTTTATATAATCTATATCGGGGTGACCCATTTCTCCTGAGCAATAATGGGGAATATCTCTTTGTATAAGATATATAATTCTCACACATGTGTTTTAATGGGGATAAAGCCTTTTTAAATAATTTAACAAGACAAAATCATTAGTAAAACCCTTGAAAAGGCTTTTAAGCCCTCGTATAAAAAAATTCTAGTTATCAAAATTCCTTTTTCATGTAAAAATAAATTTAACATTTATAAACCATGAAAATAATAATGAAAATAAATTGTTTGTAAATAACTATGAGAAATTATAAAGGAATAATTAAATAAGTAAGAAAAAATGAAAATAGTAATTTGTTTTCATGTATTTTTTTTAAATCATTCAATACTATTGAAAAAAATCATTCAATTTTTTTAATAAAACTAAAACATTTGTAAAATAGATTTTTTAATCATACTATTCAATACTAATTTGAAATTTTTTAAAGAAATTATAAGATCAAAATTTTAAAACCTTCATGTCCATATAAATAAATCCATAAAACAAATTTGAAAATGAGGACATGACTAAAAATTATTTAAAATAATAAATCATAACAACCTTTAAAATAATGATTTATTAATGAGTCTCTAACCTTGAGTCTGTCTCGCCATGCATAATATTTTCATCCAAAATAATAATGATAGGTTTATTATATAATTTATTGATATCTTTTTTAATGTCTATTATTATTTTTAAATCACATACTATCATGTTATGAAAATTACTTAATTATTAAGTTCCCAGCAACCATTAAGCTGATATTTGGTACTTGAGTACATAATGAATTTGGTATGACATCAATTTTCAAAGTGGTCATAATTACATTATATTTAAAATATTAATTCTCGAAATATAAATCAGTTTTTTAATTCAATTATATTTCTAAATTAATATATTATTTTATGATTATGAAAAATGGGAAATGTTATAACCATAGATCTGGTAGGACGTTTTTCATTTATCAATGATCATTATGAGAGAATGGTAGTTATAATTGTATCATTACAGTATGATAAAAATTTCATTAAACACAAATTACTCTTTTCAATATAATGATATATATTTTTCAAGTTATGTGGTGATGAAAAACAAATCTCATCGCTTCGTAGAGGTGATAGTTCACATATAGGCACAAACTACATTATTATTGTCATTTCATGGAATGGTAAGAACATAAATGATATATTATCAATAAATAAAAATAATTAGGTCACGAATATCATATATAAATATTAATTCAATAATTATAACTATTCTTTAGAGGTTTGATGAAAAATAAACTATATTAGTTCCTGGAAGTCATAGTTCACTATACACATGAATGAATAATTCATTTTCCATTTGAAGGAATTTAATATGGATTTATATGATGATATTAACATCATATCATCTCATTATTTTGAGAATACTAGAATTATTTTTTCATCATGGTTTTAATTTTTTTAGGAAGTGGTAGAATAAATATTTTATAAAAGCCTATAGAAAAAAATATTTTAATTGTTCAAAACTCATAAATGATATCAATTAATTAAAAATTTATCTCATTGATGGGATGAGGAAATGGGTATTTAATGTAAAAACTTTCAAAATATCACAATGTTTTTTTAACAAATTTTGACGTGTAATTTACTCCATTGATAATAATTTGATTAAATGATAACAAATAATATAATTAAACTTTAAAAAATACAAAAATATAATTTCTCTATGAAAATTTTTATGAAAAAATATTTTTCAATTAAAATCAATTATATTTACCACTATTCATAAAAAATGAATCTTATCATAAAAATTCCCAGAACTCAAAAAATGTAAATTTTGAAACTCCATTTTCAATTTAGAACCTTATTTGTTGAAATACTAATGAGACAAGTGTCAACAGTAATATTTAAAAAAGGATCTCCATCAAAAGGAGGCATAACTTCATTTAAAAAAAAATCATTCTTTTCGGCAAAAAATTTCTTTCTTTTTCTTATATAATGCATAAAAAATATAGAAGCTGAATTTTTAAAATAAAATAAAAAATTATAATTATATAATTTAAAATTTGTAATATAATATCAAATGAGTAATTTATTATGTTATTGGAAGAAAACACATTTGTGCATATTTAAATAGTTTTTCATAAAATCATTATCATTTATTTTACGATGTGTTTTACATTAATTTATAATTAAATGTTCAATGAGTTCATTATATATACATTTGTAAACCATATTTTTATAATTCAATAAATGTTATTCATTCGTACCATTGTATAGACTATGTTATAAGAGGATCATTTAAATTCTAATATTTAGTGTTCATTTTAGCTCGGTGTGGCATATCATGTATATTGTCGAACCTATTATTTCATATAAAAAACAAAGAATGTTAAATATTTCATCACTCCCTAATAATTAATGGTATTTTAATTCTAATTTAGAATAATTTTTTTCAAGGGGATTTTATATAAAAGTTTTCCTGTGGTAAATAATTTCATAACCCAATATTGTTTAATTGGATTATATTACATATTATTTGTATTTTTTTATTCTAATATTATGCGTGTAATGAAAATATGAATAAGTTTTTTATTATTTCCTTTTTATGTGGATTTAAATTTAATACACATAATGTGTTCATTTATTATTTATCACATCAATGTTTTGATATTAGTATGCGTTTAGTTAATAATATCATTTTAATCGAGATGGTTTAGGCTTGAATTTTCATTAAAGGAAATTATATGTTAATTGGATATTAAAATGATATAATTTTTTCACATCTGATTATTCATGATGTTTTCACATAATTGATTCATATTTATACTCTTTGGTATTGAAAAATAAATATGAAATTTTTTTCAATAAAATCATAATTTATTTCTCTCTTGTTTTTTGAGTCGATTTTTTCCAAATCCATGTTTAATGAAATTTTTTTTGATAAATATATTACAATAATTGTTTAAAGATATGTTTACCCATGTTTAAATATTAAAAAAATTCATTTTTAAGGAATATTTATGTTGGTTTGTAAACTAGAACCATTTCTATTTTACAAAAAATTAGTAAGGAATTATATTTAACATGTATGACGTATATTTAATTTTCCACTGTGATCACCACTCAATATTTTAAATATTTATTTATAGGTAACAAATTATATTTTAAAATAATATAATTTTCAAAATATTTTATAATACATTAGTTTAAAAATAAATCATTGTAATAAATTTTATTATTCTCATGATTTTTTTTAATTTAATTTTTATAAAATTACAATTCTTCAACCAAAACAACCTTGTATATTTTTTATAACAAACTAGGGATATTTTGTGTTGATATAATTCTTATTATTTATATGGATGGATTAAATTTTATTTACCATTTATACTATTAATATTCACTCTTGAATTATTATTATAGTCATTAACGTTGCATTTAAACATTTACCTTATCATGTTCATAGTAAAAATCATTTATCTGTAATATCCATATTCATTTTATCATAGAAATGTTTATTTCCTAAACTGTATGTAAGTATAAATTGTGATGTTTATCTTAAATATCCATATTAATTATATCATGATATGATTATTTACTAAATTATGTTCATTTATTATATATGGTGTTTACATTGAACATTATTTGATTAACTAAGAAAATAATGATAAATTTATATTTTTTAAAGAATACACATATTTTTTAACAAGGCATATAGATTATCAAATAAATATATCTTCTGATATTCTATGAAATTTTAAGACATGTAAATTATAGTAGAGTCCTAATTATAGATATCACATCAATGAATTGGTAGTCTAATGAGCTGAATCTGTTGGCTAGACTTATTTAAATGTGGTTTTAGTGTATACCTACCCATATTAATAAATATTCATGTGAGTGGTCATGAGAGTAGAGGTACCATGATCCATGAGACCATTACAGCCAATAATTATGAATTTCCATAATTATTAATTATTTTATTATTATCTATTATATTTTCACAATGATATTGTCTCACAATGCATTTTATTGTCAATTTATTGATTTAATGAGAACTGTTTTTAGTTACTTACCTGGTCATATTGATTATAAATTATTTTATCATAATACTCATGATATTTATTAAAATTACTGTGTGTTTATATATTTACCCTGTATTATTGATTATTGATTATTGATCATTGATCATTTACTCATGACAAATTCTGATGTATTTAACACTTATTTAGAATTTGATATTACACTTATTTTGTTTCCTTTCTTAGGAATCATTGTAGTGTGATGTGAAATATATTTGTGGATATGAAATATGGTATAAATATATTATTAAAAAAATGTGTAAATTTATTTATTCAAATGTAATATAAAAATTATGTATCTATCTAGTCTACCAAAACAAATAAATTATTCTTTCTTTTTGGAATAATATTCCTTATAGCTTATGTCAATGATATAAAGTAAAAAATGGTTCTAGGATACTGGGTTTGGGTTGTTTACAATTTTCACACTAAAAAGCTCCAGTTTAGAATTTTATAACACCATTACATTATTTTCCATCCCCAAGATATGAATAAAAATTTTATAATTAGTTCGTGGATGATAGATTTTTTCCATTAATATGTTTTATATTTTTAAAATAATGTAAAATTGGTATCTATTATTTAGCTATAACTCCATTAATAATAAACTTATTGGACATTTGGAATCATACCATTTATATATATGATAATTTAATAATGTGACCACTATTTTTTGGTTAATAGAGTTGGTTTTTTAAGACCTTATCATATTTTTATTTATAATTTTATATTAAAATTACTATTCTAGGGGATAACTACATTGGTTTTCCGGAATGATTTATTTAAAAATTCTCGTCATTGTACTTTTATCCTGGTAACATCATCCATATATTTTTAATCATGATATAAATTTCATATATATTTAGATTCATCCATAAAAGGTATATATTGAAATAATGAAATACTTTGTTCATGATGACGGTATGTCATACATATGCATAAATGTTATTTCCTTTTTTTATGGATACAATGAAGGAAATATAAATGATAATTCATGTTTTTATAATTATTATTATAACATATATATCATATATATTCATTAAATCTATATTTATCACCATCGATGTCTAAATAAAATGAATCACGAATCAAATTGCTTTGGGGAGGTGGTAGTCTACATGTACACATAAATGACATTATTTTTTCCCATTAGATTGTTTAAAAACTATGGTTTTTGTAGAGACCCGAAGCTTATCGTACATGGACATTACATTACTTTTGCGGAATACTTAGTACATAACAAAAACACACACACAAGGATCGTAATAGTTTAGCGTCTTTGGAAACTCGGAACGTAATCTTCTAATCGTGGTGAAAGATCTTCAATATCTCCCATAAAGATCTTCCCTTTTTTTACCTAAAACCCTTTCTTTATATCCTGGGGAAAAGAAAACATAAAAGGGTGAGCTCAAATGCTCAGTAAGGGTAAACAAAAGAAATATCAATCACATCATATACATAAGAACATAGCCTTTGGAAATCTTAACCTGCAAAAGAGCTCATAATATCATAACATGGGATAAATCATAGAAGTGAAAATGAGATCCCCATAATCATAACATAAAACTTGAAACTTTGTGGCATGCACACATAATCATGGAAAATCATTTCTTGTTAGTCAAGACTCATTTCCAAGACTATCTTAGTGGACAAAGTCCCTTTCTGAATCGAGTAACCCTCGTTTCAGTCCTATTTCACTGAACCGGTATAACCTACCGTTCCAGCCCTATCTATCTCATGAGATATAAAATCTTTACCCAATGCATTGGAGGGAGATATAGGTCCCACCCATCTTATAATGAATCCCTTCTTATGTGTGCCACATAATCATAAAACATACATCATCGCATAACACATGTAACAAAGATGGGATTCTTGAAACATCATGACATCATAAATCAATTCATATAAGATAAAGGAATTCATAAAAATAATTCCATCACAACATGAACAAATCAATTTAATAATAGGGACAAAAACAGAACCCTTTATTATCTTAGATGGAAAATAATTTTGATAAAACACTTGAACTCCATTCTTGAGGAAAATATCATTTCTACTTCAAAAACATTTTCTTTTCTTAACATGTCATACAATTTTAAACTAAAATAAGTTGATTAAAAATATACATGAAAAATTGTAAAGTAAGCTTCTTGGAAATAATGTTTTAAAAAAAATCCATTCATGCCGTATAAATTAAAAAAAACATTCTTCTCGTACTTTTGTCGGAAAAGTCAAAAAGTACCTCGTACGAAAAACGACAAAAGATTCCTTTCATATCTTTTACTAAAAACTCACCAAAGGGTAAAATTGGATATAAACTATTGTATAAGGATATAAATATTACATATTGAGGAAACATGTATGTGGATGATAAATATTCCCCAGTAAATTATAAAGTATAAACAATCTCGGATAAAAATTGAGATTGCCAGATTTTCCCTTACCTTAGGTCCGACTTGCTTTGTAAGTGTCCGAACCTCCTGTATAATTATTTAAATCATGTTATTGACTTATTACAGAATCATATTCATTGTTATGATATCATATATGGTTCACTTATGACATTATATTACCCGTTCTTTTGTAAATTCCATGTTAAAGAAGCGTTTTGGGTAAAATCGTTTCATTTATCGTAGGTGTTTTGACTTGTTGTTCTTGACATCATTATTACTAATATCATGATTTACTCACTTCCAGAATATAAAATATGATTTATATATCATATATATTCAGTATATATATATATATAATAGGTAGATAAATAAAATGAAAAACACCGTTCATGGAGACGCTAGTCCGTACGTACGCATGAACGCTGTTTTCCTTTCCTTATTGTCTTGAAATGGAAGTAAGTAGATGACATACATATGTATATATATACATAAATCCAGTAGCTTTATAATGTCATATATTTCATTATTATTTCTTATATATACATTATAATCATTCTTAAATGGTTAACATGGAGAATGAATCTCATCGCGTCGTGGAGACGGTATTCCGTACGTACGCACGCGCGGTGATTTCTTTTTCCGTAGGATGGATAGATGGTGAAATAGGGTTGTTTCATACTTATAATAAAATATCAGTATATGAGTGATACTGATGTTATTACTTCATAATGAAACAACCTAAGAAGAAGAAGTGGAAGAAGAAATAAAGATGAAAGAATTGGTAACGGTAATTACCTCTTCTTTGAAGTGCCTCTTTGAGACCTCCTCTTAGGGCACTAAAATTGGTCTTTGAGGAAGACCAGAACCTCTAAAATGTTTCTAGGGAAGTGGAGAAGAGATTTTGGCAGGGTTTGGCCGAGCATGAGTGCTCAAATTGGTGTGAGGAGGAGGGGGAGGAGGTGTCCTTTTATAAGGGAGGAGAGGGGCACCTTAGGAATATCTAAAAATATTATTTTATATTAAAGTCAAAATCGGTTTATAATGGTTCCAAAGGGTCTTATTTCGAAGCTAAAGTGGGGATGGGTCGAAATTCTATCAACCAATAAGATTTAGACAAGTTTAGGTTATTATTTTAACCTTATCAATTAGATTTAACTCTAAGTTAAATAATTTAACTTTACCATGTCTTTTTGTTTTCTTACATTATATGGTTAATAAACATACTATAACATGCCAAACGAACCCCAAATTGTATATTATTAATACATATATCCTTATCTAAGTCATTTGGCCGAACCGTAGATTTTTAGGAATAAAATAATATAATATTTGATTTAAAAACTATTTTGTGTCAATTTTGACACTATTTGATACTTGATTTTTGTGAAAATCATAAAAGAATTATATGTTCGAAAAAAGTTGATTAAATCAACACTAATATATCATAGTAACCTAGAAAATTAGTGTAATTCATAAAAAGTCTCAAATTATATTTATTTTGGTGTTTATAACATCAATTATGTCAATATTTCATTAATAAGATAATTACTGCATCATCATTGTGTCATAAATAAATTAAATTATTTGATGTCTAAAAATTACAAATAAAATACCATCATGTAGTAAATATTTTTATATTTCTAATGAATATTTACAATCGAATTTATCTTATGTATAACCCCATATTAAAAATGATTTACTTATTAAACATTGATTTTAACTATTTTAACCCTTCTTTAAATAAATTAATAATAAATGTCCTAATCTAATCCAAGTGGGCCTAAATGGTCATATTTTATTCCTAAGTTTGTTTTTGGTCGAATTACATTTGTCCAATAGAATTAGGACATGTGTTAGGTTAATATTAATATCATATTTACCCTTAGTTACCCTATTTACTATTAACCGCGGTAAAAAAAAGAAAAAAGTTACTATTCACGAAAAATTATTTTCATCTCATTGAACCACATTTTACTTACTGACATCAACCGTGTCTCTCGGATTTTTGAAATTCCATTCACATAAGCGGTAAAATTATGTTTTATGAAAAATTCAGTTTTTTTAACTTCCACTTAGTAGTTTCACTATTCATCAAAAATTGATGTTTTTCAGAACAATGCCAAAATTTCATCCCAAGCTATATTTAATATTCCGAATTCAAAAATGAAGTCTATTTTACCAAATTCATAACATAAAAGTTTCATTAATTAATTTTGTAATTAAATCCCGCTGTTAAAACAAATTGCGTGTTTTTAAGAAACAATATCTATCAAAAGATTGACACTTGTTTATGTCTAGTTTAAATGTGAAATTACATCCAATGACCAACATTGTATTAAATTGTAAAAATATATTCTAGATATACTTTAAAACCACTCAAATTAATAATTTATCACTATTAATTATTTCGATTGAAAAAGTTGTTTTTATCTAAAATTTAGTAATTTTCCCTATTCATCAAAAATTGAAAGTTATCCGAAAATTACCAAAATTGCACCTTAGGCTAAATTCGACACTCCGAATCCAAAAATGAAATCCATTTTGAAAAATAAAATTTAAAAAATTTCAAAAAGTGGTTATTACTATTCATAACGGCTAGTTTTAATAACATTTTAATAGCATATCGCTGTTTAGTGAAACTCGTTATTGCGTACTATACACGCTATCGAGGAAGGTCATGATTGCGTGTAATACAAGGCAAGTCAAGGATACGTGTTTTGCAAGCTCCTTTTGGTGTAGCATACAACACAAGACATTAGTGAAATATTTTTCATAAAATCTCGGGCTGTTACATTCTACCCCCCTTAAAATGAATTTCGCCCTCGAAATTCGTCGGGGTTATAAATGGTTTACTATTCGAAAGTTTCTTTAATAGAAACCCACATCGTAAAAAGGAATACCAAAACTTGGCTTTTAAAAACTAAAGTATGAAATGTAACGATTACCCAAATAAACTAATCACTGGGTTTCCATATAGGTGAAAATATGGATATGGAAGAGAAATCTAACCATCATGTTCTGATGGAGAGTGGTAGAGAACATGGCTATGGAAAAGCCAGTAATCACAAATCCATAAATTTGTGACGATCTAAGGTACCATCTGATTCATCAGGTATAAGAGAACTAGGACAACATTTTTGGTTTTCAAGATCATTTCCCTAAAGATAAAGAATTTGAATTAGAATAAATACTTACTTTATTTTGGTACAACCTCACTGTTGTTCGTGCCTTTAACAATTTCCACTTCATCTCTTAAATAAATGAAGTTGAATTTGTTATTCGTGAAGTGCTAGCAGATCATGTGATAGAATGACGGGTCATTCCATCTGTCTCAAAAGGTTAGCAAAATTTATATACATAAGTCGATCTATAGTGGGATTAATCATATATGGTTCCTAAAATGGGCTTATACTTCATATATCATACTGCTTAATATAATTACACTAGTTTCTACTAAACAGGGACTTCCTGTAGGTCAGTGGTAGGCGATAAAGGCCAGTCGTACTTCGGTTGTGGGTTTGATTCCTACAGCCTTGTCCGAAGCGATGGGTTGTCGCCCGTCCTGCAGATTGTCCTTTTTCTAAAACTACGTTACTATAACATCCCATCAATAATATCGAAAATCTTCTATCCTTAAACAATACTAACTTATGTCCAACATAATCCAGTATAATCTTTAGGCTTATACATAATACTGCAGTCCACTCTCATAATATAGTGACAACGATTACCATAGATTTAATACTGTCGTTGATCCCCAGATATCATAAGATATGTCTTGTTGGTCACATTCCAAACATTCAAAGTCCTTAATCGTGTATTCTCTTGAATACCTTAGTGAAAACATGAGTGCAGTTAAAAGTTAACACTTTCCACATACCAAAATCCTCAAAATTCTATATACTCAAACCATGATATCACTTAGTCCTTATATCAATCATGAGCTCATGAATACTATTAAACATTTCATTTTCTCGTCTTCATTATGCGCATATCATCTTATTTCCAAAAAATATCTCAATCACTTTGAATACCACATCAATAAATATTGCAATACTCAATGATACAACATTATTTTGGAATCCCATTACATAAACACTTAATCATTCCACCACATCGTTGTCATATTCAACATTGCCAATAGTGATCGCATGTGATTTCCCTTTGTCCTTTGCCTTCAGTGGTTGCTCATGTTGATCATCACTAACCCTTGGATTAGGGCAATTATTAGCATAATGCCCCATTTCCTTTCACTTGAAGCATTAAAGTGTTGGCGGTGCATTCTCTGCAGTGTTTTCTTTATTCACATCATTAGAAACCCTTTTTCCATTACTTCGACACTCAACTGCTCGATGACCTTCTTTTCCACACTTAAAACATTTTCTAGTCCCTTTAAGACAATCTCCACCATGCTTCTTTCCACACTTTGTGCATAAGGAAACATTCATCTTCTTTTCACCATTATTCTGAGATTTCTCCTTGAACTCCATCTTTCGTTTCTTGTCAAAACCATGAGATGGATATGTAACACCAACTTCCATTTCTACCCTGATAGCACAACGCATAATTTCTTCATAGCTACTGAAGTCTCTTATAGCTAATGCCCTTCGAAGACATGGTTTTAAGCCACTGAAAAATCGATCAACTTTACTTTCAGGTTGGATGATAATTCCAGAAGCATACCTTGCAAGTCTTGTAAAATTTGCTTCATAGGTACCAACAGATTCATCGTCCCTTTGCTTCAGTTCAAGAAACACTTTCTCCATATTTGTTCGAAGAATACGAGGGAAGTACTTACTGAAAAATAAGTTCTTGAACTCGTCCCATTCCATGGACTCAATTTCATCTCTTGGCCTCGTATTCTTGATAAGATTCCACCATTGACCAGCTTCACCTTCCAAACGATATACTGCTAAGATGACTTTATCATGTTCAGAACATTGAAGAACTGAAAATATCTTTTCAGTAGTACTGATCCATTGTTCAGCCACAAGTGGATCAGAAGACCCGCTGAAAGAAGGTGAAAGTTGCCTCATGAAGGACTTAATAGAATATTGTTCCCTTCTCTGCTCATTTGGAAGTCCAGAATGATTCATAGCTTGTGTAAGTATAGAAATAAGATTTTGCATTCCATCTCCCATAACATTTGTTTGTTCAGGAGGGCAATCATTGCATTGTCCATTGCATTGATCAACACGGTTCCTTCGGGTTCCAGCCATCGTCTAAAACCCAAAAAGAATAGTGTGAGAGGCAAAAATCATGCTAGGGAAAACAACATAATAAAGGGGGAGTACCTTCAATATCCAACATCTTAGGTTTAATTCTATGATCGTTAGCGTAATTCTATTACTATAACTTATACGTATACTTATCCCTAGGGACATCCCTAGACATACCTTAGAAATATCTCTAGGGATCACACTAACGTTTTCGCATCCTAGTTTCCAAAGGTTGACTAAACCTTTCCTCTGATACCAACTGTAGAGACCCGAAGCATATCGTACATGGACATTACATTACTTTTGCGGAATACTTAGTAAATAACAAAAACACACACACAAGGATCATAATAGTTTAGTGTCTTTGGAAACTCGGAACGTAATCTTCTAATCGTGGTGAAAGATCTTCAATATCTCCCATAAAGATCTTCCCTTTTTTTACCTAAAAACCTTTCTTTATATCCTGGGGAAAAGAAAACATAAAAGGGTGAGCTCAAATGCTCAGTAAGGGTAAACAAAAGAAATATCAATCACATCATATACATAAGAACATAGCCTTTGGAAATCATAACCTGCAAAAGAGCTCATAATATCATAACATGGGATAAATCATAGAAGTGAAAATGAGATCCCCATAATCATAACATAAAACTTGAAACATTGTGGAAGGGACACATAATCATGGAAAATCATTTTTTGTTAGTCAAGACTCATTGCCAAGACTATCTTAGTGGACAAAGTCCCTTTCTGAATCGAGTAACCCTCGTTTCAGTCCTGTTTCACTGAACCGGTATAACCTACCGTTCCAGCCCTGTCTATCTCATGAGATATAAAATCTTTACCCAATGCATTGGAGGGAGATATAGGTCCCACCCATCTTATAATGAATCCTTTCTTATGTGTGCCACATAATCATAAAACATACATCATCGCATAACACATGTAACAAAAATGGGATTCTTGAAACATCATGACATCATAAATCAATTCATATAAGATAAAGGAATTCATAAAAATAATTCCATCACAACATGAACGAATCAATTTAATAATAGGGACAAAAACAGAACCCTTTATTATCTTAGATGGAAAATAATTTTGATAAAACACTTGAACTCCATTCTTGAGGAAAATATCCATTCTACTTCAAAAACATTTTCTTTTCTTAACATGTCATACAATTTTAAACTAAAATAAGTTGATTAAAAATATACATGAAAACTTGTAAAGTAAGATTCTTGGAAATAATGTTTTAAAAAAAATCCATTCATGCCGTATAAATTAAAAAAAAACATTCTTCTCGTACTTTTGTCGGAAAAGTCAAAAATTACCTCGTACGAAAAACGACAAAAGATTCCTTTCATATCTTTTACTAAAAACTCTCTGAAGGGTAAAATTAGATATAAACTATTGTATAAGGATATAAATATTACATATTGAGGAAACATGTATGTGGATGATAAATATTCCCCAGTAAATTATGAAGTATAAACAATCTCGGATAAAAATTGAGATTGCGAGATTTTCCCTTACCTTAGGTCCGACTTGCTTTGTAAGTGTCCGAACCTCCTGTATAATGATTTAAATCATGTTATTGACTTATAACAGAATAATATTAATTGTTATGATCTCATATATGGTTCACTTATGACATTATATTATCCGTTCTTTTGTAAATTCCATGTTAAAGAAGCGTTTTGGGTAAAATCGTTTCATTTATCGTAGGTGTTTTGACTTGTTGTTCTTGACATCATTATTACTTATATCATGATTTACTCACTTCCAGAATATAAAATATGATTTATATATCATATATATTCAGTATATATATATAATAGGTATATAAATAAAATGAAAAACACCGTTCATGGAGACGGTAGTCCGTACATACGCATGAACTCTGTTTTCCTTTCCTTATTGTCTTGAAATGGAAGTAAGTAGATGACATACATATGTATATATATACATAAATCCAGTAGCTTTATAATGTCATATATTTCATTATTATTTCTTATATATAAATTATAATCATTCTTAAATGGTTAACATGGAGAATTAATCTCATCGCGTCGTGGAGACGGTATTCCGTACGTACGCACGCGCGGTGATTTCTTTTTCCGTAGGATGGATAGATGGTGAAATAGGTTTGTTTCATACTTATAATAACATATCAGTATATGAGTGATACTGATGTTATTACTTCATAATGAAACAACCTAATAAGAAGAAGTGGAAGAAGAAATAAAGATGAAAGAATTGGAAACGGTAATTACCTCTTCTTTGAAGTTCCTTTTTGAGACCTCCAATTAGGCACTAAAATTGGTCTTTGAGGAAGACCAGAACCTCTAGGATGTTTCTAGGGAAGTGGAGAAGAGATTTTGGCAGGGTTTGGCCGAGCTTGAGTGCTCAAATTGGTGTGAGTAGGAGGGGGAGGAGGTGTCCTTTTATAAGGGAGGAGAGGGGCACCTTAGGAATATCTTAAAATATTATTTTATATTAAAGTCAAAATCGGTTTATAATGGTTCCAAAGGGTCTTATTTCTAAGCTAAAGTGGGGATGGGTCGAAATCCTATCAACCAATAAGATTTAGACAATATTAGGTTATTATTTTAACCTTATCAATTAGATTTAACTCTAAGTTAAATAATTTTACTTTTACCATGTCTTTTTGTTTTCTTACATTATATGGTTAATAAACTTACTATAACATTCCAAACGAACCCCAAATTGTATATTATTAATACATATATCCTTATCTAAGTCATTTGGCCGAACCTTAGATTTTTAGGAATAAAATAATATAATATTTGATTTAAAAACTATTTTGTGTCAATTTTGACACTATTTGATACATGATTTTTTTGAAAATCATAAAAGAATTATATGTTCTAACCAAGTTTCTCAAATCAACACTTATATATCATAGTAACCTAGAAAATTAGTGGAATTCATAAAAAGTCTCAAATTATATTTATTTTGGTGTTTATAACATCAATTATGTCAATATTTCATTAATAAGATAATTACTGCATCATCATTGTGTCATAAATAAATTAAATTATTTGATGTCTAAAAATTACAAATAAAATACCATAATGTAGTAAATCTTTTTATCTTTCTAATGAATATTTACAGTCGAATTTATCTTATGTATAACCACATATTAAAAATGATTTACTTATTAAACTTTGATTTTAACTATTTTAACCCTTCTTTAAATAAATTAATAATAAATGTCCTAATCTAATCCAAGTGGGCCTAAATGGTCATATTTTATTCCTAAGATTGTTTTTGGTCGATTTACACTTGTCCAATAGAATTAGGACATGTGTTAGGGTAATATTAATATCATATTTACTCTTAGTTACCCTATTTACTATTAACCGCGGTAAAAAAAAGTAAAAAGTTACTTTTCACCAAAAATTATTTTCATCTCATTGAACCACATTTTACTTACTGACATCAACCGTGTCTCTCGGATTTTTGAAATTCCATTCACATAAGAGGTAAAATTAAGTTTTTTGAAAAATTCAGTTTTTTAACTACCACTTAGTAGTTTCACTATTCATCAAAAATTGATGTTTTTCAGAACAATGCCAAAATTTCATCCCAAGCTATATTTCATATTCCAAATTCAAAAATGAAGTTTATTTTACCAAATTCATAACATAAAAGTTGCATTAATTAATTTTGTAATTAAATCCCGCTGTTAAAACAAATAGCGTGTTTTTAAGAAACAATATCTATCAAAAGATTGACACTTGTTTATGTCTAGTTTAAATGTGAAATTACATCCAATGACCAACATTGTATTAAATTGTAAAAATATATTCTAAATATACTTTAAAACCACTCAAATTAATAATTTATCACTATTAATTATTTCGATTGAAAAAGTTGTTTTTATCTAAAATTTAGTAATTTTCCCTATTCATCAAAAATTGAAAGTTATCCGAAAATTACCAAAATTTCACCTTAGGCTAAATTCGACACTCTGAATCCAAAAATGAAATCCATTTTGAAAAATAAAATTTAAAAAATTTCAAAAAGTGGTTATTACTATTCATAACGGCTAGTTTTAATAACATTTTAATAGCATATCGCTGTTTAGTGAAAGTCGTTATTGCGTACTATACACGCTATCGAGGAAGGTCACGATTACGTGTAATACAAGGAAAGTCAAGGATACGTGTTGTGCAAGCTCCTTTTGGTTTAGCGTACAACACAAGACATTAGTGAAATATTTTTCCTAAAATCTCGGGCTGTTACAGTTTTGGGGACCATTTTTTTCTAATAAATTAATATTTTCATTTTTATCATGGAATTCACAAAGACAAACATTTATTTCACAGCAAACCGGCTTGACATATGTAACACACAACACCGAGATGGCGTACGATACATGCAACTTTGACTATAAATTTTGTTCAATATATAAATCACCTATTTTGTATTTTTTTATTTGAATAAAAAAATAAATCTTTCAATATACGCAACACTAACTTGGATTTCTTTACAAGAAAAAGTGACCATCGTGGATTAGTTGTGTTGTACGCAATACTGAGTTTCACTAAACAATTATATATTATTAAATTATTATTATTAAATGGGATATAAAATAGATATTATGAATAATATTAAACACAATTTAATTATTATATAAAATAAATCGTCATAATATTTATTTTCTATAAATTATATAAGAACATATTCAATTTTTTGGATAAAATAAATATTTTTAAAAAAATGCAGGTTAGCTTCCTTTTGACGGAGCATCTACTTTAAAAATAATTTATAACACTATTATATACTAAATTTAACCAAATAAAATCATTTTTTTAAATTGAATCATCAAAATGTAATTTGATTTAATTTTCGGTATTTTTCTGATAAAATTCATATTTTAGTTAATTTTGAAAAAATAATTCATTTTAATTCAAACCCAACTTTTCATCTAATTTATTTTAAATGTTAGATTGTTTTTTAATTTGTTTTAATGTGTAATTGGATTATTTTTTTACCATATAATCAAATTTTCGTCATTTTATGTAATTCCACAATTAAATTTGAAATAAACATATGTTAATAGTGTTATAGTTTTTACTTTATACAAACATTTTTTATTATTTTAACAACGAAAATTAGTTTTAAATTAATTTATATTAATTTTATGTTTTGAAATTGGATAAATGGGTTCCATTTTTTGAATCATGTGGTAAATTATTTTTGATTAGGCCCCTTTTATTTTTTGTCATTATAAATAGTAACATTAGTATTTATTTTAATTACCAAGGTTAATGGGTAAATGAGGTAAATAAGGGTAAAAATAATATTAAGAAAAAAATATAAAACCACCCTAAAAGTATCTTAATATTTTTTTATGAGTTTTTGGTGACCAAAAAAATACATGAGATGCACATTGGCCTTTGGTAGCCACTTGGGTTGATAATGACATGTTACAATATTTAATTTAATATAATGAAAAGTATAACAAAAACATGAATCTTTTTACTCAAATAACTGTAATGTGGGGTAATATAACTGATATCTTTGACTATAAATATCCATTAGAAACCTAAAAATATTTCCTAAATAATGGAATTTTATTTTTAATTATTATAAATTAAAAATATACATTTATTTATGACCCAATGATGATGTAGTGATTACCTTATTAATTAACGGTTGTAATAAATGATATTATAAATTTTAAAATAATAATAATTTGATATTTTTGATGTCATCCTGGAATTTTTTGGTTATCATTGACATTTTGGAGATGATGTAACTCTTTTTTTCTATGAAATAGTGTTTTTATAACTTTAACAATAATAAAATACTAAATAGTGTCAAAATTTACATAAATGAGTATTTAAAACAAATACTCTTTTATTAAATAATTTAATAGTCATAAAAATCTAAGATTAGGAAAACTAACTTATATAATGTTTAAATGTCATTTAAGTTACACTAGAGGTTATCTTGGAATTTTATTGTATCTACTTTAACCGTATAGTATAAAAATAAAAGAAGACATAGTAAGGGTTAATTTATTTAATAAATGGTTACAGATAAAAGATGTCATTACATTTATGACCCAAACTTGTCAAAATACTATATGTTTAGAGGATTTAGAACTATCCTCATCCTAGAACGGAAAATATATTTTATTGGAGATATTATAAATAAAACAATTTTAAAAAATAATATTTCATGGAATTCATAATATCCCCTACCCCCGATTATAAAAGACCACCACATCTACCCACTTACTCACACATCTAAAGCCATTTTTATAACCTCTTTAAAATTTTGTTTCCTATTATACTACATCTTATTATGTTATTTCCACTGTAAATTAATATATAATTTATCTTATAGATTTAGAAATTAAATTATAATTATTTTACAACTATATACCATTATTTATACAACCTAAGAATAATAATATCCCAATGCATTCGTACGTACGTCATACCATCTCCATGTTGGGGTGTAATTTGTTATTAAATAATAATTCTTTGGGATGGATTTATTGATTAGTATATTGGATTTAAATATTTAATTTAGAATGATAATAATTCTTCATAATTAATATATAATCCAATTACATACCACTTAACCATTATGTGAATGATATTATCACTTGTGTGTACGTATGACCTACCTTCTCAATGATGTGATGCTATTAATTATACATTATCTTCATTAAACCATGATTATATACATGAATTTAATGAATAAATATGGTATATATTATATTAATTTCATTCTTTATATGATATTACAACAACATAAGAAGTGTGTCATGAACTATTCCCACAAAAAATGCATTAGAACATAATGTAGTAAATTTTTTAATAACACATAATAATGAATCTTTACTAACAAACAGATGATAATATTATCATATATGATATAATAAAATTGACTATGATAATTTAATAATTCAATAACATTATTTAAATCATAATACATTACTTTTAGATACATACAATTGATATCATACCTATTATAAAAGAAACATTCACTATGTCATTATTATTTGAGATTGTTTATACGTAAGTATTTACTAGGGTATATTTATCATAAAAATAAATGTTTCTTAAATATTAAATATAATTTTTTTTTCTCCTAATAATTTTTAAATTAAATTTTACATACTGGAGAATTATTGTTAAATGGTATTAAAGGAACTTTTTGGATTTTTTTATATGAGGTACTTTTGGAAATTTCCAGCAAATGTACGAAGAGAATGTCCTTTAACAAATATAACATGAAAAATATTTTACCCCATCATAATGAATTATTTCTAGATTTCATCCTCTACATGATTTCATATTTATTTTCTAATATATCAATTTTATAAAAATAATTTTGAGGCATTGGGAAAAAAGAAAAACTTTTTGAAGAAAAAGGATATTTTCCCACAAAAATTAATTTCAAATAATCTTTCAAAATTAGTCTCCATCAAAGATTTCATAAGATTCTGTGTCTCTCCCTATTATTAGTTTGATGTGATAATGTTTATCATGGAATTATATTTATAAAATTCATTTTTTATGTATGGATAATGATGGAATGATATTTTTGAATTCGTTTTTTTATCATTGGGTTATGCTATAAAGAAGGGTTTATATTTTTTTGGCACGTGTATGAATTATTTCATTTTGGGATTTATGGGAAATATATCTTCATCAAATTAATTGGGTAAATATTTATATGTGTTGATATAGACATTATTATAATGGAAATTAAATCCAGTTTAGTAATACAAAGATAAAATAGAAAGTATATATTGTTTAGTAATATAGGGGTGGAATAAAAAGTTAACATGGTTCAGTAATGGACTATTCTCTCCATGAGGGTATTGTCTATGATACTTTTATAATATAGAAATGATTTTCTATGATTATGTTTTTTCCCAAAATTCTTCATATGTTATCATGGTTAATGTTCCTTTATGATTTATTCATTACGAACTGATAATATATATTTCAAGACTCTAAATCTTGATATTCAAAAGTTATGTTCATGAATTTTTACATTCAATTTTTCAATTATTGTTATCATGCCCTTACTGAGAATTTTTTCTCAACATTTATTTTTTTCATTTTTCATGTTATAAAGAAATATTTTAAGTATGAGTACTAAAGGGGATATCTTTTTGGCAATGTGGAATATCTTCCACAACTTAGAAAAATGGTTTCCAAGTGTGAAAAAGAACTAAACTATTACTATTCTCTGTCATGCATTTGTAAAATGTAAGTAATGTTAATATAATAATATGTTGAATTCGTATACATAAATCATGGTACATTATACTTGGTATAAGAGGAAAGGTTAAATCATCATTTGGAAACATGGATACAAAAACATTAGTGAGTTCCCCAGTGACATTCCTAATGGATTTCTTAATGATATATATAATTAAAGGTTATAATCCTACAATTTTGTTTATTGATCAGGAATAACCTATGAATAAAATGAAGATGTTATAGACTGAAAATACACCACCTTTATTATGTTTTTTCTGAGAATGATTTATGTCTGTCACACTATTTTTTATAGGTTTTAGACAATGGTGGGAACTTGAATAAACCGTTTTTATGATCAATGCAATGGGAAATGAAACAATTGTACTCATGAATAAACAAATTTTATGGGAGATAGAATTAAAAATAATATCACAATAATTATAACAATTATGAATCTCTATAGACTTCTAAATGAGAATTCAAGGGAACTACATTTTTTTAATTCCTTCAGGATGCAACGTCCATCTTCTTTTAGAGGGCCTTAAGATACACTAGTTACTGAACACTGAATCATTACCACTGAAATGATATTTTCCATCCATCGCTATTATGAACATGAAAAATTCACTTTGGCAACTAGTTTTTTAGATGGTGAAGGGGATTTGTGATGGAATCTAATGAAGGATGCGAGGAACCAGGAAGAAATTGAATCCATGGAATGGGATGAGTTCAATAACATATCTTTTAATAAGTACATTTCCATTATTCTTCAAATAGAAATGGTAAATGAGTCCATTGAGTTTAAGAAAAAGGATGATTAATATTTCGGTACATATGAGGAAAAATTTACTAGACTTCTATGGTATTCTTCAGGCATTATCATCCATCTTTAATGTGACATTGATTGATTCCTTAGTGGCTTAAAACAAAGTATATGAAGGGTGTTACCTATTAGAGGCTTCAGTTTCTATAAAGCGATTGTGAATTGTGCTATGAAGGTATAAATTTAATTTTTCTTACATTTCAATAACATGGTTTTGACATGAAACAAAATATGGAATTCAAAACAAAATATCAAAACAATTATTAAAATATTATGTCTGTTTCAGTATGCTCAATGTGTGGAAAGAATTAGGGAGGAGAATATCTTAAAGGGACCAACAAATGTTTTATGTTTGGAAAAGAAGTTCATGATTAAGTTGAGTGCCTATGTAATGAAAAAACGTATCTAATAATGTTAATTGAGAAAAGAAAATAGAGAATTCACCGCCAACAATTCAATGCTACAAGTGAAAGTAAATGAGGAATTATGCTAACCAATGACCTAATACAAGGGTTATCAATGATAATCGACATCAACAACATCTTAAGGTAAAACAAAACAGAAAATAACATGTGATAACTGTTTTTGATGTAGATTGTGAAAATGAAGTGGTGGTATAATTAAAGTTTTATGTGATTGGATTCCAGAATAATGTTATAGAATCTCATTTATTATATTAAGGAGTAATTAAATACCTATTTATTGGTCCTCAATGGTTTTCCATTTGTATTTCAAAATATATGATGATTGTTACTGGTAAACATTAAAATTTATTAAGGTAATATGGTTGTGTTTTTTGAAATCATATGATTTAGGAAAGTATGAACCTTAATATGAACATGATGTTGAGATAATAATATTTGGATAAATGTATGTTGGATAAGAATAAGTAAATTGGATGATATTAGTTACTATGTAACTAGTTAAGGATATGTGGATATATTGGATAAGCTATCTGAAATGAATATTATATATTTTTTGACATAAGAATAAGAAAACATTCATGTATTCTATAAGGATATCAGATGGTTTAGGTTGAAACCATAAATCATGTGAATAAATGATTAAGGTATTAAAATTCTTGGAATGTGACAATAATGAAATATCTTATGAGATATGGGAAATAAATGTCCAGCTACTTTAGTTCACATATTTAAAATGGTTTATAATTTAATTTTTTTAATTTTATCCAATTATGGATACTATATTTTATACATTGGTTGATGTTTTTTAGATTAATGTATTATTTCACATTAAGTGTACTTATTGATATTTGATAATTCATGATAATCTATTTTTTGGGACAATTGGAATGACCTATCATTCTATTTATGGATTTCATGATCTTTTAACACTTCAAGAATGAAAAATTCAATTAATTTTCATCAAATAATAGATTAAGTGGAAATTTTTCAAGGCATGACCAATATTGATATTGTAATAAAATTATGTATTTATTCTCATGTTATTTAAATTTATAGAAAGGATCTTGTAAAACCAAAATTTTATCTTAGTACCTTCTTATCTGATGAATTAGATGGTGTATTAAATCATCACAGATTTATTGGTTTCTAGTTGTTAACTATCTCCAAACATTATTCTCTATTAGTGTCCATCATAACTTGATGGTTTGAATTTTCTTCCATATCTCTATTTTCAAATCCCACCTATGTTCTCATATGTGGAAATATAGTGATGAGTTACATTTGGTACCTATTATGTTTCTGACAATCCTTTTTTTAAATGATGTTTTTGTTTTCGTTTTTATGATGTGAGTTTCTTTGAATGAAACATTCAAGTTGAAAACCTTTTATAACACCAACAAATTTCGATAATGAAATTAATTTTTAGGGGGTATAATGTAACACCATGAGTATTTATAGACCAATTTTTTAATTAATTAAAATTGTAATTTATATAATAAACTGCACTAAGTCAAACATTCCTTTCACACTAAACCCACTTTTCTTATGTTACGCACAACACTTAGTTGGTGTATGATACGTACAACACTGAATATAAATTTTTTTCATTGCTTAAAATAATTTTTGTTATTATGTAATAAGAAAAACCAAAGTAATATTTCACTACACGCAACACTAACATGTCATTGGTTACACGCATGGGAAACCATTCTTGAAAGCTTGTGTTGTATGCAATACTGAGTTACATTAAACAATGATATATTTATAAAATTTTATTATTAAATGGGATATAAAATATCCATTATTAATAGTTTTAATGAAAATTTAATTTTTTTTAACATTAAACATAATCTTATTTATTTTCTAATCATGATATAAATAAATTATATTTTTAGTATAGAAGCTGTATTTTTCAAAAAAATACATTTTCCCATCTTTTATTGGTGTATCCATTTTAAATATTGTTTTTAACTCCTTTTTATATACTATTTGATAAATTATATATTATATTAGGATTTGGGACACTTATATTTATTTTTTGGAGTTTTTTTTTTAATTTTCTGATACAATCCTTATTTTAATGAATCGTGAATAATACTGCATTTTAATTCAAAAGTTCCATTTCATCTAATTAATTTAAATAGTTGGATTTTCTTTTTGATTGTTTTTAATGTGTTGTTGGATAATTTTTTTATCATTTAATAAAATATTGGTCATTGGAAGTAAATGTTCATTTAAATTGGACATAAACAAATGTCTATCATTTGATAGTTTTTACATTTTAAAAATAGGTTTTATTATTTTAATAATGGAAATTTATATACATTTATTTTCTTCCAATTATATGTTTTGTATTTGGATAAATGGATTACATATTTGGTATCATATTGTCGAAATTATTTGAATATTCCACTTTTTAAAAAAATTATGAATAGTAACTCCAGTAATTATTTTTATTTACCATGGTGAAAGAGAAAATGAAGTAAATATGGGTTAAAATAATATTATAATAATATAAAAATAACCTAACACTTTAAGTAATACTATTTAATGAGTTATCAGAGGTAAGTAAAAAACATTGTACTTATATTTTGTCTTTGGGATCCATTTGGGTGTGATAACGACATGTTATAATAAATAGTTTCATATAAAGAGAAATCTAACACAATCAACAATATTGTTACCAAAACAATTAAAATGTGAGTTTATATAACAAATATCTTTTAATATAAATATCCATAAGAAATATAATGATATTTCTTATATTGTGGTATTTTATTAATAATTTTATACTCTAAATAAATATATATATTTATGACACAATGATGATGAAATGATTACCTTATTAATAAATGATTGAAAGAAATGATATTATAATTTTTATAGGAAATTTAATTAGAGATTTTTGATTCCATACAAGATTTTTTTATATAATTTACATTTTTGGGGCTGAGAAAATTCATTTTGAAGTAATCAAGTTGTCAGGACTTGGATAAAAATAAATTAAGAAATAGTGTCAAAATTGACATAAATGAGTTTTTAAAACAAATATAATTTTAATAAATGATATAATATTTAAAAAAATTATTATTTGTCCAAATAACATATATAGTGGTAAAAATCTCATTAAGGATTCACTTGTGGTTCTCTTGACATTTTATAGTTACTATATTAACCATATATTATACAAATAGAAGAATACATGGTAACAGTAATTTCAATTTGTGACCTAAACTTGTATAAGAAATATTGTATGAGAGTATTTTGAACTATCCCCATAAAATTATAAAAATATATCACTTTAGAGCTATTATAATACAAAAATAAAGTTATAATAAAATAATATTTCATGACTTCCCTAAAGTGCCCCTCTCTTTTAAAAAATACCGCCACATCTACCCACTTACTCACACCTCTCTAGCCCCTTGAATAATACAAATTATAATAATATAATCTCCCTACATCCCTTCATTTTCACTTGTATTCAAATTATTTTTCATAAATCCTTCATAAGGATACCTTTTGAGGAAATTAGAAAAGATACTTCAAAAGGCGGTAATTAGTTTATCTTTTCATTATTTTTTTTCATTTTCTGTATCCTATTCTTATTTAATTTCCATACTAATGATATAAATATTGTATATTCTATATTCTAAAATTTTATTATAATTATTTCATAACCTTATACTTCCTTCAATCCATCATACGAATAAAATATCCTCATGTGTGTGTACGCACAGCTTACCATCTCCACACCGTACTGTAATTTGTTATTCAACAATAATTTGTTTGGATAGGTATAATGATGAGTATAATGGATTTAAATAATGAATATAACATTATAATTTTTTTAATGTTTATATATCATCCATTTACATACCATTTATCTATTAAGTGAATGATATTGTCACTCATGTGTAAGTATGACCTACCGTCTCCATGATGCGATGAGATTCATTTTACTAGATCATTATTAAACCATGATTATATAAATAATTGGAACTAATAAATATGATATATTCTAAACTATTACCATTATTTAAATGATATAACTATAACCAAATAATTTTAACATGATCTTATAGGACAAAACTTGCACAAAAACATAATGTAGTTAATATCTGAATAACGTGTGACAAGGAAATGAGACTAAAAAAGAATGATAATATAATCATATATGATATTAGAAAAATTATTTTGATTATTTAATAATTTAATAAAATTATTTAAATAATTATATAGTAGTTTTGTATACATAAAAAGGATATCGTACCTCACATAGGGGATAATTTCCCAATCTCATTATTATTTCAGATTTTTGATACTTAAATATTTAATCGAGTATATTTATAATCCACGTAAAGGTTCCTAAATATATAATATTATTTTTATTCTTCTACAATATTTAAATTTTACTGTTACTCTTTGTTAAATTTTTATTAAGCCTATATTAATGGAATATTTTGGCATATTTCGATACAAGGTACTTTTTGACATTTCTGACAAAATCTTGAGGAGACTGTTTTTTATCTTATAGGTAACGAATTTATTTTTCCATAAAAATAATTCCAAATTTCCATGAAACATAATTTTCATGATTTAATGATTATTTCCACTTAAAATATTATTTTTAATTGTGTGGAATTTTGAGGAAAAAAATGTCATTCAATAAAAAAAATTATTTTCCTTCAAGAATCAATTTCATTTATTTTATCAAAATTATTTTCCATCGATGATGACGTTGGATTATGTTTATATACCTATTATTAATTTTCTTTTATTATGTTTATAATTGAATTATTTTTTAAAAATAATTTTTTTATATGGATTAGGCTATAATGGCGTTAAAAACTCCCATTTTTTGTTCATTGGGTTATGAAATGATGAATTGTTTATGTTTTTATGGAACATGTAAGAATGATATCTTTATGAGATTTTTTGGACCTATATCTCCCACAAACTAATTGGATAACTATTTATATCTCAATAGATAGACATGACGAAATGGAAAGTAAATTTGAATCTGTAATACAGGGCTGAAATAGAATGAATATCTGGTTCAATAATATAAGGATTGAATGAGGAGCGAACTCAATTTAGTAAGGATTTTTCAATGTATAATGCTCTAGGATATTTTCCTTGGCGAATATAGAAATTAATTTTTATGATTATGTGTTTTCCACAAGTTCATTTTATATTTTCATGGTTATGGTTCTTTTTATTCCTTATAAACTACTATGATTTATTTCTTAACTCAAGATTCAAATATCCAAAAGTTATGTTCACATATTTTTACACTCATATGTTCATTTATTATTTTCATACCGTTTTTGAGTATCAAATATAACCATTTCTTATGTTTTCATTCCTAATGTCATAGAAGAATAATTTAAGTATATGTACAAAAGGGGAAGATCATTATTGTTGATGTTGAAGATCTTTCTTAAGTTAGAAGAATTTATTCCAAGTTTCCAAAGGAACTAAACTATTATAGACTTTAGACATGAATTTTTAAAATGCAATGAATATTATTCTAAAATGACGTAATATTTATATATTCCATTCTTTGTTGGTTATAGATGGATCGGTAAGAAGTATTATAATATATGATAACTAAATAAAATAAATATTTTTCATAAATATGAAATATAAATATTTAATAGATAATTATTACGATCCATAAACAATATTTAAGAAAATTAATTAAATCGCTTCAAGGAGATGGTAAAATGTACCCATAAAGGGGAGATGTTTTCATTTTACAGAGGGTGGTAAAATGGTAGAATTTTTTTGAACCATATTTATTATTCAAATTTAGTATTTTAATTATAAAAAATTTAATACTTTTTAATATATACCATATATTTATAGGATTCTTAATGAAAAATTAAATTGAAATCACTCGGCTAAGAGTAATACATATTCATTTAGAAACCCTCTTAGGCATACTACTTATTAAGTTAATTGATGGCATTTTTTTATGACTAAAAGCTATTGTATGTGTTAGAGGAAGATATGATGATAGAATAATTGGGCTTGTCTAGTCTAGAGGGCTCCAAAAAATTGAGGTATATTGGAGAAGACAAACACTTTTATAAGTGATGGGAGGGGAACTCTTGGAATTACAAAAAAAATTATATTTGTGTAATTATAAATAAAAATAATTGCAAATGGATAAATATTTTAATAAAGATTCGATAAAGTCAAGATATCATATGAAAATGAAATTTTAATTTCTTTTGGTAGTATTTTAATCCCTATATTTTTTATTAACCCCTTGGATAACCAATTTTAACCTTAATCATTGTAATGACTTTTTCAATATTTTATTGTTATCATTTTACGTATAATTTAAAAATTGCATAATAAATGACAAAGGTATGAACATTTAAACCATATCATATTCAGCCTATCCTCATTAAAAATTTAAATATTTTACATAATTAAAAATAATATAAAATTCATAAAATATCACTCATGATATTTTTGACAATATTTATTTAATTTTACATTAATGACATCAAAAAAATATGGAATTAATATATAATCCATTAACTAATATTAAATTGGGGATTTATATTTGTCTATTTATTGAATAAATATTTAACTGGGGATTTATATGAATTTAATCTAAATATTTGACCATCAATATTAAAAATAAATTACTATGATAAGAATAATTTATTACAATTTTATATAGATATTTATTACTAAACATAACTTATTTAAATCCTTATGAAATAATGATAGAGATAATGAAATCAAGAGAATGAAATTTTGTTTTTATTCTTTTCAAAAATTAATATTAATTTCATATTCCAAAAAATATGGAAATAAGTGGACTTATATTCTTTTATAGTATAGACCTATGCTAAATACAATGATTAAATATTATAAAATCACTTATTAAAAAGCTTTTATAGATTTCTCCCAATGTTTTAACCATATTTTACACATTTTACCCTTATTGAGGTGATACAACTTTACTATGGTTACTATTGATAAAGAAAAATAAATAAAGGGGTATTTTATAGAAAATTTGATCTTCAAAATACCATATATAGAATATGTTTTTAAATAATTAATTTATATATGGGGTAGAAATTCATTTTTCAATAGTGCAAAAAACATGATGAAACCAACTATTTAGAAAATTAAATTTTTAATTTTAAAAGATGAAATATATATATATTCCTATATCATGCCTAGAAAAAATATTAGTTGAATGTAAAAAAAAATATTGATTGAATATATAAAATATAAATTTTATTAAAAAGATTCATAAATAACAATAAATTTAATTAATAAAAACAAAAACATATTGCATGCATAAAAATAGTATTTCAGAACAATATATCATTTACATTCAAATATTTTTTATATTCATTATTAATAAATTGATAACTAATAAATTGCTTTTATAAGTGAGTAATTAAATATTTGTTTATAATTTAGTAATTCATATTCATACATGCCATTCTAATATATAGGCGATAACTATCACAATAAATAATATTTTAATAGTCTAATGTTGTTTGTTTAAACACATTTATTCATGTAATGAAATCTATTAAATAAATAAAACTAATTTTAAAGAAACATATATCATAAAATCTCAGTGTGTGACAATTAATGTATGAAAAGTATGGGTCACTTTATATAAGATATCAAAATCATGACCAATGATATTTTTCACTATGATTATTGACCTTGATGTTTTCCATAACCAAGTGGTGATCATGACAAATTAAATTTATAATTATATAATATATATTAGAATAAAATAACTTGTTCACGAAATCATTCTTTGATGAAGTTGATGATATTTAAGAACAGTTTTCATTTTAAGGTAATGAATTCTGTGGGATCTATGTGTATAATACTTTTAGTGGGGATCCATACGTTCTCCTCATATATATAAAGAACGCCAATGTATTTTCTTTTTCAATAAATTCATTTTGATCTTCATTTAGTGTTCATCCATATCACTTTAAAAATTATATTGAATTTATGAATATAACTTTAAATTTCATTTTTATGAAGATGGAGGAGTGGTGAAAATGTCTAGTTCATTCTTTGCTCTTGAGAGAATGATCCATATTTCATTGTGAAAAATGATTCTCGATACTGATCAATCACTACATAATAGAAATTATGTCACACGCGTCTTTTTTATTTTTTTATTTTTTTTTTATTTTTTTTATTATTTATGTTGGGTATCAGATAATTCGGGTCAAGGACGAACTTAAAATTACTGAGTTTTATTTTGAAATGCAGTTTTTGGCCTTTGCGACGTTCAACGCGCTGCTGTTAAAGCCACGCGACCTTGCTTGGGTCACCGTGTGGCCTCGCTCCGTTCCCCGCTCGCCTTCCCTTTGTGCATCTAATTAAATAAAAAGAATTCATAATAAATAAATAAAATTAAATGAGTTTTTTTAGGGCTTTTCATCATGCGACGCACGAGCGAAGCATGATTGCGAAGCCGTGCGGCTTTGCCAAGTCTGTCGTACGACCCTGCTCGATTGTCAACTAATTAAATAAATGAATTAATAATAATGATGAAATAAAATTAATGTGTGGAAAGGAATGAGGGTAATGTGTTGATTTAATAAACTATGTTTTAATGTTAAAAATATTATTATTCTCATGATTTTAGTTTGAGAATAATAATAATAATATTATTATTATTATTTATGGTTTTTAGTTTTGGTTTTTCTTTTATTTCATCTGTATTCTTTTTTATTTTATTATTTATAATTTTCTTTTTCCTTCTTTTTTTTGGGTTAACAGATTTTTATTTATTTATTTTTTTTCCATTACCTCTCCCTCCCCCTTGGCCCGTCGCACCCCAACCCCCCAAACCCTACCCCTTCGCGCAGCCGCCCACCAGGTGCGCCCCTCACACTTGCACTCACCCTCCGGCGACCCTCCGCCCTCACGCTCACCGCTCCGGCCTCTCCCTTGGACAACCTTGTCACGCCCAGCTCCCTCCTAGCTGCTCATGCCTTCGCCCCGACCCCCCCGGCCAGTCGGCTCACTCATCTGCATCGGCCTCCATGCGATTCTCCTGCGTTGGCTGGACCTCTCTCCTCGCCGGCCTGTCTCCCGTCCTCTGTCGGGCCACCTCCTTCTTTTTTCCGGCGACCCCGCTAATCGGATACACCGCACCCCCCTTTCCGCTCGCCGGACCAGCCGCCTCCTTCCATTCCTCCCGGCCGAAGCCCTACCTCCAGCCACTTGAACCGCTGCCTCACTCTCTCCCAGCCATCCCCATTGCATCATCATCCCTTCCCAGTGTTTGAACTCTCCCCTGCTTCATCCGGCGAACACCCCCCCCCCCCCTCGGTTAAGCCTCCTTGCTGTTTTTTTTCAGCAGGTATATGATTCGATTTAGGGTTCTTGATTTGAAGTTTTTGGTTTGTGTTTAGTTTTCTTGCGGTGTGTTTGGAATGCAATGGGGGTTTTACATCAAATTTTTGGGTTAATTATTGATGTTTTTGTTCAATTGTTTGATTTAGGGCCAATTTGGATTTGTTTGAGTTGCGACTGATGTGTGATAGTTGTTGCGCACCATGGTTGTGAAGTCTGCTATGACAAGGTAGGTGGTTCCATGCCATACCATCTTCAGATGATTTTAATTGCTCATTAATTAAATTATAATGTATTCTAGTGATAAATTACGTGATGCGAATTTTATTTTGGATGTGCTTCGATATGCATATTGACGAATTTGAGTTGTTTTTAGGTGAATGACAATGTTTTTCATGTGCATTGTGTTGTTGAAATTTTCAGATGTGTTTTAGTTAATTGTTTAAGGTGTGAAAATTGTGTTTTCAAGAACGCTTGAGGTACGGATGTTATTAAACTGAGTTTTTCAAAAGATGGTAAACTATTTTGACGTGTTAATTTTTATTATGAACCTTGAGTATGTTTTAGGGGTGCGAATGAGGTTTTAGAAGGGTTGGGATGTGCAATTGATTTTCAAATTGTTCCGGCATTTAAAATTTGTGTGTTTTAAAGTGAGGCCTTGTGGTATGCATATGTGATGTTTTATTAATTGAGCAATTGTTTAATTAAGTGTCGTTTGAGATGCAGAATATTGTTTGGAAGGTTTTCGGGTTGTTTGGTAGGTGCGAAAGGTGTTTTCATGTTCTTTGAGGTGTCTGTTTAATTAAATGTAGATTTTCAATGAAAATGAGTCACTTTGGGTGTGTTTGCCGTGTTGCGTACTTTTGGAATTAAATTGAAAATTGTTTGAACAATGGGAACATGTTCTTGTTTGTATAAGCTGCACTTTTGGTTGTTAAAGCGACGGTCTTATATGAAATCAAGTTTGTCTTTCTTATGAAAACCTTTGCTTTTTAATTTTAAGTGTTTTATAAATTGTTAATTGCACTTAAAGGAATTCTTACATGTGAAATTGCAAATGTCTCATTTGAAAACTCTTATTGTGCTATTTAGAAATGTTCTTCAAATTGTTTAAATAGTTTATCAAGTCACGCAAGTGATCTGAACTATGTTATAAAATGGTTTTGGTGTGCGTTTTTTTTAAATGGTGTTTGGGTATGCAAGTGGTGACTTGTTTGTGTAAAGTTTTGTTTGGTTCGAGATATGTGGAAGCGATATACATTATGTGAATGTGAAACATGATTGAGCACAAGGGGAAAAACCCTAGGTATCTAGGTGGGTAGACTAGAACTAGTGCGCTAGTGAACCGGATGGGTGTCGTCCCTGTTTCACTTAGCTGGATTGACGATTGCAACACTAACTAAACATGATATCTGAGGGTCGTGGCCTTCTAAGACACGTGTTCTGAGGGTCGTGGCCTTCTAAGCCACGTTTTCTGAGGGTCGTGGCCTTCTAAGCCACGTTTCACCGAGACACGAGGTTTCTAGGGTCCCACTCGAGCTAGATGAACCTTAGGGGTTTTACCTATAGTGCTCTACCATCAATGACATGGTGCCTTCCGTCGGCATATGGAGGACCATTTGGGGGTTCGTGTGTGTGTGTGTATGTGTGTGTGTGTATGGGTGTGTGAGTGTGTGTGTGTGTGTGTGTGAGTGCGTGTGCCCCTAATGAACTTTTCTCTACCTCTTTAAAGTTGTGTCTGTGAGATGGGTTCTTTTTCATGTTTCCAGTGTTTTCCTTTGGCGTTTGGTTTGCAAATCTTTTCTTTAAAAGAATTTTGAAAGTATAATTTTGAGTAAGCACTTTAAATTGTCTTTTGATGTTGTGGCATGGAACTTTTTCTCGGTGGCATCCTACTGGGCCTTTAGCTCACACCCTACATACACCCTTGGGTGTATGTAGATCCTTGTTTCTTGTGTGTTCCAGGTTGTGCGTCGTGCTCAGTGATGATGGTTGGTCGTTGGCGGTCTTCTCGTGCAGGTTAACGTTTGTGACGTGTGGATGTCGCACTTCTCCTGTTGCTTGGAGGTTTGAGTTCGAGTTGAATTTCTTTTGTTGTCGTTTTCTTTTGGATGATGGTTCATGTTGTAATCCTTTAAAGTCGATTTTAGTTAAGGTTATGTTTGGTGGTCAGTTAATAGTTTTATTTTATTCAACTTATCAGGGGTTTTCTGTTTATCTTTTCGGGTAAATCGTTCCCACGTGCTAGTTTGGATACCCGGGCACTTGTGCCAGCCCGTGGGGATCGGGAATGCCCTTCAGGCCTTGCCGCGGACCGGGTCAGGCACCGGGTCGGTTGGCGACCCGGCCTGGTTCGTGACAAAATGGTATCAGAGGGCAAGGTTTTCTCTCTTGGGTCGTGTTCTTTGGATATCGAGTCAGAGTAGACCAAAATTTAAGTTGTTGGTACTCGACGTCTTGGCTACGAGTAAGGTGCCTGGCCAGCACACCTCGTGGCGGGACTCAAGTTACCAAAGCAATTTGAGTTTTGTCTAGACCTTTGGTCGGTGTGGTTAATTTCGTTTAGGGGAAATGAAAAAGGAGTAGGTTCAGTGGTCCTAGTGAACTCGCAGGGTCTGGCAAGCCATGCAGAGCCGGGGACGCTTCCCTATAATACCCTCCGTGGGAGTGGCGTGATTGGCGTATGGCCGCCAACCATAGGTTCCAATCACCCGCTGACACTAGTTTCTCTTGCACTATTCCTCATTTCTTTGTTTTGGAATTGTGTACATTTGGTTTTTAAGTAAAAATGTTTTGGTCTTGGAAAATATTTTCAAATGAAACGCTTTAAAAAAAATGATGTGAAGGGTTTGGAAAGTGTGGGTTGGATGTTTTGGTTTTGAAAAAAAAATGGAATGGTTTGTTTTGGACCCTTGGTCTTCTCGTGGGAAACCACATGCATGAGTGTATATGAAAAAAAATGGTTAATTGCACGAGTGGATGAGTGCATGGATGGATATGAGGTGGGTGCTAGTGCGGCACGAGAACTTGCATGTGCGATGTTCATGGGACGCCATTGGTGTTTGTGCAACCCACTAGGTTTGCTTATTTTCAAAAAGTTTTGTTAAATGGAAAAAAAAATTGGTGCTTTAGTAACTAGTGGTTGCGTGGTGTATCCTTGTGTTTTGAGAATGTTGTGTGTTAAGCTTTTCAAGCTGAAGATTCTTTTTAACTAACTTGTGTTTTGATTTTGATTTCTTTTTTTTCTAAGTTGCTCAGTTGGTGCGAAATCATGTGGTCAATGGTCTCTTTTAAAGAGTGCTTCGGGAAGCCCTTTCAGTGGCTTCCCCTGCAAGTTCAGCATTCATTTGTGGTATGTCTTGGCCATTGGACCAGTTTGACTGGGTCCATGGTTTTCTTTATTAACCAGTGTGTGCCCCCCCATAAAGTGTTGGCATGTGATTGATGTGTGGCTATAGGCAACTCACTGTTGGCCGACCCTCCAGTTGATCAGAAGAATCACTTCTTGAATTCTATAATTGAACCCACCTCTGCTTTTTACAATAGGGGGATCCCCTCGTAGCGGGACGACAGACCCGATGGGAGATGAAGGGAGTTTCTATCTTTTTGAGTTGTCTAAGTCGTCGGGTATGAAGTTTGACGTTGTTGCGTCTGAAGGACCTCCCTTGGAACGATGAAAGGAATTCCAGCGGGGAAGGTTGAAGGCGGTTCAGAATTTTCTGTGCTGACCGATGTCTTGAAAGGTTGTAGTGTTTCCCTCAACTACAAGGGTCATGTTTGTGGCGTCTTGCAGTCTGAGTTTTCTTTGACAGTCAAGGGTGAAGTTTGACCACATTAACATGAGTGTTGTGTTTGGAAACGGTGAAGGAGATTCCAGTGGGGAAAAAGGTGGAAACAACCTAGAGTGGTCGGTGCGGGCCACTATTCTAAATGACTTTTGGTCCTTTGTTTGTTTCGTTTAAGAAAGAGGTTTACGTTAGGCCACTAGTGTGGCAGACCCAGTCACATGGGGATGATACGGTTAATTGCAGGAATCTTGTGTTGTTTAAGACTTAGTCTGAAGTCCTCCGTATAATGTTCCTCTCAACAGTAATGGTCATGTTCGGTGACGATTTGCGGTGTCATGTTCCCATCCAGTGTGACAAAGGGTGATGCGCATGCACCATTGCAGCTCTTATGTTGGTTAATGTTTTGTGTATGATTAGTTGGATGTCATGATGTGTTGTGTCTGATGGTATTGCCTCGGTTGCAGTATGATCGTGTATTAGACCAAAAAGAGAAGCTACATTCAAGAGTCTTCAATACCTGACTGCGAGGCAGAAGATGCTTCAAACATCAGGGCTCCAGCCATAGGCCTCGGAGTGAAGCTGGGGCGTAGTCAGGAACCCCAGGTTTGTATGAGACCCCAGTGTTATCTCTGTCGTCTGTAATGTAGGTGAAGGCCATTGAAAGTTTTTTTCTGTGGTTCCAGTCCGAACGACCCGATTGGGTGCGTGAGGCTCCATGTGGCTATAAGGGGGCGCAGTCGTCTCATTATCTTAAGGTCTTGAGAGTTGCGTTCCCTCAAAGGCGATCGTTTTTTGTTGTTGTCCCTATGGGATGTGTTGGGTAAGTTGGTATCAAATTGGAGTGGAACTCGTCTAGGGATGTGAAGATGTTGGTTTGTCTTAGGTTGTGGTTTTGACACCCAGTAGTTGGGCCCGACCCTCCCCGCCCCTTAGGGTGGGGTGCTTGGTTCCCATTGAAAAAAATTTCTAAAGTTTGGTACCTGCTGTCAGTTCCAATGGTGGGGAGACCCATGTTGGGTCTCGCACGACTGTCTCTAGAATGAACCAGTGTTGGACTTTTCTTTAATGGCTGGGAGTCCGTTCGAACCTTTCAGTGCCAGTTTTCCAGTCTCATTTCAAGTGTCAGTGAGTTCTTAATGGTCAGGAGCCCCTCGGGCCTCCCCATGTTGATCTTTTGCTTCTGTTTTTAAATATGGTTTGGTGATAAGTGGTAAGATTGTTCCGTGGTCATGAGTTGACCTTATTTGTTCTTTCTATCTAAATGGTGTGGTTCCGGTCTAATAGTGCTTGAGGTGTTTCATCTTGTGAAGTTGTTTTCTGTAGGTACGAGAGTTCCCTTCCTTGATTAGTCAACTGGAGGTGTTCTAGCTCTTTGGGGCGGGTGACCCATATCGGAAAGTCTTTTACGCGTTTCTTAAGGTGGTCATTGAGTCACTTTCTCCGAGCATGATGCCTTTTCCTCTCTTTTCTTGGTGTTTTTGGGGATCCCCTTTGAACCTTAAGGCAGTGTGGTTTTCTGCTTTGGGGTTTGGTTCTGGCTGTGGCTTTCCGGGGACGGAAAGCTTTATGGTGGGGAGAATTGTCACACCCGTCTTTTTTTTTTTTTTATTTTTTTTATTTTTTTTATTATTTATGTTGGGTATCAGATAATTCGGGTCAAGGACGAACTTAAAATTTCTGAGTTTTATTTTGAAATGCAGTTTTTGGCCTTTGCGACGTTCAACGCGCTGCTGTTAAAGCCACGCGACCTTGCCTGGGTCACCGTGTGGCCTCGCTCCGTTCCCCTCTCGCCTGCCCTTTGTGAATCTAATTAAATAAAAATAATTCATAATAAATAAATAAAATTAAATGAGTTTTTTAGGGATTTTCATCATGCGACGCACGAGTGAAGCACGATTGCGAAGCCGTGCGGCTTTGCCAAGTCCGTCGTACGACCCTGCTCGATGGTCAACTAATTAAATAAATGAATTAATAATAATGATGAAATAAAATTAATGTGTGGAAAGGAATGAGGGTAATGTGTTGATTTAATAAACTATGTTTTAATGTTAAAAATATTATTATTCTCATGATTTTAGTTTGAGAATATTAATAATAATAATAATATTATTATTTATGGTTTTTAGTTTTGGTTTTTCTTTTATTCCATCTTTATTGTTTTTTATTTTATTATTTATAATTTTCTTTTTCCTTCTTTTTTTTGGGTTAACAGATTTTTATTTATTTATTTTTTTTCCTTTACCTCTCCCTCCCCCTTGGCCCGTCGCACCCCAACCCCCCAAACCCTACCCCTTCGCGCAGCCGCCCACCAGGTGCGCCCCTCACACTCGCACTCACCCTCCGGCGTCCCTCCGCCCTCACGCTCACCGCTCCGGCCTCTCCCTTGGACACCCCTGTCACGCCCAACTCCCTCCTAGCTGCTCACGCCATCGCCCCGACCCCCCCATCCAGTCGGCTCGCTCATCTGCACCGGCCTCCATGCGCTTCTCCTGCGTTGGCCGGACCTCTCTCCCCGTCGGCCTGTCTCCCGACCTCTGTCGGGCCACCTCCTTCTTTTTTCCGGCGACCCCGCTAATCGGCTACCCCGCACCCCCCTTTCCGCTCGCCGGACCAGCCGCCTCCTTCCATTCCTCCCGGCTGAAGCCCTACCTCCAGCCACTTGAACCGCTGCCTCACTCTCTCCCAGCCTTCCCCATTGCAGCGGCATCCCTTCCCAGTGGTTGAACTCTCCCCTGCTTCATCCGACGAACACCCCCCCCCCTCGGTTAAGCCTCCTTGCTGTTTTTTTCAGCAGGTATATGATTCGATTTAGGGTTCTTGATTTGAAGTTTTTGGTTTGTGTTTAGTTTTCTTTCGGTGTCTTTGGAATGCAATGGGGGTTTTACATCAAATTTTTGGGTTAATTATTGATGTTTTGGTTCAATTGTTTGATTTAGGGCCAATTTGGATTTGTTTGAGTTGCGACTGATGTGTGATAGTTGTTGCGCACCATGGTTGTGAAGTCTGCTATGACAAGGTAGGTGGTTCCATGCCATACCATCTTCAGATGATTTAAATTTCTCATTAATTAAATTATAATGTGTTCTAGTGATAAATTACGTGATGCGAATTTTATTTTGGACGTGCTTCGATATGCATATTGACGAATTTGAGTTGTTTTTAGGTGAATGGCAATGTTTTTCATGTGCGTTGTGTTGTTGAAATTTTCAGATGTGTTTTAGTAAATTGTTTAAGGTGTGCAAATTGTGTTTTCAAGAACGCTTGAGGTACGGATGTTATTAAACTGAGTTTTTCAAAAGATGGTAAACTATTTTGACGTGTTAATTTTTATTATGAACCTTAAGTATGTTTTAGGGGTGCGAATGAGGTTTTAGAAGGGTTGGGATGTGCAATTGATTTTCAAATTGTTCCGGCATTTAAAATTTGTGTGTTTTCCAGTGAGGCCTTGTGGTATGAATATGTGATGTTTTATTAATTGAGCAATTGTTTAATTAAGTGTCGTTTGAGATGCAGAATATTTTTTGGAAGGTTTTCGGGTTGTTTGGTAGGTGCGAAAGGTGTTTTCATGTTCTTTGAGGTGTCTGTTTAATTAAATGTAGATTTTCAATGAAAATGGGTCACTTTGGGTGTGTTTGCCGTGTTGCGTACTTTTGGAATTAAATTGAAAATTGTTTGAACAATGGGAACATGTTCTTGTTTGTATAAGCTGCACTTTTGGTTGTTAAAGCGACGTTCTTATATGAAATCAAGTTTGTATTTCTTGTGAAAACCTTTGCTTTCTAATTTTAAGTGTTTTATAAATTGTTAATTGCACTTAAAGGAATTCTTACATGTGAAATTGCAAATGTCTCATGTGCAAACTCTTATTGTGCTATTTAGAAATGTTCTTCAAATTGTTTAAATAGTTTATCAAGTCACGCAAGTGATCTGAACTATGTTATAAAATGGTTTTGGTGTGCGTTTTTTTTAAATGGTGTTTGGGTATGCAAGTGGTGACTTGTTTGTGTAATGTTTTGTTTGGTTCGAGATATGTGGAAGCGATATACATTATGTGAATGTGAAACATGATTGAGCACAAGGGGAAAAACCCTGGGTATCTAGGTGGGCAGACTAGAACTAGTGCGCTAGTGAACCGGATGGGTGTCGTCCCTGTTTCACTTAGCTGGATTGACGATTGCAACACTAACTAAACATGATATCTGAGGGTCGTGGCCTTCTAAGCCACGTGTTCTGAGGGTCATGGCCTTCTAAGCCATGTTTTCTGAGGGTCGTGGCCTTCTAAGCCACGTTTCACCGAGACACGAGGTTTCTAGGGTCCCACTCGAGCTAGATGAACCTTAGGGTTTTTACCTATAGTGCTCTACCATCTATGACATGGTGCCTTCCGTCGGCATATGGAGGACCATTTGGGGGTTCGTGTGTGTGTTTGTATGTGTGTGTGTGTATGTGTGTGTGTGTATGGGTGTGTGAGTGTGTGTGTGTGTGTGAGTGCGTGTGTGCGTGTGCCCCTAATGAACTTTTCTCTACCTCTTTAAAGTTGTGTCTGTGAGATGGGTTCTTTTTCGTGTTTCCAGTGTTTTCCTTTGGCGTTTTGTTTGCAAATCTTTTCTTTAAAATAATTTTGAAAGTATAATTTTGAGTATGCACTTTAAAATGTCTTTTGATGTTGTGGCATGGAACTTTTTCTCGGTGGCATCCTACTGGGCCTTTAGCTCACACCCTACATACACCCTTGGGTGTATGTAGATCCTTGTTTCTTGTGTGTTCCAGGTTGTGCGTCGTGCTCAGTGATGATGGTTGGTCGTTGGTGGTCTTCTCGTGCAGGTTAACGTTTGTGACGTGTGGATGTCGCACTTCTCCTGTTGCTTGGAGGTTTGAGTTCGAGTTGAATTTCTTTTGTTGTCGTTTTCTTTTGGATGATGGTTCATGTTGTAATCCTTTAAAGTCCATTTTAGTTATGGTTATGTTTGGTGGTCAGTTAATAGTTTTATTTTATTCAACTTATCAGGGGTTTTCTGTTTATCATTTCAGGTAAATCGTTCCCACGTGCTAGTTTGGATACCCGGGCACTTGTGCCAGCCCATGGGGATCGGGAATTCCCTTCGGGCCTTGCCGCGGACCGGGTCGGGCGCCGGGTCGGTTGGCGACCCGGCCTGGTTCGTGAAAAATTATCTTCTATTTATGGAGATATGATTACGATGAAAATATTATTTCATTTCAATATTTCACCTAAGTAATATATTAAACCGTATATGACTCTTTTATATATACTAATAATAAACACTTTTCTCATGAACTATTCTAAATAGAACAAATATAAATAATTTTTTCATCTTGTATATTAATATTTATCATTGGATATGATATATGTTTTCTATTTCTCCATATAATAAATAAATATTATATATCTGTATAATTTAACTGCTCTATTATGAAAACATTTTTTTAAATTTATGTGATCATTAAATATAGAATACAATTGTTCTTATTTATTTATGATAATATTTATTCCAATAATTAAATTTATATAAAATTAAATTGATATGAACAGAAACACATAATGTGTGATCCACTGGGATTCTATCTCATTTAAATTAGGTGGGATTGGATAAATTATAAGATTACTCTATAGAAATTGGTCGAGTTGGCCATGAAAAAAAAGATAATTTCCAAACATGAAAAGTCACCCAAAAGTACTCTATGTATAATATAATACCTTTTCCTCAACATCTCTTTATGAAATTTACACAAAAATATGATCGACATATATACATGATACTACTTTCTTATTCTATAGATAAAAAACCAATAGTTTCATCATGAACATTGAATTTCATTTTATGGTTTTATTTCAATCAATGGTTCAAAATATTAACATCCATAAATATAGAAGGGAAATTTCATCCCTGACTTATTCATTAATAGCATGCCTTTCATGGTTCACCAAACAAACTCTACTTTCCACAAACATTTGACATCATATTTTTTATTTTTATATAAAAGCGTGTGGTTCATGAAAATAATTAAGAATAAGATTAAAGTCTATGAATGATTACATAGGCTCATCAATAAGACTATTTGATGTCATATAGGCTTTTGTAATTTATATAGTTGTGTTGTCAATCCTAATATCCCTACACTGATATTACAAAGTGATAAATTATTGTGATAAGGTCTCTTAAGATTGAAATAAATCACACCTACAATTCAATATGCATTGTATATGTTAAAATAATGTTACAATACTATATAACTAGTTTTAAGAATCGCTACATGGCATTTCAAGGTTATCGTTATAATAGGGAACTTTTATTCCCTTTATCAATGTGAAAGATACTCTTGGACATAATTTCATTAATGTCATGTTTTAATATTGGTGATATGTTATAATATATTTTTTTAATAATTAATTAATTAATAATACATGAAATGTTAAGTACATATAGTTGGTACTGGGACATGAATTATAATAGGTGGAGGTGAGTCGGGAGGGGGTATTCTAACACGGTTCAAAATCCATGATTCTATTATTTTGTCATATAATTTTCTATTGGTATACTAGAGATAAGTCACTGTATATCGTGGTGTGATTATTATTTCCACAAGTATATAATCTATGTATGAGCAATCCCCATGATACTGGGGTTGGGATTTTTTTTATTGGTTTTTAATTTTTTGATTGGGTTATATTACAAAATATGATGCTATTTGGTGTTTATTTATGTTTTATTTTATTTTTTATTCATGGAGCATAGTTCATATAAATTTTTCTTTCGTGATTCATTTTAGGAATTTAGGAATCACTTTTCATTAATGTTCTTTCTTATGATTTATTATCATGAATATCATGTGTTATTGGTTAAAAACATTTATACAATAAGTGTTCCGAAATAACATATTTATAGAATTTAATTTAATTGATCCATAATTGTGATTATATTTCTAAAAAATTAAATTAAATATAAATGAAATCATGTGGAGATTATATATATTATATGATGACATTAATAGTTTATCGATGGGGCTAAAGTGAGTGCTCGGGTTTTGTGGTGTTTTTTGGGGGTTTTACAATAACTAGATGAATATAATCCCTATTAATATTATTTATAATCTATGATATTATAAACTATTATTGATTTGTGTTCTAATGGATGTGCTTTTTATTTTAGAGATATTACACAGTGATTCCCACTATAGGGGCATGTAGAATTTCTTGGATGAACATTATGCCACAAATAATTGACTATGAACCCCAGGTCATGCATGTATCGACTATTTATTATCATCTCTTTGAGAGAATATTTTGCGTCATAAAATTTATTGATAGAGAGACCTTGTGTGTTTCAAATTATATGTCTAAATTGACATGGTATTTTAATATTTAACTTCTTCCTTTATATGTATGTAAGGATCGACCAAAGATTATCATGATATATGTAGAATATATGAAAAATATATTTGATTATATTGAGACACCAAGTGTGAGGTGGTTGAATATAGAAGCCTATATATATTGTTAGATAATAGAGAACTAGTCGAATTTCAAGATGTATGCTAACTAGCATGTTGAATTTCCATAAAAGGGTATTATGGTTTGGTTCGGTAAGAATTTATTCCCAAAGAACATGGTATAATACATGTCATGAGTGTTCATGTATCTCACTCAAAGGGGGTGTCAGATAATGATCACATAGATCACTTTAAATTGTCTCATCATTTTTAACTGACATTTTCCATGAATAAAGAAACAAGGGATTGTCATTTTGAGGTTTGAAATTCTAGTCGAGTGTATTCTTTTCACCCAATTGTCTTCATAAAGAATGTGAACTAGAAAATTATAACCTTTAGAAATTTGAATCAGGGTAAATGTTTCAGAATATGGATTCTACTTGGCGGATCTATAAAAATTAATGGGGTATTAAGATGCATCAATTTTTTGTTTCTCTTAATATTATTAACTGGAATTGAATCCATGGTGTGTGTGGGGTAATTTCATCTACCATTAAATGGATATTTTTGTGGAGTGTCACCAATATGGAAGGCATGGTCATGCCAATTCTTTGTTCAACTAACTACTAGTTGATGCTCAAATATGCAGGATAATTGGGTATGTGTAGTGGTTTTATATGAATGATCATTATTAATCGAGTGCTAGAATATACAATTAGTGATATTACTATAATTTAGAACCCAATATTTCCCAAAAGAGTAATTTTATGAGTTCTATAGGTTTTTTTGGACACGGTAGAGTATGTGGATTCCAAGGGTAGGGGAAACAACACCTTATTAGAGGCTATTTGTAGGGAAGTTAGGTTGGATCACAATAATGACGTTTGGACATATTTCAAAATCCTAATCCTTACACTAATTATATTGATTTCATAAAACCTATGGTATGCATTATTTTTTTGTTTCAACAACATTTGAATATGATTTAATTGATAATGATCCATCGTATTCTTCCATATCTTCTTAGTTTTTTACTAACTCGGTCATACCATATAGTATCTATGTGGGGTGAGGCTAATAAATTCAACTTTGGGTAATGATCCGAGGTTATTTGTAGGTGTTGGGAGTTTTCCATAGTGGTTTTAAATTATAAATAGACAAGGGGTTTCATTATATTATAGATGAGTAAAATTTACATGATCTTTATAATGGATTTTCTAGTTCTATTGTAAAGACTGTATTTTTTATTGGAAGACATTGAAATGTATGAATAAATATTCCCAGATATAGGAACTTATATGGTACATGATTCTAACTCTCGAACAGTTGAAATTAATTTCAAATAAATATTTAATACATTTTATTTCCCAAATTTTTTTTATAGAAATAATATAATATCTACTATAAACACTATTGTATTCAAAATATGCAACTACGAATGAGTCTGGTGCATTGGTTTTTTCCTTGGAGTTATATAAAGTTAGTCGATGCAAGCCTTTTTGATGAGGAAACCATTCTTGGGTGTATTTAGACAAAAATAAATGATTTATTTATTTATTTTAATTTAAATTTCCTAAATAAATCTTATATAATTATTTACTAATAATAACTTCGAAGTATAGTCACATAACCATGGGAGTATTTTTTAAAGAACTCTGATAACATTTTTTTGAAAATAGAGATCAGACGATGATTGGAAAACATATCTAGTTGAATCTAGGTGCAATGAATGGTACGTGACATATACATCATTATAATCTAAGTTCTTCATAAATAATCAATCAGAATCGATGTAGGAAGGTATTTTTTCAACATATTTTTAATTTAACAGTCATGAATTAAAAGTATTTGTTGATTTCAAGGTAATTTTCATCCTTAACATGAGAACTTAATATTTTATATGGTTTTGTTATCCAGATAAACCCCTTGATTCATTGTTATAAGTCATTTAGTAATACATGAAAAGTGATCCAAGTATTAGAGAGTACAAAACTAAGAGACCAGGTGAGGTCACAAACCATGTGAGCCACCTTTCATGTTCTGTACAACTTTATGAACCTTAAATATCTCATATGTCCTTCGTTTTGATTCATATTGTGGCTTGTGAGTATCCTTAAATGTGTTATTTTTAACATTGAATGTGATGATTTATTTTGTGCTGTATTTTGAGATATGTGGTTATATGTTCTTATTATGATGAAACTTTTTATGTAGTCAATGACGGAATTGATTGTGATGGATCATTAGAGAGTGGTACCCCCTGACATGACAATGGAATGATTCCTATATCTAGTGAGTGGTACCCCTGGCTAAAAATGGAATTAATACTTTATCTATTGAGTGGTACCACCTAATAGACTATGGATCAGGTCATCCAAATATATAGTAGTACTTTACAAGGGATTTTGGAATGAATCCTCTATCTATATAGAGGTTTTCTCCCTATTAACTAGGGAGTGGGTCCTCTATCTACATTGTATCACCTCCCTGATAGACCAGGGCATGGGTACCCTATCTACATAGTGGTAACCCCGGAAAAACTATGTCATGATTCCTATATCTATTGAGTGGTACCCCTAGGATGGAAAATGGTGTGGGTAATCTATCTACATAGTGGTACCCCTGACAGAGTGAATCTTGTGTCCATTAACTACTATGTGGTAGCTACTGACAATCTTGGTTGTGGGTTACCTGTCTTCTGAGTGGTTCCCCCTTATAGAATAGGGAGTGGGCATCATTGACAGACTTCTAGAATCATCAACAGACTCATTCCAATTATAGGATTTAAGATAGAGATCCCCTTTATTTCTTTTCTGGGATTTTTATAAGAACACACATATATATCATAGTTTTATGGGTTCATTTATATATTTATGTTGGTTGAGATGACTTATTTTATCATTTTTCTTATTTATCCCCCCTTTAGTTTTTGAGGATTCCTACACGGTATGTATATAATCATCTATGCATGTGATTTTCCCATATTATTCATGTCTTATGAAGATGGTAGATAGGTTTGTGGTGATTTCATAGGATCAAAGTGATACTCCAGTATATTTAACCACACATGGTGGTCGAGGATTATGAATCTGAAACCATGATATCTCATTATTCCTTTTCCATTTTTCGTCACATTTGGACCTCTATTCTAGTTAAGAATTTATTTTTCCCCTTTAAATTTTAGAATTCACGTTCACGCTCTTTTAATTCCGTATAGATTATTATATGAAGGGGTTTTACCCTATATGTTTATGTTGTGTATTATTATTGTACTTCAATTAATCAATTAGATGTTTAGCTGAATGTGTACATGTAAATTATGAAAATATCTGCCCATTTTGATTATACCTTTCAGAAAATGTCATTATCCCTAGTCCTATAGAGGTAGAATTTGTCTTCCTCCATCAAGATTGGTCATGGTGGCATTGTTAGTGAACAATTGGTATCAAAATTTGTTCATCGTAGAAATGGTATTTGGAGTTTCTATCTCTTATTGGGTTTTTAGGATCATATAGAAATGATTTCAAAGTTTATGGTTTAAGGAATTCATGGTGCATAACCCGATGTTGGTGCAGCCACTAATGTATACCATCACCATGACTCTGAATTCATGATTTTTAACTTGAAATACCATGAAATTTGTTTCATGGGACATTGGTACATACATGATATATGATTGACTCCTTTTAATATTGTTCTCAAGTCATATCGCCATATATATATATAATCCTTTTACAATTGTACATCATGATAAATTTTTTGGATTACTCTGTGATTTGATCAAGCCAGGTTATAATTCAGGATCAAGAAGTTGATTTGATTAGTGATGACAACTTAGTTTAGGGGCCATTACGCAACATATATCCACTAAGAGAGCATGTAGAAACATGTCCACCAATTGAGAAAAATATTATACAAGAGGAGTTGGACAAGGATTCACATAGGTTCAATGCACTTCTTAAGTTCCAGCTGTATAGGTTGGCGAGGTTCCATGGTGTACTATATCCCCATGTAGTAATGGATTAGATTGATTTTTTGATCTATATTTAAATACTTTTGAGGACCCAAACCAATCAAATAGTTTACCTTGAAATTAGTATTTTCCATAGAGCATCAGGGAACTAGTGTAGTTTATACATGTGTACACAAGATGAGTCAGCACTCTCTTGGTCCAACATCCATCAATAGTTTTGTGATGTGCACTACCCTTCATTATTATGCTCCATTTGGATTGAATGTCTTCAGGATCTGGAAATAGGAGGGATGATATATTATTATTATATTATGTCGTTCAATGACTAAAAAAATTCCCTTAATATGATTCAGGAAGGATACTTCTAGAAGTGGACGTTTGAGCAGAGTCTCCATAGAGACATTCATTCCAGTGTTGTACAATTGTGCATTCCCAGATATTCTAGAGTGATAGAGTATGAATTTTTGATAGAGAGATTCATATATGATAGATTCTATACATATTGATCTACCAATGACTGTCATATGAGTAATTTATCTATAACATCTACCAGGTTAAAATCATTATTTTATTAGTATAGGATAACTCCTCGGTATCTTACTGTGGCACATTGTCATGCACCATATGGACTGTTGGAGTTGGTGTCCTAGTACCAAATTCTTTTACTTCGATTACATGTATATTTGATAAATATTATATTTATAAAACATAATTTTACATATTGTTCAATATTATGCATGACACTTATGTAATAATGTTTTAATCTATTCTTTACATTAATAAGGTTATAGAAGTTCATAGCTATTATAATAACCTTTATGTGCTATGAAGATATTCTTAAATGTTGTTATACAGATGGATAATGTACTACGATGTGACACATAGTATGTAGATTATTTAGTGTGAGAAATTATAATCATATGAAGATTATTCTCATGATTTTATCACATAGTAATCCCTATAATGGGATATTATTAGAATTGAATCCCCAAAAAAAATTCTACACATTTTTATGTTATTGGATACTCCTCTCTAAGAGTGTGCATGATGGTCCATAGACATTAATATTACTGTTTATGAATGTATGAATTATGTACTTAAATTTATTCCTCAAACCATGATGATATACATTCCCAAGAATGTTGTATAATATTGGACTGTAACAAGTGACATGTCATTAATGGATTAGTCGAGGAAGGATTTATCGCTTTCATATTTATAAAATCTAATATCTCATCCCTTTTATTGAAATAGAACCTTCAACCAAAACATTATTTCCATCGTGTAATGAAATGTTTATTTAAAAAATTCAATGAAATAGTTATTGAGAATAATGTATGGTGACAAAGATGTGTAACCTGGTCAATGATATATATCACAAAATGGAATAAATTACAGAGTGAGCGTACATATGTGTTCGTCATCATTGCGACATTAGGTTCATTCTATTGGTTTTCCAGACCCATTACTAGATGTTAATCATGGACCATAGAAAATCCTACCAAATTATAATGAGAAGAAATCCTAGAGGGTCACACACTATTTGTTTATGATAATCTCAATTTAATAATATTTGAATTTAATTAATTTAACAAATATTATTTTCAATAAAAAGAATAATTTAATTAATGTTTTATCAATTAAAATTTTCTCTTGTTGAATGAAATATTTAAATTAAATGTTCATTCGGTTGTTTATTAAAATAAATAGGACATAAAATGGGCCAAGACTGTGTTCAGTGAAAAATATTTGTTAATAAACTTGTTGAAAAAAAAAAATTATTGTGCAAGTCTGCACATGCCAAAAATAATAATTATATATTTATTATTTTGTGACGTGTGGTATTATTAAAGGATTTAATATTTTTTATTGACATACATTAAATAATCGAATTTTCTAACCTAATCTCTACCTCTATAAATAGATCATTATTGATATTTTGTATATAATAAAATATAGAGATTTGTTTTTCACTATGAATCCTCTTCAGACTCCTCTTTCTATATCCCTCTCAAGATCATGAAATGCTTGATATATTTCTTCAATAACGAATAATGAGGCCACAAGATTTAATAGTGAAAGACATTTTATTCCCCACTCTAGAACATGGTGATCATATGGAACTTCTCATAGATCAATTGAGAATTAGTGGATCCCCACTTGTGCGATTCTATCCTTGGATACTCACAAAAGCCATGAAGGAAATCCAAATGAATATTTTTGGATGATCAATATCAATAGTGAAGAAATATACTCAAGACAAGGAAATTCATTTTTTATAATATTAATAAATTAATTATAAATTTTGATGTAAAATTCAATATCTCATGGTTTTGTGAATATAAATATTCAATGAAAATTTTATAATTCACCACCCACGACATGCTTTTTCAATGCTAGAAAACACTAGGTGGTATTAGAAGAGTCATGTTTAAATATATATTATCTATTTTATTACTGATATATGATAAATTGTGGTTAAATTTAACATTCTTCAATATATTCACATTTTATTTTTAGTGTAACATCTTCTGAAAGGTCTTTGAAAGGATGAAGAATAATTGGAGATGCCATCATGAACTGCCAAATTCTTAGTTGGTAAGATAGTGTTATTCAAAATGTATTTAGATGTAATGTCCTTGTACCCTAGAACACTCTATTTGGATATGTTGAGGCATAAATAGTGCTCCATATAGTAATTACCTATGTTGTATCTTGTATATAGAGATAAAAAAGTATCACACTATTGTCTAATTACATGTTTTGTTTTGGTATACATGATATGTATACTATATTTATTAGAGTCATAAATTTCCCAATAGGTGGGGACATAATCCATGGTAAAACCACATAAGAATAACAAAATAGAAAATTTATGATATACACAATATGTATATAGTGTACAGAATGTGTAGTTAATCAATTAATATATCTGAGATCAAACTGAGTTATCTGGAAAAATTGCATTAGAGATACATGGCATGTAGCTGATGTCTACGCATTTTTAATTCTATCACCTAATAACGCAATGAAATTTTCAATGGGATACATAGGCATGCAGAATTCTTATCATACATGATGTTGCTGGAATATACATGTTTTGTAATCTAATAAGATACACACTAAAGATACATGTGAATATCTTAGGAACAAGACAAGTAGTTACATGGTGTGTAGCTGGAATGTGAATTCCTTTTAGCCTGGATATGGTAGATATTTCAGACATAGGAATGTACCCTGGATACATGAAGACCAGGATTAAAACTATGTAGTAAGACTGTACACATTGTGTAGTCTCCCATTAATGAAATTAATTTTAAAGTACATTAAATTGAAAAATTATGGCATTGAAGCCTTATTTTTTGGATTGGACCATCATTGAGGGTATGAAATTTTAATAATGGATTTAAATATTTTTATGTGCACACATAATTTATTATAATAATTAATCAATTATTGGTCTTCTATTTATTTTCCAATAATGAAATAAAGTATGGTCATCACTAATTATCTTAATATTTTCATTATGATGAAAATGATTTATTTATTTATTTTTTTTAATTAAATTTGTTTTTCCTAAGAATATAGAAATAATAATGAAATGAATGATATCAAGTTACATTTTCTATTCTTTTTATGTTTGACTAATCATGATCTTTCCCAATACCTAGGTATGTGTCAGTATTTTTATAATTTAATTTATTTAATGAGTTTTTAATAAATTTAAATTAAAATGATATTATGTGTGTTGTACATCACTCCATTATTATGTAGGACCTATGTATCATGACCCCTCCCACCAAAGATACCCCTCCTCAGCTGGAAATGAAGATAGAAATATAGTGACCCATTATTTTCAACTCTAGTTAGGCCTGAGTTCATGACTACCACCGAGGGTGTAAAAATATCACAATATGGGAGGCATTAATCTTTTTAGGAAACAAGATCAGGAGACAAGAGGAATCATCAATAATGAAACTCTAAGACACAATAAAAAATAAACCAAAATCCACCAAATATGCTTGTGTAAAATAGAACTGACACATATCATAATTATCCAATGTAATATACAAAAAGTAAATCTAAGCAGCGACCTAGAAATTGTCAATATCAGACCTAGTTAGGACCATCAGGGTCCGTGAAATCCTCTGGGATTCCTAAAAATTATTTTTATACGTAACTTGTGTATACTGTTATACTCAATAGAAAACCCAAAGTATCTCATTCACAAGAAGAATAGATATACTAATTCACCTTTGAGAAAATAGTAGAACTAAAATGCACTTAATAAGGTATACTAGCCATCCCCATTTCACCAACAAATGTTCCCAAAAAAATTCATATCATGTAGTATATTATAAAGAATATAAATTTTTGGGAACCCCACACCAATTTCCCATTAGTTATGAATATCATGTACCACATTTGATGTCATGGAACTCCCACACCTTTTGTACATCACAACACATCCCACTAGCACACACATGGGTAGCAAACCACATCACAACGTCCCACACACACCTAGTCCACAAACAACATCCCAACTGCCAAACACACCTAGGCTAAAACCACTTCACCTCACACCTGCTCACACCTAGGATAGATCCACATAACATCTCATCCCAAAGACACCTATGAAATAAACACACCTCTCATCCTGAAGACACCTAGGAAATAAACAACATCACATGAAAACAATAGGGTTATCACAAACACCATATAAGGAAATTCATAGACCATCGTCCATTACATCCTTTTTCCAAAACGACCACACCTAGTAGACAAATAATTAAAGAAAGGTACCCAGCCATCCATACTCACCACCAGATTTTAGGAAATAAAAAATCCCTAATGATAATGGGGGTTTCTAGAATGTAGTGCTAAATTAGGATGGGGTGTGTATTGAAATCATAGAAGAAATACACATAGATACATGTAGGCCACCAATCTCTCAATCCCAACCTATGGTTTCTAAGACCAACCACTAAGACACCACACCACCACACTTACCAATACCTTTATATGGAAAACACCGAAAAAAAATCCACAAAACGAAATTCAAACTTCATAATAATTTATTTAAATATTTACATTCATTATTAGAAAATTATCTTTTTCATTCTATTAACCAAACTATCCCATGACATCCAAACAAAATTTTTTATTATTTATTCATTCATTCACTACCTATGGAACTAATAAGCACAACACACTACATGAAACACAAAAAAAATTATTAATAGTGAAAATATAGACATATTAACCATACCAATCATCATCATCTTTATTAAAATTCATCCCTCCAATCCATTTAAAAAAACCTATAAATACAATAATCCTCAACAAGAAGCACACTAAACGAGAATGAGATCTTCATTAATGATTCAAAAAACAAACCATCAAAGTCACACTATACTACCACAATACATTCACTTCCCCCATATGTGAAACCCACAACCAATAATGCGTCAAATATCGACAAAACAGTACTAGGTTCACTAGAACAATTATCACATTCCACTATTATTATTGTGGTTGTTTTCATTGAATCTAAATCCTTGAGAAACCAATAAATTATCCAAGTATACATAGTTAACATATTTTTATTTTAGGGTGACAATAAATAAATTTCAAATTAGAAACACCCATATAATATGAATCAAGTGCTAACAAAGCCTCTAATATCCACCATTTTCAGTGGGGTGTTTACCCTGTAAAATCACAATATCCAAAATAAAATCAAATATGTAAAAACATTTGGATCAACCCCATTACAACTTCGAATTCAATTTATAAATTCTTTATCATTGATTTATGCAGGTACAACCATGATACAAAGATAAATATAAAAAAATATCCCACATTGAGAAAACATAAGAATAAATAATGGAATAACTACATCGAAGGGGTTTCAACAATCTTTGTAGGAGAACAGATCATGTAACGGGACTATGATAACCTCCCTCAAAATATCTGCATCCATATGAGGATGTTTAAGTACCAATGAATCAAAAAAATCTGAAGATAACACAACTATAACCAAGGGATAACATCCTCCATGACATGACAAGAAGGATGGGAGGAAAAGTTGATCATCCCAGAAGAAACTATAAGAACAGGTAAGAACATAACTTACATAGAAGATAGATTGGTATAGATATAAGGAAATAATCTAAGAAATGATCCATGGTGATGGAATCATAAAAACACTATATAAGGGACACCAGGTCACATTCGGTTGAGGGAATGACATGGAATATATAGGGTTTGACAACCCGAGCAGTTGAATAAACTCTTAAAACATTAAAATAGTTGGGTATTACAAGATGTGTAATACCCTTTCACATCGTGTAATTAATCTTGGATACTTAATGATGAAAACCCCAATAACTCCAAATTTAATTTATTTTTTAACCCCATTATATTACATGATGTGAAACCTTCTAGAAAAAACATGAATAAGAATATCACATTGTATAAACCCATTAAATGATGTGTAACACCCCTTTTCAATCCTTTAGAAAACTAACCTTTCTAACAACATAATACTAGAATAGTAATGGTTCGGGAGGTCACAAACCATTACATCAGATAACTCTTAAACTATTCTCTCCCTTGATAATCCAGAACCGACCAAGAAGGAATAGGGATCAAAACACAAACAAATTAGATACCTCTCAAGAATCTCATTACACTTGAAACACTACAAACAACCCAACACATCAACATTCAAGGATAAACCACCATGTATTATTCAAAATATGGAATGGAAAAATCCATATACAGGAACAAATACTCTAATATATACAAACTAGGCATCTTCACATCAACCCAAATGACCATAAAAACACTATAAAATTAGAAAAACTATGTCATATTAAACAAATTAATAATGGAATCCCATCCTCCATGTCTATATACTATCTACTCTGGGTGGATCTAACTCACAAAAAAGGGTTTAATAACAAAACAGTTAATGAATATCAATTAGGAATCATGTCCTCCCCTCATTATATGTCAATATTTTATGAAGAATCAAGCAACAAACTTCATAATCCAACTAAGAAAACTTATATCATAAATGAAAAAGGTTCAAATATTGCATTTCAATGAATAACAAGACGACAACATACAAAAAACAACTCTTGTTAATAGGAAAACATATGTTTATATCTATCCCATGTACTTTATTATTTTTCACCATGCCTCCAAAACACACTATCCAAAGGGATGTTTTGTCATTCTAGATCCTTTTCTCATTGATCCTTGATCTCCACTGGTTTTTTCAAAAAATTTGAGTCATCCTCGATATTAAAATATTCCTAGTCAATGACATGGGAGTCATCAGGAAGATACAAATAATGATGGGACATGTGGATGATGTCTTGGATCCTCTCCAACCATGGTGGAAATACCAAATGGTATGCCACCAATCCAACTCATCCCAACACCTCAAAGGGTCCAACAATCTTAAGAGAAAGCTTACTCCCTATCCCAAACCTTTGTAGCCCATATTGAGGAGCGACCATTAGAAACATGTAGTCCCCAACCTCGATATCCAAGGGACTCCTCATGTGATCGACCTAAGAATTCTACGTGTCTTCTGGTACTCTCAACATATTACCAACCATATGAACATTATAATTTTTGATCTTGACCATAGTTTTACCAAGAATAGATATCTTTCAAACCTCATTCCAGCACAATGGTGAATGAAATGGACTCTCATACAATTCGACAAACCGATCCATGAAAATTAATTAGTGATATCGTTTATTATAAGAAAACTCCACCAATATCATTTGGTGTACCCCAGATCCACCAAATTCTATGATGCATGTCAAAAATATATCCTCTAATGTCCAGATGTCTGCTTAGTATGACCATTTTTCTGAGGGAGGAATGTAGTGTTGAGTCTTAACAAGGTGAATATTGAAAGGTGCAATCCCCTCTAGACCCATGAGGTAAACCATGAATCCATATCTATGACATAGACCTCAAAACTCCATGCAAACAAAACACTTATTACACATACCTCTTCTTTAATGCATCTACTTATCTCTAATCCCTAATTGCTAGAAAGTGGGCGGATTTCGTCAAATGATTCACTATTACTAAATTACATCATATCCTCATTCAACTTTGGGAAACCCTATGAATAAATCCATAAGGATGACATCCCAATTCTACTCACCCCTTCTTATTCACATTCTCGTAATGGTTTATGTTAATGGGGGAACTGATCCTTCTAAAAAATAGTGAGATCAATGATGATTTATGTGAGTCTACCATTATCTTTTTATGGATATGCATAAAAAAATATACATACTAAATCGAGTCATAACTAAAGAGAATGATGGTATACCTTACCCATATTGGAATTGAATGAATCATATGTTTTCATACATACATGTGTTAGGGTTAGAACCGTTTGTTAGGAATCTACAGGTAACATGGTTTCACCCTGAGGAAAAAAGCGTATCTTAATTAGATATCTTAAAAAAATGGATAGTACGTATATAATCTATTAGATGAAAAGGAGATATTCAATAGATATCCAAAATTTAATGAGAAATATCATTTCTATAAATGAGATAGTGGGAGTGAGAAACACATCTATGATGTCTAGGATATAGATACATAAGATTTTTCTAAGGAACAAATTACATAGAGACCCATTGATGAAGAAGATATTCCCAAGAAAAATGTATTATGTATGAGTATTTGGGTGTTTAGAGACCCATAACAGCCTAGTTTTCATGTAATCAATGAACTTGACTTGTTATTAATAGATAATAATGATGTTATATCCTAAATGGAAGGAGTATGTAGAACATATGTTTCCAGGTGGCAATAATACATGAATTCCAAAAAAATTATTTTATATACCATAATCAATTCATTATATTGATAGATCCTATGGTGGATATAAACCCTATTGGCTACAAAAGTGTATCCAAGTTTAAATATGACATTTAAGGAATAGTCAGAAACTATAATTCTAGACTGATTATATATTTTGTTAAATGGCATCACGGGATTCACTAAAATTATAAATCATCACTAGTTTCAATTCTAAAATCCATCATAATTCTACATCCCATTACAAATTACCCCAACTAACTGATTTGTCTAATGGATTTAAAATAATATTTCATTAATGGGAAAATGTTTCAAGAAGTCTGTATAACACAACCAAAATGGTTTGTGACTCCAAAGGATAACAAAAAGATATAAAAATTTCAAAAATTTATCAGTGGATAAATGTAACAATATAATTCCTAGAACATTCATTTTTGATGAATCCATAGTAGAACATGGTGTCATAAATTATGATTTTTAGCCTCGTATCACAGATAGTTTATTCAGAGTGACGTGGTCTTCTTGAAAGTGTATGTTGATGACATACTAATAATTCAAAATGAAATAAAAGTATTTCAATATATTATGGAATGATTGAAAAAATGAATCTATATAAAGGAAATGGGTAAGGAAAGATATAATTTTTGGATCAAGATTTATTTTGATAGATCCAAGATATTTCTTTGCCCAAGTGAGAGTATATACATTGGAATGATACTGAAGTGATTCAGTATGGAATAATAAATGAGATGATCATTCCCAATGTCACATGAAATTCAACATTCTAATAAAATGTACCCTAAAAAATAAGAGGAATGGAATTTAATGGAATGTATTCTATACACATCAGCAATTAGTTCAGTTATATATGTTATGATATTTACTAGGATATATTTTTCCTAATAATTATATGTGATAGGAGAATATCAAGATTATCAAGGTAGACACCATTGGATTGATTTCATACCTATGAGATGTAAAAAGTATATGTTCATAGTTTATCTAGTAGAGAAGGAATTATTCGTCAAAAGATATGCATATTGTAGTATCAAAACCAATAAAGATGAGATAAATTTAAAAACGATATACATATTCACTTTGAATAGAGTTTCTATGAGATGGAATATCTCAAAGAAGGATGTAGTTGTAGATTATATAGTTTTATCAATTTATATTGTTTATTATTTGGTTTCTAAATAAGATTATATGGATGAAAAAAAGTCATCCAAGAGATATACAAGGTTTCTAGAAGAAAAGAACTTATCACAGTCAGTTATGATAATACAGTTGCGGTGTCTCTCATAAAAAAAGCAAAAGTCAAATTAGTTGAAGAAGCACAGACATCAGAAGTGTAACATCTCGGTTCTAGAAGCCACCTAGAGGCTCCCCGTACCCGTTTGGTCACATGGCCTCAAGAACATTTCCCAGAATGTCAGAGGCTATCGAATAGCAGTGAGGGAATTGGGTGTGATAGTGGGGAATCTATTCCCTCATTGGTAGAGTACACAGTGGAAGTAACCACACATACAACAGTGGAATCCGTAAATATCCAACAATAATAACAGTGGAAGACTGATAAATAAACCATTGGAGTAGAAATATATGTAAATGATGCATGTTACATATATGTCTTGGAAAACAGCCACAAAAGTCAAAATGATGAATGTTGTACTAAACCAAAGTACAAAATAAAAATAGATAAGCAAATCATCTGCATCACAAGCCTCATCTTGGTCCCATGATCTACTGCTCCAGAGCAAGTCAAGATACTGAAGTAGAAGGGTGCTTCCCTTATCTATACCTCCATCAATATAATATGTTTGGGCCCAAAAGCCTGGACCAAACTAGGTGTGATATAAAAATCCCAGTACGTAACCACCCAAAGATCTTTTCCTTGTAGTCAGTGAATATATGGCAGGTAAAAGTACCGAAAATAGAAAACTGGAAAGAAGTCAACTGTTAACAAACCAAAATCTCTAGAATATAATGTACAAATAATAATGTAGCCACTCAAGTAAGTAGAACAAACAGGTAACCATCTGGGTAGTTCTCATAGCCTTACCCCTATGGTTCATCGAAGAAGTACTAGCAAGCCTCTGGGAGACACAAAAAGTCTCAACCCTCTAGTTTAGCTAAACAATATGGACACTCTAGGGAATCACGCACCGTTAATTCCCCATAAAGTCTCATAACGTACTAAAGGTGCTCTGGAGAAGTACTCATCATATCATTCCCCCTGTGGCCCACGTCGTGGAACTACAGATACTCTGAGGAAGTAGTCAATGTCAATTCTTTATGTGGTCTCGCTTAGTATTATAAAGACACTCTAGATAAGCCCTTACATCCATTCTCCCTATGGTATACTACATTAGGTTCTCAAACCCCTATGTAAATTCAACACGTATCTCATTGCATAACAGCCAAAGTGAACCTCAATAACTACATGACTAGAATTCTATAGCATCTTAGCATAGAAGAAAAACAGTCACACCCTCCTACAACTTGGCATGGAACTGGAAAAATCCTAATAGGAAGAACTAGACCAAACATTCATTAACATAAAAAACATGCATGGGAAAAACATCCAAAGCACTGTAAATTACCATATTCACAAACAATGTCTTCAAATCAGGCATATAAGAAACAAAGGAAAACAAAAATAGAAAAACATGAAACACCCAATACCCCATTTATGGGTATTGGTGGAATTTGTACAAAATACTCAAAGACATTCTAATGAAAGGCACAAACCAGCTACCTCGACATTAGGAGATCAATATACTAGAACATTGAAACATAAATGTTCTGGGAATGAATTATATCTAAGAAAATTTCCAAAAAGATCAACCTAAGATAAATTGAGAAATACTAATAATTGTAAAACAAAGCTCTAGGAGAAGGAAGAGCATACCGTTGCGATTCCAACAGAATCGACGGCGGTCGATTCAGAGAACAGATGAAGGCTTAGGGGCACAGAGGAGATTCGAGGCCGTACGAGATGCTCTCGGTCGAAGAAGCTATAAAAGAATCATTTTCTGGTGATTAGACATGACCCTGATCCATTTAATGAATAATGAAAGTACACTTCATGTACAATGGAGTACACGACGTGTACTAGACTTTTAGGTACTCCGCTTAGGCAGCCTCCATGTCACCCCTACATGGTCGTGTGTGTGGCCATGAAACGGCCAGCACCCGACCTCATGTGGCAATGAATTACACGATGTGTACTCATAATGTACACGACAACTACTTCAAAAATATCCAGAAACTCCCCCTTTCTCAAAAACTCCAGAAAAAAGGGAAAATGTACCTAAAAAGAAGGTTCGGGTTCTTACAAAATTCTCCCTTTAAAGAAATTCATCCCTGAATTTCCCTAGAGCAGTGTCAAAGAATAAACCTCAAACAACTCCGGCCACTACGATCGTACATTGGACACCCTCTCCCAAGTCTTGTCCTATACTCGCACGTACTTCCATTGCACCCATACCAAAGGAATAGACCGGCCACAGATAACATTTGTACTGTGATCGAAAATATGGATAGGATTCTCCTAAAATTATACATCATCTTTGAGGTCAACGTCCTCAGGTTGAATGACATGAGACAGGTCAGAAGATTAATGCCAGAGTTGGGAAATCTGGAAGACGTTGTGCATATCCAGGTACCTCTGAGGTTACTACAAATGATAGGTAACTGGCCCAACTCTCTCAAAGACCACAAACAGCCTGATGTACCTAGGTGAAAGCTTACCTTGTCTCCAAATTCTCTTGTGTCCCATCCTCGATGTGACACGTAGGAAAACCTGATCCCCGACCTCAAACTCCAGAGGTTGTCTCTACTAATCAGCATAAGAATTCTTTCCAGACTGTGTAGTAGACATCCTCTTCTAAATCAACTCTATTTTCTCTGTGGTCTCCAGAACAAGACGAGGTTCCAACAAAGGTGCCTCTACTGCCTCCATCCAACATAAGGGTGATCGACATGGCCTACCACACAAATCCTCATAAGGTTCTATATGAATATTTTCTTGAAAACTATTATTGTAGTAAAACTCTACAAGAGGTATATGCTTCTCCCAAGAACCTCCAATGTCCAGAATGTAAGCACGAAGCATATCCTCAAGAATTTAAATCGTACGCTCAGACTAGATATCTTTTTGGGGATGGTATGCTGTATTCAAATGTACTTGTGTACCCAAAGCTTTCTAAATCCCCTTCCGGACCCAAGAATTAATGGATGAATCTATTTATAAAATAATGGAGTGTAGAAATCCATGTAGACGTATATTCTCTAGGATGTACAACCATCCCTTCTCAACAACACTGAAGGTCTCCTTGATCGGCAAGAAGTGAGTAACCTTCTTAAGCCTATCGATGACAACCCAAACAACATCATTCCCTTGAGGAGACCTTGGAAAACCAATCATGATGTCTATCTTGACAATGTTCCACATCCACTCGAGAATGGGTAACTACAATAAATGTCCAGCTGGTCACCGATGTTCTACCTTCACCTGCTGACAGGTATAACATCTCATGATGAAACCAGAAACATCTCTCTTCATACCTGGACACCAATACTGGCGGTGTAGATCACGATACATCTTGGTGACGCCAAGATGAACTGCCCAAACTGAGGAATGAAAATCCCACATCATCTCCTCACATATGTCTGCTGGAACCCATAAACAACCTTGAAAATGCAAGATATCATCCTCACCTACTATCCATCCAAGAATAGGGTCATCTCCAGACACATTTTCACATAGGACTAGGCCTTCATAATTTGATAGTTTCCTCATTTGTACCCGATCAAGAAGTGTATAGGTAACTGCTACAGAAGATGGAAAAGTATACCCCTGTCTGTCGTGTACCTCCAAATTCTTCTTAGAGAACATAGTCATAAGCTTCCACTCACTGCTGGCCTCCTGAACTACCTATATCTGAGTTCTCCTACTCAACACATCAGCCACTATATTTCCCTTCCTAGGTGTGTAAGCAAGATAAAAGTCAAATTACTAAAGATACTCGACCCACCTATGCTGTCTCAGATTCAGATCACACAGAGTGGAGATATAATTGAGACTCGTATGGTCGTTGAAAAGCACAGAGTGATCTCATAGAAGGTAATGTCTCCAAAAACTCAAGGCACGAACAATAGCTGCCAGCTCCAGATCGTGTGTTGGGTAGTTCCTCCCTTGTGGCCTCAACTGCCGAGACCCGTATGCAATGACTCCATCTCCCTGCATAATCACATCTCCAAGCCCGATATTGGAAGTGTCATAGTAGACCATGTAGCTCATTCCTAGATTTGGAAAGAATAGTATCGATGCTGAATTCATCATCACTTTCAACTCATGAAAGGATGACTCAAAATAATCTGAACATAAGAACTTCACACCCTTCTTAGTTAGACCCATTAGCAGTGCTGCCAATTGTAAAAAGTCATGTATGTAGCGTCTGTAGTATCCAAACAGCCCCAGAAAACATCGCACCTCAAAGATGTTCTTCAGCTGCTCCCAGAAAACCACTGCTCTCACATTATCTGGTTCCACTGATACTCTCGTCTCTAAGATAACATGGTCTAAAAGTGAATCTAATCCATCCAAAAGTGAAATTTTGAGAGCTTAGAATATAAATGATTCTCTCTCAGTGTACTCAAAATGATCTCATGATGGGTTAAATGGTCGTGTAGAGTGTGAGATTACACCAATACATCAACCATGAAGACCAACATGAAAGATTCTAAGTATGGATGGAACACTCGGTTCATCCATTCTATAAAAACTGCAGGTGCATTTGTGAGGCTGAAGGGAATAACCATATACTCGTATAGAACATACCTGCTCTGGAATTCTATAAGAGGTATATCATATGGTCTAACGCGCAAAAGATGATAACCGGAACTCAAATCAATGTTCAGGAACACCTGGGCTCCTCGAAGCTGATCAAAGAGATCATCAATCCAAGGAAAGGGATATCAGTTCTTGACAATTAACTAGTCTAGCTTCCAATAATCCACACAATGCCCAAGGGTGACGCCTGCTTTATTCACAAAGAGGACAAGGGAACCCAAAGGAGAAGTACTGGGTCAGATGAAACCCTTTTCTTGCAACTCCTCCAACTACTTCTTGATCTCCTGTAGCTCAGATGTAGCCATCACATAAGGAAGAATGGACATCGGTTGCACTCCTTGCATGAGCTTAATATATAATTCAACCACATGCTCTAGAGGAAAACCTGAAAAGTATTCTGTTAAGACATACCTAACATGTTCCACCACTAAAGGAAAGTAAAACTGTGAAATCTCCGGGTTATCTTGATAAATATTATCTCTATGGGCTGTAACTTCTCCCAACACATGATTCTCTAGACCCGCTCTTCTTGGATGGACATCCCCCTCGACTCAATGAAGAAAGGACCCACCTTGTGGTGATACGTAACTCCCTATGTGGTGATAATAGTTGATGACTACCTGGGTTGGAACTAGCTAGTCCATTATGAGAATGACAATATAGCTCGTCATCTCTAGAACATAGAGGTCCTATAAGAAGTGATACTCAGACCCCTCAAGAGGGAACTCCTTTCACGGACTTAAACTAGCCATCCTAGTCCCCAATAGTGTGTCTAGAGTTAAGGCATCAGTAGAGAAAAAGATACAGAGACCAAGGCTCTCCACAATAGAAATAGAGATAATGCTATGGGAATCCCCTGTATCGAAAAGAGCAGAAGATAAGACTCAGGACACTAAGATCGTACCTTGAACTATAAAGGGTCTGGGAACCTACTCTCGCTGGGTTTGCTCCACCGCAAAATCCTAACCTATACCATGACCCTATGACCCTGCCTGACCACTCTGAGATGATCAACCCTTCTATTTCTGAATTGGGAGTGACTTACCACCACGACCTCCACCTCCACCTCGACCCGAAATTGATGGAAGAACTCCAGTTCCCAGACTGGTGAGAAACTGGTGGAACTGCTTCTGAAGGAGGAGTCATGGATAAACCCCTGTCAGCAGCTTCTAGTGAGAAAACCTGATAGAAGAGCTGAAGGTGACCCATATTTCCGCACAATCGGCACTCCATTGGGTCTCTCTGGCACTACGACCTCGTATTCCCTGACCTTCCACACCAGTAGCATACAACCTGGCGACCTAAAGATGTTTCTCACTGCTTTAGATCACCACTCATAGACTCCCAATGGCACTTCCTGCTGTCAGCTGGTGAAACACAAACTCTGGAAGAAAAACTGACCTGGATCTCAACTCAGAAATCTATCAGATTGCACTCTGCAATTAGTGCATGGATGATGATGGAAGCGATGAAATCTTGCTATAATATTTTCACCTATGATCAGATCTCCCGTCTGAGACCATCCTCAATCTTCATTGCCAAGAACAACCCATCTCCGCCCTGGATGGGTGTGAAACACTAAATCTCGGTGAAACGAGATTAATACTACATGAAAGATAGAGTAACTTGATCTAGGCTCTTGAACTCAAAGGCTTGGTTGCCCCTTAGGTTATCCAGATAGAAGTAGTTGTAAAAGATGCACTGAAACACCTCCCACGCCATAACCTACTGATGACCCGCCTGTGAGATCACGTCCCACCACCTATTGGAGGAGTCTCATAGAATATATGTAGTGAGCTTTACCCACCTTTCTAGAGGAATCTTTAGATGCTCAAGGATCATCATCATGGCTTCTAGCCATGACTCTACAGCCTGAGGTCCTCCTTCCCCTAAGAAGGTGGAAGGATGCTGCAGCTAGAAACCCGCATCAAGTCTACCATACTCAAGGTAGGAGGCGGTGCTCCTTGGAATGCCTGCATCATCCTCAAAAAGGAATCCCTAAACTACGCATCGGCACCTGCAACCAGTATCACAGTTGGTGCCAAGTGTGGCACAAAAGTTTGATCTGTGGAAAGTCCCTAATCAGCAATATCTGACATCTGATCACTTCCCTACAACTGGCAGACAACCGGAGGACATCTCGATGCCATGACCCTGCAAGGTCAAACTCACACTTTATTTCACATTATCTAGGACTGAAAACTAGGAACGTAAGAAAGGAATGGAGGGAGTATAGCATTCAAAAATTTCAAAACATGACTATATTACATATTTAAAAACTACACAGGGTGTTCCCTTAAGTCATTTTCATGGGCATGAACATTTTCCAAAACTGGTCATGTAACACCCCAAACACACAATGTGTTATCCTAACACACGGTATGTACTTGAATCCACTTCCCCTGCCCGAGTCCTTCTACATGGTTAATCCACATGGTTCTCCTAAGACAAGACTAAACGGCGTGTTCGAGGAAGACAAGACATGTACACAACAAACTACACTGGCCCGTGTTTGTTAGTGACACAGACTGTGTACCCTGGTCGCACTACACGGCGTGTTCCAAGGGAACAGGGCGTGTACTTGAATGTTTTGCCAACCGTGTTGTTCATGACACGGCTTGGTAAATAGGAAACATGCCATGGCTTGTGAGAACAAGATACGGTGTGTAAAGTTCAAAGTTTCATCCACCTGTGTCATTAGTCACATGTGTTGACACATGGTCACCACAACACAGTGTGTACTTACCGTACATGGCATGTTCCTGAAGTTTTGTTTTCACAACCCCATGTTTCTACCCACACAGTGGGTAACAATGCTTGAAAAATACACAACATGTATTCATAATGTACAAGCTGTGTATTCTGGTGCTGATTTCTTGGCTTATAAGGTGACCATTAGTGAGAGGATCTCCATATTTTCCAGTCTCAGCTCATTTCCTTTCGATGGGGTTCACTTTGTACAAGCTGATGCCCTCGGCCTTCACTTCTATCGACCTCCATGAGTCTTTTTCCTCTAGAAATTGTGTCTTGTACTTTGATTACTTTTCTTTTAAATAATTCAATAAAAATGATTTTAAGGTATTATGGGTTTTTCCAGGAAGTAGCCTCAAAAACTGCTCCTGAGCCTAGAAAATAGAGAAGACACGCGTTAAGGTGCCAAATATTGATCTGTGAGGGCCCATACGCCCTGCGAATCAATTTTTGACATCTTGTACATGTTACAACAAGTAAAAAAGTCGTGATCCACCAAGTTCTAGTTCATGAGGGACTATAACTCCTCAAGAACCATAGTTTGGAATCTATCAAAGAAAAGAACTTATACAAGTAAATTACCAATCAAACAGTAGGGATTCTATAAAACCATCTATCAAAACAGCATGCATAATCTACACAACGTCTATCACAACAACATGCAATCGCTAATTCATCCAAGATGGCATGGCAAGATTATATGGAATGTGATTTTCTAACAAGTGCCTATATGATGCATGAGATGGCATACCCTCATCTCATCGAGTAGAGACAAAAATAGAACCACAATATCAACAACGGTAACATCACAAAGCATGTGAATCACCCAACGGTGAAATCAAATTAATGATAAAATTGCAGACCAGAACAATTTCAACAAACAAGTTAGTATAGATTTTCTCTATACACGACTTAGCTACTCTCAAGAAAAACTTATTACCAAGTACTTATTCCATCCAATCCCTAGATAAAGGATCCAAATAGTAAATCGAGAGAAAAAAAATCCTCTGATACCATATTGTAACATCCTGGTTCTGGATGCCACCCAGAGGCGCCCCGTACATGGTTGGTCACATGGCCTCAAGCGCATTTCCCTGAACGCCAAAGGCTACTGAAAAGCAGCGAGGGCCTTGGGTGTGATAGTGGGGAAAATATTCATTCATTGGCAGAGTACGCCATATAAGTAACAACATATACAATTAAAGAAGCAGTAAATATCTAACAACAATAATAGTTAAAGACTGATAAATAAACCACTAGAGTAGAAATATATGTAAATGATGCATGAAACATATATGCCTAGGAAAACATCCAAACAAGTCACAATGATGAATACTGTACTAAACCAATGTTCAAAAGAAAAACAGATAAGCAACTCCTCAGCATCGCAAGCCTTGGCTTGGTCCCATGCTACCCTGCTCTAGAGAAAGCCATGTTCCTGAAGTAGAAGGGCGCTTTCCCTTATCTATAACTATAGCAATATAATCTGTTTGGGCCCAAAAGCATGACCCAAACAGGGTGTGAGATAAAAATCCCATTAGGAAAGTACCCGAAGATCTGTGACTAATATTCAGTGAATATATCACAGGCAAATGTACAGAAAAAAGAAAATATGAAAGTACTCAGCAACAAAAAAACCACAGACTCTAGCATATAATGTACAAACAAGAAAGCATCCACTCAAGAAAGTAGAACAAATAGGTAACCCTCTGGGTAGTTCTCAAAGCCTAACGCATATGGTTCACCCTACAAGTACTAGAAACCCTCTGGGAGGGACACACAGTCTCAACCCTCTGGATCAGCTAGAGAATATATACTCTCTAGGGAAGCAAAAACCGTCAATTCCCCTTATAGTCTCATAATGTACTAAAGGCACTCTGGTGAAGAAGTCATAGTCTCATTCGCCATGTGGCCCACGTCGAGGAACTACAAACACTCTGAGGAAGTACTCAACGTCAATTCACCATGTGGTCTTACATCGTATTATAAAGTCGCTCTGGATAAGCCCTTACGTCAATTCTCCCTACGGTCTACTACACTAGGTTCTCACAACCTCGTGTAAAGTCAGCAAGTATCGCATCGTGTAATGGACAAAGTGAACCTCAAGAACTACTTGGCTAGCATTCTACAACGTCTCTACATGGAAGAACAATAGTCACACCATCCTACAACTAGTCATGGATCTGGAAATAGTCCATCAGGAAAAACTTGACCAAACGGCCATAAATAGGAAAAACATTCATGGGAAAACCATCCAATGAATAGTAAATTACCCTATTCACAAACAATATCCTCCACTTAGGCATATAAAAAAGCAGGAAAACAACAAGGGAAAAATAGGAAACATGCAATACCACTTTCAAGGTTATTGGTGGCATTTTCACAATATACTCAAAGACTTTCAATTGATGTTAAGATATTGATATACTCAAACCACAAATCTTGAATCTCCTAGGAACGTAGTAGATCTAGGAAAACATCCAAAATACATAACCCACAATAACTTCAGAAAGAGGAGGAATTGGAAAACAAATCTCTAGGAGAAGGAAGAGCTTACCACTGTTGTTCCAACACAATCTAAAGTGGTCGATTTGGAGAACGGATGGAGGATCAGGGGCTTAGAGGAGATTTGGGGCCATATGAGATGATATCGGTCAATGAATCTAGAGATGAAGCGTGTTCTAGCGATTAGAAGTGACCCCGGTCCATTTAATGAAAAAAAGTACATGATGTGTACTTTTGGAGTACACGGCGTGTACTAGTCATTTCCGTACTCCACTTTAGGCAGCCTCCATGACACCCCTACATTGTCGTGTGTGTTTCCATGACACGGCCATCACATGGCCTCGAGCGACAACGATGTACATGGCGTGTACTCATAAAGTACATAGAGTGAACTTAAAAAATTTCTAAAAGCTCCTCATTTCTCAAAATCTCCAGAAAAAAGAATAAATTGCCTGAAAAAGAAGGTCCAGGTTCTAATAATAAGTATCATATCTCGAAGGATTTTCCTCAATGTGGTTTTCTTGCAGATAGAAATATATCCATGGAAATCAATGTGGTATACCCCTTGACTAAAACCTTAACCCTACGAAAACATAATTATCACTGACATCTAGAAAACTGAATGTCATGGGTCGTTGGTTTTAGTCCATGTGAGAGTCTGTTCTACTTATTATCCAATGAAAAACTATTTATACATTTATTACATGTAAGTTAAATATATTGAATAATAATAATAATTATTATTTAATATTTTTAGTTTTTATTAACGAATATAATTTAATAATTTCTTAGAGTATACATAACATTACTATAGTCCTAGTAGTTCCCCTCTAATGTTGATAACCTTGAAGTACTAGGTTGATATACATGAAAAATGATCTCTTGTTGGATATTGTATTGTGCGGGGAATCATATTCCATATACGGTCATGTGTCAGTAATAGAATGTGGATGAGTATTCAACACATAAAATTCAAACTTGTTAAACTCTAGGAAACATGATTATGAGAACAAACACCCTGTTGAAATTCTTCATGATTTTGTTTCATCAGATATATCCATCTACAAACTTGTGTAATGGTTATTAAAAAATTTAATTATTGTCAATGCATTTTATGAATCACATACATTGATGTATTTTATAAACCATGATGATAAGAATTCATGGATAATTTTGATATATAGGGTGTCTCATGGGTGACATATCATAAATGTATAGGTCAGGGAAATATTTTTCTCTTCCATCTTTATAGAAGATGATATCTTAACAATTTTATTGGAATATAATCAACACCATAAATTCCATGTTCATGGTGTAATGATGTGTTTATTATTGATATTCAATGAAATGTGTCTCAAGTAAATAGGTTGGTGACACATTTATGGAACCTTTTTGATGAGATTTTGAGACAAATGGATTATATTACAAAGTGGGTTTTAATATGTGGTTTTCCTCATTTTCTTATTAGGTTATTTCTCTTGTGTTCCTTAACCTATTTCTAAATATAAATATTAAAATTCTTACATTCCCACAAAATTACAATGTAAAATAACCTTATAGGGTTTGATAGTATGTATTGTTTATTATCTTGATTAAATTCAATTTCAATATAATTAATTGAATAAATATTATTCTTAGTTATAGGGAATAATTTTATTCACGTTTTATCAATTGAATATATTAATTGTTGAAAAAAATATTTATTCAGCTGTCCAAAAATTTAAGAGGACTTTGAATGTACCATGATAGTGTTCGTCGAAAAAATATTAATTTACAAGATGGTTAAATTATATTTTTTTGTGCAAGTTATTGTGTGTAAAAAAATTATTATTATTATGTGGAATGGGGTTTTGTTAATGGTTTTAATAATTTTAATGGACACCAAGCAATAAACTATTATTCAAACAAAAACCCAAGATCTATAAATATCATGTTATGGATACAATGTAGGAAATCAAAAAGTGTGAATTGTTTCCCCTAAAAAATTATATTCTGAATCCTTCTTCTCTCTCTCAAGAAAAAGAAACACTAGATATATTTCTTCAAGTTAAAGGGATGAACGATCATGAATGAATTTGGGAAGGTATTTTAATCCCCATGTTAGTGACTATAGATCCTTTTTCACTTCTCAAAGAAAAAAGGAGAATGTTTGGATCACCGCTAGAGTGATTATATCCTTGGATCCTTATAACTGCTCCAAAGGAAATCCTAAATTTTATTTTCAAATGATCAACATCAACATTAAAAAAGAATCCTAACAAAAGGTCATTTATTTCTTTTGATATAAATAAATAAATTATAAAATTGTTTTTAAAGTTACTTTATAATGGTTTTAGGGTTATAAATATTTAAATAAATTTTAATATATTACCCATAATTGGATGATTATACTGCACCCAGAACAACTAGGGACCACATAGAGGACCAGGACATCCAATATAGGGTATATGTTATGGATGAAATGGGAAAGGTCGTATGAAACCTGATTTCCCAAGATGATTCACTACGAAGGGTAGGTATTTACTAGATACACCACCATGGAAAATATAACCTCAGGATCATGGCACTCCCACTCATGGCCAAGGCTTCTAAAATAGTATTGGTTTCCTTGGACCAACTAATTTTCATTTTCATACATATGTAATCGATATATTGAAAATTAATTTAACATTATAGTACATATTTATCATTGTTCTACATGGTATTAATGTAATATTATTCTACTGTATTTTTCCCTTTATTATGTTCATTACAGATACCCACAATGATGTGAACATTGATGTGCTATGGTAATATAATTAATATAGTTAAATGGTAAGAAATTATACTATTATAAGACAAAAAATATTTACACCATCAAATTTTTTTACTCATAAATACATTAGGCTTCTTCCCATGAAGTTATCACATGGTAATTTCGAAGATATGTGATTACGGGAAGATACCCTCCAAAAAGAATTCCACTGGATTTGGTGTCATCCGTTTATATTATCTCTGAGAATGTGTAATGTTCCATTGACTATAAGACTGTTATTAATTCATATCATCACTCATGAAATGTTATTTGATGTAAAAAACCTTCATTCAATATGTTTGTGGGAAGTAGGGTGTGTTGGGTGTGTCAAGATTGGCATGTCATTAATGGATAAATTGAGTAGGGATTTTACTTTACATCTTTATGTGAGTTTATATCTTATCCATTTTATTGGAATATATATATCTCATAAATTTCATGTCTATGGTGAAATGGAATGATTTTTTAAGATAGTCAATGTGAAATATAAGAGATAATTTTTAATAATGAAGAATAAGTGATCAATAATGAATAATTCATTGCATTTGATTCAACAGTATAGCAATCACATATCGTGTGGTGTTTCATAGAGATAGTTAGATCTTGTGAGGATTGCTGCTAGATGGAATTTATCCACGGATCCCCAAAAGTAAATGAATTCAATCCACAAAGTCCATTTTGGATGATCATTATTCATCTAGGAAGAATGTTCCAAATACCATGTATTTATATCATCAGGTATTAAATAAATTAATTATAAATTTATATAAATTATATTTCTCATGGTTTCAGGAAAATACTATTAAAGTTAATTTTATTTTATTTCCCACAATGGTATTCTTCGATTACACCCTAATACAAAAAGTGGTATCAAAGGGGGGTTACATTTTCATTTATTATTATTTGTTTGATTTTTAATCTATGTGAATGTGTGGTTTGAATTTTGATTCATATTATTCGTTTTTAATTGGATTTCAATTAAAACACTTCGGTATATTAATATTAATCATTTTTGTGTATTAATTTAATAAATTGTTTATTATAATATGATGAATTACTAGAGTTGGCATCATAAAATCAGAATTTTTTTCCTCTATGACAAGGTTTCATGGTGCGTACATAGAATTACACATTATGTACCTTAGTTCATTGCATCTAGAAGAACCAAGGGATACATGATGTTCTATGTAGTAATTACACTTACTGCATGCCACATGTTGACAAGGAAACCAATAAAATTGTTACCAGTTTATAGGGAGTGTATCTATGTACATGTCGTGCATCCTACATGAGTTAGTTGGATAAATTGGACAATACATGTGGTCATTATACATGGTAAAAACCGTATGGGACTAAAACCCTTGAGGAATTTTTATCTACACGAAGTGTATGTAGTGTACACAATGTGTAGTTCATAAATACCTACATCCTAAGATCATGTTGAGTGACTAAGATAGATAAATGGACACCCATCTAAAAGTGATACACGACATATTTCTACCTTGTAAACGACATGTATTCCATTGTGACACATACTGAAGTCCTAAGAATATATACCGAACACACATGAAGTTGAACACATGGATTGTAGATGGTTTTTACATATTGTGTTGTTTGGTCGACTTACATTCCACAGACCCAAGAATTTGACCTGAATACATGGTGACCATGATACATGGTGTGTAACGAGATGTTCATTCTATATAGTCTACCATTAATGGAAGGAATTAAAAGTTACATAAATTTATAAAATTACTACATTAAAACCTCATTTAATTGATTGGTACAACATTGTGTGATTGAAAGTTTAGTAATGGTTTTATGTAATTACTAATTATGATTTATTAATTAATATATTATAACTAATATATCATTATTAGTTATTTTGTTTATTTCCCATGAATTAAATGAATGATCGGTATATCCAATTATGTTCATTTGATCCATAAGATGAAAGGTAAAAAATTAATTCATTAATTAATTAATGCAGTCACATTTATCATATTAATAAATAATGAATAAATAAATAAATTTTATTTATTTAAATATTTTTATTCATTCATTGAATGACCTTATATGTGCTTGAATAAGACCATTTTCATCGTTCTATGTTTCAATTTATTGTATTTCATGGGTTTATAGAAATTAAATATCAAATAAAATTACATTATGTGAGACATCCCTCTCTCCATTATTTTGTAGGGCCTAGGTGTCCAAGGATATTTATGTAATTCCATTTGAACTAATAATTTTTTTCACCTCATCTATGTGTGTGTAATAATGATAGTATTTAATTGAGTATCGCACAGTTCATGGATTCAGTTCCAGATAGAAACATTATGATACCAACTTGTGTGATACACATGTGGATATGGGGAATATTTTAAATCAAGCTATGATTGGAAGTATGATTTATTTTCCCTAGGTCAATGGTTGTTTTAAAGTTGGTTCATTATGTACCATTAGATAAATCTCAAAAATTGGTCATTTGATTATATATCTATTTTTAACAATGAAATTATTTGGTTCCCCTCGCCTATCTGTGTGTAAAAATAACATCTAATTAATATATAATCCCATGCTTCATGGAGGTATTTCATGATAGAATTATTAGGATTCTGACTCATGTGATACACATATGTATAGGTGGAATACATTAAATCATGCTTGGATCAGTAATATGTGTTATTTTTCCTAGGTCTAAGATGATTTAATATTTGTACATTATGAACAATTAGATATAGCTCAAGAATTTGTCATTTAATTATATATTTATTTCTATCAATAAAATTATTTATTTTATGAATGATAGGATGTTATCATATAAATAAATTAATTAATGTGAAAAGGTAGAAATTAAATAAATTAATTATGAATACTTGTTTTATCCAACAATGTTAGTTAATTACATAACAACCAAATAATATTAATAATGAATTTAAAGGATAAAATGTGATAAAATTTGTGCATAAAAATTATTATCCTTTAATTAAATATAATGATAGACTTCTCCTCCAATTACATGACTGGAAATTAAACAAAAAACATTGTGTTTGATCAACCATTATTGGGACACTTAATTTTATATGGCGAGTTTATATGATTGGGTTGAGATGACATAACCATTTTACATCAGTAGGAGTATTCCATGCCAAACTTGGTTTTTTTTAAATTTTTTTGATGGAATGCAATTCATATTTTTATGATAGGGGAGTCTATGTGACAAATCGAGGAGTTGTAATCCTATACGTGGAAAAGACCAACCATCCTAAATTCCTTCGTATAGCTTAACCAACCATTTTTTTGGTGTAATTTGAATTGAAATATTGATCCTTTCCATAAGAATTTTAACAGAACTAGAACTTACATGTTTAATGGTGAGGGATAATATAACATGATAAAATAGTGGGAGATTTAAAAAATCACTTAATTTACTTTTCCAACCAAATTTTTAATCAAAAAGGTAAAATAATTTGATATTTAAATTATATGATAAAATGGGATTCCAATCATCCACATTATTAATATGATCAATAATGGATTATAAAATCATTGTATATAGAAGTTGAGTCAATGAATTATACCAATGAATATGGGTTGTGCAATGCCGTGAATGTAATTATTATGTGCTAAAATTCTCATTTACCAATCCACCTACTTAGGAGGAAATTGATTATGAGTATCTAGTCTAGGAAAAGAGTTTGAATGACAAATTTTGTGTTCACTGTTTTATCTTTTTTTCGATATTGATTGAACTCAAGAAGTTTAATGAAAACATGGATGTGTATAACATACTTGAGCACCAAAATGGTCATTAACATAAAAGATATATACTGGTACATGTTTTTATTTCCCTAGAACTACTTTAGATCAATATTGGAGAGGGTTCCCCAGCTTGACCTTATAAGGTCAACCATAATGGCTACATTTAGTGTGTATATGGTTTAGGTTTTAAACTCCTCATGAACTGGGAACATCTCTTATTCTAGAATCACTCCATCAGAGATAATATAACATTGTTATTAATTTTTATATGAACAACATTGAGTAGAATCTGTAATAACTACATACTTATATTGACTAGGTATAAAATGATTTGAAGTGTGAATTTTTTTCCCTTATGGTAAAAAAACAAAAAGGGAAATTGAAGTCCATTATTCCAAATTCTTATTCACTTATTTCCAATAAGTTTATGAATATGGGGAAATAAAATAAATAATTATGTATATTGTTTTCCATGTGGTAAGAATGTCCCCATGAAGGAAAACTGCATGAAGTCAATGAAATAAGGGGAAGAATCAGGTGTGTTTTTTTATCAAGTGTAATGTCTCTATTTATATAAATTTGGAATTATATATAGTATGTGGTGGTCACATATATTTTAAAATGAATTAAGTAATTTTATTTATAAATAATTACCAAGGGAAGTTAGATCTATGAGTATCCAATTGAAATATACATTTTACAATAGTTATCAGGGATTACCATATCACCTTGCTGACTAGAAAGATCTTGGTTTTGAATGGTTTTTATCATGTGCTAACTGTTTCCAAAAATATTTCATTCTATCCATACTAGATAATGATTGATTTATTTTCAAATTTGGGAATACATGTTTCAAATTTAATAAAGAACTCTTTTTATGGAATGGAACATTTTAATAATGGCTTTTATGTATTGGAATGCCCCAACCATGTAGTGGAAATAAATAATGATGTTAGATAACATCAATCATACCACACCAAAATTTGGAATCATATGTTATGTCAAGTAAATGAAACGATACTGAATAAATTTTATTTAAATGATATTTTTAACTAGAACTACTTATTGTATGTCATGCAAGTTTACAAGAGAAAATGAAAACATCTATATTCCATGGTAAAGCTGAAAGGGATAAAGAAATTCTTGTATTGGATCATTCTAATATTTTTGAATGATTTTTTGTTGATGAAAGGGGAGGTTACTCATACTTCATAAAATGTAACATCACATTTCATCTCACCTCTAAGATGGTGATAGGATTTTTGGGTCACATTGCCATAGGTGTGCCTCCCCATATGTCCATGGCGGCCGACTAGTAGAGAGAGGGGCTAAAAAGATGACAACGAGGAGACTAAACCCTCATGAAAAATTAGTACAATGTTTTATCAGATAATAAATAAAAATCAATGGTTGAAACAATATAATAAATGGAGGATAGATATTATAACGTCCCTATAATGACCCAAAATTTTCAATAAATAATGTTTCCTAATTTTGTGTGTTATTTTATTTCATACACAACAAAACCTTCTCATTTAATAAAATGAGTATAATTAAAATGATACTATTGGGTTTTGACTATTATATGACCGTTAGTTAGTATAACCTTTTGAAACTAAATGTTGAGATTATTGTCTCTAAATACAAGTGATTTTGGTTAATTAATATAGAAAGAAGATTCAATGGCCTCATCCAGTAGTCTCAGGCCAATCGAAACCCATCTAACAGAACATGGGAAGGAGGTATCACCATTGGGCTTTGCTCTGGACCAAACCCAAGACGATCTTCATCGTGTGAAGCTAGAACGTTATCGCCTTCACGAGAAGTTCAAACTGAAAGAATTTACTGCTCATGTGATGTTGGCCGAGCCACCCTCAGATTCTCTCACCTTAGCACACCTTACATGTAGGTCCTATGCTGGGGTTATAAGGGGTTATGTTAGGAGACCGTAACTTCCTTGTATAATCCTTTGATTTAAATAAAAATTGTGATTTCTTTTTATGATGAAGTTTTTGAATTTTCAAATCTCCAGATATATATATTATGCATATTTCTGATGAATTCTAGAAAAACCATATTTGAAAATATGTATGTAAACCTTAAATAATTAATTATGTGTAATGATTTTTTAAAAATGGTTTTCTACAATTATATTCAGTAAGAAATTTAGAGTCTAATAAGATCAAATTGATTTTTGATGAATAGTAAATTATGAATAGTGATTTTATGATTATGATTAGTAATGTGACCAAATGGATTAGTAGTCTCACTTAAAGGAAGTGTTAATATAATCTAGTCACCTTGACTAAGTAATGTGATTCAATAAAATAGGTAAATATCTGTTTTAGAAATTAGTAGTCAAGTATAAGTTTTTTTGGGTGAATAGTGTTTTCTAAATTAAAATTAAATTAAAAATATTTAGAATTTTTTTTTTATAAAATCGAGTTCATTTTTCAAGTCAGAGCATCGATATTATGTTAAGGTGATTTTAGGTGATTTTTCTGAGAAAAATTAATTTTCAGTGAATAGTGTATTTATTTAAAAATTAAATTAAAAATATGTAGAAATTTATTTTCATAAAATGGTGTAAATTTTTTAAATTAGAGCATCAATATTTGGTTAAGGATAAATTTTGGGATTTTTCTAAAAAAGTTGAATTTTCAGTGAATAGTGAAAATACAGTTTTTAAGTTACAGGTGTTTAATGACATCATTAAAAGATTATTAAGTATGTAATCAATATGGTCGACTTATGAGTAGTAAGATAAGTTATGAGGTGTCCCAAGTGGCCAATACCATGGGAAAATACCATAGGCAAGCCCATGGTTTTTCCAATACCACCATTGACGTGTACCTCGTCCATTAATGCCATGTCTCCTCACATTCCCTATAAATACCAAGCCATTCTCTCATCCTTTCGATTCCAAAATCCTCCTCAATGATGTTTTGGTCTCCTTAACTCCCAATGAGTCATCTCAAGGTTCCCTCATGCCTCCCAAGGTCCCAAAATTCAATATTTTGATGTAACTCTTCAAGGTAAGGGATCCTACCTCTCTCTTTCTTTCCAAGTACTCTCTTTTATGTCATATATTTTATCCTCCATGTTATTATTTTTGAAGATGTTATTTTATATTCATAAAACTATTCATTTTATGTTAATATGAGGAGAGACCCCCTATTTCTCTCATAAATTCATTTTATGAATGTTTATGTTGCGTCGTTAGGCTGTCAAATTTTTAAGGGAATCCTTCACCCTTCTCATTTTCAAGTTCTATTTTCATGTCAAGTATTTAATGTTCCTTTTTATTATGTTGGGATTTTATCTCTATATCTATCATAATGATATTTTATATTCATATTATGATATACCCTATTTTATCTGGTCAATTCAATTTTTTTATGTTTTATGTGACGCCGTTAGGATGACGAATTTTCCCAAGATAAATCTTATTTTTGTCTTCCTTCCATGTTTTTCATTTCATATGGTATGTCTTTAAAATTTCATTACCATGTTATTATATCCTTAATATTTTGTCCCTATACTGTTTTATGGATCATTTATGAGGGGGTGACCCATGTCCCCTCTCTTTCCTATGTTTTCTAAAACCGTACAATATAGTCGTTATCCTGCCGAATTTTCGTCTCAAAATGTCTCTCTCTTTTTCCCAAATTCATTTATTTTATTATGTGAATACTCATGATATTTATTCCACAGGGGTATTCAAATATATATCAAAATGTTCTATTTTAAATTCTAGGAGTTACATTCATGAAACCCACTTTCTGTTTCGGTGGTTTTAAAGTGACATAAAGATCATGTCTTTAAAGCAGTTTTTAAAACGTCGTGATTATGAAATGAAACCCATTTCTTTTATGCTATATGGGTTATTTATGAAATTTTTTACGATGATATATGTGTCTCACATGATAATAAATACAAATAAAGGGTGCGCCCTGATATCACTCTAATGCATTGGGTAATGATGTAACCACTAGAGAGTACAATTTTAACGATACCTTGGTGAATAAACTAGGTAATTTCAAATGACACCTTGGGGGGTGGACCTTGGTGATATGTTAATTATTGTATAATTTAAATGTTGTAGCCACATATTAATGTTATGAATCATGTTATTTCCATTATGACATGCCTCATGATCTCTTGCTCATTCATTAAATCTATTTATCATGACTTTATTGATGTATCTCAAGTTCACATGTTAAATGTTTCCCCTTGTTTCCCTTACTCGGCCTTCTTCTCACCCTTTCTTTTGATGTATGTACCCAGGTTATGAGATGCAGTAATGAACCTAGGATGAACATATGGAGAGTAATTTTAAGTGTTTACGAAGAATGTTTTATGTTTTCATGTTTTATGTTCCTGGTTACCAAGACACTAAACCTTAAAGATCCACGGTTTTGTCAAATGTAATGAAAAGTTATGTTATAAATAGATAGGATGCTATAGTTGGAATCAAAGTATGGTTTAGTTATTTGTGGAAATTAGAATATGAAAACATTAGAAAGAAACCTATAGAAAAGTTTAAATATAGTAAATCATCATGGTATTTTGATGAGTATTGAGTAAGTGGACTATCAAGAAAATACATCCCTATCTGGATACGAGCAGGTAGAGGTGGCTCTAGCACAAATTTACATAGGAGTAAAACTCGAAAACACCACTTAAGATAGACTCAAACAGGAACTGGTAGATGAAAACGGTCCTTGCTGCACTTTTTTTTATGACACTCTCGGGGGGATATGCTTTGGTAAATTCATAATCTTAGTATGAAGCATTATTAAAGGAACAAAGATAAAATAAAATAAAGATTCACATAAGAATATATGATCTTGGATAACCTAGATTGGAACCTAGGGGGTCACAAGTTTGGATATACTTTTCTTATACAAGTTTATCCTTTTATGCTTAATGTTTCCTTTTCATGATTATTGGCTAAGTATTTAATCCCCTAATTTTACACTCTTTTCGTAGTTAATGGCGGGAAATATTAGAACATGTCCCAAAAACCAATGTGATAGGAAATGTGACGATTGCACTATTAATGTGATAGATATGATGAGAGATCAAGTTGAACATATTGTGATTATGCCAAACCAGCTATCAATAATCACAATTAATAATAGGTACCTAGTTGAATGCCCAAATTCATCAAGGAAGAAGAAGACGAAGTCTCAAGGATGTTCATCTGATAATGTTGATAAGGGAAATAAGACCCAATTTCCTTTGTGAAAAATTTTTGGAAAGGGGAACCAAGGAGAATGTCACAATGGAACCGGTAGATGATTTAAGTGTGGGTGATAGGGCATAAATTAGCCAATTGCTTCAAAAAAACAATAACGTGATGAATAGAGATAGGGTTCGATCTAATGTACCTTATACTTTTCAATGTCATAAATGTGGATAATTTGGACATTATCAAAGGAAATTATCTCTTGTAAGGTATGCGAATAATTATGAGAATCAACAATCATCAAGGACAAGGGAACAATGCAAGTCCTATGCTGAGATGGATCATGATGACTAAAGTACATGCAACTTCTTCACAATAATTGTCTATGTCATGTTGTATTTTCTTTTTTGCTCTATGAGAATATCTTTAATGTTTTCATAGAACATCGATTCACTACCTAAGATAGTTTTATATCATTAAGGAAAACATCTATTGTTATGTACCACATGTTGATGTTGTGAATCTGTTCTTCTTGAAAAAAAAAGATGATTAGGGGATTAAAAGATGATTATTATTTTAGAAGACGTTTATATGATTGAGCTAAATATATTACTATGGTATTTTCATTGCGGAGTATAGGTTGACATATATTTTTAAGAATCAAAGAATTTAAGTTGAACATATATTAATTTAGGAAATGATTAACATATCTTGGGGAAAATATGTTTAGGTTAGTTACTTTTTTTTAAGATGTTCGAAGTGATTGATGTTGTTTGGAGATGAATGATAAAGATTATCGTGGAATACTGTGTTATCAAATCCTTATTACATTTGGGATTCATTCTTAATTTTTTATATTTTGAGGAATTTTAAGGACATATATTTATTGAATGGTCTATGATGAACTTTTGGTAGTACCGTTGAACATTGAAGATTTAAAGTAGTTTCCCTTCTTATGGGGTTCTTTCTTTTTGAAGAGTTTTTTTTATCTTACCCTTTCTATTTTTGTGATAAATGATTAAAGATAGATAGTTAATATTTTGTGGATTATGTGATTCTCTAGAAGATGATTCTTCTTCTTTGATGAGACCAAGTAGTTTTTAATGCTCATTGTTTGGAGAAAAGATTAGTCTTGGTGAAACTTATTAAGGGATGAAACTCTACTTGAAGGTAAATATATTTCCCTGTGTTCTTATTCTATGTTGTAAATGAATTCCTCAAAATTATTAAAAGGAACGTAAAACAAAAACTTTATCAGTTTATGTTTTCTACTGGGTAATCAAAGACCGTTTAACCCATCACAATTTTGTGATTTTCTGGTGGTTAACTTCCTCTTAGACATGTTTTCTATCACACTCCCTTAGAACATGACCCTTTTTTTCTCCTCCATATCCATGTTTTCCTACATGGAATCCTAGCATGGTTTAACTCAAGTGACCATTGTACTTCCATTTCATTGTTTTAAAGTGATATTGTTACTGAATCTTTTTCCAATGTGGGACTTTCAATGAAATTTCCATGCCCAATTTTAAAAATTGTGAGGACGCAATTTCTTAAGGGGGGAAGATTGTAAACACCCGAAATTTTGAATAAATCATGTTACCTAATTTTGTGTGTTATTTTAATTCATACTCAACAAAACTTTTTCATTTAATAAAATGAGTATAATTAAAATGAGACTGTTGGGTTTTGATAATTATATGACCGTTAGTCAGTATGACCATTGGAAACTAAATGTTGCGATTATTCTCTCTAAATACAAGTGATCTTGGTTAATTAATATAGAAAAAAGATTCGATGGCCTCATCCAGTAGTCTCAGGAAAATCGAAGCCCATATAATAGAACATGGGAAGGAGGTAGCACCACTGGGCTTTGCTCTAGACCAAACCCAACCCGAACTTCATCGTGTGAAGTGAGAATGGAATCGCATTCACGAGAAGTTCAAATTGATAGAATTTACTACTCGTGCAATGTTGGCCGAGCCGCCCTCAGATTCTCTCACCTTAGCACACCTAACACTTAGTTCATATGTTGGGGTTATAAGGCGCTATGTAAGGAGACTGTAACTGCCTTGTGTATTCCTTTGATTTAATTAAAATTTTGATTTCTTCTTATGATAAAGTTTGTGAATTTTCAAATGTCTGGATAAATATAGTATTCTTATTTTTAATTAATTCTAGAAAAAGGATATTTGAAAATATTTATGTAAACCTTAAATAATTAATTATATGTAATGATTTTCAAAAATGGTCTTCTACAATTATGTTCAGTAATAAATTTAGAGTCTAATAATATCAACTTTATTTTTTATGAATAATAAATTATGAATAGTGATTTTTTGCTTAGGATTATTAATGTGACCAAATTTATTTGTAATCTCACTTGAAGAAAGTATTAATATAATCTAGCCACCTTGATTAAGTAATGTGATTCATTAAAATATTTAAATAACTGTTTCCAAAATAATTAGTCAAGTATCCGTTTTTCAGGTGAATAGTGTTTTTTTAATTAAAATTAAATTAAAAATATTTAGAAATTTATTTTTATAAAATGGAGTTAATTTTTGAATGTATATCATTGATATTATGTTAAGGTAATTTGTGGGGATTTTTCTGAAAAAAATAAATTTTCGTCGAAGAGTGTATTTATTTAAAAATTAAATTAAAAATATTTAGAAAATTATTTTTATAAAATGGAGATCAATTTTGAAATCTGAGCATCGATATTAGGTTAAGGTGAAATTTTGGGATTTTTCTGAGAAAATTGAATTTTCATTGAATAGTGAAAATACCGTTTTTAAGTTACGGGTGTTTAATGACATCATTAAATGATGTATTAAGTATTTAATCAATATGGTCTCCTTATAAATAGTAAGATAATGTATGAGGTGTCCCAAGTGTCCAATACCATGGGAAAATACCGTGGGCAATCCCATGGTTTTTTCAATACCACCAATGAGGTGTCCCTTGGCCATTAATGCCTTGTCCCCTCACTTCCCCTATAAATACCAAGCCATTCTCTCTTCCTTTCAATTACAAAATCCTCCTAAACTATTTTCTGGTCTCCTTGAATACCAAGGAGTCCTCCGAATGTTCCATCAATCCTCCCAAGGTCCCAAACATTGATATTTTTATGTTACTGTTCAAGGTAAGGGATCCTACCTCTATCTTTCTTTCCAAATAATCTCTTTTATGTCATATCTTTTATGCTCCATGTTCTTATGTTAGAGATGTTATTTTATATTCATCCTACTGTAAATTTCATTTTTATATGATGAGATACCCCCTCTTACTCTCATCTAATCATTTTAATAATGTTTAAGTGGCGTCGTTAGGCTGCCGAATTTTAAAGAGATTCTTTCACCCTTCTCGTTTTCAAGTTCTATTTTCATGTCATGTCATTCATGTTCCTTTTTATTAAGTTGGTGTATGATCTCTATATCTATCATACTAATATTTTATTTTCTTATGATTAGATACCCTATTTGATCTCATCAATTATTTTTTTATGTTTTATGTGTCGATGTTAGGTTGTCGAATTTTCATAAGAGAAATCTTATTTTTTTCTTCCTTCCATGTCTTTCATTTCATATGGTATGTCTTTGAAATTTCATTACCATGTTCTTATATCCTTTATATTATGTCTCTATACTGTTTTATGGATCATTTATTAGTTGGTGACCCATTTCCCCTCTCTTTTCAATGTTTTTTAAAACCCTGCAACATTGTCGTTATGCTGCCGAATTTTCTTCTCAAAATGTATCTCTCTTTTTCTCAAATTCTTTTATATTATTAAGTGAATACTCAAGATATTTATTATATAGGGGTATTCACATATATATTAAAATTTTATATTTTAAATTATGGGATTTACATACATGAATCCCACTTTCCTTTTATGTGGGTTTAAAATGACATAAAGATCATGTCTTTAAAGCAGTTTTTAAAACATTATGATTTTGAAATGAAACCCATTTATTTTATGATATATGGGTTATTTAGGAAATTTTTGATGATGATATATGTGTCTCAGATGATAATAAAGAAAAATTAAGGGTGCTCCCTAACATCGCTCCAATGCATTGGGTAATTATGTAACCAAGAGAGATTACAATTTTAACGATACCTTGGGGAATAACCTTGGTAATTTCAAATGATACCTTGGGGATGGACCTTGGTGATATGTTCATGATTGTCTAAGCTAAATGTTGTATCCAAATATTCAATCTATGAATCATTTTATTTTCATTATGATATTCCTCATGATCTATTTATCATTCTTTAAAGCTATTTATCATGACATTATTGATGTATCTCAAGGTCACATGTTAAATGTTTCCCCTTGTTTCCCTTACTGGGCCTCTTCTCACCATTTCTTTTGATGTATGTCCCCAGGTTATGAGATGCAGTAATGAACCTGGTATGTACATAAGGAGAAGCCTTTCAAGTGTTTAAGAATAATGTTTTATGTTTTCATGTTTTAAGTTCCTGGTTTCTAAGACATTAAACCATAAAGATACTCGGTTTTTTAAAATGTAATGACAAGTTATGTTATAAAAAGGTGGGATTCTATAAACCCTGCTCTTTATTGTGTACTTAAACATGATTTATTACATAAACTTTCACATAAGTTAACTATGAGGATAAAGATTTCTAGTGTCTTATAGAATTAGGAACATTAAATGACATCTATATACATAAAAAATACAACATCTTTATTGAAAACTTCCTATACAACACCACAACATCCCCTCATACCTAGAATTTCAAGGGATATCCTAAGGACATACATTGGAAAGGGTGAGATATAAATCCCAGTAAGGGAGAAAACAATTCATTACATGATGAATAAAATATATAAGAGGAAATAGTAATATAAATGAACCATAAGAGAAACATGAATATAGTCATGATATTGCATGATTATTATAAAATGGAAATGTGGGAATAAAATTAATCATGTTATTTACATGAGACAAGGATCAGTGCACATGGAGCATGATTAAAATCTCATTTAACATGAATTATATGGAGAAAACCCTTATTTTACTTGACATATAATGATACTAGTCTTTACCCAATGCATTTAAGTGCTGTCAGGGAACACCCTTCTTAATCATTTCATTTCATGCATAAGTGTTCCAAATGGATCATTTAACATGGATTCGTTAAAATTCATCATTTAATTCATGATAAATGAATGTGGAATTCATAAATTAAACTCTTAAATCAATAATTAAATATTCATAATTTTTAATACCATTGATAGATAAATGAGCATGGAAATCACTACATAATGAATTTAGCATGGAAAATCACTATGCAATTTTGGCAGCAAAATGGCATGACATAATAATTTATAAAAAATGTATGATGAGAGATAAAGGTGTTTATCGTCATATTTATATGAAATTTAATGTAAAGGGACATATAGATATATGTCACAACATATGTAATGGAATTTAGATTCATAATACGAAAGAATTGCCTGAATGTAAATGAAGTGTGAGAAAACAGCTTATGAATTATGAAATGGTAATAGGTATACATAGGAGGTATTAATGAGAGTGGAAATGGGTATAACATATTTTAAAAATATAAAGTAAAGTATAGGGGAGTTTCAATAATATTCCCCAGAATTTTTAATTGAAAATAAAAGGTTATTAGAACATAAAAAACATGGACACAAGAGAGAAAGGAAGAAAATATCTTACATGGAAGTGTGATACGAAAGGGTTATTGGTGGTTTTAGAGGGGCTTCCTGGGATCATGGGGTGCCTTGGATAGATAATAGAGAGATGGGGGAAGAGTTTTGATGAGATCCAAAGGTTTTGAGTGAAGAGGAATGGGATATGGAGTGGGTTTATATAGGAAAGGGGATAGAACTCTTTATTATTTAGGTTTTGGACACCACAAATTTTACTATTAAAAACCACAAACCAAACAATGTTTTATTTCAAAGGGGAGTGGAAAAAAAATTTATATGTGCAATGGCAAAAAAACATAAAATATTAAGATTTCATACGTGGAGGTGAGTCACACTCTCAAAGAAATCATTTTAAAATTTAAAATGTTTTATAAGTCTTGGAGGGTCCACTAAAGCACAATAAAATTAATCAAAAAAATATAAAATCAAATTATTTTAAAGATAAAAACATGTTGGATGAAATCAAAATTTATAGTATTTTATTACATCACTATTGGGTCATTATGATTTCAAAAAACACATTATATATTTCAATGATTTTCAATTTTTACCCAAAAATTTAACTGTATCAGAAAATTATGAAAAAAATAATGTTGGATAATATAGATGGAATGATTCTGAAAATAATGATTTTTTATCTACATAATTTTTTAAATATTTCATTATTTATTTTGAACTAAAAACATACATTTATAAAAAATTCATGGGTTTTGAAAAATACAGTTTTCACAATGTTATTAAAATTATAATTGTATTTATACTAAATCATACTATAATTTATATTTAAAAATATTTAAATTAGTACTAAAATTTTATTAAAATATTATTTATTTCAAAAAACTGTTTACTCATCAAAACAAATATCATAATTTAATATTAAATAAAAATAAAATTTCTTCATTAAAACCCATTTTAAAATTAACAATGATAAAATTAAGGTATATTCATTATATAAAATAATGTGCATAATCCTAGGGCTCTATTATTGGTACATAACCCATTATAACACCATCATATGACTTTTGGGTAATGTGTGTGAAGGTGACGAACTCTTGGGATGTCTCAGATAACATCGCTCGGGTAGAAATCTCAATTTACTTTCAGTTCTCTCATATGATGTTCCATTCATGCTGAAAGTGTTGATGATATTCTTGGATTTTTTAATGATTGAATCCCATTGATGCCACCTTTTTTCCGAGCTCTGACAAATGGGCTTTGTATCGAAAATTTTTATGGATGAGGCCATCACATCCCTTGTCTAAGTAAATTGGATTTGTTAAAGCCCTATATTTATATTAATCATATGGTCACTATTCAATAGCTATAATATAAATTAAAATAATTATCAATGATATTTTAAAATTCATAAACAAAAAACCAAGGATGTGAATATGTTTTGTATAAAAATTTTACATAATTAGTAATTTAATTAGATGAGGAGGAATTTTCATTAATAAATGCTTTTCTCATTACAATCTTCCCCCCTTAAAAAATTTCTTCTTCAAAAATTCATTTTCCCACACAAAAATATAAGACGGTAAATATACATCATCACTTCCTCAAATTCGCATGTTTTTATTCAAACATGTTGTTTCCCTACAACACCTTGACTAGGGGCGTTGTATTTTTTTATAAAACATTTTCTATATTATCTAAGATCTTCACAAACATCTCTTCATAGGAAAGGTAATTCTCCAATGTTAACGCATGTAGATAGACTACATGTGATGGGTTATGGATGTACTTCCTCAGGTGTGATACATTGAATAAATCATGTACTTGAGATAGGTTTTGTGGGAGTGAAAGTAGATTGACCACTACTCCAATGTGATCATGTATCTCAAAGGAGCTGATGTACCTTGGACTAAGATTTATCTTCTTCCCAAATCACATAACCCTCTTCCTCGGTGATATTCATAGGAGTACTTTTTCTCCAACATCATACACTAGGTACTACCGATGATTATCAACATAGCTTTTTTCTCAACTCTGAGCATCGTTAATGTGTTGCTGGATGGTCTTTACCTTATCCACCAATTCTTCAACCATTTTTGGACCTTGTAGTTTTCACTCCCAAACTTCATTCCAAATTTCCAATGTTCTTCCCCCATTCCCATAAAGGGCTTCATAATGCGCTATTTGGATTCTTGACTAAAAACAATTATTGTAAGAGAACTCTACAAAAAGAAGATGATTATCCAATCCTCCTTTTAAGACTATTGAGCATTCTCTCAAAATGTCCTCAAGTGTTAGGATAGTCTACTCAGATTGGCTATCAGTTTGAGGATAATAAGCCATATTGATGTTTAGCTAAATATTTAGAGCATGTCGAACAATCTTATACAAAATAGGCGTGAATCTTTGATATCGATCAGATACTATAGATAGTGGTACTCCATGTATCCTTACCAATTACCTGATATATATTCATTCTTGTTTATCCAATGATAAATCCTCTTGAATTTCAATTAAGTGTGTAGTTTTGTAAGACGATCCATAAAAAATCAGATTGCATTTTTCCCTATGGATGTCTTCGAATATTTGGTGACAAAGCCTAGGATTATGTTCTCTAATTTCCATGCTGGCATGGGTAGTGGCTTCATCATACTTTTATTCTTCTATCTCTTAGCCTCCACTTGCTGACATACGAGACACTTTGATGTATACTTAGAAATCTCTTTCTTCATGTTGTCCCACCATTAAATATCTCAATGATCTCTATACATCTTTCTGTTTCCTGGGTGAATTGATAAATTTTAGCTATGTGCATCATTTAAAAGTGCTTTATTTAACTGTGGATTTGATGGAACGCTTTGTCTTGACCAAAATATTACAATACCTTATTCATTTACATTGAAATCCATGCATTTTCCTTTTCTAATAGTTTCCACATTTTTCTGAATTCCCACATCATCCTTTTTATCATCATTTATGCTTTACAAAAGATATGGTTGAGCAATCATTTGTGAATGCACTGATGATGTTAACTAATTTATTATTCACATATATATCTTCATCAAATCTAAGTATATTGGATCCTTATCAATTATAATCAATGAAAGAATCATTGGTCCCTTTCAACTTAGATCATCTTCCACCTTTTTTTCCTGTGTGGTAATTGATTGAGTAATAACAGTCATTGATCAACTCTAATTATATTTGTTGGTGCATGTTCTACTATTTCTATGTGAATATATACTTGAGGATTTTGTGATCTGTACATAATTCACACTTCTCCCCAAAGAGGTAATGCTTCAAAATTTTCAATGTGATGATTACTATAGCCAACTCTAGATCATGTGTTGGATATTTTTTCACATGAACATTCAATTTTCATGAAGCACGTGAAATTAATTTTTCATTTTACATCAACAAACAACCCATTCCCTTCATCATAACATCATGATATACCAAAAAATGTTCTCCACTTGTGGGTAATTTGGTCACATGCACAGTGATAAAAATCAGTTTATACTCTTGGACTCTATCTTCTCATTCATCACTCCAATAAAACCTAAATCCCTTCTGAGATATCATGGTGACAGAGTTTGAAAATGATGAGAAATTTATCACAAATCAGCTACAGAATCATTCTCACCCTAGGAAGCTACGGATTTCTATAAACGATGATGGCCTCAACCGTCCCTCAATTACTATTGTCTGCAAGGGATTCACAAATATCCCATTACTTATGATGATATGAACCAATAATGAGACATAAATCAACCAAAACTCATAATTTCTGTACTTTTCAAAGATATTATCCTTTCTCAAGGTCTAGTACAGTTTGTAGATTTACCTCATGGTCCTCCTTGGTTATGGAGTATATTTTAATATCATCTATAAATACTACAAAATATTTATCAAGGGAATATTTAAAGACACTATTAATCAAGTACATGATGATTGTTGGAGCATTAGTGAGTCTGAATTTCATTAGTATAATGGGGTTTCACCACACGATAGAGAAAGAAGGAGAAGGAAACCACAATGGGGTTTCCAAGAAAAAATATAAACTAAATTTTTTCATAATAATAATAATAATAACATTATTAATAATATTAACAATATATGGATTATTATTATTATTATTATTATTATTATTTAAAATTTCGTTATTATTACTACACTTTTTTTCATTAAATTATAATTTAAATAATTTTTTTTATTTTAATAAAACACCCAATTATGTCCCAAATCTTGAAATTATGATCCAACGATCAGTTTATAAAAAAGACCCATTTTGTGAACACAAATATTAAAATACCATGGTATTTTTATACAGTTCAAAATAGAGGATGTCACGTAGGATTCACTAGTGATTTTAATAGATGTGTATTTGTGTACTTAATGTTATATAAGATAGATTCATTTGGTAAATTCATGTTATACATGAATGATCATGAGAACTATCATGGTAATAAGATTAAGAAACTCCAATAATACTATGGAGGAGAATTTATTAATTAAGAATTAATTGATTACATTCAGAATATTGAAATTATATACCAACTCACTCCTCCTAACACACCTCTTTGGAATAGTGAAAGGGAAAGGATTAACTATACCTTTAAGGACATAGTGTGATAAATGATGAGTCATTTATGTCTTCCATTACCCTTTTGGGGATTTTTGTTTCAAATAGAATCACATATACTAAACTATATTCCAACATAATTAATAAACGGTATTCCATATATATTTTGGAAATGGAAAACCCCATGTTATTTAATTTATTGATGCAGGGAAGATAAATATTTATTTGGCCTCTTCAAGTAAAAAAAATTCAACCATGGTATAATGTATACATTTAGAGGATATCCTAAGGAAATGAGGGGATATTACATATTCAATCCCTCAAAAAAATTGGTTATAGTGGTAATAAGAAATATATTCTTTGAGAGGGAGAACATATCTAATGGGATAGTGAGAAAGTTAGTTTATTTAATGAATTCATGTGTCATGGAATACAATAGTTAGTATAGAAATATATATCAAAAACCTCCACAATAGAATAAACCTTAGTAGAGACAAAATTACTTATTATGAGTAGAAGAGAGGTTAAACGACCAGAATGGTGTGGTTATCTAGTAAATAAGGATGGTGACTCATTATTAGTTGATCATAATGGTACATTATCCTAAAATAAAGTATTAAATTTAACAGATGTTAATGAGTGGAAAGAATCCATGAATTTTGGAATGGATTCCATTTACCAAAATTATGTCTGCATTTTGGTAGACCATCCAATAGATATAATTAATGTTGTTTGAAAATGGTTATCCAAGAATAAACTGGACATATAAGGACATTCCAATACCCAAAAGGCATGACATGTTACAAATGAGTTTATATAGCATCAAAGAATTTACTATGATGAGTCCTTTTCAATAGTTGAAATGCATAAATCCATCATAAAATATATTTCCAATGCAACTGTCCAAGATTATGATATTTCGAGAACATATTACAAAAAATATTTCCTTACTTGGATCCTTTTGGATGATTTTTATATGAAACAAATCGAAGGGTTTGTGACTCCAAAGGATTCCCACAAGGTATAAAAGTGAAAAAGATGCATTTATAGGATAATAAAATAATCTAGGTCATTAAGAATTTATTTTGATAAGGCTATAATTGAATTTTATTTTATAATAAATGATTGAGAGGTGTGTGTCTATAAATATTTAAGGGGGAGTGAGTTTTTTCTCGATTGTATATGTTGATAGAATATTACTTATTAGAAATGATATTTGAGTCATATAGTCTGTTAAGAGGTGGTATTATGAATTATTACCAAAAAATAACATGGTTGGGGAAGTATATATTCTTAATATCAATATCCATCAAGATAGTTCCATGAGTTTTCTTGACCTATGTCAGAATACAAACATTTACATGAAACTGAAGAGATTCATTATGGAAAAATCTAAGATGAGATTGTTGAAATCATCACATGAAATTAATAATTATACTAAAATGGTCCCTCATACATAAGGTAAAAATGATAATGATAAGGATTCCATATACTTCAACAATTGGTAACATCAATAATGTTTTCATATGTACATGGATAAATGTTTCCTATGAATCGGGTATGGTAGGAAGATTTTGAGCCAATCCAGGGGATGTAAATTTTATGGAATTTAAGACTATATTTATGTATCTCAATCATATTAAAGATATCTTCATAGTATATTTATAATAAGAGGAACTACTCATCAATGGATATCAAGATTCTAGTTTCCAAATTGGCCAATATGGAATTAATCCACAACAAATATACATCATCACTTTGAATGGAGATGTTTTTGAGTTGGAAGATATCAATGTAGGTTATGGCCATTGATTGTATAGTAGTGTATAAGTATATTGTGTCTTTTGAGGTATCTAATGAAGCATTATGGGTGTGAAGCTTAGTCAAAGAGCATGATGTGATACATATCACTGAAGATCATCTCACTCTCTATTGTGATAATACTACATCAGTGGCTCTTTCAATACAGACATATTTTTATTAGCAGAAGAAGCACAGCCATTGGATGTATCATCCCTTAATGGATTTTTTATAGAGAGGTGTGGTCGTAGTGAGTATTATTTCCTTATAATAAAATAGGTAATACCTCTTAGCTAATGATTTTACATAGAAGAAACATGATTATCATGTGAGGTTTAATAGACTAAAAGTTGTTGGTGGTTGGTCATTGGTCAAGATGGATTTTGTTAGAGTTTTTGTCCACGGAATAATATATTTTACTTTTAATAAATTTATATTATATCTCTTTAATATTAACTAAAAAATATTACATATTATTTATTATTCATCATGGAATTAATGTAATATTTTTATGGCATAATTATCACATAGATTATGTCATAGCAGTTCTATACTATGATGAAAACCTTGAAATGATATGAAAAGATTGTTAATATAGTTATTTAGTTATAAACATATTATGACTGGAAATATTGTATTTAGATCATTAGGAATGAGTAATCTTATGTTTATTATGCTAATTCTCATGATGGTCTCACATCGTAATCTCCTAGATGAGAGATTATGAGAAAATACCCATAGGTACGAATTCATCATGTTTTAGTGTCCTATGAAAATATTATATATGATCATGTTTAATGGTCCTTATCTATTAGTTTTATAATTAATACATATAATTACTCAAAAAATTATATTTACTGAAAAAACATGTCACCCCATATTTTGATGAGTTGTATGGTATGTTGGGTGCGTCTTCATTGACATGACATTAATGGATATTTCAAAGAAGGGAATTTTTCCATTCATATTTATACGACATGATATATCATCCCTTTTAATGGAATATAACCTGTAACTACATTATATGTGTTTTTTGTAATGGTGTGTTTATTTCAGATAGTCAAATACTTACATACCAAGCATATAGTTTGACAATATAGTTATGCTACTTATTTGATGATCTATTATGATATTGGTATTATATTATTCAATGATAATTCTAATGTGCATTCCATCATTGTGAAATTCATGGGTTCATTTACACATTGATATATAGATACCATGGAATTTATGAAAGACCGCATAATGCGAGTGAAAATATGCCTAATGGATCTTAAAATATGTTTTCCCATTAATCTTGATTAAATCCAAATTGATTTTAATTTAATGAAATAAATATTATTCTCAATACTGAGGAATAATTTTTTTCATGTTATATTGATCCCATAAAATAAATAAATATTTATTCCATAGGTTTTGATTAAAAATTTATTTGTTCATATTATTGAATATTTGATAAAATTGTATTCACTTGTATGTGACTGAAATATTTATTTATGATTAAAATATTTATTTGCGGGTCCCAAATTTCTGTGGATTCCAAATAAACCAAGTCCAATTATAGTGATAAAATAATTATTTACAAGAAAGTAAATATTATTTATCAATTGCGAACATTGAAACACTACCAAATAATATTATTATTATTATGTTTCACAGAGTTTATTAAATAAATTTTATTTTATTTTATGGGTGACATCAAATTAAATAATATTTAAACCTAACCCAAAATCTATAAATAGATAGAAATTACTATTTTTTATTGCATTAAGAATTGATAATATAGAATTCTTAAAAAAATGTATAATCTAATGATTCATCCTTCACTCTCCCACTCTAGAATGAGAAACAAAAAAGATATTTTTTCAAGTCCTATGGACGAATGATCAAGAACAAACAACCAAAGGCATTTTATTAACCTTGGTAGCACTTTGATATTGAGTGATGTTTCTCAGAGATAATTATACTACATGTGGATCACCCGAATAGAATTTTATCCATGTATCCTCACATTGAAATGATTGAAATCAAAATGTGTCTTTTAGGATGATCAATATTAATAAAAAATGAAATCTCCTAATTCTTGTTATTTATTTTTTAGATATTGAATAAAATAAATATATATCGTACATGCAATATCCCCATTCATGGTTTTTGGAAAAAATAAATATAAAAAAAAAAATATCTCTGTCCTCTTTATGTTTCACTATTCCAAAAACCATGAAGCCCATTGGGTGGCAAATCTAGAAGATGAGAAGGTGTGTCTTTCATAAGTGTGTCAATTGGTGGTGTATGATTTTATGATATCATTCTTGCACAACTACGAGTAGGACCATATTAGGATTAGGGATCTTTTTTTGGGGCCTTGGGTAGTTGGAGGCTTATGAACTAATAGATAATTATATGATTAAAAGTATTGTATATTTTTATTATACTATATCTTTAGTAATATAATAAATAGATTGATGTCATTCAATAATTTCGTTTCTCCTAGAATGAGAGTTGGAAGACATAGTTTAGGATTTATCCCAATAACATTATCTTGAGTTTCATACAGTTGATTCTTCTTTGATAATATATATCTGATAGTTGGGAGACATATCACATGGAGTAGAGAGATTTTCATGGAAACTATCTTTCATCACAATAATACCATATTACATCATCATTGGTATATTCTAGTAATCCATAGTCCGATCTCAGATTTTTATATTATCATAGAAGCATCAAATGCTTTTGAATAGACAAAAAATGATTCTCCTTTGTGGTTGATGGATATTTCATGGAGGAGTGAGTTGGTCTTGCATATATGAATCTGTACCCCATAACCAATTAGTTGATAATTTAATCCCTTCTCTCTTCACGATCATTAAGTATCTATGTATATTTGTCAATGTGGATTATAAATATTTCTTCCCCGAAGAAATTTTGGGGCTACATTAGAGATTAGAGATGTCTTCACACATCAAAATGCACCCTTATAATGGTATAATAACATCTTTAAAATATCATGTAGTTATTAATTATATATTAGATTTGAGGGTGAAGTTGTAGGTTCTCTTGGAGAATTTGTTATCAACTCATGTCTGTCCTCTATGTATAACTGGGTCTTATCATAAAAAATAAAGACATGGACTTGATACTTTGTGTTTATTAACATCAACTAAATCAAGAAAAGATAATGACCATGTACACATTTTTGTTGATTTAGGAACACTTTTATTAGATTCATTGAACAATATTGTTCTCAAATTTCAATCTATGGTCCAGCTACCACCAGTTAATTGTTTGAGATGATGATATTCCAATGTTGTAATTTCAATGTCACTATGGACAATATCAGTTCTTGGTGATTCCTTTATGTGTTATTAATACCCTCAATTTGATTATAAATATTAAGAACTTGAGTTTCCATCAATAATTAGACCAATTTGTGGTTTTCCTAACTAATGACGTACTCAACTACTCTACATGATAGGTAGATTATGTAGATTACCTGAATAATATCATTGAATTGGTTCAGTATAACCAAAATTATGGTAAGATCACAAGGTTCAATTTCTAGATAAATTAGGATCAATTTCTATGGTTGTTCATTTATGATCATGTATTATCTGTGGACATAGTGAAGATTAATGTAGTCGTTGATTGGGTGTGACACCAAATTAAGAAAAATTTGTGGAGTTGTTTTATTTGGGTGGGGAAATATAGTAGGTTAGTTGTATAATTACCTAGTATTTCATCCAATTTTTCATCCTAGGTTGGAAAGAGAAGACATTTACCAAGAAAGAGTAGTTTTAGAGAGCCTTTGAGATGTTGAGGCATTGGCTATTTATAAATCATGTTTTGAGACAACCAGAGGAGGGTGTGTATTATATATTATATTTTTATGATTATGGAGATGTATCAGGATTAATGTTGATGTCGAGGTAGGTAGTGTTCAAATATGGGTAGAGGAAGATGGGACCCCATTTTCAGAACTACACAACTGAGGCTCTGGAATATGTAGTGTTAGTCATCACATTGAGGATATAGAAGAAGTATCCTTGATGCAGTGTTATTTTTTTATTTTATCAAACCATTAGTGTCTCATGTATTTCTTCACATTGATAGAACTAGACGTGAAGTAGAGGCATTAGTTGGATTACCTGTAGGCCTATGTCATTCAGATAGTCTATACTCTAGGGAAGAGAAACGTGTTTTCATATGGACGTAATATGAATTCCATTTCTATCCTGGTTGAGGAGGTGTCTTTATAGTTGTATTTATTAAAAACCTTTTTAGAGTTTGAGGGTATCATTTTTATCCCATTGATATTATTTACTCATCCTATTATCTTTCACCTGAGGGTGGATTAGTAGGGATACATTGAAAATGATTCCAACTTTGATTGATTTCATCACATGATTCACCATATGGATTCTCTTACGGTAATCACATCATCCATTTCATGGGATTGATGGCGGTTCTAAACATAATATGATACGAAGTGATGTGAGATTTTCAAACTTTTACATCGGCTATAAATCCCAGTTTATAAAATACTTACAAGGGTTTTCATTTTTAGTTTTGGTGGGATGGACTGAGGTTGAGCATGGATGAGATTATCTCTTGGTGTCTCACATGTCTATAGGTATAGCATGAGAACTAGTTTCTGGTAGGTTTGTTGCAACCACATGAGATTCCAGAGTAGGAATTGGATGGAATATCCATGGACATTGTGACTTGTACTCTTTGGAAAGAGAGAGTTCCTAATTCCATCTAGGTGATAGTTGATTGACTTATGAAGTCGGCATATGTCCTTGTTATAAAATAGTAGAATTAAACAATTATTTTGGGTAAGTTGTGTGTGCGAGAGAGATATCATCTACCTTCATCGGGAGACCTCAATGATTGTTAATGACCATGATTTATGGTTCACATCATGATTTTGTATAGGAATTTATGAGGTATTTATACCTATATGAAGATGAGTTCCACCACTCACCCTATATGGATGGGAAAATAGAGGGAACTTTCTAGTTGTTGGAGGATATGTTAATGTATTGTGTATTAGACTTTAGATATAGTTGGGATGATTAGTTACCTATTGTATAGATTACTTATTATAATATCTACAACTATACTATTGTCATGGTATTATTCAAGGATTTGTATTGGAGGCCATTAATAATACCATTATGATACAAATATATGAGTGAGGCTTCAATTTTTGGGATAAATATAGTTTTTGAGATTACGGAGAAGGTCTTGGAGATCATTGGGAAGACATGCACAACCCAGAGATGGATGAAATATTTTATTGATCGACGTCGTATGTCATTATAGTTTGATATGTTAGACCACAATTTCATGTGAGTCTCTCCAAGATGAGTATTACAATGATTCAGTCATAGAGGAAAGATATCCCAATGTTTCATTAGGCCATTCAAGATCCTTTAATGGGGATGTGAGGTGTCTTACCATCAATCCTTACCCCCGTAGTTGGAGTGGGTTCATGAAATTTTCTCTATGTTACACATGATGAGAAATGTGCATGATCTAATTCACATTTTTAACAAAAGAAAATCAGGACATTGAGGATAGATAATATTTCATGTAGTACCCAGTGGTGTTCAAGGATCAGCAGATGAGGATTTTGTGATGATTAATCACTTCCTTGGATGTAGTACCCTTGCAGAATGGGGGAATACATGAGAGATCCAAAGAGCAGGAGAGCTAGATGTGTGATCTATATTCCCATTTTTAAATGGTTATTTATTTTCAAAGATGGAAGTATTTAATCAGGTAATAATGTAAAGACATTATTTTCTTGTCGTAAGATTTTGACATATATTATGAAATATTCCTAGAGATAGGTGTTGATATGAAATGTGATTCCAATACCCAAATATCTCAAAATTAGTTTTTTAATATGTCAAATATATTTTTTTCATGAACACATTGATTTTTATAAATAATATAATATCACCAAAATAGATTCTAAGATCATAAATATTTGACCGCATTTAAATATGGAGCCTGAGGTTTACCCTATATTCTAGCTAATGAAGGTCTCTGATGGATGTTCGGATGAGGTAGCCCTTGGAGGGTGTTTTTAAATTAATATAATTCATAATTTATTTATTTTAATTTATATCTCCTAAAACTAGTCCTCTATAAATATTCCACTATAGAATTTAAACATGGTTAGTCACATAACCCTAGGAGGATTTTCGGAAAAAGTATAAAAACCATCATTGGTGAATCAAGATTGGATTATGATCGTTAACCGAATCAACCCAAATCGAACAAAATATTCTTTCTTTATCATTTAAAACAATTTTTATCACTAGAAATTGATCTGATTAAAGTTATAAAACATATTTTGTTGATTTATTCACTATTTTTAATTAATTGTGAAGGAATCTTAAAACTTCTTTGATTTTATGAAAATTTTCAACATTAACATCAGTCCTAATAATTGTAGACTATTTATTTTTTCTAGATTAACCTATTAGTTCATTTTCATCATTATTTTTATAATATCATTATAACTGTATGGTTGGAAAATAAATTACTTACGTCTTTCATGGGGTGGGATTGAATGTGATCGAACTATTTGATTCATTTTGGAAGCATGATTGTCACATGGATTAATTGATTATAGATGGATCATGATATAATGTAGGATTTATTTGATTCCATGATAGATCGTGACCTGGTGAGGTAGAGAGAGGTGCTATGAGATATGGTTGGTGTAATGTCTTCAGATTGGAGGACTATGATTCCAAATTCTAGTCTCCATAGTTCAGCAATTTATGACTGAAGGATTCTTAGTAAAATTTATTATGGTAAAATCGTGTATTCAATAGTGGATTTGGAAAAAGTGGGAAGATATATACTTTATAGAAAATATTAATATACACATCATGTACAATGATTAACACGAGTCATGTAGTACAGTTTTCAACAACATCTAGGGATTCATGTGGGAATAAAATTTCACAAGCCATATGGTTGGAAAAGATGTTGTGTGACCCCTAGCTATCCAACATAGCATTTATAAATGCTACCCACAGTGAATCCCATGTGGATCCACACACCATGCACATTGTGGAATAAACCCTATAGGTTTGATAGTATAGTATTTTGAGATGATGAAAAAAATTGTCTGTAATTCTAACCCTAAAACTCCATTTATTTCACAAGACATGATGTTTACTTTCACATGTCCATTTTACCTAAGTGTGGATTCATTATTCAGGAGAATGTACATGATCACTCGGCCGGTCCAATGTATTTAAGGAATATCATGTACTAATACATGGTGTGTGAGAAATGATATGATGGGTACACATATAGGATGATAGGTGAGGTCACAAACAATTTGGACTACTATACACAAACTGTACATATTTATGAACCCTATACCTCTCATGAATCCTTAAATTTGACTCATATTTTGGACTATGAATATTGTATCCGTATTTTGGTTCCACATGGAATGTGATGGTGGCTTTCATATTTAATTTTGAAATATTAGGTGAAATGTTTCAAGCATAATGATTCTTTAAGTAGTTTTTGATTATGAAAGTGATTTAGTAGGATCCCCCAAGAGTCTTATGTCCTGACATGAATAGGGAATATGTCTTATATCAACTGAGTGGTTCCCCCTCCTTGAATAGGTTTCATGTCCACTATATATTTACTTGTACCCCCTAATGTACTATTCTGTGGGTCCTCATTCTACAAATTTCCTCCCTCTTGATCAACAATGGTGTGTGTACCCTATCAACTATGTGGTACCACCATGATGGACTAGGGTCTAGTTCCTCTATTTACTTAGTGGTAACCACTGGAGGACTATGGTGTGGTTTTTCTATCTACTGATTTCTATCACACAATGGACTAGGGAATGGGTCATCTATCTACTGAATGGTACCCCTTAACTTACTAGTTTATTCATCCTCTATCTACTAATTGGTAAACCCCTGGTATACTACGAAGTGTTTTCTCTATATAATGAAATGTACACCTTGATGGAACAAGTTGTGTGTCTTATATATACATTGTTTCCCCCCTAATGAACTAGAGGATGGGTCCTCTATCTACTGAGTGTTACCCCCAAACAATCTATGGCATTGGTCCACTACCTATTAAGTGACAAACTCTAATTGTATCAACGAAAGGGTTCTTTACATACAGATTATTACCCACATACTATTTACCAAAGAGGTGGGATTTTATCCTTTCACATATTTACTTATTTGGTTAGACACAAGTGATACTTGGAAAAATTGATGTACTTTTGGAACTACTATGAGACATTTTCTTGAGTTGATATAAGATATGGAGATCCATTCAACCTCTCATGTTGGTTTCTTATAAGATAGTATATATTTATCCTTGTTGTTTAGTTTTCTATCCCTATTCCATTGGGATGATTTGACTTATTCTGTCATGTCTCATATTGGTCCCCCTCTATTTTTTGTTTATCTTACACGACATCATTACAGTAACACCTTCATGGAATTTTCTAGCACATTTCTTGTCTTTTGTATATTACAGACTAGTCGGTAGTGATATTTTAAGATAATTGAGATACTCAAGTTCATTTGACCATACACGGTGGTTGAGGAATGGATATCTAGATACATACACTCACATTATTTCTTTTCTAGTTATTTATATTTTGGGATAACAATTCTAGTTAGTCATTTATTTTTCCCCTTTACATTTCGGATTGCACTATCATTATTTTTTATGCTCTCAGCAATTCCTTATATCACGTTTTGTAGGGTCTATTTCCCTACATTCCCACTTTTCATTGGTGGGTGTATTCCATTAATTTCATTGGTGATGTATTCTTGTTGATCATAATTGGATGATTGGATTGTGGAATGTTAATTTCTCCTTCTATAAAGACATACTTATTTCTCATTACCTAGTCCCGGTAACCGTCATAGATTATGTCGTGTTTTTAGAACTCATTCACAGTTACATATTAATGTGGAAAAATGTTAATTACACTAATTTTATATTTATAATGAAGAACTATTGGATCAGGGTGGGTAATCACATTGGGAACATCTATGAATTTTTGGACATTGGGAATATTGTGCCCCTAAATTGACTTCCTATTGGGAGGAAATATCATATGTGAGGAATCTTAATCACATATGGAAAGGCATCCTGGGTCTATCCTGATGTAATTTATTTAATGGGTGTTAGTCTTCAAAGGTTTTTTACCTATGGTTTCCCACACTTATTTCATGTGGTAGGTATTTCGATCATGGATGAAGTTAAACATCTTATAGAGATGGATCATTGCTTCCTATTCAGATGGGTTGATTCAATGGACTAACATCTTGTTGATATGGATCAGAACTTACTATTTAGAAGGATTGAGACATAGGATTAACATCCTTTGGAGACAGATCAAAAATCATTTTGATATGGATTAGGCCACATGCTTAACGTCTTGTTGATATAGATCAGAGTGTCCTGTTGATATTGAATGGGAGGTTAAGGGTTCCCATAAGGGGGATGAATTTTACACTAGAATTGATGGAAGGTGTCCCTAGGTGGGACGATTTAAAAATTGGATGATGATGGTATTTAACATTGGGTAGGTTTCCTATATAACCTATTTAATATATAAGCATAAAAACACATGTAGTTTAATACCACATTCTATGGTTGTGTGAAATGACCATTACATTAAATTTAATATCAGGAGGTAAGGATGCATGCATCGTAGATGGAGTTTCATTGAAGGATAGTGTTGGTATTACTCATTAAGATTCTAGGGACATGATGATCACCATACATAAGACAGTGTAGGGATCACACATGGATGTTTTCGTTGGAGAATGGTCATTCTAGGGTGGGTGAAAAGAAATAATCCCATGTGGGTCACACATAGGGAATCTTATGTTTATCACCAAGGGTATTCTGTATGGTTTCATCCAATATCAATCTGACTTAGGGAATCCAATGATCATTACATAGGGTACGTCTAAAGTTTAATTACATCTACTGAGGGAATTTTCGTCTAGCTCAACATCGTACGAATATGATATTGATTGTGGTAGGTTTATGTCATGTAGCTTGGATGTGGTTGGGGATTTCTCCTCAATGGGGTTCTATTTTATATTGGGAAAAAATTATTCACAAGGAATACCCAGAAAAATAGGTTTTCCAGTATCTCATGATGGTTCCACCTCTTTTTATTAGGTATCCACCACTCATGTGACACTAGTAAGGAAATGGCATTGGATCTTATGTGGTGATATGGTAATCAGGAGTCCCTACATTAGGGCACCAATTATGAGGATAAATAGGTATTATGGAAACTAATTTTTGGAATAGAAGTTTGGATGGAGGCCCAAGATGACCTTGATGCAATGTGGATGGACACATGAGTGGGTGGTATGGGTCACACATTCATTCGAGGAAAGAATGAACTTGTCCTAATTTGGTATTGGGGCATTGGGCACTCTAAAATCTTGATTTGGGGATGGATGAAAGGAGGAACCATTGAACTGATTAGAATAAGGGATTTGTGAGGTTTGGAGATTTTTAATGTTTAGATGCTTTGTGAAGACTAGGGTCCTCATAATGGTCAGATGTGTCATGAAGGTGTATACTTCGTGAGACAGGGTGACCCTACCTGGGGGTAATTTCATGATTCCCATGGGGTTAGTTTTATGATGTGTATGTATCCCATGAAAAAAAAGTGCCTTAGAAGGATTTCTTCTTCTATGGAATCAGGGAACTTCAAGAATGTAATCTCAATTATGGGTACAGTTTATCATAAAACACCATGGGGGGAGGGTCCAAAAAGAATGTATAACTTTGGAGTTCCATCCCTTATTTCCTTCAAATATCTTCTGAGTATAGTGGGTTTAGAGATTTTGGAGGAACCCGAATGGTTGTGTCATATTAAATTTTGACATAATTGGGGTACTAATTGGAACATGTAGCTGTGGGTTCAGATTTCTTAAAGGCTAGAGTCTTTCACAAAGATATATGATCTTCATGAATGATCATGGAAATGAAAACATAAGTTATGTTGTGAGAAGGCTTCTTTCAACAATTAACACATCTTGGGATGTCTATGATGACAATATCTGGGAGTCCAGACTTATGAGGTGTTGAGGATACCATCATCCCTCTACATGGTCTAACATGCACAATCTACAACCATTAATAGTGGTCGGTACCTTCACGAACTCAGTCCATTGATTAAATTTTGGTCCATTTTAGAACAAATTTTATCAAAATCAGTCATTCGTTCATCGAACACTCCGATGAACATCATTATTCAACTTAACCTCCCCACCCCCCTCATAATTTGATCTAAAAAGATAAAAATGAATTTTTCATATGTAAAACAACCAAAAATTAGTGGTTTGATAACATTATAGAAGATATTTAGTGATACTCATGTTTTCATGCTCCTATAAACAGTATAGGGGTCCATTAAGTGGACTAGAAAATTCTAGGAAAGAAAAGGACATTAATCTCTATATACGAAGATCATAACCTTCATGGACATATTTAGATTTTGTTCGTCACAACTTGACAACAATAATTCCTCTATCAAATATATTTTGTGATCATAATTTAGGGAATCTGACCATTATAAGAAGTGTTATGTGAATATGATCATTGGGATAATAGTTCCTAAAACATGACATTTATGAGTATGTATTTACAGACCATCCTAAAAAACTTTTTCATATTGTAAAAAATGGAAACTGGAGGATAATAAGTTTATTATACTCTTCAATATGAGATGACTACATATCTAATGATATGAGAGAGTATATAGAGTGAGTGTAATTTGGACACACTCACAAATATACTGAAAATTTATCAATAAGAGTAAATTCTCATGAAGAGGCTACTACTGTGTGGATTTGTTACAAGGGGTGATTTTACACACCTACTAGTTTAAGATATCACCTTGACAGTATATGTGTTATAGGGATACTAAAGTACATATCATTAAGGATCATGAATCCCTTAGGGTGGTAATCCTCTAGAACCATATGAACAACATCAATGTGTAGTCTTTGGATGTAGAGGACTTCCCTTCCTTGGTTTGATATAAATCTCAAGGTGAGTATGGGGTACCCACTCTAGTGGTTGAATGATAGCTGGGACTTACACCCAGGAAGAAACACAATACATGAGTTAGTTGGGGTTTATTTGGACAGCAATACATTTCATGAGTTTGAGGAATAGATGATGTAGGTACGTTTGAACGAGGAGTAATTGGCCATGTAGATCCATGTCTACTTACATCTCGACATCATGTTATAAATTATGAGCAGTTATTAACCGAGGAACAACACCTTTCATATTCACCATGTGGAGGTCAACATTAGTTTGTGGGATCCTTATCATGTTTCATTGATCCAAATTCATGGAGAGATGTATGATGAATTTTTTTCTATAGGGAATGTCTACTATAAATAGGATTGGATGATAGCACGTGTGAGTGTTATGTTGCATTTGGTGTATATAGAGGATAAACATAATTCATGAATGAAGGACATTCACCACAAGTAGTAGTTTGGACACTTTTGGAATGATCCATTGGACATGATACCAAGGAGGATTCATATATGCTCTGGGATATTCCTGCAATGAAAGGATCTATCTTCCAAAATGATTTTAGAGGTTAGCTAGTGGATGTTGTTGAGATACAATGTGAATCTAAATGCTCCCATAGTCTGACATGCTGTATTTATTGTCGTGATGATTTATGAATGGATAATCCGGATGAGGGATGCACTCATGGGGGTGCGGGTGAGCACCATCATCATTGAAGTAATCCTTACAATGATTTATCACATCCACTTGATCTCCTTTTTTTTAGAGAGGCTATACAAGGTCATATACCACATCTGCTAAGGGAATACACCTCTTCATGTGTGTGGGCCCACTAATTTTCAATACAGTTCAACCACTGGGAACATGGTGGTATATGAATATCCAATCCCCATTTCTCCTCCCATCACAACCTTACGACCATTGATCATTATCATCATCGAAATTCTCCCGCTCAACTCATGCTTGGTGGATGTGATGGAAAAGATTGTGTCAGTTGACTACTTCATTTTCAGCTCATTCCCCCTCTTTATTGGGATAGTGACTGATGACAGATTATAGAGAACTAAGAAGTAGTCATACCTATTGTAATAATACGGTGGGGTACAGGTGGTTCGGATTTATTGTAAGGTGATATAGAAGCCAGATGCTGCAAATCAGTTCACGAGGCTGTATTGGTGAATCCATCAGTGGACCAAGAAGGTGTACATGAAAGTGAGCCATGAGTTCCAAAAAATAGTCCAGTGGTAGATCTTGAATATATTCATGTGTGAAGAAGGAATATGGGGGAACAACTTACCATCACTTACTACCACCAACAGGATCATCAATTAATATGAATAATTCTTGGAGATTTCATATCTCGGGGAAATTTTGTAGGACCAAACTACTCTTGTCAATAAAGGACGTAGCCTAAAATCATGGGTTCCAATGAGAGAGGAAGTAGGAGGATTCTATGGATGATGGGTTATACTAATTGGTATGGACGAAACTATATAGAAAATAATACAGGGACAATAATAGGTGGACTCTATAGAGATGAGATTGGAAATTGGAGCAATGATCCTTGGTACAATGTAGAGGGAGGATGTGGAACCACATTAGGCCATCGTAAAGGTGTTTTTCTAGTTCCTTGGAAGGATCTATGTCATTCAGATATTCATAATTATTATTTTTCAATATTTCTAGGATATATGGGGGATCTTTAGGAAAATCAAAAAACATAAATTGGATGCGGTGGAATCCCAAATGAGAGTGTATATTCTCCATTGGGATGTATCATGATAATATTGGATTCCACATACCATGGGATGAGGCCATGCGATATATAAGAGTGCTTGAAGGTTTGGTACATTATTTGGGAACTACCTATCCCATTACCAACCAAGTGAAGGTGATATTGGGAATGAAATTCCCTTTTTATCTCTCAACGAGTGAGTTAGATGTGATCTCGACTCTTCTAGATTCGAATGCTATGTCTAGGTGCAACAACAACTAAGGGGATGCTCCAATAGAAGTAGAACCTTCATTCAATAAGTTAAATATCTAGGCCTCAAATTTCATGGACACTATAAAGCCTTTAAGAGGGATTCTTGACTAGTTTTTTACATTTTTAGGAATTGGGAAGCACAGAAGATGGGAAGGTTCATGGTGATCCTCATGTAGAGGAAAATGGAACCTCAATCCTTGATGGGGAAATCATGGGTCCCTTGTATGATTTATTGGACATAAGATGCATACTGTCATCCAAAAAAGTGTATGTGACTAAGAAAAAGGCCACTAGAGGAGTTCCCATGTCAGAGGGACTAATAGTAAATCTCCACAAGTTGTTGGAGTGGCTATAGTATTTATTTATGAAACTTTTTTAAAAATTTTATTTCTTTCATATGATTGAATCATTACTGAATGAATGTTTTCACAATGTTTGGGTCCTAGATTAAAATGTCAAAATCTATGATATAAGAGCACATAGTTGAGGAAACATCAATGAGATTTCCTCTATCAACGAAAATAGGCGAGGAGGCTGCAACAGTCAGACCAACAACAAAGCTTCCACTAAAAGGGATTGTTTAGACCCTACCCTCAATGGAGGGGGTCAAGATGGTTAATATAATGGGGATAGAATAGGGAATCACGGTGGGTTACCTTATCGTAGATGCAACATCATAAATGAATTCAATATCTAATTCATCAAAGAAGGATGTGATACTTGTTCCAATTACTAAGGTTGTAGAGGGGGCGACGATGGATTTGTTTACCCCTAAATTATAATCAATTAAAGAAATTGAAGTTGAGTTAGAGATCATTAAAAATATAGGAAGGGACAAGGAGGCAGGGATGGGGATGTCTACCTCAAAGATTTCATAAGAGGAATTTGGGGCTCCAGATATAGATGTGGGGGATAGGGAGGAATCGGTTCCCCTAGAAATGGTTTTCATCCCACCCGAGGTCATCCATGGAGATGATTCGGCCACTGATATCCTCAAAGCCATTCATTTATACATGGTATCACTACCAGAGGACATCGAGGAACCTGGATAATATTACTATGAAAATAATTTTGTCATTTTTTTCAAGGTGTGGGGGTGTGTCTACACAATAGTCACACACACCCTAATGGTAGACCTTCTAAACTAGGTGGGATATATCAACCACTTTTTGGTCAGCCTATGGATTGATGGGGTGGAATCTAGTGGAATTAACACAAAAGATAAAGAATTTATCATCGATAGGGAATTAATTGAGTAGAAGGTGATTGATGTATTCTATAAGAAGGACTTGGATGAGGTTTTGAAGTCACTTCATAATGTAGAGGAAATAATTTTCCATATAGGAGGGATGGTGGAATTGTATACGACCATTGTAACCACTCAAGATAAGAACATCATCCAAATGATGTCTCAATTTAAATTAGGTGATAAAAATTCAGTAGATGATATATAATTGATGTAATAGTTCCTATCCAACTAGAATCAAATGATAATATGGGATGAAGTGGTCTATCTTAATGCTGAGAAAGAGGCCGGTGATCTGGAGAAGCAATAATGATCCCTGGTGAATTTCCAGTACATGTTGGTAGAGATCAGATGATTAATCATTGGGATGAACCTTTTTGGAGTAATGTTGTAAGAACCCGGATCTCTATTTTAGGTATTTTTTCTTTTTCCAGGAGTTTTTGAGAAAATAGGGGTTTCTGGAAATCTTTGAAGTACACATCGTGTACTTTATGAGTTCACACAGTGCACTCCCTTGTCGCGCCAAGTCATGTGATGGCTGTGTCCAGGCCAAACATATGGTGTGTAGGGGTGATTTGGATGCCGCTTAAAGTAGAGTAGGGAAAAAAAGAGTACACACCGTGTACCGCAGATGTACATGCCATGTATTTTTTTCATTAAATGGACCGGGGTCGCGCCTGATGGACAGAACACTCTTCTTCTTTAGGTTCTTCGACCGATAACGTCCTGTACGATCGCGTTTCTTCTCCGAGCCCCCATGCCTCCGTCTGATATCTATTTTAGCTAACGATGATTGCATTGGAATAGCAGTGGTGAGTTCTTCCTTCTCCTAGATCCTTGTTTTCGAATTCCACCTCTTTCTCAAGTTATCATTGTTTGAGTGTTTTTGATGTTTTCTCAGATCTTTGACGTTCTAAGGAGAATCAATCATCGTGGTTCACGTATATCATTCTCCTAGCATTGATTTAGGAGGTTTCTGCCTTTCCATAGGAAGTCTATGAATATTTTGTGCAAACTCCACCAATTCCCTTGAATGGTGTATTGAATATTTCCTATTTTTCCCATGTTGTTGCCTTATTTGCTTGATTGCTTGAGTAGAGGTAATTTCTTGTGTGTATGTTAATTATTTTACTGCACTATAGATGTTTTTCCATGCTTCTTTTGCAAGCTCGTCGTTTTTCCAGTTTCCATTCCTTGTTGTAGGATAGTGGAACTGTTGAACGGTTATGTTGTTATGACTTAGAATGATAGCCAAGTAGTTCTTGAGGTTTACTTGGGCCGATACGCATGTTGTTCGTGTTTATTTTACACAGGGCGTTGATAACCTAGTGTAGTAGACCATAGCGGGAATGGACGTAAGGGATTCTCTAGAGTGTCTTTAATTTACGATGCGAGACCACGGGTGGAACTGACGTTTAGTGCTTCCTCCGAGAGTATGTAGTTCCTCGACACGATCCACAAAGGGAATAGACGTTGAGTGCTTCCATGGAGAGACTTTAGTACGATACAAGACTATTGGGGGGATTGACGGTGAGTACTTCCTCAGAGAGTCTATTATTTAGCTGAACCAGAGGGGTGAGACTGTGTGTGCCTCCCAGAGGGTTTCTAGTTCTTGTAGGTTGAACCTTAGTGGATAGGCTATGAGAACTACCAAGAGGTTACCTTTTTGTTCCACTTTCTTGAGTGGATGTTTCTTGTTGGTAGATTATATGCTAGAGACTATGGCTTGTTACTGTTGTGTTTTATCCTATTTATTGCTTACTATTTAATGCTTACTGTACTTTACCTGACATATATTCACTAACTATTTGGCACAGATCATTGGGTGGTTTCTTATTGGGAATTTTTCTCACACCCTTTTTGGGTCATTCTTTTGGTCCCAAACAGATTATGTTGTTGCAGGTATAGATAAGGGAATGCTCCCTTCTACTTCAGGTACATGACATGCTGTGGAGCTGGAGAACACGGGACCAAGTTGTGGCCTGCAATGCTGATGAGTTTTATCTATTTTATTTTTCACTTTGGTGTAGTATTGTATTCAGAATTATGACTTGTTTGGCTACTTTCCTAAACATATGTACCATTCATCATTTTATATACATGTGTTCGTGCTCCATTTGTTTACAGTCAGTCTTCCGCTAGTTATTGTTTACTCTTGTATGATGCTTATGGTTCCTGCTACTATCAATTTGTTTTTCTTACACTGTGTACTCTGCCAATGAGGGAATAGTTTCCCCACTATCACACCCAAGGCCATTGCTACTTGTCGACAGCCTTTGGAATTTTGGGAAATCTTCTTGAGGACTTGTGACCAACCAGGTATGGGGCACCTTTGGGTGGCTTCCGGAACCGAGGCATTACAAAGTGGTATCAGATGATTTCTTTTCTCTTGATTTACAGTTTGGTGCCTTTAACCAGGGATAGGATGGATTTGGTACTGGCTATTAAGCTGTGATCGGGAGTAGCTAACTCGTGTATAGGGAGAAGCCATACTACCTCATTTATTGCAGTTTGCGGGATTTCAGATTTTACGATTTATATGATTTCACCTAGTGTGATTCACATGATTTGTGTTGTTATTGTTGTTGATATTGTGGTTCTGTTTCTATCGCAACCCAATGAGATGAGGGTATGCCATCTCATGCATCATATATACACCTGTTAAAAATCACATTCCATGCATTCTTACCATGCCATATCAGGTGCATTAGCGATCACATGTTGTTGTGATAGACTTGTGTAGATTATGCATGTTGTTGTGATAGGTGCTTGATATAATCTCTTTATTTTGATAGAAATGATGTTTGTTTTTTACCATGCTTTAATGAACGCCAAATTTTGGTTCTGGAGGTGGTATAGGCCCTCTTGAATCAGAAATTGGTGAATCATTGACTTGTTTTCTTTACATATGACTGTATTGGATGACAATCTTTGATTCCTAGGGAGTATGGGCCCTAACGGGTCAGAATTAGGCACCTTCATGCTCTTTTTTCGGTGTTTTCTGGGCTTTGGTGCAGTTTCAGAGCTACTGCCTAGAAAAACCCTGAATACACGGTGTGAAATTTATATATACACGCCACGTAGGTTTCAACTGTTTCACTAACTGTGTGAGAAGAAAAATGGGTTGTGAAAAATCTCCAGGAACACGCCGTGAAGAGTTTATACACGTCGTGTAGTAGTAAGTTATGTACCCGTACATGTCACAAAAAACATGGGTTAGTGTTCTCTCCTCCTATACATGTCGTGTTTGTTTGGAACACACCATGTAAGGGTCATCCGTGTACTTGGTCTTGTCGCCAACAACACAGGCTGGGAAAAATCTTCAAGTACACGATGTGTTTGTTCGGAACACGCTTTGTAGTCTCAGCCGTGTAGATGGCCGTGTAACTAAAAACATGGGTCGTGAAACCTCGTCTACTAAACGCTGTGTCCACCCGGAACATGCAGTGTAGTCTCTGTTTAATAAGACTGTGTGATTCAGCCGTTCAAGGAGACATGGGCATGGGAATAGAGTTAAGTACACACCATGTAGATTTTATACATGTCATGTAGTCTCTTTTGTAAACCTTTAGTGTTTCATTCTGCTGTTTTCATTTTGTACTCCTTTTTTCCATATCCTTTTTTCCTGATCTAAGATATACTTTTGATCTTTCATAGCTATGCCTCCGAGACATCCTCTGATTGTACGTCAGTTGTCAGGAGGTGATTAGACACCAAATATGGCTGATCAGGGACTTCCTGCCGATCCTCCAGTCAGGCTATCCATGGCTCCAGCTGTCATACCAGTTGCAGGCGTTGATGTGCAGTTCATGGAAGGTTTTATGAGGATGATGCAAGCCTTTCAGGGAGCACCGCCTCCTGACACGACTATGGATGACTTGATGCAAGTCTTCCAGCAGCAGCATCCTCTTACTTTCTCGGGGGAAGGAGGACCACAGGATGAAGAGTAATGGATGGAAACAATGCTGACTATCTTTGAGAATTTGGAAACACCTCCAGAGAGGCAAGTCAAGCTCTCTACCTATATGATATGACACTCCTCCAAGAGGTGGTGGGACGTGATCTCACAGGCGGTCCATCAGCAGGTTATGGCTTGGGAGGAGTTCCAGTGCGTGTTTTATGACTAATTATACCTAGATACCCTCAGGGGCGATCGAGCCCGGGATTTCATGAGTCTAGAGCGGGGTACTCTTTCTGTCATATAGTATTCCTCTCGTTTCACCAAGCTGCAGCATTTCACACCCCTTCGGGATGGATGTGGGGGGTTCTTGGAAAGGAAGTTTGAGGATAGTCTCAGGTGGGAGATCTGCTTGTAGGTGAATTTATTCCAGTTGACTTTCATCACATCCATCGTCAACCAGGCGCTGATTGCGGAGAGAAATCTAAGAGACTCTGGAGCTGTGATATATGGGGGTTATACTTCAAAATCTAGTGTTTCTTAAGTTGATAGTAGGAAGGGCCATGGGGAGTCTACGCGCGATGATCCAAGGAGGAGAGATTCATCTTCAGGTAGCCAGGTAGTATGCTACCAGTGTGGAAGGCCAGGGCACATGAGGCCACAGTGCCAGAGAGACCTAGTGGAGTGCTGATCTTGCGGCAAGATGGGTCACCATCAGCGTTGCAGGCAGGTTTTCTCACCAGTAGCTGGTGACGTGGGTTCATCCATGACTCCTCATTCAAGATCAGCACCACCAATTTCTTACCAGTTAGGAAACTAGAGTTTTTCTGACCATTCGGGCCAAGGTGGAGGTTAAGGTCGAGGCAGTCAGTCAACAGTCCTTCAGCGTCAGCGGGGAGGATCAGCTCAGAGTGGTCAGGCAGGGTCACAGGGCCACAGGGCAGGCCATACTTTTGTGGTGGAGCAGACCTATCAGGAGTAGGATCCCGGACCTTCTACCGTTCGAGGTATGATTTTAGTAGCCTTAGTTTTATCTTTGGCTCTTTTAGATACTGGTGATACGTATAGCTTTATCTCTGTTGCTGTTGTGGAGAGCCTTGAGCTCTGCATCTTTACTTCTGCCAACTTGGTGACACAAGACACACCTTTGGGGATGAGGAAATAGAGTGTATGTCATTGCAGAGAGTTCCAACTCAAGGTTGTATGTGTATTTTTTCTTACGGGAAATCTATGTCCTACAGATGACAGGCCATGATATCATTTTTAGGATGGACTGGTTGGTTCCCATCCAAGAATTCATCGACTATTATCGTCGCAGGGTGAGTTTCATTTCACCAGAGGGTGAATCTTTTCTTCATAGAGGCGAATGAGATGTCCAGGCATGTCGAGCAGGACTCGAGCTTCATGGGATAAGAAGGGTTGTAGCCCATATTTATAGTCTTTATTTGTATAATCAGGGGACTTTAAAGTTGGACTTTCCTCCAGTCATGGATCGTTTCTGGGACATATTTGCAGTGGACTTTTCTAGTTTTCCTCCGGAGCGTGAGGTGGACTTCTCTATTGAGCTTGTTCTAGGAGTTGAATCGTTGTCCATTCCTCCCTATAGGATGGTTGAACCTGAGTTGCATGAGCTTAAGAAGCAGTTGGAGGAGTTGCAGGAAAAGGGTTTCATCTGACCCAGTACTTCTCCTTGGGGATCACCTGTCCTATTTGCGATGAAGGCAGATGGTTCCCTTAGGCTCTGTGTGAATTATTGGAAGTTGATCCAGTTGATGGTCAAGAACCGATATCCCTTTCCAAGTATGGATGATCTATTAGATCAGCTTTGAGGAGCCCACATGTTCTCAAAGATTTATTTGAGGTCTTGTTATCATCAGTTGTGTGTTAGACAATCATATAGACCTCTGACATCCTTTAGGAGAAGGTATGGTCTATACGAGTATAGGGTTATTCTGTTCGGTATCACGAATGAACTAGTAGTTTTCATGGCACGGAAGAACCGAGTGTTCCATATTTACTTGCATTCCTTATTCGTGGTCTTCGTGGACAATATCTTGGTTTACTCTCACACTCGACACGACCATGCTAACAATCATGAGATCATTCTGAGTATACGGAGAGAGAATATTATTTATGATAAAATCTCAAAGTTCCACTTTTGGATGGATCAGATTCAATTCTTGGGTCACGTCATCTCAGAGGCAGGAGTATCAGTGGACCTAGAGAAAGTGAGATTTGTAGTTTCCTAGGAGCATCCGAAGAACATTTTTGAGGTATAGAGTTTCCTAGGGCTGTCTGGAAACTACAGAAACTTCATTCCGGACTTATCACACCTTGAAGAACCTTTGAAAACTCTGACCAAGAAGGGGGATAAGTTCTTATGGTCAGATTCTTGTGAGTCTTCCTTTCAGGAGTTGAAGGGAAGGTTGACGTCAGCACTGATACTAGCCTGGCCAGATCTAGGCAAGAGCTGTAAGGTTTATTATGATGCATCGGGTATCGGGCTGGGCACTAGGCTTATACAGGGAGATGGAGTCGTTGCGTACGGGTCTCGGCAGTTGAGGCCACATGAAAGGAACTACCTGATGCACGATCTGGAGTTGGCAGCTGTTGTCCATGACTTACGTTGTTGGATACATTACCTTTTCGGAGAGCACATTGTGGTTTTCACCGACCACAAGAGTCGAAAGTGCATCTTCAGTCACCGTGATATGAATCTGAGACAGCGCAGGTGGGCCGATTATCTTTCGTCTTTTGATTTTGATCTTTCCTATACTCAGGGAAAGGAAAATGCAGTGGAAGATGCGTTGAGCAGGAGAACTCAGATTCAGGCAGTTCAAGAGTCCAGAAGTGAGTGGAAGTTAATGGATCTATTCTCTGAGATGCATCTGTAGGTGCATGAGAGACATGGACAGAATCACCTATCTTCTGTAGCTATTACCTCTACAATTCTACATCGAGTGTAGATGAGGAAGCTATCAGACTCATAAGGCTTAGTCCTACAGGAGAGTGTGTCAGGGGAGGAACCTCTTCCTGGATGGACTGTGGGTGAGGATGAGATAATGCGTTTCCAGGGACGCGTATGGGTGACAGCAGACATACGCGAGGATCTGATGCGGGATTTTCATTCCTCGGTTTTGGCAGTTCATCTTGGCGTCACCAAGATGCATCAGGATCTTCATCGCCAGTACTAGTGGCCAGGTATGAAGAGGGATATTTCTGGTTTCATTTTGAGGTGTTCTACTTGTCAGTAGGTGAAGGTGGAGCATCAGCGACCAGTAGTCCTTTTGCAGCAGTTAACCATTCATGAGTGGAAGTGGAATGATTTTTTGATGGACTTCATGACCAGATTGACGAGGTCACCCCGAGGTAAAAATTTTGTTTGGGTTATCGTTGATATGATTAAAAAGGTTTCTCACTTCTTACCGATGTAGGAGACCTTTAGTGTTGATGATCTGGGATGACTATACATCAGTGAGATTGTACATCTTCATGGAGTTCCACACTCCATTTTTTCAGACAAGGATGTGCACTTTACATCTCTGTTCTGGCAAGGACTTCAGAAGGCCTTGGGAACACAGGTACTTTTGAGTACAAATGACAACCCTGCTCTTTATTACAACTTAACAGGCTTTATTACATAAAACTTCACTTGATACAACAAAGAAGATAGAGAGGTTTAGAGTCTTTGGGGCTTAGGATCATTACATAAAAACTTTAAACTTGAAATACAACTTCTTTATTGAAAACTTCCTTTACATGACCACTACATTCCTTCGTACTTAGCATTGCATGGGATAACCTGAGGACATGCATAAGAAAAGGGTGAGCTGTAAAGCCCAGTAAGGGAGTACACATGGAATAACATGAGGAGTACAATACATGTTAGGAAATAGGCATATCAATAGATCATAAAAGAAAGATGAACATAAAGGCATGATAAAGCAAGGTAATCATAACATGGAAATGTGGCAACAACACTTAACGTTGAATTAGCATGATCCAGGGCTCATTGCACATGGAGCATGATTAAACCCTCATTGCACTTGAAGCACGAGTAAACTCTCCTTGAACATGAATTAGCATGAGTCAACACTCATTGCACATGATGTATCATGATACTATACATTACCCAATGCATTGGAGCACTATAAGGGTGCACCCTTCTTAAACATTTCATTTCATGATTAGTGTGCCACATGGATCATAAAACATGGATTCATAAAACATAATCATTTATTCCACGATAAAGGAATGTGGAATTCATACATGAAGCTTTATAATCAATAAGTAAATGTGCATAAAGGTGAATACACTTGATGGAGAAATGGGCATTGTATTCACTACACAATGACATTGGCTTGGAAAATCGGTGCGATTTCGGCAGCGTAACAGCGTGACATAAGAATTCATAAAAAATGGTTGAAGAGAGAGAAAGTGGTTCCTCGTCATATTTACATTTAATGGACAGTAAGGAGGTCATATAGATACATGTCCCAAAAATTGAAATGGAATTTAGATTCATGATAAAAAAGTATTTCTTTAATGTAAAAGAAGAGAGAGAAGTTTCTTTCGGAATTTCGGCATAGTAACGGGTGTACATGGGAGGCATTTAATGAGAGAGAAAGGTGTCTCCCATAATTAAAACAATAATAGGTCAGTATGGGGGAGGTTAGAAACCATACCCCAACATTCATAATTGAAATTAAAAGGGCAATACAACTTAAAGAAAAATTGACAAAATGAGAAAGGAAGAAAAAACCCTTACTTGGAAGTGTGCTTCCAAAGGCTAGAGAGAGGCTTGTGAGAGGCTTCATGGGAGCTTGGGGCACCTTGAGAGGATTATAGAGAGAGTAGGGTAGAGGTTGGACTAACTACAAGGGCTTTGAGTGAGGAGGAAGTGGGATCTTGTGTGGGTTTATATAGGAAAGGTGAGATAATTCTTTATTATTTAGGTTTGGGACCCCTTATATTAAAATAATCCAAACCACGAAACATCCCATGGTATTTTCCCATTGTTTCTGGAAAAGTAAAGAGGAAAAAAATATTTTACAAGGACATGGTCCGAACATATTAAAAAATTAGGGTTGCTTATGTGGAGGTGAGTCACACTCCCATGGAAATTAATTTAAAAAGGCAAAGTGTTGAATAAGTCTTGAGGGCTCCATTAATACATTGAAAAGTAAGTCAAACAAACCCAAAATCACATTATTTTAATGATAAAACACATATTGGCTGAACATAAGGATTATGGTATTTTATTAATCACCATTGAGTCATTACGATGTCATAAAACACATTATATATTTAAATGGTATTTAATTTTTACCCAAAAATTTTATTGTCTCAGAAAATTATGAAAAATTCACCGTTGGATAATTTCGACGTCCTGATTCCAAAAATAAATTTATTTTATCTAAATAATTTTCTAAATATTTGAATTTTCACTTTTAAAATAAAAAACGACATTTATAAAAAAAATCACAGGTTTTGACAGAAATGGATTTCAAACCTTAATAAAAATTTTAGTTGCATTCATAAAATTATAAGATCATTTATATTTAATAAAATTTAAATTAATATTAATAATAATATTTTATTAAAATATTATTTAATTCAAAAATCCTTTAATTTAATAAAATATAATTCTTAATTAAATTCTAACTAAAAACACCATTTGTACTTTAAAATCTATTTACAAAGTATCAAAATTGACTAGAAATTATATTCATTACTATATACAAAAAATAATGTACATGAACATAGTACTACTTATTTGTTACATAACCCTTTAAAATAGCCGCATAAGACATAAGGGCAAGGTGTGCGATGGTGACAGACTCTTGGGGAGGCTCGGATAACATCGCTCGAGTGGTAATCTCTACCAACTTCCACTTTTCCCGTAGACGGTCCCATTAGAGCTTGACATAATGAAGCTCAGCTTCGGCTTGGTCAAGGGCGAAGCCCAAATATGCCACCTCTTTTCCGAGATCTGACAAATGGGCTTCGTATGGGGAAATTCTACTGGATGAGGCCATCGCTTCCTTTGTCTGAGTAAAATTGGGTTCGTTAAAGCCATATATTTATACTACTCAAGTGATCACTATTCAACGGCTATAAAAGTAACGGTCACAAATCATAACATAAAACTAAAGAAGTTGACATCTTATAAAAAAAATTCATAAAGAAACATTTAACTGGATCAAGAGGGATTTTCATTATTAAAACTTTGGGTCGTTACCATATTCCCCCCTTAAAAAATTTCTCCCTCGACATTTTCCTTTTCCCACACTAATGAAAATGTGGGTAACTCAGCTTCATCATATCCTCCAACTCCCAAGTTGCTTCTTCAAACTTGTGGTTTCTCCACAACACCTTACCAAGGGGCATTGTCTTATTTCGTAGAACTTTTTCTCTACGATCTAAGATCTTCACTGGTTGCTCCTCATAAGAAAGATCATCTTCCAATTGTACCACCTCATAAGAGAGTACATGTGAAGGGTCCGGTATGTACTTCCTTAAGAGGGATACATGAAAGACATCATGCACCCTGGCCATAGTAGGTGGAAGTGCTAGTCGATAGGCCACATCCCCAACACGATCAAGAATTTCGAAGGGGTCGATGTACCTTGGACTTAACATCCCGTTCTTTCCAAAACTCATGACCTTCTTCCACGGATATATGCATAAAAACACCATGTCTCCGACTTTAAACTAAAGGTCTCGTCGATGATTATTTGCATAACTCTTCTATCGACTTTGGGCTGCCTTGATATGCTGCTGAATGGTTTTCACCTTCTCCACCATTTCGTCGACAATTTCGTCGACCATTTCTAGTCCAAGAAGCTTACGTTCACCGACCTCATCCTAACATGCCAGTGTTCTACACCTTTTCCCATACAGGGCTTTATATGGTTCCATTTGTATGCTCAAGTAGAAACTATTATTATAAGAGAACTCAACCAGAGGAAGATGTTGATCCCATCATCCTTTAAAGTCCATTGATCATGATCTCAACATTTCCTAAAGTGTTTGGATAGTCCGCTCAGATTGGCCATCAGTTTGAGGATGATAGGCTTTACTGAAGTTCAGTTTAGTATTCAGAGTATGTTGAAGACTCTTCCAAAACATAGAGGTAAATCTTGGATCTCGGTCAGAAACAATAGATAGTGGTACTCTATGCAACCATACCACTTCCCTGATATATATCTATGCCGGTTGATCCAAAGATCAATCCTCTAGAATAGAAATGAAGTGTGCAGTCTTCATAAGACGATCCACAACAACCCAGATTGCATTGTTGCCTTTGGATGTCCTTGGAAGTCCGGTGACAATGTCCATGGTGATGTTCTCCAATTTCCATTCTTGTATGGGAAATGGTTGCATCATCCCCTTAGACTTCTTCCTCTCTGCCTTCACTTGCTGACACACCAGGCACTTTGATGTATATTCAGCGATCTCCTTCTTCATATTATCCCACCAAAATTTTTCTCGGAGATCTTGATACATCTTTGTGCTCCCTAGGTGAATAGAGAAATTTGAACTATGTGCATCATCCAAAAGTTCCTTCTTCTGCTCCAGACTTGATGGAACACATAGTCTTTTCCCAAACCGCACAATTCCTTCTTCATTAACATTAAACTCTGAGGATTTTCCCTTTTTGATAGCTTCCACTTTTTCGTGGATTCCGGCATCATCCTTTTGAGCATCCTTTAACCTTTCCCAAAGAGATGGTTGGGAAATCATTTTTGAAAGGATTGATTATGTTCCATTATTTATGATTCCCACATCCATCTTCATCAAGTCTAGGAAGATTGGATCCTTCTCAATTCTCATCATTGATAGAATAGCTGGATCCTTTCTACTTAGGGCATCAGCCACCTTGTTCGCTTTCCTAGGATGGTAATGTATTGAACAGTCACAATACTCGATGAGCTCTATCCATCTTCTCTGGCGCATATTAAGCTCTGTCTGTGTGAAAATATATTTAAGACTCTTGTGGTCAGTATATATCTCACATTTCTCTCCATAGAGATAATGCCGCCAGATTTTCAAGGCAAAGATCACCGCTGCCAACTCCGAATCATGCGTTGGATAGTTTCGCTCATGGATTTTCAACTGACTTGAGGCATATGATATCACATTATCATTCTGCATCAGCACACATCCTAAGCACTTCTTCGAAGCATCACTGAGTACCACAAAAAGCTCCCCACTTGTGGGTAAAGTGAGCACAGGTGCAGTGATAAGCCTCCTTTTCAACTCCTTGTTGCTTTCTTCGCATTCATCACTCCAAGAAAACTTTACTCCCTTTCGAGTTAGCTTGGTAAGAGGGTTGGACAATCGTGAGAAATTTCTCACAAATCATCGATAATATCAAGCTAACCCCAAGAAGCTACGAATATTAGTTACTGATGTTGGCCTCGGCCATCCCTCAATTGCATCTGTTTTGGAGGGGTCCATAGATATCCCATTTCTTGTGATGATATGGCCCAAGAATGATACTTCCTTCAACCAGAACTCACACTTGCTGTACTTGGCATAGAGCTTCTACTTGCGCAAAGTCTCCAGTACAGTTCTTAAATGCTCCTCATGGTCCTCCTTGGTTTTGGAGTATATTAGAATATCATCTATAAAGACTACCACAAATTTGTCTAGGTAATCACTAAAGACTCTATTCATCAAGTCCATGAATATTTCTGGAGCATTTGTGAGTCCGAAAGGAATTACTATGAATTCATAGTGCCCGTACCTTGTACGAAAAGCAGTCTTGGGGATATCTTCCTTCTTCACCCTTACTTGATAATATCCCGACCGTAAGTCCACCTTGGAGAAGTATTGTGCTCCACGCAGCTGATCAAACAAGTCATCGATTCGTGGGAGAGGATACTTGTTCTTTATCGTGATTTTTTTAAGTTCACGATAATCGATGCAAAGCCACATTGACCCATCCTTCTTCTTGATGAAGTGGACTGGTGCACCCCATGGTGATGCACTTGGGCGTATCAACCATTTATCCAGATTCTCTTGTAGTCGTTTCTTTAGCTCTTAAAGCTCAACAACATCCATTCTATATGGAGTCTTGGATATTGGTAGCGCCCCAGGTATAAGTTCAATTGAGAACTCAACATCTCTTCTTGGAGGAAGACCAGGAAGTTCCCCAGGAAACACTTCAGCGAATTCCCTCACAATAGGCATTTCTTCAAGGGTGGTTTCTTCCATGGACTCAATCATTTGAGCCAGATATGCATGCTCATAAGGCAGAAATATCCATGCGTGAGATGATGGAGATAAAGGAGATTCATCTTCTTCCTGACACTTGTAAATAATCGGGGGTCGATTATCCATATGGAGTGTGATTTCTCTCTCCCGACAATTTATGTTGGCTCTATATAAGGAAAGCCAATCCATGCCAATAATTGCATCAAATTCCACCAGAGGGAGTATAATGAGGTTTTCCGAGAAATTCAATCTACAGATTAGAACAGGGGAGGACTTATACTCATGGGATGCAATGATTGCCCCATTTTTCGTACTCACCGACATCTTTACTTCCATGATTTGTGGTGGTGCTGGGATTGTTCTACTAAACTTTTGAGATATAAAAGAATGCGTAGAACCTGAATCAAAAAGTACGTTCGCTATTCTTGAATGAATAACTAGCGTACCTGTCACCACTTCGTTGTCGGGGTTCACTTCGGCAGAAGTGATGGCAAAATCTCTTCCTTGCTGTCTTGGAGGTTATTGGTTGCCTCCGAAAACCCTTGTATTAGGGCACTCATTTTAAAAATGACCCGGTTCTTTACATTTGTAGCATTGAACAACGCTTTGAGGTTTGAACAGAGTGTTCTTCTCCTCTATCGCAACTGCGGGTCCTTCTTGCCGATAGTTAATAGCTAGGTTCCCTTCCCTTCCACACTTGAAGCATTTTCTCGTCCCCCCTAAGGCAATTTCCAGGGTGCTTATTGCCGCACTTTTGGAAAGTGGGGTGCTAGAACTTCTTAGTGCCGTTGAATTTATCCATCGGGTCACCAACATTGAAGTCCACCTTACGCTTCTTGTCCCCACGATACCCCTGTGATTCTCTGATCTCCATTTCAACCTTGAGGGCACATCGGACAATTTCCTCATAGCTGTCGAAGTCACGGATCGCTAATGCTTTCCGCAAGCTAGGCTTCCGCCCACTAAAGAAGCAGTCAACCTTGCATTCGGGGGTAACGACAAAGCCGGAAGCGTATCGTGCAAGCCTTGTGAAGTTTTCCTCGTACGCTCCCACAGATTCTTCTTCTTTTTTCTTGAGGGAAAGGAAGTCCCTTTCAATCTTAAGACGGAGGGTGCGCGGAAAATATTTATCGAAAAACATCTTCCGGAATTCCTTCCATTCCAAAGCCTTGATCTCCTCCTCAGGCTTCTTATTTTTTATCAACGTCCACCATTGATCATCTTCACCCTCCATACGATAAGCCTCTAGGAGATCCTTCTCTTGTTCAGAACATTGGAGGATGGAGAATATCTTTTCAATGGAGTTGATCCATTGCTCAGCGATCGTGGCATCAGAAGATTCACTAAAAGTAGGAGGCCTTTGTCTCATGAAGCTTTCAATAGCGACTTTTTTTTCTTAGGGGGGGTTTAACGTTCTCTTGACCCGTGTTTCTATTCAAAACATGAGTTAGCTGAGAGAGAAGCGCGACAAAGTCCGCGATTCCTGCTCCCATTGGATTGGGAATCTCATTAGTACAATCATTACACTGATCTTCACAACGGTTGTTAGCCCGAGTTCTCCTATTACCGGCCATTGGCTGGAATAAAAGGAAAGTTAGGGGTAACAGAAAAAGGGTAATCCAAAGACAAAAGTTGATGACTTATAAATACACTTTAATCTCTTTAACTCATGAGTGTATAGGATTCAATCTAGGCTTTTCATGACCTACCTTCTAACATATATTCTAAGGGGAATTTTTCCCTTAATAAGGGTTCATACTAAGATTGTGAATTTATCAAAACATATCCCCCAGGAGTGTCATAACCAAGAGTGAAGCAAGGCCTGTTGTCGTGCACCAGTTCCCGTTTGAGTCTAGCTCAAAGAGGTGTTTTCGGGTTTTACCCCAAAGATACATCTGTGCCAGAGCCGCCTCTACCTGCTCGTATCCAGACAGGGATGTATTTGTTTGATAAACCACTTACTTAGTGTTTACCAAAACTTGGGGATGTTTTTATTATACTTAGTCTTCTATCTAAGGCTTTACTAGGGTTTCATAATCCCAAAAATAACTAAACCTATCCTCTGATACCAACTATGACAACCATGCTCTTTATTACATCTTAAACATGCTTTATTACATAAAACTTCACTTGATACAACAAAGAAGATCGAGAGGTTTAGTGTATTTGTAGATTAGGATCATTACATAAAAACATTAAACTTGATATACAACATCTTTGTTGAAAACTTCATTTACATGACCACTACATTCCTTCATACTTAGCATTGCATGGGATAACCTGAGGACATGCATAAGAAAAGGGTGAGCTGTAAAGCCCAGTAAGGGAGTGCACATGGAATAACATGAGGAGTAAAATACATGTTAGGAAATATTCATATCAATAGAGCATAAAAGAAACATGAACATAAAGGTATGATAATTCATGGTAATCATAACATGGAAATGTGGCAACAATACTTAACATTGAATTAGCATGAGCCAAGGCTCATTGCACATGGAGCATGAGTAATCACTCATTGCACTTAAAGCACGAGTAAACCCTCGTTGCACTTGAATTATCATGATTCAACACTCATTGAACATGCCGTATCATGATATTATCCTTTACCCAATGCATTGGAGTGCTATAAGGGCGCACCCTTCTTAAACATTACATTTCATGCATAAGTGTGCCACATGGATCATAAAACATGGATTCATAAAACATAATCATTTATTCCACGATAAAGGAATGTGGAATTCATACATGAAACATTATAATCAATAAGTAAATGTTCATAAAGTTGAATACCCTTGATGGAGAAATGGGCATTGTATTCACAACACAATGACATTGGCTTGGAAAATCGGTGCGATTTCCGCAGCGTAACGGCATGACATAAGATATCATAAAAAATGGTTGATGAGAGAGAAAGTGGTTCCTCATCATATTTACATGTAATGGACAGTAAGGAGGTCATATAGATACATGTCCCAACAATTGAAGAGGAATTTAGATTCATGATACAAAAGTATTGCTTTAATGTAAAAGAAGAGAGAGAAGTTCCTTTCGGAATTTCGGCATAGTAACGGGTGTAAATGGGAGGCATTTAATGAGAGAGAAAGGGGTCTCCCATCATTAAAACAATAAGAGGGAAGTATGGGGGAGGTGTGAAACCATACCCCAACATTCATAATTGAAATTAAAAGGGCAATACAACTTAAAGAAAAATTGACAATATGAGAAAGGAAGAAAAAACCCTTACTTGGAAGTGTGCTTCCAAAGGCTAGAAAGAGGCTTGTGCGAGGCTTCTTGGGTGCTTGGGGAACCTTGAGATGATTATAGAGTGAGTAGGTCAGAGGTTGGATGAACTCCAAGGGCTTTGAGTGAAGAGGAAGTGGGAGCTTGGGTGGGTTTATATAGGAAAGGTGAGAGAATTCTTTATTATTTAGGTTTGGGACCACTTATATTAAAATAATCCAAACCACAAACCATCCCATGGTATTTGCCCATGGTTTCAGGAAAATGAAAGAGGAAAACAATATTTTACAAGTCCAATGTCCGAACTTATTAAAAAATTAGGGTTGCTTATGTGGAGGTGAGTCACACTCCCATTGAAATTAATTTAAAAAGGCAAAGTGTTGAATAAGTCTTGAGGGCTCCATTAATGCTTTGAAAATTAAGTCAAACAAACCCAAAATAACATTATTTTAATGATAAAACAAATATTGGACGAACATAAGGATTATGGTATTTTATTACATCATCATTGGGTCATTATGATGTCATAAAACACATTATATATTTAAATGGTATTTAATTTTTACCCAAAAATTTGACTGTCTCAGAAAATTATGAAAAATTCACCGTTGGATAATTTTGACGTCCTGATTCCAAAAATAATATTTATTTTGTCTAATTAATTTTCTAAATATCTGAATTTTCTCTTTTAAAATAAAAACCGACATTTATAAAAAAAATCACGGGTTTTGATAGAAATGGCTTTCAAACCTTAATTAAAATTTTAATTGAATTCATAAAATTATGAGATCATTTATATTTAAAAAAAATTAATTTAATATTAATAATAATATTTTATTAAAATATTATTTAATTCAAAAATCCTTTAATTTAATAAAATATAATTCTTAATTAAATACTAACTAAAAACACCATTTGTACTTTAAAATATTTTTACAAAGTATTAAAAATGACTTGAAATTATATTCATTACTATATACAAAAAATATTGTACATGAACATAGTACTACCTATTTGTTACATAACCCCTTAAAATAGCTGCATAAGACCTAAGGGTAAGGTGTGCGATGGTGACAGACTCTTGGGGCGGCTCGGATAACATCGCTCGAGTGGTAATCTTTATCAACTTCAACTTTTCCCGTAGACGGTCACATTCGAGCTTGACATAATGAAGCTCAGCTTGGGATTGGTCAAGGGCGAAGCCCAAAGACGCCACCTCTTTTCCAAGCTCCGACAAATGGGCTTCGTATGGGGAAATTCTACTGGATGAGGCCATCTCTTCCTTTGTCTGAGTAAAATTGGGTTTGTTAAAGCCATATATTTATACTTCTCAAGTGATCACTGTTCAACGACTATAAAAGTAACGGTCACAAATCTTAACATAAAACTAAAGAAGTTGACATCTTATAAAAACATTTTTCATAAAGAAACATTTAACTGGATCAAGATGGATTTTCATTAATGAAACTTTGGGTCGTTACAGTACATCATACCATCCCTATACTGATGGACAGTCCGAGCGTATGATCCAGGTTCTTGAGGATTTGATTTGATCTTGCATTATAGAATTTTTTGGTTTTTGGGAGGTGAATATTCTACTGGTGGAGTTTTCCTATAATAAAATTTTCCAGGAAACTATTCAGATGGAACCTTAGGAGGATTTGTACGGTAGGCCATGCCGATCACCCTTATGCTGGCTGGAGACAGGAGAGGCAGCTTTTCTGGGACCTCGTCTTATTCAGCAAACCTCAGAGTAGATAGAGTTGATTCGGAAGAGGATGGATATAGCACAGTATCAACAGAAGTCTTATGCTGATCAAAGGAGACTACCTCTAGAGTACAAGGTCAGGGATCAGTTTTTCATACGTGTCGCACCAAGGTTGGGACACAAGAGGATTCAGAGACAAGGTAAGTTATCACTGCAGTATGTCGGGCCGTTTGAGGTATTGGAGAGAGTTGGGCCAGTTTCCTATTAGTTGTAGTTACCTCAGAGGTATCAGGCCATGCGCGACGTCTTCCACATCTCCCAGCTCCGAAGTTACTTTTCAGACCCGTCTCATGTATTTCAGCCCGAGGAGGTTGAGCTCGAAGCGGATGCATCATATGAGGAGCATCCTATCCGGATTGTCGATCGCAGTACGAAGTTTCTTTGTGGGCGGTCTGTTTCTCTATTACGGTTGATGTGGCAGCACGGGTGAGTACAGGATGAGACTTAAGAATGGGAGGCCGATGTACAATCGTAGTGGCTGGAGCTGTTCCGAGTTTCTTCTTCTCCACCTCGTTAGAGAAATTAGGGGAATAATTAATTTAAGGGGGGGAGTTTGTAAGAACCCGGATCTTCATTTCAGGCATGCCATCCGTTTTTCATGATTTTTTGAGAAAATGGGGGTTTCTTGAAATTTTTTAAGTACACACCGTGTACTTTCTGAGTACACTGCGTGTACTCCCATGCCTCGCCAAGCCGTGTGATGGTCGTGTCTAGGCCACACACACGGTGTGTAAGGGTAATGTAGGCCGCTTAAAGTGGAGTATAGAACAACAAAGTACATGTCGTGTACCCCAGAAGTACACTTCGTGTTTTTTTTTTCATTTAACATACCAGGGTCGCACCTGACAGACAGAACACTCTTCTTCTTCTTTAGGCTCTTCGACCAGGAGCGACCCGTACGATCGCGTTTCTTCTCCGAGCCCCCGTGCCTCTGTTTGATCTCCATTTCAGCCACCGAAGATTGAATTTGAACTGCAGCGGTGAGTTTATCCTTCTCCTAGAGCCTTGTTTTCCAATTCCTCCTCTTTGTCATGTTATTATTGGTTGAGTGTTTTTTACGTTATCTCAGATCTTCGACGTTCTAAGGAGAATCAATCATTGTGGTTCATGTATATCATTTTCCTAGCATAGAGTTTGCTGGTCTGTTCTTTTCCATAGGAAGTATATGAATATTTGGTGCAAACACCACCAATGCCCTTTAACGGGGTATTGCATGTCTCCTATTTTTCCCTTGTTGTTGCCTGCATTGCTTGATTTCTTGAGTAGAGTTTATTGATTGTGTGCAGGTTAATTATTTTACTGTACTCTGTATGTTTTTCCATGCTTGTTTTGCTAGCTCGGAGTTTTTCCAGTTTCCATGCCTAGTTTTAGGATAGTGGAACTGTTGACATATTATGTTGGTGTGCCTTATAAGGATAACCAAGTTGTTATTGAGGTTTATATGGGCTGATATTCACGCTATGTATGTTTATTTTACACAGGGTCGTGAGAACCTAGTATAGTGGACCATAGGAAGAATGGATGTAAGGGATTCTCTAGAGTGTCTTTAATTTACTATACGATACCACAGGGGGGAATTAACATTGAATTCTATCTTAGAGAGTCTGTAGTTCCTCAATGTGGGCCACAGGGGGACAAACATTGAGTGCTTCCCCGAAGATCCTTTAGTACGATACAACACTATAGGGGGAATTGAAGGTGATTGTTTCCTCAGAGAGTATTATTTAGTCGAACCAGAGGGGTGAGACTGTGTGTGCCTTCTAGAGGGTTGCTAGTGCTTGTATGTTGACCTTAAGGGGTTAGGCTGTGAGAACTACCCATAGGTTACCTTTTTGTTCCACTTTCTTGAGTGGTTGTTTCTTGTTGGTAGTTTATATGCTAGAGACTATGGATTGTTACTGCTGAGTTTTTTCCTATTTACTGCTTACTATTTACAGATTACTGTACATTACCTACCATATATTCACTGACTGTTAGGCACAGATCTTTGGGTGGTTGGCTATTGGTACATTGTCTCACACCCTGTTTGGGTCATGATTTTGGGCACAAACTTATTATGTTGTTGTAGGTATAGATAAGGGAAAGTTCCCATCTACTTCTGGTACATGACTTGCTATAGAGCTAGAGAGCATGGAACCAAGATGTGTTTTGCGATGCTGAGGAGTTTTATCAGTTTTCATTTTCACTTTTGTTTAGTATTGTATTCAGCATTGTGACTTGTTTGGCTGCATTCCTAGACATATGTATCATGCATCGTTTTATATACATGTTTGCCTGATCTAGTTTTTTACTACTAGTATTCCTCTTTTTATCGTTCACTCTTGTATGATGGTTATTCCTTCTGCTGCTATCTATTTGATTTTCTTCCGTTGTGTACTCTGCCAATGAGGGATTAGTTTCCCCACTATCAAACCCAAGGCCCTTGCTGTTAGTCGGCAGCCTCTGGAGTTTGGGGAAATTCATTTGAGGAATTGTGACCAACCGGGTACCGGGCACCATAGGGTGGCATCCAGAACCGGGACGTTACAAATGTTTTATTTGAAAATAATTTTGATGCTCTAGTATGTGGGTGACCTCAGGAACTATAGTTCATTTTTTAATTAATTGTTGCATTGCATGTTTTCAGTTTCATTTTTTGATTACATCCACATTAAAATAATATTAATGAGATATATAATGATCATTCCTTAAGATCACGTGATTCATGCTCAATGTGAGAAATAATGTATGACCGTGTGATTTTACATTCATATGATATCTTCAATAATAGTATAAACACATAGGTTCTAATTTTTTTTTATTGAAAACTGGGAGTGTTTCGTCTAGAAAATATATAGCTAAAGAATGGGTATCTTTGAACATTCAGCTTCCTATCATAGCATGAACTAGTGATTAAATGTGATGATTAATGTACCATTGAATTATACTAGGATAAAGGCAGTTAGAGGGAATGGATCAAGACTCCCAATATTGGGAATGAAAAGGCAGTGGTGTGAAAATGTTGGAGAACTATATGCCATGTTCAATACAAAACATCTGTTATTATTTTTTCTAGAATGAAAACTATAAAATGATGGACGAACAATGACCATGTTCAAAAAATGGTACATATCTAATTATGTCATATAAATTCTTTAAGATTGTGTTCCTAGTAAGATAGGTGATCCATTGTGGTATTGGACCATGTGATTCAGGGGACCCATCCAAACACTGAGGAGGATATGGATCCAAGTCAATGGTGTAACAAATCCTGGAGATGGTGTGATGGAATGTTCGAATGGATTTAAAAACTATTGGGGTTGTGACACCATGACTTTGAGCACATTGGGTAGGCGTATTTTTCTGATCATATGTAAAACTCATCTTTTAAGTAGAGTTACATATCAAAGTTTGAGAAATATTTGAAGAATCTGAATGATGTGGTAGGAAAACAACATCGAAATGGAAAACGGATTCGCATATGGGAGCCTAATACACCTCATATCATTACATAATTCATTAAGGACAGTGTACATTTAACATAACTGCATACTAAGAGGGTGATTTGGAATAATGCTTAACATTGAGTGTTTGGGATGTTTCTAATGATGCGAATAATAAGAACCCATCCTAGGCGGTAGAGGGCATAGGAAGATAAAAAAATGGGGTTCTCCATAGATAGTCTCATGTGTAAAATGGATATGAGGACAGTGATTTATTTTTTTCTTAAACTGAGGGGCTTAGTCGTCACAACAAGGTTTTTTGAGGGTCTATTATGGGTCCCTACTTGTTTTGTACCTCATTTTTCCGCAGTTTATGGTCATTCCTGTTAGGATGGTATAACTCTGATTATTATATACTTTGTGATACCAAACATAGGATCAAAATAATAATGAGATTCTTAGATACAAGAGGGGGGGTGAATTGTACCTTTTAAAATTCCTAAAGGAAATTTTATAATGGTTATGTTTAAAAAAGTTAAACAAGATAATTCACAATACCTCTATGAGTACAATATACTTGCAAGATTTTGGAATAGTGATTCATAAAATAGAGATTATAAAAAGTTACATGGAATAATATTGTACCTTAATGTGTATAGAATCTAACTATGTCAGAGTATAAGTAAGGAAGTATAAGAAAGTTATACTTTCCTTAGCAATACAAAATTAATCGGGAAAACTATTATTAAAACTACAAGTAACATACAATAACTCTTTTATCCCAAGGATAAGGTAATACAAAAACCTTAGATAAAGGTCCCTAGAATTATACTTTCAAGCAAGTCTGTCTTACCCACACTATGGTAAGCCCTCAATATGAAGATTGGAGTCTGTCATGCAATCACCACAAGCCCTCAAATATCAGGTAGTCGGAACCTCTGTCTTGCTCAGCAAGGAAGCCCACAACTTCAAGTTGTTGGAACCTCTGTCTTCCTATCCCCAGAATCCCTTGATTGTAATCAGCAAAAATTAGAGTCGCACGAATCAAGTATACACAAGGAAAAGTTTGAACAAGCTGTTCAAACTTTCTGCACAAAGCATTGAGAGTTGATAAGAGCCTCTCTCTCTATAAACCATTTCAACATCATGTAAGCACAGATCTCAATGATGTGTCAAATTTGGGTTTCTTCTTTTCAAATGGGCTCCTATTTACAGGCGATGCTCCAATGGTCACCTCCCTACTCCAATGGTCATATTCTTCCTTGAATTTGAGAGGGACCTGTACACGTGCCACTAAACCAATGTTTAGTAAATAATTGAAATCACGACTTCAATTTGTAATGAAACAAGTATAAGCATATGTAAAGCTAATGTTCGAAATGTAAGTAATCAATAGTTTAGAGTCTAACCAAAATGGATTTTAGAGTCTGTAATAAAAAGATATTGGGATTCTTTTTTGTAGGAATTCGGAACCTGGATTCTGTAGAAATCTAGAGTATGATTTTCTAAGGAAATTCAAAGTCTAGTTTCACTAGAATTCAGAATCTGAACATACATTGTTCGGAGTCAAACTTATAGAATTTTGAAGACGAACTCATATAAGTTCGGAGTCAAAATAGTAAGATTTCAGAGTCGAACTCATTAAAGTTCATATCCATAATTCAGAGTTGAACTTTATGAGAGTATGTATCCAGAATTTAGAGTGGAACTTCATGAGAGTTTGCATCCAGAATTCAGAGTGGAACTTCATTAGAGTTCTTATCCAGAATTCAGAGTGGAACATCATGAGAGTTCGTATCCAGAATTCGGAAAGGAACTTCATTAGAGTTCATATCCAGAATTTGGAGTGGAACTTCATGAGAGTTCATATCCAGAATTCATAGTGTAATTTTTTAAGATTTCATATCCTGAATTCAGAGTGTATCTTTTTTAGAATTCGTATACAGAATTCGGAATAGAACTTCATTACTGTTCATATCCAGAATGTAGAATGGAACTTCATTAGAGTTCGTATCCATAATTATTCATATCTAAGTATTATATGATTCCGAGGTTTTGGGTATGAATCCAATTTTTATACTTATGAAAAATATTGATATGTATAAGGAAATCTATTTTAGGGTAAAATTTATTTAAGGAACGATATTTTCCTTTGTGAAGTAAAATATAGATTTTCTTAAGTATAAGGTGTTTGTGATTTTAAAAATAAGAAGGAATGGAAAAGTCATAAGGAAAACCTTATTGAATCAACAATATCCCCCATTTTGGAAAGCAGAAACAACCTTACAAAAAAGAATATAAGGACTTTGAAAATTTTCATTAGACTTTGAAATTAAAACTTATCTCCCTTTGTTCATAGGTGATAATGAATACAACTATGTCCCCCTTAGGCATAGGAACTCTAAGGATTGTATTCTGAATTTCCAGAATGGATTTTTCATTATCATTGGAAATGAAAAACTTTGTAACGAGAACCTCCCCCTTACTTAAGGACAGTTCTTAACATAGAAATTTTTCCTTCTAGCTCTTTTAAGTAGTTCTTTTTCCTTCTCCCCCTTTGTGATTTTCAAAAAGAATTTAAGGGAATAAAGAAGAAATAAAGTACCTGAAACATTAGTACATAATAAGACAAGATACAACAACCAATTATTTCATTAGAGTTGAATGAATTTTTACAAGGAATGAAATTTCATCAAAAAATCAGATTTGTCTATTTGTCCTCCTTTTCCATGGGAATTAACTTCTTCTAAAAAGTTTTCAGCTTCTTCAAGTCTTTCTGATCCTCCTAAGCATGCTTCTACAAAGATATGATTCTATCTTGATGAGATTTCAAGACCTATTCTTGAGCCTTCATGGCCTCTTCCTGCATTTTTAGTAACTCATATTTCATTACAAGGTTCTCTTGAAACAAAATCTAGAAGTCACTTTCCACTTTCTAGTTCTGAGCAACCAAGTTAAGATTCCCATTCAGATCTCTCACTTGTTGATTCAGAGAATTTTTCTCAAGGGTCAGATTATCCTCAAGATTCTTAATATTGGCATCCTCGGAATCAAAAGCATATTTAACATCATTCTAAAAATGATCAAACTCATCCATGTCTTCATCAACTTTCGTAGACCAAAAAGTGATTTAGCTGCATTATTTCCGGTTAACATCATAATTAATAAGGAAATGTCTATGATAAGCCTCAATCTTCACACACGTATCCATCACCATGGATAATGATTATGATTTCTGATTTAGAGTGTGTTGATGCATCTGGAATCTGAAGTCTATGGGGGGAAATATCGTAATTGTGTCCACCAATTTCTTCAAACACTAAACAATAAAGTCATGTCCCAGTGCTGATGACTCTGAATCTAATACCTTTCTTGGGAATTGTTCTTATTCAACTTCCACTAACATTCTTCATGAAGAGCCAGGAAAATCTTTCTTCCTTATGAAATCTTTTATTGGGGTGTCCATAAGCACTTTCTTTCCCTTTTCAACTTTCGTAACTCCCTCATCAGATGAATCTTCCTCTCTTTCAGATACTTGAACAATCTTTCCTTTATCTGGTTTGTCCTTCTCTGCTCCTTCTTCAAGAAAGTGCTTCTCATAGCTTAATTCCTCTTCAGATAATTAATTTTCTTTCTCTTCTTCCCCAACATCATCTTTCATACCATCACTTTCATCTACCTTTCTCGGAGTTAATATCTTTGAGGAATCAGCCTCATAAGTTCGAAGTGGTGGTTTTTCTGATAGGTTTTCCTTCTCTTGATAATCCTCCAATTGTTTTATCAATTCATCTAGATCACCACTTCCTTATTCTACTTCTTCTTCTTCTTCAATTTCATCAACAACTTATTCCTATACTTCTTCAACAGCTTATTTCTCTACTTCTTCCAAAAAATGTTTCCCTTTAAACTTTTCCGGAGTGAAGTTGTTCTTTGTAGGGGTATCTGGTAATGGCTCAACAAAGAAAGTTTCCAGAACATGGATCTTCTTAGAAGATAGTTCTTTGGATTTCAAGAGATATTGAACAATCTCTTCTTCTGATATCTTCTTCTTCATCTTTTTCTACATTTCTTGTTTTTCTAACTCATCTGCATCTTTTTCTCTTAAGGCCTTAGTCTTAGCAGGGTCCAATCCAAACTGTGGATCCCCTTCATTACTTTTCTTCTTATATTCTCACTATTTCGAAGCTACCTCATCTAGATATGCTTTCAATTTTTTTGTCTTGGGAGGTGCCGATTGGGATTCCTTATATTTGGGAGTTTTGTCTTCAACAACCACTTCTTTTAGTTTCCTCTTCTTACCAACCTTATCCACTGGTTCAGCCTTATCCACATTTTCCGGAATGGTTTCAACCACTTACTTTGGAAAATTATAAAACACTCATGTTTCCTTGGAATAAACCATATTCATCCATTTCAAGGTATCATCACTTACAGGCATAACCTTGAAATTACTAACCTTATTATTACATGCAATTTTGAAAGAATCCAGACACCGAAAAATCATCTTTGATAGTAAGGCAGGGTACATGATGATTTTAGCTCTCAAATTTCATTCCTTGATATTCTTTATTTTCACAAGAACATGCCTCATCCAACTGATTTTTCATAGATTCACCAAAAAGTATAAGAAATATATATCACTTTTCTTTAGGGTATCTTTGTCACCCTTTCTCAGAACCAAGAAACCTTGTACTGACAACTGAAGAATCTGATTATTAGGATATAGGTGACAAATCATGGTTTTCTTTACATCATGAATCCCAAGACACTCCAAGGCCTTCACTTTAACAAAAATTAATTGCACATCCAGAAGTTTATGTGAGAAAAATTTAGCTTCTCCATCATATGCCAGCCCGACCAAGCTTGCTGCCTTAGTGTAAGTAAGTTGGTAAGTATTCCCATAAGACTTGAAAGAAAACTTGTCTCTTCCCTCTTCCTCAAAGAAGCTTGCTGATTCATAGAATTCTATATGTAACTCCGAATAGACCACATCTTGAACACATGTCTTGGATACACATACATCTTCCCAACCATTCAACTTGATGTTCTTGGAGATGATAGAATCATACATAAAAAAGTTCAGATGGACTCGTCTTTCTCTGTACACTTGCCATTTTGAAATTGGCTTCGCATATCTTGGGAAGTAGCTTCTACCGAAATTTGGAATGGAGGAGCTTTGAAATATTCGGAACGGCCTTTATGAACTGTGGCAGAGCTTCAACACGCAAAAGCTTGAAATTGATATGGGACACAAAAGGGGGTGCTCATTATATAGGAAATGGAGATAACCTTTCAGCTTCCAAAGGCAATCTAGTGGTTGGGAATTTCTATGATCTGATCTAACTGTTGAAATCATACCTGTAAGGAAATCTTGAGTCCGATCTTTTTAGGTTTTAAAAAAAACATTCGGATTGAAGAAGAAAATCCGAGAAATTTTATAAGAAAAAGAATCTCCCAGTAATTAAAAATGACTATTAAAACTTGAGTAAGTAAGTCAAACTTTTCAGATTTCCTAGGATGATTATTCGTAATAGGTAATATTCGTCTCGAAGAAAATTTGACTATAAAAAAACTAATTATGAAACACTAACTACGAAAAACTCATTACAAAAATTTCCAGTACGAAAACATCGTTACGAAAATTTCCAGTACGAAAACTTCATTATGAAAATTTCCAATACGAAAACATCATTACAAAAATTTACAGTGTGAAAACATCATTACAAAAATTTCCAGTACGAAAATTCCATTACAAAAATTTCTAGTACGAAAACTTCATTACGAAAATTTCGAAAGATTTATTACGAAAACATTTAAAAGACTCACAATCAAAATTAGTCCCCCTATGAAAAGGATTTTATTACTATAAGGAGAATGGATCAAATTGATGTTAATGAAGAAATATTATATCACAATTATCATTCCTAACTTCTATTTAATGTATTCAAATCTATCGAAGGGTAACGATTTTATGAAAATGTCAAAAAGTTGATCTTGTGTTCTGATAAACTGAAGAATGATATCTCCTTTTAGTGTGTGGTCCCTAAGAAAGTGATGTCTAATATCTATGTGATTTGAATGAGAATGATGAGAAGTGTTTTTACTAAGGGAAATGAAACTTGTGTTATCATACAAAATTTGAGTCTTAGTAAAACTCAAGAAATAAACTATGAGTGTGTGTTGCATCCACAACACTTGATCACAACAACTTCCAGCTACTACATATTCAGCTTCAGTAGTGGAGAGTGCTAAAAAATGATTCTTTTTGAAAGACCAAGAATCTAATGAATCTCATAAGAAATGAAAAATTTTGGATGTACTCTTTCTATCCATTCTACATACACCAAAGTCATCATCTGAAAATATCTTCAAAACAAAAACATTTCCAGATGTATAAAAGAGTCCTAAATCCATGGTTCCCTTTATGTAGCGAAAAATTAATTTCACTTCCATTAAATTATATTCCTTAGGATTGGATTGATATCTTGCACAAAATCATACTGAAAACATCAAGTCTGGTCGACTTGATGTCAAGTAAAGTAGACTTCCTATCATAAATCTAAAATATTTTTGATATACTGTTTTCCCAGCTTCATCAATATCAAGTGTGTTAGAGGTACCTATAAGAGTACTTATACTCTTAGTGGGGTCATACTCCTACTTTTTGAGAATATATTTAATATACTTATGTTGGGATATGTAGATTCCTACTAGTTTTTGAGAAATTTGATAACCAAGAAAAAATGTTAACTCACCCATCATACTCATTTCAAACTCAAATTTGATTAGATCCACAAAAGAATCAGTTAAAGACTGCTGAGTTGAACCAAATATAATGTCATCAACATAAATTTAAACAATCAAAACATTTTTCTTATCTTTCTTTATAAAAATGGTTGGATCTGCATTTCCCTTAACGTAGTTATTTTGATGAGAAAATTTTATAAATATATCATACCAAGATCGTGGGGCTAGTTTAAGGCCATACAAAGCTTTGGTAAGTCTAAAAACATGATCAGGATGTTTTGTGTCACCAAAACCAGGAGGCTGTTCAATAAACACTTCCTCTTGAACATAACCATTATGGAAAGCACATTTCACATCCATATGAAAAATCTTAAAATTGAAGAATGCAGTAAAGGCATGTAAAATACGAATAGATTCATGTCTAGCTACTGGAGCATAGGTTTCTTCACAGTCTATTACTTCTTGTTGATTTAGCCTTTATCAACTAATCTAGCCTTATTTCTTATGATGATTTCATTTTCATCACACTTATTTCTGAAGACCCATTTTATTCCAATTACAGAAGTTTTCTTAGGTCTTTCAACCAAGGTAATTTAGTTCATCTTGAATTGCTTTAATCTAATCATCATCACCTAAAGATTCTTCAGTGCTTTTTGGTTCCAATTGGGAAAGGAATTCTAGATGCTCTACTTCATTTTTTAAGGAAATTCTAGTCCTTAAAGGTTGATTCACATCACCAATGATACTATCACTGGGATGATTCTTAAGAAAGGACTGGTTTGGGTTTTGTAAAACCTTTTTATCAACATAGGGTAGGAAATCTTCTGGGGTAAATGTTTCAGAAGTATATTCTTGAACATTTTCCTTATCATAAGGATTTTCTATCAAAGGTTGATAATCAGTTTTTGAAAACACATCCGAATATGTAGGTTGAGGTTGTTTGAAAACAAAGGGATCAGTTTCATAAAATTTGACATGTACTATATCTTCAATAGTGAAACTGTTTTTGTTGAAAACTCTATAATCCTTAGAAGTTGTGGAGTAGCCTAAGACAATTCTTTCATCAAATTTTGGTGCTAATTTGGGTAGATTACCATTATCATTCAGGATGAATACTTTTCAACCAAAAACCATAAAGTAGTAAATTCTAGGTTTTCTACCATTCCATAACTCATAAGGGGTTTTATTATGAAAAGGTCTAATTAAAACACAATTTATAGAATAACAAGCAGTACTTACAGCTTCAGCCCAAAAAATTTTGGCAACCAAATACTCACTCAACATGGTTCTAGTTACCTCTTGAAGAATTCTATTTCTTCTTTCAACAACGCCATTTGTTTAGGTGTTTTATGTGTTGAAATGTTGTGAGTAATACCTTTTGTACTGCAAAAAGTTTCAAAATCCGAATTTTGAAATTATCCTCCATGATCACTATGAATAGTTTTCAATGGAAGGTTTTTATCATTTTTAAGTTGGGCTCTAAAATTTTTGAAATAAGAAAAATCTTCATGCTTTTTTTCTAGAAAATAGACCCATATTAATCTAGTGTAATCATTAACCAAGGAAAATACAGAATACTTTCCCCCAATGCTTCCAGTTTTTGTACGACCCAAAAGATCCATGTACACTAGCTATAATGCATCAGTTGTTGAGACATCACTGATTGATTTAAAACTTCATTTATGTTGCTTTCCATACTGAAAAGGGTCACAAACATTTGAAGAATCAAATCTAAGCTCTGGTAGACCCATTAATAAACTTTTCATAGAATGTTTACATAAGTTCCTAAGGTTACAGTGTCCTAACCTTCTTTTCCACAACCATGAGTGATCTTCCATTGCACTATGGAAAGGTAAGCCTTGGATTTTAAGGTCTTCTATGTTCATATTGTACACATTCTCTTCCCTATGGGTAGAAAGAATAAATTCTTCCTTGGAATAATGTACTAAGCACTTATCATTCCTAAAATTAACAAGGTATCCTTCATCACATAATTGAATTAAGCTGATCAGGTTGTGCTTAGGACCTTTGACAAAAAAAACATTTGAAATAATGGTTTTTCCACGAAGAACAATGTTACATATACCAATAATTTCTCTCTGATAATTATCTCTGAAAGTTACTTTTCCTCCTTTCTTCTTGATAATCTTTTAGAAATATCTTTTTTTACCAATCATATGCTGGGAACATCCACTATCCATGTACCATGTATTATTGTCGGTAGTTTCCCTATTTTCCTGAAAATAAGAAACAAGTTAGGTTTTTGGAATCCAAGCTTTCTTAGATCTGGAAATGTTAGACAAAAAAATATTGGGTATCCACATTTGTTTAGAAAAATATGCATTATGAAACCCAAGAGATTGACCTCTACTCACAGAACAGTTTTTCTTCTAATGCCCACTACATTGACACTTAGTGCCAAAAGAGGCTCAAGAAGGAATAAAAAAGTAGTTTTTGAGAACCGGTTTTTGGTGAGTATAACCTACTCTAGTAGTGTTTCCTTGAGGTTTAATTTGAGAATACATCTTGCAAAAAATTTCCTTCCCATATGTATATTTTCCAAGAAGCTTCTTAAGAGAAAATATCTCAAATTTTAGTCTGATAACTAAATTCCTATCCTCATGAATCATTTCCTTAGAATTAGATTTTTCCTCAAGAAATTTTATCTTTAATATAGTATTCATAAGATCTTTAGAAAGTTCCTCCTTATCAGATTTTTCTTTCTCAATGTGTTTAGAAAGTTTTTCTAAAAGCTCTTCTTTATCATTATGATCTGTAAAAAGATCTGAAATCCCTTTTTTAAGAACTTCTTCCCTAGTATTTTCCTTGTCTAATTTTTTATAAATTTTACAATTTTTTGCTTCAAGTAACATAGAAAATCTAGATACTTATTCATGTGAAGGTTCTTCATTTTCTATGGATGAATATTGTCATTGGAAGTACTATTTTCGGAATAGTAATCTTTATCAAGAGATAAATTGGTTAAAGCCTCAGCAGTGCATACCTTAGCCATAAGACATGTATGTATATAAGAAGTAGTAGCAATGAATCCCTTATTCTTCTGAGTAGATAAATCATATTCAAAAGATTCTCTTTTTGAAGAGTCTCCACAGCTAGAACTCCAAGTAGTATTAGCTTTTAGAACTTTCTTTGCTTTATCTTTGTAAAACATCTTCTTATTCCTTTCTGAATGCCTCTCGTTTCATTATTTATTATTAATCAAGGGACAATTTGGTCTTATCTGTCCACTTATCTTGCATTCATAGCATGTGACCTCTGAATATTTCTTATCTGTCCTTTCTTTCTTCTTATACATAGATTAGAAATTTCTCTGACCATCTATCTTGTTCATTCATCAAGCAAGATTAGCTAACTCATTTTCTGAGACTTCACTCTCACTAGATTTGGAATGGATAACAACCTTCTTAGACTGGGATCTAGTTACTCTCTCAGGAGTCTTATCTTTCATATTATTTGAATTTGTAGTAAAATAAACACTGTTGTTCCCATTATTTTTCTTTATGTTGTCAGCATCTCTCTTCATTCTAGTCTCATGTTGAATAAGAGTCCCAAATAGTTCATCAAGAGAAATTTGAGTGAACTTTAAATTTTCATCGATTTCTATCCTCTTATATTCCCACTCATTTGGAATAATATCTATAATCTTATCCATAAGAGCCTTGTCATCCAAACATTTTTCTCCCATTGACTGTAAGATATTTACCATATTCATGAATCTCCATTGCACCTTACAAATTGGTTCTCCATAAGGAAAATTGAAACCATGATACTCAGCTCTCAACATAGCTATTCTACTCTCTATGACTTTGGATGTACCAAAATGAGTAATTACATTTTTATTCCATATGAAATTAGATGTTTCACAAGAAGAAATTTGGCTATATAGGTTCCTAGTCATTGAACAAAGTAGAGTATTGTGTACCTTATAATTTAGTTGGTATTCATGCTTTTCTTGATTAGTAAAATCACTAAATTCATTATCAGGAATTTTTTATCCACCAGTAAGCATGACAAAGTTATCTACACCAGTATTGATAACAAAATTATTCATACGATATCTCCAATATTCATAATCATTTCCATTATAAATAGGTGGTCTAGTAGGACTTAAGTTGTCGATGGAACCAACATTTAAACCTACCATCCTTTAGAAAATCTTTGGCACACAAACTCAGTAGAAGTATACGTCTGTAAACAAAAATCAAAACAAGGGAAAAAAATTTTATCTCTAAGAAAAATTGAATCCGAACTATGATTCAAAAAAACAGATTCCGAAAAGTTTGAATATGAAAAATCTCTTCTGAATCTAATCATGAGATTAATTTAGATGGAACTAATTCTCTGTTACCAAGTGGTACATTGGTATAGGGTATGAGTTCACCTCCTCTGATACGAATTGTTAGGATGGTATAACTCTGATAATTATATACTCTATGATACCAAACATAGAATCGAAATAAGAATGATATTCTCAGATACAAGAGGGGGGGTGAATTGTACCTTTTAAAATTCCTTAAGGAAATTTTAGAATGGTTATGTTTAAAAATTTTAAACAAAATAATTCACAAGACCTCTATGAGTAAAAAAGACTTTCTGGATTTTGGAATAGTGATTCCGAAAATGGTACTTAAAAAAATTTACAAGTATTAAGATTCTACCTTAAAGCGTATAGAATCTAACTATATCAGAGTACATGTAAGGAAGTATAAGAAAGTTATACATTCTTTAGCAATAAAAAATGCAGTTGAAAAACAAGTAGTAAAACTACATGCAACAAATAATAACTCTTTTAACCCAAAGAGAACGTTATCCGACAACCTTGGATAAAGGTCCCTTGATTTATACTTTCAAGAATGTCTGTCTTCCCCATAACCGGGTAAGCCCTCGATATGAAGATAAGATTCTTTCTTACTGTCCCCACAAGCACACAACTATCAGGTAGTCGACACCTCTATCTTCCTCAGTATGGAATCCATCAACTTCAATGTATTGTAACCTCTATCTTCCTATCCCCAGAATCCCTCGATTTTAATTGCAACAATCAGAGTCGCACGAAGCAAGTCTACACAAGTAAAAGTTTGAACAAGCTTTTCAAACTTTCTGAATGATGCTTTGCGAGTTGATAAGATCCTCTCTCTCTAGAAATCACTTCAACAGCATGTAAGCACAGATCTCAAAGATTTGTCAAAGTTATGTTTCTTCTTTTCATATGAGCTCCTATTTATAGGCGAAGCTCCAACGGTCACCTCCCTCCTCCAACGGTCTAATTCTTCCTTGAATTTTAGAGGGACCTGTACACGTGTCACTCAACCAACAGTTAGTAAATAACTGAAAGTACTCCATCATTTTGTATTGAAACAAGTATAATCATAAGTAAAACTAATGTTCGAAATTTAAGCAATCAAAATTTCTAGAGTCTTTCTAATATGGAATTCAGAGTCTATAATAAAAAGATATTCGGATTCAGTTTTGTAGGGATTTGGAACCTGAATTATGTAAAAATATGGAGTATTAATTTCTAAGGAAATTCAGAGACTGGTTTCACTAGAAATCATAATCTAAACTTTCAATGTTCGGAGTCAAACATATAGAAGTTCGGAGTCAAACTCATAGAAGTTTAGAGTCGAACTAGTATGAGTTCGGAGTCGAACTCATTAAAGTTTGTATCCATAATTCGGAGTTGAATTTTATGAGAGTTCGTATCCATAATTCGAAGTGGATCTTCATGAGAGTATGTATCCATAATTTGGATTGGAACTTCATTAGAGTTCATATCACGAATTCGGAGTGGAACTTCATGAGAGTTCGTATCCAGAATTCGGAGTGGAACTTCTTTAGAGTTCGTATCCAGAATTAGGAGTGGAACTTCATGAGAGTTTGTTTCCAGAATTCGGAGTGGAACATTTTTAGAGTTCGTATCCAGAATTCGGAGGGGAAATTTATTAGATTTTGTATCCATAATTCAGAATGTAACTTTATTAGAGTTTGTATCTAGAATTCGTAATGGAAATTCATTAATGTTTGTATCCAGAATTCTTAATATCTACGTATTATATGATTATGAGGTTTTGGGTATGAATCCGATTTTTATACTTCAGAATAATATTGATATGTATAAGGAAATCTAGGATAGGGTAAAATTCCATAAGTAAGGAAATTTTCCTTAGAGATGTAAATTATAGATTTTCTTATGTATAAGGTGTTTGTGATTTTCAAAAGAAGAAGGAATGGAAATGTCAGAAGGGAAACCTTATTGACTCAACAATACCAGTTGGACTATGACATGTATATAAATTTCATAGAGAATGTACTATAGGTTGATCATCCTAAAATGATATGTGTAGTATGACAGGGTGACCACTCGACATGAATAGGGGGCCATAGAGGCCCAATGCCTCACAATAAATATCTATGTTGACTGGAACACAGTTTAAAGTAATGATTCTTTGACATAGGAACATAGTTTAATGTTGTAATTTTCAACCCAAAGGTATGAACTTATCAAATGGAATTCATATATTGTAAGGGAGGTGACCCGACTAGAAAAAAATACATGGGAGTCCTCACATCACATGACACATCTCTAAGATTTCATGCGCACAGTTTGATGACATGATGTATGGATTTATTCTCTTGGTTTACGGTCATAGAATATAGAACAATTGAAAATGTTGTATTGTTTTAATTATTGAACAATTGGGTATTTTTCTATAAGTGACTTGTGTGGAATCAGAGAGAGAATCCCTAATGTGTAAGGAGAGACCTAAAAGGCTAACTGATGTTGCACAAACAATCCGGAGATAACTAAAACATATTATAATGTCATGATGCTCGAGAAAAATCTTGTAGTTTAATATTCTAGAGATTAAACCATAGTGTGAGTATAGCATGGGGAAATTTATATTGTGGAAGTGTGTCTACACTCTTTGAATTAATGTAAAAAATGGCCCATGATTAAATAATATTACTGAGGAGAGCGGCACACAGTTTATGGTCCTGATTCTCGCACCATGGGGTAACACATCCATCTCAACAATTCATTGAGAAAAAAGATATTTCCAATTAGTAAACGCTTCTGATCCATTCTTCTTTTGAGAAACAAGGAGTGGTATAGAGTTCTAATTTCGTATAGGTCAGAATACAACAAGGGGTTATGGTGACTGATACCCCCCCATGGTGATTGTAGCTTTTCAATGCATGGATATTAAAAGGGCTTCAGAAATGAATAGGAAAAAACTATTAAATATTTTTAAAACATTGTTTCTATAACGAAGTCATCTTATGAGAGGGAAAAACAAATTCAAGATCATCTATTTACTGATTTTGAAACATGAAATATGCAATTTGTTACATAATATCATTAGACGCATGAGTACAAAATGGTTGGTGACCGTGTATGGCATGAAAACTTTTCTCTTAGGAAGACAATTCAAATAGAAATGATTAAGATTATCCAAATTGGAGAATGTTCAAACCATGGAGGTGAAAATGGGGAATATACAAAAGGGAATAATAAGTTCCCTAGGATTTATTTCATCAACTGCTAGATGATCACATCGACAGGAGAGAATCAAGCCGAAACTGGATGGGAAAGACTAAGAAATGAGTCTATTGTAGGTCTAGACCTAGGATAAAACATCTTGGTGTGACTATATAACCCTTGATGAAGGGAATAAAGCCACAAATAGTAATGTAAGTTGGTATGGTAAGAGACAGACATCATAGGGGTGACATCCTCTTTGGCGAGAATACCAAATCATTTCATATTATGAGGAATCACAATTTTTATGGGGTAAGGCTAGAGATTAACATTGCGTGCTAAGGATTTTGGTTTGTGATCATCTCATATTTTTCATACAATGAGTCCAAATTTTATATTGGGTAGTTTTTTCAATTGTCCTATACTCAGCATATGAGGAATCCAAAATTTTTATGTGTTAGGGTTTCATTTTTTCATCTCATACTTAAAATATAATTAACCCCAATTTCATAGTTGGTAAGGATATAGTTTAACAACATGTGTTGAAGACGTTAATGGGACATGCACATTGAGATTATTTTTCTTTTCTTTAGCATTTTGGGTCTTGAGGGAATATCGACCTCCTAATGGGTCAAAAAATACAAATGTTTTTTATACAGAGTGATGAGGACCACTGGATCGTTTTGTGATGATAGAACCATATGAAACATGTGGGTTTTTGTTGAATCTATGGACAATCCTAAAAATAAAATTTCCTGGAAGCAATACATATCCCATGGAATATGTGAATTAAGAAACACATGGTTATAGATGGAGGTGTGGTTGGAGGATTTCACCAGATAGTTGATGTCCTCTATGGAGAGGATATCATATTTATAGCATCCTTCCTTTTTATTACATAACATTTCATTACATTTTACATACAGAGGGTATTTAAAGTCTAGTGTCTTGGAATATAGGAACATAATTCATGAAAACAACATAAAACATTCTTATAAACCACATGTAAGGTTTCATCAAAGGTTCATACTATGTAAATTTACTGCATCTCATATTCTACAAACATACATCAAAGGAACGAGTGAGCAGAAGTCCTAGTAAGGGAAAAAAAGGGAATCAATGTACTTGTGATATCAATAAGACCATGAATAAAAAAATTAAGACATGAGAAATAGAAGAATTGGAATATCATAAAGAAAATAACATGGAACTTAACTTGAATATGTGGCTACAACATTTTATTTAGACATTAATGAACATATCACCATGGTCCTTCCCAAAGGTGTGATAAAAATTACCAAGGTTATTCACCAAGGTATCATAAAATTTGTCATCTCTAGAGATTAATTCTTTACCCAATTCATTGGAGCGCTATCAAGAAACACCCTAAATATTTCATTACATTTATGTGATCCAAATATATCATAAACAAAATTTTCATAAATAACCAAAATGGAATCAAAGAAATGGGTTTCATGTCAAAATCGTGACGTTTAAGAAGAGCTTAAAAATAAGATCATTATGTCATTTATAACCCATGGAAAAGGAGTGAGGGTTATATGTATGTAAATTACAAAATCAAATGTCTCATATTTATATATTTATGAACATAAATGTAAATGAAATAAGTCTAGGTATTAACATAAATAAACAATAGAATTTTTTGAGAGAAAGAGATAGAAATTTTGAGATGAAATTTCTACAGCATAATTGCTACATATCATGGTTTTAGAAAAAATTGAAGGGCGGGACAAGGGTCACCCATTAATAAATAACTCATAATAAAGTATGGGTACTGAATAAGATTGTTTTATCGATATTTTAATGACATACAACATGATAAAGAAATCATGAAAGAAAAGATAAGATGTGATTTATTTTACGAAAAATTCGGCAGCATAACGACCAAACATAAAAATTTAGAAAAGAAATTGATGAGAGTGGAGAAGGTCTCTCAATAATTAGACATAAAATGGACAGAAATGAAAAAAAATAATAACATACCCTCAACATAAAGAGATTGATATTATAAGACACAATATAAAGGAAGTCATGACTTAATAAAGGAGGGTGAAAGGACCCCTTACCATGAAGAGTACCTACAAAAGTGTGATAGTCGGGACCTTGGGAGGCTTGAGGGAACCATGGGAGGATTCTTTGGGAGGTAACGACACCAAAAATTTATTGGGGAGGATTTGGAAATGAAATGAATCAGGGAATGGCCAGGTATTTATAGGAGAAGTGAGGGGACAAAGCATTAATTGCCAAGGGACACCTCATCAGTGGTATTAGTAAAACCAGAGGCTTGTCCATGGTATTGGCCACTTGGAATAGCTCAGACCTTATCATACTATTCATAAGTCGACCAGAATTATTTCATAATTATTATATCCTTAATGATGTCATTAAACACCCGAAACTCAAAACTGTATTTTCACTATTCACTGAAAATTCCACTTTTTCAGAAAAATCTCAAAACTTCACCTTAACCAAATATAGATACCCTGATTTCAAAAATGAACTCCATTGTATGAAAATAATTTTCTAAATATTTTTAAAATACTTATTAAATAAAAAAACTATTCACCCGAAAAAACTAATACTTATCCAATAATTTCTGAAACAATTAATTACCTGTTTTATTGAATCACATTACTCAATCAACGTGCCTAAATTATATTAATACATTCTTAATTGAGGTTACCTAATCCATTTTATCACATTACTAATAATAATTGTAAAATCACTATTCATAATTTACTATTCATCAAAAATTATGTTCATCTTATTAGACTGTAAATTTCGAACTGAGCATAACTGTAGAAGACCATTTTTTGAAAATAATTACAAATTTGTAATTATTTAAGGTTTACATATATATTTTAAAATATCTTTTTTCAAAAATTCATCAAAAATATACATACCATATTTATCCAGATACTTGAGATTCCCAAACTTCACCATAATAAGTAATGAATATTTATTTATCTTAGAGGATTTCATAAAGTAGAAAAGGTCTTGTTACATAGTCCCTTATAAAACCAGCTTAGGACTAAAGAGTACGGTGTGCTAGGGTGATAGAATATTGCGATGGCTCGACCAACATTTCCCGAGTAGTGATTTCAATCAGCTTGAAATTCTCACGAAAGTGATTCTGTTCCAGCTTTACACGACGAAGATCGACTTGGGTTTGGTCCAGAGAAAATCCTAAAGGTGCTATATCCTCTGTAACGCCCCGACCCCAGCTACCCAGAGTCGGTGCATTACTTCGTAACATTGGCATGATCACAAGAAGATCAAATCTCGAAAGACCGATTGGTTTAGTAGCCTTGGAAACACTAGATATATTCATAAGTTTTACATTACATCATAAAATGAAAAACTACTACAACAACATAATGCCTCCATAATTCACACTCATATCCCCATATAATATCCCTGCAGGTCATTCATAATTTACTTCTTCACTTCCTGGGAAAAATAAAACATATAAAAGGGGTGAGCTCAAACGCCCAGTAAGGATAACAATATAGCGGAAACTTTCGTAAATAAGAATAAACATTTAAGGCAATGTATAACTAAGACAAAAGCCTTTCAAACATGAACTTTCAACATGGTATGGCATAAATAAAATGAAATAATGCCATTTACTTATTCACATTGATATTCTACTAATCGAATAATCACATGTAAAAATCAATAACCACTTTCATAATGTTGGAATGCATAATGCCAGACTATCATAACCACATAGCCAAGGCCTCGTGCCAAGACTAAAAATAAGATTTTGTCAAGGCCTTGTGCCAAGACACTAGTTTGTCTCATGGGACCTACCGATGCATCGAGGAGCTATAGAGGGCTCCACCCGTCACATATTAAGTCCAATGCATTCCCATATGAAAAGGTTTAAACATAACATAAACATTCGTATTAAAACTAGCATACGAAATGTCAATAATTTCACCATAAACTATGAATGGTATAAAAATAGCACATCCACAGTCAAACATATCACAAAACCTTCAAAACAATATAGAAGTTTGGTATCATAATAAATCAACTTCAATTAAGCGTAAAATCCGTCGAAGGATGTTGACATAGATGAAATCAAAACACTTTTTAGAGAAATATCTCTTTCTATTTTTGAAATCATTTAAGAGCCATATAAAATAAAAAATTTCTTGAAAATATTCTTATAAGCTTGTAAGGGAAGCTTTGACTATTTTATAACGGCGGAAAATAACCGCACCCGCCGTATAAGTTAAAAAAACATTCTTATCTTAATTCTGTCGAAAAGGTTAAAAAAACACCTTGTTTGGAAAACGACGGAATGATTCCCTTATAAACCTCTTATAAAAAGTCAAAAAAGGGCATAAATGACTTTTACCCATATTCTTTTAAATGTTAACAATGTTTTGAAATACATTTTGAAGGAACATGGATGTGGATGATAACGAGGTCCCAGTAGATAATTATGTATAAACAACATCAGATAATGAAGAGATTGTGAAATAACCCTTACCTTGTACTTTTCCTTGGTTGGGGTAGGTTAACCTCCTGTATAATGGTGAAATAATTGTTATTAAATTATACAAGAATCATATACATTAATATGATATCATATATGATCTTTTAATATTGATTTGATAATAATATCTTAGTATTATCGCCGTTTCGGGTGTTAACTTACTCATTTTCTTTTATATGTTTTGTTACATAAGTGATGTTTGTTGTATCTTATTCATATCCAGAATGATATCAAGTCCTTAAACATCATTTTTAAATCATTAAATGATAATTATACTTGAATGGATACGATGGAGAATGAATCTCATCGCGTTCGTGGAGACGGTAGTCCGTACGTACGCACGAACGCTACTTCCATTTAATTTTTATTTTAAAAGAATCGAATCCAAATGATACATAGGTATATTAATATTCCAGTATAATATAATATTTTATATATGTTACTTAATTTCATTAACACCATCCTTTATACGTTCCATGTGTGGTATGAACGAGTCATATCATTTTAAGGGGGCGGTAGTCCGCACTTCCTCAAATGAAATTATCGTATGTATATACAACATGAAACGAATAATGGTATGAAATAAAATGGAATTACAGAAGCTTATATATAAAATATATATCATTAATATCATATTTAATTACAGTGCCATCATAATGGACACCATGAGAGGTGGTAAGATGTATTTGAACAATCATCGTTTCGTGAGGCGTTAGTTTGCCATCCACAGAAACATTATGTTCATCATCCATTAGATGGAGTTGTGTGTATGTGTAGTTTGAATCCTTCTTATAACAACATCCTAGTACATTGAGGATACTGGTGTTGTTACAAAAGATAGGAAATAAAAAGAGTTTGGGAGTTGAAGAAGCAAAATAAATGAAAATAATTTAAGAGAAATCGTTACCTTTAATTTAGGTAACTCACTTTGGTTGGAACCAAAGGACTTCTTGAAATGCTTTCTGCCTAATGGTAAGCTTCAAGGAGGAGGAGAGGGATGTGGGGAGCTTAATTGGGCAGAGTTTGGACGAGCCAAGTGGCTTGAGAGGTGTGAGGAATGAGTAGAAGTGGTCTCCTTTTATAAGGGAGAGGAGGGGCTCTTTAGGAAAGTGTGAAAGTATTACGTTATAATATATTTGTATTCGGTTTATAATGGTCCAAAAATCATTTAGGTCGAAGATAAGATGACTCATATTCTAAATAACATCAACCAATAAGAATTGGACAGGTTTTAGATAATATTTTAATCATTATAATATTATTTATTTCAATGATTTATTAATGAGGTAAACATTGCATCATTATTGTGTCATTAATAATTTAACTTATTTGATGTCTAAAAATTATAAATAAAATATCATCATGTAGGAAATCTTTTTAGCTTTCTAATGAATACTTATAATCGAAACTCCAACATGTATAACCCTATCTAAAAATTATTCTTCTAAAAGATGTAATCTTATGCCATTTTTATTTTTATTTTAACTTTATTAATATAATGTGTCCCTACCACATACAAGTAGCTCCAAGGGGTCCCCAAATTGACCCAAGGATGCCCATGGTCGGGTATGTGTCCACCAATAAGGTTAGGACACGTTTTAGGGTAATTTTGTATTATTATAATATTATTTTTTAACCCTTATTTACCGGATTTACCCTTTAACCATGGTAAATAAAATATTTACCACAGTAACTATTCAAAATGTCTAAAAATAAAAGTTACCTATTTACACAATTTTAACATCCTGATTCCAAATATGGAATCCATTTTCCTAAATTCAAAACACAGAAGTGGAAGAAATTAATTTAAAATTAATTCCCGCTGTCAAAACAAAAAGTGTGTTTTTAAGAGGTAATAACTATCAAAAGATTGACACTTGTTTATGTTCGGTTTAATTGTAAAATTATGTCCAATGACAAAAATTAAATTAAATGGTAAAAATATATTATAAATATACTTTAAAAACACTCAAATTAATAATTTATCAATATTAATTATTTTGATTAAAAAAGTTGTTTTTAATTAAAATTTAGAAATTTTCACTATTCATCAAAATATGAAAGTTATCCGAAATGTACCAAAATTTCACCCTAGGCTAATTTTGATATTCCGAATCTAAAAATGAAGTCCATTTTGAAATATTGAATATATATGATTTCAAAAAGTAGGTATTACTATTCACAACGGCTAGTTTAATTAGTTGTGGTGTGTGTTAGAACTCGAGGTTGCGTACAACACACGCTATCGCATTATTCAAAGGGAAACGTACAATAGAAGCTTGGGGTGTTACATTCTCCCATCCTTCAAATAATTGCGTCCTTGCAATTTCTAGGGTATTACTGCATAAAAATACTCGGGTGGTTCTTCATCACAAGTTCCTCGGGTTCCCACGTTGCCTCTTCCATCTTATGATTTCTCCACAAAACTTTTACCAGACGTGTCGTCCGGTTTCTCAGCACTTGTTCTCTCGTATCAAGAATCTTGACGGGCTCTTCGCAATAAGACAGATCAGGTTCCAGTTCTAATTCCTCATAGGTGAGTACATGCGTCGGATCAGGCATGTATTTCCTCAATAGAGATACGTGGAACACATCGTGAACTTTGGAGAGACTTGGCGGCATTGCCAATCGATAAGCTACAACCCCAATTCGTTCTAGAATTTCGAAAGGTCCGATGTACCTGGGACTCAATTTACCTTTCTTACCAAAACGTATGACTCCCTTCCACGGAGATACCTTCAGAAAAACATGATCACCGACTTGAAATTCCAAATCCTTCCTTCGATTATCGGCATAGCTCTTCTGCCTACTTTGAGCTGCTTTGATGTGATTTTGGATTACTTTCACCTTTTCCACCATTTCCTCCACCAGTTCTGGGCCTACAAGTTTTCTTTCACCAACGTCATCCCAACAGGTTGGTGTACGACATCTCTTTCCGTATAACGCTTCATATGGTGCCATCTGAATACTCGAATGGAAGCTATTGTTATAGGAAAATTCTACTAGTGGTAAATATTGATCCCACATACCCTGAAAATCAAGTGAGAAAGATCTCAACATGTCTTCTAAGGTCTGAATAGTCCGTTCTGATTGTCCGTCTGTCTGAGGGTGGTAAGCAGTGCTCAAATGAAGTTCAGTATCCAGGGATTTCTGAAGACTTTTCCAGAATCTTGAAGTAAAACGGGGATCACGATCAGAAATAATCGATAGGGGTACTCCATGAAGTCTCACAACTTCATTAATATATAGTCTTGCTAGACGTTCCAGGGGTAGATCTTCTCTTATAGCAAGAAAATGTGCTGTCTTGGTAAGACGACCAACAATAACCCATATTGCATCGTTCCTTCTAGGAGTCTTTGGTAGCCCCATGACAAAGTCCATCGTAATATTGTCCCATTTCCACTCCGGTATGGGAAGAGGTTGCATGACTCCTCCAGGCTGTTGCCTTCCAGCTTTCACTTGTTGACAAACCATACATCTTGACACAAAATCAGCAATCTCCCTCTTCATGTTGTGCCACCAAAAATGTTCCTTCAAATATCTATACATTTTGGTGCTCCCATGGTGTATAGAGAAATTGGAACTATGAGCGTCATCCAGCAATTCCATTTTTAGATCAGGTATATTGGGAACATAAAGTCTCTTCCCGAATTTCAAAATTCCATCTTCATACACAAAGTCTCTCAATCTCCCATCATTCAAAGCTTTAATCTTCTTCTGAAATTCTTCATCATCGGTCTGGGAACTCTTAATCCTTTCTAGTAAATATGGTTTGGCAACCATTTGAAAAAGAATTGATGTTTCACCTTCCCTAGTTATTCCCATGTCCATCTTCTCTAGATCCATGAAAATTGGATCCCTTTCAATTCTCATCATGTTCAGAACTCCATGGTCTTTTCTGCTCAAAGCATCTGCTACTTTGTTTGCTTTCCCCGGGTGGTAGTGTATCGTGCAATCATAATCCTTGAGTAATTCAAGCCATCTCCTTTGCCTCATGTTGAGTTCTTTTTTTGAGAAAATATACTTCAAACTCTTGTGATCAGTATAAATCTCACATTTTTCACCATAGAGGTAGTGCCTCCATATTTTCAAAGCAAAGATCATAGATGCTAACTCAAGATCATGAGTAGGATAGTTTTGTTCATGAATTTTCAACTGTCGTGATGCATAGGCAATAACTCTATCATTCTGCATAAGGACACAGCCAAGTCCTTTCTTCGATGCATCACTATAAATAACGAACCCATCATTCCCCGATGGTAGAGTCAATATAGGAGCATTGACTAATATTCTCTTCAGTTCTTCGAAACATTCTTCACACTCTTTTGTCCAAACAAATTTAACCCCTTTACGTGTGAGCTTCGTTAATGGGATAGCCAATCGGGCAAAATTCTGGACGAAACGTCGATAATAACATGCCAGACCAATAAAACTGCGTACCTCAGTTATACTCGTAGGTGCTGGCCATTCTTGGATAGCCTTGGTCTTAGAAGGATCAACAGAGATTCCATCTTTTGAGACAATATGGCCAAGAAAAGAAATCTCCTGAAGCCAGAATTCACACTTGCTAAACTTCCCATATAATTCATGCCTCCTCAGAGTCTTCAAGATAATGCGCAAGTGATTTTCATGATCTTCGTAGGTTTTGGAGTATACCAAGATATCATCAATAAATACCACCACAAATTCATCGAGATACTCCTTGAAAAATATATTCATTAGATCCATGAATACAGAGGGTGCATTAGTCAATCCAAACGGCATTACAGTAAACTCGTAATGCCCGTACCTGGTTCGAAATGCTATCTTCGGAATGTCTTCCTTCTTTAAACACAACTGATGGTATCCAGATCAAAGGTCAATCTTTGAAAAGTATTGAGCTCCATGCAGTTGGTCAAATAAATCATCAATACGAGGTAGGGGATACTTGTTCTTTATCGTTATAGCATTGACCTCCCTGTAGTCGATACATAACCTCATAGATCCATCTTTCTTTTTAACAAAAAGAACAGGGGCTCCCCATGGAGAAACACTAGGGCGAATAAATCCCTTATTACTCAATTCCTCTAGTTGTTTCTTTAGTTCGACTAACTCTACAGTGGCCATTCTATAAGGGGTCTTCGATATAGGACTTGATCCAGGAATCAAATCAATGGAAAACTCAACTTCTCGTTCTGGAGGATGTCCAGGTAAATCTTCCGGAAATACATCTACAAATTCTTTCACAACAGGTACATCCTCTATTTGAACATTCCTTTACTCACCGACAGTTATTTCATTCTCTTCCTCCCCAATAATTGAATTAAGTTGAGCTACTGGGGGTGGATCTAAATAAGAATTAGGTGGTGACGATTCTGCTCTAAAAATAAGGTGCTCCTTATCATTATCATCAAGAATCATAACCTCTTTCTTCTTACAATAAATCTTCACATCATAGTCCGAAAGCCAGTCCATACCGAGGATTATATCAAACTCAATCATAGGTATGACGATGAAATCAGCAGATAAAGAAAATTTATGTGCTCTAATGGGGACTGATTCACAAAACTTTGTTGCAACGATACTTCCCTTAGGAGTTTTAACTGACAACTCCCTTATTAAATCAAATTGGAAATATCTAATTTTCTTAGCAAACTGGGAAGATATGAAACAATACGATGATCCAGAATCAAATAATGCATTTGCTAAACTTGAGGAAACCATTAAATTACCTGCCACCACATCTTTCGGAGCTTCTACCTCAGCAGTAGTGATAGCATAAGCCTGGCCTTGATCCCTTGGCCTTTTCTGAGGTAAGTTCTCCTGACGCTTAGGACATGCATTTGCATAATGCCCCATCTCCCTGCAATTGTAGCACTGAACGTTGGTAGCTTCCTTCTTCCCCTTGCAATCATGAGCTTGGTGGCCTTTTTCACCACACTTGTAACAGACTCCCATTCCCTTCAGGCAAGCACTGGGGTGTTTCTTCCCGCATTTACCACAAGATGGATATTCAACCTTTCCCTTCTTCCCCTTATTTCCATTCCCAGATTGATCAGCAGGTCTCTTCTTCTCTTGCTTCGCTTTAAAGTCATAAGACTTAGAGAATTCCTTTTCGGTCTTGATAGCACATGAGACAATGTCTTCGTACGATGAAAAGGATTGTGAGACTAATGCTCGACGGAGAAATGGTTTTAACCCATCAAAGAAACGATCAATCTTACTTCTTGGGTTGCGTATATAATCTCCAGCATACCTCGCTAACCTTGTAAAGTTAGCCTCATACTTTGTGACATTATCATCCTCCTTTTGTCTCAGACTTAGAAATTGCCTTTCCATATCCGCTCGATGGTCGCGAGGGAAGTATTTTTCTAAAAACAGATCTTTGAACTCCCTCCATTCCATATTTGATACTTCATCATCTTCCTTCATGTTTTGAATCAATGACCACCATTGATCAGCATCTCCAGTGAGGCGGTAAACTGCCATGATAACTTTTTCCCTTTCACTGCTCCCCAAAGCCTGAAATATTTTCTCTAGGGAAAATATCCATTGCTCAGCTACTAATGGATTTGTATTCCTGTTGAAAGTTGGTGGTTGTTGCCTCATGAATCGATCTAACATTGATCCTCCACGCTGCTGATCAGGGTGCTCCATACGGGTAAGGTTATTATTCATAACCTGAGTAAGTTGTCCCAGTATGGTGATTAGCTGATCGGCACCAGTTGCATCACCAGCCCCACTATAATTATCTTGAGCAGGAGGGAAATCCCTACATGGAGTGCGTACATTGATACGGTTTCCATTTCTTCCACTAGGCGCCATTTCTAAACAATGGCATAAACTAGATCAGTTTATGAATCAAAATACATAATCCCATACTTATAAAACACTTAACATAAATTGAACTATTTATGGATATAATCCATAATCATAAAAATGTTTTCTTTGAGGAAGTATATACTCATAAACCCTTCATAATGATTTGTAAAGAAAATGAGAGTTATCCTAAGCATATCCCCCGGGAGTGTTGTAACCAAGAGTGCAGCAAGGCCCGTTGTCGTGCACCAGTTCCCGTTCGAGTCTAGCTCAAAGCGGTGTTTTCGGGTTTTACCCCTAGGTACTTCTGTGCCAGAGCCGCCTCTACCTTCTCGTATCCAGACAGGGATGTATTGCTCAGAAAACTCACAAAATCTCTACAATACCAAAATTCTAGGAAGTTCTTCTATATTAATCCTCAAAGTTCATCTTAGGTATACGTCCTCTAATCAGAGTTTATCTAAATCTAGCTTCCAAGGTTTGTACTAAACTTCCTATGATACCAACTGTAACGCCCCGACCCCAGCTACCCAGAGTCGGTGAATTACTTCGTAAAATTGGCATGATCACAAGAAGATCAAATCTCGAAAGACCGATTGGTTTAGTAGCCTTGGAAACAGTAGATATATTCATAAGTTTTACATTACATCATAAAATGAAAAACTACTACAACAACATAATGCCTCCATAATTCACACTCATATCCCCACATAATATCCCTGCAGGTCATTCATAATTTACTTCTTCACTTCCTGGGAAAAATAAAACATAGAAAAGGGGTGAGCTCAAACGCCCAGTAAGGATAACAATATAGCGGAAACTTTCATAAATAAGAATAAACATTTAAGGCAATGTATAACTAAGAAAAAAGCCTTTCAAACATGAACTTTCAACATGGTATGGCATAAATAAAATGAAATAATGCCATTTACTTATTCACATTGATATTCTACTAATCGAATAATCACATGTAAAAATCAATAACCACTTTCATAATGTTGGAATGCATAATGCCAGACTATCATAACCACATAGCCAAGGCCTCGTGCCCAGACTACAAATAAGATTTTGTCAAGGCCTTGTGCCAAGACACTAGTTTGTCTCATGAGACCTACCGATGCATCGAGGAGCTATAGCGGGCTCCACCCGTCACATATTAAGTCCAATGCATTCCCATATGAAAAGGTTTAAACATAACATAAACATTCGTATTAAAACTAGCATACGAAATGTCAATAATTTCACCATAAACTATGAATGGTATAAAAATAGCACATCCACAGTCGAACATATCACAAAACTTTCAATACAATATAGAAGTTTTGTATCATAATAAATCAACTTCAATTAAGCGTAAAATCCGTCGAAGGATGTTGACATAGATGAAATCAAAACACTTTTTAGAGAAATGTCTCCTTCTATTTTTGAAATCATTTAAGAGCCATATAAAATAAAACAATTTCTTGAAAATATTCTTATAAGCTTGTAAGGGAAGCTTTGACGATTTTATAACGGCGGAAAATAACCGCACCCGCCGTATAAGTTAAAAAAACATTCTTATCTTAATTCTGTCGAAAAGGTTAAAAAAACACCTTGTTTGGAAAACGACGGAAAGATTCCCTTATATACCTCTTATAAAAAGTCAAACAAGGGCATAAATGACTTTAACCCATATTCTTTTAAATGTTAACAATGTTTTGAAATACATTTTGAAGGAACATGGACGTGGATGATAACGAGGTCCCAGTAGATAATTATGTATAAACAACCTCAGATAATGAAGAGATTGTGAAATAACCCTTACCTTGTACTTTTCCTTGGTTGGGGTAGGTTAACCTCCTGTATAATGGTGAAATAATTGTTATTAAATTATACAAGAATCATATACATTAATATGATATCATATATGATCTTTTAATGTTTATTTGATAATAATATCTTAGTATTATCGCCGTTTCGGGTGTTAACTTACTCATTTTCTTTTATATGTTTTGTTACTTAAGTCATGTTTGTTGTATCTTATTCATATCCAGAATGATATCAAGTCCTTAAACATCATTTTTAAATCATTAAATGATAATTATACTTGAATGGATACGATGGAGAATGAATCTCATCGCGTTCGTGGAGACGGTAGTCCGTACGTACGCACGAACGCTACTTCCATTTAATTTTTATTTTAAAAGAATTGAATCCAAATGATACATAGGTATATTACTATTCCAGTATAATATAATATTTTATATATGTTACTTATGTTCATTAACACCATCCGTTGTACGTTCCATGTCTGGTATGAACGAGTCATATCATTTTAAGGGGGCGGTAGTCCGCACTTCCTCAAATGAAATTATCGTATGTATATACAACATGAAACGAATAATGGTATGAAATAAAATGGAATTACAGAAGCTTATATATAAAATATATATCATTAATATCATATTTAATTATAGTTCCATCATAATGGCCACCATGAGAGGTGGTAAGATGTATTTGAACAATCATCGTTTCGTGAGGCGTTAGTTTGCCATCCACAGAAACATTATGTTCATCATCCATTAGATGGAGTTGTGTGTATGTTTAGTTTGAATCCTTCTTATAACAACATACTAGTATATTGAGGATACTGGTGTTGTTACAAAAGAAATGAAATAAAAAGATTTTGGGAGTTGAAGAAGCAAAATAAATGAAAATAATTTAAGAGAAATCGTTACCTTTAATTTAGGTAACTCACTTTGGTTGGAACCAAAGGACTTCTTGAAATGCTTTCTGCCTAAGGGTAAGCTTCAAGGAGGAGGAGAGGGATATGGGGAGCTTAATTGGGCAGAGTTTGGACGAGCCAAGTGGCTTGAGAGGTGTGAGGAATGAGTAGAAGTGGTCTCCTTTTATAAGGGAGAGGAGGGGCTCTTTAGGAAAGTGTGAAAGTATTACTTTATAATATATTTGTATTCGGTTTATAATGGTCCAAAAATCATTGAGGTCGAAGATAAGATGACTCATATTCTAAATAACATCAACCAATAAGAATTGGACAGGTTTTAGATAATATTTTAATCATTATAATATTATTTATTTCAATGATTTATTAATGAGGTAAACATTGCATCATTATTGTGTCATTAATAATTTAACTTATTTGATGTCTAAAAATTATAAATAAAATATCATTATGTAGGAAATCTTTTGCGCTTTCTAATGAATATTTATAATCGAAAATCCAACATGTATAACCCTATGTAAAAATTATTCTTCTAAAAGATGTAATCTTATGCCATTTTTATTTTTATTTTAACTTTATTAATATAATGTGTCCCTACCACATACAAGTGGCTCCAAGGGGTCCCCAAATTGACCCAAGGATGCCCATGGTCGGGTATGTGTCCACCAATAAGGTTAGGACACGTTTTAGGGTAATTTTGTATTAATATAATATTATTTTTTAACCCTTATTTACCGGATTTACCCTTTAACCATGGTAAATAAAATATTTACCACAGTAAGTATTCAAAATGTCTAAAAATAAAAGTTTCCTATTTACACAATTTGAACATCCTGATTCCAAATATGGAATCCATTTTCCTAAATTCAAAACACAGAAGTGGCAGAAATTAATTTAAAATTAATTCCCGCTGTCAAAACAAAAAGCGTGTTTTTAAGAGGTAATAACTATCAAAAGATTGACACTTGTTTATGTTCGGTTTAATTGTAAAATTATGTCCAATGAGAAAAATTAAATTAAATGGTAAAAATATATTCTAAATATAATTTAAAAACACTCAAATTAATAATTTATCAATATTAATTATTTTGATTAAAAAAGTTGTTTTTAATTAAAATTTAGAAATTTTCACTATTCATCAAAATATGAAAGTTATCCGAAATGTACCAAAATTTCACCCTAGGATAATTTTGATATTCCGAATCTAAAAATGAAGTCCATTTTGAAATATTGAATATATATGATTTCAAAAAGTAGGTATTACTATTCACAACGGCTAGTTTAATTAGTTGTGGTGTGTGTTAGAACTCGAGGTTGCGTACAACACACGCTATCACATTATTCGAAGGGAAACGTACCATAGAAGCTTGGGGTGTTACATCCTCCCCATGTTCTTTCAGATAGGCTTCAATCGACCCGAGACTACTGGATGAGGCCATCTAATATTCTTTCTATATTAATTAATCAAGATCACTAATATTTATAGACAATAATCAAAACATTTAGTTTCCAATGATCATACTGACCAACAGTCATATAACAGTCAAAACCTAACGTTCTCATTTTAATTATACACATTTTATTAAATGAAATAGTTTTTTTGAGTATAAAATTAAATAACACACAAAGGTAGGAAACAAAATTTATTAAAAAAAATTTGTCCTTACATTCTTCCCCCCATAAGAAAATGTGTCCCCGCAATTTTAAAATTGGTCTTGGAAATTTCATTAAAATTACCATATCGGAAAAAGACTCAGTGAAAATACTACTTTTAAAGAAAGAAAGGGAAGTATAAAGGTCACCCGAGTTAATCCATAATAGGATTCCATGTAGAAAAACATGGATATGGAAGAGAAAACAAAGGGTCATGTTCTAATGGAGACTGATAGAAAACATGATTAGGATAAAATTATCCACAAGATTATCACAAACATATAATGTGTTAAACGGTCTTTGATTACCCAATAGGAAACGTAAACCAACAACATTTTTTTAAGTTCCTTTTCATAATTTTGAGGAATTCATTTACTGCAAATAATAAAAACATAAGGATGTATACTTACCTTCCAGTAGAGTTTCATCATTTAATAAGTTTCCACAAGGACTTATCTTTTCTCCAAGCAATGAGCATTCAAAAAGAGTTGGTCTCATCGAAATCACAAGAATCATCTTTTAGAGAATCACATAATCCACAAAAGATGAACTATATATTTCCCTTATCTTTAGTAATCAAATAAAACAAAAATGGTTAGTACGAGATCATATAATCCCCAAAAAGGATAATATTTTATAAAAATAAATAAGACAATTAATCTCCAACAAATAAGAAAAATTACCCGAAGTTCATGAATGACCATTCAATACACAATCATCATTAAAATTCTTTAGAATAATCCAAACAATGATTGGAACCCAAAACTCAGAATGATTTAATCACATAGTCTTCCACAATAAATCTTAAATAACATTAAGTACTATTAAATTCTCATGCTATAGTTTAATTAACTTAATCGCATATTATCTATTCTAGGTTCATCATTTTCGAGAAATAACCCAAATCACCATATGTCCACAATAAATACATAAATTCTTAAAAATAAATTCAACTATTCCTCCACAATTTAAATCCTGTAGTATTTTATTTACCTTAGGCATATATTACTCCAAAATAGAAAACATCCTTCAAAATAACATTTATCATTTAATCACCAAATCATTTTCCAATACAAAGGATATCCATTTTTTAAAAAATAAGTTTCCAAAATCAAATTATTCTTGATCCATGAAAATAGTAGGTGCATTAGTCAGTCTATAGGGCATAACAACAAACTCATAATGATCATATCTTTATTGGAGGGTAGTTTTTTTAAAATCATCATTGTTCACTATTAATTGATTATAACCAGAAAACAGATCAATCATAGAGTAGAACTGAGACCCACTAAGTTGGTCAAATAAGTCATCAATTCCTGGAAGAGGGTATTAGTTCTTCACTGTGATCCCATTCAATTCTCTATAATGAATGCATATCTGCATTGATCCATGCTTCTTCTTCACAAATATAACTGGTGCTCCCCAAGGAGACACAATTGATCAGATAAACCTATTCTCCAAAAGATCTGAGAGTTGTATATTTAATTCTTATCTCCACATTTTCCATCTTATGGGGGGGTCGTTGATATCAGATGAGATCCAGGTATGAGTTCAATGTATAACTCTACTTCTCATTCTGGGGGAGGTCTGGGTAACTTTTGAGGAAATATGTCAACGTATTATTGGATGATGGGAAACTTTCTATAATAATAAATCCTTCATGAGAAACATAATTCATTTATGAATTTTTAACTAAAAAGTATTTTTTGTCTTAAAACCTCATGCTTAGACAATTACATTTTTCTATAATTCTTTCATAATGATTCATAAAAATCTCATGACTAACCAAACATATCCCTCGGCAGTGTTGTAAACCAGAGCGCAGCAAGGCCAATTGTCATGTTCCAGTTCCCATTCATGATTAGCTCAAATGGTGTTTTCAGGTTTTACCCCTATGTACATTTTTTCTAGATCCACCTCTACCTGCTTGTATCTAGACATGGATGTTTTTTCTTGATAGACCACTTAATCAATACTCACCAAAATACCAGGAATATTTCTTATATTAAAACTCTTCTATAGGGTTCTTTGAAAAGTTTTCACATACTAATTTCCATAAATAACTAAACTATCCTTTGATACCAACTATGTCATCCTGCCTCTTTAATAGAAAACTTTTCATTACATTTTACAAACAGAGGATCTTTAATGTCTTGTTTCTTGGAAATCAGGAATATTATACATGAAAACAATATGATAAATTCATCTAAACCACTTTTAAGTCTTGATAACAGGTTCATACTATGTAAATTAATTGCATCTCTTATCCTGGATACATTTATCAGAGGAAATGGCGAGCAGAAGGCCCAGTAATGGTAAACAACCCAATTAATGTACTTGTGATATCAATAAGAACTTGAATAAAAACATAAATACATGAGCAATTGGATAATAGGATTATTATAACGAAAAGAACCTGGAACATAACTTGAATATGTGGCTACTACATTTCATTTAGACATTCATGAACATATCTCCAAGGTCCTTCCCCAAGGTGTCATAAAAATTACCAAGGATATTTACAAAGGTATCGTAAAACTTTTCATCTCTAGAGATTAATTATTTAACCAATACATTGGATAAAAATCATGGTGCTCCCTTAATATGTATTTACATTCATGTGAGGAACATATATCATAATAAAAAATTTCATTAATAACCCAAAAGGAATCAATGAAATTGGTTTCATGTCAAAATATTGACATTTAAAAAGTGAATAAAAATAAGATCATTATGTCATTTTTAACACGTGGAAAGAGAGTGAGGGTTATATGTATGTCGATTAAAAAATATATATCATATTTATATATTTATGAACACCCATGGAAATGAAATATGTCGTGTTATTCATAAAAATAAACTATATAATTTCTTGAGAGAAAGAGATATAAAGTTTTGGACAAAATTTCTGCAGTATAACGGCCATATAAATAGTTTTAGAAAACATTGAAAGGAGAGGGTAAAAGGGTCACCCACTCAAAAATAATTCATAATATAGTATGGGTACTCAAAAATATAAAGGTATGGATATTTTAATGTCATACCACATGAAAAAGGAAACATGAAAGAAATGAGAAGATGCGATTTGTTGTATGAAAATTTCAGCAGCCTAACGACATCACATAAAAATTTAAAAAAAAAATTAATAAGAGTGGAGAAGGTATCTCAATAATTAGAAATGAAATGGAATGAAATGAGAACATATAAGAAATACCATCACCATAAAGAGATGGAAATTATTAGACACGATATAAAGGATGTCATGACTTAAAAGTGGAGGGTGAAAGGATCCCTTACCTTGAAGAGTTACATTGAAAGATTGAAATTCAGGACCTTGGGAGGCTTGAGGGAACCTTGGGAGGACTCTTTTGGAGGTAAGGAGACCAGAACATCTTTTAGGAGGATTTTTAATTAAATTAATGAGGGAATGGCTTCGTATTTATAGGATATGTGAGAGGATAAAGCATTAATTGCCATGGGACACCTCATTGGTGGTATTGGCAAAACCATGAGCTTTACCATGGTATTTTCCCATGGTATTGGCAACTTGGGAAACCTAATAAATTATACTACTATTCATAAGTCCTTGAAAATTATTTCATAATAATTATATCTTTAATAATTTCATTAAACACACGAAACTCAAAACTGAATTTTTACTATGCACTGAAAATTCAACTTTTTCAGAAAAATCCCAAAAGTTATCCCTAAAAAATTATTGATGATCTGATTTATAAAATGATCTCTATTTTATGAAAATAATTCTCTAAATATTTTTAATTTGTTTTTTCAATAAAAATCAGTATTCACCTGAAAAAACTAATACCGAACCAATAATTTCTGAAACAATTATTTACCTATTTTATTGAATCGCATTACTTAATCAAGGTGCCTAAAATATATTAATACTTTCTTAAGTGATGTTACTAAATCCATTTGATCACATTACTAATATTATGTGTAAAATCACAATTCATAGTTTACTATTCATCAAAAATTAAGTTGATCTTATTAGACTCTAAATTTCGTACTGAACATAACTCTAGAAGACCATTTTTTGAAAATCATTACAAATTTTTAATTACTTGAGGTTTACATAAATAATTTAAAATATCATTTTTCAATAATTCAACAATATTATACATCTAATATTTATTTGCACACTTGAGATTCTAAAACGTCACTATAAAAAGAAATGAAAATTTATTTATCTAAGAGGATTTCATAATGTAGATAAGGTCTCATTACATATCCCCTTATAACACCTGCATATGACCTAAGAGTAAGGTGTTCTAGGGTGATATAATCTTGGGGCTGCTCGGCCAACCATACCCGAGTAGTGATTTCAATCAGCTTGAACTTCTCGTGAAGGCGATTCCGTTCCTGCTTCACACGATGAAGTTCGGCTTGGGTTTGGTCCAGAGCAAATCCCAAATGTGCTAACTCCTTCCCAAGTTCTGTCAGATTGTCTTCGATCACACGAGACTATTGGAAGGGGCCATCCAATGTTCTTTCTATATTAATTAATCGACATCACTTGTATATATAGACAATAATCACAACATTTAGTTCCAACGGTCATATTGACCAATGGTCATATAACTGTCAAAACCCAATGGTCTCATTTTAATTATACTCATTTTATTAAATGTAATAGTTTTGTTGCGTATAATATAAAATAACCAACAATGTTAGGAAAAAAAATTTATTCAAAATTTCTGGTCATTACAATATTATCTCAATTTATGAGGAATCCTTATTTTATATGTGTTATGGATGCAGTTTAATGTAATGTTTTATGGAAATTGGTTTATGAGTGTCTCATATTTTTCATATGAAAAATCCTTGGTCTATTGAGGTAATACTTTTTTATCTTACCATACACAACTTATGAGGCATCCTCGTTTTTTATGGTGTAGGGTTTTCTTGTTCATCCCACGGTTATTAAATTAGGAATCCTAGTTTTATACATGGTGAAGGAAAATGTTACCATCATGTTTTGTGGAAATTAGTTAGACCTATAGATCGATTTGCCCATTCTTTTCTTCCTCACGATAAATCATGAAGGCATCCATACCTTCTAATAGATCATTGAATTGGATTATGGTTTATGCATGGTGGGGAGCCCCATCGGAGAATTGTGGGACGATATCACCCCATGAAATGGATGGATTTATGGTGAATATATGGGTGGTCCTAGAGATATCAATTTTAAGCATCACAAAATATACCATTGAAAATGGTAATCAAGCCACATGTAGTTATTAAGAGTGTTGGGGTCATAGGATTTCAAAAACATTATGTATGATGAAAACATTGTGAAAAAGGCTAAAATAGTTAATCATGGAAATTTTCTAGGGTAATAATTCTTGGAAAATGGATCCTGGTTACTGGTCATAGGGCTTATACCATAATGGATGGTGTTTTGAGGATTCTCATGTTTTGAGAAAGACATAAAATTAGACATGAAAGGATCCATGGTGGCCCTAAATCACATGAAATGATCCAAAAGCTAGCGGCACATTGATTTGGGATCTAATCCATAAATCATGGAAAAAAATTTAATGTCATGATGCTTGGACTATTGGTGAATTGTTTAATGTCATGATACGTGGACTTGGGAAAATGTTCATTTTATGGCTATTTGTGTGAAACAAAAGAGATATAACCTGACATGAATGGAGGGAATGTATTACAACATGAAACTGAAATAAATATAATCTAATGACATATATTTTATGTTAATAATTCTTGTACCAAGGGAAAATTATTAAATAGTACAATGTCATGATTCCAGGACTGAAAAAATATATATCTCAATGGTATCTGTATGGCATGGTAGAAGTAAGAACCAATGTGTGTGGAGGTCATGCCTGCCCGTGCATCATAGAAATTCATTGATATAAAATTCACATAGTTTAGATTTATAATTCCTAGAATGTATCGGGGATAATGGTCTAATGGATCATTAAACAAATAGTTGGGCCCGAAGACATAAGTTCTAAGAGTCACAATATATCCTATGGAAAATGGGAATCAAGACACAATGGGTTCTAAATGACAGTGTGGTAAAATAAAAACATTTAATATATGGGAAACCATTCATGGATAGGACCTCATGTAATCCCACAGTTATCATGTGGCATCTCATTCTTATGACATGAGCTAATTCTATAGTTAAATGTTGCGAACTATGGATGTAATCTTAGATTCATCGCATATCATATGAGGAATACCAATTTTATATGAGGTAATATATAATACCATACTTATTTTGAGAGGAATCCCAATCATATATGGGATATGATCATAGATTTCTATCATGATTTAGGGATGATGGGCCATGTAATTGAAATTCATACAACTCAGACTATAATTATTACAACATTAAATCAATGAATCTAAGAATGTATGGGTTAGGAATTGTTTATGGCCAATATGATTGGATACAAAATCCTAATTAATGGTCATAGAGTTTATAACATGGATAATATAGTTTATTGTCTGATATTTTTGACTAGATGTAAATAGTTTAATATCACAATTCTTGGATTGTGGGGATACTGCCAATATAAGGTCATAGAACATGGACCACCTATGAATTGTTTCAGATCATCCTACCTATACCATGTAGAACTGTTTAATTTATTTTATCTTATACATTGGTTATCCCCACATGAAGTACTATTTGAGACAATTTTATTTGGAGGGATGTGTGATACACACTCATAACAACGTTATCAAAGTGTATGATCCATTATAAAATACCTTTATGGATAATGTAAGGCCCATCCAAATTGTGAATAAAATTGCTAACTTTTTATGGAGTATCATTTTAATTTTTAGTGCAATACAATTTCACCTATAAGAAGGAGTAGAGGTAAACATTCATGTTGAACAATATTGATATCATATTCTAGTGCGTCTCTAGGTAGAATATATCCTAAATTCTATTTTCCTTGAGGGATTACAGCTCATCCAGATGGAATTCTTTCAATCATTCTGGTGTTTTGTTGTCATAGAAACCTATTCCATTTGACAGAACCTTAAAACCCAATGGGTAATACTCTCTCTTTTCTATACACCAGTGAGTATGATGACACCTAGGTGTAATTTTTGGTTTTTTTTCAATAGTCATGGATGTTGTTGGGGGACTTCATTAGGAAATATTATCATATTATCGACTACCATTTCTAAATAATGTTATAGAGAGTCTATTAGAATATCTAGATCTGTCCATTCTAATTAGTATAGTAGTGGGAAGTATGGTTGGAAAGTATTTCGTACTTGGAATTCAACTTATTCTGTACAATATTTGAAAATATGGTGTCTTTGTTCATCAGAATAGCTTGGGGAACTCCAACGAGATGGGTGATGAGGGAGATGATGAACTCGATCATGGATTTGTGTTTTAATTCATTTTGGGGAACTACTTATACCTATTTTAATTAGAATAATACTGTAGTTATGATGAACCTAGACTGTCGAGTTGTCACCAACATTTATAGCCCCGCAACATTGAGTCCCCATTCCTAAAATGGGAAATAATACATATTGGGTTGGAGAAGCTTTGATGGTATATGTACAATGTTTTCATATATTTGACATGTTAGACATGTTTTGAAGAACTCTATGTAGTTGTGGAACATGGTGGGAAATAAGAAAACAAACCTCTAAATTTGGTGGCAGAGCTTCAATTCTTCTTCAGTTGAACCATTTGATTTTGCATGGAACTCTTGAATATACCATGGGATATCAACCACTTGGATCCAATGGAAGATAATTCCATTGAACCCACATCAGTAGATAGTTTACTCTATGGTAGGCCGAATCTAGAGGGAAAACTTCCTTCCCTAGTGTTGGATTCAGTCATGCTCGGCTTGATCTAAAGGTAGAAATCTCTGCTAGAGATACTCGAAAAATATAGTTTTACAATAAAAAGTATCTTTCAATATAGGGAAAATTGAGGGTCTAGGAATATAATTACTGACAAATAATTATCCCATAAACATGTTTTCACCATATGATGTTTCAAGGAAATTACCCTTTGGCATGAAACATGGATGACCATGTTATCTCGATCAGGCTCTGTGAGAGATGAGCACATTCTTACCAATGAATTGGATCAATAATTTTGTTATTGGGGAATATCATTCAACACAATTTGATAAGGAAATTCCTCAACCAGTTGATGGGTGTGTTCCACTTGATGTACTAGCTCTTTCTTTCTAACTACATAGTCACCATTTACCGATTTCATGAATATATAATAGTATCACATCACATGAATGGGTGGGGGGATAAATAGAAAGGGTTAAATTGAGACCATAAAAGTGGATTATATACTCTATCTAATTGATGTTGTATCCACCTAATGATAGACATGGTTATGATAAGACAATCAACACTGGGGTGGTAAAGAGGATTCTCATGAAAACTCTGTTTAGATTATGGTTTTTGATCCGTCTACCAGTCGGGCTCTACGAAGAAACTTCCTAATACATATTTTTACATGGTATAACTTGATCCACTGAGATTAAAACTTTATCTTGGAAATTTGCATCCAAAAGAAGTTCTTTTGGGGATAGATTTGTGTCCAGGAGGTTTCCAAATAGATGGCATTTGACATACTTTTGCAGGACAAACCTGACATTGAAATACTTGAGGATCACATCCCAACATTCTAGTCATCCTATAATAATGGGTAGATTTTGGTAATATGTTAGGGGTTAACCTAAGACATCATATATATCTACTATGGCAGAAAATAATTTCTCAAATTCATCATGTTAAAAATTGTGTGAGGAAACTCTTCTCGATGGAAGAGTATCTAGTAACCTTGTCATGGAGCATGTGAATTATACAATATAGGTTGTTTCTAATACCTCATTGTTTTTATGGGATCGAAGAGTTAAAAGGGACCATTATAGGGGTTTTATTTCTTGGACTAAAGGCATTCCAGAAAGGGGAATCATCAAAACTGGATGCTATGATAAATACTTCATGATTTCCCCAAAGGAAGTATAGAACTCCCCATCCCATAGTTAAATGAGTAATTTCCTCATGGTCCTCTAGAAATGATTACACATAACAAAAATATTTTCAATAAAAATTCATATGTCTCCTAAGTTGATATAGAATCCTTGTAACTGCAGTTGGTTTATTGGGCGAGGCACCTGATTGGTGGCTTTGATCTTCTCCAGGTAAATTTCAATTTATCTATAACTTATTATTATGATGATAAATATCACATAGGTAAACTAAAATTCACACGTCAAGGTGGTCTTCATCAAATTCAGAGAGGGGAAGAATCCCAAAAAAAATCTCCATATCCTTGATATAGTCCTAACAATGGTTGGATTTTTCCACAAGTCATAAACATGGAATTTTTCCAATGTAAGTAGCATTGGTATAAAGATGTGGTGAACATAATGCTGAAATGTAGCCCTCGTGTTTTTCAAGATAAATGGAATCATCTTCTAGAATAATGTCCCTTGGATTTCTCAAAATGTTTTGTACTCCTCATCCTCGAGGTCCATCAAGACGTGGTTATACCTAGAGTATCCTTCCACAATAGAGATATCCTTGAACCAAGTTATAGCATCGATCTATAGATATGTCACTATAAGGGGAAATTCAATAATTTGAACATTGTTGTTTAGTTCCTAGAAGTCAAGGTATAGTCATATCTAACAAATATTCTTCTTGATTGGTATGATATTAACCACCATTTTTGGTATTTCACATCTATTATTATTTTGGATTTGATAATATTTCAAATATGAATCTCAACCATACCATAATGAGAGGGGGGAATATTTCTATGAGGATTCTTAAAACTTAGATGACCTGGTGGTAGGACAATGCGATGGATGGGGACCTAAGGGTCTAGCCTAACATTACCCCACACATCCAATATAAGATATTACAATTCTAATTTATGAAATACACATACTATCATTGTTCCTCTTGAAACATGGATTCACTAATTATTTTTTACTATAGATCTTACATTTTCCCCGGATTAACCTTGGTTAACTCATCTGAGGTTGTAGAGGCTTCTTCATCAAATACAGGAGGGTTGTGCACTAAATCCTCTTAGTCATATGAGATAAGGGAATCTAAGGGGGGATGAAACACTTCCATGTCAGTTGATCTGATTTAATTTTTAGTACCATATTTGGATAATATATAATCCTTTCTGATGGGTTCTTCCTCTTTAGAGACTGTGGTGACAACGGTTGTTGGTCCAATTCCATTTGAACACTAATCATGACATATACTCTAATTATAAATGAATTTGGAATGAGTAACTAATTTTGAAGATATCCCTACATTGAATAACATTTGATAATTTCATGAATTTGTGGAAATAGGAAGAAACTCTTAGTACCTAATTGGGGTAATGTCTATCAATTTTAGATATGACCGCTTAGTGTAGGAATGTAAGGTAATCTGTGTGTGAAACTTTTTATTGATGAAATAGAAACCCTTTTTCTTTGGGAATGTGAAGAATCCATCCAAGTCCAAAATTAAGGTCTATAATTGATGAATGAAGAAAAAACTATCAACAATTGATACCCAATGATCGATTATAGTGGTTTTAAGAGCCTTATGATCATTGATATTCTACACCTCATTTGTATAAATAGGCTTTCTATTTCAATTATAGTATAATTTATCTAGATAGCATACCTCATATTATTCAAAGGAGGATAAATCACCATAAATTTCCCCCACATGACTGTTGAGGGTGTATTCCATGAATTGGTGATATAAAAAAGTGATTTTGCACATAAAAATGAATCTATGGCCTTCCTTGAATTATGTTGCAGGAATTGTATTATGAGACTGCTATGAATTTGGTGCTTGATACAAAACCACTGAATTTATTCTTCTTCCCAATCATTCCCCAATATTTCTAATCACTCTTCTATTACCCTAATTTTTTTGTTTGAGGGATTCAGATCACCATCAGGTAGTCATAAATAATGGAGCATTCAGGTTGAGTTGATATTGGTCATGGAACTAGTATTTCACAAAAATTGGTGGAATGACACTTCATTAAACTGTCGTATAATGTATAGTCGGTGTATGTACCCCTAAATTATGACACCCTAGTCTTCTATAGATTATTATATGATTTTTTGACTCTCATATTTCCCGAAATCTACTTAATTTTATATCTCGGTGATAAATACCTCAACATCAAATTGGGTATTTCTTTTTAATGGTTCAAAAGGACCTCATACACCACCATTAATAAGATAAGATCCTCAATGATCAAAATATCATCACGAATTATAGAAAGGAGCTTCATAACATCATATATTCCATGCAATGGAAATATTCATTCTTATACGATGTCACTCATTGGTTGGGGGTGAAGTGGATGATGTTGGATGAAATAATGGGGACTGTATAGGATAGAAAATGTTTTTCTATTAACTAATTTTATTTTTAAGAGAAATAATAACATGATTTATTGTCATATAAGGTTAAGATGTAACAGTATGTAGATGTGTTCATGGTTGAGCAACATGGTCAACTATATATATTGACTGTTCCAGAGTACTTATTATTTAGGACTAGGATAGTAGTGTTTGTTGGTCTCATTTCAAAAACATCTTCCTAGTCTATGTTTCATGAATGTTATCCAGAAAATTCTAATGGATTTAATTTCATCATCCATTCCTTTGATGAATTTTTATAAATGAACCCAATGGGTTTACATGGTTTCCCTCATTATCAGTTATAGTGATGTGGTCTACCAACTCAAAATCATTCACACATGTGTATTTTTTATCATCAACTTATAATGATTTTAGATTTTGGAGGTCGTTAGGCTTATCTCTTGGCTCTGGAGACATGAATTCATCGAGAGTGGAAATTAAATTTGGAACTGATAGGGGACTCAGATTTCTCATTCATCATCAAAATCTATTATTTTGAGACTTGAGAGGACGTGATGCAGATGTGGAGGTAGTAGATAAAGGTGGTGCTACATCAATTGGAGGTTATACCCTTCGCAAATAGTGTTAGGATAATACCATGAATGATACTGAATTCCATTCAAGCCATCCAGTATTTTTACATTTCTATATCATGGCTAAAATCTAGTTTCCATTCACTAGAATCCTCAATAACACATTCGGGGTCCATTGATACAAGTTTCACTTACATCGGAACAACATTCAACATCATTATGACATGACCAACAAGTTCATGGAGCCAATATTGGAATATTAATCATTCTATGATTATGTTCTTAAGGATCCAATAGTGTAGTCAATGGTTGGGAAAGCTTGATAATAGGGCCTCTAACAGTCTCTTGTAATTGGGAATTTTTTTTTAATTCCCTTCTCCAATGAAATGGTGAAATTCTATAGGACATAAATATCCTTAAAGAAGTAGGTCCTATTTCTTCTCTATAGAAAAGGTACCCTTGAATTAATTCCTTGATGGGGTATTAGGTCTAGATTCTCTCATCATGGAGGGAGTGCAAAGTGGGGTTGCACCTGGTGGTTCTACACTGGATGAGACTATACTTTGTAGGGTTGTACATCAAGAGTTATATCTCAGAGAGAGTCCTAAAAGTATACCAGATCGAGGAAATATCCCTTCATATTGTATAAAGGCTCTAATATCATTAGAATTATCATGGGAGATGAAATAGGAAACATGAATGATTGTTTTATAGTCCTATATATGGTTTTTTCAATATATGAACCCTTTTAGAGAACTCTTTAAATCCACCATAGTAGTTTAGAGAGAAAAGCGTAGGGACCCACTTTTTTTTGAAATTTTCCACTCACATCATAACATTTTGTTCTTTGGATAGGGACATGTTAAGAGATCATTTAAGTCATTTCCATAGAGAAATGATGTTGAAAACATTTCCATCAAGCATGTGTTTTCATTGGTAATGATAGGTGATATTCGTATTGCATATAGTGGGGATAAAATGATAGAGGAACCATCTTTGAAGATCCTCCCAACTAGAAATGGATCCCCTGGGAAGATGGATATACCATAAAATTAGGCCCTATTTTTGTCTGAATGACGAATTAGATCTTTATAGACTTCTATTGTTTTTGAGTCCCTTAAATAGGGATACACCATGAGGTGTAATGGGATATATTTTGTGATAGATCACAATGTCTATTAAATGCAGTTAATATGTTTCTACAAAACCCCATGGGATACTCATAAAATCTATACCCAAGCTAGTTATGGCTTTTCATTAAGTGGAATGGCCACCTTCCATGTTTCCAGAACACTGAGGTGAGCAGTGAGAGCTATAATCATGTAACCTTTGCAAGTGTATCTAGACATTATTTCATTGATGGTATCATCGACATGAGGAGAGCCTTGATCCTAATACCAAATAATATAATCATGATTCTCCCATCGACTGGGATGTTTGGCGACTTAGTTCGTGGTTTTTTCCATACCATATAGCTTCTCGCCTAAATGGATTAGTGGGGGAACTATGTTCCAATTGAGGGAACACGGCTGAGGATGATGGGATGCCCAGCTAGAGGAGAGACAATGTACCTTAATGTGTTATTGTAATAATGGGACCACACAATTTACTTGAGAAAATTGGATACCGGGGGTTCTCTCACTATTTTCCAAACAACCATAGAGGGGATAGAGGGATTGACATGTCCTTTTACCATATCATTGTATAGATTGTTAGTTAGTAGTGACTCCTTGGGGGGGAATCTGAGGCCCAATGCCTGCCTCTTCTGACGGGTGATAACACCAACTGGAGGGTATACCAAGTACGATGCTACCCTTATAGGTGGATCTTTCCTTCCATGACCTATATAAATGGATTTACTCCAATTATCCTTTGTGGATTAGTGTCGAAAATATTTAATATGGTTGTGGTCAAATGAAAAAAAAATCATTGTGGATATGGTAGGCTGTCACAATATACGGCTGAAATGGAGAGAGGAATACTATACCCACCCTCTGATATGGTTATTTGGAGACACCTCTTCCATAACTCGGGGGAGAACAATGGGGATTTTATCAAAATTCTACTTGAGATCTTGGAAGTATCCACATGAATCATGATTTATGGATACATTGATAATTTTGACCTCAAAAATTCTATACTATTGGTCGACGATATTAGGGTTCTCATAGATCGCTAGGTAAGACAAATAACGGTCATGGATGATGTGATATGATTCTTATATTATCTATCATAAACATACTTCCCAATGCTTTGTAAGGAACATCGGGATTTCAATGTCAATAGTTGTAGGTGGAAATAACACAACTAACAACTAATATATGGAAAAAACCTCACAAGGTCCCCCTTACACAATTAACAGTTCTTGATAATGGTATCACGCATCCATAATTGGCATGAACCATGATATGGGTGTTGAGTCAATAAGGTTTTATTATGACATTTCTATTCCTTCATGTTTGGGGAGATTATTGAGTCAATATGGTTTTCTTGTGACTTTTCTATTAGTTCTTCTTTTAAAAATCACAAACACCTTCTCTTAATGAAAATTTCATTTTACCCTATGTTTTACTTTCATAATGAAAATTTACTTCCCTAAGGAAATTTATCATTACCATGTTTGTCATTGTTTATTTTCTCAGTATTAAATTCTGTTTCATATACAATACCTCGGAATTATATAATAATTAGATTTAGATCATTTTTTCAGGATCCAAATTCATGTTCTGAGTTCCTGAATTTAGACTCTAAAATCTTATGATTTATGACTCTGATCTCTTACGAGTTCTTACTCTGAACTCTCTAAATTCAGACTTTGAACTCTTATGAGTTCTGACTTCGAACTCTCTGCATTCAGACTCCCAAATATTATGAATTCTGACTTCAATCTCTTAGAATTCAGACTACAATAACTTATGAATTATGACTCTGAACTCTTTGAATTAAGAATCAACACTCTTCTGAGTTCAGACCCCGAATTTTTATGAATTTAGATTTTGAACTTTCTCGGTTCAGGTTCTGAATTTTTGTGAATCTAAATTCCCAATTTCCTTGAAATTTAGACTCTGGAATTCTATTGAATTTAGGTTCCGAATTCATTGGAAAGAAAAATCCAAATATCCTTGTATTATAAATAAAAAATGTATATTTGGTTAGACTCCTAACCTTCAAATTTTATTACACTCGTAAAAATTAATTTGTTCAAGTAATCATTATTTTCTTACTACTATTTTGGTAATATAATGATTTCATGCATTCAGTTACTAACTAACCATTGTTTGAGTGACACATGTATAGGTTCCTCTGAAATTTAGGGAAAAATATGACTATTAGAGGAGAGAGCCAACCATTGAAGTCATTCCTATAAATATGAGCTGCTATGAACAAGCTCAGAACTTTTCTTTTAGAAGAACTTTCTTAAATTTTGTTGAAGTGATTTCTAGAGAGAGAGGCTTTTATAAAATCTCAGGATTCATGTAGAACGTTTGAATGGCTTGTTCAAACATTTCTTTGTGTATAATTTCATTGCACAGAGGTGTGATTTCCATAAAATCAATGACTTTGGGTTGTGATGTCAGTGGAGCCGATTTCCTTACAAATTGAGGGTTTGAAGGGATAACAAGACAGATACCGATCATTGGATTGACGGATTACCTGGGTTTGGGTAATACAGACATTCGTGAAAGTATAAATCAAGAGACCTTTATCCAAAGTTGTTGGATACCCTTCTCTTTGGGTTAAAAGATTTACTACTTGTTACTTGTAGTGTTTCAATTGTGTTTTCTGCTATAATTTTGGTTGTTGAGGAAAGTATAATTATCTTATACTTCCTTTGACATGTACCCGGATTAGATAAGATTATATATGATTTAAGGTAAAATATTTGTAGTTATAAACATTTATTAAGTTCCATTTTCGGAATCACTTTTTCGAAGTCAATCAAATTAGTAGAACATATAGGTGTTGTGAATTTTGTTTATAAAAAATTTCCTTAATGGATTTTTTAGGTATACAATTTACCCCCTCTTGTATATTGACTCTCTACACCATAGTTTGATACTACAATCAGTATAATATATATCATATGATCTATCCAACAATTGGTATCAGAGGCGGTGACCTTGTACCCTAAACCAATCCAACAATTGTCTTTAATGTTTTGGTTCAATCTGAATTAATCACATGATTAGATTCAGAAGATAAATCTTCTTCTCTACTTTTTCGGAATCATATTTTTGGACTCATAAAGTTTAGATTCATATTTTTCTTAGAGATAAACATGTAATATTTTCCTTGATTATGATATTTTATTTTGTTTACAAACTTATATTACTAAAAAGTTTGTCTGGAATGATTATCCTTAAGATGGAAGGTTTAAATATTGGTTCCATCGACAATCTAAATCCAACAAGACCTCCTATTTTTTATGGAAATGATTATGAGTACTTGAGTGATAGGATGAATACTTTTTTTATTAACACTGAAGTTGATAACTACCTAATGCTGATAGGAGACTATAAGATTCTTGATAAGGAATTGAAAACTTTTACTAATCAGGAGAAATTAGAATATCAAGCAAATTTCAGAGTCAAAAATACATTGATATGTTCCATGAATAGTAATATCTATAGTCAAATATCCTAATTTGAAGCTGAAAACAGTATCTGGAAGAAACTTGAAGTTACACATTCTGGTACATCTAAAGTTAGAGAGACAAGAAGAGCTGTTTTGAGAGCTGAATACCATGGATTTAACTTTTATTATAGAGAACCTATAATCAAAGTTCAACAAAGGTTGTTGACTAAAGTAAATAGCATATAGTCCATGGGAGAAAAATGTTTGGATGATGAGGTCCTTATAGATAAGATCATAGATATTATGAAAAATGAATTGGAATCCAAGAGGATAATAATTGATGAGAACAAGAATGTTACCCAGATTTCCTTAGATAAGTTGTTTGGAACTCTTCATTAGCATGAGACTAGAATGAAGAGAGATGATGATAATGTTAAAAAGAAGAATTGTTATATAAGATTAGATTTTACAACTACTTCTAAAAAATTTAAATCCAAGACTCTATAAAGAGTAACCAGATCAAAGTCAATGAAAGTTACTAGTCAGTCAGAATCTAGTAATACAGAAAATATTGAGAATTAATTAGCTAATATTGCTCAGAGAATGAACAACATAGTAGCTCATAAGAACTATCAAAATATGTTCACAAAGATATACTACAATGTGAGGAAATATGGGGAAGTTACTTGTTATAAATGTATATGAATAGGTCATATCAGACATGAATGCCCTCTATTGAAAAATAAGGAAAATAAAGAATGGAATTTAGAACGAAACAAGAAGAAGTTTTATCGCTAAAAGCATAAGAAAATCCTTAAAGAAAATGATACATGGAGTGCTATATATGGAGACCCTTCGGGAAGTGAGTCTAATGAATATGAATCATTAGGATAGAAAAATATTGGTTTCATTGCTACTACTTCTTTCCCAAATACATGTCCTACGGACAAGGTACGCTATGTTGAGGCTATAACAAATATATCTCTTGATAAGAATTACTATTCTAAAGATATTACTTCTAATGAAGATACTTCATCTTCAGTTAATGAAGAAATACCTTCTTATGAAGAAGTATATAGATTTTCCAATTTGATAGATGAAAAAAAATTGTAAAATTTCTATGAAATTAGGCAAGGAAAATACTAGAGAAAAAATTATTAAAAATGAAATTTCAATCTTCGATAGAGATCTTGAAGATAAAGATTAGCTTCTAGAAAAACTTCCTAAAGTCCTTAAGGAATAAAATTCTTAAAAGGAAAAACATTCTAAAGATCATAAGAATTCTATTTTAAAAATAAATGATTTTGAGGAAAAATCTATATCTAATGAAATAATTCATGAGAATCAGAATTTAATCATATGACTAAAATCCAAAATATATTCCCTTAAGAAAATACTTCAAAACATTACATCTGGTAAATAAAATTTTGACAAGATGTATTCACATATAAAAACTCGTGGAAATACTACTGCAGTAGGTTATACTCACAAGAAACCCGTTTTCAAAAACAACTATTTTATTCCATCTAGAGCCCCTTTTTTTACTAAATGTTAAAGTTGTGGGCATTGGAAGAAAATTTTTTCTCTGAATAATGTTCAATATCTTGGGTTTCATAAAGCATATTTTTCAATACAAATATGGATACCCACAATTTTTCTATCTAAAAATTCCGGATCCAAGAATGTTTGGATTCCGTTAGGAAAATAAGGAATGTACCAATAGCCATACTTTGTACAAGGATAGTGGATGTTTCAATCATATGAATGGTTACAAAAACTACTTTGAAAAGATTATCAAGACGAAAGGATGGGAAGTAACTTTCCGAGATAATGCTAATGGAGAAATTATTGGTATTGGTAACATTGTTATTCTCGGAAAGTCTTTGATTGAAAATGTTTTATTTACTAAGGTTCTTAAGCACAACCACATTAGCATAATTAAATTATGCGATGAAGGTTACATTGTGAATTTTAGGAATGACAAGTGCTTAGTACAAAATTTCAAGGAAGAATTCATTCTTTCATCCAATAGGTAAGGGAATTTTTACACACTAATCTTATAAAACCATAGGAACCAAGATCTACCTTGCCTTAGAGATATAGAAGATCATTCATGGTTGTAGCATAGAATTCTAGGATACGATAACCTTAGGAACCTATTCAAACTTTATAAGAAAATATTATTTAAGGATCTACAAGAACATAGATTAGATTCTTCAAAAGTTTGTGATCCTTGCCAATTTGGTAAGAAACATAAATCAAGTTTTAAATATGTCGATGAAGTCTCAACCACAAATTCCTTACAGTTAGAGCATATGGATCTTTTTGGCCCTACAAAAACTGAAAGCATTAGAGGAAAATATTATTTATTTTTCTTAGTTGATGAATACAGTAGATTTATGTGTGACTATTTTCTAGAAAATAAATCTAATGATTTTTATTATTTCAAAATATTTAGAGCCCAAGTTAAAAATGAGAAAAACCTTCCTTTGATAACTATTCGTGGTGATCATGGAGGAGAATTTTAAAATTCTGATTTTGAAACTTTTTATAGTAGAAAGGAATTACTCATAAGTTCTCAGCACCTAGAACACCTCAACAAAATGGTGTTATTGAAAGAAGAAATATAATTATATAAGAGATAACAATAACCGTGTTGAATGAATATTCTATAGCCAAAATTTTTTGGGAAAATGCTGTATGTAAGTCTTATTATACAATAAATCATGTTTTAATTAGACCTTTTCTTAATAAAACTCTTTATGAGTTACGGAATGGTAAAAAAACTAAACTTTCCTACATCAAGGTTGTTGGATGCAAGGTATTAATTTTGAATAATAAAGATAAATTACAAAAATTATCATCAAAATACAATGAAGTAATTTCCTTAGTCAACTACAAACTTCTATGGATTATAGTGTTTTCAATAAAAACACTTCTACTATTGAAGAAACAGTACATGCAAAATTTGATGAAACTGATCCATTTGTTTTTAAAGAACCCCATACTACATCTTCAAATATGTTTTCAAAAACTGATTATCAACCATTGTTAAAAGATCATTTTGATATGGAAAATGTCCAAGAAGATGTTTCTGAATCATTTACCCCAAAATATTTCCTAGCCTATGTTGACGAACAGGTTTTACAAAACCCAAATTAGTCGTTTCTTAAGAATAATTCCATTGTTAGTATCATTGGTGATGTAAATCAACCTTTAATAACTATAAGTTATTTATGAAATTAAGTAGGACATCAAGCATTCCTTTCTTAATTAGAAAAAAAAAGCACTGATGGAGCATTAAGTGATGATGATTGGATAAAAGATATGAAAGATAAACTAAATGAATTTGGAAGGAATAATTCATGGAACTTGGTTGAAAGACATAAGAAAAAATATGTTATTGGAGTAAAATAGGACTTCAGAAATAAGTGTGATGAATATGGAATCATAGTAAGAAATAAAGCTTGTTTTTTTTGTTAGTGGCTATAATCAACAAGAAGGAATAGACTATGAAAAAACCTTTTCAATAGTAGCTAGACTTGAATCTATTCATATTTTACTTTCCATTGCAGCATTCTTCAACTTCAAACTTTTTCAAATGGATGTGAAATGTTCTTTCCTTAATGGTTTTGGACAAGAGGATGTTTTTCTTCAACAACATCTTGGTTTTGAAGACAAAAAACATCCTGAACATGTTTATAAACATACCAAAGCATTGTATGGAATTAAACAATCCCATCGATCCTGTTATGATAAGATTACATCAATTTTCCTTCAAAATAATTATGTTAAGGGAAATGCAGATCCAAACCTTTTTAAAAATAATGATTAGAAATATGTTTTTATTGTTCAAATTTATGTTGATGACATTATATTTGGTTAAACTCACCAATCTTTAACTGATTCCTTTGCGGATATAATGAAATCTGAGTTTGAAATGGGTATGATGTGTGAGTTAACAATTTTCCTTGGTTTTCAAATTTCTCAAAAACCAGAAAGAATCTATACATCCCAACATATGTATTTTAAAGATCTTTTTAAAAAGTATGGATATGAAACCACTAAGAGTATTAGTACTCCCATTCGTACCTCAAACACACTTAATCTTGATGAAGCTGGGAAACCAGTAGATCAGCCATCTTTTAGAGTTATTATAGGATATTTACTTTACTTGACATCTAGTCATCCAGACTTAATATTTTCTATATTTTTATGTGAAAGATATCAATCCAATCCCATGGAATCTAATTTAAATGAAGTGGAATGGATTTTTCGCTACTAAAAGGGATCCATGAATTTATGACTTTTTATACTTTTGTAAATGATTTTTCTATAAAACGTTTTTCAGATGCTGACAATGGTGGATGTAAAAAAGGATAGAAAGAGTACATTCAGAGCATGTCATTTCATAGTAGATTCATTAGTTTTTGAGTCATGCAAGAAGAAACACTCAGTAGCACTTTACTCTACTGAAGCTGTATATGTAGCAGCTGGATGTTGTTGTGCTCTTGTGTTGTGGATGCAACACACACTCATTGACTATGGAAGGTGTTTTATGAAAATAAAAATTCTGGGTGAAAATACTAGTTCCATTGCCTAGTAAAAACCATACACATAATTCTCGTGAAAAAAACATAAATATTAGGCATCACATTATTAGGGATCACACACAAAAAGGATATATCATTTTTCAATTTATTGAAACACAAAATCGACTTTCTGATATTTTTACAAAATCATTATCCTCCGATAGATTTGAATATATTCAAAAAAAATTCGGAATGATAATCATAAGGTAATCATCCTTGTTATATTTATATTGAAACCAATCTCCTTATAGTAATAAACTCCATTTAATAGGGGGATTATATATGCTTTTTATTTTACAAATCTTTCATTATGAAAATTTTTATAGTCATATTTTTTTAAAAAAAAATTAATGGAAATTTTCATAGACAGTTTTTTCTAAAAAAATCGTAATGAAAATTTTTAGAAGAAATATTTTTTTACATAAAATATTTTCTTAATAAGAATTTTCATAATGAATAAATCAGTATTACAAAATATTCACAATGAATATTTTCTAAGATTTTGTAATGATGATTTTTAAAATTTTCGTAATGAATATTTTACAGTTTTTTCGTAAGGTAGATTTTCTAAATTTTGGTAATGAAGATTTTCAAAAAAATCGTAGTTAGGTTTTCAATTTTTTTAAATTTTTTTCAAAATATAATGTTCTTCACGAAGTATTTTCCTCAATACGAATATTTTTAATAGCAATCAGAAATGTATGTTTCCTTTCATGAGTTTTCGTAATCATCCATTACTTGCTGGTAGTTTCTATTGTTTTTAAATTTTCTAGATTCACTTTTCCTTAAATCCGAATGTTTTTATTTAAAAAAAACCTCAAAAGATTGGATACAAGATTTCCTTGCAGGTATCATTTCAACCACTAGATTTGATTAGAAGGATTTTTAGCCATTCTATTGAGTTTGGAAGATTAACTGTCGAATCAAACACCTATATGAAGTACCCCCTATGGTTGTCCCACATCGAATCTCAAGCTCTCACATATTTAAGTGCTGCTATTCTACATTAACTCATTTCAGATTTTAAAGGTTTTATCAATTCATAATGCCTGTAGAAGAATCCTCTTTGAATGATATGTCTACAGTCATGTCAATTTCAAGTGGCATGACTATAGAGAAAGGTTGGTGCATCAGAACATTTTCAACAAGTATGATTCTATAATCTCAAAGAACATTAAGCTAAAAAGATGGGGCAATATTTTCATATCAAAGCTGGGATCTCAATATTTAGTGTATCCTGGTTTTCTAATTGAATTTTATGAACCAGTCAGTTTCGTTATGAAAGAAGGTAGAGATAAGCTTTCGTTCAAAAGCTATAGAAAGACTTATGCTCGTTCATATACGAAGGCAGCTAGTTTGGTTGGAATTCCATACGAAAGGAAAGCTAAGTTTTGTTATCATATTTTTCCAGATGTCAAATTAGGCTTTATTAAGGTGAATGTTATGGAGTGCCTCGGTCATACAGATGTCAAGACTCTGAAGATTTCCCACTTTTTTACAAATCATCAGATTCTCGAATTAGGGGTATTGTGATTCATAATTCCATGAAAAGGTGACAAAGATACATTGATTAAAGTGACATGTATGTCTTGGATTTCTTGGTAAATATATGGAAGATCAATTTAGTTAAGCATATTATCATTAAAATTGAGAATATTAAGAATGGAAATTTGAAGGCTCATATAATCATGTTTCTAGCCATTCTCTCTATGTTTATTATTTGGTGCATATAATATTTTAAAATTCCTCGCATCTCGAAGCCAAGGAATTGCAAAGTCATGCTACTCAGTGATGATACTCTAAAGAGGATGAACAATGGTTTTTCTAATGACTCCGGAGATTTTTATGAACTACCTGAAGAAAAATATGAAGCTCTTCTGAATAAATAATAAATGGACGAACCATCGAAAAAGGATGTAGGAAATATATTTAATGTCTAAAAATTATAAAAAAAATATCATGATGTAGGAAATATGTTTATCTTTCTAATTAATATTTATAGTCAAAAATATGACTTGTATAACTCCATGAAAAAATTGTTTTAGTAAAACAACACATGTTTTTGACATTTTAAATTTAACATTAAATAAAAAGTTATTTATGTCATTTTCCTACCAAAGTGGCTCCATGGGGTCCCCAAGTTGACCCATGGATTTTCATGGTCGGCCATGACACATCCAATATGGTTAGTAAATGTGTCTAGGTCATTTCACATTATTAAAACATTATTTTTACCCTATATTACACTAATTACCTTTAATCGCGATTAATAAAACTTAAAAATTACTATTCACCAAATATTATTTTAATCTCATTGAACAAAATTTTAATTCTTAATGAAAACCATGTATGTCAGATTTTTAAAAATAAAATCATAGAAGTGGCAAAGTTTCATTTAAATGAAAAATCAGTTTCTTTAACTACCACTAAGTGGTTTCACTATTCATCTAAAATTGATGTTTATCAGAAAAATACCAAAAATTCACCCAAAGCTATATTTGATATTCTGAATTCAAAAATGATGTCTATTTTACAAAATTCAAAACATATAAGTTGCATTAATTAATTTAATAATTAATTCCCGCTGTCAAAACAAATAGTGTGTTTTTAAGAAACAATATCTATTAATAGAGTGACACTAGTTTAAGTCCAATTTCAAAGTGAAAGTAATTAAAATGAACACTATAGGATTAAATGGTAAAAATATATTCTAATTTCACTTTAAAAACAATTCAAAAGATAATATAATCATATAAATAAATTATATTAAAAAGAGGTTTTGAATTAAAATACAACATTTTTACTATTCATTAAAAATGATCTTTATCGGAAAAATACCAAAAATTTACACAATGTAAATTTTGATGTCCTGATTATATAGAAGAATTTTATTTGGTCCCATATAATGTATAAGAGCGACCAAAACTATATTTAATGATGGTTCACCATCAAATGGCGATAAGTGGACCTTTAGTGAAAATTAGAATATATATGCCTAAAAATAAATTCTTTTCGTATTTTAAGCCTTTATATTTTATTGGATAATTGTAAGTACATTTAACAAACATATATAATTATATTTTAGTTATTTCCATTCATTCCCGCAAATACAATGGCTACGTGGTAACTACCATTAAAAATAATATTATTTTATTACTAGTGTGCAATGTAAGATTTCAAAGAAATTCTTTGTTGTGTATCGGGTACGCTATCGAACATAGAAACCCCTTTAAAGTAAAATTAATGTTTAATTCATAAATATTAATAAAAATGAAAATGCTTTATTCTTTATTTACCTAGGATGTTACATCCTTCCCCCCTTTTGGGAATTACGTCCTAGCAATTTTATTCACTTATCAAAATAAGGGGGGTATTTATCCCTCATTGCATTTTCAGATTCCCATGTCGCCTCTTCAACCATATGGTTTTTCCACAAAAACTTTACCTAGTGAATTACCTTATTCTGCAACACTTTCTCTCTACGGTCAAGTATCTGGACTGGTTGTTCTTCATAAGGGAGATTCTCTTCCAACTGAACTACCTCTGGGCTCAAAACATGAGATGGATCTGGCATATACTTTCTCAACATCGATACATGAAAAACATTGTGTACATGAGATAAACTCGGAGGTAAAGCCACTCAGTAAGCAACTGATCCAAATCTATCCAGAATTTCATATGGTCCAATGAACCTTAGACTCAGCTTTCTTTTCTTACCAAATCGCATCACACTTTTCCATGGTGAGACATTGAGAAAAACATGATCACCTACCTCAAAAGATAGATCCTTCCTCCGGTTATCTGCATAACACTTCTGCATGCTCTGAGTTGTTCTCTTGTGTTTCTGTATCAGCTGAACATTTTATGCCAACTCTTATACCAATTCTGGTCCCATCAGCTTCCTTTCACCCACTTCATCCCAGAATACTGGAGTTTGACTCCGCTTCCCATATAACACCTCAAATGGTGCCATCTGTATACTGGAATGAAAACTATTATTATATGAAAACTCTACCAAAGAAATATGTTGGTCCCAACTTCCCTGATAATCCATCGAACAAGCACGTAGCATATATTCCAATTCCAGAATTGTTCGTTTTGACTGCCCATCTGATTGAGGATGAAAAGTTGTATAATATTTAATTCAGTACCCAACGAAATCTGAAGGCCTATCTAAAAGTTAGAAATGAACCTGGGATCACGATCAGATACAATAGAGAGAGGAACTCCGCGTAACCTGACTACCTATTTAAGATAAAAACGGGAAAGTTGATCTAGGGATAAAGTATCCTGTATGGCAAGGAAATGAGCATATTTAGTCAAGTGATCAACAATAACCCAGATTGCATTATTACCTCGAGGTGTCTTCGGCAATCCCACAACGAAGTCCGTGGATATATTTTCCCATTTCCATTCTGGTACTGGTAATGGCTAAAGCATCCCTTTCGGTAACTTCCACACTGCTCTAACCTGTTGAGAAGTCAAACACTTCATAGTAAAATCAGCAATATCTCTTTTCATTCCATCCCACCAGTAATACTCCCGTAGATCTCTGTACATCATAGTACTTCCAGGATGAACTGAAAACGGAGAACTATGAGATTTGCATAACAACTCTCTCTTCAACTTTGAATCACAAGGCACACACAATCTCTTCCCAAATCTCAAAACACTATCATTATCAATGATGAATTCAGGAAACTTACCCTTATGAACCAGCACAACCTTTTTCTGCAACTCACTGTCTTGCTTCTGTGCTTGCTTGATTCTGTCTGATAGAGAAGATTTCACTGATACCTAAAAAAAACATAAGTACATCCTGCAGCAAAAACTTCTATGCCAAATTTCATCAAATCCTTAACCAAAGGATCACATTCTAAACACAAAATTGCTAATGAAGCATTACTTTTTCGACAAAAAGAAACAGCCCCTTTATTGGCTTTTCCCGGATGGTAATGAATTGTACAATCATAATCCTTGATTAATTCTAGCCATCTCCTCTGTCTCATGTTCAATTCTTTCTGAGTGAATATATACTTTAAACTTTCATGAGCATTATATATTTCACACTTTACACCATAAAAATGATGCCTCCAAATTTTTAAAGCGAATACAACAATATCTAATTCCAAATCATGTGTAGGGTAATTTACCTCATGAGTTTTCAACTGTCGTGAAGCATAAGAAATTACCTGATCATTCTGTATTAAGACGCAACCAAGTCCTTTCAATAATGCATCACTGTAGATAACAAACTTCCCATTCCTGGAAGGTAGTGCCAAAATTGGAGCATTCACCAATCTTCTTTTCAATTCCAGAAAACTATCATCACATTCTTTTGTCCAGATAAATTTAACACACTTCCGAGTTATCTTAGTCATTGGACTAGATAACCGTGAAATTGTTTTAACAAACCTTCGGTAATAGCCTTCCAAACCAAAGAAGCTATGAATCTCAGTTACATTTGGGGCTCTTGGCCATTCTTCAACAACCTGAGTCAACTGAGCCATCACTACAACAAACTGTTTAGTTCTGATTCTGACCATCTCAGGATACTGATTTGAAAGTTCATTTCCCTCTGTATGCCTTCCCAGAAAATCTGTTCTGTTTCCTCTATGAAAAACCATTCTTAACACAGAGATATCTTAGCCAAAGCAACATGGTAATATTCAAATGCTATATCATTTCAATTTGAAAAAAAAAATATTTTTGGATAATAATTTAATAGAATTCTAACTCCTAAAGTTATCTAAACCGACCTCTAATGCCTACTATAAGGCCCCGACCTTAAAGCTTACTTAATCATTAGTTATTAAAAGATTAAACCTTGAGGATCTTTTCAGGTTTAGAGTTTTAGAGAATTAGATCATAAAACATACATTACATTCCACATTTAAACAAAGTGGTTACATAAAGGATAGTATTCATTTCTCCCATCAACAGAAACATATTTAAAATAAATCATGGATTTTTTCATGACACTTCCTTTGTCATGACCCGTCCTCGGGGCCCGTGTCGTGACTACCCCAAACCCGCCTTCCATAGGCCAGGGGATGGCGCCTAGCACCAAGGCGTAAATCCTGGTAAAGGGAAGGAATTGCCTTTATAAAGTAAACAACAAACACCACAGAGTATGCAGGCAGAAGTAAGCACTAAGTAAAAACTGGTACAACAGTAAGTGTGGAAGTAAGTGGGCCAGAATACAAACCCAAACTGAAAGTAAAGTACAACTCAAAAGGGAAAACAACAACTGAAATGTAAAGCCGCAACGTCGAGCTGTCCACTGGAAGTCCCACCTAAAAGGTGGGTATTGATAGCCTCCACTTCTCCTCGGGTCCAGCCGACCACTCTGAGTACGTCTCACCCAGTGGTCCACCTCCAGGTACCGTCCTGCTCCACACGCCTCAACCACGTTCAGCGATGTCCGTCGTCTGCAACCAACACAACGTAGTGCGGGCATAGCCCGTGCAGGGGTGAGTATAAGATACTCAGTAGGGACCCCGAGACCCCTGAAGGTCTCCCAGAATACACAAAGGATAATCCAGAAAGGAAATATACAATCATGAAGTAACATCCGACACTTCTTAGGTATATGCCCATACATATACCTAAGTCATCAATTCTCGCTCGGCTCCAACATCCGAGCTCAAGTACAACCCAGTCCACACAGGAAAGCAAAACGTAAATCCACACATGAAAGAAAAATGTAAATCCGCACAGGATAGCTCAACACAATCCACAAAGGAAAGCAAAACAAGATTCAGCTCACACAGGTATACTTCTTTGTATGACGATAGAGATGATCAGATATTTCCACTGAATCATCAAAGCCATCGGACCCACAAAGGATCGATAGGTACTAACCCCCGCAATGACCCACAAAAGATCTGACCCACACAGGATAGATAGGTGACTAACCCCCACAATGAACCACAAAGGATCTGACCCACACAGGATCGATAGGTAACTGACCCCCGCAAAGCCCACACATGATCGGACCCACACAGGATCTGTAGGCGCTGGCCCACAGAGGACCGCTGAGCACTGACCCACATAGGATCGGACCCACACAAGATCGATAGCACTGACCCACAAAGGATAGCTGAGTGCTGTAGTCGTCGCCGTCGAATCCACTGAGGATCTATGCACAGTCGCCGTCGTCACAGTAGCAGTCGCAGCCAGCTCTAGGGTTCCCGCACACAGAAAGCTCGTTTCGGAGGGTCCGCTCCACGAGCCGAGAGGCTGATACATCAACTGACACATAGTCCAGAGTTGATTTATCCAAAAGTTCTGTATCGTCAACAGGAACTCAACGTCGCAGACGACGCATCAATCGGATGCCCAGTCTAAGAGTTATTGGCTTTTTCGTCCCAGGGGCCCGATTGGTTTTTAAGGCAAAACCAACCCGACCGTACTCCCCCTGCGTCCAAACCTCGGTCGGAGTATGCCAAAAGATCCGTCTCACTTAGAGGAATTCAACAAAGTCGGTGGCACGTCAATCGGACGTCCGAAGCTCATGATATGAGCGTTTTCGCTCCGAGGGCCCGGTTGGTTTCGTGTACGAACCATCCCGGCCGAACCCAAAGTATTCTGAAACCTTGGGTGTGATATACCGAAACGACAGTCTCAATCTAAGGATTGCATCACCGTTGACGGCCCATCGTTCCGAGGCCCGTAGATCATGTTATGAGGAAAAGACCGAAAAGGTCCGGAAACGGTGGCTCTAGGCCCAGAGCGACCCGGTCCAACCCCCCCAGGTCGACCCGACCCGGGTCCGGGTCCGACCCGTCCGGCGCGGACCAACCAGGGTGGCCCGGCCTGGCCTGGGCGCAACCTGGCCCGGCCGGCGCGGGTGCGGCCCGACCGGTTACGGCCGAGCGGCGCGGGGGGCAACCCGCCCCCATGTGAGAACATCGTAGCCCGCGTGGGGCCGCCCTTGGTCAGCGAATGTGGCAGAGACGCGTCCCGTGTGTCGCCGGACCCGCGCGGTTGTGGGTCTGTCGGCCACAGCCTCCGGCCGCCGGCGCCGCCGCGCTGGCGACCCGTGCCGCCGGTGGAGTCTGCGGGCCACCGGAGTTTCTCCGGTGGTCTGATTCCATTTCCGTATGTGCCATAGCTCATCTCGGGTCCCGTTCTTCACTGCGGAATCAACAAATCGTCTCTATGGCCCGTTTTGTCATCGTTCGCCGTTCCACACACCAATAACAAAAGGTCGGTGGGTTCGGACTTGTTTGTTGGTCCGCACCCACCGCGTTAGCGGTTTGAAACAACACCATAATTCCCAGCAATTAGTAAACCTCGACCAGAAATAATAATCCGCGGACCAATTGTTAATTGGTTGGTCCGCGTACTTGCCTTGGAGGAAAAAAAACATAGGAATTATCATTTCGAAACGACCCCTAGCTCAACGTCGTCGTCGGACGCGAGTTCGTCGCGGAATTGACCGTCGTGGAAGAAGAGGATCGTCGCGTCGCGGAAGGGCGTCGCGTCGTCGCGTGGTACTCGGCGTCGCGTAGAAAAAATCCGAGGATCAAGAACACACAGATTTAATTATAACAATTAAATCCATGTTGATGTTATAATCCACAAAGAATTAAAAGATTTGAAATCTCCTACCTCAAGCATTTGGTGATCATAGATTGTTGCGGGGAAGAACGTCACGGAAGAAGCGTCTCGGAAGGAGAATCGTCGTCGTCGCGGAACACAGTGTCGTGTCGTCGATCTCTGAGGGTGACGACATTCCTCACGTTCTTCGCGTTCTTCACGTTCTTCATGTTCTTCGCGTTCTTCGCGAAGGAGGATGAAGGCACAGGATCTCCAAATCCTCTCAACAAAACGCACCCAAGAAGAAGGTGTGTTGGTCTTATTTTATTAACATGCCAAAAAAAGAAAAACAAACTAAGTAAGGACCCATTAATTCTTAGAATTAATTTCAACGAATAAACCGCCCAATTAATAAGAGCGTTTAATAGGTTAGAAAACACGTCAGTTGACTTTCATTAAAAAGGGTTTTCGCGGGTGCGTTACTTATTAGAAAAGAAACGGTGGGGCTCGTGCGGGCCCCACCTCACAAATATCCTACCAAGAGGGTAGGATATTTTGAATTGCACCCTAACCACTTCAACTCAGCTTAAGCAGCTTTAAGTGGCTTTTAAGTGGCTTTATGTGAAATAAAAATAATGTTGTCGCACCACTTTATTTTATTTCTTAACTTAACCCCAAAATTTAAAAACCACACCCGAGAAAACGCAACTCCGGAAGAGGCGTTTCTAAGATAATACCGGCGCTTTGATTCCATCAGTGCCCTCGGAATTTGATTCCGAGCACCGGTTCAAAAGTTAGAAAAACCATCTCGTTCGTTCATTGAACGTACCCGAGCCAAACTTTGGAAAATGATTCCGGGAACACCGGGCCTCGGAATCAGGTGCTGTCAGAAACTGCGTTCTTATAAAATTCCAAAGAAAATTAAGAAAAAAAAATTGCTTGAAATTTATGGGTCTTTACATCACTCCCACCTCAGGGCTTTACGTCCCCGTAAAGATACTTCATAATCTAGGGAAACAAATGTGGGTACTGAGCACGCATCTGAACCTCCCACTCTCATGTGCTCTCCTGGAGGTTCCCGTGCTGCCATCTGATGCGCACAAGAGGAATCGACCACCCACACAGGACCCTCTCCTGTCGATCCTCAATCTCTACTGGGACCTCTGTAAAAGTCGCCCCATCATCAACGTCTAGCTCCCCATGGTCAATGATGTGCGTCGGGTCGTGCACGTATCTCCTCAGTTGAGATACGTGGAAGACGTCGTGCACCCGGTGCAACTGAGGTGGTAGAGCCAGGTGATAAGCCACCTCGCCGATCCTGCTGAGGACCTGGAATGGTCCGATGAGGCGTGGAGACAACTTGCCGCCTCGGCCAAATCTCCGTAATCCACATAGAGGTGAGACACGCAAGAAGATGTGGTCGCCATCCCCGAACTCTAGTGGCCTCCTTCTCCTGTCAGCATAAGACTTATGTCAGCTCTGAGCTGTCCTCATCCGCTCCTGAATGACCTGGACCTTCTCTGTCGTGGCCCGGACCATCTCTGGTCCCACACGTGTTGACTTCCCAGGGTCTGTCCAGCACAAAGGAGATCTGCAAGGTCTGCCATACAACGCCTCGTATGGTTCCATCCCGATGGTGGAGTGGTAGGTGTTGTTGTACGCGAACTCCACCAAGGGTTGGTGGTCCTCCCAGCTGCGACCAAAGTCGAGGACACATGCGCGGAGCATGTTCTCGAGAGGTTGAATGGTCCTCTCCGTCTGACCATCTATCTGAGGGTGGAAGGCAGTGCTCAAACGTAGATGCATTCTGAACGCCTCCTGCAATCCCTTCCAAAGCCGGGAAGTAAAGAGATCATCTCGATCAGAGAAGATAGATGATGGAACACCGTGAATCCATACAATCTCCTGAACGTAGAGACGTCCCAAGCTCTCCACTGAGCCCTGCTCTCTGATGGGTAAGAAGTGAGCCGACTTGGTGAGTCGATCGACAATCACCCAAATGGAGTCATGACCTCTGGAAGTGCGTGTAAGTCCAGTCACAAAGTCCATAGATATCACATCCCACTTCTACTACGGGACCACCAAAGGCAGTTCCAAGCCTGCTGGTACCTGATGCTCTGCCTTCACCTACTGGCAGGTGAGGCATCGTGAAACGAACTCTGCCACAACCTTCTTCATGCTCGGCCACCAGTGCTGTCGTCTGAGGTCCTGGTACATCTTCGCCACTCCAGGATGTATCGCCAAAGGAGAAGTGTGAAACTCTCTTAGCACCTCCTCTCGTAAAGCAACTGGTACTAAGGTACATTCTCTGAAAAGGATGTTGTGCTCCGCTCCAAAGGAGAATCCATCAGGTGCCTGTCATCAGGATATCTGTGAACGGCGCATCTCATAGTCAGTGTCCCCACGTTGTGCCTCTCTGACTCACTGTAGTAGTGGAGGAGATACTATAAGAGACAGAAGGAAGGATGCTCCATCTCTATCCACAAAGGATATCTGCAAGGCGGCTAGCTGCTCTGTCACCTCCTCGAGTAACTTAATGCTCGTCCTCCGGCTGAGAGCATCGGCTACCACGTTCCCCTTCCCAGGAGTATAGACTATCTCAAAGTCATAGTCCTGGAGGAACTTGATCCATCCCCACTGTCTCAGGTTCAGGTCCTTCTAAGAGAAGATGTACCTGAGACTCTGATGGTCAGAAAAGACAGTAATGTGCTCGCCCATCAGATAGTGTCGCCATGTCTTCAGAGCGAAGACCACTGCTGCTAACTCCAGGTCATGGGTAGTGTAGTTCTGTTCATGCGGCCTCAACTGACGTGATTCATAGGAAATCACTGCCTGCTCCTGCATCAGGACACATCCGAGTCCGGTCCCTGATGCATCGCAGTATACTACGTACCCTACTCCCTCCTCCGGCAACCTCAAGATAGGTGCATTGGTCAATCTCTGTCTCAGCTCCTGGAAGCTCTGCTGACATCTGTCTGACCACACAAAGGGTTTCCCCTTCTTCGTCAAAGCTGAGAGTGGCGCCGCAACTCTGGAGAAGTCCGGCACAAATCTCCAATAGTATCCAGCTAGTACCAAGAAACTCTTCACCTCCGTCATGCTCCTGGGTGGCTCCCAAGCTAGCACTGCCTCGATATTCGCAGGATCGACTGCAACTCCCGCCTCAGAGATGACGTGTCCTAAGAAGTGGACCTCACATATCCATAACTGACACTACGAGAGCTTTCCATAAAGATGGTGTTCTTGGAGTGTGTCTAGTACAACCCATAAAGTGGTAGGCGTTCTCCTCCTCAGTTGTCGAGTAAATCAAAATGTCGTCGATGAAGACCACGACAAATCGATCGAGGTATGGCTGAAATATCCTGTTCATGAGGCCCATGAACACTGCTGGAGCGTTGGTTATGCTGAATGGCATAACCAAGTACTCATAGTGTCCATACCGACATTTGAAGGCCGTCTTCTGCATGTCCTCGTCCTGAAATTTGAGCTGATGATAGCCTGACCTGAGGTCTATCTTCGAGAACCACCATGCTCCCTTGAGCTGATCTAAGAGGTCATCAATCCTCGGTAGCGGATACTTTTTCTTCACTGTCACCTGATCCACCATATATTATGTCATCAACATAAACCAGGACCATCATCCTTTGATTAATATTTTTGTTGAAGTAGATGTTATAACCAACTCGCCCATTCAAGAAACCAAGCTTCTTTGAAGTACTGGTCAAGTCTTGAGTACCATGATATTGGTGCTTGTTTCAATCAATACAACGACTTCTTCAGTCAGAAAACCTTGTTCTCATACTCATGAATGAGAAAAGAATCTGGCTTCTCGATATAATCTTGGTCCTCTAGAATCCCATTCAAGAATGTAGATTTCACATCCATCTGGAAGACTTTGAACTTATGTTTCACTACAATGGCTAGGAATAATATGATTTTCTCTAGTCTCTCAATCAGTGCCAACGTCTCATCAACGTATATTCCCTATATCTGGGAGTATCCTATGCACACTAGTCGTGATTTTTTCCAAATCAATGTTCCATTTTCATTCATGAGATAAAAAATATGTCTGCGGCAGTGATTTAATTTTCCTTGTCTGAACTGGAGCCAACTTATCACCAATGATATTCATCCTGCCAATTTCAGCTCGACTCCTTTTCTTTTGTACAGATATGGAATTTACTTCTGCATGCTCATCATAGGTATCTTCTTCTAAATCAATATCAGCCACTTCTACTCCCCCTAAGTTTCATTCCTACTCATCACATTCATTAATATGTTGTTCACTACACTGTTGAATGATCACCTCATTCTTCACTATATTTACATCATTTCTCTCAACTACTTTTCCCGGCCTTTTGTTAAAGTATTTCTATGATTTTATTTTTCTTGAGTAGTCTAGGAATATCCCCTCATCTCCACATGACTCATAGTTCATATGTTCTTTCAGGTTGAGGATAAATCACTTTCTTCTAAATATTCTAAAGTATTTTAATGTTGTATTCATTCAATTCCCCAACTTTTACAAAGTCTTTCCTTCCTTCAGAAACAAAAGATCTCTATTAGAAATGTAGACTAATGTCAAAACTGCATCCTTCAAAAAAATTTCTGGTAGATCATTTTCTATGAGAATCATTCTGGCCATGTTTTTGTTGATATGATTTCTCCTTTCAACCAATCCATTATGTTGTAGAGTTCTCACTGAGTAAACTTGATGCCTTATCCCATGTTTCTCAATATAGTCTTCCACCTGACTGTTTGTGAATTTTGTACCATTATCAGTAAAAAACATCAAAATTTTCTGTCCAAGCATTCTTTTTCACTTCTTCAGGTACTGTTTTAGGCAGCTGAACACATTGGACTTATGGAAAATAACTAATACACATGCCATTCTGTTATAGTCATCAATGAAAATAATATAGTACCTCTTTATATCAATTTCTCTTGGTGTGATAGGCCCACATACATCAGCATGCACCAAATTGAGCACTCTTGTTGACTTCTTTTCCTTGGACATATATGTATTTCAGATGATCTTCCCTTGTGGGCATGCATCGCATGTGTGAGTATGTTCATGTGATAGCTTAGGGATGTCTTTTTCTATATCACACATTACTAGATCTTCCTAGAATGGTTGGCATAGATGACCTAGTCGTTTATTCCACAACTTGTTTTCTTCCTCTCTAGACTGAAAGCACATATATTCTTCTCCACTTACCAGTTAAAGATTTTACTTTGTCCATTTTCCAGGTAGAACCCCTACACCATCTCTTCATTTGATGATACAAAAATTCTTAGTAAACCTTATAGAATGTTATGAGTCATATAGTTGACTGATGCTTAGAAAATTGTGACTGAGGCCTTCTACTACTAATACATCAACGTATCTCATCTCTTTGCCCACAAACTTGGCCTTTCATGAGTCAATAATCTTCGGGCCTTCATCATTTCCAAACATAAAAACTCATTCTTTGTCATATTTTACACTAATAACAAGATCCTTATTAAATGTTATATGATATGTGCAACAACTATCAAAGATCTACACACCAGAGTGATTGAATGATTTAAGGGAAATTTCTTCCACCACTTCCTTCTCATCTTTTTTCTACTTGGACCATATTTTTTCCTTCACACTCTGCATGTATTGAGACATCTGATCTATCTTAGTGTATGATGGACCAACTTCATCTTGCAAAGCTACAAATATATTTTTCATTTTCAACTCACATTTTTGTTCAGTGATCTACTATTTGAGAACATATTGATTCAACTTTGTCATATTCTTATGTACTATTGAAGTACATAACCTAGCCATGTGTCAGAATCAACCGCACCAAAAATAGTGTCCTTCGAAGCATGTTCTAAATAACCGTTCTCTGTTTGGATGCCACCTATGTTCTAGTGCCCTTCAATATATATTGGATATAAAACACACATACTATGAATTTCCTATATTTCCACAATAATAACACTTGATATAAGGTGCATTATTTTTTGGCACTTTTGCACATCTTTTTTCCCATTGGGATCTCTGAATATTTTGATTCTCCTTTATACACAAATAAACCTTCAATCTCGGAATGTGTGCTTGCGGTCTGACTTCAATTTTTATAGATTTTTTTTTCTGATCAAGCCCCCCATAATTTTAGCATATGAACATAGATTAATCATCCTTTTGGATGAACCACTATGCTCCACTTTTAGTTTCTCATATTTTGATGTGATTTTCATTCCTAATGTCCCAGTAGGAGTCAATAGTTTTTCATGATCCTTAACCTTTTTCTGCAAACTGACAACTTCTCCTTCATGTTCTTCAATACGATTGATTTGATATTTCCTTATGTTATGAAAGTCATTGATCTCCATTTTCTGTTCTTCAATCATGACTTTATACTCACTAACTGATTATGAGTCCCTTGTTGTTGATTACTCGAGTTTCTCAATTTCTTCCATCAACTCAAATTTCTCTTCTTCCTGCTGTTGTACATAGATTTTGACATCATAAACAACTTTGTTAGATTTCATTGTTTTGGATTTCCAAACATCTATCTCCTCAAGTGCAGCCTCTAACTCAGCTATAATATCAACTATTTCTTCAACTTCTTCATTTTTTTCATTAGCTTTAGTTTCATTCTTGTTCGGAGAACTAATGACAACTTCCACAATAGAATTTTTTTCACAATCTCTATAGTTCTCTATTTCTTCATCCTCCTCAACCTCAGAATCATCTGAACTGTCATATTCTTTTAAAAGAAGGTTATTCTTATTGAAAAAATTCTCTTGAACTATTTCTTTCCTTTCTAATAGGCTGAAGAAATATTTTTGGGAATTTCAATTTCATCGACATCATCTTTCTCTTGTAACTTTTTGGGGAATTTTTTCATAAGATTCCCAACCTTTCCACATTGAAAACAAGCAAGTGGAAGTTTCCCTTAAAACTTTTATTTTCCTCTTAAAAGGTTTGAGGAGAGGAATGATATCACCTCATCAGTCTCTTCTTCTTCTTGGGTGTCTTCAAAGGTGATCTTCTTCATGGCCTTTAATGCCACTTCTTTGGATTTCTTCCTTTCCACAACATCATTACCATCATTTCGGATTTCATAAGCAATAAGGGCACTATCCAAGATATCCATCGTCAACTATTTTGGGACATTATATTCCAATAATGAAATGTTTGGATTGAACTGAGGTGGATGTTTCCTCAATATGCGCTTAGCAATCTTTATTTCTTCAATAACTTCTCCAAGACCACGCATGTCCCCAACTACAACATTTACCCTATCAAATAATGCATCAATAGATTCAATAGGGTTCATTCTCATATCTTCATACTTGGTCCACAAGACTTGCATCTTCGCTTCTCTGACCTTTTTTCTCCTTCAAATATATTTAGTAGCTTTTCCCACATGGCATGTAATGTTTTTTATGACATCACCTTTGTATAGATAGCATTGGATAGGGCTCCCACTAATGAATTGATTCCCTTTGTGTCAGTATCCAATTCACTTCACTCAATTTCTAATAATGAAAAACTATTAATATCAGTTGTGACACCATGCATTGTTGTTGTAAACACATCCATTCCAAAAGATCTAAAGTAGTGTTTCATCGAATTCTTTCATAGGTGAAAAGTGTTCCCATCAACGATTGGAATCCCTTTATTATTGATGATCTTCATTTGAGAGAGAAAATGATGTCAACCATTCCTTATGATACAAATTATTATTTCCACTAGGCTAGATACCCTGAGAGGGGAGTAAATCAGGGTATGATAGATTAAAACAATGCCCCCTTGTGATCTTGTTTTGTAGTTAGACAAAACCCTATTCTCTCTCCTTACCGATGCAGAGTATGTATAAACCATAAATCATGAATAGGACGGAACAAGTTTTACTTAGTTCACCCTCACTGGGCTACATCCAAGGAGCATACACTGGCAGTGTGCTGATGTACCAATTCCACAATAATCACACTACTGTTTACATGTCTGTATAGGACTCACTGTCCCTCCTGATTTACAACCACTCACAATTTGAGAACTCATTCCTCCCTCAACTGAAGTGAGCTCACTGCTTCTTCAGAAGATCCCCTGCCAGTTTATAGACCTATAGGTCTCTTCATTGAAAATAATAAATACATCCTCTACTATATGTAGTTAGTCTATTGAATTCCAAATTTCAACATCTAATGAATACCCCTTTTCCCCTGAAAAAAATGGTAAATTCCTTTGAAAAAACCTTCGCAAAGCACCCTACATCGCGAGTCTCCAAATTTTGCGAAGCTCAAATAGGCCTTCACGAAGCTCCTGCCTTTTCATGAAGCACTTGCATGAAGCGGTCTCACGAAGCTCAAGTGGATACAGAGAGACTTCCCTCATGATGTTCACTGAGCCAACACAGAGCTCGCAACTTTCGCGGAGCTAGATTAGCCATCATGTAGCTCTTCATTTGTGAAGCACACTGCCTTTGCGAACAACCTTCGGGAGCTGAGTGGAAAATATTTTCTTGAAAAACTCTATCTTCTTCTCTCTAGGGGGTTGATCCCTATTTATTGGAGATTCCACCAACCCTCAAACCTTTCGTGAGAATTCAACATCCTATCATCTTAAATTACGATGCTCTGAATTTCCTGCCTTAATTGTCCCAAAATCGCAAAGCACCACGACAATTTTCCAATCACAGAGCTAGTCGTAATCTCAAATAGTTCCATAATTCACATTACAGCTTCACCACAAAGCTCCACTCACACACCGCAAAACTCCACTTGCAATGCTCTTCACTACCGCAATGCTCTTCAACTCTGTCGTTCGTGAAGCTCGTCGTAATCGCGACGCATCACCGTCAATATTCTTCTGGTCATTGATAAATCCAATCTGTGAAGCCTATCTTTGAGAAATTCATGAATTTTACATATTTTGATGAGATCTTCAAGGATATCCTCTTTTCATGATGGTCACCAAACTCCAAATTTTGGACCCAAATTTTTTACAAACACTGGAAAATGGTGTCACCTTGTATCTATTCTTTCATACTGCATCTAGATTATAAATTATTTTGTCACAGTTCTTTCTCAACATGGATTTTCATAAATATCTCTGGAACTAGACAATTGACCCTGGAAACCTACTTTGTCAACAAACACAATCAACCCAAAAATATAGCAATGTTACCTTGTGGGATTTTTCCCATTATTTTCCCCCACTCAATCTATATATCAACTTTTTATGATAAATTAATTTAAAGATCATGAAGAAGTGATGAAATTACAATTGCTGATGGGATATTTTAATCAAAGTGTTATTAAAATTAAATATAGTTCAATATTCATGCTCCCACCACTTTGATATAATGTTTCAAGTCATTATTTGTACATGGTAAAATAATCTGTTGATGCTGTATTTTGTTCCTAAAAATGATCGTGAGGTTGTTATTTTTACTATACCATTTTTAGAGTATCCTTATTATTGATTGAGGTTAATTATGAAAGTTCAATGTCATTAATATTATTGATAGGTTATGGAGATTAAATATAGTCTCTAATATTATTATTTGGATTATATTTGTTACATTGGAGAAAATTAGAGACATAAATCCCCTTATATGTTCACAGTTTTAATTTAATTTTAAATGGGGATAACATATATATTAGTGGAGTTATCCATTTATATATGTTTAGAATTTTAGGGGAGTGAAATATTTATGTTAATCCAACATTATGAATGTGGAACTCCTTTAAAAGTTTTTGTTCAAGTGAATTAAATTTTTTGAATATTACAGGATCCCTGGATAGATTTGTCAAGTTATGGGTATATCTAACATAATTTTGAAGTATTGATTGATGAATAAGAGATTCATTCTCTTAAGAAATTTATATGAAATCATATTATATAGTTTTATCATAAGTATTAGGATTGAAAAATGTATGAATATAAATAATAGTTTTATGGAAAAATGAAATTGTTATTCAATATTCATATTTCAATCACCATGTTTTTTCATGTATGATTTGAATTATTTAATGACGACTTATTTTTAATTGGATTGAGTTTGAAAATAATTAATTTTGTTCAGTTTACAATAAAATAACTAGTGGTAGATTTTTTATCATCAGTGTTGTTTGGAAGTTCTAAAAAACCAGTGCTTCAAATTTGGAATAAAAATATACCACTGAAATATGGTATTCAACTAGAGAATAAAGTGTGGATTAGTTCAATTGTATGTGATTTTTTTGTTTTCCTTTTTAAACACGTAAAAAAATATTCATACTCAAGTGATTTCTGGTGTCTAATTTTAGGTGTGGAATATTCAATAGTGTCAGGGTATTTGAATTTGTTTCTAAATGGATGAGAAGGCCCTGGATCCTTTTTTTGACGTACTAAATTATTATGCGGAAGCTAAGAAATTTCCAAGACAAATTCGTAATTCACTATGTTCTAGCATATTACATTCACATATTCTATATGATCTTTATTCATCCTATGTAACATTGTTCCCATGTATAAATTTTTATATCACACACATCAGAATTTGATGGTCACATATGACTTGCATTGTAGGAGTTCATATGTGTAACAGATGACATTGATGTCATGAAGGACATAAATCATACATATTTTCAAGGGTATATGATTTTTTTAGTGCTACATTTAACATTTATATTATGTAAATCTTTGGAATTACTAAATTCTATAAAATTATACTTGGTTAAAATATAATGTTTAAAATATTTATTATGATAAAACTGATATTTGGAGAAATTCCCACGATTTATGCTTGTGGATAAAAAAATCAAAATTGTATTTATGAATTAAAAAATGAAAAGGTTATACATATGAAGAAAGAGTTAATAGGAATGAAGAAAGATCCTTTAAAAGTGTAACATCCTCATCATTATATAACTAGTTCTTGGAAAAAGCAATAATTAGAGAAGAGATAGAAATAGAGAAGAAAATACATGAAGAAGAAACCATGTTTAAAAAAGTGTGGCATGAAGTAGTATGTTTGAATATGAATTTCAAATCTATATTTAAAAATATATTTTCTGCTTCTTGTGTTTGTTAAAAAATGTATCATACAATAAATCGTAAATGAGGCGAAGGTTGAATTCTTTCTATTGAATTGATCATGAATATTTTTTTGAGACAAGAAAGAAGTATAAGTGCTTATGCATATTTTCATAGAGAGAAGAAAATGAACCTATGATAATTATGGTTAATGGAGATGAAATCAAGAAGCACTGAAAGAACACTTTGAAAGTATAGTTTGGTCAAATAATTTCTTATCATTAAATGGAAATAATTTATTATTATAATATTGTATGATACACTAAAACACATATGGGGGACATTTAATAAAAGTAAAAAGATATTCCCAGCCTGCTTCTGCCAACATGTTTATACTAGTGACTCATTTGGTCCCAGTGGAATATAGATCATGTTAATGATTATCCATCTACTTCAAAAAATTATCTTCTTAAATATATTGTGAATTTCAATATATTCTTGATTCTGTGAGACTATAGTTATATTACACATTATAACAAGTGGTGAAGGTTGTATCAAGAATAAATTTATAATGTAAGTTATTATCACTGATTTAACCCTGCCTCTCAATGATATCAATGATCCTAAGGGTATATTTCCCTTATTAATATGTTTTATTTTGAGATTTTTATTAATTAATTATGATGATAATGACTAAAATAATTAAGTAATAAATATTATGAATATAAATCATGATAAATGAAAATTTAAAAAAAATTCCTTCATACTAGACAATTGAGATAGTTTTATAGGATGTAGTTACATGAGGATACAAATCCATTATTATTATTATCTATATTGTTTTTTGGTAATTAAATATAACATGCCACAATTCATGAATGAAAATTGTGGTCATTAAAACAAGAATAATAATAAGATATGGGTTGCACCGTGAGGATGTTTGTCATCCTGCAACTAGATGATTTAGTTATTGAAACTATTTTTATCAGGTTGTAATATACACAGTCATTCAATGAATAATTTAATAGATCTAATAATTTGACAATAATTTTATGAAAAATTAAATTTTAAAAATTTGTTATATTTGGTTATTATTTTTAATTTGAATTATTATTCTAATATGAAAATTATGAAAATTTATTTTTTTATGAATGATAGAATATAACAATGAAATTCAAAAAATATTGGTATCTAAATATAATAATCTAGATGTTTATTTAAAATGGAGTGTTATTGGTGGTATGATTTTTTAATAAATTTAAATGGACAGAGGATGAGTATGTATATGTGAGAAAGTAGATTAATAATTAAACAATATGTTAAAAATGAATTTTCTGTGATTATTAAACTAGTTTTGTGTATTGATGATGAAGAAGGAAGACACATCAGTTATATATAGAGAATAATATTGGGTAATAAATAATATTATATTGATATAATCATTAATTATGGAAATGTAATTCCTACCACATAAGAGTTTAAGATTATAGTGTAACTTATCTAGAAACTTTTTATGAGACAACACTGTTTATATTATAGTATAATATTTAAAGGATATACCCTCCCTGTTTGCATCCACTATAGAGATTATAATGAATTGTATAATCCCAAGTTATTCTATATCTTTCCAATGATTAAACTCATATTTTTGTTTTTGTGCTCGACCTTGTATATCAAGTTTCCTTATTTGTTTTCATTTCTTGATGTGGGTGAGTTAAGAATTTAGATATCTCATTCATATATGTTATAGATGTTAAATTCATAATAAATTATAAAATTAGAAATAAAATATTTTTAATTGATGCACCCCATTCATAATTAACATTCATTGTGCTAAGGTCCATCAAAAGATGTATCAAAGAAGTATATATATCTATTGATGATTTAAAAGTTTAACTTTTTCATCTGTGAATAATTAAGAAATCGTTCCTTTGTTTTTGATTATTTGGGTCTTGGTACATCAGTTTTGAATATAAATGAAAAATTCTCAATGAAAATTAATAAGATTCTCATTTTTTATGTGAATAACATTTATATAAGTATAAATCATGTGCTTAAATATATTTTATCAATCAGTCAAAATGTATTAAGGTTTTCACTAATGGATTAGTTCCTCATATTGAAAGAATTTATATGACAACTATGTATATATATATATAATTTAGAGAATTATTTTCATGATTATAATTCTATATTTTATATATTTTAGTTTATTAGTTTTTTATGATTATATGGACCAAGATTTTAAATGGAATTTCAGATAATTTAGAATACATTTATAATGGAAATAAAAACATAAATCATGTTAAACTATATGATTTGATAGTGAGATTTAAAAATATCATGAAAAAAGATAATAATAAAATTAATGAATTATTTACTAGAGTTAATTAATTTTTTTTCATAATCACTGGTTTTTAGTGAGATGATAAATTATTTTATGGTTTTCATAAATATACTACTAATTTTACCCGATTGGGTTGACCTGGATGTATTTATTCTTAGAAATTGTGATCCGGGTGGACTTACATTCGATAATAATCATTTAATTGTATCTAGTTATAAAATCTGGAAGTTTAGTGGTAAATTATGTTATAATGATACAAGTAGGAACAGAAGAGTTATGGAAGAAGAATATTTCACTGATGAAGAAGGTGTTTAAATAAAAATTTTAAATCAAGGGTTTTTAATTTATAAAAGTGTGAAAAGTTATAAATGAATGATTTAAGGGAATAATCTGCATAACTGTTTTCAGTGTGGATGTAATGGATAATTTTTTTCTAATTTTCCAATATTGATTAATAATAAATATTAATATCGTGACGATGATAATGATAAGTCAACAAATTACTCTAAAAAGAAAAGGAAAACATATTTTTCAAAGGGAAAAGATTAAAATTATTCTAAATTTAATAATAAGAATTTATTATTTATGTTTGATGAAAATTATAGTAGCGTGGATATGAAGAAGTAGACTTGTTCAATGATGTTTGTGAAAGGATTCTAATTTCAAAATAGAATGAATAAGAATTCACAAGTGATGAAAGTAGTAATGATGAATGATATGAAGATATGAATATCTGGTTCTTATTAATGTGGGATCTTGATGAATGTCTCATGTATATTTCCATATTAAAAGGTGACAACAATGTCATTAATAAGTATTTTCAATTAATAGAAAAAAATTATAGCATCCATGATTAAATTGAGACAATGTTGATAAATGTGATTGATTGTTTGAAGAAGTTTCTCGATTAAGAGAATAATATGAATATTTCTAAATGAATATAGTTTATAAAAAATAAAAATTATTTGGAAGCCTTCCTAAATAAATTAATCTGGGATGAAAATAAATTTGAAAATTAAAAATCTATCTTTATGAATCTTATTCAACAAATTTATGAATTATCGATGATTAATATTGTGGATGATTTTGAAGGCTCGCATTATGAATAGATTCACATAGGCCAAAAATTATAAAATTAAAGGGTGAAAATGATCATATATGTAATGTAGTAATGTTTGAATCAAATTGACAGGTAAATTGGGTCAAATATTCAGTAAAAAATGAATATCATATATCTAGAAATTCATTGAACATTAATTTGGATTTGAAAACTAATACAAATATTTATTTTAACATAGATAAAAATAAATCAAGAGGGAATAGATAAATATTTGGATTATAAAAAAAATTGTTTCATGGAATGATAAAAAACTTATGAACAAAATATAGATGAAGGGTTGGTGTCATCATCTGGGTAAAAAATTTATTGTTGAATCTGAGTTTCCATTTTATAGATACTATTGGAATGGTCCAGTCATTTGGGACAGAGAAAGAATATATAGGTGTAATTATCTATATTTGTACAAGTCTATTATTTTTTGGAGAAAAATTATTATTAGGTTTCATCCCCATTAATGTATAAAAATTTATTAGTAATATAAAATTTCAAGATTTGAGGTTAAGAATATATTTCAACTTTCGAATTAGGATTATAGGAAATTTGACGGATCGGGTCACTTTGCTAAATCACGGGTCACCATTCCACCATCAAAATAGATTGTTAAATAAAATACTCAAAAATATTAAAATAATGAATATCAAATAAAGGTTAACAATTTCATTATTTACGTGGAACACATATCATCCAAAAAATAATATTTATTGATTTTGGATAGTTGACTCTATTAATAAAAGAAAAAATATTTGAGGCACATAATGGTTTTATTAAGATGAATAAAAATTTAATGACGTCTCATAATATTGAACAACCCAAAATTAATATAATTTTTCAATAATGAATTTTGTAAACAAGCAAGTATCGAAATGAAAATATTTTTTATTGATGGGGTGAAGTAAAAGTTTTTTTATTGTGTCTCCACTCTATGATTAATATAATGAAGTGGCATTTCAGAAGAAGGAATGTTCATTGTTGAAATTTATATATGGATTTCTTTTTTGAGAGGGAAATATACACAAGGATAATTATTTGTGGTTACTAAACAATAAAGAAGAAAACTCCTCATAATAAGGACAAGCAATATGTTGAAATGGAATTTGATATTTGTTTAATTTAAAAAATTAGAAAATATTTTATAGTAAAAAAATATCCAAATTTGTTATCTCAAATAAAATATTTTATAATTTGAATAATGATGAAAGTTTTTCTATCTCAGAAAAAAAATTTCAATACCCAAAAAATAAGATAATGTCAATATAGGTAAGAGAAAATTGTATTTAGTATGTAAAATTTTTTAATTGCAGAAAATGATCCTTTACAATCTGAATGAAGATTTGATTAAGTTTGTAAATATAGGGCTATATTAGTCAATTAATGATCTTATTACCAATTCAAAGAGGATGAATTAGATTTTTTATTCTATATTTATCAATTGATAAATTATAATGAATTTATATCCCCTCCCACTTGTTTTTTTAATACTTTTGTCTTTTTAAATTGAAGTATGCTGCCAAATTTTTGATGTTGTTATTTTTATGCACAATCAAACTCCAACTTTTTCCCCATTATATGTTGTTTGGGGAACCAAAAGAGGACACAGATTTCTTGAATTACCAATTCTCATGTAAAGGGAAAGGACCCACAATAGACCACTGCAATTTTTATCATGTCTTCATTATTTTCTAGATGTTTTAGGACATTATGCATCAACGTCCTTTGACAGTTTCTTCCGTTATTAAACCTATCATATCACTACAAACATGTGATTTCTACTAATCCCACAAATGGCCTCCACTCGATACACACTTCCACCCTTGAGTATTCTGGAGAAAATCAAAAAATGCAAGGTCTCACAGGGTTAAAACTAGGATTGTGCCTATATAGATTTGACATACTATGATTGAGTACCATCAACTATGAAACTGTATAAACTCATCACTCTTTGGAAAGTGGGGTAACTTAAAATAAATTCATTTTTTCCATTAAATGTTTTTAAAAATGTAAGAACAATAATACATGTTGAGAATCAAATGTGGATGTGTTTAACTTAATATGGGAGACATACCATATCCAGGAGTAGTATAAAATTAGAATGAGTTTTAAAAATGTGTAATCTACAAACATAGAAACATTTTGGCATGTTTAATTATTTTTGGTGATCATATATGTTATAATTTGTTATAATTTTCATGAAGGAATAGTTTTTAAAAAATGAAGATGAATAGTTTTAAAAAGATTTCATATTTCAAAATTTGTATCAAGTGCTGAAAGTAATTAAATGTAAGTAAAATTAATGTAAAATTAATGTAAAATATGTTATTATAATTAATTTCACTTGTTTCCAACATTGATTTCAATAATAAAGAATATAATTTATAAATGATGATTTTTTCATAGTATGTTGATTTCGAATTTTTAATTATGCTCCTTGGTTCACAAAAAAAATCTGAATTGGGAATTTATATAAACAATGAAATGTTTTAAAAAACTGCAATAACTAGAGTTTTTGATATCTAGTAAGTCTTAATTGATAATATTATTTTATGAGAACCCCTTATTTAGTTGTTGGAAAAAGGGATGCTGATATTTGAAGAGAATAAAGTGGATATGAATCTGGTGTTATAATTTCTTAATAAAAAATTCATATATAAGTACTGTAAAATAAATTTTACTACGTAAGGTGATGGTTTTTAATATGTATTGATATATCAAATTTTAGTTTTTTCATTTACTTGTTTATGATATTATATAGATTACTTTTCAGGTTGTGGGTCTAAGGTGGTGTGAGATTCTGAGGGTCAAAAAGACCATAATTAATTTTTGAAATATATTATGTATATTGAATACCATTAATGTGAAAAATTCATTATAAAGTGAAAAACATTCAAAATGTGGATCAGAATAGAAATGTGAGGCCTTCGTTGATCCTAAAGCATGTGATTAACCATAGGCACGACATATTATATTTCTGTTTTAGAGGATTGGTTAAAAGACATTGAACATGTAAATAATAATATAAATTAATAAGTAAATTTAGTTTATTATTTTGATTTGATGACCTATTTTTCCTCATAATTTTATGTGTTATAATGAGAAATTAGGGTTTGATTATTAACACTAGATAACTAGCGGATTATTGGAGGAGAGTGTTCATGGGAAATGACATTAGGTTAAATCTTGATCAACAATAAATGTTCTATCATAATTCATGGATCTCACCAAAGACAAAAACATAGATTCGTTATTCATCATAAATCGACCCATATGATGGAAGGATATTTGATTTAGGAGTATTTATCCATATTTTATTATTCTTATTAATAAAATGAATCAGTTAGCTAAAAACTTGATTTGTGGATTGAGTGTATTGCAGGCATGGTTTAGATATATCTAGGAATAGGGGTTTTATTTTTGATTATAATATATTTGATCAGTATTCTTTATAATAGAAATTAATTGGGGATAACACAAACATTGGATGAGGCCAATTCATTACATTTGTATATAGTGAATTTATTCCCCCATTTTTTGTTCATTGAGGTCAATTCGTTTGTCTAGGGGTATGATTGATACAAGAAAATCAGTCTTTCTGCACTCGTTTCTTGGTGCAACAGAATCATACCATAGATCCATGTTCGACTAGGTGATTGGATAAATATATAATGATTGATCAAGGGACTATGAATGTGGTTTGGACCTAAAACACCAACAAAGTGAAACAATAGTGGCTCCTAAGCACCAGATATGCACAGTCAGAGGACAACGATGGTGATGATGGTTTGGGAATCCATAGATTCTGGATGAATAGTTCCTTACATAGCTTAATCTAATGGATTGTAGTCACTGAGTAAGATGCATGAAGAATTCTAAGGGTTTTAGGATTAACTAACTAAATGGAATATAGTTTAATGAACATATGTTGTGTGTCTCTTTTTTATGTGGCACTACGGTTTTGGCACATGAATAATTATCACACATGGTGTGAATTGTGTCCCACATGATGTAACCCTTTCGAACATTCTTGGTCAGTATATGTTGTACACACCCTGGTGGTGGTATGGTGTAACAAACCATGTTTGTGACGTCCCAGACCCGGCTGCCCCTCAACCCGAGCCCTGAGCCCGGTTCACCACATGACCCCTGGCATGCCTCCCCATATGCCAGGGGCTACCGACTAGCTGCGGGGGTTTAATGGTATGTTGGTGGGGAGAAATTACCCCCTTTTTAGAGTACACAGTGGGAAGCAGTAAAGTGATAGAATAGCGGAAGCACAAATAATGGATATGTAGGAGAACAGGAAAACATAAAACCGAACAGAAAAATTAAATTAAACCATATATAACATACAAAATCCTCATAGGGTGTGTCTAATACAAAATTAATGCATGGCATGATGATACAAAAGTAAACAAAAGACTAACATTCTACAAGTTGTACAAAAGGCACAAAAGAACAAAAAGGATGTCCATGAGCATCTCTAGCCAAGCTCGGTCCTCTGCTCTGGAACCCTAGATAGAACATATATATAGAAATTTAAAACTTGAAATAGGGACCTTTCCACTACTTGTACCTATAGTAGAAAAGTCTACATGGGTGCCCTGGGGGCCGCCCAGGTAGGGTGTGTGACAAGTCTCAGTAGGCCACCACCAACAGTGTCTACGTGTAATCCAGAAAGGGTGTTCACAATTAAACAATGTGTAATAGACTGCAATCATGTAAAGCAAAGTAAATTGCAACCTTCCTGCTCAGGTTCAGCATGGACACTTAGTGGGTCTACCTGCTTTAGCTCATAGATGGTATGTCTGAATGAGTCACCTACTTATTTAGAGATATATGTATATGTACATATATATAATACGTTGGGTGGGACCGGGACGGAACTCACGAACGTCCTTAGCCCAGGGGCAGCCCTCTCGATCCTACCCCTGACCCATCCTTGGGGAAGCTCTCATGATCTATCTAGAGCCCGAGGGCTTAATAACTATTCAAAGGAGCTCTTACAGTCTACCCTTAGGCCGAAGCCGTAACATTGGGGAGATCGCACGGTCTACCCCTAGCCCAAATCTGTATCATTTAATTAGGATAGGTTATAAGGCATACACATCTTATAACATTCATATCATTAAAACATGGAACTTCCATCTCACAATATCACATAATCACATTTCAAGAAAAAATTCATTTAAAATAGTAAAAGTGGTTTAGGCTAACTCATCCTAGCCAAGCCCTAACCAAACCATCCCATTTTACACACATGGAAAATGGCTTTCAGGACATATCCATAAGGTCCAAAGGTGAAAAAGGGCTATAACTCAAGGTATAACACTTGTGGGTGTCCATACCGGGGTCATACGGTACCCAAACACCCAAATGATGGTAGTTCCCATAACCTCTTATCACAAGGGTCATTTAGATAGTAATCTGTCAATAATAATAAGAGTTTTTGTGAAAGGCAAACCTCTACACGACGGTATAAACCCGAAAAGTTGAAAACCCAAAATGAAAACCACGTGACTACCTACCATAGAGTTGTAGGAGTAGGCTTGCTCGATGTCGACCTTAGATTCATGGTAGGTTCGAAGAGATATGAGTTCCATCCCAATGCCCTGAAAATAGGGCATATGAGCCGGCATAAAAACAGGGCAACGGAAGGCAAGATTTGCCGAGGAAAAAGGGGTGTGTGAGGTAAGCCTGACCTTGGCCTTTCCAATGCTTCCGTCAGATCTAGGAATGGACATCGAGGGAAGAAACCACAAGATATTGAGTGGGAAGAGGGTTTGGGAGCTCAAAGAGGATTATCCTCTGGTTCTGTCCACAGGAGGAAGAATGAAGTAGATTTAGGATTAAATATAACTTCAGGGAAAAATGGTAATTTTACCTAGAACTCGGTTGCACGGTTTACCAAACCGTGCGCAAACCGTGCGCACATCCCTGCCTCCAGAAAAAGGGTCGCAAGGGTTAGGTGCACGGTTTACCCAAACCGTGTGCAAACCATGCGCACCTCCCTGCTTCCAGACCAAAGGCCGCACGATTTTCCAAAGCCATGTGCAAGCCGTGTGTAGGCCGTGCGCCCCTATCTGCAAGTCCATTTCCCAAACTCTTGGGCTCCGAACAAGCCCCAGACACTCCCCAGACCTTCCTTAGAACATCACATACATTAAACAACCTTAAAGGAATGGTTCAATAGAAAAACCAACGATTCATACCTTTTCTATAGAGTCGGGTCGTTACAACATCTCCTCTTTAAAACAACTCTTCCCTGAGTTGGTCTTCTGAGGTCACTGACGTGTCATCGACGAAAAGATCTGTCCATTTAGATCGTATATCAAACTCCAGCTCCTAGGTCTCATCCTATACCCGGCCGTGCTGCCATAGCACCCGTACAAGAGCAATGGACCTACCTCAGAGTGTCTTCACACTCCGGTCAACAATTCACATCGGATACTCCTCGAAGGAAGCATCCATATCTAGTTCAACATCATCAGGCTCAAACACATGATTCAGATTTGAAAAGTACCGGTGATGCTGAGATTCATGAAAAACATTGTGCATGGCCTGATATCTCTGCAGAAGTGCAAGCTGGTAAGCTACTGGTCTGATCCGCTTCACCACCTCAAATGGTCCTACAAACCTCGGTGAAAGCATATCCTACTTCCGAATACGTCTCTGCCCTATCCTGGGTGAGACCTTCAAGAAAACCTGGTTCCCGATCTCAAACTCTAGAGTTCGTCAGTACTTGTTAGCATAAGACTGCTGTCTAGACTGAGTTTTCTGAACACGCTTCCTGATAAGCTGTATCTGCTCTGTAGTATCCTTCACAAGATATGGTCCTAGGATAGCTACCTCCCCAACTTCAAGACAACACAAAGGTGAACGACAAGACCTACCATATAAGGATACATATGGAGCCATCTCAATGGTAGCCTGGAAGCTATTTTTATAACTGAACTCGAAAAGAGGAATGTGTTTGTCCCAAGAACCTCCAAAATCGAGAACACATGCACGTAACATATCCTCTAGTACCTGTATAGTTCTCTCAGTCTGTCCGTCAGTTTGTGGGTGATAGGCCGTACTCAAAAGTTCCTGCGTACCTATAGCCTTATATAAATTCTTCCAAAACCAAGATGTAAAATGTGGATCTCTGTCTGAAACAACCGAACTAGGTGCTCCATGAAGGCATAATATTTCTTTAACATACAGCCTTCCCAAGTCATGAACCGTTAATGTATCCCGCAATGGTATGAAATGTGCGACCTTCGTCAGATGGTCAATGATAACCCATACTGCATTGTTGCCATGAGGTGACCTGGGTAATGCAGTTAAAAAGTCCATAGAAACATCATCCCATTTCAACTCTGGAATGGACAATGGCTACAAAATCCCAGATGAACGCTGATGTTCCGCCTTCACCTACTGACAGGTGGAACAACACGTGATGAAACTGGCTATCTATCGATTCATGCAAGGCCACCAATACGGTCATCGCAAATCACGATACATTTTGGTGATTCCAGGGGGAACTTCCCAAGCTGAGGCATGGAAATCCCTCATCATCTCCTCTCTAATGTCTGATGGGACCCATGCACGCCCATGTAACAACAAAGTATTACCCTCATCCACCATCCAATCAGTAGAGGCATCATCAGTGACACATTCCCATAGGACAAGACCTTTCGGATCTAATAACTATCTTGCCCAGACCCGTTACAGAAGAGTAGATGTTACCGATAATGCTGAGAGAATGGTCTGACCCTAACCCTCCTGAACCTCAACGTGCATATCTGAAAATAGGGCCATCCGCATCCACTGCTCATTAGATTCTCGAACCACTTTTGAATGAGTTTTCCGACTTAGAGCGTCGGATACTAAATTTACTTTCCCAAAAGTGTAGGCCAATTCGAAATCAAAAGATTGCAGGAATTTGACCCACTTGCACTGCTTAAGATTCAATTCCCGCTGAGTGAAGATATACTAGTGGATTTTGTGATTAGTGAATATCACAAAACACTCTCCCAAAAAATATTGTCTCCAACAGCGTAAGGCATGAACAACCGCTACAAGCTCGAGGTCGTGCGTCTGATAATTCCTTTCATGAGGGTTTAACTGACAAGAACCATACACAATGACTCAATCGACCTGCATCAAGACAGCTCTAAGCCCAATACCAGACATGTCCCAATAGACCGTATAAGCCCTGCCCGGCTCTGGAAAGATCTGTACCGGTGCCGAAGTTAGTCTACCCTTCAGTTCTTGAAAAGATGCTTCACAAGGATCTGACCACTCAAATCTCACCCCCCTTTTGGTCAAAGTTGTATGTGGTGCTTCTGGGCATGAAAAGTCATGAATGAACCGCCTATAATATCTAGCAAGCCCCAAAAAACACTTGATATCGAAGACATTCTTGGTTTTCTCCCATGAGACTACAACACTCACCTACTGATGGTCAACTGAAACTCCAAACTCAGAAATAATGTGACCTGGGAAGTGAAACTTATTTTTCCAAAAGTGACATTGACTGAGCATAGTGTAAAGATGATGCTCTCTTAGTGTATTCAGAACGATCTTAAGTTGGGTTTCATGTTTGTGTCTTGAGCGTGAATAGACCAAGATATCATCCACAGTTACCACCACAGAAGAATCAAGGTAAGGGTGAAAAATCTGATTCATAAGCGCCATAAACACTGCAGGTGCATTCGTAAGCCCAAAATACATGACTAGGTACTCATAGAGACCATACCTACTCCTGAATGTCGTACGAGGTATGTCTGAAGTCCTGACATTCACCTGGTGAAAGCCTGACCACAAATCTATCTTTGAAAACACCTTCGCTCCCTAGAGCTGATCAAAGAGGTCATAAATTCTAGGAAAAGGATATCGATTCATAATCGTCATCTGATTTAATTTACGATAAACCACGTAAATATAAAGGGTACCATCTGACTTATTATCAAAGAGAATCAGTGATCCCCAAGGAGTAGTGTTGGAACGTATAAAGCCTTTTTCTTCCAGGTCCTCCAACTAACTCTTGAGCTCAAGAAGCTCCTTAGGTGCCATCCTATAATGAGGAATGGTCACGGGTGATGCTCCTGGTATAAGCTCAATGTTAAACTCCACCTCTCGAACTAAAGGTAGACAAGAGAAGTCATTGGGAAAGACATCTCTAAAGCTCTCCACTATGGGAGGATAAGCAGTGGGTTGTAACCCTTGGTCCTCGAGATAAAGACTGGAAACCTATGTCGTGACACCACCCAACTTCTGCTATTCGAGTCCTACTTGTGTCGCACTAAGATCCCATTATCCATTATGCACATGTGTTTCACCATTTGGTGATGTAAATGTCACCCTCCAATGATTACATTCAATACATGATCTATAGGGAACTAACCAGTCCATCACAACTATTACATCAAAACTTTTTATCTCCAGAACATACAAGTTCCTAACAAAAAGGTAACATCCCAACTCAAGGGGACAATTCTGACAATGATGAACTCCATCTAAACGGACACCTAACAGGGTATCTAGCATAATCACACTGTGATACGACTCAATGTCATGGCCCAAAATCTTTGTGATAGCCTCCGATATGAAAGAGTGATAAGTGCCTATTTCAAACAAAGCAGATACCAATGTAGAGGCAACTAAAATCATACCTCGTACAGTAGATGGCCCGAAATACTCCTCCTTCGGCATAGTCTCGACTGCATATAACTGGATGGTACCACGACCCTGAGTCACTGCCTTGTTACCCTAAGCAGACCCGCCCTACTGGCACTAAAAGTCAAGGACCTGATTACCTCTGCCCCGACTGCCACTATGAACTGATCGGTTGACGGTATTCCAGCTGCCTGTCTGACGTGATCCTACCGATCCAGATCGAAGAGTAGGTGCAGATCCCTGCTCACTAGGCACTGGAGAAAATGTCATGCCGAAACGTTGAAGATGACCCATCCTTCCACAACCTCTTCATTCCACTGGGTTCCACAGACACTACACCATGAAGTGTCCCTTCCTCCCACACTGATGGAAAATATAAGAACAATCTGTGATGGGAGCCTTAATAATGCCTCCCCCATGGGAAAACACAAAATGTCTCTTCCGCCCTGATGAAGACCCACTGGAATCTTTTGGTGCAGAACCGCCCTGGTTCACACTATCCACTTCCCTCAGATTACGCTTAGTAATTAGAGCTTGACTAACAATCTCAGGAATAGATGTCAACCTGAACACGTTTACCTGAAACCAGATGGCGTAACTCAGCCCATCCTCAAAACACCTAGCAGCCATCAAATCATTAGCTGCTAGTGATAGTGAAAAATTCTGCAGCTCGGTGAATCGAGATGAGTACTCCATGACTATCATGGTCCCCTATTGTAGGTTCATAAACTCCCTATCTCTGTCAGCTCTCAAGGACCGGGGAATGGAAAATTCATAAAATACTGCCTTGAAATCTTCCCAGACCATGTCTCCATGCTGTCTTGACCGGGTGATGACGTCCCACCACCTTCTAGCTGAATCGCATAGCATATAAATGGCTAATTTGATGCCCCGCTCGGGAGGCGTCTCGAGATCTTCAAAGATGGTCCGGATCGCCTCCAGCCATGACTCAGTAACAAGAGGTCCGCCATCTCCCAAAAATGTTGGAGGATGCTGTAACTGAAACTAGTGGTTCAACTCTGCCATACATGGGGAAGATCGCACGCCGCCTTGAATATTCTGCATCATCCTCAAGAAACCCTCATGAAACTGGGCATCGACACCCATCTCATGAATAACAAAAGAAGCCACGGGTGGATCGACTGGAAGATCAACTGGAGGCTCAGGGCCCGCCACCTCAAGAACATGGTTGTCACCGCCTTCAGCGTGCACGACTCAAGGACGTCGTGGAGGCATAATGCTACAATGACAAACAAAAGTCTAAGAAAATGAAACCAACAAATTAAAGGATGATCTCTAGAAGGTAAGACATGTACTACACCTTCCTACCTCTAAGATCACCTAACCAAACCTACAAGGGTTCGTAGAAAATCAAGAAAACATTCTAAATTTTCAAATCCAGTGATATGGCATTTCCCAGCCCATAAGGGCCCTTACTCCACATGAACTGAAAGATGACACATGCTTGGATGTCATTTTTTATTTACTTGTGCTAGTTAATTATTAAATTTTTTTTCTTTACAACGAAGGATTTGTTTAGTTGGAATGAAATTTTTTGATCGATAAGGGCCCATACTCCTCTTGAACTAATGAGTAGAACCCAATAAAACTACAACCTTTCCATAATCCACAACCTACAGGAAAGGTTAGCACAGTTACATACATATCAACAAGGCATGGAAATAAACAACAGACATGCTTACTGAAAATTCAAACGTGACATGGAAATATGCATGACCTAATCATGTTGTGCCTATCGTGATGCATGTTCCAATGCATAACCCTCATTTCATCTGGTCAAACAATGAAATACAAATTTCAACCTTGCAAGTATCAATAACATCGCAAAACATGTGAAGCACCCATCGGTGAAACGGTATCAACGGTAAATAGAAAAATCTGTAACAACATAATATAAAAACTTAGTCTTTACCCCGTACATGGGTTTGTGATGCCCATGCACAACATATAACAAATTCCCTAAGAGTTCCCATTTTTTCAATCGATTATCTCCAAATAGTAAAACAAGATAGAAAGAAAATCATCTGATACCACTTTATGACATCCCGGACTCGGCTGCCCCTCAACCCGAGCCCCGAGATCGATTGGCCACATGACCGCTGGCTCGCCTCCCCATATACCAGGGGCTGCCGATAAGTAGTGGGGGTTTAATGGTATGTTGGTGTGGAGACTTTACCCCTTTTCAGAGTACACAACGGGAAACAGTAAATAGATAGAATATTGGAGTCACAAACAATGGATAAGCAGGAGAAAAAGAAAACATACAACCAGACAAAAAAAGTAAATTAAACCCAGTATAACATAAAAAATCCTCATAGGCTATGTTTAATACAAAATGAATGTATGGAATGCTGATAGAAAAGTAAACAAAATACTAGCATGCTACAATCAGTACAAAAGCAACAAAATAACAAAAAGGAAGTCCATAAGAATCTCTATCCAAGCTCGGTCCTTTGCTCTAGAACTCTAGCTAGAACATATATATAGACATTAGAAACCTAAAACATGGCCCTTTCCCCTACTAGTACCTGTAGCATAAATTTCTACACGGGTTCCCAGGGGGCCGCCCGGATAGGGTGTGAGACAAGTCTCAGTAGGCCACCCCCAATGGTGTCTACGTGTAATCCAAAAATGGTGTTTTCAAGTAAATAGTATATAATAGACTACAAGAAAGTAACGTAAAGTAAATAGAAACCTTCCGGCTCATGTTCTGAAAGGACACCTGGCGGGTCTACCTACTTCATCTCATAGACGGTATGTTTGAATGAGTCACCTTCTTATTTAGAGATAGATTTATATATACATATATTTAATACATTGAGTAGGACCGGGACGGAACTCACGGACGTCCGTAGCCCAAGGGCAGAGCTCACGATCCTACCCCTGGCCCAACCTTGGTGAAGCTCTCACTATCTACCCCTGGCCCAAAGTATTAATAATTATTCAAGGGAGCTCTCACACTCTACCCTTAACCCGATGCCGTAACATAGGGGAGTTATCACGGTCTACCCCTGGCCCAAAGCTATATCATTTAATTAGGATAGGTTATAATGCATACACTTATTATAACATTCATATCAATAAAACATGGTATTTCCATCTCACAATATCACATAATCACATTTCAATCAAACACATATTTAAAATAATAAAAGGGGTTTAGGCTAAGTCATCCTAGCCAATCCCTAACCAAACGATCCCATTTGCCTCACATGGAAAATTTCTTTCAAGACGTATCACAAGGGTCATCTAGACAGAAAGAAGTCAATAATAATAAGAGTTTTGGTGAAAGGAAAACCTCGGCATGACGGTATAAACCCGAAAAGATGAAAACCCAAAATGAAAACCATGTGAATACCTACCTTAGAGCTGCAGGACTAGGCTCACTCAATATCGACCTCAGATTTGTGGTAGGTTGAAAGAGATTTGAGTTCCATACCAATGTCATGAAAATAGGGCATATGATCTGACATCAAAATAACACGACAGAAGGCATGATTTGCCGAGAAAGAAGGGGTGTGTGAGGTAAGCCTTACCTTGGCCTTTCCAATGATTCCATTGGATCAAGGAACAGACATCGAGGGAAGAAACCACAAGAGATTTAGTGAGAAGAGGGTTTGGGAGCTCAAAGAGGCTTCTCCTCTAGTTCTGTCCATTGGAGGAAGAAAGAAATAGATTTAGGCTTAAATAGAACATAAGGCCAAAAATGGTAATTTTACCCAGAACTCGGTCGCACGGTTTAGGTGCACGGTTTTCCAAACTGTGGGAAAACCGTGCACACTTCCCTGCCTCTAGAAAAATGGTCGCATGGGTTAGGCGCACGGTTTACCCAAACAGTGCACAAACCATGTGCACCTCCCTGCTTCCAGACCAAAGGCCACACGGTTTACCCAAACCATGCGCAAGCAGTGCATAGGCCGTGCACCCCTGTCAGCAAGTTCATTTCCCAAACTCTTGGGCTCCAAAAAAATCCCATACACTCCTCAGACCATCCTTAGTACATCACACACATTAAACAAGCTTAATGGAAAGGTTCGAAAGAAAAACCAATGATCCGTACCTTTTCCAAAGAGTCGGGTCGTTACAATGTGGGATATTCCATACATCAGGTACACCATTGTAGGAATCTTGGTGTTTAAGTGTGTACCCGACATAGATATCATGTCTTCCCAAACTCCATGTGTTGTGGGCCAAATGATGTGTAATCAGACTTAGATATAGGTAAGATATATGATTCAGTTTTAGAGTATTATTTTGAAGGGAAACATCATGTACATTCAGTACGTGTCATGTACTTCCTCAAAGATGGCATGGATCAATTGTTCCCTTTAACATGGACATGTTTTGTTAGGGTTCATTACCTTTATCTTTTACATGAAGATTTTTGTGGAATCAAATCTGATGTATAGGATATAGATCTCTTCTGATGAACATCATTCCTTGATATAGTTGATGGATTAAAACTATGAGTCCTATATTTTGATCATCCATCACAATAATTTCAATATTTGGGGTTCTTGGTATCATCGTGATCAAATATATGTTGGATTTGATCCCATATATAGCGGGATAATCCTTATTATGTTGTCAGTATACACCATGGGCATGGTTGTGATCTCTGTCTATGTATCGATCCCGTTTGATTTCTAATGTGTACTTCTTTTGAAGATACCTAATGATCATGAAATATTAGATGGTTCAAACTAGTTCCATCTAACACGTGGATTTTTTCCCCCTAAATGGTAATTATTTGGAACCATTGAGAAGGAATCCTAGGATTTTGTTATTATTGTGACCATACCTTGTGAATGTATGTATACTATGAGTATATTAGGATATTCACAATATATATGTTGTTGTTATGTACCTATGATTAACTAAATACTATTCATGATTATATATTCTAAGTGATTTGGAGATATCTTATATGGTATTGTTATACTAAACACTGTGTGGAATTTTTCCACACATCTATGGACTTATGCAGTCGACTATCCTTTTGATGAGTTCCTAGATGGAACAAGACCATTATAACACCCTGATATTTTATGAGAAGTATATATTTTTATTATGTCTTATGTTATACGCAACATCAAAGGAATCTTTCATTACACACAATACAAGATTGTATTTCTTTACATTCAATCGTGACCTTCCATGATAGTGTGTGTTGTACGCAATATCGAGTTTCACTAAACAACGATATGCTATTAAAATATTATATAAACTAGCCGTTATGAATATTAATACCCACTTTTTTAAATTTAATAAATTATATCATTAAAAATGGACTTTATTTTTGGATTCGGAATATCAAAATTAGCATAGGGTGAATTTTTGGTATTTTTCTGAAAACATTCAATTTTTGATGAATAGTGAAAACACTAGGATACTATTTAAAAACCAACTTTTTTATTTAAAATATTATTTATTTTATTTAAATTTATTTTAGGTAAAAATTGATACATAATTCCTATATAATATCAATATAATTCATTGGAGTCATTTTATAATAATTTTAGATATATAAAAATTTTATTGAACTTTTCACCGTCTTTTACCAACCTCCTAGGAGCTTTTTTACAAATTTACATAAAACATAATTTTACCACTTCAATGAGCGGAATTTTGAAAATTAGAGAGACACGATTAATATCAAGGAGTAAAATTTGGTTCAATATGATAAAAATAATTTTTGGTGAATAGTAACTTTTTACTTTTATTTACCCCGGTTAAAAGTAAATTGGGTAATTAAAGGTAAAAATGGTGTTATTATCACCATAATACATGCCAAAATTCTATTGGATAAGTTTAATTCGACCAAAAACAACCTTAGGAATAAAATATGATCGAATATTCCACTTGGATTAATTATGACATTTAATATTATTTTATTTAAAGAAGAGTTAAAATAGTTTAAATCAATATTTAATTACTAAAACATTTTTAATATAGTTCTATAAATAAGATAATTTCGAATATAATTATTAATTAGAAAGATAAAAAGATTTCCTACATAATGGGATATTATTTGTAAATTTTAGACATTAAATAAGTTAATTTATTTTTGACACAATGGTGAGGCAGTAATTTCCTTATTATTGAAATACTAACATAATTGATTTTATAAATACCCAAATATATGCAATTTAAGACTTTTTATGAATTAAACTAATTTTATATGTTAATATGAAATATTATTATTGATTAATTAACTTTTTTCTGACTAATCATGCTATTATGATTTTTACAAAAATCAATTACCAAATAGTGTCAAAATTGATATAAAATTGTTTTTTAAAACAAATATTATATTATTAATTGTTATTTTATTCCTAAAAATATATGGTACAACCCAATGACTTAGATAAGGTTATATATATAAATAATTAACAACTTGGGGTTCGTTTTTCTTGTTATAGTAAGTTTATTAACCGTATAATGTAAGAAAACAAGAAGACAATGTAAAAGTTAAATTATTTAACATAGAGTTAAATCTAAATGATAAGGATAAAATAGTAACCTAAACTTGTCTAATTTTTTTTTGAGGATTTCGACCCATCCCCACCTTATATTCAAAATAAATCAGTTCGGAGATATTAAAAAACGAATATGACTTTATAATAAAATAATAGTTTATGTTTTTCCTAAGGTGCCCCTCTCCCCCCCTTATAAAAGGGCACCTCCTCCCTCTCCTCCTCACACCACTTTGAGCCTTCAATCTCGGACAAACCCTAACAATTTCTCTTCTAAACTTCCCTAGTAATATTCTAGAGGTCCTGGTCTTCTTCAAAGACCAATTTTAGTGCCCTAAGAGGAGGTTTCAAAGAGGTGTGTCAAAGAAAAGTTAATATCCGTTTCTGATTCTTTCAAATTTATTTCTTCTTATACATTTTCATATTTAGTTGTTTCATTATGAAGTAAGAAAATCAGTATCACTCATATACTGATATGTTATTATAAATATGAAACAACACTATTTCACCTTCTATCCATCCTATGGAAAATGGAATCACCGCGCGTGCGTACGTACGAAATATCATCTCCATGCCATGGTGTAATCTATTTTCCACCAAAAACTTACATAGATGGTTTTAATGGTGAAAAAAATAAATATATATGATTATTTCAAATTGATATTGATTCTGAAGTAGTATACATAAACTTCAATACAATTCCACGATCATGGGAACAATATCATCGCTCGTGTGTACGTACGACCTACCGTCTCCACGATGTGATGCTACTCGTTCTACATGATCTTCATTGAATAATGATTATATAAATGAATTTAATGAGAAAATATGATATATATTACACTAATAACATTCTAAAAATGAGGTATCTATAACCTAAAAGGATGAATAAGAATTTATTCGACAAAACACGCATAAGAACAAAAATCAATAAACACCTGAATAACATGTAGAAATGGAATATTACAAATAAGAAGCTAAGAATAAGACCATATATGATATCATAATAAATATTATGATTCTGGAATAAGTCAATTAAATTATTTAAATCATTATACAGTAGTTTCAGACATGTACGAAGCAAATCGGACCTAAGGTATGGGAAAATCTCGAAATCTCATTTTCATCCGAGATTGTTTATAACTCAGAATTTACTGGGGAATATTTATCATCCACATCCATGTTTCCTCAATATGTAAAATTATTTCTACACTCCTACAATTTTTTAAATCCAATTTTACCCTTTGGTGAGTTTTTAGTAAAAGATATGAAAGGAATCTTTTGTCGTTTTTAGTACGAGGTAATTTTTGACTTTTACAGCCAAAGTACAAAAAGAATGTTTTTTTAACTTATACGGCATGAATGGATTTTTATGATTTCATAGAAAATTATTTCCATGAATCTTATTTTACATGTTTTCAATTTATTTTTAATCAACTTATTTTAGTTTAAATTTTTTGACATGTTAATAAAGGAAAAATGTTTTTGAAGTTGAAAGAATATTTTACTCAAGAATGGAGTTCAATTGTTGTATCAAAATTATTTTCCTTCTAAGTTAATATAGGGTACTATTTCTATCCCGATTTTTACATTGATTTGATTATGTTATGATGAAATTATTTTTATGATGTCCTTTTATCTTATATGGATTATGTTATGATGGCATGATTCTTAAGAATCCCATTTTTATTACATGGGTTATGCTATGATTTATGATTTTGTGGAACATATAAGAATGGTATCATTATGAGATGGGTGGGACCTATATCTACCTCTAATGCATTGGTTAATGATATATATCTCATGAGATAGACATGGATGGAATGATAGGTTAATCCGGTTCAGGGAAACAGGACTGAAATGAGGAGTGAACTCGGTTATGAAATGGACTTTGTCCACTAAGATAGTCTTGGAAATGAGTCTTGACTACTATGAAATGATTCTCTATGATTATGTGTGTATGAAAAAAATTTTAATGGTTTAAGTTATGATTATTTGGATTATATTTCACTATTATGATTGATCCCATGTATTTATATTATGATCTCTTTTGCAGGATTAGATTTTCAAAATGTTATGTTCTCAAGAATATGATATGATTGATATTTATTTTTTTTACCGTTACTGAGAATTTGAGCTCACCCTTTTGTATGTATTCTTTTCCTTATGTCTAGAAGAACGGTATTAAGTAGAATATGCCAAAAGGGACTCTAGATATGATGAAATAAATTGGAGACAACGTAGATGATTTATGAACCAGTTGTTTATATTCCCAGATTTTAAAGAAACTATATCTATACAGTCCTTTCATGGTTTTGTTATACGTTGTAATATGTATGCTTCAATTCTGAATTAATAACAATGTATATAATGTATGGGTCGTTATAGTTAGTATCAGAGGAAGTTTATAGTCAACCTTTGGAAACTAGGATGTGAAAACCTTACTAAGAACCCTAAGGATATATCTATGCATAGAACACAATCTTAGTGTTTTTGAAATGTCCATGAGTAACCTATGAAAATACCCAAAGCGTGAAATTTTATTCTTGATTATGTGTTTTTACTATTATGATTAGTGTTTCTCACACTATGCTTATTGGTTTTAGTCAATGGTTTTAACCTGATGGAACCATGTTAATTCTGAATGTGATGGGAAATTCAATGATTGTCCCCCTGAGCAACCAAACTTTATGGGAGCTGGAATGAAAAATCTTTTATCCATGCTCACACAACTTTCTCAAGCTATGAATCATACAAGACTTCCAAACAAGCAATGGAAGGAGAAAAATTCTTCTTAATCTTTCATGAGGCAGCGTCCACCCTCATTCAACGGGTCTGATGATCCATTAGTTGCTGAACAATGCATCAGTACTACCGAAAAGATATTTTTAGTTCTTCAATGTTTTGAACATGATAAATTCATCTTAGTAGTATATCATTTGGAAGGGGAAGCTGATCAATGGTGGAATCTTATCAAGAATATGAGGCCAAGAGATGAAATTGAGTCCATGGAATGGGATGCTTTCAAGAACTTATTTTACAATAAGTACTTCCCTCGTATTATTAGAACAAATATGGAGAAGGAGTTTCTTGAACTAAAGAAAAAGGATGATGAATCTTTTGGTACATACAAAGACAATTTTACAAGACTTGCAAGGTACACTTTTGGTATTATTATCCAAACTGAGTGTAAGATCGATCAATTCTTTAGTGGCATAAAACCAAGTCTTCGAACGGCGTTATCCATAAGGGACATCAATAGATACGTGGAAATAGTTCGATGTTCTCTCAAAGTTGATATGGAGATTGGAGTAACCCATCAGTCATATGGGTTTGATAAGAAGAGGAAAATGGAATTCAAAGGAAAATCTAAAGAGCACACTGAAAAGAAGTCGAGTTTTCCCTTATGCTCAAAGTGTGGAACGAATCATGTAGGGAGTTGTCTTAAAGGGACAAGTAAATGTTTCAAATGTGGAATAGAAGGTCATCGGGCATTTGAATGCCGTAATGATGGGAAGAAGATGTCTGGTGATGTAAACAAAGAAAAGGCTACACAAAGTGCACCGCCTACACTTCAATGTTACAAGTGAAACGAAATGGGGCATTATGCCAATAAATGACCTAATCCAAGGGTTGTTGATGATGATCGACGTCAAAAAACTCTTACGGCTAAAGAAAAAGTAAAGTCACATGCAATTTCTATCAGCGATGTGGAGTATGATAACTAAGTGGTGAAAGGTACACTTACCATCCACTCTAAAGTAGAAAATGTTTTATTTGATTCTAGATCCACCCTCTCTTTTATTTCGGAAGATTTTTCTAGGGGTATCCCTGTATTACCTCAACAATTAGATGTTGAGTTAGCTGTGACAACCCCTAATGGCACAACAGTCTCATCCAATGTTTATAATTCTTCTTCGATTGAAGTTTGTGGGAAAGTGCTTCCTTTAAATCTTGTGATCCTTCATATAGTGAAATTTGATGTGATTCTTGTCATGGATTGGCTTTATTTATAAGGATCTCATATAAATAGCCGAAGAAGGGAAGTCACATTTCATATTCTAGATCAATCTATGATTGTCTATCGATACAAGGATGAACATAAACTTCCAGTGGAAATTTCTTCCATATTATGGGTCTCGATTCCACTAAATGAAGGATATTTATCTCAAATGGTTGGAGAGAAACTCACAACTAACCATATTCCCATTGTATGGGAGTTTGCTGATGACTTTCCAGAGGAATTGGATGGTCTTCCACCAAATCGTGAAGTTGAGTTTTCAATAGAACTCATACCGGGTTCTATGCCCATTTCAAAGACACCATATAGAATGACCACAATTGAGTTGCAGGAATTGAAGAAGTAAATCCAAGAGAACCATGATAAGGGATTCATACACCCCATTGCATCACCTTGAGGAGCACCTGTTCTGTTTGTTATGAAGATATATGGATCAATGAGACTCTCCATTGATTATCGAGAACTTAACAAGATCACTATCAAGAGAAAATATCCTCTCCCACGCATTGATGACTTATTTGACCAACTACGTGGAGCTAAATACTTTTCCAAGATTGATCTTTGTTCAGGGTATCATCAATTAAGGGTCAAAAGGGAGGATATACCAAATACGACTTTCCGTACAAGTTATGGACACTGTGAATTTATAGTGATTCCATTTGGTATTACTAATGCCCCTGCTATCTTCATGGATCTAATGAATAGAGTATTTAGAGACTATCTTGATCATTCTGTTGTAGTCTTTATAACGCCCCGACCCCAGCTACCCAGAGTCGGTGCTTTACTTCGTAACATTGGCATGATCACAAAAGATCAAGTCTCGAAAGACCGATTAGTTTAGTAGCCTTGGAAACACTAGATACATTCGTAAACATTACATTACATCATAAAGTGAAAAACTACAATAACATAGTCTCCATAGTCCACACTTCTATCCTCTTCGGACTATCCCTGCAGGTCATTAATAAAATACTTATTCACATTCTGGAAAATATTAAAACATTGAAAGGGGTGAGCTCGGATGCTCAGTAAGGTTAACAATATAGCAGAAGGTTTCATAAATAAACGTTAACATTTAAGGCAATGTATAACTAAAACAAAAGCCTTTTAAACATGAACTTCAACATAATATGGCAAAAGTAAAATGAGATAATGCCATTTACTTCTTCACATGGATATTCTACTGGTCGAATAATCACATGCAATATCAATAACCACTTTCATAATGATGGAATGCATAATGCCAGACTATCATAACCATGTAGTCAAGGCCTCGTGCCAAGACTACAAATAAGATTTTGTCAAGGCCTTGTGCCAAGACACTAGTTTGTCTCATGAGACCTGCCGATGCATCGAGGAGCTATAGTGGGCTCCACCCGTCACTTATTAAGTCCAATGCATTCCTCATATGAATAGGTTTAAATATATCATAAACCATAACATAATCGTATCACATAAAACATGCATAAAGGAAACATAACAGTTCCACATTTCAATCACAATATATAAATACAACACATTGATATAATACAAACGCTTTCAAAACCATTTTCAATACCAAAATAAAAGAAAATTAAAACTTTGTATTTATTTTTCATTAAAAAAATGTTGGCTTGTAGAGGAAGTCGAAACTCAAATAATGGTCACGGCGGTGGAGAAGTCGTTGTCGCCGCATAAGTACGGAAAGAAAAACATTCCCTTTTTGTCGTTTAGTAAAACGCTTCGTATAAAAAAGATTCCTTTTGAATAAACGTAAAAGTCAAAGGGTTTATACACCGTATAAAAGAAAGTTGTGTATAAAACGAATTATGCCTCAATGAAAGGAGATTGAGACGAAGTCCCTTACAAAGATCATTTTTAAAATAAAATAGATATATTATGTGTATTCACTATAGGTACACATAAAGAATACAAAATAAGACATAATAATATCATGACATAATTTGAAAGTAGGAGATTAACCCAAAGAATGGAAGTTGGGTTTAGAAGTTCCCTTACAAAGATAATTCTTAAAGAAAATATATCTATTATTTGTATTCACTATAAGTATGCATAATGAAAGTAAAAATACAAGATAGGACATAATAATATCATGACATAACTTGAAAGTAGGAGATTAACCCAAAGAATGGAAGTTGGGTTAAGAAGTTATCTTACCTTGTGTCCGACTTGACTCAACCGTTCTTTAACCTCCTGAATAATAAACTAGAGTTAATATCTACCTTATTAAGAACCATTTTCAATTTCATTATCCTTTTTATATCACTTATTACAATGTTATGAACATTATGTAATTATTTAAGTTAATAACGATCATTTTGTCGATCTTTGGTAACTTGACTCAACAATAAACTTCTTATAATTACAAGTTGTTCATGTGGTAGAATATCCATTATATCCAGAATTATATTCATGATTTAGATGTCATATATATCTTATATATCCAGTATATACATTCATTTATAATATTACGTAACATTTAGAGGTAAGAAATGAAATGCACCGTTCATGGAGACGGTAAGCCGTACGTACGCATGAACGCTACTTTCATTTCAATTTCATATTTAATGGAACTAAATCATAATGATATAAATGTATAATATAATTCCAGTATAATATAGTGTATAATAACATTTACTCCATCCTTTATACATCCCACATATGGCATTAACGATTCAAATCACTTTGAGGGGGCGGTAGTCCGCACTTCCTAAAATGAAATTATCGTGTTTTACCCATAATGGAAATCATAAATTATGCCATAAATGAGAAATACAGAAGAATAAGTAAAACATAAACATATTATATATCATATATAAAAATAGTGACATCTTAATGGCCATCTTTGAAGGTGTTATATGAGTGTTGAACAATCATCATTTCGTGAGGCAGAAATTCGCCATCCACAGAAACCGTATGTTCTTTAACCATTAGATGTAGGTGTGTGTAAGTGTAGCTCGAATCCATCTTATAACAACATCCTAGTATATTGAGGATACTGGTGTTGTTACAAAAGAAATGAATGAAAAGATTTTATGGGGTTGGAGAAGAAAAACAAAACAAAACAACATTAGAGAAGACATTACCTCAAAATCGGGTAACTCTTTTTGATTTGAGCCAAAGGCTTCCTTGGGAAGAGTTCTGACCAAAGTAAGGCTTCTAGGAGTAATAGGGGGATTTTTGGAGAGTCTTTGGGCAGAGGATGGCCGAGCCAAATGGATTGAAGGTGTGAATAAGGTGGGAGAGGTGGGGGCCTTTTATAAGTGGAGAGGAGGGGCTCTTTTGGAAAGATTGAAATGTTACATTATTACACAATGATTTTCGGGTTATAAAGGTCCCACACTTATATAATTCGTGTCTAAGGTGATAAGGGTTCGAAATATACCAATCCAATAGTCTTTGGACAAGTTTATGCCTTGGATTTTACATTATCTTTTCATTTTATTAAAATCGTTAAATAATGAGGTCATCGCTGCATCATAATGATGTCATAAATAATTTAATTTATTTAATGTCTAAAAATTATAAAAAAAATACTATGATGTAGGAAATCTTTTTAGATTTCTAATGAATTTTTATAATCAAAATTTGGACTTGTGTAACCCCACTTAAAAGCTGTTTTAGTAAAGTAACTAATGTTTGTGTCAATTTAATTTTAACATTAAATAAATATATATTAATGTCATTTTCCAACTAAAGTGGCTCCATGGGATCCCCAAGTTGACCCATGTGTTGTCTTGGTCGGCCATGACTCATCCAATAGGAGTAGGACAAGTGTCATGCTCATCTCATATTATTAGAACATTATTTGTACCTTAAACTACACTAATTACCTCTAATCGCGATTAAGAACTTAAAAGTTACTATTCACCAAAAAATTATTTTAATCTCATTGAACCACATTTTACTTCTTAATGAAAACCATGTATGTCGGATTTTTGAAAATCAAATCAAAGAAGTGGTAATATTTCATTTAAACGAAAAATCAGTTATTTAACTACCACTTAGTGGTTTCACTATTCATCAAAAATTGAAGTTTTTCAGAACAAGGCCAAAATTTCACCCTAAGCTATAATTGATATTCCGAATTCAAAAATGATGTCTATTTTAAAAAATTACAAACATATAAGTTGCGTTAATTAATTTTATAATTAATTCCCGCTGTTACGACAAATAGCGTGTTTTTAAGAAACAATTTATATGAAAAGATTGGCAATTGTTTTTGTCCAATTTCAATGTTAAATTAATTCTAATGACCACCATTGGATAAAATTGTAAAAATATATTCTAATTATACCTTAAAACCACTAAATAGTATAATTTATCACAATAAATTATTTTGATTAAAAAAGTTGTTTTAAAGTATTTTTCACTATTCATAAAAATTAGAAGTTCTCAGAAAAATACCAAAAATTCAACATAGGCTAATTTCGATATTCCGAATCCAAAAATGAAGTCCATTTTGAAATATAAAATTTCTATAATTTTAAAAAGTGGTTATTACTATTCATAACGGCTACTTTGATTAGTCGCGGTGTTTTAGAACTCGAAGTTGCGTACAATGCAAGCTATTGCATTATTGAATGAGAAGCGTACCGTGGAAGCTCGGGGTGTTACATTCTCCCCTCCTTCAATTAATTGCGTCCTCGCAATTTGAAATTTTTCTTTGAAAATAAAAGGTTGAAAAGAGAAAATTCCTTTGAGGAAAACCCACATCGGAAATAAGGTTAATAAATATATAACTTTAAAAGAAAGCAGGATAAGTACAAAGGTCCCCCGATATAGCCCATTCTATGATTATATGAAAATATGGATATGGAGAAGAAACAAACCATCAAGGTCTGATGGAGAGTTATAGAAAACAGGATTAGGAGAAAGTTTAACCACAAGAAAATCACAAACTTGTGATTGGTTAAACGGTCATTGAATCCCCAGTTGGAAAAGTTAACCGACAACATTTTTGTTTTAAGTTGCCTTTTATAATGTTGAGGAATTTATTTAGGAGATTTACTAAGAACGTAAGGGAATATACATACTTGTTATGTATACTTTTATTCGTTAATAAAATTTTTTACCACAAACCCAACTTTTACTCCAAATGGTAATGGAAATCAAAAATATTCTATTTATCCTAATTGTATAAGGTTCAAAATGTTAACACATACCATTTAGATTAGTAAATCTATTTTGTAATAACCAGGGACTTCATGTAGGCTAGTGGTAGGAAATAAAGGCTTGTCGCACTATGGTTGTGGGTTTGATTCCTGCAGCTTTGTCCGACGTGACGGGTTATGCCCCACCCTGCAGGTTGTCCTTTTCCTAAAACTATAGTATTATAATATTCCAAAAAAATAATCTTCATAAATTCTTTAACCTTAAACAATACTATCCATGGTTCAACATAATCCATTCCAACCTTAATAGTTATCCAAAATACCTCCATCCAGACTTTCTCTAAAAGGTCTCTAAATTCCAAAATCAATTGTAACATCAGATTCCCCAAACAAAGAAACATTTCTCTTATTGTCACATACTAAAAATATGATTACCTTAATCATATTAAAACCTTACTGAAATCAACAAGTACTACAGTACAATCCATATATATATATATCACATTATTCTTATAACCAGAATATAATCCTTGAGTCCAAAAGCACCAATACATTAATTATTCCGCTTCAACTGTAGTCACAGCATAAGATTGTCCTTGATCCCTTGGCCTTTTCTGAGGTATGTTTCCCTGACGCTTAGGACATTCATTTGCATAATGCCCTGTTTCCCTACAATTGTAGCATTCAACTTTGACAGCCTCTTTCTTTCCCTTGCAATCACGAGCCTGGTGACCCTTTTCTCCACATTTATAACAAACTCCCATTCCTTTTAGGCAAGTACCAGGGTGATTCTTCCCACAATTATCACATAATGGAAAATCCTTCTTTCCCTTTTTCCCTTTATCTGTCTCTTGTTCCACCGTTCTCTTCTTCTCTTGCTTTACTTTGTTGTCATAAGACTTAGAGAATTCCTTTTCTGTCTTGATAGCACTCGAGACAATATCTTCGTATGATGAGAATGATTATGATACTAAAGCTCGACGGAGAAATGGTTTTAACCCATCAAAGAAACGATCAATCTTACTCCTTGGGTTACGTATATAATTGCCAGCATGCCTCACTAACCTTGTAAAGTTAGCCTCATACTTTGCGACATTCTCATCCTCCTTTTGTCTCAGACACAAAAATTTCCTTTCAATATCTGCTCGATGGTCACGAGGAAAGTATTTTTCTAAGAAAAGATCTTTGAACTCCCTCCATTCCATATTCGATACGTCATCATCTTCTTTTGTGTTTTGAATCAGCGACCACCACTGATCGGCATCTCCAGTGAGGCGGTAAACTGCCATGACAACCTTCTCCCTTTCACTACTCCCCAAGGCATGGAATATTTTCTCTAAGGAATTTATCCATTTCTCAGATGCTATAGGATTTGTACTCCCATTAAAGGTTGGTGGTTGTTGCCTCATTAAGCGATCTAACATTGATCCTCCACATTGCGGATCAGGGTCCTCCGTACGAGTAAGGTTATTATTCATAACCTGAGTGAGTTGTCCCAGTATGGTAATAAGTTGATCAGCACCAGTTGTATCTCCAGATCCACAATAATTATCTTGAGCAGGAGGGCAATCCCTACACGGAGTGCGTGCATTGATACGGTTTCCATTCCTTCCACTAGGCGCCATTTCTAAACAATGGCATAAACTAGATTAGTTTATGAATTAAAATACATAATTCCATATTTGTAAAACACTTTACATAAATTGAACTATTTATGGATATAATCCATAATCATAAAAAGAAATGTTTTCATTGATAAAGTATATACTCATAACCCTTCATAGTGGTTTGTAAAGAAAATGAGAATTATCCTAAACATATCCCCCCGGGAGTGTCGTAACCAAGAGTGCAGCAAGGCCCGTTGTCATGCACCAGTTCCCGTTCGAGTCTAGCTCAAAGCGGTGTTTTCGGGTTTTACCCCTAGGAACATCTGTGCCAGAGATGCCTCTACCTGCTCGTATCCAGACAGGGATCTATTGCTCAGAAAAATCACAAAATCTCTACAATATCAAAATTCTAGGAAGTTCTTCTATACTAATCCTCAATGTTCATCTTAGGTCTACGTGCTCTAATCAGAGTTTATCTAAATCTATCTTCCAAGGTTTGTACTAAACTTCCTCTGATACCAACTGTAACGCTCCGACCCCAACTACCCAGAGTCGGTGCATTACTTCGTAACATTGGCATGATCACAAAAGATCAAGTCTCGAAAGACCGATTAGTTTAGTAGCCTTGGAAACACTAGATACATCCGTAAACATTACATTACATCATAAAGTGAAAAACTACAATAACATAGTCTCCATAGTCCACACTTCTATCCTCTTCGGACTATCCCTGCAGGTCGTTCATAAAATACTTCTTCACATCATGGAAAATATTAAAACATTGAACGGGGTGAGCTCGGATGCTCAGTAAGGTTAACAATATAGCAGAAGCTTTAAAAAATAAACATTAACATTTAAGGAAATGTATAACTAAAACAAAAGCCTTTTAAACATAACCTTCAACATAATATGGGAAAAGTAAAATGAGATAATGCCATTTACTTCTTCACATGGATATTCTACTGGTCGAATAATCACATGCAATATCAATAACCACTTTCATAATGATGGAATGCATAATGCCAGACTATCATAACCACGTAGTCAAGGCCTCGTTCCAAGACTACAAATAAGATTTTATCAAGGCCTTGTGCCAAGACACTAGTTTGTCTCATGAGACCTGCCGATGCATCGAGGAGCTATAGCGGGCTCCACCCGTCACTTATTAAGTCCAATGCATTCCTCATATGAATAGGTTTAAACATATCATAAACCATAACATAATCGTATCACATAAAACATTCATAAAGGAAACATAACAGTTCCACATTTCAATCACAAGATATAAATACAACACATTGATATAATAAAAACGCTTTCAAAACCATTTTCAATACCAAAATAAAAGAAAGTTAAAACATTGTATTTATTTTTCATTAAAAAAATGATGGCTTGTAGAGGAAGCCGAAACTCAAATAATGGTCACGGCGGTGGAGAAGTCATTGTCGCCGCATAAGTACGGAAAGAAAAACATTCCCTTCTGTCGTTTAGTAAAACGCTTCGAATAAAAAAGATTCCTTTTGAATAAACGTAAAAGTCAAAGGGGTTATACACCATATAAAAGAAAGTTGTGTATAAAACGAATTATGCCTCAATGAAAGGAGATTGAGATGAAGTCCCTTACAAAGATCATTTTTAAAATAAAATAGATATATTATGTGTATTCACTATAGGTACACATAAAGAATACAAAATAAGACATAAAAATATCATGACATAATTTTAAAGTAGGAGATTAACCCAAAGAATGGAAGTTGGGTTAAGAAGTTCCCTTACAAAGATAATTATTAAAGAAAATATATCTATTATGTGTATTCACTATAAGTATGCATAATGAAAGTAGAAATACAAGATAGGACATAATAATATCATGACATAACTTGAAAGTAGGAGATTAACCCAAAGAATGGAAGTTGGGTTAAGAAGTTCCCTTACCTTGTGTCTGACTTGACTCAACCATTATTTAACCTCCTGAATAATAAACTAGAGTTAATATCTACCTTATTAAGAACCATTTTCAATTTCATTATCCTTTTTATATCACTTATTACAATGTTATGAACATTATGTAATTATTTAAGTTAATAACGGTCATTTTGTCGATCTTTGGTAACTTGAGTCAACAATAAACTTCTTATAATTACAAGTTGTTCATGTGGTAGAATATCCATTATATCCAGAATTATATTCATGATTTAGATGTCATATATATCTTATATATCCAGTATATACATTCATTTATAATATTACGTAACATTTAGAGGTAAGAAATGAAATGCACCGTTCATGGAGACGGTAAGCCGTACGTACGCATGAACGCTACTTTCATTTCAATTTAATATTTAATGGAACTAAATCATAATGATATAAATGTATAATATAATTCCAGTATAATATAGTGTATAATACCATTTACTCCATCCTTTATACATCCCACATATGGCATTAACGATTCAAATCACTTTGAGGGGGCGGTAGTCCGCACTTCCTAAAATGAAATTATCGCGTTTTACCCATAATGGAAATCATAAAGTATGCCATAAATGAGAAATACAGAAGCATAACTAAAACATAAACATATTATATATCATATATAAAAATATTGACATCTTAATGGCCACCTTTGAAGGTGTTATATGAGTGTTGAACAATCATCGTTTCGTGAGGCAGAAATTCGCCATCCACAGAAACCGTATGTTCTTTAACCATTAGATGTAGGTGTGTGTAAGTGTAGCTCGAATACATATTATAAAAACATCCTAGTATATTGAGGATACTGGTGTTGTTACAAAAGAAATGAATTAAAAGAGTTTAGGGGGTTGGAGAAGAAAAACAAAACAAAACAACATTAGAGAAGACATTACCTCAAAATCGGGTAACTCTTTTTGATTTGAGCCAAAGGCTTCCTTGGGAAGAGTTCTGCCCAAATTAAGGCTTCTAGGAGTAAGAGGGAGATGTTGGTAGAGTATTTGGGTAGAGGTTGGCCAAGCCAAATGGCTTTATGGTGTGAATAAGGTGGGAGAGGTGGGGGCCTTTTATAAGTGGAGAGGAGGGGCTCTTTTGGAAAGATTGAAATGTTACATTATTACACAATTCTTTTCAGGTTCTAAAAGTCCCACACTTATATAATTCGTGGATAAGGTGATAAGGATTCTCAATATACCCATACAATAGTCTTTGGACTAGTGTAAGCCTTTGAGTTTACATTATCTTTTCATTTTATTAAAATCGTCAAATAATGAGGTCATCGCTGCATCATAATGATGTCATAAATAATATAATTTATTTAATGTCTAAAAATTATACAAAAAATACTATGATGTAGGAAATATTTTTAGCTTTCTAATGAATATTTATAATCAAAATTTGGACTTGTGTAACCCCACTTAAAAACTGTTTTAGTAAAGTAACTCATGTTTGTGTCAATTTAATTTTAACATTAAATAAATATATATTAATGTCATTTTCCAACTAAAGTGGCTCCATGGGGTCCCCAAGTTGACCCATGTGTTTTCTTGGTCGGCCATGACTCATCCAATAGTAGTAGGACAAGTTTCATGCTCATCTCATATTTTTAAAACATTAGTTGTACCTTAAACTACACTAATTACCTCTAATCGCGATTAAGAACTTAAATGTTACTATTCACCAAAAAAATTATTTTAATCTCATTGAACCACATATTACTTCTTAATGAAAACCATGTATTTCGGATTTTTTAAAATCAGATCACATAAGTGGTAATATTTCATTTAAACGAAAAATCAGTTATTTAACTACCACTTAGTGGTTTCACTATTCATCAAAAATTGAAGTTTTTCAGAACAAGGCCAAAATTTCACCCTAAGCTATAATTGATATTCCGAATTCAAAAATGATGTCTATTTTAAAAAATTCCAAACATATAAGTTGCATTAATTAATTTTATAATTAATTCCCGCTGTTACGAAAAATAGCGTGTTTTTAAGAAACAATTTATATCAAAAGATTGGCAATTGTTTATGTCCAATTTCAATGTTAAATTAATTCTAATGACCACCATTGGATAAAATGGTAAAAATATATTCTAATTATACCTTAATACCACTAAATATTATAATTTATCACAATAAATTATTTTGATTAAAAAAGTTGTTTTAAAGTATTTTTTACTATTCATAAAAATTAGAAGTTCTCAGAAAAATACCAAAAATTCAACATAGGATAATTTCGAAATTCCGAATCCAAAAATGAAGTCCATTTTGAAATATAAAATTTCTATAATTTTAAAAAGTGGTTATTACTATTCATAACGGCTACTTTGATTTGTCGCGGTGTTTTAGAACTCGAAGTTGCGTACAATGTAAGGTATTGCATTATTGAATGAGAAGCGTACCATGGAAGCTCGGGGTGTTACAGTCTTTATAGATGATATTATTGTCTATTAAAAGAGCAAGGAATAACATGAAGATTACTTGAGAATTGTATTGAAGACCCTGAGAATGGAGAATCTTTATGCTAAATTTACCAAGTGTGAATTTTGGATTCAAAAAGTTCCATTTTATGTAACATAATCTCAAAAGAGGGGATATATGTGGATCCAGCAAAAACAAATGTTATTGAAAGATGGTCGAGACCAGAAATAGTAACTAAGATCCAATGTTTTCTTGGTTTGGTTGGATATTATCGACGTTTTGTGAAAGATTTTTCACGATTATCTATTCCACTAATCAGGTTGACTCGAAAAGGAGTTAAGTTCGTTTGGACGGAGGAGTGTGAAGAGAATTTCAAGGAGTTAAAAAGAAGGTTATCCAGTGCACCTGTGCTCACACTACCTTGTAGTGGAGGAAGGATTGTGATCTACGGTGATGTATCCAAGAAGGTATTGGGGTGTGTTCTCATGAAAAATGATATGGTGATATCTTATGCCTCACGACAGTTGAAAATCCATGAGCAAAATTACCCAACTCATGATTTGAAGTTAGGTGCGGTAATCATTGAATTAAAAATATAGAGGCATTATCTTTATGGTGAAAGGTGTTATATTTATACTGATCATAAAAGTTTAAAGTATATTTAAACAAAAAAATATCTCAATATGCGCCAAAGAAGATGGTTGGAGCTGATTACGGATTACGACTGCTCAATTTATTACCACCCTGGGAAAGAAAACAAGGTGGCAGATGCATTAAGTCGACAAGACCATGCTAGCTTATCCATGATAAGGATCACAAAAGATCTAATATTTATGGATTTGCAAAGGATGGATCCTGGAATTATAATGGAAGGGGGAAATTCTTATCCTTCTCAAAGGAATGTTCAACCATCTATACATGAGATGATTAAAGAGGCACTAAAAGAAGATGTAGAGTTACAAAAGGAGGTGAGAAATGTTCCTAAATTCAACCTTGATTGTGATGGGATAATAAGGTACATGGATCAGGTTTGTGTTCCTCCCATACCAGAATTAAAGAAGGAGCTACTGGATGAGGCTCATAGTTCTTCATTCTCTATTCATCCTGGAAGTACAAAGATGTATAGGGACCTAAAAGAGTACTTCTGGTGGGATGGAATGAAAAGAGATGTTTCTGAATATGTCTCTCGATGCTTGGTTTTTCAGCAAGTTAAAGTTGAGAGAAAGAATTCTAAGGGGTTGTTACAACCATTACCCATACCCGAATGGAAATTGGAAAACATCACTATGGACATTTTCACCATATATCCTAAAACATCCAAAGGAAATAATGCTATATGGGTCCTAGTTGATCGTCTTACAAAGTTGGTACACTTCATTGCTATTAGAGAGGATTTCTCTCTTTATCACCTTGCCAGGATATATGTAAAGGAAGTGGTATGATTGCATGGAGTACCACTTTCCATTATATCTGATTAGGATCCAAGGTTTACCTCAATGTTTTGGCGAAGTCTTCAGCATACTTTGGATACCATGTTGAGTTTCAGCACTACTTATCATCCACAGACATACGGTCAGTCTGAGAGGACAATTCAAACTCTAGAAGAAATGTTGAGAGCTTGCTCTATGGATTTCAAAGGAGGTTGGGATCAACACCTACCATTGGGGGAATTTTCTTATAATAATATCTTTCACTCCAGTATTCAGATGGATCTTTATGAAGCTCTCTATGGAAAGAAATACTGAACTCCATCATGCTAGGATGAAGTTGGGGAAATAAAGATATTAGGACCTGATCTTGTTGATGAGATGGCATAAAAGGTCTGATCTATTCAACAACACATAAGAGAAGTTCAGAGTCGACAAAAAAGTTATCCCGATAACCGAAGAAAAGACCTAGAGTTTAAAGTGGGTGATAAAGTGTTCCTACGAATATCTCCTTGGAAGTGAGTAATGAGATTTGGAATGAAAGGAAAGCAGAGCCCTAGGTATATTGGTCCTTTTGAAATACTGGATCGTGTTGGGAAGGTAGCTTACCGATTGGAACTTCCACTGAATCTCTATCAATTTCATGATGTGTTCCATGTATCTCTCATGAGAAAGTTCATAACTGATCCTTCACATGTACACAGCTCATAAATTGTACCGCTCGAGTAAGATCTTTCTTATGAAGAACAATCGATAGAGATTCTGGATCATAGTGAAAAAGTTCTACGCAAGAAGACCACTCGCTTGGTGAATGTTTTATGTAAGAACCACCAATTATAAGAAGCTACATGATATTTTGAGGATATGATGAGGGAGAGGTATCCTCATCAGTTTGTTACGAAGTGACCAATTTCGAGGGTGAAATTCATTTTAAAGGGGGTAGAATGTAACACCCTGATATTTTATGAGAAGTATATATTTTTTAATGTCTTGTGTTATACACAACTTCAAAGTAATCTTTCATTAGACACAATAGTAGCTTGGATTTCTGTACACTCAATTGCGACCTTCCACGATAGCGTGTGTTTTACGCAATACCGAGTTTCACTAAACAACGATATGCTATTAAAATATTATATAAACTAGCCGTTATGAATAGTAATACCCACTTTTTGAAATTATATAAATTTTATCTGTCAAAATGGACTTCATTTTTGGATTCAGAATATTGAAATTAGCCTAGGGTGAATTTTTGGTATTTTTCTGAAAACTTTCAATTTTTGATGAATAGTGAAAACATGGGGTTACTATTTAAAAACCGACTTTTTATTTAAATAATTACTTATTTTAATTATTTTTATATTTGGTAAAAAATGATACATAATTCCTATATAAGTTCAATATAATTCATTAGAGTCATTTTATAATAATTTTAGATATTTAAAATTTTTATTGAACTTTTCACCGTCTTTTACCTACCTCCTAGGAGCTTTTTTGCAAATTCACATAAAAAATAATTTTACCACTTCTGTGAGTGATATTTCAAAAATCCAAAAGCCATGGTTAATATCAAGGATTATAATGTGTTTCAATAAGATAAAAATAATTTTTGGTGAATAGTAACCTTTACTTTTATTTACCACGGTTAAAAGTAAATAGGGTAATTAAGGGTCAAAATGGTGTTAGTATCACCCTAAAAAATGTCCTAATTCTATTGGATAAGTTTAATTCGACCAAAAGAAACCTTAGGAATAAAATATGACCATTTAATCCCACTTGGAGTAGATTAGAACATTTAATATTATTTTATTTAAAGAAGAGTTTAAATAGTAAAAATCAAAGTTTAATAACTAAAACATTTTTAATATAGGGTTATAAATAATATAATTTCGTCTATAAATATTCATTATAAATCTAAAAATATTTCATACATAATGGTTTTTTATTTTTAATTTTTATACATTAAATAAGATAATTTATTTTTAACACAATGATGATGCAGTAATTACCTTATTAATGAAATATTAACATAATTGAAGTTATAAATACACAAATAAATGTAATTTGAGACTTTTTTATGAATTAAACTAATTTTATAGGTTAATATGACATATTAGTATTGATTTAATTTACTTTTTAAAAACTAATCATGCTTTTATGATTTTCAAAAAAAATCAATTACCAAATAGTGTCAAAATTGACATAAAATAGTTTTTAAAACAAATATTATATTATTAATTGTTATTTTATTCCTAAAAATCAAAGGTTCAGAAAAATGACTTAGATAGGATTATATATATTAATAATTAACAACTTGGGGTTCGTTTGTCTTGTTATAGTAAGTTTATTAACCATATAATGTAAGAAAACAAGAAGACAATGTAAAAGATAAATGATTTATCTTAGAGTTAAATATAAAAGATAAGGTTAAAATAGTAACCTAAAATTGTCTAAAATATATTGGGTGAGAGGATGTCGACCCATCTCCACATTATCTTCGAAATAAATCAATTTGGATCTAATAAAAACATAATATGACTTTATAATAAAATTATATTTTAAGATTTTTCTAAGGTGCCCCTCTCCTCCCTTATAAAAGGTCACCTCCTCCCTCTCCTCCTCACACCACTTTGAGAATTCAAGATCAGAAAACCCCTGAAAATTTCTCTTCTACACTTACCTGGTAATATTATAGAGTTCCTGGTCTTCTTCAAAGACCCATTTTAGTGCCTTAAGAGGAGATTTCAAAGAGGTGTGTCGAAGAAGAGGTAATATCTGTTACCGACTCTTTCAAATTTATTTTTCTTCTACTTATTATTCTTTAGTTGTTTCATTATAATGTAATAACATCAGTATCACTCATATAATGAAATTTTATTATAAATATGAAACAAAACTATTTAACCTTCTATCCATCCTATGGAAAATGAAATCACCGCGTATGCATACGTACGGAATATTAACTCCACACCGTGGTGTAAGATGCTTTCCACAACCACCTTACTTGGATGGGTATTATGGTGTAAATAATAACTCAATGTGATTATATTAATGTTATATTGATTCTGAAATAGTATACATACACTTCAATACAATTCCATGATCATGGGAATGATATCATCGCTCGTGCATACGTACGACCCTTCTCCATGATGTGATGCGACTCATTCTACATGATCTTCATTGAATAATGATTATATAAATGAATTTAATGAGTAAATATGATATATATTACAATAATAAAATTCTGGAAATGAGGTATCTATAACCTAAAAGTAAGATTAATAATTTATTTGACAAAACATGCATAAGAACAAAAAGCAATAAACACCCGAATAACAAGTAGCAATGAAATATTTCTAATAAGAAGCTAATAATATTACCATATATGATATAATAACAATGAGTATGATTCTGGAATAAGTCGATGACATTATTTTTATCATTATACAGGAGGTTCAGACACATACGAAGCAAATCAGACCTAAGGTAATGGAAAATCTCGGCATCTCATTTTTATCCGAGATTATTTATACTTTAGAATTTACTGGGGAATATTTATCATCCAAATCCATGTTTCCTCAATATATAATATTATTTCAATCCTCATAAAATTGTTTAAATCCAATTTTACCCTTTTGTGAGTTTTTAGTAAAATGATATGAAAGGAATCTTTTTTCGTTTTTAGTACGAGATACTTTTTGACTTTTTCGGCCAAAGTACGATAAGAATGTTTTTTTTACTTATACGGCATGAATGGATTTTTATGATTTCATAGAACATTATTTCCATGAATCTTCCTTTACAGGTTTTCAAGTTTATTTTTAATCAACATCTTTTAGTTCAAAATTTTATGACATGTTAAGAAAGGAAAAATGTTTTTGAAGAAGTAAGGATATTTTCTTCAAGAATGGAGTTCAAGTGTTTTATCAAAATTATTTTCCATCTAAGATAATATAGGGTTCTATTTCTATCCCTATTTTTACATTGATTTGATTATGTTATGATGGATTTATTTTTATGATGTCCTTTTATCTTATATGGATTATGTTATGATGGAATGATGCTTAAGAATCCCATTTTTATTACATGGGTTATGCTATGATTTATGATTGTGTGGCACACATAAAGAATTGTATCATTTTGAGATGGGTGGGACCTATATCTCCTTCCAATTCATTGGGTAAATCTTTATATCTCATGATATTGACATGGCTGGAATGGTAGGTTAATCCGGTTCAGTGAAACATGACTAAAATAAGGAGTGAAATTGGTTTAGAAATGGACTTTGTCTGCTAAGATAGTCTTGGAAACGTGTCTTGACTACTATGAAATGATTCTCTATGATTATGTGTGTATGGCACAAAGTTTCATGTTTTAGGTTTTGATTATTTGGATTATATTTCACTGTTATGATTGAACACATGTCATGATATTATGTTCTCTTTTTAAGGATAATATTTTCAAAATGTTATCTTCTTAAGAATATAATATGATTGATATATCTTTTGTTTACCCTTACTGAGCATTTGAGATCACCCTTTTGTATGTTTTCTTTTCCCCAGGTGTGGAAGAAGGGTATTAAGTAGAATATGCCAAAAGGGACACTATATATGATGAAATAAATGAGAGACAACGTAGATGATTTATGAAACAGTTGTTTATGTTTCCCAGTTTCTAAAGACACTGTACCTATACGGTCCTTTCATGGTTTTGTTATATGTTTTAATATGTATGCTTCAATTCTGAAGTAATAACAATGTTTGTAAAGTATGGGTCTTTATAACTATGAAGATCTTAGTGAGTAAAATAGACATAGATTTGTTCATGCGTGTTCATTTACATCATCCATATTCAATATCATAGGTTTGACTTGTTTTAGTTTAATATGGAGGGATTTTATATGGCCCTTTCTATCTTGTAATATGTTTTCATACTCTAATGGTTGGATTGTAGATGAATGCCTACATGGATATAGTTTTGTTATATTTCCTCATTTTATGTTCTTGGATATTTATTAGGTATACATGTACATTAGGTTAAAGCCTCCCATGTGTGTGATATTCTTACCCAGAACTGGTCTCCACCCCATAACCTATTGGATATGGGCACATGATAGTATTTTTCTAGGCCCCATTGGGATATGTCAATATAAAGTGGTATCATTGGATTCAATTATACCTTATCACTGTAGTATTTGATATTCGTTCGGGGAAATAGGGTTACGTGGTTCAACTTTGGATCTAAATATAGGGAATCCAATTTTTTTTTGGAACCAATGTATCAATTATCTAGGACTATGACAACATACATGTTAAATCAATACATATAGACACTAGTTAGAGGGGGAAAAATGGCACATGAATCATATAAGAATGCATTGTGGTTTCCATTTCCATCTGTATTCATTTCTCTAGATATACTCATTGAACTTGGTATATCTTCAATATTTTAGTATGCATCAAGAAAAAAAATTTAGATGGGATTCAGCAATAATATCACAAGACTGATCCCCTTGTTGATGAGGATTTTGATATAGGGATCTATTCGGGAGATGTTACCTCCATGTGGTGATCCAAACATAGCACCACCTACTGAGAAGTATATGGTACTAGTAGTACTAGTAGACATGATGTGTAGGATTATATCCCTTCATTACTATCAGCAAAAATGAACCCTTATTTTCCAAGGTGAGATAGAACCCCAGGTGGCTGAGGATTTGCATGAGGTGGTGGTGTGGGTCTTTCCCCTAGTCATGGAACCTACAGACTAAATAGTGATCCTATAGCACGATTTATCCATTTATCTATAAAAGGGTTTTGGAAATTACTGACCTAGATATATGATTTGGTGAATTTTTCATGGTCAAAGAATTATCAAAATTTTGTTGATGAGTTCTCCCTATCTATGCCCATGAAATTAGGCATCCTACAGAATCTACATCATTTGTATGGTATTAAAACCCTTGATGATTAATCATCGAGCTTCAATAACTACTCTTGGTTATTGATGGAGATGGAAAAATATATTTTTTTAGGATTGAACATTGAAAGAGGACTACGAATATACATAAATTCTATATTGATATTTCTCTGAATTCTTACATATACTAGAGTGATAAAGAGTTCTTAGGTAATTAAGTGTTTCATAGCTAGGACGACATAGATGGTTTGTGCATGCTGTGGAAATACAAAAGAAGAGACTTTAGTAGATGGAATCCTATTATAAAAATAAGTACCTTGATATGGGACACATTATTTGAGGAATTTTCAGGATAGGGTATATTTGGTTCTTGTCTCGTAGAATTTAACTTTTTAGCCTAGGGAAAGGATGATTTTTTTCATGTGATGGGATGTAACATCTTGTGTGGGATTGTCTGATGCATCCTAGTGATGATTCAGAGACAATATATGATCTTCCTAGATAGAGTAAGTTTATGTTGTATGTAGGTCCACAAGGTGTAATATTTGGAAGAGGATACTGGAGAGATGTTTAAGGTGGTAGTCATTTTGAATGATACCACCAAAACCCCCAAGGGGACCATGTCATGTTCAGTGAGATGGTGTATGTGGGTAAGGGTAGCTACAGGTTTTTGAGGATTATAACTCAGAGGCTCCAAGGATAATACAATGTAATATCTATGTCTTCTCTACTTTAGATATTGTATTGATAGATACATGTGGAATCGATTTATTTTTTCAGTACTCTAATTCAAGACATATAGATTCATATTGATCCCTTGGACAGACCGTTGAACATATAGACACTTATTAAAGGTGAAAAAGAGATCAAAAAAATCTAAATATAGTGTGACATGACTCATTGGGGAAATAATGTTTTTTGAAATATCATTATAGTAGAGGTAAGGCTTTAAAATTTATATTTGGTATGAACAAGTTCTATAAAAATCATGAATAAATAGACTATTTCAGGAAGAGGATGTGATGTGTCTATAGTGATGGGATGAGTACTATTTATACAAGTGAAAAAGAACCCCAAACAGAGTAGGATGTTCTCATGCATAGGATAGTATAAATTATTATACACCAACTGAATATCATGACTCATTGTGTTGTTTACTCTTTGAGCCTTCAGTTTCTTGAGTTAGTGGGGAAGTATGAGGATGCATTTCCAAAGGACATTCAAGGAATAGCTCCCCACTGAGAGATAGATATCTTTATTTATTTAAACCCATAGATCACCCTGACATCTTTTCTAACATATCAGATGGAAACCAAAGAGCATCATATGGTGAGGGTTCAATTGGAGGTCTTTTTGAGGAAATAATTGGTCAAACAAAATGTTTATCCATTGGAAGCACCAATTTTGTTCATTAATATGGGGAATGGGTGCTTGAGGTTTTGTGTGTATTGAAACACAAATAAAATATATAAATAAAGAATAATTATACTCTATCTATGATATAAGACCTATTTTAATATCTGGTAGGGGCCTGATGGTTCTCAAATATTCACCACACATAAGGATATCAAAAGTTGTGATTATGGTATGAGGATTTACTAAAGATGGTACTCATATGTCTATATAGTCACCATGAGTACTTGATTATTTCATTTAGTGGGCTGAATTCCCCCGTAGTGTCCACATTACATATGAACCAGAGAATTCATCCATTCTTATAATGGTTTCTAGTAGACTACATTGATGATATCCTAGTGTACATGTAATCTGAGGATGAGGACATGAGACAAATGAGGATGGTTTAGGATGTATTTAGAGAGCACAAGGGTTATGGGATTATCTTAATGATTCGGTTCCTAACATAGGAGGTCCAATTCCCAGGACCTGTTTTCTCACAATATGGTGTAGAAATTGACCTAAAAAATGTCAATGATGTGTTATCGTGGTTGATAGCAAAGATAATGAAAGGCGTGAGGAGATTCATTGGGTTATAATGATACTGTTGGATATTCATTCTGAATTTCACTAGGATATAAGCTCCCATGATAGACTTGACCTGAATGAGGAATCCATTCATTTGGATGGAGAGGTAATATTTGTTTTTCAAGGAGTTTAGGGAGATATTGAGTATCACTACCATATTAAGATTTCAAGAGTTTGGTGTTAAGTACGTAGTTTTATTCAATGCATTGGGGACCAGATATGGTTTTGTTTTGATTCTTAGGTAGCGAGTGATTTCCTATGGTTCATTTCAATTGAGACAATATGAGTATAACTATTTAGAACTTTATCGTGAGATTCCATTGATAGTATTTTCATTGAAGTTGTGTCTAAACTACCTTACAGGTGAGAAATTTATTGGCTATTATAACCAAATTTTTATAATGTATATATTCTCTATGATGGATCTTAACATGATATAGAGGTGATGGGTAGACATTCTTTATGATTATGACTTTGAGATTTTGTATAATACTAGTAAATGGAACATGTTAGTAGTTTCTATTAGTTGGAGATCATGTTTTGAGATACTAAGAGAGGTGTTGGAATTGTTGGACTTATTATAGTTATCCTTTATGGATTGGGATAGATAAGATTACATATAATTGATAGTTGTTACCCCTCTACAGGTACAATGATTCAGGAAGGTAAAACATGGGGATACTGAATCTGAGACACTATGTACTCAGATATCCACTAGACATGCTTTTGATGGTTTTTATATTGTTTGGGATCATATAATTCTTTTCATTGGATGGAATACGGTACATGTTTGGATGAGATAGGATTTTCTTAGGGAGTTTCACAATTCACCCATAATATTTTATCTAGGAGAGAATAATATGTACAAGGACCATTGGTGACAGTTTTGGTGGACATTTATGAAGAAGGGAGTTGTAGAATGTGTTTATTAATGACAAAATTGTTAGTATGAAAAGGATGAACACCAGGTTCCAACTTGATTAGCTCAACCACAGGAGGTTCTAGAGTTTATTTCGGATAGTATATCCATGGACTTCATGATGGGGTTACCATATATATTCATAGGACTTGATTATATCTGGGTGATCATTAAATTACTCACTAAAAATGCCCACTTCATTGATATAGAAGATATGATTTTGTTAGAGATTTTAGGATGACATTAAATGCAAGAGATAATCTATATGAATTATGTTCCCTTGTCGATTTTTCATGACCATAATTTTCACTTCACATCTCAGTTATGGAAAGGAATTTTAGTGGAGTTTTTGATTGAGTTTAATTTAGTTTAATTTGAGCACATACTTTCACTACCAAGCTGACAAATAGACTGAGAGGACTATTTTCCATGACCATAATCTTCTTAATGGTAATGCTGTTATGAAAAATCTGATATTTGATTTAACAATCCACGACATGTACATGAGATTTAATGATCTATGAATAGTTACAAAAAATAAGAAAAATATTGTAGGTGATGAAAATAGTCCTAAATAAATTATACTAAACATTATGAAAACATGTGTGATTTCTGTGGAATGGATGGTCATATTTCATGTTCTGGTTTTGATTATTTGGAATATATTTATTATTGTGAAGACAAAAATATTTCCAAATATGATAAAATGAAGAAGCCTCTTGATAATTTTTAAAGTAACATCTCTCATAATAAAGTATCCATTATATTCTGTTATTAAGGAAGACATGGACACACCATGAGTATGTGTCATGAAGACCAAGGGCTATATTTTAGGGGAAGAAGAACTCAATATTCTCAAACATATCATCCATGAAATGATTATAGGAATAATTTTATTAACGATAGATTTTCTACATTTTCTAATAACAGCCATTTGGAAATATATTATAGATTGAAGGAAACAGGGAACAGAAAGAAAATGGAAAAGTTCCCAAGCTCTAGTGATATTAAATGATAAATCCTTTAATAGAATAATAAATTATAATTCATAAAACTTGGTTAATGTCTCTAAGGAATCCCAAGGGGTTCAATGGATGATTTTTCCAAAACCTCCTTTGTTAAATTCACAAAAATCATATTGAAATGAAATAGAATGAATCTTAATGAAAAACGGGGGATCTACATTAGTTGTGATTTAGATGAATGTACGTTCAGTGAAGGACCTACAATAAAAAATAAATATTGTGGTGACTTGGATAACTGATAAATGAAAAATGAATAATGAATTCCTCAACAAAGTCGTATATCATTACACAATGTGATTAGTAAAAGAATGAAAAATATCCCTCTAATGGAAGAATATATAATAGTATAATACTTGTGGATAAATTTTGGTATAGAAAATTATTGTGAAAATGGAATTTTGATAGAGCATTAGAGAAAGATTTTTTAGTGGGTTTAAACCCTAAATTTTTAAAATTTCTAAGACTATAGAATCAAATTATCAGATTATGACTGTTTATATGGGTAATTAATTACTAGTTCTGTGTCTGTTGCAGTGAATGTTTTCTGGGAAATTAAAACATTTAGTATAAGTGTATTATACATTGATTTGATGTTTTATAGGGTTGGTCCATCATGATCATCTACAATCATCCTCTTGATTATTTTAGATGTACCCATATACTTTTGAGTTAACTGATTCTAATTTCTATTTTACATTGTGAATGACTATGTGGTAGATATAATCAATGGTTTTTGTGTTAGAAAAGGGCATTGGTACATAAATCTAACGAAAATTCATACGATAAGAAGAATTCATATTCATAAAATTCACATATGGGTGATTATGTGATAACTAGTCTGATGAGGAACTGATGATCTTTAAAAAAATGGTTTAATGACCCAGTGGTTATATGTCACATTGAATAATCATCCATTGTAATCATGCATCAATTTGAGTGTTATTTTGTTCATCGAGAGATGAACAATCGGGGGACAAACATCAACATTCATGTATTTCATGATTATCTATTTGTCTCAAACAATAATTTATTAGTTGATTATTTTAAAGGTACCATGATGTTGTGGTAGAATATTAGAAAGTAGTTAATAAAATATTTAAAATGTAATGATGTGGTTGTTATATAAAAATAGTAGAATAATTAGCATGTACATGAACAATGTCTATAGTATAGCGATGAAGAGATAAGAATCTAAGGAGGAGTTCCAGTACCATAGATAGATTCATAATAATATTAAGATAATGAAAAGGATTAATATGAATATATATATATATGTAGAGAGATAATATAGAATATCTGAAATTGATAGACCGAACATAATCAGGGATCAGATAATGCCAGTAAAGACACTTAAGATGAATTATCTATTGGAATTATCATTCATATCACTAGTATAGTGGGTTTTTAAGAAACATCCATGGATGAGATTTGGGGTCATGTATTTTGTGAAAAACATTATCAAATAGTTTGGAATCGTACATGAGAGATTGATTCAAGTCCCATATATAGGAATTTCATTTGCACCAAATGGGTTTCTCAAAACAATATGAATGAATATGGTATAGTGATTACCAAAAAAATCATGATTATGGTGTAATGGGTGGTTGTAAAAATTGGGTATTTATTTTAATGTAACATTTGAACCTATTATGAATCAAGGAAAAATCGTATTATTATTTACCATAAAAGGGAAAAGAAGGGTTAATTTTTTCTAGATGGATATCTAAAAAACATTTCTGAAGGATTTTATTTTTGAAGAATTTTATATCAAGTATCGATATGGTTATATAATTCATGTAGATGAGAATTTATATATTCATATGAGAAAGTCACTATATGGATTGAATCAAGAGCTGAGAAATTGTTATTCAAGAGAGGAACATTTTTTAAAGAATCATAGTTTTTAATAGGGGAAGTTGATTACAATACCTATTTCAACAATGATAATAATCAATTTACTATGGTGTTGTAGTATGTTGATGAAATAATTATTTATGGATCAGATAATGTGTAGTTTAGATAGTTCACTAAATTCCTAAAAAGTTAGATTGAAATTTCAATAATTCCGGAAATGACTCTTTTCCACTATTTACAGTTGGTAAAAGGAATGAATGAAACATTTCATTCTAAATATAAATATGAAAATAGGTTTTTATAATATTTGGAATTGATTAGGCTAAGAAGCTGAAGACCATGCTGGCTACTGGGATGTAACTATCCCGAGATGATAAAGTAAAGGTATTTAATGTCATGGAATATATTAAAATCATTGATAGTCTATTGTACATGGAATATATATTACGTGATATTTTTTTTCCTCATGTAAGTAAAAAATATATCTAATAAAACATAAGTAAACCAATATTCTTATAGTGAAAATAATACTTCGGTATATCAAGGGCATGGTGGATTTTAGTAGTTTTAAAACAGATAATATTTGGATGAATTATTGGGAAATATAGATTTATATTTGGATGATTCGTAATATTTTAGAAAATCAATATCAGATGGTTCATTCTATCATAGAGGAGTTTTTTGTTTCCTGGAAAATAAAAAAACAAGATTGCATTACATTGAGAATATGTAAAGATGAATATATTATGGCCACTCAAGATAGCATGAAATTATTGTATTTAAAGTATCACTAGATGATATGGGATTTCTAGTAATGACTTCGATCAAAATCAACTATCACAACTCAAGTGATATAAATGTTATATAAAATGTTATCCATAACTCATTAATAGAGCATTTTGAAATCCACTATCATATTACCGTGGAGAATATGGAGAAATGGATTTTTATGTGAGAAAATGTAGCTACATAACTTCATATAGTGGGTATTATGACAAAGTCCTTACCTCAAGATGAGTTTTAATGGTGTAGACTGGCTCTTATAGTTCAGTTGACTCCCCAAACATAAATGAGTGTCGATGTGGGAACCCCTCTCCTTGAGGTATGGTGTGTTCTTCCTAATTTGATGATCTTTGTTACAAACCCTATATCATGGTATAATGGAGTGACCTTTGAGTTTGTTGAAAAAGTGGGAGAAGGATTGTCTATAAAAGAGGGATAAAATGTCGTAATCAAGATATGAGGATAAGATAATAACAGGATCAATAAAGAAGGGGGAGTTTTAAATATGAAATTTGTAATACCGACCAATTATCAGTTATAAATCACAATAGATAGGTTTCTGATGAAGGCATTTGAGTAGATTTTGGAATGAGGTAATTCATTGATCATATTTTCATAGTAGTATGGTTTCTCAAACCCAGCATGTCTCATGTGGGATTAATGTGTGGGATGGGTAAAATCATAGATCCCTATTTGAGTCTCAAGTATTGAATGTGGAAAGAATATTGGAGATTATTTAACATGGTATCAAAATGTAAATAGTTCTCATCCAAAATAATATGGGATATTGTTGGGAAATAATCCCTCAAGGTAAAATTTTAGTGTATTTGGGTTTGTTATGTTTGTTGAAAATTTAGGTTGTCGAGGTAAGTTGTGATGTTCCATAGAGATTGATGACATGGTCTGTTGAAAAAGATGCAATAAAAAAGATTAGATGATCTAGAGTTAGTACCGAATATTGAGTATCCAATGTGGCATTGTTTACCAATGTTTTCCAAATTTTTGGGGGTTGAAAATTGGAGGTTTTCACAATCATCATGAATGTTATTTTTTCATAAATTCATATTAAAAATATAAAAAACACCCATATTTCATGATGATCGGAATTTCGGGAAGGTAATGATCTTTGTAAATGCATTCATTTTTTTAGGAATTAGTTATGAAAAGGTTTGGATCACCGAGAACATATGATAGAAATATGTTAATTCCCAAAGACTATGAGAATTAGAGAATTACAAATTTATGAAGGGTTGATAGTGAATCTACATGACTAAGAGTAATGTATCCTCATGAATGCATGAAGATTAGATTCTGAATCTCTTCGAATATGAGAAGAGAATCACCACAAATTCATTAATGGTTGATAGTGAATATCAATGAATACATCATGTGGAGGATAGTAAATGTGTCAATGGTTGATGGTGAATCTCTTTCAAAACTAGAATATTCATGAATACTATATTTTCATGGTTCATAAAAAAATAGGGATTTTCATGAATGTGCCTTGTAGGGATTCATGAAAAGGTGATAACATGGATGTATTCTTTTGGAATGAGATACAACACCAATAAATAGGCTTACCACCCCCCCTCATTAATGTATATAATCATGAAATAAATATTAAAAGGATCTAGATTCATGAAGGTTATTCATGAAGGTTTTTCATTCAAAAATGTTTCTGAAGAAAGGAATTTTTTAAAGGTTGTAAAAATACAACTAAAAGTTGTAAGAATCACAATGGTTTTAAAGTATATAAAGGCAATAGAAAGACTAAACAAATTGTTGAGATTTTCTAAGGCTAATTGAGCTTCATGAAAGTGTTTTATCTTTACAAAGTTTGATGATTATCCATGTTTATTTGAAATTTCTGAAAGAGTATTTATTCAAAAATGGTGTGGGTATCATAATTTCTATGTGAGAATCATGATATAAAGGTTCCTCAAAAAATTTCTTTAATCATTTTCAGAATTAAAGGTGATTCATGTTGGTTGTTTCATCTTCTTGAAATAGGAAATCTTCCTGAAATGTAGTGAGCCTCATGATTGAATTCAAAAAGGATTTCTCATTAAATTAATTTTAAAGTGATATTCATCATTTATATGAAATTATAACATAAATAGAGAGTCTAATTATAGTTGTGGATGTACACAATTTTCCTAACAAGTGAATCTATATGTCTATAAACTCTCTGTGAATCAATTCTAAAGTAGTGAGCAATGAGTGAGGAAGAATGTGATACTTTCCATTGGTAGTGATCCCTATAATAAATGATTGAGTGAGTGACCCTATGGATGATGTGAGTTGTCCCTAAACATTATATAGGTAGTGATTCTATGCATAGAGGTGATCTATCCCAAACCTCATTTTTTAACTGAGCCTTAGTGATTTTGGTACATCAGTATATTTCTTTTTTATTCTCCTTGGTTATTTCCTGGTTAGAGGGAACCAAGTAAAAATATGTGTTTCCATAATATTTATCTCTTTTATTAAATTCAATGAATAATAATCAGATAAATAATGATGGAATAATATTAGAATAAGCAGTTGATAGAAAAAAGTGACCCTTATAATAAAGAGGCCAAAATCAAGTGGGGATGGAAGTGCACTGAAAATAATATTAATATCTAGATTCACCCCCAGGGTATCTAAGACCCTTTTCCCTAATAATTAGTATGAGAGAATTAGTTATTTTATTAATTTTTTTATCTGACATGGTACAATTGATTGATGAAATTAATGTTTCTATTTTATCGTATGTCATTGTTCTATAGAAAAGGGTAGAACTAAAAAGAAGGGCGTGCAATATGGTTGAATTACTCAGTGTAGAAGTACATAAAAAACTGTGTGACTTAGTTTAAGGAAACCATAAAATCACAAAGTAAAGGATTGAATGAATCATATAACTAAAATATATACTCACTCAATGATTCATCAGGAATATCAGATGAATCTGATATTCCAAATGATGTTGAAACAACTAATAATGATGAAATTACAATATAAAAAATGTTTATGTTTTCCATGAAATAGATGAATTGTCATAAGAAATTGGATGATAAAATTAAATCTATAGATATCTAGATCCATGTGTGGGAAATTTAATTCAATAAGATCAAAGTATTAAATAAAAGTACTATTAAAGTCACTATGGATCTTAGTGTTAAGGATGACACCCAAGATAAATAACAACCAAAATTGAAATATGATGAAATGTGAAAGAATCTGGGCTCATATGAAATTAAAAATTTGATTGAATTAAATGATGACCCAACTACACAATTGTCTGAACATGTTTACAAGATTTAAATGCTACTACTTGAGAATGAATGTTGTCATGATTCTTTTTCACAGATGAATAATATAGATTAATAGGGTAATTAGAGGGGGATTTTTATTTCAAAAGGGGTTATAAACCCTACAAATTACATTAGCAGTGATTACTATAAACCCTAACTAATGTGGATGTGTACATTGATTGATGTAGGTTTTTGAAAAACACAGTAAAATGAGAACTTTATTCAGAGGTAATTAATTTTGAAGTGCTTAAAACCCCCTCTAAATTTTTCTAAGATTAAACATAAATAGATGATTGGAGGTAATTAAAAAAACCTATAAAGTTTCAAATATAGGCGTTGTCATGAACAACTCTAAATGACTTCCATTCACCAACATTGGAGGAGCTAACCACCCCTAAATTTCCCTTGTTAATTTATTTATTTTGAGACAAATTTAGCTCACTTAGAAAACCCCCATAGACACCCACATGCTCCTCCAGACAACCCCTAGACACCCACCCTACACAGCCACTTCTCACCCAAAGAACCCCCCCATCAAACATACATGCACCCCTGTAAAACTCTCCATGACACCCATGTCACTTATATACAAACACCATGACACCCCACCTAGAAATACACCTTGACACCTTAAAGCCCCCACTTGACAACCTCGTTGGAACCCTAGACAATAAACATATCCCACACATTGTCTGTTGGCACCATCACTGATAGAAACCCCACCCATGATCCATAACATGAGGCCTTATACCCCCCCCCACACCATTGTAGAGAAATAAAATTGTTGTTCCCATGATTCAAACTTGGGATATACTGATGGATTTCAAAAGCACAAAAACTATGTCAAATGGTCATTTGAGTCTTATATACAACACATTATATTTATTTAGATACAAAAATATTGTCTTATATATATATATATATATATTCTCAATATATATTTTTTTATAATATTTATATACTAATATATTTTTCAATATAAAATATACTTGTTTTAAATATACACATATAATATAAATATTTGTGTAAGAAATAATGAATTTTTTTTGTATAATATATATATATACACATTCTATTTTCTTATCTATAAAATTTATATAATCATTTTTACCTTTACAAACATATTTTTATACATATATTTATAAATACAATTAATTATATTTACCTTTAAAAACATTTTTTCATACCCCAACTTTAGAGGAGCTAACCACCCCAAAATTTCCCTTGTTAATTTATTTATTTTGAGACAAATTTAGCTCACTTAGAAAACCCCCCATAGACACCCACATGCTCCGCCAGAAAACCCGTAGACACCCACCCTACACAACCACTTCTCACCCGAAGAACCCCCACCCCCATCAAACATACATGCACCCCTGTACAACTCTCCACGACACCCATGTCACTCATATACAAACACCATGACACCCCATCTAGAAATACACCTTGACACCTTAAATCCCCCACTCGACAACCTCGTTGCAACCCTAGACAATCAACATATCCCACACATTGTCTGTTGGCACCATCACTGATAGAAACCCCACCCATGATCAATAACATATGGCCTTGTACCCCCCCCCACACCATTGTAGAGTAATAAAATTTTTGTTCCCAAGATTCAAACTAGGGATATACTGATGGATTTCAAAAGCACAAAACACTATTTCAAATGGTCATTTGAGTCTTATATACAACACATTATATTTATTTAGATACAAAAATATTGTCTTATATATATATATATCGCAATATATATTTTTTTATAGTTTTTATATACTAATAAATTTTTGTATATACTAATATATTTTTGTATAATATATATATATACACAATCTATTTACGTGTCTATAATATTTATATAATTATATTTACCTTTAAAAACATATTTTTATACATATATTTATAAATAAAATTAATTATATTTACCTTTACAAACATATTTTCATACCCCAACTTTGGAGGAGCTAACCACCCCTAAATTTACCTTGTTATTTTATTTATTTTGAGACAAATTTAGCTCACTTAGAAAACCCCCATAGACACCCACATGCTCCGCCAGACAACCCCTAGACACCCACCCTACACAGCCACTTCTCACCCGAAGAACCCCCCCATCAAACATACATGCACCCCTATACAACTCTCCATGACACCCATGTCACTCATACACAAACACCATGACACCCCACCTAGAAATACACCTTGACACCTTAAATCCCCCACTCGACAACCTCGTTGAAACCCTAGACAATCAACATATCCCACACATTGTCTGTTGGCTCCATCACTGATAGAAACCCCACCCATGATCAATAACATGTGGCCTTGTACCCCCCCACACCATTGTAGAGAAATAAAATTGTTGTTCCCAAGATTCAAACTTGGGATATACTGATGGATTTCAAAAGCACAAAACACTATGTCAAATGGTTATTTGAGTCTTATATACAACACATTATATTTATTTAGATACAAAAATATTGTATTATATATATATATATTCGCCATATATATTTTTTTATAATATTTATATACTAATATATTTTTGTATATAAAATTTATTTCTATTAAATATACACATATAATATAAATATTTGTGTAAGAAATAATTTATTTTTTTGTATAATATATATATATATACATTCTATTTGCGTATCTATAATATATGTATAATTATATTTAACTTTACAAACATAGATGAATTGACGTAAGAAATTGGATGATAAAATTAAATCTATAGATATCTAGATCCATGTGTGGGAAATTGAATTCAATAAGATCAAAGTATTAAATAAAAAGTACTATTAATGTCACTATGGATCTTAGTGTTAAGGATGACACCCAAGATAATGAACAACCAAAATTGAAATATGATGAAATGTGAAAGATTTTGGGCTCATATGAAATTAAAATTTTGATTGAATTAAATGATGACCCTACTACACACTTGTCTGAACATGTTTACAAGATGTAAATGCTACAACTTGAGACTGAATGTTGTAATGATTCTTTTTCCAAGATGAACAATATAGATTAATAGGGTGATTAGAAGGGGATTTTTATTTCAAAAGGGGTTATAAACCCCACTAATTACATTAGTGGTGATTACTATAAACCCCAACTAACGTGGATGTGTACATTGATTGATGTAGGTTTTTGAAAAACACAGGAAAATGAGAACTGTCTTCAGAGGTAATTAATTTTGAATCGCTTAAAACCCCCTCTAAATTTTTCTGAGATTCAACAAAAATAGATGATTGGAGGTAATTAAAACAACCTATAAAGTTGAAAATATAGGTGTTGTTATGAACACCTCTAAATGATTTCCATACCCCAACTTTGGAAGAGCAAACCACCCCTAAATTTTCCTTGTTAATTTATTTATTTTGAGGCAAATTTAGCTCACGTAGAAAACCCCATAGACACCCACATGCTCCGCTTGACAACCCCTAGACACCCACCCTACACAGCCACTTCTCACCCGATGAACCCCCCCATCAAACATACATGCACCCCTGTACAACTCTCCATGACACCCATTTCACTCATATACAAACACCATGGTACCCCAGCTAGAAATACAACTTGACACATTAAATCCCCCACTCGACAACCTCATTGCAACCCTAGACAATCAACATATCCCACACATTGTCTGTTGGCACCATCACTGATAGAAACCCCACCGATGATCAATAAAATGTGGCCTTGAACCCCCCCCCCCCCACACCATTGTAGAGAAATAAAATTGTTGTTCCCAAGATTCAAACTAGGGATATACTGATGGATTTCAAAAGCACAAAACACTATGTCAAATGGTCATTTGAGTCTTATATACAACACATTATATTTATTTAGATACAAAAATATTGTCTTATATATATATATATATTCGCAATATATATATTTTTATAATATTTATATACTAATATATTTTTGTATATACTAATATATTTTTGTATAATATATATATACACATTCTATTTGCGTATCTATAATATTTATATACTTATATTTACCTTTACAAACATATTTTTATACATATATTTATAAATTCAATTAAATTAATGTTTGTGGGTGTATTAATTTTTGTATTTATAAAATATTTAGACTTATGATATAATTATTATATGTCTGTGTAAAAATATAACAATTAATTGTTATTATTATTTTCACACCTATATTTTAATACATAAAATTTATATGTCGGTTTTATAAATACTATACATTTTATTATTTTTTGAATTATGTTATACATATATATTAACTTATATACATTTATATTATATCATGTATACACACAAATATATATACAAAAAAAAACTAAATACATTCATAAAATTTGAAATATATAACATAATTAAATAATCTATATATATACTAAATTATTTTATAATTAAAAGGTTATACTACAATTTATGTAAAATAATTATAGAATATATATATACATATAAATGATATTTTTAATATAATATATAATATAATTATATATAATATATATCTGTATATTTAAATTTAATTCTCTCTATATTATATATATTTTTTTACATAATATAACACAATTTTATTTATAAAAAACAGTACAATAAAAATATATTTAAAATAATATAATTACAACATAAATCATAATAAAATTGATTAGAATTTATAAATAAATATATAAATTTTATAAATTTGTTTAAATATATTTCTAATTACTTTTATATTATGTATACAAATATATTTATATGTATAAATTTTTTAATATTTTATAATTATTTATTAAAAGTAATTTTAAAATCATCGTATATATATATATATATTTGTAATGTATTTAAATTCATTTATATAATTTGTTTCTTTAATATGTATATATACACACATTCTCACAAAGACATATATATTATAAAATTTGATTTTATATGATAATTGTTTTTTAAAAAAAATAGAAATTTATAGAGGGAAAAAACCCCTATAATCAAAGGGAATAGTGGTGATTCATGAACCCCCTATAATATCTTAAATTAGAACGGGTTAAAAACTATTACTATTTTTATTGAAAAATCATTTTTATATATATATATCCAAGATATTATAATTTATATATATCTATCTTCTCTAATCCAACCAAATATATAGCACCAATAATTATTAAATTATCAGTGGTTTTCACATAACCACAACAAAAATCAAATTAAATACTAAAAAATAATTCCTTATAATTAAGTGGCGGTTGTGAATGACATATAAATTTTATGTTTATAGGGGGTTGCGAAAAAACCCGTATATAAAGCAACTTCTAATAGTATTTTTTTTAGTTGATTTCTAAAATTAAGGATAAATATTATTTAATGGATATGCTCTATCAGAAATTTGAAAATGAGACGAATAAAGGGAATAATTTCAAGGGAGAACATAATTATCTATATGAATCAAGGTATAGAATGTTTCAATATTTTGGATAAGAGATAGAAACAATAAATAATGTAGTGAAAATATCTAATGTCAATGGAAATCCCCAATTGATGGGTTATTTTCATTTACTATTTTACTATCCATTAAAAGGTAATAATGAAATGAAATGAAATGAAAATGCAAAATTTATCTAGAGAAACATTAAAGGATTGTATCATGCTAATGGTTATACAGTTTGGGAATATATAGTATTGGATATAATAAACCCCCTCACATGCATGAGAAGAAAAGAGTAGTGAATTATTCAAGAAATTAATAAAAATCATGAATGTGATGGAAAATTGCATAAAAAGGCTAGTAATTTTTTTTAAAAACATGTATGATTTATGTGGAATTGATGGCCATATTTGAAGTTTTTCATTGGATTATTGGGAATGTATTTCATAATTTCAAAGTATAAATATTCCAAAATATGATCGTAAAAAGATGATTCTTGAAAATTATTAATGTAACAATTCTCAAAATAATAAATCCATTATATACTATTATCGTGGAAGATAGGGACAAATCATTGGAATATTTCAAGAAGGCAAATGGATCAAGTTATAATATTAAGGAATCCTCGTACATTGACATTGTAGCTAAAAAGTAATGAAATGAGTTATTTTTTAAATTGGAGAAGATTAATATGTCATAATCATGAGCATTTGGAATGACATTTTAGTTGGATGAAATTTAGTAAGGAAAAATAAAATCAAAATCAAATCCCCAACAACAGTGTTGTATAACGAGAAAGACTATAATTGAAGGAAAAATGAAAAGATTAAAAATAATATTAAATTAATATAAGAAACACAGAGAGATTAATGAATGGTTTATTGAGTCTTCCATTTTTTATACTCACAAAAAAACTCTTCTAATGAATGTGAACAAATATAGAAAAAAATGTGGTGCTACTCACATTTTGAGTAAGAACAATGTATGTTCAGTGAAGGAACCATCACAAAAAAAACAATGTCATGACTAGGATAATTGATAAATGAAAAATAAAAAATTAATTTATCAATACACATGCATGTCATGACATAAGGGTTTAAGTGAAGGCATGATAAATATCCCTCCAAGAGAAGAAGAAGAAAGATACAAAGTCCAACAGAGAGATTCCTTCATAGAGAATGAACCAAGAAAATTGGAATTTTGGAAGAGAATAGAAGAAGGAAATTTGTATAAGTTCCTTTAAACAACTAATGGTGAATAATACTATGCCAAAAAAATCTACATAAGAAAATAAGGGTATGCATGTAGGTAAATAATGTATAATTATGTGGAAATAATAGTTAATGATGTATGGGAAATTGGAACAAGATGAAAAAGATTATAGTTCTTTTCAATAATTTATCACAGTACTTGTCCATCAGGATCAACAGAATTCCCCCTCTTGGGGAATTCATATTTACCCCTCTACCTTTTTGGAAAATAAGGCTAATATCTATTGAATTTTGGGCCGGACAAAGGTAGAGATACAATCTATGGAGTCTGTGTGCTAAAAGATCATGGGTTCAGAAATAAAAATAAAATTCATGAAATAAGAAGAATCCAAATTCTTGTCATTGATATATGGGAGATTATTTGAGGGATTGTTTGATATGAAACATAAGATATTTAAAATATATATATCAATTGTATAGTGGTTATAAGTCATATTACCTATTCATCCATTAGAATCATGCTTTATTTCTAGTGTTATATTGTTCACTGATAGAAGATTAGTTGGGGAGATGTATAAAAATTCATGTTTTCTGGATAATATTTTTCTCTCTAAAATATGATATTAAAAGACTATTTTATGGATACAATGAAGCCATAAGAGAAGATAAAGATTAATTTGGGAAATGTTTCATAATGAAATGGAATAGTTGTGTTCAAAAATGAATTGAATCTTCAGAAAATACTTGATCAGTTTCCAAAGGATAGTGAAGAAGTTATAATAATCTATGGGGGCTTTCAACAATAGTGTTATAATCAAAAAAATATTTATATAATTAAAAAAATAATATAAATCTTCATATTTTTATAGATTAAAGGATTGATATCAAATTGATAAACATGATATAATTAGAGATCAAATAAAACCACTGGAGACATGCAAGATAATGAATCTATAAGAATAATATCTATTACCACAGGCAGATAGAATTTTTTTTGATGAAAAATGAATAGATGAAATTTGTGTTCAATAAATAAATAACTATGTTAACCAAATAGAAAGGAATCAATAATGGGAGATTTTTTCTAGAGCAACAGATTAAAATTCTATTGGGACCAAATGAGTCGTTTACAACAAGATGAATGAATATAAAATAGTGGTTTTGAAAAATTATTATTATTATGAAATTGGTACTCATTGATATAGGGTATTTAGTATGATGAAATATTTTCACCTATTGTGAGGCTAGAGAAAATCATATTATTCTTAGCCATAGTAGTGAAATAGAGATTCAATGTTTTCAATTTTGATGTCATGTAATCGTTTTTAATGAGGTTCTAGATAAATACGTATATATCATGTAACTAGATGATTTTCTCATTCATGAATATGATAGAAGATATTTTCGACTGAGATAAGTGATATAAGGATTTATGTAAGCATATAAAACATGGTGTTATAGAGATGATTAGTTTTTAAAGAAGCATCGTTTTCAACCTAATGGATTTGATTACATTATCTATTTCAAAATTGATATTAATCAAAGGATTAATGTGCTCATATATGTTGATGACATATCTGATAGTTTATTATCAGAAGTTATGTGAAGATATTTCACTAAATTTCGGAACTGTTACTTAAAAATTTGAATGATTTGTGAACTCACTGTTTTCTTTGGTTTAATTCCAATAAAAATTTTAATTTAACATTAATTTAGCATCCTAAACATTCCATGTCTATTTTCAGATGATTTATATTAGATAATTTCAAGTGAGAATATTGAAGGAGGTAAAAAAATGTGAAGAGTTATGAACAAGCCTAAAGGGGGAAATTGTTTGGAAAAATGCCTCAAGATATCATTTTGGGGGTTCTGGTAGATTTTAATTGTTGAAAATGTAGGTTTTAGAGGTCAGTTATGGAGTTACATAAATATTATAGGAATGATATGCTGGAAAATATTCATGACAATGTATTGGATACTCTAGAGGTGGTACATAAATTTTTTTATACAGGGTGGTGTTTTTTCCTAGTTTTTTACAAATTTTTTTGGTCCCAAATTTAGAGGTTGACTAAATAATTGACAAATCTGAATTAACATGAATTTCATGTTAAATATTGAAAAGGAATGACTTTCATGAAGATTGATGTTTTATGATGGTATGGAGCTTCGCAAAGGCTTTTGATGTCATGATGATTCACATTCACAGAGGTGTGGAGAATCAAGATCACAAGATGGAAAGATAGTAAATATATACAGCTATGAAAAGTAGAGATTCATGAATACAAAAAGGTTTGATGGTGAATCTATTTTACAGTGAAAAGTGGAGCATTGTGAATGTATATAGGGTTAACAGAGAATCTGTGTGATTACAAGATGTGGATAATCATGAATGAATGAAGGATGCTGGTGAATCTCCAAGACTATGAGAGGTGGAGCATCATGGATGTGTGAATGGTTGATGATGAATCATAAAAACTATGAGAATCATTGAAAAAAATAAATTTTCTTGGTGCATCATGAAAATATGTATTTTGATGAAAGATATTGGATAACTTCACAAAAATATGATAATTTGGATAGAACCTCCTAGAATGGGAGGAAATTCCTTTCAATAGACCTTTATCGCAATAAAAAATTAGATAAAGACTTTACAAATATTTAATGGCTCCAAATTCTTGAATGCTATTCATCAAGGTTGTTCTTGTGAAAATGATCGTGAAAAAAGGATGTTCACGAAGAATATAAAATTCCAACTGAATGTTTTTCAAATTGATAAGGTTTTGATGTTATTGAAGAATATAAAAAATCAACCAAGTGTATTTAGATTTATGAAGGATTAGTGAGCCTCTTAAAACAGTGGGAGCTTCACAAAGGTTGTTTCTTTGTGAAGGTTTGTTGAGAATGATGAACTAGTTGAGATTAGCAAAAGTTATAGGATTTGTGAAGGCTCTATGTGCATCATGATATGATGGAGCATCGTGAAGGCTGTTTGAGCTTTGGGAAGAAATGATGTCCATGTAGGTGGTTTGAGCATCACAAAACAGGTGAGATTTGCCAAAGGAAATGATCATCGTGAAAGAAGACTAAAGGGATTTTTATTTTAATATGTGGTAAACTGATATTCATCAAGTGGTTGAATGTATATCATCAAAAAATAATCTACATATAGTTAAATATGTAATAATTATTTCTAATTAAGGGTCCAACATGTCAAAAAAATTTGTGTGAATAGTTTCTAGGGTAGTAAGAAAAATAAGAGGAAGTAGGTGATTCTTTTCACTGGAATTGAGCTATAGTAAAAAAAGATTAAAGAAGTGAATCTTCGAATGTGGCGATATGTCCCTAGAAATAATAAATCAAGTAACCCAAGTAAACAAATTGATATATCCCAAACCTCATTTTGTTAGTGATCCTTTATGTATTTTGTACATTAGTATGATGTTGTTGTATGATCATTATATATAGCCTCGTGTGGGTGATCCATGTTAAAAACACTATTCCATTTTTATTTCTATCATTTATATCAATCAATTCACCATCATCAAATAAAGAAGTTAATAATAATACCCTCATAAGAACATTAGACAAATTAATGTGACCCATATAATATTGAGGTCAGGATCTATTAGGGAAGGAAATTATTTGAAAAGAAAATTTGTACCCAAATTCACCCCCTCTCTCGGTATCTATACCCCTTTGGGAAATAACATCTTTCCAACATCCATACTAATTTCAGCACGTAGACTATATCTCATTCTAGATATGGTATGGATTGTACCCATACTAGATTTGATATACATTTATGTTGATTAAATTATTTGGGAAAAAGAATTAAGAATGGTAGACTTTCACTCATAAGGATGATATTGATATATTTGTTATAAATCAATAAAATATGGTGAGTAATGTTATTTATTAATGTAACTATAATTAAAATAAATTCCTTTTAGATTTTACAGTTCAGTATTGACCTCTCAGTAACATTGTTTGATGTTTACAAGAAGAGATACACTTATCCCAGTAAAATTCATCTTACTGGAGATAAAAAAAATTAGATTGTGTATAGTATTGTTAGATTTAACATAAATAATTTCTTTTATTTTAAATCTAAAATTTAATTTATTTAAATTTATGAGTCTATGAGATATCATTAATGGAAGATTGATGTTGACAATGAAGTGGATTCTACAACTGAGTCAGGTTTTGACGAGGGGCCTTAGACATGGTCAACCATGTCGATAGTATTGTTTTACAATAAACACATACTAGTTGTTATGGTATTTTTTATGTCATTAATCCTCTCTACAAGAGATCATGTATAGTCACTACCAAAAAATGAATATTTTGTCGATAGTATGAAAGATCAAAATGAGATTATATCATGCACTCATAGAGATTATGAGGATCGTGAATTGTAATATAAAAGATATGAGAAGATGTTAGATTATAGGCAATAGCTGACACATGGTTCCATTATAGAGCACCCCTAACCCATCAGGTGAAACTTATCCCATTAATACCATATAGTTTTCATTTATTATAGTTGATGTTATATATTTTGGTTTAATAAACATATTATCTATGAACATGTTTAATTTTATTTTTCCATGTTTTGTTATAACAACCCTTCTCTTTATTACACATTTAAACATGCTTTATTACATAAAATTACACTTAATAAAACCCATAATATTTAGATTTCTAATTTCTTTGGTGGAAAATCACATGACATCTTAAGACATACAAATACACCATATTTATTTAAAACTACTTTTACAAGACCACAAAATTGCATCGTACTTAACATTATATGGTAAAACACGAGGACATGCGTAAAAAATTGGTGAGCCATAAATCCCATTATGAGAGTAAACAATGAATAACATGAAGTATAAAATACATTTTAGGAAATAAGAATATCAATGGAGTAGAAGAGAAACATTAACATAAAATAATGATACAACATTATTATCACAACATGGAGATGTGGCAACAACTTTTAACATGATATTTTCACGAACCAAGGCTCATTTCTCATGGACTATGAGTAAACCCTCATTGAAAATGAATTATCATGATTAAACCCTCATTTCACATGAATTAAAATGGGTAAACTGTAATTGAACAGTACTTATCCTGATATGGGTCTTTATCCAATGCATTGTAGTGCTATCATGGCACACCCTTTATAAACATTTCAGTTAATGCTATGTGTGGCACATGGATCTTATTACAAGGAAACATTCAACATAATAAGTTAATAGACAATTATAGTATATGTCATAAATACATGTAAGTAACATTAATGATTTATATGTTCATAATGGTGAATACCCTGGATAGAGGCATGGGTATGGTATTCACTACATAATGACATAGTCTTAGAAAATCACAGTGTAATTTAGGCAGCATAACGACGTGATATAAAAATTCATAAAAATGGTTGATGTAAAAGTAAGGGGTATAAAATCATATTTACACAAAATGGACAGTATGGGTATCATATTGATACATGTCCCAACATATTGAATTTTAAAATAGAAGGTGTTAGATAATAAAGAAACTCTAAGAAAGAGGAGAAATGGAATAGCTCATATGAAATGTTGGCATGGTTACAGGTCAAAATGGGAGGCATTAATGAGAGATAAAGAATAATATAATCAATAAAACATAATTAGGTATGTATGGGTGATGTTTTAAATCATACCCAAATATTTTTAATTTAATACAAAAGGGAATAATGGCATTAAAAATTGTGGACAAAAATGAAAATGGAATGAATCTGTTACGTGGAAGTGTGATTCCAAAGGCATGGGTGGGGCATTAAGGGAGTCTTTTTGGGAGATTGGGGACCATTGAGAGGATTATAAAGATAGTAGGTCATAGTTGGTATGTGATACATGGGTTGTTAGTAATGATAAGTGTAAAATTGTGTATGTTTAAATATGAAAAGAGAGGGATTTCTTTATTATTAAGGTTTTGGACACTTCACATTAAACTAATCAAAACCACAGACCATCCAATGGTTTTTTAAAAACATGAGTGGAAAAAAATTATATTATAATTCCAATGGCCTAACTTATGAATGTATCTGTCTTTCTTATGTGGAGATGAGTCACACTCTCAAGGAAATCATTTTAAAATGATAAAATGCTTTATAAGAATTAGAAGGTCCAATAGGGTATTGTAAAATAAATAAATCAAATCTAAAATCAAATTATTTTAATTTTAAATGATATATTGTCCGATTACCACATTTAAATTATTTTATTAAATCATTATTGGGTCATTAAGATGTCATATTACACATTATATATATAAATGGTATTTAAATTCTACCCAAACATTATATTGTCTCATAAAATAATGAAAAATTTACCATTGGATAATTTCAACATCCCAATTCAAAAATTAATATTAATTTTATTTAAATATTTTTCTAAATATGTAGAATTTTACTTTGAAATAAAAAGTGACATTTATAAAAAATTCATGTATTTTGACAAAAAAGAATTCAAACCATTATAAAATTTACAATTGTATTCATAAAAATTATATTACCATTTATGTTTAATAAAAAGTAATTTTGTAATAATATTTTATAAAAATATTTTTTAATTAAAAAATCCATTAATTCATCAAAATAGATTTTTAATTGAATTTAAATATTAATTAAAGATACTATATTTTATATAATTACTATTTACAAAGTATCAATAATAAAATTAATGTATATTATTTATAAAAAAATAATAAACATAATCACAGTGCAAGGGTCTTGTTACATAACACCTTATAACACCTGCATAAGACCTAAGGGAAAGGTGTGTGATGATGATAGAATTCGGGGGAAGCTCAAGTAACATCACTTGAGTGGTAATATCTATTTACATATATTACTCCTGTAGATGATTTTGTTTTAGATTATCATGTTCAATCTCAACTGGGGCTTGTTCTAGAGTGAGGCCTAGTTATGCCAACTCCTTTCCGAGCTCTGACAAATGGGCTTCGTATGGGGAAATTATACTAGATGAATCCATCACTTCATTTTTCTGAGTAAATTAGATTTGATAAAGACCTATATTTATACTAATTATGTGGTCACCATTCAATTTCTATATTAGCAATGGTAACAATTCTTAAGAAAAATTTAACAACCAGAAACATAAAACAATGGATGTGCATATGTGTTACATAAATATTTTACATAATAATACATCTAATTAGACCAAGATAAAATTTAATTAAAATAATAATATCATTACAATCTCCCCCTTAAGAAATTTCTCCCTCGAAATATTATCTTTCAACAATAAAACATATGAGGGTAACTCTGATTCATAACTTCATCTGATTCCTGCATTTCTTATTCAAATATTTGGTTTCAAGATAAAACCTTGTCAAGGGGAGTTGTCTTATTTCATAGAACATTTTCCTTACGATTTAAGATTTTCACCGGCATCTATTCATTGAAAATGACATTAACCAATTGTACCACCACTAGATTGAGTACATGTGATGGATCAAGTATGTACTTCCTCAAGACTGATACATGGAATACATCATGTAATTGATAGAGGTTCAGTGGAAGTATTAGTTAATAGGTCATTTCTCCAATGTGATCAGGGACATGAAAAGGGTTGTTGAACATTGGAATAATCCTTCACTGATTTCTAAATCTCATAACCCTCTTGTATGGTGACATGTAGAAGAATACCATGTCTCCAAAATCAATCCCTAGGTCTCATCGATGATTATCAGCATAACTCTCTTATTCACCATGAGAAGCTTTAATGTGATGCTGGATGGTCTTAACCATCTCTACCATTTCATTGACCATTTATGGGACAAAGAGAATTCTATCCCCAACTTCATCCAAACATTTCAGTGTTCTGCAACACTTCCCATAAAGGGATTAATAAGGATCTATTTGGATGCGTGAGTGGAAACAGTGATTGTAAGAGAACTCAACCATAGGAAGGTGTGGATCCCATCCTTCATTGAAGTAAATTGAGCATGTTCTCAACATGTCCTCATGTTTTTGGATTGTCCACTCAAATTTTCTTTCAGTTTGAGGATGATAAGTTGTACTGATGTTCAGATCATCAATCTGAGCATATTAGATACTCTTGAAGAACCAAGAGGCGAATCATAGATATTTCTCAGATATAATTGATAGTGGGACTCCATGTAACCTTACTAATTATCTGATATATACTTGTTCCAGTTGATCCAATGATAAATCCTCTTGAATTACAATGAATTTTGTGGTCATTTTAATATGATCCACAACAATTAAGATAACATTTATTTTTTTGTATATTGTTGGGTATTTGGTTAAAATGTCCATGGTGATGTTCTACCATTTCTATTATGGTATGTGTAATGGTTTAATAATCCACATTTACTTCTACCCCTCAGATGTAACTTGCTGACATACCATTAACATTAATGTGTACTCAATGAAATCTCACTTCATGTTATCCAACCAATAATTCTCTCGAAGATCACGATACATATTATTGTCTCATTTTTGAGTGGAGAAATTCTAACTATGTGAATCATAAAAATGTTCATTATTTAAATTTGTATTTGATGGAACACATAGTTTTGACCAAAATATCTTAATTCATTATTTATTAACATTTAACTCCAAGGATTTCTCTTTTTTGATAGTTTCCACTTACATATCAATTCCCACATCATCCTTTTGATCATCCTTCATCCTTTTCGAAAGATATGGTCGAGCAATAATTTGGGTAAGGATTGATGACGTTCCATTCGTTATGATTCCCATGTCCATCTTCATCATATATAAGAATATTGGATCCATTTAAATTTTCTTCAATGATTGAATAGTTTGTTCATTCATACTTAGATCATCAGCCACCTTGTTAAATTTACCAAGGTTGTAATGGATTGAGCAATCATAGTCTTTGAACATATCTAACAATCATTGTTGGAAAAGTTCAACACCTTTTATGTGAATATATAATTTTGGATTTGGTGATCCATGTATTTTTTATTCTTCTCCCCAAAGAGGTAATGTCAACAAATTTATAAAAAATAGATTACTGCATCCCACTCAAGATCATGTGTTAGATACATTTTCTCATGAAAATTCAATCCCCTTGAATTATAGGCAATGACATTTTTATTTTGAATCAACACAAAACCCATGCCCTTCTTTGAAGAATCACTAAATACCACAAAATGTTCTCCAATTATGTGTAGTGAGAGCACATGAAAATTGATAAGACTTCTTTTCAACTACCTAATGCCCTATTCACATATATCAATCCATTAAAAATTGAATACATTCCAACTTATCTTTGTAAGAGGTGATTAATTTATCTCAAATCGGTGATAATATCCAGCTAACCCAACGAAGATATAGTAATGTGTCATAAATGTTGGTCTTGGCCATCCCTAAATTACATTTTCCATGGAGGGGTCCAGAAATGTCCCATTTCATATAAGAATATTACCCATGAATGATACTTCGTTCAACTAGAACTTGCACTTGTAGTACTTTTCATAGATCGTCTCTTTTCGCAATGTCTCTAGTACAATGTTTAGATCCTCCTCATGAACCTCCATGGGTTTTGAGTAATTTTTAATATAATATATAAATACTACCAAAAATTTGTTGAGATATTATCTATAGACTCTATTCATCAAGCCCATTAATATTATTAGAGCATTAGTGATTCCAATAGGAATTACTATGAATTCATAGTGCTCGTACATTGTAGGAAAAGTAGTCTTGTGGATAACCTCCTTCACCCTTACAATGTAATATCCCGACTGACGATCCACCATAGATATGTGTTGTGCTATACATATATGATCTACCAAGACATCAATTTGTTGAAGAGGATACTTGTTCTTTATCGTTATTTTGTTGAGATCGTGATAATCAATGCAAAGTCACACTCACCCATTCTTGTTCTTGAAGAAGTGAACGGGTTCGCCCCCTGGTGCAGCACGTGTGTGTATAAAATGTCAATCTAGATTTTCTTTTTGTTGTTTATTTAGCTTCTAAAGCTCCATGAAATCCATTCAATATGAAGTCTTAGGTATTGGAAACTCCATAGGTATAAGATCAATTGTGAACTAAACATATCTTCTAACAGGAGTATGAGAAAATTCCTCATGAAACACTTCTACAAATTCCCTCACAAAAGGCATGTCTTGAGAGATGTTTGTATCCTTAGACTAAATCATTTGAGAAAATTACACGTCCTCCTTGGGATAAAATATCCACACTTGATATGATGGTTCTAATTAATATTCATCCACCTCCTATCACTTATACAAAATCGGGGGTCAATTCTCCGTATAGAGAGTGATTTCGGTCTCGCTACAATTTATGTTGGATCTATATAGAGAAAGACAATCCATGACAAGAATATCATAAAATTCAACCAGTGTGAGTACAAAGAGTATAGATGAGAATTTCAATACATAGATTTATATATGGTTGGATTTATATTCATGGGATGCAATGATTTCCCCATTTTCCGTTATCACCGACATCTCTACTTACTTTATTTTTTTTGCTGTTGGGATTGTCCTACAAAACATTCAATATATAATTGAATTTATAGAACTAGAATCAAAAATTACATTCTCTATTATTGAATGAATAACTAGTGTACCTGTCACAACTTCATTGTGAGGGTTTTCCTCGATTTTAGTGATGGAAATATCTTTTCCCTGCTGCCTTGGAGGTTTTTTGTAGTCATTAAAATCCATTAGATTAGTGAAATGGTTTTAAAAGTGCCCTAGTTCATTATAATTAATGTAATGAACAATTTATTATAGTTTCAAATGAGGGTTCCTCTCCTTTGTCGTAGTAGTGGTTTTTTCTTGTAAGATATTATTGGACATGTTCCCTTATCTTCTACATCTCAAAAATTTCCTATTCACCTTAGGAAATTTCTGGGGTTCTTCTTTCTGCAAATTTGGTAAGTGTGGTGTTGGAATTTCCTAAAATCATTGGATTTATCCACCAAACCATCATAAATAAAATCAACTTTTTTTTATTATACCCATGATACCCCTGGGATTCTATGATCTCCATTTCTACTTTAAGGGAACATTAGAAATTTTTTCATAGCTATCGAAGTCACAGTTCCATAAGTCATTCCATAGAATCGGTTTTTTCCCACCGAAGAAGCTTTCAACCTTTTAATCGGGATAATGAAAAAGATGGAGTGATATCGTGAAAGCGTTGTTATGTTTTCCTCAAACACTTAAATGGATTAATCGTATTTTTTATTGAGGGAAAGGAAGTCCATTTAGATCATCAGGTAGAGGGTTCACGAAAAATATTTATCAATAAACATTTTCTAGAAATTAATTCATTCCAACATCTAGATCCCTTCCTCGTGCTTCTTATTTTTGATCAATGTCCACCATTTATCTGCTTCACCCTCCATACAATAAGCAGCTAGAAGAACCTTCTATTGTTTGGAACATTGAAGGATGGATAAGAACATTTCAATGGATTTGATCCATTGTTCGGTAATAGAGAAATCAGATTGTCCATTAATATTAGGAGGCATTTATCTCATGAAGCTATCGATTCTTTATTTTTCATTATTTGGGGGGTAATATGATCTTCTTGAACCATGTTTCTATTCAAAAAAAAAATTTAACTGAGATATTATCATGGAAAATTTTCTTACCACTCCCATTGGATTTGGCATATCATTTGAATAGTCATCCCATTGATCATCACATCAGTTGTTAATCATAACCACATATTACCAACCATTGGCTGGAATAAATTAATGTTATGGGTAACACATAAATGGGAATCCAATAAAATAATAGGATAACTTATAAATTACATTCATTTGCATAACTATTAAATTTATTGGCATCAATATATGTTATCCACGATCTACATATAAACATATATTCATAGGTTCATTTCATATACCCTTAATAATGGTTCATACTATGTTTATGAATTTACCATATCATATCCCCTAATAGTGTCTTAACATAGAGCATAGAAAGGCTCCTTTTTTTATAGAAGTTCTCATTCGTGTATAGTTTATAGTGGTATTTTCATGTTTTACCATTATATACATATATTCCAAAGCCACCTATACAAGTTCGTATCCGGATATGGATTTATTTTCCTGGTAAAACACATACTCTATACTCAAAAAAATTTAGGGATGGTTTTATTAAACATAGTTTTATCTCTAAGGATTTCACTATGATTTTCTAATCCTAATCTAAAATATATCTAAACATATTGTTTGATGCCTACTATAACAACCCTGCTATTTATTAACCATTTGACCATGATTTATTTCTTAAAATATAACATAGTACATCCAAAAAGATCATTTTTATTGTGTATTTGGTGATTAAGAACATCACATGTCATCCAAAGACATAAATATACTACATAATTATTTATAAAATACTTTACATGACCACAACATTCTATCATAATTAGAATTTTATTGAATAACCTGGGGACATACATAAGAAAATGGAGAGCTATAAAGCCCATTAAGGGAGTAAACATAGAACAACATGAATAATAAAATACATGTTAGGTAATAAGAATATCAATGTATCATAAGATAAGAATGAACATAAAGTCAAATATATCATGATTATCACAACATGGAGATGCGGCAACATTTAACATGATATTAGCATGAGCCAACACTCATTGCACAAGGATCATCAGTAAACCCTCATTGAACTTGAATTGGAATGAGTAATCCCTCATTGAACATGAATAATCATGATTAAATCCTTATCTCACATTGAGTATCATGACAAAATTCTTTACCCGATGCATTGGACTGCTGTCAGGGTGCACCATTTATAATCATTTAATTTCATGCATAAATATGCCACATGGATCATATTACATGGAATAATTCATCATCATAAGATATTCAACAATTAAGGAATTTTGAATACATAAATTTATGTACCACTCATTATTTATATGTTCATAAATGTTAATACACTTGATAGATACAGGGGTACGGGATTACCTTCACATTGATTTTGGATTGGAAAATTACGGTGTAATTTCTATAACACAACGTCGTGACGTAAAAATTCATAAAAATGATTCATGTGAGAGAAAGGTTTATCTCATAATATTTTTATGAAATAGATAGTAATTGTACCATATATATATATATATATATGTCCCAACCTAAGGAATTTTTAAATAGAAGGTGTAACATTATAAAGAAACTCAAAGAAAGAGGAGAAATGGTATAACTTTTATGAAATTTCGGCACTGTAACGGGTGTACATAGGATGGATTAATGAGAGTGAAAGAGGTATATAATAATTGAACCATAATTATGGATTCATTGGGGGAGGTTTTAAATCAAACCCACACATTTGAAACTGAAAATAAAATGGAATTACAATATAAAGAATAATGGGAAAATGAGATTGGAAGGAAACCCTTACTTGGAAGTGTTATACCAATGGATTTGGAGGGGTTTGGGAGAGGCTTCATGGGTGCTTATGGTGCCTTGTTAGGATTATTGAAAGTTCAAGGAAGTTTAGGGATGCACTCCAAGGGTTTTAAGTGAAGAGAAGTGGGAGGATGTGTGGGTTTATATTGGAAAAGAGAGAGAATTCTTTATTAGGTTTTGGACACTGCAAATTTAACTAATCAAAACCAAATTCCATCACATGGTTTTTCCATGGTTTTTTAACAATTGGTGTGGAAAAAATTATTTTATAAGATAAATGGCCTAAATTATTAAAATATTAGAATTTATTATTTGGAGATGAGTCACTAACTCAAGGAAATCATTTTAAAATGATAAAATGTTTTATAAGATTGGATGGTACACTAAGGCATTGTAAAATAAATCCTACAAATATATAATAACATTATTTTAAATGTAAAACATATATTGAATGAATATACCATTTATAGTATTTTATTACATCACTATTAGGTCTTTATGATGGCATAAAACACATTATAAATTTAAACAGTATTTAGTTTTTACACAAAATATTGATTGTTTCAGAAAATTTTGAAAAATTAATAGTTGGATAATTTTTACATTATGATTCCAAAATTAATATTAATTTTATATAAATACTTTTCTAAATTTGTGAATTTTTTACTATTAAAATAAAAATCGACATTTATTGTAAATTCATTGGTTTTGACAAAAACATCTTTCGAACCATAATATAAATGAAAAATGTATTCATAAAAATTATAGAATCATTTATATTTAATAATAATCAATTTAATAATTATATTTTATTGAAATATTATTTAATTATAAAAACATTAACTCATCATAAAATATTTATTAATTGAATTTAAATAAAAACTAAAAATATTATATGTTCATGAAAAAACATTTACAAACACAGAATAATAAAATTATTGTATATTATTTAAACCAAAATAATGCACACAATAATAGTGTTAGTGTATTTTTACCTTACCCCTTATAACACCTGCATAATATAAAATGGTATGGTGTGTGATGGTGATAGATTATTGGGGCGGCACAGATAATATCACTCGAGTGGTAATCTCTATTAGGTTACAATTCTCACGTAAGAGATTCCATTAAAGATTAACGTGTTGAAGCATTGTTTGGTCATGGTCAAGATAGAATCCCAAAGACTCCACCGCCATCATGTGCTCTGAAAAATGGTCTTCGTATGGAACAACTCTACTGGATGAGGAAATTTCTTCCTTTTTTCTATGTGAATTTGATTTGTTGAAACCCTATATATATATACTATTCATGTGATCAATTTTAAATGGAAATATTAGCAATGATAACAATTTTTAATGATAATTTAAAATAAAAAAACATAAAAAAAAGTATGTTCATATTATTTATATAACCATTTTAGATAATAAGACATTTAATCCGATCAAGTGGAATTTTTATTAATAAAATATTGGATCATTATGTTTTTTATATTCATTTTAACCATTTTTATATTTTTGTAATATTTTTAATATTTTTTAAAATTATTAATATTTATGTTTTTACATAGTATTCAATATCCACAACAGTAAAATTTTCTAGAAAAATTTATACTTATTTGAGAATGAAATAAAAAATTCATTGCTAATAACATTTTTTTGCGATAGATTGTCGGTAATACTCATATTTGAGATTTTATTTTCAATAATGGGGTTTTCACTAGACATTCACATCCAAAATTACTATTATTGAAGATAATACATTACAAAAAAACATAATAATATGCTCAAATTAATCTTTTGAGTTTTCACCATGGGAGGTAACCATTGAAATAACAGAATGTAAAATATCACGAGTAACATGAGGAATGGTCTTGAGGGAAATTATAATATTATATGAAGAATGTAGATGCCCTAGGATGGTCTAAATTTTAATAATGTGTACAAAACATGTTTTGTCATTTTGTTAGTACAAGGCGTGTATAGGTTTGGGACCCTAGTTGGGTGAGTACAGACCTCTTGAATGAAATGTTGAAATGTTATGCTTGAATATTTATAAGTTTTTTCATGATTTAAAACTAAAAGTCATTTATAACATTTTTATACATAAATTGATAAATGTGATTAATATATAATATTAAATTTTGAGGGAATTGAATTTTTTTTAAAAGTTGTTATGGGTTTCGAATTATACCCACATTGTGGATGGCCTGCGATAATGGGTGTAACACCTTGTTACCATTATAAAATGTACGATTTAAACATTTCTTTTGGTTTTTTTCATTTGACTAATAATTCCAAAAAACAAATTTGGGATGAAACCAGTATTGGTGAAATGAGTGATTTATTGGAGTATTTCATCTTAAACATAGAGTATTTTTTCTTCACTGGGAGATTACAAGTCGTGTTATAGGTTTACATGTCGTGTAATGGGTTCCATGAAGAATCCATGAATTAGATACAAAACAAGATAGGTTTACACACCACGAAAAGGGTTAATATTTTGTAAATAGGAGAGCGAACTACATACATTTGAGTCCCAAATAAATATGTATGTGTTCATAAAGTTTAATATACTTTTTTGTAAATTGTTATGGCTATTCACTACACAATTGTTTGGCATGGAAAATCCCGGTTGAATTTTAGTAGCATAACAACATCATATAAAGATTAGTAATATTATTTGAGGAGATAGAAATGGTATGATAATCATTTTTATAGGAAATGTAAAGTAATAGGTATATGGAAAAACATATCCCATCAATAATAAATGCAAATATAATGCATATGATACTGAAGAAACATGAATAAAAATGAGAAGGAAAAGATCCATCAACATGAGAGTGTGACACAAAATGCGTGGAAAAATACTCATAAGAGGTTGGGGGAACCATGGGAGGACTCTAGACATGGGTGGGTATAGTAGGGATGTACATTAAATATTTTTGTATAAGTGAAATTGGATCATGTGTGGGTTTATATTGGAAACTAGTGGGTATTTATTTATTGTTTCTCAAAAATGGGTTATGGACTCTCTATAAAATAATAAATTAAACATAAAAACCATATCATTTAGTTTTACTATTATTTCAGAAAAATGATAGTGTTTTTAATTTTTTTATTATGATAATTGATGAAAATAATTGAATAATAAACTTACTAATGTAGAAGTGAGTAAAACTCTTAAAGAAATTAATTTTAACCCTAAAATATATTATTAGTTTTGGTGGATAAAATTGGATTTATAAAATTAATCAAAAAAACATCAAATAACAATTTTTTAAAGGAAAAAATTTATTTTATTTTGTATACCATTTATAGTATTTATGACATAACATTTGTTTCAATGTGATGTCAGAATACATACTGTATATTTATATGGTATTTAATTTTTTCTGAAAAATTTAACTTTATCGGAAAATTTTAAAAAATTCTCCATTAGATAACTCTAACATCATGATATACAAAATAATATTATTATTTTTCAAAATAACTGTCTAAATAATTATATTTTCCCTTTTAAAATAATAATTAACATAATTGAGTATTGCTGGGATTTTTCTTACTATAACAGTTTATGAACCCTTATAAAAAATACTTTCGAATTCATAAAAACAAAAGGATCATTTATTATTAATTAAAATTATTTAATTATAATATCTTATAAAAATACTATTTATTTAAAAATACATTAATTTGTCAGAGTAAACCTGTTGATTGAAAAAGAATAATAATTTAAAATAAAATTTCTATTTTATTATATATAAATAATAATTTTGTATAAAGTAATGATAAGAAGACAATATAAGAATTACTCTATAAAAATACAATGTACATACTCATATAATTCTGTACTAGAAACATATCCCTTTAATGCACCTGAAAATTCCCTATGGTTAAGGGGTGTAATGGTGATACTTTAATGCGGTTGTTCAACAAACATGGTGTAGAGGCCCGAAGCTTAACGTACATGGACATTACATTACTTTTGCAGAATACTTATTACATAACAAAAACACACACTCAAAGACCGTAATAGTTTAGTTTCTTTGGAAACTCGGAATATAATCTTCTAATCGTGGGGAAAGATCTTCAACATCTCCCATAAAGATCTTCCCCTTTTTTTTCTTACCTAAAACATTTCTTTTAATCCTGGGGGAAAAGAAAACATAAAAAGGGTGAGCTCAAATGCTCAGTAAGGGTAAGCATGGATAAAATAAAACATACCATATACATTTGAACTTAAAAAATCATGAATATTAAAAATCATGAGCAACGACATAAGACATGGAAGTACATAAGGCATAGATAATAATGGAACATAAATCATGATAAAATAGCATGGGAGTAAAACATGTAATTGTGGCATCAATTAAGCACATGTAATGATTTCCATAGTAGCCAAGGCATTGCTGCCAAGACCATCTTAGTGGACAAAGTCCCATTCTGAATCGAGTTCACTCCTCGTTTCAGTCCTGTAACACTGAACCGGATTAACATATCGTTCCAGCCATGTCTATCTCATGAGATATAAAATCATTACCCAATGCATTGGAGGGAGATATAGGTCCCACCCATATCATAATGAAATCATTCTTACTTGTGCCACAAAATAAACTTAAAACATTCATCATAACCCAATGAATAAAATGGGTTTCATAAACATCATCCCATCATAACATAATCCATATAAAAAAATGGATATCATTTCATCATAAGAAAAGTGAAACCATGTAAATCATAGAGACATTATACATTAAACATACACATATGAAAATAATTTCATCTTAGAAGGAAAATGGTTTTGATAAAACACTTGAAATGAATTCTTGAGGAAAATATCCTTTCTTCTTTAAAATCAGTTTCTTTTCACAAAATTCCATGCAATTTTAAAAGATAAGGGTTTTGTTGAAAATAATCATGAAATTTTGTAGAGGAAGATTCTTGAAAATTAGGCGTTATGAAACCATAAAAATACATTCATGACGTATTAGTTAAAAATAACATTCTCATCGTACTTTTTTCATAAAATTCAAAAAGTATATTATATGGTAACCAAAGGAAAGATTACATTCATACAATGTGGTAAAAAGTCAATCAAGGGTAAAAATAACTTTAAACATTCATGGAAGAATGGTAAAAATTTTATAAAAACATTTTTAGAAAACATGGTCATGGATGATAAACGTAACCCTAGAAAATACTTACGAATTAGCAATCTCAGATAAAAATGATATTTGCAAAATTATCCCTTACCTTAGGTCTGATATGCTTCGTATGTATCTGAACCTCCTCTTCTTTGATACGCCTCTTTGAAACCTCCTCTTAGGGCACTACGATTGGTCATTAATGTAGAACAGAACCACTAGGATGTTTTTAGGGAAGTGGAGATGATAATTTGGCAGGGGTTGGCCGAGCTTGAAGGCTCAAAGTGGTGTGAGGAGGAGAGGGAGGAGGTTCCCTTTTATAAGGGAGGAGAGGGGCACCTTTGGAATACTTAAAAATATTAAATTATAATAAATCTAACCCCACTTAAAAACCTCCAAAAATGACTCATATTTAAATATTAGATGAGATAGGGTTGTAATCTCATCAACCAATAAAATTTATACAAGTTAGGAATTTATTTTCAACATTATCAACTTGATTTATCCTTATTTAATCAATTTAATTTAATTTGTGGTAATAACATTTTAAATTTGAAATTAAAACAAATAATTACATATTTGTTGTGAATTGTATATAATTGGATACTTTATAAAATTTTATACCATATAAATTTAAATTTATAATTTTTAAAAATTTTTGTGATTTTTAAACAATTTTATAATATGTTATTTTTATAAAATAACAATAGTGTCAAATTTGACACTATTCAATAATTTGAATTTAAATAAATTATATACAGAAGATATGTTCAAAATAAAATATTTAATAGATTAATAAGATGTCATATGTATATATAAAATTAGTGGATCACATTAAATAGTTCATATAATATTTATTTTATTATTTTTAAAACCATTTATTTTGTTTATCTCTTAATAAAATAATTACTGCGACATTTTTGTATAATTATTTAATATACATATATGTTGCATAAAAATTAAAAATAAAATCCTATGATGAATATAAATCTATTAAATTTCTCAATAATACTTTTACTCTAATTTATCATCTTAAAATCACAACAGTTAAATTGTTATATTTATTAAATTATGAAGTTGACAACTTTGGCATCATTTAAAATAAAAAAATATAAGTGTCATAATCACCTTAATAAGGATTAAAATGGTCAAAAATTTGGCCAGTGGATGATTAGGTTTCATATATACACTAATAATAAGTTTTGTGCAGATTTATGGGCCTTTTTATATGTATTAATATTTCAATAAAAACTATATTATTGATTTTTTCACTAAATAAATAATTTCTGCATCATTAATGTATAAGATAATAAGGTAATTAAATAACTATTAAAAAATACAAATAAATTACCATGAAAAAGAAAAACATTTTATCTTTCAAATGAGTATTTATAACCGATTTTATATTCTGTATAAACTTATATTAAAAATACTTTAATTATTAAAGTTGAGTGAGACATATTTCACTTTCCTTTAAATAAAATAAACTAAAGGTCTTAATCACATCCAAGTGGCTTCTAATGGATTCCATTTAGACCCAAATATGACTTAGGACAAGTTATAATCATCCAATTGTATTAATAAAAGTATTAAGTTAATTTTATAATATTATATTTACCCTTAAATACCCAATTTACCTTTTACTATGGTAAATAAAATTTACCGTTGTTAATATTCATAAAGCCCAAAAATTAAAAGTAGTCTATTAATATAATTTGGACCCAGTGATTCAAAATATGAAATCCATTTTTCCATATTCAATACACAGAAGTTGCTGATATTAAATTAATATTAATCCCGTTGTCGAAAGAAAACGGGTTTTTGTTTAGAACATTGCAAAAGATTGAATTTATTTAACCTACGAATTCAATGTAAAATAAAGGCTAATGACATACATTATATTAAATGGCATAAATATATTCTATTTATACTTTAAAACCATTAATTATTATTATTTAACCACATATGTTATTATGATGAAAAAAGTTGTTTTTAATTAAAATATACCGTGTTTTTACTATTCATTAAAATATGAAAGTTATCAGAATAATATGAAAAATTTATCCAAGGTATAATTTTATATCCTGATTCCAAATAATAATTTTATTTTGTAAAATTGAACTTATAAACATGTCAAAAACTATATTTAAAGTGGGTGTGCCATCAAAAGGCGGCAAAACTGTAATTTTTTAAAAATACTTATTTTACCTGAAAAATTTATTTTGTTGTTATACAATGGTCTAGAAAATGTGTAAGATGAATAATAATGTTATAAAATTAAAAATTTAGTTAATACTATTCATAAAGTCTAGTTCATAATAATATTATAATAATATATCGTTGTTTAGTAAAACTCGGTATTGCGTACAACACACACTATCGAGGAAGGTCACGATTGCGTGTAATGCAAGCCAAGTCAGGGTTGCGTGTTGTGAAAGAATCCTTCATTGTTTTGTGTAACAGAATCCAACCATATTTCATTTATACATTGAATATATATATATATATATACACACACACACACTCAATGTTGCGTAGAATGACTATTATAAAACGAACATGAAATTGTGTGTAACATGATCCAAGAATAGTGTTGTTTATACTGCAAGCTAATACGGTGTTGCGTATAGCGCAAGGTAATCTTGTTGTAGCATACAACAGAAGACATTAATGAAATTAAAAGAATATTTTTCATAAAATCTCGGGGTGTAACATTCTACCCCCCTTAAAATGAATTTCGCCCTCAAAATTCGTCGGGGTTATAAATGGTTTTCTATTCGAAAGTTTCTTTGATAGAAACCCACATCGTAAAAAGGAATACCAAAACCAATATTTAAAAACAAAAGTATGAAACGTAACGGTTACCCAAATAAACTAATCACTGGGTTTCCACATAGGTGAAAATATGGATATGGAAGAGAAATCTAACCATCATGTTCGGATGGAGAGTGGTAGAGAACATGGCTATGGAAAAGCCAGCAATCACAAAGCCATAAATTTGTGACGATCTAAGGTACCATCTGATTCATCAGATATAAGAGCACTAGGACAACATTTTTGGTTTTCAAGATCGTTTCCCTAAAGTTGATGAAATTGGAATTAGAACAAATACATTCATGATTTCGTTATAGTCTCACCGTTGGTCGTTCTTTGGACAATTTCCAATTCAGCTCTTAAAGAAATGAAGTTGAATTTGTCATTCGTGATGTGTTAGCAGATCATGTGATAGAATGATGGGTCATTCCATCTGTCTCAAATAAATGGTTAGAAAAGTTATCAAAAAAATACATAAGTCCATCTATAGTGATATTAATGATATATGGTTCCTAAAATGGGCTTATACTTCATATATCATACTGCTTAATATAATAAAACTAGTTTCTACTAAACAGGGACTTCATGTAGGCCAGTGGTAGGCGATAAAGGCCAGTCACACTTCGGTTGTGGGTTCGATTCCCACGGCCTTGTCCGACGCGATGGGATGTCGCCTGTCCTGCAGGTTGTCCTTTTTCTAAAACTACATTACATAAATAATATCAAAAAAAGTTCTATCCTTAAACAATACTAACTTATGGTTAACATAATCCATTCCAATCTTTAGGCTTATCTAAAATACTTCGGTCTAAGCTCATTGTATAAAGAAAAGGATTACTTGAAATATCGTTAACCAAGCATGTGAATACCATCATTTATCCCCCATATATCTTGTTGGTCACATTCGAATCATGTGAATACCTTAATCATGTATTCTCTTGAAAAATTAGTACCCATTAAACCTTAGTGAAAACATGAATGCTGTAAAATGTTAACTCTTTCTACATACCAAAATCCAAAAATTCTATATACTCAAACCATGATATAACCTTCTACTTATATCAGTCATGAGATCATGAATACTATTAAACATTTAATTTTCTCATTATCCCTTCATTATGAGCATATCATCTACATTCCAAAAATATCTGAATAACATTTCATGGATACTGGTACCATTAATCATACACTTTCAAAACTCAAGGAATGACAATAGTGTAACAATCCTTAGATGTCTCTTTATTCCATAGTACCATGAGATTACTTATACAACATTACACATGATAAACATGTAATCATTCCACTACATTCTTAAATCATTGACCGAGCTTCAACAATTCTTTCATCTCACATATCATTTGTAGTCTCTTCATCATCATCAACATAAATACTACCCATACGACCATACTGATTCTCTTCATGAGACTTTACCTTAGGGCATTGGTTTGCATAATGCCCGTACATTCCAAAATTAAAACATTTAACCGTTGTTGATGTGTAGCAATACCATTATCCTCATCCCTGGTGTTAACTGAACCTTTTCCTTTGCACTTACTAGATTTGTGTCCTTCTTTTCCACACCCAAAGCATCTTCCAGTTCCTTTGAAACATTCTCCTTGATGCCTCTTCCCACATGATTTACATAGGGTAAATTGAACTTTCTTTCCTCTATGATCATCATGAAACTCCATATTTATCTTATTAGCCGAGCCATGAATCTTACCAAATTTTACATTATTGATCATATTATGAGATTGCTGATTCGGTATAATAATGATGTTTGGACTTCAAAATCCCATTTCATTTGGTTGCTCATGAAGAATATCATTCCATTGTCCATAATATCCTCCATTATCGTGAATCATCTTGTTTCCAGCCATTTTCTAAAACCCAAAAAGAATAGTGTGAGAGGAAAAAATCATAATAGAGGGGGATTAACTTCAATATCTAACATCTTTGGTTTAATCTAATATCGTTACCATAGTTCTAGGACTATATCCTATACGTATACTTATCCTTAGAGACATCCCTAGAAATACCATAGAAATATCTCTAGGGATCTCACTAACGTTTTCGCATCCTAGTTTCCAAAGGATGACTAAACCTTTCCTCTGATACCAACTGTAGAGACCCAAAACTTAGCGTACATGGACATTACATTACTTTTTCGGAATACATAGAACATAACAAAAACACACACACAAGGACTGTAATAGTTTAGTGTCTTTGGAAACTCGGAATATAATATTTTAATCGTGGTGAAAGATCTTCAACATCTCCCATAAAGATCTTCCCCTTTTGTTTTCTTACCTAAAACACTTCTTTTAATCCTGGGGGAAAAGAAAACATAAAAAGTGTGAGCTCAAATTCTCAGTAAGGGTAATCATGGATAAAATAAAACATACCATATACATTTGAACTTAAAAAAATGAATATTAAAAATCATGAGCAACGACAAAAGACATGGAAGTGCATAAGGCATAGATCAGAATGGAACATAAATCATAATAAAATAGAATGGGAATAAAACATGTTATTGTGGCATCCATTAAGCATATGTAATGATTTCCATAGTAGCCAAGGCATTGCTTCCAAGACCATCTTAGTGGACAAAGTCCCATTCTGAATCGATTTCACTCCTCGTTTCAGTCCTGTAACACTGAACCGGGTTAACTTACCGTTCCAGCCATGTATATCTCATGAGATATAAAATCTTTACCCAATGCATTGGAGGGAGATATAGGTCCCACCCATCTCATAATGAAATCATTCTAACCTGTGACACAAAATAAACTTAAAACATTCATTATAACCCAAAGAATAAAATGGGTTTCATAAACATCATCCCATCATAACATAATCCATATAAAAAAATGGATATCATTTCATCATAATAAAAGTGAAACCATGTAAATCATAGAGACATTATACATTAAACATACACATATGAAAATAATTTCATCTTAGAAGGAAAATGGTTTTGATAAAACACTTGAAATTAATTCTTGAGGAAAATATCCTTTCTTCTTTAAAATAATTTTCTTTTCACAAAATTCCATGCAATTTTAAAAGATAAGGGTTTTGTTGAAAATAATCATGAAATCTTGTAGAGGATGATTCTTAAAAATGAGGCGTTATGAAACCGTAAAAATCTGTTCATGCCATATAAGTTAAAAATAACATTCTCCTCATACTTTTTTTGGAAAAGTCAAAAAGTAACTTATATGGTAACCAAAGGAAGGATTCCATTCATACAATGTGGTAAAAAGTCAATAAAGGGAAAAAATGACTTTAAACATTCATGGAATAATGGTAAACATTTTATAAAAACATTTTTAGAAAACATGGTCATGGATGATAAACGTAACCCCAGAAAATACTTACGAATAAGCAATCTCAGATAAAAATGAGATTTGAAAAATTATCCCTTACCTTAAGTCCGATATGCTTCGTATGTATCTGAACCACCTCTTCTTCGATACGCCTTTTTGAAACCTCCTCTTAGGGCACTAAGATTGGTCTTTAAAGTAGAAAAGAACCTCTAGGATGTTTTTAGGGAAGTGGAGAAGATAATTTGGCCGGGGTTGGCCGAGGTTGAAGGCTCAAATTGGTGTGAGGAGGAGAGGGAGGAGGTTCCCTTTTATAAGGGAGGAGAGGGGCACCTTTGGAATACTTAAAAATATTAATTTATAATAAATCTAACCCCACTTAAAAACCTCCAAAAATGACTCATATTCAAATATTAGATGAGATAGGGTTGTAATATCATCATCCAATAAAATTTATACAAGTTAGGAATTTATTTTCAACATTATCAACTTGATTTATCCTTATTTAATCAATTTAAATTAATTTGTGGTAATAACATTTTAAATTTTAAATTAAAACAAATAATTACTTATTTGTTGTGAATTGTACATAATTTGATACTTTATAACATTTTATACCATATAAATTGAAATTTATAATTTTTAAATATTTTTTTGATTTTTAAACAATTTTATAATATGTTATTTTTATAAAATAACAATAGTGTCAAATTTGACACTATTCATATATTTGAATTTAAATAAATTATATACAGAAGATATGTTTGAAATAAAAGCTTTAATAGATTAATAAGAGGTCCGATGTATCTATAAAATTAGTGGATCACATTAAATAGTTCATATAATATTTATTTTAGTATTTTTAAAACCATTTATTTTGTTTATCTCTAAATAAAATAATTACTGCAACATTTTTGTATAATTATTTAATATACTTATATGTTGCATAAAAATTAAAAATAAAATTCTATGATGAAGATAAATCTGTTATATTTCTCAATAATACTTTTACTAGAATTTATCATCTTAAAATCACAATCGTTAAATTGTTATATTTATTAAATTATGAAGGTGACAACTTTGGCTTCATTTAGAATAAAATAATATAAGTGTCATAATCACCTTAATAAGGATCCAAATGGTCAAGAATTCGGCTAGTTGATGATTAGGGTTTATATATACACTAATAATAAGTTTTTTTCAGATTTTTGGGCCTTTTGATATGTATTAATATTTCAATAAAAACTATATTATTTATTTTTCACTAAATAAATAATTTCTGCATCATTAATGTATAAGATAATAAGGTAATTAAATAACTATTAAAAATTACAAATAAATTACCATGACAAAGAAAAACATTTTATCTTTCAAATGAGTATTTATAACCGAATTTATATTCTGTATAAACTTATATTTAAAATACTCTAATTATTAAAGTTGAGTGAGACATATTTCACTTTCCTTTAAATAAAATAAACTAATGGTCTTACTCACATCCAAGAGGGTTCTAATAGATTCCATTTCGACCCAAATATGACTTAGGACAAATTATAATCATCAAATTGAATTAATACAGGTATTAGGATAATTTTATAGTATTAAATTTACCCTTAATTACCCAATTTACCTTTTACTATGGTAAATAAAATTTACCGTTGTCACTATTCATAAAGCCCAAAAATAAAAAGTAGTCTATTAATATAATTTGTACCCACTGATTCAAAATATGAAATCCATTTTTCTAAATTCAATACACAGAAGTTTCAGAAATTAAATTAAAATTAATTCCGTTGTCGAAAGAAAATGAGTTTTTGTTTAAAACTTTGCAAAAGATGGAATTTATTTAACCTATGAATTCAATGTAAAATCAAGGCTAATGACATAAATTATATTAAATGGTAAAAATATATTCTATTTATACATTAAAACCATTCATTATTATTATTTAACCACATAAGTTATTATGATGAAAAAAGTTGTTTTTAATTAAAATATAGCATGTTTTTACTATTCATTAAAATATGAAAGTTATCAGAATAATATGAAAAATTTATCCAAGGTAAAATTTTATATCCTGATTCCAAATAATAATTTTATTTTGTAAAATTTAACTTATTAACATGTCAAATACTAGATTTAATGTGGGTGTGCCATCAAAAGACAGCAAAATTGTAATTTTTTAAAAATACTTATTTTACCCGAAAAATTTATTTTGTTCTTATAATATGTTCTACAAAATGTATAAGATAGATAATAATGTTATAAAATTCAAAATTTAGTTAATACTATTCATAACGACTAGTTCATAATAATATTATAATAATATATCGTTGTTTAGTAAAACCCGGTATTGCGTACAACACACGCTATCGAGGAAGGTCGTGATTGCGTGTAATGCAAGCCAAGTCAGGGTTGTGTGTTGTGAAAGAATCCTTCATTGTTTCATATAACAGAATCCAACCATATTTTATTTATACATTGAATATATATATATAGACACACACACACACTCAATGTTGCGTAGAATGACTATTATAAAACGAACATAAAATTCTGTGTAACACGATCCAAGAATAGTGTTACGTATACTGCAAGCTAATACGGTGTTGCGTATAGCGCAAGGTAATCTTGGAGTAGCATACAACATTAGGCATTAATGAAATTAAAAGAATATTTTTCATAAAATCTCGGGGTGTTACACATGGTTTGGGCCATCATCTCAAAGAGCATGAAATTCTCTCATAAATGATTTCTCTCATGATTATGTTTTTAGATCTCATATTAGGTATGGTTAATGGAAAATCAAATTTATGTTATATCCCTTGGATTCTCTAATAAATGTACTTTATAGGGTATTATCCTTCATGTTAAGGTTAACACTTCATTTATCTGTATCAAACGAATTTGTTAAAACCGTATATTTATATTAATCATGTGCTCACTGTTCAATGGCTGTATTTTCATCAGTAATGATTCGTAATTGTATTTTAAATCTGATATAATAAAAACAAATATGTGAAACTATTTTCTATTACCATAATATATAACAATACATTTTACTAAAAATATAGGATAATTTTATTTAAAAAATTTTACGTCGTTACATAGGAGGGATTTGGGAATAGTTTTGTGTAAAGACTGTATTTCACCCCTATAATGATGGCAAAATTGAGTGGACCATTTATGTTCTAGGGGATATTTTATTGGATTTCATGTAATAAATTTTCTATAGTTTTTAGGTTTACCTACTATTGGTGTAGTTTGGATACAAAAAAACTTTGATTCAATCAATGGTATGGAATCATTCGAGGACTGTTATTGGAAACCATGTTGATCTCAACCATTCCAGACCAACCTAGGATATTCATTACTTATGAGATCATTGTTGGTTCATTCCCTAAAAAATAAGGTGAAGATCATATTTGATGGAATGATGAATACACACACTTCCATGACTCATATGTAGACCGATTAAGGAAGCTCTTTGCATTTGAGTTTAAGGCCATGTGTCACTAAGGGTCTCACTTTGATGTGGGTTGTAGATATTTGTCTAGGGAAGCAAGATATCATTGAGATTTTGTTTCCATTTCTTGAAAATATGTAGAATTATTGGGGTGTATTAACTCATAAATCTATGAAAATAGTTAGTTTAGGTACACGACTTTTTCCATGTTTAATATTTGAGGGGGTATGTGCATAACCCCTGACATGTTATGGACCAGAGAGAGATGGAAAATGAGGATTTAGATACTTTTTTGTAGTTCCCAATTCATATTGAGGATCGACATAAGACAATATTTTATGTGTGACAGATTATTTTATTTGATGTCTACTGGCAGCATGAGAACATTCATAAGAGTACCTAATAGTGTGAGACGCAAATACATTCACATTTCCCCCCCATCACTATGTGTAGTCTTTTGTTTTGATTTCCAAGACATAAATACACAAGGTGGGTATAATGTAATTAATTTTTTTATATAATACTTTAAAATATTATATGGATTATTTTCATAGTTACATGTTGAAAAAATTTGAGATTCCATGGCCTGATTATCCTTAAATGAATTTTTTAAATATATTAAATATCACCCATGTTCATTTTTCCTGTCAAATATGAATAATATTGAATGAAGTGTTGGATTAGAAATATGATGTAATCACTGAGTCAAAGCATGAGTTTTACCCTTGGAATGATACAACCATGGAGAGTGTCCAATGTTTTATTATTGGCATGGCTGTGGGAGAATGATAAAATAAATCAATTTATTAAAATAATTTATTTAATAAAATTGACATTACATTAATTTTTCCTATAAATATATGGTCATGATAACATATCAAGGTTTTTCAAATAACTTGGGTGACATTTCATGATTGTTCTTAGGTGAACAACATCTGGTTTATGGATTGTCACTTATTGTGAAATGGTATTCGACGATCTCACAAAATTAAATGAGTCCTATTTTTTATTCTTTACTGATCAATACATATCAATGTAGGATGTTTTTTTATTTTTTTTATCCCCATTTTGTATATTTTATGATAAAATTTTTTCAATAAACCAAAAAATTGATTCTCTAATCCAACTTATTGTTTGTATTGGTTAAATTCATGTAGGATTATGGATATATATTGTTGATTATATTAAATATCATTCTTCATCGTTATAATGATAATTAATTGTGAAAAAATTAACATTGGTCAATGTCCATTCCTTTTGTTTTACTGTTTTTCATTTCTTCCCCCAATCATTGAAAATTTATCATTGTAAATTCATTTTTTCATGTGATTCAATTAATACCGAATATGAAATTTTTTATGTGACCGTTCTTCAATGGAAAAAATCAAAACCTGAATTAAGTCTTATGATAGAGTTTCATACCAAAACTGTGGATTGAGATCTATCCAAAGAATTGAGTTCCTCCATGTTGGGATAGTAATTAAGAAGAGGTGTGATGAGAATAGATTCCTATGTGAATCATATTTTATGGAGTCCAGTTAGTGGAAATCGATATACTTAGCCGGATGAGATCCATGATTTCTGGGATGATCAGAGGTGGAATTGGAGATGGTGGTAGCATAAGAATTTGTAGATTAAGAACTATATGGTTCTATAAATGCTATATCACACAATTTGTAGTCTTTAATTACATTCCACTTTGGAACCAAGTTATGGTTCTAGGGTTTCCACAATGGTGATTATTATTACATGTCATTTGAGACATACTAGACTGTGTGAGATCCAAGGTAGAATAGTGGTTTTTTCCATGGGAGTACACATCCAGGAACCAAGACATATACTTGTAAAAGAACATGGCCTAGATAGGGGTTAATATGAAGTTTCATGTACTTGGACGTGGTCAAGTTCACATGTGTGGATTAGTGTACATAGAAAATGTCATGGACTATGATACATGTTTTGGACCCGATTACAAAGGGAAATTCCATGTACATACCTTACACACCATGTACTTATTGAAAAATTACTTAGATCCATTTTCTTCATCATCATGGACATGTTTCATTAGAGAAAATTCACTTGATCCCTTCAATGATGGTTTAGTAAATAGTCACATAAAGTGAAATGTATAGTGATCAACATTGTGGATCTTCTACTATGAGTAGAGTTGTTGAAATCCCATTTTTTGGCAAATGTGAAATCCTTTATAAATATCATTTTCCTAGGTGGGTTTGTTTCTATCTTTGTGAAAAACACCACACACACATCTATCCCATATAAAGTGGGAAAATCCATTTTGTGTTTTTGGTGATCCCCATTGTCATGGGTGTGATCCCCATATCTCTATCAATCTATTTGGACTTCTAGTGTGAAATTTTTAAGGTTATACCCCACAAGAATGTAACATGTGAGAGACACCATATGTTCTATTTGGATCATGGATCATCTTCTACCAGATGAGTTTTATATGGAACCTTCATGCAGGAATCCTACATTGGATTTATTATTGTCTTCTTACATTAAGGATGTGTGTATCTATTGAGTGTATCTGTATAATCATGTTATGTAATCTATTGGAATATCCCTATTTTTATATTAATACTATTCTTGATGATATATTCTATGTTATTTAATATTATCCTACTAAGTATTTTTATAATCATCCATGATTATTATTTTCCTACATGTTTCATGTCTTATGAAAATGACCATCTTTCGATAGAGTCCTAAAGGGAGTAGAACTCACTATAACATAGAGATCTAGATATATTGAGGTTTTCTCTAGTGGTTTCAATTATATTATTTCTCTCATACTTAATTGGTTTGGAATGTTATCTGTTTTTGGGGTCCTTGTATTTGTCCCTTTAATTTCTTTACTTTTTTTTCATACTATGGTGGTGTAATTTTTTATAAATTCATACATGGTTATTAGTTGTTTTAAATTTTAGATACATATAGTATTAGATATTTCAGTGATTTTACTAATACATTAGGTTAATTCCACCCATGTGTGTGATACTCCTACTCAGCACTGGTCACCAGATCATATGCTCTTAGTGCACGCCATGGGGTAGACATGGTTCTATTGATATTGGATTAGGTCATGACATGTGGTCATCTAAGTGGTATTATCCCCCAATTATAAATTGGAACTGATGTTCATACTCTTGGATCATTAGGATTCAACTTATAAAACATATTTTGGGAATTTTTTTTGTAATTTATATCTTTAAATCTTTTGGTCTATGAAGTTTATGATTCTCAAACATATGATATAAGGTTAAAATTTATCTATGAAAAAACCCATAGTTGAAAGATATTTTTAAATGATAGTTTTTGGATATGTTTTAGTTTTATATGTATGGGATTTATATATTACAATATTTTTAATAGGCTTGGTGAATAGTGGTTGTTGAGATAATGATGTTAGGTATTTGGCAGTCAAAATGATTTGTCACAAAAGTCCTGTATGTTCACTCTTCCTCTCTATCATATTTTTGGTTTTTATTGATTGATTATATTGAACTTTTTTTAATATATAATGTGATTGATTATGGAATGTTTGGGTTTTCTTAACAATATTGGTTTGGATATCTCAATGAGTTGTTGGAGTTCTATCAAAAAGAGAACCTATATTTGCATCATCAATGAGAATTGTCTCCATAGAAAAAACCCTCATAAATGTATTAGAATAATATTTGTTCTTGGATTTGGTGGTGTGGGAAGTTTTTAAAGGATTTTAATCCTCTCCCAGTACTCGTTGAGTGATTTGTTTATGAATTGATAAATACCATTCATTAAATTTTAGATAGAAGTGGCCTACTAATTGAGAAAAGTATATTCATTTAATTAAATTTTATTATTTATCGAGAAGGGTGGTAAAAGATCCATGACATGAAAAATATGGTTCTTGAGAAATTGAATTCACGAAGTTATATTTTTTTATTTAGAAACACCTTTGGCCTTCATAGTGGAGAATATCAATTGAAACTCGTTGAGGTGAAGATGTGGGTACTCACCATCTTTCCCATGAAAAAAAAGGTAAAAGATGAATTCAAATTTATTTGAGTACAAAATCTACATCAATTTCCTAATATTTTATACTAAGGGGTTTTTAATTAATATAAGGGGCAAGGAGTTATTTATGTTTTTGTTCCCTATGATTGGACACATCTAATTCGATTGTGTGTGAACAAAATGGGACTTGTGTGATTTGAATATACATATTGTTTCTCCAATGTCAAAAAAGAGTATTATAAATTTCTTCATAATAAAAATATGATGGATTGTTTGGGTGCCTATGGGGAATTTAGATAAATTCTGAAAGGATAAGTAAATATGGTTTTAATTATTTGTTTTTAGATTTGTATTTTTCTTATTCCTGGTTCACTGACTACTTATCGCACCATACCCAATAGTGATACCAAGTGATTCATGGATTATTGAATATTATAGACTGTTTAATGGGTTGGTACTCTTATATAATATATATGTTGAATCTCATGTTGAATCCATGATGATATTATAAATTTTGGAGTCGAATATTTTTCTTTTTTATATTGAATTTGGGGGGGGGGTTGACTGGAAAATTAAATAAATAAAAATTGGGGATTAATTATAATTTAATAATTTGATAAATGTAAGGGTAATTTAATTATTTGTGATGTGAGCTTATTAAATCCTTGGGTGATGATAAATGTTTAATTAAATTAGCACACACATCACAAATGAGTTCTATTGGAATGCCAATTTTATCTTTAATCCAGGACTCAATGAGGGTTTTCTTGTTCCTAAACATTCATTTATGTAAGGTTCAGTAATTCATGAACTTATGTGTATATATGGATACAATAATCCCAAGAATCCACATTTCAATCAAGTAGGGTTAATAATCCATGACATGTATAGTTTCAAATACATAATGTTTATTTGATGAATGCCAATAAAGAAAAATAAATCAGCCACCTAACCTATCTAAACATTGAATCACCACATTAGATTATTTACTCATCCATGATATGGTTGGTAATCTAGTTGGGATGATTAGAATTATTTTATAAATGGAAAACAAAATGAATGAGATGATAAAATAAATTGTGCACTGAAAACATTCAAATTATTGGATGTAACTTCATGCTTTTTATTGAATAAGAATGATAAATATTGAAGGTTTAGCATAATAATTTAAAATAGGTTAAGATCATAAATATTAAACATTAGAAAATATATGTTTATAATAGGATAAAATTGAGATTAATGAATTAAAATTAAATTGAAATTACAACAAAATGAACATAATAAGAATTAAAATCGAATGAAAGTGAACATGAAAAAATAGAGTTGTTTTTATTATTAAGGAAATATTATGAAATTTAATACAAGGACATATATAAAGTCTTTGTTTTTGAAAATTCTCATCTTTGTGTTATCAAATTCCATTCTCTTCTAAGTAGAATATGGGAATGTATTTAAAACTCATCGTGGTGGACAATTTGATTTGCAAAACTATCTCTGAAGTCAGATAACCAATTTTGCCTTTTATAAATCTGAATATGAAGATATATTCTTCTTAAATGTTTCATATAAGGAATTTTACAGACCACTATACAAATTTTTCATCCATTAGACATTTAAAGACAATGTTATGGTAGTTTTCTGAAACCAATTGTTGTTGTAAAGTTTAATCCATAATTTTTCAAAGGAAACAATGTCAAGGGGTATTTGTCTAGAAATACATCCTACAATATGATATATTTTATATTAAATTTTTCAAAACTGTATAATTTATTAATATATAAATAATTCCCCCTAAATTGGCCATATATATTAGCAGAAAATCAATAATTTTGGGGTTCTTCACATCCTAGGAAGAGTTATAATCTTGAAATTTAGGAATTAATTTAGAACCTATTGGTTGAGTTGAGACAATAAATTTTTATCCATGTAGTAAGGGAGTATAGCTGTAATTTTTGTGTAGTGTCAATGAATTTAAATTTTGGTACTGTGCCAAAAATATATATCATTATAGTTAGTTCATTTTCCCGGATAGATTCATTGAGCCATATTGTGTGGTCCAAATTTCCCTTTAGATGACTAAAATATCCAATGATCTAGATGGAGGATTTGTTGGAATTTGAATTCAGTGAACTAAAAATCATGAATAAAATTTTTTTAACATGAATATTGACTGATATGATCTAAACATTAAACTGTAGTGTAATTGAATGAATTCATACAATGCTCTTATTTTGTGTTTATAATTAAAACATGAACATTTAGTGGAAATTAATTATTTTTATAAAAAGAATTCTGATGAGGGTAATATAGAATGAAGAATGAATATGTAATACCACCAACCTCTCATCAATAAGCCTTCCTTATTGAAATTCAAAAATAAATGGCGCCTTAGTTTCAGTTCCAACAAACTTAATAATTTTTTTTAAGTAATTCATTATTTCATATATAAAAATATATATTAATATATATATGAATATATTAAATAATAATATATATATGTTAATTTATTTTATATTTATCAATTTAATATATTTTAAAATTTATTAGTTTTTAAAATTTATTTTTATTTATTCATTTTTATAACAAAATTATTATTTCGTATAAAAAATTATATGTTAATATATATATAAATGTTTATATGTAGTAAATGATCATATATATTAATATATGTGTACATATATTAATAAATTATAAATTTATTATTAAATTTAATATATTATTAAATTTTAAATATATATAATAATAAATAATATATTAATTAATTATTCAAAAATTAGAAAATTATTATAGATATAATAAAATATGTAATACAATGATTATAATTAATGAAAATAATTAAATTTATAATATACTTAATATGCTAATTTATTATTAATATACTATTTGTTACAACATATATATTCCATTTATTCGTTTTTATTCATAATCATTTCATTAGTGATTTTTCAAATAATATTTTTTCATTTAATTTTTTTATTAGTGTTGTGATTTATATAATTAATAAAATATTACTTTTAATTAAATATATACTCATACGAGCTTAGGAGATTAACGTTTCCGACCCATAAATTTTCTATAATTAAGATTTTTAAAATTATAATACATACATACATACATATATTAATTAACATTTTATTAATAATATATATGTAATTAAATATTTTATTGACTCTATAAAATTTAAAAAAATTAAAGAAATTATAAAAAACATAATATTCTAATTTAATACATAATATACTAATTAAACAGTAAAATGTACTAATTAAAAAATTAATCTACTATTTAATACTCTATATATTAAATTTAATTTTTTTATAATATTATTAATTTTTAATAACTTTTAACATTTAATTAATTATTATATATTTATATAATTAAATTACACTAATTTTTTTAGCATGAATTCATTTAGTATAATGTATTCGTTAGGAATGTTAAGTGTTCGATTAATTTTTTTATAATTTATAGACATAAAATATTTATTATTTTAATATTTGTTCAATTTATTCATATTTAATGTTTTCTACTAATAATAATTTATTAATATATTTGATATTTTTGTATTTTATTCATTTCCAATATTTCATTGTTCAATATTTTTGTCATTTTATCTAATTTCTAATATTTAATTATATATTCATTTTAAATAACATTTATTGATTTTGAAATGGTTTCTTTATATATAATTAATATGTATTCACCTCTATTTTAACATATACAATTCATTTTTATTAAAAATATCTATATAATATATAACAGTTATTCATTTTTAATATTTATTCATTCTTATTATTATTTTTTTCAATAACATGTACTACATATAATATAATTTAATTGTTCAATTTTACATATATCAAACATATATATAAATATATTCATTAATTTCACACACACAAATAATAATGTAAGTAATGAGATCTAATATAGAAACACAATCACAAAATACTTTTTTAATTTATTCATATTTTAATATTTTTTCATAATATCACATAGTAACATAATATATTTAATAAATTATGTATTTAATCGGTGATTTTTAGTTATTTATTTTAAATTTTATCCAATTTGTCTTATTTATTCATTTTTTATTATGTTTAATTTTTTTTTGAATTTATTCATTTTATATTATATATTTATTGATTTTTATTTACTATGATATAATGCTTTTAATATGTATTCTTATTAGTTTCAAAATATATATCTATTTTATGTTTATAAATATTGTTATAATTAATAAAACATATCAATTTTTAAATATTTTAAAATTTAACTCATATTTAATTATTCAATTTCACTCATTTTTGGAATTTAGGAATTTCAGATTATATATTAATTAATAAAGTTGAAAATATATTTCTAAATAAAAAAATTATAAATTGTCATATTTATAAATGTATATTTAGTATATTTATAAAATAATATGAATATAATTATAAATAAATAATTATTAATATTTAAAAAAGTGTTATTGTAATTTTAAAATATATATATATATATATATATTTATAAAATTATAAAAAATATATTTAAATATTTAATATATTTAATATATTTTTGGACTTTTATTAAATATGTATTTAATTATATAAATATATATGATGATATAAATATAATTATATTTATACTGAAATATTATAAATATATTTACAAATATATTTATTTAAAATTAAAATTATATGTATATATCTATAATTATATTTATAAATACATATTTATTATTCCTTTAAAATAATTATAATTATAAAAAATTATAGATAATTATTTAAAATATATTCATATAATTTTTCTAATTATATTATTTGTAATAATAAAATTTATTATTTATGTTTGATATAGTGCTAAACAAAAATTAATACAAATTTATTTTATCAGTACCTATTATTTTTTCATTGATAAAACCCCAATTTATCCACACTTTTTTGAAAGCGTTGACAAACACCTTCTTGGAATTTTAAATCGAACCCTAACTAAACCAATTTCTCTTGTGTCATTCTAGCTCTCCAGGAAGCTTATCCCTTCTGCCACTCTACCATGACCTTCTATTGAATAAATCAACTCTCAAATATAAGGTAGGTTATTTTTTCACCTTATGTCTTATTATTCAATCCTCTATATTCATAATGAAAACTCAATCATGGTGTGAACTGAAATCCATGTGTGTCAAGGTTGTCTCTTACTCACTCTAGCATGAGAAAAATTGGGTGGGTGAGTATTTACAATGCTTCCTCACATCATTCATCATGGCTAGAACCTCCACAAATCATGTAGTCTTCTTGCTTCTTAATGGTCCTGCCTAATTCCATCCCATAATAGGCTCAGTTTTAGATTGTTGGCCCACTATTAATGACACATTTTTTCTCCTCCAATTTTTTTTTTCATTTGATATGTTTATATCGAAGTGAGTGGATTATGATTGTCACATGATGAAAGTATTCTTGATGGTTGGGTTGAAAATGTGTGTTTTAAATTTGAATAAATTAAAACTAACCATATTGAATTCATTAATTTTATTCTTTGAAAATGAGCCTAAGGCGTAACATATTTGAATGATTTTCTTGATATGGTTTTTGGTTTGAAACGATTCTATGTGAGGTTTTATGGATTCTAGTTTTTAATTTTTATTAGGTGTGTTTATTTTATTTGGTTTAGTTCCCAATTTTTTCAATATCATTAAATAGAAATACTCAAAACTAGTTTGAAATCCATTGAAAAATTATTATCATAGGGTAAATAAATATATATTTAGGGGACCTCATTAGTGAAATGTTTTTAGTTCTTTTTAGGGTTATTTCACTTCTTTTATGTAATCATATTTCATGTATTTTATTTTAATACACTATGATATGTGTAAAAGGAAAACCATTTGGATAATTTTTACATATTTATTCCATTATGGTACAAGGGTATTCATGTTTAAATTTTATTGTGTGGTATTAAACCATTTGTATTTTTCATTAAAATTACTATTTTTAAAATTTAATAGTCATGAAAATTGTATTTATTTTGAGTTTAATTTTTTATACTAGCAGATTTAAATAATATTTTAGATTTAGGGATTATATTTAATGAGTAATGGTATTGTTTTGAGTGTATTATAATTATGTTAATTTTTTATTCATGTTTGAGAATAGTTTTAAGAGTGTTGAAAAAATTCATTTATAAATAACTATTACAGAAATATTTTTGTGATTTTGTAATGATTTACCTTTTGATTTTTTTGTGGATTTATATGTTTATGAATATAGTTTATATTATGGTGCTATTTTTTTTATTTTTTATACTTTTTTATAAAAAATATATTTCCTAGTGTCGTGAATGATTTAAAATTCTTGAATAAATAGTTTAGATATTTTTGTAACATGAGGTTTGTTTTAGAGTAGTTTATAATTTAAAAAAAGAATAATTTTATTTTAGACAAATATGGATGTTGATGGAGATCAGTTTGAGAATGAATATGAATCATAATATAATATATTGTAGTTGTAAATATTAATGTTTCACTTGGTTGGGTTTGAAATTTATTTATGTAAATTATATGGATTATTTTATAAATTATGAATTTAAAGGAATTTAAATTCATTTTTAGTTATTCTTGTTGGGTTTTGTATAAATATGATATCATTTTGTATATTATTTTTAATGTGGTTATGATTTTAATTTTCTATTATAATACCAAATTTTTTAAAAAAACATTATGTTTTTTGTTTTAGAAAGGGTGGTTATACTATCTAATATTTTACATTTAAAAAAATATTGTAGAGGTTTAGATGTAATTTTCAAAATAAAAGGATTGTAGTTATTTTCAAATAGTTATACGGATCTCTTTAACTTAATAAGGGTTTTATTCCTCATTTGTATTTGTTTCTAATTTCAAAACATTGTTTTTTTCTCATGGTTTAGGTCTAAGCCCCCCCTTTTTTATTTGTGTGTTTTTTTGTTTCTACTCGTAAATTTAAATGTGTTTTATAGATGATTTTATTTATTTTGTATATTTTTTATTTCAATATTGATTTCCTTTTTTTGTTAGAATTTCGATTTGGGCTTTGTTTTGATAGAATAGAATAATGTGAAATTATTATTTTAAATTTTTTATATTATTCATGACAATTTTGCATGGTTTGGGGATCATATAGATTTAAAACATTAATTTGAGGTATAAACCACGTGAAATATTCATAAATAAGAATATTGTGTGTTGGTATCAAATATTTGGAATGATATTTGTGAAAATGACATATTTATTTTCTTAATACTCCATAAAATTAAAATTATTTTTAAATAAATCAGTGATGGAAGAAGTAAAACACATTGAAACTAATATTTGAAACCTAAACCTCACATTGAAATGGAATATTTTAGTGTTTAAAATGTATTATGAGAGTTTAATTTAATAATTTTTAATAACAACTACCAACCATGCATTTAAAACTGTATGTTTTTTAAAATATCCATGTCTAATATATATGTTAAGAAAATTATTATTTAAAATAATTTATGTATCTAGTAACCATAGATGTATACGGTCAATAAGGAAAATTTTATTCATTGTTTGAGGTGTTGGGTATGTTTATTTTTCATCTTCTTATTTATAGCATTTTTTGGGATTAATCCATGTACATGATGTTATTTTCATCTGGATATATTTTGTATCATTCGGATGTGTTTGAATGAAACCCCTGAAATGTTCTAATTTAAAAAAACATTTATCATAGAAAAATAGTAGATTAGAATAATGTGGATGAATTTACAATTTCTTATTATATTTTCTCATAGCTATAAATGTGGTATGGATTTTATTAATAATGAGTATACTATTTTTAATATACCTATGCTGGTTTAGACTAATTTATGTAGGAGATATCTTATAGTGATCTTTTTCATTGTTAGAGGCAGAATAATAGGGTTTTGGATCCAAATGATGTGGAATCCATTCTCACTAATGTTTTTTAATTTGAATATACGAGAAAATTTTCTAGTGCATTTATTAAAATTGAATATAATATTTTGATATTATATTATATGTGAAATATTATTTAGATTGATAACGCTATTATTTTTCAAATAGGGGTCCATCAGTGGGTTATAGTAAAAATATATTTTTTAGTGTTCCAATAATACATGGTCTTGAATAATCAATAGAAAAATAAAGTAACATGGAATCCTACTTTAGTTCTATCATCAATAGTAGTTTTATCCATTTGTTTCATGAAATTCCATGATACATGACCCAGTGATAAAATATTGTGTTCATATTACCTTGTATCATCCAAGGAAACATATTTTTACATTAATTTAGAAATACCTGTCACAATAAAAAGAAATTAAATAATAATAATTTCTAGGGGAAGTCTTCCATCAAATAATAAATAAATTTTATTTACCAATATATTTATTATCACATTTTTAACCCACACAAAATCAAATAAAGAACCTGGACCAACAACTTCATTTTTTCAATAGGGTTATTATTTTCAATTTCACCCTTATTTTAAATGATTACTTTTCTAGAATCATAAATGATAAGATTAAAATGTTGAGTTCTTTTATTATTATTGTTTATAACATTCTCCTTTTTTACCAGTATCTTATTTAAATTTTTCCCAAAACGAATATTTTATAAACATAGAAGAATGAATATAATTCTAAAATGGATGAATTATAATCATATTAAATATGATTATGAATGTGGTGATAAATACATCATCGACATTAAAATAGAGCAAGCCTACCACCCTTCTCAAATCCTTTCTCTATCATTAAATTATTATTATTAAAGAAAAATTAGTACATATGGTTTGGAATAACAATTTATTTACCATAGAAAATGTCAGATCTAAAAACATTGTACGAGATAAAGGGATAATGTAGAACATCCACACCTAATTGGATGGTATTGTGGTTTATAGATTATTTGATCTTAATTATTAAGTAAATAATAATGTGTATCATTGGAATAAATGAAAATAAAAATTTAAGATGACCATAAAAAAGGTCCATAGTTGTTTAAGAAGATAATTTTTTTTCTAAGAGACCATTGTATTCTGGATGTAATAAATACGAAAAAAAATTCTTCTATAATGAATTTATATAATTTGAAAGCTAATAAAGGATGAAGCGACCATAACTTTACAGAACAACTTAGTCTCATGAATGATATGCTAGAAGTAGAAAATAATCATTATTGTCAAACTAATAAAAAACTATTTTTTGAATATTTTACTAATAATTAATGAAATAATTTTCTCATATTGTGCTAAATATGTTAATTTAAAGAATATTTGGGATTAGATCATTAATTTTAAAATTCGATTGAAATTATAGTTTTACCCTTCTAAAATTCAATGTAGTATTTCAGACATAAATATTGTTACGTAAAATATTTTGACTATAAATTTTGTAACTGTGTTCCTAACATAATGGGATACAAATTATATTGATGTCATGGGAGCTGGATCGTGAATTTTAGTGTAGTAAATGGTCCATGATGAAAAATATGGACTGAACTATCAAGATTGGACATTAATTCTCCAATTGGGGCATATCATCTTTATTTGGACTTGGATTGCACCCAAATTTTGAGGGATTCTTGAGGAAATAATTAAGAACAAATCATTATTCTAAATAGGCAGCTAATTCTCATGTGGTGGATGTTAACAATGTGGGGAAATTGGGATTAAACAATTTGGAAGAATTTGCCACTAACAATTTAAAATGATTTGTAACCCAATCCATCCCCAACTCTATTTAGAGGATGTTTACACACTTTGGGAGGGCTGTTCGAGATATTGGAAATGTGTGGCCCAAATGGTTTCTCTAAGGAAACACTCACAACTCTTGGAAGATGTAATGCCTTGTGCAAACATCTCTTCCAAAAAAGGGTCACATATACCACCTCCATTTTGTTTTCCTTTATTCTTATGCTTATAATGTTAATTTTCTTCAATAAATCTATTTTGTTTTTCTATTTTCATCATATTATTTTACTTCTTGGGGTGTAATATAAGTGTGGAGATGAGATTGGGGGTTCCCCTTTCAATCCATTGCTTATGCAACATGTCTCCATGATGAGAACTCCACCCATGGAAGAGTGATTTATTTCGTAGTTGATCTAATACCTACTCCCTTAATTCATTGATTTTTAATCCATAAACTTATTGTAATTCATAAATTGTGATAAATTAATTGAATTTTAATTTCTATTTTACTCAATCGACTTGCACCTGACCACGTGGTAAGGCTTGTGTAAACCGTGTGAGTGAAACCTCAATCACAAAATCTAATCACATTAGGATAGAATTATAGGGATCATGTCTCATCCCTAAAAAAATTAATTCTAAAATCCAGGGAGGATATTATTCCCAAATTTACCACTGACCACATGTTAGATATTGGATCAAAATTAAAACAGGGTACTACGATTGAAGGTCCCAAAGTTAACATAGGTCTCATTTTCAGAAATATTGGTGGTTGTGTTAATTTTCATTGTGTTAAGAGTTTAACAAATATGGTGGATCATAATTGAATGAATTATAATTAAATAATATAATATTAAAATAATTTTGAAGGGTTTTTATTAGATCAACTATGTATACTCATATAAGTGTTTCAAATGTAAATTTTTATTGATTTTTGCTTCTCATTTTCATGTGTAATTTACTGTTTGAAAAGACAAAAACCACATCTTTATTTTCATTTTTTTGAACTATTTAAGTTCCTAATTAAATCCCATTAATAGTTTTTAAATTCACTTCCTCCTTGAGTGAATGACCTAGGTCAGCCACTATGCTTCACTTAGTAAAATCACAAATAAATATTTTTGAGAACATGTGCGACAATGAAATTTAAAATTGGCACAATTGCTGGGGAGGAAAGTGTTTTATTTAACTAATTTGAGGTACATTTTTTCTTTCATTTTATCCTTTTGTTATTTCATCATATTTCACCTTTCCCATTTTTCTCTTTTTTTAGTTGTTGTTATTTCTTGATATCCTTTCTCTTTTCTTATTATTAGGACCATCAATTAAAACCTCATTTAATGATATTTGTGTCCACATATATTCATTTCTATATTTTCTATGATTTATTACATGATCCCATCCTTTGGATCTAATTTATCTAGACCACAATATTGAGAGTTGCTTTAGGGATTGAATCAGACAATATCAGTCTAGGGGATGTGTCGACATTTAACCAACTGAGGAATTCCACTACTATAGGAATTTTGAAATTGGAAACTCTTCAAAAAAAATATAAAACAATATAAAATGGATGGAAATTAAATCAATTAGTTCAATATTATGATTCGAGAGTTGGATACTTCTAATAATAATTATTAACCTACATGAATTTCATATCCCACTCTCAAATTAGAATTTGAACAAAAATTAGGGGTAATTCACCATGTTCCAAAATTTCAAGGATTATCTCGTGAAGATCAAAACAAACATTAAAAATAATTAAATTTCGTATTCTCCACAATTAAACAGTGAAATTTCTTCGAGGATCATATAAAACATATATCATTATTATTCTCACATGATGGGTCTCCTAAGGATTTGATATGTTATTTACAACCTAAATATGTAACTTATAGGAATGATTTAAAAAATCATTTCTTGTAGATATTTTTTCAAGCATCGAGGATCCCTTCTGTCTGAAAGGAGATCTCAAGGATCAAGCACACACAAGGGGAGTCAAGGTATTAGTATAGGGTGTCATTCTAGAAGTTGTGTGCAAGCTTCCCATATCACCAAATTAGTGATAAACTCCTCTTATTGTACTTCTATGAAGGAATCTCACCTGTGGAGATAAACATGGGTGGTGTCGTGGTAGGAGGAGCATTAGTCAACAAGACACTAATAGCTGCACATGCATTGATCTACAAGATCTCCAAAAACACTCAGCAATTTGGCGATAGAGGTATACTACATGTTAGGGGATTATATCAAGTATCCTCTTCTTCTCATCATAGTAATTTAAATGATACTAATTTGGAAGAATTGACCACTATGGTGAGGTAAATTTCCTTTGCTAAAAAGACATTCCAACACAATCTTGTGATACCTTGTGGAATTTTCATAGAGACAAGCCACCCAACTGACAGTTTACCCCATCTAGAAGAAACAGAAGATTGTGGAGTTGTGTTTCCTAAAAGAACATATCAGCAGCAACAACAACCATATCCTCAAAAAAAAGTTTGAGTCCTTTTCACTAGAATACAACCAAGGGTGAAAGGATCAATTGTAAATGAGTTATGCATATGGACAACAACAAAGTTCCTATTTGAACAAAACTTCAAGAAGACTCTGCCTTACCTGAAGGGTTTCCAACAACCCCAAAGGAGATTTTATGCTCAAACATCAACAAGTAAACAATAAGGGAATCCCAAAACCAAGGTAGATTTGAACAATGATGATATTTTGAAACAAATTGTTCTTAATCAACAGAATATGTTTATGAGTCAAGGTTCATATTTATGGGAGTTGAAAACTCAAATGAGCGAGATTTCAACCACCCTCAATGAATTGGTAAGTAAGAATTTTGGAAATCTACCTTCCCATCCTACTCGAAATCTGATGGGGAATGTCAGTGCCATCACACTGAGAAGTGGAACGAAAACAACTTATATATCTGCACCTATCATTCTACTAGGATTCACCTCAACTCCCGAGAATCCCCATTCAAAACCAGCTGATGAGAAACCAAAGGAGAAAGATAATGGTTAGAAATAGTGTAATGATGTTCCTCCTAAACCCCATCCTTTTATAAATAGGGATGTTAAATCCAAGAAAATGGCCAAAAGGAAATAAAAAAGGAGGTTTTGGACACATTAAATTGGGTGGAGATAAAAATCCCCCTTTTAGAGGAAATTAATCAACTCCTAATGTATGATAAATTCTTAAAAAAACATTGTTCCGATCAAAGACGGATCATGGGAAATGAGAGGATCAACTTAGGAAGGGATGTGTCAGTACTCATTACACCAACTCAAGTAATTCCAATAAAGTGCAAGGATCCAGGGACATTCACCATCCCATGCACCATAGGGGTGTTACATGTTTTTGATGCTTTATCTGATTTAATAGCTTCCATTAATTTAATTCCTCACCCTGTATTCTCTTCTTTGTAGGTTGGTGAGTTGAAACTGATGAGAGTAGTGGTTCAGTTGGAAAATATAGCTATCATATATCTAGAGGGAGTCTTTGAGGATGTACTTGTCTGGGTAAGAGACATGATCATTCCAGCAGACTTCTACATTCATAAAATGGAGGATGGTTAGGTAAGATTCCATGTTCTGATTATCTTAGGTAGGACCTTACTTAAAAATGATAAAACAAACATAAATGTCAATGAGGGTACAATTTACATGGAGTATGGAGATGAAGATGTGATATTTAATATTATGGATTCCATGAAGAACCCCTCAGATGACCATTCTTCTTCTGTAATCTCCCATTTTGAACCACAAAATAAAAACCCCTTGCATTTTTATTGTACTATGATTTGAGATATTACAGGTACTGGTTTTATTTTTATGTCTATGTGTACTTCCAAACCTATTTATAATGCATAAGACTCTCTTATATATGATTTTGAAATAGATTCATATCTTGATTTTGATCATGTGAACTCTGATTATGACATGGATATTGAGTATGATGATGGATTAGTGATTTATTCTATGATTTTGATGATGTATATTCTGATACAAATGTTCACTGTGACCAAATTTCAGTTGCATCAATTTCTCTATCCATACATCACCCCTATATTGGAACTCAAGCCATTTCCCCCAAATCACAAATAATAAGACTTATTTTGTGGGGAGAAATTACCTGCTATAATTGATAACAATATCCCCTTTGAACATGAAGAAAAAAATTTGAATATTTTTATAGAGAACATTAATTCAATCAGGTGGACCTTGGATGACATATCAGGTAGTATATCATCAATTTTCATGCGTAGGATTATTTTGTATGATGTGGTTAAACTGCGTAGGGAGACTCAAAAAAGACTCAATCCAACACTTTTGGAGGTTTTAATAAAAGAGGATGAAAAATTCCTTGAGGTAGGTATTATATATCCCATTTTAGAATCTAATTGGGTGAGTCCTATTCATGTTGTACCTAGGAAAAGTGTTGTTACTATTGTTAAAAATTATAAATAGGAATTAGTTCCAATGAGGGTGCAAAACAGTTGGCATGTGTGTATTGATTATAGGAAACTAAATCAATCCACTCACAAGGAACATTTCCCCCTCCCATTTATTGATCAAATTCTTGAGAGACTAGCTAGGAAGACACATTATTGTTTCTTAGATGGATTTTGTGGATATTTTTAGGTCCTAATAGCTCCAAAGAATTATGAGATGACTACATTCACCTATCCCTTAGAGTAATTTTCCTACATGAGAATTCCATTTGGACTTTTAAACGCCCTAGGTACCTTCCAGAGATGCATGGTGAGTATTTTTTCTAATTTTCTTGATACATGCATGGAGGTATTGATGGATGAATTTACAGTGTATGTCTCCTCATTTGATGAATGTCTAAGTAGTTTGGGAAAGGTTTTGAGTCCTTGTATTTATAAGAATCAGGTCTTGAACATTGAAAATTGTCATTTTATGGAAAATCATGGAATTGTCTTTAGGCATTTTGTGTCAAGGAATTTGATAGAGGTTGATATATCTATGGTAGATATCATTTCATCCTTACTATATCCTTTATGTGTATGTGATGTTAGATATTTCCAAGGGAATGCAGAATTTTATCGGTGCTTCATCAATGATTTTAGTAAGATTGGACTTCATAAATCATGATTACATCAAAAAGATTATAATTTTGTCTTTCTTGATTATTACAGGACTTCCATTGATGATCTAAACAAGTCTCTGACCACTCCAACGATCAAACAGTACCCATGGTGGGAGATTTATTTTCAGCATATGAGTGATGCCTCCAATTTTAGAGTTGGAGTTGTCTTATCTCTAATGGTAGATGGACGTCCACATGTGATTGCCTTCGTATCAAGGAAACTTGACTCAGCACAATAAAACTACACAACCATGGAAAAAGAGTTTATTTCTTTAATATTAACTATACATAAATTTTGTTAATATTTATTAGGCTCTAAAGTCATTGTTTTTTTGATCATGTAGCTCTGATGTACCACTTGAAGAAGCCAGACGCAAAGCCTAAGATAATCTGATAGATGCTCCTTCTTCCAGAATTTGATATTGTGATAAATGACAAGAAGGGGTCAGAGAACATGGCGGGGGACCACATTATTTGTTTTACTCAAAATCTAGAGAATAACACCTTGGACCAGGTACCACAATGAGACAATTTCCCTGATGATCATCTTTATTGCATCTCATGTATGTGTCCTTGTAATGTTGATTTAGTTATCTATGGTGTTTCCTTCGAAATCCCTAAAAATTTAAATAAACATCATGTCCAAAAATTAAAAAGCGATTATCGTTATTATGTGTGGTATGATCTATACCTTTGGAGCATGTGTATTGATCATGTTATTAGGAGGTGTGTTCCTGATCATGAGTTTGATTCTATTTTTCAATTCTATAATACACATGCATGTGGTGGAAATTTGGACCCCAACGGACTTAAATGATTGTCTTAGACTCTGGATTCTATTGGCCTAGTTTATTCTATGATGCTCATGTGTTTTTTAATTCGTACTCACGTTGGCAACACCCAGGTAATATTTCTAGGATAATGATATTCCCCACAAACTGAAAAAAATTTGTGAGATATTTGATGTATGATGTCTTGATTTTATACTTCATTTTCCATGTTCATTTGGTTTCCTATAAATTTTTATTGTTGTTTATTATGTTAAAAAATGGGTGGAGGCTAAGGCCACCATGACAGATTATTCTCATTTGTAGTTAACTTTTTCATGACAAATTTTTTTTGCATGTTTTAAGTTCCAAAGGATATCATCAGTGACCAGGGGGCACACATATTCATTATTAATTTGGATTCCCTCCTACAGATGTATGGGGTGACACACAAAACATCAACACCATATCACAACCAAACAAACAACTAGGATGAGGTTTCAAATCATGAATAGAAACAAATTTTGGAGAAAACAATGCATCCTAATGGGAAGGATTGGAGAAAGTGCTTGGTTGATTCATTGAGGGATTATATGACAACATACAAAAATCCCATTGGAATGTACCCATTTCATATTGTCTTTGTGAAGTCCCATCATCTCCCTATAGAAGTCGAGCATCCGTCTTATTGGGTTATATTGAAATGCACCATTGATTTTCCCCAAGATGGAATTCAAAGGAAGCTGTAAATTCAAGAGCATGAGGACATTCAATTGTCCTCATATGAGAACTCAAGGCTCTACCAGGATCGATCAAAGGCAGTTTAAGATAGAATGATCCATCAAAGGGAGTTTCATGTTAGTTAGAAGGTCCTTCTATAGAGTTCACGACTGATGCTGAGTCCTAGTAAGTTGTGTTCCAAATGGTTGAGTCCTTTTATTGTATCTAATGTTTTCTCTTATGGTGTAGTGGTGATCACACAATAGGAAACAATAAATATATTTACTGTCAATGGAAAATGTTTGAAGAAATACATTTAGGGGCATCTTACTAATGTAGTGGATTTCATCACTCTGCATGACCCCATCATCACTTGAGCATATTAGGATGTTCCTTACCTATTCAGTTTTATATTATTTTTCCTGTTTAGAATTATGAATTTCATGTGCTCATATCATCTCATGGGTTTAAATTGAGTAAAATGAAATATTTTATGTGTGGGGGATGAAACATTTTTTTTAGTAATTTCTATTGTTTTCTTATTTTTCAATGTTTGTTCATCTTAAAAAAAGGGTGTTTTTCAAATTTTGTGTGTCTATTTTTCAATTTTTTTGGTTTATTTGAATCTTTTGAGCTTAAATGACTCTCAATATTGTTTTTTAAATCCATATCCATAAGTTAAATAATTTATCTCATGAAACTAAGATTAAATGAATGCTTAAAATTACTTGATTTCATGTTAAAATCTTTAGTAATTTCATGAAAAGTACTTCGAATTTTGAATCCCATACCACATATCACAATATTTATATTTGAAATAAATTTCCTACAAGTCTTATATACAATTATTTTATATTCATTACATTGTCCTCACTTCTTGAGAGAACCAAAAAATGCTTGATTTAACTAGAATATGATTTATTCTGATCAAAACATGAGGGTTTGAGGTACTCATGTTTAAATGATTGAGGCCTTTGTTTGGTATTAAAGACCCTATTTAAATGAATCATTTTTATATTGGTATACCTTGAAAATTTAATCATTGTAATGATTAGAATCCATTAATATCATGTTAGGTTAGCCACATTATGATCCAATTTTCCCTATCCAACCAACACTTGAAGTGAAATTGCATAATCTAGTTGAACTAATGTTTGGGGGGAGAGCTCTTTTGTGTTGTGCTACAACATTATGTGATACTTCATGTGGAAAATTAAATTCTGAATATATTTTTTTCTTCTAAAATAGTCAATCTGTTGAATATTGTGCCTTTATATAGATTTCATCAAAAATAAAGTTGTGCCTTTCTGGAGCTTCTTATGAGGGAAAAAAGTTTTTCTTCATTAGAGCATTCATGAAAAACTATGTTTGAGAGGACTGACATTTTTTTTACAAAAATGATGATTTGTGTGAACATTCCATGAGATTTCAGGAATATGAAGCTTAATTGATACAAAGTGCAGTGAGGAGGAGGCCATACTTTAGTGTCAATTAGAATAGTGGAATTTTCCATCAAAAAGAGTCAACCCTTTCTCATTCAGCCACAGAATTATTTTCACATCTAAATCCTAGCAACTAAAAGCCACATAACAACCATAAAAATTCCTCATAAAAAGCTTATGTACTTGAATCACATTAGGTGGCGATGGATGAACTTATCGATCATTTTTTTTACCCTTGTATGAGTTTGGATGAGAAATACATTGCTGAAAAATTGATATTGGTGTGATAAGAGAAAATTCACGTTGGGAAAGTGTTTTGTGCATGGGAGGATAAATAAAGTGGAAATATATTTAATTATATAAATGGATAACATGAAATAATGGTTTTTTATGAGTCACGATTTCTTATTATTTCGTGTTGTGCAGTTGTAGGATCTCATGTATATGTGTATTAAAATTTTTTATTATTTTATTTTGATATATTATTGATATGAGGTTTTTCCTAGGAGTGAAAATGGGCAAATGAAGGGGATTTGATAAAACAATATTTTATTGAATATTTTATTGATAAAAAATGGAATAATTTTCTCACATTGTTCTAAATACATTAATTTGTAGAATATTTGGTATCAGATCATTCATTTGAAAATTTGATTGAAATTCTAGTTTTACACATTTAAAATTCGCTGTAGTATTTCGGGCATTAATATTGTTATATAGAATATTTTGAATTATTAATTTGTATATCTGGTCATGACATCATGGGAGACAAATTTTTTAAGGACATGGGAGCTAGATCATGCATTTCAGTTGTGTAAATAGGCCATGAAGACATATTTGGACTGAACCATCGAGATTGGACATCACTTCACCTTTTGGGTCATATCTTCTTTTTCATTTCTTTTATTGACCTACATTTTGAGTGAAGGTTCGGTTCATGATTAGGAAAAAAATCATACTTCTAAAAATCTTTCTAATTCAGGTGTTTTGGAGGTCATCTATGTGGTGAATGTGGGATTGAACAATTTACCTGAATTTCCCTTTAATAATTAAAAAAGTTTTGTAACCCTAGATCTCCCCAAGTCTATTTAGTGTACGATTACACTCTTCGTGAGGGATGTTCAAGGCTTTGGAATGTTGTGGCTGAATTGGTGGCCCTCCAGAAACCCACACAACTATTGTATGAAGTCATTCATTTTGAAAACATCTCTTCCAATAAAGGCACTCCTCTCCCACCTCCACTTTGTTTTTCTTTTTTCTTTTGCATGTAACATGAATTTTCATAAATAAATCTTCTATGTTTTTCTCTTTTCATATTCGTATTTTTCTTCAAGGGCAGGAATATAAGTGTGGAGACCAAATAGGGTGTTCCCCATTCAATCCATTTCTTATGAAAAATGTCTACATGATGACTACTCCACCCATGGAAGAGTGATTTAATTACAAGATTATATAATCTATACTCCCTTCATTCATTTATTTTTAATCCATAAACATACTGTAATTCATAAATTGTGATCAATTAATTGAGTATTAATTTAAATGTTACTAAATAGACTTGGACTTGACCATGTGGTCAGGCATGTGTAAACCTTGTGAGTGAAACCTCAATCGCAAAATCAAATCCCATTGGGATATAATTTTAGGTTTAATGAGTAATACATAAAAAAATTATTTCACAAATCCTGGGATGATATTCTTCCCTAATTGACCATAGAACACAAGTTGAATTTTAGATCACAATAAAAGCAGGGTGGATGCAATTCCAGGTCATGATGTTAATGTAGGGATCATTTTCAAAAATATTTGTGGTTGTGTTAATTTTCATAGGGTTCGGAGGTTAACATGGTTGGGGGATCATAATTTAATGAATTATAATTATATAGTATAATGATAAATGAATGTAGATGGAGTTTGATTAGATCAACTACATCTTCTCATATAAGTGTTCGTAATGAAATTGTCTCTTGATTATTGCTTCTCATTTTCTTGTTTAATTTAATATTTGAAAAGTTGAAAACAAACCCCCCATAATTATTTTCATTTGTTTTTAACTATTTAAATACTTAAATAATTCCAATTAATAGATGTTTAATTCACTTCCACCTTGAGAGAATGACATAGGCTAGCCACTGTGCTGCACATAGTAAAATCACAAATAAATATTTTGGAATGTGTGTTTTACAATGCCCTTTCACGAACATATTAAGAACAATTAATATTACATTCACTAGGAATTATCTCTTGAAAAATACATGTTTTTTCAAATGATATAGTATTGTTTCTCAAGGACTACTAATCACATATAAATTTCAATATATTTTTTTGAGAATCGACACTATAAAGTGTACTCATGCCCACGGAAAGATGTTTATTACATTCCTATGAATACATAGTTTTGAAGACACACTAAGTAAAAGGTTTAGACTATAATGGCTGTGTGAGGTGATAGAGCAGTAAGACATAATTCATATATTATTTGTAGATAGTGATGGAGTAGCTTAACTCATGTCTATGACAGTAACTCTTCCACTCCTTCGACACGTTTGTGAGGCATTGCTTGGGGACATTGACTTCGAGGTCTGATGTGCTCACATACCCTCAGTACATACTGTAGATGGATTTCTGGAAAGTGGGTAGCACACCCTTATTTTTAGAAGATTCACCATGGTACCAATTATATTTCAAGAGAAGGTGTCGAGGGAGTTCCTTACATCCCCTTTAGCGGTACATCCTTGAGTGCCGATGATGTACCAGGACCTCTGATGTTAGTACTTGTGGTCAGGGATGAATAAAGCAGTGCGGGAGATCATTTCACGATGCCTCACATGTTAGAAAGTGAAGTCCCATCATTAGGATCTAGAACATTTAGCACAACCACTATAGGTAATGGAATGGACATGGGATGGTATCTCTATGGACTTCACGACTTGGTTACCACACAAGTCTAGGGCCATGACTCTATCTGGGTGATCATTGAATGACTCACCAAGTCATCCCAATTTCTTCCAATTAGAGAGTAGGGATCAGTACAGGTAATATGACCCCTCCACGCCAAGGAAACAATTTTAATTAATGGAATACCATTGACAATAATTTTATATTGTGACGATCATTTTACATCCCAGTTTTGGAATTCATTACCTGAGGCTTTTGAGACGTAGCTATACATGAGTACCTACTTTCATCCTCATATAGATGGTTAGACAGCACAAGCCATGTAGACACTTTATGACATGATTTTTTCTTTATTCCTTAATTTTTTCCGTAGTTGGGAGGACCACATGCCACTAGTGGAGTACACATACAATAATAACTATCACTCCACCATTGTCATGGTACTATTTGAATACTTGTATGGGTGACCAAAAGACCACCTATATGCTGGATAGAACCATGGGAGTCTGTACTTATGAGTCCAGAGTTCTTACGGGCTACCACTAAGAAGGTAAAAGTCATCCAAGAGAAAATTAAGACTACAAAGAGCAGGAAAATGTATTATGCCAATAGGAGATGAAGTCCCTTGAGTTTGGGGAGGGAGGTCATATCTTCCTATGTGTCTGACCCCGATGAGGATTATAGAGATTTGGTCTGGGCGACAATCTGTCTCTAAAGATCATCAAGACCATTCCAAATTCAAAGAAGAGTCGGAGAGGAGGTGTACATCCTTGATCATACCCCACATATGCCCCACGTGCATGATGCTTTCCACGTGTCATAACTGATGATATACGTGCAAGAACCATCACATATCATCGACTGGGGAGAGCAGGGCATTTACGAAGGGGAAATTTTTTACAGAGTTCCCAAAAGAGATTGAGGATTGATAAGATCATGTAATCTATGGATTTTTGATTCCTATGGTGCGAGTTCGGTGGTATCACAGAAATATCCCAGAGAGAATATAGGAGTAGGATGCTAAGATTCATGCTTAGTACCCCCATTTTTTCTTAATTTTTTCGTGGGTTCTAGGGATGTAAATCATGTTGGTGGGGAGAATGTAAAGACTTCGAAATTATGTATAATTGTTTTTAATTATATATAATTATTATGAGACTGTGAAATTTGATGGCACATGAATCCGAGGACCAGAGAGCCCAGATTGGATTTTTTAAAAATTTTAAGGTTATGTTCAGTAAATGTCCCTGTGGGGATTTATATCATTTTAATCGATTGTTGGATTGAAAATACGAGGGCACCATTGAATTCTATGCACTGTGATTCTCTTAGGCCATGTTTACATCGACTGACAAGGGTTGGATGAAAAATTTTATTTATGGACTTTTTAGAAAATAAATATTTAAATATCTAAATGAGATATTTTATTCCTTCTACAACCGTTGAGCTGTTGATGGCAGGACTACAGTGTAACAACGGACATTAAATAAGAAACATTTAATGACATGTACCTTCGGATGTGTAAAAACAACATTCTTTTATTAAAAGTACATTAATTTATGTTCATTAATAAAATATATCAATGCACACAATGTGGTGAGGAATATTTTATTTAATAAAATAATTTGAATGGGAATTGAGAACCCATGGGAGGATCCTCTAATGAAACACAGATTATATTCATCACCAATTAAGAAAGGTGGAAGAACAATCACCATTGGGGGAATCGATATGGGGATTGAAAATATGTGAAGAAACTCGAACGACAATGAACATGAATCTTCTACTACATCCCCAACAACGTTTCAAAGTAGTGGGTTTATGTGTTTTTTGTTTCCCCTCATCCCATTCTTATAAAATACAGTGAACGCGGACCAACCGACTATCTACTTGATCTGCCTAACATTTGTTCTTGCAGGTGGTTATTACAGGGTCTTAATTTTGGGAATTGTTCTTTATAATGTATGACTTTGGTCACCCCATGTTTGTACACTAACACAGATGGTGCGGGAAAATCAAAACAAGGACCTACACCCCCACTGTTCTTGGATTATGTATATTCTTTATGCACGAGTAGGAAATGAGGTAGAAAGATGAATTTAAGTGTCTGGCACTGAAGGTGGAAACCCGAGAGGACTGTAGGGACATGAAAAAAAGAAAATTGACCGCCAGATAATCTCATATTGGACACAGAAGCAACCATCGGTGTGGTACCACCAGCGTGGCGGCGGTGGTCATCCAAGCCATTCGCGTAGAGGAGTGACGCCTACAAGAAGTGCAGCGGAAGGAGCCACAGCCAACCGGGCCTTAAGGTGGAATGTCATGATGTCATCGCACTGTGAGTGGAGAGTGACTGCCCACTCGGGCTGCTCGGCTGGACCAATGGTCGACTCTAGCTTGCTGTTTCGGATGGAGGGGTCATGCCCCGTTTGGGCCTCCACCTGGCCAAACTGAACACACCTCATCTGGTCAGAGCATCCAAAAACCATCATGCATATGCGGGATATGGGTTTTCTTGTGAGGCCGGACCCGCATGCCCAATGGGATGGTAATGTTGGACCCATATCGAATGCGGACTCGACGGGTCCCATTTTTCTAAATTGGGTGTATCTCAGAAATTAGATGACCGATTGACGCACTATTAGCAGAGTGATGACCCTTTATACGAGGCGGTTTATTTGAGATACTCCACTTGAGTTCTTTTAGAGGATCAAGTAAGGCCTATTTGGTTCACACACCAATCTAATCAGTCCCTATTTAACTTTTTATCTATATCTTACAGACTATGGGTCTGATCGATGCACCATATGTTGCGTTAGAACCCTTATGACAAGGTGGTCCTTTTAGATACATCTTCATGAAACATCATGGTAGTTTAAATAAGACGATTGTCATGAGGAGTGGTTTATTGGGAACTAAAGCACACTGAGTGTGGGAATCTAGTGAATGGTTATCAAATGAAGAGTGACCCTCTCATGATTATAATGAGAGATAAACTTCATGGATCAGAAGTAGAGTGAACCTATGTGGGTTGGGAGTAGTGAGACCCTTTATTGATCGATAATAGAGAGACCCTATGTGGATCTGTAGTAGTAAAACCCTGTGTGGATTGACAATAGTGGTAACCAGTGTGGATCAACAGTAGTGTGATGCTGTATGGATTGACATTACTATGACCATGTGCAGATAGATAGTTGATAAACTCTGTGGGGATCGACAGTAGAGAGGCCCTGTGTGGATCGACAGTTCAAAGACACTTCATAGATCAGGAGTAGAACCACTAAATAGAATAAAATGAACTAGCTGAATTTTAATCACATATGTTCTCTATGCTCTATACCTAGTTTGAGCTTTATTTTACTTAGTTTTTTAAGATTGAGATCATTCTTTGTGATTTTACCTTTTTGAAATTCTAAGAGACATTTGGTTGTCTCGGAGTCCCTACTGAGTATTGTTATACTCACCCATTCACGAGCTTTTACCACACCTTGTTGTGACTAGTGTAGATGATGGAAAAATTGACTGAGACTTAAAGAGCATGTGCTAGATAGTGCTCTGAGGTGATTAATATAAATGTTGAGCATCCTTTATGGAAGCCTATTGGTTGTACATACCCTTCAGGTAGGATCTTTGGTAGACGACCTCCGAAGCACCTTTGTTCCTTTTTTTCTAAAATTTATTTCTTGTTGGGCTTGTATACCAGCCATGTTACATTCAGTACTTACTTTTACTCTAATTGTTGGTTTTTATTTGTGGTTATACAATCACTTTTATATTTTGTTTTACTATTATGTAGTGTGTACTAGTGTGTGGGTGTATAGGTTTAAAGTTAATTCCTTCCGTTCTTGGTTATTCCTTTCCGGAGCAAGTCATCAACCGAGGCCCTATATAATGTGGGAATGGTGTAGTCACGTCACGGGCCCCGAGGGTGGTTCAGGATAGTTTCAAAATAATTTTAAGGGGAATTACAATGAAAATCTGCAGGATTACCTATTTTATTAATGATATGGTCATTAGAAATTGTTTATGATAATTTTAAAGACTGATATAGCTAATGTCATGGGTTTTCCCAGATAGCTCTCCATATTCATTTAGTATTATTGGAAGCCAACTATATGGTAAATTAATTTTGTAAGAGTTATTTGAAAATGATATCCCATGTAACCTATATGATTTTTAGATTCATGATTATGAGTTTTAATGATATTATTATATTTGAAAGGTTACGATAGTGAATTTTTAATTAAATATTTATCCCAATTTTTGGAAAAATGTTATTTTTAATAAATAAAATGATTTTTTTCATCAGTTCTAATGTTTTCTATGAATCCATCACGATTATAATATTTCCTTTACGTATGTTTTATTATAATTTTTTTATAAAAATATTGGTGCACAAAATAAGATATAATGTGTATGTGAATGATTATTTGAGAAAAAGGATTATTCATTTCAAGGGTAATCACCTTTTATGATCTCATGGTTTTCACATCTACAATCTTGTTTCTTATATTTATGTCCCATAAGAAATGTTTCATACTCATACCGTGATTTAAAATGTTTTTTCGCAAGGTTTAAATATGGGTAGGGAAATGAATAAATCAACTTTAATTTCTTGATTATTTTTTATGAATGGAAATAATGATTCACTTTAGACGTGTTAAATTGTGGGAAAATGGATACTATGTAGAAGTTCTCACATTATAATAAATGTTATTTTTATATAAGAGCTATGAATAGTTATATAAAAATATAAATTTAAATGTTATATTGGAATTAAAGAGAGATAATTATTGTCTGAAGACACTACATTATATAGTTTTTTTGGATGGGTCCTTACATAAGTGAATGATTTTAGAAAAGTATACCACTCATCAATGATCTATAATATTGAAAAAAAGAAACAATTACCCACATCATTATATTATAAAAATGGAATTTAATCATCTAAAATTTGATATATTTTTTGATATTATCTTGGAAATCCAATAGTCCTTTTTTAACTGTCCTCTTTTTCCACACATTAATTATATAAGGCCAGGACTAGATAATTTTAAATAGCTAGTCTCCAAAAAATTTTAATCCTAGAGTTTCACATATTAAATATTTTTTAGGAGACCATCCTTATCTATAATAATTAAGAGAAATATTAGATGTTTTTAGGATTCTATATATTCGATATTAATATTTGGGATCTTTTTCACATATCCCCAAACACAAATTTTACCCACTAGAATTACTAATAGTAGTCACTACTATATCCCAACTCTTCTGAAGTGATTTTAGGATAAACTGTTTCCCAAAATCATCTGTGAAAGTTACCTATCATAATTAGAGATTCTCATATATCATATTGAAACATTTAACAAAATAAATTGTTAGTGATCCTTCTTATAACATTAGGATGAACAATAATAGCGACATGAACACATTTTTATTTCTATAAGTTTCATATACATTTTTTCATGTTCCGTAATTACCTAAAATAATTTTTATTTTCCTTTATGGTAATGTCAAAACTATGTGGTAAAAATATTCTCACTAATGGTATATCAATCATACCCTTATGTTGTCATTCCACCTTCTCTGTTTTCTTTAATTGAAAATTAATATGTAGTGCATCAAGGTATAATTGAGTATGATAATCCTACATCTAAATTTTTCAAACCCCAAAATATGTTCTATAAAACATGTCTATCTTGAACACACCCTAATCTGATGCCATATATTCCAATCATTTTAAAGTATCAAAATAAAATAAAATTCCATAAATAAAAGAATGGGAAAAGAAAATTGAGCATATTGAACCATTTCTTTGATACCCCTTGTTATGAATCCATCCCACACATAAGCTTATTATAAAAATATTTGAAGATATCTCTATTAATCAAAAGAATGTACACACTCAAATAAAACTTTTAGATGATGTATATCATAAGAAAAGCTTCCATTAATATTCCCTTGAATAAGTATACTAGAAGTAGGAATTCACCTAACCTATTAAAAAAAATTTGACCCTTTAAATCACTTAAAAAATCACCGTAGTAAATTCAAAAAATATACAATAAATATAATATAAATATAATATAGTAATGTCCAAAACATATTAATATATATCATAAAAATTATCATATACTTATTAGTGAAACACAACTAGATTATTTTTATTCAATGGAACTACAAGAGTTAAAAAGTAAATTACTTTGTAGAAGTAATATTACAATATCTATTCATAAATTAATTAATCAACCATAGCACAGAGGCCCCCACTCACTTTTATACATAGTACCATATTCATAATTTTTAAACTCACCCATGAAATCATAGTAATATTAATACATCCATCTCATCAGGAAAACCAAAATGGTGACCCTTCTAATTTTCTAATCATCTAATCCACAATCTCTCCATCATTATTCTATCAAAAGTTGTTCCTTTATTCGGGTTCAAAATAAAACAGATATATACAACTATTGATTTATCTCTTGATCATAGAAGTTATAATGAATAAAATTATAATGAATGTACATCCAGTGAAATGAAATAGGCTTTAACTCGATACACGATTTTAAATAAGTTTATTCAAGTAGTGGTGTGGTGGACCTAAGACATCCCTTTTTCTTAACCACATTCTCTCTATTAATGTGATTTTCTATCCTGATAACCTAATCTGAACATGTCATAAATCTCTATTTAAATGGATGACACTTTTGTTCCATGTTGTAATCTTCTTTTTTGGGTTGTAAGTAGTCTTTTAGTTGTTGTAGAACCAAAAACATTGGCAACAATTTGATATTTTCCACAAATAAATGGAATAATAAATATCATGGAAAGAACAAGGGGTTCTAGATGGGGGATTTATAACAAATAAGATAAACAAATATTTCCATGGATGATCCCTTAGTTCATAATGTATGGTAACAATGTCATATCATGGCGGTAACCATATATGATATTCTATTTGGGACCATGGTTAGTTGTGTTACAACATATTGAATAAAAATATATAATACAATACAAATAATTTTATACTATTTATCATGATAGTAAATTATGAGAATTTTATAACCATTCTCTATTTATATTATTAAACCTGATTACTACCTCATATTATATTCAGATGAGTGGTTTAATATTATAAAATAAAATAATGTTTTGGGGTGTATTAAACTTTTTTGTTTTATATGATATATTTCATGGGGTGTAAAATAATCCTTTATGTGTGATTTATATAATGTGGTGTCAAGGTAGTGTGTTATCCCTTGTGTAATTGATATGTGTTGGTTCTTGGGATGGGGGTTATTCCCTACTATGAGGGAGACCCAAGATGGTTCACATGGGAGGGAACTATAGTACCATGTTAACTTTTTTAGGTAATTCTTGACTATTTTGGCCTTTTATTGGATAAATTTCATGCCTTTCGAGGATGAATATCTATTGGGGGGAAAATACATAATTTCAAGGGATGTATTGTAATTTTTTTAATAGAGTCCTGATATAAATGTGTATGAATAAATTTACACCATGGCGTATTGGATTCGGAATAGAGAGTCCCAGATATGCCATGTACCACAAGGTGGTTTCTTGGGGGAGATATAAACTGATTTTCATATATTTGTCCTATTTTTTAATACATTAATCTTTGATCCCTACATAATAAATTTTGATGTTAATTCCATTTTGGGAATAACTGCGTCTTGGGAACCATCTGTAGTATGGAGTTTTTTACACCCGTTTCCAAATAAACTAGGGTTGTATTGTGACATTTGGACAACGTTGTGGCGTATCGTGCGGGGTAAGTAAGATCTGGAATAATATAGTCATGGTTTCAAGTGGCTAGTTTATTAGGGGAGCTTTGGTGTGGTTTGTGGTGATTATTCAATGGTATGGACATTTTCAGCCTTTCCTTTCCATGACCATGGGTATATGGAATGGTCTATTTTATTAAATAAATAAATATCATAATACATGTTTTATATACTACTTGAATCCCATTAAAAAAAAATTTCTTTTGAATGCTCCAAATTGAAATTTCAACTCTACTAATCTTCTTTCTCCTCAAATATAATTTCTGATAGAATTATTTGATTCATCTCTAGTAATATGTCTACCATCTATAGGAAACCTTTGGATTTATTTTCTCTACCTTATAGAGAGATATGTATCATTATATTATTGATATATATAATCTTCATTTTAATTATCGTTGATTATAGGATTCATTCATTGACCTCATACACCATCATTCTCCTTTGGCAGATCTCGTTGTGGGACATGAGTGGATTTGGTCACGTGGTTAATGGTATGAGGTTCCATATGATTTTTCTCTAAAATTGAAAACATTAATTTCTAGATAAATATAAAATTAGTTTTAAAAATTTTTTAATAACCTGAATTAGAGTTGATTTAGGGATAAATTCATAAATGGCATTAGGTTTTTTAAAATTCCTCATTTGAAATGGAATTAAAATTGATGGTAGGATTGGAGAAAAGATGATTTCCTGATTTTGAAAATGATTTTGAGATGAGTGGATATAATTTAAAATTAATTTAAAAATAATGAATTTATGAGAAGCTGTTATTAGGTAATGAAATGTGAAAGGTGTTTTGAAAATAGAAAGATGGAAATTATATTTTGATTTAATATTAAATGATTAAATTTTCCATGATTGAATGATTGTAGAACATGTGATCTTGGTATGTTAGAATCTAATTAGGACAATAATGCAAGGATTTTAGCTTTAGAACTATATTAAAAATTTAAAAGGAGACATAAACATACTACGACATGATTTTCCCCAATGGTGAGTTCATTTCTAAGAGCCAAAGTCATAAGATGTATGCACACATTGATCCAATTGTACTGGTTGAGTTATCTATGGATCCCATTACCAAAAAGTAACATATCACTGGGTCTGATACATGATGGTATTATATAATTTATTTTATGATTACCAGACATTAGTTAAGATATCCACTTTATTCATTCCTACTTAGTTATGTAAATGTTTTACATAAATATTTGTTCAAGCATGTTTTGATATATCATTAATAATTTTTTTTGTGAAATGATTTTTTTAAACATTTAAATTTCATGACATGCCTTCTTTTATTTTGACTGATAGAAAAATTCATTTAATTATTATGTAATTTATTATGGAACACATTGTGAGACCCTAATAGTATTTATAGCTCAAATACTATATTTTACTTTTCGAATTTGTACATTATCATGTGTTTGGTACATATAAAGGGAATGTTCCACTAAGATGTGGTCGATGTTCTTTATTTTTGGGACACTTAGTGATAGATGTTATTGGAGGAGATGTAATTCACATGTTTCATGGGATAGTTCTGAGTTTTTACCTTTTTAGATGTTGTGTCATTTCAGTATGTTCTATTTGGGTATTTTTTTGGCTATTTTTTCTGTTAATTTAACCATTTGTATTGTTGTACATAATTACTTATTTCTTTTAACTTCTACTAATTTTTTTAAAATCAATCCCTTGTGATTCTTATATAATTCTATTTTTGAGTCGCTAACCCATGGGGAACGACATTCCCATCGGACCATGTCTAGGTAGGATTGGGTATTTGGGTAACGGAGTATCCAAGATTCATTGTGGTATTAAAATATGGTTTTTCATATTTTCATGATGGATTTTGTAGTTTGGTTTGTATCGGTAGATAGACGGTTGGATAGATCTGAATTAGGATGTAATTGCGATCGAGTTAAAAGAAAAATCTAATTAAAATGAGCCCTAGTAACCATGGGTGTTTTTGAAAAGTGTATTTGATGAGTGCTTTGATCATATCTGTCTCCCTTTCCTAACTTCTGGAATGAGAATATTAATATCCCTTTCATGAATTTTTCATGATAGAATTGATATCCCTATTACCATTATTTGAGTTATTGATATGTGTGTCCATATTGATGTTTTTAGTGATGTTTTTTTGATGTCATGTAGAATCAAACTTCCATGAATATGTTTGAATAGGTTAAAGGAGGAAGATTATGATGAACCATAGTAGTATAATCCTCATATTAACATATATCTATTTTAGATTATCTTATGTGATATTCACGATTTGATTAAAGTAACTACACCCATTCTTATTCTATATCCAGTAGTGGATCCTCGAAGGGGTGAATCTAGAGACAATGATCAATATTTTATTCATCAGAATCCACCATCCTTCCTTGTATATAATGGTAATCATGAAGCTATGTTTTGGTTGAAAAAATTGAGTTTCCTTTTTTTTCTTGTAAAATCATAATTTTTTTAATATGAAGTATTCTACCATCAAAAATAACTGGCATTGATGGAGATGACTGGATTCAGTGGTGATGAAAAAAATCACGAGGTCTTATATTGGAATGAATTTAGAGTTTTTTTTTCAATCCTCATTTATATAAATATTCAATGGTGTTTGATAAATACATGGAGTTTCATTACCTTCATCAGTATGAGACGAACATTAAAAAATATGTGAACCTTTTTATTGAGATTGTTCTGTATTAATATAGATGAGGGATCAATAATATGATATGGGTATCAAACATGATATATGATCAATTTTTATATAAAGTTATCTTATTATGTTGTTTTCATGGATAGATAATTGATGTTTTATCATGAACTAGATGAATAGTATGGGTTGATGAGAGTTATGTTTTCTCTTAGTGGGAGTTCTATTGGTTCACTTAAATTGAAGAGGAAGCATGACAAGTCACATGATGGTTTGTGATATAATGTGTCTTCCAAACATCATGTAATGACACAGAGAGGCCCATAAATATTCTTCCAATTTGAAAATATTGGTCATTGTAAATGGGTTTGTATTTGAGCACAGAAGATATGCAGTTCTTACGGTCACTCATGACACCCCTTTATGTTCTATGATATCTTTTTTACCCCATGAATTGTTATGGGATCATCAAGGGAAAAAATTAATATTTTGTAATCAAATTTTCAATAGCCAAGGTGTTACAACCACATGTTTCTAGAAAAAATATTTTTCATGTAGTAGAGGAGTCTAAAGAGGAATATGTTGTGGGTTCAGTGAAAATGAGTGGTCCAATAACAATAAATTCATATTTAATGCATGCTTTATTTTAAATTGGTCCATCTCACTCATTTATGTTGAACCATGTTTTGAATTTGATGAATCATCCTATTGAGAATTTTTCTAATGTTATGGATATTAATGCACCCCTATAAAGAAATAAATTGGAGTAACTTCTATGTCCTTCTTGTTATTTATTTATATTAGATATTGAAATTGCCTAGAAATTTCTTGTTCACGACATCATAATAATTTCCATCATATTTAAGATGGTTTGACTAATTTACCATATGTGCAAGAGATATTTTTATCTTTGATTTTCCTCCAATAGTGTTTTAGATGGGTTGTGTCTTGTATCTTAGGTAGAATGGTACCCTATATAGAGTTTATAAGATCTGTCATTTTCATAGTTGTTTTTAGTGATGTTGGAATTCATTATTGACTCGGAGTAAAAATATGGGATCTATGATATTCTACTCGTTATAAATGATTTCCCTGACATTTTTTCCTTCCAATTTCTCAAGCACCCCACTAGTATGAGAGGTGGATTATTATATTTATTTAGTATAGAGAATCCAAAAAATATATTTCTCCTATTACCTTATGAAATTGAAATAGTTTAATGAGTTGAATAAATAGTTGGATGATTGGTTAGTGAAAGATCAATATTCTCTGTTGTGTTACAATGGCTGGAAATTGTTCTCTTTGAGAAGAAAGTGGATGGTAAACTTCAAATTTGTATTAATTATTAGAATCTCAATTGAGATACATTGAATAAATAGTATCTATTTCCATGGATTGATGATCTATTAGAACAACTAAAAGTGGTGATGTTTTCTTCAATAACTAATCATCAATATGGTTTTCACCAATTTCAAATTAAAAAATGACAATTAGAAAACAAAATTAAGGAGCAGGTATAAATATTATGAGTATCTTATTATTTAGATTGGTATAACCAATGATCTTGGAGTTTTCATGTACTTTATGAACCTGATATTTCATGTTTATCATGACCCATTCATGGATGTATTTTTTAGACAACATCCTACAGTACTGTAATAGAGAGGATGTCCATGTGCATTATTTGAGAGTTTTCTTATAATCCTGTAAAAAAATCATTGAATTTAAAAGAATATTTAAAAATTTAATTTACTGATTAATGAATTGTATTTATTGAGAGAAGTTGTCTTAGAAACCATAGAATCCAAATTTATCATGAGAATGGGGAATATGTTATTATAGTTTAATAATAACATATTTTCATTGGGATATAAAGATTCATAAGATTGTAGGGATATTAACATAGATATTTCCATGAGATCTTGAATTTCGATTCTTCGATACCAACTCAAACATATAAAAGAGTTGATTTTATTTAGGAGGAGAGATGTAATTGTTCATTAGTTGATTTAAATTATATTTTCACTATTGTGTTGGAAATATATTATCATCAGGCTGGGTAGGTCTATGCGGTCTTCTTCAACATGTATTTTTTGATTTTTGGCCAAGTTCTTATATTTTGTGATCATGTAGTAGACTATGGATCCCTATATCGTAGACCACATGAGAATAATTATATAACCCATGATCTGGAACTCATAGTGAGAATTAATTCTCTTAAGATTTGATATTATTAGATTTTTTATGTTTTACTGTGTTTTCTTAAAAAAATGAGTTATATCATATATAAAAATTGTTGGAATATCGGATGGTGGTATTGGGTGGATTACATGTATATATTTTATTTCAACATTTCCAAAACCCCTATTAAGATGAATTTCACTGCTAATTCTTTGAGTAGAAAAATTATAACCCTATCCATGAATGAATCATTATAAGAGTGAAATATAATGGATTTTATTTCATAGTTAATTTGCGAGTCTGGGAGAATGAGCATGAGGTTGTTCTGGTAAGTGAGCAATTGACAACCTTCTTAAAAACATGATTCATTTGGAGTATCATCTTAATGATAAATTCCATTAAATTAATAACGATAATTATGGTGGGGAGAGAATTAGTGAGTTTTCATTCCCCATAGAGGGTATCCTATGTTTCAAGAACAAGTTTTTTGTAATTTTATATGTCATAATTGATATGATGGGTGACTTTCATAGTTCCCTATGGGTGGTGCACTTGGGAACCATAAATATTTTTTATGATATATGATGATTATTATTGTTGAATGGTATGAGATTAAAATAAAAAAATTATCACTCAATGTAAAAACATCTTACATGTCAAATCTGAGCAGCAGATACCTTCGTGTATTCATCAACCACTTCCAAATGATTCTTTTATGTACGATGGGGATATCCTATATGTTGTTGTTGGGTTTTCCTATTCTCCTTTATGGAAGAATGTGATATGAATGGTGGTTGATATTCATACCGAATAGTCTCACTATATACCAATACAAGATGAAACCAATGTTATTGAATTGATACATATCTATGAGTAAGATATTTCAATATTTCATAGAGTTTAATTTGTTATTATCACTACTAGGGAATAACATTTCTCTTCTAGCTTCTCGAGAGGCTTCCTAGAGGTAATTTGATCCTAGGTATTTTTGAGCATGAAATTTCATCCACATATGGATGGCCATGTAAATATGTATATATAGATTCTTTAGGATATGCTACATGATTTTATTCATGACATTGGAGTAGATATAGATGACCATTATGGACTGGATTATATTTCATATAACAATAGTTACTAGTCCACTATAATAGTAGATTTTCTTATGTTCAGTATGGATTGAATTATAGATCTCTGTATTATTTATCAGATATTGGATAATTTTTCCTTAGTGGGAACAAGTTATGTTTATGGGATAATGATAAATATTCAGTTGATTCTTCGAAAAATGTTACAGGAAAAATTCATTATTAATGTTATAATGATCATTATCAGTTACCATTAGATTATTTTTTTGGTGATGAGATGTTTTTTATAGTTTCACTTTATTTGGGAAACCTTTGTCTTGGAAAATATTTAATGCTCGTGTTGAGCTTTTGGGGTCATTTGGAATTATTGAGAGACTAGATAAAGTAGCCTACTGTTTTGAAATTCCACCATAGTTGACTTCAATAAACATTGATATTAATGTATCATAGAATTGAAAGTATATTTATCATTAATTTTATGTTCATATATTGTATATTCTTTAACATTAACTTTATTTATCCTTGATTGATCATGTAGTCAATATTTTTTATTATGATACAATGGTTCATCATAGGAAAAAGAAACCTTTATTCCCTCTGCTAACAAATATTTTTTTCTGATTTTGATGAGATGTGAGATAATGAGTCACTAATTGGAGAGAAGTGACCTCATCTATATGATATGGAATCATCTTGAAATGATTTATGGAGAAAAAGTTTTTATAGTGGGGAGTTTGTGGAATAATATTATCATATTTCAGGACCTTGATTATTTTTCAATTTCTTAGGGCATTTAATGACTTATGATGATGGACTACATTTTTGAGTATGGAAAATGACAAAAATTATTTGGATTTGTGGATTTTGGATTTAATGGATTTTTGGTTTAAATGTGTCAGTACATAGTTTTTCTATGGTGTATGGGCAGTGGCATAGAGAGTCTTAGCTGCAATGTGGACCATCTGGCAACAATGTAAGGGAGATGGAGGCTTATTTTTATAGTTACATCCTATTTCACCATAACCAGATCATTGAGGCATATTCATGGTACAAATTACTTGGTGATGCAATTTGAGGCTAGTGCCTCTTTGGAAATAGCTGCAATATAGGAACCAACTATAGAGATGAGTTTTTATAACCACTACTAAATCAGGTAGAGATTTGGAATATTTTTTGGGTTTTATTATAGCCCCTTATTTCAGGTAAATAGGATATAGGGGAATATTCTATTGTGGTTTTAGGAGGGCTGTGATTGGGGGAGGTAGTGTCATGGTCTGTAGTGGTTGCACTGTAGTTTAAATATTTTCATCTATTTTTTAGTCTCAATCATGGGTTTGTGGTGTTCTTTTGTTTATTACAGACCTAGATAACCATAGACCTATTTTATATCTTTCATGACTCCCATTCAATCAGATTTTATTTTAGATGCTCCCAAGAAACATTTTATCCCCTCCTAACTCTTCTATCCTCATATAAAAGATCTAATGGAGGAATTTTAGTCCTATAAGTTAAGATAATTGTCCTCAAAGGGAAACTAAAATATTTTATTTTCTCACCTCCTTAATGTGTGAAAAACATCATTTATTTGATTTATGTAATCATGATTTTGATGGACCATTATTCTATGTTTTATTCCATTATTTATTAGGACTTCATTATTCATTGGCTGAACCTATTGTGGGTGTTGAGTGGATTTTATCTCATAGTTAATATTAGGTGTTCTCATTTTATTTTCCCCTACAATTGAAGAAAATAATTTATTGATTTACTTGACATGGGTTTTTAAAAGATTTAAAACACCTATTTAGATATGATTTATGGATAATTTCGAAAATGTCCTAGGGATTGACCACCCCTAATTTCAATAGAAATGAAATTTTAAGGAAGATTTGAGATAAAATTATGGTTCATTTTGAAATTTATTTTTAAAATAATATATTAAATTAAAATATTATTTGAAAATAGAAAAATTGATGAAATACTATGTTTTTATTTTTAAATTTGAAATGGTTTTTGATAATTGAATGCTGGTAATTATACTTTTAAATTATATGAAATGATGAGTTTTCGATTGATTGATTAATTAATTGAATGAATAACAAGCAATCTTATGTCAATTAGTTGTTAATTAGGATAAGAATAGTATAATATACCCCTAGTAGTATGTTGATAATTAATTAACTAATATAAACACACTTGGTATGATTGTCCCTAATGTAGAGTTGTGTCTCGACAGCCTGATTCATGGGACTTATGCACACATTTAGCTGATATCACTATTTGATTAGTGTGAGTATCCTTTTACTATAAACTAATGTAATGAATTCTATGGTACATGGTGATATGATACACTTTATTTAACGATCACATTTCATTGATTTATAGAACTACATTATTCATTCCAACTACTTTATTTTAGTGTGTTATATAAATTTTCTTTTAATACTGTATTTGTATATCATATGTACTTTTTAATTGAAATCATGATTTAATAAAAATATATACATTTCATTCCACACTTTATTTTTTTATATTGATAAAATTATTAGTTTAATTTTTATGTAATTTATTTTGGAACACTTGGTGAGACGCTAGAGGGATTTTTTTCCCAAACACTATCATTTCATTTAGGTGTTTCTATATTATCATTTTCAAGTCAATGAAAAGTGAAATTAACACTTAGAGGAGGTTATGGACCATGATTCATAAGACCTACAATGATAGAGGTGACCTATGATGATGTTATCTACTTATTCCAAGGGATACCATTGAGTTTTTAGGATGGAAGATGTTGTGTCATTTGATGATGTACTGTTTAAGCATTGTTTTACCTATTTTATTCATGTACATTCCCAATTTGGTGTGTTTATAATATATACAAGTATCCTTTATATTATATTTTTGTGTGGAAAAATCATTCCATTATTATTATTTTGTAATTCATGTTGTTAATTTCATATCTATGGAGATCTAGAAGTCCCTTCGGGATATATCCAATCAAGCATGGGAATCAAGGACCTCAGTTATCTAGTAATGTTCAAGATAAGAACAATAGAACCTTTTATAGATACCATTATATGGTTCTAATTGTATGTTTTACCCCAGTATGGTTAATACATGTTAGATATATGAGCTATAACTATCTCCCCAATGTAGTTGATATGAGGTGGTGCTTGGGGGGGGGGGGGTTATTCCCCCCATGTTATTGATATGAAATTGTTCAATGGGAGGTTTTTATTTCCTCATATCTGGTTTATATGAGGTGGATCTAGGGGTGGGTGATATTCCTCATAGTGTGGTTAATATGATCTGGTTCAAGGGTTGGCCACTATCCCCATGTTTGATTGATATTAGATGCTACATTGGGATATCACTAGTCCATATGGATGTCAAAAGTGAATATTATGGGTGGGAGTTATTCTAAAACATGATTTTATATTTACCATGTCCAGTGTCATTCTAACTCTCTCTAATGTATCCAGGGTCAATTTTGGTTGTCACAACCGATCCTGGTAATTAATGATGATATATTTCATTACACTTGAGTTATTAATCATGATTCATATTCATATACACTATTTAGACTATATAAATTTAGGGGAACCAATATTTGGTAGACTTCTTGAGTTTTAGTGGCACACAAATCAGGCATGTTGGTACTGATATGACTCTATGGTTATTCTTCTAGATAAGGTAAAATTTAATTTTCTTACTAGTTTATCTTGTTAGCTGACATGGAGTTGAAATATTGGACCTATAGAAGACATGTGACAAGATTTTCTGAAGATTCCAATTTGTTTATTTTTTAATTTACCAAGGATCTTATTTTATATAAAGCTGTCACGCGATGACCTGATTATGTTCATGTGACATTTATAACATATATCGTGTTCATAATTTTATAAAAATGACTATATTATTTACCTTATGGAATATATCTTTTATGTATGATAATTTTGGTCTCTTTTGGATGGTTATTTTTGATTCTACCTATGCTGTAAATTATGGTTTCCTGATCTAGGTGGTATACCCTCTCAATTTTACTATCAGACCCTTCCCATTAGTGGGAAACATATTTCATAAGGGATGATTGTTTGATGTATGTGGAATACCATTACCTACATGGTGGTGATGGTTCTAGTTGTATATGAAGGGCTTATCGTGGTTGATCCTTACTCAGTAAATATAAGATTTGATTGATAATTTAAATAATTTACAATAAATAAACATCATTACCAATGAAATTTTTCAATGAATATTACCAATGAAACACATCAGAAGCAAGATAAGATATTTTCATGTAAAATTTATAATTAAATTATATATATCAGAAGAAAAAATACCTTAGTCTTTACATATTTCGTGGATAATGTATTTTATCATCCAAAAACCCTTTTAATTTACTATCATTACACATATAAGATCAAAGGGTATAATCCCCCTAGTAGTGATCCACATGATCTTCTTGTTCTCTAAATAAAAATTATGGATTATTGGGAGCTAGAAAAATTGATTGATCATCTTGCAGTGTTCATCTAGATCAATTGTATTATTCCTTCATGCTGGAATAATCTTCCATTTCGTCTCATTTTTAAGATAGTTGAGGAGGTCGAAGAATGTCTAGGTCATTCCTTAATCTTGAGAGAGTTTCAAATATTTCAATGTGTAATGTGTCAAACTATGGTTTTGAAATAGAAATAAGATGTTTAATAGAGTATATGAAATAAAATAATATGATTTTACGGTAATTTAACACCCTTATACATTATGATATATTTCATTTTAAATTAATTCGATATCTACAATAGCCTATATAGATCACAACCCAGAATCTAAATAAACCAAAAAAATATGATGGTTAAATTGGTGGTTATGAATATGAATAAATAAATTATGAAAATTATATGGTTTACATAGGTGTAAAATATATTCAATAATTATATATTGATTGGAAATAAAATATGAATCATTTAAAATAAAATGAATTTTTAGAGGAAAACTGCATTTTTTTAAAATAAATTTATTTATGCTTTGCACACAAAATTTAAAATTAAATTTTACAAATTTTAAAATAAAAAATAAAAACTAAATTTATTTTTTAAATCATCATATGAAAAATATATTTTCATTACATTCTATGTTTTTCTGTTATTAGATGAATAGTTGAAAATACTGAATTTTATTACAAACAACAATTTCATTTAAAGATTTAACAAGACCCATTATATTTTAATTAACTTTTAAAAGTTTAATTTGTTAAATTACATACTAGTTTATCTAATTTATTTCATTTTATACAATTTAATATTGAATTTTGATATAAAAATATGTTAATATATTGGAATTTTTCCTTTTGGAAAATTGTTCTTTCGCCGGTTCTATGGATTTAACAAAATACTAAATTATAAAAATTATGTGGGGTGAATTTAAAAAAATTATTTCAAATTTTTAATAATTTTATTATAATATCTAGTTCATCAATCTTAATTTTTTAATATAATAAATAGTGATAAAATTAAATATTAGTTTCTGCTGTGAAGGTTAAACCTGGTTTATGAGAGGTTAGACATAAAGGATAAGGGTTAAAAAAAACCCAATATATATATAATTTGAATTTTATAGTGATATATCTACATTATATGTTCATGGGTTATAAAATGATCCATTTTGGGCCTTTTAATGGGGAAATTATTGGTATAATTCAATCTTTTAAAAAAATTCAATTCTACCCTATTACCCAATCATAAAAGGCCACTCCTATCCTATCTATTGCACAAATCCAAAACCTAATTTTTCTTCTAATTCATACCAAAAAAAATTTAATAGTTCCATACCACAATCCTAGAGTACCTGTATTTTTATGAAGATAAAATAATAATGATTTTGGTGAAAAAAAAGAAGTTGTCTGAATCCGAGTTAGTATCCTCAACCAAGAATATTATATTATTTATTCTTCCAACAGTTTAAAATATTATTATACGATTGTAATATAAGTACACCACAATATAAAATATACTAATATTATTATATTTTATGTTAATTTCTTACTACTATATTATCCTCCCACATATAGTAAAAAAACTCATTGATCGTGTGTATGACAGACTGCCGCCACGTGAACCGACGTAATTCATTTTCCATCACTGATTCCTTTTAATGAATATAATGATGTGTTTAATATGTTTATATGATATTTATGATATATTTATACTTATATAATTATGAAATAAAATATAACTTCTTATTTTTCATTTTGTAAGGAATAAGATAACATCGATCATGTGTGTGTCAGACTACCCTTCACGAAGCGATGGGATTTGTCTTTCACTTATACATTACATGGAAATTAACAAAAAATAATTTTTTTATATATGATATATATAAATAATTAAACTTTATGTACTTTAAATATATCATATTTTTTGTCACATAAATATCCATTTAATATTTGATAATGTTGCTCACGTGTACGATGGACTACAACCTACCAAATTGATGTGATTCATTTTCCCATAATTCGTCACATGGAAGGTAAAATGGGACAAATTTAAGGAAAATATGTGATATATATTACATGTTATTGGTTTTATAAAATTAATATATGACCCAATTCAATATCCTTTATCCCATTATACAAATGATAACATCACTCAAGCATATATATGACCAACCATCTCCATAAAGAGATGCCATTCATTTTACACTGTCTAAATTCGATATTGATTCAAAATAAATATCTAATTGAAAAATTATTTTGAATATATTAATATAATTTTTAATATTGTTTAAAAATATTGGATGTTATAGATTATGAACATTCACCAAATAATGATAATGTGAAAACAAGGTAAATAACTCTGGAAACAATAGTGATAATGCATTATCATTAATGAACTGGTAATAAGATGTTATAAAAGATAATATATAATATTATTAAAATTATTTTTTTATTTTATAAGTTAATATAATTTATAAATCCATTATAAATGAGTTTTAAGAGTACTCTACTAATGGGAAATGTGAGATATGGTGTTTCCTAACACAATTTTCATTCATTGTGTTATATGTCCGCTTAATCGAATATATTATGCCATAATCATGTTTGAAATAAATTTTGATTACATTATTAATTATTTACAAACTATTTTCTCTATATCTACCTTCTTTACACATAATTACCTCATGGAATGACTCTTACCTCAATGATAATAACATTAAAAGGGTTTTATCTCCAAAACATCCTACTTTGAGACAAATATTATTTGATGCACCTACTTAAATTTTAAGGCTATATATACGTCCTCATTTCATATTACTTCATGAATAAATCATGAATCATTAAATTTTATATTTCAATTTATCTGTCGTATTCATTAGATGTTATGATTCAAAAGTTACTAAATTTGTAAGAGACAAATAATTCAATCTCATTTTAATCAGGATTATTTTTATAAAATTTCTAATAAAGGAAATTTTCATATAATTATAAAATAAACCCATTTAATTTTATTATCATCTATTTATTATTTTAATTTTTATGTAATTGTATAATTTTATTCTCTTTAGTATAAAATTATAATGAGAATTTTTTTTAATAATATCTGAATTCATTTCACTATTCAGTCAAAAATATTTTTTATTCTGAATCCATGATTTTATAAATATGTTATAAATATTTTTAATATGATTTCAGAAAAAAAAAATTACCCAACATTTTTTAATGTTTTTTAAATAAATATTTAAATTATTTTCTGATCATGGTACTTTTTGAATTATTATACCAAATTGTAAATAGAGTCTTTGTTTTTAACGTAATCGTCAAAAACAAACCCTTCTACCATATGGGACACTATTTACATTGAATATTTCATTACAACTTATAAATTATATTTTTATCTAAACTTATTTTCATAATATTAAGAAAACTCTTTCTAAAATATTTTCAATCAATATGGAAATGTAATTTTCCCGAATAATGTTATCAATCATTCTAAATGTATTTCTATTCATTAATATAAATTACTATTAACATTATATAATGATTTTAAATTATATATATATCTCAAAAATGTATTCCTAGATTACTCTCCCATCCTTTTATAGGGTAATAAATGTCTTCCGTTCATCTCTCCAAGTAATTCATTATGAAAATATCATTGGATCATTCTATGATACAATATTGTGAAACCAATTTTTTCAGTAATAATAATTATGTTTCTTCCATATGAATGATGACTTTATTTGGAACCCATATTCATGTACATGAAATGAATGTGAATGTTGGACCTGGAGTTATATATTACTCTAGTACATTGGGTAATGTCTTAGTCTCATGAGATTTCATGTATTGGATTAGGGAGTAAACCTCATCCATAATGGGTCTATGTTCAATATTTGATATTTTCTTGGTTGTTAGACTTATCATCTGATTATTTTTTTTTGTTCATTCTACATTTTATATGATTATATAATCATACGATTACATTTTATTTTGTTACTCGACCATGTTATTATTCATGAGAATTCTCTTTAAAATATCCTGATATATTTTTGACACACACATTATGTTTCCTTGTCAGGTTTGTCATTTAGTAGGATTTTTAGCTTTTACCTTTTTTCATTGTATTACCAATGTTATCACATGAAGTTTAGGAGGTCTAATGTAGTACATAGATTGATATGTAGACTAAAATAATTTATTTATTTTTTAGTTTCACTTTGATGTGTTATTAACCTAGTATTACAAAAACACTAGTCATTTGTGATATTTATGTTGTATCAATTGATATTTATGTTTAAAAATCATATAATAATATTTGTAGAAGGCCTTATTCATCAGATATGGTATTAAAGTATCATTTTACGAGAATATAGTAAAATAGGATAAGAAAACCATGGTGAAAACCCAATGGATAAGTCTAAGAATAAGTCTATGATTAGGAAAATATTCTGGAATTTTGGTGATGTTCAGTGAGAGTTGTTTCTAAGAAATGACATCTCTATATATATACTATAATTGGACGTGGTTCTATAATAAATGTACCATTGTTTAATACCTATGAAATCGGTATATCAAGAATGACTCGAGTGTGACAAGATACACGAATATGGGACTTAATACAAACCTATTTTGAAATATAAAGGGAAATACTATTGAAATTTATAAACTCTTTATGAAAAATTGTTAAATATTAGAAATTAAAATAACAATGAATGTCCTAGTATAATCATAGTGTCATTTTTTGAATATAAGTTGTCATGATTTAGAAATACTATAAATTATTTTTCCGGATTATGTGACTTTTAGGATTATTTATTATATTATGATTTATGGTTATGGTAAATGGATTTAACCTTCAGTTATCATGATTACATTAAATCTTATTGAAACTACGATGATTATGATGAATCAAATTTGAAGATGATTGGATGTAAATATATTGTGATTATGCATAATCATCCCTTACAATATTTGATTAATAATGTGAACATTAGAGACATTCCTGAAAAGAGAAATTAAAGAATGATATAATTTTATGAAATTTTGTATGGTAATGAAAATAGATGGACAAATATTTACCTTAATATAGGTCTAAAATGTGGTATTAATATCCTTAAATAATACCTCAAATATGGGGAAATACATTTTCTATGTGCAATTGGAGGTCATAGAACAATGAATTGACATGGAATTATATGCATTATATGTTGGGAACATCATAATTATCTGATTCAATGCCATAAACAATGGGTTAGACCCGATAACAATGAAGGGCCAATATTACAACAAATCATTGATGTAAAAGGGTAGAATAATTTATGTATTCATATTCCATAATAATATTTTAGATATATTTTACCAATACTATTTTGTTTACCAGAGCCATAAAACATCAATGTATTGTATTAATATTTTATTTATATATTTATTAATGTCAAATTAATAGTCATGAATAACATCACGGGTTTATGAGTTTATTTTTGGTATTATTTTCAACACCAATTACCCCACTTTTGGGGGGTTTAGTAATAGGATTTTGAGGTGACTAATGATATTTTGAGAGATGGTTTATTGGGTTGGAGTTTATATAACATTCTGCTTTAACATAAATTATTATTTGGGTTTAAATCAATTATTTTTATAGAGATATAATCCAAATAATTTTATGTAAGGATATATTATGAATGGATTATATTGAACATTGCGAGTTAATATTTAGTTTTTAGAGATTGATGTATTATCTAACATTATTCTCATCATTTTTACTTTAAAAATGTTATTAGTAAAATATTTTTACCCTTTTATAGGTATTATGATCCATTAAATATTTATTTTAGTTCATCATGAATATAAAAAATCATTTTCAATATTTATTTAATAGATTGAGAGATGAAGTGGAAATTGATCAAAGCACAGCTGAAGGATGAAATTATGATTATAAAATAGAATGACATCATGTAAATGTATTTAAATATAATATTATAATGTAAAATAAATCCAAAATTTTAGAAAACTAATCTTGGAAAAAAATTATCATATTACCTTCACATTCAATGAATCACATTGTAACACCCTGATATTATGAGAAATTTTTTCTTTGAATTAATTTAATCATTCCGATATTTTTCATTCGACACAATACTGAATAGAAATTTTTTACAAAAAAATACTATATTTGGATTGCGTTATATAACACAAAAAATATGCTTGTGATACACACAACAACAACATAGTTTTTAGTATGCACAGCACTATTCTAGTCTTGTTTCACACACAATGCCACACTCCTTCGAAGTCTTCCATTACACGGAAGACTGATTTTTACTGCACTATAGTATATTATTAAAATTTATTTAATTAGTATTTATTAATAATAATCTTTGCCTGTAAATTAGCAGTAATGAATAGTATTAACTATTTTATAAAAATATATGTTTTATAATATGAAATAATTGGTTACCAATCAATTATAAATGAAATTATATACCAATTGATTATAGAGGATATATTTTATATTTTTTCTCCAAAAGCGATTTTGTCTTTAAAAATTAAAGTAATTAAAATTAATAAATTATATTAATTATATATATATTCTATATATTATATAAAATATTTCTATATCCAACTAATTTATTTTATAGTCATAAGATAATATCATACAAAATTTTATGTTTAAAAACAAATAATCGTTAAAAGGTCAATCTTATCAACCTTTAATTAAGAACGCATTTTAAATCCAATTTTAAAACATTTATATATTATATTTAGAGAAATAAAACTTTTCATAGAAATTGTTTTATAAAAATTAAATTTTGTTTAAATATTATACTTTTTGGTTAATGTTTCATGTTTTTTTGAATATTAAAAAATATTAATTTTTAAAATTGTATATCGCTTTTTCATCTAAATACATAATAGTGTAAAAATTATATTTTTTAGTGGTTTTAAGGAATAATTATATTATTATTTTATATTTTAATACACATTATATCATTGTATTAAATTTTACAATGAATTTAGATATTAAAAAGTTTCAATATTTTGCATGTTTTAACATTATTAAACCATTATAGTTGGGGTTTGGCATAGTGGAAAGCACCCCGTAATCCAACAAGAAAAATTCTTGTTCAAAACCCTTTGGGTTAAGGTACCATAGTTGTATTATAGTAGCGGTGGTACTATAGCAATTACATGAACTATAGCGATGGCAGGTCACTATAGCGGTGGCATGTTACTATAGAGGGGGCGAGTGCTGTGCAGTACGATAGCAGATGGGTATTGTTGCAGTACTATTCACGAAATGGGCCATGGGATAAAAAGATATACATAGTAGCCATGTAATGGGATAAATTCCCATTGGGCCTTCGGGATAAGTAATGGGTCTCCCAATACCCTGTTAAAAGAGGTCTTTTCATTGGTTTAATAATAAATTAGGGACCAACCCAAATCATTAAAAAAAATTAATAACCCATTTTCTCAACAGATTAATGAGAATAATTTTAAATTAATTACTACAACATCTGTGTTTTATATTTTGAAAATTTTATGCCATATTTTTATTAAGAGGGTTCAAATTATGTAAATTTTTTTCTTTTATTTTTTTAAAATTATGTATAATAACTATAGTATATTTTTAATAGCATGGAAAAAGGTAAATCATGAAATTAAGAGTCAATAATAATGTTATATATAATAGAAAATTAACCTAAAACATGACTGAAATTCATTAGAAGAGTAGTTTTTGATAAAATAATCATTGGACTGAAATAATAATCTTTTTATGACACATGGATGAGAGTAAAAAATTTATTATATTTTATTTCAAGAAAAGTAAAAAATATCATGCACATTTTTAAATAACTATATGATTTTTAATATAGGGTCTTATAGAAGATAAGTTGTAATATATAATAATTTGAAATAAAAAATGAGTTTATTTATCAAGGTAATTTTTTTAGTAGATCAATAAAAACCTTAAAGAAATTTATAACGATGATGGAGTACGTTTTTAATTAATGTAAATACTAAATAAATAATATTAATATTACAATATCAAATATAATTTGATATAATTATTTCAATATAAAAAATTGATGGATTATTTGGACTTATTTCAGGTGATTTAATATATTTGGTTCTATGATATCCTATTTTTATGACTTTTTAGTGGTCTAGTGATGAATAGTTCTAAAAGTAACCCAAATGATATTTTATGGAAGTGGAATTTTATTAAATTATTTAAAAATTATAAAAAACTATATAAGGAAAGTGGATGATATATGGTCAAAAATATCATAAATTTACCATTTCCGGTCTAATTTACACTTTATATGAAAAAAATTAAATTTTCATAACATTGAAAACATATTTATCATAGTTAAAATTTAAATTATATAACTAAGTGTAAATAAAAAAAAGAATGTCTAAAATTACATCAAAACGAGTCCAAAATTTATTGTTTTATGCGATAAAAACATTAAATCATATTTTATTTGAATCAATGGAATTTTGTAGGAAGTTGGATTTAGATTTATTTCATTATAAATTATTCTTTTGATAAATTATTAATGTGTTTCTCACATAAATTATAAAAGGTCACCACCTTCTTAACTTCTTCAAACAAAATTTATTCATCTAGCATGAACATACCCTTACCAATTCCATTTTAAACATAACTATACACATTATATATGTTTCATTCTACCCAAATGACTAATTATATAATATTTTAGAGAAGATCTAATGGAGTCATTCCGAAAAAGAGGTAATCACTCTAACAGATAATTCTCATTTTCTATTATTCTATTCCACCTCAAAATATATGATATATATCAGAAAATAACAAATTACACATACCCAATATTATTAGAGGTTATTATTATTATAAAAAGATAATTTTATATCCCATTTCCCATAAAAAAATAATGTACTGCTCGTTCATACATACGACTTAACATCTCCACGCAGTGATACAATTTATTTTCAATATATATTTTATATGAGTGAGAATAATGGGAATTTTAAAATATGTATATGGTATTAATGATATAATTATAATTATATAATGATAATTTTTTGTCTAAATTTTTACCATCTATTATTTTTTTAAAATCATAATTTCACTCATGTTTACACATGGCTTACCGTCTCCACAAAGAGAAGTAATTCATTATTCACCAATATTTACCATGGATGGTAATAAGGATGAACTTTATGAATATGTATTCAATATATGATATAAAAATTATTATTGAATAATTATATATCATATAAAATAATTTATTTTAACATGACAATAATATGAAAATAGTGTTTATTCGTACGTCAAACCTACTATCCCAATGAATGGTGTATTTCATTTTATGTCTCTAACTAATATGAATCAACGAAAATAATAATAATAATTATTTATATTCTATTTATAAAATTATTATAATTATTGAGATGATGAAATAATTCTCTACATAAGAGGACAAAGTATAACAAACCAAAACATGAATGAAAAAAAAAGTTTTCATTACCCAAAACATAACATTAACCACCAATTATTAATAAACGATCAATATAATTTCATAAGTAAATCATATATGGTATTAAATATATGAATATGGTTTTTGTTAGATGTATAATATACACATATTTTTTATACATTAGTATTTAATGAGATTAAATGAAATCAAGACATAAAGGGGGATTTCTAACACACTTTTATTTTCACGAGATACCTTCCATATTCACCAATTGCTTATTTTGTGTGGTGTATATACTTAAATTTGAGACTTATATAATTAATTTCCTTTATTTAAAGATATTAAAATATTTAATTTATTTTTTTATTTCACGGGGTTCGTAATTCTAATGTTACTCATGTATTGATGGATTTTTTCACAATTTTATTTCAATGAGACACATGCCTTTTACACTACACATTTCTTTTGAGAGGTGTATATATTTTTCTTTATTATAATTTTTGAATGATATTAATGAAATAAATATTTTATATATTCATTAACATATTTTATATATTCATCCAATAGATTTTATAGGCATAGGATATAACCAAAATAATCTTATGCATAAAAACCTATTTTTTTAAAGGGTAATTGTATTTTATTTTAATGGGGAACCATTTTTAAATCCAATGTTTTGGATTTTATATATTTTATTTAAAAAAATAAACATTTTTTTTATATTTTGATATAAAAACATTCTTAGGTGGTAATGGTTTTTATTTTTTTGATAAGTCTCATGTAATTTATAATAGATGAAAAATACAAAATTTTTAATTTAAAACAGTTTTTTCACGTAAATAAATTATAGTGTTAAGTTATATTTATAATTTATTAAATTATAATAAGATTTATTTATCTGTAAATCTAAATTTTCATTGGAATCACTGTTATGAAGAATTTATATATAATAATGTTCCAATATTTTGAATGTTTTAACGTTAATAACTCGTTTTCTCACCAAGTCATATGGATTATTTTCATATTAATTACTGAAACTTATGTGTTTTGAATTTTGGAAACAATATTCTATATTTGGAATCATAGGATACAAATTTTTATGTGGGATAATTTTTTTGGGAATTTAGAATAGTAATTTTATAAAAATTCTATTAATATGGTAAAATGTAAATCGTAAAATTAGGGATAAACAAATAATAATATAAATTATTGAAAATTACCCTAAAACATGACCTGATTTCATATTATTAGTTTTTTTCGACAAAAATCAACCTTTTTCCAAAATTTAAATCTTTTAGTCCACTTCTATGACAATAATAAATTTATTATATTTTATATAATGAATTTCTATAGATATCATAATCGTATTCATAATAACAATATCATTTTTAAAATAAGGTAATAGAGAATATGAATTCTACTATATAATCATAATGTTAAGATGTTTTTATTAAACATGGAAATTTATTTTAATTTTTATTTTATAAATACTTTCAATAATGGATTCTACAATGATTATGTTGTAATTGTTTAATTAATGGAACTATAAATATATTATATTTAAAATAATAAAATAAATATAAATTGATATAATTAATGTCTTAAATAATTTTTAGGTATTAATATTAGAACTTAGGGTTAATTTAATGTGGTTATTTTGAATATATCACGTATTTATGTTCTTTTATAAACTCACAGAATGAATATTTTCAAAATTGACATTAATGATATTTTTTAAAAGTAATATTAATTGAAATTAATTTAAAAATCATAAAAATATTAAATATGGATAATTGGACGAAATGTGGTTAAAAATATATATAATGGACCACCACTGGTCCACTTAACACTTTATTCGTCAAAATTACATTCTATTATCATTGAAAACTTTTTTAGCATAGTAAAAAATGTTATAGTTTATCTAAGTTTTAATAAAAACTATAGGGCTAAAAATTACATAAAAACCTATCTAAAAATTATTGGATGATGAGATTAATAAATTATTTCATGTTATATTTTATTCAATATCATTTTTTAGGTATTTTATTGAGCATTATTTTATTATAAATTTATCATTAGGGAAATTTGAAATGTTCCCCTCACCTTAACTATAATAGGGACCTCCTCCCTCACTTCTTCACACCACACTGTGCTTCTAGATCAAAATCCACAAGACAATCCAATTAACAACTTCCCTAGTCACATTTTTCAGGTTCTTATATTCCCAAATTAAAACCTCAATGGTCCATTATAGGAGATCAAAAGGAGATGTTCTAAAGAGGAGGTAATCACTCCAACAAATCTTTCACTTTTTCTATTACTCTATACAACCTGTAAATCTATTGTATTTAAAATAAATTAATAAATTCAAAATAAATAGTATATTGAAATTTTATTATGAATATTATCACAACATCATACATCCCATTTCCCATCATATACAAAATGAAACCATCACTCTTGCGTACGTATGGCCAGCCTTCTCCACGTAGGGATACTATTCATTTTCCATCACCATATATTTATGAGGGGGGGTAATTAAAATTTAAATATTTATATATGATGTTAATGATGTCATTACACTTTTTGAATGAAATATTCATGTCTAACTAATTAAAATATAATATTTTGGGAAATTGATAATTTTTCTTTGGCATATGTATGGCTTATTCGCTCCACGTTGCGATGTGTTTCAGTATTTACCTATGTTTCTCAAGGATGGTAATAAAGATTATTTTACTGAATATATTTTTTATATATATGAAATTAAAATTATTATGGAATAATAATATATCACATAAATTCCTTTCAATTAAATCCACAGAAAAATGAAAATAATATTCATGTGCACATACGCCATTCTGTCCCCATGAATGGTGTATTTTATTTTATATTTCAAATTATTATGAATAAACAATAATAAATTGGTATTTATTATTTTTATGAATTGTATATCATAATTATATTTCTATAGATGTTGAAATCATGATTAGTGTAATATAACCATGGATAACAAGTCAAAACCTGAGTGAAAAACAACATGGTTATTACCTGAGACATAACATTAACGTGTAATTATTAATAAGAGAGTAATATAATTCCCTAATTAAATAATATATTGAATTAAATATATCAATATAGTTATATTTTATATTTATAAAGGAATATTATTTATTATACATGTCTTTTTAACATGTGTAAACGAAAGCAACACTTAAGGTAAGGGAATTTCCATATCACTTGTAATTCCATTAGAAAAATTCCATATTCACCACTCGCATAATTTATGTGTTGTATATACATTACAATGAAATGTTATATAAATAATTTCCTTTATTTAATGATATTAAGAAACCATAATTGATATTATTATTTCATAGGGTTCATAATTATAACGTTAATAAAGTATTAATTTATTTTTATCTCACTTTTATTTGGTTGAGACACATGCTTTATACACTAATAGTTTCTCTTAAGTGGTATATATAATATCCATCAATTCCATTTAAGATAATTATTCTGAAAATTAATTGGTATTTACATATCCATTTTATGATATCTTTTTCATGGGGTTTATGGTTCAGAAGTTACAAAAACTCTAAGGGAATTTTGTCTCAAATATCCTTCTTTGAGACACATGTTATTTATGCACCTATATTCATTTAGAAGGTGTATATACATCCATTTTACATGATTTATCATGAATATACTTAGTTTAATAATATTAAATTATTTGTGTACTGTTAATATTTCTTCTTTATGAAATCAATATTCCTTCAAAACATTATTTTCAAAAAACTATTTTAAAAGTATTTTAATTGATAATTTAATAAAATTAATTGAAAAATGAAAAAAAAGTTGTTTAATATTTTACTAAAATATTACATATAGTTTTCCAATGTTATATTCAAGTAAAATTATTGTCAAAATATTTTATGATTTAAACACTGTTTGATTTTAGAAAAATGAAGGATATTTTCCATACTAACTATTTTAAGTGATCATTAAAAATTGTTTTCCTTAAATGATCATGTTTTTTTTATTTTAATTATGTATTATTGTTTATAGTATTCAATCCTCCGAATTTAAATATTTTTAATAACAGTTTTTGTTAATTTTGTAATTATATTTATGAAACTCATTTATTTTCTATGTATTATGTTTTGATTGAATGATGTTTATGAAAGTCAATTCATTTTAAGGGTTATGATAAGATGAATGATCTATGTTCTAGTGGTGCATTTATTTATGGTTTTCATTATGTGGATGGGGGATATATATCTCCCATAAATTAATTGGGTAGAGATAAATGTTTTATGATCTCAATGTGTACATAGGAGGGCATCACAATCCTGAAACAAGAGGGTAGATTAGATGGATTCTGATGCTCGAAAAAATAATGTACAAATAAAAAAATCCCAACCCTGAAGCAAGAGGATACATGGGATGGAATGAAACTTTTGAAACAAGAGTGTACTTAAGATGGAATCCCATTAAAAAAGAAAATACATTTGTGGTCAGCACATTCTTATAATTTTTCAAAGATCTTTGACAGTAGTATTGGCCTAAGGTTTATATATGAATATGTGTATGACAAATTACATGACGTTTACCTAAGTCATTATTTCGTGTATTTTTCTTTATTTTCTAACGCTTCTGGTATTTTGAACTTATAATCATTCATCTAATATATTGATATTCCGGGAATGATATTTGTGGGAAACATTGATGATCTTCCACCAGATTAGGGGTCACTGTTCCATGTTTCCAAAGTAACTAAACTAATATGGTCTTTGCTTTTGTGTTTGTGTAAGTATGAAATATTCTGAAATATTGATATAATTTTAATGTAATTTTTGAATAGTTGATTAAAAAATGGTCTTTTAAGCATTATATATTTTGGGTTTAGAGGTCAATATGTTTTGATTGATTGTTAATTTTCTTGTGACCAAAAATCATTATCACTCTCTATAATTATTCACATTTTTCTTCAACTTATATATATTCAATTTAATATAATTTTCTCTTATATAGAAACGTAATAATGTTTTATTCTAGACAACATCCATACATACCTTTATTTATTATCTAGTTTAATTTTTATTAAATTTTATTTACTTTACGAGTTTTTAACAATTGTAGTTTCAAATATAAATCCCTTCATTAAAATGATTAGTATTAAAATGTGAAGACTTAGTTTATATAAGCGGGGTATAACTTTACATAATGATATTTATAAAGAGTTACATCATGTTTTATAGTGTTTATAAAATGAAACACTATGGTAATAATAGAATTTAACACCCAAAGATGTTATGATATATTTAATTTTAAATAAGATCAATATCATCGATGACTTCTAGAACACATAACTCAAATTCTAAATGAACCGTAATAACCTAAGTAATAAATTTCTGTTAGTGAAATGGAATTAAAAAATTATGAAAAATAATTTTTATAAAAAAAATTAAATAAAATACGATTATTACCAATTGGTTGAAAATAAAATTATAATTATTTTAAATAAAAATTACTGTTTGAATGGATAGTGGAAAATATAAATTTTTATTCAATCCTGATTTTCACAAATAAAATAAAATTAATTTTTAAAACATGTAGAAACATTATATTAAAAATTAAATTCATTTTCTATATCCCTATAAATAACATTCATATTCTGAATTTTATGATTTTTTCAAAAAACGTTCATTTTTTAATGAATAGTGGAAAATATAAATTTTTATTCAAAAATATAATTTACTTTCCTATAGTTACAAGGTCCATTTTATTTTAATGTTGTTTTAAATGTAAAATTAGTAAAATTATCTATACATTAATCTAAATTGTTTCATTCTAATAAATTTAATATTTAATTTTGATATGTAAACACAATAAACATTTCAAGTATTTTCTTTTGGAAAATTTATTTGCTGTTAGTCTTTGTGTTTAATTTTATGCTAAATTCTTCAATTTTTTTATTGAATTTGCAAAAAAAATATTTCATAACTAAAATTAGAATAATTTATACTATCTTATATGTTAATATTAATATTTTATAATAATTAATAGTGAAACAATTATGAATTATTATTGTGATTATGATAAAAGCAGTTTTATCGTGTTTTATATTTAAAAGATAATGATTAAAAATGAAAAAAAAACATAGATAATTAAGATTTAATAGTAAAAAATATACCTTAAGACATTTATGGTTCTAATATGGTCCACATTTTTTATTTATTTGTGAGATAAACTTGGGTTTAATTATCTCTTTTTAAAAACACAAAGTGTGTTCTCTCCCCCACTTGTAAAAGGCCACCACATATCATCTCCAGTCCAAAATTCAAAATACCTTTTATCATCCTATAACTTTCGAAATATCACCCTGAAATCATTTACATCCATCTATAATCCATTTCTCCCTATATATTAACAATAGGAAGTATTTTTTTGCAAACTAGAAGAATGTTTCACATGAAGAGGTAAAATCCCAAACCAATAATTAAATTTATTTTTTCATCAACATCCATAAATTCTTATTAAAAATATATTATATAATAAAAAAATTTATTTATTATAATAATATGTTTTGTACTAATTTAATGACCTACAACCATCTCTTCACCCATCAAATAGAAAACAGACCCCTTGATCATGTGTACAGCGGACTACCGCCTCGCGAACATGCATAATTGGTGTTTGTTTCATTGATTCTCAATGAAAGATATAATAATTTTTTAATTTTTATATATAATATTTATGATATTATTATATCTCTTGAATTTTAATATAACATATACCTTTTTAATTTCGATTGATTTGGGAATACGATAACGTCACTTGTGTTTACGGTAGACTACTTTCTCGCGAAGTATGTGATTAATTTTTCACTAAAAATTTATATGAATGGTAATGATGATTAATTTTACATTTAAATATGATATTAATGAAATATTATTCGTTATAGAAAATAAATATATCATATAATTTCTTATAATACCATCTATTGGATAAGTGAAAATGTCATTAATGTGTGTGATGAATTATAACTTCGCAAAGTGATGTGATTTATTTTAAAAAAACACATTAAATAGATGGTAGAAAATAATAAATAAAATTCATATGGGTGATTTATATTAACTTATATTTATTATTTATTATTAATTATAAATCTTCTTACTTACACATTCACCCATTATAGAAATGATAATGCCGTTTGTGCGTACATAGGACCCACAATCTCCACTAAGTGATGTGATAGATTCTCCATGTTGAATATTATATAAAGATTCTAAATATGAATCTAATGGTCCAAAAATATATTTTTTCATTATAAAATTTAAAATATGATGTAAATATATACCATGTTTAGTATCTAGATCATTAATGAGAAAACCTACATGACAAAAAAAGGAAAAAACCTAAAAATATGTATAATGAAATATTATTAATGAATTCTAATAATATGTTATTAAAGGATAATAAATGATAATATAATTATTAATATGGTTATGGTAAAAGTGATTAAAATTCATAAAAACATTATAATTGTGGTTAAAGGGTTTTTAATGAACATGAATCTTTAGTTATGTGGTTTCGTAAATCAATTTCAATTTAGAGGGTTAAAAATCTACTTAATTCATTATATTATGTCATGATTATGTTTGGAGTGAAATTTAATTTATTTATGATCAATTATAAATTTCTTTTTTTGTGGATTTAGGTTTTTTACACATAATAAACTCATGGATAAACTCCGACGTAGTTATATGAACCTGGTAGGGGTATTTCTCTAAACACCCTTCTTTGAATCACATGTTATTTTATGGACTAATTACATTTAAATGGTGCATGTACATCCCATTTTCATTTTATATCATGAAAAATTCATAAATCTTGATATTTTAGGTTGAAATTCATCTATTTCAATTCATGTGAGGTAAGGATTCAAAAGATACCAAAGTGGAAATATATTTCTATTTCAACCTCATTTTAATGAGTATTGTTTATGATTTAATTTCTATTAAAATAAATTATATTATAAATGAATTATAAACCCCTTTATATTGCATCTCATCTGGTAATTAATGATATTTTTAGGAAACAGTACAATTTTATTATCCTTGATACATACAATTAATGAGAAATTATTTTTAATAAAATATGACTATATTTCCCTATTGGGCCAAAAATTAATTTCCTTCCAAATCAATCTTTTCTGAAATATAATTGAAATAAAATTACTATTATTTTTTAAAGTAAAATTTTCCCACAATTTCAATTATAATTATTTTTAATGGAATATTCCTGTCAGTTTCTAAATAATTTACATTTGGAATTTTCTTACAAAAAATGTGAAATGAATATTTTTTTCATAATACATGGCTTAAGCATACCCTTCTTCCTTAAAAACCAATATTTTGTTTGAAAATTATTTTATATACTTATAATATTATTTTTAGTAAAAATGTTTTTCCAAAATTTTAAACCCCATGATTTTAATATTATAAAATTATGATCGATAGTATTTGTGTCATTTAATAAAAAACATAGAAAAACATATAAAACCTTGATAAATTATGATATATTTTTATTTATATAAATTATATATCTTCAGTAGAGTGAAATAGCTGTAACAGTGAGATTAAAATTTATTAAAAACAATAGTATTTTTTGTTTTTAATACATGAAACACTCGGTTTAACTTGCGTTAAACAAGGCACCGAGTTTCAAAGAAATTTGAAATATTATTAAAATATTATTGTTTGATATAATATTTATAACCATCTTGTCTAATTGGAGGGTATGAATATTATAAATAAAATTACTAAAATTTTATTAATTACAAATAAATAATTTTTATATCTATTGATTAAAAACAAAATATTTATCGTTTAAAAGGAAAATAAATGTCTTCTTAAACGATGTACTTTATCTAAAGTACTTTTTAATAATGATCTGTGAATATAATTTAAAATAAATTTATACCAATTTTAAAAAAATGAAAAAATAATCTTTATTTATGATATTAGAATACTCGAATTTTCTAATTGTGATTTTTTCGGATGTTTCTTAAAAGTTTCCTTTTTTGACATAGAATGAAAAATTTTCAATTTTAAATGAAAAATATGATTTATTTTAAATAATTTATATTTTTTAAATAAATATTTAATTGTTTTTCAGGTAAAATTATTGTAATAATATATCATTTATTATAACTTAAATCATTTTAATCGATTTAATAATGAATTTTGATATAAAAACTATTGGAATCCTCATGTATTAATCATATTTTAATGATCACAAATCTCATTATGATTTACCAATCTTAATAATAATCACAAATCTACTTACTGCTTAAAAATCGAGTTACTGTTTACAAATCTTATTACTTGATCACAAATCTCACATATCTTATTACACATGTGTATTTATGTTTCAAGTTATTTTATATATTATAATGGTTAATCTCAATCCATTTTATGCATATTACTGTTTAAGTCTAAATAAAGTTATTTGTCTAAGTGCAAGACACCATGAAGTTTGACACAGTAACTCAGACACTATGAGCAAGAAGTAGACACCGTGAACAGAAACAATGAAGCAAACACCGTGAAGCCTAAGTCTTAGACACTGTGACCAATGAGACACCATGACCACAATACACCGTGACGCTGTAAGTCGGACACAGTGAGTCAGACACCATGAAACACATATCGTGAAGGACACACAGTGAGAAAGACATAGTGAGCGACATACCGTGGAAGACATACCGTGAAGGTCATACCGTGAAAGACATACCGTGAAGGAGATACCATTTGTATAACTACGGTGACACCGTTTCTTAACCTTTTTGTCAATATTATTTAAATATTTCTAATGGTCATATTTGATGTTTTTAATGAAATTAATGATATTTAATGATAGTTGTTGGTCTTTCAGGAAACCGTAACTCGTACATATCAAAAGGAAATAATTTTATTTCCGGATCTCAGGGAATATAAGGAAGATTGAGCTACAGTAGAGAAAAACAAGAACATATGTACATGAGCAAGAAAGACGAGTGCACTGTACTGAACAAAACACCATTCCTGAGCACGACCACGAAGAACATACTGCAAGATCATCAAAGAAAGCATTGTCTCATACATGTAATCTGACACTACTAAAGAACACACAAAATATAGAACATCTTCACTTGTGAAGAACACCAAGATGAACCTTGACACTCTGTTTCTTAACAGAAAAACTAGATAAGGGCTCAGACGCAATTCTGCTAAATCCATGGAGTCTCTAGCTGCACTGCTAATCACTCTAGCATTCTAAACTATTATCTACTCTCTAAGTGATTCATTATTTACATTCGAGCAATGTGTGTACCCTGTTACTTTTACACATACAATTTCTCCAGTGATGAACTGGAGGATACAAAATCCTCATTCCAAATTTTCTACACCTTCTTATGTCCCGCTGTGGATAGTGGTAGAGGTCATGTGAGACCTGGATAGAATGTGAGCTGTAGAGTTGTTTTCCCACGAATACATGTGGTAGAGGTCTGAGCACCTGGACAGTTTGTAATCTGTTTTTAACCTCGATCCATGGTGTGGATCAAATTTATATATAAATTTAAGAGGACTAAGTCTCGGCTTGAGACTAAACTACTTTTTTATATATTCTGTGCATTTTAGTTTAATTTTAAAGTATACAATATCTAATTTATATTCCACTGATGTTACTTTGAAATACACAATTATTTTAAAGTTACTTTGATAGTTAAAATAGAAAGTGGTTGTATGTTTTGTAAAGTATTAGGTTAGTTTTAAAAGTTAATAAATCTGCAAGATTAGATTAACTGAGAACTAATCAATCTTTGAGAACCTAACTGACCCTTTACAATAATACAAATTCACTACAAATTATCTTGTTATATTATTTGGGGGATTATCATAGAAATATTTTTAACACAATTTTTTATTGGAACTCAATTCACCCCCCTCTTGAGTGTCCACTCTGACCAAAATTTTGTTTCAGAGGGTGTTTTTTTTCAAAGTTTTCAAAATACTCTGTTTTTTTCAACTGTGATTTTAGATGCATCTTTAAATATCATACATTTCTATTAATTCTAAATTTTATCTCTTTAAATTTATTTTCTAAAATCTAGCTATGGATAATAGACTAGAAGGTGTTGCTACCAACACGACACCTTTCTTTAATAGTATTAATTATTCCCAGTGGAAACATAAGATAAAAATTCACTTAGAGATTATGGGATTTGATATCTGGACTACTATAGAAACTCAATATAAAATTCCAGAAACTGAAATAACTCCTTGGGATGAACCTACTAAAGTTGCATACAATAATAACTGTAAAGCAATGATTTCCTGGTATTATGCTCTAGGAGATGAAGAGTCTAATAGAATATCTACTTGTAAAACTGCTTATGAAATTTTGGATACCATGGGTGTTTCTCATGATGGAATAACCGATCTCAAAGAAGTAAGATTGAACACTTATACTATTAAATATGATAATTTTATAATGAAGTCTGATGAACCTATCTCTGACATGTATCTCAAGTTCAATGAAATTGTCAACACTATGAGCTCCCTTGGAAAGGTTGTTCCAGCAAAGGAACAAATTAAGATAATATTGAGATGTCTTCTAGACCGATGGAGAGGCACATCTGTTTCAATTAGAGAGTCATGGGACATTGTTTCTTTTCATTTAAAAGAGATAATTGGTAATCTTATGATTTGTGAGGAATAACTCAAGGTGAATGAAGAAGAAAATGATGAACCAAAAAGGAAGTCAGTTGCATTTAAGTCTACTGCCTCAAGGATCAAGGACTAGGAGAAATCTCACATACCTACTGAAATCTCAACAAGTGAATATTCAGAATCTTACAGTGATGCAGAAATGGATCAGATGGCCAGAAGATGTAAAAAATTCTATAGGAAGAATAAATTATTCATAAAATCAAACTACAAAGGTAAATATGACAAAAAAGGACACTGGAAGAAATATTGGAAGAAAGATGATAAGAGTTATGAAGTTGTTTTCTATGAATGAAAGAGAAAAGGTCACATTAAAGAAGACTGTACATAATTGATGTTCAAGAAGAAACAAGACTATAAGGAAAGAAAGCATAATAAAGCAATGAAAGCAACTAGAAGTGTTTCAGAAGATATCACAAGTGAATCTTACATTTTTGACTCTGAAAAGAATCGTGCCAACATGTGTTTCATGACCAATACTTGTGAGGTACATGTTTCCCCTACACTGAATGATCATTATTCTCGAACTAATTTATATTCTGAATCTGAAAACATGTCTAGTGAGGAACTGTTTGAATATTGTAACATACAAGAAGAAACATGTAATGAAAATAATAAAAAATATAATTCATTGAAGAAACAACATGCTCTCACTGCCAATGTTAAATATTCCTTTGATATATAAAAGGAAAATAATGCTCAACTGTTCAAGGAAAATACTAAACTAAAAATTTCTAATGATAAACGTAGAAAGGACATAGAAAAATTCACAAAGGGAAAAGATACACTTACTCAACTTTTAGGTAAACAAGTGGCACAAAACTATACTACTGGTTTAGGATACCAACCTAGACAGAGACAGATCACTAAAACAAGATTTATTCCTAAATCTGGACAAAATGCTACTAGTTCCAGTTCTAGAAATCCATACACTTCAACTAGTTATTCACATTGTTATAGATCAAATAGAGTTTATATTTCAAAATATGTTGAATCTATTGATTATATGAGACCCATAAGACAAATCAAGGTACCTAAATTTTTTCTTGCTAACCTGTCTGCACCCAAGAGAATCTGGGTACCAAAATCATTCTCTAGTTAAATCTGTTTTGTAGGAAAACTATTTGAAGAATTACCATAAGAAGATATGGTACTTGTACAGTGGATGTTCAAGGCATATGTATGGGGATTATTCATGCTTCAAGAGATTAATAAATGTTGATGGAGTCCATTTCACCTTTGTTGATAATCCTAATGGAAAGATCATTGACCTATGCGAAATTGGTAACACTAACTCAGTTTTAATTTCTAACGTTTCATTTGTTGATGGACTTAAATATAATCTATTAAGTATTTCTCATTTATGTTATGATGGATTTAATATTATGTTTGAAAATGATTCTTGTAATATTTTTAATTTTAAGGATGTTTTAGTATTTTGTGCTTTGAGTAATGAAAATGTTTATACAGTTGATTTTAATTCTTTAGATAAATAAAACATTACTTGTTTAAATACTTTTCAAAAAGAATCTTGTCTTTGGCATAGAAGATTAGAACACTGTAAAATACATTCACTTAGAAAACTGACTAGGAACAACTTGGTTAGAGACTCACCCAAACATGTGTTTCCAAATGACAATGTTTGTCATCCTTGTCAAAATGGAAAGCAACACAAAATCACTTTCAAACCAAAGAATGAAGTGTCAACTTCTCAACCTCTCGATTTGGTTCACATGGACTTGTTTGGACCTTCTAGAGTTTCTAGTTTAAATGGGAAGAACTATGTATATGTCTTAGTAGATGACTTTTCTAGATATACTTGGGTATACTTCATAGATCACAAAACTGAAGCTTTATCTTACTTTACTAAATACCCCAAGTTTGTAGAAAACCATAGTGGACTTAATATTAAGTACCTTAGAAGTGATCATGGCCATGTGTTTGAAAATCATGAGTTTGACTCCTTTTTCTCACAAAATGGCTATACTCACAATTTCTCTGCCCGTAGGAGACCTCAGTGGAATGGTGTAGTAGAAATAAGAAATAGAACCCTTAATGAAATTGCTAGAACTATGCTTAATGAGTGTGACCTACCTATTTACTTTTGGGATGAAGGTGTAAATACAACTTGTTATATCATCAATAGAGTATTAGTCAGACCTATTCTAAAAAATATCCCTTATGAACTGTGGAACAATAGAAAACATAAAAATAGCTACTTTAGAGTCTTTGGTTGCAAATTCTTTATACTTAATACCAAGGATAATCGGGACAAGTTTGCTTCTAAGAGTGATGAAGGAATCTTTTTAGGATATTCTATATCTAGAAAAGCCTATAGAGTCTTCAATAAGAGAACCAAGTGTGTGGAAGAATCTGTTAACATCAAATTTGATAAAACTGATCCACATGAACCTATGTTATCTCTTGAAAATCTTGAAGAAGATTTGTCTATTTTGAACCTTAATGACAAATTCAATGAACCTACTGTAAATACCACAAGTTCTGGAAATATTTCAGAATCTTCTCCTAATGAACCGAGACCTAGAGAAGAACCTGCAATTTCTAGTCCAACCTTTACTAGATCAACTAGGATTCATACGAATCATCCATTATATGCTGTTGTAGGAAATCTAGATAGAGGGACACAGACTAAAGCTTCTTTTAGAAAACAGGTTGAACATCAAGACTTCTTGTCACAACCAGAACCTAAAAACATTGATGATGCTATTAATGATAAATGTTGGGTAATTTATATGCAAGAAGAACTTAATCAGTTTGAAAGAAATAACATTTGGAAACTAGTAGAAATACCCAAGGACACTTTTTTCATAGGCACTAAATGGGTGTTTAGAAATAAAATAGATGAAGCTAGAAACATAGTTAGAAACAAGGCTCAGTTAGTTGCACAAGGCTATAGTCAAGAAGAAGGAATTGACTATGAGGAGACTTTTTCTCCAATATCCAGACTTGGAGCCATTATAATTCTACTTTCTTATACTGCACATCTGAATTTTAAACTATATCATTTGGATGTCAAGAGTGCATTCTTAAATGGGTATATTGCTGAGGATGTTTTTTTTAACAACCCCTTGGATTTACAAACCCTCATTTTCCAAATCATATTTCCAAATTATCATAAGCTTTATAGGGTTTAAAGGAAGCTCTAAGAGCTTGGTATGATAGATTAAGTACTTTTCTAATTTCGAAAGGTTTTACAAAAGGAATAGCTGATCCTACCCTCTTTATAAAACGAATTTCTAATGATGTTTTATTTGTTCAAATTTATGTAGTTGATATTATGTTTGGATCTTCAAAAAATTCACTATGTACTAATGTTTCTAAAATGATGCAAAACGAATTTGAAATTAGTTTAATGGGTGAACTAAAATTCTTTCTTGGATTTCAATATTTTCAAAATAATTATGGGATTGTTTTAACTCAAATTAAATATACTAGAGATCTTCTAAAATGTTTTGAATTTCATAGCACTAAAAGTAGTGACAGTCCCATTAGTGCCACCTATAAGTTGGATCTTGTTGAAGATGGAGAATCTGTTGATTAAACTACTTATAAAGGAAGGATTGGAAGTCTACTCTAATTAACTGCTACCCGTCATGATATTATGTTTAGTGTGTGTATGTGTGCTCGCAATCAATAAAATCCTAAAGAATCTCATTTAAATGTTGTAAAGAGAATTTTCGAATACATCAAGCATACAACCAATCTAGGACAATTCTATCTAAAAGGACAATCATTTGAACTAATTAGTTACTATGATGCTGAATATTCTGGCTGTAAGCTAGATAGAAAAAGAACCTCTAGAATATGTCACCTTTTAGGAAAGTCACTAGTATCATGGTGTACTAAGAAAAAAAATATTGTTGCATTATCTACTGCAGAAGCTGAATACATAGCTGTTGGATGTTGTTGTGCACAAATTTTGTGGATGAAACACACATTACTAGACTATGGATATCAATTCATACTAGTACCAATAAATTTTGACAACACAAGTGCTATTAACATTTCAAAAAATCTTGTTTCACATTCTTGGAAAAAACATATTGATGTAATGCATCACTTTTTGAGGGATCATTATCAAAAAGATGATATCACTTTGGAATTCATTGGTACTGAATATCAACATGCTGATATATTCAGTAAACCATTAAATTCTGAGATATTACACAACATCATACATGATCTTGGAATGAACGATCCCAAATAGATATCTTACTGGTATTACTATTTAATATTGTGCTATAAATTACTTTAATGGTTTATTCTCACTATTTCTTGGTTACTATCTCATGTTTACAGTCTCACAGTTAACACTCTGTGTTCATGGTCTGTAACTGTCTCACCGTGACTGACCAGTTTACTCACTGTCTCAACATGACGACTACGGACTATCTCACAGTGATTGGCCTGTTTACTCACTATCTCACCGTGACGACTACGGACTGGCTCACCATGACGACCTCTTGTCCTCAAACCATAACGAATACTCATGGTCTCGCCATGAAGATAATGTAAGCACTTATTTTAACCTATATCGCGGTAATTTTTATTCCCTTTCTATTTACTTTCCCAAGTTATTTTGTGACGTTTGACATTCCCAAATGATAAAACATAAGGGTTTCACTCGATTCCTCACCCGAGCTCTCTCCTTAACCTTCTCAACCTTGCAATCATTCTCTCCTTATCACTCACCCGAATCTATAGTGGATGCCAAGGATGAAGCATCAATCTTTACCCTCATCTGAGAAGTGCCACTCTAAGAAAGAGAAGTGGACATCGTAGCTTGCACCCGAAGGACCCCTAAATCCTATCATAGTAAGCCGTACTATTTCTCCAGAGAAGGAAATATGACCTGAGTTTATTTTTTCCAGAAAGTATTTAGCCCTAAATGTATTAAGAGAAAAAGGATAGATCGAATGGTTCTCTAGACAAGATAGACCTATTTACAAATGTTTGGTATATCATTTCTATAAGTATGTAATGTCTTCTTTTAATACTGGAGAAAGTTTTATGGTGACAAGTTGGATCAATGGTCAAAAATGTGCTTTCTCTTTGGGGCTATGGGCTACATGCCTAAGGATTCCTCATGAAAAGATTTGTGATGATTACCAATGAGACCCTCCTCCTACAAGGGACATCTATGACCGAGAGAATGCCTTGGAAATTTTAACTATAAATGGCACCAAAAGAAAGACCATAACAGCTGAATTGGATGGGGAGACTAGGCTGCTGTTTTAGTTTCTTTAAAATTTTATTAGCCCAAGGAATGGAGAATTTGATGTTATGAAGTATCAGGATGTCTTTATGATTCATCTGATGAAGAATGGCCATAAGATAAATCTGTACAAATATATCATTCACCATATGTGTGAATTTATTAAGATCACTTACAAATCCACTTCCTTGTTTTTCTCAAGGAATATTTTGGCTAGGATTGTTGCCAAGGGAGTAGTTAGACCAAATGAAGAAAAGATTGTGGATTTTGATTACTGTTTATCCAAGCCTACCATCAGAAGGAGGAAGTTAAACTGGAACCCCTGGAAGAAGCAGTGGGTTAAAGATAACGAAAAGATTTATGAAAAGTTCAATCTTGTGGATTATCCTACAAGGACTAAAAACATTACTGATCCTGGTTTGGAACTAGATGAGGTGGCTGAGTATCTAGAAGAGGAATAATAAAAAAGAAGATGTACCTAGATTACCTCATATAGAAGAGTGTGAAATACCTCATGAGGAAGAAGATCTCATTGAGAAAGAAAGGACTGTTGTTCCTGCTGATGATTCAAGAGAAGAAGTTGTTGTTGAAAAGGAAAGGAGTGTTGGTCCTTCTGTTGTTCGTAATGAAGAAGTACGTCCTACCCATGTTAATTAAGAAACCCAATCTGATGCTTCCGGAGAGTTAGTTTTTTCTGAATCTGAGCAGCTAGCCATGGAAGAGACAGATCTTGTTGTAGAAGAACTCACATCAATGGAAGAAGAAAATATAGAAGAACTTCCTGATGAAAATGAAGCAGGTCTGGAAGCTCAACCTGAGGAAAAATCTATTTTTGAGTACATACCCTATATTGAAGATAGGATAGAAATTTTCTTTTAGTTGGCAAGGAAGGAAATGGCTGAGGAGATTAGAGATGATCCTGTGAATCTTAACCCAGCTCATGAGCCTCAAGAACCTGAAATGGAAGAACATTTTGAGGGGGAGGAGCCTCAAAATCTTGAGATTGATGAAGCTGAGATTGGTAATTCATCTCCACCAACTGATTCATACTCTGTGTATACTCAATATGAATTCCCTATCTTCTATGATGTTAGTGAATCATAGCATGTGACTGCATCTGGAATTGACCTTTCTTCTTTGTTTCGATTGAAGTCAGTCACACACCGTGAATCTCAACCTAAACCTGAATCAGAATCTGAAACTGAAACTGACGCTAAACCACAACCAGACCTTGAACATGCCCATGGACCACTTTCTTCACCTGAATCCTTTACTGATCAGCAATAAAATTTCAGTAAAGAAGATTCAATAGTTTTTTGAGTGACTATCTTAACTAGAGTTGAGAAGATTATGTCCTCTCAACCTCATCATGTGACTCACCTATGTTAGGAAGATTCCTTGTTTCCTCTAGAAAATATTATTCAGAACATTCAACCCAGGATGATCCATGAAATTAAATAAGTAAGGGTTGAAAACAAATTTCATAGTGCTAATGTTGCAACTTTGAAATGTATGGAAGCAGACATGCAGAAAAAACTGTCTTCCAAATCTGAGCCTGCTTCTGCTCCTGAACCTCATGCTGCTTCTCCTAAACTTACTATTTCCAACATTTCTCGAGAAATTGTGTCCCATATTCATCAATATCTGTTATCTTTTGATTATAATATTGGCAAAAGGCACACTTAGATGTTGCACCGAATGAGAGAGAGAGTGGATAACTTGAATAATATTACAGATGAATACACTGGTTATCTTCAAAAGGTATTGAAACAACTCAATGATCTAACCATAGGTGTCAAGGATTCTCCTTCCATTGCTCAGACCTTCACACCTTCTTTGGATTATTCTCTACTCAGATAATTAATCAAAGAAGAAATTCAGAATGCCTTCTGTAATTTTTATTTGTCTCCTTTATCTAAAGTTTCAAAGAATAGTGATAGAGCACTTGACCATATTCGAATTCATGCTATGATTGCCAGTGATGCTCAATAGAAGATCACTAAGAAGATAGATTTCTATCTCACCCGGATTTTCTCCAAATTTGATATGACAAATCACTTTTAAGTATCTTGGGGAAAATTTGAAGATACCTCATGTGACTCAGGCTTTCAAAACTCATGTTTAGAAGCTCACTGAGTTTAGCAGATTGTTGAACAAATTCATGGACAATAAAGATGATTTTGAAAAGGCTATGAAATAAGGAGGAGAAATTAACACAGAATTCATCAACCATCTGAAGACCTATCTTCATGTCAAAATTACTGCAGTTGTTACTCCTGCAGCTGCTCCACTCAGACCTGGACTGCCTGCCTTAGCCTCTACTACCATGCTAGTTAGCCAAACTCTAATTCAGATCAGGCCAGTCAATCTTGATCAGCCACAAACTCGATCATCTACAGCTCCATCTTTGGCTCCCTCTATATTTGAAGGTCCACCTTTACCTTCTTTATCTACCACCTATATGCATTCTTCAACATCAACAACTAATAAATGCAAAGAGAAGGCCAATCCCTGAAGAAGCCCAGTGACTACTTTCTTGTTGATGGGGTTGTCTTTCATTTTTTTTATTGTTTGTAATTATACTTTATGTTGTATTCTGAACATTTTTATTGAAATATGCACTGTTTTTTCCTCTATTTTGTTTAATTTTTGATAATCCCAAAAGAGGGAGAAAAATTATTCTATGTTATGTCCGTACATGATTTGCGATCATCAAAAAGGGGGAGATTGTTGGACTCCTCATGTATTAATCATGTTTTAATTATCACAAAACTCATTATTATTTACCAATCTTAATAATAATCACAAATCTAATTAATGATTACAAATATCCTTACTGTTTAAAAATATTATTACTAATATCAAATCTCACATATCTAATTACTCATGTGTATTTATGTTTCAAGTTATCTTATACTTTATAATGGTTAAGCTTAGTCTATTTTATGTATATTACTGTTTAAGTCTAAATAAAGTTATATGTCTAAGTACAAGACACCGTGAAGGCACCGTGACCATGAGACACCATGACACTATATGTCGGACACAGTGAGTTAGACACTATGACACACATACCATGAAGGACACACCGTGAGCAAGACACTATGAGCGACATACCATGAAAGTCATACCGTGAAAGAAATTCCATGAAAGACATATGGTGAAGGTGACTCAGTTTTCATAACTACTGTGACACTATTTCTTAACCTTTTTGTCAATATTATTTAAATATTTCTAACAGTCATATCTGATGTTTTTAATGCCATTAATGATATTTTATGATAGTTATTGGTCAAACAGAAAACCGTACCTCGTACCTATGAAAAGGAAATAATTATATTGCCGGAGATCAGGGAATATAAATAACATTGATCTCCAATAGAGAAAAACAAGAACATACATACGTGAGCAAGAAACACGAGTGCACTGTACTGAATAGAACACCAATCCTGAGAACGGCCATGAAGAAGAGATTGTGAGATCATCAAAGAAATAATTGTCTCATACATGCAATCTGACACTACTGGAGAACACATGAAATATAGAACATCTTCACTTGCGATGAATAGAAAGTTGAACCACGACACTCTGTTTATTATCAAAAAAACCAGAGAAGGAGTCAGACGCATTTCTGCTGAATCCAAGGAGTCCAGAGATGCACTAGAAATCAGTATATCATTCTAAACTCTTTTCTACTCTCTAAGTGATTCATTATTTACATTCAAGTAGTGTGTGTAACCTATTTATTTTACACACACACACTGTCTCCTGTGCTAAACTGGAGAATACTATATCATCATTCCAAACATTCTACACCTTCTTGTGTCCCACTGTGGATAGTGGTAGAGGTCATGTGAGACCTAGACAGCCTGTGTGCTGTTGAGTTGTTATCCCACGAATAAATGTGGTAGAGTTCTGAGTACCTGGACAATTTGAAAACTTTTGTTAACCCCGATCCAGGGTGTGGATCAAAATTATATATAAATTTGAGAGGACTAAGTCTCAGCTTTAGACTGAACCTCTTGGTTATATCTGCTGTGCATTTTAGTTTATGCTTAAAGTATACAATATCTAATTTATATTCCGCTGCTGTTACGTTGAAATACACAAATATTTTAAAGGTACTTTGACAGTTAATCTAGCAAGTGTTTGTATGTTTTGTAAAGTATTAGGTTAGTTTACAAAGTTAAATAATCATCAAGATTAGATTAACTAAGAACTAATCAATCATTAAAAACCTAACTGTCACTTTATTATAATACAAATTCACTACAGATTATCTTATTATTCAATTCGGTGGATTTTAATGGAAATTTTTTAATATAAATTTTTATTGGAACTCAATTCACCCCCCTCTTGAGTGTCCACTCCAACCAATAAAAACCTTGAAATATTTTGAAATTTTTCTGATTGAAAACTTGCTTTCTCATCATGTCTATAGGATTAATTTTAAATAAAATTTTTTCTCTTATATAAATTTAATTTAAAAAAGTTGAATAAATATAATGAGTAAAAATAATTTATAATTTTTAATGTTTTTCAATTAATATTTAACCAAAATTAATGGTGAATACAGTAAAAATTAAATACCCATATTAAGGGGAAAATGTGTGTACTGGTGGGCGGGGGTTGAAGAAAAATGAAAACCATAAAAAAGAAATAATTAAAATAATTTCATTATCCACATATGTCTTCCATTAAACCTCTATGATTCATTAATGGTATATTTTATACCCTTTTTATATATGTAAAACATTGGAGGACTTAATTATTTTCTAAAAGAACATGTGTGTCCTCTCTCACTCTTATAAATGGATACACCAATACACATCTCTTAACAGCATAAAACACATTATAGAGGCTATATGACCAAATATCTCCCAAAATTACGTCGTATAATTATATAATGGTTAATTTTAGAATAAATATAACCTAGTAACGCCATTTTTGGAAACGTATTGAGGATACAAGAGGAAGAGGAAACATTATTAAACAAGCATTTTTATATTATCTATTTCTCCACTAAGGGAAATTCCTATTAAACCATGATTATATAGGAAAAATACAATCGTAAATATACTTATATGTTATTATTTTATTTTTTAAAATAAATATTATTTATCTTCTATCAAATTAGTTATGAAATCATAATTCAAGTGTACAATGGACCATGACCTCATAAAATTATATCGTATGTTTTTCCATTACCACGTCCCATTTATGGACTTGATGATGGGTATAATGTGTTTATATATATAAAAATTAAATTTATAAAATAATTATATATTTTATAAATTTTATCATATATAATATTTTAAATTCCATTCTTTATGGGATATGATATTGTCACTCATGTGTAAGATGGACTACTGCCTCACAAAGCATTGTAATTCATTTATCACCAACATTTTACATGGAAGGTAATAAGATTAAATATAGTTAATATTTTCCATATAAATGAAATCATTAAGATATTAATAGAATATTAAATCTAATTTAAATATAAAATATCTATTTCTATCTTACTTTTTAACTTACTAAAAAAGTGATAATATCATTTGTGTACATGTGGACTACCACCTTCACGAAGCAATGTGAATTTAATTTCATAACAAATCCATATGGATGAAAAATATAAGTATATAAAATTTTATATATGATATAATGATAATTATAAAATGATAATATATTACATAGCATCATTCATATTGATCATTGGAAAATGGAATCATTATTCATACATATGCTTGACCCACTGTCTCCATTATTGTAACATAGTTCATTTTTCATAACGACAATTAAATATTTTATTCAAAAATTATAATATATCTAAAAAATGATAATTATTTCATTATTATTATATTATAGATGTTTAAATAATTACCAATTTTACCATATTCTACCCACCAAAGTTATTTTTTCACAAATAATCCAAATACGGTCAAAACATCCGACATAAATATAATTTCATATGTATTTTTATAAAACATTGTAATAAGGTAAATAAAACAAATAATAAATAAGAAAAAAAATTCATGAATTTTAATAAATAATATAATTTCGTTATTCAATATGATAAATAAACATGTTCTTACTCAGTGTGAAGGTAAAACACTTTAGCATAACTTTCATTCAACTGTGGAATTTTTTAAAATCTTTAAAAGTACACCATTTTAAATGATATATATTGAATTTTTCTATTATAATGATAACCAATGATCCTGTACCGGAGTGGTAAGGGATCCTTTTAGAAATCCAAGAGACTCATGTTCGAAACCGTTGGAGGAAAATTTATGGGTTACTATAACAGTACAATTGAAGCACTGTAGCAGTACGGTAGCAGCACTATAGGAGATAATGTTCACTACTATAGGAGAAGGAACTATTCACCCAATTTGGGCCGTTTGGACACCAGTTTGGGCCTACAGGTCTCATGGACGTCAGTTCATCAAAGGATTTTAGGCCTTAGGGCCATTAGGCCACAGAGTACTCGGAGTATAAGAATTCACAAAGAGCTTGCCCTAGAATAGGTTCAGAGAAATGAATAGAAGCTACTAGAAGCAGAGCTAACCAGATATAAAGAATTAGAGGTTATTACAACCACCATTGGGACCAGGCATCATGCAAGCTTTTTATGTGGCAATATTCTAGCATATAAAAAGTGGAAGGTGGGGAGATAAGCAATCAATAATGCATATGATGGGGAGGAGAAGTTATAGTGGGTTCGACCTACAGTTCATGTATGAATATTTTAGAATGTTTTTACATTATTTTAGATGGTTCTAAAAAGTTAACTTTTTTACATGTTATATACAGAACATTTTAACAAACGACAAAAAATAATGTTCTATTCGTAACTTATGAAATTAAATATTCCTTTCCACCATAGTGGCCTTTAATTTATTTCAGGATTCAGGTATTCATTTTTTCCTCAATGAAAACCCATCTTTCTATATTAATGGTAATTTCATTATTGAAAATTGGTTTAAAAAATTGGAATTTTAATCTGAATGTTTTTTTCATATGGGTTTAAAAGAGTCTTTCAATGGGTTTTATAATGAATCTATTTTATTTATGATATGGTACATGAATATTATATGAATCAAGTGAGACTTATACATCTTATAAAAATGGTTGAAACCCATTAAAAATTATGGGTGGTCACGATTTAGCTTATAATAAGGTAAAATCCCCATTATAGATCAGGGAAAATGGGTTATCCCAAAGTAAATTATATTAAGGGTGATCCCCATTAATGATCTCTAATTAATTATGTAATTATTATATTGAAACTTAGCTAAATGGATTTTCCAATTAAAATGGTTTTGAATGGGTTTTAGGAATATTATTCTTTATGTTACCAAATTGGGTTTTAATTTCTTATTATAGGTTTTAAAGGGTTTAATTGAGAAAAGAGTGTGTGTGTTATTTTAGATGATTTTTTTACTCTATAGACTCCATGAAAATTCATTTTAATGGAACATTATATATAATTTTTCATGTCTATCACTGGAATAATAGTTTCTTTTATTTTTTACACTTAATGATCTTTTTTGTGATCATCCCATGTCTTGAAATTTCTTTTTCATGAGATTTAAGGATGTGTAAGGTGAAAAAAGATGTCATGGGTAATGGATATTTTACAAAAAATATAAATCGTGATTTATTTTTAAAAAAAATATATTATGGACAAATGGATACTATTCTATATTGTACACTTTTTATTTTATAGTTTTATTTTGAATGATTTATGGACTAATTATAAGAAAAATGTAGACCAAAATATATCCTCAAATGTAAGAGAATGAATTATTGACATAAAACTCATGATTAAGTATATTTTTAAGCCACATAACAAATAACAATATTAATAAATGTTTTAGTTTTATAAAATTATTTTCAAAGTTGAAAGGGTGTTTTCATCAAGACTATTTTTATATTTTGATAATTATTTAAATTCATTACTGAGAATAAAATTTAAAGTTTTTGAATACTTTAAAATTTAGTATATATTTTCTTTATATGTATACATAGCTTACTTTACATTCCTTTTATTGGGTAATAAATTCCATATATTAATCTCTAAAATTCTAACATTATGAAAATATCTTTAGATCTTGTTATGAAACGAAATTATACAACCCACTTAATTCCATAGGTAATTCCTATATTTCACAATATGATTGATAAATATATTATTCACACATTTTATGTACTTTATATGATTGTGATTTGTGGGATAAGAATTATATTTCCACCGAATGCACTGGGTTATTGTCATGACCCGACCCTACCCGGGCTCGGGCCGCAACTACGCCAAGCCCGCCTCCATAGGCTAGGGGATGGAGACCAGCGCTGAAGGCACAACAACTCGGGGAGGCCTTTGCCTAAGTACCTTTACACACACACAACACAATCATTTCAAAAGTGTAGAGTAAAATGGAAAACAAAGGGAAACTGCTATATATATATACACAAACCACAAAGTGCATCGACCTCTACAAGTACAAAGAAAGATGAAGGTACACTGAAAAGTAAAGGGGAAAAACATGCGCCCAATCAGAAAAGTGTCACAACCCGACAATAGGTGAACAAAAGAAAAAACTTGAAGGGTCCCCCACCTGGAACCTGACTCCAACCACCGCATGCTGTCCAAGCTCCCAAGCTCCTAAGCTCCTCGGAAGTCACGCTCCAGTTGTCCATCATCAGCAAGGGCACACCAAGGGAGGGAAAAGCCCAAACATGGGTGAGTATAAAAATACTCAGTAGGATACCCCGAAGGCTTGAGGGAGAAAAAAAGAAGGTACCGAAGGGTGAGCAGTAGAGCAAACAGGAAAAGTAAAGGATTACAACCAAGAGTTGCAGTAAAGAGTAACAGTAGAGAGTCCAGCTCAACCCAACAAGAGGCAAGAAGGTAGACTCGTACAGACACAAGGAGCCGGAAATGGTGAGAAGATGAACTTCTCATTGAGTCTTCGCTACCTATAGCATGAGAGTAGACTCATCCAACCACGAGAAGCTAGACACGAAAAGCGTGTGGAATACCCTGTGCGTCTTTGCCTCACCTGGAAGGAGAGTAAACAAACCCAAGAAGTGGGTACCAGAACAAGGAATATATACAAGTATGTATGCTCAATCAAGAATCCCAAACAAGATCCTAAGGGGATCTCCATCCCGTAGCTCAGCCCAAGAAAAGATTAGCCACCAGTCCCAGAAGTAACACCATCGATGCCCAGCATCCTTCACATCTTCCCCGAACTACAAGTCAAGGGCTTAACCACTACACCTCGACACTATCCGCTTTGGGCGGCAATGACTCGACCGCACAGTTTTAGATCGCGTCACAAGAATGCGTCTCGGTGGGGAAAGTTCCCCTCAAACTTGAGAGTTCTAGGGAAAGTCAAACCACGCCTCGTCACTGCCCTGCAGTCGATAGGTCTTCTCAAAGTCAAAGTTGTTCCAACACTGACCCGTATAAGCAAGGGTCCCGCTCAGGTAATCACAGAGGAAAGCCACAGGATAGTCTAGCAGAAAGGACTTAGCATGGAATGCCAATAGGTGTCCCAATACCCAGCAATTCTGGAGGGGATTAAAAACCAGATATCGAGTGACACACTGCCCAACCCTACTGGAGGGTAAACCCTAATACATCATCAGGCGACCCACTGCCCATCCCCGCTGGAGAGTAGACCTTAATACATTATCAGGCAACCCACTTCCAAGCCCTGCTGGAGGGTAGACCTGGAAGAAGTCAATGGGCGACCCACTGCCGAGCCCCGCTAAAGGGTAGACCTGGAACTAGAGGACGGGCGACCCACTGCCCAGCCCCGTTGGAGCGTAGACCTGGAACTAGACGACGGGCGACCCACTGCCCTGCCCTACTAGAGGGTAGACCCTAAGAGGTCTTCGGGGGACCCACTGCCCAGTCTCTACTGGTGGGTAGACCCTAAGTGCGTCGGGTGACCCACTGCCCAGTCTCTGTAGGAGGGTAGACCTTAATAGTGTTAGTGAGCAACCCACTGCCCAGCCCTACTGGAGGGTAAACCCGAAGAAGCTGATGAGTAACCCGCTGCCCAACCCTGCTACAGGGTAAAACTCAGAACTGCTCTGGCCATCTCTACTGGAGGGTATAACCCTTTCCAACCGAACACGAAGCGGGTATCGCGCAATAACCCAACTCTAGAACAACTCACCAGAAGAGGTTCATCGCCTGTTCCATCACTGAGTGCCACTAGCACCTCTTTCAGCCGATCCATCGAGAACGGAACCAGGGGGAGACCACTCTACCCTTCTGGTAAAACAAAAGAGCACAGAGGGACCCTCTACGTTGTGAGGGGTCAAAGTACATAAAGTAGAGCCTGACAGAAATGTGGGGCCCACACAACGTGTGGCCCCATCTCAACCCCAACCAAGCGTGCAAACGTCCTCAGGTACAAACAACTACATGTACCTGCAAGGGTTCCCATATAATCCAAGATTATACCGCGTTCCAGCCCAAAGGCTATCATGCACACGACACCCAGCGTCAACGCGAAGGCGTGACGTAACAACTCCACCTCAAAGGCCCAGGCACGACCATCAAAAACTAGTGAATCAATTATATCACTCTCCCAAGAGTGCACGATCACACGCCAAGGGTCCTCTACAAACAAGGTAGGACGAACCACCACCGGAGCACCTTTTATGCTCCACATTTAATAAGATCGCCCAAGAGGCTCCGCAAAACCAAATAGATGACACCGTTGTAATCCTCAGGGATAAACACGCGAGATAATCTACTCACTCGCCCGAAATGGTCAACTGGTAAAAAGGTATTATTCACCGTAACCAACCCATGTGGGGCCCACCCTAAAACCCCAAAACTGAACAAACAGATCATTCCACTGTGATCCCCTTGAAAAAACACACGGGATTGAATACTCAACTGCCCAAAATGGATACGAGGTGAAGAAGGTACTATTCACCGTATCCGGGTCGGGTGGGACCCACACCACGTCCCCGAAAAAGGTCGGGCGAACTACGCAATCGCAATGATCTCAAAAAAAAGCACGTCAAAAGCACTACTCACTTGAGTGGAACGGGTACCCGGAGAAAAAGATGCATTCCGGCGCACCACACATAAGCGGTGGTTTGTGGGACGCGTAACCAGGTCCCATGACTCAATGAACGGATCACACCATTGCGATCCTCTCGAAAAAGCACACAAGATGGACAATTCATTTGTCAAAAACGGTCACCCGGTGATAATGTTGGAAAAATCACCATCAACCCCCAGACGGCCCTCGCGGGGCCCACACCAGCGTGCCGAATTAGAGAGGGCGGATTGCATCATTTCAATCCCCTCGAATAAACATCCGAAATCGACTACCCGTACGCCCCGAATGGACGTCCGATGAGAAAGTCACTAAACATTGCCCGCAGCTCAAAAGACAGGTCTTGGGGCCCACGTCTCAACTCCGTCTTCAATGTCTAACACTACCCTGGAAAGCTTCACACCGGCGCTAGGGTCCCAACGCAACTGACGACACTCTAAGTGGACGTCGGATGCGTCTGCGCCGCTCAACAAAAGATTCCCGGATAAACGCCCGAGCACTTAACGGTGTGTCATGCCCCCGAGACCCTCATTTCGGGGATTAAAAATCCCCAAAACCATCTCAAAAACATTGTCTTGACACGAGCTCTGTGCTGCTGCAAACGGTGCCCAAAATGGACGCAATGCAGATGATTTATGATTTATAAACCATTTCCATAATAATAATAATAATAATAATAATATTATTATTATTATTATTATTATTAAACTTATTATTATTACTGTTATTTTTTTTATATATTTTATTTTATTTATATTTTTTAAAAAACAGACCGGCCTACTTATAATGACCCATACTTTACATACATTGTTATTACATCAGAATTGAAGCATACTTATTACAACATATAACAAAACCACGAAAGGACCGTATAGGTATAGTGTCTTTAGAAACTGGGAATCATAAACAACTGGTTCATAAAACATCTACATTGTCTCCCATTTATTTAATCATATCTATAGTCCCTTTTGGCATATCTTACTTAATATCCTTCTTCCTGACATGGGGGAAAGAAAACATACAAAAGGGTGAGCTCAAATGCTCAGTAAGGGTAAACAAAACAAAAATCAATCACATCATATTCATAAGAACATAACATTTTGGAAATCTTAACCTATAAAAGAAATCATAATATCATAACATGGGATAAATCATGGCAGTGAAATTTAATCACAATAATCATAACTTAAAACATGAAACTTTCTGGCATACACACATAATCACAGAGAATCATTTCTTATTAGTCAAGTCTCATTGCCAAGACTATCTTAATGGACAATGTCCATTTCTGAACTGAGTTCACTCCTCATTTCAGTCCTGTTTTACTGAACCGGTAAAACCTACCATTCCAGCCATGTCTATCTCATGAGATATAAAATCTTTACCCAATGCATTGGAGGGAGATATAGGTCCCACCCATCTCATAATGATACCATTCTTATGTGTGCCACAAAATCATAAATCATACATCATTGCATAACCCATGTAGTAAAAATGGGAATCTTAAACATCGTGACATCATAAAACAACTCATATAAGATAAAGGAATTCATAAAAATAATTCCATCACAACATAATCAAACCAATGTAATAATAGGGATAGAAACAAAACCCTTTATTATCATATATGGAAAATAATTTTGATAAAACACTTGAACTCCATTCTTGAGGAAAATATCCTTTCTACTTCAAAAACACTTTCATTTCATTAACATGCTATAAAATTTTAAACTAAAATAATTTGATTAAAAATAAACTTTAAAACTTGTAAAGGAAGCTTCTTGGATATAATGTTTTAAAAATCCATTCATGCCGTATAAGTTAAAAAAACATTCTTCCCGTACTTTTGTCGGAAAAGTCAAAAAGTACCTTGTACAAAAAACGACAAAAGATTTCTTTCATATCTGTTACTAAAAACTCACCAAAGGGTAAAATTGGATATAAACTATTGTAGAAGGATATAAATATTACATTTTTAGGAAACATGGATTTGGATGATAAATATTCCCCAATAAATTCTGAAGTATAAACAATCTCGGATAAAAATTGAGATTGAGAGATTTTCCCTTACCTTAGGTCCAATTTGCTTCTTATGTGTCCGAACATCCTGTATAATGATTTAAATAATGCTATTGACTTATTCCAGAATCCTACATATTTTTATGATATCATATATGGTCATATTCTTAGCTTCTTATTAGTAATATTTCATTACAACTTGTTATTCGGGTGTTTATTACTTTTTGTTTTTATGCGAGTTCTTATTCTTCGCTTTAGGTTATAGATACCTCATTTCCAGAATGGTATTAGTGTAATATATATCATATTAATTCATTCAATTCTTTTATATAATCATTATGCAATGAAGATCATGTAGAACGAATCACATCACATCGTGGAGACGGTATTCCGTACGTACGCACGAGCGATGATATCGTTCCCATGATCGTGGAATTGTATTGGAGTGTATGTATAATATTTCTGAATCAATACCACTTTACAATAATCATATATATACATTACTTTCACCCTTATACCCATCCAAGTAAGGTGGGGGTGGAAAATAGATTACACCACGGCGTGGAGACGGTATTCCGTACGTACGCACGCGCGGTGATTTCATTTTCCGTAGGATGGATAAGAGGTGAAATAGGGTTGTTTCATATTTATAATAACATATCAGTATATAAGTGATACTGATGTTATTACCTCATAATGAAACAACTAAAGAAGAGGTAGTAGAAGGATAATGGAACTTGAAGAAAACGATAGAAGGTATTACCTCTTTCTCGAAGTGCCTCCTTTAAACTTTCTCTTCGGGCACTAGATTTGGTCTTTTGATAAGACCAGTAACTCTAGTAGGTTTCTATGGAAGTGGGGAAGTGAAATGGGCAGGGTCTTGCCAAGATTGAATGCTCAAATTGGTGTGAGGAAGAGAGGGAGGAGGTTCTCTTTTATAAGGGAGGACAGGGGCACCTTTGGAAATATAAGAAATATTAGTTTATATTAAATCCCAACCCCACATAAAAACTTCCAAAATGACTCATATACAAATATTAGATGAGATAGGGTTGTAATCGCATCCACCAATAAAATTTAGACATGTTAGTAATTTATTTTAAACATTATCAACTTGATTTATCCGTATTTATCAATTAAATTATATATGTGGTAATAATATTCTAAATTTTAAATTATTATAAATAATTACATATGTGTTGTGAATTTTCCATAAATTGACACTTTATGAAATTTTAGACCATATAAATTTTAATTTATAATTTTTAAATATTTTTGTGATTTTTAAACAATTTTATAATATATTATTTTTATAAAATAACAATAGTGTCAATTATGACACTATTCATTTATTTGAATTTAAATAAAATATATACAGAAGATATGTTCAAACTAAAAGAATTAATAGATTTATAAGATGATATATATATCTATAAAATTAGTTTAGAACATTAAATAGTTCATATAATATTTATTTTAATATTTTTAAAACAATTTATTTGATATTTTAATTAATAAAATAATTTCAACATCACTATTGTGTCATAATTAATGATAATTATTTAGTACCTAAAAATTATAAATAAATTCCTATGATATATATAATTGTATTAGATTTCTGGAGACTATTCATGTTCGAAGTTTCATTAATTTTATCACCAAATTAAAATTATTATACATATAAGATTTAAGAAAGTGACATGTTGTCACATTCTTTGGTTTTAATAATAATTAAATTATTTTTCATGGACAAAAGTTCATTAAATGAATCTAATCCGACTCTTAGTTGATATGGGTCTACTTTTAGTCATCCAATAGGATTTTGGCATGTGTTAGGGTAATTTTATAATCTTATATTTACCCTTAATTACCCGATTTACCTTTAACTATGGTAAATAAAATATACCATAGTTACCATTCATAATGCCCAAAAATAAAAATTAGTCTATTAACATAATTTGGACCCACTGATTCTGAATATGGAATCCATTTTTCAAAATTCAAAATATATAAGTTGCAGTAATTAATTTAAAATAAATCCCATTTTTAAGATAACGGGTTTTAGAAGTTAAAACATTGCCAAAGATTGAAATGTTTTTACCTATGAATTCAATGTGAAATTAATGCTAATGACATAAATTATATTAAATGGTAAAAATATATTCTATTTATACTTTAAAACCATTTAATATTTTAATTTATCCATATAAATTATCTCAATGAAAAAAGTTGTTTTTAATTAAAAATTAGCATATTTTTACTATTCATCAAAATATGAATGTTATGAGAAAAATATCAAAAATTTATCCAAAGTAAATTTTTATACCCTTATTCCAAAAAAGTATTTTATTTTGTCAAATTAAACTTATAAACATGTCAAAAACTAGATTTCATGTGGGTGCGCCATCAAAAGGCGGCAAAACTGTATTTTTTTAAAAATATTTCTTTTATCCAAAAAAAACTGATTTTGCTTTTATACCTCATTCTATAAAATGTATAAGTTGAATTAAAATTTTATAAAATTAAACATTTAGTTAGTACTATTCATAACGGCTAGTTTTAATAATATTTTAATAGCATATCGTTGTTTAGTGAAACTCGCTATTGCGTACGATGCAAGCAATCGAGGAAGGCCGCAGTTGCGTGTAAAGCAAGCCAAGCTAGTGTTGTGTGTAGTGAAAGATTCCTTTTATGATTTATAAAAACAAAATATTTCTCATAAAAGTCTCGGGTGTTACATTCTACCCCCCTTAAAATGAATTTCGCCCTCGAAATTAGTCACTTTGTAACAAACATATGAGGATACCTCTCCCTCATCATATCCTCAAGCTCCCATGTAGCTTCATCTAATTGGTGTTTCCTCCATAAAACATTCACCAAGCGAGTGGTCTTGTTTCGTAGGAATTTTTCTCTACGATCTAGAATCTCTATCAGTTGTTCTTCATAAGAAAGATCTTGCTCCAGCGGTACATCTTCTGAGCTGAGTACATGTGAAGGATCAGGTATGTACTTTCTCAGGAGAGATACATGGAACACATCGTGCACTTGAGAGAGATTCGGTGGAAGCACCAATCGGTAAGCTACCTTCCCGACACGATCCAGTATTTCGAAGGGACCGATATATCTAGGGCTCAACTTCCCCTTCTTTCCAAATCTCATGACGCTCTTCTAGGGAGATATTCGTAAGAACACTTTATCACCCACTTCAAACACTAGGTCTTTTCTTCGGTTGTCGGCATAACTTTTCTGTCGACTCTGAGCTGCTCTTATGTGTTGTTGAATAGATCGGACCTTTTCTGCCATTTCATTAATGAGATCAGGTCTAAATAGCTTTCTTTCCCCAACTTCATCCCAGGAAGTTAGAGTTATGCATTTCTTTCCCTAGAGAGCTTCATAAGGAGCCATCTGAATACTGGAGTGAAAGCTATTATTATAAGAAAATTCCACCAAAGTTAGGGGTTGATCCCAATCACCTTTGAAATCCATAGAGCAAGCTCTCAACATATCTTCTAGAGTTTGAATTGTTTTCTCAGACTGACCATCTGTCTGAGGATGATAAGTAGTGCTGAAACTCAACTCTGTGTCCAGAGTATGCTGAATACTTCGCCAGAACATCGATGTAAATCTCAGATCCCGATCAGATATAATAGAAAGTGGTACTCCATGCAATCTTACCACTTCCTTTACATATATCCGGGCAAGCTGATCCAGAGAGAAATCCTCTCTAACTGCAATGAAGTGTGGAGACTTTGTAAGACGATCAACTATGACCCAGATAGCATTATTGCCTTTGGATGTTTTAGGAAGTCCTATGACAAAGTCCATAGTGATGTTTTCCCATTTCCATTGGGATATGGGTAATGGTTGTAACATCCCCTTAGACTTCTGTCTCTCAGCATTAACTTGCTGACAAACCAAGCATCGAGAGACATATTCAGCAACATCTCTTTTCATGCCATCCCACTAGAAGTACTCTTTCAGGTCCCTATACATCTTCGTGCTTCCAGGATGAATAGAGAATGAAGAACTATGAGCCTCATCCAGCAGCTCCTTCTTTAATTCGAGGATGGGGGGAACACAAACCCGATTCCTGAACTTTATTATCCCATCACAATCAAGGTTGAATTCAGGAACATTCTTCACCAACTTTTGTAACTCTACATCTTCTTTTTGTGCCTCTTTAATCTTCACATGTATAGATGGTTGAACATTCATTTGAGAAAGATACGATTTCCCCCCTTCCATTATAATTCCAAGATCCATCCTTTGTAAATCCATAAATATTGGATCTTCTGTGTTCCTCAACATGGATAAACTGGCATGGTCTTGTCGACTTAATGCATCTTCCACCTTGTTTGCTTTCCCAGGATGGTAATGAATTGAGCAGTCGTAATCTTTAATCAGCTCCAACCATCTTCTTTGGCACATATTCAGCTCCTTTAGTGTGAAAATATACTTTAAACTTTTATGATCAGTTTAAATGTCACACCTTTCTCCATAAATATAATGCCTCTAAATCTTTAATGCAAAGATTACCGCAGCTAATACCAAATCATGTGTTGGGTAATTTTTCTCATGGATTTTCAACTGTCGTGAGGCATAAGCTATCACCATATCATTTTGCATAAGAACACACCCCGACCCCTTCTTGGTTGCATCACTATAGATCAAAAATCATTCTCCCCAACAAGGCAGTGTGAGAATAGGTGCACTGGATAACCTTCTTTTCAACTCCTTGAAATTCTCTTCACATTACTCCGTCCTAACAAACTTAACTCCTTTCCGAGTCAACCCGGTGAGTGGATTAGATAATCGTGAAAAATCATTCACAAAACGTCGATAATATCCATCCAAACCAAGAAAACTTCAGATCTCAGTTACTGTTGTTGGTCTTGACCATCTTTTGATAACCTATGTTTTTGCTGGATCCACAGATATCCCCTCTTTTGAGATTATGTGACCCAAAAATGCAACTTTTTGAAGCCAAAATTCACACTTGGTAAATTTGGCATAATACTTCTCCTTTCTCAGGGTCTTCAATATAGTTCTCATGTGATCTTCATGTTCTTCCTTTCTCTTTGAATAGACAAGAATATCGTCTATAAAGACTACCACAAATTGATCAAGGTAGTCTCTAAAGACTCTATTCATCAGATCCATGATGATTGCAGGGGCATTAGTAAGACCAAATGGCATCACTATAAATTCATAGTGTCCATACCTTGTACGAAAATTTGTCTTTGGTATATCCTCCCTTTTTACCTTTAATTGATGATACCCTGAATGAAGATCAATCTTGGAAAAGTATTGAGCTCCACGTAGTTGGTCAAATAAGTCATCAATGCGTGGGAGAGTATATTTGGTCTTGATAGTGATCTTGTTAAGTTCTCGATAATCAATGTAGAGTCTCATTGATCCATCTTTTTACTTAACAAATAGAATAGGTGCTCCCCAAGGTGATGCACTAGGGCATATGAATCCCTTATCAAGATTCTCTTGGAGTTGCTTCTTCAATTCCTACAACTCAATTGGGGCCATTCTATAAGGTGTCTTTGAAATAGGCAAAGCACCCGGTATGAGTTCTATTGAAAACTCAACTTCATGATTTGGTGGAAGACCCGGAAATTCATCCGGAAAGACATCATCAAACTCCCATACAATGGTCATATTCTTAATTGTGAGTTACTCACAAACCATTTGAGATAAATAACACTCATTTAGTGTAATCAAGACCCATAAGATGGAAGAAATTTCCACTGGAAGGTTATGTTCATCCTTGCATCGATAGACGATCATAGATTGATCTGGAATATGAAATGTGACTTCCCTTCTTTGGAAATTGATATTATCTCCATATAATGAAAGCCAATCCATGCCAAGAATCACATAAAATTCCATTATAGGAAGGATCACAAGATTTTCAGGAAGCACATTCCCACAAACTTCAATCGGGGAAGAATTATAAACTTTTGATGTGACTGTTGTTCCATTAGGTGTTGTCACAGCTAACTCAACATCTAATTGTTGAGGTAATATGGTGATACCCTTAGAAAAATCTTCAGAAATAATAGAGTGGGTGGATCCAGAATCAAATAAAACATTTTCTACTTTAGAGTGGATGGTAAGTGTACCTTTCACCACATCGTTATCGTACTCCACATCGCTGATAGAAATTGCATGTGACTTTCCTTTGTCTTTAGCATTAATATTTTGTTGATGTCGATCATCATCAACAACCCTTGGATTAGGGAATTTATTGGCATAATTCCCCATTCCTTGCACTTGAAACATTGAAGTGTAGTAGGTTCATTCTGTGTGTCCCTTCCTTTGTTTGCATCATTAGACATCTTCATCCCATCATTGTGGCATTCAAATGCCCGATGACCTTCCTTTCCACATTTGAAACATTTACTTGTCCCTTTAAGACAACTCCCTCCATGTTTCTTTCCACACTTTGAGCATAAGGGAAAGCTCATCCTCTTTTCAGTGTGCTCTTTAGATTTTCCTTTGAATTCCATTTTCCTCTTATTATCAAACCCATATGACTGATGGGTTACTCCAATCTCCATATCGACTTTGAGAGCACATCGAACGATTTCTTCATAGCTATTGAAGTCCCTTATGGCTAACGCCCTTCGAAGACTTGGTTTTAAGCCACTAAAGAATCAATCGATCTTAATCTCAGGTTGGATAATAATACCAGAAGCATACCTTGAAAGTCTTGTAAAATTTGCTTCATAGGTACCAACAGATTCATCATCCTTTTTCTTCAGTTCAAGAAACTCTTTCTCCATCTTTGTTCGTAGAATACGAGGGAAGTACTTATTGAAACATAAGTTCTTGAACTTGTCCCATTCCATGGACTCAATTTCATCCCTTTGCCTCGTATTCTTAATAATATTTCACCATTGATCAGCAACTCCTTCCATACGATACACTACTAGGATGACTTTATCATGTTCAGAACATTGAAGAATTGGAAATATCTTTTCAGTAGTACTAATCCATTGTTCAGAAACTAATTGATCAGTAGACCCACTAAAAGAAGGTGGACGCTGCCTCATGAAGGATTCAAGAGAATGTTGCTCCTTCCTTTGCTCGTTTGGAAGTCCTGCATGATTAATAGCTTGAAAAAGTTGTGTGAGCATGGATAAAAGATTTTTCATTCCATCTCCAATAACGTTTGGTTGCTCAGGGGGACAATCATTGCATTTCCCGTCGCATTCCGTATTAACACGGTTCCTTCGGGTTCCAGCCATTGGCTAAAACCAAGAAGAATAGTGTGAGCAACACTAATTATAATAGGAAAACCACACAATCTAAAATAAAATTTCACACTTAAGTTCTTATCCTAGGTTATTCATGGTCATTTCTAAAACACTAATATTGTGTTCTATGCTTAGACATATCATTAGGATTCTTACAAAGGCTTTCAAATTCTAGTTTCCGAAGGTTGACTATACCTTTCCTCTGATACCAACTATAACGACCCATACTTTACATACATTGTTATTACATCAGAATTGAAGCATACTGATTACAACATATAACAAAACCACGAAAGGACCGTATAGGTATAGTGTCTTTAGAAACTGGGAAACATAAACAACTGGTTCATAAAGCATCTACATTGTCTCCCATTTATTTCATCATATCTATAGTCTCTTTTGGATTATCTTACTTAATAACCTTCTTCCTGACCTGGGGGGAAATAAACCATACAAAAGGGTGAGATCAAATGCTCATTAAGGGTAAACAAAACAAAAATCAATCACATCATATTCATAAGAACATAACATTTTGGAAATCTTAACCTGCAAAATAAATCATAATTTCATAACATGGGATAAATCATGACAGTGAAATGTAATCATAATAATAATAACATAAAACATGAAACTTTTTGGCATACACACATAATCATAGAGAATCATTTCTTATTAGTCAAGTCTCATTGCCAAGACTATCTCAGTGGACAAAGTCCATTTCTGAACCGAGTTCACTCCTCGTTTCAGTCCTGTTTTACTGAACCGGTATAACCTACCGTTCCAGCCATGTCTATCTCATGAGATATAAAATCTTTACCCAATGCATTGGAGGGAGATATAGGTCCCACCCATCTCATAATGATACCATTCTTATGTGTGCCACAAAATCATAAATCATACATCATTACATAACCCATGTAGTAAAAACGGGAATCTTAAACATCGTGACATCATAAAACAACTCATATAAGATAAAGGAATTCATAAAAAAAATTGCATCACAACATAATCAAATCAATGTAATAATAGGGATAGAAACAGAACCCTTTATTATCATAGATGGAAAATAATTTTGATAAAACACTTGAACTCCATTCTTGAGGAAAATATCCTTTCTACTTCAAAAATACTTACCTTTCTTTAACATGTTATAAAATTTTAAACTAAAAGAAGTTGATTAAAAATAAACATGAAAACTTGTAAAGGAAGCTTTTTGGAAATAATGTTTTAAAAATCCATTCATGCCGTAGAAGTTAAAAAAACATTCTTCCCATACTTTTGTCGGAAAAGTCAAAAAGTACCTCGTACGAAAAATGACAAAAGATTCCTTTCATATCTTTTACTAAAAACTCTCTGAAGGGTAAAATCGGATACAAAAAATTGTATAAGGATATAAATATTACATTTTTAGGAAACATTGATGTGGATGATAAATATTCTCCAGTAAATTCTGAAGTATAAACAATCTCGGATAAAAATTGAGATTGCGAGATTTGCCCTTACCTTAGGTTCAATTTGCTTCATATGTGTCCGAAACTCCTGTATAATGATTTAAATAATGTTATTTACTTATTACAGAGTCATAAATATTTTTATTATATCATATATGGTCATATTCTTAGCTTCTTATTTGTAATATTCTATTACTACTTGTTATTCGTGTGTTTATTACTTTTTGTTTTTATGCGTGTTTGTCGAATAAATTCTTATTATTCTTTTTAGGTTATAGATACCTCATTTCCAGAATGATATTAGTGTAATATATATCATATTCATTCGTTCAATTCATTTATATAATCATTATGCAATCAAGATCATGTAGAACGAATCACATCACATCGTGGAGACGGTATTCCGTACGTACGCACGAGCGATGATATCGTTCCCATGATCGTGGAATTGTATTGGAGTGTATGTATACTATTTCAGAATAAATACCACTTTACAATAATCATATATATTCATTACCTTCACCCTTATACCCATCCAAGTAAGGCGGTGGTGGAAAATAGATTACACCACGGCATGGAGACGGTATTCCGTACGTACGCACGCGCGGTGATTTCATTTTTCGTAGGATGGATAAGAGGTGAAATAGGGTTGTTTCATATTTATAATAACATATCAGTATATAAGTGATACTGATGTTATTACCTCATAATGAAACAACTAAATAAGAGGTAGTATAAGAATAATGGAGCTTGAAGAAAACGGTAGAAGGTATTACCTCTTTCTCGAAGTGCCTCCTTTAAACTTTCTCTTAAGGCACTAGAGTTGGTCTTTTGATAAGACCAGTACCTCTAGTAGGTTACTATGGAAGTGGGGAAGTGAAATGGGCCGGGGTTGGCCGATCATGAAGGATCAAATTGGTGTGAGGAAGAGAGGGAGGAGGTGCCCTTTTCTAAGGGAGGAGAGGGGCACCTTTGGAAATATAAGAAACATTAGTTTATATTAAATCCCAACCCCACATAAAAAATTCCAAAATGACTCATATCAAAATATTAGATGAGATATGACTGTAATATCATCAACCAATAAAATTTATACATGTTAGGAATTTATTTTTAACATTATTAACTTGATTTATCCTTATTTATCAATTTAATTATATTTGTGGTAATAATATTCTAAATTTTAAATTATTATAAATAATTACACATGTGTTGTTAATTTTCAATAATTTGACACTTTATGACATTTTAGACCATATAAATTTTAATTTATAATTTTTAAATATTTTTGTGATTTTTAAACAATTTTATAATATGTTATTTTTATAAAATAACAATAGTGTCAATTTTGACACTATTCATTTATATGAATTTAAATAAAATACATACAGAATATATGTTCATAATAAAATCTTAAATAGATTCATAAAATGTCATATGTATCTATAAAATTAGTGTAGAACATTAAATAGTTTATATAATATTTATTTTAATATTTTTAAAACAATTTATTTGATATTTTATTTAATAAAATAATTTCAAAATCACTATTGTGTCATAATTAATGATAATTATTTAATCCCTAAAAATTATAAATAAATTTATATGATGTATATAATTGTATTATATTTATAGAAACTATTCATGTTCGAAGTTTCATTAAGTTTATCACCAAATTAAAATTATTATACTTATAAGATTTAAGAAAGTGACATGTTGTCACATTCTTTGGTTTTAATAATAATTAAATTATTTTCATGGAAAAAAGTCCATTAAATGAATCTAATATTACCCTTAGGTGATATGGGTCGACTTTTAGTCATCCAATAGGATTTTATCAGGTGTTAGGGTAATTTTATAATCTTATATTTACCCTTAATTACCCGATTTACCTTTAACTATGGTAAATAAAATATACCGTAGTTACTATTCATAACGCCCAAAAATAAAAAGTAGTCTATTAACATAATTTGGTCCCACTAATTCTGAATATGGAATCCATTTTTTAAAATTCAAAACATATAAGTTGTAGTAATTAATTTAAAATAAATCCCGTTTTTAAGAAAATGGGTTTTAGAAGTTAAAACATTGCCAAAGATTGAAATGTTTTTACCTATGAATTAAATGTGATATTAATGATAATGACATACATTATATTAAATGGTAAAAATATAATCTATTTATACTTTAAAAACATTCAATATTATAATTTATCCATATAAATTGTCTCAATGAAAAAAGTTGTTTTTAATTAAAAATTAGCGTATATTTACTATTCATCAAAATATGAAAGTTATCAGAAAAATATCAAAAATTTATCCAAAGTAAATATTTATACCCTGATTCATAAAAAGAATTTTATTTTATCAAATTGAACTTATAAACATGTCAAAAACTAGATTTAATGTGGGTGCTCAATCAAAAGGCGGCAAAACTGTATTTTTTGAAAAATATTTCTTCTATAAAAAAAACTGATTTTGCTTTTATACCTCATTATAGAAAATGTATAACTTGAATTAAAATGTTAAAAACTTTCAAATTCAGTTAGTACTATTCATAACGGCTAGTTTTAATAATATTTTAATAGCATTTCGTAGTTTAGTGAAACTTGGTATTGCGTACGGCGCAAGCTATCGAGGAAGGCCACAGTTGCGTGTAAAGTAAGCCAAGCTAGTGTTGTGTGTAGTGAAAGATTCCTTTGAAGATTAATAAAAAAATATTTCTCATAAAAGTCTCGGGTGTTACACTACTAGCCGGTCCCGTGTCGTCGCCCAACAGGACCTGCTTTGTGCGGGTCCCCGCTCCCAGCAGACCGGCCATGCGGCCGGTCTCTATTGACAACCAACAGGACACGCACCGCGCGGCTCCTGGCTTCCCCAGCACGCCCGAGGCCTGGCCTCGGGCTCCTCCGCCGAGCCCACCGGGCCAGTGCACCTCGCATCCACTGCCCCGCTCCACCGGCCGCCCGCGCCGCCTGCTGTTGGAACCCCCAAAACCAACCGGAAAACCTCAAAAATCACCGGAAAATAGCCTTAAACCCGCAACCTTCGGCGAATGTTTTCGGGGTCCCCGGAACTCAGATTTTAAAACCGGAATATGCGACAGAAAGATCATAAAATCTACTTCCCAATCATTGGCTTCATGTGCAGATTTGACATCAATTAAATATTGTAAATTTAGTATGAACATGGTGCGTGAAACTAAAATGGAAATAAGAACATACCTTGCAGGGCGCATCCTGAAGCTTCTCGGTGATCCGCCGGAGCTTCATCTTGGAGAGTAGAAAGGAGGAGAAGGGCTCCTCCTTGTTTGAGCTCGTCTGCCAGGGGGAAGGGAAATGGGGAAGGAGAGGGGTGGGACTAGGGATTAAATAAAAGAAATTAATTAAATTTGTAATTAATTTTAACCCCCAATTTATCCCGCACCCAAAACACTCGACAGGGTTGAGGTTAATCCCCCCCTAGGGTAAACACCACCTCCCGAGCACAACGGCGTTCTCGGAATTTTAATCCAAGACCCCGTTAAAAAGTTATTAAACTCTACACCGGAGGCCGCAAAATTACGAAAACGCCCCGGGGGCCATTTTTCGCAAACAGCCCGTTCCCACGAAACATATACCCCTCCTATGGTAAAAGGCACGCTCCAAACTCAACAGTGCCCTCAGTTTTCTAATCCAAGCCACCGTTTAAGATATACTTGCTTTTCAACCTTAAAAGAATTAATTAATTAATTAATTAATCCATTTAACGTTCCAGAAGCGGGCGAGGGGTCCAAACGTCCTGCGACAACAAGTTTTATGTCGTTCCTGGGGTAAACACCCTATTCTAGACCCATTCGTAAACTCGGATCTCCGAACCGGATCATGGTTTAGAATTTATCAAATTTATTTGGTGTTTCCAGTGTGAACTCATTGAAAATTTAATTCCGGCCACTCCGGGGCTCGGAATCGCACGCCATCTAAAGGCACTGCTCTGGAATATCATCAAGAATATTCCAAAGTCTTTGACAGAAAAAAAAACTTTGTTCTTACATCATTCCCTCTTTCATTCTTTTCATCCCCGAAAAGAAAAACTAGGGAGCAACACAGGGTACTAATCCCACACCTGGCTTTCCCATACCCAGAAGAACCCACGCACAGCTCTGCGCCACTACACACAGACCAAAGGATTGATCCATTCACGTGAGGTCGGCCCTTGCCGATGTCGTGCACCCACTCCAGACTTCGGGGTTAGGGAAAGGCGGTAGGGTACCTTTTCATCCCTTTGCACGGTCTCAAACGGCCCGAAGGCCCTCGGGGGTATCCCACCTCCGCGACCGAACCTCTACATTGCATGCCGCGAATGGAATCACTGCCCTCACCTAGAACAAGGCCCGGTGATTCTCTCTTTCAGAATATCCATATGGTGAAACACCCAAGGATATATGATCACAAATGATTTCACAGCCGATGTCCCACAACCAAGGCTCCTCTACACGCTCGAAAGGCGAAGGAGTCGACACAATCGACTTGAGAAAAAGGTCCCATGCCGTTTACCTTACTAACACAGGGTTACATCTGACGCCCCGCATCACCCTGGTAACACATCAAACAAGGATAATGGAAGAAATAAGTTCACACACAGAGTCTAACATTTCTACTTCAAAAAGGTAGAAGAGCTGTAGAGCATACCACTTATCACCTCATGCTCTGCAGGATAGTAGACATCCAAAGCTCGCGGCTGTCCGTGGTCCCAAATGTCATCTCTTGGAGCCTAACTTGAACCGCCAAGTGGTGATGGGAAGAGCTCGTAAAGACGTCCCCCACTAGCAGCTCCTCCCGCTCCTCTTCTAGAACCACCTCCTTAGGCGCTACTCTGATCCAAGCACTGCCACTGTCGTGGTGGTGCACCTGCTGCCTTCCCAAAGCTCTCCGCTTGCCTGGTCGGGTAGTCCCATGCCAGGTGACCACTCCCATCACAAGAATAGCACTGACTCTCTTCGGATAGCACTGGTGGCCTTCGGCGCCACTGTGGTGTACCACCACTCCCTTGAGTCCGGTTGTCAGAAAACCACCTGCGTCGAGGTTCTTTTGCCGGTGCCTGCTAGCTGCCTTAGACGTCTCAGCTCCAAAGTGTCTGCTGCCACCACCGTCTCTGGAACGTGATAGGAAGCACTCTATCACTAGCGCCTTCTCTAGAACCTCGAAATATGTGGAAATTCCCAAGGGTACTAGGAAAACACGAATCTCTCAGTGGAGACCCTGCTAAAACTTACGCGCTCGGATGTTGTTGTCACGGACCAAGTCCGGGTAAAGGTGTGCACGGTCTGCGAAACTAGCCTCGTACTCGGCCACCATCATCCCTCCTTGCTGAAACTGTAGGAGCTCCTGAATCCGAATGGAGCACAAGCAGGAGAGGAAAACCCCTCAAGATACAACAACAGGATGTCATCCCACGAAAGCGACGACTCCTCAAGAAACTAAGTCACCAGACTCCACCAACGCCAAGCTGCTCCACGAAAAAGGTTGGATGCCCAAGCCAATCTCTGATCTTCCGGTGTGTGCACAAGCCTGAAAAGGTGAACCACTGCATCGAGCCAAACCTCTAATGCCTGAGGGTCTGGTTCACCACTGAACCTTAGCGGTCTCTGCCCTTGGAACTCACGGAGCGCGCTCAACCTGTGCTCAAGCTCAGCCTGCTCTCCTGAAACCGCCTGCTGCTCAACAAGTGGGAGTGCTGCTACCGGCCCACTCGGAGAAAGGGGATCGCATGATGGGTCCTGGACTATGGCCTTGTAGCTCACAGGGTCATTGTAATGAACCAAATCTGGTATCATGGCTGGCTGTCCTCACGGAGACATCCTGAAAATTATCAAGGATTGTCGCGGTCAGATGAGCATATATGTATATACCAATAACAACAATGATGGGGAGCTGACTCAAGAAGGACAGTCAATAACTCAATCCTATGTGATGGACAAAAATATTTCCCTATAACAATTGTCTCAGCATTCCGAGTCGACAAGCGGGTTATCAAGGTCCTGGTGAATGGATACGTCGGCCATCACACCATCACCGGACTCCCTGGTCTGAGAGCCACTCTCGAGACACGTTAACATTTTTGCCTTAATTCCCAACCAATTCTTTTTATTTTAGGGACGTCCGAATAGCGTCCCAAGGAATGAACCACCTTTGATACCACTTTTTCACGACCCAACCCTACCCGGGCTCGGGCCGCAAATACCCCAATCCCGCCTCCAAAGGCCAGGGGCTGGCGACAAGCACCGAAGGCAAAACAACTCGGGGAGTCCTTTGCCTAAGTACCTATACACACACACACAACACACTCAATGAAAAATTTTAGAGTAAAAAGGAAAACAAAAGGAAACAGGTATATATATATACAAACCCCAATGTGCACCGACCTCTAAAAGTACAAAGAAAGATAAAGGTACACTAAAAAGTAAAGGGAAAAAACATGCGCCCAATCAGAAAAGTGCCACAACCAGGCAACATGTGAACATAAGAAACAGCTGGAAGGGTCCCCCACCTGGAACCCGACTCCGACCACCGCACGCGGTCCAAGCTCTCAGGCTCCTAAGCTCCTCGGAAGTCACGCTCCACCTTTCCATCGTCTGCAAGGGCACACCAAGTGTGGGAAATGCCCAAGCAGGGGTGAGTATAAAAATACTTAGTAGGATACCCCAAAGGCTTGAGGGAGCAACAAAGGAGGTACTGAAGGGTGCGCAGTAGAGAGAACAGGAAAAGTAAAGGAGTACAACCAAGAGTGCAGTAAAGAGTAACAGTAGAGAGTCCAGCTCAACCCACCAAGAGGAAAGAATTTAGACTCGTCCAGACACAAGGAGCAAGAAACGGTGAGAAGATGAACTTCTTGTCAAGTCTTCGCTACCTATAGCAGGAGAGTAGACTCGTCCAACCACGAGAAGCTAGACATGGAATGTAGAGACCCTAAGCTTGACGTACATGGAAATTACATTACTTTTGTGGAATACTTAGTACATTACAAAAACACACACACAAGGACCGTAATAGTTTAGTGTCTTTGGAAACTCGGAATATAATCTTCTAATCATGGTGAAAGATCTTCAACATCTCCCATAAAGATCTTATTTTTTTTACCTAAAACCTTTCTTTATATCCTAGGGAGAAGAAAACAAAAAAGGGTGAGATCAAATGTTCAGTAAGGGTAAACAAAAGAAATATCAATCACATCATATTCATAAGAACATAACATTATGGAAATATTAGCCTCCAAAACAGATCATAATATCATAACATGGGATAAATAATAATATTGAAATGTAATCCTAATAATAATAACTTAAAAATGAAACTTTGTGGCTTACACACATAGTCATAGAGAATCATTTCTTATTAGTCAAGACTCATTTCCAAGACTATCTTAGTGGACAAAGTCCATTATTGAACCGAGTTCATTCCTCGTTTCAGTCATGTTTCACTGAACCGGTTTAACCTGCCATTCCAGCCATGTCTATCTCATGAGATATAAAATCTTTACCCAATTCATTGGAGGGATATATAGGTCCCACCCATCTCATAATTATACCATTATTATGTGTGCCACAAAATCATAAACCAGACATCATAGCATAACCCATGTAATAAAAATGGGAATCTTAAACATCGTGACATCATAAAAAAATTAATATAAGATAAAGGAATTCATAAAAAATAATTCCATCACAGCATAATCAAATGAATGTAATAATATAGATAGAAAATAACCCTTTATTATCTTATATGGAAAATAATATTGATAAAACACTTGAACTCCATTTGTGAGAAAACATCCTTTCTACTTCCAAAACACTTTTCCTTTCATAACATGTCATACAATCCTAAACTAAAAGAAGTTGATTAGAAATAAACATGAAAACTTGTAAGGGAAGCTTCTTTGAAATAATGTTTTAAAAATCCATTCATGCCGTATAAGTTAATAAAAACATTCTTCTCTTACTTTTTTCGGAAACGTCAAAAAGTACATCGTACGAAAAATGACAAAAGATTCCTTTCATAATTTTTTTTAAAAACTCATCAAAAGGTAAAATTGGATATAAAAATTTGTAAAAGGATATAAATATTAAATATTGAGAAAACATGGATGTTAATGATAAATATTCCCTAGTAAATTCTGAAGTATAAACAATGTCAGATAAAAATGAGATTGCGAGATTTTCCCTTACCTTAGGTCCGATTTGCTTCGTAAGTGTCCGAACCTCCTGTATAATGATTTAAATAATGTCATTTAATTATTCCAGAATCATACTCCTTGTTATGATATCATATATGGTTCACTTACAACTTTATATTACCCGTTCTTTTGTAAATTCCTTGTTAAAGAGCGTTTTGGGTAAAATCGTTTCATTTGTCATCTGTGTTTTGACTTGTAATTATTCATATGATTACTTAGATCATGATTACTTAATTCCAGAATATAAAACATTATTTATATATAATATATATTTATAATATACATATATATATAATAGATCAGTAAATGGAAATAAATTCACCGTTCATGGAGACGGTAGGCCGTACGTACGCATGAACGCTATTTTCGTTTCATTATTGAGTTGAATGGAATTAAGTAGATGACATAAATATATATACACAAAAATTCAGTATCATTATTATTTCATATATTTCATGATTACTTATTTTATATACTTTATAATCATTCATGAATGGTTAAGGTGGAGAATGAATCTCATCGCGTCGTGGAGACGGTAGTCCGTACGTACGCACGAGCGATTATATCATTCTCATGATCATGGAATTGTATTGGAGTGTGTGTATACTATTTCAGACTAAATATAACTTTAAAATAATCATATATAGTTATTATGTACAACATTATACCCATCCAAGTAAGGTGGTGGTGGAATATAGAATACACCACGGCGTGGAGACGGTATTCTGTACGTACGCATGGGCGGTGATTTCATTTTCCATAGGATAGATAGATGGTGAAATAGGGTTGTTTCATAATTATAATAACATATTAGTATATGAGTGATACTTATGTTATTACTTCATAATGAAATAACCTAAGAAGAAGAAGTGGAATAGAAATAAAGTTGAAAGAATCGGTAACAGACATTACCTCTTCTTTGAAGCGCCTCTTTGAGTCATCCTCTTAGGGCACTAAAATTTGTCTTTGAAGAAGACCAGGACCTCTAAGATAATTCTAGGGAAGTCAAGAAGAGAATTTTTCAGGGGTTGGCCAAGATTGAAGGCTAAAAGTGGTGTGAGGAAGAGAGGGAGGAGGCGCCCTTTTATAAGGGAGGGGGGGCACCTTTGGAATAACTAAAAATATTATTTTATTATAAACCCATATTCGGTTTAAAATAGCTCCAAATTGATTTATTTCTAAGATAAGGTTGGGATGGGTCTAAATAATCACATACAATATAATTTAGACATGTTTAGGTTCCTATTGTAACCTTATTATTTATATTTAACTTTAAGTGAGATAATTTTACTTTTACCGAGTCTTTTTGTGTTCTTACACTACAAGGTTAATAAAATTACTATAACAAAACAAAAGAACCCCAAGTTGTTTATTATTAATATATATAACCTTATCTAAGTCATTTGGCCGAGCCTTATATATTTAGGAATAACATAACAATTAATAATATAATATTTTATTTGAAAACTATTTTTTTCAATTTTGACAATATTTAGTAACTGATTTTTGTGAAAATCATAACAGACTGATTAGTTCGAAAAAAGTTAATTATATCAATACTAACATGTCATATTAACCTATATAATTAGTGTAATTCATAAAAAGTCTCAAATTACATTTATTTTTCTATTTATAACATCAATTATGTCAATATTTCATTAATAAGATAATTACTACATCATCTTTGTGTCATAAATAAAATAAATTATATAATGTCTAAAAATTACAAATAAAATACGATTATGTAGGAAATCTATTTATATTTCTAATGAATATTTATAGTCTAATTTATCTTATGTATAATCCTATATTAAAAATGATATACTTATTAAACTTTGATTTTAACTATTTTAACCCTTCTTTAAATAAATTAATAATAAATGTCCTAATCTAATCCAAGTAGGCCTAAATGGTCATATTTTATTCCTAAGGTTGTTTTTGGTCGAATTAAACTTATCCAATAGAATTAGGACATGTGTTAGGGTAATAATAATATCATTTTTAATCACAATTACCGTATTTCCTTTTAACCGTGGTAAAAAAAAGTAAAAAGTTACTATTCACCATAAATTATTTTCAACTAATTGAACCACATTTTACTTACTGAATTCAAAAGTGTCTCTCGGATTTTTGAAATTCCACTCACAGAAGCGGTAAAACTATGTTTTATGAAAAATTCATCATTTTAACTACCACTTAGTGGTTTCACTATTCATCAAAAAAATGAAAGTTTCTAGAAAAATACCAAAAATTAGGCCTAAGCTATATTTGATATTATGAATTCAAAAATGATGTCTATTTTACCAAATTCAAAAAACATAAGTTGAATTAATTTATTTAAAAATTAATTCTCGTCGTCAAAACAAATAGTGTGTTTTTAAAAGATAATAACTATCAAAAGATTGACACTTGTTTATGTCTGGTTTAAATGTGAAATTACATCCAATGACCAACATTGTATTAAATTGTAAAAATATATTCTAAATATACATTAAAACCACTCAAATTAATAATTTATCACCATTAATTATTTCAATTAAAAAGGTTGTTTTTAAATAAAATTTCGTAATTTTCACTATTCATCAGAAAATGAAATTTATCCGAAAAGTACCAAAATTTCACCCTAATCTAATTTCGATATTCCGAATCCAAAAATGAAGTCCATTTTGAAAAATAAAATTTACAAAATTTCAAAAAGTGGTTATTACTATTCATAATGGCTAGTTTTAATAATATTTTAATAGCATATTGTTGTTTAGTGAAACTCGTTATTGTGTACTACACACGCTATCGAGGAAGGTCGTGATTGCGTGTAATGCAAGGCAATTCAAGGATGCGTGTTGTGCAATATTCTTTTGGTGTAGCGTACAACACAGGACATTAATGAAATTAAAAATAATATTTTTCATAAAATCTCGGGGTGTTACATTCTACCCCCATTAATATGAATTTCACCCTCGAAATTCATCGGGGTTATAAATGGTTTACTATTCGACAGTTTGTTTAATAGAATCCCACATCGTAAAAAGGATTACCGAAACTTGTCTTTAAAAACTAAAGTATGAAATGTAACGGTTACCCAAATAAACTAATCATTGGGTTTCCACATAGGTGAAAATATGGATATGGAAGAGAAATCTAACCATCATGTTCTGATGGAGAGTGGTAGAGAACATGGCTATGGAAAAGCCAACAATCACAAAGCCATAAATTTGTGACGATCTATGGTACTATATGATTCATCATATATAAGATCACTAGGACAACATTAGTGGTTTTCAAGATCATTTCCCTAAAGTTTATGAAATTGGAATTAGAAGAAATACTTTCGTGATTTTGGTACAGTCTCACCGTTGGTCGTTCTTTAGACAATTTCCACTTCATCTCTTAATGAAATGAAGTTGAATTTGTCATTCATGATGTGTTAGCAGATCATGTGATAGAATGATGGGTCATTCCATCTGTCTCAAACAAAAGGATAGAAAAGTTATCAAAAAAATACATAAGTCCATATATAGTGATATTAATCATATATGGTTCCAAAAATAGACTTATACTTCATATATCATACTGCTTAATATAATAAAACTAGTTTCTACTAAACAGGGACTTCATGTAGGCCAGTGGTTGGAGATAAAGCCCAGTCACACTTCAGTTGTGGGTTTGATTCCCACAGCCTTGTCCGATGCGATGGGCTGTCTCCCGTCCTGCAGGTTGTCCTTTTTCTAAAGATATATTACTATAACATCCCATCAATAATATCGAAAAAAGTTCTATCCTAACTTATGTCCAACATAATCCATTCCAATATTTAGGCTTATCTAAAATACTTCGGTCCAAGCTCATAGTATAATGAAAATGATTACCTGAAATGTCACATAACAATCACGTGAATGCCATCATTTATCCCCCATATATCAGAAGATATATCTTGTTGGTCAAATTACAAACATGTTAATACCTTAATCATGTATTCTCTTGAGGAATGAATACCCATTAATTGAACCATAGTGAAAACATGAATGCAGTCAAAAGTTAACTCTTTCCACATACCAAAATTCAAAAATTCTATATACTCAAACCATGATATAACCTTCTCCTTATATCAGTCATGATCTCATGAATACTATCAAACATTTAATTTTCTCTTTATCCCTTCATTATGCGCATATCATCTACATTCCAAAAATTTCTGAATAACCTTTCAGGGATACTGGTACCATTAATCATACACTTTCAAAACATAAGGAAAGACAATAGTGTAACAATCCTTAGATGTCACTTTATTCCATAGTACCATGAGATTACTTATACAACATTACACATGATAAAAATGTAATAATTCCACTACATTCTTAAACCATTGACCGAGCTTCAACAATTCTTTCATCTCACATATCATTTGTAGTCTCTTCATCATCATCAACATAAATACTCCCCATACGACCATACTTATTCTCTTCATGAGACTTTCCCTTAGGGAATTGGTTTGCATAATGCCCGTACATTCCACATTTAAAACATTTAACCATTGTTGATGTCGTAGAAATACCATTATCCTCATCCCTGGTGTTAACTAAACCTTTTCCTTTGTACTTACTGGCTTTGTGTCCTTCTTTTCAACACCCAAAGCATCTTCCAGTTCCACTGAAACAATCTCCCCGATGCCTCTTCCCACATGATTTACATAGGGGAAATTGAACTTTCTTTCCTCCATGATCACCCTGAAACTCCATCTTTCTCTTATTAGCCGAGTCAGTAAACTTACCAAATTTGAGTTTATTGATCATATTATGAGATTTCTGATTCGAAATAATAATGATGTTTGGACTTCCAAATCCCATTTCATTTGGTTTCTCATGAAGAATATCATTCCATTGTCCATCATATCCTCCATTATCGTGAATCATCTTGTTTCCAGCCATTTTCTAAAACCCAAAAAGAATAGTGTGAGAGGCAAAAATCAAAATAAAGGGGGAGTAACTTCAATATCTAACATCTTAGGTTTAATCTAATATCGTTACCATAATTTTAGTACTATAACCTATACATATACTTAACCTTAGGGAAATCCCTAGACATACCTTAGAAATATCTCTAGAGAACTCACTAACGTTTTCGCATCCTAGTTTCCAATGGTTGACTAAACCTTTCCTCTGATACCAACTGTAGATACCCTAAGCTTGACGTACATGGACATTACATTACTTTTTTGGAATACATAGTACATTACAAAAAAACTCACATAAGGACCGTAATAGTTTAGTGTCTTTGGAAACTTGGAATATAATCTTCTAATCGTGGTGAAATATCTTCAACATTTCCCATAAAGATCTACTTTTTTTACCTAAAAACTTTCTTTATATCCAGGGGAAAAGAAAACATAAAAGGGTGAGCTCAAATTCTCAGTAAGGGTAAACAAAATAAATTTCAATCACATCATATTCATAAGAACATAACATTTTGGAAATCTTATCCTGCAAAACAGATCATAATATCATAACATGGGATAAATCGTAGTAGTTAAATGTAATACCAATAATAATATCTTAAAACTTGAAACTTTGTTTCATACACACAAAATCATAGAGAATCATTTCTTATTAGTCAAGACTCATTTCCAAGACTATCTTAGTTGACAAATTACATTTTTGAACCGAGTTCATTCCTCGTTTCAGTCCTGTTTCACTGAACCGGTTTAACCTGCCGCTCCAGCCATGCATATCTCATGAGATATAAAATCTTTACCCAATGAATTGGAGGGATATATAGGTCCCACCCATCTCATAATGATACCATTCTTATGTGTGCCACAAAATCATAAACCATACATCATATCATAACCCATGTAATAAAAATGGGAATCTTAAACATCGTGACATCATAAAACAATTCATATAAGATAAAGGAATTCATAAAAAATAATTCCATCACAACATAATCAAATCAATGTAATATTATGGATAGAAACAGAACATTTATTATCTTAGATGGAAAATAATTTTGATAAAACACTTGAACTCCATTCGTGAGAAAACATACTTTCGACTTCAAAATCAATTTTCCTTTCATAACATGTCATACAATTCTAAACTAAAAGAATTTGATTAAAAATAAACTTGAAAACATGTAAGGTAAGCTTCTTGGAAATAATTCTTTAAAAATCCATTCATGCCGTATAAGTTAAAAAAACATTTTTCCCTTACTTTTATCAGAAACGTCAAAAAGTACATCGTGCGAAAAACGACAAAAGATTCCTTTCATATCTTTTTATAAAAACTCACCAAATAGTAAAATTGGATATAAAAAATTGTAAGAGGATATAAATATTACATATTGAGAAAACATGGATGTGAATGATAAATATTCCCCAGTAAATTCTGAAGTATAAACAATCTCGGATAAAAATGAGATTGTGAGATTTCTCCTTACCTTAGGTCTGATTTGCTTCGTAAGTGTCCGAACCTCATGTATAATGATTTAAATAATGTCATTGACTTATTACAGAATCATACTCATTGTTATGATATCATATATGGTTCACTTACAACTTTATATTACCCGTTCTTTTTTAAATTCCATGTTAAAGAGTGTTTTGGGTAAAATCGTTTCATTTGTCGTCCGTGTTTTGACTTGTAATTATTCATATTATTACTTATATCATGATTACTTAATTAAATAATATAAAACATGATTTATATATAATATATATTTATAATATACATATATGTAATAGATCAGTAAATGGAAAGAAATACACCGTTCATGGAGACGGTAGGTCGTACGTACGCGTGAACGCTGTTTTCGTTTCCTTATTGAGTTGAATGGAATTAAGTAGATGACATAAATATATATACACATAAATTAAGTATCATTATTATTTCATATATTTCATGATCACTTATTATATATAATTTATAATCATTCATGAATGGTTAATGTGGAGAATGATTCTCATCGCTTCGTGGAGACGGTAGTCCGTACGTACGGACGAGCGATGATATCATTCTCATGATCATGGAATTGTATTGGAGTGTATGTATACTATTTATGAATCAATATCACATTAATATAATCATATATAGTTATTATGTACACCATTATACCCATCTAAGTAAGGTGATGATGGAAAATAGATTACACCACGGCGTGGAGACAGTATTCTGTACGTATGCACGCGCGGTGATTTCATTCTCTGTAGGATGGATAGATGGTGAAATAACGTTGTTTCATAATTATAATAACATATCAGTATACGATTGATACTGATGTTATTATTTCATAATGATACAACCTAATAAGAATAAGTGGAATAGAAATAAAGTTGAAAGAATCGGTAACGGACATTACCTCTTCTTTGAAGCGCCTCTTTGAGTCCTCCTCTTAGTGCACTAAAATTGGTCATTGAAGAATACCAGGACCTCTAGGATGTTCCTAGGGAAGTGGAGAAGAGAATTTTTCAGGGTTTGGGCGAGCATGAAGGCTCAAAGTGGTGTGAGGAAGAGAGGGAGGAGGTGCCCTTTTATAAGGGAGGAGAGGGGCACCTTGGGAATAACTAAAAATATTATTTTATTATAAATCCAAATTCAGTTTTAAATAGCTCCAAATTGATTTATTTATAAGATAAGGTGGGTATGGGTCGAAATACTCACATAAAATAGAATTTAGACAAGTTTAGGTTCCTATTTTATCCTTATCATTTATATTTAACTTTAAGTTAGATAATTTTACTTTTACCGTGTCTTTTTGTGTTCTTACACTATAAGGTTAATAAATTTACTATAACAAGACCAAAGAACCCCAAGTTTTTTATTATTAATATATATAACCTTATCTATGTCATTTGGCCGATCCTTAGATTTTTAGGAATAAAATAAAAATTAATAATATAATATTTGTTTTAAAAACTATTTTATGTCAATTTTGACACTATTTCGTAATTGATTTTTGTGAAACTCATAACAGACTGATTAGTTCGAAAAACGTTAATTATATCAATAATAACATGTCATATTAACCTATAAAATTAGTGGAATTCATAAAAAGTCTAAAATTACATTTATTTTGGTATTTATAACATCAATTATGTCAATATTTTATTAATAAGATAATTACTACATCATCTTTGTGTCATAAATAAATTAAATTATTTAATGTCTAAAAATAACAAATAAAATACCATTATGTAGGAAATATTTCTAGCTTTCTAATTAATATTGATAGTCGATTTTATCTAATGTATAACCCCATATTAAAAATGATATACTTATTAAACTTTGATTTTAACTATTTTAACCCATCTTTAAATAAATTAATAATAAATGTCCTAATCTAATCCAAGTGGGCCTAAATGGTCATATTTTATTCCTAAGATTGTTTTTGGTCGAATTACACTTATCCAATAGAATTAGGACACATGTTAGGGTAATAATAATATCATTTTTACCCTTAATTGCCCTATTTACTTTTAACCGTGGTAAAAAAAAGTAAAAAGTTACTATTCACCAAAAATTATTTTCATCTCATTGAACCACATTCTACTTACTGAGATCAATAGTGTCTCTCGGATTTTTGAAATTCCACTCACAGAAGCGGTAAAATTATGTTTTATGAAAAATTCATTTTTTTAACTACCACTTAGTGGTTTCACTATTCACCAAAAAAATTAATGATTCCAGAAAAATACCAAAAATTAGGCCTATGATATATTTGATATTATGAATTCAAAAATGATGTCTATTTTACCAAATTCAGAACACATCAGTTTCATTAATTTATTTAAAAATTAATTCTCATCGTCAAAACAAATAGCGTGTTTTTAAGAGATAATAACTATCAAAAGATTGACACTTGTTTATGTCTGGTTTAAATGTGAAATTACATTCAATGACAAAAATTATATTAAATTGTAAAAATATATTCTAAATATACTTTAAAACCACTCAAATTAATAATTTATCACTATTAATTATTTCGATTAAAAAGGTTGTTTTTAATTTAAATTTAGTAATTTTCACTATTCATCAGAAAATGAAAGTTATCCGAAAAGTACCAAAATTTCACCCTAAGCTAATTTTGATATTCCGAATCCAAAAATGAAGTCCATTTTGAAAAATAAAATTTACAAAACTTCAAAAAGTGGTTATTACTATTCATAACGGCTAGTTTTAATAATATTTTAATAGTATATTGTTGTTTAGTGAAATTCGTTATTGCGTACTACACACGCTATCGAGGAAGGTCGTGATTGCGTGTAATGCAAGGTAATAAACGATGCGTGTTGTGAAAGATTCTTTTGGTGTAGCGTACAACACAAGACATTAATGAAATTAAAAAGAATATTTTTCATAAAATCTCGGGGTGTTACATTCTACCCCCCTTAAAATGAATTTCGCCCTCGAAATTCGTCGGGGTTATAAATGGTTTACTACTCAAAAGTTTGTTTAATAGAAACCCACATCATAAAATGGAATACCCAATCTTGGCTTTAAAAACTAAAGTATGAAATGTAACGGTTACGCAAACAATCTAATTATTGGGTTTCCACATAGGTGAAAATATGTATATGGAAGAGAAATCTAACCATCATGTTCTGATGGAGAATGGTAGAGAACATGGCTATGGAAAAGCCAGCAATCACAAAGCCATAAATTTGTGACGATCTATGGTACCATATGATAAATCAGATATAAGAGCACTAGGACAACATTTTTGGTTTTCAAGATCATTTCCCCAAAGTTGATGAAATTGGAATTAGAAGAAATACTTTCATGATTTTGGTATAGTCTCGCCGTTGGTCGTTCATTGGACAATTTCCACTTCATCTCTTAAATAAATGAAGTTTAATTTTTGATTCATGATGTGTTAGCAGATGATGTGATAGAATGATGTGTCATTCCATTTGTCTCAAACAAAAGGTTAGAAAAGTTATCAAAAAAATACATAAGTCCATCTATAGTGATATTAATCATATATGGTTCCTAAAATGGACTTATACTTCATATATCACACTCCTTAATATAATAAAACTGGTTTCTACTAAACAAGGACTTTCTGTAGGCTAGTGGTAGGCGATAAAGGCCAGTCGCACTTCGGTTGTGGGTTCGATTCCCACAACCTTGTCCGACGCGATGGGCTGTCACCCGTCCTGCAAGTTGTCCTTTTTCTAAAGTTGTATTACTATAACATCCCATTAATAATATCGAAAAAAGTTCTATCATAACTTATGTCCAACAAAATCCATTCTAATATTTAGGCTTATCTAAAATACTTTGGTCTAAGCTCATAGCATAAAGAAAATGATTACATGAAATGTCACATAACAATCACGTGAATGCCATCATTTATCCCCCATATATCATAAGATATATCTTGTTGGTCAAATTACAAACATGTGAATACCTTAATCTTGTATTCTCTTGAAGAATGAATACCCATTAATTTAACCATAGTGAAAACATGAAATCAGTCAAAAGTTAACTCTTTCCACATACCAAAATTCAAAAATTCTATATACTCAAACCATGATATAACATTATCCTTATATAAGTCATGATCTCATGAATACTATCAAACATTTAATTTTCTCTTTATCCCTTCATTATGCGCATATAATCTACATTCCAAAAATATCTGAATAACCTTTCATGGATACTGGTACCATTAATCATACACTTTCAAAACTCAAGGAAAGACAATAGTGTAACAATCCTTAGATGTCTCTTTATTCCATAGTACCATGAGATTACTTATACAACATTACACATGATAAAAATGTAATAATTCCACTACATTCTTAAACCATTGACCGAGCTTCAACAATTCTTTCATCTCACATATCATTTGTAGTCTCTTCATCATCATCAACATAAATACTACCCATACGACCATACTTATTCTCTTCATGAGACTTTCCCTTAGGGAATTGGTTTGCATAATGCCCGTACATTCCACATTTAAAACATTTAACCATTGTTGATGTCGTAGCAATACCATTATCCTCATCCCTGGTGTTAACTGAACCTTTTCCTTTGTACTTACTGGCTTTGTGTCCTTCTTTTCAACACCCAAAGCATCTTCCAGTTCCATTGAAACAATCTCCCCGATGCCCCTTCCCACATGATTTACATAGGGGAAATTGAACTTTCATTCCTCCATGATCACCCTGAAACTCCATTTTTCTCTTATTAGCTGAGTCAAGAAACTTACCAAATTTGAGTTTATTGATCATATTATGAGATTTCTGATCTGGCATAATAATGATGTTTGGACTTCCAAATCCCATTTCATTTGGTTGCTAATGAAGAATATCATTCCATTGTCCATCATATCCTCTATTATCGTGAATCATCTTGTTTCCAGCCATTTTCTAAAACCCAAAAAGAATAGTGTGAGAGGCAAAAATCAAAATAAAGGGGGAGTAACTTCAATATCTAACATCTTAGGTTTAATCGAATATCGTTACAATAATTATAGTACTATAACCTATACATATACTTAACCTTAGGGACATCCCTAGACATACCTTAGAAATATCTCTAGGGATCTCACTAATGTTTTCGCATCCTAGTTTCCAAAGGTTGACTAAACCTTTCCTCTGATACCAACTGTAGAGACCCTAAGCTTGACGTACATGGACATTACATTACTTTTGTGGAATACATAGTACATTACAAAAAAACTCACGCAAGGACCGTAATAGTTTAATGTCTTTGGAAACTCAGAATATAATCTTCTAATCGTGGTGAAAGATCTTCAACATCTACCATAATGATCTAATTTTTTTTACCTAAAACCTTTCTTTATATGCTGGGGAAAAGAAAACATAAAAGGGTGTGATCAAATTCTCAGTAAGAGTAAACAAAAGAAATATCAATCACATCATATTCATAAGAACATAAAATTTTGGAAATCATATCCTACAAAACAGATCATAATATCATAACATAGGATAAATCATAGTAGTTAAATGTAATCCCAATAATAATAACTTAAAACTTGAAACTTTGTTTCATACACACATAATCATAGGGAATCATTTCTTATTAGTCAAGACTCATTTCCAAGATTATCTTAGTGGACAAATTCCATTTCTGAACCGAGTTCATTCCTCGTTTCAGTCCTGTTTCACTGAACCGGTTTAACTTGCCATTCCAGCCATGCATATCTCATGAGATATAAAATATTTACCCGATGAATTGGAGGGATATATAGGTCCCACACATCTCATAATGATACCATTCTTATGTGTGCCACAAAATCATAAACCATACATCATAGCATAACCCATGTAATAAAAATGGGAATCATAAACATCGTGACATCATAAAACAATTCATATAAGATAAACGAATTCATAAAAAATAATTCCATCACAACATAATAAAATCAATGTAATAATATGGATAGAAATAGAACCTTTATTATCTTAGATGGAAAATAATTTTGATAAAACACTTGAACTCCATTCGTGAGAAAATATACTTTCTACTTCAAAATCACTTTTCCTTTCATAACATGTCATACAATTCTAAACTAAAAGAAGATGATTAAAAATAATCTTGAAAACTTGTAAGGTAAGCTTCTTGGAAATAATTCTTTAAAAATCCATTCATGCCGTATATGTTAAAAAAATTATTCTTCCCTTACTTTTATTAGAAACGACAAAAAGTACATCGTACGAAGAACGACAAAAGATTCCATTCATATCATTTTCTAAAAACTCACCAAATGGTAAAATTGGATATAAAAAATTGTAAAAGGATATAAATATTACATATTGAGAAAACATGGATGTGAATGATAAATATTCCCCAGTAAATTCTGAATTATAAACAATCTCGGATAAAAATGAGATTGCAAGATTTTCCCTTACCTTAGGTCTGATTTGCTTCGTAAGTGTCTGAACCTCCTGTATAATGATTTAAATAATGTCATTGACTTATTCCAGAATCATACTCATTGTTATGATATCATATATGGTTAACTTATAACTTTATATTACCCGTTCTTTTGTAAATTCCATGTTAAAGAGCGTTTTGGTTAAAATCGTTTCATTTGTCGTCCGTGTTTTGACTTGTAATTATTAATATTATTACTTAGATCATGATTAATTAATTCCAGAATATAAAACATGATTTATATATAATATATATTTAGAATATACATATATATAATAGATCAGTAAATGGAATGAAATACACCGTTCATGGAGACGGTAGGTCGTACGTACGCATGAACGCTGTTTTCGATTCCTTATTGAGTTGAATGGAATTAAGAAGATGACATACATATATATACACATAAATTAAGTATCATTATAATTTAATATATTTCAGGATTACTTATTATATATACTTTATAATCATTCATGAATGGTTAACGTGGAGAATGAATCTCATCGCGTCGTGGAGACGGTAGTCCGTACATACACACGAGCGATGATATCATTCTCATGATCACGGAATTGTATTGGAGTGTATGTATACTATTTAAGAATCAATATCACTTTAATATAATCATATATAGTAATTATTTACACCATTATACCCATCCAAGTAAGGTGATGGTGGAAAATAGATTACACCACGGCGTGGAGACGGTATTCCGTACGTACGCACGCGCGGTGATTTCATTTTCCGTAGGATGGATAGATGGTCAAATAGGGTTATTTCATAATTATAATAACATATCAGTATATGAGTGATACTTATGTTATTAGTTCATAATGATACAACCAAATAAGAATAAGTGGAATAGAAATAAAGTTGAACGAATCGGTAACGGACATTACCTCTTCTTTGAAGCCCCTCTTTGAGTCCTCCTCTTAGGGCACTATAATTGGTCTTTGAAGAAGACCAGGACCTCTAGGATGTTTATAGGGAAGTGGAGAAGATAATTTTTTAGGGTTTGGCCTAGAATGAAGGCTCAAAGTGGTGTGATGAAGAGAGGGAGGATGTGCCCTTTATAAGGGAGGAGAGGGGCACCTTTGGAATAACTAAAAATATTATTTTATTATAAAGCCAAATTCGGTTTTAAATAGCTCCAAATTGATTTATTTCGAAGCTAAGGTGGGGATGGGTCGAAATAAGCTCATCCAATAGAATTTAGACAAGTTTAGGTTCCTATTTTAACCTTATCATCTATATTTAACTTTAAGTTAGATAATTTTACTTTTACCGTGTCTTTTTGTGTTCTTACACTATAAGGTTAATAAACTTACTATAACAAGACAAAATAACCCCAAGTTGTTTATTATTAATATATATAACCTTATATAAGTCATTTGGTGGATCCTTAGGTTTTTAGGAATAAAATAACAATTAGTAACATAATATTTTATTTAAAAACAATTTTATGTCAATTTTGACACTATTTAGTAATTGATTTTTGTGAAAATCATAAAAGATTGATTAGTTCGAACAATGTTAATTATATCAATAATAACATGTCATATTAACCTATAAAATTAGCATAATTCATAAAAAGTCTCAAATTACATTTATTTTGGTACTTATAACATAAATTATGTCAATATTTCATTAATAAGATAATTACTGCATCATCTTTATGTCATAAATAAATTAAATTATTTGATATCTATAAAATAACTAATAAAATACCATTATATAGGAAATATTTTTAGATTTCTAATGAATATTAATAGTCGAATTTATCTTATGAATAACCCTATATTAAAAATGATATACTTATTAAACTTTGATTTTAACTATTTTAACCCTTCTTTAAATAAATTAATAATAAATGTCCTAGTCTAATCCAAGTGGGCCTAAATGATAATATTTTATTCATAAGGTTGGTTTTGGTCTAATTACACTTATCCAATAGAATTAGGACATGTGTTATGGTAATAATAATATCATTTTTACCCTTAATTACCCTATTTACTTTTAACAGTGGGAAAAAAAGTAAAAAGTTACTATTCACCAAAAATTATTTTCATCCCATTGAACCACATTTTACTTACTGAAATCAACTGTGTCTCTCTAATTTTTGAAATCCCACTCACAGAAGCGGTAAAAAAGTTTTATGAAAAATTCATTTTTTAACTACCACTTAGTGGTTTCACTATTCATCAAAAAATGAAGGTTTTCAGAAAAATACCAAAAATTAGGCCTAAGATATTTTTAATATTATGAATTCAAAAATTATGTATATTTTCCCAAATTCAAAACACATCAGTTGCATTAATTTATTTAAAAACTAATTCTCGTCGTCAAAATAGATAGCGTGTTTTTAAGAGATAATAACAATCAAAAGATTGACACTAGTTTATGTCTGGTTTAAATGTGAAATTACATCCAATCACCAACATTGTATTAAATTGTAAAAATATATTCTAAATATACTTTAAAACCACTCAAATTAATAATTTATCACTGTTAATTATTTCGATTAAAAAGGTTGTTTTTAATTAAAATATAGTGATTTTCACTATTCATCAAAAAATGAAAGTTATCTGAAAAGTACCAAAATTTCACCCTAAGCTAATTTCGATATTCCGAATCCAAAAATGAAGTCCATTATGAAAAATAAAATTTACAAAATATCAAAAAGTGGTTATTACTATTCATAACGGCTAGTTTTAATAATATTTTAATAGCATATTGTTTTTTAGTGAAACTCGTTATTGCGTACTACACACGCTATCGAGGAAGGTCGTGATTGCGTGTAATGAAAGGAAAGTCAAGGATGCATGTTGTGAAAGCTTATTTTTGTGTAGTGTACAACACAAGACATTAATGAGATTAAAAAGAATATTTTTCATAAAATCTCGGGGTGTTACATTCTACCCCCCTTAAAATGAATTTCTCCCTCGAAATTCGTCGGGGTTATAAATAGATTACTACTAGAAAGTTTGTTTAATATAAACCCACATTGTAAAAAGGAATACCCAAACTTGGCATTAAAAACTAATGTATGAAATGTAACAGTTACCCAAATAAACTAATCATTGGGTTTCCACATAAGTGAAAATATGGATTTGGAAGAGAAATATAACCATCGTGTTCTGATGGAGAGTGGTAGAGAACATGGCTATAGAAAATCCAGAAATCACAAAGCCATAAATTTGTGACGATCTATGGTACCATATGATAAATAAGATATAAGAGCACTAGGACAACATTTTTGGTTTTCAAGATCATTTCCCTAAAGTTGATGAAATTGGAATTAGAAGAAATACTTTCGTGATTTTGGTATAGTTTCACCGTTGGTCTTTCTTTGGACAATTTACACTTAATCTCTTAAAGAAATGAAGTTGAATTTGTCATTCATGATGTGTTAGCAGATCATGTGATAGAATGATAGGTCATTCCATCTATCTCAAACAAAAGGTTAGAAAAGTTATCAAAAAAATACATAAGTCCATCTATAGTGATATTAATCATATATGGTTCCTAAAATGGACTTATACTTCATATATCATACTTCTTAATATAATAAAACTAGTTTCTACTAAACAGGGACTTCCTGTAGGCTAGTGGTAGGCGATAAAGGCTAGTCGCACTTCGGTTTTGGGTTCGATTCCCACAGCCTTGTCTGACGCGATGGGTTGTCGCCTGTCTGCAGGTTGTCCTTTTTCTAAAGCTATATTACTATAACATCCCATCAATAATATCGAAAAAAGTTCTATCCTAAATTATTTACAACATAATCCATTCCAATATTTAGGCTTATCTAAAATACTTCGGTCCAAGCTCATAGTATAAAGAAAATTATTACTTGAAATGTCACATAACAATCACGTGAATGCCATCATTTATCCCCCATATATCATAAGATATATCTTGTTGGTAAATTTACAAACATGTGAATACCTTAATCTTGTATTCTCTTGAATAATGAATACCCATTAATTGCACCGTAGTGAAAACATGAATGCAGTCAAAAGTTAACTCTTTCAACATACCAAAATCCAAAAATTCTATATACTCAATCCATGATATGACCTTCTCTTTATATCAGTCATGAGATCATGAATACTATCAAACATTTAATTTTCTCCTTATCCCTTCTTTATGCGCATATCATCTACATTCCAAAAATATCTGAATAACCTTTCATGGATACTGGTACCATTAATCATACACTTTCAAAACTCAATGAAAGACAACTGTTTAACAATCCTTAGATGTATCTTTATTCCATAGTACCATGAGATTACTTATACAAAATTACACATGATAAACATGTAATCATTCCACTACATTCTTAAACCATTGACCAAGATTCAACAATTCTTTCATCTCACATATCCTTTATAGTCTCTTCATCATCATCAACATAAATACTACCCATACGACCATACTGATTCTGTTCATGAGACTTTCCCTTATGGAATTGGTTTGCATAATGCCCGTACATTCCAAATTTAAAACATTTAACCATTGTTGATGTCGTAGCAATACCATTATCCTCATCCCTGGTGTTAACTGAACCATTTCCTTTACACTTACTGGCTTTGTGTCCTTCTTTTCCACACCCAAAGCATCTTCCAGTTCCATTGAAACAATCTCCCCGATGCCTCTTCCCACATGATTTACATAGGGGAAATTGAAATTTCTTTCCTCCATGATCACCATGAAACTCCATCTTTCTCTTATTATACGAGTTAGGAAACATTCCAAATTTGAGTTTATTGATCATGTTATGAGATTGCTGATTCGGCATAATAATGATGTTTGGACTTCCAAATCCCATTTCATTTGGTTTCTCATGAAGAATATGATTCAATTGTCCACCATATCCTCCATTATCGCGAATCATATTGTTTCCAGCCATTTTCTAAAAACCAAAAAAATAGTGTGAGAGGAAAAAATCATAATAAAGGGGGAGTAACTTCAATATCTAACATCTTAGGTTTAATCTAATATTGTTACCATAATTCTAGGACTATAAACTATACATATACTTAACCTTAGGGACATCCCTAGACATACCTTAAAAATATCTCTAGGTATCTCACTAACGTTTTTGCATCCTAGTTTCCAAAGGTTGACTAAACCTTTCCTCTGATACCAAATTTAGAGACCCTAATCTTGACGTACATGGACATTAAATTACTTTTGTGGAACACTTAGTACATTACAAAAACACACACACAAGGACCGTAATAGTTTAGTGTCTTTGGAAACTCGGAATATAATCTTCTAATTGTGGTGAAAGATCTTCAACATCTCCCATAAAGATCTTATTTTTTTTACCTAAAACCTTTCTTTATATCCTGGGGAAAAGAAAACATAAAAGGGTGAGCTCAAATGCTAAATAAGGGTAAACAAATGAAATATCAATCACATCATATTCATAAGAACATAACATTTTGGAAATATTTACCTGCAAAACAGATCATAATATCATAACATGGGATATATCATAGTAGTGAAATGTAATCCCAATAATCATAACATAAAACATGAAACTTTGTGGCATACACACATAATAATAGAGAATCATTTCTTATTAGTCAAGACTCATTTCCAAGACTATCTTAGTGGACAAAGTCCATTTCTGAACCGAGTTCATTCCTCGTTTCAGTCCTGTTTCACTGAACCGGTTTAACCTGCCGTTCCAGCCATGTCTATCTCATGAGATATAAAATCTTTACCCAATGAATTGGATGGATATATAGGTCCCACCCATCTCATAATGATACCATTATTATGTGTGCCACAAAATCATAAACCATACATCATAGCATAACCCATGTAATAAAAATGGGAATCTTAAACATCGTGACATCATAAAACAATTCATATAAGATAAAGGAATTCATAAAAAAAATTCCATCACAACATAATAAAATCAATGTAATAATATGGATAGAAACAGAACCCTTTATTATCATAGATGGAAAATAATTTTTATAAAAAACTTGAACTCCATTCGTGAGAAAATATCCTTTCTACTTCAAAAACACTTTTCCTTTCATAACATGTCATACAATTCTAAACTAAAAAAATTTGATTAAAAATAAACATGAAAACATGTAAAGGAATCTTCTTGGAAATAATGTTTTAAAAATCAATTCATTCCATATAAGTTAAAAAATCATTCTTCTCTTACTTTTGTTGGAAACGTCAAAAAGTACATCGTACGAAAAACGACAAAAGATTCCTTTCATATCTTTTTTTAAAAACTCAAAAAAGGGTAAAATTTGATATAAACAATTTTAAAAGGATATAAATATTACATATTGAGAAAACATGGATGTGGATGATAAATATTCCCTAGTAAATTCTAATGTATAAACAATCTCGTATAAAAGTGAGATTGCGAGATTTTCCCTTACCTTAGGTCCGATTTTCTTCGTAAGTGTCCGAACCTTCTGTATAATGATTTAAATAATGTCATTGACTTATTACAGAATCATACTCATTGTTATGATATCATATATGGTTCACTTACAACTTTACATTACCCGTTCTTTTGTAAATTCCATGTTAAAGAGCATTTTGGGTAAAATCGTTTCATTTGTCGTCTGTGTTTTGACTTGTAATTATTCATATGGTTAATTAGATCATGATTACTTAATTACAGAATATAAAAAATGATTTATATATAATATATATTTAGAATATACATACATATAATAGATCAGTAAATGGAAAGAAATACACCGTTCATGGAGACGGTAGGTCGTACGTACGCATGAACGCTGTTTTCGTTTCCTTATTTAGTTGAATGGAATTAAGTAGATGACATACATATATATACACATAAATTCAGTATCATTATTATGTTATATATTTCATGATTAATTATTATATATAATTTATAATCATTCATGAATGGTTAACATGGAGAATGAATCTCATCGCGTCGTGGAGACGGTAGTCCGTACGTACGCACGAGCGATGATATCGTTCTCATGATCATGGAATTGTATTGGAGTGTATGTATAATATTTCCGAATCAATATCACTTTAAAATAATCATATATAGTTATTATGTACACCATTATACCCATCCAAGTAAGGTGGTGGTGGAAAATATATTACACCGCGGCATGGAGACGGTATTCCGTACGTACGCACACGCAGTGATTTCATTTTCCTTAGGATGGATAGATGGTGAAATAGGTTTGTTTCATAATTATAATAACATATCAGTATATGAGTGATACTTATGTTATTACTTCATAATGAAACAACCTAATAAGAAGAAGTGGAATAGAAATAATGCTGAAAGAATCGGTAATGGACATTACCTCTTCTTTGAAGCGCCTCTTTGAGTCGTCCTCTTAGGGAACTAAAATTGGTCTTTGAAGAAGACCAGGACCTCTAGGATGTTTCTAAGGAAGTGGAGAAGAGAATTTTTCAGGGTTTGGCCGAGTATTAAGGCTCAAATTCGTGTGAGGAAGAGAGGGAGGAGGTTCCCTTTTATAAGGGAGGAGAGGGGCACCTTTGGAATAACTAAAAATATTATTTTATTATAAAGCCAAATTCGGTTCTATATAGGTCCAAATTGATTTATTTTGAAGCTAAGGTGGGGATGGATCGAAATAATCTCATCCAATAGAATTTAGACAAGTTTAGTTTCCTATTTTAACCTTATCATTTATATTTAACTTTAAATTAGATAATTTTACTTTTACCGTGTCTTTTTGTGTTCTTACACTATAAGGTTAATAAACATACTATAACAAGCCAAAAGAACCCCAAGTTGTTTATTATTAATATATATAACCATATCTATGTCATTTGGCTGATCCATAGATTTTTAGGAATAAAATAACAATTAATAATATAATATATTTTTTTTAAAACCTATTTTATGTCAATTTTGACACTATTTAGTAATTGATTTTCGTGAAAATCATAACAGACTGATTAGTTCGAAATAAGTTAATTATATCAATAATAACATGTCATATTAACCTATAAAATTAGTGTAATTCATAAAAATTCTGAAATTACAGTTATTTTGGTATTTATAACATCAATTATGTCAATATTTCATTAATAAGATAATTACTGCATCATCTTTGTGTCATAAATAAATTAAATTATTTAATGTCTAGAAATTACAAATAAAATACCATTATGTAGGAAAACATTTTAGATTTTTAATGAATACTAATAGTCGAATTTATCTTATGTATATCTCTATATTAAAAATGATAAACTTATTAAACATTGATTTTAACTATTTTAACCCTTCTTTAAATAAATTTATAATAAATGTCCTAATCTAATACAACTGGGATAAATGGTCATATTTTATTCCTAAGGTTGTTTTTGGTATAATTACACTTATCCAATAGAATTATGACATGTGTTTGGGTAATAATAATAACATTTTTACCCTTAATTACCCTATTTACTTTTAACCGTGGTAAAAAAAGTAAAAAGTTACTATTCACCAAAAATTATTTTCATCTCATTGAACCACATTTTACTTACTGACATCAACCGTGTCTCTTGGATTTTTGAAATTCCACTCACAGAATCTGTAAAATTAAGTTTAATGAAAAAATCATTTTTTTAACTACCACTTAGTGGTTTCACTATTCATCAAAAAAATGAAAGTTTCCAGAAAAATACCAAAAATTAGGCCTAAGCTATATTTGATATTATGAATTAAAAAATGATGTCTATTTTACAAAATTCAAAACACATCAGTTGCATTAATTTATTTAAAAATTAATTCTCGTCATCAAAACAAATAGCATGTTTTTAATAGATAATAACTATGAAAAGATTGACACTTGTTTATATCTGGTTTAAATATGAAATTACATCCAATGAAAAACATTGTATTAAATTGTAAAAATATATTCTAAATATACTTTAAAACCACTCAAATTAATAATTTATCACTATTAATTATTTCGATTAAAAAGGTTGTTTTTAATTAAAATTTAGTAATTTTCACTATTCATCAGAAAATGAAAGTTATCCGAAAAGTACCAAAATTTCACCCTAAGCTAATTTCGATATTCCGAAACCAAAAATGAAGTCCATTTTGAAAAATAAAATTTACAAAATTTCAAAAAGTGGTTATTACTATTCATAACGGCTAGTTTTAATAATATTTTAATAGCATATTGTTGTTTAGTGAAACTCGTTATTGCGTACTACACACGCTATCGAGGAAGGTCGTGATTGCGTGTAATGCAAGGCAAGTCAAGGATGCGTGTTGTGCAAGCTTCTTTTGGTGTAGCTTACAACACAAGATATTAATGAAATTAAAAAGATTATTTTTCATAAAATCTTGGGGTGTTACACGGAAAGCACGTGGCATACCCCGCACGTCTTCGCCTCACCTGGAAGGAGAGTAACCAAACCGAAGACGTGGGTACCAGAACAAAGTATATATACAAGTCTGTATGCTCAATAAAGAAGCCCAAACAAGATCGTAAGGGGATCTCCATCCCGTAGCTCATCCCATGAAAAGAGTAGCCAACACTCCCAGAAGTAACACCATCGATGCCCAGCATCCCGCACGTCTGCCCCGAACTACAAATCAAGGGATAAACCACCGCACCTCGACACTATCCGCTTTGGGCGGCACTGACTAGCTTACATGGTTTTAGAACTCATCACAAGAACGCGTCTCTGTGGGGAAAGTGTCCCTTGAACTTTAGAGTTCAGGGAAAGTCAAACCACACCTCGTCACACCCCTGCAGTCAAGAGGTCTTCTCAAAGTCAAAGTCGTTCAAAAACTGACCCGTATAACCAAGGGTCCTGCTCCGGTAATCACGGAGGAAAGCCACAGGCTAGCCTAGTAGAAAAGACTAAGCCTAGAATGCCAACAGGTGTCCCACTGCCCAACCCTACTGGAGGGTAATTCATAACCAGATATCGAGTGACCCACTGCCCAGCCCTGCTGGAGGGAAATCCCTAATACATCATCAGGAAACCCAGTGCCAAGCCCCGCTCGAGAGTAGACCTTAATACATCATCAGGCGACCCACTGCCCACCCCCGCTAGAGGGTAGACCTGAAATAAGTCGACAGGCGACCCACTGCCCAGCCCCGCTGGAGGGTAGACCTGGAACTCGACGACGGGAGACCCACTACCCAGCCCTGCTGGAGGGTAGACCCTAAGAGGTCATCGGGTGAACCACTGCCCAGTCTCTACTGTAGGGTAGACCCTAATAGTGTCAGTGAGCAACCCACTACCCAGCCCTGCTGGAGTGTAAACCCGACGAATCCGACGAGTAACCTACTGCATAGCCCCGCTAGATGGTAAAACTCAGAACTGCTCTGGCCATCTCTACTGGAGGGTACAACACTAGCCAACCGAACAAGAAGCGGGTATCACACAACCACCCAAATCCAGAACAACTCACCAGAAGAGGTTCAACGCCTGTTCCATCACTGAGTGCCACTAGCACCGCTACCGGCCGATCCATCGAGAACAGAACCAGGGGGAGACCACTCAACCTTGCTGGTCAAACAAACAAGCACAGAGGGACCCTCTACGTCGTGATGGGTCAATGTACGTAAAGTAGAGACCGTCGCACATGTGGGGCCCACACAACGGGTGGCCCCATCTCAACCCCAACCAAGCGTGCAAACATCCTCAGGTACAAACAACTACATGTACCTCCAATGGTTCCCGTATACTCCCAGAGTATACCGCATTCCAGCCCAAAGGCTATCGTTCACACGGCACCCAGCGTCAATGCGAAGGTGTGACGTAACAACTCCACCTCAAAGGCCCAGGCACGGCCAACCAAAACTAGTGAATCATTTATATCACTCTCCCAAGAGTGCGCAATCACACTCCAAGGGTCCTCTACAAACAAGGTAGGATGAACCACCACCGAAGCACCTTTCATGCTCCACATTTAATAAGATCACGCAAGAAGCTCCGCACAACCAAACGGATCACACCGTTGTAATCCTTGTGGAGAAACACACGAGATAGGCTACTCACTCGCCTGAAACAGTCAACCAGTGAAAAAGGTACTATTCATCGTAACCAACCCATGTGGGGTGCACCCCAATATCCCGAAACTGAACAAACGGATCATGCCACTATGATCCCCTCGGAAAAACACACGGGATTGAATACTCAACTTCCCTAAATGAATACCCGGTGAAAAACGTATTATTCACCATATCTGCGTCGGGTGGGACCCACACCACGTCCCCGAAAAAGGTCGTGCGAACTACGCCATCACAATGCTCTCGAAAAAAAGCACGTCAAAATCATTACTCACTTGAGTGGAATGGGTACCCGGAGGAAAGTATGCATTCCAGCGCACCGCACACGAGCGGTGCTTCGTGGGACCCACAACCTGTTCCTAAAACTCAATGAATGGACCGCACCGTTGTGATCTTCTCGAAAAAGCAAACAAGATAGACTATTCATTTGTCCAAAACGGTCACCCGGTGATAATGCTGGAAAAATCACGGTCAACGCCCAAACGGCCCACGTGGGGCCCGCACCAGCGTGCCGAATTAGAGCGGACGGATTGTATCCTTGTAATCCCCTTGAAAAAAACATCCGAAATCGACTGGTTGTACGCCCCGAAAGGACGTCCGATGAGAAAGTCATTAAACACTGCCCGCAGCTCAAAAGATGGTCATGGGGCCAGAGCCTCAACTCCAGCTTCAACGCCCGACACCACCATGGAATGTTTTGCCCTGGCTCCAGGGTCCCAACGCAACTGACAGCACTCCAAGAGGACGTCGGATGCATCCGCGCCGCTCAACACAAGATTCCTGAAAAAACGCCTGAGCACTTAACGGTGTGTGATGCCACCGAGACCCTCGTTTCAGGGATTAAAAATCCCCGAAACCATCTCAAAATCTTTGTCTTGACACGAGCTCCGTGATGCCGCAAACAGTGCCCCAAACGGACGCCCTGTAGATGATTTATGATTTATAAACCATTTCCATAATAATAATAATAATATTATTATTATTATTAATAAACTTATATATATATATATATATATTCACAAACGGACCAGCCTGCTGGCCGGTCCCGTGTCATCGCCCAACAGGACCCGATTTGTGCGGTTCCTCGCTCCCAGCAGACCGACCAAGTGGCCAGTCTCCGTTGAAAACCAACATGACCCGCGCCGCGCGGGTCCTATCTTCCCTAGCACGCTCGAGCGAGGCCTGGCCTCGGGCTCCTCCACCGTGCGCACCTGGATGACACACCTCGCCGCAGACAGCGCCACCACTGCCCCGCTCCACCAGCCGCCCACGCCTTCTCCGCTCGTCTGCGCTCCTGGCCGCCTTCACCTCCGTCATACGCTTGATGTCAGCGCCCGCGCCGCCTGGTGCCTGTACCCCCACAACCAACCAGAAAACCTCAAAAATCACTAGAAAACAGCCTTAAACCCGCAACCTTCGGTGAATGTTTGCAGGGTCCCCAGAACTCGGATTTAAAAACCGAAATATGCGATGGAAAGATAATAAAAAGAAATACACGATCATTGGCTTCATGTGAGGATTCGATATCAATTCTATATTGTTAATTTAGTACGAACATGGTGTGGGAAACTAAAATGTAAACAAGATCCTACCTTGCAGGGCGCAGCCCGAAGCTTCTCGGTGATCCGCCGGAGCTTCGTCTTGGAGAGGGGAGGGGAGGAGAAGGGATCCTCTTTGGTTGAGCTTGTCTGCTATGGGGGAGGGAAATGGGGAAGGAGAGTGGTGGGGTTAGGGATTAAATAAAAGAAATTAATTAAATTTTTAATAAATTTTAACCCCCAATTTATCCCGTGCCCGAAACACTCGACGGGGTCGAGGTTAAGCCACCCCTAGGGTAAAAACTACCTCCCGATCATAACGGAGGTCTCAGAATTTTTATCCGAGACCCCGTTCAAAAGTTATTAAACTCTAAACTTGAGGCCTCCAAATTACGAAAACACCCCTTGGGAAATATTTCGCAAACGACCCGTGCCTGCGAAACTTATACCCCTCCTAGGGTGAACGGCACACTCCGAACTCAATGGTGCCCTCGGTTTTTCAATCTGAGCGACTGTTTAAGAGATACATGCGTTTCAATATTAAACGAATTAATTAATTAATTAATTAATCCGTTTAACATTCCAGAAGGGGGCGAGGGGTCGAAACGTCCCGCGCCGACAAGATTTATGTCATTACTATGGTAAACATCCCATTACGGACCCATCTGTACACTCGGATCTCCGATCCAGATCACCGTTTAGGAGTTATCACATTTATTTGGCGTTTCTAGTGCGAACGCACTGAAAATTTAATTCCTTCCACTCCGTGGCACGGAATCACACGCCGTCCGAAGGCACTGCTGTGGAATATCATCAAGAATATTCCAAAGTCTTTCACAGCAAAAAATCCAGTTTCTTATAGTTATGTTATAGTCACATGATACGTCATGTATGGGATGAAAAAATTAACATAATCTATTATGGGATGATCTCCACCATGTGATATTATTATCGAAGTTATCATTGACTTAATATTATTTCATGTTTTTAGTATCAGCCCCATTTCCTTTGAATCAATTATCTTATGATACCATGTTTGTTTTGTTATGCTTTCATCTGATAACTCATGATCCATCTCTTTATGATATCATGTTATAATTTTGAATCACACTGTATTTTTCCATATTAGGTTTATTCCATTTCATGGATTTTTAGAACAACCCATTTAAAAATGCATTCCCAAGGTTATCCCGTGTTTTTTAATAACTCAAAGTGATTGGGATCATACTATTGAATATTAACCTTTTTTTTGTCTCGCATTGACATATTTTTAACATATTATTCCGAAGGCACATTGAATTTATGATCCTTGTGTTATATTAGTGGATAATTAGTTTTTGGAATAATATAATAATATAAATAAAAGGTTTGGGTAATCATATGCACAATGATTCCCAATTTTGATAATAACTACATAATATACATAATTGCATATTTATAAATAAAAGGTTAGGGTTAAAATATTACTTAATTTCACAATAGCCATTAAATAATATATTAAACAATGAAAAACTTCATTTCATGTAATAGTAATATTTCAATTATTTTTTCTCAATTGGTTTACTTAATTCCAGAGTGATAAATAATATTTTACCAGATTACAAATTCATATTTATCAAGAGACATGAACTTCATCCCTTATTCCTCTTCACCATAAACAAATAGATATTATATATACAAGTAATTAAACAATTAACTTTTAATCAAATATATATTTAATTTATTTAATCATTACATCCAAAATGTAATTATTCCTCGATCAGGATAATAAGAATCATTCTAATAATAAAATTAAAATAGAATTTTATTGATATAATTAGAAACATATAATTCGTGACCCAGTAGGATAACTTCTCAATGGAATTAAGAGGGATTGGCTAATTTCCATGATTAATTTTTAAAAATGGGTCATGGAACGCAATAGATAATAGTTAATGACAATTTTAAACAACCACACAATATAAAACACTGTGTAATATAATCAAATTTCCTTAATTTTTCATCATGAAGGTTTAACACTCTTGTTATCAACCAATATGCATGATACATCTTTATATGATTATCTCAAATAAACCATTCATTTTAGCAAATTCATTGAATTAATTTTATGGTTCCATTTCAATTGAAGGTTTTATTTATTAAATTCCATAAATATTGAAGGGAAAATCCATCATCAATTAATTCATAAAAAAATTTATTCAAGAGGAACTAGATGTACACTACAACATATGATAATATGAAATAATGGTTTTCTTTAGTACATCAATGTACTTGAGTCTAGACAAGTATTAAAAGTAATACTTAATTATGTGGACCATTACTCCGGCTACTCGATAGGAATATCAAATGACTTATACACAAGTAAAATTCCTAAAGAAATATTTATTCACATTATTTCCTATATTTTAGATTACAATGTGTAAACCCTATAAGACAAAGTCTCATCATCTTTTGAGTAATCACGCATGATAGTCATCATTCTATTTTCCCGATCATAGAATATTATCCTAACACAAATCTAATTTTAAGAATATATTCATGTAATTAAATGGTTCCCATCATAGTGGAAAATTGTTATTCCCAATAAAAATGTGATACAAAAACTATGATTTTATTACATAAAAGTTATATAGACATAATAATGATATGTAATAATATATATTAATTAATATTTACTTTCTTATAAATACAATAAATCTAATGTTCAAATAGTTTGTTCTAGGAAACCACCTCTAACATATTTCTACTTAGACTAGATCCAACTTTCTATAAATTAAATTCTCCTAGGTCATAAATAATGATCATTTTTCTTCTATGTAAATGCTTTAGTCATGTGGTACACCATGTTGTATTTTGGAGATAATCTTCTCACATTTAATATATTTCTATGTTAAAATTTCCCCTCGATATGATAATGATAATGTATTCACATTGTTAACTGATGAAACATTGTCTCCTTTGAAATATCCACCACTATAGTATAATCACAGTAGAGTGTGATAGGATTTTTAATTATAGGAACAACATCATGATATTATATGAAGTTTTTTTATCCAAACTAATTATTTATCCACCTTATAATCTAAAATATTCAAAAAAATATACTATATAATTAGTAACCAAATAAAACCCCGAGATCTCCCAATTCATTGTATGTCCATTGAGAGTGAATATGTATCATGTCTATCATTTATAATCATAATTATTAGATTAAAAACATTAATCCTCATATCCACTGACGACTAGGTCCTCATATCATCTATATTCTAGAAACATACCGGTCATATAAGTTAAATACTAAAGTATGGTCCTACCTCCCATCCAATGGTGGTCTTCTGGGTTGGGTTGACATCTTCCAAAAAAAAATCCATATAAAAAATATATCTTAGTATATGTCATTATATACACGATAGAAAAAATTCTCATATTGTGTAGCATCCATACCAATATTTATCTTTATTCATTTTTTTGAGGGGACATCATTATATAAAGAAGAATTTATTATGACCCTGGCAATAATCCCATTTTGAATTGTTTCATAACAAATATCCTTAGTATCATGTGAATATATGTTTAATGACTAGAGCATTTAGTCTCTTCGATATATCATGATTTATATTTATCCTACTAATATATTCTACTTCACTTATGCCATTCATGGAGAGACATGGGTTCAAATAGACTTTAACATACTGTAAGACTAGTATTTAATTTACAATAATTACTATATAATTGAAATATATAATTATGAAAACAACTATACTCTCTATAAACCAATTATAAACACATTGATCACATTCATTATTTTTGAATCCAAATTTCATTAAGTATTCATCAAAAAAAATATTCTAGGACCAAGAAGCTTGATCTAATTTGTAAATGGATTATTGAAACTTCCATACCTTGTTTGAATCCTATGGAGTCAAAAACCCTTACAGATTATTAATATATGTATCATTTTTCCTGATCATGTAACATAATGTTTCTTTGACATGAATTTTCTAAATCTCACAGTCATGGTAAGACACTATGTATGTTATAATTATGATGTATTTTTTTATTGAAACTAGTGATAATGTTTCATCATAGTATATTCCATGATAATTTTTGAAACCTTTTGTTAAAAAAATTCTTTATACTTATTTTATTTCCCATCAATGTATGATATCTTCTTGAATAATCATTTTTAACCTAACATATTTACATATAATGGTGGATATATTACAATCCAAAATTAGTTTTGATAACTAGAATCCATTTCAAATTTCATTACTTCTTTCCACTTAGAAACCTCCCTACCACTTACTAAATACTTTTACATTACATGACAATTATTACCAATTAATAATAAGTCACAATCCTCAATGACTAAAAACCTTATCTTTCAGTTACTCTAACATCTCTTATACTCATACTCAATACTCATGTATTCAAAATAACATCTTCTATTGTGTTTTTAGGAATAAATTACACTTAAAAAACATTTTTACCTGGATCCCATACATCATTTTAGTATCTCTATATCCCATGATCTATTTTAAATAGGTTATAAAAATCGAGGAATATGGAGTTTCCTTCAAAACATAACATTTTTAGTGGTGTTGTGTATATAATATACCCTTGTTCAATTGGGTATACTATAATTGACCACATTCTTCTTTATGGTGCTATTTTTTTGAAGATTCCTTAATAACATTTAAAATCCACACTCAGAAATGTATGACTACATGGGAATGTTTTTACTCTAAATAGTTTTGTAATAGAATCTACCTCTATTTTTTCACATGGTTTAGTATTGTTGTTTTTTGTATATAATATGTATCCGAAAAATGATTAAGAAAATGTTTCATTACACTTCATTAATATCACGACGTCCAATATGGTTTGGTTCCATATTTCAAAAAAATTATTCCATTGAGTTGTATAAGAAGGACTGAGTTAGAATTAAATCCCAAAAACCAGTAAATAATCAATTAATGACTAACTAAGATATTCTCTACAATATTTTATGGAATGTTTCATTATCATCTTACCAAGATGGTTCTTACCATTATTATTGTATTTTTTTGAATTTATAAAAATAATAGGACTTATATCACATTAAGTATACAAATACATATATACCAAAATTATCAGTGAAAGTTATGAAGCATGTTTTTCTACCACCCGATTCAATTATAAATAGTCTATACACATCAATATGAACTAAGTAAGAAAAATGCTTGACCCTGACACATTTTACACCAGATGAGTCTTAATCCATTTTTCCGTGTAAACATGGATGACACACACACAGTGGTTCTAGTTAAAATGAATATAATAATCCAACTTGGTGTAATTTTGTGAAATTATTTACCCTTACATGACCTAGCCAGTGATGTAATAGTTGTGTTTTGAGTCATATGAATTGGTTTCATTATGAACTGATATTACATGGTTAATATAATCTAACCCTTAAAGATAATTATTTAAATTTGACATTCAATATTATATTATCTCATTATTAAAATGAAAAATTTATTCTCAATTTTGAAAATAAATCCATACATGTAAAGTGTCAATATAAATGTAATGTTTTTGGTAACTTCCATAACATAATAAGAATATTTTAAATCTAATATCATTCTTGTTGAAAACATGAGTTGGAGGTCTCCAAAATCCACAATATCATTTATAACTTTGTTTTATCCTCATAGATCCACCTCACCCCAATAAATATTCTATAATCTAAATGGTTCTAATATTGGAAAAAATATGTGAGAACAAAATGTCATGTCTAATACCCAATTTATAGATATATATATATATTACTCATGATAAAAAACACATCAATGGTCTCCCCTTCATTATTAATCCTAGGGTAGTTTTCCTATAGTGGACCTTCTAATTACATGAAAAACAGATCCCATTCTATTTCCAAGCTTTCCCCTTGATCCTCATTTCCATGGAAGTGTGATATAAAAAATAATAAAACTTGAATAACTTCTCCACCACATTTTGTATATTCTCTATAAGGAAAGAACACATTGGTTGATTCATATCCTTTTAAACATAGAGAACAAGATTGAGAACATCTAGGAGGGACTTCTCTATGTTGTTCATATTAATTTTTTTTAAATTTTGTGAATGTATAATACAATGATGAAATAATTATATCGGTGCATTTATTATCTCATAGCATAAACCCATGACCATTTATCCACATAATGTAGCAATTTCATTGGACTATGTGACGCCCAATTGGTTCTCATTCTGTATATTTACTATGAAATAGTGCCTTTGATATCTCAAATTGTTATTTTATATCACTTTTTTATATATACTACAGATTTTATGGTGCATAATAAAAGAATTTATTTACTTATGTGTCATAAATAGTTCATTTTACCATAGAGAACAAATTTAACACTAAACATCGTCCATATCACTCATGTTCCTGTCATAGAAAATATACCTCTCATCACTCACCACCATTGAAGGTGGATTAGGAATTTAGTATTATAGCAAATAAGACTTCCGTTCATAGAGATATACCATATTAACGCATATGAACCATTTATAAATGTTACTTTGGGTATGTATGTGGTCTTTCTCAAAAGTGGATTGTAGATATAATGTGTTGGATGAGTTTTTTGTTATTATAAATTATAAAAATATCATATAATTAATACCTCAACTGATAATGGGTAATGTGAGAAAACATAATAAATTTCATATTATTGAGTCCCCCACTATTTTATCAGGGCCCAATATCATTCCCCATTAGACCAAGAATGTCCGGATTCTTATATATTCATATGGAAAGGATCTTTATGCCCGTTATTTGAAACCAATTTAAGCATATATCAATTATTAAAAGTAATTCATTTAGTTGGTATTTATAAATTATGACCTTATTTCTCCTTGATCTGTAGAGTGCACTCCTCAATCTAGAAACCCATACTATTTTATTTTAACACGAGCATCCACGTTAAATCAAGTATAGTGAGTTATATAAAATTGTTATGTCATCAAAAAAATTCCTATGAAATCCCCAATAAATGTAAATGTCCCAATGAGTAATTAGGTGACACCCTGTTTTTTTCAATCCATTTTTTTAATGAATTAAATTATTTATTTATATCTTGAAATAGACAAAGTAAAACATTCCTCTCGCACTAAATTGAAAAGTCGTATATTACCCAAAACACTGACTTGGAATATGATATATGGAACAGTATGTATAGATTTTTTCCAATGTATAAAAGAACTATGTAAGAATAATATTATATGAAACACAAAATGAATCTATCAATACATTCATTACTGCCTTTTATTGTGTAACACATAAGAGAAACCTTCCTAGATAGCTTGCATTGTACCGAATATCGAGTTTCACTAAACAATGATATATTATTATAATATTATTATTTAATGGGATATAAACTTTCCATTATAAATATTAATAACCATATTTTTAATTTCTTTATAGAATTTACATTCATCTTATTAAATTTATTAGACATGATAGAAGAACAAAGTCAATTTATTATGATAAAAGAATTATTTTCCAATTAATGCAGTTATTCCACCTTTTGATGGTGCACCCATTTTGAATATATTTTTTAAAAATATTATATATTATATTGTAAAAAATAAAATTCTTATTTTTAATAGGGATATCAAAATTTAATTTGGTTTAATTTATAGTATTTTTCACATAAAATTCATATTTTCATGCATAATAAAAAAAATACATTTTATATCAAAACATCATTTTCATCTAATTTATTTATATTTTTAAATTATCCTTGTAATTTTTAATAAAGTTTAATTGGATTATTTTTTATAATTTAATCAAATTTTGGTAATTTTTAATAATTTCAAATTTAAATTGGACATAAAAAAATGTTAATATTTATATAGTTTTTACATCTCAAAAACACATTTTTTTATTTTCACAAAATGAATTATTTTAAAAAAATTTAGAAAAATTATAATTTTTGAATTTGGAAAATTGGATACCATATTTGGAATCATAATGAACAAATTATTTAAATATTACCATTTTATTTTTGGATATTATGAATTGTACCTTTAGTTATTATTTTTATTTACCACGATTAAAGTGTAAATGAGGTAAATAAGTGTTAAATTAATATTATAATAGTATAAGACTATAAAAAATAATTGTTATAATATAATTTTATGAGTTATTTGAGAAATAAAAAAATAGTAGGGATGCAGAATTAGCTTTTGGGACCCACATGGGTGTGATGATTACATGTTATAATATTTAATTAAATGCAAAGAGAAATATAAAATAAACGTGTATATTTTACTAAATCAATTTTAATGTTTTGTTATATAACTGATATATTTATCTATAAGTATTATTTGGATAGATAAAAATATTCACTACATCATAGAATTTAATTTAAAATTTCTATACAATAAAAAAATGAATTTATTTATGACACATTGACGATGCTTTTATTAACTTATTAATGAATGATTGAAATAAATGATATTATAAATATTAAAAAAAATGTAATATGATATTATGTATTGATTAAAAGATTTTTTTGGATATAATTTAAATTTTAGGAAAGAGATAGATCATTTTTATAAATAATCTTATTGTTATGACTTTAAAAGTGTCAAAATTGTCATAAATGAGTTTTTAAAAAAATGTTATTATATTAATTAATATAGTAGTCATAAAAATATAAAATTCATCCAAATTACTTATATATTTTAAAAAATGACATTAATTATCCTCTTTAGGTTCTCATGGAATTTATATTTACTAAATTACCCATATATTATAAAAATACAAGAACACATGGTTAGAGTTAATTTATTTAACTAAGGGTTAATGCTAAAATATAAGGTAAATTTTTTGACCTGAACATGTATAAAACATATTATTAGAGATTATATATAACTATAATCATCTTATTCTTGAACAATTTCCCTTTGGATCTATTACAATTCCAAAATCAATTTATAATAAAAGAATATTTCCAGACATTCCAAAAGTAACCATCCCCCTCTTAGAAAAGGCCACCACATCTACCCACTTACTCACACCTCTCAAACGCCATGGCTCATCTGAATTCTAATCAAATAATTTCCTAAAATCCCTTCCTTCATCTTAGACAACACATATTGGGTTTAAATCCATCCTTTGGAGCACTTCTTTTCAAATCATTATGAGATACTCAAAAATAGGTAATTGTTTTATCACCCATTTAAAAATTATTTTCCTTCTCTACATTATATTATTATTATTTTTCCATACTAAAATAATAAATCTAGAATATTATACAATTTTATATGTTATTGTAATTATGGGAATAACTTATACCACCTTTTATTTATCATGTCAATAATAATATCACCACACGTGTGTGAGTACGACATGTCCTCTCCACATCATGGTGTGATTATTTATTGATAAATTATTTATTTTGAGGGGTATAATGATGAGTATTTTGTATATAAGTATTTAATATAACTTTATAATAATTCTTTATAATTAATATAACATCAAAATAAATATCGGTTAACCATTAAGTGAATGATATCGTTGTTTTTGCATACGTAAGGCCCACAATCTCCATAATGGGATACGATTCATTCTACATGATCTTCATTAAACCAAAATTATATACATGAATGGAATGAATATATATGATATATATTATAATTATATAATTATATAACTGATATAACTATAACCTTATAAATGGAACACGAAATTATCTGAAAAAACTTGGATAAGAACATAAAACAGTTAATATCTGAATAATGAGTGACATTGAAATTTTACTAATAAACGGATGATAATATAATCATTTATGATTACATAAAAATTATTATGATTATGGAATAATAAAATAACATTATTTAAATAATTAAACATGATTTTTTGATACATACAAAGGATATCGGTCCTAAGGCAAGGGATAATTTTAAAATCCCATTATTATTTGAGATTTTTAATACATAAGTATATACTTTTGTATATTTATCATCCACATCCATGAATCCTAAATATGTGATATTTTTTTATTCTATTAAAAAATTTTAATTTTAAATTTACCCATTTTTATATTTTTATTAGATGGTATGGATGGAGTCTTTTGGTATTTTTTTGATACAAGGTACTTTCCAACATTTTTAGTAAAAGTACACAGATAATGGATTTTAACATATAAAAAATGAATGGATTTTTATGTATTTATAAAACAATATTTCAATGAATAATAATTTGCACGAAATAAATTCTATTTTCAAATAAATTATTTTCTTAAAAAAATCATGGAATTTTGGGGAAAGAAAATGATTTTGAAGAAGAAAGGATATTTTCCTCAATCATTTATTTCATGCTTTTTATCAAAATTATTTTCCATATAAGATGATAAAGGATTATGTTTCAATACCTATAAATAATTTTATTTTATAGTTTTTATGATGGAATTATTTTCATTAGTTCCATTAATTTGATATGGATTATGATAAAATAATGTTTCAGAAACCCATTTTTTGTTCCCTGGGATATGATATGATGAATGGTTTATGTTTTTGTGGAACTTGTAAGAATGATTTGTTTATGAGATAGGTGGGAATTATATCACCATCTAATTCATTGGTTAATGATATATATCTCATGATATAGAAATGAATGGAATTGAAGATAAATATTGTTTTGTAATATAGGGCTGAAATGACATGCATATTGGGTTATGTAATACAGGACTGGAACAAGGAGTAAACTATATTTAGTAACGGACATTTTTTTATATGATGGAATTGTATATGATATTTGGGTAATATGGATATTATTTTATATTCTTATGTTTTTTACACAATTTCATGCTATTTTATCATTGTTAATTTTTGTTTATTATTTATTCCTGACGAACTGCAAATATTAATTACTTGACTCAAAGTTTCGATATTCAGATGATATTTTTATGTTTTTTTAAATTCATATGTTCTTATATTTTTTTTCATAACATTATTTTGCATCTAAGCTCACTTATTTTAGGATTCTATTCCATAGGTTATCAAAAAATAATTTAAGTAAAAGTACTAAATGGATTGATCATTATGGGAGATGTTTAGAATCGTTCACAAGTTAGAAGAATGTATTCCTTGTTTCCAAAGGCACTAAACTGTAATGGCCTTCAAGCATGAATTTTTAAAAGGTAATTAATATTCATTAAAAAAATTTAATATTCTTATATTTCATGATTTGTTCTTCATATTAGGTATCAAAGGACTTGTTTAGTAGACCGTTGGAATCTATGATGTGAGAACATTAGTGAGATCCCTAGAAATATATCAAATGTATTTCATAAGGATATTTATAATTATAGGTTATAGTACTAGAATTTTGATAATGATCATGAATAACCTGGGAATAAACCTATGAGGTTAGTGATTGAAAATACACCTACTTAATTATTTTGATTTCCTAGTAAGATTTTTTTCGTCTCATACTATTATTTTTTAGGTTTTAGTTAATGGATGGAACCCGAAGGAACCATGTTAATCATTAATTAACTATTCAATGGAATGATTGACCTCCTGATCAAAAAAATTTAATAGGAGATGTAATGAAATATATTATTTCCATACTTAAACAAGTTACCCATCACATTGGACATCCAAATGAGTAGATAAGGGAACAAAATTCTATTGAGTCGTTCATGGGAAAACATACCCTTCTTTTATTGGCTCTTCTGATCCCCTTTTTGAAAAACAATGGATAAGTATCATTGAAATTATATTTTCCACCCTTTACTATTCAGAGCATGAAAAGGGTAATTGGGATATTTATCGTTTAAAGGGAGGAGAAGACCCATGGTGGACTATAATCAAGAATATGAGGGAACAATATGAAATTGAATCCATGGAATGAGATGATTTGAAGAACTTATTTTTCAAAAGTACATTCTTCATATTCTTCAAACGAAAATGGAACATGAATTTATTGAGCTTAAGAAGAAAGATGATGAATTCAATGGTAAAGATGAGGTATATTTTATATGACCTAAAAGGTATTCTTCTGGCGTTATCAAACAACTTGAAAGTAGTATTGATTGATTATTCTGTGGCTTAAAACCAATTCATCGATGGTCATTAGCTATAAGGGACATTATATTTCTGTAAAGAGATATTGAATTGTGCAATCAATATTGAAATAGAATTTAGTGTTACATATTAATCTCATATTTTTGGCAATAAATGAATAATGGAGTTCAAAAGAAAATCTCAAAAAAATGGTGAAATGAATATGAGTGCTTCCTCATGCTCAATGTGTGGAAAGCAGCAGGGTCGAGAATGTCTTAAAGTGCCTAGAATTTTTTTTAATTGTGGAAAATGATTTCATCAGGTAGTTGAGTGTCAATGTAAGGAATAAAGGGAATATAATGATGTGAATAGGGAAAAATCTACATAGAATGCATCACCCACACTTCATTTATACAAATGCATGGAATTGGGGAATTGTGCTCAATAATGCCCTAATACAATGGTTATCAATGATGATCAAATTCAACAACATCTTAATGGAAAAGAAAAATTAAAATCACATGCTCACACAATTTTTGATGATGTATATGAAAATGATTTGGTGTAATATTTTAGTATTTATGTAATGTGATTCCACAATAATATTATAGAATCTCTTTTATGATATAATGCAATAGTGAAATACCTATATACTATTCCACTATGGTTTTCGACATGTATTTTAAAATATATGATGTGTGGTACCTGTAACAATGGAATGTGATTGAGATTAGAAGTAGATGTTCTTTGAAAAAACAAGATTTAGGGATGGATTCACCTTAATATGAAAATATTGTAGAGATAATAATATTTAAATAATGGTATGTTGGATAGGAATATGTAAATTGGAAAATATTAGTTACCTAAGAACATGTTAAGGATTTATTCACATATTTGTTAGGCTTATCAAATAAAATTTTATAATTTTAGACATAATTATAATAAAACATACATGTTTTCAATAAATATATCTGATAGTTTAAGTTGTTACCATGACTCAAGTTAATACATGATTAAGGTATTCACATGTTTGGAATGTGATAACAATTAACTACCTTATAAAATATGAGAGAAAATGATAATATTATTTAGTTCACCTATTTCTAATGTTATATATTTTTAGTTTTTTGATGGTTTTCCAATTATGGATAGTATAACATATACTCCTATTGATTTTTATTAGATGAATGTATTATCTCACTATAGGTATATATATTCATATTTGGTAAAAAAATATCCTTTTTCATGATACATATTGAATAACTTATTTTTCTATTCATGATTGAATGATATTCTTACACTTTGGGAATAAATAATTCAATGTCATTTCTTTGAATAAGAGATGAAATGGAATTTTTTCCAGGCATGACCAATGGTGAGATTGTAATAAAATAAAGTATATATTTCTTCTCATTATTCTCTAAATTAAGGAAAGGATCATGAAAACCAAAAAAAATTATAACAGTACCTTCTTATCTGATGAATCAAATGGTCCCTTAAATCATCACAGATTTATGTGTTTTTGGTTTTAAATAATTTCCAAATAATGTTATATATCACTATCTTTAAGAATGTTATGGTTTTATTTTTCTTAAATATCCATGTTTTTTATTCCCATATATGTTCTCCTATGTGGAATCCCAGTGATGAGTTACTTTACTAAGCCCTTCTGTTTGTAACATTATTTATTAAAATCATGTTTCTGTATTCCTTTTTACAATGAGGGTTTCTATGAAGGAAACATTCAATTAGTAATCCTTTTATATCCCAAATGAATTGGTAAGATAAAACTCATTTTAAGGGATATATAATGTGACACCCCATGTTTTTATGGTTACTTTTTTCTAAATAAGATGATATTTTCCTTTATATCTTGAAATTCATTAACTAAATTACTCCATTCACACTAAACCGACTTCTTGTATGTTACATACGATATCTAGTAAGAGTATGATACATGGTACACTGAGTATTGATGTAACACCCCAAGCTTCTACGGTACGCTTCTCTTTGAATAATGTGATAGCGTGTGTTGTACGCAACACCGAGTTCTAACACACCATAACCAATCAAACTAGCCGTTATGAATAGTAATACCTACTTTTTGAAATTATATATATTTTATATTTCAAAATGGACTTCATTTTTGGATTTGGAATATCGAATTTAGCCTAAGGTGAAATTTTGGTATATTTCGGATAACTTTCATATTTTGATGAATAGTGAAAATTAATAATTTTTAATTAAAAACAACTTTTTTAATCAAAATAATTAATAGTGATAAATTATGAATTTGAGTGGTTTTAATGTATATTTAGAATATATTTTTACCATTTAATATAATTTTGGTCATTGGACATAATTTTACTATTAAACCGAACATAAACAAGTGTCAATCTTTTGATAGTTATTATCTCTTAAAAACACGCTTTTTGTTTTGACAGCGGGAATTAATTTTAAATTAATTTCTGCCACTTCTGTGTTTTGAATTTATAAAAATGGATTCCATATTTGGAAATAGGATGTTCAAATTGTGTAAATAGGTAACTTTTATTTTTAGACATTTTGAATAATTACTGCGGTAAATATTTTATTTACCATGGTTAAGGGTAAATCCGGTAAATAAGGGTTAAAAATAATATTATAATAATACTAAATTACCATAAAACGTGTCCTAGCCTTATTGTTAGATACATGTTCGACCATAGGCATCTTTGGGTCGATTTTGGGACCCCATTGATCCACTTGTAAGTGATAATGACCCTCTATTTTAATTAAGTTAAAATGAATACAAAAATGACACAAGCATATATCTTTTAGCAAAACAATTGTTACATAGTGTTATATATGTTGGAGTTTAGAATATAAATATTCATTAGAAAGATACAAATATTTCCTACATAATGATATTTTATTTATAATTTTTATACATTAAATAATTTATTTTATTTATGACACAATGATGATGCAGTAATTACTATAATAGTGAAAAATTAAAATAATTGATATTATAAATACCCAAATAAATATAATATGAACCTTTTAATGAATTAAACTAATTTTCTAGGATAATATGATATATTAGGATTGATTTAATTGACTTTTTACGAAGTAATCAATCTGTTATGAGTTTCACAAAAATCAACTATTGAATATTGTCAAAATTGACATAAAAGAGTTCTTAAAACAAATATTATATTATTAATTGATATTAAATTCCTAAAAAATCTAAGGTTCGGCCAAGAGACTTATATCATGATAGGTTCCTCATTAGTGGACCACTTGGGGGTCTCTTGAATGTATTTAGTAAGTTTATTAACCATATTATATAAAACTACAAAGAGACATTGTAAAAGTGAAACTAATTAACTTAGAGTTAATACTTAAAGATAAGGTTAATATAAGTACCCAAACCTCTCTAAATTCTATTGGTTGAGTTTTTTTCGACCCATACCCACCTTAACCTTTGAATAATCAACTTTGGAGCCATTAGAAACCGAATATGAATTTATTATAAATTAATATTTCTAGCTTTTCCAAAGGTGCCCCTCACCCCTCTTATAAAAGGGCACCCCTCCTTCTCATTTCTTCACACCTTCAAAGCCTTTTGGATCGGCCAAACTCTTCCCAAATACTCTCCCAACATCCCTAACTACAACCTAGAGGCCTTATTTTGATCAGAAAGCCATCCTAAGGAGCCCTTTTGATCAAATCAAAAGGAAGAACCCGAAGAAGAGGTAATGTTTTCACCACTCCTTTTCGAAGTTCATTTCTTCTTCCACTTCTTCTTTCTTTGTTATTACCATTCTAAAATAATAACTCCAGTATCTTATATATAATGTGATGTTATTATAAAATGGTACAACCATATTTAGTATTCTATCAACCCTTTGAATAACATGTCACAATACGTGCGTACGTACGGCTTACCGTCTCCACGTCGTGGTGTAATTGTTATTCAATATATTATTATTTGGATGAGTATAATAATGATGTGTAACTCATGTAAATAATAAATATAACATGTTAATGATTATGTATATATGATATACCATCCATTTATATATTATTTTAATATCAAAATAATGATATTGTCGCTCGTGCGTACGTACGGACTACCGTGTCCACGAACGCGATGAGATTCATTCTCCATCGTATCCATTCAAGTATAATTATCAATTGATGATTTAAAAATGATGTTTAAGGACTTGATATCATTCTGGATATGAATAAGATACAACAAACATTGCTTATGTAACAAAACATATAAAAGAAAATGAGTAAGTTAACACCCGAAACGACGATAATTCTAAGATATTATTAACAAATCAATGTTAAAAGATCATATATGATATCATATTAATATATATGATTATTGTATAATTTAATAACAATTATTTCAACATTATACAGGAGGTTATCCTACCCCAACCAAGGAAAAGTACAAGGTAAGGGTTATTTCACAATCTCTTCATTATCCGAGGTTGTTTATATGTAATAATTTTCTGGGATCTCTTTATCATCCACATCCATGTTTCTTAAAAATGTATTTCAAAACATTTTTACTATTTACTAGAATACGAGTTAAAGTCATTTATACCATTTTTGACTTTTATAAGTGGTTTATAAAGGAATCTTTCCGTCGTTTTCAAAACAAGGTCCCTTTTAACCTTTTCGACAGAATTAAGGTAAGAATGTTTTTTTAACTTATATGGCGGGTGCGGCTATTTTCCGCCATTATAAAATCTTCAAAGCTTCCCTTACAAGCATATAAGATTATTTTCAAAGAAAATGTTTTATTTTATATGGATCTTAAATGATTTCAAAATAAAAGGAGATATTTCTTTAAAAATAATTTTGATTTTATCTATGTCAACATCCTTTGATGGATTTTAAGATTATTTGAAGTTGATTTATTATGATACAAAACTTCTATATTGTATTGAAGGTTTTGTGATATGTTTGACTGTGGATGTGCTATTTTTATACCATTCATAGTTTATGGTGAAATTATTGACATTTCGTATGGTATTTTTAATACGAATGTTTATGTTATGTTTAAACCTTTTCATATGGGAATGCATTGGACTTAATATGTGACGGGTAGAGCCCGCTATAGATCCTCGATGCATCGGTAGGTCTCATGAGACAAACTAGTGTCTTGGAACAAGGCCTTGGCAAAATCTTATTTGTAGTCTTGGCACGAGGCCTTGGCTATGTGGTTATGATAGTCTGGCATTATGCATTCCAACATTATGAAAGTGGTTATTGATATTGCATGTGATTATTCGATTAGTAGAATATCCACGTGAACAAGTAAATGGAATTATTTCATTTTACTTTTTCCATACTATGTTGAAGTTCAATTTTAAAAGGCTTTTGTTTTAGTAATTCATTGCCTTAAATGTTTATGCTTATTTTTGAATGTTCCGCTATATTGTTATCCTTACTGGGAATTTGAGCTCACCCCTTTTATATGTTTTATTTTTCCCCGGATGTGAAGAAGTAAGTTATGAATGACCTGCAGGGATTTTATGAGGGGATAATAGTGTGGATTGTGGAGACATTATGTTGTTGTAGTAGTTTTTCATTTTATGATGTAATGTAAAACTTATGAATATATCTACTGTTTACAAGGCTACTAAACCAATCGGTCTTTCGAGATTTGATCTTTCTTGTGATCATGCCAATGTAATGTAATAATGCACCGACTCTGGGTAACTAGGGTCGGGGCTTTACAGTTGGTATCAGAGGAAGTTTAGTACAAACCTTGGAAGCTAGATTTAGATAAACACTGATTAGTGCACGTAGACCTAAGATGAACTTTGAGGATTAGTATAGAAGAACTTCCTAGAATTTTGGTATTGTAGAGATTTTGTGAGTTTTCCGAGCAATACATCCCTGTCTGGATACGAGCAGGTAGAGGCGGCTCTAGCACAGATGTACCTAGGGGTAAAACCCGAAAACACCGCTTTGAGCTAGACTCGAACGGGAACTGGTGCACGACAACGGGCCTTGCTGCACTCTTGGTTACGACACTCCCGGGGGATATGCTTAGGATAACTCTCATTTTCTTTATAAATCATTATGAAGGGTTTATGATTATATAATTCCTCAAAGAAAACATTTTTATAATTATGGATTATATCCATAAATAGTTCAATTTATGTTAAGTGTTTTATAAGTATGGGGTTATGTATTTTGATTCATAAACTGATCTAGTTTATGCCATTGTTTAGAAATTGCACCTAGTGGAAGAAATGGAAATCGTATCAATGCACGCACTCCATGTAGGGATTTCCCTCTTTCTCAAGATAATTATAGTGGGGCTGGTGATGCAACTGGTGCCGATCAGCTAATCACCATACTGGGACAACTTACTCAGGTTATGAATAATAACCTTACCCGTATGGAGCACCCCGATCCGCAGCGTGGAGGATCAATGTTAGATAAATTCATGAGGCAACAACCACCAATGTTCAATGGGAGTACAAATCCCTTAGTAGCCGAGGAGTGGATAAATTCCCTAGAGAAAATATTTCAGGCTTTGGGGAGTAGTGAAAGGGAAAAAGTTATCATGGCAGTTTACCGCCTCACTGGAGATGATGATCAATGGTGGTCATTGATTCAAAACATGAAGGAAGATGATGAAGTATCAAATATGGAATGGAGGGAGTTCAAAGATCTGTTTTTAGAAAAATACTTTCCTCGCGACCATCGAGCAGATATGGAAAGGCAATTTCTGTGTCTGAGACAAAAGGAGGATGAGAATGTCACAAATTATGAGGCTAACTTTACAAGGTTAGCGAGGTATGCTGGAGATTATATTCGCAACCCAAGAAGTAAGATTTATCGTTTCTTTGATGGGTTAAAACCATTTCTCTGTCGAGCATTAGTCTCACAATCCTTTTCATTGTATGAAGACATTGTCTCATGTGCTATCAAGACCGAAAAGGAATTCTCTAAGTCTTATGACTTTAAAGCAAAGAAAGAGAAGAAGAGACATGTTGATCAATCTGGGAATGGAAATAAGGGGAAGAAGGGAAAGGTTGAATATCCATCTTGTGGTAAATGCAGGAAGAAACATCCTGGTACTTGCTTGAAGGGAATGGGAGTCTGTTACAAGTGTGGTGAAAAAGGCCACCAAGCTCGTGATTGCAAGGGGAAGAAGGAAGCTACCAACGTTCAGTGCTACAATTGCAGGGAGATGGGGAATTATGCAAATGCATGTCCTAAGTGTCAGGAGAACTTACCTCAGAAAAGGCCAAGGGATCAAGGCCAGGCTTATGCTATCACTACTGCAGAGGTAGAAGCTCCAAAAGACGTGGTGGCAGGTAATTTAATGGTTTCCTCAAGTTTAGGAAATGCATTATTTGACTCTGGATCGTCGCATTTTTTCATATCTTCCTAGTTTTCTATGAAAATTAGATATTTCCAATTTGATTTAACAAGGGAGTTGTCAGTTAAAACTCCTAAGGGAAGTATCATTGCAACAAAGTTTTGTGAATCAGTCCCCATTAGAGCACATAAATGTTCTTTATCTGCTGATCTCATCGTCATACCTATGATTGAGTTTGACATAATCTTCGGTAGGGACTAGCTTTCAGACTATGATGCGAATATTTATTTTAAGAAGAAAGAGGTTACGATTCTTGATGATAATGATAAGGAACACCTTATCTTTAGAGTAGAATCGTCACCACCTAATTCTTTTTTAGATCCACCCTCAATAACTCAACTAAATTCAATTATTGGGGAGGAAGATAATGAAATAACTGCGGGTGAGTAAAGGAATGTTCAAATAGAGGATTTACCTGTTGTGAAAGAATTCGTAGATGTATTTCCGGAAGATTTACCTGGACATCCTCCAGAACGAGAAGTTGAGTTTTCCATTGATTTGATTCCTGGATCAAGGCCTATATTGAAGACCCCTTATAGAATGTCCACTTTAGAGTTAGTCGAACTAAAAAAACAACTAGAGGAATTGAGTAATAATGGATTTATTCACCCTAGTGTTTCTCCATGGGGAGCCCCTGTTCTTTTTGTTAAAAAGAAAGATGGATCTATGAGGTTATGTATCGACTACAGGGAGATAAATGCTATAACGATAAAGAACAAGTATCCCCTACCTCGTATTGATGATTTATTTCACCAACTGCATGGAGCTCAATACTTTTCAAAGATTGACCTTCGATCTGGATACCATCATTTGTGTGTGAAGAAGGAAGACATTCCGAAGACAGCATTTCGAACCAGGTACGGGCATTATGAGTTTACTGTAATGCCGTTTGGATTGACTAATGCACCCTCGGTATTCATGGATCTGATTATTAGAGTTTTCAAGGAGTATCTCGATGAATTTGTGGTGGTATTTATTAATGATATCTTGGTATATTCCAAAACCTACGAAGATCATGAAAATCACTTGCGCATTATCTTGAAGACTCTGAGGAGGCATGAATTATATGGGAAGTTTAGCAAGTGTGAATTCTGGCTTCATGAGATTTCTTTTCTTGGCCATATTGTCTCTAAAGATGGAATATCTGTTGATCCTTCTAAGACCAAGGCAATACAAGAATGGCCAGCACCTACAAGTATAACTGAGGTATGCAGTTTTATTGGTTTGGCAGGTTATTATCGACGTTTCGTCCAGAATTTTGCCCGATTGGCTAACCCATTAACGAAGCTCACACGTAAAGGGGTTAAATTTGATTGGAAAAAAGAGTGTGAAGAATGTTTCGAAGAACTGAAGAAAATATTAGTCAATGCTCCTATATTGACTCTACCATCGGGGAATGATGGGTTCGTTATTTATAGTGATGCATCGAAGAAAGGACTTGGTTGTGTCCTTATGAAGAATGATAGAGTTATTGCCTATGCATCACGACAGTTGAAAATTCATGAACAAAACTATCCTACTCATGATCTCGAGTTAGCATCTGTGATCTTTTCTTTGAAGATATAGAGGCACTACCTCTATGGTGAAAATTGTGAGATTTATACTGATCACAAGAGTTTGAAGTATATTTTCTCACAAAAAGAACTCAACATGAGGCAAAGGAGATGGCTTGAATTACTCAAGTATTATGATTGCACGATACACTACCACCCGGGGAAAGCAAACATGGTGGAAGATGCTCTGAGTAGAAAAGACCATGGAGTTTTGAACAATATGAGAATTGAAAGGGATCCAATTTTCATGGATCTAGTGATGATGGACATGGGAATAACCAGGGAAGGCGAAACATCATTTCTTTTTCAAATGGTTGTCAAACCATCTTTAATAGAAAGTATTAAGAGTACTCAGACCGATGATGAAGAATTTCAAAAGAAGATTAAAGCTGTGAATGATGGGAGATTGAGAGACTTTGTGTATGAAGATGGAATTTTGAAATTTGGGAAGAGACTTTGTGTTCCCGATATACCTGATCTAAAAAGGGAATTTCTGGATGATGCTCGTAGTTCCAATTTCTCTATACACCCTGGGATCACAAAAATGTATAGAGATTTGAAGGAACATTTTTGGTGGGACAATATGAAGAGGGAGATTGCTGATTTTGTGTCAAGATGTATGGTTTTTCAACAAGTGAAAGCTGGAAGGCAACAGCCTGGAGGAGTCATGAAACCTCTTCCCATACCGGAGTGGAAATGGGACAATATTACTATGGACTTTGTCATGGGGCTACCAAAGACTCCTAGAAGGAATGATACAATATGGGTTATTGTTGATCGTCTTACCAAGTCAGCACATTTTCTTGCTATAAGAGAAGATCTACCCCTGGAACGTCTAGCCAGACTATATATTAATGAAGTTGTGAGACTTCATGGAGTACCCCTATCGATTGTTTCTGATCGTGATCCCCGTTTTACATCAAGATTCTGGAAATTTTTCAGAAATCCTTGGATACTGAACTTCATTTGAGCACTTATTACCACCATCAGACAGACGGACAATCATAATGGACTATTCAAACCTTAGAAGACATGTTGAGATCTTTCTCACTTGACTTTCAGGGTATGTGGGATCAATATTTACCTCTGGTAGAATTTTCCTATAACAATAGCTTCCATTCGAGTATTCAGATGGCACTATATGAAGCGTTATACGGAAAGAGATGTCGTACACCAACCTCTTGGGATGACGTCAGTGAAAGAAAACTTGTAGGTCCAGAACTGGTGGAGGAAATGATGGAAAAGGTGAAGGTAATCCAAAATCACATCAAAGTAGCTCAAAGTAGGCAGAAGAGCTATGCCGATAATCGAAGGAAGGATTTGGAATTTCAAGTCGGTGATCATGTTTTCCTGAAGGTATCTCCATGGAAGGGAGTCATACGTTTTGGTAAGAAAGGTAAATTGAGTCCCAGGTACATCGTAACTTTCCAAATTCTAGAACGAATTGGGGATGTAGCTTACCGATTGACAATGCCGCCAAGTCTCTCTAAAGTTCACGATGTGTTCCACGTATCTCTGTTGAGGAAATACATGCCCAACCCAACGCATGTACTCACCTATGAGGAATTAGAACTGGAACCTGATCTGTCTTATTGCGAAGAGCCCATCAGGATTCTTGATATGAGAGAACAAGTACTGAGAAACCGGACGACGCGTCTGGTAAAAGTTTTGTGGAAAAACCGTAAGATGGAAGAGGCAAAGTGGGAACCCGAGGAACTTATGATGAAGAACCACCCGAGTCTTTTCATGCGGTAGTATTCTAGAAATTTCTAGGATAAAATTATTTGAATGAGGGGAGAATGTAACACCCCAAGCTTCTACGGTACGCTTCTCTTTGAATAATGTGATAGCGTGTGTTGTACGCAACACCGAGTTCTAACACACCATAACCAATCAAACTAGCCGTTATGAATAGTAATACCTACTTTTTGAAATTATATATATTTTATATTTCAAAATGGACTTCATTTTTGGATTCGGAATATCGAATTTAGCCCAAGGTGAAATTTTGGTACATTTCGGATAACTTTCATATTTTGATGAATAGTGAAAGTTACTAAATTTTAATTAAAAACATCTTTTTTAATCAAAACAATTAATAGTGATAAATTATTAATTTGAGTGGTTTTAAAGTATATTTAGAATATATTTTTACCATTTAATATAATTTTGGTCATTGGACATAATTTTACAATTAAACCGAACATAAACAAATGTCAATCTTTTGATAGTTATTATCTCTTAAAAACACGCTTTTTGTTTTGACAGCGGGAATTAATTTTAAATTAATTTCGGCCTCTTCTGTGTTTTGAATTTAGAAAAATGGATTCCATATTTGGAATCAGGATGTTCAAATTTTGTAAATAGGTAACTTTTATTTTTAGACATTTTGAATAATTACTGCGGTAAATATTTTATTTACCATGGTTAAGGGTAAATCCGGTAAATAAGGGTTAAAAAATAATATTATAATAATACTAAATTACCCTAAAACGTGTCCTAGCCTTATTGGTTGATACATGTTCTACTATAGGCATCTTTGGGTCGATTTGTGGACCCCATGGATCCACTTGTAAGTGATAATGACACTTTATTTTAATTAAGTTAAAATGAATACAAAAATGACACAAGCATATACCTTTAGCAAAACAATTGTTACATAGGGTTATATATGTTGGCTTTTAGATTATAAATATTCATTAGAAAGGTAAAAAGATTTCCTACATAATTATATTTTATTTATAATTTTTAGACATAAATAAGCTATTTTATTTATGACACAATGATGATGCAGTAATTACTATAATAGTGAAAAATTAAAATAATTGATATTATAAATACCCAAATAAATATAATATGAAACTTATAATGAATTAAAATAATTTTCTAGGATAATATGATATATTAGGGTTTATTTAATTTACTTTGTTCGAAGTAATCAATCTGTTATGAGTTTCACAAAAATCAACTATTGAATAGTGTCAAAATTGACATAAAAGAGTTCTTAAAACAAATATTATATTATTAATTGATATTAAATTCTTAAAAAATCTAAGGTTCGGAAAAGAGACTTATATCATGATAGGTTCCTCATTAATGGACCACTTGGGGGTCTCTTGGATGTATGTAGTATGTTTATTAACCATATTATATAAAAATATAAAGAGACATTGTAAAAGTTAAACTAATTAACTTAGAGTTAATACTTAAAGATAAGGTTAATATAAGTTCCCAAACCTGTCTAAATTCTATTGGTTGAGTTGTTTTCGACCCATCCCCACCTTAACCTTTGAATAATCAACTTTGGAGCCATTATAAACCGAATAGGAATTTATTATAAATTAATATTTCTAGCTTTTCCAAAGGTGTCCCTCGCCCCTCTTATAAAAGGGAACTTCTCCTTCTCATTTCATCACACCTTCAAAGCCTTTTGGTTCGGCCAAAATCTGCCCAACTACTCTCCAAACATCCCTCAATACAACCTAGAGGCCTTAGTTTGATCAGAAAGCCAACCTATGGAGCCCTTTTGATCAAATCAAAAGGAAGAACCCAAAGAAGAGGTAATGTTTTCACCACCCCTTTTCTAAGTTCATTTCTTCTTCCACATCTTCTTTCATTGTTATTACCATTCTAAAATAATAACTCCAGTATCTTATATATACTGTGATGTTATTATAAATATGGTACAACCATATTTAGTATTCTATCCACCCTTTGAATATCATGTCACCATACGTGCGTACGTACGGCTTACCGTCTCCACGTCGTGGTGTAATTGTTATTCAATATATTATTATTTGGATGAGTATAATAATGATGTGTAACTCATGTAAATAATAAATATAAAATGTTAATGATTCTGTATATATGATATACCATCCATTTATATATTATTTTAATATCAAAAGAATGATATTGTCGCTCGTGCGTACGCACGGACTACCGTCTCCACGAACGCGATGAGATTCATTCTCCATCGTATCCATTCAAGTATAATTATCATTTGATGATTTAAAAATGATTTTTAAGGACTTGATATCATTATGGATACGAATAAGATACAACAAACATGGCTTATGTTACAAAACATATAAAGAAAATGAGTAAGGTAACACCCGAAACGACGATAATTCTAAGATATTATTAACAAATCAATGTTAAAAGTTCATATATGATATCATATTAATATATATGATTCTTTTATAATTTAAGAACAATTATTTCACCATTATACAGGAGGTTAACCTACACCAATCAAGGAAAAGTACAAGGTAAGGGTTATTTCACAATCTCTTCATTATCCGAGGTTGTTTATATGTAATAATCTACTGGGATCTCTTTATCATCCACATCTCTGTTTCTTAAAAATGTATTTCAAAACATTTTTACTATTTACTAGAATATGAGTTAAAGTCATTTATACCCTTTTTGACTTTTATAAGTGGTTTATAAAGGAATCTTTTCATCGTTTTCAAAACAAGGTCCCTTTTAACCTTTTCGACAGAATTAAGGTAAGAATGTTTTTTTAACTTATACGGCGGGTGCGGCTATTTTCCGCCGTTATAAAATCTTCAAAACTTACCTTACAAGCTTATAAGATTATTTTCAAAGAAAATTTTTTATTTTATATGGATCTTAAATGATTTCAAAATAAAAGGAGATATTTCTTTAAAAAGAATTATGATTTCATCTATGTCAACATCCTTTGATGGATTTTAAGATTATTTGAAGTTGATTTATTATGATACAAAACTTCTATATTGTATTGAAGGTTTTGTGATATGTTTGACTATGGATGTGCTATTTTTATACCATTCATAGTTTATGGTGAAAGTATTGACATTTCGTATGCTAGTTTTAATACGAATGTTTATGTTATGTTTAAACCTTTTCATATGGGAATGCATTGGACTTAATATGTGATGGGTGGAGCCCGCTATAGCTCTTAGATGCATCGGTAGGTCTCATGAGACAAACTAGTGTCTTGGCACAAGACCTTGGGAAAATCATATTTGTAGTCTTGGCACGAGGCCTTGGCTATGTGGTTATGATAGTCTGGAATTATGCATTCCAACATTATGAAAGTGGTTATTGATATTACATGTGATTATTCGATTAGTAGAATATCCATGTGAACAAGTAAATTGCATTATTTCATTTTACTTTTGCCATACTATGTTGAAGTTCAAGTTTAAAAGGATTTTGTTTTAGTAATTCATTGCCTTAAATGTTTATGATTATTTTTGAATGTTCCGCTATATTGTTATCATTACTGGGCATTTGACCTCACCCCTTTTCTATGTTTTATTTTTCCCAGGATGTGAAAAAGTAAGTTATGAATGACCTGCAGGGATTTTATGAGGGGATAATAGTGTGGACTGTGGAGACATTCTGTTTTTGTAGTAGTTTTTCATTTTATGATGTAATGTAAAACTTATGAATATATCTAGTGTTTCCAAGGCTACTAAACCAATCGGTCTTTCGAGATTTGATCTTTCTTGTGATCATGCCAATGTAATGTAATAATGCACCGACTCTGGGTAACTAGGGTCGGGGCGTTACAATTGATTTTGTTTAATTTATTAAAAAAATGTGTTTTTATTATGTTATACACAACACCAAAGAAATATTCAACTAAATGTGACACTGACATGGCTTGTGTAATATGCAAGAGCGACTATCTTCGATAGCTTGTGTTGTATGCAATATCTAGTTTCACTAAACATCAATATATTTTTAAAATATTGTTATTTAAATGGATATAAATTAAATTTTGGGAATATAACTAACCACATTTTAAATTTTATATGAAATTGACATTCATTATATTTATTTTCCAGATATTTAATAAGAAGAAATTTTAATTTTTGGGAAAAAATGTGTATTTTTTGAAAATGTAGTTTTTTCACCTTTTAATGGCACACCCATTTTCAATCTTGTTTTTAAAAATTTTATATATTATATTTAACAAAATTAAAATCTCTTTGGGAATAGGGGAATAATAATTTTCTTTGGTTTAATTTTTTTTGAAAAATTTTATATTTTAATTTCTAGTGAAAAATACTCCTTTTTATTTAGAAACTGCATTATCATTTAATTTATTTATATAGTGAGATTATCTTTTCAATTTGTTTTAATGTTTAATTAGGTTATATTTTTATCATTTAATAATAAAAATCCATTATAATTACTTTCAGATTTATATTGGATGTAAACACATGTCAATCTTTAGATTGTTTTTGCTTCTTAATAATATGTTTTCTAATTTTGACAACAAGAATTTATTTTATTTTATTTTTGTCTATTTATATGTTTTTATTTTATAAAACTATACTTCCATATTAGTAATAATATGATAAAAAATATGTAAATTTTAGCCTTTTAATTTTGGACATCATGAATAGTATCTTTGGCAATTATTTTTATTTACAACAGTTAAAGCATAATTGGGGAAAATAAGGGTAAAAATAATTTCATAATAATATTAAACTACCATAAAATTGTTATTATATTATTCTATGAGTTATGGGTGATCAATAAAACACTTGGTATGAACATTTGACTTTTGGGATTCACTTGGGAGTGATAGTGACAATTTAGAATAACTAATTTAAAATATACAAAAATATAACTTAGACATGTATCATTTTACTAAAACAATTTTAATGTGGGGTATAATAATTGATATATTTTACTAAAAATTGAAATTATAAATATAATTTTATTTTCTATATCAGGTTATTTTATTTATAATTTTTAGACATTAAATAAATATATTTATTTATGATCAAATGATGATGTAATGATAACAATATTAATGAAATATTGAAATAAATGATATTCTAAATATTAAAAAAAATGTAATTTGACATTTTATAGGCCATAAAATACTATTTTGGAAATAAATGACATTATTGGGATGATAAAATTCTTTTTTTCGAAGGAATCATGTTTTTATTACTTTAACATAAATCAATTAATTAATAGTGTTATTATTGAGAGAAATGAGTTTTTTTAAATACTATTTTATTAAATGATATAATTTTCATAAATATAAAAGATTCATAAAATTGACTTATATATTGAAAAAAAATTCATTTCATATCCACTTGAGGTTTTATTGGCACTTTATTGTAACTATAATAACCATATTTTATAAAAAACAAGAAAAAAGTGTAACAGTTAATTTATTTAACTATGTGTTAATGCCGAATGATAATGTTAAATGTGTGACCTAAAATTGTATAAAACATATTTGTTGTGGGTATATCGAAATATCATCATCTAGACACTAAATATTTCCCATTTTTTCTATTATAATTTTTGAATCATCTTATAATAAAATAATACTTCATTAAATTCCTAAAGTGCCCCTCCTGCCTGTTATAAAAGGCCATCGCATCTGCCCACTTACTCGCACCTCCCAATCTCATTGGCTCATCCAAAATCTTCTTAAATAATCTCATAAAAATCATAAATTCCTACTAGAGACCACCCATTTGGGATAATGATATTCTAAGGAGACCTTTTGTGCAAATCTTAAGGAGAAACATTAAAAAGATGTAATTGTTATATCGCCTCTTTCAAAATTCATTTTTCCTTCTTGTTCTTCTTATGTTGTTTCCATAATAAAGTAATAAATCAAGTTCCTTATAAAATATTATATTTTATTATAATTATGGGACAATCATATACCCCATTTTATCTATCTTACGAATAATATTATCTCTATGTGTGCATATGTACGACTAACCATCCCCACATCATAGTGTAATTTGTTTTTCAACAGTCCCTAATTTTTAAGGGTATAATGATGATTTTAATGGTTTTAAATAATGAATTAAACATGATAATTATTATATATAATTAAAATAACATCCAATTGCATACTATTTAACCCTTGAGTGAATGATATGATCACTCATTCGTATGTACAACCTACCGTCTCCATGATGTGATGTGATTCATTCTACATGATCTTTATTAAAAAATGATTATATATATGAATGGAATGAATAAATATGATATATATTATACTAATATAATTATTTAAATTATATGAATATAACCTATTAAGTGGATTAGGATAATATATGATAAAACATTTATAAGAATATATAGTAGTTAATATTCAAATAATTAGTGATAATGAAATGTTAATAAAAAAAGTTGATAATATAATCATATATGATATCATAAAAATTATTATGATTTTGGAATATGTCATTAACATTATTAAAATCATCATACATGTGTTTTAAATACATACAATGGATATTGGACCTAAGGTAAAGGATAATTTTGCAATCTCATTATTATTTGAGATTGTTTATACGTAAGTATTTACTACGGTATATTTACCTTCAATATCTATGTTTCTTAAAAAGGTAATAATATTTTTATTCTTAGAAAATATATTAAAATAAATTTTTCTAATTTTTAAATCTTAATTAATCATTATGAAAGGAATATTTTAATGTTTTTTGATTCGAGGTACTTTTTGACATTTATGTCTATAGAATGGGGAGATTGTTTCTTAACTTATACATCATGAACGGATTTTTACTTCCTCATAATAAAATATTTCAATGAAACATCCATCAAATTATTTCATATAAATTTTTAATTAAATTACTTTTTTAAAATTAGAAGGCATTTTGAGAATGGAAAATTTTTTGGAAGAGAAAATAATATTTTTTCCAATAATTAATTTCCTGAATTTAAAAAAAAAATCCATCTAAGATGATAATGGATTATGTTTCTATCCATGTTTTTACATTTATTTTATTATGATTATTAATATTTTTATGAAATTCATGTATTTATATGGATTATTATGGAATGATGTTTATGGAACACATTTTTTGTTCCATGGGTTATGGTATGATGAATGGATTATGTTTTGGTGGAACATGTATTAGTGATTTCACTATGATATGGGAAAGAACTATATATCCTTCCATTGAATTGGGTATAGATTTATATATCATGAGTTAAAAATGACATGAATGGAATGTAAATTTGGGTTTGTAATATAGTACAAAAATGGCATGTATATCTGATTCAATAATTCTGGGCTATAACAAGGAGTGAAATCAGTTGAGTAATGGGCTTCATCCACTATAATGGTTTTGGATACAAGCCTCAGCTAATATGAAAATCATTTTCAATGCTTATGTGTTTTCCATAAGATAATTCTATATTGTCAGGGTTAAAGTTAATTTACAATTTATTCCTTATGAACTGATATGATTTATTTCATGACTCAAGATATCGATATTGAATAGTTATGTTCATGTTTTTTTACATTCATATGTTCGTATATTGTTTCCATACCCTTAATGAGATTCTTAGCTCACCCATTCTTATGTTTCCATTACACAAGATATAAATAAGTCATTTAAGTTGGAGTAATAAAGAGGATGATCAATATGGAAGATGTTAAAGAACATTCACAAGTTAACCTAATGTATTATATGAATCCAAAGGAACTAAACTAATATAGTCCTCTGGGTTTCATTTCTGAAAATTAATTAATATTCATATAGAAAGATAAAATATTTATATACGCTAATCTTGGGTCTTTATAAATGGTCAAACATTTATTTCTATGGTTTCATTCTAAATATGTAATAGAAGGATTAGTTTGAATAGTATAATATTTGGGGGTTATATTTATTATGAGTAAAATTTTTAATGATTTATCCTTTACAGGTCAAGGTAATATAAAGTTTATTTCACTTTAGGTATTAAGTGTTTCATGTTAAAATATCTAAAAATAACCCATTTAATTTAATTTCATCTATTTGTATCATTTAATTTATTTCTGTGATCACATTATTTCTTCTATATTATAAATCATGCATAAGTCCGAAATAAAATAAATAAATAAAGGATGTAATCATGATCATATCTAATGTTTTACTTATTATGAATATAATAAATAAACCTTTTCAAATATTTAGAAACTACATGTGCTAGTATAGCATGCATAACAATATTCCACTTATCCACATATGTCTATCACGTGATGGTTTCATCTTGGGTCCATCTCCAACCACCTCTGTCTCAAATACGCATTAAAACTACACCATGCAGTTTTGGATACTAATTAGTGACATTTTTTTACAACTCACATACAGGTTAGTGGAACCAATGGTTTGGTTCTAGGGGATTACATAAAACAAACATTGATAAGAAAGGATAAAAAATAAACGAGGGAGGGATGACACACCATCCATCATATTTATTTAATTAATAATATATTAAAAAACCATGAAATAAATTAAATTCAGTTGAACCAAAAAATATAATTTTCTGGTCAAATATTTCGGTTAACCAATTCAATGAAAAATTTAAACATTGAAAAACATTATAACATATATTTAAATTTGTTATTAAATAAGATAAAATGTGAAAGACTAAATCAAATTAATTATATTATTAATCAATTAATTTATTTTCACTAAATCTATACAATACACCAAAAAATACCATTATATTTGTTTTTAAATGAAATAAATAATTTTTTTATTTAATAACTCAATAAAATAATACAACTCTTTTTACATGGAAGTAAATTTGAGAGAAAATGTCAAAAATATTTAGTATGGTTATAATTTAAACTGTGTAATCCTATGAAATATTGTGTAAATTTTCTATTTTTAATATCACAAGATGTACAGAAAATTGAATATCTCATCGAATACATGTATATTGAATTGCCAAATAATTTAATTGGTTCAATCATTAACATAAAATGTTGATACATGATGCATATTTAGTTATGTAATTAATATAATATATAACCTAATAGAAAAAATGTACTACGAATTTAATTCCAAAGAAAAATCAGGTCTATGTTGTTTAATGGGATAAGTAATTAAATTTAAGTATTCCCATATAATTGGGTAAAGTAAAAATCAGGTGAAATCCATCCATGAGGTGTGAAAGTCACTTTATAAGATATCAGTAGTAGATGCCTAGGACTCAAAATTTACTTCGGGAGAATATTTATAAAAAAAAGCATGTATATAAGAAACACAATATATTATTAGTGTTACAAAGCAACTAGCATGTAAACATCATGTATCAAATACACCGTATTTCTTTATTAAATGATATTGGTTGAACCTAGGTTTTCTTCCTTGAAAACATATAGAATATACGCAGTCTAGAAAATCTACACAGTGTGTAGTCTGGTATAGACATGTTCCACCTTATCTTGTCAACACAAGTTGCATTTAATGCATGAAGCACGTATTAATTATTTAATGAATATGATTCCAAATGAGAATCATTGTCAAGTGAAATAGGATAAATGACTTGTAAGAAAATACATCACAAAATGTAACACTGTATTATCTTGCGAGATTTCATGGAATCCCCAGATGGGTTCTCTATATGTGTTATTTATTAATTATTATCCGAACACGGTTATTCGAGTTAAAATTTAGATGATGAAGAAGAGACCATGATGATAGATCAAGAATGAATTAAAACATGACATGAATTTTAACTGTTAAATTTGTAATGATCAATAATTAAATAAATAATTATTAATATTAATGTGACCACTCTAAACATCATGACGTATCCGGGTGTTGAATAAGAACATATTAGGAATGATCCTGACTAAAAAATGTCAGATTAAATGTCCCATTCACTTATTTTATGAAACACATTAAATCATTTAGTTAAAATAATAATAATATTGATAACTTTCTTATCACACAACTCTTATCTTTAAGGGAACTCTTATATACTATAAAAAATATAATATTATTTATAGTTGACTATTATAAACTAGCAAGTATATTGGTGGGTAAAAATATGATTAAACTAATTATGAAATAGATTTATAATGTTTTTACACAATACAAAGGTATTGATTAATTTTTATGAAATTGGAACTCAATTTTTTGTGCATTTTTTTATGATTCACAATTAAATTTTTTGGGTGCGGAAATTATAATTTAGATATTAAAATTATAGAAATGTTATTTCATAAAAATTAATAAATTTTGAAATTATAATTTAAAAATCAACTTAATGTAAAATATTTGGTTTTTTTAAGGAATGATTATTTAGTAAATATTGATAAATATGGATTTTTCAAATAATCTAATTTTTTTATAAAATAAGATAAATTAATGTCCCATAACATTTTTTATTTTTTATTAATGTGATATATTATCTATTTTACTTATATTAATATATTTATTATCATTTGAATACTTAATTTTAATGATTCTAATATAAGTTAATTTTAATTCATAAAAATTCATTTTTATAGATATTATTTTTCATTGCGTTTTATGTATTGATATTATAATTATAATTTTCATCTTTTGGAAATTTAATGTTTAAAAATTAACACTAAATTTGGAATTAGTATGAAAAAATTTGGTAAATATTTACCTTTTACTTTTATTCATTTGGAATAGTAACTGTGATACATATATGTCACCTCTGTAAGGGAGAAATGGGTAATGTAGGGTTAAAACCATGAAGTATGGTCTCAAATTCTACCTAACACAAAACTAAATTTCTTTTTTTGGTAAATTTTACTGTTTACATCCCATATTTTAATATATGTCATATTTGGTCAATTCTCCTCTAATAATGATAATTTAATTATTTTATGTAATGGAAATTACAAAACTAACTCCTAAGAATTTAATATATCTAAATTTATTAAATAATTAGAAAAGTAGGATAAAATCAGTTATAAATTTTTTTAAAAAAATTAATTAAATAGTAATTTTTAAAATTATAATATTTTTTAAAACAAATAGTGAGAAATAATTAACATAAATTCCAAGACAATTCTGACACTATACTTGTGTATTTAATAGAAAAATCATGTAAATCATTTTAAAAATACTGAAGTAATATATTTAGGGTTATATATACATACCCAATAACTTTATAGATGAATAAAACATATTAGTGTTCTATAAAAGGTTTATTCTATTATTATATTACGGTATTGATTTCATAAAAAAATTATTCAAATAGTGTAAAAAATGACATCAATGATATTTTATGAAATATAATGTTTAACTATATTATTTAAAAATTATAAATATATTCATTTAATATAGTATAAAAATGGTCTAAAATATAATCCTATTTCCATTTTTGATCCAAACAAAACTGTATATATAAATTTATAACCATTTGTGATAGAAATACTCATTACCACATTTAAGGATAAAATTGGTTGATGAAGGGGTTAACCAAAAATATAATCTCTAAAATAAAAAAACTTGTATAAATTTCATTCTAAAATTATGTTTCAACCCAAAAACTCTTTTAATTTAAACTCTTGTATATTTTCAATCATTGTAATGGATAATTATTTTATTATATTTTCATATTTTAAGAATTTCCATGTGTGTCCACTCTACAATGAATAAAGGGACACCCAAACATTATCTTTATTTAAAAAAATTTAGCCACCTCACTCATCAAAAACTATCTCAATTCCATTCCAAACATCCCATTACAATAATTATAGGTTCTGGTCTTCTTAAATGACCATTCAAATTGTCCATAAGAAATTACATAATGGAGGCTTACCGAAGAAGAGGTGTAGATTCTACTCAACTTCATTCAATTTCTTTTCTCCACGAAAATATTTTAAATATATATTAAATTTCATTAAATAATAAATTTGATATCATATATACACATAAATATTGTGATGATTATGTAACCACTATTATCAACCAACTTTTCCATAAAATGAGAAGTTAAATTATCACTCTTGTGTATGTGGGGAAATCTACCACCACATAGTGATATAATTATTTTTTCTTCAATAAAAATTATGATCGGATTGACATTTATACAAGATATTTCTGATATTATTATGCTTCGATTATTTTAATTTCATATATAACTAATTACATTCTAATCTATTAGAAAGTGATAATGTATCTTATATGTACGTGTGGACTGCCATCTATAAAAAGTTATTTAATTTATTATTCATTTAAATCTTACTTGTACGTTAACAAGGATATATTTACTGAATAAATATGTTAAATATTATATAACAATCATTTTATAATGGTGGATTTTTTTACTTTTATATTGTTCCATCTTTTTCAGTGTGAAAACAATGTTCATGCATACATATGACATATAATCTCTATATGTGGGATAAATTATTTTTATATAACTATCATTTATATATGATTATAAATATGTATATAGTGAATATTTATTATATTTATATAATGATTAATATTTTCGAGATAATAGAACCATGATTGAAGAATAAGTATGAGAACTACAAAATAGAAATTATCTTGAGGAAGAAAATAATTAACACATTAAAATAATGATGTTATTTACTAATAAATGTCAGAAGAGTTGTTATATATGAATTATATATGATATTATAATTTTAACCAAAAAATTTTATTACATTATAATAAATTTTAAATAATTACACTATATGTTAAAGCACTTTCGAAGAAAGTTGAACTCGTGGTAAGGGATTCATATCTCGCTTTTATTTCCTGGAAACACATTTCATATTCACCACTTGATTCCATTATGTGGTGTATATACTACCAATTAATGTATTTATAATTTCATTCATGAAAAATATTTTTACTTATAAATCCAGCTATGTTTATCTACTACATGAGTATTTGATTATTACATTTCCAAAATTTAAAGGGTCTATCGAGCAAACTTTCTTTCTTTAGGACATATATTATGTTATAAACAAATATTATTTAATGTGGTGTTCACAAAACCCAATAAATTTTTTTATCAATATTACAGTTATGATTATTTTATATAAATTTTCATTTTATATTATGATTTATTAGGGATTCTGATTTGAAAGTTATCAATGTGGTAAGGGATCTCTGTTATAATATCAATGGTAATAAAGATTACTTATGATTATGTTCCCCATAATGAAATTTTATGATCTTTATCTATAAAAAAATTCCAATATTATTATAATATGGTTATTCTTGTATATCACATGTTTTTACTTCATTCTCCTCAATTTAATTACTCAAGATATTGAATGATTTTTCTTGAAAAACGACATTATTTCTCTGTTTGGTCAGAAATCATCTTTATTCAATACCCATGAGTTATATACATTTTTTATGATTTTTTTTAAAAAATTTCCTCTAATTTTGAATTTTATTTTTATTTTTTTATATTTTATAAAAAAATTAAAAGTAATCACATATTTGTTAGAAGTATTTATTTATTATTTTTTTACTAAAAATGTGAATAAATGACTTTAATTATAAGACATGAAAAAAATTATAACAACCATGAACTCATACGAATTGGAAGTTTCAATTGTGATTATAAATAATTATTTTAATATAAACTTTTTTCATTAATATTATTTAATAGTTTAGATTTTAAATAAGTTATTTTATATTGAAAGGGTATATTACTCAAGAAATGATCAAGTGACCTTTTAAATTTTTTTTAATTAATTATAACATACTATTATATTAATTAATATATAATATAGATTCAATCCAATGGTATAATAGAAATTTAGTCATTGGATGGATTATAAAGATAATGGTTTAATAGTGATTCAATGAAAACTATTTCTTGCACATGTGTAAGTTAAGTTATGGAGAATATTTTCTAAAACCCATTTCATTACCACAAGTTATGATATAATGAAATTTTTACGAAACCCATATATTTTATATGAGCTGTGTTATGATTAATGTATAATAATATTTTGTAACAATGTTTTTAGGGTTTTTATTATGTGATGGGATGTCCTAATGTTTTATATCCCTCTAATAGATGTGGTAAAAATAGATATCACTTGAGATAATATGGATTGAAATGGTGAGTGAAGACAATATAGTTAGGGAAATTTTCCACTACGATAGTCTTTGGAATGAACCTTGACTAAAGATATAATGGAATGGGGGGGGAACTCAATCCACTTTAGTAATATTAGTAATGTTTGTTATGTAAGGAAGTTATTTAACATTCTTGTTTTTCTTGAAAAATCATATGTATTATACTAATTTAATGATATCATGGATTAAGATACTTGAGTACTTTATGATTCATGTCGTATGAACAACAAGGATTTGTTCCATGACTCAATATTATGATCTATGATATGATATGTAAGGTTTCCAAATATTAATCTCATGCTCACATACCCTTATACACGGGTTATGTTTAGGGATCATTTATATCTCCCATTTTACCATTACTAGGAATCTGATCTCGTCCTTAATTATTTTTCATTTCCTTAGGATATAAGGAGTGTTTTTAGTGTGTTATATATATGAATGGCGATAGTTATGGTGAAAATAGTGGGAGATGTTGTAGATCTCTTATAAATACTTTTTTATGCATCCATGATTCCAAATTCACTATACCATGATGATTATACCATGAATCATAATTTTAGGTATTTTATATTCATCTAATAAGATTTAGTATTAATTTATGGAAGTTATAGTCACAGTATTTGGAATCAGATAAGGGTTTAGTTAATAATTTAAAAAAATGACTAGAAAACCTTAGTTAAAATAATGGGGATAAGTCTTTGTGTAAGATATATCTTAATTTTTAAGTATGTTTGAGATTCCAAGGATTTTAATGAAATTAATTAGTGTCCTAATGCTATAAGTGGATATGTTATTTTTCATAGATGTATCTAAAGATAATAACCCCAAAGTATTTGGTCGAGTATATATCAACCATTATTCAAGTGCACGATGAATGTTCCCTTACGTTGCACTTGGTATAACACTCATAAGGATAATCTTATGGAAAATCACATTTTATTTATAAAACATTATGAAGGATTTGAATCATTAATGAGCATGGATAATGTATGTTAAACCAAAGTTGTCCTAAATTGAAAGGAATATGAAAATATTTAGAGTGATCATCCATGAATATATGATTAATTTTTTATCGCACATTGATTTTTATTTGGTTTTTTTCAATGCATTAAACTAGTATGAATCAAGTTAATGTTGAATTTCATGGATTATGGAGTGACAATTTTAATAATAAAATAACTGATATATGATCTATGTGGTGAAATATTTCAACTATACCCTATACCTTATCACAATATATGATAAATAAAAAATACTATGTTGAGAGTCCTAATACTTCAACTAAGAGGTTGAGGAAATTTTAACTATATAATAATTAATGCTTGATTTTTATTATATCATTATTTTAAGAATAAAAACCTAGTAGAATGACTTTAAGGATGGGGGAGATGTTTTTCAAGTAAAAGTGATGGTTATATAAGAACAAATATCCATGGAATTAAGATATTATGTTTGGGTAACATTGTAATTATCTGAGTTAATGCCCAAATCTATGGGTTAACTACTATGATAAGGAATGACATAGGTCATGTTGATTATTGTAGTTGAATAATTGATGTGTTTTTGTGTTAGGATTAAATAATTATGTTGTCAAATAGTTAAATTAAATATATTATAGTTATAGAATCATGAAACATCTAAGAATTTATCTAGAATATATTTCTATAAGTATTTATAACATATGTTATTGATCACCATGAAATGTGAAACAATTGTGAGGTGATATTTTTGTAGGACACATAATTAAGGGAATTATAACCTTTAATTTCACACTAATTTTGAGATATTAATTTTTTTGTGGGACTAATAGATAATTGATATTTATATATAAAATTTGATAGTATTTTTGAGATTTAAATTTGTTATTTATTTAATGAATGTGATATGTATCTTATCTTAGAGGAATTTTACTACATTTTATGTATTATGGAATTAATTCAATAGTATGTAATTTTTTATGGATTGTGGATTTTTTTAATTTTTTGATGTAGTTATGTTTTAAATGAGGGTTTATAGTGATTCTTATTATTTGACGAAATTATTAACATGTTTTAAAATATTTTATGTCTAAAATATTCTGATATTTGGTATAGGATAGTAATAAAAAAATTATATTGTATGGGGGTTCAATTTTATGTTCATTTAGGAAATTTAGTGGCCTTGTTTCTAAATTTTTGGATATAGAATATAGTCTGACAAATTTTTGAAGTACCATATGTTTTACAATTTATGGAAAGGATTATGATTTACTTTGGATGTTTTAATTATGGTTATAGATATTAATATGTTATATCTATCCATATTGAATAAATTTATCTAACAATTTGTTTTTTATAAATTGTCTAGATATACAATTAATAACATGTAAATTTTTTTTGGATAGTATGATCTATTAAATGTAAATTTTTGTTCATCAGGTTATAATAATTTATCTTGAATATTAATTTCTTGGAGAAAAGGATGAATTGGAATGTTATCTGAGCACAACCAAAGATAAAAATGTATATATGAAATAAATATAAATTAATTATATTTTCATGTTATATCTATACTGATATTAAATTAATCCATAAAAATAATTTAAATGATATTGAGATATAAAATTTATCCTTTTTTACGTTCATTTCAGATGAATTATTGGTCGTTTCACCCATCATAGTTTTAAGTTGTTGTTGTCATTATCATTTTCCTAAGCATGTTAACAACCACTCTATATTAGTACATATAAGATAGTTTTATCTTCCATGTCTATATTTTAACTTCACCCCAATGTTATCCCTCTATGGGAACCCAATTATGAATTATTTCAGGTAATATTTATATTTCCAAATTTCTCTTTTTAAATAATTTTTAATTTACCCTTTTTATGATATGTGTTTCAACAAATGTTTTTTCAAATATTAGATTTTTTATGTCCATGATAAAATTTCGAGGCTATAATTATTTAAGGGGGGATATAACCTGTTAAAGTTATTATTTATGATAATAATAATATCAATATATTTCATAACATGTAATACTGGGCTTTAAGTGAATTATAATATAATAGAAAAAACCTATTATTAATTAAATGTGACTATTTAAACATAGATATTGTATTAGAAGGTTGGAATAAGATTAATAAAATTGTGAAATAAATGTAAATTTTTCTTAGTCAATATTATTTTTTTGATTAAAACTTATCAAATATGAATTTAATTTTTTTTGAAGTCATTTATGCATCAAAAGTTCTTTTTTATTTAAAAATGTTTTTTATTTCATTTTGTGCATGGAAATAATAATTATTTTCTTCAACATATTTATATTATAATTAATAAAATAATACTTTTTAAAGTTATAATATAAAAATTTACTTGTGGTTAAATTTTGGGGTTTTTATAAAATGAATTATTTCTCTTCAATATTCAAGAAAATCATGATTTTTTACAAACTCTAATTTAATTTAAAAAAATAATTTAATTTAAATGTACAATTATATTTATTTTCTTCTCTTATCAAGAAAAACAATCCATTTTATTAATAATAATATAGTTAATTCAATTTGAATAATCAGTTTTCATAATTTTGATATTAGTATATATTAGTTCTTAAAAACAAGATTTGTTTTAAAATTATATTGTGTTTTACACATATACATATTAAAATTTATTTATTCCAATTTAATTATTTTAATAATGAATAATTGATAGAATATTTATTATCAAGAGGTTATAATTTGGAAATAAGTTCCGTATTATAATTTTTCATTATGAATTATAATTGTGGAAAATATTTGTCACATCGGTAAGAGTAAAATGGGTGAAACATAGTTAAAAACATGACATAAGTTCACAAAATGAACCCAAAAATAGAATAAATTTCATCAATGGGTATAAATTAGAAATTATTCATAATAAATTCAAGTATAATCAATTTTGATCTATTGTCCCATTATGAAGACATTTATACTATTTTACGTAAAAAAATTCCAAAATATTGCTCTATTGACTTTACTATCTCTAAAATATTTATATTATAATAAAAAGTGGATATGTTTAGTAATAAATATTTAAATCATAGATAAATTAATATTTTAATTTTAATTTATGATTATTTTTAAATGATGATATAATTTCCTTATATTCTTACCCAAAGCCAACGTAGAGTTTGTGCGTGTAGTAGAGAAATCATGTAAATGAATAAAAACTATTAAATTAATATCTCTTGATTTAGTTATATTTAAACATGAATTTAGTTGATTAATAAATGATATTATATGTGTTTTAATGGGTTATAATATTATTACATTATACCTTGATGTCTTTAATGATATATAATGTGAATAGTGTTGGAAATGTCATTAATGATATTTTATTGAAAAATGAAATATTAATTTTTTTATAAATAAAAAAATATTTATAAGAAGAAAAGTATGATATTATATATTATATAATATTAAACCTTTTCCCCTTATTATCTAATTATTAGCTTTTTTGTTAAATTATTACATTTTATGGTAAAAAATTCTGGTTCCAAAATTAATTTTAAAAATAAATAATAAATGGATTAAAATAAAATGTATGGTTTAAAATGAATCAAAAACCAATATAATTTTTTTAATGAATGTATTTTTACCATAAAATTATTTTATTAAATTCATGGAAAATTCGAATCATTATACATGAGAATGAATTTATTATATTTTAATATTTTTAAAAATTTCTATATATGTCATCTCCCCACTATTTAAATGATACCCCGCCATTCTTTTCTTTAACCCACTGAGATCCTTATTTATCAAAACATACATGATAAATTATCTTATAAACTTCCCAATATATATTATATAGGGGTTATTATCTTTGTAATATATTATTACAAGATTCCTTAATAATGGACTTAATGAAGGCCTATCGAAGAATATATATTCATTCTACTTAATCTATTTCAATTTATTTATTCTCCTACCAAATTTAAATTTGTGGTATTATTAAAATAATTATAAATATATGATAAAAATTATACAAAACGTTTATTATCATTATGAAAATACCATTATCCACCCTTATCCCATCAAAATGGAAGTTAATGTATAGCTTATGTGTATGTGTGGAATACCACCTCCACGTAGTGATATTTTTAATTTTTAAAAACCACCATTAATGTACGGGTATTATGATAGTTTTAAATATTATGAATTTTATTTTTTAAAATATTATTATTTTCTTATTATAATATCATATCTACATTATTACATTCCAATACTTTTAAAAATCATAACGCCACTTGTGATTATGTGTGGACTACATCCACCATGGAGCAATGTTATTTGATTTTGATTTATATATTTTGTAGATGGTAATAAGGATTGATTTAATTAAAATAAATTATATATTTAATATAATAATTACTCTCTAAAATTAATTATTGTTTACCTATCTTTCTTTTCATCTATAATGAAGGGAAAACAGTGTTCATGCGTACGTGTGACCTAAAATCTCTAAGAATATTGTAATTAACTTCACTATATCTATCATTAATTGCTGATTAGAAATATTTATTTGATTTATATATATGATATGTAAAGCTTTATTTAAATTTTAGAGATCAATGAGCCATGATCAGAGTAGAAGGACCAGAAATGTTGAGATGAAGTTATTTTGAAAAAAATAGATTTAATGTCTGGAAATAAAGATTTTAATTTTTAATAAATGGGTGTTGGTATTTAATATATCGGTAATATATGATATTACTTTATTGTATATTAATATGGTAATTAATTAATTTATATGTATATTTATTATATAGGAGGTGAAATAAATTTCAAATCAATTAGAAATTGATGTAAGGGATTCTCATCACACATTTATTTCTGGGATAAACATTCCATATTATCTATTTATTTCCATTTTTTGGTGTATATATATTCAATTAATTTATTTATTGATGGTTTTCTCGAAATTTATAGATATTTACCAATCCATGCAAATTTATATCCTTCATGAAGGGTTTATTCAAAAATTTCCAAAATAGTAAGGGTTTTATCACAAAAAATTTCCTTCTTTAGGACACATGTTATGTTATAATCATTTAATATTTTATGAGTTACATATGTAGTCCATATGTATAGTAATATCAATAATATAATAATGATCATGAAATATAAATATTTATTTGATGTATTTTTTTCATGAGATTTACGATTCAAAATTTACCAAAGTGGTAAAGAATATATTTTAAAATCTCAATATTTATTAGGATTGTTTATTAATATGTTTATGATGAAGATATTTTATGATCTAATTCTCATGATACATATGAATTTTCATAAACATTGGTAATTACAAGAGATTATATGTTTTCTATTCATTTTCATATATATATATATTTTCTCAATATAATTAGAGAATATTTCAATGGGAAGCTGACTTTATTTCTCTTTTAGATTGAAATAATTTTTCATACATATCCACGTATTCTAAAAATATTTTTAGGAATATTTTTAATATACTTCTATGATTTTAAAAGTCATTTTTACCCATAATATAATTTTTTTGAAATGTTTACAAATTGAATTTTTTTATATTTTAAATTAAGTAAATTTTATGTTTATTAATAATTTAAAATAAAACTTATTTTTAAAATAAGAAACATGTAGATAATTTCCCACCATAAGAACCCCTCAAATCATTGAAGGTTCCATTAATTGTTTTCATTGTTCTTTTTAAAGGAATCTGTTCAAAAAATTTGGAAAATATATAAATATTCAGTGTGTGATTGCAATTTGAAATGTGTATTTTTTATAAAGAAATGTTAAAGTGATATTTTAATGGAATTTTTCATCTATGATAACATCCTTTCATGTTATTTAAGTTTTAATGGGGATATGATCCAACTATTCCAATAAAATACATTCTTTTGATGAATTATGGTGATGATGCTTATAGGGTGATTATATGAAACCTATTTCATTTACCTAAAGTAATTATGTTATGTTGAAGCCATAATGAAACTTTTATACCTTATATGCTTTATGATTTAATTAAATTTATATAAAACATGTGTCATTTATACATGATTTTTTATAATGAATATTTTATGATAATGTTTTAGAAATATGTATGATTTTCATCATGTATTTTTGGTCCAAGATTTATATTTCCCAATGAATTTTGAAAATATATAGATGTTAGGAGATAAGTATGAATAGAATGAGGTTCGAATCCTATTTATTAATGTAAATTGTCAACTATGATAGTCTAAGGAGTGATCCATAACTATGGATATAATGGAATGTAGAGTGAAGTAAATCATCTATGGTAGTTATTGAAGTTATCCGTAAATTGTGAAAATATTTTATATAATTAATTTTATGACACATACTTATGTATTATTCTAATTATATTTTTTAACTTCTCATTTTATTTTATTAATTTATTGTTCATGTATTATAAAAAATCCTGATTTGTTCTATGATTCAAGATTATGTTTAATGATATGCTAGGAATAGTTATCAAATCTTAATATAATGCTATCATACATATATACTGATGTTATGCCTATTTGATCAATGGTATCTCCCTTTTTAACCCATTTAGAGAATTTGTGTCCACTATTTATTATGTATCTAATCCTGCTATTATAAATAAATATTTCTGGTAGTATTTTATTAAAAATGGTTCTATTTATGATTTAATAAACTGATATTCAGTTATATTTTTTATATAAATAAATTGAATCTTATCAATATTTTTTTCACAAAACAATGATTTTGGATATCATTTTAATTGACACTATGTTTCGCTTATGTTACATATAACAGTATATTTTTTGGTACACATAATTCCATGGTTATCTTATGTTACATGCAGAAATGAGTTTATACAAAATGTGGCATACTATTAAAATATTATTATATGATTTTTATCACCTAACAAATATAATTATAGGTTTGAGAAGAATTATATAAATTATGAAAATAAATGTTTTAAAAATTTATGTATAATGAATTAGTTGGTAACCAATTATTTATAAATGATAATACAATCCTATAAAATATAAAAGAAACCATTTTCTAATGATCTATTTTTATGAACCTAAATGTGTTTTTCCTCAAAAAATAAAAATAATTTCATTTTTTTAATGGTATATTTTTTATTGTTATATTTTCTCTTCAATAAAATTTATAACATTCATATTATGTGTTTTCTAGAAAAGTGGTAAGGGTAAATAAAATTTTATTCCTGACACTATATTTTCTAAAAAAATAGTTCACTCTCATTTTTCACACTTATTTTATATTTTTTCCACATTTTAGAACATAATTTTAAGCAATAAAATTAATTTTTCAATTAATATTATCAAAATTATCTTAGGTTTACATTTTGGTCTTTTAATGGAATGTTTAATTTTATATGGATAGTAAAAAATACAGAATTTTTAAGTGATAATCACCTTTTTTATATGATATATTTATACATTTAAATTATGTTTTAAATTAGTTTTTATGTTAAGATGTATTAATTATATATCCATAATTTAAAATTATGTCATTTGGTTTAATTTCCTATTTACATTATATATATAATCCTTAAAATAATATTAATATTTCATTTTAAAAAACACGCATTCTCATCAAATCTGCATGGTTAATTTTAAATAAAAAAATTTCACATCTGTTATGGGAATTTTGAAAATTTTATTTCATATTTGAAATCACAAAAATATCTAATATCTAACTAGGTTCTCATAATATCTAAAAAAATGAATAGTGAATGTAGTTAAAATTAATTACAATAGTTAACATAAAATTTGGTTTATTGATGAACGATCTTTTAAATAAGGATAAGAATTGTACATAATCTTGTAAAAAACATTTATATTGGTATATATTTTGACAATTAAAGAACTCGGGTTATATAATTTCCCACTTTTTGACCTTTTGACATATTAAAACATTGGAAAACTCATATCTTATTCAAAAATACCCAGTGTGATATTTTTCCCACTTATAAAAGACCACCCCTATCCTCTATTATTCACACCATAAAATTTTTTTTTCTACCAATACATACCCAAAATACTTCTTAAATTCCCTAAATATAGCCTAGATTTATTATTTTTTACATAAATCCAACCAAGGAAGTATTTTAGTGAAAACTTAAGGATGGTTCTCAGAGAAGAGGTTATATTAATCAACAAGTGTTTTTGTTTTATTTCATCTTAAAACTAATTAAATGTAAATTTTTACATGATGATATAATTTCTTCTATACTTTCCATATACATATAAGTTTTTATGTTAAGTAAATGACCTACATACATCTCAACTTCCATCAAATGGATTACGAAATCATCATTTGTGTGTACGACAGAATATTGTGTCGGGAAGTAATGTCATTTTTTTTAATTACAACCTCACATGGTAGAAAATAATAATGGGTGTGTTATTTATATATTATATTAATTAAATTATTATCCTTTGGAATTTTTATATCACATATAAATATATTCATTCCATTTTGAGTGAATATGATAATTTCACTGGTGTGTACAATAAACTATCTCCTCATAAAGAGATAAGAATCATTCACGCTTTACATGGAGGATAATAATTATTATTTTATTTAAATTTCATGATATGTATTAAATAAAAATTATTATTTAATGATAATATATAATTTAATTTTTTTTTAATTCAACAACATAATGGAAACAACATTAATGTGTATGTTCAACATACCATCTCCATGAATAGTTCACTTCAGTTATTTTTCTCAAAATATTATGGAATATTGATAAAAAATATATCCAAAATATATATGATATTTATGTCATTTTAAAAATTATAGATATTATGAAACCATGATTTATGTATGGGGACCAAAAAATAATAATAAAAAATATACAAGAAATACAAAGTGGTTATTTCCAGAAATAGAACTGTGACATAAAATTATTTATAAATGGAAATTAATGTTCATAAAAATCTATATATGGTTTTATATATTTGAATATGATTCATTATTATTTATAATAATCCAATAGTTATTATACATGAGGTTGATATTTTTATGAGGTAAGTTAAGATGTAATGTAAGGGATTTGCATCTCACTTTTTAATTTTGTGAGACACATGGTATAATCACCCCATATTTCCTTTAAATGGTGTATATAATTCCCATTAATTTATTTTTTTATTATTATCTTAAAAATATTTGTGATTTAAATATCCATTTAAGTATCTCCATTTCATGGGGCTTTCGTATTAAACCTTTTTAATGTGGCAAGATAAATTCTTTCTTGATTTGGCTTTATTGAGATGTATGTTATATTTTGCACCTTCTTTTTCAAGCGGTACAACCTATTTTAGATGTAATATAATTAATTTATTTATCCTCAAGAAATTTTCTGTTCAATTTTATTTTATTCCTTCATGGTTATTATTAATCAAATTTTTCAATGTGGTAATGATTTCATATTTTATTTCTATAATTTATAGATATTTTATATTATTATGTTTCTGCTGATAAATTATTATAATCAATATTTAAACACTCTCTTGAATTTTCATCACTTATATGATTACATTATGATTCTAGGTAATATTATCATTTTTCTACTCATTGTTACTTTAAATAATTAAGAAATATTTTTTTGGATAATCTTATATTATATCTCTCTTTGGTCAGAAATTTGTTTTCATTTAAAAATAAGATTTCAAAACAATTATAAAATGTTTTATTATTATCTAAATTATTTACTAAATTAGTTTTAATCATTTTTAACTTTTACTCAATTTTCTTAAAACAATCACAATTTTTTTAAAAAAGCCTTGTTTGGATTTCACTGAAAATGTGAAGGAAAGTTACAATTCAATATGTACAACATGAAAAAAAAATTCTTATGTAATGAAAAATAATTAATTTGAGGATTAATTTATATGTTTCAAGGTTATTTTCAAAAGATTATAATTTTTAAAAATATTTTCCATTTTAATGTTTTTTTCAATGTGGAAAGGAGATTTTCTTTAATAGTATTTTAAATGAATTGTTTAAATCATTTTCCTTCTATGATTTTATCTATATATGTCTCATAGGACATAATAGTGATATGATCCAAGGATACTATTCTTATTATTTCTCTAAATGATTTATGTATATAAAGGAATGAGGTTTACGAAATCCATTTCTCTTCTATGAGCAATACCCTTAGGAAATGATTATGAAAACTACTTATTTTAATACATTGGGATATGATGAAATGATTATGAATCCCATCTCTATTCCACAAGTTATGATATGATGGAATTATTAGGACACCCATTTCATTTCATGGGATATAATATGAATAAGTTTAAATAACTCGTGTAACACATACATATGGTTTTCAATAAGTTAAATATGTGACATATATCTCCCTCCAATGCGTTGGGAATATATTTATATCTCATGAAATTGATAGGATCATATTGGTGAGTATACCCAATTCAGTAAGGGACTTTGTCTATAGTGATGGTCTTTTGAGTTATCTTGGACTAATACATTGTTATGTGTAAAACTATCATTTATTTCCATAATTTTATGTGTTAACCTGAGTACATGTTCAAAATATTATGGATTAACCTATCTTTCATGTCCATTATCTTATTTTTGGACTAATATTTCATGTTCATAATGTAATTCAAGTACCTAGATTCAGGACCATAAATTTATTCAACGACATGATTTCATTTATTTAACATAATTATTAAACATATTTCAACTTATACAATTTTACAATTTTATAATCTGATTAGTGTTACACAAAAATATGTATTATGACAATTTTTTACTCTCAAAGAAAATGATATTTTATTTACAAATGATTAATTTCATACAACGTGCTATATTTCATGAAATTTATCTAGATTATTAACATTGTTTTATATTGTGTTCTTTTAAATTGATAAACTACACTTCTCTTACCCTTATGATCATGACATATGTATGTGATCATTGATATCTCACTTTCTCACCCTTTTTATGTATATGAGATAGCATTTTATTTTGTTTCCTTTCCCAGGATATGAAGAATGATTTTATGTCTAGAATGTTTGTGAATAGTAATAAAGGGTAATATATATATATGTGAGATGATGAAGATATTTCACCAAGATATAATATTGTGTTCCTAGTTTGGAAATGCATTAATTAATTATAGTATTAAGGTGTGTGTTTGTGTGGTGTATTTAATATTCATCTAAAACTATGTAAAATCAATGTATATGAAACATGGTTCACTATAGTTGGTAACATAGGAATGGTTTAGTTAACCATTTCAACCTATTATGAGAAAAATTTAGTGACATATCTAAGGTTATTTATAATTATATGTATAGGTATTTCTCGAAGGATAAGACATTACATGATTAAAAGTATTAAAAAATATAATGTAATATTTCAAAAGGATATAGGAAGTCGTTTAAATGAATATACATTTATTTAAGGAAATGATTAGTGGATGTGGATATAGAATAGATTCAACTTGGGGTATAAACTCCGAAAAGTGTGCATTTTGATAGACTCTATCATCACACGGTTAATGAAAATGGGCCTCTTTTCAAACATGGTTTGACACACCTGGGGGTGGGTAATCTTTAGAAATTTACAAACACATTATGAACCATCGTAAATGATAGAAATAGATTATGAATATAAATGGCATAGGTTAAACATAAGGTGTCATAGATTAAAAACATTGTTTCATTATTTAAGCATCCTATAGGTGATTTTTTCATGATTATGTGGATGTATTCTCTACATAAAGATCCTTACACTATTTTTTTTAGTAAATAGATGAAAAATAATTAAACATGGGTAAAATTGAATGTAATGAATAATTTTCTGATGAGAATTATCAAATTAGATGATTACTAGAGTGAAAGATGTTGTGATTATGCCTATAAAATTTTCATGAAACATTAAGAACAACGTGCACTATAACCAACTCTTAGACTCAGCAAAGATGAAGAAAAAAGTTTAATGAATATTTGGGATATGGAAACCCTATAGTAAAAAATATTTAGTTTCTTATATGCAGTTAGTATGGTTAGAAACTCCCAAGAGGATGGCTTAATTGAATGGTAGATGGTTCGATGGTGTAAATTAATGACACAAAGCTAATAACTATAAAGGTAAGATGAAAAGTAAATATAATGAAATGAATTATAATAACAGTATCCCTATGATATATTTAACTATTTAATTTTTTAAATTTATATAGTGTGGGTGTTAATAAAATCAATTCCCAAACAGTAAATATTCTATTGAAAATCAGTTTGGTTAGAGGAGTAACGGTTAAATTACATTTGATTAATAAAACAAAAATGAATTGTGAATGCAAATAGGTATTAAGGAATTAGAATATGAAGAATATTTAACTGTTTGAGATAGAATTTGTTTGAATAAATTATCTTGGTATTAGAATTCAAATATTAAAAAAATGTTTAGTATATGTTTTCCATTAAATAATTGAAAGAATATACTGAATGATGTAGTTTGATTGAATGAGTCAGTAAATGTCAATAATATATTTTTTTATGGGAAGGTAAACCATAATATATTCCTAATGTTGATAAAATGGTTTTTATCATTGATTAAGGGACAGTTGATATGGATAATGTTAAATAGATAGTATTGATGACCTTAGAATTGATAAAGGAGTTTTTACAAAGTGGTTTAGGTTATCATTGATAGAGTTTGAAAACTATTTGATCTATGAAATATATTCAATAATATGGTGTTTTATTCTGGTAATAATATATCATTCGTTTTTAATGGTTATTAAATAGTAATTAAACATTAAATAGTATATATGATAAAGGTATTCACAAGTTTGGTATGTGACAATTAAAAAATATTTCATTCTATTTTGGGAATTAACAATAAGTTCATTTCGGAAATTAATTGTCCTTTATTCTAATGTATTGGGTTTTAATCATTCAGAAGGGTCATATGGTTTCCCAGCAATGAATTTTTTTTATTGAACATTGAATTAGGTTTTAGAGATTAATGTTTCATTTCTAGATATGAATATTTATTCATATTGAATAACATGGGCTAAGCATTTTCTTTTTATGAAAACATAATATATAATGATTAACATATAATTATATGTATATATCTAATAATCTGTTAGTGCTTTAGGTATAATAAATTAACATAAAATTAATAAATTATATATGTTATAATGTGGAGGTTATTCAGGTAAACACCAATGGGAGAGACTATTCTTATGAAATGGAATGAAATCATGTAAGTGTATCTAATTATGAAAATTATTCAAAAATAAGAAAAGGATCCTGAAATATTATCTTGTCGTTTAATCATTATTTTTATGATATCAATGAACTTTTTAATTCAAATTTTGTGTATGGTTTTATGATCACAAACATTAATTTTAACACCAACTTTCTTATGATTAGTGGTCTTTATCACTCTGAATAAATAATTGTGCTTCTCATCAATGTCAAAAATCATTACATACAACCTATTATATCCATTTTGGAACCCCAGTTATAAGTTAATTTTTTTTACCTTTAAGATTATAAATTTATATTTTTAATGGTTAATTTATTAATTATTTTTATGATGTGGGTTTATATGAATAAATTATTAAATGTTAAACCATTGATGACCTGGGATAATTTTTAGGGTGATATTAATTTAATGAAGGTAGAATGTAACATAATGATATTTAAGGAAATTATTATTTTGTTAAAAAATAACTTTGACCTTTTATATATTTTAGTAAACAGAGAAAACAAATATTGGTGATTATTACAATAAACAATAATTTTATCTTATGTGGAAAGAAACACTATGTTTGGATTTTTTTATACACAATATCAATTTTATCTTTCATTACATAAAACACCGAGTTTAAAAGAAACATGACATACTATTAAAATGTTATTATAAGATAGTTATAACCTAGAAATTGGAATTGAGGGTATTATTATGATAAAATAAATTATTTAAATATATATATATAATTATTTATTAACAAATTAGTTTGAAATAAAAATAATAACATTTAAAAAAAAATCATTTTCTAAAAAACTATTATTATGCATAACAATTTGGTTCACAGAATAATATGAAATTAAAAAAATTGGTGAAAAATAAAAATGATATTTATGTATTATATATTCAATAACGTTTTTAACATTTATCTTATGTGTTTTCTACAGAAGAGATGTGATGAAATAAAATTTTACACTTAAAATAGTATTTTTTAAATTAATGGGTTTGTTGCATTTGGTGAACATATTCTAATATAAATGTTTTAAAAAAATTTAAAAATTTATTTTGAACAATAAAAAATAATTTCTAAATCCTAATCTTAATATTTTATTATTGTGAATTCTCGGGATTTTTATGAAATGTTTCATGTTTTTATGAATAGTAAAACATTCTGAATTTTAATTATAAACAACTTTTCATTTTGACTAATTTATAATGTAAAATAATATTTTATCTTTTAAAAAGAAATATTAATTACATTATACATCAATTAATACAATTTATCCCATTAGAATCAATTTCATATTGAATATAGATAAAAAAATTTGTAAAATTTTGATCATTTTCCCTCAAAAACTCGCTTTATCATCACGTCAAAAATATTCATTTTAATTTAAATTTTCTCATCAAATTTCATGAATTTGGAAAAATGGATTCTATATTTGGAATCAGTATAATATATATTATATAGTAACTTCAATTTAATATTCGATCATAATGAATAGTGAATGTAGTAAAAACTAATTACTATAGTTAAGGTACAAATGTGCTTACATCGGGGTAAATATAAATGATTTGGTAAAAATGTCAAATAAAATTTTATAAAAATTTAGATAGAAATATTTATACCAATAAACTATATGGTCCTATAATGGCTCATTTTAGACACTTTTTATATATGAAAAAAGGTGCACTCATTTATTTTCAAAATGTCCAGGTGTGTCCCCTCCCCCCATTATAACGGTTCACCCACTCTCCTCCATTATTCACACAATATAATGCATTTTTTCATCCTATACAAACCCAAATCATTTCACTAATTCTCTATAATCATCATCGATGCCATTGATTTTACAAAAATCCAACCATGTAAGGCCATTAGTGAAATGATTATAAAGATACCCAATTAAGAGGTACCAATCATCAATGTGCGCTTTTTATTTAATTTATTCCTCCACCACATTCAATTGTTACAATATCATACTAATATAATAATATAATAATATTTAATATAATGACATTTTTTTATGTTATGATATTTGTAATGACCCAGGTATTTATATAATAATACTTTTTAATAAATAATTAGGAATAAGATATTATTTTTTCATTAAAGGGATTATTTTTCTGATAGCATACTCAACATGAAACAATTGGTTTCCTTGAAATCATATGTTTCACACAACATTGATTCATACGAATAAATAATATAATAATAATATTATTCTAAATTATTGGTAATTCCTAGCCTTTTTATTGATGGGAAATTAAAAAAATATATACAAAATGATTATTAAATTTCATTACATTTATTCCATAAATTTTATAGGTTTAAAATAAAAATGAATATGATTTTAAGCTTCAAATACACTAATATTTATAAATGGTATTTTAACACATTTTCATGGGGAACCCTTTTCAAATATAGTTTTTGTCATTTTTATATGTATATTTCAAAAAATAAAATTCCTCATAGAATCAGACATCCAAATTTACATTGGATGAAATTTTTTTATTTTTTTAATTATGATTATTCTTAATGAATAATTAAAAAACATCATTTTAATTCAAAACAATATTTTTATCTAATTTATTTATATATTTAGACTACAATTTTAATTATTTTTAACATATAATTAGATAACATTTTTATAAATTAATCCAATGATTATTATTGCATGTAATTTCACATTTTTATTGCCATAAAGACATGTTAATCTTTTGATTGTTATTATATCCTAAGAACCCGCTTTTTGGTTTTGTCAACAATAAATAATTTATATTAATTGCTGCAAATTCTGTGTTTTCAATTTGGAAAACATTATTCCATATTTAGAATAATAAGGTTCAAATTTTTTAAATATGTACATTTTAGATTTAGAAATTATGAATAGTAACTTCAGTAATTATTTCATTAACCATGGTTAAAGGGTAAATATGGTAAATAAGTTTTAAAATAATACTATTATAATAATATAAAACTATGATAAAACATGTAAACATCAACTTTTATTACATATGTCAGACCATATAAATCATTGGGTCAATTATTTGACCCCATGGTGCCACTTTAATTTGAAAATTACATTTTATAAGAGTTAATTAAAAGTAAATAAAAATATAACATAAACATGTATCTTTTACCAAAAACATTTTTTTATGGGGTTATATAAGTTATATATTAGACTATAAATAGTAATTATAATTCTAAAAAGATTTACTATATCCTGGAATTTTATTTATAATTTTAGTCCTCCAATATATTAATTTATTATGACACAATAATGATGTAGTGATATGCATATTAATGAATGATTTAAATAAATGAGATTATAAATATTAATATAAATATATTTTGACACTTTTTATTCCATCCAAAGAATTTCTGGATGATTATTACTAGTTATTTTTAAATTAATTAATTGTTTTATAAATAATTTAATTGGTTATGTATTTTAAGTCATGATATGAATAGTAAAATAATTGAATTAAATGATTTTTTAAAACGAATAGTGTTTTATTAAATGATATAATAGTCCTAAAAATCTAATATTTTGAAATATTATTTAGATAATGTTGAAAATGACATTAATGAATCACTTTATCTTCTATTTTCATATTATAGTATCTATATTAAACGTATTGTATGAATATACAAAAAGAAATGGTCGGAGTTATATTAGTTAATTAAGGATTAATGCTAAAAGAAAAAGTTAAATATTTGACCTAGACATCTCTAAAACCTATTGGTTTATATGATTTCAACCCAATAGTATCTAATATTTGAAATAAATGAATTTCAGTCATTTTGAAATAGAAAATAATTTTATAATAAAATAAAACATCAAAACATTCCTAAAGTGACCCTTATCCCTCTTATAAAATAGAATCACCCCTATCCATCTAGTAACACCTCTCTAGCCCCTTTTCTCATCCAAAATATACCCAAAAAATCTCCCAATATACTTTCATTCTGCTGAGATTCCATACCTTTGTAATAACACAATTTAATAAATCCCTTTTCTCAAATCAATTGGAGTTACACGTTTTAAGAGGTAGCATATTCTCAAAATTACCTTTCCATTATTTTACCTATTAACTCCATATTATATTCTTATTATTTGATTACATAAAAAATATCATCAATATACTAGAGTGTTGTTTTCAGAAGGATTTAAACTTCACTTACACACATTTCCATCTAATGGATATGAATATACTATTTCTGTAGACGGAGAACTAATGCCTCATGAAACGATGATTGATCAATTTTCCCCTACCACCCCCCATGGTGGAAATTATGATGGAACATTATTTAAATATGATATATATTATATTTTTATTTTCTATATTTATCTTTTTTTATTTAAATCATACCTTAATTATTTCTATAATGTATAAATACATTAATTTAATTTAAGGATGTCTGGTCTACCACCCCATCAAAGTTATATGACTCCTTAATTCCATACATGGAATGTATAAAGGATCAAGTTAATGAAAATATGTAATGTATATAAAATATTATATTATAAAAAATTATAATATATATATGTGTGTGTATCATTTAGTTTAAATTCCTTTAAATATGAAAAATACACGAATGTAGCGTTTATTCGTACATACGGCTTACCATCCTCATGAACAATTTATTTCATTTATTATCTCCAAATATTTTGTAATATTATAAATATATATATATATATTGGAAATATATTATATTTAACTCATTAATAATATTATAATGATATTAAAATTTTTACCACATGGACAATTTGTAATTATATCAACTTCATTTTTGAATCAAGTCCCAAATATCGACAAAATGACTGATATAAACATAAATATTTATGTTATTTTTGTTACAAGATGATAAGTAATATAAAATTAATAATAAATAGAAAAAATATTTTAAGAAATTTCAAATTATGCAAATTTTATTATTAAAAAATATACAAAATGAATGAGACAAGTCAGACTCAATGTAAGGGAGCCTTTCACCCTCATGTTTTAGTTAAAGACTTCTTTTATGTTATGTATTTTAATTTCAATTTTAATATGTTGGGTTAAATTATTATATATCATTATATATTTCCTTTTTTTAAAATGATTATATCCATTTATATCTCATCAAATCATTTTCTGAAAATATAAGTTATGTCATTAGGCTACCAAATTTTCATAATAAAACTTCTAAAATCGAATTCCTCTCATTGGGTTTTATGCATAATTAATTGATTATATAATGCCAATATTATCTATGGAATCACTATTTATTTTTTACTGTTATAATTAACAATTCAATTTGTGTGGATATACCATGTCTACACATAATTACTACATTGATAAATTCTTACATCATTAATTCGAACATTATATAGGATTTCATCTCAATCTCATTTCATTGAGGCATATTTTGGTTTATACATGACATTATTTTATAATGTGAATAATTATAACATTTTTATTTTAATTTCATCAAATGATTTTAAAAAATAATTTTTTATTTTATAATTCATTTTACTGAATGACAAAGGGAAGGATTATCTTTACCATATGTAGTTTCAACGACCTTTCAACCACTGCGAGCATTATTTGATATTTTTATTCCATATCAAGACATAATGTTTTTAAAAGTAAAATAAATAGCATATACCTTTCATAAATATATTTTTTATTGAAAATGGTTTTGGGAAACCATTGATTATGACAATATTTTGAAATGATATACTGTCATTCATTGTGGTAATGTTATCTTTCTTTTATGCTTATTTTATGTGTTATTAATTTGATACAGTTCCCGGGAATTATTTTCATATATGGGAGGTCCTATGATAAACAAAGTGTGGCTGAGCCCAATATAACTCTCTAATTCATTCGGTAATGTGACGTAGGTAAAAATTATTGTTTCTCCAATGAGATTTTGGGAATAAACTATGATGTGAATTCAAAACGAAACTCTCTATGTAGCTGTGAAAGCTATAATGTAAGTATGCTTTAAATTCCAAAAGTATACATTTGATTTAAAGGTTTTATTCATAAATCAAAATATTTCATTAGGTATGTTAAATAAAATATTTTTTATGATTGGAAAATCATATTTCTTGAATTGTATTTATTCATGGACTAATGTTTTCATCTCTTATTTTATATCCCATTACTACGAATTTTTTTCTCATTCGATTTTTTTTGAAATTTTTGTCATAGTTTATAATGAAATGTAAGGGAATGGTAGTATTCAAGAATATTTATATCTATAAAATATTAATTTTCAATTTGTAGAAATTTTATATTTATCCAAAATATTTGATATAGACAAAGTGTCTACTTTGTAATTTCTGAGTTGTAATGTAATAGTTATGGCCTAACTCTCTATAAATTTAAACCTGAAAATATCACAAATGTGAATTATTTACAAAAAAATGATTATTTAATTATTTATACCAGGGAATTATAATTGGTATCATAGGTCAATTTAAATAACTTTAGAGGTTAGGGTGTTATTTATGAATAAATGAAATGTTATATATAACCACAATGGTTGCATATTAGTGAGATTCATAATTATTTTCGATAAATAGAATGATTTTAATATAAAATTAATAATTATATATTAGTTTTTACCCTCCTCATACGATATTATATGATGATTTTAATGATGTACTCACATGAACCATTTTTGTTTAGTAAATGTCTAGATCTACCAGGAACCTAAGTAACAATTGATGTGAAGAAATTTGTGGTTGTTTTCAGAATACGAAGTTGAAGGAAATCGGAGCATTAATGAGAACTATTGTGGTAATTCTTAACTCACTATATAGATTTGTGTTCTATTGCTCAAACCATAGTGATTTTTATAAGGAATCGTACATACAAAAATAAAATCCCTATGTATGTTTAGGTAATAATCACAAAGGGAAGTATATTAAACGACCTATGTGTCAAGGATGTGGAAATAAACACCTAGAAAAAAATTAAAAGTGACGAGAAGATGTTATAGATTTGGTAATTACGGTTAAAAATAAATAATCTACCATAGAAAAGGATAGTGGTCAATTGGCTCCAGGTAAGGGAATGAAGTTATTTATCAATGATAAATTGAATATTTTATAGGTGGTGTGCTTGGAAATTACACAAATAGATTTCGTGCAAAGGAACAATCAAGAATGGGATCAACAGGACCATACAAATATAAGTTTACCAATTCAAAATGTCATTCCAATTAATGATGATGAAATTTAAAATGTCATATAAATGGTATGGATTATTTCATAGCCCTTATTTTGATATTATTTCAATCATAGTTCATAATGTTTTATATTCTTTATTGGAATGAAGAATAAAAGATTAATTTGGAAAACATGGATAATGAATCATGATGAATGTTCGATGATTAAGATTTCTACATTTGAGGAATTGAAGTGTTATATTGGATCAATGAATAATGATATATTTAAATTTACTAATGATTGGATTGATTTTAAATAGATCTAGTATTTTTTACCCTTATATTTGATACATAAAAATGTAAATTAAAGATGAATTATCATTTTTTTAATTTTTTTTTGAAAGATCCATCAGGGTTTATATGAACCTGGAATTTGAGGCAATTACGATTATTACTTTTTTGGATGAAATATGTGTGGAATGAGATAACCCTTAATGTTAATATAAGTTATGGATATTTTTTAGAATTTATCCATTTTTTGGAATATTATAAAATTATATTGTTTTTGATAAATGGCAACCAATATACCATGTGACAACCTATCACATTAGTCAAAGCGGCATAAATCCAACCTACAATTGAATGGGGACAAGGGAACATCACCTACCACTTTCTTATGTAAAGACTCTAGTTATTATGAAATATTCCTTTTAATTAAATTATTTTATGGATAAAGAATAAGATGATTTTAGAACATATGTTTTATTAAATGGATATCATTAGTATAGTAAAATGATTTGGTGATTAAGTGATAAATGTTATTTTGGAATATATTTACTCTTTAGATACACTATTTGCCTATGGAAAATAGAATACTATGAGATTTCAACTGAGGATTAATGGTTGAATTTTATTTTAGAAAAATTTACATTTTTAATATGTACATATAGAAATTTGAGTTATTTATGGAATTGATTAACCTATAGTGGAGAACATGTTATTAGGTTAATTACATATAAGTATGATACTTTAAGTGTAGTCTATGTTATTTGGATATAAATGTTAAGATTTTTCCTGGAATATTGTGTGATCAAATCCTTATAAATTTTTTGTTTCAATATTAGTTAGATTATTTTGAAAAGATTTAAGGAAAATTTGTTATTTAATAGTCATTATTGATCATTGGGTTTTTTTTTGTAAAATTTTTTATAATAAAAGTGATATTTCTTTTCTTAAAGGATTGTCCTCTTAGTTGATTATTTGATCTCGTACTAACCATTTTGGTATTGTTTAATGTCTGAAGACATTGGAAATATATAGTTCATATATTGTGGATTATTTTATTCTCTAGAAGATTACTATAGCACTTCATGTGTGACTAAGTCATATTGAAAACATTTCGTTTGGAGAAAAGATGTGTTTGTGTTAGAAATTTATTACCGGATGATACTCTATATGAAATGTAATCATATTTCCAAATGTTTATATTCAATATTCTAAATAAATTCTCGAAATTTATGAAAAGAAAAAAAATTGTCTATTTAGTTTTCTTACGGTGGAATCAAAGACCATTTAACCTGTCAAAAGATTGTTATTTTAATGTGGTAAACGTTTTCCTAATCATGTTTTCTATCACTCCATATCATAACATGATGGTTTGTTTCTCTTCAAAATAAATGTTTTTATACATGTAATCATTGTATGTGTTTTACTAGGTGATATTTTAACGTCTATTTATTTATTTTCTGGTGATAGTTTTGTTGACTCTTTTTCTGATGTGGTTCTTTTAATGAAGTTTCTGAGCCCAATTTTATAATTGCGAGGATGAAATTTCCAATATGTGGGAAGGATTTAACCACCCAATTATATATATATTAATTATTTTTAATTAATATTGATGAATGTAATATTATTTTTAAATTAAAGGGTATTATTTTTCCAATATAGTACTCAACATGCAATAATGGGTTTCATAGAAATCATATGTTGCACTGAACATGGAATATTACTAAAAAATAATATAATTTATTATCATTTAAAAAGGTAGTTAACTCATAGCCATTGTATTTGTGGGAAATTAACATAAATAACCACATTGTTATTATTAAATGTATTTTCATTTATCAAATAAATTTTAGAGGTTTAAAATAAAAATGAATTTGATTTTAACTATGAAATACTCTATTATTTTTTGAAGTATGTTTTACCGCCTTTCGATGGAGAACCACTTTCAAATAATGCTTTGTTTTAACTTTTATATTTTTTATTTCTCCAAATAAAATTATTCTTTATAATAATGATATTAAAATTTTCTTTGGATGAAATTTTTGAATTTTTTTGATAATGTTCTTTTTTTAATGTATAGTGATAAATACTGCCTTTTAAATCTAAACAATCTTCTAATGAAATTTATTTTTATATATATTTTTTAAATTTAATATTTTTTAAAATAAATTTTTATAATATATTTATAATTTAATCCAATTATGTTCATTTAAAGTAATTTGAATTTTTAATTGGAAATAAACACATGTCAATCTTTTGATAATTATTACTTCTTAAAAACCAAATTTTGGGTTTTGAAAACTGGAATTAATTTTAAAATTAATTACTATAACATATGTGTTTTGAATTTAAAAAAATGTATTCTATATTTGGAATTATAAGGTTCAAATTATGTTAATAGTTATCTTTTATTTTTATGCATTATTAATACTAACTTCAGTAATTATTTTATTTACCATGATAAAAGGGTAAATCTCATAAATAAGGGTAATAAAATTATATTATTCTAATATAAAACTACCCTAAAACGTGCAATAATCCCATTTTATGACATATGTTTTACCATGGGAATCCTTGAGTCGATTTTAGGACCCCATGGAGAAACATTGATGTGAAAATGACATTTTATAAGAGTTAATTTATTGTAAAGAATAATATATCATAAACATGTATATTTTTCCAAAAAACTTTATTTGGGGTTATATAAGTGATATATTTGACTATAATAATATGTTATAATTATAATTTTTCTTCTATATCGTGTTATTTTATTTATAATTTATAGACATCTAATAAAAAAATATATTAATGACACAATGATGATGTAGTGATTTAATTATTAATAAATTATTCAAATAAATATCATTATAACTATAAAAATCTATTTATTTTGAACCTTTTTATGCCATCAAAGAATTTTATCAATTATTATGATATTTTATATTTTAATTATTGATGTTTTTCTAAATATTATATTTTTTATTATTTTTTAAAAAGTAATGATATGGAAAGTATAAAATGGATATAAATGAGTTTTTAAGACAAATAATATTTTATTAAATGTTATAATAGGGATAAAAATATAATATTCTCTAAAAGGACTAATATAATGTTGGAAATGTAATTAATTAACAACTTTTTGTTTTATTGGCATTTTATTGTATCTATATTAACCATAGAGTATTAAAATACAACAAGACACGGTAAGAGCTAAATTAATTAACTAAGGGTTAATGTTAATGTATATGGTTAAATTTTTTAGATAAGATTGTATAAAACCTATTGGTTGAGATTATGGAAACCCAAAATCATCATAAATTAGAAATAAATGACATTTGACATTTTGAAACCGAAATTGTTTTTATAATAAAATAAAAAATAAAAATATTCCTATGGTTCCCATGCTCCCTCTTACAAAATTGCATTACCACTACCCAATTAATTACACCTCTAAACCCCCTTGGACCATCGAAACTCTATCGAAATATGATCCCAAAATTCATCCATTCTTCATAGAATCCTCACCTTGGGAGAAAGGCAATTCAATAATGCATTTGGGCTCAAATCCAAGGGAGCTAAGCATTTCAAGTGGTAATGTCTACTCTATTGTAAATTTCAATTATATTGATTCTTCACACACTATTATATTATTATTAATTTATTACATAACAAAAACAATATCCATAATGTACAATGATTTTTTTGATTTATTTTAACTAAACATAGACACACCTCCATCTAATAGATGTGAACATATTGTTTCTATTGACGTCAAACTACTTCCTCATGAAACGATGATTGTTCAATTTTTTCATACCACCTCTTATGGTGGCCATTATGATGGAAAAATATTTATATACAAAATATATTATATTTTATATTGTATATATGAATATTTTTTTATTTAAATCAAACCATTATTCTTTCCATAATGTGTAAATATGATAATTTCTTTTGAGGAAGTGCGAACTACCGCCCCCTTAATGTGATATGAAACATTAATTTTATACATGGAGTGTATAAAGGATAATGTTAATGAAATTATGTAACATATATAAATTATTATATTATATATTAATTATAATAATCCAATTTATCAATTATTTTTCATGAAATTAAAAAATAAAATGAAATGCAAGTAGCTTTCATCCATATGTACAACATAGAATCTCCATGAATGATGAATTTCATTTATTATCTCCAAATAATGTGGAATATTATAAATGAATATACATACTAGATGAATATTATATTTAAATAATGAATTAAATTATGGATATAATGTAATTTTTATCACATGGACAACTTGTAATTATATCATGTTCATTTTCGACTCATTTACGGAATATCGACAAAACAACCAATATGAACATAAAGAATTATGTAATTTTTATAACATGATGATAAATTATATAAAATGAATAATAAACATGTAAATAATTCTTAATCATTTAGAAATTATGTTATGTTTTTTTACAATATAATTAATGAACGAGACAAGTCAGACACATGGTAAGGGGACATTTCACTCTACTATTTTTGTCGAAGAATTGTTTTATGTTATTTATTTTAAGTTCTATTTTATATTGTTGGGTTATGTTTTTATAAATTCTTATTTATTTTATTTTTAGGTCCAAATGATGAGATACCATTTTTTTCACTCATCAACTCATTTTTTTAATACTTAAGTGAAGTTGTTAGGTTGCCGCATTTTCGTAAGGGAATTTCTAAACTCAATTCATTATCATTGGGTTTTATGCATACTTCATTGATTATAGTATGCCATTATTATGTGTGGAATAACGGTTTATTTTTTTCTTCAATATTTTCCACTTCCCTGTATGTGGATATACTATTTCTACACATACACATCCCATCGATAAATTCTTACATTGTTTATAAGAACATTGTAAGGGACTTCGTCTCTAACTCCTTTCATTGGGGTGTATTTCGGTTTATACACTACCTTATTTTATATGGTGTATAATTATTTCCCTTTTATTTTAATTTCATTCAATTTTTATCAAAATTAATCTTTTGTTGTACAAATCATTTTTATAAATGGAAAAGGGAATGATTTATTTTAATGTATGCAGAGACAATGACATTTCCACAGCTAAGAGAATTATTTGATACATTGATTCCATAATAAGACGTAATGTTTTTATAATGAAAATAAAAACAATATACCCTTTTAACATATTTTGGTATTGGAAATGGTATTGATAATTCTTTTATTTTGTCAATATCTTGAAATTATATATTTTGATTTCTATATGGAAATGTTATCCTTACTTTATGATTGTTTTATGTGTAATGAATATATTATTATTCATGGGAATTATTTATGTATAGGGGTGCTTATGTGATTAAACTAGGGCAGGTGAGCTAGATACTGCTCTGAAATGCATTTGGTAACATGAAAGTGGTAAATGTTAAGGTTTATCATAAGATATTTCGGTAATATACTGTGATGGGTATTCCAAATGTAACTCCCAATGTAGTTGTTAAAAAAAATGTAAGTATGTTATATATGCTAAAAGTTTCCAATAGTATTTATGATTTATATTTTTTATTCATAAACATTATTATTTAATGATGTATGTTAAAGAGCATATCATTTATGATTGAGAACTATGATTTCTTGATTTGTTTGTATTCATGGATTAATGTTTTCTTGTTTTATTTTATATACCTTACTGAGATTTTTTCATTCATCTAATGTTTTCGAAATGTTTTTCACAATGTATAAGGAAGGGTAAGAGAAAAGAAGAATTCAAGAATATTTATTTCAAGAAAATAATTCTTATTTTATTTTAAAGAGTTCTATTTTTATCAAAAAAATAATTGGTTTGAGAAAAAGTGTCTGCTTTGTAATTTTTGAGATATAATGTAATTGTTGTGGCCTAAATTTATAAAATTATGAACATGAAAATATTCTCAATGATTATTCATGACATTAATCAAAGATTGTGTAATGTTTAAGGATGGGGACTTAAAGTTTGTATTAGAGGTCATTTTTTATATCTTTAGAGGTTAGGGTGTTATTTAAGTAGAATAGACACGTTTTATATAAACACAGTGGTTAGAATATTTGAAAGATTCATAGTTATTTTAGATAATTTTAATGTGTTTAACATGTCCTGAATAAGTAAGTCTTTATGTTTACCCTAATCATAAAATAGTATATGATGATTTTATTGATATATTCACACTTACCATTTTAGTTGTTGTAAATGGTTGGATATAGAATGAACCAAAGAAACAATGGATGTGAAGGAAACTCTGTTTGTTTTCAGAATATGAAATCGAATGAAATGGGGGATTCAATGAGAACTCATGTGGTTATTCTTAAACAATTATCTGGATTCATTATTAACCACTCAAATCGTGTTGATTTTTAAGGCATCATATATTTGAGAAAGGAGGCCTTATGGAATATCTGGTAATAATCATGAAGGTAATTATATTCAAAATCCTATGTGACAAGGATGTGGAAAGAAACAACATGGAAAATTTACCTATTGGATGAGAATATGTTATAGATGTGGTAATGAAGGTCATAAAATAATAACCATCCATGGAAAAAAGAAAGCATTCAGTTATATCCTAGAAATAGATAGAAATTATTTTTAATGGTTCAATTGAATGTTTTAAATGTGGTGTGCATACTCATTACACAAATATATGTACTACGAAGAAGGTTCAGGAATGGGATCAACAAGATCATAAAAATATATTTTTACAAATTCCTAATGCAATACTAATTAGAGATGAAGAAAATTATAATGACTTATTAATGGTATGAATTATTTCATAGCCTATGTTTTTACATTATTTAAATCTTAAAACATTATGCATGATTTTATTTATATGAAATTTCAATAAAATAATAACATGGAAAAACATGGATAAAGGATCAAGAGTAATGTTCTATGATTATGATGTCTACATTTTAGGAATTTAATAGTTATGTTGGATATATTGATGATGGTATTTTTAAATATATTAATGATGATATTACTTTGTAATACGTCAAGTATTTTAACCCTTATGTTTGTTACATAAAAATGTTAATTAAGTAATAATTATCTTTTCTTTTCTGTATATAGTTTAAAAGATCTATTAGGGTTTATTTGTACTTGAATTTGAATCAATTAATGGTTATTAGTTTCTGGGATATAAAATGTGATGTATGACATAACCTTTGATGTTAAAATATGTTCTGGTTATTTTTAATGAATTTATATCATTTTTCATAATGTTATAAAATTATATAGTTTTTAAAAATTGATAACAAGAAGACCGTGTGATAACATGTTGCGTCAGACATAGCCTCAGGAAACAAACCCACAACTGAAGGGCGATAAGGGAGGATCGCCTACCACCTGCCTATGTAATGTCCCTGGTTATTATAGACTATTCTTTTCAGTTAAATGATTTTATGGTTCAAGAATAAGATTATTTTGGAACATATGTTTTATCACATAGATATCCTTATTATAGAAAATTATTTGTTAATTACGTGATAAAAGTTATTTTGGATGACGTTTTCTCTTTTGGGAGCACTATATGCTTAAGGAAAATAGATTACTATGTGCTTTCATTTGAGGAGCAATGATCAAATATTATTTTTTATGAATCTATATTTTTCTTATGGACATATGGATAATTGGTTTATTTATGAAAACAATTGACCTTTCTTGGAGAACATGTGTTTCAATAAATTACTTTATGTATGAGACAATAAGAGTATTCGATGTTATTTTGAGATAAATTTTTAGATTTATCGTAGAAGACTATGTGATGAAATACATAAGAATTTTTTTATTCAATCCTAGATGGATTTTTTGAATAATTTTAAGGAAAATTGTGTATTGAATGGTCTTTGTTGAACATTGGGTTTTTTGTTGAATTTTGGAGATTAAGAGGAATAAGTATTTTCATAATTTATTATACTTTTGGGGATTATCAGATCTCATACTAACCATTTTGGTAATGTTTAATGTCTAGAGATATAATAAATATATAGTTCTTCTTTAGTGGATTATGTAATTCTATAGGAGATGATTCTAGTTTGTTAGGTGTGACAAATTAATCTTGAATACTCATCATTTGGAGAAAAGATAAGTTTGTGGTAAAAATTTATTAATGGGTGAAACTCTATATGAAAAGTATGTATATTTCCTTATGATCATAGTCAATCTCATAAATAAATTCTGCAACATTATAATCAATACTTTAAACAAAAAAATTTTTCTGTTTACTTTTCCTACCCGGGATTCAAAGATTGTTTGACCTATCACATGTTTGTGATTTTCAAGTGGTTAAATTTCTCATTATCATGTTTTCTATCACTCTCCATCTGAACTCGATGATTAGTTATTTTACCATATACATGTTTTCTTAAAAGTAATACTAGTATGTGTTATATTGAGTGACCATTGTACATCTCTTTCATTCTTTTATTGTGATACACTGAGTGAATATTTTTCTGATGTGGTAATTTCAATAATGTTTTTGTGCACAATTTTAAAATTGTGAGGATAAAATTTCCAAATGGTTGGAAGGATGTAACTAACCATGCTTTTATATAAAAATAATTTTTTACTGCTATTTATGAATAAGATATTTTTTTTAAAAAATGTGGGTGGTTATTTTGATAGCATACTCAACACGCAACAATAGGTTTCTTTGAGATTTTATGTTGCACACAACATTGAGTTATACCAAAAAATAATTTAATAATATTGTTATTTTAAATGTTAGTTAATGTCTAGATGTTGTATTGGAAGAAAATTAAAATAAATAAATAAAATATGATTACTATATTTCATTAAATTTATCCAATAAATAATAGAAGATTAAAATAAAAATTAATCTGATTGTAAGCCTGAAATACATTGATATTTTTAAATGTCATTTTACTACCATTTGAGGTTGAACCCTTTTAAAATATATTTTTTTGTCTCTTTTATGGGTTCCATTTAATAAAAATACAATTTCAGAAGAGGGTATTCAAAATTTTATTTGGAAGAAATTTGGGTATTTCTCTGATAAAGTATATTTTTTAATGAATAGTGAAAAATACTGCATTTTAATTCAATACTACATTTACATCAAATTTATTTATGTAGTTTTATTATCATTTTAATTGGTTTTGAAGTATAATTAGATTATATTTTTACAATTTAATCCAATTATGATCATTCTAAGTAATTTCACATTTTAATTTGACAAAAAACACAGGTCAATATTTTTATAATTATTACTTATTAAAAATCCGCTTTTTGGTTTTGACTATGGAAGTTAATTCTAAATTAGTTACATCATCTTATGTGTTTTGAGTTTGGAAAAAAGGGATTACATATTTTTAATCATAAGGTTAAAATTTTGTAAATAGGTATATATTTTTGGAAATTTTTAATAATAACTTCAATATATAATTTATTTACCATGGTAAAAGGGTAAATTTGTTAAAAAAATGTAAAAAATATTATTATAATAATATAAGTCATCCGTAAAATGTGTCTTAATCCTATTAGATGATATATTTCTGAACATGGGCATCCTCGGGTCGATTTGGGGACCCCATGGTGCCACTTTGATGTGAAAATGACATTTTATAATAATTAATTTAATGTAATGAAAAATATAACATAACCATGTGTATTTAGTTAAACCAATTTATATTTGGGGTTATATACATGATCTATTAGACTTTAAATAGTAACAAGATATCAAAAATTATTAAATACATCATGGTATTTTATTTAAAAATTTTAGACATCAGATAAATAAATTTATTTATGACACAATAATTATGTAATCATTTCCTTATTTAATAATTTTTTTAAATAAATGTGGCTATAAATTTTAAAATAAATATATTTTGAACATTTTCAGTCCATCTACTACTAGTATGTCTATGTAATGAAAAATATAACATAACCAGCTGTCTGTCGGCCTTCTCGGTGTCCATCCCGGAGCCCCGCCGGCCTGACCAGGCCACCACCCAGTCTGCACGGTTGTCTTTAGGCCTGCCCGTCATCCACCCGTTGCCCTACCGGTCTGCACAGCACCCTGTTGGGAGCCTCGCCGGCCTGGCCAGGCCACTACTCGGCCTTCCCGGCCATCATCTGGTCTACCCGGGGCCCTTCCCAACCGCCAACCAGCCAGCCTGAACCGCACCCACGCTTCTGTACCGCGTCGCATGGGTCGTGCCCCTCGCAGTGCTGGCCGAACTGGCCATGACCTCGGGGTTGAGCCACCTTTGTGGCGACCTCCGGGCCGATCCGCCCCCTGCAGTCCACAAGGCCTGGCCTAACGGACCGGGTAGAACCCAGCGGGCTGACCATATCAACCCAGACCTGGTCGGCCCAGTCTTGGTTGGGCTGAGTCAGTCTAACCGGGTTGGACCGGGCCCAGGCCCATTACTGATCGTTACTTCCTTTGGCCATATCATTGGCACTAGACGACCGTTTGATGAACCGTAAGCGACACTGGTTTTCTTGGAGCACAATAGTCCCATTGATTATACCCCACTGAAGTTTGGGGTAATGATGAGATACGGTCATGTTGGATTGTACACAAATCCAACCGGGCCCCTTGGACTAAAAAGCTTCTAACTCACAGACCGGGCGTCCAATTGACGCACCTTATATTGCGTTGAGACCCCTATGATGAGGCAGACCATTGAGATACTTCTACGTGGGACTTCGTGAAATTTTGAGTATCGACCTGTAGCTCATGGAGTATACCCTTCCAGAGACGAGCGAGTGGAGTACGGAGACCTAGTAGCTGGCTGAGACCTGATGACTACTTGACCGATTCCACTCGGAGTGATTCAACTATCCCAATGGGGAGAGTTCGGTAATTGGCAGCAAACCCGCGAAAAAGGAGCGCCAGGTAGTTGGCTGCCGACTAGCGGTACTTGACAGGAGAAGTACATCTTCATGCAATTAGGGGGAGCACCTGGTAGTTGGCGGCAGAACCACAGTGGGGAGTGCCTCTGTGCGAGTGCGGCATGCCCACGGTACGTGAAAGGAGAAGTAACTCAGCAGTCCAAGGATAGTGGGAAGTACCTAGTTGTGGTGGCAGGTCCACTATACTTGACATAAGAAGAGTTCTCCAGTAGCTGTGGTTTTGACAATGTGAATAAAAATCCTGGTTGAGCTGAGTCAGTAACTTTTGTGTTTACCTTATTATTGAGATGGATTACTTGATAACATTGGTATATATATGGGCATATACATGAGTGAGGTTATCTATTGATTTCATTATTTTTGGTTTATCCTTGTTGGATTTTGTGAGACCTTGGGGGTCCTCGGGTCCCTACTGAGTATCGTTATACTCACCCCTGCATAGGTTATACCCACACCTTGTTGTGTTGGTTTCAGATGACAGACAACACTAACTGAGGATAAGAGTAGCAGGACTGAAATATACTCAGAGGTGGACCTTACGAAGAGTCGGTACATGGTGGAGATTGAGAGACTTGGAGTACTAAGGTGGCTATCGGTACCTACCCTTTTGGTTTGAATTCATAGAGGATGACCCAGAAGTTGTTTTACCTTTTCTTCAATTGTACATATTTTTCATTTATACTTGTACTTTATTGTAGGGATTGTATTTCCGGCCCCTTTTAATTTTTATCTCTCCTTTGTATGATGTTTCTCTTGGTGTTTTACTTTGAGATCGTAATTTGTTGTGTGTGTTTACAATTTATAAAGGGAATGCCTTCCCAGCTTTAGGGATTTACACCTTAGGTGCTAGTCTCCAGCCCCTGGCCTATGGATGGCGGGCTTGGGGTAGTCATGGCATGGGCCCTGGTGGATGTGTCGTGACAAATAGGTATCAGAGGAATTAGTTCTATCACAGAACATAGGACTCTGATCTTTATTTTCTATTAAGCAATAGTGTTAAGGGTACCGAATGTGGTTTTCAGTTCTAGGAGTCTAGTGTTGGTGCGGCGGTCAATGTATCCATACACCAGGACCCTGAATACTTATTTTCAACTCATTGCACGAATACACTGATACCATGTGGGTTTTCAAATGTTTTCTTTAAGTCATATCATCTAGGTTATCTCACCAAGTATAACTTTTGACCGTGTCATATATGTTTTGGATGCCTCCACATAAACAGCCAATTAGAGTTTTGAGAGAGTACATGATGACGGCCCACTGAGCGACGAGGCTCAGGTGCAGGGCCCTCTTACTATGTTGGAACCTTCGAATGGTGTACCAGCAGCACCACCACCCATTAGGAAGCAGATTCCACCAGCTGCACTAGTGGAAGATGCATGCTAACAGAGCGCGTTGCATGAGTTCAAGCTGTAGAGGGCTCCGAAGTTATGAAGCGAGAAAGATTCCCAGGTAGCAGAGGACTAGATGGAGGAGATTTCTAGAGTTCTCCGCCTAGTTTATACACCCATATAGTAGATAGTGATCTTAGATACTAGTTTTTTCCATTGAGTGACCATGAGGTTGGTCCACATAGTGATGAGGCATCAGTATATGGTCTGTTGCCCGAGATTATAGCTTTAGGTAGTGTGTTAGCTCTATCACTGACTGTTGGTCAGCAGTTACAACTGGTGGTACCGGTAGATGAAACATGTAGGTTTAGTGCCTTACATAAGTTTCAGCATCAGATACCCCTCAGGTTCCTAATCGAGCCCGACTCACAAGCTGTTGAGGACTGGCCTAAGGAGGTGGTAGAGAGTTCTATGGAGCATGTACAGATTTGTCACGATGACAAGTCTATAGATGAGAATCCATCGAGGCGTATTGATCATTCCCGGTACTCAATGAATACATTATGATCAGGGATTTGGGGATCGGACTACCAAGAGAGGTGTGTTTTAGGACATCTGAGCCAACACCTTTTCTCTAGATGCTAGAGAGAACCTTTTTGGATTGAATTTTCTTTGGCTGAGCGAATAAAACCGTTGAATTTTAGTAGTGGGAAAGCATGAAATTGGTGATAGTCTCAAAGACTTGAGCGTGTAAAATTTTTCTAGAAGAGGAAGTGTTAAGGACAGATGAATCTACAGGGTAGTAGACGTGGAAGCAGAGTTAGAAGATCAGTATGAGGTGGTGTACATTTTGACATGTTACAACCACCCACCTTTGTAGTCCCTTCCATGATCAAGGAGCTAGAGGGAAGGGGAAGATAGTAGCTGCATGCGGTCAATAAGTGTGACCCAAGGGCTCAAGGAATGATTCGATGTATAGACTGTGTCTACAACTAGCTGTTGTATCAATAGACATAGGTACCAATCACTCCTTCCTTCCACGAATCATGTCCCATACCTAGAGGTTTTGGTTAGACCGTTGACTTTACCCCCAAGTCTAGAGAGACATTTGGGAGGAGACTCGATAATCACACTTGCCCTGATGGTGTGATCTGACCCTTGAGGTTAGTGTTTTAGTTGGAACCTTGTCGTGGTAGCGTCAAGGCCTTATGATGTTAGTTAGGGTATGGACTAGGAAACCATAGTTCATACACATATTGACATTATTAGGAATAAAGGTTTTGTTTATCTATAATGTTCAGATGAGGTTTTCCTTAGTCAGTGAAAAAGAAATCTCAGGCAGCACAGGTTAAACTCTTGCATAGGAGGGTGCAACCGATCACTATTGAGTCGGCCAACCTTACCCTTGTGGCAGCATCAGAATTGAGTTTCCACTTCCAAAAAGAAGTGAATGAACATGGGGACGACATTTCAAAAGACATTTCGAGGATTACCCCCCCCCCCCAAGGTGGAGGGATGTCTAATTTGGATGGATACTACCATAGGTTCGTTCCAGACATCTCCAGTGTTGTAGCACCACTATCAGCCTTGAAAATGAAGGGGAAACCCATCATGTGGTCGAAGAGATACCAGCAGAGCTTTCAATAGGTAAGGCAGATTATTACTAGTTCCTCCATCTTGAGGTTTCCAGAGGAAGTTGTAGGGTACATAGTCTACTATGATGCATTAGGGACCGAACGCAGGTGTGTACAAATGAAGGAGAAAGAATAGATCACATATGGTTCTCGTCAGCTGAGACAGCACGAGGAGAACTACACTGCCCATGACTTAGAGTTAGCAGCAGTGGTCTTCACCTTGAAGATGTGGAGGCACTATCTTATGGGAAAACAATTTACTGTGTACTCTGATCACAAGAGTCTCAGGTATATCTTCTCTCAGATGGACCTAAACCTATAAAAGCAACGATGGATTTATTTCCTCCTAGACTATGACATTGAGATAGTCTATACTCCTGGGAAGGGGAACTTTGTTGCTGATGCACTCAGCAGGAGAACTATGATACAACTATTAGCCAGGGAAATAGTGTAGCTTGCTGCTTTACAGATATCCTTTGTGGATAGAGATGGTACAACCTTTCTGCAGTCTCTTACAGTAATTCCCCCACTTTTTCAGAGATCCAGAGAGGCACAATGTGGAGACGCTGACTCTGAGACACGATGTGCTTAGATATACATAGGGAAGTCACCTGATCGATATTCTTAATGTGGGGAGCATTTCATCCTCTTCAGAGGATGTAATAGGGTGCCAGTGCCACTTCTGGAGGAAGTGTTGAAGGAGTTTCACACATCCCCTCTAGCGGTACATATAGGAGTGGTGAATATTTTCCAGGACCTTCAACAATAGTACTGGTGGCCAGGTATGAAAAAGGCAAGGAGTTTGTCTCCGGGTGCCTCACTTTTCAACAAGTGAAGGTGGAGCACCAGGTACCAGCTGTCTTGGTTCAGCCTTTAAAGGTCACAGAGTGGAAGTGGGATGGGATATTTGTGGACTCTGTGACAGGTCATCCACATACATCTAGGGGACACAAGTCGATTTGAGTGATCGTTGACCGACTCACCAAGTCATCCCAATTCCTACCGATTAGATAACAGAGCTCAGTAGAGAGAAAGGGACGCCTCTATGTGAAGGATTTTGTGAGGCTACATAGAGTACCATCATCTATTGTCTCTGATCGTGACACACGCTTTACTTCCTGACAATGGAATGGGTTGTAGGAGGATTTTAGTACACAGCTTCATCTAATAACCTCCTTCCATCCTCAAACAGATGGTCAGACTGAGTAGACCATTCAGACCCTCGAGGAAATGCTACATGCTTGTGTCCTCGACTTTGGTCGTAGATGGGAATATTTCTTACCTTTGGTGGAGTTTTCATACAACAAAATCTATCACACCACCATCAGGATGGAAACTTTTGAAGCCTTGTATGGTTTTCCATGCAGATCGCCACTGTGCTGGACAGACCTAGGGGACTCGGCACTAGTGGGACCAGAGATGGTATGGGCTACCATAGAGAAGGTGCAGATTTTCCTGTAGCAGATGAAGACTGCACAGAGTAGGCAGAAGTAAAATTATGATAGGAGACGAAGGACTTAGTAGTTCATGTGTGGTGACCACGACTTTCTATGGGTATCACGTCAACGAGGCCTGCGAAGATTTGGCCAAGGCGGCAAGTTATTTCCAATATTCATCAGAACTTTTTAGTTCCTCAGCATAGTTGGAAAGGTGGCTTACATTTTAGCTCTTCCACCTCATTTGCACCAATTTCACGACATCTTACACGTATCTCAGCTGAGGAGATACGTTCATGACCCTACTCACATCATCAACCATAGAGAGCTGGAAAACGATGATGGGGAAATATTCACAAAGGTTCCAATGGAGATTGAGGATCGACAAGAGCATATCCTATGTGGACAGTCGATACCTCTGGTGCATGTTTTCTGGCAGCACGAGAACCTCTAGGAGAGAACATGGGAGCGGGAGGCTTAGATGCATGCTTTGTACACCCATTTGATCCCTTATATATAGTTGTATATTAAGGGGGCGTAAATCCCTGAGGTGGGGAGAATGTAACGACCCAGAAATCCTGTGTAATGTTTTTTAATACATAGGATATTTGCGAGTCCGCCAAAATTTATAGCGCTTGATTCTGAGGCCCATTGTGCCCGGAATCAATTTCTGAAGTTTAGTTCGGGTACGTTCAGTAAACGTACGAGCAAGTTTTTATATCATTTCAACTGTTGCTCGGAATTGAGATTCTAGGGCATCGTTGAACATGTAGTGCGAGTATTCGCTTAAGGAGACTTTCAATTCGACAGTAGTGAGTCGAGAATTTAAGTTAATTTTTTGGGTTTTCATGAAAAAAATATTAAAATAAAGTGTAGCTACACTGTATTTGATTGAGCCTCCATGAGAGTGTTGGTGGTTAAAAACTCATCATGGAGGATGGATGTGAGGCCGCCGCACCTTAACCTCTCATGAGAGGTTATGGTGGTGGGGCCCACATTAACTAAACCTCCCATGAGTGGATTAATGTGATGGGGAGAACATGGGGCCTAACACCCCTATTAATGGGATGATAGGTAAACCTCTCAACTCTCTCTAATTAATGAGGTAGAGCTTCTAGATTCCTCAACTTCCAATTAAATGGGGTGAAACTCCATGACCATACCCCCACCTTAGTGGAGCCAACTCCCATAACTTTTAAATTGTGCCAATCTTCCCAATTTAATTCATGCCAAATCTCGTGAATTAATTAGGGGGATCCTCTTAAATTAATTCTCTGTTTTGAATTATTGTGTGCACAAAATAATAGACAAACTAATTTATTCTATTATTTTCAATTGGAATTTTTGTGGAAGTTGGGAAGGTGGATTATTGGGGGAAGTGATAATTCTTCCAACAAAGAACGAAGAACAAAGAACGTGTTATTCCAATGAAGAACACCGGCGTTGTTCCTTCTCTTACATCTTCCCCAGACACCTTCCGATGTGGAGCGTCTTCCATGAGCCGAAACAACCCGTGATTGAAGTGTGCATGGAAGATGTGACGAACGACGATTCTCATTCATCTTTATCCAGCGAATTCACCGAAAACGACTAACGATTAATGGTAGGGGTTAAATTATTTTGTTTGTCTTATTCTTCCTTTCATTGAAAAAACGAAGTTTGTTGATTATCATTCACTTAAGAAATTTCTTATAACTTTAAATGTAGGGGATACATGACAACTTAACAGGGCCCGATATACTCCGTTGATTTTCCTTCTTATGGTGTTCTTCGGCATGGCGACGTAACAACGATGAGGCGGTGAAGGCGGAAACAACAATGGCTGTGCTTCCCGGGCCCTCCGCGAACCACGCCGCCCCCATAGCACACTGGTCCTCTCGGCCAAACATTGTCATCCCGTGCCGGTTTGAGTCGCGCTTAACCGTCCGGCCTGCCTGCCCACGCCCCGTGCCGCCTGCCTGCAGCCTGCTCGGCGGCCTGTCGGCTTGCCTAGGCCGCCGCCAGGCATACCCGGCACTCTTCCGGCCTACCTGGTGCCCTCCCATCACACAGACGGCTTGCTCAGCACCCCATCGGCCTACCCAGGCCGCCCCCGGCCTGACCGGCCTTCGACCGGTCTACCCGATGCCCTCCCAGCGCCCTGCTCGGTGCCCCGTAGGCCTGGCCAGGCCACCACCCAGCTTACCCAAACTGCGACCCGACTTTCGGGATGAGCCTCCCGAGCCGCGCCCCTCACGGAGCTAGCCGAACTGGCCCCGAATTCCCGGCTGAGTAGCCCATGGAGCGACATGCAAGCCGATCTGCCCCCGCAGTCTGCTAGGCTGGGCCTAGTTAATCGGGCCAAACCTAGAAGGTTGACCGGGTTGACCCAGACCGGGTCGGCCCAGACTGGGTTGGGCCGCGTCGGTCCGACCGGGTTGGATCGGGCCCAGGCCCATTAATGACCGTTACTTCCTTTGATCATATCTTTGGTACGAGATGACCATTTGACGAACTGTCAGTAGCGCTGGTTTTCATTGAGCATGACGATCCTATTGAGTATACCCCCCTAGAGTTCAGGGTAATCTTGAGATATGGTTAGGTTGGATCGTTCAAAAATCCAACTGGGCCCCTGGGACTAAAAAGCCTATAACTCACAGACCAGTCGTTCGATTGACGCGCTTTCTATTGTGTTTATAACACTATGACGAGGATGTCCTTTGAGATACTTCTATGTGGGACTTCGTGATAGTTAGAGTATCGACCTGTAGCTTGTGGAGCAGACCCTCTTGGAGATGATCAAGTTGAGTACGTAGAGATAGTAGGTGGCTGAGAGATGACGACTACTTGACCGATTCGACTAGGAGTGATTCGTCTAGACCAGTGGGGAGCACCTGGTAGTTGGCGGCAGACCCATGATGGGGGAGCGCCTTGTAGTTGGTGGCAGACTTGTGGTACACGACAAGAGGAGTTCCTATGCATGATATTTGGGTGAGCGGCTGGTAGTTGGCGGCATACCCATAGTGGGGATCGCCTCTGGGTGAGCACGGAAGACCCACGGTAGTCGCCAAGAGTAGTACCTCAGTAGTCTGAGGTTAGTGGGAAGAACCTGGTTGTGGTTGTAGGCCCATTGTACTCAACAGAGGAGGAGTTCCCCAGCATTCGTGGTTTTGACAATGTGATGAAAAATCCTGGTTGATGTGAGTCAGTAACTTTTGTGTTTACCTCATGATTGAGATGGATTACTTGATAGCTTATGTATATGTATGGGCATATACCTGAGTCAGGTTATCTGTTGATTTTATACTTTTTGGTTTATCCGAGTTTGATTTTGTGTGACCTTGAGGGTATTTGGGTCCCAACTGAGTATCGTTATAATCACCCCTTCATGGGCTATGCCGGAAGGTCATTCTGTTGGTTATAGACGATGGACAATGCTGAAGAAGGATTAGAGTAGTAGGATTGGACGGTACCCAGAGGTGGACCTTATGACGAGTCGGTACACGAAGGAGACTAACAGATGTGGAGTGCTAAGGAGGTTATCTCTACCTTCCCTACAGGTAGGAATCTTCAGAGTAGGACCTTGTAGCTGATTTACCTTTTCTTCAGTTGTACCTGTTTTTCAGTTGTACTTGTACTTTCCTGTGGGGCTTGTATTTCCGGCCCCTTTTACATTTCATCACTCGATTGTATGTTGTTTTTCATAGTGTTTTACATCGATCTCATACTCTTTTGTGTGTGTTTACACTTTATAAAGGCAATGACTTCCCAGTTTTAGGGATTTATGCTTTAGGTGAGAGTCGCCAGCCCCTGGCCTATGGAAGGCGGGCTTGGGGTAGTCACGACACGGGCCCCAGGGGACAGGTCATGAAAACAATTGTCATAAAATTATATTATTTGGCCTAATGACTTAGAATATGTGGAAAATGTCTCTAATGAACCACCTCAGATTCTATTATAATTTTACAGTAACTATATTATCCATATAGTATGAATATACAAGAAGACATAGTAAGAGTAAAATTTGTTAAATAATGGTTAAAGATAATAAATAATGATAAATTTCTTACCTATACTTTAATAAAACCTATTAGTAAGATTGTTTTTAACCAAAGGAATCATTTCATTTCACTGAATGACTTTTGGACCTTTTAAAACCAAAAATCAATTTGTAATAATATAAAATTTCTAAACACTTCTAAAATGCACCTCCTCTCTCTTATAAAAGGGCATCACACCAACACATTTTTCACAAATCTCAATCCATTTGGATCATCAAACCATTACCAAAATAATCTCCCAACATTCCTCTCTTACACCTAGAATCCTTACCATGTGCATACAATAATTTAGAAATGCCTTTTGTCTCAAATCAAAGGGAGTTACACTTTTGAAGTGGAATTCTTTTAAAGTACCATTCCATTATTTTACTACTTCACCCACAATTACATTCTAATTATTTGATTACATAACCAAAACAGTATCCTGAATATTCTAGGGTGTTATTTTAAGAAGTAATAAAACTACACACACACACAACACCAGTTAATGGATATGAAAATACTGTTTCAATGGACGACGAACTATTATCTCACAAAACTACGATTATCAAATTTTCCTCTACCACCTCTCATGGTAGCCATAATTATGAAACAGTATTTATATGTGATTTATATTATATTTTTATTTTCTATATTCTTATATTTTTTTAATTTAATTCTTACCTTTTGGCTTTCAGTAATGTGTAAATACTATAATTTTTTTTGAGAAAGTGTGGACTTCTGCCCCTGAAAGTGATATGACTCGTTCATGCCATACATAGAACGTATAAAAGATCATGTTAATTAACATATGTAATGTAGATAAAATAATACATTGTAATATAATTATAATATAACAATATATCATTTACTATTAAATTCATTAAATATGAAAAAGAAAGGAAATTAGCATTCATGAATACATACCACTTCTGTCTCCATGAACGACCCATTTATTTTATTATCTCCAAAAGTTATGGAATATTATTAATACATATTTATTATAGATATATATGATATTTATATCATGGATACTATTTTCAATATAATTTACTTTTCATCACATGGAAAATTTCTATTTATATCAAGATCATTTTCAACCAAAGCACCAAATATATACAAACTAACTAATATCAACTAAAATAATTATGTATTTATTATAACCTGATGAGATTTAATCTAAAATAATTAATAAAATTCAAAAAGGAAATGAGGAAATTTTAAATAAACATAATTTATTATACAGTAATATAAATAACGAACAAGACAAGTCAATCTCAAGGTAAAAAAACCTTTAACCCTCATCTTTTAGTTAATGACTTCATATATATAATGATTTCTAATTTACCAATTATTTTGTGGAGGGGGGTGTTATTCAATATACTTATTTCAATTTTATGTAAAAATGATGATATACCCTTCTATCTCTCATCAACTAATTTTCTGAATATTTAAGTGATTCCATTAGAATGCCAAATTTTAATATGGGAATTTCTGAACTCTATTTCCTATTTTTGGGTTTATGCAAACTTCACAAATTATATTATTCCAAGATTATGTGTCTAATTACTATTTATATATTACTATAATAATTTTCAATTCCCATAGTGTTGATATGTTATTTCAAAACATATTCTCCCCATGGATAATTTCTTACGTCATTTTTACGAACTTTTATGGGACTTCAACTAAATATTCATTCATCGAAGCATATTTTTGTTTATAAAGGACCTTATTATTTGAGTGAATAATTTTTCCATTTTTCATTTAATTTCTTTCAATGGTTTTGAAAAGTAATATTTTATTTAAGAAGAACTTCACTAAATGTCAAAACGAATGTTTCTTTTTAATGTGTGTAGTGACAAAAACCTTTCAACCGCTATGAGAATTATTTGATATTTGGCTTCCTTAAGAAGTTGTAATGTTTTTAAAAGGAAAATAAATACAATATTCCCATTTTAAATATTTTAGTATTGAAAATATTTTTGAGAATGCTTTAATTATGACATTATCTTGAAATGAGATATTGTGTTTGAAATGTAGAAATGTTATCTTTTCTTTATGTTTTTATGTGTTAAGAATATGTTATGGTTCATAGGAATTGTATATGTATATAGTTAGTTCCATAATAAATTGAGGGAAGATGATCCCTTGATAGCTCTTAAATGCATTGGGCAAGGTGACAATGGTTAACATTGATGTTTCTCCAAAGAGATTTTGTGAGTATACTGTGATGGGTATTCCAAACATAACTCCCTTTGTACCTATGAAAGTATGTTATATATTCCACTAGTTAACATAATTATTTTAAATTTTTATATGTTTTTCATAAATATTATGGTTTTATGAGGTATGTTAAATAGCATATGTTTTATGAGGAAAAAGTTTGATTTCTTGAATTTTATGTATTCATGGACTAATATTTCCATCCCTTGTTTTATAACACTTACAAAGATTTTTATGCTCATCCTATTTTTTGAAATGTCTTTTCTTAGGATGTTAGGATGTGTAAGAAAAAAGTATAATTCGAGGAGATTTATATTAAGTAAATAACTACTATTTTATTTTAATTGGTTTTATTTTTATCAAAAAAATTGGATAGATAAGAAGTGTCTAATTTGTAATATTTGAGATGTAATGTAATAGTTATGGACTAATTATCTAAAACAATAAACATGAAAATATCCTCAAGGTTAATTGTTGAAATAACTAAAGATTATGTAATGCTCATGTTTGGGGCCTTATATTTGGCATCAGAGGTCAGTGTAGATAACGTTAGAGGTTAAGGTGTTTTTTATGCATAAGTGTCATGTTTTTTATAAATAAAGTGGTTATCATATTAGAGAGATTCATAATTATTTTAGATAAATTTAATGAGTTTAAGAAAAAATGAATAATTTTATATTTGTGTATAACCTCCTCATATTATAATATATGATGATTTTACTGATATACTTAGACTAACCCTTTTATTATTAGTAAATGGCTAAATCTAGAAGGCACCAATGTAATAGTGGATGTGAAGGAAATTGTGGTTGGTTTCGGAATAAGAAAACAAATTTAATGGGATATCAATGAGAACACTTGTGGTTATTCTTAACCAAATATCTGGAGTCATGATAGACCACTTGATCCATGGTGATTTTTTAAGGCATCATATATGTGAAAAAATAAACCCTATTAAAGTTCAGGTAATAATAAAAAGGTAAGTATATTCAATAACCAAAGTTTCAAGGATGGGGAATTAAACAACTAGGAAAAATTTGCAAAGGGATGGGAAGATTTTATAAATTTGGTAAATATGTTCATAAATCAATAACCTACAATGGAAAAATGAAGCGTTCAGTTAGCCTAAGGAAAGGGAAAGAAAATATTTCTATTGGTCAATTGAATGGTTTAAATGTGGTGTGCATGGTAATAATATCAAAATATGTCCTAAAAAGAAGGTTTTGGAATGGGATAAGTTGGACCATACATGTATATGTTTACCTATTCATAATTTCATTTCAATTTAAGATGAAGAAACTCAAAATGACCTCTGAAATGTATGGATTATTTCTTAACCCATGTATTGAAATTATTGAAATCATAGGACATTATGCATGATTTTAATTAATTTAAAGAAGTATAAATTAATAATATGGAAAACATGGATAAAGGATCATGAAGAATATTGTATGATTAAGATGTCAACATTTTATAAATTGAAGAGTAATGTTGGATCTATGGATGAAGATATGTTTAAATTTATTAATGATTGGTTTACATTAAAAAAAATTATAGTATTTTTAATCAATAATATTGTTATATAAAAAATTTAAATGAGTAATAATTATCTTTTATATATTCTATATAGTAATAAAAATTCACTATGGTTTATATGATCCCTAAATTTGAGGAAACGTATAGTTTATTACATTTTTGGATGCAAAATGTGATGTTTGGGATAACCACTATGGTTAAAATATGTTATGGTTATTTCTGAGTAATTTATCTAATTTTTGGGAAGGATATTAAATTATATAGTTTTTGAAAAAATCAAAACATGCAGACTGTGTGACAACCCATCTTGTTAGACAATGCCACATGAATCTAACCCACAACCGAATGGTGACAATGAAGCATCACCTACCATTAGCCTACATGAAGTCCATGGTTAGTATGACATATTATTTTTAGTTAAATGATTTAATATATTGAGAATAAGTTTATTTTCTAACATATGTTTTATAAAATGGATATCATTCGAGTAGGAAATTTATTTTCTAATTAAGTGATTAATGGTTATTTCAAAGATTTTTTCTTTTTTTGGAACACTATATGCCTAAAAAAATATAATACCATGAGATTTGATTTGATGTGAAATGATTGAATTTTATTTTAGTACATCTATAATTTTATGAGGGAAATTAGGAAAAAAACTGTTTATGGAAGAGATTATCCTCTCATTGAGAATATTTTATTATGTTAATTATAAATAATTATGAGACATTAAGAGAAGTCAATTTTATTTTTAGATAAATGTGAAGATTTATTGTGGAAGACTATGTGATCTAATCTTTCTAAATTTTTATTTTCAATCGTAGTTAGATTATTTTAATGAATTTTAAGGAAAGTTTTTTATTTAATGGTCCTTGTTTGTATTTGGGTTTTGTTTTTTGGATTTTCGAAATTAAGAGTAGTATTTCATTTCATAAAGGATTGTCCTTTATAGGAATTATCTGATCTCATACTAACTATTTTGGTATTTCTTAATATCTTAAGATAGAGGAAATATAGAATTTATCTTTTATTGGATTATGTGATTATCAAGATGACGATTCTAGATCTTTAGGTGTGACAATGTCAATGTGAATACTCATCATCTGGATAAAATAAGAGTTTGTAGTTGAAATTTATTAAAGGATGAAAATCTTCCTTATAAGTAAGTATATTTCAATATGTTCATTGTAAATATCATAAATAAATTTCTCATCTCTATGAAAATAAACTTAAAACAAAATAATTTGATCGTTAACTTTTCCTACTAGATAATCAAATACATTTTAACCAATCACACGTTTGTGATTTTCCATAGGTTATCATTCTGTTGATCATGTTTTTTTATCACTCTCCCTCAAAAAATAACGGAATGTTTTTGTTTCATATACATGTTTCCCTACATGAAATATGTGTATGTGTTATCTTGGGTGTACATTGTAGTTCTATTTAATTATTTTAAAGTGTTAGTTTTTTTACCCTTTTTCTGATGTGGGACATTCAATGAGGTTTTTGAGCACAATTTGAAAATTGCAAGGACACAATTTCCAAAAGGGGGATGGATGTAATGACCAAGGTATTTATTGAATAATAATTTTTAATTAATATTTATAAATAAGATATTATTTCTACATTAAATGGGATTGTTTTTCTAATAGTATACTCAACACGCAGCATTACGTTTCTTTAAAATCTAACGTTGCACACAACTTTCACTTATAGCAAAAAAATAAAATAAAATAATTATTATTTTATATGGTAGTGAATGACTAGAAATTGTGTTGGTTAGAAATGAGAAAAACTAACTAAAATATGATTATTATGTCTTTACATTTATCCAATAAAATTTTGAGGCATAAAATAGAAATAAACATGATTTTAAGCATAAAATACTCTAATATTTTTAAAAGGCCATTTTTATGGTATTTGGAGGTGAACCATTTTCAAATCCAGTTTTTGTAACAATTATATGTAATAATTGAAAAAAAAAATAAAATTATTCTTTATTATAGGGACAAAAAATTTAATTTGGATACAATTTCAATATTTTTCTGATAAATTTCATTTTTAATGAATAGAAAAAAATACTGCATTTGTATTTAAGACTATCTTTTCATCTAATTTATTTATAGAGTTATATTTTAAAAAAAAAATTGGTTTTAAAGTATAATTTGATTATATTATTATTATTTAATCTAATTATGGTAATTGAAACCAATTTAACATTTTAATTGGACATAAACACATGCCAATCATTTGAATGTTATTATTTCTTAAAAACTGGATTTTTGGTTTTGACAATGAGCATTAATTGAAAACAATTTACTGAAACTTATTTGTTTTGTATTTGGAAAAAATGTATTCAATATTTGGAATTATAGAATTCAAATTTTATATATAGTTACCTTTTATTTTTTGACATTTTGAATAGTAACATCAGTAATTATTCTATTTTCCATGGTAAAAGGGTAAATCTGGTCAATGATGGTCAAAAAATAATATTATAAAAATATAAAAAAACCCTAAAACGTCTCTTAATCATATTTTATGATATATTTCCGACCATGGGAAACCGTGGATCGATTTTTCGACCCCATGTAACCACATTGATGTGAAAATGACGTTTTATAAAAATTAGTTTAATGTAATGAATAATATAACATAAACATGTATCTTTTACTAAATCAATATTTATATTTTGTAATATAAATGATATATTAAACTATAAGTAGTAATTAGAAATATAAAAAAGATTAATTATATCAATTTATGTTTATTATAATTTCTATCCCTCAAATATATAAATTCATCTATGACACAATGATGATGTAGTGATTTATTTATTGATGAATGATTTAAATAACTGAGATTATAAAAATAAAAATAAAAATATTTTGAAACTTATTATGTCATACATGAATTTTATGAATGATTATTAATTTTTACATTTGAATTAATTTTGTTTTTTTGCAAAATAATCAAATTTTTATGTTTTTTAAAAAGACATTTTTTGAATAGTATAAAAATTGACATATGTGAGTTTCTAAAACAAATACTATTTTATACAATGATAGATTTTTACTAAAAATAAAATATTTTGCCAAATGACTTAGATAATTTTGAAAATATCATTAATAAACTAATTTAGGGTCTATTATAATTTTATATTAATTCTATTAACCATATAGTATGAATATACAAGAAGACATGATAAGAGTTAAATTAGATATCTAAGGGTTAAAACAAAAAGATATTGTTCAATTTGTGAACTAGACTTATCAAAAACATTTTTGAAGAGAACATTTTGACCCAAAAGAAAATTACCATTGAAATAAATGACTGTGGGGCCTTTTAAAACCAAAAATCATTTTATAATAAATTAATCCGTCAAAACATTCCTAAAGTTCCCCTTCACCATCTTATAAAAGAGAATCATCAATACACATTAAATCACACATCCCAAGCCTTTTGGATCTTATAACCTCTAAAATAATAAACTCCCAACATCCCTAACTTTCTCCTAGAAGCCTTACCATGTATAGAAGGCAATTTTAATTAATCCTTTTGGCTCAAATCAAGGGGAGTTAAACGTTTTAAGATGTTTCATCCTCTCTGATGTACATTTACATTATTTTACATCTTCAACTGGTATTCTCTAATTATTAATTGATTACATAAAAAAATAGTATCTTATGTATACTATTATGGTGTTTTAAAAAGCCTTAGAACTAAACATTCACACGCATCCATCTAATTGATATGAACATAATGTTTTTGTGGACGGTGAACCACTGCCTCAAATAACGATGATGGTTCAATTTTCCACTTCCACCTCTCATGGTGGCCATTATTAAAGAAAAATATTTATATATAATATATTTTATATTTATACTTTCTATATTCTAGTTTTCTATAATTAAATCATACCTTTATTATTTCCATAATGTGTATATAAGATAATTAAATTTGAGGAAGAGCAAGCTACCACCCCCTAAATGTGACATGACTCATTAATTCCATACATGGAATTAAAAAAATATCAAATTATTGAACATATGTACCATATATAAAATATTATATTATATTTTTATTATAATATACCTTTGTACCATTTAGTTTTTATTACTATAATTATGAAACAGAACGTAAAGTAGCATTCATGTATACTTACGGCATACCGTCTCCATGAATGATGCATTTAATTTTTTATCTCCAAATTATGTGGAATGTTATATATATATATATTGGATATATAAGATATTTAAATCCTGAATACTATTATGTAGATAATGGGGTTTTTAACAAATGGTCAATTTGTAATTATATCATGTTCATTTTCGATTCAAGTACTGAACAACAACAAAATGATTGATATGACGTTGAATAATTATATAATTTTTATAACATGATGATATGTAAAATAAAATTATTAATAAACTTTTAAGAGGTTCTGAATAAATTATAAATTAACCAATGTTTATTATTTAAGAATATAAATAACGAATGAGACAATTTAGACTCAAGGTAAGGGGATCATTCACCCTCCACTTTTAGTCTTAGACATCTACCATGTTATGTATTTTTAATTAACTTTTTATTATATTGGTATATGATATTATATATACATATGTATTACCATTTTATTTCAAAATAATTAGAGGCCATATTTTCTCCCATAAACTCATTTTTTTAATATTTAAGTGACGTCGTTAGGCTGCTGAATTTTCGAAAGGGAATTTATAAACTCAATTTCATCTCATTGGGTTTTATGCATACTTCATTAATTATATTATGAAAATATCATGTGTGGAATCAATTGTTTTTTATTTTTATAATTTATTGTTTCGTTTGTGTGGATATAATGTTTCTACCCATCGTCACCAATTTGATAAATTCTTATGTCGTTTATACGAACATTGTATGGGACTTTGTCTCAATATTCTTTCATTAAGGAATATTTTGTTTTATACATGACCTTATTTTATACGTTGTATAAATATAAATTTTTCCATTAAGCTGCATTCAACAGTTTTCAAAACTATTCTTTTTTTATGAATCATTTTACAAAATGACAAAAGTAATGTCTCTTTTTAACGGATACAGTGACAACAACCATCCTGTCGTTGCAAGAATTATTGTATATTTGGCTTCCAAAAAGATATTTAATATTTTTGAAAGGAAATTAAACACCATATACAATTTTTATGTATTTGTTTGTTGAATATGGTTTTGAGATATCATTTATAATGATAATATCGTAAAATTATAATTTTTTATTACAATATGGAAATGTTATCATTTCATTATACTTGTTTTTTGTGTTAAGAATATGTTATGGTTTATGGGAATTATTTTTTTATATAGGTGGTTTAGGAATTAAAAGAGGGGGAGTGTGCCTAATATATATCTAAAATGCATTGGTTAACATGATGGTGGTAAAAATTAATATTTCTCTTATAATATTTAGGGAATACACTATGTTGATTAATCGAAATGTAACTCCCAATGTAGCTGTGAAAGTTACAATTTATGTATGTTATAGATTCAATAAGTTGCAATTATGGTTTATGATTTATATGTGTTATTAATAAATCTTATTTTTTAATGAGTTAATTTAAAAAAATTATTTTTTTGATATATAAAATTATGCTTTCTTGATTTTTATGTATTCAGGGACTATTGTTTTTCCCTTATTTTATATCCCTTAATGATTTTTTAATGATTATCCAATGATTTTGAAATATTTTTCATAGGGTATAAGTAAGGTTAAGTTAAAGGATTAATTAAAGAATATTTATATCATGAAAAAAATTATTGTTTTATTTTATGGAGTTTTATTTTTATCAAAATAATTGTATAGAGAAGAAGTGTCTACTTTGTAGTTTTTGAGATGTAATGTAATGGTTATGGCATAATTCTCAAAAACTATAAAGATGAAATAATCCTCATTGTGAATTAATGAATTATATAAATATCATGGGATTGTTAATTTTGGATCCTTATAATCATGACATTAAATCATCTACAAACTCAATAATTGTGTTATGAAATCATCATACATCTGTACGAATGACTACCACCTCACAAATCAATTACATTTTTTATCCCATTAAAACCACTCACAGATGAAAATAATGATGATTATATAGTTTATATATTATATTTATGATACCATTATATTTTAAAAATATTATATCACACATACCTTCATGATTTTAATTTTTGGGGAATACGATAGTTTCACTTCTGTGTATGGCATACTATTGTATCCTGAAGTAATGTGATTCATTCACACATTAAATGGAATATAATAATGATATTTTTAATGACCATATTTTTTATATATGACATAAAAATTATTATATAATTATTATATATAATATAAAATAATTTAATTGAATTTATTTTGAAAATGGGAATAATGTTCAAGCGTACATATGACCTACTATCTCTATAAACAGTGCATGTCATTTTTTAACACTAAATATTATTGATTACTGTAAAAATGTATATCTAAAGTATATTATATATTTATATAATGGGTAAAAAATTGTATATGTTCAATCCATGATTGATGTATGAGGATGAAAAATAAAAAGACAAAACGTAGAAGGAAAAAAGCAGTTATAGGCCCAAATATGACTTTATTGCAAAATTATTAATAAAAAGGTAATAAAAGTTAACAATAAAACCACTTTTGGTATCATATAGAAATAAATATGGTTATATAATTGATTTATAAATAAAATTTTACTTATTATACTATAGGATTAAAATTGTACTACGAATTTTAATTCTTATGTTAAAGGATTCTCGTCACTAGTTTAACTTTTGTGGGGCACATTCCATATTCCCCACCAATTTACATTAGGTGGTTTATATAATAATAATGGATTTAACTTATGATAATTCTCTTGATTTTTTTTTGAAAATACATATTCCATTGATCCTCTATATTTTATGGGGGTTTTGGTTCAAAAATAACCAAAATGCTTAGGCCTTTTTGTCCCATTTTTTCTTCATTGAGACATATGTTATTTTATGCACCTTTATTCTTTATAATAGTGTATATACTGCCCCTTTTACATGTAATTTCAATAATTTATTTACCCTACTGATATTTTTTGTTCTATTTTTTGTTTTTTATTCCATGGTTCTTATGATTCAATGTTAATAATGTGGTAATGAAGTTGTATTATTTTTACATGATTCGTCGAGATTGTTTATAATTATGCATACAATGATAATATTTTATATCCTATATCTCGTGAAAATAGATATTTTTATTTTCCTCTAGTTATTCATGATATATTCATGTAATAGTACCATTTTACCACTCTCAATTACATTAATTTGTTGTGAAATTTTTTAAGAAACATCTGACATTATTTCACTCTTTAGTCGAAAATGTGTTTTCTTCCAAAAAAATGACTTCTAGAAATGATTTCAATTTTTTATTTTTATCAAAATGATTTATAAAATACATTTTAACAGATTTCTTAATTTTCTACATAATATTTTGAATGTATTATTCATTTAATATTCCAAAAAATATGTTTATGATTTTATTGAAAATGTGGAATGAGTATTTGTTTTAATGTGTACAGAATGAAATGAATTTTCCGAAATCATATCCCATCATTGATTCGAATATTCCTTTATATGTTTTCAATGTAATTTTCAATGAAAATTAAATTCCAATTGTTTTACATTCAAATTTTTTTCAATAATTAAATGATATTTTCCTAAATAAATATTTTATGTGACCAATCATAATCATCTTCCATTTAATATTTCATCCATTGATGACACCTCTACCATAATACGGAGAAGATATAATGAAAAAATTATCATTATTTATCTTAATGGTTTATGTTTATGAAGGAATGTGGTTTATAAAACCTATTTCTCATCCATAGTTTATACCATTACTAAATTCATATCATACACTCTAATTTTCATCATTATGCTAGGATTAAATAATTAAGAAACATTTCACAATTACATTGGTTATGAAATGATGAAATGTTTGTGATACTGAGTTCATTTCATGGTTTATAATATGAAGAATGGTTTGGATCTTGGGGAACAAATGAATATTTTTATCATCATTTGATAAGTTGGACATATATACCCATCTAGTGCGTTGGTTAAATATTTACATCTCATGAGATAGAGATTACCAGAATAAATCATGTACATGATTTAGTAAGGGACATCTTCTACTCTGATTGATTTGGGAGTGAACCTTTACAACTATGATGTTATACTAGGACCTATATTAGTTATCCATAATGTTATGTGTGAACCGGATTAAGCAGTCACATTGTTATGCATGGACCTATCTTTCATGTCAATAAGGTTATGTGTGGACCTATCATTCATGAGCTTAATGTTATGTGTGGACTTGGTTAAATGTCCCTAAATTTATGCAAGGGCACGATTTAATCTCCTTAACATAATTTTTGGACTTGTTTTTGTTAATGTAAATTCCCAAAATTATAATATGTTGTGAATTCCACAACTCTATTTGTTATTCGAATTGAGTACTCTCATGGATAAGATTCTTCGATTTATTTATGATTTATTTCCTCTGAACTATCTTGTTTTTGGCCACGCCTCTAGAATATGATATTTTTTAATTGTAAGGTTTTAAAATGTTAATCCAATTTTCTATAAACCTTTTGTCTCATTTCATACTAATTGTATCATTGATATCTCACATTATTGTACTTACTGAGCATCTATGCTTACAATCTTATGTTTAATTTCCCAAGGTTATTAATAAAGGTTTTATGTTGGGATTTTTTTGAAGATTAATTAATATGAAGATATTTATAGAAGATATTTAATATCATTCCCCATGTTCAAATATTATTTACCTAGTCTCAAAAACACTAAACTATTGTAAACCCAATTTATGTGATTATGTAATGTATTGAATATTCATCTAAACAGTTGTAATATCGATGTATAAGAATCTTGGGTCATTTTATTTGAATTACATTGTGGGATATGTTTTATATATCTAATGATTTATTTTATAAAGTTTTGATGTTTCAAATGTATGTAAACTAATATGGTTTTTGTGTGGGTCATAATGATATATATTTAATATTAATATAATAAGATGTCATATTTATATAGGAGAAAATGTTTTTTATAATAAAATATTTAATCTTTTTATATAATTGTTAAAAATATTTTACAAATTAATGATTTATATACATAAATGTTTAGTGTCATTTGAGACTAGATACAATAAATTATTATTTTGCGAAATATGTTCAATATATTCTATAATGAGATTCTCACATAGTATTTTTCATAGACATACCCTACATAAACCTTTTATCATAACATTGGGAAATAAAATATAAGAATGTGTGAGCTCAGATTCTCTGTAATGTTAACCATTAGCGATATTAATCTATGATCATATGAATGTATGTTGTAATACCCCACCCTAGAAGATAAGGTCTGGTTCAATATTTTAATAAATTGGCATGATTATAAGGAATCTAATCCCAAGGGATCAAACAGTTTAACAGTTTAACAGTCTTGGAAAATAGATTACATACATGAATAATACATTACAATTTCTAACATAAGATATAACATATATAATCTTTTTATAATTCCATTATTCAAATATCTTAACCCAACTTATCAATACAAAAATAATTCTTGAAATCTTAGGAAAATAAACCATAAGAATTTTGTGATATTATATGCTTAGTAATGATAAAAAATATAGAAAATCTATCACACTTAAGCATAACCATTTAAGGAATGTCACAAAACTAAAGTAAATGACTTTTAAAACTATATGTTTATCATAATATGGAAATAATAAATCAAACAATTTCATTTAAACTTTTACATGGATATTATACTAGTAGAATAATCAAATTCAAAATAAATAACTAATCACATTATCTAGAAATGCATCATAATGGATATCGTAACCCTATCATCAAGGCCTCATCCCAATACCATCACCACACTGTCAAGGCCTTGTTCCAAGATAGTATTTTGTCTCATTAGACCTACAGATGCATCAAGGGTCTATAGTGTCCCCCTCCCATAACATACTAATTCCAATTCATTCCTCACATGGAACGGGTGAAGCATAACATTGACATTTGTATTAAAACAATCATTCAAAATGTTAATACTTTAACCGTAAACCATGAATGGAATAAAAAATAGCACATCCACTATAATCAAATTCTAAAACCTTCAATATTATTTTTGAAATTATATTATAATAAATCAACATCAATTAACCCTAAAATCTAATAATTTATGTTGACATATATGAAATTATTCTAAAAAAATAATTTAAACACATTGAAAGAAGTATCCTTTTTTATATTGTAATCTTTTAAAATCCTGTGTAATTAAAAAAATATTTTAAATAAGAATTTATTTTAATAAGGAATGATTCCAAATTTTAAGGTGTAATAATTTCATAAAATATCCACTCTCTCTGTATAAGTTAAAAAAAATTCATTCCATCATTTGTTGAAAATGGAATAATGTACATTGTTTGGAAAGCGACATAAATACTCATTTAAAAACTTATTATAAAATGTAAAATATGGAAAAATGACTTTAAAAAATTATAGAGAAATACTAAAAAAAATTAAAATTTATTTTTATGAATCATGTATGTGGTTGATAATTCTTCCTCAATAGATACTTATATATAATCAATCTCGAATAAAAAACGATATAGAAAAATTAACCATTAACTTTCCCATTCCTTTAGTTGAGGGTGTGTTAACCTCCATAATAATTATTAAATTACTTTATTAAATTATAAATTAACTATATCCATATTTTTTATATCATATTTTATTGTCTTATTTAATTTTTTTTCATAATATATTATTATTACAATTGTTTTAGGTGTTAACTGCTTCATTTTCAAATGAATGTTTAATCATGTAAGTCATGTTTATAATGAAAAGGATATAGATTATTCATATCTAAAATGATATAATTCTAATTAATATTATAATGCATCATAAAATAAATTTTATAATCATTATTGAATTGTTAATGTGGAGAATTAATCTCAACGTGTCCTGGAGATGGTAGTTCATTAATATGTACGAGCGACGATATCATTTCATTAGTGGTTAAAGGTTATATAATATTATGTTATATTATCTATAAATAATCATAATAATATCAAATTTATTATTTATTTCTATTATATTCAGCATTATACCCATCATTATAAATTAGTTTTGAATAACAAATTACACCATGACATGGATATGGAAAGTCGTATGTAGCACACATGGTGATATTATAATTCATAGGATGGATAAAATGATGAATATTGATATGCCAAGATTATAATAGAATCGAATTAAATGGAAGATTATGTATTTATTACATTATTATGGAAATAACATAGAATAATGTAGTAGAATATGTAAATAACTTTTAAATAGAAGATAAAATGATTACATCTTCTTCGGGTGTTTCCATTTGACATGAAAAAAAGACTCCATAAGATGGTTTTTAGGACAATATGTGGCCTCTATAATGATTTAAGGAATGTTGGGAGGAATTTTATGATGCTTTTGGCCGAGCCAATGGGCTTTGAATGTGTGTATAAAGGAAAATGAAAAGTTCCTTTTTAGAGGAGAGGTGAGGGGAACTTTAGGAATGTATTGAAATATTAATTTATTATAAATTGATTTTTGGTTTTTAATTTCATAAAAGTGATTTATCTCTAGTATAAGATGATTATGGGTCAAAATAATCTCAACCAATAGTTTTTAGAAATTTTTATGGCTTTAAATTAACCTTACCTTTTAGATTTATCGCTCAGTTAAATAATTTAACTTTTACCATGACTTCTTGTATTTTTACACTATATGGTTAATATAGCTACTACAAAATTCCAAAAGATCCTAAAGTGGATCACTGATGACAATTGTATCACTATCCAAGTTATTTTACAAAAATATTAGAATTTTTTACTATTATTTCATTTAATATACTATTATTTATTTTAAAATCACATTTATGTCAAATTTGACACTATTTAAGACTTGATTTTTGATAATGTCAAACAACATAATTATTTTGAACAAAGTGAATTCAAAGAATACTAAAATTTCATATTAAACCATAAGTTTTTTATAGAATAAAATATTAAAAATAATGTTTATTTTAATATTTACAATAATATTTATTTTATTAGTTATTTAATAAGGGAATCATTGCATTATCATTGGGTCATAAATAAATTTATTTATTTTATATATATAAATTATTAACAAAATACAACGATGTAAAAAATATTTTCATATTTCTCAATGACTATTAATATTTCAATTTATCAGTTATATAACCACATATTAAAATTGATTTAATAAAAAGATACATGTTTATTTTATATTTACTTTAAATTAATTATTATAATATGCCATTATCACACCCAAATATCTCCCAAATGCTAATAATTATGCCCATTGATTGTTTTGGTATGCCATGAATCATCCAATAATATTGATACATGTTTTAGGGAAGTTTTATATTATCATAATACTATTATAACCCTTATTTACTTAATTCTCCCTTTAACCTTTATCAATAAAAATAATTACTAAAATTACTATTTATAATGCACACAAATAATAAATATCTATTTACATAATTTAAACATTATAATTCAAAATATGGAATCCATTTTTCTAATTTCAAACAAATATGTTTCATTAATTTATTTAAAATTATTTCACGTTGTCAAAACAAGAAAGAAAGGTTTTAAAAAATAAAAACTATCAAAAGATTGACATGTTCTTATGTTCAATTTAAATGTGAAATTTCATCCAATGATCAAAATGGGATTAAATGATAAAAATTCAATAAAATTACAATTTAAAAACAATGAAAAATATAATATAACTATATAAATAATTTATATGAAAAAATAGTTTTGAATTAAAATACATTAATTTTCACTATTCTTTAAAATATGAAATTTTTCAGAAAAACACAAAAAAAATTATACAAACAAATTTTTTATGTTCTGCATCTGAATAAGAAGTTTGGGCTTTTAAATTGATTATATAAAAGAATCAAATATTGTATTTTAATAGAGTTCTCCATTAAATGGTGGAAGACTACATTTTTTTATAATATACTTCTTTTATTCGAAAAATTGAAATTTTTTTCTTATATGATGTATAAGAAACACATAAGATTAATTTAAAAATTATCTAGAAAATATAAATTCAAAATGAGATTAATACTATTCATAACTGCTTTTCAAATGGTTAGTTCCATAGGTTTTAGTGTGCTCGAACTCGGTGTTGCGTATAGCGAAAGCTATTGAATTATTTAAAAAGAAGTGTACCATGAATGATTGGGGTGTTATATTATCCACTCATTCAATAAATTATCTATTTTTAATTTAAAATAATGGGATTGTTAAATAAGGTTTGATTAGTCAAAATCTCTATATTGTTATCCCACATTGGAAAAATGGTCGATAAGTCTTAGAATTCAAAAAAATGTTAGGGAAGTAAGTAGGTTACAAAAGACAACATATTCAAGAGGTATGTATTAGAAAAAATTGAAATTAAATAAAATTTAAACTTCATGTTCTGATGGAGAGTGATAGAGAGAATGATTAGGACAAGGTTAACAAGCACCATTGGATAATCTATGATGATCCCAAGCCCATTTGATTCATCACAAAAGAAAGTACTCAGAAAACATTTTTGTCTTTATAATATTATTGTAGAGTTGATGAATTCATTTAAGTTATAGATTAGTAAAATAATGAAACAATCTTACCCAACATGTATACATTTCTCTTTTAATAAATATCTACCAATAACTCACCTTTCTCTCCAAAAGATTATGAAATTATATTTTTCTTAATCGTATAGGGTTCCCAAAAAATGAACATATACTTCATCTATTATACCATATAAATAAATGAAAAATACATAATAAAAGAAATACATTACGTAGTAATTGGTTGGTGATGCACCCTTCTCGCCCTTCCGTGGAGGGTTCAAGTATTGCAGCCTTGCCGGACAAGATGGGTTATTTCCTGAACTACAGGTTGTACTTTCCTTAAAAAATTATTATTATAACATTCCAAAAATAATCTTAAGAAATGTTTTAACCTTTAAAAATATAATCAAAATTTCAACTTAATACATTCCAACCATTAGAGATATCCAAAATATGTCTTTCTAAACTCTGTCTAAAATGTCTCTAAATTTCCAAAATCAATAGTAACAACTGATTCACCAAATAATGTATTGTTTCTATTATTGTAACATATTGAATATATGACTACCTTAATCATTTTAAATACATGATGAAAACAAACAGTATTTTAGTTCAATACTTATATGTATCACATTCTTCATATAACCAAAATATAATTCTTGAATCCAAAAACACAAACCAATTAATTATTCCACTTCAACTGTTGTAACAACAAATGTATTACCATGATCCATTTTCTTGCTCCGAGCTATATTTCATTGACACTTTTGACAATTATTTACATAATCTCCCATATCGTTATAATTATATCATCACACAGCTTTTTTATTCCCTTATAATCATGAGCCTCGTGACCTTCATCTCCATATTTGTAACAAACGCTCATACTATTCAGGAATGTACTAGGGTATTTCATCCAAAAATTATCACATAAGGAAAAAAAATTCATTCCCTTTTACCCTTATCTACCTCTTTCTCTACCATTCTCTTTTTATTTTTCATTACATTAATTTCCTATAAATTAGAGAATTCATTTTCCATCATTATTTTACATGATATTATATATTCGTATGATGAGAAATCTTGTGAGAGTAGTTCCTGTCGAAGGAATTGTTTTAACCCATCAAATAATATATCAATTAGAAATATTGGGTTACATATGCAGTCTGTAGCATGAATCACTAATCTTGTGAAGTGAGTATAATACATTGAAACATTCACATCCTCCTTTATCCATAGACTCAGAAATTTACATTCAATATCTGATCATAGTTAGCGAGGAAAGAATTTCTCTAGGAAATGTTAATTAAACTTCCCCCATTCTATATTTTCTACTTCATTATCATCCAAAAATTTTTAAATTAATAACCACCACTGATCTTCATATCTTAAGAGAGGTTAAACATCCATTAGAACTTTACTTCCATTCATTAAATCCCAAATAATGAAATATTTTCTCTATAGAAGATATCCATTGTTCATACACAAAATGGATTTGTAGTCCCATTGAATGTTGGATGTTGTTGTCTCATGATGGGGTCTATAATTAATCATATGGGTTGTAGATCTGGGTGATCCATATGGGTAAGGTTATTAATCAAAACCTGAGTGAGCTATCCATTTACGGTTATAATATGTTCAACACCAGTTGCATATCCAAATCCATTATAATTATCTTGTATTATTGGGAAATAACTACATTGATTACGTGCATTGATACAGTTTAAATTTCCTACAATATGCACTATTTCTAAACAAAAAAATACACTTGGTTAAATTATGAATGCTAATTCGTACTTCCAAATTAGTAAAATACATAACAAGTATTGAAAAAAATCTCCATATCTATTACTTAATCATAAATATGGTTTCTTTGAGGACATTTTTTTAAAGGTTGGGTCTGAATGTAACATCCCAGGTAAATAAAGAATAAAGAATTTTCATATTTATTAATATTTACGAATTAAATATTAATTTTAATTAAAAGGGGTTTCTACGTTCGATAGCGTACTCGGTACGCAACGATGAGTTTCTTTGAAAACTTACGTTGCACACAAGTAATAAAATAATATTATTTTAAATGTTAGTTAACGAGTAGCCGTTTTACTGGAGGGAATGGATAGAAATAACTAAAATATGATTATATATGTTTTTAAATGTTTTTACATTTACCCAATACAAGATAAAGGCTTAAAATACGGAAAGAGTTCAATTTTAGGCATTTATACCCTAATTTTCACGAAAGGTCCACTTATCACCTTTTGACGGAGAACCGTCATTAAATATAGTTTTGATCGATCTTATAAATTCTATTGGACCAAATATAACTCTTCTTTAGAATCGGGACATCAAAATTTACTTTGTGTAAATTTTTGGTACCTTTGTGATAAAGTTCATTTTTTTAATGAATAGTGTAAAATGTTGTATTTTAATTCAAAACCTCTTTTTAATATAATTTATTTATATGATTAGATTATCTTTTGAATTGGTTTTAAAGATAAATTAGAAAATATTTTTACCATTAAATCCAATAGTGGTCGTTGGAATTAATTTCACATTGAAATCGGACTTAAACTAGTGTCAATATTTTGATACTTATTGTTTCATAAAAACACGCTATTTTCTCTGACAGCGGGAATTAATTATTAAATTAATTAATGTGACTTATATGTTTTGAATTTTGTAAAATAGAATTCATTTTTGAATTCGTAATATCAAATATAGCTTCGGGTGAATTTTTGGTAATTTTCTGAAAAACTTCAATTTCTGATGAATAGTGAAACCACTAAGTGGTCCTTATAAAAATGGATTTTTCCGTTTAAATAATTTTTTTCCATATTTGTATTTTGAATTTCAAAAATCCGACATACATGGTTGTCATTAAGAAGTAAAATGTGGTTCAATGAGATTATAATAACTTTTTGGTGAATAGTAACTTATTAAGTTTTTAATCGCGATTAGTGGTAATTAGTGTAGTTTAAGGTAAAAATAATGCTTTAATAAAATAATATGATCTTGAAACATGTCCTACCCTCATTGGTTGTGTCATGGCCGACCAAGACAAGCCATGGGTCAACTTGGGGACCCCATGGAGACACTTTGGTTTGGAAATGACATAAATAACTTTTTATTTAATGTAAAAGTAAAAATGACACAAACATGATATGTTTTACTAAAACAATTTTTAAATGGGGTTATACAAGTCAGATTTTTGATTATAAATATTCATTGGAAAGATAAAAAGATTTCATACATTATAGTATTTTTTTATAATTTTTAGACATTAAATAAATTAAATTATTTATGACATAATAATGATGCAGCAATGACATCATTATTTGACGATTTAAATAAAATGGAAAGATAATGTAAAATCTATGAACTACACATGTCCAAAACTTATTGGACGAGTTGATTTCGAACCCTTATCACCTTATCAACGAATTATATCAATGTGGGACCTTTTAAAACCGAAACACATTTTCAAATAATGTAATATTTCTTTATTTTCCAAAAGTGCCCCTCCTCTCCTCTTATAAAAGGCCCCCACATCTTCCTCATTTCACACACTCCTCAAGCCTTTGGCTCGGTCGAAGCCTGACCATTTACTCTCTCCACATCCCTCTACTCATCATAGAGGTTTCCATTTGGGCATAATCCTTTCAAAGGAAGCCTTTAGGCTCAAATCAAAAAGAGTTACATTTTTAAAGGTAATTCATTCTCTCTTGTTCATTTGTTTTATTTTGCTTCTCCTACCCTCTAAACTCTTTTTATTTACTTCTTTTGTAACAACACCAGTATCTTCAATATACTAGGATGTTTTTATAAGATTTATTCGAGCTAAACTCTCACACAACTACATCAAATGGTTAAAGAACATACGGTTTCCGTGGATGGCGAAATTCTGCCTCCCGAAACGATGATTGTTCAATACTCATTTAACACCTTCAAAGGTGGAAATTATGATGTAACTATTTTTATATATGATATATAATATGTTTATTTTTTTCTTTAAGCCTCTTTATTTTTCATTTTGGGCATACCTTTATGGTTTCCATTATGGGTAAACACGATATCATCATTTAAGGAAGTGCGGACTACCGCCCCCTCAAAGTGATGTGATTCATTAATGCCATATGTGGGACGTGTAAAGGATGGATTTAAAGTTATTATATATGATTTTATACTGGAATTATAATATACCTCTATATCATTATTATTTCTTTCCATTAAAGTATGAGATAGAAATGAAAGTAGCATTCATGCGTACGTACGGCTTACCGTCTCCATGAACGGTGCATTTCATTTCTTATCCCCAAATGTAATGTACTATTAAAAGTACATGTATATAATGGATATATATAATTAATGATATATCTAAATGAAGAATATAATTCTGGAATTAAAATATACATACCACTCATTTAGTTTGAATTCCATTATTATGACAAAGAAATGAAAGTAGCGTTCATGCGTACGTACGGCTTACCGTCTCCATGAACGGTGCATTTCATTTCTTACCTCTAAATGATTATGTAATATTATAAATACATGTATATTCTGGATATATATGATACATATTATATCAAAATCGGGAATTTCATTCTGGATATAAAGAACCTTTGACCACATGAACAACATGTAATTGTAAGAAGTCCACTTTCGACATAAGAACCAAATATTGAGAAAACAAACATTATTAAATTAAATGGCTACATAATGTCAATAACTGGAAATATGTGATATAAAAGGAATAATGAACTTTAAAAAGGTTCTTAATCAAGTATAAATTAAGTGAAGTTTATTATTCATGACGTTAACGAACGATCGAGTCAAGTCGGACCCGAGGTAAGGGACTTCGTTTCAATCTCCTTTCATTGAGGCATATTTCGTTTTATACACAACTTTCTTTTATACGGTGTATAAACCCCTTTGACTTTTACTTTTATACAAAAGGAATCTTTTTCTACGAAGCGTTTTACTAAACAACAAAAATGAATGTTTTTTTTAACGTACGTGGTGACAACGACCTTTTCCGCCGCCACGAGTATTATTTGGTCTTTGGCTTTCTCAACAAGCCGTAATGTTATTAGAATAAAATAAATACCATATAAACTTTTATGTATTTTGGTATTGAAAATGGTTTTGAAAAAGGATTCTATTATGTCAATATATTTATGATATATTGTGATTGAAATGTTGAAATGTTATCATTCCTTTATATTGGTTTTATGATTTTATACTGGTACTTGGACATTTTAACGGGTCGTTACGTTATAAACCATATGACGGGTGGTGCCATGAATACTAGGACGGGTGGTTACGTTATAACCTCCAATGCATTGGGTATGGAAGTCGGCCATTTGACTATTCCATTAAGTATGTATGGAAATTGGTCGTATGGCTATTCCATTAAGTGATATGTGTGGAATTCGACCGTATGGTTATTCCACTTAAGTATGTTTATGTCCCAAGTTACCTTTATATATGTTATGTGTTCTTTTTATGGATTTTATGGTAATCCTTTGGTTACAAAAAGGAATGTAATGATACTTTATTTAGTGAAGAGTTTTTACTACTTCATGAAGGTGAAGGTATTACTTTGATAGAGTATATATGGTTTATTTGATGTTTGAAAAACTAACAGTTTTCATTCTTTCTGTATCCCTTACTGAGCTTTTTATGCTCACGTAAAGTTTTTTTTAAATTGTTTTCACAGGACATAATGTGGAATCAGGTCAAGGATGGGATCAAGGGAATGCCATCCTATATAAAACATGGAACTAGACACGTTTCTTTTTAAGAGTTTTTTTTATTATGGAAACTTAGTAGAAGTGACTACTTTGTAATCTTTTGAGATGTAATAGTTATGTTCTAATTCTCAAAAACTCTAAACCTGAAAAGATCCTCGACGTGAATTATTCATTTAATTCATTACTAAGTAAGGTTTAAGGCCGGGGCCTTATAGTTGGTATCAGGGGTCGGTTTAGACAACTTTAGGAGTTAGAAAAGTGTTAAATTATAAAATGATTGAAATGATATACCATTTACGGATTACCATGTTGCTTCGCCTAAGATATTTCTGTGTTCAGAATGGTTTTCTGCAGAGGAAACAAAGCATCTATGTTGGGACGACATCAGGAGGAAGATAACCTTCCAAATCAGCAACCTGAGATGGTCGGAATCGGAACTGAACAGTTTGTTGCAGTGATAGCACATTGGACTCAGGCTATAAATGGTGGTGGTATCCATGCACGAGATCAGCCAGATCAGCCGCAGAGGAACATGTCAGTGGTGGAACATTTCATGAGGCAACATCCCCCATCATTCAGAGGATCATCTGACCCTGTGCAAGCTGAAGGGTGGATTAAAGCACTGGAGAAGAGTTTTGATGTCATGGGGTGTTCAGAACATCAAAAGGTTAGTCTTGCGGTTTACCGTTTTGAAGGTGAAGCTGATCAGTGGTGGTCGATGGTGAAAAATATAAGGGATAGTGATGAGATTGAGGATCTTCACTGGGAAGAATTCAAAGGTATGTTTCTTGAGAAATATTTTCCTAAGGTGGTTCGTCTTAGGATGGAAAAACAGATCCTAGAATTGAGGCAGGAGGATGATTCAGTGGCTGCTTATGAAGAAAAGTTCACTCGATTGGCAAGGTATGCTCCAAACTTCATACGAGATCTTGATAGTAAAATAAACCATTTTTACTCAGGGTTAAATCCAAAGTATCGAAGGGCTTTAGCTTCTCGTGAGTTCAAAAGTTATGAAAATCTTGTTCGATGTGCTAAGAAGGTGGAAATAGAGTTTACCGATGATCATGTGTTCTATGACAAACAACAGAATAAGAGGTCTAGTTGGCAGGAAAAGGAGAAGAATTCATCAAAGAAGCAAGGAGGTAAGAAAACCAAATATCCATCCTGTGAGAAGTGTGGTAAAATGCATCCTGGAGAATGTTTATCCAAGTATGGTAAGTGCTTTCGGTGTGGTAAGTCTGGTCATATTTCTCGTAACTGTAAGGAAGATGATCCAGCAGGAAATGAAAAGCTAATGGTAAGATGTTTTAAGTGTAATGAAATGGGTCATTATGAAAACGAGTGTCCAACGAAGAACTCAACTGGGGGAATGCAGACAGACTACAAGTAGAAAGGGGTGGTGAAGTCCTTTGCAACAACTTCAGCAGATGTTGGACCATCGAATGAAGTGGTATCAGCTCCATGGAGCTCAGTATTTTTCGAATATTGACTTGAGGTCGGGGTACCATCATTTGAAAGTAAAAGAAGCAGACGTTCTGAAGACTACGTTCCGTACTAGATATGGCCATTATGAATTTTTAGTTATGCCTTTTGGGTTAACCAATGCACCTGCTGTATTCATGGACCTTATGAATAAAATTTTCCATGAGTTCTTGGATGTGTTTTTGTTTGTGTTTTGAGGTTTGGGAAGAGGTTATGTGTGCCTTGTGATTCACAGTTGAAGAATGAGTTGTTATGTGAGGCTCATAGTTCCCCGTTTTCAGTTCATCCTGGCAGTACTAAGATATACAGAGATCTGTGGGAGTATTACTGGTAGGATGGAATGAAAAGTGACATTGCTGATTTTACTGTGAAGTGTTTGACATTTCAACAGGTTAAAGAAGAGCGGCAGTTACCGAAAGGGATGCTTCAGCCTTTACCCGTGCCAGAGTGGAAATGGGAAAACATATCCATGGACTTTTTTGTGGGATTACCGAGGACATCTCGAGGTAATAATGCAATCTGGGTTATTGTTGATCGCTTGACCAAATCTACTCACTTCCTTTTCTATACGAGATACTTTCTCTCTAGATCAACTTTCCCGTTTGTATCTTAAAGAGATAGTCAGGTTACATGGTGTTCCTCTCTCCATTGTATCTGATCGTGATCCCAGGTTCACATCTAACTTTTGGAAAGGCCTTCAGAAGTCGTTGGGTACAGAATTAAATTTTAGTACAGCTTTTCATCCTCAATCAGATGGGTAGTCAGAACGAACAATCCAGACATTGGAGGATATGCTACGATATTGTTCTATGGATTATCAGGGAAGTTGGGTCCAACATCTTTCTTTGGTTGAGTTTTCTTATAATAACAGTTTTCATTCCAGTATACAGATGGCACCATTTGAGGCATTATATGGGAAGCAGTGTCGAACTCCAGCTTTCTGGGATGAAGTGGGTGAAAGGAAGTTGATGGGACCAGAATTGGTAGAAGAGATGGCAGAAAAAGTTCAGCTGATTCAGAAACACATGAGAATAGCTTAGAGCAGGCAGAAGAGTTATGCGGATAACCGGAGGAAGGATCTATCTTTCAAGGTAGGTGATCATGTTTTTCTCAAGGTTCTCCTCAGAAAAGTGTGATGAGATTTGGTAAGAAAGGAAAGCTGAGTCCAAGGTTTATTGGACCATATGAAATTCTAGAGGGAGTTGGATCAGTTGCATACCGAGTGGATTTACCTCCGAGTTTATCTCAGGTACACAATGTTTTTCATGTTTCGATGTTGAGAAAGTATATGCCAGATCCATCTCATGTTTTGAGTCCAGAGGTAGTTCAACTGGAAGAGAACCTATCTTATGAGGAACAACTGGTCCAGATTCTTGACCACAGGGAGCAAGTGTTACGGAATAAGGTGATTCACCAGGTAAAGGTTTTGTGGAAAAACCATGTGATTGAAGAGGCAACGTGGGAATCTGAAAATGCTATGAGGGATAAATACCCCCACTTATTTTGATAAGTGAATAAAATTTTGAGGACGCAATTCCCAAAAGGGGGGAAGGATGTAACATCCCAGGTAAATAAAGAATAAATAATTTTCATATTTATTAATATTTACGAATTAAATATTAATTTTAATTAAAAGGGGTTTCTACGTTCGATAGCGTACTCGGTACGCAACGATGAGTTTCTTTGAAAACTTACGTTGCACACAAGTAATAAAATAATATTATTTTAAATGTTAGTTAACGAGTAGCCGTTTTACTGGCGGGAATGGATAGAAATAACTAAAATATGATTATATATGTTTTTAAATGTTTTTCCATTTACCCAATAAAAGATAAATGCTTAAAATACGGAAAGAGTTCAATTTTAGGCATTTATACCCTAATTTTCACGAAAGGTCCACTTATCACCTTTTGACGGAGAACCGTCATTAAATATAGTTTTGATCGACCTTATAAATTCTATTGGACCAAATATAACTCTTCTTTAGAATCGGGACATTAAATTTTACTTTGTGTAAATTTTTGGTACGTTTCTGATAAAGTTCATTTTTTTTAATGAATAGTGTAAAATGTTGTATTTTAATTCAAAACCTCTTTTTAATCTAATTTATTTATATGATTAGATTATCTTTTGAATTGGTTTTAAAGTGAAATTAGAAAATATTTTTAACATTAAATCCAATAGTCGTCGTTGGAATTAATTTCACTTTGAAATCGGACTTAAACTAGTGTCAATCTTTTGATACTTATTGTTTCATAAAAACACGCTATTTGCTCTGACAGCGGGAATTAATTATTAAATTAATTAATGTGACATAAATTTTTTGAATTTTGTAAAATAGACTTCATTTTTGAATTCTTAATATCAAATATAGATTAGGGTGAAATTTTGGTAATTTTCTGAAAAACTTCAATTTTTGATGAATAGTGAAACCACTAAGTGTTACTTATAAAAACTGATTTCTCCGTTTAAATGAAATTTTGCAATATTTGTGTTTTGAATTTCAAAAATCCGACATAAATTGTTGTCATTAAGAAGTAAAATGTGGTTCAATAAGATTATAATAATTTTTTGGTGAATAGTAACTTATTAAGTTCTTAATCGCGATTAGTGGTAATTAGTGTAGTTTAAGGTAAAAATAATGCTTTAATAAAATAAGATGAGCTTGACACATGTCCTACCCTCGTTGGTTGTTTCATGGCCGACCAAGAAAATCCATGGGTCAACTTGGGGACCCCATGGAGACACTTTGGTTGGGAAATGACAGAAATAACTTTTTATTAAATGTAAAAGTAAAAATGACACAAACATGATATGTTTTACTAAAACAATTTTTAAATGGGGTTATACAAGTCATAGTTTTGAGTATAAATAGGCATTGGAAAGCTAAAAATATTTCCTACATCATAGTAGTTTTTTTATAATTTTTAGACTTTAAATAAATTAAATTATTTCTGACATAATAATGATGCAGTGATGACATCATTATTTGACGATTTAAATAAAATGGAAAGATAATGTAAAATATATGAACTACACATGTCCAAAACTTATTGGATGAGTGTATTTAGAACCCTTATCACCTTATCCACGAATTATATCAATGTGGGACCTTTTAAAACCGAAACACATTTTCAAATAAAGTAATATTTCTTTACTATCGAAAAGTGCCCCTCCTCTCCTCTTATAAAAGGCCCCCACCTCTACCTCATTTCACACACTCCTCAAGCCTTTGGCTCGGCCAAAACCTGCCCATTTACTCTCTCCACATCCCTCTCCTCATCCCAGAGGATTACCTTTGGGCATAATCCTTTCAAAGGAAGCCTTTAGGCTCAAATCAAAAGGAGTTACATTTTTAAAGGTAATTCATTCTCTCTTGTTCATTTGTTTTATTTTGCTTCTCCTACCCTCTAAACTATTTGTATTTACTTATTTTGTAACAACACCAGTATCTTAAATATACTAGGATTTTGTTATAAGATTTATTCGAGCTACACTAGCACACAACTACATCAAATGGTTAAAGAACATACTGTTTCCGTGGATGGTGAAATTCTGCCTCCCGAAATGATGATTGTTCAATACTCATTTAACACCTTCAAAGGTGGCCATTATGATGTCACTATTTTTATATATGATATATAATATGTTTATTTTTTTCTTTAAGCTTCTGTATTTTTTATTTTGGTCATACCATTATGGTTTCCATTATGGGTAAACACGATATCTTCATTTAAGGAAGTGCGGACTACCGCCCCCTCAAAGTGATGTGATTCGTTAATGCCATATGTGGGACGTGTAAAGGATGGATTTAAAGTTATTATATATGATGTTATACTGGAATTATAATATACCTCTATATCATTATTATTTCTTTCCATTAAATTATGAGATTGAAATGAAAGTAGCGTTCATGCGTACGTACGGCTTACCGTCTCCATGAACGGTGCATTTCATTTCTTATCCCCAAATGTAATGTACTATTAAAAGTAAATGTATATAATGGATATATATAATTAATGATAAATCTAAATTATGAATATAATTCTGGAATTAAAATATACATACCTCTCATTTAGTTTTAATTCCATTAATATGACAAAGAAATGAAAGTAGCGTTCATGCGTACGTACGACTTACCGTCTCCATGAACGGTGCATTTCATTTCTTACCTCTAAATGATTATGTAATATTATAAATACATGTATATGCTGGATATATATGATACATATTATATCCAAATCAGGAATTTCATTCTGGATATAAAGAACCTTTGACCACACGAACAACATGTAATTGTAAGAAGTCCACTTTCGACTTAAGAACCAAATATTGAGAAAACAAACATTATTAACTTAAATGCTTACATAATGTTTATGACATGGAAATAAGTGATATAAAAGGAATAATGAACTTTAAAAAGGTTCTTAATCAAGTATAAATTAACTCAAGTTTATTATTCATGATGTTAAAGAACGATCGAGTCAAGTCGGACCCGAGGTAAGGGACTTCGTCTCAATCTCCTTTCATTGAGGCATATTTCGTTCTATACACAACTTTCTTTTATACGGTGTATAAACCCATTTGAATTTTACTTTTATACAAAAGGAATATTTTTCTACGAAGCGTTTTACTAAACGACAAAAAGGAATGTTTTTTTAACGTACGCGGTGACAACGACCTTTTCCGCCGCTGCGAGTATTATTTGGTCTTTGGCTTTCTCAAGAAGCCGTAATGTTTTTAGAATAAAATAAATACCATATACACTTTTATATATTTTGGTATTGAAAATGGTTTTGAAAAAAGATTCTATTATGTCAATATATTTATGATATATTGTGATTGAAATGTGGAAATGTTATCATTCCTTTATATAGGTTTTATGATTTTATACTGGTACTTGGACATTTTAACGGGTGGTTATGTTATAAACCATATGACGGGTGGTGCCGTGAATAACAGGACGGGTGGTTACGTTATAACTTCCAATGCATTGGGTATGGAAGTCGGCCATATGGCTATTCCATTAAGTATGTATGGAAATTGGCCGTATGGCTATTCCATTAAGTGATATGTGTGGAAGTCGACCGTATGGTTATTCCACTTAAGTATGTTTATGTCCCAAGTTACCTTTATATAAGTTATGTGTTCTTTTTATGGATTTTATGGTAATCCTTTGGTTACAAAAAGGTAAGTAATGATACTTTATTCAGTGAAGAGTTTTTACTACTTCATGAAGGTGAAGGTATTACTTTGATAGAGTATATATGGTTTATTTGATGTTTGAAAAACTAACAGTTTTCATTATTTATGTATCACTTACTAAGCTTTTTATGCTCACCCCACGTTTTTTTTGAAATGTTTTCACAGGACTTAATGTGGAATAAGGTCAAGGATGGGATCAAGGGAATGTCATCCTATATAAAACATGGAACTAGACACGTTTCATTTTAAGAGTTTTTTTTATTATGGAAACTTAGTAGAAGTTACTACTTTGTAATCTTTTGAGATGTAATAGTTATGTTCTAATTCTCTAAAACTCTAAACCTGAAAAGATCCTCGACGTGAATTATTCATTTAATTCAATATTAAGTAAGGTTTAGGGCTGGGGACTTATACTGAAGCCTCAGTTTATTATTTAAATAAAATACATCTTTTGACTGGGTAGAGGGAGAACCATTAAATAGCCCAAAGGCCCAAGGCCATGTTGCTTGAATACAAGGTTTGAAATCCAATTTTTGGCCCAAAGGACCCCTCGTTGAACAGTACTTCTACAGTACCTGTGCAGCTACAGTACCTTCTCTAGTACAACCTCCGCTACAGTACCTCTGTCGCTACATTGTTGATGCTGCTACAGTTCCATTGCTACTACAGTCACTGGTAAAGTACCATAGAAATTCACCCATCCCCAGATTTGATCCTGTGTCTTTTGGATGCCACGAAAGAGCATGTACCACTAGGTTATAGGCTCGATGGTTGTTCCTATGAGAAAATATTTACTCATTAATCCATTATAATGGTTTGTAATGAAAAATTGATTAATCCGAATAATAACCCATGGGAGTGTCAAACAAGGTGTGCAATAAAGTTTTATGTCGTGTACCAGGTTACCCTGAGTCAAAATCGGATCACCATGTAAGAGTTTTCAACCATAGGTATATATGTTCCAAAACCAAGTCATATGTAGTATCCATATAGGGATGTATTACTTGTAACAAACAAGCAATATTAAATTTTTAAAATTCATGGATATTATTCAATGGTTATCAACATATTCTATAATAGGGTTATGATTTGTAATCTATGATTTATAAATCTATAACTATGGTTATTTCTAAAAATCTTCTGATACAAGTTGTAATGCCCCAACCCCAGAATCCTAGAGCAGGTGCGTTATTTTAATACATTGTAATGGTTATAATAAATCAAATCCCAATAAACCGATCAGTTTAGAATTCTTGGAAAATAGATTACATACATGAAATTTACATTATAATTTCTAACAAAAAATACATATTAGATTATACTTTAAGGAATCCATTACTTCCCATGTATAATAATTCATATCAATCATAAAATAGTACTTAGAATCCTTGGAAAATAAAACAAATGAAAAGGGGGAGATCACGTGCCCAGTAAGGATAAAAAATATATAAGAGTCTATCATAAATAATCCTAAAATTTTATGGAAAATTACATAAATAATACACAAGCCTTTTAAATCAATATCTTCATAATAATATAGAAATAATAAATCAAATAAGCTTATTAAATTAATCACATGGGACATTCCACTAGTCGCATACTCCCATGTGTAATAAATAAATAATATCATAATAAGGAAACACATAATTTCAGACATCATAACTATATCATCAAGGCCTCATGCCAAGACCATTACCACACTTTCAATCCCTTTTACCAAGACACTAGTTTGTCTCATTATAAAAACCAATAAATAGAGTGGATATAGAGGGCCCCACCGATCACTTTCTATATCCAATGCATTACTTCTATAAAAATGGTGAAACCTAACATTAACATTTGTATTAATAATATTATACAAAATATAAATACTTTAATCATAAACTATGAATTGTATAGAAATTGAATATCTAAATTCAACATTTCATAAACGCTTCAATAAAATATTGGAGATTGTGTAATAAAAAATTAACCCCAATTAAGCATAAAATCCAATAAAGTTTGTTGACATAGATGAAAGTAATCTAATAAAATTAGTAAAACTATTTTAGAGTAGTATCCCTTCATCGTCTTTTTAATAATTTAAATTGCTTTGTAATTATAAATGAAAACATTTTTTTCAAAAATAACCTTTCAATTTTGTAAGGAATTAAAATGTTATGATATCATAATGGAGGAAAACATCCACCCGCACCGTATATGTTATGAAATAATTCTTTCCTTAATTTGACAAAATAGGTATAAAGTACCTTATTTCGAATATGGTAGAAATATTTCTTCGAAAAATATTTATAAAAATTAAAACATTTGAAAATAGATTTATAAAATTGTATAGAAAAATAAATGTTTTAAAATTTATTTTTACAAAACATTGATTTGGATGATAAATATACCCCAATAGATACTTACGTATAAATAATCTTAGATAAAAAAATGATTTTGTGAAATACACTACTACCTCGTACTTTCCATTAGTCAATGTTGTGTTAACTTCCTATATAATTATTAATGTATGTTAGTAAATTATAAAATAACCATATCCATATTTATGATATCATATATGATTCTCTTATATATTTTTGTTAATAATATTTCAGTAGTACCATTGTTTTGGGTGTTAACTATTTCATTATTCTATGAATGTTTCGTCATATATGTCATGTTTATTATGAATTAGATATATATTATTCAAATTCTGAATAATTTTAATTTCATAAAATTTATATTTACTCATAAAATTAATTTTATAATCATTATTTAATGGTTAATATGGTGATTCAAATGCATCGTGTCATGAAGATGGTAGACCATATGTACACACGAGAAAACAATATCATTCCATTAATTGAGAAATGGTATGGAATTGGATGGTATAATATTTATAAAAAAAATAAAAATCATGTATTATTCATTATTTTTTATATTATTTTTATCATTAAACCAATAAAAATAACAAAATTTTAAATAACAAATTACACCACTGTGTAGAGATGGTAAGTCAAAAGTACGAACTCATAGTGATATTATTATTCGTATGACAGATAAAATGATAAATATGGATATCCCTTTATTATAATAAAATATTATTATATAGATGATACTATATTTTTTACATTGGTACGGAAACAAAATAGAAGGTTTCTGTAGAAAAAGAATAAAACACTGAAAGAGGGGACAAAATGATTACATGTCCTGGTGTCTCCTTTTAATTTTCATAAAAGGACTCCATAAGATGGTTTTTGACCCAAATTATGGACTCTAGTATCAATTTATGGAATTTTAAAGAATATTTAGGAGGATCCTTTCTAAGGAAAATTATATTGGGTGTGTGAATAAAAGAGATAGAGAAGCTCCCTTCTATATGAGAGGTGGTAGGCACTTTAAGAATGTCATGAAATATTAATTTATAAAAAATTTATTTTCAGTTTCGAATGTCTCCAATGTTATTTATTTCAGGTATAATATTATTATAGGTCTAAATAATCCAAACAAATATGTTTTATATATGTTTAGTTCATAAAATTAACCTTGTCTTTTTATTTAACCCTTAGGTAAATAGTCTATCTTTTACTATGTCTTCTTGTATTTTTTACACTACATGGTTAATATAGATACTATAAAATACCAAGAAAACCTAAACTCAATCATTTATTAAACATTTAGCACTATACATGTTATTTGTAAAAATAGTATTTTTAGGACCTTTCTATCATTTAATAGAATAGTATTAATTTTAAAATATCATTTACATTAATTTTGACACTATTTACGACATGATTTTGGATAAAGTCATTAAAACATGATTATTTTGAAAATAATGAATTATTTAAATATTATCAAGTAATATTCATCTATAATTTTTTTTATTGTGTCAAATATTTCAGTGTATATATTTTAATATTTATAATATTATTTTTTGATTCTTTTATTGATAATGTAATCACAACATCGTCATTGTGTTAAAATTAAATATATTTATATAATGTACAAAAATTAAAAATAAAATACCATGACTTAAAAAATCTTTTTATTTTTATAATGACTATTTATAGTCAAAAATATTAGTTATATAACCCCATAATAAAATTATTTTTGACAAAAGATAGATGTTTATGTTAGATTTCTCTACATTTATTAATTAGTATAACATGTCATTATCCTAACTAAATGCCTCCCAAATTCCAAATTATTGTCCTATGGATTTCTTTATCACCCATGACTAATTCAATAATATGATGACATGTAGTATGGTAGTTTTATTTTCTTATTATATTATTTTTACGCGTATTTACTTAATTTACACTTTAATCGTGGTAAAATAAAAAGTATTACTAAAGTTAATATTCATAATGAAAAAATATAAGATACCTATTTACATAATTTGGAACTTATTATTCAATATATGGATTCAATTTTTTTTGGATTGACAACACAAATGTTTTATTAATTAAGTTAAACTTAATTCTCATTGTCAAAACCAGAAAGCGGGTTTCTAAGAAGTAAAAACTATCAAAAGATGAAGATGCATTTTGTCCAATTTAAATTTGAAATTACATACAATGAGAAACATTATATAAAGTGATACAAAAAAATAAAATTAAACATTAAAATCATTTAAAAATATAATCTATCTATAAAAAAACATTATATGAAAAATCATTTTTGAATTAAAATGCATTATTTTTCAGTATTCCTTAAAATATGTATGTTATCAGAAAAAAAAAGAGTTTATAGAAAATAAATTTTTCATTTCATTATTATAAAGAATAATTTTTTTCCAAATTTAATATATAAACTTTTCAAATTTTGGAATTAAAATGGGATCTCTACTAAAGGTAGAGAAACAGCATTTTTCGGAAAAAAATACTTCTTTCATCGCGAAAATTATATTGGTTCTTATATTTTGTCTTTGAAACACATAATATGAATTTTTAAATTATATGGAATGTATAAAATTTAAAATGTGTTAAATACTATACATAACCTCTTTTCAAACAACTAGTTTCATAGGTCATGGTGTGCTCGAACTCAGTATTTTATGTAGGGTAAGGTATTGAATTATTTAAAAATAGGCATGCTGTGAAAGCATAGAGTGTAACATATATTATAATAATAAGAGAATGAGATAATGAATATAACATTTTCAGTCCATAGAAAAACATTTATAGATCATAGTAATGATTCATGTAAAAAAAGTCATCATTTCAAATTACATGTTTCAGAAGTGTGTCAACTCATCACAAATCAATTATGAAACCTAACATCATGCCATAAAATTGTGTCTCCATCATAGGAAAAGAAATAATTTATTATGTCAAGGTTTTATACTAAGACCCATAAAATCACAAAGGATTAGGCCTCAACACCATTTCCACATATCATAACAAATGATGAATCATTGCATTTTCTCCATTGTAGATCAACAGTATAACAATGACCATGTAAGAGGGGGTTATTTTTTATAAAAATATGAGGTAAAAACCCACCCAAAATATATTATTAGAAGTTACTCATAATGGATTCTAATGTTCATACCATGTCTAGTTCGCAGTTCATTTTCCAAATGCTTCTATGGAATGTTTTAGCCAGCAATAGTTAAATTAGAGGGGGTTTAAACCCCCTATAATATCCCATAAAATTTCCAAGAGTATCGACTTCTAGGTTTGTTTTTATCTACAAAATATTTATTTACCAATTTGGGAGGTTCAATACCGGCCTAAATAATATATTTTTACTATTTTAGGGGCTCATTTTTTAAACCATCAAAATTTGAAACCAGGTTACAATGGGTTTAAATCCAATCTAATCGATTAAAATTTTCATGATCCACTAGTTAGGTAAGGATTAATTAGCCAAATTTGAATTAGAGGTATGTTTAAACCCATTTAATTACACCATAATCATTCTAGGAGTTTCTAGTCTAAGGTGATTTTTCAACCCCCTCAAATTTATTTATCTAATATGGGCGATCAAAAAATGTCCCTAAAGGATTTATATGCACAATTTTAGGGGTAGTTTTTGGAATCATTCCCTATTTTACAATTTATTATAGGTGGTTTAAACCCATTATAATTGATTCAAATTTTAGAGGTGGTTTAGAAAATTAATTTCTAAATGATTTTTTTTTGTAAATTTCATAGAGGGCCTCCCCTTATATCATTGGTGGTGGTTTTTGGAAACCACCTATATTAGAATCCTAATTATATGGAGTTTAAACACACAATAATTGATTCACATTTAGGGGTGGTTACCTACTAGTGGATGTAATCCCATCACTCCCCAAACCACTCCCATATCCCTTACCCATCTCATTCCTCACTAGATGCTTCCCCTAGTGTCCATGAAAACTCTCTTGGGGTACACTCATGGGGAATATATTTTCAACATTCATCACTACATTGAAAAACTTCTGGTAGACCCTTTCAAATTGGAGTTTCCCTCAAATTCAGCGAAGCCTCCATCACCAAGCCAAATTAATTTATATTAAATAAATATGTATGATTATATTATATATATTTGGAAGCTTATTCAAATAAATATAATATACATAAATATTTAATTACATTTCAATATATAACCTATATATTCATATATATAATTTTATATATGAACAATAATATTATGTATTAATGTATTTCTATTATAATACATTTATTTGGTATTTTTTAGACATTTATATAATCTATATATTTAATATGTGTATTTAAATACATTTGAGTGAATATATATTTTAAATATATTTATAATTCTATTTGTGTAATGTGTATAATAATTTATAAATATTTTACTATAAATTATTTATATTTATAAATAAATATTTATATACTATTTTTAAATGGTAGAAGGGATGGACCTCCCATTATTTATTAAAAAATAGAAACTTCCTCTTTTTTTGGGAAGAGGAGAACCAATTACATGACCATCAAGGACCAATGGTATTAAATAAATTATTTATATAATAAAATACATATTAATTTATATTTATGGGTATGTATGTATCTTTATAATAATATATTATTTTAATTATAATTATTGTTGTTTTTGTTGTTGTTTTTGTTGTTATTATATAAATTGTAAAAACATTTATGGTTTTTATATGTTACATTTTTTAACTAAATTATTTTTAGGTATATACTTATATAATATGTTTATATTTTTCTATTATATATAATTAATATTATATGAAATAAATTTATATTCAAATAAGGATATATTAATTTACTCATTATACAATTATATTTATGTATACTTATAAATAAAATTATATACATTCATATAAATATTTTATTTATAATGTTAATTTAAAGTAGTAAAATATATTGATATATTGTACTTCTAATATATATATATATTATGGAATTTTTTTTATGGAAATAGTGGGTGTTCAAAACCATCTTTAATTTAAGACATTAGATGTTGTGTTGAACCGCTGCTAATTTCATAGACTAGATACTATTATGAACCCCCTCTGATATCAAATAAGATAATAAAAAACAATGTTAAAAAATTACAGGGGTTTAAAAACCTCTCAAATTTAATAAATTGTATAGTGTTCACAACAACCTCTAAATTCGATGATTATCATGGGTTGTACCTAACCCCACTAATTTATACGAAAAGATGAATTTATTGGGGTTTTTAATTAACCCTCACTAAATAACCATCTCAAATATGTCGTTTGTTAGTAGTCAAAGAACATCATGTTTTTTCCAATAGTGGATCAAACATATCGACTTGTTTCCCATTGTTATCTCTTGATATATTAAGAATTAACCAATGAATTATAGGGATAGATAATTCTAATCCCCGCAGTAACATATAGAAAATTATACCAATGAGTTCCAAAATATCATTAATATTTCATCATATCATTACAACGTAACACTTCAAAAAATAGGTTTCATAAAAATTTATCAATTCACCATAAAATTACACATGCAAAATAAATGGGTTTTATAAACCTCTCCTCATAAAAAATAGATTCATTCAAAAGAATAATAAGTAGAATATCATTGTTTCGTATCCAAATTAATTCATATTAAATATCAAAATATGTTATCATATATGAAAATTCATCTAAAATACCACTAGAATATTTCATTACAAAAAATATCCACTTTGAAAATCACTTTTTAAAAAAAATCAAAAATAGTATGGATTTTTTTTAAGAAATAATCATTGAATATTTTAAAATAATATTTCAATAATTGGGTGTTCATGGTAATGTTAAAAAAATTATATTATATAAATTAAATGAAAACATTCATTTTACATTTTTTCTAAAAAGTAAAAAAGAACCTCATTCAGAAATTGAAAATAAAATTAATTTAAAAATATTTTTTAAAATTAATTAATTCTTAAAAATGAACATAAATAATCAAAATAGATAAATAAATATATTCTTGAAAACGTATTTTTAGAAAACATGAATATAGAATAATTTTTTTAACATATAGAGAAACGAAATCGATTTTCCATAAATCATTATTTTGATCCCTTGTACTTAAAATATTGAAAATTGAGGTAAATAATGTATCATAGATAAATAATAAATTATAATAAAATAAAATGGATTATAATATAAGAATCAGATAATTTCATAAATACAAATTAAACCATAAAAAATCATAATTAAAATCGGACTGAAACATAAGTCCCTTACCTAAAGACCCTACTTCTATCATATATTTTCAAACATCCAATATAATAAATTAAGATTTATTATAACTATATAAAAACCATTCATGTATCTATCAAAAAATTTATGATTATCTTATAATATATTTTTTAATATCCCTATTTTGAAAAGGAAAAAAAATTGATAGAGTATGCGATACACAACACAAAACTCAATCAAATGATGATTATTTAAGAACAACCAACCATTAAATTTTTTGGATATTAATATTATTAGATAAATTATAATATATTTATATAAATTTATAATTAAACATAAATATATTTATATATACTATGTTAAGAATACGTCAAAATTTAGTAATGCCATTTTATTCTTCCAAAATACATTTTATAAAAAAAAATTTTGTAAAAAAAATATTATTAATATTTTATAAAAAAATTTTAAAATTTATAGGTTAAAATGATTTTTTATTGAAATAATCATATTAAAATTAAAAAATGGTTAAATATGTTGATTTTACCAAAAAAATGTTTATTTTTTAGTCAATACTGAAATATATCATTTTTCAACTGTGATATATTATTATTAAATTCTCTTATTTAAAATTAAATTTTATTTATTTATTTTAAAAAAAAAATTAAAATTTATATTTATTTATATTAAATTTAAATAATATTATTTAAATAATCTTTAAAATTACTTTAGAATATTTTTTTGGATTAAAAACTATTTTATGAAAATTATTTTAAATTGCATAATATTTCTCCATATTAAGTAATAAAAAATAACCCCTTTTGTGGAAAGATTTAAATTAAATTTATATATTATAGATTATTAATTAATAATTTAAAATAATTTAATATATATTACTAGTTATAGAGTTAAAATGAAATCATCATTTCCATTAAGAATGGATTTTTCAGAAATCTACTTTTTGCCGGGCTTGAATATTTTATTTTAAATTTATTTATTCCACTAAAATGCATTTATTTTTATAAAATTGAATCTATATTTAGAATCATAATAATTAAATATAATTAATACATTAAACTTTATTTTTGGTCTATATAAATAGAAATCAATATAAATATTTATTACCATAGTAAAAGAAAAATTGGTAAATTAAGGGTAAAACATAATAATAAAAATTGAAAAATGGAAATATGGTAAACATAAAAGTATGAATACATATATTTTGTCTTCAAATAAGTATATATTATATTTATTCTTTATTTTTTACATTTTAAAAGAATTATTATTGAATTTGATATAATTATTTTTTAAAAGAAACAAAACAAAAATTAATCTTTTTTGTAACATTCAATTCCAATTAAGATATTAAATTTTTATGAATTAATGAATTTTTTTTAAAAAATAAAATATTCCAATTAAAGAATAAAACTATATTTATTGATAAATATATATGTTAATGACAATAAATTGAATTTTTATAGAGGTTCGATAACTACTATTGTCAAAAAACCCATCACATTTAATGATAAATAAAAATTATAATTTTAAAAGTGAAAAGTCATATTTTATAAAAAAATATTAAAAAAAACTAGATTTTTTCATATAATAATGTTTAAATTATACAATGGTAAGTTTTAAAAAATTTCATGAGACATTTAATTTTTTCAAAAAAGCATTACATACAATATAAATATATGGTGTGTATTGTTACACAATAATAACCAAAAAAGTTATTTAATAAATAATATAACTGATATATTCAAACAAATATATTTATTCTATTTATAATAAAATGTTTTAACTTTATTTTATTAATATTATAATGCTTTTATGAATCCTCAAAAATCAATATTTTATCTTATGGTTTTAAAATAATTTATTTATGAACCTGAATCATTTCCACTTCATCGTAGTAGTATTTTTTTTATTTACCCCTTGCAAATATAAATTAATATAAAAAACCCCTCTTTGGAAAAAATATTATTAAAAACATGGGAATTTCGGGGGTTTTGATTAATTTATTATATATATTCCAAAACCAATGTTTGGGAAATAACAGAGAATGCCCCATCCATTCCATATATAAAACCATCCATTATCACCTTTTTTATTTAATAAAAAACATATATCATGTATGTAATCCCCCTCACCTTTCTAGAGTCCTCCCATGATGACCTCGATCTCTTAATAAGCACCTTCCAAACTTTTGGGAATCACCCTCTCATGGTAAGGGATATCGTCTTTAACTTCTTTTTTCAAGCACCTTATTTATGCAATACAATTTTTCATCTTATTAATATTAATGGGATATGATTTTCTATACCCCCCTTACATAACATATTAATTTCAAGTGATTATTGATCTCTTTAACTCTCATTAATACCTTCCATGATTCCTAAAATACAATCATTATGCTATGGAAATTATCCTATCATTTTTAATTCCATTGTTTTATTCAAACACCCTCCTTGTGTTATGCTTATTTATTACCAAATTTTCTTGTTTAATTATTTTCTTACATATCACAAAAACCATAATTGTTTCATACATGTGATTAGGGACCAATTTTTCACCATTGAACAATTATATGAATCATCATGTAAAAACATTACGCTGCCAAAATGTCCCTACAATTTTCTTTATCGATCATTTGTGAGGCGTTTACACATACCAATTTCCAATCAATGGTATTCAACTAGTTGTACCTAAGATTAATTTATTAGTAAAATCCAATATATATCCCAAAGCCTTAATCATGTGATTAAATGTGATGAAATATGGTCTAATGTTATATGATCCTTGTGGCACAGTAAAGCATGTGTATGATATGATTATGATGGGCGCACCTAGAAATCATTCCAATGAATTTGGAATTTTTTTACCTCATGAGGATCTATGTATGATTCATTAGAGGTTATTTAAATAAAATTATGGTGTGATATCTTAGTAGGAAACCATGACTTATTCTTATGTTGTCAGGTTTAATGTTGTTTCCACATTACTATGTTTCATTTTTGATATCATGATATGTCATGCATAATTTTTCATATTTATGACTCTCACTCCTTTTATGTAACATTGAAATTCTTATTTTCAATCTGGTAATAATTTATTCATGTTATTATTTTTTTTTTCTCCAAATAGGAATTATAGATCACCGATTTCATATTTATTTCCCATAGTTATCCGTTATAGTTTTATGATTTATAGAATATTATGAGTATGTGAAAAAAGTTCTCAATAATGATACTATTCTTCTTGATTTAGGATTGTATGAAAGATAATTAGCCAAATAAACAAGACTTCTCTATCATTTGTGTTTAAAGATGAATATTATTATGTAAAAAATAATGAATTAATGTTCTGTAACGACTAGGGTTATCATAGTTAGTATCAGAGGAAATATAGGTTATAGGATCCTTGAGAAATCTCACATGTGAGATTTGGATGAAACATGAATCAATGAATAGGGTATTCATGAAGAAATGGATTCCTCTAGTATTTGTGTTTTTCCATCCATGAAGTGTATACACTCATGGAGTTCCCTGATTGTTATCAATTATAATCCACTAAGAATAATTCCACACTTTTGTAGTTAGTATCAAATGAAAGTTTAGTTATTTTTTTGGAATAGGATAAACATAAGAAAACATCCCAAAATCATTTTATAGTATATAATAAGTAGTTTAAATGAATGAAAAATAAAATTATAATTGTATTAAATGTTGGTGTGGCTCTAGTAGAGAGGTACATAGTTGCAATATTCTTGGAAAGGTAGATTGAGCAAGACATGATCGTCACTTGGTGCATAACAATAGTCATTACTTCACCCATAGTTTGACACTCTTAGTTTATATGCTTCAGAAAATTCACATGATAATTATGAAAAAAAATTAATGGGAAAAATTTATTATAATATTATATAATAGGAAATAGATCATGGATAATGTAGTCAAATTTCTAGAAATATATATTTTAACGAAATAAATGTCATCTATAATTTATCACTAAAATATTATTGGATTATATATTTGGTGTTTAATAGATTAAAAGTATGCATCTAAAATTTTACCATTATTCTAATAAATAGTTGGAAATAGGAGCATTAAAGTCAAAAACCAAAGTGATGGGAATGTGATGAATTCCTAAATAACATACCAAACATTATGAGAGATCATGTAGTGCATCTTGTGATTATGCCAAAACATCTATAAAAAATCACAATTAACAACTAAAACACACAGAATATTAATATATATAAAATAATAGTTGGAGGACATCCCAATGAAGTTCATCAAATAATGGTGATAAAGGAATGATGATTCTATTCCATATATGTCAATTTTTTTAAATCATCTCCAATGGAAATACGACTATAGAACTGAAATGTGTTTTATGTGTGGAAAAATAGGTTATAAAGTAGAGAGTATCAATAGAAAAAAAGAATTGTTTGAAAAAGGGGAATAAATTACATCATATAAAACCCTTTATTGTTTAATGTCTTATTTGTGAAGAATTGATTCATTATATAATATTATTTCACAATACCATGGTTAAATCTAATGAAAAGGAATGGTATATGCAATAGAAATCATTAAAGTGCAAGGATTAAAGTATTTATGTGTTAGTATTTAGGAATAATGGTGTAAAAGTATTCTATTAATGAAATTACAGAGATCAGAATCATGAAGAAAATATGTATTTTCCCAAATTATTTTTCTTAATGGGTTGGAAAAATATGATGAATGGTACTGATAACCAATTAAATTGATTTAATGATAAGTTGATATTTTTAAAAACATTTGTTTTAGGGATTGATAACCCTTAAAATGTGTTTCATGTTCAGGTAAACCTATTGAGTATTGGGATGATATGTCTATATATAATTATAAGTTCAAATGTATTGATACTACTTGTAGATATTTGGGTGATAGATGTTAAGAATGATTAAGGATTTTTTGGGAAACCTATTATAGAATCAAATATTTTTTTGATTATGAGGTGATTAATGACATTTCAGTAGATTTTTTATTTTTTTATGTTGTATATACCCACAAAATTTAATACAATATATTATTTGATAATAATTCTATTATGATTTTTGAGGTTTATCCCAAATGGTATGGGACAACCTTTGAGGTTAAAACATTATTTAATGTTGAAATTACTAGTGTTATTTTAGATACTGATGTATTATCGTTTACTCATTTACAATATTATATTACATAATTTTATCTAATTTGTATTTATTAAATAAATGAGGAAACTATTATTATTCTTTGGTAGATTATGTAATATATTAGAAGCTTATTATATTTCCTCATACTTAAAAAATTTTAAGTACTCATCAATCGGAGAAAAATATTATATTGTAGTATAAATTGATTATTAGAAGAAATTATTCTTGTAATGAATTTTAATTTCACATTGTCTCTTTTTTAGTGGATGTTTTATTAACACTTTTTACAATGTGGGAATTCAATAAAGATATTTTATAGTTTCCAAAAATTGTATTCCAAGATCAATATCAAATTTCTAGAATGAAATTTATTAAATATAGTAAGAATACAATTCCATGTGTATTTAAAAAGATAAAATTATGTCTTATAGCGTAAGAGATACACAATACAAAACCCAAACCAATGATGATTATTTAAATACAGTTTTTATATAACGAAAGTTAAATTTTGGGATTTTAGTAGGATTATGTAATTTAATAAATTTATATATATATAAATTTATTAATGAACAGTAATATATTTTTCTATAATAAATAAAAAATTTAACAATTTTTTAATATCATTTTATTCTTTGAAAATTTGTTTTCTTCATAAATGAGTTTGATTTATTTTTATAAAAAAATATTAAAATTAATACGTTGAAATTTTATAAAATATAATTGATAAAAGTAAAATAAATTTTTATTCCTAATATAAAAATTAACGTATGGTAAAAATTTTGGATTTTTTTTAAATAGTTATCTTTTTGTGTAGTGTGAAAATACCGATTTTTTAAATTATCAATTATATTGAAAAAGTAATTATTTTAAATGAAAACTTTTTATTTTTTTTAATTTAAATTAAATATTAATTACTTTATATAATCTAATTAATCGCATTTAAATCATATTTACACCTGATTTTAAAGGAAGTTTATTTTAAGGCTGTAAAACACATTTTCTAAAAAATATTTTAAAATGCATAATGTTTCTCCTTTTTAAATAATTATAAACAAACAATAATGGAGAATAATTAAAATTTAATTAATATAATATATATTTTTTATTTTTAATATAAATTATTATAATAAATATAACTTGTTATTGAGTTAAATTAAAATAATTATTTTTATGAAAAAATGAATTTTTTTTTTTCGGAAAACAACTTTATTGTATAATTGTGTGTTTAATTTTTAATTATATTATACCACTACTATTGATATTTTTTATTTTGATTCCATATTTATAATCATTATAATTAATATTAGGTAATTTGGTTGAATTAATATTTGGACAATTTATATAGAAACCATAGTAATTATTTTTTACAATAATAAAAGAAAAATAGGTTTTTTAAAGGTAAAATAATATCAATGATAACAATTTTACAAGTTAAAAATGGTATCACATTTAGTATGAATATTAATATTTAAACTTCAATGAAATTATTATTCTATTTATTCATTGTTTGTTTATATTATAAATGATTATGTTCCAAGTTTTATAAAAATATGTTTTTAATGATACAAAACTGAAATTGCATTTTCATTTAATATTCAATTTATTTTATGATATTACTATTTGATTAATTCATTAATTTTATAAATAAATGATATTTTAATATATAATAATGTTAATTTTTTTTAAAAATAAATTATAATGATTTCAAATATAATTTTTTTAAGGGTTTGAAAACTATTATTTTGAAAAATCTAACATTTCGAAATAAATTTCGATTCCATATTTAAAAATGAAAATTAATATATTTTGAAATAAATTACAAAATAAATATATTTTTTGGAACTAGAATTTTTAAATTATACAATAGTGAATTTTCCATAATTGTTTATGACATTCTAACATTTGGGTAAAAATTAAATACGTTATAAATATACAGTGTGTATTATGACATCATAATGACACAAAAGTGATGTATTAAATTATTTAAAAATCATATAATAACAAATATTTGTTTCCCTTTACAAACAGTTTTATTTTATTTTAATAGTATTATGAAGCCTTTATGAATCCTCTAAAACCTATACAATATTTCCAGGTTTTAAAATCAGTTCTTTATAAACAAGGCTCGCTTCTACCACACCATGGGAAATATTTTATTTTGTTTATACCATGAAGATATAAAATAATGAAATAAAAATAATATATGATATAAAACATGTTAAACCCCCATTATAATGTCTATTGTTTTGATTAATGTATAATATAGTTCTTAAAACCTAGGTTTTGGAAATAATAAATAACTCCCCTCTGTTTTTCTATATAAACCAACCTATTTATACCTTTATATTAACTAATAAACCATAGAAAAATCCATTAATGTTATATAACCTCCCTATATTCCTCTCAAGGTTCCCATAATATCTCAATGATATCCTCCCAATATTTTTGAATCATTCCATCAATGTAAGAGAACTTATCATTATCCTCTTTATTCAATCACCTTATTTTTATAATTCACTTTTTATTATAATTACTATTAATGTGATATTATATTAAACATCCCTATTACTTCCCATATTATTTAAAATTAATGAGTTTCAGTTTCACTCCCATTAATCCGTATCGTGATTCATAATGTACCCCTAGTATGATGCCAAAATTATCCAGTGATTTTTCCATGCAATGTTTTTATTCAACTACCCTATATGTCTTATGAACATTAATTCCCAAATTATCATTATGTATTATGTTATTAAATATCACACATAATTTCCTATAAAAATCTATGCAAATAGTGACCCTTTTTCTCTCATTAAACCATTTTATGAATCCTTATATACATCTATTACACTCTAAAAATTCCTCCATGATTTCCCATGTCAGGAATTTGAGAGTTGTATACACATACCCATTTCCACTCAATGTTATTCAAATAGTTAAACCTACACTAAATTTATTAGGTAATAAATTTTTTATAACCCACTATCCTTAATCATGGGATTAATTGTTTTGAAATTTTTTCTTATGATAATGGATCTATGTGTCACACATATGTATGTACATGATATGATTAATATGAGTTCCCCCATATATCCCTATGATGTATTGGTTGGTGTTTTAGTCTCATGTGATTCCATGTATGGTACATGATAGATTATCAAAAATATAATATGTTATGATTTCTTTGTGGTTAACCATGGATTATTCATATGATGTCATTATAATAGTTTTTGTTAAATTACCTAGTTACATGTATGTTATCATGATATATCCTACCTCATAGTTCATGTTTACGACTATCTCCCATTTTATGTCCCATTGAAAATCATATTGTCAATCATATAATAATTTCTTAATGTTATGATTTGTTTTTTCATTAATTTTTTTTATATCAACCCTTTTATATGTATTTCTCCAAGTTATCTCATGTTATTTTAATAGCGATGGGGTATTTTAGGCTTTTTAAGGATGTTTTCAACAATGTTTTTGTACACCTTTGTTTTATGTTGTTTTGTAATGTACAAAATTACCTCAATAAATGAGTCTAATTTTTCATTAGGGAATATTTTTGTGCATTATTATGTAATAAATCAATAATTAATATGCAATAAATAAATGTTTTTCATATCTCATCCACTGTTTATTAATAATTTATTATTGAAATAACTATTTTTGGTGATTACAACTTCAATTTTCAGGAATGTTTTAGTTCAGTAATCATTTTACTTTTTCATTGATCATGGTTCAATCATATTAATAATTTAAATAATGATATAAATATCATATATGTTCATTATTTATGTATATCCATACATAAAATACATAAAAGGAAAAATGAATGACACCAATGATGGATATGGTTGGTCATACGTACACAAGAATGTTGTTTCCATTTTTCAATAGATGGAATGAAAAAAGTAAATAATAATCCATATTTATATAATAATACTAATGACATAGATATTATATAAAAAAGTTTATTCTATTTTTATCACTATACCAATACAATAAAATGAAAAACAAATCATGTCCCTTCATAGAGGTGGTAGTCCACACTTATGCATGAGCGACACTATCATTTTATAATGGGTGGAAAGGTAAGAATGTTGATGAGATATTATAACTCCATAAACATAATTTTTTCATAAATATCATTTACAAATATTATATCCATCATTTTAATTATCAATTAAATGTGGTGGTGAAAAATGAATAACGCCGCTTTGTGGAAATAGTAAGTATCACGTACTAATAAACCGTGATTTCATTTTTCATAGGATGGAAAATAGGTTGAAAATGTTTTTTCCATATTCAAAATAATAATTAAATATATTTAATATTCTAATTTCATTATTTATGAATGTATACCATATATTTAGTAGAGTTATACTATGAATTTTTTTTAGAAACTTGGTTAAGAGTAATGCCTCTTCAATGTAAAACACTCTTCGTATTACACATTAATCCTTGAAAGGATTGTATTTTTTCATGAAAATATACTATACAGTATTTTTATGGAAGATATATTGTATTATATTCGGTATTTTCTTAGCTAAAATTTAACTACCAACCCAAGCGTGTCCCACATAGAGGTGGAAGTTCAAACCATCACAACCCCTTGCCCGCCTCCAACCAGCCATGGCCTACAAACAAGCACTGAAAAGGTGTAAAACAAATGGGATGAAATTTCCTAATTCACCTATACTGATGAACACAAATATTACAATGTAATAGTGAAAATGAATATAAGGTAAATACTAAAACATCTAGTAATAAACCATGGATTTAATAAAGTATATGGAATTCAATAATGATAAATAGAATACATCAAATGTGTAAAGTTGATAAATATATTCCCAACATGAAATGTAGTCCCAACCTTAATGAAACAAGAAATAATTTAATCTAATAGAGCCTTTTATTTATTCTCTACTATTTTCCATCGTATGTTGTCAGTGCACCCATGTATCATTATTTTTCACCAAAATCACTAATTATATCTTTTTTTCTATATAAGACACAACATGTGCGGGAAAAGCCCATGTTTGGATGAGTATATACATACCCTGTAGGATTCCCAAAAACCGAAAGGGAGAGATATAGACATAATATAATAGTTATCTCAAAATAAACTATATGTTAAATAAAACCTAATATATATATATATATGATCATAATGAAACCTAAATTATAGATAAAGGGGATCTTCAACTCAAATCTCAACCAAAGTTCATGAGTTAGATTATAGATCAAGTAGTCTATCATTGAGGCACATAATCAAATACTGCATGAACTGAATAAGTGTAAATTGGGCCACACTGCTTAAATGTTCTCCATATATGATAGAGCATACATCTCTAATAGAGGTCCTTCACTCCCCTGGATCTTTATGACTGGGGAGTACTACGTCTTAGGTAGAGAAGAAATATACTTTATTATTAAGGGGTTTTGTTCCATACTCTAACAAAAATAATTTACCAAAAACATAGTGTGAAGGCGGATTATTGACCATGATATCTCTCTGATATACTGAGGAACCCATTCCCTATTTTTACATGGGAGTACTGACCCCAACATCATTGATATCATGGAAAACATGTGATCTTTTTCGATAAGGAAGTACTGACCCTAGTGTATCTCTTACCGAATAGAGAACCTACACCCTAGTGTCATTGGGGAGTATTTACCCTAACATAAATCTGATATAATTGTGAAGTTGCACCCTTGTATAACAAGGGGGTACTGACCACATCAACTATCAGATGATCCAACCTGATCACAACAATCATAATATGTCTCCTGAAAAAGAATCATCTTCAAAATCTCTAACATCATATATAAATATTTGATAAAAATTACACGATAATATTTTATGTGGAAAAAAATTAGTATAGGATACTCACATGATAGAAAATGAGTTCAATCTAAATAGATATTAGTGGTATACATTCCAAAAGTGATCAATTGTGTAAAGGGTACATCCTGACTTGTGGCTATGCTCTACATCCCATATGTGTTCTCCTATAAAAATGGAAAGGTGTCCATGTCAACATACATGGAATTCAATGGTTACACATAGTATTTCCCAACAACTTTTGGTCTACCCATGTACTCTTAACCATGCACATGTTATTCGGGTCATGCGTGTATACTTGGACATGTACCTGGCTATGCCTAGGTACTATCCTATTCCAATGTACTTCATTATTACATGGAATGTATTCCCACAAGGGTTAATTCCCTTATAATACATGTAACATGGAATAGAATATTGAGGAGGGTAACACATCATGTGGGCCAGGATACACAAGATGTGATCCCTAACTCAGTTGAAAACCATATCTGACAAGAAAACGTAAGAACAAAACATGTGTTCTTCTGAACTGCATGCCATTTGTTATAGTACTTTATAGAAACACCATAATATAAGTGATTCTTATAGATCAATCATCATAAACTTTAATCAATTATAATTTCCACCCAAAACTGTGAGATATTCCTTAGGACAACAATTTCTTCCCTCTAGTGGACGAAAGTCGGGAACCACCCATTCTAATGAAGCCCACACACCACATGATGTCGTACACCACTCGATCACATCGCCACTCTAGATCCCATATCCATGGATAATAAACCAAAACATCCAATCCATCATAATTAGTTACTTAATTTACACATTGTTTTTGATGCATGCAGATAACTTGAATCTGAGGGTTGGATCATTCAACAAACCACCCTAGAATAGTCGAAATGCAAACTTTTTGGAGAATCGTGATGATTATGAAAAACATAGTGGAATCAATCATTTAATAAAATTTCATATAACATTTTACAAAAATTCTTAACCAATAATCCAAGATTGGAAATTACCATGGGTGATTACATTTGGATCACATGAAGAATTATACTATAGAAATTTAATCTACAAACATTGGAGATCATGTGAAGTGAAATTATCGATGATCAAAATAAGAAAAAATAATTTCCCAATATTTTTATAACGAAGGTTAAAATCCATAATTACTGATACCAACCATGTTAATTAATTTATCAATAGAGAATAACATTTTCACCTGTGATGTGGGTATCCCACTATCATCATTGCATACCGATCCAACTCGATCCTATACCTCACCATCCTATGACGTGATTTTCAAATGAAAAATGTTAAATATCCTCCCCTAATATCATATAGGGTTATGTGGAAAACCCATAAAAAATATATAAATTATTATAAATAGATTAAATTTATTCTTTTGGTAATTTAGTAAGAAAATAAATTATTTAATAAATCAATTAAATTTAATCGCACTGACAATGAATGCCTAAGATGAACATCCAATGCCAACCAACATTTGGTCATGCCATTGGTGAACCACAAATTTCGTACTCAATCATTGTCTCTTTTTTCTTATCCAATACTTCATTTTTTAGCTAATCCATTTTTTAGGAAATATACATGTGTGTGATATTAAAATATTTAATATTTTTAAAATATAAATCATGGTATCGTCAGGCCTCGAAATTCCATTTCAACTCAGAGTATGGATTTCAAAATATAAATAAAAATATATCATAGTCGTATAAGTTAAAAAATGAATCAATGCATTAATCCACTATTAAGGGTATTATCCATGCAAAGAACAAGATAATAAAAAAGGTGGGGATATTAAGCCTACATCTAGCTCTCCCACTCCAAAGAGATTTCATATATGCTTTCATGCGACCACAACACATTATTCAAAGGTATTGTCCATCCTTGTTGGATCTCCTCATACCAATCCTTTATCAACAAGAGGTATTCCAAGAAGGTGGCTCCATCCATGATGTATTTCTAAAACTATATATTGAAATATTTCTAGTCGCCATTAAAAGTAGAGTAGTATGGCTAGGAAATAAGATTCCTCACCCACCCTCCACAAAATACTGAATGTCTCGAGGAACCTTAAGGATAACAAAATATTCTAGAGAAGCATCCCTATTCCACATCGTGGGGAGACTCTCAAGATAACATGGTCTCTCCTCTCAAACTCCATGGGACTATGAAATTAGACTATATATGATTTTTGTTTTATATAGGCTATCCTCAGATGGTCTAATTTCACCTAATCTTTCTTTATCATCACCGGTACCATATATATATCGACATGAGATGACTCATCGATCTCAGTCCAGAATAAGGTTGACTTGTAGGGTCTCTTGTAAAGAGCCTCTAATGGCTCTATGCTAATCAAAAAGGGATACATGATATTATAAGAAAACTATACCAGTGGAAATTATTTCTTCCACCTCAGGTAAAAATTGAAAAATACAAGTCATTATCATATCCTAGAACACCAGGTTACTGCACATGATTATCCCATCCATCTATGGGTGAAACACTCAACTAATCTGTAATTTGGTATCTAAGGCCTCCTTCCAACCAGTCCAAAATCATGATGTAAAATATACATATTAGTTAAAAACAATCATAGAGGTTACCCCATGGATTATGATAATGTACTTAACAAAAAACTATCATAATCTCTCTATCAATCTCTACTCTATGATGGAAAGGAAGTGTGCCTACATTAATAGTTGGTCAACTAAAAATCATATGTAATCATGGACTCACACAATCCATGGACACCCTATCACAAATTCCATTGACATTTCGTCCAATTTCCACTCCGATATATCGATATTATATGTAAAACAATCCAAAACAAAGTTATGAACATTCACTGGATGTCATGCCAGAGGCTGAGAGATGAACTCCAAAGAACTCCACTTAATTATAGCCCACAAAAAACTAACACTTATGATATTAGAATTTAATCCCTACACTAGGATGTACAACCATATGATAAGTGTGAAATTATCTCATAATATCATATCGTAACACCAAAAAAACCACCATCCATCACAATAAATGGATGGAATCCCCATACATTAGAAAGTCCAACGAAGGAATCCCATGATCATATATAGTCATGGAGAACCTCAAATTTTTTTCTCCCAACTAAGCCTCCCTCACTCGCTATAGAAGAATAGATTCAATGCCATTTTCTAAATATAAGATTCACCCCTCTACTCCACCATGAATATATTCATGTAATCCATCTACTTTGACTCCTAATCCACTAGGAATGAATGATACCTCGAACTATAAGAATATGTAACCACATTTTCCTTCCAAAATGTATAGAATATCATGAATTCATAGCCATAAAAGATATCGAATTGGATCCTATGTCTCAGGTTCAAATATCTTCATGTGAATACAGAGATTATAATCTAATGGTATGAGTAAACAGAAAAGTGCACCACCATATGATAGTTCTCAGACATTATTAGAGAAAAAAACTACCCCTTCCAACTCTAGATTTTTAGTCCTGTAATTTTTATCATAGGATCTCAAATACCTCATCCCATATGTGATCCCATATAATATCTTCATCAAAAAACATTATAGACCATCTATACAGGAAAAGAAAACATTAGGTACCCCACACCCTCCTCTGATCATCTCAAAACTGGGGCACTAGTCTACCACATCCTCATCTCATAGTCTCTCTAACACTTTATGATCTATGAAAATGGCTTCCCTTTTCACATTATAGATTTTGGAGGGGTTGTCACTATATAAAATTCATGTGTAAATCTATTATAATATCAACCATCATATGAAAACTACACACACCCATCACACTCTTAGGAGCCTCCAATGAAATAATGAAATCAAACTCTGTTGGGTCTTCTCCCAATCTATTATTTGAGAAGACGTGTCTAAACAAGGAGACTTCAACATTCAAGAACTAGATATATGAGAGTCTCCTATGATACTAGTACTCAGAGATCATTACAAGAATATGTACTAATGTTTCCCACCTAGGCTTACTCAAATATTGAATGAACATTATTTACAATGAATAAGATTGTTATGAACCAATCAATTAATGTTTTTATCACCCATTCCACAAGTATCTCAAAAAATTTTGTGAATTTTTCTTGATGAAGGTTATCCTAATAGACTCAATGGGATCACAACTACTTTATAAATCAATTTGTTCTATAGACTCTATTGAAACCTCGAGCTGGTGATAATCCATTCTAATGTCAATTATTGATAACTACTTCCCCCCAATCCACTAGTTGAAGAAACAATCTATCCTAGGGAGAGTATAATCCTCCATAATAGACTCTTGGTTTGAGAAATATTAATCCATACCTCCCCACAACCTCTCATCCGCTTCCTAGGTGAACAACACATGGTTTCCTTGGTGAACACAGTAAGTCTTACTATGACCTGCCTCTATAGTCTCTCAACTACACCACGAGATCTCACAGCCCCACGAGTTCATATGATGTGATAGTGAAAAAATTAGGTAATACCTAGAAAAATACAATATATATTTCCATAAAATGGTGTTTATGTAGAATGGAAATTTTCTTAAGAAATATTTCATCATACCCCACAATCGTTGAAGGATGATAATAGCTAATAAAATTAACTAAATGATGGTAATACTTGAAAAATGAAAAAATGACTAAAACCACTTATAAATGAGCTAATATTTCCCATCCTAGGTGTCACTTCTCTTCCATGGATGATAAAATCCATATCAAAAATTGGAATAACTTCCACAATTAATGGTATCAATAATTTTAGCATAGATCGTAGATGACCAGTCCATACTAAGGAAAGCATAATAGGGTCAACTATTTCTATGGAATGATTTCATGTGAGGATCTCTCTTCTTATATAGTAATTTCACACCACTGGAAGGAACATATCATTATTGATACTCTCAATAGAAATCCCTAACAAATTGTTCAGGAAATAAGTCCTCCATTAGTATCACTAGGTCATGAATATGAGATAAATCTTGGGAAATTTTACTTCAGAATATCATCTAATACTACATTTGATTATACTTTCAATGGGGTAAGCACCATCCCTCTAACATGCTAATACACAATACATTTTTGTTGTCGTTTTTTCAAAATTTCCAAATGTGTTAAAAATCCATTACATCCATCGGAAACATCTTCTCTTTGATCGAAACAGTATGATAGTATATTGTTTTCTCATTCCATGTATTTATATGTCGAACTCATTTCCTAGTATTTTTCATCCCCATATATTAATGTCTGATTTGTGTAACCATTTCTTAATTCCATGTAGATGATGATTTTGGTTAATTACACTACTTCTATCTTGATAGGGAAACAAAATTCGATCAGGGGAGATAGTTAAATTAGTAACATTCGGAATATATGTATGTGTGTAGGTTAAAAACCTATAAATTCATTTTTTTTATTATGTAATATAGTATGTGAGTAATCTTAGTTTCTAAAAATAAGGAATCTCATTTTAGTAATATGGTAATTTATTCCTTGGGAATAAGTCTTCGGTGTATCTTAAGAACATTAACCACACATTTATTCCATGGGGTTAGGATTCTTCATTATCTCATGAGAATTATATTTTTTGGATATGGGAATAGGTTTAATGTTTTATGGGGATACATCAGGTCACATGATTAATGAATTGTGGATATAGATGGGCCGTTGAGTGTGTCCCCATGGGGAATGATTTCACACCTAGTTTTGATGGATTGTGTCCCCCCATAGGATTATTTTCACATCATAATGGATAACTGGGTCCCACCAAGGGTGTTAATTTCCCACTTGGATGATGGAGTGTGCCCCCTAGTGGAATAACTTCACATTGGTTGATGGTTTGTGTCTTTAGGTAGATTTTCAGACAAGAAGATATAATGTCTCCCTCGAAGGGGGATGATTTAAAACATGATAGTTGTTGACTGTCCTCCAAAGGGGATGACTTCACACCAGATGATGGAGAATGTCCCCATTAGGTGGACGATTTCGCATTGAATGATGGAGTGTGTCCCCCAAGGTGGATGATTTCACGCTAGATGGAGGACTGTGTACCCCCAAATGGGATCATTTCACACTTGATGGATTAATGATTGAACCTCATGGAGGTATTTTACATACCATGTTGAAGAGATAGGGAATAAATTTATTATTGTTTGATTATGAAGTTTAAGGTTGTGAGATAGGAAATGTCCATTAATTTTGACATCATACATTAAGGATTCATGAATAACTGAATGTGAGTCAATGAGTTATAGTGCAGAGATTACCAAAGAAATCTTTATGGAGTATGTGTTTCATCTTAGATATAGTGTTTTGTCCCACATATAAGGAGTAATTTGTGAGGATTACATATGGAAGCTTCATGTGGAAGTTGTTTCTTCACATGGAGGGGAATGAAGGTTTTGGGCATAGGCATGGAAGTGATGTGGTGTTGTAACTACATCCCATAGCGGGAGAGGAGGTTGTATTCCATGATTATTGTACATGGGGAATCATGGGTTGATTAAAATGTTTGATTTTATATATTTATATCGTGGGATGAGAAATTTAATGTGTAGTTCAATTTTTTACATCTAGGATTTGGACCTGCATCATTTTACGTGTTACAACACAAACATGGACGACTCTTACAACTTTAGGGGGCCATGTTAGGGTAGGGGAGTGATTTTATATGGAATCCATATCAATATAGGTAATCTATTTCCAAAAAACATTCCACATTTAGGTCTTTCATGCAACTGGTCATGGTTCTATGTGTGGGGCATGGTGTAAACACTACCCTGGAAGAGTGTCAATTAGGTTCCCTCGAATGTAGGGTGCCTATTATTAGGAGAAAAATAAATCAGGTTACCTATTCGTAGGAGTAAAATTTGGGGTAGTGGTTTCGCCAAAATCATT